>CM036907.1:81789302-84398052 GCA_020800305.1 Porphyrio hochstetteri | reverse complement strand
CCAACAAATAAACAAACCAACCCAACCCAAACACACTACTATTGGCAAATATTAGGGACAGTTGCATTTATACTTATTACTTAGGTAGCAAGCTTTAAAAGAAAAAGTTTACTTGATAAATTTATCAGATGATTTGCAAAGTTTTATTATGTTAACTATATGTTAGCAAGTATGCATCACTTGATTTTTAATCTCTGAAAATATACCTCATTTCAGTTTCAAATATAGAGTGGGGGGTTTTTGCAGCTTTGATTTGATTGTTTGATTATTATTTTTTAGAGAAGACAAAAATATGACCTCAGAGTAAAGCATAAATGTTAGCACATGTTGTATTACACCAGGACGTCATTTTGTGAATATCTGTTAAAAACTAGAAAATGCTCACCTGTGTATGTGAGCAAAATCCAACCTGTGCCACTCTCTGAGTAACTCCTTCTTGGTCAGAACAACATTATGCTTTGCTAATCTTCTTTTCAAGCTGTAAGTCAAGACAAATATACACAAACCCATGTGAGCAACCAGAACTGTGCCATTTGCTGAATCACAAGTGTCCAGAGTTGATACATAAGACAAAGTTTTAATCTCTGCAGTTTTGACCCAGTAAAATGATGATTTAAGAGATGAAGACTTGGCTTTCCATGATAAATGGGATTGGAGGTGTAAGGAAATATGTAGAGTACGTGGCCATTGCATGGTACAGTGTGCAAAACAGATGATGCATGGCTATATTATCATCTAAGATTTTTACTCAGAGCTTCCATCTACCCATTTAAGGTAAACTCATAAGTTTTGGATTAATAACTTATCTTTCATTATCTTCAATATTTTCTGTATGCACCATATGTTTCATCTCACCTTGGTATAGATTCTTTATAGTGACACTAGCTGGGTTGATTATACTGAGATAGAACACCAGAAAATTCCTTGCAGCAGACCTCTACACAGAATGAGATTTACCCATTTAAAGGTATATTTGAAAGTCTGAAAGCAACGTAATATATTTGTTGTACTGGAACTGATTGTAAATATTTTTAATTCAGCACTTTTTTTTTAAAGTGCACCAGGACTTCCTTCTCCCTACTGATGTTATTTTAGTATACTAAAACCCTGAATGTTGCAGGAAGGAGTTGCATTAATTAAAAAATGTGGTGAACAAAACTTAATGTAATGTACATTCTCAGTGAATCCACAACTAAGCAACGCAGAGATGATTGATATTCTAGTTTATGCAAGTGATAGCATGCAAAGTCACCTTTTACTTGCTAATGTCAGAGTTTTCATGAAAATTCAATATTAAAAAAAGTTGTTCACACCCCTCCAACTTCTAAATTATATTACTGCTATTACTGAGATGTTATTTGTAAGAAAAATGCTGACATTAACAATGTTTCTCCAAGTACACATTTCATGTGCTGCTTTTTCGCAGTATTGAAATGAAACTGACATAGGTCTTTCCAAATCAAGGAAGGTTTTCCTGACAATATGCAACAAGACATTTTAAATTTCAGATTTTACATACTGTCCTTCATGCATACATACATAAAGAAAAAAGCATATATAAATGTATATTTAAATTGCTATTGCACATTGCTTGTGTACAACAGTCAGTAAAACAATGTTTTGCTATTTCCTGAATTATTTTTTAATCATTGTGATTTAGCATCTTAATACACAAAAATACACAAAAACTTCTCACTGTACAGAAATATATTGTTATTTCACCTTTCTTTGGAAAAGATAAAGTTGTTTGTACGTTGCTTTTATTGTGTTTTCAGTTGGAATTTTCCATTTACTTTTACCATATGTCAGGGCAATACCTAATCTTCCAGAAGAGAAAATGACCACTTTATTTGCAGTTATTTAAAATGCTGATAGTTCACAAAGAACATTTTGGTAAGACATTTCTCTTTATAGGGAATGGTACACATTTCAATTTCTACTTGTATTTCTAATATCCTTCCAACAAATATTTGATATCTGAGTTAAATTACACTGTAAAAGAAAATCCTATATTTCAACACTGTGCAATTTACTTTTAATTTATCAAGCAGATATATGTAAAATATCTTTAACAGAATCAGGTAAATCTGTAATACATCAATCTTTTTTTATTCCTGTACCATTTGAAACACTTAAAAGAGAAAGAGGAAACTACTAATTTTTAAAGATTTAAAAAAAACAAAAAAAACCCCACTAGATTCTATGTTTCAAATTAATAATTGTTTCAGAGGACTGAAGCGAAACATTCAGAGCGAATAGAGCTTTTCCTTAGGGCTATTGTGCTTTTTATTCTATGGGCAGATCAGAAAGAGGGCTAATGTCAGAATGCTTTCTTTTTGGTGAAGGTAACAATGAAATAGCATCGTGTAGCACAAGATGAGTCTGATATGTGAGGTTACCCATAATGAAATTAAATTTTTATTGCCATACTGATGCCAGGGTAAACGTTGGCTAATGGGATCCCTGTGAGTACAGGATCCATGGGTGGAGAAGCAGAGGGGCACAAGGATAAACAGTATTTAAAATGTAGTGCTTAAATCTTTCAATCCTTCTGTGAACTCCTTTGAATTATTGACAACACAGGACTGGTTATGGAGTAAGAGAGACCATGGTGCTGCATGGCAAAAGAAACATTAAATCTACGCCTAATTATACACTCAGAGTGAGCATGCAGCAGGAGACAGCTGTGTAAGGTTTAGTTGATGTTTTAAGATCAGGAGCCAAATTACTTAGCCTTCATACTTCCAAAAATACTGAATCCAAATGGTCATTCCAGGAGGTCAGAGCCAGATATATGAAGTTTAGATTCACAGTTGGCCTCATTAACACCTGCTGCAAGTGCTGAAATATCTGTAATGATTTTAAGTGGTTTTGAATCAAGCTATAGATGTCCATCTTATCCTCAGGCAGAAAAGCTTGCTGACACGAATGAAAATTTTTCCTTCCTAACAACTCAATGATTGTTCTTTAATTCTTCACTTGATCCATGTTTCTGCTGTCCTCTGACTACAGAAAGCATGTAATATTCTTTTGTTCCTTTTTCCCCAAGGGAAGCTAGTATACCAGATTTAAAAATTTTAAGGGACTCATTTGTGTAATTAAATGCAAAATAGAATATTGTAGCATTTAGAAGGCACTTTCAAAACTCTTCTGCACTGACCTAATCTGTTTTTTATTGATGTCAATGGGAGTTCTGCCATCAGCAAGAACAGAAAGAATCCATCCCTAAAAGCCTTTCAAAACCTACCCTGTAGCTATTTTTCTATGTAAAATGAAAAATACAACAAAGCAGAATCTTGTTTACACTAAGGTCTCTTTCTATTAGGCTAGCAATGTCAAAGACCTTCAAATATGTACAAATGTTATTTAGAAGTTCTTTAAATCCCTTCTCCTGCTATTTCCCCATGTAAATTTTACAGTAAAAAGGAAGCTTAAGATAAAGGAAACTCCGATCCACAGGAACTCCATAGTTTCAGGTCAATACAATCTGAAATTACTATTCTGAAAAATCCACTTCAGTTTAAATTTAAAGCTATGCTCAACTCCATGGGAGTCACAAAAACAAGGCTGTTCAGGTATTTCATTTCAGAGCAAGACCAAGGACTTTGCACCTTGCTGTGGACTTCTGCATATAGCTATTCCTAGGTGAGCAGATAAATCCCTATATTCTGGTTTGACCCAGCAGTCAAGGCAGATGGGACATGCCTGGTCAAATCCTTGTTTTCTATGATAACAGCTACAGATAATATCAAACTTGGACTGTACTAAGCCATCTAAACTTGGGTAGAGCTTCCATACCACGACTGTACATTATTAGGAATTCAAAAGAATTTGACATTGCCCCAGTGCTTTATTAAGCTCTACATGCTGCAAGGTCATCTGGGTCTCAGTGACTGAATACTGATCAGTCTGTGAAAACGTGCTGGTGCCTTCTCAACTGAAAAGTCTCCTGGATTTCTGGTCTGTATTGGGTTTATATGGCAAGATTTTGGTAGCTATGGGGCTACAGGGATGGCTTCTGTGAGAAGAGGACAGGGATTGCTCCCCCATGTTGGATAGATGCAGTCCAGCTGGGTCCAACGAAGGACCCGTCAGTGTCCAAAGTTGAGCCAATCACTGACACTGGTGGTGTCTCTGTGATATTTAAGAAAGGCTAAAAACTGCTTCACAATAGCTGTAGAGAAGAGTGCGAAAATGTGAGTGCAACTGGCCTGCAGCCCATGGAGAAGATCATAGTGAAGCAGGTTTTGCCCTTGTAGCCCAAGGAGGATCACGGTGGAACAAGTATCAATACTGAAACCCATGAAGGACCCCATGCTGTAGCAGGTGAACATGACAGAGAAAGTTGCAACCCTTGCAGACCCAATGCTGGAGCAAGCCTTCTGGCAGCAAGTACAGCCTGAAGGGGACCCACTTTGGAGTAGTCCACTCCTGAAGGGCTGTACTCCGTGAAGAGGACTGATGCTGGAGCAGTTCTTGAAGGACTGCAGCTCATGGGCAGGACCCATGCTGGTGTAGAGGAACAGCATGAGGAGGAAGGAGCTGCTGCTAAATCTGACTAAGACTAAGCATTATGAGCTGACCATGACACCTATTCCCCATCCCCCTGCACCACTAAGGAGAAAAGAGATAGAAGAGTCAAGAGTGCAACTGAGCCTAGGAAGAATGGAATGCAAGGGAATTTTATTTTTTTCTTTGCTTTTATTCCTCACTTTGCTGTTAATTTGCAATAAATTAAATTAGTCTTCCCCAAGACAAGTCTGTTTTGCCTGCAATGGTAATTGGTCAACAATCTCACTGTTGTTATCTCAATCCATGTGATTTTTCATCTAATTTTCTCCCCCCTGTCCTGCTGAGTAGGAGAAGTGAGAGACCAGCTGGGTGGGCACCCAGCAGCCAGCCAAGGCTAACCCCCCATACCACCATACCACCATTTCCACTGCAAGCAGATACAGTCTTCAGATGAAGCTGTATTTATCATGACAAACCTAGAGCTCCTGGTGTGGTCCTTTTCAGTTAGGCCAAAGAGCAGATGAATATCCAAAGTCTCTGGATGTACTGAATCTTGTTATTATCTTTACGAATGCTCAATGCATCAGGGACACAACAGGGATCCGATTATTTTCCCTGGGAACAATCAAGGGATTAGTGGAATATAGACGGAGATTGAATCTGCATGGAAAATTGTCCCTGCTGCGTTCTATTAGAAGGTGCTGCTGTGCAAAATTTGTTGCTAATCATGTGGCAAAATTACAAGAGATTGCAGAAAGAAGAAACTAGTAAACAGAATAATAAAAGTAATTTTAATTATTAAACTTCAGTGTTATAAATTATCTGCTATTCATCACTGCCACAAATAAGTATAAAAAAGGCAAAAAATCCATATGCTCCATTCACTCTAATTTAATTTTGCATAATAAATTAGCGTAATGCAGAATGTTTAAAAATATGAATAATTGCCAAATTACTATCCATTTTCAACAGGCGGTATCTAAATTTTAATACAGACAGCTATTACAGTTAACCTATGCTTTATGTTGACTGAAACACAATAAAACCTCAAATGGGTATTATAGACACAGTACCAGTTTTCAGCCACTAATGATGCTAAATGATGAATTGCTACATTTTTAATAGAACAATCAGAATGCAGTGTTTTCATTATCTTTCTCAGAATATTTTGTGTGCTTGCTATTGTTCTTCCAATTAGTCAATAACAAAGAGGCACTGTTTGAAAAGATATAGGAAATGGTGAGTCATATGTGACAGGTAATTCTCTCTGTGCTGCCTAGGAAGAAATGTTTTCTTGATGTTAGTTATGGTTGTTTTCCATCATTTTTCCAAGGCAATGAAGTGACAGCGTCACTTTAGCACAGAAACCTTTTCACTAAATAAGTGCAGACTACAGAAGTACAATGAAACATTTGTCCATAATGCTTCTAGGGCCATATTGATCCTGATATGTAATTTAATCTCTCTCTCTATTACTATTAGTGAATCCTCTCCTGAGTTAAACCTCATTATTTACATTTCTCCAAAGTGGTAAAGCTCATGTCAATAAACATCTGTTTAATTACTTCCTTGGATGTCTTATTCTTCATAAAGAAACAACAGGGAATATACTAGTTCATCATAAATTAAATTATTTTATAACTATCATTATCCTGTTCACAACTAGACAGGGTTACAAAGATTATTCACAAATTGAAAGTGGAAAAATAAAACAATTCAGTACTGTAAAAAGGATGAATAATCCAGAGATCTCTTCCAATACTTGTAACCATGTGATTCTATCCATGAGAGGTATTATCATGAGCAGTATTTTACCCCAAATAGTTCAGATAAAACCGCTGGGAGAATATGAGTAATACTCAGAATACATATAGTCCTAAGATTTTTTTTTTCCCCTCAGAATGGCTCTCATGCCATTCTGAGGTGGATATATCCTTTTTGCTTCATGCTAACCAAAGATCTGAAGTTCTTAGTCTTCCTGGGGCAGAAAATTTGAGTCCAGTGCAGTGCTGTCATTAAACTCTGGTCCAATATTCAGAATATAGTCTAACAAGTTGTCCCCCAGATTCAGAACACCAGTCAAATATTTTGTTAACAGAAAAGTCAAATTTCTTGGAACACAGAGCAAATCAAATAAAATGGACAAGCGGTATCTTCTGAGTCCCCAAGATTGTCTTTTCCACTAGTTTCTGAAGGTTATGATCACAGCAGATCCCATTTGTATTTGATTCTTGGCTTCCCTACCATCTTCAGTGCCCATTAAGGTCTAAACTCCATCACTTCAAAGTTCCTATCGTAACTTATTTTACCCAAATCTAATCTGATTAATTCAGGTTCCTCAGGGTACTAAGGTTGAGAGACACCTGTGAAAATTTTCAAAAGGACTTTAGCAGACAAATGGCTTAGTCATAAAATGGCAGGTGGAACTCAGTGTAAATATATGTAAAGTTATATATGTGGGGAGGAACAGCCGTATGTTCTTATATAAAATAATGAACACTATCCTGATATAGCATGAGGACAAACAAGTACATGAAAACAATCCAGTGCTAGGTAATGTTAAAAAAAAAAAATCAAATGTTTTGAATTGTTAGAAAAGAGAGCACAAAACAGAAAAAAATACTATGTTGCTGTATAGATTCATGATCAACAAAGATGACTAAATTTCCTTAATCAACAGCTTCTTTATGGTAGCTGATCAAATAGGCTCAGGCTTTTCACCTTGAGAAAGAGGTAACTAGGAATTCTGCAAAAAACATCAGTGGCAGGAAGGAGGATGATAGGCAGTGACTGCTTGCTGACTCTTCTGCTAAAAGAGCAAGTGATCATCAAATTAAAGCAGTAAAAGTCCAAAACCCAGAGAATGGAGTAGATTGCCACAGGCAAGTCTACATATTGGAATATTTGGAAGATCTGTTATAACTGTATTACTAAATAGATGGACAATAACATACATAGGAAACATTCTAAATGGAAGACTGATATAAGATATAAGGATATCCCATTACATATACTTGCCCTATTCTTATACTTTTCTTTTGGCTTGTGGCTTTTTCTGTAATGTTTGATTTCTAAGATTGGACCATTTAGAGTTATTAAAAATTTCCTCTGCTTTTCAGAATTGTCAATTTTAATTAATGGACATTGTGACTTCAGCTGGCTTGGAGAGAAGGGTATGATATTAGCACCCGCCTTCAAAACAGGTGTTGGCATTCCCATAGTGGCCATGGCTCTGTCCTTTCTGACTTTTCCAGAATGCCCAGTTCTTTATCATCTGTCTTTTTATTTTTCCCACTACCTTCTTTTTAATGAAGGAGTTCATGACAAAGCTTTGATTTTCCTGAATCTTTATCTTCCTATGAGTTTTCCCTATGGGAGTCAAGCACATAGCACTTACCTTATTGTTTCATTTGAAATGACCTGAACTGGATTAATGTACACCTTGAAATGTACTCCACTTGCTCCCTCAACACTGCTGGGTAGACATAATATAGCAGTGTGCTGCAGGGAGGCAAATGACTTAGGCTGTGAATAAAACAAATTATATTAACCCAGGGGCACAGCAAAGAGCGTTGTTTTAATTACTACAGAAAAGAGTGTATGGTAATGATTTACAGCAGGACAGTCTTACAAATGGTACAGTTGAGAACACAAGGTGGTGCTATTTACGCTTAGCATAATGGCTGTACAAACGTCTTGCCTGATGGCATTTGCCATTTCCCCATAAGCTTTCTGTGGCTTTGGACTAGGTGGGAAGTGCAACTGAGCCCCATCCTCCTCTGCATGTGCAGGTTCTAAAGACAAGGGGACATTTCCTTGGCAACAACTATCTGAGTTCAGTTTGACTAGAAGGGCGTGTTAATTTGTCCTTGTCATCTCTTGAAGGCAGGACAGCAGCGTTAGAAGTTTTGCTGCATCAAGTACCACAGGGAAATTCAGTATTATAAGAAATGACACACTTGGCTGTTTCTGGATAGGAGGAGGTTAGGAGCCAAAGCAGCAAACACTTACTCTCTACTATTCCCCAGATTAAAGGACTGCCTTAGAAGGATTTAGGATACCAGGTGGCGTGGTAGACAGCTGATACTTTGCTTTTTCACCAGCTTGCTCTGTGAAGTCAGGTTGTGCTTTCAATTGTAATTAAGCAAGGTCACTATCAAGTGTTAAATAATAACTTCTATTCAGCTGGGTGAATCACTTTGAATTTCTCCATGGATGGTAGATCTCCCAATGCAACTACTTTGTTGAAAAACTGAGGAAATAGTTGTCCAAAGAAAAAGTGGAATGTTGTTGTGAGTGTTGCTTGGAGCAGGACAGGATATTGGTAAAAGATGATTACTCCACTGAAATTAAGCATGATCAAATCACTGCATTCCTCAGGGGTTATTCCTCCAGTGTATTGGATTAAGCCATTACTCTTATTATTGATTCACAAAAACATGAAAGACTAATTCGTTCCTTCCAAAAAGAACTCAAGAAAAAATATATTTCAAATTAAAAAATATTTTCTTCTAATTTAACTTGTCTGACTTCAATTAAAGCAAAAAAACACCAACCCCCCCAAAAACCCAACTCCAAAAACCCAAACAACAGAAGGAAAGTAACAACAAAATAGTAAGTAAATGGAGAGGGACATTTCTTCCTTATAAACTACCTTCCATGTAAACTACACAAATATTTAACTTTTTCTTCACCTTACTTAAAACCATATTCCAGATGAGAAGTCTTGTGGCTAATCCCGAAAGGATTTCATAGTGTTATCATTTCATTTACAGATCTTTTTCTTTTACTGAACGCTTCACAATTGATATAAAGGTATTAATAACTATCTCGATAATTAGTTAATAAAAACAATCACATAGCTTTAGCATTTCATATGGGACCATGAGATTTTGATTGTATTTTTTTTTTGTATTTTCAGGAAAACCTAACTCAATTGCATTTTCTTCTTTGAATTCACATGCAAATTTTCCTAGAACATACTTAGAATTTTCATAGATGTATTTTCATGCATAAGGTAAAGAGCAAAATGTAAAGACTTTTACTATTTGTATCCCAAAGCACTTGTCTAAATATAGGGACTTTGAGATATAAAGAAATTATTTGGTCTTAATTAAAGAAAAAAGTTTAAAAAGCAGTCAAAGTGAGAAATAATTAAAAAAAAAGCAAGTCCAAAATATCTACAGGAAATAATACCCATTCTAATTTTGCTTGAAATAAAAATTATCTGAGTTTTGTGGTTTTTTCTGATGTAAAAAAATTTTCTTTTTTAAATTTACATTATGTTTAGATAAAAGAAAAAAGCACGATTGCCTCTTTGCCAGGGGTAATTGTAGCAGGACAGTAAGTCTTATCTGAAAAGCAAAAGTATTTTTGAGGAAAAAGTAAAATATGGATTATAAGTTAGAGAATTCTTCGGCACTTTGGAGAAGATAGAAAGCACAACTAATAAGCTTCCAGAGTAATTTCAGATTCTGCTAGCTCTCTTCTTTCAGATGTCACCTATCTGGTCTTTCACTGGTAAATCCTTAACTTAGCAGCCATCTCTGCTTTCTGCTTCTCTTCATTAGCCTCGATACATGCAGTCAGCTTTTCTTCTACTGTTTTGCTGAAATAGTTGTTTTTCTAAATTGTTTTGTCACCCAGTGTTTATGTGCTCAGCTGCTTGTTTCTAGACCTTTGCTTCACAAGACAATTCTCTTACAACTACCAATTCTCTTTCCTCCCCACCCCCATTTCTCTTCCTTCTTTTTTAAAAGTATCACACTGTAACATTTTTATTCTAAAAAGAGAAGTTTAGGATTTCCTTTCAAATTAGATTGGTTAGTTCAAGTAATTTCCTAGAAGATAACTTCCTGATTTTTGATTCCGGACAGCAATAGTAATCTGAAATAACTTCTGGAAATTCCTGCAAACAGGAAGCTCTGTTTACTTTAGTATAGGTGTAGAATATGTTCCTTATTTACAAAGAAAGAAAAAAAAAAGTACACTAATTTTTTTTTAACTTTTTTTTTTTTATGGGATGTCCTGACAAAGTTGCTGCAAGTAATTTCTGCTTCCCATTTATTTTCAATAATTTACCAGTTTAATCTAACTGATTATGTGAACCGTAGTCTAGTTGTGTGCTGTTATGCTTGATGGAGTTAAACAAACCATGTGATTTCAGACTTTTAATTAAACTCTGAAAAATTGATGTTTCTGGATCATAATAGAATAATCTAATTTCAAACTATTTTCAAGAATAATAAGGTTATATTTATTGAAATTTTTTGCCTCATTTGAATAGCCTGCTATTCTAATTAGTCTCTGTTTTTCAGCAATTTAAATTCCTGTATAAGAAAGTCATACACTTAAGGACTGTTTTAGGTATCTTTCTTTAACATAACTCAAGTGGCAATTCAAGAACAATCTACCACTTTAATCAAGGTGCTTGTCTCTTGAAGTATGTGATTATGTTGGTTTGCAAAGGCTAACTACTGACAGAATATCACGAAGGAATTTAATTATATTTAAACAAGTTGTTTCCAATCTTCAGGTATTATGAAATGAAAGAGGAATAACCATTAAACTCAATAGAGTTATAACTGAAACTGCCTGTCAAACAACAGCAGCAATCTAATTTAATCCCATACTGCTCAGAATATTCTGTATTTTACCTTGAAAGATATATGACCTTACCTCACTTATAAAAACATTTTACACTTCTTTCTTCTTTGTTCATTCGCTTCAGGGGAAGGTAACCTAAGACAGAAGTGCCAGTGATTCACTGTACCTGAAGAGAATAACACCAGTGTTGCTTTAATAACCCTTAATTAACAATTTTGTCCCACCAATTGTGCATATTTGGAAGTAAATGCAAGACTTAGATGGAAACATTTACTTCCTCTACCGGATATTTACATCACCCATGATATAACAAATCCTGCATAGAATCAAAGTATTGTATAACACTTTGCACATGTTATATACATCCTCTATAATGGGGATTCTCACACCTGAAGGATGAAGAATGGTGTCCTCTGTGGTGTGGCTGAGTAATTATTTCTGTCACTTTTCTGAGTAGAGATAGTGGGGTTAGATAATTGCAGAGAGTTTAGCTATTTGGAGGGAACTAACTTGAAAGTTGAAATTTCATTACTACTCTGCACAGTGGATCACATCCTGTAGAACAAGTACTACTTGGTGCTATAAGAGACTAAGGTTGTTGCTACGTAAACCTTGAATTATCCTTCTCCTTCTGACATCCTTTTTGTGTATAGAAATCCTGTCTTGCTGGAAGCTAACCCAAACTATAGCTATATGAATTTTAATTATTTTTTCTTCATTCTATACAATGTGAGGGAAGTCCATAAACGATTTATCAAAATGTCCAAAACCAATGTAAATTGCAATCAAGTGAGGAATATCTAATTATTGTTTTAACTCTCCCTTTCAGCACCTTAAGACCTTTCTTCCCTAAGTGGCTACAGGTTCAGATTTATTTTGCTGACTCCAAGAGGATGCAAGAGATCCTTCCAGGGTGGGGAGAGGAAGAAAATGCCCTAGGAAGTGAGCATCCTAATTGTGGTTGGGAGGCAGAAAATTCCAAGTGTTTTTCCTTTCCTATGAAGCAGACATGGGACATGCTACTCTGAGACATTTTATCACATACAACTTAAAAAATATCCAGTCTCTTACATCAGTTCAGCCAACACAGTCCTACAAACTAAAAGGCTCACACATTTTTTAAATTCTTAGAGTTGCTGTTTTTCCATCAGGTGTGCTGTATGCACACAAGGATTATAATCCATGAGATAACATTTCATTCTTACTGGTAAAGGAAATATAGTATGGATAATGGTGAAAATCTCTACTTCTGAATAATTTCAAGATATGTCAGACAGTTTTCTGTCTATCTGTGTTTTACTTAGGGCACTAGTGAGGAGAGAGATATCTCTAGTTCCATCTTGTACAGTTCCAGACATTTTAACAATCTGGACTGTTGTCATATATTTTAACTGCTCTTGGACAAATACTTTTATGCAAATTAAGAAAAAAATGTTTTCTGTCCTGAACGCAACATTTTATTTACCCAATATTAAATAATTGATTTTTGAAACTGTCATTATGCTGAAAGAAGAGGCTAAACTTAGTTGGGAAAAAATGCCAAACAACCCAAACTAATACTTTACTATGCAGGCTGTTCCTAGAAGACAAAACATCTTGAAAACCATCTAACCACATTATCTATACACCAGGAAATAGCAGGAAGGATTGCCCTTGATCTGGAGCCATACCACATTGTGGAGATTATGGGTTTGCTGAGTTTTTAGGATACATTATTCCTTCCCAAGAAAAAGTCTCTTTTATGCAATTGCTATGTTTTTTATTTATGATAACTTATTGATCAAAGCAAGGAATGCCTTCAGAGAAACAAATAGTCTTTCAAGGAGCTAAATCAACTGCATATCTTTCACTCACAGCACACAGGCCGCTCTTTGATTCTGTGATGAGAAGGGGGCATTCATATTCAAAACATTGCTTCTGGGCCTGCTATCATCATCACTACCACCACAACCGCTAAGCGGGGACTCTGGCAGCAAAAGCAAATTCTAGTCCAAGTTGCATATTTCCCTCAAAATCACACAGCTGAGAATATTTAAATCTGGATCAAAATTGAGGGATATTGGGTTCATTCACATGTGCTGTTTCTTCCATTACTGTTACTTGATCATCCCATTTTCTGACAGTGATTGGCAAGCATCAGATAACGTGTGCTATGTTAACACCCCAGTTAGGTTAGGTCATATGAAACATGAATAACAGACACACAGAGAAACAACAACAGCAGAACACCTTTGTAAACACAGGAAACAACGCTCACTGATATATATCATCTCAGAAAACAGGTAAAAAGTTTTCTGGTGAATCATCAGCTCAGACAGCATTCATTATTATATTGGGAAGTATTTGCCTTTTCTGAATCCCCTGTGGAATAGATTGACTCACCAGTTTCATATGTTGGTAAATTGAGTCAGTATTTCAGTATGCTGCACAATGAATTCAACCACTTATGGTGGCTTTTTGATCACTTTCTTTTCCTTAAAATAAAAAGGCCAAAAACCCCCTCCAAACATCAAAGAAACCACAGTACTGAACATGAAGAAAGATTGTACTGAAAGTAGGTGACTATCTGGCATCTAAGTAGTCTGTACCAATTCACTTTGCAAATAATATCTGAGTATCAAATTTTATATAAAGAAGAAAAAAGTGTTGTCTCTCAAAATCTGTTTGTGACCAAAATGACTAGGCCATTTACCTAAATTTCTGTGTGGTTTGCAAATGTCATTTTTATTCTATAATAAGCACAGTGTTTTTAAAATTCTTTTAATTTCATTTGAAATCAGCTAGGAACATTCTTTTCAGGTAGAAAGAGGGCATGTATCCTCAGATTTTAGGGGGAAAAAAAGAGAAGGTTTCCTTCTACTTTAAAATTTTTGTAGATGTGTAGTCAAACCTAGTGTAGTGTTCAGTCAGTGGAGAAAGATGGGTGCTTCCAGTGGGTTATTAATCCCATGTTCTTTAAATGTCTAACTGGGGCTAAATTCTTATCATGATTTTGCCTTTCTTCTTTAAATACTACCAGTTAATTTGGAAAAGATGCCTCTGTTACACAAGTACCTTTTTGAAAATTAGAAATCCCACCCTAAAAGTCTGGATAGGGTGTTAGGCTTTATAGCAGTTGTAGGCTGTGGGCCGTTGAGGATACCTACATCTGCTTCACCACTGAACTGTCTTTACACAAATGCACGTAGCATGGGGAACAAACAAGAAGAACTAGAGATCTTTGTGCGGTCGCAGGGCCATGATCTCATCGCAATCACAGAGACGTGGTGGGACAACCTGGACGACTGGCACACTGTCATGGATGGCTATGTGCTTTTTAGGAAAGACAGGCTAGGGAAGTGAGGTGGAGGAGTTGCTCTTTATGTGAGAGAGCACCTAGAATGTGTTGAGCTCCACCTGGGGAAGGATGAACCTTCTGTCGAGTGCTTGTGGGTTAAAATCAAGGGGCAAACCGGTATGGGGGACATTGTTGTGGAAGTGTGCTATAGGCCCCCTGATCAAGAGGAGCAGGTAGATAACGCATTCCATAAACAGTTAGAAGTAGCCTCAAGTTCCCGGGCACTGATCCTTATGGGGGACTTCAACTACCCAGATATTTGCTGGGCAAGCAATACGGCCAGTCGTATGCAGTCCAGACAATTTCTGCAGTGTGTTGAAGACAATTTCCTGCTACAGATGGTGCAGGAGCCCACAAGGGGAGGGCGGCTGCTGGACCTTGTTTTCACTAACAAGGATGGACTTGTTAGGGAAGTGAAGGTCGGGGGCAGCTTAGGGCAAAGCGACCATGAAATGGTTCAGTTCATGATCCTGGGTGGAAGAAGCAAGCCAAAAAGTAGGATAGCTACCCTGAATTTTGGTAGAGCTAACTTTGATCTCCTCCGCCACTTAATGGGGGCTATCCCGTGGGCTACGCTGTTTGAAGGAATGGGAGCCTGCGAGAGCTGGCTAGCATTCAAACAGCACTTCTTCCAAGCACAGGAACGATGCATCCCTTTGAGGAGGAAATGCGGAAAGAGAGGCAGAAGACCTGCATGGATGAACAGGGAGCTATTGAGCAAACTCAAAGAGAAGCAGAAGATCTATGAATCGTGGAAAAAGGGTCTGAGCACCTGGGAAGAATACAGGAATGTGGTCAGGGCCTGTAGGGATGCAACTAGGAAGGCTAAAGCCCTCTTGGAAATTAAGCTGGCAAGGGACATAAAGGATAATAAAAAGGGGTTTTTTAGACACGTGAACAGTAAGAGGATGTCCAGGGATAATGTAGGTCCCTTGCTGAATAAGGAGGGTGTCCTGGTTACGGGGGATGCTGAGAAAGTGGAGATATTGAATGCCGCCTTTGCTTCGGTCTTCACTTCAAAGGCCCCCCGGGACCCACAGACACTGGATGAGAGTAGGACTGATTGGGAAATGAAGAATTTCCCTCTGGTTCAAGTAGGGGAGGTCCAGGAGCGGCTCAAAGGGATTAATGCACACAAATCCATGGGCCCAGATGGGTTACATCCACGTGTGCTGAGGGAGCTGGCGGAGGTGATTGCTGAGCCGCTCTCTATCATCTTCGACAGGTCTTGGAGGACAGGAGAAGTGCCTGAAGACTGGAGGATAGCCAATGTCACTCCAGTCTTTAAAAAGGGCAAGAAGGAGGAACCTAGTAACTATAGGCCAGTCAGCCTCACCTCTGCCCCTGGAAAGGTAATGGAACAGCTTGTTCTGGATGCCATCTCCAAGCAATTGGAAGAGAAGAAGGTCATGAGGAGTAGTCAGCATGGATTCACTAAGGGGAAATCGTGCTCGACCAACCTCATAGCCTTCTATGATCTCATGACAGGCTGGGTAGATGGAGGGAGAGCAGTGGATGTCATCTACCTTGACTTCAGCAAGGCCTTTGATACTGTCTCCCATGACATCCTGATAGCAAAGCTGAGAAAGCATGGGATAGATGAGTGGACAGTGAGGTGGGTTGAGAATTGGCTGTCGGACCGAACCCAGAGGGTTGTGATTCGTGGAGTAGAATCTGACTGGAGGCCTGTTACCAGCGGTGTTCCCCAGGGCTCAGTGTTGGGTCCAGTCCTGTTTAATATCTTCATTGACGATCTTGATGAGGGAATAACATCCACCCTCAGCAAGTACGCCGATGATACAAAGCTGGGAGGGGTGGCTGACACGCAGGAGCACTGCGCTGCCATCCAGAGAGACCTGGACAGGCTGGAGAGCTGGGCAGTGAGAAACCAGATGAAGTTCAACAAAAGCAAGTGTAAAGTCTTGCACCTGGGAAGGAACAACTGTTTGTATCAGTACAGGCTGGGGGATGACCTGCTGGAGAAGAGCTCAGTGGAGAAGGACCTGGGGGTCCTGGTAGATGACAGGTTGGCCATGAGCCAGCAGTGTGCCTCGGTGGCCAAGAGAGCCAATGGGATCCTGGGATGCATCAGGAGGAGTGTAGCCAGCAGGTCAAAGGAGGTGATCCTCCCTCTCTACTCTGCCCTGGTCAGGCCCCACCTGGAGTATTGTGTCCAGTTCTGGGCTCCTTGGTATAAAAAGGACAGGGATCTCCTGGAAAGAGTCCAAAGAAGGGCTACGAAGATGATTAAGGGCCTAGAGCATCTCCCCTATGAGGAAAGGCTGAGTAAGCTGGGACTGTTCAGCCTTGAGAAGAGAAGACTAAGGGGGGACCTAATCAAAGTTTATAATTATCTGAAGCAGGGGATGCAGGGGGAATCAGCCAGCCCCTTTTCAGTGGTCTGTGGGGATAGGACAAGGGGCAATGGCTGCAAGTTGGAGCATAGGAAGTTCCGCACCAACATGCGGAAGAACTTTTTCACAGTGAGGGTGACTGAGCACTGGAATAGGCTGCCCAGGGAGGTGATGGAGTCTCCTTCACTGGAGATATTCAAGACCCGCCTGGACGCCTATCTGAGCAATATGAGCTAGGGAGCCTGCTTTGGCAGGGGGGTTGGACCCGATGATCTCTCGAGGTCCCTTCCAACCCCTACAATTCTGTGATTCTGTGATTCTGTGATTTTGGGTTTGTTTTGTTGGGCGTTTTTTTCTAGAACATCTCATGTTAAAATTGTAAGCTTAGGCAAACTCCAAGCTTCCAGCAAATGTCTTACATAAGAATATTAACACATTGTCAGCCTCTAGGCTAAGACATGGTAAGTGACACATGGACTATTACTTTAATTAACTTGACTTGCTGTGATTATCTCGGGTTGCAATTCAAGGAAGAACATGACCCAATAAGACACATGTGACTCATATGTAAGTGGATTTCCCTGGCACAAGTGGAGAGCATGTATTTGCATACATATTACTCTTGCTCCATGGGGAACTACCGCTTTTGGTGCAAATAACTTTCTGTCTCAAAGTAGGTTTTATGACTTACCTATATAAACAAGTTCTCTGACAGATGTATATATAAGGTATTTTTAAACACAGATGTGTTCCTGATGTGCATTCAGTACTATAAATGTCTACTAACTTTAAAAGCAAACAAGATTTCTTTTTTTTTAACCCTTGTTACTACTCTACACCTGACACATTTCAAGAATGATGGTTCTGACTCACAAATCATAGCTTGAATTGGCAAGTGATACTGTCTTTATAGGAAAGTACCCTAAAGAGGGTTTCAAAGGTACTTTGAAAATGTGATATGTAGACACTGGAGTGCAGGTGACCAGTGGAAAATTTCTTTCTCATGATGATGCTGAGGAAAGAGTCAACTCAGCTTGCCTTAAAATTTCAAGATGAATTTCAATAATTTAATTTAGAAAAAAAATATTATATATATTCCTACTTTGTGAGATCAGCACATTCAGGTAGGCTCCAACACACAAATATGGAGCCACATACTGTCAGTTTTTCAGGTATATCTAACTGGAGGACAAATTTAAGTTGACAGTTGGGTAAATACTTAAAAACTTCTAAACACTGGAAACAATAAGTAAAGCATAGGTTATACATATTTTAACCTCATGTGCTTGCAAGATCAGTAAAGATTTATTAAAGTTGACAAAGAAAGTTCATTAAATTAAAGCACTTAAATGAATCCCAGACTGTGATCTCCTTTTTCTCCTCCTTATTCTTCTCCCTCAAGTAGACAGTTGAATCACCAGGGTGGACACTAGCAGCCTTCAAGCTAATTGGTATTTTTTTCATTCAACAGATTGTGATTTTGACCATAATGCTGCTGTTGCCGTGATTACACATGCAGATTAAATTTGATGCTTCAGGCACAGTCTGGAAGTGTACTAGGTGCATCTAGCTGACTCCTAACAAGAAAACTCTCTCTTGTATTTCACCTAAAATGCATGTGAGCATTTTTGATATCAGGTAGAATAGATTTTGGTAAAAGTTAAACTTCCACTGCCTTAAGCTCTGGCAAACTACTAAACCAGGATGTTATGATGCCTTCCTTCTTTAAGAAGACATGAGATTGATGTGCTGAAAGGTACCATGACAAACTATAACCTGGAGAAGGAAGAGGATGTATCAGGGCTGATCTGAGTCAGAGGCTTCTCCACCAGCTAAGCTTTGGTGGCGTCCTAGCTGTAAAGGAAAGGTTGACTCACTTTCTCCTGCATAAATTCAATACTGAGGATGACAATGCAGCTATTTTCTTGAGTTGGAGTGTATTGCATCCAAAGAGGATGGATTTTTTACACGGCTTTTAAGATGCATTTGAAACACCAATAAATCAAGCTAATAGAAACGAGAAGCTTGATGTTATGTGGACAGAAAGTTCCAAATTAAATGACAGATTAAAAAAAGGTTCAAGTTTGGATTCTTTCAAAATGAGGAGAAAATTATATTCTTATTGTATCCTATTTGTTTTATTTAGCATGACAAGAAAACCTCAGTGAAAATCTATGTATTTATCCAATTTATATTTTCTTGTAAAGATACCACATGCAGATAAATGTGAATCAGAGCTACAAAGTAAAATTTTGTGTCTTTACCCTAAAAAAACCCTAGTCTGATTACTTTATGATGTGTCAGAAGTTTCAGCAAAAAGTTACATGTTTGTGCTTGTGTACTTTCATATACTTGTGTACACCAATGTGTGTTTGCATGTACATAAGACTTGTTGAGTTCACATGAATGTCTATTCTTCTTTCAGTGGGCTATATGACTGTACTGCTATTTAAAGTTTTTCAGCCAAAGGCCAAAAACTTTGCTCATGAGCTTTAAATAGATGTACAGCCTGATTACTGAAGGACTTCAGAGGACAAGTGCAGGAGAAAGTAGGTCAGATAGAAAGGAAAAAAATTACATAAGAGGCTAGAGAGATATATTATAAAGAAGATTTTTTTTTTCTAAGAGGTTGTTTTAATGTGAAGCTTGTAAGATGCTTCAAGTTTGAAATTTGCTATATCACAGTCTTTAAGAACTTATTTAAAGTCTGAATACATTAAGAAACTTGACAGCAATGATCGAAGTACAAAATATTTCCCTGGTATTAATGACTAGCCTAAATCTCTATACCTTGGGCAATGAACATCTTCTAGGAGATCATTAATCCCCTCAAAATACCCTGTCCTGAGGTCATTAAGAACTGAAAACTGGAAAAATAAAATAAAATATGCATACAGATTTTTCTTTTTGAACTATAGAATTTAGTCAGTATATACAGAACAGGTCTGAAAAATTATTGCATTAGTGGTAGACAATCAGATTGACAGAAATGTCTCTCAAACTTACTCATCTTACAATGATATATACTTAGAAATATGAGTAATAATAACAAGAAAAATAAAAAGTATGTTTCAATTATAAAACACATACTGAAGCTAAGTAGATGTGTAGGTTTATCGTAATAAGAATTGAAAGTAGATTGTGGGAACATCATTCCAAGCTTTTGATAAGTCAAATGTATCACTCGTATTAACTAAGCAGAATGCAAGGAAAGAAAGGACATATTACTCAATGTGATTTTGCACTCTAGATCTTACACTTGCTTTAAAGATTTATTTTATTACAATTGCAATGCAAATGGTTTTGTTTTGAAGCTTCTACTTTCCAGTCTTTATAGGAGCTTCAGCTAAAGACACAACTTATTTCCCATGCTGAAGTATGCTGGACATGTTTACTTCTCTCCATCAGCTGTAAGGAGAACCTAGGATGCATAAATCTATATTGCAGTTCTCCTATTTGGTAAGGTGATACTCACCTTGGGCCTAGACTTAAACTAGCATTCCTGAAACTGTTTCTCAAAAGTAATAGATGGAAAGAATTTCTTACTCATTCAGAAGACATGATTCATTGACAATAAGGGAAGACTAAGTTGACTAATTCCTTAAAAAGTGTGATGTTTCAAACAGATGGCATGAAAATAGAAGAAAGGAGACCTGGAAAGTTCTTCCCCTGTAGGACCTTGGGATCCAAGTTTAAATTGTGAGTTTATTAGTTTGCATTTTGGAAAAGCTTTGATGAAAGCAAGCTTCATTTAAAACAGGAAAATTACAATTGTGTTTAGACTACTAGAATTCTTTGTTACAGAAAAGAAAAAAACTACAAACTGGTTAAAGAAAATATGTTTCAACTCTTTTCAAATGATATTTTGCTTTCTTTACTTTAAAAATCTCTGCCTTTCAATGGTTATTATAGTGCAACAGAAAAATCACAGTCAGGATAAAAAAGCTTTTGACATACCAACTTTTTTTTTAAAAAAACAGATATGTAGATGTATGATGTCACCTTCAAATACATTAGCCATTTATTGTTTTTTGTGTGTGTCTGAAGATGCACAAGATCTTTCTGTGTTGCCAATATTGGCTAATCCATTGTCATAATTTTAATTTCTCCACTGTTATTCGACTGCTATTTTTTGTATACTCCATTGGATTATAAAAAGAAAAAGGCGAGAGTCTGATGTAACGTGATAAATATATTACATTGAAGTTCCTGTTGCAAGGTTGCACTTCTGCTTCTTTATTGGGCATATACTAGTGAAATACTTCTTCAAATCTGACTTGAAAAGATACAGTGTACTTAATATTGCAGATCTTATTTTCGAAGAAGTGAATGGAAAATTGCAGGAGAATAAGTGTCTCAGTAAAATTAACTACTAGGGAATCCTATTGATTATTTGTTTGCTATTTGGTCACCTACATACTCCAAATCATCCCAGAAGGATAGTTATGATAATAATGCTGACTGTTTACCCATGCATTTTTGTGTCTGTATGCACACACATATATATATCATACATGCACGGCTGTACATGTTTCTGGAAGTTGTTACTAAGAACTATGGTGAGTGATATTTTGCTGCACAGTCTGTGCTCTTTCACATAAGACCAAGGGCACTTCTTTCCCAAATTCTCCATCTTTTTTTTCTTTTCTCTTCTGTGGAGCCTCTGAACAGAATTCTTATTCTTATTCTTGTTCTTCTCCTCCATTTTGAAGATACCTTGAAAGATTAATTATTACTTCAAGTAACTAGTGGTATTCAAATACTGTCTGTGATATACATATAAAGAATTGAAGAAAGTCTGACGTTCTGTGGCAGATGGAAATATTTATTTACAAAAACGCCAACTTATTTCTGGAATGATCAGTGTTAGGTCTTATGTTCATAAAGTAATAGCTGACAAACCCTTTTCTGATGAATAGGCTTAAAACAGGAGACTACTGAGACCCCAAAGCACAAAAAGATGCATGAGTCCAATATGGTGATATCCAGATGCAGCAGGGATGGGTGCAGCTAACTAAACAATGCAAAAAAGCCTATAGCACTGTCATGAATAAAAATATTGAAACCTTCACTGGAAATCAGCAGCCTGAACAACATAGGAGAGGTGAGATTCTGAATTCATTATTTTAGTTTGGTTTTAAAACCTTCTAATGCTTCATCAGAATCATGCAGCCACAGGCTATGACTCTCCAGAGGTCTCCTAGTCCAACTCCCTATCCAGACAAAATCTAATCAGAGCAGGTTGCCAAACACCTCCATAGACAGAGATGCTGCTATTATGTCTCTGACCAGCCTGCTTTGGGATTTTACTGCTCCCATGGTTAGAAAAACAAAACCCAAAAAATTCCTAATATCTGACTAAATTCCCCATGTTCCAAGAAATAATGATTTTTATGTCTCTTGGTTGTGTTTCTTTTATTCTACATTATTTTGTAGGGGTTGTTTTGCTGTTGCAATGTTGAAAAGAATCACACATTGTTATGATATTTGTGGCTCCATGGAATTGGAGTATGTCCCTCTCATACCAACAGAGATACATAACTACAATGTTGCATATGACAAATACCTTGATCCCTTCCTCACTCAGGCATCTAGACACTTATCTACCAACATGTTGTGACCCTGCAACAGAATCTGAGTATTTTATGAGTGACACCAAAGTGGCTTTCTCAAACTTAGAGGGCTTTCTCATCCCCTTTCTAGCCAGCTTTTTAGATTATTCACATTAGATAATGGGTTATAATTACATTTCTACTTAAATGAACATTATTTTAACCAATTAAATGATTCTGCTCCAAAGAAAAACAATTATTTAATTAAACCTTGGGTAACGATTAGACAAACTTACCAATGTATACCTTTAGGTTACAGCAAGCCTTTCTTCCATTTTCTGCAAGTTTATTATTCAATTTGGAAGAGATTTTTCCTTCAGCAAGTTACTCCAGGTGCAGCCCTCAGAAACCATTTGATCCATGGAAATGCAGGATTCAATGCTGCATCCTCCCACCTCTGTGGGAAAAGCTATTTCTCAGCCTATAAAACTTTCCAGATCATCAGCAAAAATTTTGGACTTGCTCCCTGCCTACTTGTCTTTCCTTGACTATTCAATGTGCAGTGTATCTCCATTAAACTTAAGGTGTAAGCAGACTGCACAAAAGAATAAAGGAGATTTTTATTTGTGTTATTTCCATTTATGTAAAAATAAAAGAAATCTGTTTAGACTCCAGATCATTATTATTTCTAGGAAGTAAATAGCACACATTTATCAAGGGAAGATTCTTAAAAGTCTAATGGTTTTGTGCAGATAATATTTACAGTCTTTTAGAGAAAGACTTTGGAACATAAAAGAATGTTAACATTTTGCTTAAGGATATTATGATGCGGAACATTTCCACCCCATTCATTTCAGATGTAAAAAAAACCAAAAACAAACCCCTAGATCCTTCTGTACCCTTCCTTTCAAATTTCAGCAGTAATAGATGATGAACAAGTAATTGGAATTTTACACAAACACAACACACATGCACACACATTTATACATCTCCATATCACTACTTATATATGCACAGGTATACATGTGCCTGTGTGCGCGTGCAGTAATTCATTAATTAGATGTGGGTTCTTTATGCCTGGGTGTGTGTGTATAGGCATATATGTGTACAGAGTGTGACCATGAGAATGAGCATACACACTCCCTGACGTTTCTATTCAGAATTAATTTTCAGTTTTCTGGCTTCTGAATTAAGATAACTACATATGCTATAATTCCAACAGTGAGTCACTGTATTGGAAATAAATGCTTAATGAAAATAATCCATTAAAAAAATTGCATTTAATAAAACATATCTGAAAAATAAACAAAAAGATAACAGGGAAGAATGATCCTCCCACGTATTTTGGAATATTAATTTTAAAAAATAATTCTTTGTAAACAGCTATCTAATCAAAGCCAGTCCTGAAGGAACAAGTTATCCTTTGTTGCAGCCTTGAACTTTGACTCACTCAACCTAGCACTGTAGTCATCTGGTAAACATATGGGTATTGTTCATCCCTTAGATAAATGCGGTACAAATCCTCAGATACTTCTTTGTGATGCGTTAGGACTGCCAGCCAGACAATACCATGACTTGATTCCCCGCCCTGGACTTAGTCAGGTGCTGGGGGATATATTACCACTGAGATTGTCACTTGGATTTATGCAGTGGATCTTTTTGGTCTCAGGGCTAGGTGTTGGATAAACATAGACAGACAGCAATATAGTGTGGAAGACTATAACCTTACGCCCTCTACATTTTCAGAACCCTGTTTTTGTTGAGATGGTCAGAAAAGTTGTGCTGGTGCTATATCTTCTAAGTCTATATTAAAGATTATTTTGTAAGGGATTAGAAATCTGAAGCAGTTTGATCCACTAAAATAGCCAAAAATTGGTGTATTAGTGTTTTTTATTTTATGCTTTTAGTGGGCCACAGTCAAACATGGTGAAACTGGCTGTGTCTTTCATTACCTTTCATCCATATATTTTTAGTGTAGTGAATAAGTTCCTTATTTGTTACTCCACATAACACTCTGAATTTAAGGGATAGAGGCAATCTCATCCTGGCAAAGAAGTGGATGAAATAACCCAGTAAATCTTCTTCAGTTCTCAGAGGAAGTATTCATGCACCATGGAAATAGAAAGCATCATGTAAATCCTTTTCCCATCAAGTGCAAATTCGGATGTGTTATTGGCTGCACATCAGTAATTCAGATGGAGTCTGAGTGCAAATAACAGGCTAACGGGAAACAGGATGGAGTTGTAGCAGGGAAGGCAATAAGGATAAAACACGTATGCTTATCCATGATACAGCAGTATCCTTGCTCAGTACTGAAAACAACGGGAACTATTGTGAGAGAAATCCCTCAATGTTTTTCCACACAAGTGGTCCCCCACTTTGGGGCAAGTGACATTTTAAAAACACCTCTGCTCTATGTTCCTTCAGAAGACCTTTCATAGGCATCCCTGTGTGTCTGTAGGGAGCACACAGATTTCCTAGGGAATGTGTGTGCTCCAGTCTCTGCTCTGCAATCCATCCCAGAAGCTAGAGGTTGAAGCATTCTCGTGCAGGCATGAACTTGATGAAATAACCTAGTAAATCTCCTTCACACCTCTATGAAGAGATCACATACTGCAGGCACGTTGTAGTAGCCAAAAAATGAATGCTGAAACCCTTTGTGGGATCTGCTTTGCAGTGAGATTTTCAAGAGCAGCAAGGTATTACTATTAATGATTGGTAGTCATTTCAACAGTTTTGAAAATTTTATGTGCATGTATCTGTTCCTTTGGTTACTTAAAATTTTTAATCTCCTCCCATGAGTTCTGTGTTAAGTAACAGGAAAAATAAGAGTGAAGGACTTGGCTCCATACTGATGTTGAGGTTTGGGATCCTGTCTTAACCACAGAGCTGATAGCTCTGTGAACACTTCCTTACAAAGCCATATTCCAGTTAGGGCTCAGGAGTGTGTGCTGCTTTTTGTTGACTGAAGAATTAGAAAAGCTGCCACAAATGAGTTGGCTAAGGTTTTCAGTAGAGCTGTGTATGTACCCAACAATGAATAAATGGATGTATACTAAAGCCAAGTTAATCAGTCTCTTAATAACTGTCTCAGTTGCCTCTGTCTTGAAAACTTTCTTTCCCACCTATGGCACAATAGCACCATTTCTCATTTTTAGGGAAATATGGGTGAATGAAAGAAAATCCTAATCTTGTGGAATAATGTGGAATTCAAGAGGTGTTTCTTCAGTTGTCAATTTGTGTAACAGATATGGTTAGACAGTTGCTTAGATCACTTCACAAAAAAAAGAACACATCCACAGAAGAAACAGCTTGTCACTGCAAGAATTGTACAACATCTTATTGGTAATACACTATGTTAAATATAGCTATATGGTCTCTTTTACCTCACTGGCTGAGATAGCTGACGCCATACATTCATCAGCACATTCCTATCTTTGCATTTTAATGAGATATTTTCTCAAATACTGGAACTGATCAGTGTCTTGTTTAGATGTCAGTGGAGAAAAACTCTCTTGCCTTTAGGGAAAGCCTGCATTTTTTAAATAGAAAGGGAGGAGGTAGCTTAAGTGCTCCTGAAACTATGTGAAGATTGAAGAATTAATTGAAAACACCCAATCAATGCCTTCTAGCATTACAGTATCCAGATTTGTAAGAGAAATTAATATAATCATCCCCTGAGTAAATAACTTGGCAGAAAGAAAGGCTTATGGTAGGGGCAGTGAAGAGGTGCATGGAGTCTCTTGTGTAGTTGGTTTTGGGAAAAGTAAAGTGGAAAAACAAAACAAAAAAACAAACCCTGTTGAGACATCCTGATGAGGAATGATGTGCGACATGAAATCTAAGCTACTTGAGAAACAGGCATAATTTAATCACAAATAAACATGCAATGTGAGCTTGCTGCTTGTCCACTACATTCATTTCCACTTCTATGCCACTATGCTTGGAAGAAAAATTACCATCGTTTAGTGAGAAATATCATCTCAGTGAGACTTCTGATTGGATTGCTTATTACAGAACTTAGAAGAATCTCAGTTGGTGGGTGTATTATAAACAAAGTCCTTGAATCTTCTCAAACTTAGCACTCACTAGTCTTTTTCTTGCAACAGCACTAAAGCATTATGAAAGCTGTATTTGTTGAAAAATGTTAGAGGATAAAAGACTGAATTTTGAGTGTCTAACATCATTTAGAACTCAAGACTTCGTTAGATCTGTCCAAGAAAAAGCAAAACAGGAAAAGCAAAACAGATGAATGCTTGTATGTAAATTTAGAAAGACTCCTTATATTTTCAGTCAGGTGAAACTAGGACCTTGTTCTAACACTCCCAACCCCCACTCAAAGTCTGAAATTTTCTATGGTATAAACCACATTGCATCAGAAAATTGTCTGTGATGGAATAGGATGGGATGAAAGGAGATGGAATGGAAAAAGGGTACAGCTCCTTAAGTGCCTCCATCCAAGGATCTGAATCTGTTTCCCCCATCTTATGTGAAAGCCATAAGCAATATTAATAACCCATGCCAAGGGTAACATTTTCATTTTGAGCAGAAATGCAATCTTGCACCTTATGACAAAGCCAATTCGTTTATGTGAAAAAAAATATTTTAAAAACTGTCATTTGACAATGAAAAAAGTGTTTTCAAGCATTTTTCAGCCTGTGCCAGTTCTCTGTGCATCTTCAAAATAACGACTACAGTTAAAGTAATTAAAATAATTGCTTACCTGAAACTCAAAGTTTCTGTTGAAACAGTTTAGCAATAAAACAAAACAAGTAATAAAAATACTTCTCTGTACTTCCACTTCCAGAAATGAAGATATTGTAAAATACTGTGCATTTGCTGTCTGTGGAATTCAATTTGATGTCATTTAACTAAAAAGACCTCTTTCATTCACATTTTGACATTTTCAGCATATTTTACTCTCCTTTTGACCCTTCTGATAACAAGGATATTCTCAGACCTTCTCCAAAGGAAAAAAAAAAAAAAGCATAAAATCAATGGAAAATGACAGAATGCAACGAAAGCAATTTTGAAGGATCAAAATTCAAATGAGCAGCAGGGTTTTTGGATGCTTATCAAAACCAAGCCAACTAAAATTTTCATGTGTGGACATTATTTCTTCATATGCTAAAAATGATGGAGTGACCCAAAGTCAATCAACCCCTGGGTCATCATAGAAGAACTCTACAGGAGAATTTTCACCTGTAACAGTTTAGAAGTTTGTTTGGTTTTGTGGAGATTGGTTTTGTTCTGTTTTTTCACCTCAAGCACTATAATTTGTTAGGCTTTCTGTGGTTCAAGCTGACTTCAGTGGCACTATACTGGTCTATAACAGCTTTCGTTTTCTACAGAAGTATACGTACTTCACTTTTTTTACACATTTGACAGTAACCACCTTCTAACACAGCAATTGGTGTAAGCAAGGAGTCAGTTCATTAAGTATTTGCATACATGGTTGTCATAGCTGTACATAGTAACAGCTCAGTACATATATGCCATGTCTTGGTGGGTTGGCCTTGGCTGGACACCAAATGCCCATGAAAGCAGGTCTATCACTCCCCTCCTCAGCAGGAGGGGGTCAGGGAGAGAAAATATGATGAAAAAAACCCTCATGGGTCAAGATAAAGGGACTTTAATAAAGCAAAAAGGAACTCAGAAAACCAAAGGAAAAACAAAGGTTTTATTCTCAACTTTCCATCAGCAGGAAATGTCCAGACACTTCCTGGAAAGCAGGGCTTCAATATGTGTAGGTATTGTTCTGGAAGACTAACATTGTAAATAACAAATGACTCCTGCTTCTTCCTCCTTACTTTCAGCTTCTTATTGCTGAACAGACGTCATAGCAAGGAATATCCCTTTGGTCTGTTTGGGTCAGCTGTCCTGGCTGTGTGCCCTTCCAAGATCTTGCCCATCCCCATTCCTGTGGGGAATGTTGGAGAGACAGCCTTGATGCTGTGCCAGCACTGCTCAGCAGTAGCCACAACACCGGTGTGTTGTCAGCACCCTGCCAGCTACCAGTACACAGCTCAGGGCTGTGAGGGCAGCTATAGGGGAAATTAACTCCATCTCAGCCAGACCCAATATGCATGTATACATTTTATGTGAGCTTCTTAAATGAAATCTATCCCTGGTGTGGAACAACATGGTTAATCTATGCACTTTTTAGCAAATACAGCTAGTTTCTGATAACTGAAACTCTTCTATGGCCAATCTCTGAAACAGTCAATTGGGATAAAAATTTCATTGTACTTAGTGCTGTACAGGTGGTACTTTTGCATATCAAATACAAATGTTCCTTCAAGTCCTGTTTTAGAGCTGGGAAATATTTATTTTACAGTTTTATGGCAGCTTAAATGAAAACTAAAAATTAAAAATATTTTGAGTTTTCCTAAACCTGAGTGATGGAGAGAAAAAAATTAAAATTCCATTTTCACATGAAGACTCTTTTAATTCCAAACTATATGTACATTTAATTATAATTCATAACACTGTTAAACATTTAGCAACATACATTTAACACATTTATCAACATAGAAATAAAAGTGGCTTACTCAAAGCTGATGCAAAAACTTTGGTGATACTCTAGTATTCAGGTCAGTCTTTTGCTGGAAGGTTTCTGACAGAACATTGTCCTGTTATACATACATCACAAGAAATGGACAGGAAACAAATAACAGAGATATTACCATTAATTTTCATGAGGAAAAACAGGGAATAGAAAAGAGGTAGTTCTTCTGTGACGATCTGACTATGCTTTTTGGCAACACTACTTTAGCAACTTATTTTCCTTTTTCAAGTAAGATTTAATTCCTGTTTCCAGAAATACAGTGCATTTCATATAATATTATATCAGGAAAGAATTAAAAATAATATTTTAAATATATACCTTGAATAAAAATAAATAATGATTCACTGTTGCAAGATCTGGTTCCAAGGGTATCATAACAATGTACTGTGAATATTGTCAATAATCTATCACTTCTTTCATCTTTATTTTTACATCTACTGTTTTACTGCTAAAGAGAAAGCATCAGACAAACAAATAAAATACTAAAGAATTTGTCATTTAAGGAGGTATCACTATGCTGTAAGAAAAAAAACGCAACCCACTTCATTACTCTTCCTAAATCAAGATCAGCCTTCACACGCTGTTTAACTTCAGCTTCGTAACACTCACTTATTTAACCTATATCCTTCCTTATGGGAGTGGATAAATATGAAAACAGGATTTCATGGTAGGTTAACATAAAATTCTTCAAGGTTTAGTTAAAATGTTAGATGGAGAGTTTTGTTAGCCTCTGACCTGATCAAAAATAGACTTGAATCACAAATGCTGAAAATGCTAATGTTTATGATACTTATTTGCTTATATCTGGAGTTTGAACTGATACTTTCTCACCTCAGGATATGAGGCACACCCTATATTGTTGGATTTCTAGCCTAACTAAGTATCTTCATGTATTTAGAGAGGGTGAAGTAATTCCTGAAAAGATCAGAAAAAATAACCTCAAGGTGGTCAATGGCCTAGCAGCTGAAAATTCCTTAAAAATAAGGGACACATAGGTTTGGACTCCTGTTCACAGTGTGACTGGGCAGGGAGATTACAGGTTCTGGTATCCCAGCCTGCAGTCTGTGCCTTTGTCACTGAGCGATATTTTCATATACAGCACTTTGCTATTAAATAAACAAGATTAGAGTCCTGTGTGTGACGGGGGAGAAAACAGCTTTAGAAGACAGGAAAGACCTTTCACACTTATTGTGTTTTAAGTACAGCTGGCAGCTAAGCCACATGCAGTGACTTGCTCACTTGCCCCCCAAGTGGGATAGGGGAGAGAATAAGAAGGGTAAATGAGAAAAGTTGTGGGAGATAAAGACAGTTTAAGAGGTAAAGCAAAAGCTGCACAAAAGCAAAGCAAGACAAGGAATACATTCCCCACTTCCTAGGCACAGACAGGTGTTCAGCCATGCCTGGGAAAGCAGGGCTCCATCACATGTAAAGTGACACAGCACAGCCCCAGCCTACTCACTGGTGAAGTGGTGTTGGAAGCAGAAAAGTCCTTGGCTCTGTGTAAGCCCTGCTCAGCAGTAACAAAACATCTCTATATTACCAATGCTGTTTTCAGCATAAATCCGAAACAGCTATGGAGAAAATAAACTCTATCCCAGCCAAAACCAGCACAGCACTTACCTATGCCTGTGACTGTAGGCAGACACTGACTTTGTCAGCCCCCATCCCCAGTATCATACAGAATTCAGGGGCTGATTTCTACCTCCTGCTACTTTTTTCAGTTACTTTCAGCCCCGAAATCAACCTACATCTCATTTACAGCCTGTTGCCTTCTGCCAGGCACTCCTGGCGCTATGTGAACTACCTCTTTGTGAGACTGATCCCTGAGGTCCTGTGGTCAGGCAGTGGCTTGGTCCCCAGTCAGCTGCCCCACTGATTACTGTTGGAAACAGCTGACACTTGGTATTAAGATGAAAATGGTCAGCCCACTCTGTAAGTGACAAAAAAGGGAAGAATTCTGCTGAAATTCATCCCTGGTTTCCTAAATGACTCATAAATCCCAGATTCAAATCTCATTTGGTTGTGGGATTCGTACGGAAAGTTTCACATAGAACTGCTCTGCGCCCAATTCTTGAGCAAGTCAGTTGAACTGAACAGAAAACTGATGTAAGTTGCCCTTGGATATGACTGATAAACCTCCACTTCAAACTCCAGCAACAATTTGAAAAGCCTAAGGAATCATGTTGCCTTGAGAAGCTGACATTGCCATTAAGAAAAAAAAAAAAGAAATCCAAAACACATTTCTATTTCTCAGAAATTCTTCCTCTTACTGTCCAATATTTTTCTGATCTGGGCTGATTATCAGATCTTACTATAAATGCTGACTAATAGGAGAAAGAAGAACAAATATTTTATGTGTGGAATCCGACAGAAGTGGAAATAACAGAATCTATTATCTGCTTATCTCATTTGTGGTTATGACTGCATGCTAAAAGTTACTTCGAAAAAGAGACACATCTGTCCAACACAGATATCAGATGCCTTCAGTCCTAAACTGAAACTGAAAACACACCAATCCAGAGACCATCTAAGTGTACAGATACCTAAATCTCACTCTGCTCTTTGAACTGCGTTACTATAGAGAAAAGAATACAGCATTCACTGATGAGGACAAAGTGAAAGTAAAAATAATAAATACAAAGAAATTCTTGATTCTGGCCTCTCTTTTCACATATTATTTTTGTTTTATTTAATTTTCGCAGCTCTTGGAAAAGAGGCAGTCCAAGCAGAAACAAGCATCAGAAAAAAATGTAATCCTTGCTCTTCCCATGTCATTGTGGTTTAACCCCAACCTGTAACTGAGCACCACTCAGACACTTGCTCACTCCTCACATCCCCTCAAAGGGATGGGGAGGACAATGGAAGTAAAACCCCATGGGATGAGATTAAGACTGTGTTATAGGATAGCAAAGGAAGAAAATAACAATAATAATGATAACAGTAATATCAATACCAGGAATAACAGCAGCAATATCTTGAATAACGATAATAGAAATGATTGCTCACCACATGTAGAAGGAAAATAAAACAACCTAATGCCCAATACTCAGATACTACTTGATGCAGATCCATAGATTTTTGGGTTTTCTCTGCTTAAGTATATCCATTCTCTGCTTTAATAACATCTGTACCAGTAATACTCAGTAGTGTTTAACAAGAAAAAAGATAACTGATAAACACCTGGATAGATTTTCCACCAAGATATTTCTTATTGTCTGTAACTTTATTAAAAAAAAAAACATTTTGAGAAAAAAAAAGTCAATGTAGCATTGGCCAGTTCTGCATATTGTTAGTTTAAATTAGACCTTGCAACAGCTCTCAGGAGAGAGAGGCTCTTATATCCTTACCCTTGTGATGGCTCAGGAAGGCCAAGTAATTTTTTGAAAATCACAAGTGACTCATGATGAGTGAGGCAGCAGCTTCATCCCTAGTGGTCTGAGTTAGCACCCTGAAATAGCATGTGGACAGAGCTGCACGTTACACCACCATCCTTGTTGAAATATTTGAAAGAGTTATCTATTCCAAGTAGGCTAGTTTGTCATTGACTGGTACTGCTTAAGCTTATATTAACTGTGTTAAATTGAACTGGGTGTAATGCTGAGAAACTTTAATATAGGCCATTAGAAGATGTAAGGAGATAAACTACACACAAGGAGAAAACTCTGTCTCTGGCCATCTGCTTGTCCTGGTAACATCCACAAAATCTGCAATATGCAACAATTCCCTCAACTTGCTGAACAGCAGGTGCCCATCTTTTCCTTCAGCTGTCCAAAAACTGTTCCCTTACAACTCTCCCCTTCTCCCTGAAGGATTATTTCATATTTTTGTAATGCAAATTTAGAATAAGGAAGAACAGGTTCTGTTTGAACTAGAATTATCTCAAATTACCTTGTAACCAATGGATCTAAAATCTTATTCTGTCCTAGGAGCATTCTACTTAAATGAACAATCACTTTTTTTTCCCCCAGTGTCACGTCTTTTAGAAATGAAAATGACAGCAGTATTTTATAAACAATAAAAAGCACAGGGTGTGAAGACTGTGAATAAGGAATCCTGTTTCCACCGTGCTGTTGTTCTCAATAAATGCTAAACCATAAGTAAAGATATAAATAATACCAGAATAAGATATTGGCTTACATCCTTGGCAAGCATTTTTGTCTTCAGCTGAAAGGGGTTGCTACTAGTTCAGGACCAAGGAATATAATAGGAAGATGCTACAGAAGGAGTTAAGAAGAGCATTCCATTAAAAAAATACCTACCTGTTAGGGGATCAAGTGTCAAGTGTGATAAAATTAGATGCAACAGGCATCTGTATGCCTCTTGTGCACATATTTGGAACATCTATGCTTTTCATAGAATCATGGAATCACAGAATATCATGGGTTGGAAGGGACCCCAAGGATCATAGAGCTCCAACCCCCCTGCCACAGGCAGGGCCACCAACCTCCAGGCCTAGATCTACACAAGTTTGCCCAGAGCCCTATCCAACCTGGCCTTGAACACTTCCAGAGATGGGGCATCCACTACCTCTCTGGGCAGCCTGCTCCAGCACCTCACCACTCTTTCTGTAAAAAACTTCCCCCAATATCTAATCTAAACCTTCCTTCCTTTAGTTTTAATCCATTCCCCCTTGTCCTGTCATTGGCTACCCTTTTAAAAAGTTGATTCCCCTCCTGTTTCTCTGCTCACTTCAGGTACTGGAAGGCTTCAATGAGGTCCCCCCGCAGCCTTCTCTTCTCCAGACTGAACAAGCTCAGCTCCCCCAGCCCCTCTTCATAGGGGAGGTGCTCCAGCCCTCTAATCATCTTCGTGGCCCTCCTCTGAACCCTCTCCAACAGTTCTACATCTTTCTTGTATTGGGGTCCCCAGATCTGGACACAGTACTCCAGATGGGGCCTCACGAGGGCAGAGTAGAGAGGGACAATCACCTCCCTGTCCCTGCTGGCCACCCCTCTTCTAATGGAGCCCAGGATACCATTGGCCTTGCGAGCTGTAAGAGCACACTGCTGGCTCATGTTAAGTTTCTCATCCACCAGAATCCTAAGTCCTTCTCAGCAGGGCTACTCTCAAGAAGCTCTTCTCCCAGTCTGTATCTATGTCTGGGATTCTTCCGGCCCAAGTGCAACACCTGACACTTTGCAGTGTAGAACCTCATTAGGTTCACCCAGGCCCATCTCTCCAGCCTGTCAAGATCCCTCTGGATGGCTTCCTTTCCTTCTAGTGTGTCAATTATATGCCATCTGTATTCTGGACAGGTCTTGTGCCCCACAGATAAAATTTAATGCATTTAATTAAGTTTGCCATGGAAACTCACATAAAGAATTAAAACTCCAAATCTACAACCCCATCAAAAAGAAAATATAAATATCAAATATAGGTGTCAGATCTGTAGTTCAAACTTGTGATCTCAACAGCAGCCATTGATGTATCTTTAGGTGTCTCCTCATTCATCCTGGAGTTTTCATATCACAGAATCAGAGAATCATGGAATCACTGGGTTGGAAAAGACCTTTAAGATCATCAAATCCAACCATTCCCATCCTAAGCTAAGTACTTCATCTACCCTTTTTTTTAAACACATCCAGGGAAGGTGACTCAACCACCTCCTCATAGCTCTTTATCTACTGCTGCACATCCTGAACCTTGCTTCTATGTAAGTCTCTAGGTATTCAGAAACCAGATGTCACCATGCCTCCAGCTGTGAAGAATTAAATCAAATAAGTGCATTCTAGCTATGGAGAAACACCCATCAAAACTTTCACAAATTGCAGCTGTGGCTGTGATGATGGTGGTATTTTCACAATGCATCTTTTGCAACATGCTCTAGGTTAGAGCAGTCCCTAGAAAAGCAAAGACTTAAATTTTAAGCTCTCTTTAGACTGATTTTTTCTGTAAGGGAATTGGTTGCTCAGCTCTGTTTAGCCCTTCCATTAAAGTCACTGTACAGAGAGAGAGAAGCTCATGAATGCTATGGGTGAAGCATAGTCTTGGTGATGAGGGCACTTATCTGTAAAACAGGAAAATGAATATTTAAATTCCAAGAAACAAAAAGGAAAAGAACCTAATTCTACATCCTAGGAATATGCTTCATCTCCTACTAAGCAAGAAAGGTGAAAGGAGTCCAGCAAAGAGTGCCAGCACTCTCATTCTTAAAGAAAGCATAGACTTTCTTTGCGTTCAACTGTTTGACACAGTTCCTGACACTTGCCATTGGGTAAATCCCTGCTAATGCAGAGGTTTTGGCATCCTAACTGAAGTCTCACGAGGCCCGAATTGGAGCTAATCTGTGCTTGAGTAGATCAGATCTCCAAGTACCAAACAGCCTACAGGTAATAAACTAGTTCTCTGTTGTTCAGACATCTCCAGGGCTAAGCACCACAGAGGACTAATTTGATCAGAGATGTGGATTTAAACACCCAAACTCCAGTATAATGTTATTTCAGGCGCCTACTCACTGTATTGGGTCTCATGCTTAGTTTTTCAGTATTTCAGTTTCCCCATGTATAACATCAATTTCTCTCAGTAGTTTGCAGCTATCATGAGGATGAATTTGCTACACAGTCTTAAAGTGATGATGATAGTAGCATCTAAGAAGACAGATAAAAATAATATGACATAATACCACTTAAAATGTTGCAAAGTATTAGAGACACATTTTGGTCCTTATGATTTGTTTCATTATTAGTGGGTTACACTAATCTTCTGTTCAAATGACCCTGTTTATCTCTGACATGGGCTGTAATTTTAAAACCAGCCTCTCTTTTCAAGTTCTTTGGCTTCCAAGCATCCAAGATTAGAGGCTACTTGTACAGTTAGGCTTTACGTCAGTGTAGTGGATGCTTATCTATTCCATTTGCAATTATGAATTTTTTTTTTTTTAAGTTCTTTTCCTTTCTAGGCACATAGATGCACAGCAGAGAGGAAAGCTCTTTACTTTGCATTGTTCAGGCAGCTCAAGCCTGGGTCAGGAGAAATCCTCTGGAAAAAGGAAAGACGCTGCTTTCCCTGACAGAAACTGACCTTGCTCAGCTGGGAGAAGCTTCTGGAGAGCGGGATGTGCTTAGCAGAATGTGAAGGACATGGAGTGTCCACAGCAGGAACAGAGACTGGGCAGCTCCAGAGAGGATTTAGGATGTGTTCTTTACAATAACGCTGAAAGAAAACATTATTTTTATTTTAAAAGCCTTGATGATGTCTCGGTATGCTCACTTTAAAGAAAAGGTTCATGCTACTTCATCACAAATTTCAGCCTTATCACAGACATGTTTCTTAGACAAACTCTTTTTTTTTTCATTTTTAAACAAGTGTCACCTATTCTGTAACTCATGATTTAAAAGAAATTGTAGCCATTTATTGGAAGGATTTTGATTTGCTGTGTCTTAATGGTTCAGATGGCTAGATGAAAAAGTATCATCAAACTTCAGACATATTTAAATGACTTGAGTTTTCATACTGGAGAAAACAGTAACACCACCCACCCCATCCCACCCCCTATGGAAAGAAAAGCAAAGAAAACAAAGCAAAATTGAACAGTTGGATTATCTGTTTCCCCCAGGCGATAAAGTTCACTGTCATCAGTGAAGTCTTCAGTGTCATTTCACATAGGAAATTAGTTCTGTAAGGTGAAACAGAAAGTAAATTTAGTCCCATTAGAAATGTGAGCAAAATTTTATCCTGTTGCTTGAGCAGAAGGTAGCCTGGAAAACAGTATCCTATGGCAAGCTGTGTCAAGAAAGCAGCTGCCAGGAAAGATAAGGCCAAGCAAGTAATGGTCATTTCAGGTCCTCAAAACTGCAGCAAATTTGTGACTAAATTCCCTTGACACTGCTAGGAGGGAAGCCTGGAGCCTGCAGCTGCTAAATGACAGGACCATCATCAAAGGACAACCACATGAGCAAGTACAGCAGCCTAATTTATACCATGACCAAATGGCAAAGGACATGCTTTCTGGACTGTGATAATACTTCACCAGAGGAAAAAAAAGTGTGCTATATTCTCTTGATAAATGCTCTGAATCTAGAGGGCAGGTATCACTGAAGAGTCCCTCCTCATGTGTATGCACAGGAACCCAAATATCTGACTTGTCCAGACCTCTGGTTGGAAGTCTGACCCACTTTGAAGGCACATGAAGCAAATCTAACATGCATGAACCAAATATGAGCTGTGTACAGGGTTCTATCCCTTCCTGTTCTGCCTTTCCATGCTCTACTGGTAATAGTTATATTATTTTTGAAAACTAAAAAGTTGCAGCCCTTTCATACTATTATTTTCAAAGTAAGCATTTAGTTTACCTTTCTCTTTTTTAGTTAGTGAGTATGGGAAGATGATAAAACAAAACATCCTACTGGTGTCATGTTTTTTAAAGTACTTTTATCAACACAACATGCTTTTTCCAGCAGAATGCCTAATAATGTCAAAAGAGCATAGAAGGTTCTGCAAGCAGAAAGTAATGGCAGTTTCATGCAACACATGAAATTATAATGCATCTTATGAGTAAATCAAAACACTTTTTCGTTTTAATTTCTGAATTCCATAGGGGCCATGAAACACATATTTAAAAGGTGTGCAGAAGGACCTTACTCATTAAACAGCAGAGAAAAGTAGTTGAAGCTTTATTAAAAATTGACTAATAGGCATTCCAAATAATTGAACTGACAGGCTGTTTTGACAGCTGCAAGGAAAAATGTGCTTGCTCCAAACAGTTGGTGTAAATCTTTCAGATTTCTAGAAAGAGAAATGATGTACTGGTTTAACTTTAATCAGTTTATAAAGTTTAAAAAAAAAAAAATCTAACTATTTTATTCAGTTCACCTGACTAGTTGAAGTTATGTTAATTGGAGGTAGTGCCAATCATTTCAGTAGTGGGGTTTGAACAGAAAGTATTGCCAAGTTCTCCCACAACAAGAAAGGTGGAAGGTGAGTACTTAAAAAAGTTTTGGTGAGCAGGAAAGGTGAATTAAAATGAAAACATAACTCTGAAATTGATTTCCAGAAAAGCACTGAAATATTCAATCTGATTGAAGTTAGTGGATTTTGCAAGTGTCTATCAGCTTTGAAAATCAGGCCCCAACTAACAAATGTGACAAACAATCTCTACCTTGAGTGGGCTAATATAAAATAATAGGCAATTGTACTGCCTAAATGAAAACAAGGAGAAATAAAAAGTAAAAAAAAAAAAAATCAGAAAGGTGCTACTTATCAGATAGAGAGATAGAGAAGAAAAACTTGAGAGAGAAAGAGAAAAAAGAGAAAGAGGGAAAGAAAGAGAGAAAAAGCATAAGAAAGAGTGAAAGAAAGAGCAAAAATGTGAGAAAAAGAAAGGGGAAGAAAGAGCAGAAGAAAAAGAGTGAAAGAGTGAAAAAAAGAAAGTGAGAAAGCAAGAAAGCGAGAGAGTGAGAGAAAGAAAAAGGACAGAAGAGACAGAGAAGAGAGAAAGAGAGAGAAAGGGAAAGCAAGAGAGAAAACGAGAGAAAGCAAGAAAGTGAGAAAAAGCAGGAAAGTGGGAGGGAAGGAAGGAAGGAAGGAAGGAAGGGAGGGAGGGAGGAAGGAAGGAAGGGTGGGTTTTGTAGAAATGAGTTCATTAAAAAGGAAAAAATGAATAGGCAGACAAGTATAAGAAAAATTTTATAAAGGACAAGAAATATATGAAAATAGTTAAGTAAACAAAGATTTAAAAGAATTAATAGAAGGTTAAATGTTTTATGAATATGCAGGTATTGACATACTACATAATTATAGCTGATGAATGCAGGTCTTGCCAATAAAGCACTGAGAACAGGACCATGTTCCTCTGGGTTCAACTTTTAGGTGTTCTTTTAGTCTGTTTATCCAAGTATATATTTTATATCTTGAGTTAGAACAGATCTATCCTCTTTATAAAATTCACAAAAAAGTAGGATAGATGGGATACACTCAGCACAGCTGTGCCACTTTGGCTATAGGCATATATATGGAATAAGAGTAGAATAGCAATTATGAACAGAAATAAAAAATCAGAAAAATGGATAGCTGATACACTGAGAACAGTCTATCTGGTATTTAATTATAACATCTCTTAAACAAAAGGGCACAGCTATTGAATTTATGTATGTGCTTAAAAAGAAAAAAAAGAAAGTAAACAAACCAAAAGTTTTAGTATCTAAATATTGCCATGCTGTACTTATCTGATGTTTGATTAATGTGTTGGACTTACATATAATAACTGAACAAGAAATCTTTTGAAAGGTTTATTTGATTTGATTGTAGAAGTCTTTTAGTCATTCCATATATGAAGGAGTGCTGTTGAAAATATGTATTTCACAGTTACCAGTTTTAAACTACCCTTTATACCAAAAGGGAAGAACAATTGAACTACTATTAGTAAAACTGGTTTGCAAATGAAATTAGATTTCTCGTGACTAAATGTGGTACAGCTTTGTATAAAATGCATTTGTTTAAAATGCAACAGAGCTCAGAATTGCCAGGAACAATTTAAGGCCCATAAATGTTTCCTCTAAATTGAATCAGAGAGGACTGAGAAGCCTCTAAACACTGTACAGGGAATCAATGTTTTGATTTCAAATGAAACAATTTCAAAAATTGGAGCCTTGCCATCATTTATAACACTGTCAGTCAGTGGTCTAATATAATAGGTTGATTTTTTCTCTTCTGTTCGTAGCTCATCTTTACTGGAGACTTTTTACTGTTAAACATAGTAAATAAGGGAGTGGGAGGAGCAGGGAAAACAAAAAGGTAAATGAAAACTTACTATAGAAAACTATTTTCAGAAATTGCATTTTATATTTAATAGGGATATTTTTGCTTACACTCAAGCCTAAAGACCATTTTTATGAAACACAAGAAAGCATCTTGGATATTTTCTTGTTTCATTATATCCAAATACATTAATTTCTTGGTTTCAATGAAGATTTATGCTTCCTATATTGCACAAGGTAAGTGTAAATAAGAGCTATAAATTGCTAAGCAGCTAATGTTGCATCTGAATGGACCTATTGTTCTCTAAACAGCCTGAATTTTAGAAAATTCAGCTAACTTAACGCCTATGAGGTGCCATACAGGAAAAATGCTATAAAAATCTAATAACAATAAGTATGCATTGGTATTAAGTTATATTACTTTGGGTGAAAGTGCGTGCATTTAAAACTTATTAATATATATACAGTTAAAAGAGTTTAAATTAAAAATGGTGTGGGCACATGCGTGTCCAGCTCACCACATATATATTACCCCTTCCTTTGATTGATGCCTAGATATTCATTCTTAGAAATACAGGCTATCTAGAAGTATCTGAACTGTAAATACCAAGAATATTGCAAGCTTCAGTGTTTTAAGACAAGGCCTAGAATTAACTCAGCGTCACTGAGAACATACAAGAGCTTAAATGAAATGTATATTTGCTCATTCTGTATAGCCAATATCTTATGCTGCATAAAGACACTACCCAGTGCAAAAGCCAGTACATTTACAGTCACTTTTAATGTTATTACCATTCTCTCCAGTGTAAACCATAGTCATAGACTACCATTGTTTTATTTCTTATTTTAAAAGTCTTGGACAGATAAAAAATGCATTTCTGAGCATTGTTCATAAATAACAAGGAGATGTCTTTAAATATTTGAACATAAAACATGCTAATATAAAAATGATCTATTGGTTGTATGCTAGTCTTGAGTCTACTATAGCTTCTAATGCTAAAGAAATGTCGTGTATAAACCATGCCTTGGACTGTAAAACCATACCTATACTCTGACGGTTAAATATGTTTTTACTTTTTTTTTTTTTCCTTGATGGTCTGTTTCTGGACAATTCATGGGTAAAAATGAAAACTTTAAATTGAACCAAGTAGAATAATAACTTTCACACAGAATGATTCCTCAAATCATAATATAACTCACTGTTTTGTAACACCGTAATGGCAACAACAAACATTTATTTAAAAAGAAAGGTAATTGCTTCTAGTTTCAGTACTTTTCACAAAACAATGCCAGTTTCCAAATATTATATGTATTAATTCAAAGGAATGTATCAGTTAAAGATGATATGCAGTGTCTCTGGATAGTAATTTGTTAATTACTGTAAGTATGAATTGAACTTAGAAGAGTGTATCTCATTTTAAAAATAATAGTTTAACCATAAAATTCAAAGAAGTAAAAATAAAATGGATTTGGGGGTGAGGAATAAAGGAAGAAACTTTACTGGATCACAGTAAAATATTCAACATCCTAAAGCTGGTTGGAAAAAATGTATTCCTACAAGTAATTACTTCTTTTGTCATGGTCTTTTCTTAAAATAAGTCCAAATCAAGGTAATCTAAACTAGTAATCTTCCTTTTCACTGGCTCTCTAGTTTAGTTAAAACTAAAAGTCATGAAATGTAACAAAATTATCCCTCAGCTTCAAGTCAAACCATTCCTTAGGCTTGAAAGAGAGTGTGAACGATGTGGGGGAGGAGATGCAAATGGCAATATCATTAGGATTTTGGAACAAAAGAAAATAATTTGAAAGGAAGTTGAGCAGTTCATTACGGCTCATTAAAAGCCTTGCCATAACTTACTTTATTTTTTTCCATATTCATATAGGCCAAAATTTAGTCTGCATTGCTACACAGACATTTCTCATATTTTTTGTTGCATACTTAGTTTGAGAATTATGCTTCAAGGACCTTTTTAAGAAAGAATTGCCTCATTTTCACTTCATACTTGCAGTAGATAGTCTTTTTTTTGTTAAATATTTTACTGTCTTGCCTAATACCTCTCCCAATATATGCAAAGCAACTGTGTGTCCATTATTCCAATTTTTGGACATACTAAACTGGATAGGCAGTATACTTATGCAGCTGCAAATAAAACAATAGAGTATAATATGTAAGTTCTAAAAGATTAACATCATTAATCTTTTTCTTGAGCCACATGTTCTCATAAACTGCAGGTGTGCTGCAGTACAGCAACAACATAGTTATGAAGTGCCCTGAGTCATCCTTTCCAGAACCACCAGTGTTAGATTGTAAACATTGTTGCTCATCTCATGTTTTTAATGTGCATGTTAAGTAGGGAACATTGTTGAGGATCTGTCCTTGCTTTGTGCAGGAAGAAAGAACCTGTTTAGGCTGGCCTCTAAGAATCCATTTTTTATCAGTGTAATTTTGGGTATTTTCAGCTAGTGACAGAAATAATTACAGGCACTGGAAATGAGGAGGTGCGTAGAATACAGCAAATAAACAGTAGCACATTTACAAACATTTATTATTTCCAGAGCTTTTTAAAAAATTATTATTAGTATATGTGCCTTTAATTTGGGCTCTGAGAATAAAAGCTGAAACATTAAGTGCTTGACTTTTCTTCCCTTTTAGAGTTTTCCCTTTTGCCTATGTTGTCCCTTCATAGGCAGTCTCTGAAAAGAGAAGTGGATGAGACAATTTTCCCAACTCCTACAAATCTGGAATTGTGGCTCTTGTAGTTTCTAGTGGGATGGAAAGGCACTGTACTTTATTTTCCCTCTCTATTCTGTGATACAAGTCTCTGCATCATCCTCTGTGCTTCCAGCCCAGAGTTAAGACTGATTCTTAAATTGTGTAATTAAACAGTGCTTGCTGATACCTCCAGAAAATAGATGCCATAATTTCTGTGCCTTTTGTGTATGTTTCTCCCCCACTGAAAATACTGCAAAACAGTGATGTATTTTAACTACAACCAATCACCTATTTTTAAAAATTAGTACATTTTTGTATGTATTATTCAATTTCCATAAAAAACACGTGCATGTATACTTAATTTCTTTCCCACATACTTTCTCTTCAGAAATAACTGGAGTGGGTGTCTGCATGCTAGAAGAATAAAATAAAATAAAATAATGCAGTGCAAGTTGTTGATTCACTGCTAAGTTTTGCTGGCTGTTTCCAGAGACAGACTTAGTAGTAAATCTGTTACAGGTAACAGAAGTACAACTGTGCTGAAGTCCAGAGACTAGAAAGGCCAAACAGAAAATGGCAAGGGAGAAAACAACACTGAAGCTTGGCTGAAGCAACTGTCTGACATTACCCCTTTCAACGAGACTCTCATTTATGCTACTTTATAAATAGGACTCTAGCACTGGGAAGCAAGGATTACCATGAGTGACATGAATATTCTGGTATATCATACGCCCCAGGAGCTTTCCCAAAAGTCAGTGATATTTGACTAAAGGAAATATTTGATCTGAGGATCTATGCAAGACTTCATAACACAAAGATTTTACTTCATGAACATTCAGGTAAACGCATAGACTATAAGCAAGGTTAGCTTCAGTTCTGGTCCCTTTTTTGTAAAGAGATTAACCATTTCTTTCCCATTCCTCAATTTTCTCACTTGTAGAGAAACTCCATGGCCTATGCTAGATGAACCATAGTAAATGAATGACCATGACTTGCTCATCTCACACAAATTGCCACCAGAAATTTTTAATGCTTTGATTGTATATTCAAATTATGTACTTGGGAAAAAGCTCCTAAAAAAGCAAAGTAATTTTATAAGCAATGTTGTAACCAGTTCAGACTCAAATTTTGACAAATTTTGTTTACTTGTTCAGCTTTTGTTGGGGTATTTTTTCAGTTTGGGGGTTTGTTTGGTTTGTTGGGGTTTCATTTTGTGGGGTGTGGTGTGTTGGTGGAGTAGTATTTGATTTTTTTATATCTGCAGAAGTTCAAGTGCACTTTGAAGAATTTTTGGGTGATGAAGAATTTTTGGGTGAACACAGAATCATGATACTATTTTGAGTCGAATCCTTTTCCCTTTCCAGACAACATTTAACCACAGAGTTACTGAGGGAAATATTTTGGTAAAATATTATCTCCTTAGATCTCAGGGGCATGGGTTGAAGAGGGCAACAAAGGATCACCTCAGCTGACAAATACTCAATGGGCTGTATTTTGTATATACCCGTGAGTCTTGAAATCATTTCAAAGGAAAGGCACTGGAGAAATTGTATCCTATATACAGACATAACCTCCAGGAGAGAGACACCCCTTGGGTACACATGTCTTCTGAAGGCACAGTTTTGTGTACATTTATAATTTAACTGTTTTGGGAACAATGACTTTGTAGGTTGAAGGATCCACACTGTGTAGCAGATGAAATGTCTGTGTGTCTTTCACATGAGATATAAAGAATCTAATGACAATGATTTTTAATTTGGTCCAAATACTTCTAGATCCTCGATACTAAATTTAAGGAAGGAATCCCTTTGTGTGCACTTGACTGCCTTTGTCACAGTCTGTTGAGTTTTTGTTGTGTCAGATTATAGAGGCTGATACACCCCTTACTCTCTCAGAATTGTAGGAAAGAATTGCTTCTGACTTAGCCAACAGAACAAGTTTTTATCATAAAGCCAAAATAAATAAAAACATGACTGGAAACCAAAGCAACCATTTAAGACTTAAGAATTTTTTTCTTTTTTTCCCTATCTGCAGTAGCTCTAATGTTTCTAGATGATGCTATGAGGAAAATACTCTCACTGCTCTATAGGTTTGCATTATTTAATACATTAGCAAGAAAGTTAAAAAGATCCTCCCTCTGTCTATCTGAAAGCCATAACAGAATACATAATTATTTTTATATCTGTATATAGTTCTCTTTGTATATAAATGGTTAAGCAGATGGGGAAGTTATGGGTGTGGGTGCTGATTAAAATAATAATTGGTCACAGAACAGAGAAACTGCATTAGAAACTGGAGACGTTCCTGCTTCTCCCTCTGCTTTTTTGGTCAGTGAACAAAGGGTCTTTATTATCTCAGGCGGTCCACTGAGAAATATGCATTACTTTTCAAACAAGATGCTGGGTGGCCAATTGGCATAGCATTTTTGGATAATGTTTGTAAATGCTGTAAACCTGCAAGCATTTTTATGATTGCTCAAAGATTACAGGCAAGTTTAGAGCAAGGCTGAGATGAGAGTTCTGAAAGTTTTCAAGCCAATATCTGTATAAGATGCAGTGAAAGAAAAGTCAGGAAGGATATATATAGTTTCAAAGGGGTTGTTTCTGTGCATGGCTAGTTGCCCTTCCGTGTGCTTTTCTTCTTTTTAAGGTGGATTTTGTCATTTTGCATGTCCTGCTTTTTTTACTTGTCTTAGGTGAAACTAAAACATTTTCTCACTCCTAGATTATGTTCCGGTAGCATACCAGTTCTTTTTATTATAAGGCTCAATGTGGCTCTTAATAGAGTCTATTTCTGGTAACTTTTGTCTATGAAAGCTTAGTGACCTCTAAAATCATCTGATAATAAATAGTCGATTCTTTCTCTCCTTGTGAAAATCCGTTGTATTCTGGGGATTTATATAGATACGTATTTCACTATACCCTTTGCCAAGAACTATTTTATTCAGTCATCAATTAAGGAAAAAAAAAAAGATTGCTATTTCTGCTAGGGCTTGTGTGTGTAATTAATGCATCCATCCATTCAAGTGACAGAAAGAAAAAGAGTATAAAATCTGCAGCTAGATTTTTGCACCTAGTGTAATTTGGCATTTTTCCATAGACTTCACTGGAAGTATAATCCGTACCAATGAGTACAATATCAGGATCTGGTAAACTTCAGTGCATTCATTAACTTGACTAGCCATGAATTTCTGTGGAAGAAGCTTAAAAAGTCATCTTTTTATATTTTTCTTGAGTATTTTTTTTTTCAACATGGTAATTAGGATAATGGATCATGCCCCCACTATAATCTATGAATCAGTGAGACAACTGTGCTTGTCTATGGTAATGCATATCACAACCCTGAGGCAAAGCACACGAGAGCTGTGGAACACATTCTCAGGGAGAGCTGTCTAACAAAATGCATTTCTACCTAAGGCGACTAATATCCTCTGAAACCTATGAGTCTGTTTTAGCAACTCTAACTCGATGGGAATTCCAATTAGGATGTCCTTACTGAAGATGTCTCTGTTATAGATAACTTTGGATACCACCTACATCTCAAATTAGTAGATTCGAAGGTGCATGAAATTCTTTTTATGAATTAACATGTACATATTCTTGGCTTTTGGTTGGTTTTGGTTTTTTTTTTTGGGGTGTGTGTTTTTGGTTTTTTTGATCCCTCTGTGCTTGTAATTCTTCCCTCTGTTTCTTCCAATGACATTTCTTGTTGTGTCAGTCTGTGGTAATGGTGACCATCGAGCTAATTTTCAGCGGATCATATTAACACTAACCTTTGGCTCACCCATCTGTTCCTCACTTTATTGCTTCAAATGTCTCCTTTCTGGCTCATTGTTAAACTGGAATAGAGGCGAAATTCCTCCAAGCCCAGCAGGATTTTGCTGGGCCATTTCTGTACTGCAGAAGTCTGCTTAGTACGGTAATCTGAATCATTCGCTCTTGTCACTGAGGTTTTCTTAACATTGAACATATTGCTGGATGTTAAAGGCAAATATAGCATCTGTGGATGGCAGTAGGTTTTCCTCTCAAAATAACAAAGGAACGTGTCTCAGCTCCCATCTTCTAACAGGGGTTTGGAGCTCCTTTTGGGTGTCTTCTCTCCATGGAATGAATACCTCCTAGTTTGCTAATCTGCCTTTATATATGAAGGATAAGATGAATAGTTCTAAAACTCTATTTTTGTGTAATGACATGATAAATAGTTCAGCAGAGCTACAGATATATTTCTATTGCACGAATGCACAGACACACCAAGTATCAGAGTATTTTCAATGCAACCATTCATAATTCCGTGTATGCTTCCAGGTAAAACCTTTAATAGTGCTGGAACTGTATAAACAGAGAAATCTACTAAATCTAGTGTATATTAGGAATTTAATACTCTCGGTATTAACACTTCCCCACTTTTTTCTCCCACTAAAAATAAAGAGTGATTGATTTTTCATACTCATTTATTCCTGAATTTGTCCAATCCTTTTTTTTTAATAGAAAATGTTCCTTTCTTATATTTTTCTACTCCAAAAACAAATATAAAAATGCAAAACAAAACAAAAAACAAACTTCATAATATAAGAACATAATAATAACACCATGCCAGATTTGTTGCTGCTGGGAAATTTTGTCCTCCAGATTGCCTTGCTTTCAGTGCACCATCATAAAATATATTTTTATGTAATTTAAAACATATGTTTTAAAGTGTGTTCTGCAGCAACTGAAGAAAAATGTGAACAACCAAGCAAGCCATTAAAATTGCTGTACATTTTGCATACCTTAAATGCAGATACTAAGGATTATTTTGTTTTGCAATAATCTTATACTTCTAAATTAAGTTTGGGTGTCAAGCTAAAGCACTGGGTCTGGATGACAGCTAAATAAAGGATCTTTACTCTCCAGTCCAGCAAGATACGGTGAAAACCAAGGAAGGGGGAAGGGAGGCAACAAAATTGTCAAGTAGGTGAATACAGCCTCTTAATATCAGCAGTAATGGAGAAACTGTTTGCTATCATGCAAATCTGTGCTTAGTGAGCAAAAAAACTTCTCCAAGGTTTTCCATCAATGTCAATTGTGTACCTACATGGATTTAAAGCAAGTAGCTTACTGTAATATAAAAGTATCTTACACTTATTTACAAAATCTTTTCTGTTTAGTGGAATATTTTAGTGACTAAATTAGATACCCATGTATATGAATGTGTTTTCTTACTGGAATATACAGTGTTTAAGGTAAAAGAATATATATACAAATTATTGGGTATACATTTTGGTATGCCACAACAACGCTGTAGGAAAAAAAATAAAAGGTAAACCCATATTTCTCTGTAAAGAACAGATGTACTTTAGCTGACTATTTGCAAGTATAATAGGAAGCTGTGAAGTTGAGACTTGAAAAATGGTTATGTTACTTACAGGAAACATATCAAAACAGAGAGACAGCTGGAAATTGCAATAGATGAGACACTGGAAAAATCCAGGAATCCCGTGCCAAAATCAAATACAGCATTAGATCCAAATGTATTTACTTCTCTTCATTTACATAGCTACCTGTATATGCATGTATTATACATCTCTTTGAATTAAGTCTATATTACTAGTAGATTTGCAAAACAGGTTTTTTAAGGATGTTAACTAATTCAAAATCTTGCCCCTATCAGAGTTCACACACATATTTTGAAGAAACCAGCATGGGTTCATGAAGGGCAGGTCCTGTTTGACCAACCTGATCTCCTTCTATGATCTAGTGACCCATCTGCTGGATGAGGGAAAGGCTGTTGATGTGGTCTACCTAGACTTCAGCAAAGCCTTTGACACTGTCTCCCACAGTATTCTCCTGCAGAAGCTGGCAGCCCGTGGCTTGGATGGGTACACCCTCGGCTGGGTAAGGAGCTGGCTGGAGGGCCGGGCTCAGAGAGTGGTAGTAAATGGAGTTAAATCCAGCTGGCGACCGGTCACGAGTGGTGTTCCCCAGGGGTCGGTGCTGGGGCCTGTCCTCTTCAATATCTTTATTGATGACCTAGATGAGGGCATTGAGTGCACCCTCAGTAAGTTTGCAGATGACACTAAATTGGCTGGGAGTGTGGATCTGCCTGGGGGTAGCGAGGCCCTACAGAGGGATCTGGACAGGCTGGAGAGCTGGGCTGAAGTCAATGGCATGAGGTTCAACAAGAGCAAATGCCGAGTCCTGCACTTTGGCCACAACAACCCCAGGCAGCGCTATAGGCTTGGGGCGGAGTGGCTGGAGGACTGTGTGGAGGAAATGGACCTGGGGGTACTGATTGATGCACGGCTGAACATGAGCCGGCAGTGTGCGCGGGTGGCCAAGAAGGCCAACGGCATCCTGGCTTGCATCAAAAATAGTGTTACTAGTAGGAGAAGGGAGGTAATTGTCCCCCTGTACTCAGCACTTGTGAGGCCGCATCTCGAGTACTGTGTTCAGTTTTGGGCCCCTCACTACAGGAAAGACATTGAGGCTCTGGAACGCGTTCAGAGGAGGGCTACTAAGCTGGTGAGGGGTCTGGAACACAGGCCTTACGAGGAGCATCTGAGGAAGCTGGGATTGTTCAGCCTGGAGAAGAGGAGGCTTAGGGGAGACCTTATAGCTCTCTATAACTTCCTGAAGGGAGGTTGTAGTGAGCTGGGGGTCGGCCTCTTCTCCCGTGTAGGCAGTGACAGAACTAGAGGGAATGGTAGCAAGCTGCGCCAGGGGAGATTCAGGCTCGACATTAGGAAGCACTACTTCTCAGAAAGGGTAGTCAGGCACTGGAATGCACTGCCCAGGGAGGTGGTGGAGTCACCAACCCTGGGGGTGTTCAAGGAAAGACTGGATGTTGTATTGAGGGATATGGTTTAGTGGGAGCTAGTAGTAATAGGTGAATGGTTGGACTGGATGATCTAGGTCTTTTCCAACCTTGATAATTCTGTGATTCTGTGAACTGAACAGCTTACAAGTTATCCATGCTTAAGGAGAATAACAGCAAAAACCCTTTCAGACCAGTGACCTTTTACTTGTTGTGCATGGTGGCATTGACATATTCCCAGAAAGACTTGCCTGATTCATTACATTTTGATATGTGGATGGTTCTGAACATTACCGTTTGCCTTTTTATGTATATTTTGAAAGTTGCTCCAATTCTTACTGTTTCTTGAAAATTAATATTTACCTGTCTATATTTTCCCACTTATTTACCCAAAATCCCTTAATAACATGAATCAAAATCAATGTATTCACAAAAAATACTGGTAATAACTTTCACAGTTCAGACAAAATGGGGATAGAATTGGACTTCTGGGAGGTAAAGTTGCAGTAATAAATGTATCATTGCAGCTATCCCAGTAAAATGAGATGGGAGAATCTTAGCCTTACTGAAGACATCCCAAAGGGTATTTTCAATCTATTTTTTAAGGATATCTGTGCAAAATCCCTTCACAGAATTTGTTCCTCTGAAATTGAGAACAAAAAATTGTCTCTTAATTGTCTGTTGTCTGGTTTTGTCCTTTTCCCACCTCAGGAACTACAGATTGATTCTAGAACTTAAACAAATCACTATTTTGTTAAATAAAAGTATCTAACAAGAGAGCCATGAGGCACATGAGTGCATGTTTTCTAGCTTTAAAAGTGCAAATTTATTTTTCAGTCTAAGATTTAGAAGAGAATGTATGCAGGGAAGGCCTTTGGCTTATTTGTTCTCTGAGAGATAGAGATTTCAGCTGGACACAAAGGCTGGAGGAGTTCTGATGCTGTGAATATTTAGTGTAGTTCAGATTTGAGTGTCCACTGAGATAACAAATAGGTGCCACAAGCAGTGCAAGAAAAGCTGCAGAGAAAGTTTGTATGATATTGGAATATATTGTCCCATTATCATCTCCATGTTCTGGATAAAAGAATAAGATTAATAATTTTGCGACCAGATCTAGTGAATATATTCTTTTCTGCTACATCAGTCACGTTGCCACCTATACTTTCTCTGCCTCCATCACATTCCAAAACTGAGGTTTCTGAGATAATTTTGGTTCCACTTCCTCATCTTAAAGTTTTTGACTTTTTTTTAAATTTGGGATCTAATAGGATGCAGTAAAATTATGTACAAAAGAGATAAACACACAAAGACTATCATTGTGAATGAAGAGTGCTGCTTTACTTGACCAGTTGCTTAATAATAATTAACAGTTTTATTGTTTGCTTTCCTGCTACGTAGAGTTTTGAGGCAAGGAATTCAAACCTGACAAACAAAGTACTCTATAAACACTAATGAAGTCTTGGAACATGCCGTGAGCCAGGTAATTATTATTAGACTAATTCTGCAAGTGGGTAAACTGCATCACAGGAATTAAACTACTTCTGTGTCAAAGAGGAATTCAGTGGCAGAGCTGAGAATTCATCTATTCCAGTTCCACTCCTTTTACTAGACAACACACTATCCCTTAAGATAATTTTTTTTTAAGGTGTCTGGCTATTAAAAAATCCCTCACCCAACCTATACACCATTCTTTGGAAAGAACTCACATTATTAATATTTATATCAAGGCAGACAAGTCCTTGACCTAAAAGGAGGCAGTTATACAATGATTTGGGTTTCAGGCAGCAGAAGTGACATGGGAAAGAAATAAGCAGATGTTAATAGGAGAGGATGAGGAGAGAAAAGAAAAATTAGCTCCCTGATTCCCTCTGGTAAATCTCCTTTTCCACCTTTTGTGCAGGGATCGAATGATGCAGAGGTCTGATCATTCCTCAGAAGGATATTAGTTATTTTAACAGATCTCTCTAGGTATTTTCTCATTATCTACCTTTTCCAAAATGGCTGAGAAATTACTATCAAGTAAATTCCAGGGAAAATATGAGATTTGGATCACAATATTTGTCATTTGCCTGTACTGAAACAATAGTGTAGGAAGTATCAGCAATGGTACAGGAGTGATATAGAAATAGTTAAGTACCAGAGAAGCATAGGAAGAACCTAGGCAGTAGCAGAAGACAGTCTTCTTGTAGCAGTGCACCAAGGTCAAACTTTGACAACCATCTCTTCGGCACATGCAAAACTCAATGCCACTGAGCTCTTGATCTTCTGAAATGTTAGACACCTTTTCGGACAATGTACTGGGGATTGGTGGGAAACTGGTATAAAGCATTCACTGAATTTCATGAGGATATATGGGAAGTGAAGAGACATGCGAAGTGAAGATACAAGAAGTGTGTAAGGTATTATTCTCTGTGATTATAGTACATATAGAACAATGATTTACTTATTTCCCCAAATCAAAAGAAGCCAGATCCAAGCATGTGAGGTGCACAGCAATTCAAATTCAGATCCATTCCTTTTATGTGAAGGCCACAATATTTGCTGACAGGTTGGGAAACAAAACAGGGTATCTTAGAAGCTAAACGCCTAAGTCTCAGCAATTTGATCCCAAGCTTTTCAGCTGTGACCATGACAAGCTGATAGCCTCTTAGGGCTATGGCTCACAGGAGAACCCATGAGGCATACTAACGAGTGCGTTAGACCTTTTTATAACATTTTTACCTAGATATGGCTTTGTATTTGTGATCCATCAAGACAGCTTTGATTCTTTGGAGCATGGCAACTAACAAAAAACAAAGCTAGGAGAACAGAAACACATATAAATAGTTAGCAATTATAGGGGTTTGGCTATGATGGACAGACACAGAGACTCACTGTCTAAAACATACTATCTGTCATAATACGGTTTTTTTACAGACAAGCTTTCCCAACACCCTACAATGTTTCTCACAGAAAGACACACACAGACACTCCAAACAATGACTATAAAGAGTGACAGAACAAACAGACAAAGACTTGGCAATTTGAAAGGGGAGATTTATTGATGAAATACCCATGAAAGAGAGAGTCCAGTCAAACTTTCCTGTCTCAGACTTGGTTAGAAAGAACCTTGTGAAGGTTGACTCTAACCTTTGTGTGCCTCACTTTAGTATGGTGGTGGTCAGCAATACAGAAAAAGAATCAATGCTGTTATGTGGATGTACTGAAGAAGACTATTTTTGTAATTGTTTTTTTACTGTTGAATGGAAAAAATTATGCTAGGATTTGTTTAGATTTGATTTTCAATTGTTGTTACCCTTGCTTTAAAAAAAAAGCTATTCAAAGTAGAGCGGGGAGCCATTTATGACCAGTAAACCTGAAATGTTGATGTAACATGAAAATGAAATTAAATGTTTCAGTGTTCATGAGATGATTCCACTCTTTCAGCAAATAGATTTCTCATAACCTTGAGTTTAAATGCCGAGGTACATAATGAATGATTATGTATTTAAATCCCTATTTGACCTCCTAAGTGAACACCACTTTAAGAAAATTATGAACATTTTTAACGGGATTGAAAGCATGCAGTAAAACAATTTTCCATTAAAAATGCAATCTTATTCACACTAGAATGTTTCCTCTAATAAGGCAATTTTGCACTAAAATTGAATACGAAGATGTTAAAACAAATTACCATTCTATTTTTAGTAATATTTTGAAGCATATGGTTTTTATAACTTTCATATTCATATATGTATTCATTTTTATTATGATATTCAGAACATTTAGACCTTATTTCTTCTTGTGTTACTTCTTTTTTTTAACTTTACTGGTGTATATTGGTTTCAAATGTACATTATCAGATTTAAGGTGAAAGACTTCATAATTTTGAAACATTATATTCTCCATCCCTGTCCCTAGAAATGACTTAGTATTTTCCTGCCTCATCCCTGCTTTTCATAGACAACTATTCCTTTTTTTCTCCCCTGATAACTTAATTGCATCAAGTTATTTGTTTGTTTGTTTGGGTTTTTTTCCCCACCCCTGTTAGAAAGGTTGTTTATTGTTACTCTTATTGGAGGATATTCACTCACCACTATTCTGATACAATTTTCTATCAGCCACTTTTAGGACTAGTTTTTGTTTTTACTGAATGACAGAGGCTGCCTTTCAAAAGGACCACTTCATTGTTCTCGTCAGCCATCCATCTTACAAAACTATTATACAGAATTGGTCAAAAGAACTAGTCCATTTACCTAATATGTTTATTTTGATGTCAAATAAAAACTGTTGAGTAAACCACCAAAGATGTAAGGGTTTCATGCACAATTCCCACAGAATATGGATTATTTTATGGTTCTCTGCGATACTGAGTGAAGCTTTATTTTGAACTTCATTCATTGCAATCGCTTTCAAGATGCTTACTTTATTCTAGTTTTACATGGCATGTCAGCTTCTGAATATATTTCAGCTTGTTGAGTAGTTCCTTGCTGCATTTTCATCCTGTTGTTAGTTACTTGGAAGTCTTAGAACAGCATAGTGAATCATTTGTAACTTAGTTCAGCTTTCCTCTGGCAATAATTTTATTATATGTAGAAAGCAGATTGAAAGATTTTTAGCTTAGATATTTTTCAGAAAAACTCTGGAAATGATACATCTTTCTAATTTCATCATTCATAGAAATATTCTACTACATTAAGGGAGATTTTTGTGAATTGATGCTTTGAATGAAATTATCAATATTATTTAATAAAAGATCACTATGCTTCCAATTTGAGTCAATTTGAAATGTTTATGTATTGTCTATTTATCACATTAAAAGCATATATAGATCAATATGGAAAGAAATATTCTTAATCATACTCTTGGCATGACATAATAGATTTTATTACTTGGACCTCAGTGTCAGGAAAAGTGGGTTTCCAAAATTTACTTAGGGAAATTAGATACCTAACCTCTTTGAAGTCTACAGATACTTTAAAAGTTTCCTTAAATATATAAAACTGTATTTAAAATTGCGATCCAAGTCTCCACGTCTTTCGACAAATGTATCCCCATTGACTTCTGCATTTTTTAAATCAGTGAAAATATGACTATGCAAAGGGTTAAGTGAAGAATTCAAAATTCTGTCTGTTTTGGCGTATGTTGGATTCTTTAGAAGGATACTGAACTAATGTCCTTGCTGTTGTAAAATATTAAGCAAAAATATATAATGCTATTTGACACATGAGAGTGCAAATTTAAATGAAAGCAGAGCTCACATATTGCTTTTACATTCTATCTGCCAGTCAAACTGAGACTTTATGAAGAACAGCAAAGCAATTTTCGATCATGTATGGTATATCGTGTAGGTCAAATTCTTTTATGTAAATCTCTTTCACTAGGGTGTTTAAATTTCAATAAAAATGTAATGATACATTTTATTTCTCCTTCTTTCTCTAATTCATTCTGAGTTTTGGAGAACAAGTGTTTTATTGAGCATGACACCTAAAAGGGGCATTGTTTTTAAAAGGTGTTAAAACAAGAGTCACATATGTTTTGGATAATGGAAGTATTACAAGAGGCTTCCCCATACAACCTTTCTTTCCTGTAAGCTGGGGCTCATGGAACTGTTTTTGTAGGTTAGCTTGAGTTCATCTGAATTCTTTGGATCACCAGATGAGGGTGGCACACCTGATGACTAACAACAGCATGGTCCATTTCAACGTTTCCTATTGTTATTTTGTTTTTCATAGCTGCTCACAACCTAGATTCCCTGTGTTAGGGATGTGCCAAACTTTCTTAGTGCTAAGTTGTGCATAAAGTTAAAAAGTAACCTGTCTCTTCCAGACCTGTAAAAAAAAAAAAAAAGAAAAAAAGAAAAATCACTGTTTTCAGCATTACCTAATAAGAAGTGCTTTCCTGAGTCAGAATTCAATTTGCATGTCAGGATTTCACTTTGTAGTGAACAACCTAAGAAAATGGATACTAAGCTGATCGCCTTTCAATATGTAGATGAATGCATGGCCTCTGAAACACTCAGCCTTTTTCCTGCCTCATTATTTGCTTTTGAAGTGAAGAAGAAAGACCACATACACCTCTGAGAGCGAGGGTATTTCTTAGCAGGGAGATTCACTTTCATGTGTGATGTGGGTTAGATTCCAAACACTGGATAATATGACACATATTATGGTATCATACAAGTTGTGAATAATAAACATATTTGAAAACCGCACAGGGAATACCATTGAGTTTGGGGCAAATTCTGAATTCAAGAACATAGCTACAACTCAGTGCAGAATTCAAACACCAATCATACAAAATGCATTTGTCTGTATCTTTGGCTGCATCACTATAGTTCCTCACAAATACAAGGAGATCAGCTGTTTTGCACCAGCTGAGAATAAATGTGGAGTTTTTTTAGGGTTGGGGTTTATTTTGGTCTGGAATATGATTGCTTGGGGAATATTTGCAAAAAGTTCATGCCTATACCTGTACCACAGAGCTAAAGAAAGTAGAAAGAGTAGAAAGAGTAGAAAGAGTGAGTAGAACTGCACAGGAATTAATGCTTATGATGTCATGAATTCCTTAGAGATTTAAATACTTTCTGTTCTTAACCAAAAATAAAAGTAGAAAAATTGAGCCAAAATATGAAAGCAAACTAAACCCAAGGAAACCTTTAGTAGGATTAAGTCAACTTTTCCAGAATGTCTTTGACTGCAAAATTAAAAGAATTTTTTTCTGATAACAAAGCAACTGATAAGCAGCAACATAGAATATTTCATTCAGTCATTTCCAAACAATTTGAGGCAATCTACTCTTTCCTTTCTGAATTATCTTTGACAAATCAAGCTTTTCAATTAAAATATGTATGTGCAAGGGAAGAGAAGAAGTACTTTTCAGTTCATTTAATGTTTAAAAAATTGTGGAGGAGTCTGGTCAGAAAAAAGAATGAGTTATAGGGATTTTTTTTCTTTTTAGTCTCCTTACCTTGAACCCTCTTAAAGACAATATAATGCCGCTTGGTTTTGTAGTCATTTTTCCACATGTGATGCTATTTATTTCCTGGCACAAGATATTGTCATACAGTAATGTTGCCAGTGGTATCACTATATTGGATAACATGGTGACATTAATCTGTCTTGCCTCTTTCTAGAAGCTTATTTAAGTTCTTTGCCTTGGTCAGGAAAAAAACAACCGACAACTAACAGAATTCAATGACTCTTTTGAATTCTGCAGTACAAGGAAGCCTATTCCTTTTGTTATTTAGAAGCTTGTCAGGGATTACACAAGGACACTTGCACATGTATTACATAGTTTTATATTTTTTTATTTGCCAATATATTCTCTCCTGACAGGTTCTCTTGACAATTTTTCCAGCATGCTATCTGATATGGATCAATTCCCTCTACTTCTCCCTGTAGCCTGGAAACCCTGGTTGGAACAAATAATTTAGTTCTGTTTGTTCCTAAATAGTCCCACCAATAATTCAGTCTCACACAGTTTTTCTTCTTTTAGCAACTCCAAATAGCTTTGATGCTGCACCCTAAAGCAGATAGTACATATTGGTAAAACTCTGGAGGCAGCAAGTTGTCATGGCATTAGTCTTCCTGTTAATGAGAAGATCACGACTTGCAAAAATGGGTCCTTTACTTTTTAACAGAGAAACTCAGCTTTGGTTCATCTTTGCACTATCCTTATGTTTTTAAAGAATAACAAACATACTATAAAATCAAAATCCCTCAATGTTGCATAAATTACACAATCTCTGATACTTCCTCTCTGGTGCTGAGCAGAAAGGATATCACCTTATAATGTCATCCAAAAATGACATAACTTCTAAGATTGCAGACTTACAAATATTCACCCATCTGTTTATCTTTATGCTCTGAGAACAACTTCAGTGGTTTCACTGGAATTGCCTGCTGAGTCCTAGGGTTAACATGTGTGCAAGTTTATGTGGGACTGCAAACTAACGAGACAACAATCTTCCCGTCAGTGCAGGACTACATTATCTACTCTGGATGAGCTCAGGACTTGGCATGGGATTTGTGGTGAGAAGACTAGAAAGCACAGCCACATACACTGCACAAAACATAGAGAAAGAATGTCTAGATCATTGTTTTAGCCTTGAAAAATTAGTCTGTTCATATGGTATCTCAAAAACTCTGAAAAATCTCTCAATTTTTAAAATACATCATTTCATCTCGTGTTAACATGGAAAGGTGGCAAGTATCTTTCCTCACACTTGGCTTCCATTTGTGAAATAAGTACTTTTTAGTAACATGACATTGTGGGAACCTGCTGTGATAGAGAACCATATGCCCTGGTATCCTGCAAAATCATCAGGTTTTGTTAAAGACATATGTGAAACAAGCTTGGTGAGCTGTGTATATGAGCGCTCTGAAGGCAGATCACTGAACAGCCATGCTGAAACTGATCACCCGTGTCTTAAGTGCAGAGCATTAATATTAAGCAAAGTATAAAAGGAATTTAATTTCTTCCTTCCCTGCTTGTCATTATCTAAAACACTCAGGAAGTACAGTACAAAATATTAGTAACATTGTAATGTTGGCCAGACTGTATTTAGATAATACTTTGGAGTTTATTCTTCCCTTATAACTGCAATTAGTGTTAATGAGAAGATAGAGAAGTATTAAGAGGGTATCCGTGTTCTGGTGTTGGAGAGCTCTTTCAGTGCTTCTATATACCTATCAGTGACTTCAACCATATTCAGAAAAAGCACTAATAGAACACCAAAGGCAGCTACTTATAGATAGGAGAAATACATTGTTAGTATATGAGAGAAATTATGGAAATTAAATGCTTCCCTTTTGTGCATATTAAAGAGAGATTTTAGTTTCTTTTAAAAATTGCTTTTAAAATTTGTGTTGATGTCTGTTGTTCATAATGAAGTGAAATGCAGAACTGGAACTTGGTGATTTTTTTTTTTTTTTTCATTGCTTCAAAGTAGTATTGATTTCCATTAAATCTTAGTGATAATTGTTGAATGATAGCAAATAGTCTCACAGTTTACAATCTCAACATAGTTTGCATGTCAAACATGTTCAAGTGTATTTCCCTAGAGAAAATATTAGCTACTTTCATACCAGTATCTTTGTGAAAATAAATAAATCAAAATATTTTATGTAGTACTTCTGATGCTAGTTGGATAGGACAAAGTATTTCTAATGATTTAAATATAAACAAATAAGAGGAAGCACTAGTGGTACGTGCTTTTGTATGGATCTGACTCTAAATACGTATTCCTTTTTCTTATGACAATTCTATTATGCTATCATCACTTTTCCAGTCTTTGCACCAAGAGAGGAAAGGACAGAGAACTCCCTTCCATTTTTTTCCATGGACTGACAGGGAAATGCATGACCCTTACTGTTCTGGAGCCAAAGACAATTGAACCAGCTCGCATGTGTTTTCTGATGGAAAATCCAGCAGGCCAAACAGATCAAATAACTGCTGCCCATAGACTACGGCCTTTTCCTTGATGAGAGCATTTTATTGGGCTTCTTCTCCCTGCTCAGGTACTGATATCACAAGAACATATATACAAGTTCTACATGAAATAGACGAGTCAGACATCCCTCTTCTAAAATTGTCTGAAAAAAAACCCAAATGTGTAAGGACAAAAAACTGCACAGACAGATAGGGATTATAATCCAGTACATATGCATTTTATGAAATTATGAACACCAGGAAGCACTTTTTTTACTGTGGGGGCATGAATTGTCTAGAGAAGCAGATGAATCTCCTGTCTTGGAGATACTCAAAAGCCATCTGGACATGGTCCTGAGGAACTGGGTCTAGGTGGCCCTATTTAAGAATGATGGTTGGACCAGTTGACCTCCAAGAGGTCATTTCCAAAGTGACTCAGTCTGATTCTGTGATTCTGTGAAATGACAATTTAGTTTTCCTTCTGAACTCTTTAAGCGTTAGTTCTCCTTTTAAGTTAATGCAATATAATCTCCAGACCTATGAATTGGGCATGTGTAAAGGACCTTCTTCATTAGCCCTGAGAAATATTTATGAGAAATAACAAATATTCCTCTCCTGTTTCTCTTTTGACTCTGGAGGAGAACGGGTTATAACAGTTTTAGATCACTTTCCAGTTTTTCTCAACTACATGGTCTTCACAGCTTATCTGCACTTTTGACATATCTAAATTTCATTTTTTGCTACTCCCTGAATACCGTGAATTGAAATAAGGAGTCTGCAATAGTGGTTGATTCTTATGTGTTTGTAGCAGTACACTTTAATGTTATACATAGTTTCCATAAAAGATTATTTTTTCTTTATTCTTTTTGACATAGTAAGACAGCATTTTGAGATAACTGTTGTGTTTCTTTCCAGAATCTCACAGCTTAATTGGTTTTTAATTACTGTTTAATTGTTCTGTAATCAGTCTGTTTGGCATTCACATATTTAATAGCCAGAAGTATGCCAGAAACTTTAAGTGAGATATTTGTATATGAATTAAAGGCAAGTCACAGAGTAATGGTGAACTCAACATCATTTGGAAAAGTTTTATTTTTTTTAAAGATGCAAGATTTTCTTTAAAGATATTATTCTGTCTGATTTTTCTGGAGCTTTTACACAGCCTCTGCAAGCAATAATTTAAACATGATGATTTACTTTTCTTGCTTGTGTGATTTTTTTGGGCCCCTGTTTTCTTCCTGCCAGCACTAACACAAACTCACAGGATGTGCAGATCAGTGCTGGAAAAGACACACCGATCAGACCTCATGCCTCAGCATTTCAGCCACACAAATTCAGCAATACTTTCCTTAAAACACAAGTAAATGGACATGTTCTGATTCTGTTTGGATTATACATCCCTTTCTGGATGCTTGCAAGATCTTCCTTCTGAATTTATTACGAAACAATGACTGGGGCAGACTGTGTGTGATGGAAAATGCTGTTTCTAAAGGCTTTGGTAGCAACTTGCTTGCAGCTCAGAGCTTGGCAGACTTCAAGATTTGAGGTTAGGAAGGGAAGTGTCCTCCCTGCCAGTTTCCTGTGAGAATGGGGACAGTGAGTTGTTCAGTTCAGCCTGATTTTATCCTGGAGAGAATATTTAGTCATATCTGCCTCAGGCAATTTCTAACTTAAGGAAGACTTCTCCAGAATTTGCAATCAACTTGATGCCTTCTGTTATCTGCCTGAAAACATACTCTAGTTGCCTGACGGTGCTCCAGATTAGATGTGTTAGATTAGACTTTGAGGTAAATAAAAAGACACTTTGTCAAAATGTATGTAGGAGACACTACCTTACACCGGGCGAGACATTTCAGAAAAGGCTGTTTCCCTCATTGCTTCTCCCCTGCCTTCTCTTCAGGATGCAGCAATAATCTGCAGAAAGCTTTAGAGTAGGAAGGAAATTTCTATTTTGTATCTCTGCAGATATTGCCTCCTCATTCAACGGAGAGAGAACTTTTAAATTTAGTCAGATTATCTTCCCTGGCAATCCTTCCTTTTTGAAAAATTCCCCCAAATTTGACAGAAGGATAGTAACTTTACATCCTGAGACAAAAACTAAGTAATAAACCCTTCACCCAGTAAACTTAATAAGAAGTAAAGCTGCAACTACAACTTCTAGACTACTTATGAAAGTACAAAATAATTAATGGCTCAACAAAGAAGAGGCAATGTTTCTAAATAAGACCTGGTGTCAGAAATAGTGAAATCCTATTGGTTGGAAGGAAAAAAAGAGATACAATTGGCAGAACTGATTCAAATAGCAAAATTCTATGCATCTTCGGACAGCACATAGAAAATGTTGTGGCAATAGATGTGCAGTCAAATAAAAGGTGAGTCAAGTCTGAGGGAATAAACTTCATCCTTATAAAGAGTACTTGCTACCAATTTTTATTGTCTTATTCTCTTTGATAATTATTCTGTTTCAATGAGAAAGAGAAAGAATTTGCTTTCTGTGGAAGTGACAAAGCTCTAAGAAGGATCCTGGAAAAAAGTGTTTGCAGTTATAGTCATCCTACTTTTCCCTCCCCTTCCTCAATCACTTAGTGTGTAAAGATGTTTAGATAAAATTAGTTTAGATTTTCTGTAAGACGAACACAGGGTAGTCATCTTATTAATATATTTGAGCAGGAATGAAGATAAATACTTCTCACAGAGTCAAAAAGCCAACAAAAAATTCTGGAGGCGAAACGCTCTTATCAGCTGCACAGGCAGCTTCCTGAAAACCAAAACAATACCCTGAACGAAAAAACACCTCTTCTACCAATAAACAAGTAAGTCTGAAATCACGAAGAGCTTGCAACCTCAACATGAGGGCAGGTGTGATATCTTATTCCATAAGCAGCTTTGTCAGTCTGAAGTAGGAGAGAAGCTAGTATGTAAGAATAGCATAACCAGCCTTTAGGAGTACATCTCTATCCAAATGTAAATTCTATGGAAATTATAAACTGAAGTCAGTGGGGTTACAGTGGTTACAACCGAGGAAAGAAATTAGATATTAAATCAGTATTCCTGTTTTTTAGGACAATGATGAAATAGTTCTACTGCCACAGAAGTAGTTCTACTGCAGCTTGTTATTTAATAGCATTTTTAAATTCTTTGCATATATTTTCTTTGGTGAAGCTTAACATTCCGAAATAATGTTTCTCTGTTTGTTATGAAAGTTGATTTAATATAGTGCATTTGCACTAACACTACATTTTCAATAAACTTCAATTCAATGCTGAGAAGACGGAACGGTTTGAAGGAATTAGCATATCTATTTGAAATAGTATTATGGAGAAGGAAAAACCCAGGATATTTGATTTTCAAAAAAACTTCTGGTAAAATTAGAATTTGTATAAACTGATCCCTGGCTTTTTGAAAATAACAGAAACCAATTTAAAAATATGAAACTGGAGTTTAGACTGGGGAGGGGGAGCTAACTAGCAAGAAAATACCGGTCATTATATGTTATCAACAGATTCTCCTAAATAGAATCCCAGTATCTAAAATTAAATATATCGTATACAGCAGAATTAAAAAGAATCTATGCTTTTTTTTCTGGGTTAATTGGTGCACACAAGTCAGAGATGTGTACTTTGGATCTCATTCTCATTGCTGTCTCCACTTTTTATTTGCTTGTCTTAATGTAATTGTTACCCAGTGTTTTCAAATGAAATGTAGTATTGGTTATCCATTACACTGACACTGGGGAGGAAAAAAAAATAAAAAGAATTATTGGCCTGAAAATAAAAAAAAATATATAAAACCCCAAAAAACCCCATACTTATTATTGATTAGAAAGCTGTGCTGCAAGAAACTTAGAGGAGTTCTGTAGCTGTAGAAGACAGATCCTACCTAAGGAGTTGGTGATACTTGATTTTAATAACATCTGAGGCAGGTGCATTTTTTAAGCAAACACACAAAATAAAATAAGTTGAAATAGAACATTCTGTTGCCTTTTTGCAGGAAAAAATATTTTTTCCATACATCTTGGATTTAACTTTGAATACAGGTATGGGAATATATTTTTATCTATTTTTATTTTTTTAAAAAGTACACTAGAAAGCATAACATTTGAGTCTAAACTGAAGTAACTAGGAATATTCCATTTCATGTTTTACCTACTGCTTTAGCTGTATAAATACTTTCTGAAATTAATTAAAATAGGTACTATGCAAGGAGACACTTCTTCAGCATCAGACTTTCATTCAGAAGGACAAAAAGCTACTTTCATAGGATCCAAGCAGATTATGAAAGTCAAGGCACATGTTTCTAATTTTTTAAACAAATTTGTGTAAACAGTTAGGCAATTACATTATTTCTCATACACACAAATTGTATATACTGCTTCAAGAAAAGGCAGTTTAAAATTAGAATATTACTCTAAACATTTTCTACTACAGCTAGGTGCAAACCATTCATTCAGTTCTTCAGAACAGTAATAATAGTAGCTTGTATTTTTATGTCTGGTACGTTTTACTTTAAAAAAAAAAGAGTTATCATATATGATTTATTGTTAATTAAAAGAATTATCTCCATGTACCTTCTTTTTCCCACAGATGAGGCTCAGAGTCATTAACTCAAAATTAGAGGTCAAAATATTAGATACCTATAATTAGGTAACATATAACCCTCATGATTTGGATGGGATAGCTTCAGATTTTGAATTTCAAATATTAGCAATGTTTGGATTATGCAATATCGGAGATGATCACATCCTGTATAACATGAGTTACACACTTTCCTTTAATTAGTACTTCTTTGTCATATAAAAGTTTATTTTTTTCTATGTAATTGCTTAGATGCATCAAAGATAAAATGTAGGCAAGAAATTAGAAGACATATGTGGGCAAGCAGCAGACTAATGTAACTAAGGTCTCAGTTCTGACACCTCTTCAGGGAGACTATGTTGGTATAAAATGTTTTTTTATCAGAGCCTGCCTGACTGCATGGCAATGCCAGAGTATCTAGCCCAACAAATGTAGGACGATAAGCATTTTTTCACTTTACTCACTGTCTTTATGTTGGTCAGTAGAGATGAGTGGTCATAACTGCATTACTCCTGGTAAAAGATGGCAAAAAAACCTACCAGTTTTGCTGGAGTCACAATTAGAAGAAAAAATCTCAGGTTTATTTGTTTGAGGTTGATTTTAAAAGATGGAAAACTGTCTGCTTTTCTGCTGGTTTAGTATTGGTGCTTAAGTGCATCAGGACCCAGATGTTTAGCACATAGGTGGTTCCCATCAGAGTCAATAACTAGCTTTCAGATTAAATGCAGCACGAACTTAAAAAATTGTGTTTTAATTGTAATGCCTCCTGTGAATGGAAATGTTGTTTTCTACAGGGTGATACAATCTGGGGAGCTGATTGTAGCCATTTCAGAATGTAATCCTGACTTGGTTATTTGCACTGCATTTGGCCTTGGATACCTCCCAGCTCTGTGCCTCAGTTTTCCTGCCTGTAAGGTTTAGAGAACAATAACCTACTCTGAGACCTAATTATCTGTTTGTATAGTACTGAGGAAATGTGAAGTGCTACAATGTTATAAGTATGACTGTCTAAGAACAATTTTAAAAAGCAGCTTAGTGAAATCAAAAGTGCTTTTGTATCACCTATTTATGTGTATTTGTTCCTCTACACGACCTGAAAGGGATTAACAGTTATTCCTAGGCTAATTGGCCTCTGTGGCATCTTTTCTCTTGAGTCTTGAAGGGATATGCTGCCTGCAAATCCAAATCCCCAGATGCATTTTAGCAACTAATATAGTAAGTGAATCAGCTGGTTTTTTATTAGTTATTCAAGCAGTCTGATGGGTTTTAGTCATCTAGAATGGCTCAAATCAAATGACAGCTGTTTTTGCATGTTTTCTCTGCAGATGTCATTTTAATAACTAACAGCAGTGTCACATATACCTCCTACAAGCTAATGCTGGAATTCTTCAGCTGCAGATTAGCAACCAGTTCAGCTACCATCTGAGTTTAAGTACCTGTGTAGAGGACAAAAATAATAATGAAAACAGTCCTACAAATCAGAATGTTGTTCTTCCAACTTGAAGGAGCATAGCAATACTTCCCAAGTTGTTGTTTTTGGGTTTTTTTCCCAGTGGACAGACAAAAGCAATTTTTATCACTTACTTTAATTTCAGTTCAATTTTCAGCATTATCCAAAATTGCCCAATATGCACCGGTCATATTATTTGAGCAATTATAACATCTCTATAAATTATTTCAACAGCAACAGCATTGCAGTAGAGAAAAAGAAAATGTTTTCAAGGGAAATCAGACTCCTTACTGCCTTCAAATATCTGAACACTGGTCTCATTTTCTAGCTATTCAGCCAAAATTATCAGTTCGGTATGCCAGATTATTAACAGTTGCCAAACATCAGACGGACTATGTTTATTCGCGTTGTTTCTAAATCTATGAAGGTGCTATTCAAAAATAGGTCTGTAAAACTTGTGATGAAGAAGAGGTGAGGCATGCATTTGCTATGAAGAAATCTATAGCACATCAAAGGCTGAAATCTTGGAGAGAGCAGCACTGTACTTGCAGACTACTAAGACAATTTTTAGTGCTTGCTCACAGGATATGGCAATATGAATCATGCAAAATTCATTTCAGATAAAGAACTTATGAATGGAAACAGCCATAGCTTTGATAATAGCAAGTGTTTCTGGACTGCCAAAAGATAGTGTACAGCTATGTATTCATGCTTAAACATACACATGTTCTTTACGTTTCTACTGAATTTATCAACAGATCTTTTAGAATTTGAGATAGGTGGTTTTACCAACTAATTTTGTATTAATGCTGTACCCAAACATCAAAGATCTATCAAATTTTTAACCTCTGCAGTTAGCAATTGGTTTATGTTATCCTTATCACTAGGAACATTGCTATGTGTCATACAGGACAGAGAATAGGGATTCTAAAATTGTACACATATCCATGTATTCTTTTCAAAGGTCAAATAAAGAAAATATACCCACAGCTGAGAAATTTTGTGCATTCCTTAGCTCATTAGTACAACAAACTAACATATAACCTACCTGTGCAGGAAGCAAGCATTCAGTGGCACTCTGGTGTCAGTCATTTTAATAATAAAATTGATGCCGTCAGTGTTAGAATTGCCCTATGCTGGGGAGGGGAGGAATAGCACATGGGTGTTTAGGATGTTAATTTGTCTTTTCCTGTAGTTAAACAGATTCGTTTTTCTTTTCACTAATATTGATTATAGTAAGTTTCAGGAAAGACAAGTGTAGAAAATAGATGGACTACGAATGTTAGACATAAAGATGCAGCAGTGTTATCACTGGAAGGACAGAATACAAGTAGAAAGATAGGCTCATATGTGTACATATGAAGATAAATATTAGAAATACATAGGTACACACACACACAGGCATATGAAAACATCTGATACAATCATTGATACAGTAACAGGGAAATTTTCTTTTTCTCCAACATGCAGGGGTGTCTATGGGAAAACATTTGATTTGTTTTTTAAATTGCTTTTAGAGGATGATAAGAAAAAGATAGGGACAAAGTCATATTGCTCTTGTAACTTAATTCATGCTTTTGTGATTTTTCAATACAAGTCCAATTTCCTTCTTTACACTTCCAGCTTTATACTACAAATGGAGAATGAGAATCCATGCTTCTTTAACTTTCTATCTGCCTAGACAAACCTGATCACCTTTCATTAGGCTGTATATGCACCAAGCTACTAGCTGACTCACGAGCTGTATCAGATGACATTATAAGACTTACAATACATTACATCCAGTCTGAAAGGATATTGCTCTACCATGTATGAACATACATTTGGGGACTTTTATTCTTTCATTTTCTAAGAGGGAGAAGGAAGACTGTCCAAATAATAGTAAGAGAACCACTTTGAAAGAGCAAGCAGTGTGATGAACTCATACAGGGAACCATTAAATACAGAGAATCCCCTACCCAATATTTGCAGTCTGATTGATCATAAATTATTATATCATGTTGCTTGGCATCGGACTCATCACAGCATCCCAACATGATGCACTAGAAATAGCTCACTGCCGTATAATATATCAAACATGTAGATGCACAGGAGGAAACCGATACATCTCACCCTAATGAAATACAGATTTTGTCTATCCATTTTGTTAATTAGCCAAGTACCTCAGATCTAATTATGAATCTATCTTTAATATGCTTGCTTCACCCTGCACATCATGGGCATACCATGATAATTATGATACATATGACTAAATAGAAGTTATGTCCTCTGGTGTTGGACTTGAGAATCTTTAACTCTGTGGTAAATGTAAAATGTACTTAAATCACTCCTTCCCTCTCATCCTTAGTTTAGTTTTTGAAACTAGGTTATGAACACTTGATGATAGAGTATATATTATCTAACATATCTTCCAAATATATTCTAAACACATATTTAAACACAAGCTGGTCTTTCCTGCCATCTGAACTTTCTCACCCCACAAAGATGAAGAAACAGCTTCCATTAGCAAATAGCAATCTCCTCAAATAAGGAAACACTTGAAAAAAACTTCTTCAATACTTAGCAACTTTGGTCTGGAGGTCAGTTCTGGGCTGCATTTGCAGTGTAGTAGCACTGCCTGTAGGGAGCACATTGTTCTGGTGTGTGCACAGACAAGAACTGCTCAGCATCAGGTGGGGTAGGTTGCTGTGAGTTTTGTCACTGAGAGGGCTTGGAGTAGAATAAGATGCAAAACACTGATAAGAAGACCTGATAGATAGTTGCTTATACACCTTTACTCTTGATAGTGTGGTATCTACATATAGGTAGAAGAAAGGTGATTATTATGAGCTCTGTCTCTGTATTGTTTATTTCTGGAAGGGAAACTGGGCGTCAAGGCAGGGTGGCAGCTGTGTTGCAACAGGATAGCTAGATACCAAAGTAAGGGCTATTTTGCATGTGCAGCCAATATGATTTCCTGTGCTGCTTCCACTTACTCCCAAACTTCTCTTCACATGCAGAACTAAACAGCACACAATGAGAAGGGCTAGGGAGGAAGTCATCTTCTCTTTGGGAACTGGAAAAAGAAGCCTTCATTTTTTTCTCTTATCTAGTGTGTGAGATGCAAGAGGCTATGTTGCATTTTGAAATTCCATACCAATGAGGCAGACCTGGCATGACACCTGGTAGGGAAGGTTGGAGGTAGGGAAGATTGGAGGACACACAGAAAGGAAGTGTGGTATGAATTTTTTTCCTGAAAACTAACCATAGGGAAATAAAAAGCTGATTCAAAGTTTAAATGCCTCAGGAACTTTTGAATGAAAAACACTTCAAAAAGGTAAGATAATATACTAGTACTATTATGCCTCAGAACTTCAAAGCAGAGGCAACAGCAGAATTCAAATCTTATGTTCAGAGCAGTAGAGGCATGTAGTACTCCTATTGTCTCACATGCTGAGGAAGGATGTAGGCATTTCTCCTTCTAGGAGAAGAAAAGGAATGTGTTTATTAAACTGTCTCTTGACTCCTTATTCTTTCCTGTCTTCTTCATACTTCAGTTATAAACAAAGAAAATACACTGTGTCTTAATTTTAAAAGACTGGCTTTGCTGCCAGAACAGTAAGATGATCAGCTATTAAATGAAAAACATACAAATAGCAATGCAGTATGAAGATGACCTGCTGGAGCACTCTCCTGTGAAGCCAGGCTGAGACAGTTGGGCTTGTTCAGCCTGGAGAAGAGAAGGCTTGTAGAGACATTACTGCAGCCTTCCTGTACCTAAAGGGGCCTACCAGAAAGATTGAGAGGGACTGTTTACAAGGCCATGCAGTGATTAGACAAGGGGTAAGGGGTTTAAACTAAAAATGGGTAGATTTAGATTAGATATTAGAAAGAAATCCTGTACTACAAGGTTTGTGAGGCACTGAAATGAACACGTTGCCCAGAGAAGCTCTGGCTGCACTCTCCCTGACAGTGTTCAAGGCCAGGTTGGATGGGCCTTAGGCAACCTGGTCTAGGGGAGGATGTCCCTGCCCATGGCAGGTGGGGTGGAACTAGATGATTTTTGTGGACCATTCCAACCCAAACCAGCCTTTGATTCTATGATTCTATGATGTTAAATATAAGAGAGAGCTATCACAAATACACTTCTATTCAGTACCTGAAAATAGTCCAAATTTTTCTCACACTCATCCTTAAAATAATAATTTTGGCATATTACAGCAAGCAGATTGTTAGTGTCAAGAAAATTATAATCTATGTATTCTTATATTTATGATAACAGCTATTAGTCTAAATTAATAAGTCAATTGGTAGTACCCACAGGATTTGATTGTTATTTTCAAGGAAGAAGCTTCAAATTGACCGCTTGCATTGGTTCCTTATCAGTTAATTCGGTTTCTGTTCAACCCCTTTCCATCATCTATCAGCAATCCTGGCAGACTGGGGAAGTTCCAGTCGATTGGAGGCTGGCAGATGTTACACCAATATACAAGACGGGTCGGAAGGAGGATCCAGGGAACTACAGGCCTGTCAGTCTGACCTCAGTCCCAGGGAAGATCATGGAGAGGGTCATCTTGGGAGCTATCATGCAGCACATGCATGATGGCCAGGGGATCAGGCCTAGTCAACATGGGTTTACAAAAGGTAGATCCTGTCAAACTAACCTGATCACCTTCTATGACAAGGTGACCCACTTAATGGACGAGGGGAAGGCTGTGGATGTGATCTACCTGGACTTTGGTAAAGCCTTTGGCACAGTTTCTCACAGAATTCTGTCTGAGAAACTGGCTGCCACTGGCCTGGACATGTGCACCCTCAGCTGGGTTAAAAACTGGCTGGATGGCCAAGCCCAAAGGGTGGTGGTGAATGGAAGAAAATCCAGCTGGAGGCCGGTCACGAGTGGCGTCCCCCAGGGCTCAGTCCTGGGTCCAGTCTTGTTCAACATCTTTATCAATGATCTCGACGAAGGGATTGAATGCTCCCTCACCAAGTTTGCAGATGACACTAAACTAGGAGGAAGTGTTGATCTGCCTGAGAGTAGGGAGGCTTTTCAGAGGGATCTGAACAGACTGGACCAATGGGCTGAGACCAATGGGATGAAGTTTAACAAGGCCAAGTGTAGAGTGCTGCACATGGGACATAATAACCCCATGCAGCGCTACAGGCTTGGGGGAGACTGGCTGAAGAGCTGTCAGGCAGAGAAGGACCTGGGGGTGTTGGTTGACTGCAGACTGAATATGAGTCAGCAGTGTGCTCAGGCGGCCAAGAAGGCCAATGGCATCTTGGCTTGTATCAAAACCAGTGTGGCCAGTAGGTCTAGGGAGGTGATTGTGCCCCTGTACTCGGCATTGGTGAGGCCACACCTCGAGTACTGTGTCCAGTTCTGGGCTCCTCACCACAAGAAGGACATGGAGGTCCTGGAGCGAGTCCAGAGAAGGGCAACCAGGCTGGTGAAGGGGCTGGAGGGCAAATCCTATGAGGAGTGGCTGAGGGAGCTGGGGCTGTTTAGCCTAGAGAAGAGGAGGTTGAGGGGAGACCTTATCACCGCCTACAACTATCTGAAGGGAGGTTATATAGAGATAGGTGATGGTCTCTTCAGTCAGGTGACAGCTGATAGGACAAGGGGGAATGGCATGAAGCTGCACCAGGGCAGGTTTAGATTGGATGTTAGGAAAAAGTTTTTTACTGAAAGAGTTGTGAGGGCCTGGAACAGGCTGCCCAGGGAGGTGGTTGAGTCACCTTCCCTGGATGTGTTCAAAAAAAGGGTAGATGAAGTACTTAGGGATATGGTTTAGTTTAGGATGTGAACGGTTGGACTTGATGATCTTAAAGGTCTTTTCCAACCTTGTGATTCTGTGATTCTGTGATTCTGTGATTCTGTGAATGCGTTTTCATATGTAAGTGACCATCTCTCATTTTAAAAGTTGTCTTTCAAAGCTATTGAATGCATGGATAGAAGAAATGGAATTAGAAAGAATGGCGTGCATACCTCTCTAGATGCTGTACATTCACTGAAAATAATATTTTAACCAGAGTGGTCAGCTTTAATACAGATTTAGTATGACATTATTGCAGTTCGTGTCTGCCCTTCAACAGAAAACAGGTACCTTATCTGTAGATTTCTAAATAAACTTTTGATAGAATGGTGAATTAACTTCTTTCTTCAGGACTGAACTTTTAGAGTGCAAATCTGGCTTGGGCTGGAGGCAAAGCTAGATGATGTCAGTGGGATGTTAGAAGCCAAGACAGAATCCATTGTTTGATGATGGAGTAAGAAGTTCCTGAGCTGAGCAGTGTAATCCTTGATCACTCTAAGCAAACACATCATATAGTCCTTCTTTACATATCTGTTAAATTCTGGTTTATAAGTATTTTTGCCTTGCCATTATATATCCTTTTTATACCTTCCATCCCACTGGATGACTGCCTTTTAATTTCAACGCCTTGCATTTAGAGTCTTTCCTAATGCATGTACCGATTATACTGAAGCCAAAGCAAAGGTCAGTTACAACTATAAAAGCAGCTCTACACTAAGCAGGATTTAATAAATATTAGGTTGTTTTAAACTTAAACATAAGCACAGTAAATAATAATAATAGCTGTAAAAACATTTTTGCACCCTGTGGCCCCATAAAAATGGTAATGCATTAGGGAGTAAGCTTCAGACCTTAAGCTAACTGTGCTTTAACTTGCCTCTGTAAGGCTCCAGTTGCTGTCTCTTACGATTGTTATGTACTCTTTATGAGAACTTTCAATGTCAATTGGAGGTCGATAGTTGGTGTCTCTTACTAGGATGCACAGTTTTGAAAGCAATGGCTATTACAAAGTTCGAAAGATCTGAATATCTTGAAAACAGAGGTCCCATAACTATAAGCAACACACTGATGGTCTATCACTGCTCACTGAAAACATGTAACCTGTAAGAAAGGGAGAAACCACAAGACAGGGCACATGCCACAGTGGGAAGGCAACCTTCCTGAGCACACCACTGCACCTGTGCCAGTGACAGAAGCCCAAGGCTCAAAAGTGTCAAGAAACTCAAAGATACTACAAAGCAGAAAGATCCCAAACATATTTGCCACCTCAGTATATCCACATGGACGAGCTCTGGAGCTTGGTCCACACACTGGGGTGATGGGGACTGCTGAGGGTATGGCACCAATTCTGCAGTACTGTGTGGTCACAGCAGGTGTAGTATATGGCTGCTAAGGACTGACTGCTTTGGATATGTAGCGGTAACAACTAAAGATGAGTAGGAACTAACCATTAGTGTGAAGGGTGTTAATGACAGTCAATCTAGTTAAGTTTATCTTTGGAGTTTGAACTGACCAGGTTTATCAGTCTTAAAAACATCACAGTGATCTTTAGGTGATTGATACATCCTTTTACATATACTCAGCTATTGCAATACCAATTGGTTGTTTATTAAAATTGTTCTTTTCACTGTCTATACTTCAAGATTTCACAGATGTTTGCAAGATTTTACTTCATAACTGACCTCACCCTTCATATGGCAAAGATAAACACGTCAAGTCCCATTTCCTTTTTCGTTAGGGCTACAGGTGAATATTGAGGCATCTGAATAAATCCTGGACTGGGATTAAGCTAACTGAACAGGACATGAGAAGCTATGACATGAGAAATTGCTGGACATGACAGATAAACAATGTGAGAAGCTGCCAAAAGTTACAGATAGCACTGTGAGGGCTGTCAGGGACACCTGGGTTTCAGAGCTGGTTAAGGGGGAGGTAAGTGAGAAAGGGCTGAATGTCACAGATAACTGGAGGGGAACATTGCAGAGTTGTGGGGAAGAACAGCATGTTTGTAGGGCATGTAGTGCTGAGATTACCTAGGTAGCAGAAGAAGTACCTAATCTGGATGTGGATATGGATAAGGATGTAGCAAGACTGAACTCAGTGGAGAAAATGTAATTATCAGTTATTATTTGACACAGGGATTGGGTGTAGAAAGTGTGGCAAAGAAGAGAGTAAAGAAAGGGGTAATAAGGTACACAAATCTGGGGGATGTCCAGGAATATATCCTGTTCACTACAGCTGAAGGAGGACAGTAAAGCAAAATTGTTCCAATCATAAGGCATGTGTTAATATTGCTTCCATGGTCAGAAGGACTGAGATCAGGGAGATGGGGTGCTTTCCATTGCTAGCAAGGGAAAACCCAGGACAGATGGATTGGTCAACTTGATATTATGGTCTCAATGCCTGTTACAGGTCTGAAAAGGTCAGCATCCCCTTAAACATATTTTGATACTTCTTTGCTATAATAGATGCCTAATACAAAAATTTGCTAGCTATTCCCCACTGGAATTCATATTTCCTGTATATGGTAATCTGACTTACACATGGCACTCTTTACAAGCTTTACAATGATAATTTATACTTTTCCTGTTATATCTACTTGAATTTATTTTAAGTACATACATAAGATGTTTGACTTTTCAACCAGTATCTCAGTAAACTCTAGAAACTTAAGGGTAAATTAAAATATAACATATGGCAATCTTCTGAAATCCATTACAGAGTTAACATTTAGGATCCTGTTTCTGCCATAACACAAAAGCCCATTGATATATGGAATTATTCAGGAGCTTAGTAATTCTAAAATTTTTCATGTAAAAAATCAAGCTACTATAAACTCATCTGAGTGTCTTGCACAGAACCAACTGTGAAAATATGACTAAAGCCCAGAGAGAAGAGGAAATGGATAAATTATCCTCTGTGTTTCAATTAAAGATAATAAAGAAGTTTTAAGAGAAGAAAGCTCCCCTGAAGGACAATGAGTTTGAGGGTACATTTCCCTTGAGAAGGTTCCTATTTATGATCTGGCCAGGTATATCGATCTTTAAAAAAAAAAAAAGTTGATTTACTTTGTCCCAGAGCAGTAATTGTACTAAAAGAAGAAAAAAAAAGAACACGTTTACAGCTAGTGAACTGCATGATAGACCTCTTATTCAAGTTGCCAGAATGGTTTGTAGAAAAGTTGATGGTGAACCTTAATTATTATTTTGTTCATACTATATCACAAGCAAAACCCACACATGCTACCTTCACTCACTATGTCACTCGATCTGCCATAAAAACACCAGCTGGTGAATTCAAAACTCAGATACAAAATAAAAAAATTGTTTATTCCAATTCCAAACTTGAACTTTTGATTGTATTGCTTGTTTGTTATTATCACAGTATAAACCCCCACAGCCCCAACATTTGCTGAATAGATCAGATTCTCTCTGGTTGATTCGTCATACTTCAATGAAACATGCTGAAGTTTTTTAGTGTTAGCATGCAAAACTGAGTTTCTCCTGTAATTGTAAGCTTGCTCCAGACTCAGTGTAAAGACAAAGCAGAATCCTTTGGCAAATGTCGATGTGGGGAAACATGTTGTCAGCCAAATAATATTTTATATTCTCTTAGGTTAAAAGAGCTTGGTATGAGATGAAATGCAAAATGTTTTCAAAAGTCAGTGAAGATCAAGTCACGGAACCAGTAAAAGAAGGTTTTTTATGACTTAATTGATAAAAAAAGGCTTTTTCCCATGTACCTAAGACAGATGTCTTTTCTGTATGCTATGCTTTGGCTCTCTGAAGCATAAGAATCAGTCAGTGCAGTGGTGTCTTTGCATAAGGCCTTAGATATACACACTACCTCTTTCCCAAAATGCCTTTTGTCAAAATTTCCCCATTAGCTTCACTAAAATAAGCAAATAAATAACTAAATATTTCTATTTTCAAAGTCTTTAATTAGGAAAGTGTATCAGTTGTTCTGTGCTATAAGCAGTACACCTGCACGCCTGCTCACCACTTAACCCTGCCTATACAGATTCAACTTCTGTTGCCTTTTGACACACACAAAGCAAAAGATTTCCCACCTCTCAGTGTCCTTTTTGTTTCCCAACTCAGAAACAAAGCAGGGCCTCAAGGAAAATATGGTAAATCAAAAAGAAAGCAACAAGTAACTCATTTGCCGGTACGCTGCCCCTGCAGATTCCGTAAGTACTTGAAAAAACAGACATAAAAAGTACTTTTTCTTAAATGTCTGACATCTCTAATTGCTCTTCCATTGAGGAAAAAAAAGTAGGACGATTTGGCTTCCAGTAGTACTGATCGTACCTTCCATTGCTTGAAAATCTTGCTCTTTCTTTTCCATATATCCTTTTGTCCTATGGTGTAGTCTGACGCTGACTTCCTTGTGCAGAAACAGGAACAAAACTGGATGGTAAGTGTTGTTCCAGTCTCTAGAAGGCTTTATCTCATCCGTTATGGGATGTAATAAAAAAGTCTGAAAATTCTATGGTGGCTGCAATATTTCCTTAAATTAATACAGATTTTGAGGTGGTGATTGTTTGTTAGCTTAAGTGGCTTTGGCCTCATTAGAATATAATGGGTTTTCAAGGTTAGTACTGTATCATGTAGGTAGTAATAATAAATAATTTCCTTGTCAGCAGGGAGTCAATGAATATTTTGGGACTCCATCTGCAGACTATTTGGCTAGCAGGAATACACTCTACATATACTCTGCTATTGATGTGCCTGTAAAACTCCTGTTAATTATAATGGGGATTTATAAATGGACATCAAAGGGCAGTTCGTGAGCTCTCTGAAGCCCTGATCCTGCAAAGGCTTATAAATGTGTTTAATTTTGCACACTGTTAGTAGTACTGTTAAAATCGATGTGCCTTACCATTAGCTACATGCTGAGTGTTTGTAGGATTGGGGACTGGTGGGGATTTTATACAGATTTTACTTCACTGACTCCACTAAGTTTACTTGTTGTGATTTGCATTAAAAAGACTGTCAGAAAACTATGAACTGAAGGGGAAACCCAGTCCTAATTCTAAATAGATTTGAGATCATTTCAGAATTTTACATTGAAAAAAGACTGTTGCTACACAATAGAGCTGTGTTAAAGAGAGAGTTGGGTAACGTGTACCACAAATTTAAGCTATGCAAAATTAAGATTGTATTAAAAAAATAACAAGGCTCTACAAAATGGTCACAAAAACAATGAAAAAAAATTCTTAGTTCTCTGTTTGCACGTGCCATCCCAAATTTTCTTTTTTTTTAATTGAAATGTACTCTTTCTAAAATTTAGTAAATCTTATGCCGTGAAACACATCTGTGTTACAGATTTTTACACAGCACAATTTCAGCATAACATTTAATCAGGGGAGTCAGCAAAAAGATCGGAACTGTCCACATAAAGAATATGACCACTGCTTGGCACAGGGCTGCAGTAATAGTTTAAACAGGAGCTATTCAATAAATACCTGTAGCAGAGACCACAGGCGGCATCTATAGGGAAACTGTATTATTTAATAGCCCTATCCAATCTAACTATATGAAAAAATATAGATCTGGTAGATTTTAAAAAATAATAAAATGAAAAATTAATGAAAGAAAACATGTGGGATTAAGAAGAATAATTTCCCAGCTTCTAACTTCTTAAATTGGGAACTTCGAAAAATTACACCACTGCTCACATCATAAAATGTATCCAGGAGAAATCTAAGTGGGCTTCAATTTCTCACACAGTGGAGGCAAGGCGTCCCTTTGTCCTTACTCGGTTAGTGCATCCCTGTGCTATTTGTCTTTGTCAGACCTGCGCATTTGAGTACCTGCACTCCAAAGTCCCAGTTTGGGCTGTGCTCCTGTGCTAAATGGATGCGCTGTAGGATATTGACTATTGCGACTTTGACAAGGTTGCCATTGTGACAAGGTGAAAGAGGTCATTATATTCACCTCTGGGATGCAGCCAATATAAATCTCATTCATAAGGAGACACAGTGTTTTTAGAAACCAAGCCACAGGTCCAACATCCCCCTGGATACTGCATAAGCAACAAAGATTTTAAACATTATTACAAAGTATTCAGGGTCCCCAAATATGATAGGAAACAATCAATACTGTTTATTGCTCTCTATGGTATAATATCTATATGTAGGACAAATTCAGGAGATGTATCTTGGGGCTCTCTGTGACAAACAAGAGTTTTTGATTGAGGGGAAATTAATGAATGCCAGCCCATCCACAGGGGAGATGAAAACATATGCAAATGAGCAAACCTCCACAAACCACTGCATTTCTTAATCTTCTTCATCTGTCCCACCCCTTTTTACGGTTAAGTGAGTTATTGCAGCCCTAAAGCTGTAGAAATCCTAGCACAGTTGCCACTAGAGACTAGGGCTGAATCCCAATGAGTGGAAAGCACTGATTAAACGACAGAACAGTCTTTTCCATTCCAGTAACTCCAGTGGTCAGGCATTGTGATTGCAAGGACTTTGAATGTCATTGAGCTAAAGGAGCTTTCATATTCATTATCATTCTTTTCATAGTCAGCCACAAGGTGGGCCCTAGGCTTCCTGGCCTCCTTACGCTGAGCAAAATTAGGAGAATCTCACTAAAGAATCCCATATGGCACCAAGGAAGCTGGCCCACTTTTACAAACCACTGATAACTGAAGTTCTGCTGCAAGGAAATAATTCTGATGCCCAAAGGACAAAACTGACTCAAACATAGGAAAACATACATCATCATTGTAGAAGCTTTTAATTGCAAAAAGCTCAGAAACATAGACAATTACATTCTTATACAACTACGGCACCTCCGAAATATTTAGCAATCAAATGCTAAATTGCAAGGCGCTTCTTTGCCTACATGTTATTTACTATTTAGTATTTTTTTGCATAAGAAGATGCATAAGAGAATAATCCATGCCACCTAGAAAACCTGTCATCTGGATTATGCCCGTCCTGCAAGCCCTAGAGAAAACTGATTGCTTTTGAGGCAAGCTGCAGGCTTTTGTTTCAGAAGCCTAGAATCTTCAACGTGCATTTATTATCAGATATACCTATTTCTTTGCCTTAGTGGTTATTTTTGGCAAATTATGCCACAGAATATGTCTGTAATATATCTCCATTAAGTCTGTAATTAATACATTAAAGTTGTTTGAATTATATTTTGAAATAAACATTGGTGTGGCACTAAACTGATCGATACGAGACACAATATAGTCTATACCACGAAACAGGATTCAGGCTTTAATGAAGTCCTTAAGTTTGGCCCCGCTAAAAGCAAATGTTGAATCAGGTGGTTTCCAGAGATTCCTTCTAACCTAAATTAGTCTTTGCTACTGCCTTCTGAAGAAATTGACCATGAAGGTTTTCTACTACCAGCTCCTCATATTTTTCTCCCTTATTTTGAAGGCACACTTTAAGTGGAGGCCTGCTGTTGGCACTCTGCATAGCAATGAATTGGTGGTTATGTGTAGCAGGATATGCTGACCAACTGCATATGTCAGATGCAGGAAGGTATGGCCTTTCCTTTCAATCAGTCCCTAAAACTTTTATTTTCCAGGTCCTTTCCTTTTTATTTGCCTCATATATCATGTGAACATCTGTCTTAATTTAAATCTCTAATGTTTTCATCTGCATGGGCATTGACAGGTGTTTTTAAGGATCACATGTATTTAAAATGCCCTCTATCTTTCTGCCTGTTCTGTAAGTGCCTTCCTGGACAGCTCCGTGCATGCTGCTGTCAGAGCATCTTTCCTCAAGTTGTTTAGTATTCAATTCACTGCTCATTGGCTTAATCCTCTCCACTCTCTTCTATTAAAAAGGGGATTAAGCATTTCTAAAAATAAAAATAAATGTTTAAAAGTTTGAAAAGGTGATGCAACTAACCATGAGTGACTAGCAGTTTGAAGAGTTCAAACATTCTCTAATTAAACACCAGTGTCAAGGAATGCTAAATGATCCTAGGAGTTGAGCTCTTCAGGGGCTCTAGGTACTCATTGATACAGGCAGGCAAAACTGCACAGTGGCACTGGTAGAAAAGTTATATCCCTACGTTCTGCCAGAAAGAAAGTTGGAAAGTCAGTAACAGACCATTTTTTAAAAGTGACTTAGTGGAAGATAAATGGAATATCAAGTTGAAAGTTCAAGCCCATTCTCCTTTAACTTGTCCGAATAGGCCCTGGAACATACTGCTCTGAGTTTATTCACTGCTGATCCCAACGGAAACAGAGCTGCTCAGCAGAAAATTCTAAAAAACTTCAAATTGTAGCTGCCCACTACAAATTAACTAGTTTTTAACAATAATCCTTATTTCTGTCTCTGACTTTCTTTGAAACATATTTACTACCAATCCCTGGAGAAAGCAAAAGCTTTGGGTATTTACTTGGGCTTTAGAAGGGACTTACGGAGAAGTTGGTTGACTTCTCTTCTTCCTAACAGATATTGGAGACTAATGCCATTACACAACCAGAAATATGCTTACATTGCACTCACAAATTCTTGGGTAACACATGTTTTTCTAACACAGAAAAACCGCGTTACAGAGAGGGGAAACTGAGGCAGGAAACTGATCACCCAATATATGGGATTTTTTGTCCCATTCCAGCTGTTTATACTTCAGTATTTATGTGGATTTTTTTCCAGAATTTATTAATCCTTCATTGTTGTTGAGATGGAACAAGGTTTTCATAACCTCAAGGAAATGCTATGTAATTTTACTTGATGCATGTTTTTGCATACGCAGAAAAATAGATATCAAATATACGGTAATTAATTGAAAATTATTAACAGGGAAAAACATGCACTTCCCAGCAATAGTGAGAGTATTTCTGTTCTTTCATCTGAGGAATACAAAATATAAGATCTAAATTTTTCAGAGATGAGGTATACTCTCTAATGAATAAATATAATACAGAATAAGGATTACTAAAGATTCTGAGAAGGTGTACAATGAGAAGACGATGGCTTAGAGTGTTATGCTAGGGAAGTGTAAAAGTCAGTGGAAGATCTATCCTGAATTTGTATTAAGACCCTTAGCTGAAGCTTAAAGAATGTGATAAGTTATCTATAGGAGGCAATTTAAAATGAAATTTCTGAATAGAAATGAATTAAAGCTGAGTGACTTCAGAGGAGCATCAGCCAGAGAGAAAACTGTAAAGGCCTAATCAGTAACAATGGAGTTCTTAAAAAAAAATTGTGGAAAAGAAAGAGCATGTAGATAAGGCCAGTAAAAATGTTACATGAGATCATTCTGATGACTGTGAGGTTACTGCATAAGCAACTATCTGTTTGACAGAGTTTCTAGAGAAGGTTTATAAAGAAAATGCAGTATTTGGGAGATATTCTTCTTGGTTAACTGGTTTGAGTTAGCCAAACTGAAATTTTCTGTTCTGGACAAAATACTTGTGATAAGGTTTTGCTTGGCTATGATTTATCACTGACTTTTAGGCAGCTTAGAACATTTGTAGTCACCTCTGTTTTGTCGATAAAATTGAGAAAGTAAAGCAGCTTAAATTATTGCAAAAATCAGAAGAGATTCAGAGGCAGAAGATGAGACTCATGAAGGAGATGCAAAATTTCTTTGAAGAGGAAAGTCTGAAAAGATTTTGATTGCTGCACTCATAGAGTTGATGAAAAGGTTTGTCCAAAATTTTAATGCTTTGATTAACTTCTTTTTCATGACATCAACGTATGCAAAAAAAAAATTCTCCTTAAAAGTATTTTAATGGCAATGGGGAAAACATAGTGATCCATCATCTTGTAGACTTGCACCTTCATGCACAGGTACACGTAGATCTTTTGTAAATTTGCGTTTAGACCTGAATTAACATTTTATGTGAATGTATAAGTACTGTGCCTTGATTCTAAAACTTGAGGCTGTGTTTAGTTATGCTGGAGGAAAACAGTCTATCTTATGAACTCTGTTATTCTAATATGCTCCTAAAATTGTTGAATATATTATTGAATATATGTTAAGTGTGACATTGTAATTGCTATGTAAAGAAAGAAAGGAGAGATGAGCAGAGGAGATAACCACAAACTTTTCTTTAAAAGCTTTTCTTTAAAAAAAACCTTATTTAAAAATGTCAAGAAAGACCGTAATGTCAGGTTCACTTCTAAAATTCTAGTGTGCCTTATGTAAACATTATATTAAAAATAAATGTAAAATTATTGACTAACCAATTTGTTTCGAACCACACACACACACTTCTGATATCTACAACTGAACTAGAAAATAATATTCATTAAAAAAACTCTGTCTTTGAGATCAAAAATTATTTATAGGAAAAGAGAAAGTGGCAAAGCTATCTGGAATAAATTGAGTACAGCAAGGACTGGAAGACTCACAATAAAAATCAAAAAGCTGGAAAAAATAATTAAACATGGTCTTCACTACTGTTAATGGAAACATAGAAACTTCAAGGTTTCCTTATATTTGGGTGACAGCAAGAGTAATTTACTAAGGACAATGGAGGAATTCTGAATGCTATTTCTGCTTCAGGTAGAAGCAAAGAAGCCAATAGCTGTAACTCTTAAAGATTAATTGTAAAAAAGCACAATAAACATTTCAATTTCCTGTTGTGGTGGGATGACACTGGCTGGATGCCAGGTGCCCACCGAAGCTGCTCTATCACTCCCCACTGCAGCTGGACAGGAGAGAGAAAATATAACAAAAGGCTCCTCGGTTGAGATAAGGACAGGGAGGGCTCACTCACTAATTACTGTCATGGGCAAAACAGACTTGGGGAAAATTAATTTCATTTATTGCCAATCAAATCAGTGTAGGATAATTGGAAATAAAAAATAAATCTTAAAAACACCTTCCCCTCATCCCTCCCTTCCTCTTGGGCTCAACTTCTGATTTCTCTACCTCCTTCCCTCCCAGTGACACAAAGGGATGGGGAATGGGGGTTGCAGTCAGTTCAACATATGTCTCCCCTGAGGGAGAGGAGACTTCATATTCTTCTCTTGCTCCAGCATGGGGTCCCTCCCACGGGTGGCAGTCATCTGCAAACTTCTCCAGTGTGAGTCCTTCCCAAGGGCTGTAGTTCTTCATGAACTGCTCTGGCATGGGTCCTTTCCACGAGGTGCAGTCCTTCAAGACCTGACTCCTCCAGAGTGGGTCCCCCATGGGGTCACAAGGCCTGTCAGTAAACCTGCTCCAGCCTGGGCTCCTCTCTCTGTGGGGCCAGAGGTCCTGACAGTAACCTGCTCCAGTGTGGACTTCCCATGGTGTCATAGCCTCCTTTGGGCATCTACCTGCTCTGGTGTGGGCTGCAGGTAAATATCTGCTCCACCATTATCCGCCTCCGCAGGGGGACAGCTTGCCTCACTATGGTCTTCTCCACAGGCTGCAGGGGAATGCTCTGGCACCTGGACCATCTCCTACCCCTCCATCTTCATGGACCTAGGTGTCTGCAGAGTTGTTTTTCTCACATATTCTTACTTGTCTCCCAAGCTGCAATTTTTCTTGGAGTTGAGCAGGGCTTCTTAAATCCTAGAAGTGCTACCACCTTCACTGATGGGCTCAGCATTGGACAGCAGCATATCTGTCTTGGAGCCAGCTGGCATTGGCTCTGTTGGAAATGGGGAAAACTTCTGGCAGCTTCTCACAGAAGCTACCCCTGTAGTTTCCCCATTCCCCCCAACAAAACCTAATGCATCCTTGAATTCATGAACTGCTTTGGCTAATTTCACAAAGAAATAAAATGAAAAATAAAAAAAGTGAGGGTGATATAATTAGTTTCCTTTCAAGTATTTATTTTTATTATTCATAGTGGAGAAAGCCCATTTATTTATATAGAAAAGAATTAAATGGGTTTGAAGTATTTTGAAAATTCAGTCATACAAGATTCAGGAGTCTTATCTAGATTTTTGCCAAACTGGAAGTGTCTGTGCCATATCCAAGAGCCTTGTGGTTAGGCTGTGACCTTATCCTATGCATACTACATTTCACAGGGTCGACCAACAGACTGTTAAGAGTGTCATAGAAGATATGATGAAAATTTCCATCCTGCATTTGAGAAACGGTTTTCAAAATCAATACCGTAATGTTTCTACAAATCAGAATACATGTTGATGAAAATGGTTTTGTCAGAAAATGACCTAGTAATTTGGTTAATGCCATTACCTTAGTTAATTCCAGTGTAATTCTGAAATTCCTAATTTGAGGAAGAAAATCTCTTCTTTTTATCTAATCTTGTCCCATCACCCTAGTAGAAAAAAATTCATCTGTTAAATTGGTTTTTTTCCGATTTCAAAAAGTAGAGAATTTATCCAGTGTCCTATTTGATGACCATATTTAAGTTAAATCATGAGAACATAAATCAGAAACTGAAGTAACAGCCGTTCAGCTGACAGATCAGGTAGGAGGGAACGCTTAGTCACAGTGATTAATAGGTCTTTCAGGAAGCACATAGATACCATGGTGATGGGTGTTATAGCAAATCCTCAGATAGTCCTTGATGACTTCATATGGTCTAATTCCTTTTTGACAGTAAAGGGAGGGTAAAAATTAGACTTCTAAATTGCCTGTTTGGTATTCACATGGAAATAGACTGAACAAACTACCATGACTACAGGGGTCTAGGTTGAGACTGTCATTTTCAAGGACACTTGAAAGGACAGCTCCTAATTTCCTCAGATGATTTTGAATCACTAGCTCAAGGTCTCATCTTGTGAGCTGTTATGCACAACTGCACATAGGTCAATCTCTCCAAAGTTTTGATTAGATTATTGTGCAAGCATTAAGCTTTTACGGATTGGGGCTTAAAACAATAATAATTAAAACGCCCTGATTAGAAGCTTTGGGCAAATACTCTAAGAGGGGAATGTGGAGGTTTTTTGGCTCCAAAAGATGCCTATGCCTACAGGGAGTCCCATGTCTAGCTGCAGTCTTATAGAGACATCATGTCCCTGGTACCTTATTTTGCCTATGCCTCAACTTCAGCAAATCAATCTCATTATTCTTATTGAAAGAATAATCGAAGACTGTGGGAAAGCAGTCATTACCCTGAAGGAACAGTTACAGCTGCTATTTCTCCAGTCCCCCAGCAACAGGGAATGCTGCTCATTTTCAACATTACCTAATATGCTCAATGCTCCAGAGCTCTCCTTCCACTGCTCTGCTTCCCTATGGAAAAAAAACAAAAAACAAAAAAACAAACCTGACCCAAAACCCACAAATAAAATCCCACATCAAAAAAAAACCCAAACAACAAGACAATTCCAGCTCTTCCTCTCTAAGGCAGAATATTTGTGTTTCCTATGCAGTACTCCTAATCCTTAAATGTTACTTAATCATCACACTTAAACAATAGCTACCATTTCCACTTCAAAAATGTCCTGTTGTAGCATTTTGACCATGGATTTGACTTGAAAGAAGCCTTGTTAAGAAGAGAACTATTTTTTCTCTAGGTAAACTTGAGAAGCCGATCAGATTTAATATGACTATAACTTAGAAAGATAAATACATGAATTGATTTTTTTAAAATAAGGTTTTTAAGAAAATTAGAAAAAATAAAAGTCTTATGGCATTTTCCCTTTCAATATTAAAAATAGATGCATTTTTGGACATATGACATTTTTGAACTGATACTGAGCTTGAATAAACTGGCAGAGTTCCACTAAAGAGGATGCAATTGTGTTGATTATCACCAGCAGAGGATCTAGCTTTTACATCTCAGCTCCTATATAACAACTATTATAACTCTGGTACAAAGACCCAACACAACCCACTATCAGAAAGAAAAGGGGGTCTGTAGACTTTCCTTACATTTACAAAAGCTTTGTGTTAACTGAAGTGCAAAGTGTAGAGAAGTTTATTGTGTACACTATAATCTTCCAGACTCCTCACAGACTTATTTCCAAGGGTATTTAAACATTGGCATATGGATGATTGTAAAGTTAGTTCTAAAGCATCAACAAAGAAAAGATCAGGTGAGAACTTCCAGCACTCCTGAACACCAGAGGCATTCATTACTGATGGGTCACATCCTTTGCAGTTGTGACATGCTGTCTTGTTCAGCTGGAAATGAGCAGCCGCTTACTCCAAAAGTGGCTGCATGCATTCATAGGCTTAGTGGGATCTTACCTTTTGAATACATTTGTTCATTCATTCATTAAGTACTTTCCCTACAACTTTCTATCTTTGATTAGATTCAATTTTAATTAGTGCTTGGCAGGGACAGGTTTTCAAAACAGTGAATGGTTTTACACCTTAGTACCTAAACACTGTCTTATCCTTGGGGCTCCACACCTTAAGAACAGCAGAGCTGATTATCACATTGGAAAGCACAGCTGTGGGAGAGAAAGTCTTTATTTCGTAAGGGCTGACCCTTTCCATTTATATGAAATTATGCATTCCTTTAGCAAAAGAAACTTCGTGTTCCAGTCTTACCATGATTCTACGCCTCTGGTTAGAAAAGATCTCTGGAGGTCATCTGTTCCACCTCTCCATCCCCAGGTTGAAACAATTAAACCTGTAGCATCCCTGACAGGGGTCTGTTTAGCCTGTTCTTGAAGTTCACGGCTGATACAGACTCTTAGCACTTTCATTATCAGTCTATTTCAGTGATTTGCTATTCTTAAAGTCAGAAAGTTTTCCTAATGTCACACAAGGCTGCAATTTCAACTCATGGCTTCTTGACCTGTCCTCCACACAGATAGAAAGCAGATTGTTCTTTCTCAGTTTGCAGGAGCCTTTTACATATTTCAAAAGTGATATCATGTTTCTTTTCTGTCTCCCTGTCTAGACTAAACAACCACATCTCTTTCAAGCCTTCTTCACAGGTCATGTGAATATGGTCCTACATTACTCTTTATAATTTATGCCAGGGGTTTCTCTACCCACGCCTTTCTTGTTTGATGCCAAGAGGAACGTGTACTTGCACTGATTGAAGGGGAATATTGCTACCTGTCTTTCAGGTTTGGTTTATGTATTTCACTGTGCTGATCTCTTAAAACTACAAAAAATTGTTGATGTATGCTCAGCTTATGTTTCCCAGATCCATTTTTACTATTATGTAGTCAGTTGGACATATAAACATTCTAATCAAAAGGCAGACTCTTGCATCTATGTTTATTGACTTCTTTTTTTATTTCCCAAATATTTCTTCAATTTGACAATATTTTTTTTTAATCTGTCCTGAAATTTATGATTACAACTTCCAAAATTATATGCTATGTCCATTTAATAAATCTGTTTTCTACTTCTGTCGCGTAAATTGTTACATATTGAATTGTACTGGTTCTCTGAAGAACCACACACACTTTCATTTTAACATTCTCTGCTTTCTAGATATGGTTTCCTATAACAATCCAGAGAAGTCTTATTCAGATATCACAATCTGGGTGAAATTCAGATATGAACTATTTATTTCTGAGAAATCATTTCGGTCCTAGATGCACATGAACACAAGATAACAACATTAGTGAGGGATCTTATGAGGTCATCTATCCTCCTCCTCAAAGCAGAGTGGATAATGAATTTAGACCTGTTTACTTGGTTTCCACTGACCATTTAACTCTGGAAAACTTCCAAACATTGTGTATCCTGTACCAGCATTTCACTCCCCTCATACAACAGATTCTTTTCCTCACAATCCCATGAACTTGTCCCGTGACAATTTATTAACCAGTGTCTCTTCTTCTTCTTTCCACACTGCTAAGGAACCTAGCTCTGTCTGCTTGGTAGCTTCGTCTTGTGTATTGGAAAGCTGCTGCTTTTTCTTCTCCAGGCTGAACAAACCCCATCCCTTCAGCCTCTCTCCACAAGTTAAGTGCTCCAGCCCACAACAATCTTGGTGACTTTCTGCTGGACTCAGGACTCTGCTGCACTCATTCAGTTTATAAACAGTTTTTGTACCAAGGTCCTGAAAAAAGATTGCAGTATTCCTCATGGAGTCTATTAATTGTCAGTAAAGGTCAGTAATCACTTCCCTTGATCTACTGGCTTGTTGATACAGCTCAGTATGTGATGAGCTTTTCTGCCAGGGCACAGAAATGACTCATATTTGGCCTACTGCCCACCAGCAGAGCTCCCTTCTGACAGTCAGTCCCCAGCCTATACTGCTGCAGGGGGTTAGTCTGCTTCAAGTACAGGACTTTGCAGTTGTCATAGCTGGATTTTATAAGCATCTTGTTTGCCCATTCTTCTAACCTTTCTAAAGTCTCTCAATTACAGCCCTGACCTCAAGCATATCAGCTGTAGCCCCCATGTCAGAGTTACACACAAACTTGAAGAAAAACCTCATCTAGCCCTATACATCCTTGATAAAGCCCTAGATTAGCCTATAAGGAACTAGTTTCCAGATAGGTTATGAATCTTTTATACCTTTTAAGTATGATGATCCACCCAATTTTTCACTTACCAGTTATTCCCAGTCACCAGAAATGTCTTTTGAGAGAATTCTCTCCTAAGTAGCTCATGGGGATCAGAATCAGATTGTCTGACCTGTGGATACCTTCTTATGTTTTTGAAAAAGAACATAATGTTCACCTTTCTACATTTCCAATAGTTCAGGAAAAAGAACACCAAAGTGATGTGCAAAAAGCTAGCACATTATTCAAGATCTGGTATTTGGGGTGAAGTTGAATTTGTACAGTGGCATATTTTTTTTTGTTTGTTTGCTCTCTATTCCTTTCCTAACACTCTGTTTAATTTTTTGACTGTCACTGAGTTAAAGTAGTCATATAACTATCTATGTAATCCCAAGGATGCATTCCAGTGCGTTAACAGGTTGCTCTGAGTCCATCTATGAAAATCTGATTGTGTTTTTCCACTGTGCTTCGCTTTACATTTATCTTCACTGACTTCTGTTTGTCATTGGTGTCTGATGTGTTTGATTGTGTAAGTGTTCTTCAGTCCTCACTGCTGGTTTTCATTTTTCCAAGATAACTTTGTTTCATTGCAGACTTTGATGACTCAGAGTTAATCTTTCTTTTTTTTTTTATTTTTTTTTTGTTAAATTTTAATTGGTCCAAAGAAAGATTTCCCTAGCTTTCCATTTGTAAATGCCCTACCCAGCAATATTTGATTTTTAATGTGTGTTTCCTACCTTTTAAACAGCTACTCATTTGTGTGAAGACCTTCCCTGGTCTTCCTCTTACAGAGTATAATTGATCAAAATAAATTAAACCTGTACTTTGAATGGAAAGCAAAGAATACTGTGCATACAATAAATATACAGACAATTTAGTTAAATAATATAATTAACCTACTTGGAATTGGCCAGGATTATGGGGTTTATAGAAAAATTTCTATGAGAAATGTCTTTGGATTTTGATAGGTATAAATGTTTAGATTGCTGGGTTTAAATGTTATTTAGAGGGAAGACATGTCTGTGTTTCTGAAAGGTTACCTGGTTACTTTTGCTCCAGATTTTTCAAAGCTAATGCAACACTACTGTGCCCAAAACACTAAAGTCAGAGTCCTGAATATGACATTGGATGAGTTCTGATTTAGAGGTAAAAGCATTACCTACTGAATCAATAACACCATCCTTTTAATGTAAGTACATGGTGAAGTAAATAGATGTTTTGTTATTGACTTCAATTGGAGTTCACCTCTAAAAAGCTCTTAGAAGCTTCTTAGCCATGTAGAAAAAGCTATTGCTGACCTTGTTTAGCATGTTAGATATTGTGAGATTTCAGTGCAAGGTGATACAACTTCAAATTTCAATTCAGCCACTGAATGTAGAAAAACAAGGTGTTGCATTGTCAAATATGAGTAGGCAACAAATGGGTGAACAAAATTGTAACACAGAGCATAACAAAGTATTTAATGATGTTCTCTCCTTGGCATTAATTGTTACAAATTTACCTTAATCTTGAGATATTTATCACTATCATTTGGTAATAAATCACACAGAATCTATAGTGATTTTCTGATATTTATTTAACATTGGTGTCTATTCACTATGGCTTTTGTTACAATTTTATTTCCAGTGCTAGCTCTGAGGTTTTTAATGGAAGCATCTTCTGCAAGTTACAGATACAAAAGGAAACATACTGACTTGTTGTCATAATGAAGATTTGGAGTCAGTGAGTGAGAATGAATCATTTAAACTGATCATAATTAATTTGTCATCAGTCTGAATCTCAGAGAATGGAACCATGGCTGATGACAATCATTCTTAGTTGGTTGCTTTGAGTGCCTCTATGTTGCTTGCGAACATGACAGCTGTTCAGATTTTTATGAGATACATCACATGCATCAAGATCTGAAGGTTCTTGACATATGAAAACTTTGTTAAGTATTTCAATCAAAATTCTCACATCTGTTTCTAAAACACAAAACTGCTCTGGGAGATATTATTTGTTTCTGTAATATTTACTTACTTAGCACAGGCTAATATGACCTTATAGAAATCTATTTGTATTATTTGGTATAAAGATATCCTTGTTTATTTTAGTGGGTTTATTTGGTCATTTTTATTCATTTTATTTGTTTGGTTTGGGAGACTTTTTAAATTTTTAGTAGAAATTTTTAAGTCATCTTGCAAGACATATCAATGCTAACCATAATTTATAAGGTAAACTTTGTTCTATATTTGTTCATAGGAATTTCTGTGCTCTTTCTAAAATGGTCTTTTAGTTGAACAAGTATTGCTCTTTTTTAATTTTTTTTATGCATTTTTGATTTTCCTTTTTTATGGAGTGTTTTGATCTGTTTTAAATTTTATAAAGTGAAAGAAACTTAAAATAGAGCTTATAGATTTATGTTTGATGCACTTAATGGTGAGGAAGGTCTTATTTCTTCAAAATTCTTTACTTAATTCTTTGTTTATAATCCTACTTTTAAGATTTTAACTGTGACTGTCCATTTCTGCTTTTTCTTTCTCTTGAAGAATGACCTTAAAATCTGGTCCATTGCAAGTGGAGAAGAGCAGCCTAATACAGTATGTACTCTCATACGTATTACCAGGGTACAGCAGAGTGCATGTAATGGTCTTCTAAAACTCCAGACTTTCTTACTATTTTAAAACTGAGAACACATTGTATAATTTCTCTGCTTAAATCAGTACAAATTTTATTTAATTTGTCTTCTAGTTATGTTAAAAAGAAATGGTTATAATTATAGAATCATAGAATGCTTTGGGTTAGAAGGGACCTCAAAGATCACAGAATCAGAATTGTAGGGGTTGGAAGGGACCTCAAGAGATAATCAAGTACAACCCCATTGCCATGGGCAGGGATACCCTCACAAGCCCAGGTTGCCCAAAGCCCCATCCAACCTCACCTTAAACACCTCCAAGGAGAGGGCTTCCACAACCTCTCTGGGCAATGTGTTCCCGTTCCACCCTCATAATAAAGAATTTCTTCCCAACGTCTAACATAAACCTACCCTCTTTCAGCTAAAAGCCTTTGCCCCCTGTTGTATCACCACAGTGCCTGTTGAATAGTCCCTCTCCTACTTTCCTGTAGGACCCCTTTAAGTATTGGTAGGCCGCAAGTAGGTCACCCTAGAGCCTTCTCTTCTCCACACTGAACAAATCCAATTCTTACAGCCGATCTTCAGGAGAGGTGCTTCAGCCCCTTGATCATCTTCGTGGGCTTCCTCTGGACTCGCTCCAACAGCTCTACATCTTTCCTGATAATAATGACACGGGAGATTTCAATGTCCATTAACAAATTAATAAATACAACCTTTTCGTGGATGACATTAAAGCTTTTTTTCCATATTCTCACAAATATTCAGACTTTAATTAAGAAGCTGTTAAGTCTTCACTGAAGTTTACAGACATAGTTTTTAACCGCTGGATAAATCTCTCTTTCTGCATTCTATAATATCAGATAGGTCTTTAAAGTATCTGGAAAGATTTCCTGGTTTGTCTATAATGCAACATGCTGGGTAAAAGGGGCTGGTAGTTTATAAGTACTTTAAACTGTCATACACTAGCACTGCCAAAAATGATGCTTACCACTCACACCTGCCCTGTCTCCACTACTGTGCAATGAACCACGCTGGAGAACTGATGGAGCTGAAAAATAACTCTTTCCTTCTGATGTGTGAGTTTTCATCAGGATCACTCTCTTTTAGTTCTTTTTGCCACTACAAAGTTATGCTGGCACCAGGGAAGACATGGCATGGAGATAGGATTTGGACATTTAGGATGCTACTAGCAGCAGTAGCAGCTTTTATAAATATCAAACTGTAATTGAAAGTTCTCCTTTTCACCGAGGGCCTTTCATTCCTCTTTGCATAACTTCCTGCTTTATTTTGCAGGATTAGTCACCTAACATAGTGCAGTAAAGTTGCCATGGCTTTTCTACTGTAAATTACTCTCAAAGTTCTATGTTTGCTTTAAATTAACGATATTTGGATATAAAGAGATTGGGTGAGGTATTTCATTGGAATCTGAGTAAAATCAAGGACACGTTCCCAGCCCTGACATAAATGGAGGTGAGGGAAAAGAGTGATGGTGAGGGAAAGAGGCTTTGCAGCTGTGTAATCACAGCTGCATCACAGGATGCAGGAGACAGCACTTCTTCGAGTGCGAATGGTGAACCTGAGTGCCCTCAGCACACCTGCATCTCAGTGTAATTAGTAGAGTGCTCTCAAATGTAGAGAAGAATTACACATTTTTAACTGTCTAAAAGGTAGGGGGTATAAATCATTCTGTAGAGGTGACACTACTTCCCCTGAGTTTAGACCAGGCTACTAACTTTTTGATGTTTATGTTGCACAGACATGGATGAAGCATTTGCTAAGATCTAATTCACTGAGATTTTGGCACAACATAATGCTTGCAAATGTCTTCAACAGGACAGTTGGTGGCTGTCCAGACCGCAACAGACATCTCCATTACAAGGGTCCTTGCACCAGTGTCTTCAGATAGATTGGCTGAGGCTCATGAACCCGCTGTTCTACTCCATTCTTGCAGTCTACCTGGCATGAGTTCTGTGTGACACCTCCACAATATGCAAATTCCACTGCAAGGGATTATTTCAAGCTACAGACAAAACATCTCCTAATTCTCTTAACTGTCTATGAACTGCCCCATCAGACTTGTCTATGCACAATTTGATCAATTTTTCAGCAGGAACCTCCTGAGAGTCTCCAAAGTATCAAGTTTCTCCACCCAGGATGTTAATCAACATATTTAAGCATAGAAATTGGTCTAGGCATTGCAGAATTTCCTGGGGGAAATGTTCAGACCAGTCTGAAATTTCCACCAGGAGAACCTCTGCACAAATTAGTCAAATCCTTAATTGGGAAGGTGGCTAGAAGTTCGGTCAATCACTGTCTCAACTCAGTCTATTGTCTAAATTGCTCCATTATCTCATCTACACAGATGTATACATAGGGAGTTTCTGGATCACCCAAGGAGTTAATGACTTGAGTGCACTAGGTGTGCACACAGGCACAGCCCTGTTACCCAACTACATCCCAATTATAACTACAGGACAGACTTGGATTTTATACCTATTTTTATACTGAAGTTCTATACCTCTTGCCGCAATTAAAGGCTCGGCAGGGACTCAGAACCTCAGCAATTAGCACTGCCTGAAGAGAAAGACTCATTTCTCATAATTTTTTTTACTGAAATGATTTAAAACAAGACATTTTAATCTTTTTTATGCCTTTAATGAGTTCAAGTTGTCTTCATAGCAAATGTGCTTAAAAATAAAAATATAAACACTACCTAATTTAAAATATTACGTTATCCTTAAAATATTACGTTATCCTTAAAATATTACGTTATCCCGTCTGACTGAACAGTGAAGATAAAGACTTACAAACATGATTTTGCTTCGCCTTTTTCTTCTCTTAAGAGCAGTGAATTTTGTGTCTACAACCTAGCAAGCTGAAGCATAGCAAAATCTTACCAAAATGATCTTTATATAGCTGAGGATCCTTACAGGCTCAATACTAATACACACTGTTGCTGCTGCCTTACAGAAAAGTCTACATTAATCAAGTGTTCATTCGATGAGGCCAAAATCAGAAACTTTTAAAATGCCAATCTACTGAACTAATTGTGGTAATTACTTTCTTTGCATTTAGCTTTGTACAGGGGGCAGTAAATGAAAGCCAAAGAATTTATTTACATTTTAGCAAAGTCATTTTAAGTTTATTCAGAATGTAAAAAAACAATACATTGTTTCATAGGAATTTTTAGAAGTTTTGGGTTTGGGTTTTTTTTACTTGGCCTTTTTGTTGTTGTTCTGTTTTTCAAATTTAACAATTTTAAAATCAGGAAGCCTGAAAATAGCAGTAACATTAAAAGTCTAAGAGCTTGAGAAATCCTTAATATATGTATTCAGACAAGCAATTGACCTCTATTTTCTTGCCTCTTGCCCAGACAGTCTGTGCAGTGGCACAGGCTACGACAGTGTGACTACACACAGCTCATGTTGAAGGTAACTTCAGTACCATTTATACCTTCATTCATCTGTCAGAACAGCTGAGTTCATCCAGGGTCACAGTGCTAGAGCACAACCGAACCAAACCACTGGCTGATGACAGCTAGGTGTATCTAAGAAGGGAGAGGGGAGGAATAGAGAAAGATGTATATCTTGTGAAAATAATGTCCCTTGGATGTAATTTTGGGGCATTGTGTCTGGTGATCTCAGTCAATGGTACGGTGATGCATAATCTGTAACTGAATATTATGAATTTATGACTATTTTAATTTCGTATTTTCTCATCTGCCTTATAAAGCATCAGTATCAGTGTTAAGCAAAGTAAGAAAAAAGAAAACAAGACAATTGTCCCCCCGTTTAAATCACTGCCTCACAGCTGTTGAAGTGCTTTACCTACATCTTAGCAGTTACTACAAATACGTGACCTGGCACTTGAATGCTCCTAAATCATTTTAGCAGCTGTTTTTAACAGGTATTTCTGAAAGAAAAGTATCTTAACTGAGGTGTAGTTAATGCAGGCTTCCTAATCTCAAGGCCTTATTCCTCCCCGCAGAATATCAGCAATTTCCATAATAGAGGCAGTTTGTGTCCTGCAGGGAAGGAAGACCCTGGGAACATAAAATAAACCAGCTTTAACACAGAAAACTGTAACTGAGGTTAACTTAATTCAGCTACTTTACACTGTGCTGGCCTTAAATGAACTAATTTGAGACCTATGACCTTAATGCAGGATTTTCTCAATTGACATAGTGTTAACTGATGCAGTCTTCCTGAGATACCTTAGGAGCTCTATATGAGCTTATGACTGTACTGTAGTAACAGTGAAATTCTTTTGGCTTTAGTAGAATCAGATATTCATACAAAACTTCTCTAAGTGAGCAATTTTAATTGAGCTAGGCTTCAACTCTTTCCGTTTTATACAGTTTTTGAGTGGAAGGAAGTAATAATGAATTCTTATATAAGTGGATTAAAATATCAAATTATAAACCTTTCCTGTGACATATCTAGAATTATGTAAAATCAATGGCTCTGTTTATCCTATTAAACAGAGGAGAAGTAGAGACTGACCTTTGGTTCCAGTACCAAAAATAAGCATTTAGTATGTGTCCCAAAAATTCTGAGCTAGGACCATCTTTATAAAAGATTAGGTTTGGAAGTATTTTTGAAAATCCAAATCAAAGCCAGGGATTCAGTTAACAGTTAAGAATACAGATTATCAGATCTTAGGTTAAGTACTCAATCTTCCCTATACTATTATATTCCTTTCAACTATAAGAGGTAGCCAGAGTTACAGGATTTTTCCAAGCTGAGAGAGAATTCTGCTTTCAAGAATTAAATAATCAGGAACCGCTCCAATCAAAAAACAGGGTTCCTGGAAATAAAACTCGGCTAACATAAAAGGATACTTTAGACAGCAGATTATACACCTATTCTATTTAACTAAGGCAACAATACTTTTCTTCAACACCTCAGTCCTCATCCATCTGCTCCATCTGAGTCATAAGTCTGGATATGATCTGAGTCCTAAAGGAACTAGTTTCTTTTGTGTGAGAGAGTGGTAGACTGAAGGACTCATGTTCCTCTGAGGGCAGAAGGGCTATCCCAATATCTGCCCTGAAACCATGCTTACTAGCATCGAAACCATTGCACACAGCTTTCAGTCAGGTTTTGAGTTTTAAAGAGGGCTTGATTTTAGTCTTTTGTAGTTGGCCCAAGCATTACTTCTCCACCTGACAATGAGGATCAGATGGCTGTAGATGTCTGTTATGGCTTCTTAGCCGGAGTCTACCAGCTCGGTACCTCTCAGCTGTGTGGTGTGGTCAACACAGAACAGCTATGTGGGTTTCAGTTCATTCCTGGGGTAGGCTGTGCCACTTGATAGAGGGTGACTGAGGTAGAGGAGTTCTAGGGCTGGAGAAGTCAATAGAGGAAATGTCACAGGCAACTCTCTTGGATCTCTGCTTCCTAGAAGAGTTTCCAAAGCATTTTCCCTCCTCTCTAGAACTTAATCTAGCCACAGTAATTCACTACTGTATTTTTTAGAGTTATAAGAGACAAAGGGACAAATTATAATAAAGAAAATAAGCCATGTGTAACAAATGTTTTCAAGTACTCATGTAAAATAAATTTTTCCAATATGAGTGTGTGAAATGCCAATCAGACTCACACAGCTCAGGAATGGGTGCACACATAACCCTGACTTCTATCTGAACATCAGGCATTTACCATTTAAACACATGGACAGGTAAAAACATTTGGACTTTAATGCATTATTACAGATGTTAAAACGATTTAATACTTGGCAATATCTAACCAGAACATCAGTCTACATGACTCCTGCCACAGGACCCTTGTGATTGAATGCTATACACACAGGTTTAGGACAGAAACAGAAAAGAAGTATTGATTCCTCTTCCCACACAAAAGTCCAAGATTTTATTTTTCATCTGATCAGCATTTCTGCTCTCAAAATTGTGTGTTAGGCTTTGCACAAGAGTTTACATTTTTGTTCTCATGACCACATTTTGTAGTCTTAATGTAGACTGTTGTTTTTGGATTGCTGAGTGTGACTGCTTATAACAGACAGTGGGGTTGGATGTGTGCCTTCAAAGTGTCCTTCACTTACAAAACTCACTTTGCAGAAATGAATCCTTTGGTGTTACAGATGTGAAAGCTGTGCTCTTGCTGCTACATTTTATCGTCTCCGAACAATATACTTATTCAGTTCTGTCTCATTTTCTCCTGTGTTGTATTAGTTAATTTCTGTCTCTAGTTTAAAATGATACTTTCTTTATGAAAATTTCCTTCTTATAAAATTTCCTTCACTGCACATTAATACATTTATTTTATAATAAAAGTAAATTGTTCATATAGGGCTGCTCATGCATCTGTTAATTTATCTTTATGAATTTGCCTATATGGGTATAATATAATGTAAAGTGGTATTCCCTTGCTTGATTGTATATTTGTGCTGCAGCCTTCTGCCAGAACTGCTATGTGAGGTGGGCGAGATGAAGTAAGACTTGAGACCGATTTATCTGTAGTAGCAAAAACATGCAAAAACATGGCAGAATTGCATTTTTGTCATCTCTGTGTCAGAAAGGTATGCTTTGCAAGTCATAATAACGATACGTGACCAAGAGAAGAGAGCTTTACTAATATGACGTAACAGCGTAACTGCCTTTAGAAAGTAGAGTTATGGTAAACATAGCCAGAGTAGTAATAGAGGTGATTACCTGGTTTTGTTTGGAGGGGTTCTTTTGTTGTGCTCTTTGGTTGGTTGGTGGGGTTTTTTACGGCAACTTCAAGGAGGCTTTTCAATGACAAAAAAATTTAGGGTAAACTTTCAGTGTTTCTGAATCTGGGTATTTCCCTGCAATATCAGGTGAATAAAGACTTTGTAAAATTCAAGAACTTAGTATATTTTGCTTTTTAGTCTATTTGTCTATTGGATCCATTTACATTAGTAGGTAATTTGTCAGAAATTAGTTTCTCATAAGTAAAAGAGACAAACAAAAGTTGGCTTCTAAAGTAAGTGCCTTAGTATGGGAAAGTAATTAAAGCAAATAAATCCCATCTATGCTATACATGTTTTTTTCTGACTTTATGTCTAAATAAGATGACATACAGCTCTACAACATGATTCTGTTTCCAAGAGTGAATTTTTCACTAGCATTTAGGATCTCAGAACAATCTTAATCAAACACAATTTTCTTTAATTTGTATCTGTATTTGAGAATAGGTAATGCATTTTAGGCCTTGAGGCTCCCATTTTAACAAACTTTTACCAAACTTCTGTCATTGTGACAGCTAAAAGTGTTAGGGGAGGTAAATCTCAGAGCAGATAACTTCAAGGAGCTCTCCCTCTGGGATTGTCTTAGGCAAGATCCAGGGCTCATGCAACTCTAATGTGTCCTTCCAGAAAAAGGTATAACGGGGTTCTTATCCAACAAGGGTGAGATTTTGGCAATGTGTAAACTGCAGACCTTAAGGAGGAAAATACTGTTTGAGAAGTTGGACGTGGGTGAAAACTTGTTTATTTAACAAAATTTTAAAAGGTTAATAAGAAAACAAAAACTGATAGGGGAATGGACCTAAAGCAACTTCACTGAGAGAAACAAATTCAATGTCTACTGTATTTTCAGAGACAGATTACACACACGCACACACGCACACACAAAGCCCCAAGCCTGGACCTGAATAAAAAAAAGTAAATTAAAACAATGTTCTGCTAGTCATGCTAGGAATACTTTTTAATATATTTTATTTTGATTAAAAAACCTACCCTACTACTTTTGTAGAAAATTGCTTTTTGACTGTCAGATTTTTAACAAACCTTATATCAGATGTCTTTACACTTTTATTAGTTTACATACTTTTCACTGAGACTCGTGATATATACCTGATGCGATATAATGGTTCAGACTCCCAACTCCAATCTCTTTTCTTATTCTATTGCTTTTTTCTTTTTTCCCTCATTTTGAATAACTTATTTATGCACATATTTTGCCATTATGTCATACTCCTCTTGTGGTTCTGAGATAAAGCTTTCAAGATCAACTCTTATTGAGAGTCTAGGTATTCTGGCACTTGTTTTTCTTTTTATTAAACTGCTCAATGATTTTATAGTCCATTTTTGCCTTGAGGCTATTGAAAAAGTGGAAATGATATCAAGTTACTAACTTAGAATAAATATATTCTTTAGTATTAGTAGGTGCCTAGGCACTTACCAATCACAGTTTTCATCTAGTTATTTTAATCTTCACAGGTATTAGTTTTTATTCAATTTACTCTAGCCTACCTACAATTAGGCATATTATCCTTTACATCTCTGTTTATTGCAAAACAACTTGTTTCTGTCTCTTCTTAATCCTTTGAGAAAAAAAAATAAAATAGTGACAAATATGGATTTATTGACTGGACTTTTAAAGCTCACATTTTTCCTAGCAAAATTACAGTAAATAGAGAAGTGCAAAAACTCTCAAGTTTTCCTTTATGACTGCTGAGGTGGAACATTTCTGTAACTTTTTTGACTGTAAGTTATACAAGTGAGATGAAGCTTGCTTTAAGGTAACTTTAAGGTAACTTTTTCATCTCAGCAAAAATACACTTCCTGAAAGACAACTGGATTCCTCATAAGCAGAGGGAAAGAAGTTTCTGTAAATTCCTTCTATGGAGAATCTTCTAATCCCTGACAGATTTATTACCCATAACAAGGCTTATTTTAATCTTTTTTATTGTCCGAAGTGCTGCCCTTCAAAACTTCAAGTGCTGAAGTCTATCATGTAGCCAAATTCTTCCCTATATGCATACAATGAAGTTTTCAGACCTTAATTATATAAGTGCTTGAAGTCAAGCCTAACCCACCTGAACCATACAGCTGTAAAACTGATAACAAGATACTGTATCAAGGCAGGTACTTCTTTTCCATCCACTTCCATGGAAGAATGAGTTAGGAGATGGTAGGTTAGGCTGAGCAAATATATTTCAACTACCCAAAGTACTCCACATGTTGAAACTGAATATCCCTCAGATCCTTTGTCAGTCAGGTGTAATTGTCTTTATACCAGTTACCACAGGTATAAAGAAAGTTTTCCTGACACGATATTCAAGTAGGTTGAATGTGAATCGTTCACATTTTTCCTTGCACAAATCAGTGGCAGTATAGAATAACCCAGAAGGGAGTTCTTGTGGGGAGATCCACTGGACTGCTGACAGGAAGCTTTACTGAGCATTAGCAGGAATAAATAGTAATTTTATAAATTGCAGCTCATGAAAAAAACACCAGTCAGGATTAGGATGAAAACAGAAGTAAAATAAACAAGAGTCAAAGGATCTTTGGCCTTTTCCCCTCTTTTTACTCACTATAAAATGTGTTCCATATACTGTTTAGCTATGGACATTACATAGTTAATTGATCATTTTCTGTGGTTGTATGAGATATTTTTGCCTCTGTCAACCTAGCATTCTGGAGCTTACAGTCTGTTTGTGCTTTCATTTACAATCATAGTGAGGAAATTAAGTTTCAAATCACAGTTATTCAGAATAAATGAACACTAAAAGAATTTCGCCTGATAATAAACCAGATATATACTGCACCTTAATGTCTATAAAAGATCTCCAGTTATCACCACTAAGTGCTAATCACAGAAATAATTCACTGATGTAAATCTATTGCTATACAACATACTGCTAATGTAAATATATGTTGCCATATTACCACTCTACCACATGTCAGAATTTTTAAAATGACAGACATCTACTTTGCTTCCTTAATGTGTAAATATTATACAGAATTTAGTGGTTTTACTGCATAGTATTATTTTGGCTGGATTTGGCCTTAATCATTTTATAGGTACCTATTGAAAAAGATTTGGCAGTTATACAGTGCAAGCTCATTTTCACACCTAAAAATTATTTCAGTGTGATATACATGTTTATGCTCTCTTTCCCTTCTTAAGCTCCTTTTAATTAGTAATTGAAACATTCAAATTCAGAATCCACATATCTGCCTACAATATTCCCCTTATGTGGAATGGACAATTAGATGAAAAAATCCACTCACTGATTTTGCTTTATGTAACCATTTAACCAAAAACTTGTGTTTCATAGACTCATGCAATGCTTTGGGTTAGAAGCAACATCAAAGATCATCTAGTTCCAACCCCCTGCCATGGGCAGGGACACCTGCACTAGACAAGGTTGCCCAAAGCCCCCTCTAACCTGGCCTTGAACACTCACAGGGAAGGGTCTTCAACAACCTCTCTGGACAGCATGTTCCAGTGCCTCACCACCCTCATAGTAAACAATGTCTTCCTAACATCTAATCTAAACCTACCTTCTTTCAGGTTGAAGCCATTGCCCCTCGTCCTATAACTACATTCCCTGGCGAACAGTCCCTCTCCTACTTTCCAATAGGACCCCTTTAAATATAGGTAGGCTGCAATTAGGTCTCCCTGGAGCTGCCTTTTCTCCACACTGAACAAGCCCAACTCTTGCAGCCTGTCTTCATAGGAGAAGTGCTTCAGCCCCTTGATCATCTTCATGGCCTCCTCTGGACTTGCTCCAACAGCTCCATTTCTTTTCTGTACTGGGGACCCCAGAGCTGGATGCAGTACTCCAGGTGGGGTCTTATGAGAGCAGAGGGGCAGAATCACCTCCCTTGACCTGCTGGGCAGGCTTCTTCTTGATGCAGCCCAGAACATGGTTGGCCTTCTGAGCTGCTAGTGCACGCTGCTGAATCATGTTTAAACATCTTGTATTAAAGTACAGCTGATCAAGACTGATGTACTTGTGAAAAGTTAATTTTTTCTCCTTTGGTACCTGAAGAGGCATTCAAGACACTCAAGCATCTCTGGAACCATTGAATATATCCACAAATTATGTTACCTAGTCATAGAGATGGGTCGGCAGGAGCAGTGACTCTGAAGGATGGGCTCAGACAGTCATGCATGGATCATGTGCAATGGGCCAGGAACATGTAATCAACATCCAGTCTGACATTTTCCCCTACAAGACATTGGCACTGCACAGTTTATCTGGCACTAAAGGTGTCAAGCCATCTCTGTGCCTTCAAGAAAGTAGCCCTATACACAGGTAGCAAGTCTGAGGCACAAGAATGCACAAGAAATCAAGACAAAAAATCAGAGACCTTTTGGCTTCTTGAGAAAGTTCTCAACATAGAAACACTGAAGAAATAATTCTCCTAAGGTATTAACATGAAAGAATGAAAAAGTTCAGTATTAACAGGACCCATAATTTACATTGGGACAGGAAATGTCACTGAAATCTCTTTTATCAGGAAAATTACCCTTTGTTTCTGACGTTTATAATCCTGGCTGAAATTCTTTATTCTGTCTCATGCTTTAGTCTTGTAATTTAAATGGAATTAAAGTATTCAAATGAAATTTAATGTTTGTTCAATGAAGTCTGAAAAGAGTTCCATAAAACTGTATTCCTTTCATGCACAAAAAACAGATAAATTCACCCATTTTAGTTTTAAGAGTCTCATACATGTGTGAAGTGTATGAACAGACGAAGTAAACAGTGTGAGAGCACCTTGAAGCACAAGACATATTTGAAATGTGTGGTGAAGGCTGTAGTGATCATGTAAATATAGCATGTAATTATTTTTACATATAAAGAGACAATATGTCTATGGTATTTTTAAATGTCATATAATTAGTGATGAAATATTAAGTTGAAAAGGACTTGACTGTTCAATCTATTGTTTGTCTCTGCCTCTTCAAGCAGATTAGCAGCAACTTGGCTTCAGCTCATCAAGGTTTTCTTCCCTTCCTGCCCACAGCAGGAATCCCTCTGAGAGGGAGCAGGCTGTTTTACAACTGAAACAATAATTTGAGAAAAAACAGATGTAGCGTAAAACTAGCAAGTTGTTTTGTTTGTTTTGCTAATGGAAGAAAAAAATTAACAGGTTATCATGGTGGCTACTTTATGCACAACCATAATTTAAAATTCACCATTAATTCAATATAAACTCTTGTAAATCCTTTCAAGTTCTTATAAGCAACACTACAAGAACACTCCAGATCTCCAGAGAAAGGGTTATCATACTCTGTTTAAGAAAAAATTATAGAATGAGTATTCACTCTTCAATTCTGCTACGTCTTGAGGCTTATGACAGTTAATGATTAAAATCTTCTTGTGTTGCATGGGAGAAGGAATATCTCAGAAAGACAATCTGAGCTGCAAGGACTGGTGTGGGATATACTTGAAATACCTTTTTCTTCTGAACTCAAATACTCAAGTGTTGGACGAAGGAAGACCTGTATGTTAGGTAACACTGATATCCCCAAATATCCTTTAAAAAATCAGAGATCGATAGAACAGCTTCTTCCAAACTTTTGTCAGCTGTGTACTTAAAACACTAGTTCAGAAAGGAGAATCTTTAGTTCAAGCTCCTTTTTTTTTTCTGTCTCAAGAGAATGCTCTATCCATATGGCTGGAGAGACTAGGAAGAAAAATGCATTCGGCTTCTTCTGACCCTGTGCACTTGATAATGCCTTGGGACAACATGAAAGCATGAATCAACAAATTACCAGGAAAGTGTTATGATTCTTACCTTTGAAAAGTCCAATTTTGTTTCCCTTTCCTGGGATCATCCCTGTATTTTATTCATTGACTATTGTTATAAATGTAAAACAATTCATGCAGCAGATTTTATTCTAAAGGAAAAAGAAAATAAATGCATATTTATCAATGAACTACGTGCTGCAGAAACTATTTCATAGCTTTTTTTACTTTGCTTCTTAAAGGGAAATTCTTTTTGCAATCTACTGCTGAGTTCTTTCTCAAATGCTTGGTAACAAAGTTGACATACTGAGGCATCATTCTATTTCTACCTACCAGTTGTATGTCACAGGTGGATATTTAATAATTGCATAACTATGCACTTGACAATTTCTAATATTGTTTAACAGATTAAACCATAAACTAACTGATCAGAATGGTCATCTCACCTAAGATTGACCAAAAATGAAATGTGATGCGAATGCATCATTATTCTTACAGACATGTTCAGTTCTACATTCTCCCTTTGTAATCACTGTCCATTCTCACATTTTCAGCAGAATCATAAATGATGTCCAGAACTACTTTGCAGTATTTAGTAAAGCTTTACTTAGTTGCCCAAGCTTGTTAGAAAGCCAATTCCAGCACTGGTAATCCAGTATATGAATAGTTTATAAGAGCTGTAAAAAGCTTAAAAAGCTAATCTGCAAAAATCAGATTGTTTTCAGGGTGTTTCATGAAAATTCATGGTCCACCATCAACAAATAAACTATAATACCAGACTTGTTCTGTTATTTCTGTAGCTCCATTAATGTATAGTGCCCATCATGAAATAAATGAAGACCACATATTAATATTTCCTGTGGACAGATGCAAGCAAGTAACCATACCAATTGTAAATCATGTTTCTGAAGTGAATAATAGTTTAAAATATTGCCCATGAGTGGGATCTGTCACTCTCTAGAGGTAACTTGTTCTTTTTAATAGCTTCCAAGGAAACTAAAGGCTCATTGTGTGTGAAGGTGCCTAATTTGCAAACATGAATTTTCCTTGTGGGAAAATTAAGCATTGAAAAATTCAACCTCAACAGAGTAAGGGCCTTGATAAAGGCTGAGATTACAAGAGATAGAATCAGGGAGTAAAACTTGAAAAAAGTAAGACTAATGGAAAATTACTAAAGACCAGAAAAAATGGCTTGGTTTTATTTTTTTTTATAGTTAGAACATTATCTTAATGTGGCAAAAGGGTGATTAGCATACAAATTGAAAAGACTGTATTTTGAAAAAGAGTAAATACAGGAGATGGATTCAGATACACCTTGTACTCCTTATCATATGTTCATCCTTCCACTGGGTTAGGCCAAATAAGAGATCTCTGTTGTACAAGGACAAATAAGAACACTAATAGACTTCCTGTTACATGATACTAAACCTTCAACTAAATTATTTCTTTTCATGCTGGTAAGCAATTTTGCATAAGAAAAAGATCTTCTACTCTAAAATGTAGTCCCTAGTGAATTTTGTAGAGGCTAAGTACAGACTGGTGAAAAACAAGATAACAGAAGTGCTGGCATAATCTTAAATAACAGCATGCTAGATTAAAATGCTTAAGTTGGTTAACTTAATGCATCCTTTGAAACTTTGCTCATCTATGTGTGGAATATTGGCTTTGAAGCAGAGGTAGCTGTTTGTAGCCCAGAAATATAGCCAAATAAATTTGAGATTATTGATGATGACCAAGAAAGTTTGTTGAGGAGTTGAGAAGTGAACTGACATCTTCTCTGTGTCTGGTTAGTGTCTTGAGCTTCTGACATTTCATTGCACAGTAGTTTTTTTTCTGAGACTATCATCTTAATGTGATCTAATCTCTTGTTTTCTGTCTAAATAAATTGAACTATTTTTTTCAAACTAAGGTAGGTCTTGAGTTGTAAAACTCTATGCAAGATTAGCAGTGCTTACTTGCATAGAGAAAAGAACTAAAGTTAAATTTATGGAAGAAGTATTTAATAAATCTGATTTTGCATATACCACTGGGAATGATGAAACCAAAAATGTGTCCTTACTCATTCGTTATGATCAATTCTTAATTCAATTGGAAATAACAAACACACATTCTAAGACATCATAACACGGAAATAAAATTCTGCCTATGCAGCTGGCCGTAGTTTGTCAAGGGAGGAGGACCAAAGTTTGCACAGAGCTGAGAAGTGGTAGAAGGTGAAGGTAAGGTCTAAACATACCACCTAGATGTTGGACTACTGGATGAATATTTAACTTGCAAGAGATGTCCATGACCCTGTTTTTTGTGTGTTTTTCCAAATATATATCCTCTGACGTGACTTTTCCTTTGGAAGAACAGAGCTTGCTAGCATGATAAATTTGGATGTTACTCTGGAAAATTTCTGTTGTTTGGGAACAGAGTCAGAAACCAGGCCGATATGATTATCATCCACTGCTATAATACACAGTCACCGTTAGAACGGAGGTCTGTCTCTCGAGAGAAAACATGAAGACCATCTATAATAAGACATCTTCACAAAGGGCATAAGGGTAGTTGCATGAATACTCTGTGGTTTAAAAACCGCAAGAGCCATCTGTCATTTTGTGTATAGAGGATAGCAGCTTTTTCATACAATGGAAGAAAAAGCATTTAGATGAACATGTCAATCATTGAACTAAGGAAGTTTTATCCCTGTAATCTTAGGGGGCACAGAGGGTATGTTTCCATTGTTGTTTTCTACATATGAAGATAAGATCTAGGAGAGCTGTATCCATAAAAGCAGCACCAGCTGAACTTCCCACTCTACATTTATTTCTCTACCTCTTAGTAAATGCATGTGGCCTTAAGCTTAACAATATTCTATCCAAAGTTAAATATTTATGAAAAAAGTTTCACTTTTAAAATATCAACTGCACTTTTATCATGCATGTTTATGCTAGATAAGAGGAAATGTGTTTGCAGTCAAATGGAAAAGCATCAATGTTCTATTTCCTGTAAAGAGAGTAAATTATTTCCCTTAAATACAGTATGCAGGAAGTTTCCAAGAGCTCCAAGATCACTTAAACAATCACCTTTCTGACACAGCTCTTTTGGCTTTAAAAGAAGCAGCTCCACTGTTATCTGGAGTGCCTAATCTGTGCTAGATAGATTCCCTGGAGACACATTCCAATAGTCTAATGCCTACTTGAAAAAGGACTCCAAGATCAGCATTGAGGTTTTAGATGCTGACCTTTTTATTTCAAATTAAGAGAAAGAAATAAAATCACAAGACTCAGAATGTAGGTCCCTAACTATGCACACAACACTTGCAGTAACATTTTGCTTTTGAAAAGGACACTGTAAATTTTAGAAATTACTACATGGCATATTCTGTACTGATCCTAATATTGCAAACCCTAATCCTAACTTAAATGATCCTAATATTGCAAGTTGAAGATTTACTTGATTGAGCATTGGTATCAAAATTTAAATAAAGGTAATTATAAAGTAAATAATATTAATTATGTTTGCAGGATGAGTGATTTTCTGGAAAAAAAATATTTTCAGAACTGCATTTATTATGTCTTCATCAAGATACCACTTCTGTGCCCTACATCTAAGGAAAAATTGAAAGGGAATTTGAACGTATTTTAGTTTTTATTTTGTGAACACCAGAGCAGAGGGAGCAAAGAAAATGTGAAGTAGAAAAGTGTACTCACCCTGTATAACAAGATACCATAACAGAATATCAAAATGGAATAACAAATGGAGTCTGCTTGCATTGCAACAATTTTATGTGGGTCCTTAGATTAAATTCTAATTAAAAATAATAGTCACTTCTAAATTAGAGTTATGTCTCACATAAACACCTGCTGAAAACCCATTTGAAACAGACCTTTGGCATTTGTTCCTTTATACGGCAGTGCATTTTCTTCCATTTAGTTAAATCTAGGACAAGATGGAAATGCTTTGAAAAAATATATTAGGAAAAAAAAATAAGTCATACACCAAAAACACAAAAACAAAATCAATTTATACCCTGTCTCAACTATTACTCAAGATGGTATGCCTTGGGATAAATCATACTGTCTCTCACTGTTCATATGATCTACATACAGTTAATTTTTTTAGCAGAAAAATATTGAAATATGAGACTTGTGTAAGAAATTACTGCTGATTCATCCAGAAACCAGTAATAATTATTAGTTCTCAATAGGATAAATAGCCTTGAGATAATAGCCATGATTGGACTTCCATTAAGCAAAAGTAGGATATCTGTTTACAGAAGAGGACCCAGAGGGGAAATATAGATGTACAAAACCTTATTTGATTTATATAGTTCTTTTACTTAGAATAGCAACCCGGGATTCTCATTACAATTTTACAGTCAAAATAATAACAAATGTTCCCTTACATCAACTGACCAATTCCAAGTAATAGTTTGTTCATCTCAAGCAAAAGTTCATTTAACTTCCAGTGCCAGTTTAACAGTTACCATGCAAATTACAGGAAATTATAATTTTTGCTACATTATTTGTATTACTAATGAAACAGTTAACATAGATTTGCAATCCTTCCCATAGGAAAATTTCTAAATGTTTTCATCTGGATTTTTTGGCGGTTTTGCTTTCTTGACAAGGATGGCAGTGATATCTTGTCTTAAACTCTGTGAAGTTGTGATCACCTGCTCACATGCAGATGCAGGCATTTTTATAGTCCTTGTGGTAATAAAAGCTTTTATTTAAAATCCTCTAATGAGCCATTTAGGAAAGGATATGAGTAATATTTGAAATTCAGTGCATATGACCTTGACAGACAGCCAATACAGAGCACTAGAGAAGAACACACAATTAAACCAATATGGAAAAAAATAAGTATCCTTTTAAATCTATCCTATTGAGAAGTAGTTTTTCTCTTCATCACTCATTCACAATGGAAATGGGTTGAGGTAAAATGAGAGTTTCCATATCCTCACATATGGACCAGTGTATTCACCAAACCCTCTCTTTATTTAATACAGCATCTTAAAAGGATCAAGATGGATCCATTCAAAAGACTTCAGTATATATTCACCCAGAAGTACAAGAAGTTAAAGAAATGAACATCTGAAAAGGGTATACGTGTTAAATTATCCTCTTGAGTGAAGCTCTGTTTATTCCAGATAAACATCCTATAATAGACCACTGGAACGCTTCTGGTACCGGGTTATAATGGCCAGAGGTCCCTTCTCTAACTCTCCACAATTGTTTCACATGGATCCTAAATTACTTAACAATTTCTTGAACAGATTCCACTGTAACTCAATAAAATGTGCTAAGGGGAACCAAGGAGCAATACTGGAGCAAATTTGATTTCAGCTACTACCCACCCTTTAATTGCTTCAGTGTCTGAAGTCTCTGACCATTTAATCTTTGAGGCACTAGTAATGTGCCCAAATGATCAGTTACAAGTTTTTAAAAATTACCTTGTGTACACGCAATAGGAGCTCTTGGTGAATTGCAGTGGGAAGGAGTTGCTATAGAAACACCATCTTAACGCTCTCCATTCACTGATGGCTATAAAGACATACAATGCCCCCTGAATAACTACTACTAATCCACATGACATTTGAAAATTGCTAGGTTTTTGCTCTCAAAATTCTTACTTACAGTGCCAGGGCAACTTCCCCTCCTTCCCCACACCCAAGCCTCCCAGCTTTCCATTAAAACCTTCTCAGATGGGACTTTGTTTGAACATCTACTTGCATCTGTTATTTTGTTCTGGTTGTGAAGGTGGCAGAATTCAGTAGTGATATGCACAAGATGAAGAACTCAGTAAAATTAAAGAAAAAACAGTTGCTTTGTCAGAAAATCCTATGCCACCAACTGGCAGTATAAGTTGGGAGCATCGGGTTGGAGTAATACTTGGATGAAATGAACCTTTTTTCCTTCAATGATTCAATGATATTTGATTCCAGCTTCTCGAGTCTTCCATTGATTTTCCAGTGCGATTCAGACTACCTGAAAACCGAAGTGTTATTTGTTGATCCAATTCACCTATTTTCTAGATTTTTTTTCTCCTTAGCCTGGTAGGTGATGAAATGTGTTCTTTAAACATTGCCAACATTTAACCACCTGTGAGTGGATATAAGTATATGCACAGTACAATTAACTTTCTTTCTTGAGTGTTAGTGTGATTCTGTTCGAGATAACAATCTCTGAGGAAAACTCAAAAGTTAAAACTAGGCAGGACCAAAACTAAATCCGTCCAATCTCATGGTGATTGCCTCATTCTAACATTAAACCATTCATTCAGGAGGTAGAAGACCTGACTTCTAGATTATCCACAGCATGGGAAGAGGTTTAAGCCCAAGAGAATATAAGGGCTATTTTGTCCCCTTCATGGTGTTTCTTTCTCTGTAAAAATAAAACCAAAAGTGCTTGCAACTGAAGCGTAATGATGAGGGAACTTTCCTAGATAAATTGTCACACCTGTGTTGTCCCCTAATGGAAATGAAGACAAGGGGAGACTTAATCAGGATCTTACTCTGCAGATATCAGATATCTGTTTTCCTCTGTTGACTAAGATTGCAGGTGCTTATTTTACATTATTTGGATAGTGCCCTCCTTTCTAGATGTGAGCATATAAAATGACATTTAGATAATAACTGGGCCACATACCTAAAGTGCATGCTAAGGATTCCAAATTCCAGATTCATTATGGAGGCCTGTGACTAGTGGTGTTCCACAGGGCTAGGTGCTGGGTCCAGTCCTGTTTAATATCTTCATGAACGACCTTGATGAGGGAATAGCATCCACCCTCAGCAAGTACGCCTACGATACAAAGCTGGGAGGGGTGGCTGACATGCAGGAACACTGCGCTGCCATCCAGCGAGACCTGGACAGGCTGGAGAGCTGGGCAGGGAGAAACCAGATGAGGTTTAATAAAAGCAAGTGTAAAGTCTTGCACCTGGGGAGGAATAATCGTCACTATCAGTACAGGCTGGGGGATGACCTGCTGGAGAAGAGCTCTGTGGAGAAGGACCTGGGGGTCCTGGTTGATGACAGGTTGGCTATGAGCCAGCAGTGTGCCCTGGTGGCTAAGAGGGCCAACGGGATCCTGGGATGCATCAGGAAGAGTGTGGCCAGCAGGTCGAAGGAGGTGATCCTCCCCCTCTACTCTGCCCTGGTCAGGTCCCACCTGGAGTATTGTGTCCAGTTCTGGGCTCCCTGGTATAAAAAAGACAGGGATCTCCTGGAGAGAGTCCAGAGAAGGGCTATGAAGATGATTAAGGGCCTGGAAAATCTCCCCTATGAGGAAAGGCTGAGTGAGCTGGGGCTGTTCTGCCTGGAGAAAAGAAGACTGAGGGGGGACCTAATTAATGTTTATAAATATCTTGAGTATGGGATGCAGGGGGAATTGGCCAACCCCTTTTCAGTAGTCTGTGGAGACAGGACAAGGGGCAATGGCTGTAAATTGGAGCACAGGAAGTTCCGCACCAACATGCGGAAGAACTTTTACACAGTGAGGGTGACAGAGCCCTGGCACAGGCTGCCCAGGGAGGTGGTGGAGTCTCCTTCTCTGGAGATATTCAAGACTTGTCTGGACGCCTATCTGTGCAATATGTGCTAGGGAGCTGCTTTGGCAGGGGGGTTGGACCTGATGATCTCTCGAGGTCCCTCCAACCCCTACAATTATGTGATTCTGTGATTCTGTGATTATCTTCTTTATAAAATTCCCAATCATGTAATTAAATAAATGCTTTTTTTTTTTTTTTTGATCTCTAAATGCTTGAAACGTTTTTCTCTGTGTCAGAATTTTATGTTTCATTGGTGCAGACAAAGCTTTTCAGAAGCAAAGAAAGAACTTGAAACTATTCACATGTAATAGAGTAACCCCTCTGTTCGGATTTTTTACTTTAACATTGTCATACTGTACTCCTTTATCCCACTAGAGTTTACATGCTTAGAAATGACCAGAAAAAACATCCTAAGTCTGTGGTCAGAAACACTTATTCTAAAAATTTTTATTCTTTTTTTTCGTGAAGCTGCATTAGATAAGCTTTTAATGGGAGGAAAATATAAAATGTTTAATTTTTTGGCTCATTTAAATTGGGAAGTTACTTTGATTTTATTTTTACTCTATCCTAACTCTTCATATGGCTACCATTATATAAAAGTCAACTTTATTTTTAGGATTTAAGAGCAATTGCCTTTTAGTGATTATTGAAACATCTTATTTTCTGGAGATAAAATGTCTTTATATAGAAATGCAATAACTTATGTGATAATAGCAGCAGAACACTGTTATCAAAAAAAATAAAAAGGACACAAAAAATGAAGAACAAACTTTTCTGGTTTGGTGAGGTAAAATACTTAAATGCATCTCTTTTGTGCTTTTTATATAAAATGTGAATGAATTGCAAGAAAGCAAAATGTTCTATGAAGGTAGTTTCATTTATTTATGAACAAGGGCCACCTCGCTTGGTACGATTAGGTTGAAAATCATTGACAAGTTGAATGTCAGGTTCTTTAACATCATGTCATCTCACCTTATTCAAATGAGACACAAACAAGTGTAGTGTTAAAAAAAGCACTCATTTATATACAAACCTGGCACAAGCTGATTTATACAGCATTAATAGCAGCTGGGAAAAATCTTTTTCTTTGACACTTAAATAGGGATAAAAGCTATCTCACCATCATATACTATGAGGAAGCCCTTTCTCATCTGATATATAAAAAAAAGAATACTAATAAAAAAGAAATCTCCTGTTGTATTATTCCCCTCTACTTTTGCACTTTATTTCCCATTTCAGAGATGCTTTGATGGTACAAAGCACTCACCTTGTAGTGCGAATGCACAGCACTCACTTCTTCCTGTTGAACTATTGCTTTCTTATTCACCCTAAGAAATGGTTAATGTCATATTTGAAAGTAATGACTGTTTTAAAATTCCTCTAATAAGGTTGTGGGCTTTCTTAGGCTCTCTATATTTGCTTGAGGGAAACTTGTAGATTAGCCATTCCTAGGGCAAATATGAATTTCTGTCTTTTCCTTTCTTTTAACGCTTCTTACAATGTAAAGTGATACTGTGAAAATACGGCACATTTCACTACAGACAACAAATTAAAAACAACCAAACAATCAGAAAAACCCCAAACATTTAAAGAAGCAGTTTCTTTACGGTCTACCTTTGCCACTGCTTAGACCTGAAACATGTCCAATTGTCGTGGTTTTACCCCAGCCGGGGGCCGCACCCCACACAGTCGCTTGTACTTTTAAAAGGAAGGGGGAGGGAAAGTTGGGGGAGGGGGAAAAGGGAAGGGGAAAAGGAGGAAAATAAACCACAACCTAGAAACCAGAACCACGCAGGTTGGGATAAGGATAGTTTACTAAACAATAACAGAAAACTAGAGATAACAATAACAGGAGTTTAAAGCACAAAATAGATGAAACTGGTGATACACAATGCAATTTCTCACCAAACCACACAACTCAGGCCGCACAGCTCAGAGCCCGTCCCGGACAACCCGACCGCCCCAGAAAACTGCACGTCCTGGCGTTGTCTCCCCCTCTTCCCCCCAGTTCCCCCTTAAACCGAGCATGACGTAACTGGCATGGAATATGCTCTTTGGCCAATTCGAGTCACCTGTCCTGGCTGCGTCCCCTCCTTTCTCACTAGTAAGGAAGTATGCAGAGCTGAGAAAGGTACTTGATCGCCCGGCAACAAATCGGAGCCATCAGGGTGCTATCAGCACTATTCTCATGCTAACACCCAAACATGGCATTCCATTCACTGCTAAAAAAAAGTTTAACTCCATCATAGCTGAAACCAGGACATTATCCACCCCTTATTCCATACCATTTACGTCATGACCAGATCCAACAATTTTCTTTGGGTACAACCAGTTTCGTGTTTCGCACACCCATATATGTATGTACACATGTATGCACACATACGTGCATACAGATCTTATTCCCTCAGTCTGTGAATCATCCCTCTGAAGTTGTTGAGTTCATTTAGTCCATGATCTTCAGGCTCCATTTGTCGTAACAGTTTCTCTGGATAATTGTATGTTCCATTGGCTTGTTGCATGCTGCATCTCAGGCTCTTGACTGATACACCTGGCATGGTCCATGCTCATAGTCTGTGGGTCAGAGTTTATTTTCAAAGGGAGAAAAAAGTTCTTGAGAGGCCAGGCTTTAGTTCCATCATCATGGCACTCATTCTTCATTAACTTGTATGACTCCGGCTATAATGCTATGGTACAACATACAGCAATCATAACAATAATGAATATACAATAATGGGTTATTTGGCAATTATTACAATTTCTACTTTATTAATTATATTGGCTATTCTCACCCAAAATTAAATCCCCTTGAGGTACACATCGAACTTCTCCATCCCTCTGCATTACCCACCAAGTACAGCCAGGTCCTTGAGCAAAAACAATTCCAGACATGGGTTTACCTTTGCCTGAAGCAGGAATGACCCAAACTCTCTTTCCCAATACACTCTTCATATGCACTACTGGGACTCTGTCTCCCTCTACAGTACGTGGAAATTTTGACTGGGCAGGGCCAGCCCGATTGGTAGATCCCCTAGAGTTAACTAACCACGTGGCTTTGGCCAAATGTGTATCCCAATGCTTGAATGTCCCACCACACATTGCTTTCAGTGTAGTTTTTAAAAGTCCATTATATCGTTCAATATTCCCAGAGGCCGGTGCATGATAAGGAATGTGGTACACCCACTCAATGCCATGCTCTTTGGCCCAGGTGTCTATAAGAGTGTTTCGGAAATGAGTCCCATTGTCTGACTCGATTCTTTCTGGAGTACCATGTCGCCAGAGGACTTGCCTCTCAAGGCCCAGAATTGTATTTCGAGCAGTGGCATGGGGTACGGGATATGTTTCTAGCCAGCCGGTAGTTGCCTCCACCATTGTAAGCACATAGCATTTGCCATGGCGGGTTTGTGGGAGGGTGATGTAATCAATCTGCCAAGCCTCCCCATATTTATATTTCATCCACCGTCCTCCATACCAAAGGGGCTTTAACCGCTTAGCTTGCTTGATTGCAGCACATGTCTCACATTCGTGGACAACTTGTGCGATGGCGTCCATGGTCAGGTCCACCCCTCGATCCCGAGCCCATCTATATGTTGCATCCCTCCCTTGATGACCCGAGGTATCATGAGCCCATCGAGCCATGAATAATTCACCCTTACGTTGCCAGTCTAGATCTACCTGAGCCACTTTAATCCTAGCAGCCTTATCTACCTGATGGTTGTTTTCATGTTCCTCCATGGCCCGACTCTTAGGTACATGGGCGTCGACATGACGTACCTTCACAACAAGTTTCTCTAACCGAGCAGAGATATCTTGCCATAAGTCAGCAGCCCATATAGGTTTGCCTCTACGCTGCCAGTTGTTCTTTTTCCACTGCTGCAACCACCCCCACAGGGCATTCGCCACCATCCATGAATCAGTATAAAGGTAGAGCCTTGGCCACTTTTCTCTCTCAGCAATGTCCAGGGCTAACTGGATGGCCTTCACCTCAGCGAACTGGCTTGATTCACCTTTTCCTTCAGTGGCTTCTGCTACTCTTCTTATAGGATTCCATACAGCAGCTTTCCATCTCCGATGCTTACCCACAATGCGACAAGACCCATCAGTGAACAGGGCATATCGCTTCTCATTCTCTGGCAGTTCGTTGTAGGGTGGGGCTTCTTCAGCGCGTGTTACCTCCTCATCCTCTGGTGACACCCCAAAATCTTTGCCTTCTGGCCAGTCTGTGATCACCTCCACGATTCCTGGGCGATTGGGGTTTCCTATTCGAGCCCGCTGTGTAATTAGTGCAACCCACTTGCTCCACGTAGCATCAGTGGCATGGTGTGTAGAAGGAACCTTCCCTTTGAACATCCAGCCCAGCACCGGCAGTCGGGGTGCCAGGAGGAGCTGGGCTTCAGTTCCAATCACTTCTGAAGCGGCTCGAACCCCTTCATAGGCGGCCAGTATTTCCTTTTCTGTTGGAGTATAATTGGCCTCAGATCCTTTGTAGGCCCGACTCCAAAACCCCAGCAGTCGACCTCGAGTCTCCCCTTGTGCTTTCTGCCAGAGACTCCAGGTCGGGCCGTTCTCCCCAGCTGCAGTGTAGAGCACATTTTTAATATCTGTCCCTGTCCGGACAGGCCCAAGGGCCACTGCATGGACTATCTCGCGTTTGATCTGCTCAAAGGCTTGCTGTTGCTTAGGGCCCCATTGGAAATCATTCTTCTTTCGAGTTACATGGTAGAGCGGGCTCACAATGAGACTGTAGTTTGGGACATGCAGTCGCCAAAAACCTAGAACACCTAAGAAAGCTTGTGTTTCCTTTTTGTTGCTTGGTGGAGACATAGCTGCTATTTTATTAATAATGTCCATTGGGATCTGACGACGCCCATCCTGCCATTTTATTCCTAAAAACTGGATTTCTTGCGTAGGCCCCTTGACTTTACTTCATTTTATAGCAAAACCGGCTTCTAAAAGGATTTTAATTACCCTGTTTCCTTTTTCAAAAACTTCCTCTGCTGTGTTGCCCCATACAATGATGTCATCAATATACTGTAGGTGCTCTGGTGCATCACCCTTTTCCAGTGTATTCTGGATTAGTCCATGGCAGATGGTGGGGCTATGTTTCCAGCCCTGGGGCAGATGATTCCACGTGTATTGGATGCCTCTCCAAGTGAAAGCAAACTGTGGCCTGCACTCTGGCGCCAGTGGGATTGAGAAGAAAGCATTCGCAATGTCGATTGTGGCGTACCACTTGGCTGTCTTCGATTCCAATTCATACTGGAGCTCTAACACGTCTGGCACAGCAGCACTTATACCTGGAGTGACTTCATTTAGGCCACGATAATCTACTGTCAACCTCCACTCTCCATTGGACTTCCTCACTGGCCATATGGGACTATTAAAGGGTGAGTGGGTTCGGCTGATCACTCCCTGATCCTCCAGTTGACGAATCAGCTTATGGATGGGAATCAGGGAATCTCGGTTAGTACGGTATTGTCGTCTGTGCACCGTCGTCGTAGCAACTGGCACTTGCTGTTCTTCACCCTTCAACAACCCCACAACAGCAGAATCCTCCGAGAGTCCAGGCAAGGCACACAATTGTTCAATTTCTTCTGTTTCCAAAGCAGCTATTCCAAAAGCCCATCGGTACCCTTTTGGGTCTTTAAAATACCCTCTACGTAGATAATCTATACCTAAAATGCACGGAGCTTCTGGACCAGTCACAATGGGGTGTTTTTCCCAGTCCTTCCCAGTTAGGCTCACCTCAGCCTCTACAACAGTTAGTTTTTGGGATCCCCCTGTCACTCCAGAAATACAAACGGGTTCTACCCCTTCATGATTCGATGGCATTAGAGTACACTGGGCACCAGTATCCACCAGAGCTTTGTACTCTTGTGGGTCTGACGTGCCAGGCCATCGGATCCACACAGTCTAATAAACCCTATTATCCCTCTCCTCCACCTGGCCGGAGGCAGGGCCCCTCTATTGCTGCTGATCATATTTGTTTTCCACTGGTTGCATAAAGGACTTAGAGGTCCCTTCAAAAGGATCAGGCACATCAGACATATAGGTAGGCCTTCCAGTTGGTCTAGGGAACTGCCCAGTAGAAACTGGTGCAGCCTTCTTCCTGGCAGAATCTCGTTGTGCGAATGTTTTACCCCGCAGCTCATTTACTCGTGCTCGAAGGGCTGAGGTGGGCTGCATATCCCATTTCCTCATGTCCTCTCCATGATCAAGCAGGTAAAACCACAATGTACGTCGTGGTGTGTATTCTCCCTCTTGGAACGATGGACGCTTTCTCCCAGTAGCTGCAACATTGCTCCATACGGGTTGGGAGTTGGACACATTGTTGTCAAGTCGTTGAACCAGTTTCTCTACTGCTGCAATGACGGAGAGGGAAACATTGTCTTGGTATTTCCGGAGTCGGCAGGCCACCTCATTTACGGTTGGTGGATCCATATCAGTCCAGTCAATTGCTGCCAGTGAATTGGTATACCCTGCTGGTGCACTTCGTACAACCTTACGCCACATATCTGGAGTGCATAGGACTTCATCGGGATCAGAGGGAAGCCGTGAATTGTCCAGATCATAATAAATTATCTCCCGTACAGCTAATTCTCTCAGGTGCTGGACAGATGTCTCTATGCTGTTACACTTGGGTGTCTGGCATGTAATATATTCCTTTATGGGATATCTTTCCTGCACACTTGACAGTAGTCGCCTCCAGAGGCTGAGGATTTCCGGCCTCCTCCCAATTGCTTTGTCAATTCCTCCTTCTCTAGCTAGGGATCCCAACTGCTTGGCCTCTCTGCCTTCTAATTCCAAACTACTGGCCCCGTGATCCCAACATTGGAGCAACCAAGTGATAATGTGCTCACTTGGGTGGCGGGTGAAATCTTTTCGAACCTCACGCAGCTCACTCAGAGTCAGGGATCGGGTAACAATCTCTGGTTCTGCCTCATCCTGATATCCCCGAGATGATCCCGGTTGATCATCATCCTTATCCGTCACTATGCGAACTGATTTCTTTGTGCCTTTCCTCTTTTGTACGGGAGCAACAGACACTGGTGTGGATTGGTTTTTCGGATCATCTGCAGTGTCTGCTGTAGAGATTACAGTAGCTGCAGTGTCGGTCACAGGGGTTGCAGTAGCTGCAGTGTCAGCCCCAGTGGTTGCAGCAGCTATAGTATCTGCCAGTCTGTTTCCTTTCCCTTCTCCCTGACAGTGCTGACAGTGCTGACAGTGCTGCCTGCTATCAAGCAGTGTTTGATAAATAGTGGCCAGAGCCCAGCACAGTGCAGTCAGGTGTCCATCTCTGGGAAACCTACAGCAATTTTTCCTTAGGTATGCAGTCACTTGATCGGGGTCTTGTAGCTGTTCAGGAGTAAAATTCCAAACCATCGGGCATGAGAAAGTACCTAGGTACTCGCCCATACTTTGCCACATGCCCTGCCACTCGTGATTATTCTGTCTCGGAGAAAGCTCTTCAGTGGTATTCATAAACCTATGCTTGATATATAACAAAAACTGAACCATCTGCACCAAACCTACCAATAGCAAAATGCTAGTTTGAATATCCCAGAGATATTGAAGATTTTCAAAAACTGCCCTAAGAGCTGTTGTATTTAGCCCAAAGGAAAAGAAAGCAGTGCCCCCACCATACCGGCTGCTGTTATTAACCCCTCCCTGTCCAAAGAATGGACAGGACAGCAAAACCTCATACAAGTACCAGCTTAAGCTCATGATCATCGATATTATTGTATCATAGACCGATATCATAAAATACACTATAATGAAGTATGGGAACAAATACGGGAGCCACAGACCTGAGAGAGTAAAGAATCCTGCCAGGATTGTATACAGCATGCGGTGGTTTTGCTGCCACAGCCTTGTAAATAAATACCACAACATCGTGACCAGAGATTGCTTAAACAACAGTGCTTTCTTAATTGCGATAGTTAGGGTCAGATCTACCGTTATCCCAACCGTTCGTGCCCCACGTTGGGCGCCAAAATAACTGTCGTGGTTTTGCCCCAGCCAGGGGCCACACCCCACACAGTCGCTTGTACTTTTAAAAGGAAGGGGGAAGGGAAGTTGGGGGAAGGGGAAAAGGGAAGGGGAAAAGGAGGAAAATAAACCACAACCTAGAAACCAGAACCACGCAGGTTGGGATAAGGATAGTTTACTAAACAATAACAGAAAACTAGAGATAACAATAACAGGAGTTTAAAGCACAAAATAGATGAAACTGGTGATACACAATGCAATTTCTCACCAAACCACACAACTCAGGCCGCACAGCTCAGAGCCCGTCCCGGACAACCCGACCGCCCCAGAAAACTGCACGTCCTGGCGTTGTCTCCCCCTCTTCCCCCCAGTTCCCCCTTAAACCGAGCATGACGTAACTGGCATGGAATATGCTCTTTGGCCAATTCGAGTCACCTGTCCTGGCTGCGTCCCCTCCTTTCTCACTAGTAAGGAAGTATGCAGAGCTGAGAAAGGTACTTGATCGCCCGGCAACAAATCGGAGACATCAGGGTGCTATCAGCACTATTCTCATGCTAACACCCAAACATGGCATTCCATTCACTGCTAAAAAAAAGTTTAACTCCATCATAGCTGAAACCAGGACACCAATATTTATTTTTAGCTCTAGTATACCATGGGCACAGTGACTTGAAGTAATTCCAGAGTTAAGTGACACTCTGAATGTGCAATGCTAGCTGACTGTATGTGCTATCTAAATTATTAATCCTAATAAATAATCCTGATAGACTTTCATCTTAACCAGAAATAGAAAGATTTTTTTTTAAACTATATTGTTTAATTTTAACCACTAAAATTATTCTGTGTTATATGCTAAATGAAAAAATGTCAGTTATTATGGCTGCAATCATTGCATGATTTTGAAGGTTAATTGGTAATAAAATCTGAAATGTCCAAGCTGTTCCAATCATAACTATTATATCATTTTTAGAATAAAGATCACATAACTATTGAACTATAACAGACCTCTCAGTTTTCATGAAATATGTCTCAGGAGGTCTGTTAATCTCTTCTGGGCCATCTGTCCTATTTGAATCTGAGAAGACAAAGACTTTTGGGATCAGGGAGAATGTAGGACAATGCATTCTGGGACATATCTAACTTAGGTAGAAGTATCCAGGAGGGACTGTTAAATCAGGATCATTGAACAGGGCACATGAATGGCTAGAAGTCTGGCTAGAAGACTTCTAAAACTGTGAGACTTCACATGGAATTTTACTAAAGCTGCCTGGAGTTAGTAAGGGAAAGAAAAATTACAGTGGTTGAAGTTTGGATTCTCCAAACTTTATCAGAAATTATTTCCCTAATCTTTCTTCTATTTGTCTCCTGCTCATTGTGGTTTTTGGCTTAAAAAGGAAAAAATAAATATTCTTTTTATGTAAATGCATACTGGAAAATGACAATATAATTTAATGAGACTGCTGGTCTCAATTGTTGAGACATTTCCAGAGAAAGACTTTTTCAGCTTTTTTTTTTTTTTAACACTGCAAAGTGTACTCGTAAAATTTTTAAGCAACCATTAAAGAAAGCAGCAATATTTAACAAACCAAAAAATTACAACAATTAAATTTACTTAAGTCTAGCAATCATGGGCAGTGTGTGTTGCCGTGGTAGAACGAGCTGTTAAAACTGCAGCCATCTCTAGGAGCAGGTGCCAGAAAGGCTTGAGAGAGCTTGGCTCCTCACCAGTGTTGCCCCTTGGTGCTATCCTATACCCATGCTCCCCTCAGGGATAATCCTCACAGTCCTTCTGTTTCCACTACCAGAATGTTTTGCTATTGGTTTATCAGCTCACTCCCGGGAAGAAGAACACAGAGACTTGTCTTTAATTGGAACTATGCATTTTGGAACAGCTCGAGAAATTTAATGGCCTCCTAGAAGTCGGTAGGGAACCATACTTTTTATCAGGTTCAGCTATTCAATAAGAAGCAACCTTTTCAGAGCCTGTCGGTGACAGTGACTTTCGACTGCTGTATGTGCATTTGCCTCTCTTTGAATGCTTCATCTCTCTGCAAGCAATATTATCCAACAAGGGAAAAGCACTTTTTATTATTTCTACTGTAAACATCAAAAGTTGTCTCTCATCTTTTCCCTCTTCAACTTAGTATAAATAACCAACTAGTCAAAGAGCAAGAACTGCCTTAAACCCAGTACAAAAGAATCTGAATAGCGGAAGGAGTGAAAAATCTGAGTTTCAGATGTGGCTCCCTGATAATAACATTGTTATGTTAAGCCACTGGGTTGACTAGACTGAAATCACATACGAAACCTTGCTTTTAAGTGCATCATTTTAGAGGCTGAATTTCAGGCTTCACTTTTCCTAATCTGTGAAACCTCTATGTATGACAAAGTTGAAATACTATTTTGAATTCAATTTGTTAATAGCTGTGCTGGTTTTAGTACATGTATACTGTGCAACACCATAAACATTATTAATATATATATTTGATTCAAAATCATTCACAAAGGCATCCATCCTCAAAACTTCATAAAAATTGGTCCAGTACCAAATATACTGATGGCAGAGCTCTCAATATATTGTATGTTTCACATCACCTGAATAGTACAAATATACAAGCAGATAAAAGGAAGGACATTTTTGGTGTGTAAAGATGCAGTATTTTAAGCTAACATAGGTGTATTTGGGTTTTGCTCTTGGAACTGAGCACGGCCTAACTGGTAAATAAGCACAGTGGAAAGATTATCACTGGGAGGACACTTTGGTTAGAAGAATAGCATTTCAAACACTGAAAAGTCCCAGACATTTCATTAAGTTACTAGGGCTTGTTGAGGTGTCATATATGAGCTGAATTACTGTACCTGGTATGTACTCTCATCTCATGGTAAACCTATTTTGATAGGTAAAACAATTTTTTTTTTAATTGCATGTTTTAGTTCTCTGTTTTCATCAGCTTAACTATCCACAGGAAGTCATTTACAGCACCTGTCTAACATTTGGTAAGTCAATTTTCTATCTGAGCCTGTATCCCCTGACCATGGACCTGTGCTGATTATTCACATCCTTTTAAGTGGCTTTACCAAGGTACATTCAGCATTCCTTAATTTATTCCTATAATATTTATTCCTTTTTGTATTGCTGATATGATTGCCACCATATCAGAGACAAGACATGCCTCTGGCCCCAAGAAGGAGGGAAAATAGGGAGGAACTACTTTATTTAGTGCAATAATTCCATGTCAGCTAGGAGCCGAGGACCCCTCATGCCAGAGGCATTCCACCTCTGGGATGAAAGATGAGGATACCCTTCTACCACACCCTTTCCCTCCACCTGCATTTATTTGTTCCTTACTTAGAGCCACTCTCTGTAATCTACAGGTTGCTAGGGTCCTAGGCAGTCTCCTGAGATACCAGCCAAGGAGCTGGATCCAACACGTGGTGATTCTGTTTCTGTGTCTCCTTGCCCTAATAAATTTGATATATAGCGTAGCCATGAAAGGAGGCTATAATATATTCTAAGGTCAAGAGATATTGGGGCTGAGCTTTCAGATCTTGTCCTGAAAATAGTCAGAACACCTTATTTTACCTAAGGCTTATTTAAAGGTGACCTGTCAGAAGTTGAGGACTAAACTGAATTTTCTGTGGGTGTCAGCTTGCCTTGAATGCATCCATGTTCCTCAGGGCAGTAGTGAAACTGTCACCAGCAGTTGTCTGTCCTCATGCTGCTGGACATCATAACATCAGGCAGAAAAGGAAGTGTCAACCTTATTTAGATGATAACCAGATTCCTAAATATGAGTGTCATGGGATAACATTTCTGTTTGTTAAAATTTCCTGAACCTGTCATAGTCTTGGCATCTTCTGGAGTTACTGGATGAGTATGTGTTTTGTCAAGGGCTACTGCACAGAATACTATTTGATCAGAAGGCTATAATGACTTCTGGAGTATTGCAGATAGCAGTAGTATCAGTCAGTGGTAGGGAAGGAATAGGTAGCCCCAAAGACATGAGATTATCTTTGTGAGTGTGTCCACATTGATGTAGTAGGTAATGTATTTAGTGCCATGCAGCCAGCTTCCAGATGATGACAGCTAGCACTGGGATTAGATACCTGGAAGAGACGTGCTCTCACACCCTGCCTTGGTCAGCTCGTTATGGAGAACAGAACATTCCCTTGTCCAGAGGAAATCTGGCTAACCTCTGCTGGTTAGGCTATATATGGAGGGCTTCATGATTCCCAGTGTACATAAACTGTGCCCAGAAGCAGAGGAGAAAAACAGGCTCACATTTGAAAGCCAAACTTTCAGAGTGTCTCCAGACATTACAGAGAACATATACTGGGTTCAAGGCTCCCAACCCTTTACAATCTTCCTGCAGCTGCCTGTATGTTCGGTGTGACGCCATTGTGTCTGCTGTACTGTGTGTACTGAGAGGGGCTGGCCATGCCCACCAGCAAAGGAAGGGCACAGGAAAATAATGTGGTGTATGAGAAACCTTGGATGTAAACACTTACAAGAGGACATCTAGCCTAAATGCTTAAAAACATTCCAGAAGTGCTTTTATATTGCCATGTAGCTGTGAGAAAAAAGCCAGTTTTTAAGGGCAATTATATACGTACTGTTTCCATAGAATTCTGAATTAGGCACCCAGATACTTTTGAAAATATTCGTTTTAATGCTTTCATGGATTCTAGCTATATTACAGCTATTTAAGAACCTTACAGCTAATAATTACATTAAATAATATTTCAAGGATTAGGTAGAAAAGTACTTGTATTTCTGTTCTCCTTTGTCTTGAAAATCTGCCCTAGCCTGAAAAATAGGTTGTGTTCACTTCTATGGAAATAACCTACGATCTTTGCTTGAATGAGTAATGTAATGTAACTGAAAAAGGTCTTAATTTCCCCACCTTGTGTGGAAGATACATAGAACACAGTTGGTTTGCATTTGTGTGCAAAAATAACAACACAGTAGTAAAGAAATCAAGATACCCATCCTTTCTACTGCACAAAGAGAACTATAGATCATCATAAAGTTCAAAGCTTCCCCAGAACTCCTGCTTGGCTCTTTTCCTACCCTCCCTGAAAAAAATATACAATTATTTCAGTGGATCTCTAACTGTCAGTAGCCCTTGTGATACCTTCTCAATGCTCTTAACTTCAGGAATGATTAAAATCACCCCAGAGGAGTTGAAGCTGCAGTGAAAGAACCATGTGATTAGTCTGTAGATCAAAATATTTTAAACTGGATGCATAACAGATGAAATAACTATTCCATAGGTGCAGCAAAATTGTCCCAAAACAGGAAAATGAGAATTTCAGCTGTGCTACAAAAGGAAGCTAACCTGTGCACTGTGCTAATTCTTATGAAGTCTTTTTGCTAAGCATGAAAATCAGCCAAGGTTATTTGAGTACTTTAGAGATATTTTCATTCTTTGTTTCCAGCTTCTCTTGCTCCATTAACACTGTTGCTGGATACTGTGGTTAAGATAACAAAAAATGTAAGGTCTCTACGTTCCATCTATGTATAGTCTTATTAAATAATGAAAGATCTAATTTCACCATTTCTGCTGTCTGCAGTGAATTTTTTTCACACAGCTCTAGATGGCAGTGCTGATAAACAGCTAGTATATTCAGCAGGGACAGATTTTACTTGGTGAACTGCTACAATAGATTTGGAGTCCTAACCTTTCCTCCACTTACCGTTTCCCACTCTACCACCTGCAGCCCTATAAACAGAAAAGACTTACATGATGGAAGCCATCTGTACAGTAACTCATCTCATCAGAGTGCTGAAGGGCTGTTCTGCTCAAGTGTTATCAATGTCTTCCAACTTACTGTGTATTTTTCTTATTGCTAAAAACAATCCTAAGCATTCTTTTTGGCAGATTAGTAAGGAATTCAAGTAGCAGATGTTCAAATCACTTTTTATTTTTTGCGTATTGGATCTCCATAAGGATACTAAGATGAAGGTCTGTTTCTAGGTCTGTGTGCTAAGTGTGGCAGTTCAATCGTCTCTGCTCTATAGACAGAAACTATGACATAAGGAAATTACTGTGAATATATTATCAGAAAACCCATGTACTTTTTATTTTTTTTCTTTTTCCTAATGTGTAGTCTTCCTGGGAAATGCCAAGAACAATTTACTATTATTTTTATTCCTATGTTTTTTCCCACAAAGAATAAACATCATGTCATAGGAAATTCCTGAAGAAATGTTTACTGGTTACTGCTGAACTCCATTCAATCAGAAGTCTATCTAAGATACTACAAATTGAAATGTTTACTTGGCATTCCTCAGTATAAACGTAACATAAAAAGGTGTCGCTTGAAGATATGGCTGAAGTTCTCTGCTGGGATAAGGTCAACTGGATCAGTTGAACTAGAAAGCTTTTTGATAACATACCTGTGCTCTTGCGTATTCAGAGGCATATTTATAGACTTCTCATCTTAACTTTTTCCCAGGGTAATTTTATGAAAATACACATTAGTATGGGCTTATTAGTTAAATAAATAGTGCCAGGGAAGGTTCTTCAAGCATTTTTAATGGGATCTTCTACACTGGTAAATCTTAGAAACCACTTAAGCACAATTTTGGGACTTGTTGACTAGGACTTCCCCAGAAATTCCCAGTCATAGTTTAGGAGTAAGAACCTTCTAGAAACTACTTCCAATGGGTGATTTGCATTTAGATAACTTGCTTTGGAGGCAATTAAACTATACAAGCAATCATGCGAGTTTTTCTATGCTCGCTAGCTTCAGTTCTCCTATATATTCATGGACAGGTTTAATTTGCTGGTACAGAAATAAGCTAAATTTTCAATGGTTTTTGTCTGCAAAGAAATGCATCATTGCTTTCAGACCATACGCTTATGAACTGGCATAGCTTATGAACTGGATTCTGCAGTTACAGAATCCAGACAAAAAAGAAAGGCACTGGAATACATCCGTTGATACAATCTCATTCTAAGGATGTCTTACTGAAGCATCAGCTATATTTTGGATTTTACCGTAAAGGTTTCATATTTAGCCCACCAATCTTATTATATTGATTGAGCATGATATCTTGCTGAAAAAACATTCATAGATAGTCAGAGAAGATTTTTAAGTTGGAAATTCTGTATGTCTACCAGATAGTTGTAGATGAAACACATACTCCTTGTGAACTTCAATTTACAGGGAATAAAAAGGCCATAAAATGAATGTTTCACAAAACTCTAGAAATAATTTTATTCTTTGTAATCCTTAAAATCTTTAGTTTGAAGGAATTTCCCAGCATAACTGAAAATCATTATATTTCTTTTCAATTGTCCTGTCCAGTTAAGCTATAGTCCCAATGCAATATCAAGACATAGGAGTACAGAATTTGGCAAATTCACTTCAAATCCTGCCAGATCCATATGCTTCAGAGTCTTCTCAGCTGCTGATCAAGTTTCTTGAAGGGACTTATTCTATAACATGTCAGTAGTCACATACAAACTTGTCTGTTAACTATGTGTAATGATGGCTACAAATGACAGAAGTGCAGGTACCATTTTCACTTACTCAAGCAAAAGGCATAGACTCATACCTTGAGAATAAAAGAATAGACCTTACTACAACATGAAATCTGCATATTTAACTCTTAAACAGTGCAAAGAAATCAGAACATAATATAAGATTGCAATGTGTAACTATTTTCAGGACTGCTGGAAGTATTTTCTGTTGACAAAAGTCACTGTTTCTTCTGTCATGTATTCAAGTCATGAAAGTTATCTCACATACTTTTTACTTTTATCACTATTGAATAGAAAGCTAATGCATTTTTAGTAACTATTCAAAGCTACTCCTGATATAGTTGTTTGACCCTGGCTGGAGGCCAGACGCCCCCGAAAGTCACTCTATCACTCCCTTTTTCATCTGGGCACGGGAGAAAATATATATTGAGAGGCTTAGGATTCGAGATAAGGATGGGGACAGATCATTCCACAATTAGCATTACAGGCAAAACAGATTTAGCACAAATTAAGGGAAAGAAAACTCTGATTTATTACACTGCATCACACACCCAGTGACACCAGAGTCAGATAATGAGAAATGCAACCAGGTCTTAAAGCACCTCCCTCCAGCCCTCCCTTCTTAGCAGACCCTATTCATGATTTTGTTCCCTTCTTCCCCAACCCCCCACCACTCTGGCATGGGGAGGGGCAGGGAATGGGGAAATGGGGGTTTCTGTCAGTTCCTCGTGAGTTGTTTTCCTTCTTAGCTCTGTGTGTGTGTGCCTGTGTGTGTGTGTAATCCTCACACTCTTCCCCTGCAACAGCATGGAGCCCCACCCACGGGTCACACCACAGAGTCCACAAACTTCTCCATGAGTCCTTTCTGTTGGGTCTTCAGCTCCTCACCAACTGCCTCAGTGTGGATCCCTTCTACGGGGTGCCAACCTTGAGACCCAGACTGCTCCAGCCTGGTCCCCTATGGAGTCACAAGCTCCTCCAGCAAACGTGCTGTGGTGTGGGTCGGTTTCTCCATGGGCTGCGGGTTTCACTTCCAGGAGAAGGTTGTAGAATGCCCAGAGAGGTTGTGGAGTCTCCTTCTCTGGAGATATTCAAAACTAGCCTGGATGTGTTCCTGTGTGATTTAATCTAGGTGATCCTTCTCTGGCAGGGGGTTGTACTAGATGATCTTTCGAGGTACCTTCCAACTCCTAATCTGTGATTCTGTGACTCTGTGAAGCTGCTCCAAAGCAAGCTTCTCATGGGGTCACAGTGTCCTCCAGGTGTCTCCACCCACTCTGGTATCATCCATGGGCTGCAGGGGGACAACCTGCTTCACCACAATCTTCTCTATGGGTTGTGTGGGAATATTTCTCTCCAGTGCCCATAATGCCTCATCCTCCCCACTTCTTCACTGACCTTAGTGTCTGCACAGTTTCTAACATCTTCTCACTCCCTTCTCTGGTGGCAAAAAGCAACTGCTAGCATTTTTTTTCTCCCAAATTTGATTCACAGAGATGCTATGACCATCTTGGTCAACAACTCTGGCCTTGAGCCAGCTGGTGTTTACTCTCTCAGGCCTGCAGAAAGCTTCTGTCTGCTCCTTGCAGAAGCCACCCCTGCAGCTCCCCTCCTCCCCCAGAACCCAGCCATGCAAAACTACAACACCTAATTAAAGGATAAATATTTTCTATCTGAAGAAAAGAAGGTGTTTTCTTAAATTTGAAACAGTGTAGATATTCAGTACTTTTGATGACGATTCTGATGGTAAGTCTTCTGAGAGTCGATGGGGACTTAAAGGAATCTATTTCATTTTTGGAAATAAGATGTCTAAAATACTGTTTTAAAATAATGTATGTATTATAGACACACATTTTCTGTAAGACTGAACACTCCTGCTGCAAGATTACTCATCTGTTTAAGAATATTTTTTCTTTCTGTAATGCTCAAAGTAGCTGAGAAAAAAGGAAAGCAAAATATATCAGAAACCATTTCCCTCTTCCATACAAATTTTGACTTTTAGTATAAGGGTAAAAAAATCCATAGCAGAGTGCTGCAAATATCCATGAATACATAAATAGATTCCTTGACAAGTTTTTAAAATTTTATTTCAATATCTATATAATTACTTTTCTTGGTTTGTATCTGGTCGTTTTGAACTGAAACAGGTAGCTGGTTTAGTCAACTACAGCAGGCTTGTTCTCAGACTAGAATAAGGCACACATTTCCTCTAAGACACATATAAAACTGGCTAAAAAGTACTATATCATGTGTTTGTTTGTCTGAAATAGGCATACCAGAAGGTCACATTAAATATCTTAAATGATGACAATTTTATCAATTCCTTTGGTAGTTTTTTATAATTTCTTAATCTTATTTTATCAGCTAAAGAATTTCTTAAATCAAGCTAAAATTTCTTGGTTAGAGAGAATGCTCATTCCTTCTTATTCTGCCCTTGTTGGCTAATGAGAATAATTGTTCCCCGACCTCTTATAACATTCCTTTATGTATTTGTAGGCAGTTATCATGGCTCCCCAGTGGTCATTATGTTTGGGTATTGAACATCTGCTCAAGAGTTTATTGATGCTGAAGATAGTACCATATCTACTGGGAGTAATAGCACATTACTCTGTGTAGCCATTCTGGGAGCCTTACCTGCAAGAAGGTCACTCAGCAGTAAATTAGAAACACCTACAAAAATGCAACGTCCTCATCATGAACTCAAAGAAGATATATATTTCTTCATATTTACGTGAAGTAAGCATTTGCAAAGCAAGAATGATTTGTTAAAAAGGTATAAAATTGTGATACTTATTTTAAAAATAATTTAAAACCCATGAATTTTCTGTATCTATATTAGATCATGATGTTTTCATGGTCTCTCAAATCATCAGATAAAGTTTTATGTTTATTCCCAGACATTTTGTTCTGAATTCCCATGGGGTTTTGACATTTGTATAGTACCTTCCATGCTTGAGAAGAAAATATTACAAGCCTGACAGGTGTTGACAAGCAAAACATTCGTTACTGAAGCATGGTATTAATTATAAAGTTTGTGTCCTTTGTTTTGATCCCAGGGTAATTTTCAGGTAAGAAGCACTTGCTTTTAAAGTCTAAAGGAAAATAAAAAAGAGAAGTTTTGGGCGATATCATAAAAAAACAGATGATGACTTCAAGCTAAGAGAACATCCTGGACTACAGATAATTTCTCTTTTATTTAATAATTAATGCCCGCTACACCAGCATACTTAAATCCTCCACAGATAAGAAATAATTAAGTTAACACCAGTAAAAATGATATGTAATATCTCAATCAGTGAGCATTTTAAAGTGGTAACATGGGGAATGAAACCGAAAGGAAATAGGCCTTTGGGTTTCCTGAAGTTTAAGTGAAAGACATATTCACACAGATGCAAATACTATTGCACTTTAAGAGTTTTGTATCATCTGTTAAAATAATCACTATATTTGCCAGCAGAGTAATGAATTTTCAGTGGCATTCTCACTCTGTACATATGTTTTTTCCCTCTTTTTCTTCAGTCCCCAACAATGTTCTGTGAATGTGGTAATCAGACAACTCTCCTTAGAGAGGCTGCAAGAGAGCAAGAGAGACAGAGAGAAAAAAAAATGGAAGGAAGGAAGGAAGGAAGGAAGGAAGGAAGGGAGGGAGGGAGGGAGGGAGGGACCTGAATATCTAAACATATTGTCAGCCAGCAAGATACTTGTAAATTAAAGTATTATATGTTATTGCATGCAACCCCAAATTTCATTGGCATGTGCTGTGACAGAGGTATGACAGCGAATGCTGAATGCTGTAGTGTTTACATGCCAATAGGGTAGGGTAGTGGCATCCTACTCAGTGCAAAAGCTACCAGCAGATTGCAGCCAGAATGCTGAGAGCCCTCCCATTTCAAGGCATGGGGTGGCCCAACTGGCACAATATTCATAAAAGGGGGATTCACACTATGCACATTACTAAACTGCCCACTGTGAATGAGAGAAACAGAGACAAGCAAAGTGTTATTGAAGCAAAGCCTAGCAAAAGAACATCAAAGAGATGGGAACAATGAAGGGCCGCTGTCAGAATAGGATTGTGAAAGCCTGAAGCCCTGTAGCAAGGCTGGCAGGTGGATACATGCTGCTGCAGATCGAAGCAGCAGGACATGCCATCAGGATACGATACATAGTTGGCAAGGTTGTAACAATCCAGTTGGAGGAGATTAGGAGCCCTGCAGAGAAAGGATTAGCAGCATAAGCATAAGCATAGTTTAGACAGCAGGGAGGTGGACAGAAAATCTGCAGTCCTCTAGCACCTACCTTTGCAATTTCTTCCTGGTTGTCAGTAGAAAAGACCATCTTCAAATCATGTTTTAAATTTTCATTTGGATATGTCAGTCTAGCATAAACTACCTACCAAGATCTGGGGACTGAGAACACTGTCAGGTGTCTGACTTCTATCAACTGCAATATCTCTTCTACTTTCAAGACAAATCTTGGAGTCACTAACACCATTTAAATTTCTATGGGAATACTATAATCAGGAAAATATGCATGTAGAGTGAGTGCTCTACATGCTGTTTTGGACTAGTTTCTCAGAGATACACAAGAAATCCAGCATCTAAGCTTAGAGGTTTTCTGGGGTATGATGAGAATTCACAACGAATTACATCAAAGTCCCAAATTAATGTTTTGGCAAAGATTCCCTAACACTTGAGGCTTAGCTATCCTTGATGACTTCAGCTACAGGAATTTCCAGTTTTCTCCAGTTTGGTTAACATCCCACTGAGGTTTAAGATCGGAAGGCCAGGCAGGTCCTCAGCACTACTAACTCACCATGGAATCTGGCTTCCTCCACATGGAAGCTGGACGTTGCAGCATAATCCTTCTCCATTTCTGTTTTGGTCTGTATTGTCCCTATATAGAAATGGAGAAAGTAACCGTAAGAAAACACCTCTAATGAAAGACTTGTCTGCCAGTGTTGTGGTACAGAAAGAGGGAATTTCAGAAATGGGACTTATCTTGTACATGGCGATTGTGTTTAAGTTCTCAGGGAAAGCACTCCTTCCAGTGTATGTATCAAATCAAAATCAAACTGGTATAAATCAGCTTTATTTACTTATTTATTTTACTGACAGGTCTGACCTAGATAAAGTATCACAGCTACTAATCACATGATTGATTTAATTGAGATAATAACAATAGTGTCTATACTGATGTCATTTCCTGAGGCATATAGATGCTATTTTCTGGCTTTGTCTTATGACAGCATATGTAATAACAGATCAACTCAGAAATAAACAAACAAAAACCTGCGTGTGTTTAAAGAAGTATTAATTTTACCTCCATTTGCTGTGAATAGTGATTGAGGACTTCTGTAACTGTATATAAACTTTGCTGGTATGGACTTTCAACATGGATCTTTTCATTAGACTTGAGCCATGCTAGCAAGCTCTTGCATCTGGCAAACCTAAAATTAAAAATTATGTAGGTACACTTTCCCATGTTTTGCTACTTTCAAATATATCATAACTCATTCTAAAGAATTTAGGTGAGGTCCTGAAAATATCCTTCTCTCTGTATTCTGATATACTTCTAACTCTTTGTGTGGCCAAATCTCACCTTTCCAGAAAATTACTGAATATGTAGTCTGGTGTGAATGGGGGTGGTGCTGAAATATTATGGAAAATGGCAAAACATTCTGCAACATTCGTTTTTTTACTCCAATCCCTGAGAGTCCTTTAGACATCATTCTTTACTGATCCTTTGGTAACCTTACTCTTTTGGCTTTTTTTGGTTGATAGTTACCTCTTCCTGGTACAATTGCTCTCTTAGTGACAGAGTTCAGCCTCATTAAAAAGAACTTGTTCAAATCTTCCTTCCTGCATTGGTATTGACAATATCATCATTTTTCTTTGAATCTGAAAGGGAGCTTTCATATAGATATCATGAGGTCCTTAAGCTCATGCTACCTTCACCTTAGGGATCATTTTGTACGTATTTTCTCTATGCAAAGATGACACTTTTTTTTTTTTTTTTTCCTACTTTTCCAAGTAACTAATAAAGCTGATGCTCACTGTTTTCAGTTTGGATAATTTTTGTACCCTTTCTCCTGGCAATTCAATTTCCTCATTCACATATAGTCAGAATGATGCTACAAATCTATTTTCCTAATTCCCCCCCCCCCCTTTTTTTTTTTTAATATTCCTCCACAACCTCCTTTCTTTCTGCAGCATGCTCTGTATCAACCTTGTTTTTAAGAATGTCCTGGCTGTACCTTTCATCTGTTATTTGCCATTGAGAAATTGAAATTTACCTTGAATCCACAATACCGTGCCCAGCCTCAGCTGTTACATTTTCAAAGCAAACACAATGATACTTGATTCCTGCTTTTTTATGATTTCAGGGAAGGGATCCTCAGGAAACTTCTGCTAAACTGCATGACTACCATTTTTAACCTTTCTAAGAATTTTTGCTTGATTGGATACCAGCAAGAGACTTAGCAGAGGTAATCCACTGAAAAGAACTGTGATAATCACTGTTGTCCCATTGTTTTCTTGTAAGTCCCCTCTGTTTGAAACTGCTTGCTTTTGTCTTGAGGTTAAATCATAAATTGTTATTTCAGGGCTTTCTCTTTGTTCTCTAAGTATACAGCTCCTGACACAAGAGGTCATAGGAAATGATTAGGGCTAACTATAATTATGATAATTATAATCAATAAGTATTTGCAAAACTGTGATGTTATATGCTTTCATTTATCAAGCTGGACCATCATTTGATGAGGTTATACGCAGATTTGGCAGTTTTATCATATTTCACTTTCTTACACCAAAGAAAAATGAGCTATAAATGGGAGCTGTATGATGAACTCAGTTTCGATTTAATTAGAAACGGAAGTTAAAAGCCAAGAGCCAGGCAGGAGTAAGCTGCCAGTGAAGGTTGAGGCTGCTATAAACCTGATAAGGAAGAAAGTGTGGGGTTTTAAATTGTGATTGCTGGTGGGGTGACTGTGGGTTTCTGTAATGATAAACTGTACTTACAGAATTCCAGGAGCCCCTGATGAAAAGCTATTCTCATTCCCGAATGCTTTATGGGAACACTGCAGCCTCTTGGAATATTTTTCAAGCAGAAAGCCATCATCATGACAACACTGGAGAAAGAAGGAAAAAAAAAAAAAAGAAAAGAAAAAAAAAATCTTTCTGGTAGGGAAATAAAGACATCTTAAGCTCGACTTCAAAAGCTCTCTACAGCAAACAGTAGCTGTGGAGATACCGTTTCATCTTTGCCTCTGGGATATTATTAAGCCTTTCTAGTAGCTCTAACTGCAGGAGAAGGGATTACAGAAGTTGCTGCTGTGTAGCTGCCTGACATACAAATATCTGGAAAAGCACAGATCACGTTTTTGTACAAGGGCCACTTATTAGGCAGCACTGAAAGCTTAACCTAGAATGAATAGCGCAGCACTCTGCTAGCTGCACACAAACAAAAAAACATGCAAGACCCTCACTATTCATGCTGACCTTTTAAGTGCTTTGGGAGAATATTCAGGCTCCCGGCTTCCCTTTTGTTATGGCCGTGTATACAGAGATCGGTGCCAATTGAGACCGTGCTGCTTTGGTGCCCAGAGCCGTGCCATGCCATTCAGCCTGCTTCAGTTAAGGCTGTGTCAGCATTTCCATGACAAATCCTTACTTTCAAGGGTTCACAGCTTAATAATAGCAAAATCCGCAACTGGCTGAAATGACACACACTGTTCCAGTGTTAAAGGCTTTGTGTACAAGCACCAGAAACACAAGAGAAATAAATGATTCCAGGTGCTTCTATTTACTTCGAGCGACTGCTTTCGCCTGGTAATGGCTTTATATTTTAAAATGGATAGCTTAGAGTCAAGGTCCTTATTCTGAGTTAATTGTTACATTTGAAAGGGGGGGGGGTGTTCTTCTTTCAGAAGAACCTTATGGTTTTTTAGTGTTTTTCAGCTGATCACTAAGGATTTTGCAAGATTAACTTGGTGAACGGGGGATTGCAAAATGTGTTGCAAAGTGGTAAAATCAGTTTAGAAACAGTTGCTCTCAAAACAAATCCAGTTTCACTTTGTTAATCCTGTGGGACTGTATTAGACTGAACAGCTATGCTTTCTAGGCATCCACAGGAATAACTCTCAGGCAGTGGGTAGCACACAATGTCCTTAGCATCTGCTACACCCTGTCAAGTCTCAAGAACTTGCACTGAAAGACAGATTTTTTTTTTTTTTTCTTAAGATTTGCATTAAGAAGGAAAGTCACCTCCTCTAAATACTGATAAGAAATGGTGTGATGTTATAAAGCTGGATAGCTGTCACAATCAGAGGACAGTCACTGCAATAAATAGTCCTCAGGGCAGCAGTAGCAAGTGGTTCCTGGTCAAAGGTGATGAAGAGCTGGGTGTTTCAGCGTGACCTGCTTAAAATCAGGCAGATGAATAATTGTTTGTAGGTTTGGATATAAACTCAATACTTTTCCATATCTCGAAGTCAAGTGCTGATGCTGTCATTTTTATTCTCAAGGAGCTGCTCTCTCCCACTAGTAACGCTCATAAACAAAGTTATTGCTGTGAACTTGAGAAGAAGCCACCAAGCTTTTCTTTCATCCCAGATGCATTTCTTATGTTGCGTGGCCATCTAATCTCAGCTCTTTAATTCTGTGATTAAAGCAAGGACATCATTCTGTCTGAATTTAAATTTTCTTGCTAAACTTAATCTTTCAGGATTCAGACAATCCACACAATATCTCACTTTTCATTTGCAAAAATTGTGTGAGTCCAGACTACCTCGGAGTCTGTGCATAATAGACTTTAATACTTCATGTAAATATAGACCTTCAGTGAAAGAATTTGATTTGAAATTCATGTTATTTTTCTTATTTAAAATAGGAGTGTGTAATAACAAATGCAGGGAATCCATCTTTTCTGGATGACTATGAAAATCTATTTCATACTTCCCGTTTTTTTGATACGTGAACAATACCTATTTATTGATTTTAGAAAAGATGACTGATGAAAACATTATTAACACACAGGACATAAAAAAGCAAATCAGATTAAGTGAAGGCTATTACCATTTATTTAATTGAAGCACAAGTAAACTGGGAACTGAATTTCTGAATGGACTAGTGGCTAGAAATTAAACAGCTTCTATAAATAGCTATCTACAAAACAGGTCCAAACTTCCATTTTGAAGAATTTCTTATTAACCTCATTATGTTCCTTCAAATGGAGCTTTAACAAACAGAGGACCTGATATTATATACAAAATAACTAATAAATAATCAACAATAAAACATAATAAATAATCAAGAATAAATGATCTTATATGAAGGGAAGAAGCATAAAAAAAGTTCTAGGATTCATTAAGCTGGATCTTTCATGTGAAAATGAAATAAATGTGAAATCAAATTAAATATTGCATAAGGAAAAAAGTATTGCAAGAAAGTGCTGGTGCTGTGTGAAATTAAATGGCTGACATCAGACCAACTGGAACCAGAGATGTGCTATGACACTTCTGGTTCCCCACATATCTATCTCTGAATTCTTTGTTTCCTGTTTGGTAGATACAGCAGTGCATATTTCTAGGGTTCAATACCAACAGAATGCTGCGAACTAAAAAGCTCTTTGTTTGGTAGTTGTAAAAGTGAGAAAATTGCCAACTGTACTTACTAGTTTAAACTATTCCAAACCAAACTAGCATGCTGCTAGGAAGCAGAGAAGGAGCAGCATAAGTGGTGGCATAGAACTGTGGCGCAGCACTGCTTCTCCATCAGCTCTTGGAAGGCAATAGTGTCTCACTTGATGACCTTAGAAGGGTTGTCATAAAGGGAAGTTTTTTGATCTGACAGTTTCAGGAATCTGAAATTTGGGGGTTTCTGGGGCCAGCGCCTGCCTGCATATAATTTTACATTTTAGAGAACTGACAAGGGTCATATTGATTATTGATGGTCCAGAGATGTGGTAAACTAAAATCTGGAAACTATCTCGTAAAGCCAGCTTTCAACATCACAAATTTCCCTTTCCTCTTTGCTCCCTCCCCTTCTCACTCTATGTTCAGCCATGTATTTAAAACTGTAACTATGGGCTTGAAAGCTTCTCTTTTCCACGTATGTATTTTATGCCTTCAAAATGCACACATGTTAATTTTTGGCTTCGTATCAGAGATAACTGCATAAATCTGAATAAAGTTGTTGTTACTTTTGATGTCAGTCTAGAAGCGTAATGATCCCTCCTGACCTTATAATCCAAGAATCTGGAAATAATTGTAGTTGTAACTTGAAGATCTTGTAACACTTCTAAGAAAAACGGGGTACCCTAAATACAAAATACTTGCAAAGACAAGGAAAAGTCCTTTAGGCACATGGCCAAGCTAGCACATTGTAGAAAATTAATTTCCATGCTTGTGCTTTCAACAAGAAATATGTCACCATGTAGAAATAGTATGAAAAGGATAACCATTTCCTTTACACCAATATGTGCTGAAAAAGGAGACTTGTATAAACAATTTAGGTACAAATACTGTCTCTATTTTTTTCCCTCTCCTTTGAAAAAAAATGTAATGCATTTTAAATTAGCTAGTGTAAATGGTGTATCATGATATGATGAAAAAGCCAGCATTTTTAAATGAATGTGATATCAGATCATATATAGGGTTAAAATACTCCTTAAATGAGTTTAAAAGTTGCTGAATTAGATTAAATAAATTTCAGTGAAAATCACAGAATCACAGAATCAGAATCACAGAGCATTAGGAGTTGGAAGGGACCTTAAAATATCATCTAGTCCAAGCAGGATTACATAGATTAGGTCACACAATGTAGAATCTATATATCAAATTTATATCTTATTTTGAGCATAACAAACACACACTGAAATAATTTTTTTCTTACATGAATAGAATAGTTTCTGGTTTTCTTTTTCAAGCTGTGTAAGTAAATGTAAAAAATAAAATACAAAATAATAATATTTATCTTAACAGTTTGAAGACCTGAATACAACTGCTGTTTTACAAAATCTCACGTCTTTTATATTTTGTTTTATTTAGGATTAACTAATTAATCAAATCAAACAAAATCCATAAAAAACCTGGAAGTGTTATACTATATTTCAGTAATTATTGAAACTAAGAGTAGAATTCAACAATTTAAATATGTAAATTTCCTGATAATTTGCAGTGCAGTATATATTAACTATATTAACAGTGTTTTTTTCAGAGCAACTTTAAATGTAAAAGTTTTATCTGGTTTTCCTTTCTTAAGAGTAGCAGTATCCTTTGCTAATAGAAGGTTTAACTTCTTTATCTAATCAGACTTCTTATACCTTAGAATTGGGAATGGTACTTGGAAATCTAGATTTTTTTCTAATCTAATACAATCCAATCTAAAGTAATGTAATCTAATCTAATCCAAACTAATTTAACCTAACCTGATTTGTGGAGGCTTGAAATAAAATTTGGTGTTTATTTTCCAATTAGGAAATGCAATCTCTGCAAGTTCTATTGCAAGTAATTCCATAAAATTATCTAATTAATTTACTAATTACATTTCTTTGTTTGTACATATCAACTATTTTAATGATTTTCAATGTAATTTATATATGGATTTTAAATTGTTTTTAAAATAGTAAATACTAAAAAAGGTTAAAATATGCAAAAAAGCAATAAAGAACAAAAAAATAAAACAATATTTGTGGTGTTTATTCAATACAAAGCAATATATTGTCATTCATAATTTGTAACAGAAGTAAAAAATTTATTGTGGAAACTGACATGCTCTTTGTGTTTGATATACAGTTGAAATACATGAAAGGAATACCTCTTTAGTATTCTGCACATCAGCCTTAGAAAACTGGACTGCCTGTATACTTTTAAAGAATAATTACTTAGTGCTTAATACCCTAAGAGAAAAAAATCTGAACGACAAAACATCTCTGAAAAGATCTGCATAAAGCTAGCTGTCTGTAGAACGGAAAGAGTGGGAATAATGTCAGAAAAACTCCTCATGCACTGATGAATGGTTCAAAATCAATTTTAATTTTGGGAACAAATACTGTGGAAAAAAATAAAAAATAAAGATTAAATGAAAAGATAGATCATTCCACAGAATGATCTATGCAGCTAAGAACATAAAGGGAAAAAAATTTTTATGAAAGTCACTCTCATAAATTATAATATATATCCTTCAGCTTACTTATGTATCATAACACAAAGTTTTTTTTTTTATACTGTGCATTACAGTTATGGCTTTGTCAGTGTTGTACTGGAGTGATAGCCGCTGATGTGCCAGCGGTGCTGGAAATATTACACCAAGACAGAGGAGCAGACATAATATCTTCAGGGTGCTGGTGGAAACACGACTGCCAGCAACATTTCCTATACGGATTTTAAAAAGGGGCAGCGTGTAGTTCTTCCAGCGCAGCTCTGCGGCAACAAATGGCCTTTTAAGGAAGGCGAGTAGTGCCATGTTATGATAATCAGAGCCCTTGAACAGGAGGTAGGAGCAGTGGGAAGGAGGCAGAGCAAAGCTTTAAGCAGCCTGCAGTGCTATACTCTGCCCCCAGGTATCTTTTGTAGCTTCTATCAGAAGCGAAAAAGTTGCTAAACGCTGTCAACCTTGCTGAATGCATCAGTAGTGAGGGTGAAACCTCTGTAGCTGTGGAAACACTTTAAACACATTTAAGTTGGGAGGAATGTAAGAATGTGGCAGAAGTATAAAATATTAAGGTACATGAATTACTGCTAGAGATAAATCTCCATTTTTGAAGACCGGAAGAAAAGCTCACAATCTACACGTACATGGGAGAAGTAGTACACACTTAATTGGGGATAATGAAAGAGAGAGAGAGGAATTTTCCCCCTAGAACAGAGAAATTACTCTGAAGAGTATCACATCTTTAATCTGGTGCACACAGGTCAGAGATTATACCAAAGTTGAAGCTGGAGGAAGAACTGTCCCAGACCAGGGTAGCCCTGTGGGCATGAGCCAATCCCCAGCACTAACATCTTCTCCCCGTACTGAGGACAGTAGCTGGTAGGCATGGCACATGCAAACAGGGATTTCTGGCAGGAACACTGAAGCATCTGTGAAAGAGTTTGTTGCTGGATATAATCAAGTACTACGAATATTAAGCCACATTCTTAGCAGTCCTGTCGGACAAGCGTAGGTCACTGCAACACCTGCAAAGAGAATAACCATGATTCTGGGCAAGCCTTGAAGCCTGTCCTGACATCCTCTGACAGATCACATCAGCTTTATCAACCAAACTGCCATTTCAGGAGGTAGGGAGGAACATGCATTTTCCCAGAGGATCATGTCTTTTGCTGTATAACACTGAGGACTACAAGCTTCTCTTTACAGGCTGCAGCAGCGATTCCTGGGTATCTCAAGCATCCAGCTTTGTAACTGTGTTGTTACATAAGAACAGCTTTTGTACCACAGGAATCCTGTGAATAATTGGAATCCTGTGAATAATTACCCTCGATGGAGATTTATTTATCTGATCCTGTGTGGGAGTATAGTATAAGGGATCTCTGACAGCATGGAAACCGAGTGCCATCTTACCATATGATTGTAATGTTTTTAAATTCCAGTAAAGCAGTGATACAGGGGAAAAAGATGAATTGGTAACAAGGAGTTCTATTTGGATGGTAGCAGTATAGTATCTGTGCAGTACAATGCAGTACTATACGTGCCACGTGCCATTCAAAAAATGTCAATAAAAACAGTGCATAAAGCTTTTTAATATTTTTTTCATTTATGGAATTAATGTACAAATATATTATATCTGATAATAAACTGAAAACTATCTTATCGCTAAAGTAGCCGTCACTCATGGTACTTACTTACTACGACTTCACTTGGAAAAGGTAGTAAGAAGGATTATGACATGTTTCCTGTGAAGAAAGGAAGATTTTTTTTAAGCTTATAAGCTCACTTTGTCAAAAAATATGTACAATTTTGCAAGAATAAAAATGAGAAAACATTCATTCAAATTTGCAAGTTAAAAAATAATGGGGTGTGTGTATAATACGGGGAAGCAGAACTTTCCTTTATATGAAATTTACATAAGGATTCATGGTGAGGGTCTGGGATTTTTAATAAGCATCCTTGCTAACTTTTCTAATAATTCCTATTTCTGAATTATAAAGAAGAAATTTCATGGAAATCTCTGAGATAATTGCTGTGGACAGAAATTTAATTTCTGAAGACTGGTATGAAAAGTATCAAAATTCAGTTCAAATCATAGCATTTTTTACTCCATTAAAACTCTCAGTAATGTTTTCCAATTGTTGTTAAGAAAGAAAAACCAAATGAGATAGCCTGTACAAAGGGTTGTAGTATCAGTAGTTATATTTCAAAGACATTTTATCTCCTCCTCAGAAATAAGGACTGTCTATTTATTTTCCATTTGTCTTATATTTGTTTGCAAATTTACTCCCCCCCAAAGTTCCAAATTGTTCATTTCTTCTCTCTTTTTTTGGTTTTTCCTCCCCTTTTCCTTCACTGCTGACATGCATACAGCTGTTCAATCCTTGTGAGTCATTTTGAAACCTGTGAGAGACTGCTGCAAGCAATATCCTCCCTGATCATAACAATTTGATGTAGACTCATTCCCTGTGCAGATCTAAAGAGGAAAGTAAATTGAAATTTTTTTTATTTTTTTCTTCATCTGGGGAGAAAGCAGCAGTACCAAATACCTGAAGTCATTGAAGACCTGATGTCAAAGATGATTTTAGGATTGAGGAGCCATGACACCCGTCTTATATAGGATGCCACTGGAAATTGGCTACCAGACGTGGTTGCACCCTTTTGTAGCCTGTAGAAAAGCAGCAGACCATAAGGAAAAGCTAAAGCTGCAGATAGATTTAAAATGGAAAAAGCAGCACTAAGAAGAAAATTTATTTCCTCAGTGCATAGATGTTATAAGATAACATCAAGAGAGATTTTTTAACCTATAGGCCTATACTCTTAATGAATTCATATACTATTCTTTATTTAATCCTGTATTCCAAAATTTAGCACATTTAAAAAGCTGCCATAAAGGTAATCCTTTTCTCTTTTATTAAGTAGATAGTACAAATGCATCAGATTTTTCCTGCTAATATCTGTATTTTGGGAGTAACTACAGGAACCACCTTCCCCCCTAAGTTATCATGCCTCTCTGTGCTAGGCAATATATTGGGTACATTCAGATATAATAATCAGAGAATTCTTGTCCCACAGGACACACTGTGAAAAGCTGGCTACATAAATGCACAAGAAACAAATGACAAAACAGTAAAACTTTGGTGTTGCAATGTGTATTGGAAGACATCCAGAATAAACTTCAACTGCCTTATGACATTTGGTGTGTTTTTAATGTCCTCTAAAGCATGAGAAAATAGAATTAAAATTGTGGTAAAAGTTTTCTGGTGCAGCTAGGAAGCCACAGCTCAAGCCCAAACATCGGCACTCTGGGAAACAACCTTGATTTATCCACTTAGCAAATTGGGAAAACTGGGGCAAAAGATATAGAACACAATCAAGAATAAGTCAGCTATGACAAACCACTGCAAAAAACAGAAAAACGCTGTCCTTCAGGATGAGTGGGGATATAAGCAGCTGTATAGCAAGGCACATGCAATAATTTTGTTTTTCTACTTAGTAGTGAAAAGTCACAGCTGGGGTCAAACTGTGCAGCTATATATGTCTCACGAAAAGGGTAAAGATATATATATATATATATATATATATATATAAATAAACAAATGTAAGACATGGAGCGGCTTAGGTGAGAGAAGAAGGCAGAAGATACTTGGTAGCAGACTTCAAATACATCTGATGGAGATGCAGAATATACACTGATCATCATGTCCAGTAAGGCTGAGAAAAGGATTTGAGTTGGAACATAGAAAATACCGTCAATATTAAGGGAAGAATGATGAATGGCATGTCTAGCTTTCCATCAATGAAAGCTGTTAGGAAGATGGTTAGGCAAACAATTTGCGGCAATAGTTTAGCTGCAGTTAATTCTGATTTGGTCTGTATCAGATGACCTCTTGGTGTTGTTGCTGGCTTTAATCTGTATGCTTCTGCGCAGGTTGTTCAGGAAGCTTATGAAGGGCATCTAAAACATCCATGAGAGGTTACAGTAGCTTGACAAGTTAAAAAATATTGATGCATACCTGAAAATGTACCCAAAACCCAAAAGCAATTGAATTCTTCTTTCCTTTGTTTTTGGTTTCTTTTTGTTATCAAAAGAGAAATTGAGGTAGATCCTTTTACTTCAAAAATGGAAAATTATGTTCGAGAAATTCAACCTATATCCAACCTAGCTTGGAAATTAAAAAAAAATTGCTTCATATGTTGGTATCTTGAATTGCTCTTCTAAAGTAGTGTGTTCCTAAATTTTCTGCTGACGTATTTTAAATAGTATATTATTAAATAAATGTCTCCAGAGTATTTTTATACATTTCTTTAAATTTTCTTGAAAAGCAATATTTTCTCAATACTAAAACATGTAAAAGCTTATATCCAACTATAACATTTTTGCCGACTGTATATATACAGGCAGTGGATAACTTTTGATTTTCTATAAACACTTCAAAAACCAGAGTGCTATAATTTGCTGCCTGCACATTTGTAAAGCATGGCAGCATTGGAAAACTCCTGTAACATGAGGTGTGCCCTGTTTTCTGATGTGCTTTTACGCAATCCTTTTTGGATTAGACTTAAAGAACCCTTTAATACTTGGTACCAAGAGACATAAAGTTAATCCCCAAAATTATTTACTATTCTGTAAAAATGAAAAATGTAACTATCTCAATAAATCAAACATTAACCACTTTCTTAGTGAATTAACTTCCTCCACAGAAAGACTAATAAATGCTGTTCCACATCCACAGCATCATTACAAACACAGCTTGTTCATTTCCTTCTGTTGTGCTTTTTAATTCTTCAAATTTCAAGCACCAATAAGGATTCTATAATTTATGGATTTTTAACTGCACTGAAAGGGGGAAAAAGGAAAAAAAAAAAGATAATTCAATGTTATATCAGGGTTTTTCTGCATAAGAAATGTCCAAAGATCTTGTAATAGTGTGAAGTTCCATTACTGTCCATCGTTTATTCACTATTCTCACTTTTATTGTTTGTGTCTCACATGCAAACATTCAATTTTCACAGATTTGTTCATTAGCTGAAGTTGTGGAACATATGTCATAAAAAGGTATATTCAAGCCAAAAAGCTGATCATTACCTGGTATAGATACTACTTCAAGCAATCGACATGTGCAAATTTGAATAGCAGGTGTCTGATAGGCTGCACAGAGATACGTGACATTCATCTATCCCCTGTCTGGATTAATCTCTCTCTTACTTTACAGTTTCCAGTTTTCACAATTATCACTTTCAATCTGCTGCAGTGACTGCAAAATCTGCTACTTTGGCAGCCACTCCAGTCAGCAAGCTTGTTCAGTGTTTAGTGCTCCTACAAAACAAATACAAAGGGATTTATGAGCACAAATCAAATGATTATATGTAAAATAGGGAATACATGTGAGTGTTGCCTGAGTTTAAGCACCGAACCAGAGGTCTTGAGTCCTCGTGACAGTGATGAACAACCTCAAGCAAGTCACTTCCGCTCTCTGCTGCTGTATCTCTCAGTGATTCTGACCTCCTTTGTAAAGCCCTTTTTAAATCTGTACTGAATCAAGATTAGGTGCTATTATAAGTATTGTGACCATATAAGCAAAAGTGATTGACCTTGTCACTCATCTGTACCTGTCTAGATGTAGAATTGGCACTACTATAATCTGTTTTACCAAAAGAAGACATGTAGACAGTATTGTCCTGTATTTTGTCTGAAGATCTTAAGCCCTTTGGATTCTTAATATCTGATTAGGCAGATATAAGAAATGGGAAAAAAAAAAAAAAATCTCAGGCTTATGATTTTCCAAAGGATAGCACAATAAACCCACAGATCTTTCTAACAGAATACCACATATTTCAATGAAAAAAAATCAAAACATTTTGATTCTTACAAAACTTGGAGAAGCTGTGCTTTCTTAGAAGTTACAGCAAGAAAGATGGAGATGGAAGATTTTGGACTAGCATCTATCACATATTAAAGAAGTCCAAATTAAACATCTAACAGATCAAGCTTTCATTGCTTCTTTAAAGGGAAAGTGTATCTTTAAACCAGCATTCAGTATATTTCCCTTTTTCAAACCATGCAGCCATAGAAATCAGGTTGAAAATATTTACAGGGCTTTGAACTATTCTATTCTACCTGATGCTTTTGAAGATTGCAAAAAAAGCATTTAAAGGAAACGAAAAACATAATGATGCTATCAACACACACACAAAGAAACCACAAGAGATAATGGTGTGTATTAAAGCCAAACTGATGAATAGACATCATAGAAGTTGTGACATAAAGGTATGAGTATTTCCACTTTTTCCAATTACTTTAAAATACTTTTAAATAACAGTGCTCAAGTCTCCAAGAATTATTCTTGGTATTTTCAACTATTTCTATTAATCATAGGAGATGCAGGCTGAGCTGACTAGATCCGAGTATTTGCTGGTTCAGGGGACATGGGAACAATTCCACTCACTCTATCCCAGGTAATGCTTAATATTATCTGTTCTCCACTGGCCTTGTCTGTGACATAGCTGCAAAATCATATTACTCTGCACTTTGGAAATCTGCAAAACATGTTTTTTTCTTGTTCTTTCCAAGGCACTGATTATTGTAACATAGGACATACTGAATGGATCCGTGATCCAATCTAACCAGTCTAGCTCCTGTCAAAGTGAGTGGCAAGACCTACGCCAACTTCAGGTGTTAGCCCCTTACTATCCTGTTTACTGGCACTGCGTTTGGACTGGGTGAGATGTTCTAATACCTCCTATTTGCAATGAATGTCACTGCCACAAATTATACTTGGTGAAAAGAAAGTGTTTTACCTCACAGAATTTTATGCTATGTTTCACTTGAAGCCTGCACTTTGAAAAGTTCACAGTCCTCTACTTAATCAGCTTCTGATGCATTTTGAAGCAATAACCTTTAAAACAACAGAGAGATGGTTTCCCCCCTTATTCTATCTAAGCCGGGCAAAGAGAATAAATAAAATATTTTTAGAAACCTCTCCCTTATCCCCAATGTGGTTTTGCTCTGTAAGGCACAAATCTGGCTATATTTAATGCTAGGTGACAATGCAAACCATTTGTGCCCTGTTCATCTGTTGACTGACTCATGTGGTAGCCTGTTCTGTTTATTTTTAGCAGGTTAAATCCTATAGGATTTGTATATAGAAGACCGCCTATTTCTCTCTGATGGTGCCTTCCAATTCTACAAATGCTGACAGGCAATGCTTTTTCATGAAGGATGGTTTCTCTTGAATTAATTTTCAGATTTTCATTTTTATTTTATAATTTAATGTTCAAATGGTGACTTTTCTTTGCATATGAAAATCCGGAAAATATTCCCGGTCTTTGAAAATTAAGATATTTCTTCCTATTCAATCACATTTGGGCAACAAGTCTCTGCCTGAAAAATTCCCTACTGGGAACTTATGCTTCATTTTGTTTTGTCATCTATAGATACAGTCAAACTACTCTATTAATCGGTATCTATAAGGGGAAAACAAATATCTTTCCTGAAGCATCTTCTTTATAATGAATGCTGATAATAAAGATCTCAATCAAAGATTAGGAGAAAAGAAAAAAGAAAACAAGCCTTAATAGGTACAGTGTACTCTGGATATTCCTTACATGGTCTAGTACAAGGCAGCACTGATCAGAGGTATTCCAAATTCGGTGGCAGTTACCGAATCACAGAATCACTGAATCACAGAATTGTAGGGGTTGGACGGGACCTCAAGAGATCATCGGGTCCAACCCCCCTGCCAAAGCAGGCTCCCTAGCACATATTGCACAGATAGGTGTCCAGACGAGTCTTGAGTATCTCCAGAGAAGGAGACTCCACCACCTCCCTGGGCAGCCTGTCCCAGGGCTCTGTCACCCTCACTGTGTAAAAGTTCCTCCGCATGTTGGTGCGGAACTTCCTGTGCTCCAGTTTACAGCCATTGCCCCTTGTCCTATCTCCACAGATGACTGAAAAGGGGTTGGACAATTCCCCCTGCATCCCATACTTAAGATATTTATAAACATTAATTAGGTCCCCCCTCAGTCTTCTTTTCTCCAGGCTGAACAGCCCCAGCTCACTCAGCCTTTCCTCATACGGGAGCTGCTCCAGGCCCTTAATCATCTTCATAGCCCTTCTCTGGACTCTCTCCAGGAGGTCCCTGTCTTTTTTACACCAGGGAGCCCAGAACTGGACACAATACTCCAGGTGGGGCCTGAGCAGGGCAGAGTAGAGGGGGAGGATCACCTCCTTCGACCTGCTGGCCACACTCTTCCTGATGCATCCCAGGATCCCATTGGCCCTCTTAGCCACCAGGGCACACTGCTGGCTTATAGCCAACCTGTCATCAACCAGGACCCCCAGGTCCTTTTCCACAGAGCTCTTCTCCAGCAGGTCATCCCCCAGCCTGTACGGATACCGACGGTTATTCCTCCCCAGGTGCAAGACTTTACACTTGCTTTTATTAAACCTCATCTGGTTTCTCCCTGCCCAGCTCTCCAGCCTGTCCGGGTCTCGCTGGATGGCAGCGCAGTGTTCCTGCGTGTCAGCCACCCCTCCCAGCTTTGTATCATCAGCGTACTTGCTGAGGGTGGATGCTATTCCCTCATCAAGGTCGTCGATGAAGATATTAAACAGGACTGGACCCAACACCGAGCCCTGGGGAGCACTGTTAGTCACAGGCCTCCATTCAGATTTTGTTCCACTGATCACGACCCTCTGAGCCCTGTCCGACAGCCACTTCTCAACCCACCTCACTGTCCACTCATCTATCCCATGCTCTCTCAGCTTTTCTATCAGTATGTCATGGGAGACAGTATCGAAAGCCTTGCTGAAGTCAAGGTAGATGACATCCACTGTTAGGCCTGACACAAACAATTCAGCACAAATACTTCATCACTCACAGACTTCATTTCTTATGGACCCAGCCAGAGCACAGAGTGACAACACTAAATGTCCTCTGCTGTGCACCTCTCTGGGCTTATGTGATCTGGTACAATTTTAAAAGATTTTTTGGTATGACCTCTCTCTTTACAATACGAGAGATTTTGCCCAGAGAGCAGCGTGGATGAATAGGGAGTTACTCTTGAGGCTCCGTGAGAAAAAGAGAATCTACCGCCTGTGGAAGGAGGGACGGGTAACTGAGAATGAATTCAAGGAAGTTGTCAGGATGTGTAGAGGTGAAATCAGAAAGGCAAAAGCCCAGCTTGAATTTAACCTGGCCGCTGGGGTGAAAAAGAATAATAAACTCTTTTATAAGTACATTAACAGTAAGAGGAGGACAAAGGAGAATATCCACTCTTTACTGGATGAGGCTGGGAATGTGATCACTGAGGATAAGGAAAAGGCGGAGGTTCTGAATGCCTTCTTTACGTCTGTCTTTAAAGGTCAAACAGATCCTCAGGGTACCCCTCTCTCTGACCTGGTAGTCTCAGCTGGGGAGCATGCTAACTCCCCTGTGATTCTGGAAGAAACAGTCAGAGACTTCCTACTCCAACTGGACTGCCACAAGTCCATGGGGCCGGATGAGATCCACCCGAGAGTGCTGAGGGAACTGGCAGAGGTGGTAGCCGAGCCGCTTTCCATTATCTATCAGTCCTCCTTGCTGACTGGTGAGGTCCCAGAAGACTGGAGGCTTGCCAATGTGACTCCCATTTACAAGAAAGGTTGTAAGGAGGATCCGGGGAACTACAGGCCTGTTAGCCTGACCTCGGTTCCAGGGAAGGTTATGGAACAGATAGTCTTGAGGGAGATCATGCGGTATGTGCGGGATGGCCGGGGGATCAGGCCTAGCCAGCATGGGTTCATGAAGGGCAGGTCCTGTTTGACCAACCTGATCTCCTTCTATGATCTAGTGACCCATCTGCTGGATGAGGGAAAGGCTGTTGATGTGGTCTACCTAGACTTCAGCAAAGCCTTTGACACTGTCTCCCACAGTATTCTCCTGCAGAAGCTGGCAGCCCGTGGCTTGGATGGGTACACCCTCGGCTGGGTAAGGAGCTGGCTGGAGGGCCGGGCTCAGAGAGTGGTAGTAAATGGAGTTAAATCCAGCTGGCGACCGGTCACGAGTGGTGTTCCCCAGGGGTCGGTGCTGGGGCCTGTCCTCTTCAATATCTTTATTGATGACCTAGATGAGGGCATTGAGTGCACCCTCAGTAAGTTTGCAGATGACACTAAATTGGCTGGGAGTGTGGATCTGCCTGGGGGTAGCGAGGCCCTACAGAGGGATCTGGACAGGCTGGAGAGCTGGGCTGAAGCCAATGGCATGAGGTTCAACAAGAGCAAATGCCGAGTCCTGCACTTTGGCCACAACAACCCCAGGCAGCGCTATAGGCTTGGGGCGGAGTGGCTGGAGGACTGTGTGGAGGAAATGGACCTGGGGGTACTGATTGATGCACGGCTGAACATGAGCCGACAGTGTGCGCGGGTGGCCAAGAAGGCCAACGGCATCCTGGCTTGCATCAAAAATAGTGTTACTAGTAGGAGCAGGGAGGTAATTGTCCCCCTGTACTCAGCACTTGTGAGGCCGCATCTCGAGTACTGTGTTCAGTTTTGGGCCCCTCACTACAGGAAAGACATTGAGGCTCTGGAACGCATTCAGAGGAGGGCTACTAAGCTGGTGAGGGGTCTGGAACACAGGCCTTACGAGGAGCGTCTGAGGAAGCTGGGATTGTTCAGCCTGGAGAAGAGGAGGCTTAGGGGAGACCTTATAGCTCTCTATAACTTCCTGAAGGGAGGTTGTAGTGAGCTGGGGGTCGGCCTCTTCTCCCGTGTAGGCAGTGACAGAACTAGAGGGAATGGTAGCAAGCTGCGCCAGGGGAGATTCAGGCTCGACATTAGGAAGCACTACTTCTCAGAAAGGGTAGTCAGGCACTGGAATGCACTGCCCAGGGAGGTGGTGGAGTCACCAACCCTGGGGGTGTTCAAGGAAAGACTGGATGTTGTATTGAGGGATATGGTTTAGTGGGAGCTAGTAGTAATAGGTGAATGGTTGGACTGGATGATCTTCTAGGTCTTTTCCAACCTTGATTATTCTGTGATTCTGTGAAAGCATAAAACTAAGTTATGAATAATGAATCATTTTATGGTTAGCTGCAACTCATCACACTTGTCCATATAGACTTTGTACTTGGACTTGAAGATACTGAGACATCAACAGAGTCAAAACCTGGAGCATTTTGTATTTTAGTAGTTCTCTTCTTTTTTCTTCCCGTTGGAAGTTTTGTCAGTGACTGCACAGGAGCAGTGCAGACGTGTGCTGCAGCACTTCGCTGAGCCTCACTTGATGTCCTGGGAAGGACATTACCTGGCACTGACACATTGAGCCAGAGAGAATCACTTAGATTCTGCGTGTCTGAATGTAGGTGAGAACTATTTTTCACATCATTAAAACTATAGAAATCTATTGGAAAAATATGACTTTCCTGATTATTTTTTTAAAAAAAAATGGAATTTGTAGTGCAAAATTTCTTTCTTTGGGGATATTAAAATTCTCAGCTGAATACTAAACATAAATTGTTGAACTTTTAAAATTTATAAATCCATTATGGTAACCCACATAGTTTTTAATGTGTTTCTCCATAGTGCCTTGATGAAGGTTGCAATCTTTGGCAGCATTAATGCATTTTATTTGTATGTGTTAATAATTAATTGCACTGCAATCATAGCAACGTGCTGTTTCATGAAATAATTTTTCAGCTGTAGATATACTGTGGCAAGAGGAGCAGGCTAATAATGAGTAAAAGAGTTCTGCATTAATTCTGTTATATGTTTTCAGCTTTTCAGAAGCAGTTGAAAACTGAAGGAAATGTTTGTTGAGAAAGGGATGCAGCAGAGGTGAGGAAAGTTTAGATTGAGCGCCTAACGCATTTAAATTGAAAACCAGTAACAACGACAATACTGTAAAAGGAGCACAGTAATTCACTCCAAACAATTAAAACAGAGCCCTTAATTTCAAGGATGTCCTTTCAAATTTTATCTAGGTCATTGTGCACCAGGGACTAAGTATTAACTCTGCCACAATGCTAGGAAAGACAATGAAGTCAGACCACAGGCCAATTTTGTCCTAACTGCTGCTAACACCTATTGAATAGCTCAAAACACTCTGCAGGCTGAATGAGAGATTTTAAACTCACAGACTGTATGTATATATATCCACAGTATAAAGATGTATCTTACACCAGATGACATCCTTGTGATAAGATAGCCAAGCTTAGAATATTTGTTATTGTTATCAAAAATAGTAATTGTTTCCAGTAGAGTGTGTGGTCTGTGGTTCCTGTTAATAATATTGAGACTGCTTATTTTCTCACTTGTACTTTTCTGCAATTCAGTGTGCAGCCTGCGTTGGGCTTTGTTGCTTAGAAGGCTGTTCACTCTTCTGATCCCTCCTCTACACATCTCTGTCCTCCACTGAACCAAAACCTTCCTCTACCTGCTCTTTCTTCTTTACCATCCTTCCAATTGACCTCTTACTTTCCTCTGATGTTTTCTTCTTCAAACTACTTATGCTTTGAACTTCTACCTTCATAAAACCAAAACAAACCCACCAGAAAAAACACAGATCTGCCTTGGTTTTGTTCTGTTTTCTGTTACCCTCTTCTAAACTCATGAATTCTTTACTACTACAGCTTACTCAAAGAGCATGTTGGCTTTTTGGGTTTTGTTTGGCTGGGTTCATTTTTTTCATTTTTAAACTACATTAAGAGATTTATTAAACATTTGATTACTGCTTAATTCACAGTTTTCACAGAAAAAAGATAGAAGTGGTAAAACATTTTTTAATGTTCTTATATTTATATAAAAACACCTTTAAAGATATTTATTTTAAATTAATTTATTTACCTGAAAAATCTCATATTGATAGTAAAAGGATAAATTACAGGAACACTTAGGCTTTAAAGGTCATTCTAAAGGCTTGATTATTTTGGTTTACAGTCATATTAAGTGACAGTGAGTGACAAACTGTCTTAAATGAGCAAAGACTGTATATCAGGGAGTTTGTATGTAAGGAAAAAACAATCCATAATAAAATCAAAACTCAGTTCAGTAGAAACTTTTGTACAACATAAGGATATCCAGGATTTTCCTTTTAATTTAATTAACTTCAGCAACAATTATATTTTGCATGACAAATGTTCTTCTCTTTGCTTGCTTCAGTCTTCTGTCAGCTATTTGTTTGATTGTAACCACCAGCAGAAAGTGTACTTGGGAGTGGCAGTGGCCTCATTTTAGAGAAATATGAAACAGGTTGGAAAAATATTAATAAAACTTGGGAGAAAAATATTCTATGATGTCAACACAGCCTTCAAATCCATGGACTGCATTTATTAAAAAAATAAATATACACTTATGTCACACACTTGTCATTAACATTTAACGTGCAAAGAGTGGGTGCACATACTATATTTAATTAAAACACAAAATTATGACTTCCATCTGCACATGCAGACGTGAGAAGGGGCTGAAGGTGCACAAAAAATTTACATCTGGTATTCAAATACTGGCGGGGGGGGTGGTGGAGGGGGATATTTTGACCATATCAGGTATCACGTCATTCCTCTAGTGTAGAATAAAAGATACTTTATTTATTAATATTTGAAAACATTTTCAATATTTGAAGTTTCTCAGGCACTTGTATAGGGTTTAAATCATGCAGGAGAGCATAGCTTCCTGAGGTTTGGAGTTCTCTTCAGCTATTTACCTTTATTATTTTTTTATATTTTGGTTCCTTTGGAAACACACACATAATATTATTTTTCTCAGTGCTGCTTTTTCTGTAATTCTTCTGTTTTACATTTGGTGCCAAGGAGCATAGACCATGTTAAATCCATACTGCAATCTGCAAGCTCCTTAACCATATGCTATTTCTACAGCAGGTCACCTGTGGAAATGCTTTTTGTCAACCAAATCCTCCTCCTCTTGGCTTGTCACTCTGCCTGTTCACACTGGGGCTAATCCCAGTGCTGTCACACTGCAGCCACCAAAGTCACCATCTGCTCTTTGCCCTACTCCGGCCTTTGATCAAACAGTCAGCAAATCCTTCAGGATGGGGAAGGATTTCCTGGGCACCGACCATACGGCAACATATTTGCATGGACCACTATGTAGCAGTGCCTTTCCAACATCTTCTCTTGGAGCTAAGGAGAATTCTCAGTGCAAAAAACATTCATTTTTTCCCGACCAGAAGTGGCAAAGGCACTTGCACAGCTTTCAGAATAAGGTTATGTACCTCAGAGTGGCAGTGACTAACCCCACATAGGAAAAGGGGAAGGACCATGCTGCCTTTCCCACATCTGAAATATGTTTGCTGACAAGGAGTTCCGGTGGCCCAAAAAAATGTCGATTCAGAATTGTTTTGGTGACTCTGCGTGAACAGACCTGGAACTGACACAGTAAGGCTGGGTAGCTGCAAGAGGAAATCCAAAATGTCAGTGGGGATCCTGACTGTGTGACAGAGGAAGGGAACTGGAACCACTAAAATAACACAAGCCAGTAGACCTTAGCACAGCTTGCTTTTTCTGGGGAGGGGACTGATGAGCAGTGGAGGAACGCAATATATCACTTATGTCTCTGATAGGCATAATGCAGGGGCATGTAATGGTACAATTCTTGTTAAACCCTGACATTGCTTGGGGTAGGACAGTGGCTTGCAGAATTGCTGAGTAAACATAACTGTTGGGCCTTAAAATATCTGTAGACTATAACAGAATTGCTGAACTAACAAGCTGCTGAGCCAGCATAATGAATAGAACGTAGCAAAAATAATGCAATAATGTTATGGTTAAGCCAGCTGTAAATGAAAGTAAAGAGAAGGGATGTCTTTCAGCTAGTTTCAAAGAAGTGGATCCTCAGACGCTTGTCTTCGGACTGGAACAGATTCAGCAAAACAGCAGGAGGAAAGTCTGGACAGCTGAGAAAATAAGTGGACAGTGGGTTATAAAGAGACAAAAGACAACTCAGAAATTCATCCAGGTGGGGTCAGCAGAAAAGAATCAGCATTGCAGGTGTCGAGGGCAGAGAACTGTCTCTTGTGAAGGTGAGCATTTCCTTTAATGGCCTTATCCCAGGCAGTGTGTGCCTGGATCCCCCATGATGGACGTGTGACCTTAAAGTGCCAATGGAGGGAGCTTGCAAACCTTCTAATTTGGGGAAAACTTCATGATCTGGGCAGAACAGTGTCTCATAACCAAAACATTATGCTGCTAATGACCATGTGCTACTACCATTTATATTATTTCATTAGTTGTCTTATAGTATTGCTTTAAAGATAGATGATAGATAGATAGATAGATAGATAGATAGATAGATAGATAGATGCATACATTGATTCACTGCCATGTTTAGCTTATTATCTCATTGTTCAGTTGCTATAATTGTAGCCATCAGTTGGTTTTGGCTACTTCACAATTAAATATTGCTGACTCATAGTTACATGTTCTGTTGTTATACCTGTGCTTAAACAGAGGAATTTCTGCAAGTTGCCAGTTAACATAAGGTATTAAAATCATTTTATATACCCTTTGAAAAGTTAGTCTCCTTCCTCACTGGTAAATATCATTGCACATCACTGTGGTTGTGCTCCTACCCAATAGCCATAAGTCATTTGTATTGCTATCTAGTGTATATACTATCTAATTTTAGAATGGCATCTTTGTCAAGTCAAAAAGGCACAGGGTACTGATATGTAATGATTTTGCTAAACTGTTAGCCTGGTTTCTGATATGTCTGGTCCAGGAGAACTAGCAAAGCTACTGAGCTACCATACCAATGAGCAGTAATTCCCGGGTATGCTTTGGAGGATAGTGTGGATTGGAAACTGTTCCTAATAGGCAGTATGCATGTTGTCACCATTTTTTGGCAGGAAGAGAATCTAATTGTGCAGACACAAACTGCATTGTGTTGGCTTCAGGAACAAAACACAAAATCTATCTCATTTGATTAAACACACAGAGATTTATGTATTGTTCCTCCTCATGTCCATGAAACTTATGAGCGGAGTTCTACAGCTTCTAGTAGGACTTTTGCTTTACCATTAGAACAGCCGCTGTTTTGCAAAATAACACTTTTAGAAAAGTTCCATGGAACAAAACAGGGCTCATACCAACTGAATTTTGTATAAATATATTGCAAAAATACTACACAACTTAACAGAGAATGATAGTTTCTCCTAAGAGTATGGATTATTTTATAGAATATATTCATTCTGTATCACATTCAGCATATTTCAAGAGTTGTAAACAGAATATTTTGTATTTTTTCTTTATTATTAAATTAGGTTACACTTTAATCTATTAAATCAAATATTGTCCTTTACAGAGAATACATGCTCAATTTTTTTCACACCCTTTTTCTTTAGTTTTTTTCCATTTCTTTCTTGATCTGCTTTTTAATAGAAAGCAGAAACTGTATGTAAAATATAACACATTGAGCTCTCCTTTCAAGCACAAGCAGAATGTTTACTCTTAAATTAATGAAAAAAACCTTATATGTCAGCATATTTAATTTTGAGTTTATATGAATTGGAGTCATTAAGCTTAAGTCTAGACTCAGAATGACTTTTTCTTCCCCTGTCATCTGGTTTTAATTGGATCATAATTTTATGTCTTCACAGAATGACTTTCACATGTTGCTGGGTTTTTAACAAATACGTATATATGTGTATATATATACATCATTTTCTTTTCCTATTTCCTTTTCTCAAAGACTTCAAGACTTATTTAGCACTTTAAGGACTATGCCTCTCCTCTTCTCCTGTTTCTCAGATGAATTTCGAAAAAGAGGGGAAGAAGTTCCTCTATCTCTTTTACAAAGTTAATTGTTCCCTTGTGGGATAAGTCACTGATATGGGAAACGTGAAAAGAAAGTCTGCAAGGTAAAGCTCCCAGGGGTCCCACGGATGCTCACTTCAATCAGCAAAGTCTTAGAAATGGGTTGGGGATCAGATACGTTAATCGTGGAAAATCGGTGCCTAAATCCAAATATACCAGAGTGAAAATACAGCAAGCTGCTGCATTTCCGCCTTCCCAAGAAGCAGCGTTTCAGTGAGCAGCCATGTTGACAGCAGCTGCTCCTGCTGTGTCTGACTCCTCCTTGCTCCCCTTAAAGACTGCAATATTAATGTCTGTGCTTAGCCTGTGCTCAGATATCTGTATTCACATAAGCAGCTCGTTTCTTCATTTGCATCACAACAATACTCAACACATAACCAAGGCATTCTGATTTTACAGTGCCTGTTGTAATGGAATATGCTAAACAGGGAAAAGTGTAGTACTACAACTGAAAGCATTAATAATTACTGGCAGATAAATAGGCATAAGTTATGTTATATCTAAATAGCAGTACAAATGTTATAGGTCTAAATAAATTATAAACAATAATAATATTAATTAATAAAGAGGAGTTTAATTTTTTTTCTCCCTTTTTGTCTGAAATCAAGAGATAAAATCAGGCCACATTTTCAATATGAAATCTGCACTCATAAGGACTTGGTACTTCATTGTTACTTAATGAAAACTAAGATTCTAAATTTTAAATATAAATGAACAAAAATCCAAAACCAAAACAAAAAAACCCAACTGAGTTTTTATTAAAAAAATATAATTTTGTGTGATTCATGAAAAAATCATAAAAACAGCCATTATGGAAACTGTACTGTTGAGATGCTGTTCCTTGTATAGTCAAAATTAAGGTGGACTTTTCACTGTACTCTCACACAAATAAAAAGCAATCTGTGCTCTAAGACAGTTCATTTTATAATTCTTATTTTTCCTCAGAATTGAATTGTCTAAATAAATAGGAAAATAAATGCTGTTAAAAAGTGACTGCAGAATTTACTCTTTATCTCTTCCTTCATTCCTTTCCATTTATTTAACAATTTCTTCTGAAACTACCTCTGCTTTCTGTCATCTTTCTAAAGGCTCAGCAAAAACCTGTGTCACTGCCAACCGCTGCTGCACCTGATGTTTTATTTCTGCAGCTCTCTCCAAACCTGTTCATGAACCTTGAGACCTGAGTTTGTTCATGAGGCAGCCCTTTGCTTCCAGCTGTATGCAAAATAGCCAGTGGTGCCATTTATTTGAAATAAAATTTTTTCTTTAACCACAGCACACAGTTAAATTTACAGTGATGATAGCTGGGTGTTTTAACTGGGTGTGTATATTAACAGGAGACTGGAGGCATAACTGAATTCCTTTCTGGTATACTCAAAGTCACCATATGTTATTTATGCCACTTCTGCTCTTAGTGCCTCTGCCAAAAAGAAAAAAAAAAAAAAAAGTCAGTCCAACAGAGTTGTCATCTAAAAATAAACACCAATGAGATCTTCTTCCTGTGGGCTGTAAGGTCATTCTGTAACTCAGCATGGTTCATTGATCTCTTCTACCCCCTGTGCCTTTCCAGATTTATTGGAAATCTGTTCAAAGGAGAATATATCTTACCGCACACTACTCTAGGAACTGCTGCTAAACGCTGAGTAAAAGATTCTCTTCCACTCTCTTTATTCCTTGCCCTTAGAGACAGAACCAAGCAAAATCTTCCCAAGTCTCTCAGTCATCAGCCGAAAACAGATGAGCTAGGAATACAGGTTGAATACCTTCTGCTGCTTTTCCTTTGGACAAGTTCACTAGTTCAGGAAACACCTTGGGACCAATTCACGTCAGCATGTGTCTGTATTGCTTCTTTCATTAGAGTGAAGAACCTCGAAGTAATTTAAGTCAATGATCTGATTATTAATAAAGAACAGCACCAGACACAGGTCAGACATATCTGCTTTGTGTTTATTTTCCTTTTAATACATCACAGCATTAAGCAGTACTGTGAAGAGAGAAATCACATTGCAACTAGCAAGAAAGATATCTACCTATTTAATTCCTGTCAACCTAATCATATCATGGCATAGGGTAGTTCGAGTACTCATGTAAACATATGTAACTTATTAGAAAAAAACGAGTTTCATCCACATTCTCTCAGGTTACATCCCCTCTTCACAATAAATTCAGATATAAATGGAAAAAACACAAACACATGTGCTGGGAGTTTTACTGGAAGCTCAGCAGCTGGAATGTAATCACTGAAGTTTGATTCCTTCTTTTTTTTTTCTTTCCCTTTTTCTTTCTTTAAAATAAAGTTTTCTAACAAGAGTAATGTATGTGCACTCGTGCCAGTGGTATGTGTTGTAGCAGTACAGCAGCTCACATGCAGTAGAATCCTGGGGTCTGTAGAGCTCCACCAAACAAAGGGCTCGCCTTCAGGCTGCCCCTGGAACACAGTGTGCAAAAAGACAGAGAAGCTCAGTACTTCCAGAAAAAGTAAGATGAAGCACTTGAATTCCTTTGATTCTTACTATACAGGCACATCTGATTCCTACTATAGAGGCACATCTGATAGAACAAATTCGTGTCAGGCTTTTTGTAAAGTGTTATCTTCTGCTTTCCCCTACTGCTGGGACAAGGCAGCTGTGTGTCCCTTCCCCATCTGGACCTCGTCCCTCTCTTCCCTGTCTTCTCTATTCCTCTTGAACATGAACACTCATCTGCTTTTAGCCCCATGTTTTGCTGCCTAGCATGTAATGGTGGGCTAGAAAGTCTATGGTACTGAGTCCTAATAATGGAAGACTCTTCCTCAACTAGTAAATTTGATTAACACAGCAGATAAACCATTATATTAAAAGTCGGTTTGCTTTTTTTTTTTTCTTTGCCTCATCTTCCTCTTTTATTCCATGGGAGAATTGGTGCTTAAGTGGCAACAGAGTTCAGAAATTGAGTATTTCTGTCTGAGCAGACATTCAAACACCTCTGTCTCTGTCAGACACTCTCTCTATTCTCCAAAGACATCCCCACCTTCATGACCTCTCTAGTTTCCACCCAATTGATTCCTTTGCTCTCTCCCCTGAACCAAACATGTAGCACATACTGTGAACCTTACCTAAATAAACACAATGGTATTTGAAAAGGGCTTTTACGTCCATGAGTGAAAGATGTTATCTCTGCTTGGCACGCAAGAAACTCCACTGTCATACTTGTACACAGTGACTAGGAAGAAATTTCATTGAATTTCGCTTAAGTCTTAAGGTCTTGGCCTGCTTTCACTACTTCATACTTCATTTTTTAGTCAGGGTGTAACTTATTTAGAAATAATTAGTGAATTAGGTGGGTAGGTGGTGAGTGGCTTAAGTACTAACTTTCTTCCACCCCACCCTAACTGAATGCAAGGTCATTTTCAATGAGTCATAATCAGAACTTCAACCACCGCGAAGGTGGTTGTCCTATTTCTGCATACGTGCTACAAGCACAATAGTAGACTTGCTTGCCTGGTGCATTACCCCTGCATGAGAACTACATGAAAAATACTTTGTACATTTTCTTTCTTAAGCCAGGTAAATATCATCATAAACCCAGCCCAAAATACTGTCAATTCTGACATACAGCCAAACTTCCTTCTCCGCATACAGGAATTCCAGCTGAAATTTGTAGCCCAGTCCATCACAGTTATGCCCTTGAAATTATATGAGCACCTGTTTCTTCTGACATTGTAGCTTCTGCTTTGTAATGACGGCCAAGAAGGTATCTACTTCTTTTGCTAAGTAGACATTCTTTTTTGGTTTAGTAGATTCTTAAGAAATCTAAGAAATCTCCACATATTTTGCAGATAAACTTTTAATGATACTTGGAAGGCTATAAAAGTTCTATGTTTCCTGACACTGTTCCGAGAGAAATATGGTGAGATTGATCCCTCATGATTACAGGAAGTGAAGCCAGGCTGGGAAAACAAACATGCAGACAAACAAAAACATTAAGGAAGCATCAAGATACCAAAGCACTTAGTACTGTAACATTTAGACACAATTTCAGCCAGCATTTGGAGATAGGCAAGAACTTTAGTAGATAATCCTAATAAAAAGCATGCTGACATGACAGCTGTAATGTTAAAACACTGACAGAAACAGCTAGTCTAAACTAGCAGAGCAAAGAAACCCCTCTGAAGCTGTGTTTAAATTTCACAGATAAATTAAACTACGCTTCATTTATTTTTCCAGGTTCTGTTGAGGTTTAGGGCCTCAGAGAAAGAGCTTGACCTTCTCTGTCTCTCCTTCTCTCCTCCTTTTCTTCTTCTTCTTGCTGTAGTACAATCTCTAGCTCAAATAGTTAGACAGGGTTTAAAATAAGATTTACTTTTCTTGTTCAAGGCTGCACATAGCTAATTGCTTCTAAGTTAGGGCAAATCATAGGAAAAGTGGCGTTTAAGTTATTTCAGGCAGTGAGGGTGACTGACGACCAGGTCCTCTGGATCTGAAAATAAAGCTCTAACCACTGACCCTATGTACAAAAGGAGAGCATCGAAACACACCATGTCTGCAAAAAACTGGCAAGTGCAACTGAATTTTGTGCAAGTGTCCTCACAGAATCATCATTGGATAAAGCTCTTTCAAGGTTCCTTGTAATGTTGCATCTAATCTATACACCCAAGCAAGCACAAAGCAGTAAAAAGTTGTCCAGAGTTATTAAAACTCTGGCACTCTTGAACAGACACAGAGCAAGACTTTAGGTATTTGAGGAACCCTTCTGCTGAAAGTGACTCCACTTTAAGAGTTCAAGTGCTTCCAGAATAAAAAGTCATCTGAGTTGGGTTTTAAGCATTGCAAAGCTGACTTAAAGTGCACAAATTCTACCTGACTTCCACTTGAGGAACTACAGTTCTTTCTGGAGTTACACATTAATTCACAGCCACAGTAGAGAAATAACTCAAAAGATTGCTTGTCCTATAGGTGCATTACTCTAACTCCCCTTACACATGTAAATCTAGACCAAAATTTCTCAGGATTACCTCCTGAGATATCCTTGCACTTCAAAATAAAATGTGAAAGAAAAAAGGCACCTGCAAATTGTGCTGAGGATCTGTAACAATTTTGCAGTTAATGCTTTTATCCAGACATGACTGAACTTCATGCCCTCCCAAGCTCTTCCCATCTGCTCAGCGAAACACAGGGTAAGAAAACATGTCACTGCTGTAAATTGATCTTGAACTTTCCTGTCTCACATCCAGGTCTTCCAAAAAATGCTTAACACTATAGCTAAAGCTGTAATATACTCAGGTAAGAAAGAACATTGAGTTAGGCAGTCAAAATCTGGTCATCTTCTTTCTAGTGTGAATCTGGAGTAATTTCACTGAAATTAAATGTGTAAGTCCTGATTTACATTAGTAGAGAAGAAAGCAAAATTTGGCTGACAGGTTTTCTAAATTTATGGCCTTAGTAGATTGACTTAGACTCTTTTTAGGGTTAAGTAAAAAAATAACATATAATATCTTTCAAACCAATGCAATTGGGGCAACTTTAAGCCCTACACTTCACTTTTGAGTATAGAAAATATAATTTTATTGTTCATGGGGGATCTTTTATTTTATCAAGATTGCTGAAAATATAAAGGGAACTAAATATACGTACACTAAAATTACCTCCAGAAGCACATTTAAGCAAGATTTACACAACATAGTTAGAGGGGAAGAGCAAGTACAGAAAGTGTCTGCTCTGATTTACTGTAAATCTCTCCCTGGGTGATTTTGATGACTCAAGACCTGAGAAGCTTAGAAAAATATATATGAGAGTCAGCCACTGTTAACTCTATAAACACAAACAATAAATATTTTATCCCCCACTATGAAAGAAAATTATAGTGCCCTGGGCACTGAAAGAGTAACACCACCACCAAAAGAGTATTACATGTCATAAGTGCTTACAATTAATGATCAAAAGGAGAAAAAATATGCCTTAAGTCCTTTTTTTAATAAGCTTTGTATTCATGAACAACAAAATTGGCAAACATGTCTCAGTTCAAATGTTACTGTAAATATTATTTATTTATCTGGAAAGTGACTGAAGCATTTTAACACAGCAAAAAATTTCAATAGTACAATTTGTAATTCTAGAAATATCAGCATGTCTTGAGCTGCCATAATCAACTCTGTGTAATCGAATATCTCTATTCATATTTAAAAAAACCCAAAACAAACAAAAAAACCACCCCAGAACCTAAGGAAACCATCCTACTTCTGTATTTTTTCCATACTATTTAATCCTGTCTAGCTCCAGACACAGATCTAGAACTTAGAGACCGTTTGTGGTAACTATAGACATTGGACAAAAGAGTTCTGCGAAAGCTGAACAGTGGTTAAATCTATCTAATCCAAGACCCTTTGATTAAGATGAAGCTTTCAGCTCCTGACAGGACCTGTGGCCCCATGGAGAGAGGAGCCCACACTGGAGCAGGTTTGCTGGCAAGACTTGTGACCCTGTGAGGGACCCATGCTGGAGAAGTCTGTTCCTGAAAGTCTGCACACCAAGGAATGGACCCAATTTCAGATAGTTTGTGAAGAACTGCAGCCCATGGGAAGGACTTACCTTGGAGAGTTTGGTGGAGGACTGTGGCCCATGGGAGGGACCCCATGCTGGGGCAGGGGAGGAGTGTGAAGAGTCCTCTTCCTGAGGAGGAAGGAGTAGCAGAGACAATGAGTGATGTAGTGACCACAACCCCCATCCCTGTCCCCCTGTATTGGTAAAGGGAGAGGAGGTAGAGAAAATAGGGAGTGAAGTTAAACCCAGGAAGAAGGAAGGGGTGGGGGAAAGGTGTTTTAAGATTTTTTTTTTTTCTCATTATCCTACTCTGTTTTTATTTGGTAATAAATTAGATTTTTTTTTTTCCTAAATCAAGTCTGTTTTGCTCGTGAAAGTAATTGGTGAGTCATATCTCCCGGTCCTTATGTCAACCCATAAACCTTTTGTTTTCTCACCCTCCCTCTCCCCTGCTTCTCCCCCCATCATTTGGAGGAGAGGAGTGATAGAGCAGCCTTGGTGGTCACCTGGAATCCAGAAAGGGTCAAAACACTGCAGTTTGGAACCTCCCTGTCCTTCGTCATACATGATTTAGTTTTAGTATCTTTCTGGGGCCCTGTTTGGTTTATCTGTATAGAGGTAGCTTTTAATTCTCTTCTACAGTTTTCCCATCTGTAAATAGGAAAACATACCTGCTTCCCCAGCAGCGCATATTGTACTCTGTAAAGGGAAACATTAGCTATTTTCCTTAATAAAGAAAATGAAAATGAACTGTTAGAAGATACAACACATTCTTATAATCACTATAACTCTTCCAACCTGACATCCACAACAACCCCTTTATGTCATTACTTACTGTATAATGAAAATACGCTGTTGGAACAGCAGCATTGACTTTCTATAATGTCTACTCAATGAGTAATAAAGATTTTGTTACGGATATAATCTTGAGAAATATAAAGTCAGGGTGCTGTAATTTTTCTCTCCACAGTTTTAATTATTATTTTTATTATTAAAATTGGATTGACTACTTATTTAGTGTTACCTAATATATCGATTATAGAAGCTGAAATTCAGCAATGTGTTTTGCCACTTGCTTGTATGGTGTCATTTAAGGAAGCCAGACTGGGAAACTATTTTGTAATCATCTGTGGTGATACAAGACTGTATATTACTTTTAAAGTTTCAGTATACAATCTGTATTATCTATAAAAGCTTACTAGCATTATTTCTTGTTATTTGTTTCTTTTCTAACAAGTGCTAATTCAGTACATATTTGTATTCTAGCAAATTGGGAAACAGATTTTTCATAGGGAAGTGGAAAATATTGCTATGAAAATGATGTCTAATGAGGTACTTTTGGCAAATTGTAGGAGTCAAAGTTGAGAACTAATCAGTGTCTTGAGCCAAGCAAACAATAAAACATTATGTGTCTGTTGAGAACTGCCTTTGTTCTCTACTTGTTAATTTCCTGATGTTCAAATAATTTAACTTGATAAAGAACATACAAAGTGTTTATATATATATATAAATATATATATATCATTCTTTTCCACCCAGAACCTTTGGTTTGTAATAATAATAAAAAGTATACAATATCTGTTTATTTTCTGTTAGTGTTTATAGTGTAAAGTCTCGATTCTACATGCTCTTACATGTGTGAATAATTTTAAGTGGATGAGCAGAATTAAAATGTTTGCAGATGTATTTATAGAAATAAGGCCTAAATCCAGTTGGTAGTCAATTATCTTGGAAAATGGACGCTTTTCCGACAGAGCATCTACCTTTGTTGCTTCAGTTTTGTTAGCTGAATCTAGAGAAACCCTTCTCAAGTCTGTGAATGGCTGCAGTGTTGATAGATAGAAATTTTAGGTCCTTAGAAAAGAGGAGAGACGTGACACATGCCACCAAGGGCATTTGCTTCCTTTGTTAGTAGGAAAAGCATTTAAAAGCCTTAGATAAAACAGGTTTTCTTTCCACAACTACACGGCACAGTGAAGAACGGGAGTTACTGATTAGATGCTGAGGAACAAAACTTTGGTTGTAGTAGGAAGAAACCCCTTAAGTTTTTAAGATAAAGGGTTTGGTCTCCTAATCTTCCCGAATCACTCTGAAAACAGACATATTACAGGGAGATTTGACTCTCAGATATTCATGGCTCAAGGAGACAGGCATCATCAACCATAGTGGACTGTTGTTGAAGCCAACAGCTGTCCACTCTTCCCTTTCCTGGCAGTCCAGTCTGCAGGAGAGACGGGAAGAACCATGGCCCCAACACAGGGCAGACTGGGGATGAAGTCCTTGCAAGTGGCTCTGTGATATGCCTTGTCCACATCTTCAAGAAAGCGCAGGAGAGCAGAGGGAAGAGGATGGAGAATAGTGTGGGAATAGAGAGAGAGTGATAACAAATTGGCTGCCTGCAAAGCTGATAGACACCCATGGAGCCTTTTGTTTGTCTTTTAATTCCCTAGTTACTGGATGCATGTGGTGATGTGCTAATCTTGAGCATCTCTGGGCCTTTCTTACCACATGAGCAGCTGGGAGGCAGACATCTGCACTGTGAACTCACTGTGTGAGATGATTTTCTCACCTCCCTTCCCCCCTCTCCTGATCAGCGCTTTCTCTGATGAAGCCATGTGTGTATATTCAGGGATGCCTGAAGTTTCCCCTTCCCCAGAGAAGCCAGGGCTAATCTGAGGAGTCCGGTTCATAGGCAGCTTTGCAGATATTCCCACAGAAGGAAGTGAACATACAACTAATAACTAATGGCCTGGTTATTAACATTGTTTTGGCAAGGTAGTCCATGAGAGAATTGGTACCAAGAGTTAAGCTATCCTGACCTGTGCCAGGAAGCAACAATTCAGAGTGAAACAGGACATATTTGCAATTTAAGGCATTGTCAGTTTTTTCCCACACAAGCGTTTTCATTCATCCAGACTTCCAGAGCCTGCCCAAAATGAAAAGACTGACAGGCTCACCTGTCCTTCCTGGGAATTGACTGTTCATCTTGCTTGAATTGCAAACACACATACACGACAGGTTAAATGTGGGTAGGGCTAACGAGATTGTAAGGAGCAGTATCAGCATCCTGGGACAAGCTGGGCCACCCTGCACTGGGTCTGGCTGGGATGGAGTTAACTGTCTTCATAGCAGCCTGTATGGTGCTGTGTTTTGGATTTCTGACTGAAACAGTGCTGATAACACATCAATGTTTTGACTGCTGCTGAAGAGTATTTGCACGACATCAAAGCTTTCTCTTTTACTCACTCAGCACCCCAGTGCATAGGCTGGGGCAGGGCAAGAAGTTGGGAGAAAACACAGCTGACCTGAATTGGCAAAAGTGATATTTTGTACTACAGTAAAAGAGTTTCTCTTCCCAGGTGGCTGCTGCTTGCTGACTGGCTGGACATTGGTCTGCTCGTGGGGGGTGATGAGTGATTGCCTTTGCATCTCTTGTGGTAATATGCTTTCTCCCTCCCCTCCTTAATTTATTAAACTCTCTTTCCTGTAACCCACACATTTTATCTCTTGTGCTCTTCTTATTCTCTTCTCATCTTTCTGGGGGGATTAAAGGGGGAATCAGCCAATGGCTGTGGGTTGCTTAGATAACTGGCCAGGATCAACCCAGCATGGGTCCTACAGCATTTATTCAGTCATGGTGTTTCTGGCCTGGAGTGACATATATTTGGTTTGCTTACATCGTGACGTAACTCCAGCTTTGTATGGCATGTCAAAACTCTGACTCAGAAATGGGAAAGGAGAAAGAAAATTATTCTTCCAAGATCACCGGGAGAATGTGTTTAGGCACCATCTCAAGAATGTTTTGTTACTTCATGCAGATAAACATCTATTCGGGTTTTCTCCATCTGGGTGCTTATATATGCTTGCACACTGGCTGTGTGTACCATTTCTGGCTTCTACAGGTCAGTGAGGGATCTATATTCTTACATGATTTTTGCTTGTAAGGTAAAGGAGGACTGCTTTGTACTACCACTGCATTTAACTTCTGTTTCACTAGAATAATCTGGATGAGTGGCCTTTCTCAGACCCAAGTCTACATGCAATTTTCACTCTCTGTTTCATTTTACTTTTCTGAACCCTTCCACCATCAAAGTGTGCTGCTCAGCATAGCATCTGCTAGGCTACTAAAAGCCTGGAGTCAGCAGCTGTCGGTTTAGACTGTTGAGTTTACCATTTATTCCTTCTGACTGGCGCTGCAGAAGCAAACACTATAGCTTCCCTACCCTTGCTTAACAGGCAGCTGTGTCTCCTCTTAGATTTCAGTGGATGAACCCATTAGTAATTTTTATCAGTCCTCAGCTATCTGATCTTCCTATTACACATACCATTAGAGCATGTCTCAGTGATGGTAGCCCCTCAGCACTATCACACTGTTGGGCTAGTGTCAAAGGAACATGGATTGTGCATCAAACTAACACAGCTGAATGCTGTGAAAACCCTGCAACACTCATCTGAAATAATAGGGTGGGTTGAGCTTTCTCTGGTTTTAAAGGTGGTTTTTTTTCAATGTGCTAACCTCCAATAAACTGTTTCCCCACAGATTCCTTTCCACTACCTGGGAAAGAATATAACCTCACTAAAAAAAAAAAAAAAAAAAAAAAAAAAAGCCTATTTCACATAACTATCACAGCATTTTATAACTTGCATTTTACAACTTGCTTTTCACTGTAGATCAATGGATTGGCTGACTGGCAGCAGTCTAACGGCACGGAACAGAATCAGAAATCGAACAGCGTACGGTGTGGCTTTGCAACTTGCTGTAAAGTGTAACACTGCCAGTGGATGGCAAGGCTGGGTCCAAAGAAGTGGAGGTGAGAGAGGTAATTACATATAACTCACTTCCATTCCAGACGAGCAGATTTCTATGGCATATGCAGCTATACTTCTGAGCTGAAGTCAGAAACACTTTTGACTCAGAGGATGAGAACATAGTTAAATGTACATTGAAATGCAGTGAAGTACCATTATTTAAAAGATACTAATTACTGCTGTAAATGGCAAAGCGCAAAGAATGTTGGTTTTTTTCTTTATCTCTTTTTTAATCCTTAACACTTTACTCTTCCTTTTTAAGGAAATTGTCACTTCAAATGTGCAATCAATGTCACAGGTGCATGGTTCTTTGTTTTCCCTGTAAGAGTGCATATTGCTTTACAAGCAGATGCTATATTTTAATAAAAGGTATTTTGCACTGAATTTCAATATAATAGAAATGGACATTCTGTAGCATGCGTTCAAGTGTAATAAAATAGATTCATTATACTACAAGAAGGATTGTGAGTTTGAAAATATGTTTTCTTCAGAATATTTAATAGAAAAGAACATATCATTCCTGTATATAAATTGATAGAAACAGGATGCAATCACAGCGAGAATATGCACCCATTAATAGGACCAGAACAGAAAGGACTGTGATGAATATGTTTGTGATTTTCACATTTCACAAATAAATTCTATCAGCTGGCAATGAAAGCCATTTTCCCCTTAAAAAAAAAAAAAAAGGAAACAAGTTTATGTGAACTGTACAGGAGATCCTTGCATTCAAGGGCTCTTCTGCCTAGCAATACCTAATAATGTAATTGGAGTAAAAAATACTCTGCTTGATTAAAGCTAATTCTAATATTAATGAACTCTAGATAGTAAGACGTGAGAAAAGTGAGATGGGATGGGCACTGAATAAAAGAATGGTTTTTATGTAGCAAAAACATTAACAAAGCCTTAGGAAGGCTAAAGCCTTTTTATGGTGCATTGACCCTGACTCGACACCAGGTTCCCATCAAAGATGCTCTATCACTCCCCTCCTCAGCTGGTCGGGGAGAGAAAATATAATGAAAGGATCATGGGTCAAGATGAGGGCCATGGAAACAGTAATGAAAGGATCATGGATCAAGAGATCACTCACCCATTACCATCACAGGCAAAACCGACTCAATTTGGGGAGTATTAATTTAACATTATCAATGAAAACAGAGTAGGATAAAGAAAATAAAAACTAAATCTTAAAAACACCTTCCTCTCCCTTCTTCCCAGGCTTGACTTTATTCTCGATCTCTCTACCTCCTCTTCCTCAGAGGCACAGGGACATAGGGAATAGGGGTTGAGGTCAGTTCATCACACTTTATTTCTGCTGCTTCTTTCTCCTCAGGGGGAGCATTTCTGACACTTTTTCCCCTGCCCAGTGTGGGATCCCTCCCACAGGAGACAGTCCTCTACCAAATTCTCCAAGGTGAGGCCTTCCCCTGGGCTGCAGTTCTTCACGAACTATCCCAAATTGGGTCCCTTCCTTGGTGTGCAGACCTTCAGGAACAGATTTCTCCAGCGTGGGTCCCCCATGGGGTCACAAGTCCTGTCAACAAACCTGCTCCAGCACAGGCTTCCCACATAGACACAGCCTCCTTCAGGCATTAGCCTGCTCTAATGTGGGGTCTTACATGAACTGCAGATGGATATCTGCTCCACCATTAACCTCCATAGGCTACAGGAGGATAGACTGCTTTACCATGGCACAGGTAAGGAACTTCTCCACAGGCTGCATGGGAATCCAGGTGCTCTGGCACCTGGAGCACCTCCTTCCCCTCCTTCTTCACTGACATTGGTGCCTGCGGAGTTGTTCCTCTCACATATTCTCACTCATATCTCTGCGTGAAATTGCTGTAGTGCATATTTTTCCCCTTTTTTTCTCTGTTACCCCAAAGGTGCTACCACCATTGCTGATGGGCTCGGTGTTAGCCAGCGGTGGGTCCATCTTGGAACCCAATGGCATTGGCTCTGTTGGACATGGGGGAAGATTCTGGAAGCTTCTCACAGAACCCACCCCTTGTGGTCCCCCTGATACCAAAACCTTGCCACACAAAACCAATACAATTTTGAACAATCCTCCATTTTCCAAAGTAAAGTTTATGAGACACTATGTCACATCCAGTGATGATCTAATATCGAAACCATGGAAGTCATAGGACAGATTTTGTGGATGCCAAGTATTTGCATGGATTCAGTCAGCAACTAAATGCATTCATAGAAAAAAAAATCCCTCAGGTGCTATCAAGAAGAAAGAAACCCTCTGTTTAGAATTCCCTGCACGTAGCTAAAACCTGCATTTGCATAAAGAAGTATTATCGCACATATCTATCTTTCCTTTGCTAGCCATTGTTAGGAGAAAGGTAGATGGACTGTAGATTCAGCCTAGTATACACATTTTGATGATTCTAAGTACTGAATGACTAATTCACGCATTCACAACCTTCCCATCATGCCAAAGTAATGAACTACATGTATTTTTGAATAGGGTGAGAAAGGAATCAGATTAAGAATATGGTAACTAAGTCAGCAAAGTTCTCAGGGTAGTTTCTATTTTCACTCAGGCTAAGAGTAAAGACCGTGACTTGTTATGTCAAGTTAGTGTATCTTTCAAAGAAACTTTGATAAGCTAGTGGTCATATCAGTCTCATGATATAGCATACAATGCAAGATCTCCCACAAGAAATACAGCCATTGTAGACTGATAAATCCTTTATTATTCTGAAAGAAGATATGAAAATTCTTGTTCTGATTGCTTGCTCTTCTCTAGAATATTGTGCCAAATCCTAATTATCTTGGGTGTGGCATAAAACCTAAGATATATAGACAAAGAAATAGACTTCCCATTTCAGAAAGACCCGGGGATATAGCTTGCTGTAATTTAAAATGGCAAATAGACGGGGGGTTTTTTTAACTTTATACTAAAAATCTTCTCTCTGCACAATTTTCCCTTTCCACAAGATAGTTTTCCCCCTTCTATTTCAAACACCACACATCTATGACTCACTTAATGTTTACACAAATAATCCACACTTACGACCAGCATAGCAAAGGCTGAAGAAGTGGCTGTCCACAGCTTTATCCAATACCAAAAGTTATTTCAATGAAAATGGAGTACAAAATTCATTCCCACACTCCACAACTAGGTCTTGCAGAGATTGCAGCTTTTGAACAAAAGTATTATAAAACACAGAAGGAACCCCTTGAGTTTTGATATTTGAGGAAATTGACTCACATATAAGAGAAATTCTTATCTGAATCAAAGGATTGAAATTGCCCCTTACCTTTCTCTGTAAGTTTAGAACAGTTTATAACATTCAGTTTAATAATACATAGAAACTAAATACAAAATTCATTGCAAATTGCTGAATCTGGTATCCTGACAGAGGTGAGGCTGCCACAGCACCATGTTCCTAGGTCCATCTAGCAGCCAAACTGATCTGAGCATATAGCCTTGATAGCCATACACATGTATACATGCAATTCCACAATACACATATACACTGGTCTATACAGCAGCTCCAGTACTTTGCTCACAAGCCTCTGTCACACTCATAATAGTCTTGTATAATCCCAAAATTCTCCTCCCTGCATCCCATGCTAAGTCCCTCACCTGTATAGGCATTATCCACTCTCAATCTGTAAGGTGGCCTGGAGACCATCTCCCACTGACTGATGGTGATGGGTACCATTCCTGGGCCATGGGGCTGACATCCTACTTAGATACCCTTCAAAGTGCTGAGTTGGGGGACTCATTTATCTGCCTACTGGTGTTCCCGTGCCTACTGTTGTGCCTCTGGTCTTCTTCACAGGTGTGGAGATGAGCCTTTAATCACAAAACCTAAAAATACCAATTCACATGAAGTTGGGTTTTCCTGTTTGTTTTTCATCCAGATCATGACAATATCATGAGTACTGCAGGTCTGTTTGCAAACAAAAACATGTTTGTAAGCCCCATGGGCTCACATGTCAGTCAGCTGTTGCTTTTGGGCAATCTCTGTTCAGGCAGGAACCACAAGCAAAATTCATCAGTTTACTTGGCCAAGACATCTCCCTTGCACCTAAACTTTGTATTTCTTGTTCCTAAAGTGGGAAACATCGGTATGGAAGGAAGTTAGACCCTTCGAGAGCCTCAAGAGAGAGATCACCTCTGCCCAATTAAATAGCTTAATCTCCTTTCTGCAGCCCCAACTTTTAGATGAAGATGGGGAAAGATGGAGGGTACAGACTACAGTCACCTAGGGCACTTCACCACTGAGACCACCTCTTCTCACATAAAAGCACTTGCAGAGAAATGGAAGCAATTTATAGTATCTTAAGGCACATATTTAAACCAGGGCAGACTAATTGCAGACTAAAATGGCCACTCTCTCTCCAATGATAAAGGCAATCCGAGGTGATAAACTCAGATGTAAACAGTGTAGGCATCAACATTTAATCTGATGAATCTTGCCTTAAACTCATTAGTTAGATGTGTAATGTAAGAGCACTGGATGCTGCTATAAAAAAGTTTAAAGTCACCTACCTCTCAGCATGTATAATATATATATATCACTTAACATGAGAACTGATGAAGCTTAGATTTAAGTATTGGTAAAGTGCCTGAGTAGTGTAAAAGGCATTTCTTTTAATATCGTATATATGAAACTCAAGGTCCAGTAAGCTTAGCAGGTTTCTAACTTGAACATGTTTATATTAGTTTTAGAATAGTATGAGTTTAAGCCAGAAAACTCCAATCTAGAGTTTTCAAGGGGGAAAAAGTAACATTTTTTGAAAGTTTTGATTTTTTTTTTCCTAGTTTTTAAAGGTTTTATTAGTTAGAATCTATTAAGAAAAGATCAGAATAAAGCAAATCATCATATTACAGTGGAAGAAATGACAACCTTTTTCCCTCCAGAAATATTCCTAACCACTAGGCTACCAGTTCACGTCCTGTTCCTTTCACACGACGAACCAGGCCTGAGCTGATAAAGGCAGAGCTTGGAGAACATAGGCTAAAAGCAATGAATCAATTAATTACTTGAGCAAGGGTAGAGAGTTGAATCTGTACACATAAATTCCTATTCAGTATTTCTTCAAGTACCTCTTTTATTTGATATGGTCATTTAGCTGCAGCTTCCTTAAAGACAATTTTTTTTGGAGTCAGGTATGCAGTGGATCTCCTACATATCTTACTTAATTTCTGCCAACTCCCCACCCCTTCACTGAAAAATCAAACAAAACCATTTTTTTTTCTTTGTTTCTTTCTTTTTTCTGTCCTTGATATGTCTTACAAATTTTTCTCAATATTACAGTTCTTGTCGTAGTTCTAAGACTGATTTGGCAGCTGCCAAGATGCAGTCAGAGGTGAGCGCCATGATAGGGGAGTACTTAAGCACAGGTGACAGGCTGCAAGGCAGCAGCAGCATGACATTTTATCTGGAGATACAGACAATGTGGGCAATAGCACATTGCATTTGATACACACAGGGGACAGCAGTAGTAAGTATGGCAATGCACAAGTAAGTGCTTTCAAAGAATATGACAGGCAAAGTCTGATTTATATTAAGAAATGGGGGGGGGGAAAGGGAATTTAATGGAAACCAAAAGAATAGATTCTATACCTTGAGATCAATTTCATCCTACATTAAATACACTGTAAGAATACTGTACACAAAAAAAAATTAAAAAGTACTTAAAATATAGATTACACCTGTCAGATGGAAGATTTAATTCCACACAGTCCCAAACTTTGAAAAGGCTTGAGTATCCCTGCCTGATGTGCACTATATATGATGTTATTCCATGAGTGGTTCCACTGACATGAGTAAAAGTGGTAATGGTTCCTGCTTTACAAAAGCAAACCAAGGCTTTTATTTTTTTTCATTTTAATTTAGGTTCCCCCTGTAAAACTTATTTAATTTCTCTGTTGGTCATAAATCTCTGAACTACCATGAGATTCATTACAAAGTTAGAAGTCATGTATTCAAGATTTGGTACTAATACCTCTCATTCATATGTTACATTGAATTTTGTCTTAAAAGACCCTGGAAGGAAGAGAATGGAGGATACAACAGTTCATCGAGACACACCACTGGCTAACTATCTTTTTACTTTCGTTGCTCTTTTTACAGATCAACCCTGATGTTGTCACTGAGTTGTTACAAACCACAGAAGTGCAGCAGTGGAGGTATGTTGGCTTTCTGCAGCACCGTTATTCCCCACAGCTGGCAGGATTTTGGATTAAAAACCATTTCTGCCATTCTGGAATGCACATGGAGAGAGAGCAAAGAGATACATGTGCTAATAGGCTTTTAGTTTTCTTCACAGTAACCTGGATTCATGACATTTATTCAAAGTACAGCTGTTACACTCTTTCAGCTGTAGAGGAAAAAAAATTGAAGGGAAAAAAATAACTCCCTTAGGCATATTTTCCACTTATATCTGTGTTATATGGGGTTTTTTTATTTAATTATATACTGGGCCACATCCTTAATAAATATAACTCAATACAGGTTAATTTGTATTAAGTAGAATGATGTTGCTTAAATTTTTTTACATCTTTTCAAATTAAGACCTTGTGATGAAGCCAGAAGTACTTCTGTCTTCACCAAGAAGCAAGGAAAAATCTGTCTGCAAGGTAAGGATATGACATTTATCTATGTGACTATCATTTACACTGTTTCTTTTTTAGAGTTTGAATAGGTTTCACTCTTTTCACTCTCAGAATTAGTAGGCAGTTAGCTCCTTTTCCTGCCCAGTCACAGATCCTTTCAGGAGAAGATCTCCAGAGCCCTCTTGCCCTCCTGTGGAGCATGGAACCTCCTCTGGGTTGTGTTTTACAGGTATAGAGCAGCAATGTACAGCATAGGATATCATGTAAAAGAAATTTTACAGAGAACTCACCGAAGGAAGGAGCTGCGTACCGCACCAGCAAAAAATTAGTAAAAGATGAGCAGTAAAATTGCATGTGACCATATGACCACCAACGATAGCTAGTTGGTTAGATCTAAACTAAAGGAAAAGGAAGTAACAAGGCAACATCTTTTCCTGTAGAACACCGGCTTAGATAATGATTTTTCCCTATCTCTTCTGGCTCTCAAAAGATGTTTCATTATATTAAAATTTACTGGAAATTTTTAGTTAATTGCCCTGACAGACAGAGTTAATTATAGCAAATACGCCTAAGGCAGAACATGTTAAAGAGGTTGAATTTTCTTTAACTGCTCCAAAAGCCTAGTAGTCTTCCTATTCTCAGGAAGTTTGCACTATTGGTAACACAAATTTACTCTTAGGTGAGGAAATGGTGCTTGGGTTTTGTTGCCTCAGGGTTGCTTTTTTAACCTGCAATTTATTGGCAGCAGAATTTGGGAAGAGAGAAAATGTTTGCTTGCAGGATCAGTGGGAAAAGGAGAATACAAGTGAAAATGGAAAGTAACAAGTGAGAAAGACAAGATTTAAAACTATAAAGAAAAAAGCCCAAACCCTGAAACCAGCACAGTTTTGGTAATGAAATCAGCTAAATATAATAAGGAAACAATCAAACTAAGAAAAAAAAACCAGAAAAAGGAAGTGAGGTCTTAAGTAATGTAAGGCCTAAAACTTGCAAAACACTGTTGTGAGACACCAAAAAAAAAGGCAGAACCTGGGGTCCTTTAAATTAGAGGAAATATAAGTATAAATACACGGGAACAAAAGACAAATCCTTGAATATTTCTTCTGGAGTGAAAATGTCAGGCTTTTCAACAATAATGAAAAAAAGACCTGCTTAATAAATATTTTTATATATTTTCCATTCCAACCATAACTCAGGAAAATATTTAATAGCAGCTCCTAAAATTAGATATTTCAAATAAGCAGGATTAATAACTAGAAATTAGAACTATTAGAAGATCTGAGCAATGGCTGTTATGGTCAGAAAATTTTGATTTTCCATAAGTCCTGGACATGGGAGAAGTTTCAGGGAACTAGGAGGTGTCAAAATTTGTAAACAGAATGGACAGATATTATAAGCTCTAAATATATACACTACACAAAAAATATAAAATTGATAATGTAGGACTTGACTGATTTTATTAACTCCCTTTTAATTCTGTTTTAATGCCAGCTGGAATGGGGTTACTGAAAACAGATTGTATAAGCCAGCTTTCCCTTTTTTTTTTTTTAATTTCACCTGTAGCTGCTAATAGTTATTTTCCAGTGTATTTGGAATTGGAATTTGGCCTCTGGTTTTGGTTCTGGGGTGTGTTTGGTTTTTTGGGTTATTTTTTAGTTGATTGGTTGGTTGGTTGGTGTGTTTTTAGGAAAAAAAGAGTAAAAAAGCAAAGAAAAAAGCAAAAGCAAGAGTTTCTGGCTAACTCATGTCTAAGTGGATATTTTTCTAACATTGTCCTATGGGCAATCAGTTCTTAGCCAAAATGATTGCTTGGATGACCTAACTAAATATAAAGATGTAATAAATGCAAAAACCCCATGTTTGGAGAAAACAGATCCTTATGACTGGTAACTAAATTAAGAAGAATAAAAAGAAATACACGTGTACCAGTGGCGGAGAGCACTCTTTCAGAGATGTATATAATACAGATCAAGCTCACAGTACAGATGGGTCCTTTATAGCAAGAACCATGTTTCTACCACCTAGTAGACTAAAACTTCCAATACTGAAAAGGTATTGTAAAGACCATGTTCATCTGGCAATTAGAAAAATAGCCTTTTCAGATTTATATCTGAATCTGGCAAAGTAAGGAGGGACATACATAATTTAAGACAAAAATTTGTACCCTTGAATAATGGCTAATAATTTGCTGTTTATGATGAAAAATAGAAATTGCAATAAATACTGCTGTAATAATCTGGGAGAAGACAAAGTGAGAGCCAAGGTACTTCATGGCAATTTATTATTTTTACAGTGGGTTTTTTTCCTATTATTATTATTATTTATGTTCTAGGAGTACTTGTAAGTCATATCAAGGAATGGGATTCCATTACTTCAGGAACCTCAAAAATAATCTGGAAACCAAAAAGATCCCACTAAATTTAATGATTTGCATGACTTAAAAAGCTGCATGGCTAGTCCAAGCTATTTTGCCTAGGGTCCTTGCTTCGTTAAGTCAGTCTCTGTCAGGTGGCTAAGTACCTCTTTCTGAGATAGGCAAGGTGATTTGTCAGTTTTAGAGATAGACTGCCTAATCTATAAGTGTGTGTGTGTGTTTGGGTGGGGAGAGGGCAGATAAAAAAGCTAGGTGGTGAAGCACAGGGTAAAAAAAATAAAGAAGAATAAGCATCTTAATTTATATATATATATTTATATATATGTTCTAGAGAAACTGTTAGCTTGATCTCATCAGTATGATGCAGATTAAAACTTCATCTTTGCATTGGTTTTGTGTTGTGCTGCGCTGCGTATTTGAATAGTTGTCCCATATTCAAACCATTCCTAACACTAAGTAAAAGGTACACTGGATACCCCAAAAAACATGGTAAATATCTTAAAGCTTTTATAAACAAAAATGCAGTGATTCATAAGACATAAGTGCACAATCTCATTTTTGTACTGAATTTAGGATCACAAGAAAGATGACACAGCCAACATTTATTTTACATTTATTTATTTCCCCCTGATCAAGAGGAGCGGGTTGATAGTGCTTTCTATGAGCAGCTAGAAGTAGCCTCGAGATCCCAGGCCCTGGTCCTTATGGGGGACTTCAACTACCCAGATATTTGCTGGGCAAGCAATACGGCCAGTCCTATGCAGTCCAGACAATTTCTGCAGTATGTTGAGGACAATTTCCTGCTACAGATGGTGCAGGAACCTACAAGGCGAGGGCGGGTGCTGGACCTTGTTCTTACTAAAAATGATGGGCTCATTAGGGAGGTGAAGGTCGGGAGCAGCTTAGGACAAAGCGACCACAAAATGATCCAGTTCAAGATCCCGAGTGGAAGAAGCAAGCCAAAAAGCAGGATAGCTACCCTGAATTTTGGAAGACCTAACTTTGATCTCTTCCGCAGCCTTTTAGGAGCTATCCCGTGGGCTACGCTGTTAGAAGGCAAGGGAGCCTGTGAGAGCTGGCTAGCATTTAAACAGCACTTCTTCCAAGCACAGGATAGGTGCATCCCTTTGAGTAAGAAATCGGGAAAGAAAGGCAGAAGACCTGCATGGATGAGCAGGGAGCTAATGTGTAAACTCAAAGGGAAACAGAAGGTTTATGAACTATGGAAACAGGGTCTGTGCACCTGGGGGGAATATAGGGATGTTGTCAGGGCCTGTAGGGACGCGACTAGAAAGGCTAAAGCCCGCATGAAGTTGAAACTGGCAAGGGATATAAAGGATAATAAAAAGGGTTTTTTCAGATACATAAATAGTAAGAGGATGATCAGGGATAATGTAGGTCCCTTGATGAATGAGGCGGGTGTCCTGGTATTGGGTGATGATGAGAAGGTGGAAATACTGAATGCCTTCTTTGCCTCGGTCTTCACTCCAAAGGCCCCTCGGGACCCGCAGATCCTGGATGAAAGTAGGAGTGTTTGTGGAATGAAGAGCTTCCCTCTAGTTGAGGTAGGGGTGGTCCAGGAGCGGCTCAAAGGGATTAATGCAAACAAATCCATGGGCCCGGATGGGATACATCCCCGTGTGCTGAGGGAGCTGGCGGAAGTGATTGCGGAGCCGCTTGCTATCATCTTCGACAGCTCTTGGAGAACAGAAGTACCTGAGGATTGGAGGATAGCCAATATCACTCCAGTCTTCAAAAAGGGCAAGAAGGAGGACCCTAACAATTATAGGCCAGTCAGCCTCACTTCTGTGATTGAACAGCTTGTTCTGGATGCCATTACCAAGCAACTGGAAGAGAGTAGTCAGCATGGATTCACCAAGGGGAGATCATGCTCGACCAATCTCATAGCCTTCTATGGTCTCATCACAGGCTGGGTGGATGGAGGGAGAGCAGTGGATGTCACCTACCTGGACTTCAGCAAGGCTTTCGATACTGTCTCCCATGACATCCTGATAGCAAAGCTGAGAGATCATGGGATAGATGAGTGGACAGTGAGGTGGGTTGAGAACTGGCTGTCAGACCGGGCTCAGATGGTCGTGATCCGTGGAACAAAATCTGAATGGAGGCCTGTGACTAGCGGTGTTCCCCAGGGCTCAGTGTTGGGTCCAGTCCTGTTTAATATCTTCATCGACGACTTTGATGAGGGAATAGCATCCACCCTCAGCAAGTATGCCAATGATACAAAGCTGGGAGGGGTGGCTGACACGCAGGAACACTGTGCTGCCATCCAGCGAGACCTGGACAGGCTGGAAAGCTGGGCAGGGAGAAACCAGATGAGGTTTAATAAAAGCAAGTGTAAAGTCTTGCACCTGGGGAGGAATAACCGTCACTATCAGTACAGGCTGGGGGATGACCTGCTGGAGAAGAGCTCTGTGGAGAAGGACCTGGGGGTCCTGGTTGATGACAGGTTGGCTATAAGCCAGCAGTGTGCCCTGGTGGCTAAGAGGGCCAATGGGATCCTGGGATGCATCAGGAAGAGTGTGGCCAGCAGGTCGAAGGAGGTGATCCTCCCCCTCTACTCTGCCCTGGTCAGGCCCCACCTGGAGTATTGTGTCCAGTTCTGGGCTCCCTGGTATAAAAAAGACAGGGACCTCCTGGAGAGAGTCCAGAGAAGGGCTATGAAGATGATTAAGGGACTGGAACATCTCCCGTATGAGGAAAGGCTGAGTGAGCTGGGGCTGTCCAGCCTGGAGAAAAGAAAACTTAATAAATGTTTATGAATATCTTAAGTATGGGATGCAGGGGGAATTGGCCAGCCCCTTTTCAGTGGTCTGTGGAGACAGGACAAGGGGCAATGGCTGTAAACTGGAGCACAGGAAGTTCTGCACCAACATGGGGAAGAACTTTTACACAGTGAGGGTGACAGAGCCCTGGCACAGGCTGCCCAGGGAGGTGGTGGAGTCTCCTTCTCTGGAGATATTCAAGACTTGTCTGGACGCCTATCTGTGCAATATGTGTTAGGGAGCCTGCTTTGGCAGGGGGGTTGGACCCGATGATCTCTCGAGGCCCCTTCCAACCCCTACAATTCTGTGATTCTGTGATTCTGTGATTTATTTATTTATTGCTTGTAGGATAGCATCCTACAGCAGCAACCCGGTGGTGATAAGAAGAACACAAATACAAAATAAAAAAATGTCATTTATCATTTCTGCAGCTGTTCATAGTCCACGTACTGGGGAAATTTATTGCCTTCCAAAGCTTGTCCTACCGAAATAATTAAATGCCCTGCAACTACATCCCTTCACAGTCCTGTTGAAAGCTCTTGGTGTACCCTATCTGGTACATTTTAAATAAAGATTGAAATTTTGATGGCATTGGTCTAAGATGTTTGACTCATTGAAAATAACCTTTTTTTGTGGACTCAGATATTTCAGACCCACAAAAGGTCTTTTAGCTTAGATTTTTAGTTTGAATGAAGTACAGCAAGCTGGTCTTTCAAATTATATCAGTTAAAATACGGAACACCTTCTCTCCTTCTCCCAGTGAGGACACTGGGGTTGAGGTTAAGTTTTAGGCGTGTTAGTACATTTCTTGACAGTGAAAATAATGCAGACCTTTTCACTGATTATTAGTCAATAAGTAAGTTCCAAATTATTTAAATTATTTCACTCATTGTACTTGAGTGTGAGAGATCTATGTTCTGTATTTCAATGTTTAGGGTGCTCAGATGGGCAGTAGAACAGTAATACAATAGGGATTTATGAACACAGTAACAAAATAAAGCTCTTAAATTATCAACAAAATGTTCTTAATATATTAATGATTTTTTCCCCATTTATTTCCCTGCCAACATCATCTAATAGCTGCAACATAATTTCATCCTTGTCTATGTAACACATTTGATGTATTTTTAAAAAGCTTATTTGTACTCTCCCTCAGCCTTTCATTTTTTGGCTAAGCATTCTACATATATTTCAGATAAAATCTAACAATGCTTTTTATAATGACATTAATGTTTCCCTTTCTCTGCTGGATATACCTCTTGTAGTCATTATAGCCATATTGCTTTGAGCTTATAGACACTTCATGACAGGAGTGCATACAGGTTTTATAAATTCTCATCTTATTGATGAAATTTATATTTGTCTTGTTCATCTTATTTCTTAATGTCTGTCATGATATCCTAATTTTCCTGAAGAATTCTTCTAACTCTGTGCATCACTAGCTTTTATTATCACTATACTGTTTTCTGCAGCAGAGCTGTTAATTCAGCAGTTATGTTAGAATTTTTTTCATACCAATACATGTGACTAAGAATAGCCTCCTTACAACCTCAGAGTTTGACTTTCAGCACAACCTCTTTTTTCTTTATTAGTTCCTTAACCCCTACAATTCTGGAAATAATGGCCATTTTCTCTAGGTAACCTAAAACTTTCAGGTGGAACCAGAACCATTTTTTCTTTTTTTTTTTTTTTTTTTTAAATTACAGTGTATATGAATTAGATCTGTATTTTCATTTACTAAAATAATTACTCATTAGAAAAGATATCATCTAGTTTGCTACAACTTACCTTTGATCGTATCATGTGAAATTGCATCACATTCGCCATTTACCTCCACATTCCTCTTTCTGTAATTCAAGTTTTGTTCAGCCTTGCATGCTATTCAAAGCCCGACTTCAGCATGCAATATCTTTATTACATTACTCTTCAAACATAATGTACCATTATAAACTTAACAAACTGATTTAAAGTACCATAAGGCTTGTGCTAGGTTTGCAATTATTTTTTTTTAATATATACTTTTGGAATGAAAAATTAACTTTTTGTGGTAGTTATTTTTTTGCTTTTCCCACTGTGATTAATTTCTTTTCTTTATATCTCTTATGTGTATTTTTCCTTTCTGTTTTTATTCAATATAATGTCTGAAACTCTTACTGAAAAAGTATGCAGTTACATACAGACTTTTTTCCTTTTTTTATTTTTTAATCTGTCCCATCATTACAGAGTGGCCTCATTTCTTCTTTCCTCATCCATCAGGTTCTCCATTCCTTTCAAATGCTAGATCAGTTCTTCCCCCTCCCCCCACAATTAGAATTTAAAGTCTGTTTCAATTTAACAGACAGTAGAAACATTTTAAAGTCTGTTAGAATAGGCTATGTTTCTTTGATACTCAGTGCTTTGAGCTTCCATATGAGGCCTATCCTTGTTTCCCTTTCCACATAGTGTTTCTGTAAAGTATTTATCTTTACACTGTATGTTGCAGAGACCATGTTTTCTAAATGCTTATAAAAGGTCTAGGTAACTGTAGTTTCTGTCCTCAATGTAAGTGATCACGATTATATGATGAAAAAGTTAGATGTGCAAGATCAGGGATAGAATGTGTTCACAGTATTAAATGTAAAACACACAAAGAATCTGAAGTAATTTACCTTATTTTTTTAACTGCAAATTCACTCCTGACCTATGGAGTTTGTGTGCCAAGAAGAGTTTCCCTATTACTCTCAATCAGCACATGAGGCATTTGTTTTCTTAAACACAGGAGGAAATGACACAAGGAATTAGATAACATTCGTGTTAAAACCCTACCAGAAGACAGGTGCTAACAAAGATATATTTTATATGACTCCATAGCAGACTGGATGTTCTGTGCTAAATAATAGAAATCTATCTTCATTGATGCAGGGGAGTTGATCATTCAGAAGTGATATAAGGGAAGAAAGTTGCAAAGAAGCAATTGGTCACCACTGAAAAATAGAAATAAGTTTTACAACTTGAGTAATTTTATGATTTATTTATTTTATAAAATTCAGTATTTTTTAAGTTGTCAGACCTCCTCAGCACTCACTCTGCTTTCTAGATGGATCTTTTGGCATTTACAGTGCCCCCTATCTTCATTAAGCTCCCACTGCTGTTGCTTTTCTTTTGGTTCTTCAGTTACAGGCCAGTCCTCATCTGATACAGAGGCACGTGGCAATGCTGAAGTTACTGAGCTGTTCCTAGTCCAACTAATATCATCCACTCATTATGCTTTTAAGATATTTGCTGAATTATTTAGTCATTTTATATATGTATATTTATGATGCCTATACATAAAATGGGACCTGTTGCTAAAATCCTGAAAATATCTGCTGTATCTCTGCTCTGCATAGGAGCAATTGAAGGTTCTAAATTCATTTTGCATGTGCAAAAGCCCAATCCAATTAAATTATCTTTATCCAATTAAATTATTTAATCAACAAACGATCACTGACTCCAACATACAGGTAAAAATATGCGACTGAACACCTCAGCTCAACCTGCAAGTAGATATATATATACATTGGATTAGACATAAATAACATTAAATGCCTGGATTGTCTAGTGTAAAAACACAGGTTTCCAGTCCTTCCATTAGTAGCCAAAATCATTGACTTATGTTGTGAAGAAAGAACAACTTCTTGCCTGTAGCATTTCTCAGTCTAGACAGAATGGCTAAATTCATCCAAGAGGAGATACACAGGCCTGGTAACTAGCCACAGAAAACCAATCATAAGAGACTGCAGATGTGATTTGCTCATCACTTGGCAGTGCTGGAATTCATAAGAGTGACCTGTTACATGCTGTCATTTATGCTATCTGATATATGTATAATTGATCACTTTTTTTTTTTTTTTTTTTTTTTTTACTTATCCAGATTAATTCAATGACTCTTTTGGGTGGGGATTCTTTTTGGTATCCATACTCTGAAAATCAAAATCTATGTATATTTTGCTTTCTTAGTTAACTGTAAAAATTATCTGCTGCCAGGCCTAAAATAATTATCTGCTGCCTTTTTTTCCTAAAAAATGGAAAAGCATGAAGTGAAGGTAATGAAACCGAAACCATTATAAGATTAGACATCTCTCAGGCATCTGTGGTTGTAAATGGAGTAAGGGTCTTTTAGAAATAATGTAACTTGTGTTTCCATGTCTGAATTTTCCTTCTGCTCCTTTCTCGGCAAGGTGTTGTTGATAGTAAGGCATGTGAAGGAGCTATGGTGAGCTTAAAAAGTAACTTTTCTCCTGTTACATGGATTGAAACAGGGATCTGATTTAAAAAATGGAATTGACTAAAGCACATACAGGAGTCTTTTAGTTTTGTGATAAGATCTCCTTATTTTATTGCCTGGTTTACAAACAGAGACCTGTTCCGCCAGTTAACTTCATGCTTCTTTTGGTGTATTAAAAGCTAGCAATAGACCACAGGGACAAATCATTACTTTCATTCAGCTAGTTGCACACAGGTAAAGGGAATGTAGAATAGTAGAGGAAATAGTCCTTAGGTACAAGTATGGAAAATTTGGATTAGAGTTGTTTTATGATCTAGAGCTATGCTTTGGGAACATCCACAGAAAACAGTGTTTTATAATCGTCTTCTACATGTAAGAGACAGGATTGGTGCTTAATAAAATGTTCAGTCTCCATGTACTTCAGTAGGTGCTGATGGTTTCGTCCTGTATTCTTTATACAGTAACTCATTTATGTGAAAATGCCCCGAAATGAAAACTGCAGCTTTTTTTTAACTCATTTGCTTCAGTGAAACTAACTATACAGGAAAGAAGCAATGCAGATTTAAGGCCAGTCTGTGTTAGCACATCTTCAGGTTTCTCTCTGGTAGCATAGAACATTATGTTTGGTTTGCATTACATTTTGTTTTCTTTCGTGTTCACTGGGAAATTCACTTCACATTCTGTTTCATGTGTACGAAATATTTAAATAATCTTCTCAGAGTTTTCCGTATGTTTCTATTTCACTGATGGAACCCCCTTCTTTGCTTCATTTATCACCAATAGGTTTTCCTTGTTATTAATCAAAGACTACATAACCTAGTGGGGAAAGCTCCTTGCCACTGTATCTTAAAAACATCAGTTCAATAAAATCCCGTATCTATTAAATTTCTTATACATACCATGATATGCATGTAACTATATTTTACCAATAACTGAGAGCAAATATAAAAATGCACAATGCAAATATACAAATGCACACCTTTAGTTCTTCTAATACAGATTTCTCTTAACATGACTAATGTAGTTGACAATATCCATATTTATTAACTAAATAAATTTTAATGGGTAACCTACTTGTTAAAAATATATCACATATATATGTATATGCAGAGAGATTTAAAATAAAATCCATAAATAATAAATCAAAGTATTTGATCTGGAACTCCTCCTGTTTGCCAGCTGCTTTACATAATACATTTTTTTTGCAGTATACATATTTACTCAATCATCACAGAGACTGAAATGTAGGTAAACAATGCACAACATGTTTCGAAAACTAAGTAATTTATGGCAGTGGAATATTTTTCCAAGCCCTTGTAACTCAATGTTTGTTATCAGATCCAACAACAGAGAATTTTTAAAAAATATGCATCATAAACACAGATATATTTATGCAATACACTGCTGAATGAAGGGTTAAATATCAGGAAATCTGTTCACTGGCAATTAAAAATTGGAAAAGCGTTATAAAAAATAAAATATGTTTTAGTACCAAAAAGAAGCAGGTTGGGAAAATAAAAGTTAAGACTTTATGGGTTTTATATTATTATTGTTGCTTTTGGGTGAACATTAACACACTGAATCAGTATAGATTAACTCTTCATTAATTCTTAAATCATTAAAATTAATCTCAAGCCCTTTGTTCTTATCTTCTGACAGCCTTGCCTTCTGAAATAGTATTGGGACTGATAGTCAACCTTAGAGCCAGCTTTGAGTAGGCACATTTGCCTTTTCATATGAAATCCTTGTTCACATTCATACATATATTTAATCTCAAAATGTAGAAATATTTGCAATATATTTAAATCTATATATTTAGATTAGATTAAAATAATCCAGTGTATATTTCCTAGGGCATTACTTTTCCTTAAATATTAATTATTTTTAAAATAGCAAAAGTTTTACTCTATCACAAAACCATGAGGAAATAGATGCAAATCTTGATTGTCTATGCAAACACTAATCTCACATTCTGTTTTCACATTTGTATTGAGCACTGGAGGTTTGCTTTTGAATTGAAATGCTATTGATATCTGCGTGCGCTTATCAGCTCAGGATAGAGAAGTTGTCTCCGCTTCCATGCTCTTAAAATTTGCAAAGAGGTTGTTGTTTTAGATGTTATTTTTTTCTAGTAAAGCGACAGCTCATTAGGTCTCATTACTAGTCAGCAGCTGTCACAGAGCATGGATTTCCAACTTATGGCAATACATCTCTTCACAAAAGCTTTCCCCCAAAATGGAGAATCAATTTATTTTGTCATTAACCTCAAATGACATTATACATGGCTGCATTTACACCTTTCATTCTGCTGAAGAGGATTTCAAAATTCAGTAGTTTAAACTTAGTTTATGGTATTTATTCTCCTTAAAATGCCGTTTCATGCTATTGGAAAACTGTAAACCAATAAATGAAATGAAAAATAAGATATTTCATCGCAAAATTCTGTCAAAAATATATGAGTAAAATATTTTACTTGATTCTCTTCATAGTCTGCAAAGAAACAGGAATTCCAGTAAAATCATTGCTTCAATCAAACCAAGAGGTAAACTTCTGCTAGAGAAGTATGGTCGGGCATCTCCCATCCGTTTCATCAGAATCAGCAAGTTCCCTGTGTTATATTGAGGGAAAAAAACGTGTGTGTAGTACAACTTCAGGGTTATTAAAGTTAATTTAGCATTTCTGAGTAAGTGCATTTCAAATATTTTACTTCTGAAAAGTCTTTTACAGCCCTTACATTAAAATTAGAAGAAATAGGACTGTTATTTGATAAGCTAGAAACAATATACAGTCATCTTATTATTTGGACATTTCTTTCATCTTTTAGAAAATATGAAATGAGTAATTGCACACAATATTGCAGGTCCAAATGTTAAAAACCACAGAAACTGCCAGCCAAATGCTGTCATATCAAGCATTTTGCATCCTTAGGCAGAAACATGAGTTTAGCAGTAACCAACCTTTCCCAATTGACGGTGCCCTTATTAAAATCTGAAGACCTAAGGATACTTACAGAAGACAAGAGCTTCAATAACAAAAATAGAGAAAGAATGCAATTTGTTAGACATTTTCTGAGAAAGAGGAGATAGAAAATCTCTGATTTATAGCATAGACTCTGATGTCACTGTCCCGTATTTCGTTTGATCCTTAATGTGTCTTTTTTTTGTCTACAAAGCATTTGAGAGTTCTGTTTTCTTTGTTGTTTTCTTCCTTGTTTCCACTTGATATAAAGAACATAGGTGTGCCAAATTAGTGTCTTCCACAGGAGAAAGGTGATCTGTTCTTTTGTTGACTACATTGACTTTTAAACAAATGTTTTCTCATTTTACCATCTGTCACTAGTGGAATGTTAACAGCATGTAACTATGGAATTCTATTGAATATTTTATACAAAGCACAAATCCCAATAACTATTGTGTGAGACTGCAAAAACTTAGGAGAAAAAGAAATACTATGGAACATTAAAGCAAGGTGAGTTATAAAAGCCACTTTTTAGGGTCTGAATAAGAACATTTAGATATTTTATGGACAAAAGAGCATTATCTACTTTGACAATTGTGACTTGCCCTTGGGAAGGGGATGTTAAAACTTGGGATGCACACGTTAACAATACAAACAGCCAGGGCTATGCATCCTTAAGTAAGCTTTTGTACAAAAATACCTATGTTTCATCTCTTTGTCTCTACACTACTTAACTTAGGACATGTGACAGGTCCTGTACCACCCATGCACAGTAGAAGCCTTTGGTCTCACACCCACATAGACAATTTCCAGTCATCTGCCAATGACAGGCCTTACAGCTAGAATGAATTGCAGCCACCTGAGGAGGTATTACAGCTTTCCAAGCTGTGCCTGGAGAAGCCAGGTACTGCAGAATGAAATGTGAAATGCTGACATGTTTCTGAGGGAGTCGTCAGAGTGCAATTCTTCGTACCCAGCTTTATGTAGCTTATAATGCATTTGTAAATTTCCACTAGCTATTGTAGATGGTAGTCAAAGAAAAGAACAAGACATTTGCAAAAGGCAATTCAGTTCCCTTGCAGGTGACACCAGTAAAGCTAGATGAGAAGACCCTGCCACAGTATACCAGCGTGTTTACAGTGAAGCTACTGGAGGACAGAAATATATCACAACTGACTTATTTTCTATATTTTTAAAGAAACTAATAACTCACGTTAATTTATATGAGGATTCTGATCCTGTGGTAGGTGTTAGGAATGCTCTGAGTGCACTGGCCAGACAGAGGATTTAGGGAAAGGGACATCTTTTTTCTGAATCCTTGCCAAGCTAAACAGGACAACTTGTAACCACGAATATAACAAGTCTAAGTAATAAACTGAGCTATGCAGAATGTATTGACCTCTGCCAATATGCAGTTATAGCACTTTCAGGAACTCTAAAGGTAAAAATAATGACATCTGCGGAGTACAAGTGCTTCCACAATGAAGTGGCCTTGAGATCACAACTTAGAACTTAAGCATGTAAGTCCTTTTCTGATACCTAGATTTATGTGATATGCCAAAGATCACAAAGGCAATCCACGGCAGAGAAAGGATTTGACCCAAGACCTCAACTCCTGAGCTAATATTTGAAATACTCTACAAATCAGTCTTTCTTTCTGACAGTTCACTATGTCAGAATGTAATTTGTTTCTAAGCAAAACATGTTCCAGATGGTTTGCATTTGTAACCATGCTTGAGGAGGAATTATGAATGTATTTGTTTGGCTTCCATGTTAGAATTACATGATGAAATACTTGCCATTTATGAGTGTCTGGACCTAATATTTACATACAGTTTACACTTTCTAGAGTCAGATTCATACCGGGTTTTACCCCAGCTGCCCTTGACAGAAATTAGGCATGGACACAAAAGACTTTTTGCTCATAATGAGGATGTCTGAAACTGAATTTCTTCACAGTCCAGGATTTTGTTTCTACTAATGTGCTAAGCAAGCTGCTACTGCTTTCTTCAAAATGTGGGAATGTTTTCAAATTTGTGTGAATGAGCTCAAAATATTGAACTGAAACTATAGGGGAACATAAATGAAGAGGAAAACAGATTTTTGACATTTTCTACAAAATAGATGTTGTCCTCCTAACTAAAACACTTCACCAGCTTCAGCAGACCATATTTCTATATTTAAATCCTCCAAGAACATCCCACGATTTTTCAGGTTATATTCATGAGTCATGTAGCTGGATTGGAACTCAGCTTTGAAGTGCCTTGTGGCATGCTGGACTGACAAACATTTCCCTTGGAAATTCAGGCCAAAGTTCCATTCAACAGGAAAATAAAATAACTTTTAATTAATTAAGCTAATTCAACGTGCTTAAGCGGTTTCAATTTTACTATTAATATGTTAATTAACATCTGATGGTGTCATAATAATTAGGGGGTTGCATGCTAATTCTATCTTGTTTGTTTTGGGGTTTTTTAGTTCTATTCAACAATTTTACATTGTGTAAATAGAGTTTATCTTTCTCTGCCTTATTACAATATATTATTTCTTTATAGAGATTATATGGTTTATTAATTAATTTGCAAAAAGCTAATAATTTATCTCTAATAGGATCTCTGATGGAATGAAATCAGTAGTCTTTCCTTTGAAATAGAGTCAACCAAGAGGCGCTGTGAAATCTTGGGAGGTAGGGGAATAAAAATGCCATTTTTTGCAATAATCAAGTCTAGCCATAGTGGAAGACTGGAAATTTCAGACTGATAAGGGAAAATAATGATTTTATTAAAAACTTTACAGGAGATTCTTTGCAAGGCACTGGAGCAAGTTGTCCAGAGAGGTTGTGGAAGCCCCATCCCTGGAATTTTTTGAGGCCAGGTTGGATGAGGCTTTGGGCAACCTGATCGAGTGTAGGTTGTCCCTGCCCATGGCAGAGGTCTTGGAACCCAAAGCATTCTATGAATTTTCAAAAAATGTGAAGCTTGACCAGTGAAATACACACAGTGAAATCTCAGGAAAAAAATTGAACTAAACAAGGCACCAAAAATGAAACCCCAATTTTTTTATTTAAAAAAACCTAAACTGTTTTTCATAAGGTATGTTTATAAATCAGCAGTTAAAATATTTTTCATAAGGTATGTTTATAAATCAGCAGTTAAAATAGCTAGTAAATCTGGTTCTGTTTTTCTCTAAACCAACTTCCTTTAAAAATCATTTATGGTCCTCCTTCTGTTCATACAGTGGGTAAATTGCTTCACACACACACACAAAAAAAGTCCTTCTTATTAATTTTATTGTTTAATTAGACACTAGTCCTCTAAGGACAAAATGACCCGTATTACAGTGATTGCACAGTTGTGGCTGTGATTGAAATCTCTGACTGTTACAACATACAGCAGCAGTAATATCTCTGTCCTGTCACCGATGACTGGAACTGTTAAAGGAGAGCTTATTCATCATAAAGTTCTTCCCCTGGCTGTCTGTAGAAGCAAATTTTACTCTTTAAATAAAGAGTAGGTGAAAGCTATATAACTAAACAAAGGCCAGTGTGCAGCAGATGATGCAGTAAATTGGCAATGTATGAGAACTGAAAGTAACCAAAACTTATACAGCAGTAGATGAGTTCCTTCAAGTAAATTGCTTTCCATACTATTGCTAAAGATAAAACAATTATGATTTATACTAAGTATATAGCAAATTGCATGAAATGCTTGATTTATTTTCCAGGCTATTTCAAAACACGACACTAGACACCAGTTATCAGGGTGTTCTTGCCACAAAATTTCTCTACTTTGGATGTTTCTCAATGTGCTGTGACAGGTCCACATTTTCTTATTCTGTGCCATACATTTATCATTAATTATGGTGAGATACTCTTGTGTATTCTGATAATTGCTCAGGCTTTGGCAAAATACAAACTCAGCTATGGAATTTAACATAGTTGACTAAAGAAAGTAGCAGTATGCCTGCAATTTTCATGCTGTTGTTCATGTCTTTTTACATGCAGATCCAGCTGTCTCAATGGGGAAGTAAGGACTGTAGTTCATTTTGAGGGGAAAAAACATCAAACACTGTTTTAGTTGTTGATATATGTGCTCCGTAACATTACAGTCTTTTTCTGCTGCACGTCATTCTCTTCCTTTGTCTTCCCAGAAACTTCATTCAAGCTGTTTATAAGCACATCATGAGAAATTTTTGTTGCTTCTTTTTATTTTTGCCAAGTAGCGCAGAATCTGCTGGACTTTTGGAAATACCTATGGCCTGTCCTTCAAGTGGCAAGCTGACATTTTTAATTGCTTTCAGGCTTGTGGTTTCTTTCTCATGAATTAGTCAAAGTAAAGTTTGCTTATTTCTTTGTTTCTTTTATTCTTATTTTTGCTTATTTCTTTTCTTCTCAAAGAATGGTCCCAGAACCTGGCATAAGGAAAAAAAAAAAAAAAAAAAGAAAAAAAGTCATAGTAATAATAATAACCGTATGGCATCAGCTGAAAAGACAGACATTATAATTTTTTGAAGCAAGGAATCAAACCAACCTTTGCCACCATACCCTGTTCAGACCCCCACCACTTCCCCTAAAAAAAACATCCCAAAGAGTAACCAGGGAGGGTCTTGTGTAACATTTTTGAAAAATGCTGGTTTAGGGGAGAAGCTATATTTTCTTTAGTGTTCTTTATCAGCAGATCTCGCCCTTTCTTATAACTCTCTATTTTACAAATAAGGAACTAAGGCACAATAATGTGACCTTGTTTTCTAAGGTCAAAAAGTGCTGCTGAGCAGGAAATCGAAGCTGAAATCCTTCTCTATGACAGCTCATTGACTAAGACCTGCAGAATCCAGGGTTAACCTGTTTGATGTTTGTTTCTAGGGTGGAAAAAATGTAAGGGGCTACAAAGAAGTATGAGTTTCAGCTTCCATAACATTCATTAAAGAAAGAAAATTTCTTAATGACGTGTTTTATGAATCCAGCTGTTAACTGCATTCTGTACTGCAAAACTGCTCTTTCTGTCAAATTTGACTGTCAATTACAAAATCCCCCTCGGAGGGATTTAGCACACAAAAAATGGAATCAATATATTGAAGACATTCTTATATCCTAACAGTGATATGCAGATCCCAGGTTTTTAACTTAGTCTTCATCTTAGTCTTACAAGTCTCCAGTCTCCTGAAGATTATTTCAGATGAAAAATACTCTGTAGCATGTTTTATTACCTCTTGCTGAAGTTAAGTCTCTCTGAATGACCAAGAAGATGATGAAGCTGCCTTTTAATCCCAACTCCAAATTGGATAGGCATCAGTATGAATGTGTGTCTTCAACTTCCTAACCAATTTTTCTAAGCTATTTGCTACACATTCTGCCTTGGTTACCTTTTTGCCAGAGTATGTCTGCCAGCATAACTCTTTGTGATCACCTTCCCTCTGTGCAGGCTTCTTCCTAGGCTTTAAAAGTGTAAAGTTCAGTGGTAAAACACAGCTAGATATCAGATGCTCAGCAGAAGCTGAGACCTACATATGGAAACTTAACTCCCATGTAATTTTAAGCACTTGCAGTACTGTGATATAACTTAATGATGACTGTTTTGCTAATAGTTGAAGATAGGTGCTTAAAGAGTAACGTGTGTCCAATATTTCTTTGTGAAACGCCTTACGATTTTTTTGAGGTTGGGTTTTTTGGTTTTTTTTTAAGATCTATTGTAGTCTAGCCCCAGCCATCAGCTGAGCGCCACACACTGCTTGGTCACCCCTCCTCCCTGGTTCCATGGGGAGAACTATGGGAAGAGAAAGGCAAACCTTATGGGTTGGCATATGGACAGTTTACTGTGACATCAAAGGGAGAGGGAAACAATGACAATAGGATTTAGAATATACAAAACTCATGATACACAATACAGTTTCTCACTGAACAGCACAACACAGACCATACACTCAGACCCATCTTGCAGCTGGAGTGCCCTGGAGCTGCACGTCCTAGCTCCCCATCTTGCCCCCTTTTATACTGATCATGATGTTGTATGGTAAGGAATGCCTCCTTTGATTAGTTTTCATCACCTTTCCTAGCTTTGTCCCATGCACATTTTCTGTTGAAAATTAACCCTATCCTAGCTCAACCCAGGGCAAGATCAAAGTGAATTCTTACTTTATTTTTGTAGGAGAAATAAAGAATTAAGGATAGAATTTATTTTCAGTCTCAGAAAAAAGGATGTTGTGCCTCTGGTTGACTGGGTTTTTGTCACAGACCTATTTTAATTCCCTGTTCAGTATAGGAAAGATTAAACCTCTACTTTAAAATGTTTTTATTTGCTTCTTGCAGCTTTATATCCCTTCTCCAAACCTTCATTTTTCCACCTTCTATTTGACCTAGTTATTAGTGGAAATCCAGATTTAGCAAAAAGTGAGCAGTCAATAATTTATTAGGATTAATAAATATGACAAATATTATGTTGTTGCATAATGAAACCAGAGCCTTGAATAAGCATGATAAAAAATGTTGTGTAGATTAAGTTTACGATTTCATTGGGCAGAGTTGTACATTACAGTTTGAGGACAAAGGAGTTCAAATAAAAACTGAGGAACCTTGACAAGGTCATAGAGAATACAGGAACATATGAACCCAGATGTTAGCAGTAAAACGTCTGGCTCTATTTTCCAGGCAAACTGATGGAATTAAGATTTAGATTAAAGTCAGTGTAGCTCCGTTGCTTTCAGTGGAATTAGGATGATTGTCGTCATGGGGAACTTCACATGACTGAAAACTCAGTATATTCCCATTCTTTGCACTTGTTACTCTCCTACTTAGTGGATCTTTAACCTATGAAATCCTTTGTTGCAAGATAAATATGTGATATTAATCAATGGGATTTGCATCAGAGAGGTGTATTACATGATTTGTTTATGTAAATAACACAAGAAGTGAACACTCCAAGGGCAAACAGTAAGTGATGTTTGATTGGAGCTATTAAGACTGATGTGAAATGCCATTTAATAAAATAATGCCATGTGACTTTTAGTGCTAGAATAATCTAAAAGGTTAACATGTCATTTAGAAAGAAGGAACAAATAGCATTTCTATTTACTGTTTAAAGATATGAATTATATTTCTGCTGTTATACTTAAAAACAAAATTGTAAATAATTGTCCATTATCATTTGAAAATGGCCAGGTATCTAATGAATGTGTGTGTTCAGAGAGCCAGTCTATGACAATAAATTATTATTACTAAACGATAGAGAAAATGAGTGTATTTTCACATGAAGAATTAATTACTTCTCTTACTTCATACAGCAGGGGAGAGTTACCTCTTAAGTCTCCTTCTTGTTTCCTTGGAAGTTTTTTCTTCTGCTGGACCTCTGAGAAGATATTTCTTACGCCCTTTCTACATGCATCATTGTGTTCAGTCACATAAAGTTTAGAGAACCAGCATAACTTAAATCTTATTTAAATGTTATCATAAATAAAAACTTGCATAGTGCACAAGTTTTTTGCTTGAGACTTTGATGCAAGAATTAACTTCTTTCTTGTTCAATACATTAATTATATAGTCTAGGAGCAGAAACATTGTTTTCCAGTTTAGGTGACCAGTTGCACACCAGTGTAACTTGAAGTAAAAATATTCTGGTATTTGTAATGGCGTAAAGAGATATGTTCACTTAGGTCATTCCAGGAGCTCAGAAAATGAATGATATACTGCTCCTGACTGATTCTATAGCTTCTGCACCCATTCATCTAGCAAAGCTCATACATCCCTTTGCACTAGCTAAGGTACAATGATCAATAAGGTTAGTGACTCTGAACATAATTTTCTCATTTTATTTAGTTTCCACATGGAAGGAAATAGTAGCTATGTAAAAGCTGACTTGTGAAGTGTCAGAGATGCACAAAGAGAGCCATCCATCCCTATATAGCCAAGTTCTTTCCCATCTTACTAATTGTTGTTTGTAGAGCTATTGCACTTCTGTAGAATAGCAGCAACAGAGACACTTGGTAGCATGTGTTTCTTTGCTCTTGGAAATTGTTTGACCATGATAAACTCTTTGAAGAAATAGAAGAGTTGAAAAAATTAATTATTAACATTGCCATGTTTCTTTCCTCACTTTCAGCATCTTACTGCTTTACCCTGCTTGATGATGCAAATCAGGTGTAGTTTAAATCAAGTCAGATAGTCACAGCCATTTTGCCTCAAGGGAACACTACAACAGAGGCAACATTCTGAGAAACCTTATCCATTTTTCATAATGAAGAAACATAGCTATTTAGTAACATTGGCATCACCATCTTGAATTAGATCCATGACTTTTCAAATTACATTTCCTGTGGCAAACACCAGACTGTTTACAAGTGTGACAAAGAACGGGAGTTTTTCCTTTCCTTGAATAGGTAGGAACTGCCCATCCTTCTGATAAGCAGCTTTGATATTATTGTTCCTGGATATATACAGCAGTCCCCACTGATCAAGAGTTATCATATCCACAGTAAAGACAGAATAGGATAGGAAGTATGTTTGAAATGTAGCTGCCCCGAATTAGAACAACTACGAAAGGGGCTGACATCCTCTCTTCTGGAAGATGCTACCACAAAGCAAAATTGAATGTAGGGCTATGTGCTTGCTTCAGATACTGAAAGAACATCCATCATGTCCCTAGAACTTTTATTTCAGGGGAACAAACATTCTGAGATGGCTTAAATATCTAATTTATCTACCCTGGGATTTGTAGTGCTCTGCTACCAGGCACTGGAACTGATGCTTGTTATGATCCCAAGGAAAAGATCACTTAGGTTTGGTAAGATACTGCTTAAAAATACCATGTATTGGAGCTAACACTGTAGGGAAAAAGAGGATAGTATGGATAATTTTGTATGCCTTCAGATGTCGGGAACAGTTATGTATCATCAGACAGACCTCCTCTAGTCAGGGAACAGAAAATAAAGCAGATCCCATCTGTTAGATGGCATTTTGGTTTTTACAGCTCTTACAGGATATTCTTAGACAAGAACAATTCCATTAATCATTTCTAGTGTCAAAAAAAAAAAAAAGTTCACATGAGAACATACTGCTTCACTTTAAGATAGACACAAGGGTACAGAGGTGGTGTAATTGCTGATGCAAATGGAAGCTGCCTACAGGTTTCTACAGGACCAGCCCTGAAGTCCAAGCCATACATGCACAATGACGTAGCAAAGGCCTGCACCTTCTCAGGTAAACTGTGACGTTCATTATTTCTTCAGTGTACAATGATCTTCCAGTTAGCATTGCTACTGGGTTATCTAAAATATTTCTACCATTAGACACTGTACTTCTCATTCTCAAAATAAGTGCTTCAAATACTCAGATGGAAAATAATACTCTATGTCTGCATTTTAGTGTCCTCAAACAACTGTTCCGCTTGTATTCCACCATGGAGATAGCCTATTTTGTAAACTTCCTATAGACAGATAGTGGTTCTATCTGCAATGCATACAGACATGAATGAAACTTGTCTCTTCTCTTACCTCCATTAGTTTCATCTTTGTCTCTAATAACTACCCAATGCTCTGCAGCTCAAAGTCTCATACTTACTCCAAATACTAATAAAATAATTAAAAAAATACACCCATATCATTCCCTTTGGCAGCATGTTAACTTTTTTTTCACTTAGGGTTCTGTGGCAGCAATCTCCACAGTTTAGTTATATTCTGATAAAATTTCTCGTTTTATTTTATCAAGCAACCTGTATTTCCTGTTATCATAGCATATTACAGGGATGACAGCAGTTCTAACTCTAAATTTTTTAGAAAACTTACCGTTGTGCTTATTCTTATTTAGTATTTTCATTTGCCTGTGACAGAAACAATTATAGTTCAGTATGCCTTTGTTCTTCCCTTCCCACCTTGTTCTAACAAACTTCTTGTTTATCCTTCTGAAAGCAGCTACAAATACAGTATATTGTAATATGCATGTCTGTACAAGACACCATGAGATTTGTTGCATAAATCTCCAGTCTGATTCTTTTCTGCAACCTTGCAACTTTGCTCTTTAGAACCCATTTATGCACTGAATGAGTTTCCATGGCGGTCTCTGAAGAGACACTAAATTAGAAAAAAACTCTACCTAAGGTTCACACAGGATCTTAAACTTGATAGATTCTGTTCAGTAAAAACCTGAAGCTGCAAGTTTAAATGGTTTAATTTGCATTTCATGGCATCTTATTAGGAATAAATATATTTCAGGTACATATCATTAATCTTTGTAAAGGTTTTTTCGTCATGATACAGGTTTGGGGAAGCCATCAACACTGTGCATTTATTTCTTCATATTTTTTTCTGTTTTGTTTTGATTGCATTAATTATTCTTGTCACTCTTCCAAATCTCACATACGGAACTTTTGAAGGCCCAGTGACAACAATAAAATTAGAAAACTATAGAATGGTTTGGGTTGGGAGTGACCTTTAAAGATCATTTAGTTCCAAAACCCCTGTCATGGGAAGGAACATCCTCCCCTAAACCATGTTGCTCAAAGCCCCATCTAAAATGACTTTGAACACTTCAGGAGTGGGACATCTACTACTTTTCTGGGCAATTTGTTCCAGTGTCTCACCACTCTAATCATAAAATATATATCTTCCACATATCTAACTGTACCCTCTTCCTAATATCTTAATCTACGTTATTTGGTTTTTTTTTTTTAGATTTAGAACTATTACACTTTTCTCTGTCACTGCAGATCCTGGCAAAAATATAGGATCATAGAATCATAGAATTGTCTTGGTTGGCAGGGACCTTTTAGATCATCACATCCAAATATATATCTCCCCATCTTTCTTGTAAGCCATCTCTGTATATTGAAAGGCTGCATTAAGGTCTTCCCAGAGGCTTTTCTTCTCCAGGTTGCACTATCTCCACTTTTTCATCCTTTCTTCTCAGGACAGATGTTCCACCCTTCTGATCATTTTCATGGGTCTCGTCTGTAACCACTCTACTGGGTCTGTGTCGGTCATGTGCTGTGGAACTCGGAACTGCATGCAGTACTCCAGGGGGTTCTCACAAGAGCAAAGTAAAGGGAGAGAATAACCTCCCTTATCCTGGTGGCCACATTTCTTTTTATGAGCTTCAGGATATGATTGACTTTCTGGGCTGTAGGTGCACATTTCTGAGTCATATCTAATTTTTCATCTACCAGTATCCACAAGCCCAGCTGCCAAACCATTCATCACCCAGCCTGTACTGGTACTGGTACAGACTGTACAAGAATTTTCTTTTTTCTGCTGCTGTATTATTGACATATGTTCCACCTGCATTGCAAGTTAAAAAAACCCAATCAAACAAAGAAAAAAACTGTTTAGAAGCTTATCTTTGTCCCATGATATCATAACGGGCTTCCTTAGTTTTAACATATTTGGCACTGTTACAAACATCTTTATTATGGGAAGCTCAATGATTTTCCTACCAAGTTTAATGAAAAGCCAATGTAAGCTCAAAAAACAGTTCAACTTCTGTTACAGCAAGTGGTCGTATAAAAATTATTTCATGTTTGTGAAAAGATGCTCATTCTGATAAGAATATATCTTACAGTTTCAGATTGCAATGGTAGTTGACGCCAAACCTTAGAGGTCCAAGTGAACTGCAAGGCACGTCTTATTTCTGGGATGTGTTTCACTTAGAGAGGTGTGGGATAGAAGGCATTCATCTGACTGCAACAGTAACTGTGCAATCTGGGAAAGCAAAATTAACTTTTTTAGATATTATTTTTTTTCAGAATGAGAGCAACAGAAATAGCCTTACATGTAGGAAACAGAACTTTCCAGCTTAACAGGATTTAAAACTTACTTTCTTAGGAAAATGAACACTGGAGATATCACTTAGAGTTCTCTGGATGACTGCTAAAGACCATTTTCAGAAAAAGTTACTTATGGAAATTGTTTTCCCATTTTAAAATTCTTTATACAAAGCTCGTGTAATGCACTCCTGCCTATTTCCTATTTTAAAGTATTTTCAGAAATACAAATTAGAACTTGCTATAATTATTTTTTCTCAGCCTTTCCATTTGCTTCTACTAAAAGGTCTTCAACTGAACCAAACATCTAAAATATTGTAAATAGTGCAATTGTATATTTTGATATTTCCTGTTGATCTCATCATTACCAAAGACTATGGGGTAGAGTCCTAGTTTTCTTAACAAGTGATTGTGGGTACCTCTCTGTTTTTTCTTCATAAATGAAGAAATTCCACTCATTAAATCTAAACCTCCAGGATTTTCATATGATGGAACAAATCATCTTGAGTACCATCATGCAACACATGCAGGATAATCAGGTGAACAGGCCCTGTCAGCATGGGTTTATGAAAGGCAGATCGTGCTTGACCAACCTGACCTCCTTCCATGACAAGGTGACCTGCTTAGTGGATGAGGGTAAGGCTGTAGATGTTGTCTACCTGGACTTCAGTAAAGCCTTTGACACTGTCTCCCACAGCATCCTCCCACATAAACTAGCCACTCATGGATTAGATGAGTATACTCTTTGCTGGGTTAAAAACTGGCTGAATGGCCAGACCCAGAGAGTTGTGGTGAATGGAGCTAAATCCAGCTGCTGGCAGGTCACAGGTGGTGTTTCCCAGGGCTCAGTGTTGGGGCTGGTTCTGTTTAACATCTTCATTAATGATCTGGATGAGAGGATTGAGTGCACCCTCAGTAAGTTTGCAGATAACACCAAATTGTGTGGGAGTGTCGATCTGCTGGAAGGTGGGATGGCCCTGCAGAGGGACCTGGACAGGCTAGATTGATGGGCAGAGGCCAACTTTAGGGGGTTCAACAAGGCCAAATGCCAAACCTAAACTTTAGTCACAATAACCCCAGGCAACACTACAGGCTTGGGGCAGAGTGGAGAAGGAGTTGGGGGTGTTAGTTGACAGCTGGCTGAATGTGAGCCATCAGTATGCCCAGGTGGCCAAGAAGGCCAACATCATCCTGGTCTATATCAGGAGTAGGGAAGTGACAGTTCAATTATACTCAGCTCTGGTGAGGCTGCACCTCAAGTACTGTGTTCAGTCTTGGGCCACCCTATACAGGAAGGATGTTGAGATGCTGAAGCGTGTCCATAGGAGGGCTACGAAGCTGGTGAAGGATCTTGAGCACAGGTCCTAACAGGAATGGCTGAGGGAACTGGGACTTTTTAGTCTTGCGAAAAGGAGGCCGAGGGGGGACCTTATTGGTCTCTACAACTACCTGCAAGTCTGTTGCAGAGATGTTGGGGTTGCTCTCTTCTCTCTAGTGACAAGCAATAGGCTTGAAACTGCACCAGGGGAAATTTAGGTTACACATCAAGAAGAATTTCTTTACTGAAAGGGTTGTAGAGCATTGGAATAGGTTGCCCAGGGAAGTGGTGGAGTCACCATCCCTGGAGGAATTTAAAAGGCATGTAGCCGTCTGGATGCCTATCTGTGCAATATGAGCTAGGGAGCCTGCTTTGGCAGGGGGGTTGGACCCGATGATCTCTCGAGGTCCCTTCCAACCCCTATGATTCTGTGATTCTGTGATTCTATGAATTGCTTAAGGACATGGTCTAGAGGTGGACTAGTCAGGGTTAGGCTGTGATTGGACTCAATGATCTTAAAGGTTTCTTCCAACCCAGGTGATTCTATGATTCCATGTGGAAGGAATGCCAGTACTTAGTTCTCCCCCAAAATATTTTTTTTTAGTAGAAGAAATACATATTTACATTCTACTTGGCTAAATCTTCTTCTACATTCTGAGAGATAGTAAAATGTATCAGAAGTTACCTTCATGAGAACTGTAACTCAAATCATGGACATCTTAATTTTATTAGTAGCAATTTGTCTAACCACAATAAATTCTGGCTGATCCAGGTTTACCTTTCTAACTAATGAACCTCTTTGTATATTTGCCAAAACTCTGGCAAAAACCTTTAACAATTACTTTTAATGATATATGCAGTGAACAAGAATTATCCTTATTTCTTTTCCACTGTATGGTAACATTCTTTTTTTTAAAAAAGCACTTTAAATTAGTGTATTGATATAGAGACTAGGACACCTTGTAAAATTAGCAACCAACCCATATGACTTTGCTTTTTAACTTCTAGATATTATTAATTTTCATCTTTATAATGGGATTTGTGAGGACATATCTGTCTTCTATTTCTAACTAAATAAAAGTAGAGCCTTATGATCAACTAAAGCATTCTCCTGAAAGGATTAGCTGAGGTATGTGATACTTTAAAAATTGTTTGCAAACATACAATACTTCTGCTAAGTTAATAATTTACAATCAATGGGATTGTTACGTTACCTACTTTTTATAGGTTTTCTCACAAAGGATTCTTCAAACTTCTGTGGTTTTAGTAATATCACCACTTTAATTTAAATTTTTACTTATTTTAGATTTAAAAATTTTGCTTTAGCATCTTAAAAGAAATAAACTTTCATATTTCCCTGTAAAGCATTTTAGCTATGCCTTTGATTCTGTTTTAGTTCAGATGATATTCTTCTTTAGCTTTAAACATTAGCACACTAATAGTACAATTTCTTTTGCCTTCCTAATGATTGCTACTTTTCTGGATAGCTGCAATTACTTAATAACTTAATATATCCAGGGATTAATTTAAAGTCCTCTTTGAAACTCTTCCTTCCTAAAATACTTAAAATACTTAATCAAACAAAACAATAACCTTTTTTTTAAAGGATTTAGACAAGGCCTTATATGATCCCACTGTTGTTAGTTTCTGTTTAGATGTCACAGAACACATCTGTCTTCTTCACTTATTATTTGCTGTTATAACTTTAAATCTCTCTGTGGTATGAATGCATATACATACAGAAAGGATGTATTTAGCTACTAAAATTTCTACCTTTTCCCTATACTCTAATCGATTTATTGTAATCATTATTGTTGTTATTATTTCTCTTCCATTTCTTAATTTTATTTTTTTTTAGATGAGTTCTTGAACTGAAAAATCAATTATTCATAGAGAGTTCAGGTAGATTAGATGTATTTCATTTCCCTTGTCTAGAAATTCACATATGAAAACAGATATCAAATTAATCAGGTATCAACTACCTTTGTTAAATGTGTTCTATTTCATCCAATTTTCCACATTCTTCCATTTTTTTGATTATGTTTTCCTTTAAATATTTGTCCAGAGCTTTCATATCATTGATGCATATCACATTGGATCTACACTTATTCAGATTGTCATTTTCTTTCCTGTTAAAAGCAGACATTGTATATTCCCATCTCAGTTATATGATACCACATTCACTGGCTTCCTAATGATAAATTTCACATACAGTATGTTCCAGAAAACTATGATAGAAAGTATTAGTTCCTTTGAATGAGATCTGTTAAGGGCCTTTTACCACCCCAGTTTTTTTGTGGGGTTTGTTTACTTCCAGAATTCTTTGTGAAGTTTCAATTACGACCTTCTTCCATTACCTCATAGTCTATGCTGTCATCTTTAGTACCTGCACCCTGGAAAAAAAACAAGTGGAATATTCATTTACTTTTGAGACTCTTAATGAATAATTTTTAATAATTTTTTTTTGTCACGTCGCTACTAGACACCACTAAACAGAATTCACTTGTTTGTAAGTAAGAACTTACCTAATATTTCAATTAAAAATTCTGGCTATAAAATTAAGAGTAGGCTAATAAAGTATGTTGATAGAGTAAATATGGGAGATATGATTAATATTAAAAAATAATAAAATATGATACTGCGAGACCTGTAATGAGAAAGAGCAGAATGGAATATCTTGAGTGGGAACGAACCTCCAACTGCCTGACCACTTAATTTGACCAAACGCTAAAGCATATTACTAAGCATATTATTGAGGGTATTGTTCAAATTACTATTACACTCTGATAGACATGGAGGAATTTAAATTGCAAGTGAATTGCGAGTGAATATTTGTGGTGCTGACCTACTTTTAATGGTACTTTTAATGCCATATAGATGCTGTATTGTCCTGGTTTCAGCTATGATGGAGTTAAACTTTTTTTTAGCAGTGAATGGAATGCCATGTTTGGGTGTTAGCATGAGAATAGTGCTGATAGCACCCTGATGTTTCCGATTTGTTGCCGGGCAATCAAGTACCTTTCTCAGCTATGCATACTTCCTTACTAGTGAGAAAGAGGGGGACGCAGCCAGGACAGGTGATCCGAATTGGCCAAAGAGCATATTCCATGCCAGTTACATCATGTTCAGTATAAAGGGGGACTGGGGGGAAGAGGAGGAGACAACGCCAGGACGGGCAGTTTCTGGGGGCGGTCGGGTTCGGTTCTAAGCTGTGCGGCCTGAGTTGTGTGGTTTGGTGAGAAATTGCATTGTGTATCACCAGTTTCATCTATTTTGTGCTTTAAACTTATGTTATTGTTATATCTAGCTTTCTGTTATTGTTTAGTAAACTATCCTTATCCCAACCTGCGTGGTTCTGGTTTCTAGGTTGTGGTTTCGTTCCCTCCTTTCTTCCATCCCTTTTTCCCCCTCCCCCAACTTTCCTTCCCCCTTCCTTTTAAAAGTACAAGCGACTGTGTGGGGTGCGGCCCTCGGCCGGGGCAAAACCACGACATGTATAGATAAAGTCTTTAAGGACATGATCTAGAGGTGGACTAGGCAGGGTTAGGCTATGGTTGGACTCGATGATCTAAAGGGTCTCTTCCAACCTAGGCAATTCTATGATTCTATTATTCTACTTTCTAAAGACAGTAACCTCAGGAACAGCAAGCTCAACAGATGGAAACTGCTTTGCACAAGGACATGGATATACAAAAGAACTGAGGATGAAAGGTAAAAGCTAATATGCTACGGGTACAGAAGGGCAAATGTGACTCAAGGTTATATTAAAAGAGATAGGGAAAAATAATATTTTTCAAGAAAATGATGACAATTTAAAATACTGTGTATGATGCTAGTTATCATGAAAGTCTAACTCAGTTTGGAGAAGATAAAAGAGGCCAATTTATTTAGTCTGTAAAATGACTAGTGATTATTTTTGTCTGTGAATCCAGCATGGGAGTCACATAGAAGACATATGGGAGAAGCAGCAAGTAATTTAGAACGTGTGATGGCAGAAGGAAAAATGGAGTATACTGGGCATACTCAAGCATCTGATCAAACTACAGTTAATAACCTGACCAAATGCAGAATAATATCAATATCTGTGTATAAGCAAATCATCCTATGCTACTTCTGCTGAAGGAGATACAGATCTTAACACATGATCTAGCTCCTCCTGAACTATGTCAGATTAAAGTGTGTTCTATAATCGTTTGTTTCCACCCATTAACTATAAGGGGAATGTAAAGTAACTATCACCTCCCTAGCTTAAGTTAAATGACATCTATTCCAGGTGACTGCATTGGGCTATTTATTGGAAAAATTCCTATGCACCCCAAAATTTGGCTTTATTTGAGATGCACAGTATTTACTGGGAATTCTACTACAAGTTATTATGTTCATATTTCTATAAGAGTGTTATTTTATAATATTCCAGATGGCTAAAGGGGACAGTGATTGGCATATATCAAAATTTCTTTTTATTTTTCCCTGTCTGTTTAGGTAAAATAAATGCAAATTATCCCATATCTTAATTATATATTTTTCATTCTATGTCTAGTTTCATGCCATCCATTTAGTATTGATGGAAATATTTATTATCTGATGGAGATATTTGGATATTTATATTAAAAATATACCACTGCGTTTAATTTCTGTCTGCAAGCAGAAATTATTTATTTAATAGAAATAAAATTACTTTCAGAAGTGCAGTTCAAGCATTCAGGACTGATGTATGAGAAACAGATTCTGGGTTAGCACTAACTTATTAAAGTTCAGTGAAAATTTTGTTTAGTTCATTCCCCATAGTTTTTCCTTCCTACACCCATAAAATAAGTCGAAGTCAGTGGTTTTCTTAGTACTCAATACTGTGTACACCACTTCACAGAAAAAAAAAAACCAGGCTCTACTACTGCCTCCTAGTATTACCTCTTCAGTTGAATGGTATTGATTTGCAGTCCCTTTACATGTGTAGCCCAGTTTTGTTGTTCTGAATCAACAAAGCTTATTAAAAATATATGTGCATCTAGAGTAGAGCTGTCCATACACCATCTGTCTTAAAACAGAAGAGGGACTAAAAGTGTTATTAAAAATGCTTAATTTCAGGAGCTGTTTTGTTGCTTTCCTAAAATTATGTCTGCATCCAGATATATAGAATTTATTTGAAAGATTTGGCTACTTACATGTGATTTTACTTTAAATTAATTTAATACTCTTTCAAATCTAAGGTACATCATAACCATTTCTGTTTCCGAGCACCCATTCTATTTACATAAGTGCTTATTTACTCCATTTTGGTGATACAGAAGACTTCTGAGGTTCAAGAGAATTTTCCTTTAATATTCTGAAAGTGATAGATGAAAAGGAGTCAGGATCTCAGTGATAATTTTCCATATGCTTTGTGGTTCTTGACAGTAGCACCCAGTGTTGCCTGTCGACTAAATTCCTCTTAATCCCTAATATGTTTAAGTCAGGGCTTAAAATCTGAAATTAAGGAAATGTAAGATGTTTCAGATAACACATGATCTTAGGTCTTTAGCCTTTTGATTTTTTTCTTCTTTTCAAAAATGCAATTCAGATTTTTTTTCCCTGTTTTAACTTTGATATTTTAATTTAGTAGAGTGAAACTAGATATCTAGCTTTCTCCTCTGGAGGTATTGAGTGATTAATTGCATGAAGGCATTATGATTAATTTACTAAACAATAAATAATGTATGTTATTTGTAAAATAATATAAAGATTTTTTTATTTTGTAAGTCATTCACATGCATTTTAGTATATTGCTATGAAGTTTATGACATGATATAGATAGATAGATAGACAGAAACATAGAATGCCAGCTTAAAATGGTCTAATCATACAGTAGCTTTTATCCATCTCTTAAAGTAGAGCTCCTAAAATATTAAGCCTTTTTTAATGTGAGTTCTCGGATTAATGGTCCATGTTAAAGGATGCATCATGCATCATGAAAGTGAGACTTTAAATTTCATCATTTTGAGAAAAAGACCACTTTTAAAAATTTAGTCCTCCTTGTCCTTGTTTACTGTTGAGATGATCACTTGAAAGGATCAGTTTCCATATTAAATGTCAGAGTTCTATGTGGAAGTTTTACAAAACAGCAATGGTTAACAACGGAAATGAAAAATTTCTGTAAAAGAAAGGAAAAAACAGCACTGGACAAAACTCAATGACCATCATCCAGAGTATGAAAAGCAAGTAGGTATCTGTATTCTCACTACAGCTAAATGGGATCTGCCAAGAAAACTTCCAAAATGTGGATTTCACTGCTCAGGGAGTCTCTCAGTTGATAGTGGTAATTTGCAAAACAGTTACAGTACAGATAAAAGCCTTACAGGCTAGAAAATTCCTAACCTGCAAATACTTTCATAGAGCTTTAGTTTTAACCTGAATAAATGCAAGGCAAATTCATTCATCATGCTCATTTATTCCTTATCCACTTCAAAGAATACCTTCCAATAATATTACTCACTTTTGCAACTCAGATCCATTTACTATCAGTGCGGTAATTAATTAATGGAGATAATTGGAAAATATCACTGCGTATGTGTTTAGAAAGACCATGTATTCAGTTAACTTAAATCTTGGCTTAGAGGCCTACAACTCTGAAGTCATCTTTAAAAAAATGGGATGAAAGAAAAGTGTATTGAAAATCTACTTTTAGCTGTGTTCCCAGGATACCTATCTCTACTTAATTTTAGCTTAAGAAATGCTAAATGCTAGGTTTTTAATACAAATGGCTTACAAAGTTAAAGGGTCATGCTCTTGCTGTCACAGACAAAATAAACCCCCAAACTCGTTAGAGGGCCAGAAGGAAGCACGAAGATTTTCAGAAAGTCAGAGTAACTAATGAAAGATGAGTCTGGTCTATGGCATGAAGCATTGTCTCCCTTCATCCCAGGAACATTCAAAGAGAGGTGAAATAGGCAGAGAAAACTTTGTTTATCGGAGTCTCAGGCTTGCATACTAATATCATAAGGACTCAAATTAGTACATAGCAGCAATTTGTAGTGAGAGAAGTATAAGCCTAAATGAACCAAAGAGTATGTGAAAAGACAGGTAAGACAGAAAAGAGTGACAGACAAGGAAAAGGAAAGGGTGTGCAGAAATCATAGAAATTGAAGGAAATATTTTTGAACATATATTTTAGGCTTTATTTGATGTTAATCAGAGAAGTATGTGGCATTCATTCTCAAACTGGAACCATAGAGAACATAGAAAAAGGATTAAGAATTAAATACATTTAATTTAAAGATACAAAACCAGAGAAGAGTACTAAAGGAGTGAAGTCCCAATGTAAACATTTCATAAAAGGTTCATTAATGTTTTCTGGGACATATATTCCTTCCATACGCTAGTGCTATCAACATTTTAGCAGTTCTTTGGGGTAATAAACAAGACTAACCTGCTGAATGCTTAAGGGAAAGCACATCAGTAGTCACACTTTTTCAGAACATACTATTTTTTCAGGATATTGTAATTAATTACCCTATTACCTTTCTATTCTATACTACACCAGGTGGGAGCAAAGATCTATCTTTATTATCTATGCAAAGTGAATGAACTAATATGAAATGCTAGTCAAAAAAAATGTAGAGATGTTCTACAACTGTGTGAACAGAGTGTAGCTAGATACAGTAAAAAGCTTACTTGAAAACTGGCTCTGTTTTCAAGTTAGATAAATTCTGAACAACATATTTACTGACACTAGAAATGTGATTACTACAGTGGGAAAAATTCTGCTTCAGTCTTATAAATTTTAATAGCAAATAAATAGCTCTGCAATGAAAGCCAGAAGCAAAAGAAGAGAAAATAAGTCACTTCTATGGATTTTTTGAAGTATTAGCCTCCCTTATTATAAGAGCTTCTGCAGCAGCTGTGACTACTGCACTAAGTGAACTGTGTAGTTTATAATCTGAAGCTGCTGTGAACCATTCTACAGCAGAAGAGAAATGAGTTGTAGTAAACAGAGGAAGAGATCAGAAATAACTGTTATAAGGCCAACCACAAGGCTAAATACCTTTGTGAATAGGTCAATGTTTGATACAGCTTTTGCTGCTGGGCAAAGTATTGTACTTCATAAAAATACTTTGATCTGGTGGGCTTTAGTTTATTTGCTCCTATCCTTCAGCTCTCAACAACCATTAAAGCATATAATTAAGCAAAGAGCTTCCTTGCTTCAATCCAGGATAAAGGAAGAAACTCTTTGAAAGCAGAAGATCCTATTAGGTCAATAATATAGAAGAGGCCTGAAGGTTTGACCTGCTGAAAGCTGCCAAATATATTTACTTAGAAGCAAGAGTGCTTCCTCATGAGCTAGTTTGCTTCATAGTAATCAACAGTGCACGCCTTGTTTACTTGCCCTGATACATCATCATGGGACTTGTTTGTACTGTCTTTTGATTTTAGTCACCTTATGATTGTTGGAAACATTTGTGTGAAGCACAAAAAAAAAAGTTTTCTAGTCTGTGCCTCATCTAAATCCATTAGAAGTGATCAAAACTGTTCTTTTCACTTAAATAAACTAATAATAAAAATTTTCTCTCTGAGATTTTTACCTTAAAGCACTTTCTGAACAGATGTATATGAGTTGGGTTAGCCTGGAAAACAGTACATTTGTGAACAATGTGATGAGAAGAAATATTGTAGGCATTATGTATGATCATGTTCTGTAGGTGCTTGAGAAGAGCTGAATTCAGGAAGTGATTTAATAGTGTGAAGTGCTTAAAAGAACTAGACCTTCCTAACTCATCATTTTAAAATACTAGCCTGTTAAGTAGTACAGCTATGCATGCATGTTGTTCAGGATAGATTTACAAGGGCTGCATAAAAGTCTCTGCTCAAATTGCCTTTAAGATGCTAATGAAATTCTCCGAAGGCCTACCTTCTGCCTGTGAATATTCCTGCCTGTGAATATTCCAGCCTCTGAACTGCCTAAGTCTCCACTGGCAGACTTTGCCACATGCCTAAATGCTTGTTAGCAGGGGTATGCACAACTGCCTCTGACACTGCTGAGTGGATGAGGCAGCTCTGCACAACCTTTCCTCTTTCTAGCACAGCTATATTACGATAGGTTGTTTTTTGGGTTTTGGTTTGTTGGTTGTTTGGTGATTTTATTTTTCTGCTGTTGTTGTTCTTAAATGAATGAATTAAGCTTAAGGAGGTTATTGTACAATAAATGACCCAATTGCTCTTGGGATTGTGAATTATTAAACTTTGCTATAGTTGTATATACAGTATAGCTGTGTGGAAGATTCATGCAATATTACATTAAGAGCATTAAGCACAAGAAGCCAAACACCTGAGGGACAAATTCAGCAACCATAAAGAGAAAGGACATGCAGCTAGACCTATAATCATGACCTATCTCATTATATTAATATCATCATTGCCATTTCATTTTATAACTGTTATTATAAAACTGTGTAGAAGGCAAAACCTCTTCATTTCTAGCACACGTTGTAAAATCTGTTATGCTAATTGCAGACTATAATGACTTTCCTGCCATGATTTTTATTTAGTTTGCTTGTATTACCACAGTTGACTTCTACATAGATAGCAGGCTAAATTCAGAGGTGATTTCTAGTTCACACAAATTTACTGACTTTACAGGAACTATATTAGATGCAGCTCAGTACAAAATATATACCACTATGTGCAAAAAACACTAGTAATTTGAGTTTAAAAATACACAGGAAGATTAAAATGTAAATAAGATTCAAAAGGTGTAATCATACTGAAACTAGCATTTGCACTTTTGAGTCAGTCCAAATAATAAAAAGAGCAATAAATAGATAGTATTTCACAAGCCTGGCTTATTAAGATATTTTCTTGTATTTTTAGCACATTCACTTATAGCTACTTCCTTTGATACAGCAAAATATTTAGACATGTGTCCATTCCAGAACACAAGGAATCTATACATGTATTCAGAGCTTGGAGGACCCAGGGCTTGTGTCTCCTTACCACTCTATACCAAAGTCCTCAAATTTAGTTACTTTTTCAATTCAGCTGGTTTTTCCAAAGACATGGCCTGATGGTAAGCATAGAATAATGAAATATTCATCCATTATTTAATATGTTCCATTCATATGACACTGTTGCCTTAAATACACGTGACTGAATGAGTATTTTTTGTAAGAATCTGAATATTAATCTCTTGTTGCTTTCCGGTCTCTTGAGCATTTGCAGTAAGCCACTTTGTTATATTCCTTATGTTTAACATAATTTATTTTTATTGAGTCCTCTTTCTGCTATGCTGTTGTTTCTAAATTCCGTGTGTAGGGCTTGATTTAATTGCCTAAACACATGGGCTTGACATTATTGTATGTAGTTTTCTCTGCCATTCCAGAAAAGCGTGTTTCTGTCCATCCTATAAGGCATCAGTCAGCCTCTTTGTGTGCTTCTGAGATATGCTCAGCCATTCAAGTTGCACTAGAATCTTATTTTTAAGCAAACATATTGAGATTGGAATAAAATTTACGTTTTTTATTTTTATCCATCTAAGTCTAAAACAGTTTAGTTCATTTTGCAGTTAATATGGAAAGAGAGGACTTTCTTGTTATATTAGGAATCCAAATCAGATGGCAGTAATTGTATCCTCAACATATCTATCTCACTTTTGGGTATTCCAGGAGCCTAAAGTTTTATTTCAGAGTATGCATGCAATCAATTTGATTAAATAGCCATGTACATCAGAGCAGTTCAACTTAGAATCATAGAAGGTTTCGGTTGGAAAAGACCTTTAAGATCATCAAGTCCAATTCATCTGTCCAGCCCTACTAAGTCCAACACTAGACCATATCACCAAGTACAACATCTACTCTTCTTTTAAAAACCTCCAGGGATGGTGACTCAACCCGCTCCCTGGGCAGCCTGTTCCAATATCTGACAATTCTTTCAGTAAAGAAATTTTTCCTAATATCCAACCTAAACTTCCCCTGATGGAACTTCAGACAATTCCACCTTGTCCTGTCATTAGCTACCAGGCAGAAGAGACCAACCCCCACCTCACTACAACCAACTTTTAGGTAGTTGTAGAGAACAATGAGGTTTCCTCTCAGTCTCCATTTCTCTAGACTAAACTATCCCAGGTCCCTAAGCTGCTCCTCACAAGATTTGTCTTCTAAACCTTTCATCAGCTTTGTATCCCTTTTCTGGACACACTCAAGCATCTCATTGTCCTTCTTGTAGTGAGGGGTCCAAAACTGAACACAGAAGTCCAGGTGAGGCCTCACCAGTGCTGAGTACAGGGGAAAAACTTAGTGTTCCTTTACTGTTGGTGAAAAGAAGTAGGATCTTTGAGGATGCAGGTGGTCACATCCTGACTTAGCAATAGCTGGTGAAAAAGATTAATTGTCTGCATCACTGCATTATGCATAGAAAGAATCAATTGTAATTTTTTTACTTGTCAATTTTGTATTGCAGAAGACTAACTTTAGTTGATATGAATCCTAACTAATGGCTTAAGTACCTTGCAGCAGTTCCCACCATAAAACAGATTATTTCTATTTTTGGTAGCAGTGAGCTCACTAAGCCATTGAAAGAGAATGTTGATAAAACGATTATTAAATTGTACAGTGATCTGCAGATACAGACATTCTCCTAGTTTGCTTAAGATCAGGTCTAATGATCTTTCACTATGTATACCAGTACATGGAAAATTAAGGGGGTTTTATCATAATAATGATATAGTATTTTATCCTAAGAAAATCTCTTTAAAGGAAACTGGAAACCAGTCATAGATTGTAATGCTACAAAGATATCTAAAGAGAAATGTAATCCTTGATACAGATACTACTTGCAAGCATTTGTACAAAATATCTATACCACTTTCCTTAGTAATGTTTACATGAGTAAAAATAGGAAAAAAGTATACAAATGAGAAAGTACCTAAGAAATTCATGCTCTGCATCTCTGAGCTTTGTAGACTTTAAAATGTCATGGTTTTATTAATAAATGCTTGATTTTGTAATGTTTTGTAATTTTAAGGGAAGCAGAAAGATATTAACTCAGACTCAGCAGTGTTAAAAGAAGAAAGAGAAGGAAAAAGAAGAATCAATCACATTTCCCAAAAGGTGTTTTCTTTTTATGGGGAGGGACAATATGTGCCTACATAGTTCTGCATTCAAAATCATTTATCTGTTATTGCTTACTGACCATAAGATTACTGACTGATTAGTCCACAGCTACTAAATAAATTAAAGTGATCGTTGTGGTTTAACCCCAGTAGGTATCTGAGCCCCACACGGCCCCTCACTCACTTCCTATCAGTGGGATGGGGAAGAGAGTCAGAAGGATGAAAGGGTGAAAACTCATGGGTTGAGATAAAGACAGTCTAACAGATAAAGTAAAAGCTGCGTGCATGCACAGAGCACAACAAGGACTTCATTCACTGCTTCCCATGGACAAGCAGGTGTTCAGACACACCCAGGAAAGCAGGGCTCCATCACCCATAATGGTTACTTGGGAAGTCAAATGCCTTTACTCCAAATGTGTCTCCTCCCTTCTCTTGCCCCAACTTTATATGCTGAGCATGACATCATATGGTATGGAATATCTCTTTGATTAGTTGGGGTCAGCTGTCCTGGCTGTGTCCCTTCCCAGCTTCTTGTGTACCCCCAACCTCCTTGCTGGTGGGGGTGGGGTGAGAAGCAGAAAAGGCCTTGTCTCTGTGTAAGCCCTGATCAGCATCCCCATATTACCAACACTGTTTCCAGCACAAATCCAAACTATGGCCCCATACCAGCTACTATGAAGAAAATTAACTCTATCCAAGCACAAACTAATGCAGTGACTTCAGAATCCTGTCAAATACACCTGTGATGCATAATAGTTGTCTACATACAGCTTTGTAACTATTGACTGAGTTTATACTCTGTCTTGCGTAGACTGGAAATAAACTTACTTAAGATAACAAGCAATAGTAAAGCAAATAGTAATTTTTTTACACTATTTTTTTGTGAAACAAATTGGTATAATAATGAAAAATATATTTAATTTTGACTCATCTTTCGTTGTGATGCATTGTATATTACTACAGGGGTGAATCTGAACTTTTCTTATGTCAAACAGCAAAACTTCAGATACCTTAAAGCTAGAATTCACGTTGCTTGCACTGAAGTGTGGTTTTATCTGTTTGCATTGTGGGAACGGAAATATCAAGCTTTTCCTTGGCTATGTACAGTGTCTGAACCAGAAGTAAAACTTTTGCATTTGACTATAGTAGTAGGTATTCTGATCTGGAAATTTATTTTGAGCCAATAACTGTAAAACATTATTATGATTTACGTCACAACTAGAAATGATCAATACAAGATCAGACTGCCAGGCCTCATTGCTTAATTAAGTTCTGTCAGGGACTTTTCAACAATGAAATTATCTTACCTCATACTTCAAAAGTAGTTGACACTGGGGAAACAGGAACAACTACATAAATGGTCCAAAGAAGTATTTCCTATTTTTTTAAAATTCAATATTTTTAAAGGAAAAGTTATTATTCTATTAAAGCCAATGTTCTTTGTGACATTGATGTCCAAAAATAAGTAATGGCAAACAATGTATGAGAGTATTAACCCCAGACATGTCACAAATGTAACTAAAGTGTATTCTGTGTGAAAGTAAGACTTACTTTCAATATCTTTATTTTAAAATAAGAAATGTTTCAGGAAGTGGAATATGTAGAGGAATTGCAGTTTGGAAGAATAAGGAAGAAGGTTGTGAAATGACTTGATCCAGGGTAATAAAAGGAGATAGACTTACTGATTCTTATTGACAGTGGAGATCTTGGCAGCTAAACTAAAAAGGTATGGAATCATTGCTAAAGGAATTACTGTGGAACTTGTAAATGGGGGGATACCCCACCCCCACCCCCACCCCCACCCCCCCGCGCTTTTTTTAATATATGGAATTTTATTATGGGGAAAAACCTTTAAAAGTGAAGATAAAAAACCTTTAAAAGTGAAGATAAAAAACCCAACAACTGTGAATTAGATTATATTTCTAAATAGACTAAATGAAATGAGAAAGACTCACAAAATTTTTACTATTATTACTACTTGATTCTACCATACATTCTGGTATGTTTGCAAATTTGCAAATTACACTTATTTTAATTTTATTTTTAGTACTATAGCATACTTTAAATTTGAAAGTGTATATATATATAGAGAGAGAGAGGTATATAGTACCACTGATAAGTAGTTGACTCTGGATGTGATTAGGAATGCTATGGGATGTGGAAATAAACTTGTTTCACAGTGTTTTGATGGGAAAACCCCACATATTTTAACAAGGGCATATAGGAAGTATACCCTTTTTTAATTTTAAGTATTATATGCAAGCTAATTTTTAGCTAGCTAAACATTCAGTTTTAACTCCATGCCTGGTTTTATAGGATACAGTTGAGATCAATCCCATCCTTAAAAGTACTTATAGAACAGACCACAGGAACATAATCTGTAGCACCTCAGCAAACCTACTCACATGGGTAGGTCTGCAGATCTGAAGGTATGTTCCCAGAGTCAGTCTTCTGATTATCTGAAATTTAGTTTTCTAGAATCTCATTTACAGCTGTGCATTCCCACTCAAAGAGGTCTGTAACTGGCTGCTACACAAGTAAACAAAACAGACAGACAGGAGTTGAAAGAAACTGCAGGAGGTTATCTGTACCAGTGGACAGGTTCTCCTCAAAGCCTTAGAAAGCAACCAGTATACAACCACTCTGGCAGGACAATTCTGAAAGCAGAAATGCAAAATTGTTTAGAGTTTCTGGCTAACAAAGCCAGCTTGTTGCAGAATTGAGTGTATACTACAACTTGTATTTGAAACATAAAATTATTCTTGGGTGTCCAGGGTTTGTTGTTGTTTTGTTGGTTGTTTTGTTGGTTTTATTTCCTGAACACTAGTCATCAATGGTCAAATTCTTTCTCACACCATATATTAATACTATGTATTTCTTTCCATAGTATTATTAAATAAAGCTGTTTTCTGTTGGGGACTCTGGCCAAAGTACTTTACTAAAGGAATCTTATAGGCTATCCAGATCAGAAAAAAAATAGATATTTCAGTTTACATGGAAAAATTTTTTGGTGACAGTTCCCTGTCACAGGCATTCAAGCATTAGCAAACAAGGATTGCTTAAGTCCTCAGCATAAGAACATCTGAAGCTCATAAACAGTTTTATAGGAGCTAGTTCAGGGTTTTTTTCTAGTGCTGCAATTTGAAGTGATTCACATTTCTTTTACTTTCAGTCATCATTTCACCGTGTTTGAGCCAAATTCTGTCAGTTTTATTCAGAACGAACAGTAATTTATACTGCAAATCATCCCAGTGATATCACTACCACCACTCAACAAATAAAGCATTACTCAGAGAGAACGTGAACTGTAGACAAAGGAGTCTTGAGGTACTCGATATGTACTTGATATCTTGATATAGTTGATAGATCTGTTTCAAATAATATTTCTATGAAGGACATGGGAAGAACAGTTTCAGAACAGCTTTGCATCTTTATTCTTGTGTGTGTAATGTAACTTGAAGTAGCAATAAAGCCCTGGAGCTTCCCTCAACTCCACAACAGTGGAGGTCTTCATTCTCTTTTGAAGACACTTGTCCTTCTCTGAAAAACAAGCTGAAGTGTTGTACTCTAGGCTGCTTCTGTATCACACATTCAAAAGGAAAGTAACAATTTTTATAGACCTTTACCTTTAGAAATATAGGAATCCCAGGTCCCTAGATGAAAGAGCATGCAGTCTTTACACATAACCAGCAGTAGTTAAGTTATAATTTTTTATATATTTTATTCCACATGTTTCTGTTTATTTTTTTGTTACAGATGACATTTCAACCAGTTAAAGCAGTCTGTGGTTCTGTCAGCAAGACTACACAAACTTTCTTTCTACTATACTGTCAGTGTGAAAAAGAAAACTTATTGAGGGCCTTGGGCTGACTTTTACTTGGAATTTATTAAAAAATTACTTAGGCGATTAGAATTGCATATTATTTTGTTTGGAAATCATAAACTGATATTCAATATTGCTATTATTTTATGTAAATATACTACAATATTGGGAACGTTTGCCAGTTTTGACATGCTTAGTGTCAACATTGGTTTTATAATGAGAGAAGACCAAAGTCGAGGGCAAGAATCTTGTCAAATATAATTCCTTCATTAAAATTATTTGATAAAATCGTAGAATCATAGAATAGCCTAGGTTGACCTTAAAGATCATCTAGTTCCACTTCCCCTGCCATGGGCAGGGACATCCTCCACTTGACCAGGTTGCTCAAATTTCCCATCCAACTTGGCCTTGAACAGTGCCAGGGAGGGGGCAGCCACAGCATCTCTGGGCAAGCAGTTCCAGTGCACCACCACCTTCACAGGGAAGATTTAATTCCTAATATCTAATCTAAATCTACCCTCCTTCAGTTTAAACCTATTATCCCTTGTCCTATCACTACATAGAATAGAATCATCATAGAATGGTTTGGGTTGGAACAGACCTTAAAGATCATCCAGTTCCAACCCGCCCTGCCATGGGCAGGGACATCGTCCACTAGACCAGGCTGCTGGTTACATGCCCTTGTAACAAGTCCCTTTTCAACTTTATTGTAAGGCCTCATTTAGGAACTGGAAGGCTGCAGTAAGTTCTTCCCAGAGCCTTCTTTTCTCCAGGCTGAACAAGCCCAACTCTCTCAGCCTGTCTTCATAGGAGAGGTGCTCCAGTCCTCTGATCATCTTTGTGGCCCTCACCTGGACTTTCTTGTTACTCTTAAAGACTGAGGCAAAGAAGGCATTGAGTAGCTCAGCCTTCTACTTATCATTTGTTTCCGTGTTTCCCCCTGCATCCATTACAAGGATGGAGATTCTCTTTAGCCCTCCTTTTGTTGCTAATGTAATCTTTGTAGCCCTGAGTTCTCTGCCCTTTCTTCCAAAGATCTCAAAATCTCCCTTTTTTAAAGTCTTACTAGACTTTAAATTCTCCAGCTGGTTTTTTTTTTTTTTTAATCTTTCTGATTGGATGAAGCTGAGGGATTGGAATTTTTTATTCAATCCCTTATTATTTTAGAAGCAGCAAGCCAGGTGTGTGGACAACTTGCAGAAAGTAAATTGCAGTATTAGGGATGTAAGTAAACTCTGAAATGCAGCATCAGTCAGCACTTGCTCAGTCAAAAGTGTGTAGGAACTCTGAGGCAGGTATATTCAGGTAAATTACATAGCCCCACCACCCCCCACCCTATGCAAAGTATTTCCTAGAGCTTTGCTTTGAGGAAACTGAAAAATATGAAAAGTATCTCACACCTGCAGAAGAGACTGAACAACATATCTAACCATATTGAGTGAAATCAGTTCCTAGCACAGAAGAATGTGATTCCTGAGGAAAACCAGAAAAAGAAAAGGAAGAATTGAAAAAAAAGTTAAAAGGCTCTCCCACTTGCGAAACAAGGACATTTTTATGAGCTGCTGGTTGTAACTACATATTTTATCTATAGAAAAGAAAAAACACAAAACACACAAATATTTCTATTACAATTATCTAAAAATAGATAAAATAATTACAGGAATGTGGCCAGAAAAACCTAAGTATCAAATGTAGATGCTTCACCTGAACTTTCCTATATTAACTTAAAAAAAAAAGACATTACATTTTCTGAGTCAAACAATTATGCCAAAGATAACAAGAGAAGAGTAGATGATATGCATTGTGTATCCCCAAACTAGTTTAAGTCATGCTCTTTTGTTCAAGGTAATTGGATGCATCATTATCATTCTTGGTTGTAATAAGATACATATAAATTAGAAATAATGTGACGAATCATCTGCTGGCGAATATCAACATAACTCCTTTGACTGAAATGGAGACGTATTGAATTCAGTTAATTGCCTGTTCTGGTTTACATCAGCTGAGGAGCTGAGACAAATTGTGTTTTCACCAGTATATCTTAAGTATTATTACTGCATTAATAGTATTATCTTTGAGTCCACCAATTTAGATGAAACAATATAGAGAAAAAAATATTCTGCTTTCAAATATTACGCATATCACAGAAAACAAAATTTCATGGGATGTTGATAATTTAATAATTCATGGCAATTGTTTCTTTCACGTAGCATATTTCACATTCTATTGGAATTTTGAAGAAGTACAATACACAGGCAGAAAATTCCCACATGTAATTTAAAATATAAAGAAAAAATAAGTCAAGATAAAATACTGGAAGGCAAATTTAATAGACAAATAATAAGATCTAATGACAGATAAAGTAACAATACTGTACAGAAAATCAAGAGTGAAGTTACTTTAAATAATCTGATCAGATTTTACTAGAAATTCTGTGTTGAATTCTTTTACTTCAAACACTTAAACTGCTTGTTCAATTTAGATGTGTCAGTTTCTTCAGAAAAAGATTTAGAAGAACAAAGTTAAGGAGCAATTAGGCTTTTATTCTGGGTATGTTGAATTGCCTCCTGGAACACCAGCACAATAATAAAAAAAGAGTCTGAAAGTTATACAAATCAGGAAGATTCTACCTGTTGCCAGGCACCCCAATAAGGGAACTAGGATTCCCAGACTTACTTATTTTCTATGGCTATTTATCTGTGGAGAAAAAAAAGAAGGAAGGGGGCAGGGGGAAAGAGAGAGAAAAAAAAAAAAAGAAAAAGAAACCACTTTAAAACCAGAAACCACAGTGCACTTCAGCAGGGTAGTGTGGAAGTAACCTGAACCATTCTCTGTGGGAATATAAATAGACTATTTGGATGCTGAACTTAGATGGTACTAAGTTGTAACCTACTTCAATTGTGTACATATAAATGTGAGATTTATTGTGTATTTTTACTATTTTTTTTTCTAAGGCTCTGCTGATGTTTTACAGATAAACCATTAGTCACAAATTTGAAACCCTTAAGACTTCACTTGAGTGAGTTTTGTCTCATTGTGTTCAGGATTAATTTTTTTCCTGTTTGCAGGGTCACTCTGTGCAGCCTTATCCCCACAGGACATCTCAGGTCGTGAATGCTGCACGTGGGTTTTTTGGAGGTTCTGTCCCAGGGAAACTGTAGCCTCCAGATTATTCTGGCTCAGAGTTTTAAACACTTCAATTTAATTTTCTAGTAGTTTGCAAACTGTATTTCAGTCACCAGATTCTATCCTTTGAAATAAATGAACTGTGTGCACAAATGAGGGAACAAAATAAAAGCTACATTGTTCGCAAGTGAATTTTATGTCTTAAAAAACCCAGAGCAACAGAACAAACAAAGAAACAAACCTACCAAAAAAATCAAATCCTTAATGCTAAGTCTTTGAGGCTTTAGGGATGTAACCAGCACCAAGACAGGAAACTACTGAGGTCTTTCTGGTACATTTGAAATGTGTGAGGAGAAAAGAGAGCAGAGAGGAACATGTATGTGTTCACTGCAACACAAGTGTTCTGGCAATGATCAAATGGAAAAAGTAACATCACTGAGAACTTGCTGAGGAGCCTGAAGGTATTAATGCTAACTAGCAGGAATATTGGATAACCCCACATCCTGCAAAGCAACACAACTATGGAGAGTCTGGATTTCTTAGATCTTTATTAGTGACAATCTTTCATGATTGAAGCACTTATGGCTAACTCTGTGAAGGTAATAACAGATTTGGTAAAGTCAGTGAGATGCTACATGCAAGCCTAAAATAATTTGCAAGATCAAGCATAGACTGTGACCTTAGTTGGAAGCTTTTAATGAAATCTATGAAAAGCAGAATATGTTTGCCATTTTATTTTCACAGTATTTTTCTGTTTGTTTCTGCTGCTTTCAACAAAAACTTAGGTGATGTTTTTACTTAGGTGAAAGTTGTGCCATTAAAATCTTACCAAACATTTTCAGTAAACATGGATATCATGACAAATATTCAATATAGAGGTGGAAACCAGGCTGGTAAATTGAAAGTGCCTGAGATCATTCCTTCATAGATCATGGAAATTATCTTTGGGGTATACTAGTGCTTTAGCTGTGCCCAGAAAATGGTACAGTTTGTCAAGGACAAAACTGAACCAAGAAATGCTTAAACTATTTGGAAATACAAAGTTCCAGTGCCTAGGAACATTTTCTGTCACTTTATAATTTACCAGAAGATATATAGAGCCAGGGAGCCAATACTGAAAGCCTCCGTGATGATTGTATATGAGAATTATGCACATAAAGAGTTCTTCTTTGAACGCAGCCTAACAGACTGAGTCTGCACCATATCCTGCTGTCTTCCAGAACTGACAAGTTTCAGAAGACATTCAGAAGAGAAAAAATATATGAAGTTTTGTGTGTGTTTTAAAAAATGGCTGCATTAAACGAAAGCATTATTAACAGCATTAACAGTATCATAGTTAATATTTTTAGTTTTAGTTATTAGTTAGTCGTAGTCATAGTTATTAGTTTTAGATTTGATCTGATCAAAATTTTTGAGAAGAGAAGAAAATGAATAAAAACTTTTAATTTCCTAAAATAATTTAATTATAAATATAGCATAAATATATTTTTTATTTCTTTTAGAAAACTTTTCAGCATTTTTTAACAATCAGTTCTAGAGATGGGAATGCTTCCCTGATTCTATGATTCTGGTTATTTTCACACTAGCGGAATGATTAACCTTTCTTGATGATGTGATGACTGCTGGGTGTCTTGGGTTGCACAAGTAAATCAGCATCATTTTGTAAAGTAGTGAGAAGACATTTTTACTTAGGAAAAATAATGAAAAAAAAAAAGATCTGTACATTCCACAGATAAACTAGAGATGCTTTCATTTCATTTCATATGGCAAAATGTTATTTCACAGGATAACATAGATGTTGATGAGGTGCTTCAGGAAGTACAAGTTGATGGAATTTCAAGATCGTTAAATTGTGTACTAATATATTACAGCTGACTATAAGCTCTAAAGAAAATCTGTCTTGAAACCAAGAAAGCAACAAAAACCGATATCAAGCTTTTGGCAACAAGGAAAATATCCAGTGAACTCACCTGGTGTCACTACATATTCCCACAGAAATGAAATTTTGAAAAGCAAAATTACTTTTTTTCTCAGTAAGTATAAATCAAAATGATTGCCTCTTCTGTATTATAGTTCAAAGTGAGAGACACAAGTTCTGATCTTTTCTTCAGTAGAATGTGATAGTATCCTTGTTATAGGATTTAATTTAATATTTTGGGGACGCATTGCAGGTTTTTTTACATTTGCAGATAGTTTAGCTGAAAAATAGATGCTCCATTCAAATAACAGGAAGTACCTTCTTGTGGTTTAGTAAATAGTTTTTTGGGGAGGGGGGGATAAAGACACTTCTTAATGATTACATTAGAAGTAAAAGATACGTTCAGTCCATCAAATATGGTTATAATTAGCAAATAAAGGCTGACACTGAAATTGATTCCTTTCACTTTGAATCATCCAGCTGTGAAAACATCACTAGTAAAAGAAGGGAAACTCTACTCCCACTACTTGGTACTTTTACTTCTTTCTCTGCTATTTGTTCTCTTGGGGTTTTTCTGATCATTTTATTTTGATTTGGAGAATAGGAAGTTGTTTCTTCTGCAACTGTTGTTTATCCTTCTGACTGTAAGCTTCTAGATGACAGGTGAAAGACAGTTTTCCTGTTTCATAAATATTTCAAAATATAAAATTGGAATGAAAAGTCAGAATCTCTTTCATGCATTCAAAAGAAAGAAAAAAATCTGAGTTGAGGGAATACATTTCCTTTTGGTAGATTCACAACCCTTCACACTTATTTTGACTGTTTTAAATGATGCATACTGAGCTTAAAATTCAAAATGAAAAGTCATGTTGAAGAGCAAAACCATATTATTGGCATCATACATATGCATAGCATGTTTTTATTGAATATTTGTTTTAATCCATGAAATCCTCAGGAATGCATCTTTCAGAAAGAAAGCATGAACTAGACTTTTTAAATAATATCCTTATCCTTTTTAATGCTGGAAGAAAGATCTGCCAATTTATTTGTAACACTGTCTTCCATTTTCTATTTAGTTTGAATGATAATGAACTGTATTCCTTTATTTTCTCATACTTTCTTCTCTCCCACTCTTTCAGTGTAACTTCTGGAAGTCAGAAAGTCAAAGAGAGAGAAAAAATTATAGGAGATACTATGCAAACTGATCTTACTACGGAACCGAAGATTACGGATTCAATTTCTAGAGCTATTTCTCTCCTTATGTCTCTGCCTCCAGTCTCCATTAGTCATTAATGCTTTTGAAGGAGTCCAATTAGCTGATCAGAGACCTACAGCTAAAGAAATGGAAACAAAGGGTACTTCAAAAGTTTCATTTCAAAACATTACGGCAGCTAGTTACTCTCAACAATCTGCATTTGATCTGTGTGTAACAACGTTGTATTTAATTAAAACAAAAATTATAGAAGTGGAATAAAAATCTAAATTGTGGAAGAAAGCAGAAGTGAATCTTCTACTGTCAAGATAGAAGGGCTATCTTGACTGTAGAAATAGCTTTTGGTCAACTGAATCATTCTGAAGGTATTCAGAATTACTTAAAACTTTTCATAGAATCATAGAATGCTTCAAGTTTGAAGGGACCTCAAAGATCATCTAATTCCAACCCCCCTGCCATGTGATAACTCCCTTTTTGTGTAATTTTTCATCTCAAATAGGACTATGTACTTAGTTCCAGCAATATAGTTGGTGAGAAAGAGGAATGGAGATGGCAAGTTAGCATGATAGTGAACATTCCAAAAAGAGTATTTCAGTCTATCTTTCTAACCAATCTGTGAAGACTTTTAATGTATCATTCTTTACTGAATGTTAACTACTTTTTATTTTTATAAATATAGGAGGACTCTTTCGACCTGTCTGAAATATGTATTCTATTTTGCTTTTATTATTAAACCAAATCTCTGTATTCTGCTTGCTTTTTTGCAGCCAAATATACTAAATGAAACAAATTACCCAAATCAGAAACTTATTTTCCAAATTCAAGATGCTTTTTTTTAAAAGTAAATAATTGTCTGAAAAATATCTTGAGTTGAAAATTCGATTTTCTCTGAAAAATGACGTTATACCAAAACAAAGCTATGTACTGACAAGTAGTTGACCTTGAACAGCCCATGATTTAAGATTATTTCAAAAGTAGAAAGGTTCTTCAAAACATTTTTGAGAAAATTAATATAGTTCAATAGAAAATACTGTCTTCACCATAATATTCTTAAGAGTTGATCTTTAAGTTAAGTGAATCTTTTGTATCCTTTCTGAATAATGAAATATACTTTGGAAGCAGCTTTCTTTTGATATTACTTTGTATAAAATCCCTTCTAGACCATAAAAGTATGTATATGTTTTGGGTTTGGTTTTTTTTGGCTCTTGAGAAAATACAAAACCTTTTTGGGACAACACAATGCAGAATAAAACAAATAGAAAGAACCCACAAAAATCTATTTCAGTGATATCTTGGGAGTTAAACAAAGACTTAAGGGTACAGTTTTAGTTTTTCGAAATTTTAATTGCGGATCTTCATTGTAGGATGTAATAATCAGAACCTTTAATGGTTCAATCAGAAACTAGCAAGATAATGCTATGTAACACCTGACTTGTTTATTCTGTCTTCCTAAGCAACTAAGGATCCAATTGCATGACATGGTTAAATGGCATTTTTCTGATTGGGTTATAATGATATTTGGAAATGTCCATGTATTTGGAAATAAATTATACTTGTACTGTGTGAGCTTTCTGGGAAACTGCGGCCTTAATTCAGATATACACAATGCAATGCTAATGCAGCACATTGAAAAGCACAGATGATGGAATAATAGTATTCAATAATAGCTATATTTTCTACCTCAGTCAACAATGAACATTTATAGATGACAGAAAACAAAATGTATATGGGAGAAGTTAAAGTTTGTCTCTAATTTTTTAGAATATTTGTCACAAAATATTTCATGTTGTTGAAGACAGGGTTACTATGAGCAGTAGGTTAGGTCTCTACCTCTGTTAGCTTTCATGCATAATAAATAAGCTTTCAATCCATAATAATGTAAACAATGAAAATGAATACAAGACACATTTCCACAACCAAAAGGTTATTATGAAATATTGTAATTATGTAAGATCTTGAATTTTATATTTGAAGATTGCCTGTGACTTTTTAGTTTCCTGCATTGTAAACAGCCTGTCTGCAGCAATATCCATCCATGGCTGAGTACATCCTCAGTCTTATTTAGATTTTAACACAACATTTGCTTATTTGGGGCTTGACTGTCTGCCAGCAGAGCACTAAATATAGCTAGTTTTTGTTGTTTTGGTTATTAACTGATGAGCAAGATTGTTTACTATGTTAATCAGTGCATCCTTACTCTTGCCTTGAAGGCTATTTAGACTGATGTTGAATATTTCAGTTAATTAGAAGAAGTCATCATGCTGGATCCATACATTTCGTATATAAGGTTAATTTTACTGTTGTACTTACTTCTGCTATAACCATATATCAATGGTTTAACTATCCCATTTGAATTTCTTCAGTCTGTGCAGAGATTCCCTGGAGCTACAGAGGCACTTCACAATGTCTCTGAGAAGATCCACATCAGATACCAGTAGCTGACTGAAAATGATCTCAATCCTTTAGTGTCCATGATCCCTATCCAGTCCTGCAGAATGCAGCAGTAGAGTGCTACATTGTTTTAAGCACTTTCAATTGTGGAAGCTGCAGGAAGCCTCAGAACATTGAATACAGTAGAAAAATATCATTATTGAAGTATTAATAATCTTGTGTAAAAGATATAAAGAAAAAAGAAAGGCTGATGGTTTCAAGACAGTCAGACAGTTGTTTGCTTTCTTCATGATTACACAATTTGATGTAGACACTGACAGATGTTTATTTCATAGCTCCATCTTTTGTTGAGACAGACTAAGGAAATGAGATTTCCATAGTCAAAGAAAGCAGTGAAAGAGCTTTCTGGAAACACTTTACAAAAAACTCAAAATATTGGCAACTACGTGTATGGAAATGTGGCATTAATGATTCAGCACATGTAGCAAGAGATTTAAAACTAATATTGATATTCCTAAGCACCCACCCACAGGTGCAAGAATAGTCTGGCCCCAAAGAAGTGACTTGAATTATCTTATATTATATATTACAGTTGACAAACAAAATGTAGTATGAGGAAATCAGGGTTTCAAAAGATTCAAGTACATGGACATGTGGAGAAAGCACACACCATGGAAAAAAGCCTGCTAGTTAGTAGTCTCCTGAAGGTATTATCTGATAGTAAGAACCTAGTAAGAGGTACAGGTAAATACGTGCATAACTTGAAATGAAACAGAACATATAAAGGAGAAAAACCCAGCAAGTTAATTCTCATTGAACTGTGATGCCTCAATTCAGGCAGGATGGAGGGTAGGACACAAAGAAAGTAATTTAAAAATTCTGATTTCTCTTCATATGATATATTTTGTAAATGTTAGCATCAAGATATCTTTGGCTGTGATAAATGTTTTAATGAAATACAGAAAGTATCATGAATTGTTTTTTTAAAAAGGATCTAAACAAAGAATGAGATTTCCAAAAGGAACATAAGCTTTTTTTTTCTTCAAAAACACCTTAATTTAAAAAGAGATTATACTATACCATAAGAACAAAGTTATAATTAATAAATTCAATCTATTTTAAATAGATACATACTAGGAAACACTGCAAACACACAAAAAAGTGGACAAATTATATTAAGCCTCTAAAATGACAAGAACTAAAATGGCAAAGATTTACAAAACAACTTCTACACTAGAAAACAGCATTTAAAAATGAATTGTGATGTTGAAGTCCTAGAAGTGAGCAAACACTAGCAACATGCAGGTAGGTTTTAGAGTTATGAGTTGCCTAATAACTATGTTTCTTTATGTATAGTGAAATCAGTTTGTAGGTAGCTGGCAGTAGAGCAATAATGCTGTTCTCAGAGAATATTTCAAGTCTGTGGCAATGCTGCTCTTCTTCATGTCTTCCTTTCTGCAGTATGTTCTGCATTTCTTTCTGTGTTTTGGCATGATACTTTCAGTCCCAGAGTTTGCCTTCTGCTTTTTCTTTCCCTTCTCTAGTTTGGCCTTTGGCTCCCCTATTGTTCTCTTGGCCGTGATTTCAGTCCCCTGGTCTCCCTGATCCATTTTCTGAGCCTCTTCATATCTTTCTACATTTTTGGCTCTTTCTTTTTCTTTTTTATTTTTATCTTCTCCCATTTATAATGTTGCACAATTCCCACATGGCTTTGATTAATGTACTCTTCTCTTGCTTTTTCATAAGTAGGACTAAGCTAAAGAATTCCACAAACTGTTTTTAGAAGCAAATTAAAATGTTTTATCTTCTCCAGGGCTCTCTCATTTCTGTTGGATTTGGTTTAAATGTGTTGATTCCAAATTCAACGTTGGAAGAGGATAGAAAAGATGGAATGACCACCCTCCCTCCCACGGAGGAGAGACATTTAGAAGGGCCTTACCAGTATATGATCTGCTCTGTGAAAGCGGTTGTATTACCTATCTAGTAAATTTGTTTATTTTTCAGGATCACAGTCAGTTAGAAAAGAGGGATTAGATCACAGCATCTTTTCAGGACTGAATTTACCTTCATGAGAGCACAAAAGGGTCTTGTGGGAAGATCACAAATTCATCCTACCTAATTTGAGATGCCTAGCCGAAATACTTAGGACTACAGTTAACCTTGTAAAGTCAAAAGAGAGAGCTACTTGAAGGAAAGACCTAGATAATCAGACAGGACAAGGGGCAATGGCCTCACTTTGGAGCATAGAAAGTTCCGCACCAATATGCAGAAGAACTTTTTCACAGTAAGGGTGATGGAGCACTGGGACAGGCTGCCCAGGGGAGTTGTGAAGTCTCCGTTTCTGAAGATATTCAAGACCCGTCTGGATGCCTACCTGTGTGATCTGTCCTAAGGAACCTGCTTTGGCAGGGGTTTGGACCAAATGATCTCTCAAGGTCCCTATGATTCTGTGATTCTGTGATAATCGGAAAGTTAATATGTTAGACTGAAAAGCCTGCTGGAGGTCTCTATCTCCCCCTCTGGTCAAGGAAACTAGAAATTTTATAACCCTACCTTAGGTACATTCCTCATTGCAAGGTTAAGTGGAATGCACACAGTTCAAAAAACGTATCTTAAAATAACCTGGAGCATGTGGAGCTAAGTGCTTAACTACTGACATGTACTCTTCACAGCTGTCAGGACTCTGAGGCCACCCATGGAGGTACCCATTCCTGCCCACCATCCTGGGGCTCCCCCCACCCTGCCTATGGCACAAGACTCCATTCCAACCCTCAGGGCCATCAGCCCCAGCCGCAGTGATACCACAGCAGGGCTGGCCTTCAGCTCTCCACAGCCCTGCTCTGCCTTGCCCTGCTGTGAACCCTGCCAGGCCAGAACAACATTCCCACCCAGGGGTATTTATCCCTGCCCCAGGGATACACCCAGTGTCCATGACTTGAACTTCCCTGCTGCCTTCGTCCCAGCTGCCCTGCTCCTGGCTGGGGTGGTGTGACAGGCCTCATCCCCCGTCTCGCCCCCCGCGCTGATGGACACCTCCTCCTAGGAGCTCCTGCCCCTCTGCACCCCAGCAATGTTTCTTTTTCATATGCCTTTTTCTCTTTCTCTTTGCTTCATTTCCCCTTTAGTTGTGTCTCTGATTTTAGAGAATATTTTTGTCTTGTATCTCTTAAAGCAGGATCCTCAGGAGCATTTAGGTGCCTAATGAAGCAGACCTGGACTAGTGGCATTTTTCACACTCCTTAGGCACTTCAGTTCTATTGAAAACTAAGCACAAGACTATGCTTTGCTCCTTGCTTTCATTTACTTTGTCATTTGTATCCCCATTACCACAACACTGCGCAGGGGGTGGGTGTAAACCTAAGGCAGGATGGCAGATATCTCTGGGAATCTGAGGAAAGAGAGAGGAAACAGACCATAGCAAAGGATAACCAAGTGGAAGGAGGATAACAAATCAAGGTGATATGTAATGGTTTGCTTCGTTCCTCTGCAGAGCTCCCATTACTCAGGGGTGCCAGGCAAGCAGGCTCTGTCTCACCTATGGTGCATGTGCAATCAATTGGCACACATGTGGTGGATGTCCTTTTTGCATGTTCATGAACCATTCAGTCAGAAACTTGGTAAATCCTCATTAAAACAAGAAAAGCAATACATCACCATTAAAAGCAGTATGTTTACCTCCAAAGCTATTAAAGCAGGCAGTTTGATTCAGTGTTTGGTATAAAAGGAACGGAGTGACTAGCTTACACACGAAAAAATGCTTACACATATTGAGAAAAGCACATATGTAAGTGTGGGATGTGGATCTAGAGTTTTTAGACACAAGAAGGGAGCATTATAAATTAATGTTTGCCACTTGTTTCTAGTACTGAAAGAAAACTACATACGGTTTTACTGAAAAAGGTGAAATAGATGTTCAGTAGTTGCATGCTAAAAGATAAGCATGTTGTGGACCAAGTCTTCCCAAATTGTCTTAAGAACTAGCATGGGACACAGTGAAAAATTTGTCCAAGGTCTTTTGAATTCTGGCTGCTGCCACAAGTTTTACAGACAGTGATGCATATGGTTAGCCTCTTTATATGGCTGTCTGGAGGTGGTTTCTGTGCTGAGAATAGATAAGGCAATTGGCACCATGCTGAGGCAAGATTAGGAAAGACAAACTTACAGTACCCTAGGTGATGTTGTGAGGGCAGTAATTCTAAAAGAATTTAAAAAAAAAAAAGTCACATAGACACAGGTTCTCGGGATAATGCAGTTAGGGTGGAAGTAAAGTAAAAACCTTCAAGTGAGCAAACATGTCACAAAGTCATTGCAAATGTAGTGACAAGTGGTCCACACAGCAAAAGATACAAGTGGCAAGTACTGTCTTCTCTGAAGGAGAAAGTTTCATTTGAGCCACAAGGCTCAAAGATCAATTTATAATTCCTCTTCTCGGTTTGTCAGCACTGTTGTATGCAAATTAACTGCCAAATAACTTGAATTAACCCTTATCTTGATACAGATATGACTTTGGACATTTCCCGATTAAATAAGAAAGCTTGTGATTTACTGGAAAGATAAACTGTGCTTGCGGTGTCAGGCATCCTGCTCATGGCTGGGCTGAACCCTGAAGCCCGTTTCCTGGAGTAAGATTCTGTACAGTCTACAGACATGATGCATGTGGTCCCTTTCCAATAGCAAGCATGAGGGAGAGCTGGAGCACTCCAAACAGTGGGAAAACTTCCATAATGTTACTGCTTGGAAACAGGAGATGTCTTCTGGAAAACAGGTTGAGATGTCTCTTATATCCATTAATAATGACCACCTTACAGGAAAAACTGTGTTTGAAAACATGACGCTGCATTAGGCTCATATTTAGGATTACTACGTTCATTTAGGTCTGCGCTTGTACTAAAATATAAGATGGTCCTAAGCTTGAATCTAATTTTGGTATCAAGGTATCCCTGACATAAGCTATCCAAGTTATGCCTGCACAACAGAGCTCACTGTCTAAAGCTGTCAGGTAAATTTTGTTGACAGACTTAGTTAAAAATCTGTTAAATAGATAGAAACTCTGGGCATCTTGTGGGATAAAAGACATATAAGATATCCATCAAGAGGTTTTATTTAATCTCCAGCTTTTAGTCACCAGAGAGAGAATAAAATCAGTTTGTTTTTATTTTTCTTTCAGAGGTTCTAAACGGTGTGTTACAAGTTCCTCACATAGACATCATTATGAAAAGTATCGTGAATACCTTTGAACTCAGGACAGAGAAATGGACATTTTTTCCTGAACATGGTTCACCTTATTTTTTGTTGATGTCTAAAAAAGGAAGAAGTTCCTGGAAGTATTAACAAGTTTCCATTGTCTATATAAAGGTGGTTTTGATAATTAGATCAGATTTAAATGTATATTGTAGACATACTTTTGGGCAGATGAATCCCATTTGAAATTAAATGCTGTAGATGGGATGATATGATGAGAAAAGAAAATTTAAACCAGTTTTCTTGTCATTCCTGAACACGTTCCTAAGCAGAGATTCTATGCATTGCTGATGTTGCATTTTACTTCCCAAATATGAACTATTGTAATGTCCCAGATGCTAAATTCTTAAAAGGTACCTTTTTCTCTTAGGATAAAATTCCATAAAGAAAAGCATTGGAACATCATCTGGAGAATTAAAGATGTTTAAATCTTCTTGGAAAGTGTATGGAGAGGTCATATACAATTAGAGAAATTGCACTACCTGAAAATTCTCATGGTTCAATTGATTTTTTTACTCCAATATTGCTAGGTAGAGAAGATGATGAATCTAAGCTAGCAACAGGATGAATACATGCTACACTATTTTTTAATTTCTAGCACAAAGGAATCATATAATGAGAAATTACCAGGACCAGAAAATTATATGCAGGATAAACAAGAAGCAAAAAACAGTGATTCAGTATGGCTTGAATAAAATGCTCTCTATTTATGGAAAGGAGGGCCTGATTCTTAGAGAAAGGGTATATTATGTTTTTCATGCCTTATATCATTCATGCCTTAAAATGCATAGAAATTACTTCAAAGCTGCAAGGCCTGCTTTGTACGTATTTGGTTCAGGATCAAAATATATATGCAGAGAAATATTAAAATGTAACCTTCTGTAGCATTTATATTTCTTTGAGAAAAGTTTCAACATTTGTATCCCTCTCTAGATATTATGTTAAGATTTAACTTATTTAAATTAAGACATTTCTACTTAGTCAGATGTGATAGTGTATTGTTATGGTGGGTCATTTTTAACCTAGGAAGGCCTACAGGATGCTACCAAAATTTATTTGACAAGACACGATGCACAGAGGGGGAGGGCAGACCACATGACCCTCTTCAGAGCAAGAATCAATCTGTAAATTAGACTTCTCATCCTTTGGGATCCAAACCCTACAATTCTTTAGTAGAATCACAAGAAATTGGGAGTCATTATTCTTAAAATGCAGAAGCTATTCATTCTTAAACTGAGGTTCTTTCTGTTCATGACAAAAAAAAAAAAAAAGGGTTAAAATATAGCTGCAGGGATTATTTTTTTATCAACACTGCATTTTGTGAGACTGATCCCATAGATGTAATAGTGTTTACTAGGTCAAGACTATCATGGGGTTTTAAAAAGATAAAGTTTTGCCTTTCTTGGGGTTGGAAACAGGTACTGAACAGTTCAATTCCACCAGAACAGAAGGACTTTGTACTTGCGATAGAATCAGGAGATGTTCTGGTAAAAAGCTGAAAGCCCTCTAGAGATCAGTTGCCTCAAGTTTTAGAAATCAATTAGGAATTTTCAGGATCTAGTTTGATTTGGATCTGATCTCCTAAATTCCATTGAAGCACAATATTAGGTGCCTAAATTCTTTTCTCTTTCCCTTCAGTCCAATATTTAATGATTAGCAATAGGAAGTCCTTTCCTTCTGTTCAAAAATGCCATAAACCTTAAAGCATTAGCATCACTGGAAGAAGTTCTTCTTACAGAATGGGAAACAATAAACGTGTCAAACCTAACAGCTGACAAGATCTGTTTAAACAGAAACCTAATGTCTTCGATACAAACATGGCTAGACAAGACTTATGCCTAACAAATCAACTATACTTCCAATAATCTTCAACAGGGAAAGGGGAAGAAAAGGTAGAAGCTTCTTAACAAATTTTCTTCTCAAAGATGAAGCTAGAATTATTTGATGTGTATAATTAAAACAAATGATGTTCACATCATAATGTTTACTGTATTTAGTCTTGATAATACAAACCTTGCAGGCAGCCTAAAGCAGTGGCTTAAATGTTAACTAAGGAAGCTGAGATGAAAGACTACACACAGTGTTTGGTGACAGAAAATCTTAGAAATATTACTACTGTTGAAGGCTTTTTGGTTAAAAGGCTAAAATCATCAGAGACTTAAAACCATTAGACTTCTAAGACACAAAGAGTCCTTCAATTGTTTGCTATGCTTAACATCAGCTGCGATTGTGGAACAAAAGAAATATATTTTTTTTTAAAATGATAAGAAGAAAATAATAAGGAAAGGATTCAATTGGACTGTAAAGCAATATCAGAAGAAAATTCATGATAGATTGTGTTGATATAGCTGGAGCCAAAAATTATCATCAAAATCTACGTGTAGGTTTTTGATTTATAAATTTACCTTTAAAAACAGGTTTTTCAAGTTCAGTAATAGGCGTACATAGAACTGTCCTGGTTTCGGTTAAGAGTTAATATTCTTTCTAGTAGCTGGTATGGTGCTGTGTTTTGGATTTAGAATAGGAATAATATTGATAATACACCGATGTTTGTAGTTGTAGCTTACACTATTAAAGGGACTTTTCAGCTTCTCATGCCCTGCCAGGTGCGCACAAAGCTGGGAGAGCACAGCCAGGAGAGCTGACCCAGACTGAGCAAGGAGACAGTGCCTACCATATAATGTCATGCTCTGTATATAACTGGATATGTAGAATCCTGCTAACAACATCCCTATTGCTCCTCATAAATGCCAGGTCCTTAACTGCTAGGGCGCATTTACACCTTTAAGCCCTTTCCTACCTATACCAATAGTGTCACTTGTTCTCAACTACACTTACCAAATTGGGCCTCATGTGGAACACCTCAACAATAACATAATGCTTATAGAGTCACTGGAATTTTGAAAGTTTGGGAACAGGAGATTTTAATTTATATGAGTGTCCGGCATATTCTGCAGAAAGATTGGTGACTCAAACTTTTATTCTAATGCTGTTTCACAATGCAAAACTATTTAAAAATTAATGGCAAATATTTTGATTAAATGTGTTACTAAAACTGTGCAGTTAAGCTTAATTAAATGCAAGGCACAGAGACCAGATTCTTATATACATAAAACTGGGTATATTTTTTATGGAACAAACTGAGATGCACTACATTGAGTGTCCTTAAACACATACTTTTAAAATAGTGAAGAATCTAAGTAAAAGTCATCATGCAATATCAGAAATAGGAATACTTGAATTTCTGCCTCTAGGTTTTCATCTGACTACATTTGTTACTAGACTTAAGTGATCCGAAAATAAGAAGAGTTGACTTTTTTATCTCCAACGATATATTTGTTGCAGTTGAGATCATAGCAGAAAGAACAGTCCCAGACTCGAGGTGGATGTTTATTTCATTGAGAAAGGTAAGTAGGGTTTCATTTCTCATCTATATTTTCTGTGGAGTAAATATCTCCAGACTCCACACACTGTGCTTTGTAGATCTTATTAAATGTTGGATTTTGTAGGAATTTCCCACAATGTTGTTCTATGCCCATCAATTAGGAATGTAGATTTCACAGGGTGGCAGAGGACATAAGAAAGGGATTTTGCCACTGAGTATCAGGCACCTTTGTGTATTTAGCTCTTCAGACTTTAGATAGTTATGCTATCATTCTGAGAAATGCAGCGAGCATATACATAAGTGGATATAGCTGTGGTGTGGAGGTGCTGGGTTTCCTTTTGGGAAAACAATGACTGCACCTACAGTCAGAAAAATAGATAAATAATTGACAGCCATAAACTACTCAGGAAAGTAGTCTACAAAGAAATGAAAAATAAAAAGGATTACAGTTTATAAGGTGACTAGACTAAATACTGTTCTTCCAGATTTGGAACAAAGAGGCAGGTCAAAATATGGAACTAAGTAGCAAAAAGAGTAATATGGAAAGACCTAGAAACCAGTCTTGAGATAAAATGAGAGGAGGATCTCTGGATAAACTTTCAGAAAAGGACAGAATCTAAGGTTGCATAGATTAATGAGATCAAAACGACGAGATAAAACTTGATACATATTTGCTTGTGGTAATTATAAGCTGTTCTCAAGAGTCATTTATTTTTCCTCTGGCCATTAACCATTTTAATGTGTTTGTATGCTATATGGGTGTTTGAGTTTCCCATGGAATGAAGCTTTCAGACTATTATTTCTACAGATAATAAGAAATAATATATATTACTGAAATATTACCTAGCAACTTTTTTCAAGACAGACTAACCACATGGTCCTATCAACAAAGACTGACACAGCATATAAGGAAACTTTTTTTAAAGGGTTTTTTTTTTTATGCTGTGGGGGTTTTTTGGTTGCGAGTTGTTGTGTTCTTTCATATAAAGAAATTATAAGGAAAAGTTAGACTTCTTGAATTCACTATACCCTAAAGAAATAAAAAAAATTCATATCTTCTAAGTGTTAACTGTAAACCAAAAAGGAACTGTTAGAATAAGAATGTTAATCTAATACTACTGAAAAAATCTCTGCAATTCAGAAAGGAAAGGAAATTCCAATATGCAGATGTCTCTGATTACACTCTCATTTGCTTTATGCCAATCAGGTTTTGTTTTCTTCCCTTGGGAGGCTCTTTTGAATCAACTCTTTTTATTGACCATTACTTATGCTTTTAAAGCCACCTGCTCCTTTTGCTTCACATCTCTAGAGATTCGCCCTTCCTTACAGTAACTCTAGTCTTTCTGGAGTAACATGGGGGTAGCAGCCTATAACTTGCAGGACTGATTGTTTAATTTATTGCAGTGATTTTGCTATTTGGAAGCTGAGGATGGGGTCTTTCTTCCAGGGAATTAACATCTATTTCTTGAAAGTTCAAAAGCATTCAAATGATGTAAACATATTATTTTTCTTTTCAAAGACCTTATTTTGATCTAAAGTAAGGAGAACCTGATTCCAGTGACAACAAATAATAATTTTTACATTTTTTCATCAGCAACTCCCTCACGTCCAAACTTTTGTTACTTTTCTCTTGCCTCGTTGAAAGTCTGTGCACTGTTTCTGAAAAAAATGACCTTTTTCTATCAGGGGTTGGCTTTCTGGCACTTTGTACTTTTCTTAAAAGCTACACATATGTGTGCACACCCATTTGAAAATCCTATTTCTAGAATGAGTAGGGGCAGAAATATCAAAACGGATCTGTGATAGTTGTTTCACTGTGGGACCAGAGGCTGCCTGTGTATTCAGTGTCCTAATTTCCTCATCCACACACTGGACATTTGAAGATGCTAGTGTCTTCTCCTTCCTAGGAGAAAATTTATCTTGAAATTGCCTTGACATGTTCAATAAAACAGTCAAACAATTTTAAACGGTTATCTTGCGCTCTTTATTTGTGTTCTTTCTTTCTGATTTGTATTTCATCAGACTTTTTTTCCATGCATCGACTCTGGATCTTAGAGGCATTCCTTGGTTTCTCAGAAGTAGAGGTAATAGATGATTGTCCTGGAATGAAAACTAGAAGTGGGAATTCTTAAAGTGTAGTTATGTATTTCCAGAATAGTTGAAGTTGCAATCTTTAGAAATCATCTGGTGGCTGCTCAAAACAGGATCAACCAAAGGGGGACAGTGTCAAAGGTTTTGGAGAAATGTAACCAAGTTAGTGTTAGAAAATCAAATTAGTAAAATAAATTTTGGATTTAGCTTTGACCATTGCTGTATTCTCTAGATATTATACTCTGCTGAGTTTGTACTGTGTGGTGGTTTGACCATGGCTGGAGGCCAGACGCCCACCAAAGTCACTCTATCACTTCCCTTTTCAGCTGGACAGAGGAGAAAATATATATTGAGAGGCTTAGGAGTCAAGATAAGGACAGGGAGAGATCATTCTGCAATTAGTGTCACAGGCAAAACAGACTCAAGAAAGAATAAAGAAAAGAAAAGTATCTCATTTATTACACTACACTACACACTCAGTGCCATCAGAGTCGGATAATGAGAAGTACAACCAGATTTTAAAAACACCTTCACACCACCCCTCCCTTCTTAGCAGATTTAACTTTATTCATGATTTCACTCCCTTCTTCCCCCACCATTTTGACACAGGGAGGGGCAGGGAATGGGGGAATGGGCATTCCTCACACCTCTCCCCTGCTGAAACGTGGGGTCCCACCCACAGGAAAAAGTCCTCCATTAACTTTTTCATCCTGAGTCCTTTCTGTTGGGGCTTCAGCTCCTTACCAACTGCCTCAGTGAGGATCCCTTCCATGGTGTGAAGACTTTCAGGCCCAGACTGCTCCAGCCTGGTCTCCCACGGACTCACAAGTGCCCTCAGCAAATTTGCTCCAGCATGGGTTGGTCTCTCCACAGGCTGCAGGTTTCACTGCCAGGAGCTTGCTCCAATGAGGACTTCTCATGGGGTCAATGTCCTTCAGGTGTTTCCACACACTCTGGCGTGGGGTCCTCCATCAGTTGTAGATAGGATCTCTGCTCCCCATCATCATCCATGGACTGCAGGGTGTCAGCCTGCTTCACCATGGGCTTCTCCATGGGCTGCATGGGAATCTTTCTCTCTGGTGCCTGAAGCACCTGATTCCCCTCCCCTCCCTCACCCCCGTTTCTTCTTCTTCACTGACCTTGGTCTCTGCAGAGTTTCTTACATCTTCTCACTCCCTTCTCTGGTGGAAAAAAGCTGCTTCTACGTTTTCTGGGTTTTTTTCTCCTAAATGTGAATCCCAAAGACACTGTGACCATTGCGTATGGGCTAGGACTTCGTCAACAGCAACTCTGGCCTTGATCTGGCTGGTGTTTACTCTCTTGGGCCAGCAGAGACCTTCTAGCTGCTTCTTGCAGCCTGCAGCCCTGCCCCTTCTCCACCAGAACCCAGCCACCCAAAACTACAACATCCTGTTAGTGTTACTTAGTGTATATATTATTAATGAGAAAGGTCCAACTAAAAAACATAATGTGTTTTTTTATTTATTTATCATTGCATAGTGCTGCTGCCTGGATTTTCCTCAAAAGGGAATTCCTTGAGTGTCCAATGCCAATCCAAATGAAAAACTGTTCTTTATATTCAATAAAAAGCTGGTATCGGGAGAAAACCATGCAGGTGATTTGTTCACAGCATCCTGTGAATCTTAAGATTATCTGCTGAATCTTATATGAAAAACAGCATTTTCAGGATGCTTTTTTATTTCCAACCTGGGGTCATAAGTGTGAGGATTACCATGACATCTAAGATCTATCCTTCATAAAGTTAGATATTACTCTGCTAGTCTCAGAGGGAGGTAGATTTTTCCCACAGTGCCATTTGCCATCTGGTGACACTGGAGCCAAGGCTACTGATCTAGTTTATAATTACTAGTTAAGAGTTTCCTGAATAAATTAGAATTATGAAAGACAGATTTTTTCAGAGACTTTCATATTTTAGCCAGAAACCCTATAGCCTTGTCTGTGTTTGACTTAACTTACATGAAAATATCAAACTATAAATAGACTAACCCTGCCACATTCACTCTCTACTATAGAGGTATAAAGACACAGTCTGTTTGACATCAAAGTCATGGTGGGGAAGCTCAGCCTTCTCCAAGTTTAGGGCTGCACCAGCTGTGGGTTTTCTTTCCAGCCAAACTGGAGCAGAAAAGGAGTGATTTCCTGTCCCCATTTTAACTGTAACTTAGTTTCAGCATCAGCAGCATTCTGCATACAATTTCTCCTGTCTGTTGTAAGCAGGTACTTTTGTATGTGTTGAATCACTCTACGTGGTGAATTAAGGGGTAAATTTCTCTAATTTTGAATAAATTCTTATTGTAGCTCCTGTGTAAGAAAGTATATGTTGGAATCTGAAGGTACTGAGATGTCTCTGTAAAAACAATCACATGTGGGGCTTAACTCCACCAGTGAAAGAGAAGTAAGAAATTGTATAATGATAGGGCATGATAGTCCATGAGAAAGTAAACAATTAGTATGTGACAACTAAAATGTTTAGTTTGTATTCTTTGTAAATGAGAAACAAACTTGAGAAGTTGAGGTTAGTGAATGATGATAAGCTGGAAAGTCAGAGACTGTCTGACTAAGACAGTAACCTGACTTGCTAAGAAGTTATGATTACTTGAGGTCTTACTTTTTCTGTTCACCATTAAACAAACACTGGTTATCCACAGTTTAGTAGTTCTAAGATTGCACAGACTGATCTAGTCACAGGCCTCCTTCCTTCTTTCACCGTGGTAACAGAGAAACAACTAAACTGTTCTTATCAATTTAAGGAGGTTTTTTTGTTTGTTCTGGGTTTTTTGCCTTTTTTTTTTTTCAGAGAGATACCCTCAATATTGAGATTTTCTGTGGTTTGATCCACTCTCTTCAAAGAAAAAAAAAAAGAGTAAGAAAAAAGTGATTCAAAACCCCAGCTTCTCACTATGAGTTGACTTGCATCCAGCCAATGCCTGAGCAATGGCAGTCCTGGCACACTTTCTCCCCAGTTTTTATTACTGAACATGACCTCATATGCTATGGGATACCTCTTTGGTCAATTGAGGTCAGTTGTCCTGGCTGTATAACCTCCCCACTTTTTGCTCTTCCTCAGCTTACTTGCTGGTGAGACTGTGAAAAGCAAAAAAGGACTTGGCTCTGTGTAAGTACGGCTCAGCAATAGCCAAAGCATTCACGCTTGCCACTGTTTTCAGCACAAATCCAAGCCATAACACCATACAAGTGACTATTAAACAAAGTAACTCTAACCCAGCCCAAACCATTTCAATCTCAATTGATAATAGTACATATTGCTATGAGGAATTCTGTATATCCCTTTCTGGTTCAAAAGTATATGTATTATCCTGCAAATCTGACTGCAACATGGTCATACTAACCTTTAGGAAAGAAAAAAATCTACTTTGCATCCAAACTTATTTTTATTTAGAAATGTTTGGTCACTCTGAAATACAGGTTTTGAAGGTAAACTTTAGTTCCTAAATTTGCACAATCATTACTTTGTCATATGAAAAATGTTACATGATCTCCTCTATAGAGTTTATACACATAAAATCCTTCTATTTCTACTTTCTAATCAAGACAAAACATAGTAAGTAAATAATAAGCATTCTTATTTTTGCAATGTAAATCTTCACTATGAACAAGATGTTTAACATACTGAATGCTGTAGTAATTGTATTATAGTTTTCTATAGAAAACTATCAGTTCAGTTACTGAATCAAAAGCAGAGGGTGATATTTAATGGAAAACAATGAAGATAGCTTTTCATTGACTGCCTAAATCTGTTTCTGTACTAAAGATAACATTTTCTGTTTACTGCTCTGAAACTTGAGAGTTATAACTATAGTTCCCCAACCTGGCGTATGATTAATGAGTCCTATCCTCTGCTGTATTAAAGAATGGAATGAAAACTTAATGGCCAAAGAGCACATATATATCTTCAAAAATAACAAATAAACAAAGAGATAAAAGGTGTCTAAGTTGTTCGAAATTCCCTTGATGCTGATATTTTTAGAAAATTAAACACAGGCACACATACACAATCAATAGTTGTACATCTTGTGAGACATTCAGCCAGCTTTCACTCTAATGGCTCACATAGTTAAGTAAAGGTTGGAATACAGATAGTCTTGGTATCACTGAGTTAAAATAATTCAGTAAGCTAGGGAGAAATAAGATGAAATCCCAAAGAGGAAGGTGAAAAAAGAAGTGAAATGAGCGTCTACTGAGGATGGTTCTGTAGTTGAAGGTGTAAGAAAAATCATGGTGCTAAAATGAAATATTTATCCTAGAAGTAAGCTTCTCTGGGCTCCTTTGCTGTGACTGAACAACTGAATATATGCATATGTGTGTGTGTGTATAGATATATGTATATATATTAGGCAATTTCTGATTGCTGTGATTAGAGTGTTTAGAAGATTGATCCATGATGCAGGGCATTAACTTTGGAATGAAACTTTCTAAATTTATTCATTAGCCGCACACATTGTGCTAACGGTAAACTCTTACCATGATCAATGATCCCTCTACAGATACAAGACTCCTAGAATTTACATTTGTATTCCAAATTTGTTGTGGGTACACAGTATCACTGCATTGATTCTATATAGTCAGTGCTCGTGGGTACCGTCCTTGATCTTTAGTCGCTGAGGTTGAAGCTCTTCTGTCAAAACTGAATTGTGCTGTCCCTCTGATTTTCATTCATTATACTTGTTGTATTTATGTTATTGTTGTTGTCATTTGCTTCTGATAGTGCTTATCTGTTTTTTTTTCTTTTGCCTATCTCCTGTGCATTTGGCAGGACATCCTGTCTATCTGCATCCTTTTACTCATATCTAATTCTTTGCCAGCTTGCATGTCTCCTACGTTCAACTGCATGTGCTCTTTTCTACTCCTTTACTGGTCACATTTCCCACATGCTTGTGTAAAATACTTATACCTTTTCCATCTGGCTGTTCCATCCCAAAGCAACAAAATACTTATCTACTGCTTTTATTTACATATTTTAATGTGCTTTTATTTGGGTTTAAGGCAAGATACTATTATTTATATCACGATCAATAGAATCTGATATTATCTGTATTGTGACTGAAACACAGGTCTCTGCTTTGGCCCTGATCTAGAAGGCAATTCAGGCTACTCAAGGCTAAGGGTAATTACACAGCAAGGACAAAATCAGCACAGAAAAAGTTGGTCCAGAAAAGTTGGTCACAGAAAAGGATGGCCCAATTGTTTCTATTGACCAAGTCTGGCTGTCTTGTGAAGTCATAGTGACTTAAGCTGGTTAAAGCAATAGAAAAAGAATTGATCAATATGGTTTAATTAAATTGGTTTATTTTGTGATCCAGTGAGAACTGGGGCCAGGATACTGGCAGAAGGTGTTATTTAAATGGATTGGTGACAGGAGGAAAAAGTAAATGAGGAAGCAGAGGAACTATAGGAAGTTTAGAGCAGACAGGTATGGAAGAAAGTATCTTTGATACTAAAGTGAGGTGTGAAACTTCCCTCATTCTGCATGTGTGAATCATTGAGTTCACTCAGTCATACTGTGTACTCAGCCTACTCAGAAAGATTTTCCTACTGCATCATCCTCTTCCATTCCCTTCCTATTGTCCTTTTTCTCAACTGCTGTCAATGATCGGAAGCTAAGAAAGATCCCTGCCCAAAATTCTGATTTTGGATTTAATAGTAAGTAATGGGTAACTAAAAAATTAATGTATAGTAAGTAGCAGAGTAAAAGTTATTTCTGGCACTGTAAAGCTACTTTCTGTCTCTGATCCTTCTTTCTCCTCATCCCAATCTTTGTGTTTCATGTGTAGGCAGGTCTTCCTTGATAAAAGGCTAGAAAACCATGAGCCAAACCTTTATATATACTGTATATTCAAAGGGAAAAACATAGCTTTCCCTAGATGAATGACATTCATGGCCCACTACAAACAGCAATAGACTTGAATGCTGAATGAAATACAGTACAGTGCTTGAAGTAAAAGAAAAGGAACAGCAGCCTGGAAGAAGTAAGACTATAAATGAAGTGGACAAGGAATTTCTTCACATTAATGTTATTGGTTGTCTTTTTTCCACTTTTACTCTTTGCTCAGACCTTTACGTAGTGACACAGACTGGCTGCCATGGGCTGCAATGCCAAGGATGAAAAAGAGGCCAAGTAACCTCCAGTGCTCATGGTAGTCTTGGTGCTCTTTCTGGACGTACAGCCTAAAGGGAGAAATCCTACAGTTATGTGTTTTATTTGTCCCTTTCATTCATTTTTTTATGAAAAATTATAATAGTCCAAGAAATAATAACATGATCACATTAAATCTTTGGTTTGTATGATTTTAATCATAAACATAATTTGGTGTTGTTTTGCATTTAAAAAACAAACGAAGAAACATATTTTGCAAAAATAATAAAAAATTCACTAAGGTTAAAAATACAGAGGTTAACTAAGTAACCCAAAGTCACTTACAGAATTGGAATGTGAAGTAAGAACTCGTAGACACAGGTCAGTGAGCAATAGTGGTGGAACCTGCCTCTATTTTACTGTGGTAATCAAGATGATATGATTCCCTTAGGAGTTCCATTTTAATTTGTCCTGCATGGATAAAAAGTAATTTAAATTGAGAAATAACAAATGTCTTATTCTATATAAATAAAAAATGGAATAGAAAGAAGGTCAGAGAAATTACTCAAGCAAAGAAATAAAATTTTCACTAAAGCAGTGGTGAGGTTTTAATCCAGAAAATGTTGCTATTTTCATATTGATTCCACAGGAAAAAAATTGCCTGAATGATGAATGAAAGGAGAAAACTACCATGTTAGGTTTCCAGAAAAGTAAAAAAAGAAAAAAAAGTCACTAAACTTCTGATCTTAAAATAGATGCATCATTTAATAAGCAGTTATCTTGTCATTTAAATATCAATCCCCTGAGTATATTTTAGCTACAAAGTGCTCTCTTAAAATATGCCAAACACTGAATTTTGTTTCATATATTCTAAAGAACAATTAGGTGATCTAAAAGTGTACTTACTTACATGAAGTGTGAATAGAGTTCCAATCCATGGTTTAAAAAACATCCCATAGGAGAAAACAACATGTAAAAGACTGGATAAGATGGAGTAAATCAAGGAAACAGCACCACTCAGTCTCGAACACTGAGTTCAAGCATGCTGTTCAGTAAAGCAGAGAGGTCAAACAGTAGGTGTTAGGGACAAGGAATTCTAGAAGGGAACAAAAATAGAGAGGAGTGGGATGTGAATGGGGTGTTTATAAGGTACACTGGAATGGTAAGTTTTTAGACTTTCACCAACATTACAGAAAAGTGTATGCTTGCCAGAGTGTTCATAACACCACAGCTGTGAAAAAAAATTAAGGGTTCTCAGCTGTACTTAGGCACCAGGAAACTAAAACAGGGCAAAAAAGAACATATTTCCTCTAGAATAAATTCTTAAATATAGCAGAAAAAATAAATTAGTTAAAAATCTTTTTTGGACATGAAAAAGGTAAAAGAATTGGCATATTGCTTGAAATTTTAAATCCTCCACATAATAAGCCAACAACCAAACAGCAGGTATTTTGTTTTGCTTTGTTATCACATTAGTTCCAGATAATTTCATGAGAGAAATTAATGAGATTTACCATTCCCTAATAGCTACCCATCATCCAGTGAATACTTGAGGTTGTTCTTTGTCATGATGATTCACAGGACAGCAAATATGAATTAAATTATTCATATGGAATACCTGAGAGCTGCATGTATTCAGTAGTTTAGGAGATCTAAAGATCTATAAAAAAACCCCAAACAAATACCAAAATATTGAATGTGGGTGCTCATTTTTGGACACAAAGGCTGAGTATTTGTTCATGATTCTAGCATACTTCTTAAAAATTTCATCATTAATTAAGCAAAATATCTAGCAAATTAGCAAAATAAACCAGCAATCAATTTATTAAGGTCTGGTTTACGCTAGAGAAGAACATATTAGGTCTGAAATGAATTAATTTTATTTGTGGGCAGAAAAAAAAATTGTAGCAGGTGCTAAAAATTACATAAATACAGAAAAGTTACTATTTAACTTGGCTCGATATTTAATTCACAAGATCACACTTAGTCTTTCCGATAGCTTGGTACTATGCTTTATTGCCTAGCAGAATCAATCTACTTTCAGTATTGATGGAATTTTAGTGCACATTATATTTTGCAGAATTGGGCAGAGGACATGAAGAGACAAGAAATAAATATTATTACAGACTTTTACATCAGGTACTGCGAATTTGGCTTTTTGGATTACCATATTCAACTTTTTTGAAGTGGAGTAATTCTTTCCTCTCTAAGTTACATAATGAACTCTCTCGCTAATGTATTTCCTCTGGTAGCAGTATTTTAAGATGACTTATGCTGCATTTATTTTACAGTGTTAAATTGACATTTATAATTGTTTAACTGGAAAATTAAGTGCATTGATATCCTAAAGCAGGAGATAAGGTGTGACTTTTTATTCTCCTGTAGATAGTGGAGGAAGAAAATAGTTTATGTGAGGGTCTTTTCAGGTGTCTTGATCTTTGCTGGAATGGAACAGAACAAGTCTTCTGAGGAGCAGATGAAGGAACTGGGGTTGTTTAGGCTGAAGAGAAGGAGGCTGAGGGGAGGCCTGGTTGCTCTCTGCAGCTACCTGGAAGGAGGTTTGTAGCCAGGTGGGTGTCGGTCTCTTCTACCAAGTAACAAGCCATAGAACAAGAGGAAAAGGCCTCAAGTAGTGACAGGGAGGTTTAGAGTGAATATTAGGAAAAACTTCTTCACCAAAAGGGTTATCAAGGATTGAAACAAGCTGCCCAGGGAAGTGGTTGAGTCACCATCCCTGGAGGTATGTAAAACATGCATACGTGTGGTATTTAGGGGCATAGTTTAGCGGTGGACCTGATAGTACTAGGATAACAGTTAGACTTGGTGACCTTAAAGGTATTTTCCAACAAAAATGATTCTATGATTCCATGTTTGAAACCTTCCTATAACCTCTCATCTTTCAGGGAGATAAATCAGTTACTCCAGGTTTCTAAATTACTCCAAGATATTCTTCAGATTTGTCTCTCTGCAGGGCCAAAGGGTTCACAGAAAAATTAGATAATTCTTCAGATATTTTGTCATACATGGTCAAATCAATCAGCAGTGGTGAGGTGGTAAGAAAATTCAATGACAATATTACAATAATGAAGTTGAGTAAAAAAAAAAACAACTTGTATGAGTAATTGTACTTCATGTTTCTTAGTATCATTCAAATAATAGTTGCTTAAAATCTTCTGTCTTAGCAGACAGAAATCACTGAGAAAAATGCTGATTGAGTCATTTAAGCCACTTAGAATCAAAATATCATAGATCCTATCTTTTCTATCAAGTTTATTGCAACTACACTGTGACAATCTATAGAAGATATAAAGCACACCAGGAGAAAAAAAATTCAATACACATAAGATATTAAATAAAAGGCACTTCATTTATCTAATGTTCAGTGTAACAGGAGTCACATACATAGCCAAGTAATAAAAGCAATATGGTTATTGAAATAGATTCTACTGCAAGAGTTATAAAGTGACAGATAGTATGAAAATCTCATGGAGAACTTGTTTAGATGGATAATGACGATGATGCTTCCCCTGCACTTAAGCAAATGAAGAACAATCTAACCAATAAATACAGAATTGGAATCAAGACCAGTCATACTTTTCAGATATGATTGACTCATTCATTTGGAATATTGTAAATTGGAATACTTCCACTTTGTCTCTTGCTTTGCCATCACATTTTCTTCGCTCATGTACATTTGATGATATTCTGCATTGACCATCTTTTCTCTCATTATTTGTTGTTTTAAGAAACAGCCAAATATGTTGTATGCATATCCAACATGATGACCCACTTTAAGCTGCTCTTCATCCCACATATCGAAACAGAAGTAAGACCCTTTCTTTCATCTGCATCTCAAGAAGAACCTTCATCTTCTAAACGGCCTGGGGAATCCAAAAAGGCATATTTGCATTTTTACTGTAGTGCAGCCCTTCAAGTTAGAAGTCTTAGCCCCAAATCAGGAGTCTTAGGCCAGCTAAGCTCTTAAATACAAGAAAATCAGAGTTGGAAGTGGATGGATGAAATTACTACTTTTCATCACGGTACTGCCAGTCCTCCCTTTCTGCCAGTGTCTGTGAATCTTTCCATTTCCTCATTTCTTATGTTAAAACTTGGCAGAGAGATATCATTCTAAAGTTCTTAAGAATCCTCAAAGCATGCTAGACTCTGCTAACTTCTCAAGGCTGAAGTACAGGAATATACATATATGCATGTCTTTGTGCATACATGTGTTTATGCATGGAAAAATGTAGTAACTTAACTGTATGCTATTTGCAGATATTTGTAGGATCTGAGTTCCTTGGCCATCTTCATTCTGCCTATGGAAGTCAGGAACATGTAAAAGGGAGAAGGCATTACAACTTCAAGACATCTTCCCCGCTGAGAAGAAAGCAGACTGAGTACAATAGCAAAACAATTAATCAACTACTTCTTTGATATCCTCTGTTTTGCCAGTCATCCCTGTGTCACTGTGTCTCTTAAATCTTCCTACAGGCTAAAAATTGCATGGTAAAATATCATATTAAATTTAATTAGTATAAAATACTGTAGTTGTATGAGGAAATTAATTTTTGAAAAAGGTGAAGAAATGGCAACTTCAAATAAACCTGTGATTCCTGCTTTTCAAATTATGAGGTCAGGCTGTATGAATGATATTAACTTGTACCAAGCAATACATGACAGTAATGAATTTCGTCACCAAAAAATCTTCAGCAGTATTCATAGAAAGACGGATCTGTCTACAAGCTAATACTGAAACTTGGGGATGTACCTGACCTGGAGAAAGGGGAATTTTAATTTTTTCTTTAACATTCAGCTGTATGAAATGTTTTTCACCTGATTTTGTGATACAGGCTGGAAACCTGTAGTCAAGGACAGAAACATTACTGGGGAGGCTCCAATATGTATATCATCTATATTCAAATATGTATCCCTCAATGAACAAATATCTTCAGGCACACTGATTTATTTCTGAATATTATATGTTTCTAAATTTTGTACTTTAAACCTACTGCATTATTTATTAATTTATTAATATATTACTTTTTGTTATATTTATTGTGTAAAATTAAATAATGTATTTAAATATGGTATATAAAATCAAAGCTGAACTATAATACAGATATGTTTTAAATTATGCACCAGTGCATTCCTTATACGAAAGCTGTTACTTCACTTCCCTTTTTGCAACTAGGTCAGTGCCTGCACCTTAGGGCAAAATCTGATATCACTGACTCTTTCTTACCTGCATTTTGGTTTTTTCAGTGAAACAGACACAGACAAAACCTGTGGCATATGGTCACCCCAGGGGTCCATGTTTCTCTCCTACAAAGGTCTCAGATAAGACTGCATTTCCCCTCACTTTCCCACCTCAAAACACATCCATTATGTGACAGCAGACATTTGGTGAGCATCATGGAGATGGACCCATGAACACACCCAGCTGGCTCATAGCCCGTCAAACTGTAAGCTAAAGAGCTCTGAATTGCAACCTAGTGTAGCATCGTCTTTGGATAGAGACTATCTGTCTAACACACTGGGCTGGTTTGAAATTCTTCAAATAATACATAAATAGTTGGGGAGATTGCACTTTAGCAAATTTCTGTATGAACAGACTGTCCCTGTTTGTTTTCAGAATATTATGATCATTTTTTCTTTTTTGATCCATTTTCACAGTGTGTTCAGGTTATTTTGCTACCTATGGATAGCAAAGATATTTTATTTTGTGCCTGACTGAGGCTGTTTGTTCTTATGACATAGTGTCTTTGTTTTCCAAGTGGGAGATGGGACATGGACTATTTTGTTTAGAAAATAAGATCATCTATATGTTATCATCCTCAAAATATCCTTTAAGGAAACTTAAAGTTAATACATACCAAATTTATATTGTATTTTGACATTCCCCTGTATTATCAGACCAGGTAGTTAACCACAAGTTGCAATTAAGTACTAGAATACCTTTTTTTTGGTGATGCATAGTTTCCACAAACACTTTATGCTGATAGATCTTGTAACAGATCATTTATTTCAGAGCATGTTCTGTCATGTGGAATGCATTTTGGCTAAAATGTTTAGGAGGTCTATGAAAACAGGTTAAGATACTCATAGATTATTTAGGCATATATTTGATAAAAGAATGAGGGGGGAAGAAGGGAAAAGATTAGTTCCTATTAGCATGGAGGCAGGGAAGAGAAAAGGAAGGGGAAGAAATTGAACACAAAGATAAAGGGAGAAATCAGGAAAATTCTGGTTATAGAAAAGATAAGGTAAATCATAAATTTCACAAAATAATATGCTAAATTACCCTAATATTTAGGTTTATATTTTAAATTCCTGTGGGGTTTTTTGGCTTGTTTGTTTGTTTGCTTGTTTTTTCTGGAGGAAGGTTGTGTAATTGATCTGTAGAGAAACTGTTACAACACAAACTTAGTTCTAGAACTATGCAGTTGACAACATCTATATAAAAAGTATATTATTGAAGGGAATGTGATTATCCTGAAAATTCCTGAAAGTTTGTCAGTCCTTCTAAATATTTGCACTAAATACTAATACCTGTACTTTTTGCAATTAGCTCATGAACTAATGGTAAATAATATAAAAAAAAAACCCCCAAACAACAAAACCCCAAACAAACAAAAACCCCCACCAAACAGATTTCAGCAATGCATTCACCAAAGGTGGAATGTAGGATTTGACTGAGTCCAGGAGGAAGAGAAAGGCATATACAACACCTCCTGGGAAAGAAGATAGAGATTCAAAGGTCTAACAAAACTTCAATTACATTTATTCATTTTAACTCAAAAAATATTTTTATCCATTACTTTCTAGTTCTTTTAAAAAAACCCAGAGTGTATTGTTTCACTAGGAAGGTTCAAAAGTCCAGGGCTCTTGAATGTGGAAAAGTGGTACTAAAGAGAGATATAGTAGAGCCCTGCAAATTTATGAATGGTGTCAAGACTGTGCAGAGGTACTAACTGTTCAGTGCATCTTATGCCACGGGTAACTGGAAAGCTCAGGCTACCAATTTAGTCAGACCCCAGTTCAAAACAAGGAGCAGGAGGTAGTCATTCAGGAGCAAAGGCAGACCTGTGTAATTCCTTGGCAAGAATGGGGAAATTTACACAGACTTGGGAGGAGAAAAGAGGATGAGCTCAAGTAAAAGAAATACAGAGTAGGTACTTCCTGTTAAGAAAACACCTGTGCATTGATAATGCATTCATTAGAATATAGCTTCCCATGTCCTACTCTTATACATAAAAAATTAACTGTCAGTGTAGACAAGGTTGTGAGGTCAGAAAATCCATCAGTCTGAGCCAATATGTTCTAACTTTTCCCTGAAAAAGGACCATTTAGCTGGAGTCAAAAGCAAAAAGTATTTCTGTATTTTTTGTAGCATCATTAACAATAATTTTCAGTTAAAGACACAAAGGACAAGCGCAAATCTTTAAGAATACATTCTCAGAGGAAATCCCATGTAAAGCTTGAGTAATTAAAAAAAAAAAAGGGTGGGAGGGAGGGGGAATGCAAGAAGATTTTCAGGTAAGAAAATATCAAAGGTTATGAATCGTCAAAGTAGTTCCAAGTGAAGGACTGGAGACTACTATCAGGACTGGAGCTATGCTGACTCTGAGAGGAAGGCATAATTGGTGTGTCAGGCCAATGAAGAGTATAATTTTAACCCTTGAAAAAAAGTGCTTAAGAGGCTGGAATGGCACCGTGTCTGACTCTGGGTTGACCAGGAGTAGAAAGACCAATGTACAAATATTACATGACTTCAAAATACATTCCCACTCAATTATAACAACTAATACATGTTCTCATCTCATGCTGCTTCCCGTCAGTATTGAGTTAAACTCACTATCAAACTGCACAGACATGTAAAGATGTACAGCAGTGTATGAACTGCAATCACTGAGATTTAAAACTAAAAGCAACTACATTTTCTTTAAAGAGTTGTCAGACCTGTCAAATCATTTTGTATTCCTAGTATGGTGTTTAGTTAATTAAAATTTATTAAAACCTTTTTTTTTCATTTCATTTAGACCTTCTTATGAATCTTTACAATGAGGATCCTAATTTTTAAAATAATTTCAACATAGATTACTTCAGTTATTTATGCCTGAGTGGTATGAAAAGAATCATTATGTATTTTAATTAATGAAGTGGAATAAAAATAAAACATGTTAATTACCTTGTCAGATAACACTGAATTAAGAGGTCTTTGAAAAAACAGTGAGAAATGAGAAATATGAACAGACCTAAAAAACTAAGATGTGAAATGTGGACTGGAAATAAATAAATGAGCTTCAGCCTGCAAACCTGCATAAAAGTACCTTTGGGGGTTAATAATCCAAAACGCAGATATTCATAGATGTGAAGTACTTGGAATGCATTAACACTGAGTGGGACTTTGGGCTCTAAATGGACAGCATATCAGAAACAATGGAGCTTTTAGCTACTTATACACAAATGTAATGTGATGGAGGAAAAGATTAAAAACCAGGCAATTTTATCTTCTATAGTATACAAAACAATGAAATCAGAAGCCAAAGGAATGAAAAATCTCTTTCCATATGGCTATGTGTGACCATGCATCTGGAATGCTTGTGCAGTTCCGGGTACTTTATTGTTCAGATGACATGAGGAACTAGAGGGAATTCAAGGAAGGACAATCACTTTGATTAGTCATCTGAACAGAACAATTTATGGGGAGAAAATTAACAAAATAATAGGCATTCCCTGGTAATGTTGTGAAAGGTTAGGTATTCAATTGGTGCAGAAAATATAGCAATGAAAGTTTTTGTAAATTATATGTTGAATAAAATCTGCTTATGTAATTTTCACACTGCATTTCTTTTTGTTCTCTTTTAGATACCAAGGCACGACAATATTTTCACAGTAATCTGCAAAGAAGCAAAACTTTTGAAAACATTTATGAGAAAAAATAATGTGAGAACTTTTGTGGGGAAGTGAATATGCAATTGCTTGGAATGAAGTTTTAAAATATTCCAAAAGTGGTTCCTTGAAAAATTACAAATATCTTTTTTTTATTGGTGAAGATGAGTGTATCTTTATATTTCTATTTTAATGGAGATTAAAGAGAGAAAAAAAAGTATCATAAGCAACAAGTGATCAATTGCAATGTGCTATTGGCAAGAAATAAGAAAGTAAAAGTTACTCAACTAAAATAATCATTAAAAGTAAAAAAGAAAAAAGCTGAAAAGTATCTACTATCTATCAAAGAATTATCACTAGCAATGTAACTTCATTTTGCAAGTATTCTAAGCAGATATTAAATTACAAAAACCGTGATCCAAGCCTGTAAATGCTTCAGAAGCACACTCCTACTCCAGTCCAAAAAGTCATGTCAAATAGTCACTAAACTGTGGGATAGACCTAGTGGTACCTACATAGAAGCACTTGACATTCCTCAGAAGATGTTTATGTAGTCACATTTTCCTACTCAGCTGTATATTTCAGCACTTATTTGTTGATCTGAAATTTAGACTGCAATTACTTCTCCGTGTTGGGAAGACTGAACCTCTTTGGATCCTACATTTTTTGGTACCAAGTTTAGTTCCAATTCTCTTGTCACATGCGTCTTTGTAAGTAAGTGATTACTTTTCTGTCTATAATGGTCCTCTAGCTTTTCTTGTTACTTGGTATAACTGAAAACATTTCCTTTTTTTAATTCTTTTTATTTTATTTAATTAATTTTGCCTACTGACATGAGAACAAAAGTATCATCTTTACTTAAAGTTTTCCAAACTCTTCTAAATGTATTTGCAAAGGAACAAACGTGTTGATTCAACTTTATGTTTTCCAAGTGTTAAAGATACTTAAACAGTGGTTTCACCCTTCTAACCAAACTCCTTCTCGATAGCATGTAATATTGTTTATTTCCGCATCATATATTAGATTAACAAAGCATGATGTCATAGTATCTCCTTCAAACACACATATTAGAAGAGTAACAGCTTTTCAGTAAGAATTGTGGTATGAGAGAATAATGATAATAATAAGCTTCTATTCAAATCCAAGTATCTCAAATAATAACAAAGAGATCACTGAAAAAAAAAGCCACTATTTTAAGAAGTACTTGTTTTAAATGGAGTAGTTATCATCTGTGTAACTGTAGAGATGATAGAAGTTGCACACCTGTTGAATTTGGTCCCTTGGATTTTATCTCAATTTATCTGAACAGTAAAACTGCAAAATGGATTAGTCTTCAATTTTAATTTAATATTGAAAAATACCATAAGATGGCTTGGCATGATAAGGTACTATAAAAGTTTAAGTGGGTATTCTCAGTATAACTCTGCAGTAAGTGAGCAAGAGCTACAGGGCAGTATTTAGTTTGCTATACAATTTTTCTTCTAACAAGTGGTTTATAGCTTCAGCAAGTATAAACAGTGGTGAATAGAATGAGAGAAGCTTTATACTTTTCAGATGTTTTAGATATCTACTGCATTTATAATATATTTTTTCTCATCTTTTGTCACAGATAACTGTGAATGCTCACTTTTTCCATTAGGAATGGGTGTTTACTTAGGCTGAAATAAAGCAGAGTACCTTTCTGTACTCAAATCCCAAGATACAATTAAAACTCTAAAACATCACAGACTTCTCCAATATCGTTTGATGCATCACCAAACTAAGTGGAAGCTGGGTAGTATGTCAATTTCACGTAATTTCATTTGGCTTTTTTATTCAATATTATTTTTTTGCTTGTTAGAGTAAATAGCAAGAAACTGAAAGCCTAAGACTTATTTTACTCTTAAAAAGCTTATCTTACTTCTTCAGGGGTACTTGGGATAGGTAAGTCAATCTGGTTTTAGGTTTTTATAAAGGTCCCTTGTATTTCTAGCAGGAAGAATCACTCATATATCTTATGGTTACCACTTGAACTGTGATTTCTTCTATTAAAAATCTTCAGAATCAATAAGCATTTACTAATATTTTGTATCACTTTCTAGTCCTCTGCCTCGGTATTAGTTACAGGTCTTAATGTGCCTAACTGCTTACATGTGCATGTAGTAAATATCAGCTGCTCTTAGAAAATAATTTTTTATCTTTATACACATAATATTTTTACTAAGGGAAAAACTGTTAATGAAATTATTTCTTATGGCACTGAACTTAATTTTCATCATTAATAATTTCCTTACAACTGTATGGTTTCTGTACAATCCCATTAGAAAGGTGCAATAGTTTTAATATCATCCAAGAGCTTAAGAAGATGGTCTTATAAAGAACTTGGATTGTCGAAATGAGTTTAGCAAGGAGTTTGGGTTCCTTGAATGTCATCTCTACATAACCTTGAACATGACAAATGAGGATTTGAAGAGCATTAATAATGTATGGGAAATGCAATCTATTTTCTGACTCCACAGTCATAATTAGGTTCTGATAGAGCCGTCTGTACCAATTTACTGAGAAACTTTTATTTCAAAAAATCCTCCACTTTTCAGAGTATTTTTTTGGTGGTAGTGAGAAAATATCGAGGCAACGTTTAGAAGTAAAATTATTTGGAAGTTGGTGTAATTTAGTTTCCATTAGACAAGTTAATGTCACCATTGGAAAGGTGAGCCTAATCCACAACTAACCAAAGCAAATTATGCTGTAATTTATGCAGAAAGAAATAACTACAATGCATATGAGACGCCATGAACCTGGGTCTACGCAACCCAAATAGTTAGAAACACCAAACAGGTATCAATAGGTTCGGTGCTAATATTTTGCATTTAGTTGGTAAACCAGAATCCACTATTTTCGAAGGTGTTTTATTATGATGACTGTGATATTCTCCAGAGACGTGCCCTTTTAGTTTATAATAAAATTACTTAAGTCAAAAATATGCATTTCTGAAAATATTTTCTAGAAAGAATAATTACATATTGAGATTATTTTCCTTTAATTTTCTTATGTATTTTTTCCTGGTTAAGCGAAGTACTGTATTACAGCACTGAATTATTGTACTGAGCTGTGCTCCTGCAGTGATGGCTCATTTAGGAGAACCTGTGACACACTGGAATTTCTTGCATTCAGTGATTATTTTTGATCTGAGCAGGAATAGGCATTATTTTCTACAAAAATATTCCACAAAAATGTTGCCACATACATGCAAAATTAAATTATTATGCTAGTATGAATTATTATTGGCACTGCAGTGTCAGTGCACCTGGGGATGTTGAACAAAATAGGGTAAACTCTTTAAACTAGACTTAGAAAAAAAAAAAATTTCATTAATATTTGATTTAGGTAACAGGAAACAAAAATGGGAAAGTTGCACTCAGTTGACAGCAGTTTCTCTCTGGCACCACTCCGTCATCACACAATAAAACATTTGTTTGTTTAGACTGGTGCAATTGCTGCATTATCTCCAAAGCAAGTGTCTAACAGAGGTCATATAGTGTGCTTTAGTTCCCCTACCACATATATTTTCTTTACTGGATGTCCATTCTTCTGCAAAAATTCTGTTGTCGTAGTAAACTATCAATTAGTAAAAGACAATGATATTGGTTATTTTAGCATGAGGATATAAATTCTGCAGATGATTCACAGTATCTGTGAAAATTTACAGTTAGCAAATGTCATCAATTAAAACTGCAGAATTTAGAGGCCATGGTAAAAGGAAAGCCTTTCAACAATTTATTACTGATAGGAGGTATCTAATTAAAAACACGTCCCTAAAAAATCTATATTGATTGTAGCTTGGTGAGGTGCTGTCAGCAAGAGGTTTCAGGGGCTGCTGTTTGGTGAGGGCAAATGTTCTGCACAGGTAGAACAGGAAGAAACAGAACAAGGAACAGCAGAGGGAACATCAAGGCCAAGGTCAGAGGAGGAGGAGCAAGTGCTCTATGGAGGAGAAAGTATTCCTTGCAGGCCTCATAAGGACCCACGCCAGAGCAGATACACACTGCAGCCTATGACTGGCCACAACCTCCCCATTTTTGTTTCCTATACTCTGAATCGATAACTAAAGATTTTAATTGGCAATATATTAATTTTCCCCAAGTTGATTCTGGTTTTAATAACTGATAAACAAACTGTCTTCATTTTCACCCATGACTTTGCTAATTTCTATTCTTCCTATCTATTTCCCAGTGTCCTGCAAAAGAGTGAGGGGGAGTACATTAGCAACTGTGAGGGAGTCTGGTTTCTAGGTAGGGAAAACCCACTGGAAATGTAAGTAGAATGTACGTTTGGGTCTGGTTTTGGGTTATGAATGTATTTCTGAAAAAAACGGTTTACAGTTGCAGAATTTGACTCCAATCATCAAATCACGGTGGCAGTATTTGCTTTTTGCTTTCTTACCTCTTCTCATATCAATGGGTCTGGGAAATAAAGCACAGTCTATTATTAATACTATCTTGTATCACAGCTTTGCTGCAATTTGGCCATGCAGTTAATGATGTAATTTCCTCTTCAGTGAGTATTATTAACTACAAGGCTTAAAAATCATTAGCCCTCTATTTCCCCTTTCCTCAGTCAGCCAGAGCATTAGATTACATTATGTTAAATTTATAAAGCAGACATTTTGGCCTTTTGGTGGCTTTGTTGGGGATTTTTGTTGGGGGTTTTTTGCTTTACAGAAAGAAATCTGAATGGCATCTGAAATATTAGGGTGTACTGTTTAAGGCTTGTCCTTTATTTTGAGAAAAGCATCTCAATAAAAACAGATCTCAGGCAGTTACTAAAGATATTTGTTAAACTTTAAGTATTTCATGATCAAATACTACATTTACTGTGTGTGTACTAATATTCACAGTTATTTACTAATTTTCACAGTTATTTGCTGCTTTATAAACATCCCAATATAAGATTGCATGTATGCTTAGAAGCATGAATATGTAAGCACACACACATGCATGCAAACAGTAGATATTTCCATGTACCTGGATGAAATCAGGTCCTCAGCAGACAGAACGTGTATTCCTTTCACAGCTGAAAGCCCACTTTGCAAAAGTTAATGACTTACAATGGAAATGTCTATAACATCCAAAAAACCTACCTTGCTCCCTTCTGTGCAGGGTAATGCTTTTCAGTTTTACTTATCTCCCCTGGGTATAAATTCAGATCATTTTACAGCAACCATAAATTGACAGCATACACAGGGATCTGAAAATGACACAATGGTTTTAGTATAAAAACAAGAGATTATAAAGCGTTGCTGGATAGGGAAGAATTGCTAAACACATGTGCAGTCGGTGTCTTGGACTACCTATGTATATAATAGTAGAAAGGATGAAGTCTGTACCCGTCCTGAACAAAGAACTTGCAGGTAATCACCACAACAACAAGGCTCTGAGCTCTTGTGATCGATACGGTATTGTTATCAGACTCTTTAAGTAAAGTAGTTGAAGGTTGCTCCAATCCTTCAGGAAGCTTTTTTATTTCTGTGTAATTTAGTCAACATTCACTGCAAAAGCAAAATACCTCTGCAGTGTTACCATCGGTGAGTCTATATTTGAAGGTATGTTTGCACCAGTGAACTCTTCTATTTATATGCTTTGCCATATGTCAGGGTAATGGTCTGCTTCCCAGGTAAAAAGACTGAATACCTATGGACATCTGCACCTCTCTGTGCTGGCAGGTGGAAGCCAGGTGACATACCTTAGTCCCTTTTAAATGGCCAGAGGCACGAATTTAGGCAAATGAATTGATCCAAATTATGGTATGGAAGGGGGACTTGACTTAGCTTCCTGCACGTAGGTGAGCTTTGGTGTGCTCTTGCTTCCAGATACTGCTCCAGGTGAAACCAGTCACGTGATTCTTGTGTCTGTACTAACTGCCCAAATGGCAGCTCAATTAGCATTAAACATTTACTCACAATGTCCTGGGGTGAGATCCAGTTTGATATTAAGACATCTGTCTACATTTAGAAGTTTAGATATATGATGGCTATTTAGACTTTCTAGTCAATGCTTCAATGACACCTGGGGAGTGAATCAGCTGAAAAAGCACTATATCCAATTGTATACATACTGAAGGTCTTGTATTGCTCGGAGGGAGGGAACAATTTTTTTTTATTCTTATTATTTTCATTTATTTATTTGGTTGGTTGGTTTTTTGTTTGTTTATTAGCAAAGTAAATGGAAATTACAAAGCATGAAATGTTTCCCTGTTTATGAAAAAACTTTAATGGGAAGTGAGGGAGGAAGCGTTATTTGACATTTGAAGTGTATTGTTTTGTCTTGTCTTGGCAAAGCACAGTATAGAAAGATCATAAATTCTGTAAATGGAATAATTCATTATATAATAGGATTATATTATATTGGGAGGTTCTATAATCTTTAAAAGTACTAAGGAAATTGCAGGTAATTTAAAAGAAGCAATTAAAACAAAGAGATTCAGAAGCAAAGGTTTCAATAATTTCTCAGCAAAATGGAACTCAAGATGAAATCATGGATATCTGTATATTCCTGGACTTGCATATTATAAAATAATTGATTAAAAAACTCTTCCACTGAGATTCTCTGACAGACAGCATTAGGAATTGGACAAGGAACTCTACTGAAATTCTAGGGACAAAAGGAGTGGTAAAACTACGGTGAGAAGTAAGTTGGTAAGTCTTCTAAGATAATATTAAGGAAGGAAAGGGAGTAGAGGAGAGGAAAGGAGAAAAAGCAGCTGGTCTCACAAACAAAATTTATTTCTTGATTTTCATGTCTATGTCACCCCAGTTCAGCACTGAGGTGAGCCGAATCCTATCTTAAGGGGTGACAGAAGTTTGTATGCATGGGGAGTTGAGGAACATGGACTAGGTGAAGACTGGGGAACAGACAGGGAAAGGAGGGAGAAGACAAAATGGTGCTGATTGCAGGAATCCTTGAGAAGGCTTATTTGGCTTGTTTGTCACATCAGACTCCTTCATTATAGAAGTTGCTTCTGACATTCCGGTCAATTTAATTATGAAAGCATTTGTCAGTACCAGCGGAGGAGGAATTAAAATCAGTGACCACAAAGGTGATCATATTAGTCATCTCATTTACCAAATGGACCATTTAAATTCCACTGAAATGAATGAAAAGAATCCAGTGTTTTGGAAGGAAATGGAATTGTGGCATAATACTATAGCGTTAAAAAAAAAAATACCATCATCAACAGTGCCTAACAAAATAATCCGATCTGTTGTTTTATAAACTTCTGGGTCTTTAAGTAATTGACAAAGAAGATCTTGTGGAATGTGGTTACCATTGCACAAGCTAGTTGATCTATTCCATAAATCACAGAATCACACAGAATCACAGAATCGTATGGGTTTGAAGGGACCTCGAGAGATCATCGGGTCCAACCCCCCTGCCAAAGCAGCTCCCTAGCACATATTGCACAGATAGGCGTCCAGACGAGTCTTGAATATCTCCAGAGAAGGGGACTCCACCACCTCCCTGGGCAGCCTATTCCAGTGCTCTGTCACCCTCACTGTGTAAAAGTTCTTCCACATGTTGGTGCGGAACTTCCTGTGCTCCAGTTTACAGCCATTGCCCCTTGTCCTGTCTCCACAGACTACTAAAAAGGGGCTGGCCAATTCCCCCTGCATCCCATATGTTCAGGTAGTCTTACTTGCTTAGCATTCAAGAAAATTATAGAATATTTAAAGTTGGAAAAGACCCTTAAGGTCATCAAATCCAACCATCAACCCAACACCACCATGTCTACTAAACCATGTCCTGAAGTACAACATCTATATGTTTTCTGAACACGTCCAGGCTTGGTGACTCCACCACCTCTCTGAGCAGCCTGTTCCAATGCTTAACAACCCTTTCAATGAAAAAATTTTTCCCAATGTCCAATCTAAACCTCCCTTGGTGCAACCTGAGGCCATTTCCTCTTGTTACTTTGGAGAGGAGACCAATACCCACATGGCTACAACCTCCTTTCTGTTAGTTGTTGAGAGCAGCATGCTCTCCCTTTAGTCTCCTTTTCCCAGGCTAAACCACCCTAGTTCCCTCAGCTGATCCTCATAGGATTTGTGCTCCAGTCCCTTTTTGTGCTACATTGTCCTTCTCTGGACATGGTCCAGCACCTTAATGTCCTTCTTCTACTGAGGGGCCCAAAATTGAACACAGCACTCAAGGTGCAGCCTCTCTAGTGCCAAGTACAGGTGAATAATCACTTCCCTAGTCCTGTTGGCCGCACTATTTCTGATACAAGACTGGATGCTGTTGGCTGTCTTGGCCACCTGGGCACACACAGCTGGTTCATGTTCAGCCAGCTGTCAACCAATACCCCCAGGTCATTTTTCTTAGGGCAGCTTTCCAGTCATTCTTCTCCAAGCCTGTGGCACTGCATGGGGTGGTTGTGACCAAGTGCAGGACCCAGAACTGAGCCTTGTTGAACCTCATGCAGCTGGTAATCATAAAGAACTATTCCTGCCTGAACCTTTCATTAATCTCCAGCTAGGCCATCACAGTATGATGAACATGGAAAAAAGTAATCTCTTTTTTTTTTTTTTTTTTTTTTTTTACTGCTATGTACTCAGGCAACAAGGTGATCCAGCCTGCGTCTTATCTTAATCAGTAAATTTATAATTATTGACAAATCAGCTAAAGTGCTGTGAAGGACTGTGTCCCTCAATGGATGTTTGCCTCGATGGATCGTTAAGAGATTGGGTCGAGACTGTGTTGGTGATTGTACCAGCAGACATCTGTATCGACTTTGCTGGAACATCACATCACCTACCACTGCCATAGCGACAGAGTATTGGGCAAACCACAAGACTACCCGTTTCCTGCCCTCTTACCTACCTGTACGTGTAGAAAAGCCTAAGAACTCTAACCTAACTCCCGTGCATGTGCCCAGACCCTGAGTCAGAAACCAGAGGGGTCTGGAGGCCCCTGAAGACCACCGAGGATGTCTTGAGACCCCCTAGCAACAGTATTGGGCATGAGCACCACCGCCGAGTGGTAGGTGGGGTTAAGCTAAACAGTTCTTAGAATGTGTTAATTGGTTCTCCGAAGGAGCAATGCACCTCAATAAAAGAGCCATGACAACCAGCATCAAACGGAATTCCCCACCTGATGTGAAGTCGATTCGGACTAACGGGACACCACAGCTCCGTGGTGGTACCTATTGCACCTCTACTTTCCTTGTTTTCCCATCTTTCTCTTTCTTGCATCTCTGCGAATTTTGACTGAACTATTAAACTTCTCTTTATGGCATCTGACCTTACATGTGTCTTAATCTCACTCTGGGAATAATAATGAATCTCCATGTCAAGACAAGTGCAAGCTTCAGTCAAAACTATATTTGAAGAATTCGCTCTCCAACTATTCTGGGATAAAAATTCTATTTTGCTGTCAAACAGATTTCTTCATTGTATTAGAAATGATAGCTCAGATAAAAATGTATCTAGCAGCAGAAGCTTAAACAGCTCAATTTAGGTGCTCTAGAGAGACACTCCAGCTAGTCTTTGGTGACCTGCTTATATGTTATAATTTTTTTTACCATCCTAGACTAACAAATGTCACCTAGGTGAATACCTGTAAAGTATGAAGTTATTAAACCCATTACATTACTGGTATAAGACCAAGGTGTCTCAACCGTGTCCACTGTTCCAGTGTTAGGATACTATGGTTGCCTATTTAATGCATAGGTAGAATTAGGGTCTTAAGGGAGCTGGAATCAGAAAAGTCAGCAAACTGGACAGTTGTCCACATGCTTAAGTGAACTGAAAGGCAACATGAGAGAAACGTGTCAACTTCAACTTCTGCCTCTTTCCTTGACACAAAGTACATCCAGAGAGGCAGTTTGGAAGTGCATACATTGTGTTATCCAAATGAACACAACCCTTCAGATACACACACATCAGTCCGGAGGATATGAATGTGTATGTCCATTGGAATCATGTAACATGCAGGTATGTTTTTCATATGACAGGAGCTGTCTCATTTCGGTTATGTTACAGGTAACTATTGTATTTTAAGTGTTAAAAAAATTAGTTGTGTGATCAGGACTCTGTGTAACAGGCTCCTTGGCTCTTTTCATTTGAAAAGATGTCCAGAAAACATAAATGATTTAGGCTTTCAACTTCCAGTTGTGTTTTAACCTGAGATAGGTTCAGATAACAAAGACCATATTAACTTTCAAACCAGAAAATGGTAACACACCTATAAAGCAGCTATGGAGTTCCAGAATCAGAAGTGGCCTTGTGCTGGGGTGGGTCACCATCTCCTTTGCTAAAAAAAAAATCCAAGTTACAGAGAAAGGTAATGACAAAATAAGGAGTAGAAGTTGTGTCAATTGAAGCTTCTCTAACTTCTGGACCATTATTCCTTTATGCTAATAATGCTATTGTAAGAGCATATGCAGAGGTAAGCGCATAGCCAGTCTGAAAGCATGCAGAAACCAACAGAAAGACTCTCAGGGGGTTCATTGAGTTCTAGTTCCATTTTAATGCACATTTCAATGGGCATCACAATTTAGAGTTGTGTTTCAGGCAGCACAAATCATGCTATAGTATTAGAAACTGTTTCAGCTCGTGATGAGGCAGTTAATAAGCCTTGAAGGATATGAGATGCACTCAGAAGAATCAAAGCAATGATACTTAGCTGAGTCATCAGAGAAGACTTCTTCCCTCATCTATTCTGGCATCTGTTAAAATGAAGATATTTCAATCTATTCTGTTAATGACTGATTAATGATCTATGCAATTTCTCTACCTGCTGAAAATATGCCCATGGAGTTACAAACCTTTTCATGACTGCTTATGCTATTTTATTATGGTGTCCCAAAAGACTTTGCTGTATATTGCTCAAAATTTGTTTGCAGCCTGTAGCACTAACATAAGGTTGTCTTGCCACTTTCTCATCTTTGTCACATAATATTTTATTTTTGTTTTCATGTTTCTATTTCCTTGTGATCCTGTAATTCCATGGATTTTGTACTTCAACCTCTGGTTACTTCTGTAAGCTAATTCCTACATAATTCTCTTTCTCAGAAATCGGTGAACATAGTATATTACATTGAAAATATATTTATTCCAATATCATTTACTACACACAATACAGTTAAATGTGCAAAAAAATACTTTACCTTTTTCACATAATTTAGGAAAATTATTTCTCCACCTATAACATATCTAGTGTTTTATTCCCTCAATAAACACAAAAGGACAAAAAGCAAGCATAAAAATCCCTTTATGTTCCCTTAAAAGTTATTTATTTATTTGTTCAAGATAAACAAAAAAAAATTGTGATATTTCTAAAATGCAGGTCTAGAACAAAACATTTTGCTTTACGTTTGGGATATTTGGGGCTTTTTGTTTGTTTGAGGGTTTTTTTTTGGTTTTTGTTTGTTTGGTTTTATTTTTTTGGGGGGGGGTGGTGTGTTTTTTCCCCTAAGAAATTTAAATTTCAAGTGAGAGGGAATAGTTAAGAGTTTTGACAAATTGAACAGTTCTGATTTGTTTGTTTGATTTTCTCAGAGTGAAATTAAAAAATCAGCTCTCAACTCTGCTTTCAACTTAAATGCCACTCTAAATCAGATCACTATTTAACAGAATGGGGCCTGTGGAAGATCCAGGAGCAATTGAATTACAATATAACCAATAATGTACTTAATAATAAAGCAATCTCAATTAGGTTACACATTTGTCAACTCAACAGTTTTTGTCACTGCAGAACTAATCATGAATCCACATTCACTTATCTTGTCACTGGCATTACTCCAACAGTGACAGGCATTTATTCCTTATTTATACATATTTGTGGAGGGAGAGGGATACAGTCTGTAGGTAAGTGATGCCCACACTTTGGAAATGCTTTTTATTCACCTGCACACTTTTAAATCCTGTGAAGAAAAGACCTTATATCACTAGTTTGGTGAGCTTTTCAAGTGAATCTAGATAAGTGCAATGATTGGAGATTTTTAATGGATCAGTCCATTAGCATAGCAATTAAAATCTGGAGATTTTTAATGCATGTAAATTAGGCTTCAAAAATATTTTCAGAAATGCCCCCAAACAGCAATCACATAGATTAAGGCAAGTCTGTAAGAATAGAATCACATGAAAATCTTTCGACACACATATATACCTGGAAAATACATTAGAGCTGCATGGACCATCACTCTATTTCTTGTAAAAATGGAACATTTGACTGTAAATCACAGCAATATAAATTATAGGTCACTCTAATTGGTTAGGCATGCACAATTAGGCATGCACAAATCTTTGCCTATTATAAGGCACATGCAAAATAAGAAACAATCCTATATATAATATTGTTTCTCAAGATACCTTAGGACTAAATTAGCAAATTAAAAGCTCAAAATACACAAATAATTACTTAAGCATACTTTCTTAATAAAATGTAAAGGTAAGAAAATATCTGAACAACAGTTAAAAATAAGTATGCTAGTTCATCCCATGAAACACAAGCCAGGGCGTCTAACCAATCTGTGAAAATAAACTGGGAGAATGCAAATTTGAGGAGAAGAAGCTGCCTGGGTGGTCTGATGTGAGTTGATTGCAAGACATCCATTACCCTAAAAAGGATACCAGGTATCCAAGCAGAGAAGAATGTATAAACATTGAATGTGAGTAGAGTGCTGCAGACAGAGAATCCTTAGGGAAACAAGAAGAAACAGAAGATACTTAAACATAGACACTGATTGCATTTTGTCATGGAAAGACAGAGACCAATAGCTTCAGCTTAGCCTGAGAAATATCTATTATACTACTTAGTTCTAAAGTCAGAGGGATTGTCATCATGATGTAATCTGTCCTCTTAACCATAAAATTCAGCTCAATGATTGCTGCAGTAAACCTAATCCCTCTGGCTGAACTACGGTGTAATTTTTATTATTTTTCAATTTTGAATGGATAAATTAGTCATCCATTTGGTGAAAAAAAGAGAGGATAAAAGTATGATAAGACCAATTATTGAATTTAGGCTTCACATCACATAATGGTTCATTTGGCATTCCTTATGAATGGGCAGGAGATGGAGGGAAGAAGAAAGTAAAGAGCCTTCAGAAGTGGACCTGCCCTGGGGAGAAAGTTCGTGTTTTCGACTTTTTGAACAACCTTCTTTTACTTTGACGCTCAATCTGATCCCACAGCTTGTGTTGAATGCCAGATCGGATGCTCCTATGACAATATTAAACTGAATGAATGAATGAATGAATGAAGAGTAAGGAAAGGAAAGCGGAGTTCAAACAATAATAAAATTGTGTGCATCTCTGCCAGTTGCAGTGGCTGGAATTTTATGAAATTCTAGCTGTTCTCATCTAGAATTAAGAGATTCAGAAAACATTTCTTTATCTTGGTAAGCTTACTTACCTCCAGCAGTCTGTCTATTAAAAACAAACATCTTGTAATTTGAACTTTTCTATTGTCAGCTACCTGCTTTTGTCTGGAGAGTTGAAGGGCTCTCCAGAAATCGCTTGTTTCATGGAAAAGCTTTTATATGATAGCAAGGATGAATACAATAAAATGAAACCATATCTATTCCATAAATGTATTACTTTTTTGGAATACAGCAGAATCTAGGGAAATAAAACTTTTGGCAAGAATAATTTCTCACCATCCAGAAAGGAAATAATTCTGGGAAAAGAAGCAAGAACTGTGATCAAGGTGCCCTTATAGCAGAATCTTTCGATTTTACTTATTGTGGTTTTGTGGTTCTCTAAATAAGCTTGGCATCCTAGCCTTTGACTGTCTAGAAAACCTGCAAATTTTTCTTTTGTGAAAAATAGAACTTGCCCTTCCCCCAAAAAACGTGAAAATATTTATGACCATTTTTAGGCAAAAACGCAATATAGATGAAAGGAATAACTGCAGGGAGTTATTGTGAAATTCTTAATTCAAATAAACAGGCAATTCAAGCAACTTCACATTTCTTTCTCCATCATAAAAGGAAGATAGTAATTTAAACAAAATGAATGCAGAAGTTCTAAATCAGTACAGATCTTAAACTTTCATAGGTAAATCACAAGGGATAAAATACACAATTCTAGGATTCTAAGTTATATGTTTAATCCCTAGGAGATTTTATTTTTACTGTTCTGATTACACTTCTATGCTCTTTGTACAGCTTTGGGTAATTGACATGTAGTTTTGATGAATTTATTTACTTAAATTTGTTTAACAGATATTTCTATAGTGCTCGTGTATCTATAGGGTTCATGTCATAGAAGTGACTCATTGATTGACTGGTGGAAGGGAACTGTATTCTTTCTGCACATGAAAGGCCATTCTTCTTGAAGCCATACCTTCTGATTGTTATGCATGCTTCTATAGTTTTACATTGTAGAGTTTATATGCAAGATCCTGATCTTTCACTGGTTCTTCTGGTTGAAGGGGATGAATTGATTACAGTTTATTACCTGAATGTCAATGAGGAGGATTTTTCTTTTCCTCTCTGTTCAGTTTAGTATTTCTGACTTTAAAAAAAAAAATAAATATCGCATGCATGAGTTTCAAGACTCCCTTGCTGTGTGATGGTGGTATCTAGTCAGGTTACAGCACTGCAGCTTAAGGGAATGATAACCAGGCACCACACTATTATCTAATGATAGCTACTGTATAAACTTCATGTAATTTCTTTTCTTTTTTTTTTTTTTTTTTTTTGCTTAAGGTGTAATAGAGTCTGTTGTAGCCAACCACCTCTCTACTTACCCTCTTTATCTATCCTCAGCTTTTCTTGTTAGATTAGGTATTTTGGTTCCTTTCTTGCTAAAAGTTCTGACTGACATTTCCTGTGTGCTTTCAGTACATTTTCTTTTTTTTTTTTTTCCCCTTTACAGCATTTCTAATTCACTTTCTCTATTCCCATTCACTCTGACAGAGCTTTTGTCCTCTGGCTTCTGGCTTGTTTAAAAAAAAAGAAAAGGCGACGGAAAAAAAGAGAAGAAAAAGATTCTGTCTTCCTGTATCAGATATTAGAGCTTTCCCTATGGATCCTTACTTAGCACTTTTCTGATTCAGCCAAAATTAAATCTCACTATTTCTTTGCAATTTACAGTCGATTTGATTAAAGAGTTTAATGGGAAATTATAATCATCTTTCTGGGAAAACCTGAGACAGTTGCTCTCTGATTGTTATAGGTTTCATTCTAGCAGTAAAACTGGCAAAGCTTAAATTATATGAAGAAGCTTAAATGTTTTTGTTTTACTCCATTTGTACATACTAGCATTTATTTGTTTATTTTGCTTTATATTACACTTGATTATGAGAATCACATACATTAGTGATCAAAGGCACAGATCACATTATGTGATCTATTTTTATCCTATCACTGTTCTTTTGCTTATATTCATATTGTATCTGAATGTATGTCCAGTCTCCTTTTACATGACCTGTGTGTGTACTCAGTTTCATCCAAGTACTTCAACATAATATGCCCTCAGATTGTGCTAAAAATGCTTTTCTGTTCCTCATGCAGATTCTTGACCACTGAAATGGACATGTAACTCACTGTGAAGCCAGCAGGATTTGTGTGCTAAAAGATTCATCTGGCTTTTAGTATTTACAGTAATAGTAATTCCCCAACCCTCTTTATCTTTCTAAATTCAATAAAGACTATGTTGGAAATTTCAAATTAAATCAGGTATGTGCCTTGGTGTCTCTCTGTAACAAGGACTTTATCACCACCTGTTTCCCAATATCTATAGCTTAGAGGAAATACCCAAAACTTGATCTGAAATACATGGAAAGAGGTCAGAACTACAGGAAGAATCTGCATGCTGCTGCTTACAGATAATAAATAGGGAACACTGAATGCAAAGGTGTAACTACAGTTTCTCCCTCCATTAAATCTGTGGATTCTCACTCCTAGCAACTGTTCCTGGCCATTCAACAAATAGCACCTCAGATAATCTCTTTGAGGGAACAAGACTTGTTCTCCTAAAGTATAAACCATAATAAACTTCACCAACATCCTGCACCACCTTACTGATGTTTCCATGTCCCTTTATATAGTTCAATTTTGTAACTTTGTTGTAACAATGTTGTAACAATCATGCATCCTATCTATTAGCTGTTACCATCTCAGTGATTGATCAAAAACCTTGGGAAATTACTTCATATCTCTCACTTCCTCATGCCTAATTATTTGGAAAGAACTCATTTGGATCCAGCATTTTTTCAACATTTCAGTTGATCTTCCTTTCTAGGAACACTATGATTAAAAAACTATTGCACAAATATGTGTTCCTCTCCCAGGATGTATCCTAGATTTGATCTTCAGGCGAGAGGGAATAGATTCACACTCACTGTGATGTCAAATGCATCCACTCCTTATTTACCACATTTTAATTTTTTACTCTGAGTCTATAACTTATTTTTTTTCCTGCTGTTCAGGAAGACATATCATGGTGGTTTAGATGCCCCTGGTTGTTTTATCTTAATTTAGAAGGCTTTAAAAAGATGTGTCAACAGACAAAAAGATATTATGTCCTGTAATCTCTGTGTTCTGTGTGCTATATATTTTCTTAAGAGATGAAAACCTGTCTTGAATCTCTGACTTTACTGAAAGCTTTGCTATAAAAAAACAGTGCAATTTTTTGAGAAGTCAACTCGGAGGTCCAAGTTAGTATCATCAAACACCCATGTGATATTGTCATAAAGAGGAAACACCCATTAAAAACTTAGTTCTGGTGCAGCTGGGTAAACTTGCAGCTGTTTGTACTGAGGTTTACTTTGCTAGTCTCTCTTTTGCAGGGGATTGTAATAATATGTGTTTAAACCATTCTAAAGAATAGCACTTGGTATAATAAAGACTAACAGTCTGTGTAAATTAAATCTTATTCCCAGGGACAGCATTCAGAAGAGGGGATCATGCAGGCATCTCCTTGGTTTTGGGTGAGATCTATCATATCTAATTTAAGGCATCTAAAATTAGAATTCTAACTACATCTTCTCATGGATGCTTGCACATGACATTTCATCATAAAGGAAAGTAATGGAAGGAGTCATGACCTGTGAGAATATTTCTCTATCTCAGGTTATGAAAGCTATCTAGATCACTAATGCAAACTTAATTTCTTATTTTAATTGACTCTTATCTTCTATATTTATCTCTTCTCTTAATTCTGCTTGATGGAATTTCCTGTTTCCTTACTATATGAATTCCTCTAAAGACAAGTCCCTTTCATAGAAGCATATTTTTCAACTTTTCTTACACCTGCTTAACAGAAATATTGAGGTATAACTAGACAGTTTTTGAAGGATTAAGGCTAATCTTGCTATTTTATGTCAAATCTCTTGATAATTTCTTGGTCCTTTCTCAGCTGTTTAAGAAAGATAGAGATGAGTATCTCTAACACAAAAATTTAGTCCTACCAAAAGGACTTTCAAGGGTATAACATAAGTATGATTCACATTGAGATTATTCTTTGGGTGAGTACTTCAGTAATGATAGTGCTCACAGTACCTGTGTGTGTTTTCCTGTTCTTTTTTCTTTTTCTTTTTTTTTTCTTCAGTGATAAGTACTGAATACTCTGAAGAGCCTTTAAAAACAGTTCTATTAGTGCTTTTAAAAAGATATATATCTTTTTTTTTCTTTTTCAATGTATTGTATTTGTAAGATTTTGACACAGATAGGAGAGCAATTTTTCAATTTTAGATGGTTAATGAGGAAATAAGAGCACAAGTCCATCAGTTGTCAAATTCCTTCCATCTCTTGTGTACCACATAAAGAACATGCACAAATTTTTAGGGGTTTTTGTTGTGTTTTTGTTTGGTTTTTTTTTTTTCCAGACCAATGGAAAAGAACCAGATGAAGCTCTCCTTCATCACAGCTTATTTCTCTGCCTTCATCCAATCCTACTTCATGAGAATTTCCTCTTTAAGTAATGAGCACACCAAGATATTCACAGAAGTACCATCACAGTCTCCTTAAAATCAGAGCAAGAGAATGACTTCTGGTCAAAACGTTGTTGCCCCTTGTTTTGTTAGTTCTCTTCTGTCTCAATGTTATGAATGAGTATGAGGAGCTGCTCAACCACCATAAAATGCTTAATGAAACATGATAAATTCCTGAGAAAGGCACCAAGCTGGAAATATGGAAAAAGGCAGAAGTCCTCCAGAAAGAGGTGAGAGACCAAATAGTCTGACATAAGAACATTATTCTGGAAGCATGCTGTTTACAGGAAGTACCCAAAGACACTGAAGTTTCCTATGCCAACCACTTAGTATTTGTCAGTGTGAAACTCCATTACGAGACCAGGTGGACTAACTTTGCTTAGGACTTATTACCACAGAATCAGTGCTATATGCAATGAACTATTTTCCTTTCTGTTAGTTAAGTGACCTTTCAGAAAGGAAGGTGCTGTATTGCATAACTCATTATGACTTAATCTTTTGTCTGTATTGCTTTACTCCATGTGTCTATCAATTGTGTGTCGTCTGAGAGTAATACATCCTTGTTCTTGCAACAGAAGCAGCCAGAACAGCTTGAGAGTGCCACTATATTTCCCTTAAGCAGATCCTGGGGCCCGAATCACTGGGACAGGCAGGAGCAATCTTTCATAGCTTCATGTTTGCAGCATAGAGTATGTTACTTCTTTTTGGAAAAAAAAAAAATCCATTTTTTTCCCTTTCTTAGATGTTTGAATACCATCTTTCTCATTATAGGGAGATGAACACTAGTATAAAGTTAATACAAAAATAAAAATTTCATTAGACAGTAGGATTTCTATTTGCATGGTTTTGTTGTGTTCAGTGGAGAAGACTAAATCCTTCTAAATCTCTGGTTCTATTAGCCTAAAAAAGATATGGTGGCAACATGAGATTTTTCTGATAGAAGCTTTGTGCAAAATGTATGGCAAATTGGATTTGAAGAATTCTTAGTCACGGAAATACTTTGTTGCCATCCAATTGAATTAAATGACTGATAGTCATTTAATTATGTGTAGTCAGAAAACTAACTATATTTTATAATATGTGATCCCCATTTTAATACTTTAATCTAAATTTTCCATAGTTATTGGGACTTAAGCTAGCATTTGATCTGCATTTGAACAATATTGTACATACTTTGAGAGAGGCATATTGCTGGGGTATATTCTTTCACATAAAATCCCAACCTGAAGAAAAGCATTAGCCATGAAGTGCTGAAATTTCCTTTAGAAAATCACTTTCTTTTCACTATTCTATAGGCCTAAATGGGACCAGAACAGATAATAATGCTCTTTTAGTTACTGTATGTGGTGAGATGGAAACACTAGTTGGAGCATTACTAATGTCTCAGACAGAATATCCAATAAATGATGCGTGTGTGCTGTATGGTCCCTTAAGACAGCTAATATATCCATGTAACTAAGCAGCTCTGTCGCTGAAGAGGTATTCAGATCTTTAGTCAGAATAATTTAGCAGTTCCTCTGAGAAACTTGAGCTGTTCAAAGATATTTTATCAAGGGTGAGGATCTCATCTGATGTTTTTCCACCTCTTCATAGATTTTTTTTTTTTTTTCCAAGCCAGGCTCATATTCTACCTGAAGTGCTGAAGTTCCTTGCTGCAAATCCAATTTGCCTTCAAATATTTGGCACTGCTTCAAGGAAAATGATCAAGTGATCAAGTTCACCTTGATCCCTTAATTTTGAAATTGCTTGGCTTGCTCTTTTTCCCACAGTGTTGGGTCGAGATATTCTTTCCAGGGTGAGTTTCAGTTCATATTCTCTATTTTCACAAGCTGAGTTGCAGATTTGTAGTATGTCTGTCAATTTGGATTTTTTTCATATGTCAGGCTGCTTGCCCTTGAATGTTTGCCAGTATAAGAAAAACGAAGAACATCTAACCAACTAAAGGAAGAAGAGAATTCCAAGTGTGTAATAAAATCATGAATTCAAAAGTAAATGTACCTCTTTTTCCCTATTTTTCTCTCTTTAATCTCTGGGCTCAAACTTAATCCATAAACTATTTGAATCTACAGCTGTGAGAAATGGCACCTTCAGGAGAAGCCCTTCTGTCACTGACATCTTACCTAGCAGGAATCTAAGGAAAGCAGAATGTCCTGATGGTTTTCTTTTCCTTTCTGTCACTATGAGAAAGAGCATATGGGGCCTGGACTACTAATTAGGTATATAGAACTGTATAAAGAAATTGTACCCTCAGCACTGTTCCCCAGTGTGTTCATTGTCTCGATCACCTATAGGCACAGAATGGAAAGACCCACACTTAGAGTCTCCTCAGATTGAAACCAGGATCTGTCAATGGACAACTCATGTCTAATGCAGATCAACCATACAGGAACATTAAAACTGCTATTGCCAGTGCATCTATACTTATATGTTAGCATAGCCAGGAATCTGCATGGACATAGTATTTTCTCTGCAAAAAATGTTTAATTTTCTTTCTCTGTTTCCCACTGCCATGATGCGCTGTGCAAAGATGTACAGTATTATTTCTTCATGGGGAAAGGCAAACTTCCCTTGCCAGAATTTTAATTCTTATCATCTTTGATTAGTGATTTTGTAAACCATATTATCATACTGTAATTCATCAGCTCAACAGGACAGTATTTCTGTGTAAAATTATTTTCTTTCCATTACAGGTAGTCTTTTTCTTTGGTATACTATGGCTCTGAATTCCTTTGTAGAGGACATTTTACTTTCTCCATTGAATATAGGAAAATACATTAAAGTCTAACGAAAATTACCTGGTATTTCACCAGGTTAAATTTAGAAAATATGAGCATGTCCAATAACTTTTCTTATGTCATAGAAATAATGAATCTGTCCCCTTTACTCAGAAAATTTTACAAAATCTTTTTCTTTTCATAGAAGGAGAAAGCAGGTGAGATATATTTGCAGAGGGCTTTGCAATAAAGGGAACAAGGAGATATATGGTTTCCACTGGAAAGTGTGGACAGGACTGGAGTAAGATAAAGGATATTTTTGCCCCTCCTCAGAAAGGTGTTGGAATAACTAATTTTTAGATAAGAGTGAATTTTCATTCAAGATAGCAAATTATTTCAATTATCTTTATTTTCTGATAAGATTGATTTCTCTCTAAATGTATTTAGTACAATGATTCTATACACTTTGTTGGCTGAGACATCAGAATACAAGTTGCTTCTTACGAATGAGCTGATGTGAGTTGATAGGTTTTCGTTTGATTTGGTTTGGTTTGGTTCTGTTTGGGATTTACTGGAATGATGCTGGAATGATACATACTGCTGATGCTGTGTAAGTTTTACAAAAAATATGCATGGCCACAGCATAGTTTACAAGCCGGAACATTTAATCTTGTCTAAATGTTATAACAACCACAAAAAAGTGACTTAATCTTTTAAAATATTGAATACTGCTTTCCCCTTTCCCCTCCCTTCCGTCTTTTCAGAAAAATTGTGATTTGGAAACTAAGATAAAACCACATGCTAAACTATAATTAAAAATTATTCCATGTGTTGCCTCATAATCCTTTCAAAATAGTGTTACATTCTGGTTTATTTTCTGTAATTTGTAACAGGATTTTTTGCTGATGGGCTCTACTGCCAGGTAAGATATTTCCAAAAGCACTTTGCTGACAGATAATTGACCATTTGGCCACTTGTCCACATAGCTGTGGAGTTGTGAGTATAACTTTCAACTTCCTTTTCTTTATATTCTTCTGCTTGCAATTTCATAGTATTTGGGAAAGTCCTTTCCCCACAGAATTGTCAGGAAGGAGCACAGTAATAGAGGTCATCTGTGAATGTAATGAAAAGTCTCGTAGGAATCACTCTGTGCATACAATGTCAGTGGAGGTGTGAGTTTTGCTGTGATTTTATTCCATGCTTGCAGACCTCTGATTTCTAGTATATGACTCTTTTTTTATGGACCACAGTTCAAGTCATGTCAATTGTTTAGCCCAAGACTCTCTTTCTCTTTTACTCTTTACATCCACAGTTAGCTATCACATTTTAATTTTCAATTGAAAGACAAAAGCTAAGAAGGTCATTCTACAGTTGTTCAAACATTATTTATTAAAGTATTTTTTAGTTTTAAAAAGTAAGGGATTTTTTTTTAAAAAGCAAACATTATGATTGCCATTGAGAGTTTCCATCAAATTTCACAGAATCACAGAATCACAGAATAATAAGGTTGGAAAAGACCTTTAAGATCATCGAGTCCAACCATTCACATCCTAAACTAAACCATATCCCTAAGTACTTCATCTACCCTTTTTTTGAACACATCCAGGGAAGGTGACTCGACCACCTCCCTGGGCAGCCTGTTCCAGGCCCTGACAACTCTTTCAGTAAAAAAGTTTTTTCTCACATCCAATCTAAACCTGCCCTGGTGCAGCTTCATGCCATTCCCCCTTGTCCTATCACCTGTTACCTGGCTCAAGAGACCATCACCTATCTCTCTATAACCTCCCTTCAGATAGTTCTAGGTGGTGATAAGGTCTCCCCTCAGCCTCCTCTTCTCTAGGCTAAACAGCCCCAGCTCCCTCAGCCGCTCCTCATAGGATTTGCCCTCCAGCCCCTTCACCAGCCTGGTTGCCCTTCTCTGGACTTGCTAAAGGACCTCCATGTCCTTCTCATGGTGAGGAGTCCAGAACTGGACACAGTACTCGAGGTGTGGCCTCACCAATGCCAAGTACAGGGGCACAATCACTTCCCTAGCCCTCCTGGCCACACTGTTTTTGATACAAGCCAAGATGCCATTGGCCTTCTTGGCCGCCTGGGCACACTGCTGACTCATTTTCAGCCTGCAGTCAACCAACACCCCCAGGTCCTTCTCTGCCTGACAGCTCTCCAGCCAGTCTCCCCCAAGCCTGTAACGCTGCATGGGGTTGTTATGTCCCATGTGCAGTACTCTACACTTGGCCTTGTTAAACTTCATCCCATTGGTCTCAGCCCATCGGTCCAGTCTGTTCAGATCCCTCTGAAGAGCCTCCCTACTCTCAGGCAGATCAACTCTTCCTCCTATTTTAGTGTCATCTGCAAACTTAGTGAGGGAGCATTCAATCCCTTTGTCGAGATCATTGATAAACATGTTGAACAAGGCTGGACCCAGGACTGAGCCCTGGGGGACGCCACTCGTGACCGGCCTCCAGCTGGATTTTGTTCCATTCACCACCACCCTTTGGGCTCGGCCATCCAGCCAGTTTTTAACCCAGCTGAGGGTGCACATGTCCAGGCCAGTGGCAGCCAGTTTCTCAGTCAGAATGCTGTGAGAAACGGTGTCAAAGGCTTTACCAAAGTCTCCAGGTAGATCACATCCACAGCCTTACCCTTGTCCATTAAGCAGGTCACCTTGTCATAGAAGGTAATTTTGTAATTAGCGTTTATTATCATGCAATGTCAGCAGGAAACTACAATATCATGCCCACGTTCACTGCATTACACTTTCTATTAGTTGATGATCTCATTCTTTTTCATGATGCAGCAGTCCCAAGTACTTTCTTCTATATTTTCCATTATATGATATCACATGGTTGTGTAATATGACTTACAGGATTTGATATGGTCTGGTTTTGACACAGAACATTGTCTATTTTTTCTCATACTGTTTTTAAATTTTTTGGGGGGCATTAGGCATTTCTTATTCAAACAGCTTTTCTAGATCAAAATATTCCCTCTCTGTTCTGTAATGAAATATTTTGAGGGAAGAAGATGTTTGCAGTACACTAGAGAAAAGATTCAAAGGTAGCATTTCGAACTGTTTAGTATTAACAAATATTAAGACACTTCATTTAAACATTCATGGTTACTTTGTCTATAAAACATAAAAGGAGCGTAATTCTTTTATCAGATTCATACAGGGTTTGAAGGTTTTGTTCTTTTTTTCTTCCCTCCCCTCCTCCCAATGTATTTTTTTACTCTCTCTGTGGTTTTACTCTTACCAGCATTCCAGGACCACAAAATACCCTAAAAATAAGATGTCACTTTGTTCTCAAAATGGAAATATCTTTCTAAAAAAACAAACAAAAAAAACCCCAAACCCAATGCAAACGAAAACGAAAACAAAAACCGACACCTTGCCTTTAGTTTCACTATTCAATAACTCTCCTCAAAATCTTAGTTTTATCTCAGAAATGTGAGCATAGTGACTTTGGAGGTCTTAAGCCCTGCAAGGCACTATTAAGTGCCTCACAGGACTTGCCTTTAAAAAGTCATTCACCAGAACTGAAAAGAATGCAGAGTGATGTCTGCTACGTTTCTTGCTCTCTCTTGAACCCAGCTCAAATAGATGACTTTCCAGTGCCTTTGTCCTTTGAACTCTCCCAGTCCAAATGTCAACCGCTCTGAGTCACTGTCCTCTTCTGTACTATGCCTTCATTGAAACACTCCAGTATTTGACAAAGAAAACTGTGCTGTCATTAAGTATACTTTTGCTGTGATCAAAAATTAAAAAGAAAAGGGGAAAAGCATATTCAAAAGTTATTTGTGAACTCATGGAATTTCATTAGGAACAATCTACATTTTATGCTGAAGAACTATTAAATATATTGCATATGTATATTCAGAAACACCAAAAATTAACTATTTAGATGAGCTGAAATGGAGTATTTGACATCTAATTCCAAACAGGCAATGTTGGAAGAAAACAAAAGAAAACAAAATTTAGAAAAAATGAAAGTTGAAAAAAAATAACATGAACATTTCTTGGGTGAGAGAGTTGATAGCCTGACTAAATACTTAGAAAATTTTCAACATAAATTTCAGTCTATGTTTGAATCTATTCTCTTTTTATTTCTAGGTACACGGGATTTTGAGAGGAAGACGTGTTGATTTACAGAAAACAGATAGAGACTAGCTAACTGTTGTATTTCATCATAATGTTGTCCTACAGACAGTTTTGCAAAGGAAAGATAGCCCTGGGCCTCACCCACTGCTAAAGTTTTGCCAGTGATAGAGAGATAAATAGTGGCATCTAAAAGATCTCTGAATCTGCACAAATTGTTTTGGAGTGATAAATAACAATGAGGACAGAACAATCAGAGGTGGCAGTCAGGCAGGTTTGGCAACTTAAAGCTATCCAAACATAGGGCTCCAATACAGCCAGGCACAGAATCTAGGAACAGTGCAGTTTACCGACACCGGAATATAGTGACTCTGAAATGTGGAAAAATGAGGAAAAAATAGTTAAGAAAGGCTTTCCAGTTGCAAAGTAATGAAAATCTGAATATCTAACCAGCTGTTGTAGTTAACCTGGGTAGGCAGCTCACCTTACACAGCAGCTCGCTCACTTCCTCACAGCTAGATGCATGAGAGAGTCAGAAGGGCATAACTGTGAAAATCTATGGGCTGAAGTAAAGACAGTTTAATACGTAAAACAAAAGCTGTGCACAGAAGGATAGCACACTCAGGACTTCATTCCCCACTTCCCATGGGCCGGCAGGTGTTAAGCCATCCCCAGGAAAGCAGGGCTCCATCATGCGTAATGGTGACTTGGGAAGGCAAATACCATCACTCTCAATGTTCCCCCAAAATTCCTCTTTTTTTCCTCACTTTTTTTTTTTTTCCTGAGGATGACATCTCATCCCATATGATATGGGATATCCCTCTGGTCAACTGGGGTAAGCTTTCCAAGCACTGTAAGCACTGTTCATCAGTAACACCTTATAAGCCGCTCTGAAGCAAATTAACTCTATCATAAACAAAATCAGATGCAAATGACCCACAAAAGTTACTTAGAGGACCTCTTTCTCTTTGCCTTGAAGAAAAATAAAAAGGACTGAGAGCTGAAGTCCCAGAAAATTTCCCAATCGGTAATTTATTTTTTTTAATTTGGAAAGAGGAACAAAAAGATTACCAGAAGTTAAGATACCCAGAGGTTAAAGCTAGACGTGGTTAAATAACATAGTAAGTATGTGGGTTTAACCTGAAGACCAACTGAACTTCTGTACAAACTATCAAGGTGTTTCCTGGGAATTCTTGCACAGTTCATGCCTGTAAATTCAGATTTTCAGAAAGGCAAATTTAGGGAATCAGAAGTTATACTTTCTTAAGAAAAATTGTGATAATAGTATTGTATCAGTGAAACATTACAGTTTGAAGTGCTAAATAAATTAAAGAATATATATATATTTTTTTCCTTCTGGCTGTAATACTAGTCTACAAACTGGACACACATTTCAGTTTTAGAATCAAACTTTCTTTTTACTGCAATTAGTGTATCAGCATTAATGATCAAGAATGATAAGTTTCTGGTGAGGGAGAACAGGAGAACTTCTTTTACACTTATGACCCAATTTAAAAATTAATTTTATACTTGCATAACAGCAGAAACAATTGAACCTTTGTGAGTCAGTTCCCAAGTCTCAGTGTTTGTAAAACTGTATGTACTTCACAACAAAAATAATGAGAAATGGAGCTCTTCCAGTAGCCAATACTCTAGCCTAGCCCATGGCATATTGACAGAATTAAATAACAGGGCAAGAATGATATGGAAGTGACTCTGCTAAGACAGAAAAGGCAGTTGGGCATGGCATTATTGAGAATGAATATAGCTCCTCATAGACCAAAATAGCTATGTTAATGTACCCAGTAAAATCCTGAGTATGTTCAGTATGTGCTAGTTGTTTCAGAATTATTATGAAGGTGATGAAGAAGTCGTATAACTACTTGTGCCTCAGATTCCTCAAACATAAACCACGGCTTCTATTAATGACTAGAGCTACACAGACTCCTCAAGAATTTCACTCTGCATCTCCAGGCAAGTATTTCCAGCATTTTTGTTTTCGTTTTCATTTTCATTTTTCTTCATTCTATATCTCTGAAACCTGGGCACATAACACTTAAAGACTGTAGAAGTTCTGTTTGCACAAAATCAGTATAAAAGTTTCCATCTGTAACTTAGTAACCTAAACTAGGAGAAAGATTATGATGCCACCATAATAACTGTATCATTAGGATATAATTAAAGGAGTATGTTGTTGCATTTTCAATTTAAATAATTTCACAGTTTTTCTGTAATATTCTCCAGTTTAGCACTCTTAGGAGATATAAAAAAAAAAATATTCTTAATGAGTTTCATATCTCTATGTTTTATTATAAGAAGGATATAATAGAAAGTATTTGTCTGTGAAAACAGTAAATACCTTCTCACACTATAGAGAACTCGTTTCTATTTTGATCTTTTTGACTACTTCCTTCACAAGTTTTGATTTGCTAACCTACTAGTGTCCTTACTTTTCAAGGTCCCCTTTAGAAAACATAATTTTCTGTCTTTTCTGTGAGTGATAACAACAACTATAATTGGCATTTATTGTTACATGCTGAGTTTTATGGCAGGAAGTCAGATATTCTCTGTAACTTTCTCTGTTGGCCCAATTGACAAAAGTTTTACTGCTGAAGCTAACACTAAGGTAAATAGTTATGTTCCTATACTGCAGAAATGCAGTTCTAAGGTTGCTGCCATTTTCTTTTCTTTTTATTTTTTACCCGAAAAATAATATCTGTTCCTCCAAATATCTATCTGGAGATAACAGCAACAACAAAAAAACCCAAAACCCCCTAAAAAATTAATTGCCTGTGCCAAAGTAAAAAAAAAAAAAAAAATTAAAGGTAAACTATTTCTTTAAAAATAAAGAAATTAAATGGCCTTTTGCACACACAAAAACATTGCTGTAACAATTTCATTTATCAGTGGAAAATCACCATGAAAAATAAAATAGCAAGATACAGGCATTATGGAACAGTTTTAGGGAAAAGTAATTCTCTTTTCAGAAACTTATTACAGCCAAAGAATCCAAAAAGCAGATTAATAACAACTACACTGGAAAGCGACCTCATTCCAGAGTTCATGAAGAAAATTTATACAAAAGTCTCTTTATAAATACTCACATTCCAAGTACATTTTCATATGGTTGCATTCAAGTCAGTTCTCATTCTACTGCCCTGTTTAATTCGATTATGTGGGGGTTTATTTGCTTGACAGACATAATAGTCAATTAATGCTAACACATGCTAAATCCTGTAACATCTTCTACTCTGATATCCAACCGAAAGTACCTTTGATAGTGTCAGCAGTTCACATTCCAAATTTAGACAAAATAATTATCCTAAGAATGATAGGTTTTTATGCGTATCAACAGCCATTCATACAGCGGGACCTGCTATGGTCCATTGTGTTTCTAATCCATGGATTACACTCTGAGTACGCACTGACATGAGCAACAGTAACAGCTCCATTACAACCTATCATCCCAACTAGCCATGAATTTCAAAGTGTTCTTCTCTGCATTTCTGAGAGCTTCTATTGCCTGTTCCCTTTTTTATAAATATTTGTGAATAAAAATAGAAGTGGAGTATAGAAGAAATAAAATGGTCCTAAATGATAATATTGTAGAAATGTTTTGAAAGGACAAAAGGAAAGACTGTCAAATGGGAATCCCTGCTCTAATTGTACTATTCAAGTTTCCAGTGCTGAAGCATCTATCACTTCACCCTAGTCTGAGGCACATAAAATCACTTTATTAAAAGAAAATAAATTGAAATTTCAAGGGGATGAGTGCTCTTAGCAGAAAAAAGAGCAACAATAAAAAGCAGTTAAGTAAGTCAAACTTTTAATGAGGATTCAGCCTTCTACAGGTGGAGTGATGCATATAATATAGGTTATAATAGGTTAATTTATATAAAACTGGGAATATTTGACTACACCTACTAGTTGTAACTTTTTTTCTTTTCTGGTACAGAATGGCTATTTATTTAAACACCCAAAATTTTATCCTGAAGTTTACAACTCTCAAGACAAAAAACATCCTGCATATAGAAAGAATATTGTAATAAAGTTATCATAAATAGTGATTTTCCGTTTTTCATGGCACAAGTATATTTTGAAGCCTCTGACAGCTACCAGTGAACAGCTTGAAGGGTGGTTTTGCCAGAGGCACTGTGTTCTGCAGCAGTGACTTATGGCAAACCCTGCATTTGCCAGCTTCTGACCTACTACATTGGTGCAAAGAAAGCAGAGGACCCTAATAAGTCATAAAGTCCAATGCCGTCTTTAGATCCCCTAACACCTTGAGAATGACAAAAGAGAAGAGACCATTTCTTTTTCTGATTTACTCTGTTGAGACAACATGCAATACAAAATATTTATTTCTTTCTTATTGTTCATATGTACAAGAATGACAATATGGCAAACAGTGGAGAATTATTAGTTTGTTGTGGGTTCATATGTTTTAATGTATGTATCTAAAAGATAGTTTGACTCTACTTCAATTAGGAATATATCCAGATTTCCCCACAATTTCAGATGTTTAGAAGCTTCCCCCCACCTCCACCCTCACCTACAAGTATATAATGAATCCCAAAACAAAAAAATCTATTTGGGATGGGAAGTAGCCATTTAGACATGTAATTTCCTGACACTGACACTTTTCACTTTCTTTGTTATGTAAAGGAAGTTTGTTTGATAAAGGGTTTACACAAATATATTCTAGCATTGCTTCTTTAAGAAAATGCCACTTAAGGTTTTGGAGTTTTATCTTCATCACCAGAGTCCCATAGTACTATTACTGCTTGCTTATTAGAAGATTGCCAAATTCAAGCTGTCAAAGTGATTACCTAAATTCCCCTGCATAGATTAATTTGCATGAGCATCGATAATGTTGGGTTTTTTTTTGTCACCCTGCAGTTTTGTTTTTTCTTCAGGGTATTCCATCCAAATGTACATATAAACAAAATGAACATAATTGTATATATTTTAAAGTCAATATATCATGTTTATTAAAAGAATAGTCTGCTTAATATTTTGATGACCTATTCCAATAATATGAGAGCAAGTGCTGACTTCACAAATTCCATAGATGACAGCTGGTTTTCCATTTATTTTGAATGAATCTGAAATATATACCTCTTTAAGTCAGTCCTAGTTTCTTCTCAAATGTAAACCAAAGTCACTATAGAGATCATACCTATGTCTCTAATCAAGTATAATTTTGTAAACTAAGCACTGGAGAGTAATTGCAGTCACAGTGCAGCTAAGTTGCATGGAAAAATATTGAATTATTAGTATATATATCGTATATTATTAGTTGTTGCTTTATTTTTCTCTCATTATATAGCTGAACTATATTTGTAATCATTGTGTCCCAAGTGTGTTTGTGGATATGTTAAGTTATTTTCCCTACTGGGAAGAAAATACATGACTTCTGAAATTGTGATGCCTTCTCACTAAAATTCATAGATCATGGATTTCAAAGCATTCTTGTAATATGCAGTTAATTTGGAACCAAAAAGCCTTACTATTTTGATATACTATTTTACATCCTAAAGCTTTTGGAGTATAACAGACTCCCCATCTGTGAATCAGCATGTGCTTAAATTTGTTGTCTTTAAATCTGTGACAATACACATGATATGTGACAATACATTTAATGCATTCCAAAAATTGTATGTGCTCTTTGTTCAAAAGGAGAAGCAAGCTTGTAAACGGTTCAGTAGAGAGACATAGGGTGAGAGGTTATTCACACTACAATCAACAAGAGAGGAAAAAATGGCATATATTGCTATGAGCTATCTCTAAATTCCAAATGTTTGCCCATTCCAGGTGTGAACTCATATTTACCTCAAATTTTATGTTGTGTTGGTAATGCAAGGTAGGGAAGCCTTTAGTAGAGTAGCACTCCCTTGCTTGAAAACAAATTTCATCTTTTTATTTTGAAGCTCACGGCAAAAAAATAGAAAAAAAGATCCTTTATAATAAAGGTGTCATTTTAGCCAGTTTTACCTGTAAGTACTACAAGAATTCATATAGATAGAAAAAAATACTGTTCCTTTTTGAGGTCCCCAGGGTGCAGCACACATCAGATTCTAATGTTCCTAAGTGCCAAAATAAAATTTATGTCATAAAAAAAATATAGTCTTAGGAGGGTATGGGTTAATACAAATATTATAACATGCATAGGAATGAAAAATCTTTCTAAAACTACATGTATAATGTTTTCATCTTATTATAAATTTTTTATCAGATAACATCTTAATTCTGCTTATTGATCTGCAAACTGCTTTCTTAAAATATATTTTTTATATAAAATGCCTCGACTAATGCTCATATTTCTCTGCCTGTGTCCTGGTTTCAGCTATGATGGAGTTAAACTTTTTTTTTTTTAGCAGTGGATGGAATGCCATGTTTGGGTGTTAGCATGAGAATAGTGCTGATAGCACCCTGATGTTTTCCGATTTGTTGCCGGGCAATCAAGGACCTTTCTCAGCTCTGCATACTTCCTTACTAGTGAGAAAGGAGGGGACGCAGCCAGGACAGGTGATCCGAATTGGCCAAAGAGGATATTCCATACCAGTTACGTCATGTTCGGTATAAGGGGGGACTGGGGGGAAGAGGGGGAGACAACGCCAGGATGTGCAGTTTCTGGGGCGGTCGGGTTGTCCGGGACGGGCTCTAAGCTGTGCGGCCTGAGTTGTGTGGTTTGGTGAGAAATTGCATTGTGTATCACCAGTTTCATCTATTTTGTGCTTTAAACTTATGTTATTGTTATATCTAGTTTTCTGTTATTGTTTAGTAAACTATCCTTATCCCAACCTGCGTGGTTCTGGTTTCTAGGTTGTGGTTTCTTTTCCTCCTTTCTTCCTTCCCTTTTCCCCTTCCCCCAACTTTCCCTCCCCCTTCCTTTTAAAAGTACAAGCGACTGTGTGGGCTGCGGCCCTTGGCTGGGGCAAAACCACGACAGTTATTTTGGCGCCCAACGTGGGGCACGAACGGTTGGGATAACGGTAGATCTGACCCTAACTATCGCAATTAAGATAAGCACTGTTGTTTAAGCAATCTCTGGTCACGATGTTGTGGTATTTATTTACAAGGCTGTGGCAGCAAAACCACCGCATGCTGTATACAATCCTGGCAGGATTCTTTACTCTCTCAGGTCTGTGGCTCCCGTATTTGTTCCCATACTTCATTATAGTGTATTTTATGATATCGGTCTATGATACAATAATATCGATGATCATGAGCTTAAGCTGGTACCTGTATGAGGTTTTGCTGTCCTGTCCATTCTTTGGACAGGGAGGGGTTAATAACAGCAGCCGGTATGGTGGGGGCACTGCTTTCTTTTCCTTTGGGCTAAATACAACAGCTCTTAGGGCAGTTTTTGAAAATCTTCAATATCTCTGGGATTTTCAAACTAGCATTTTGCTATTGGTAGGTTTGGTGCAGATGGTTCAGTTTTTGTTATATATCAAGCATAGGTTTATGAATACCACTGAAGAGCTTTCTCCGAGACAGAATAATCACGAGTGGCAGGGCATGTGGCAAAGTATGGGTGAGTACCTAGGTACTTTCTCACGCCCGATGGTTTGGAATTTCACTCCTGAACAGCTACAAGACCCCGATCAAGTGACTGCATACCTAAGGAAAAATTGCTGTAGGTTTCCCAGAGATGGACACCTTACTGCACTGTGCTGGGCTCTGGCCACTATTTATCAAACACTGCTTGATAGCAGGCAGCACTGTCAGCACTGTCAGGGAGAAGGGAAAGGAAACAGACTGGCAGATACTATAGCTGCTGCAACCACTGGGGCTGACACTGCAGCTACTGCAACCCCTGTGACCGACACTGCAGCTACTGTAATCTCTACAGCAGACACTGCAGATGATCTGAAAAACCAATCCACACCAGTGTCTGTTGCTCCCGTACAAAAGAGGAAAGGCACAAAGAAATCAGTTCGTATAGTGACGGATAAGGATGATGATCAACCGGGATCATCTCGAGGATATCAGGATGAGGCAGAACCAGAGATTGTTACCCGATCCCTGACTCTGAGTGAGCTGCGTGAGGTTCGAAAAGATTTCACTCGCCACCCAAGTGAGCACATTATCACTTGGTTGCTCCGATGTTGGGATCACGGGTCCAGTAGTTTGGAATTAGAAGGCAGAGAGGCCAAGCAGTTGGGATCCCTAGCTAGAGAAGGAGGAATTGACAAAGCAATTGGGAGGAGGCCGGAAATCCTCAGCCTCTGGAGGCGACTACTGTCAAGTGTGCAGGAAAGATATCCCATAAAGGAATATATTACATGCCAGACACCTAAGTGTAACAGCATAGAGACATCTGTCCAGCACCTGAGAGAATTAGCTGTACGGGAGATAATTTATTATGATCTGGACAATTCACGGCTTCCCTCTGATCCCGATGAAGTCCTATGCACTCCAGATATGTGGCGTAAGGTTGTACGAAGTGCACCAGCAGGGTATACCAATTCACTGGCAGCAATTGACTGGAATGATACGAATCCGCCAACCGTAAATGAGGTGGCCTGCCGACTCCGGAAATACCAAGACAATGTTTCCCTCTCCGTCATTGCAGCAGTAGAGAAACTGGTTCAACGACTTGACAACAATGTGTCCAACTCCCAACCCGTATGGAGCAATGTTGCAGCTACTGGGAGAAAGCGTCCATCGTTCCAAGAGGGAGAATACACACCACGACGTACATTGTGGTTTTACCTGCTTGATCATGGAGAGGACATGAGGAAATGGGATATGCAGCCCACCTCAGCCCTTCGAGCACGAGTAAATGAGCTGCGGGGTAAAACATTCGCACAACGAGATTCTGCCAGGAAGAAGGCTGCACCAGTTTCTACTGGGCAGTTCCCTAGACCAACTGGAAGGCCTACCTATATGTCTGATGTGCCTGATCCTTTTGAAGGGACCTCTAAGTCCTTTATGCAACCAGTGGAAAACAAATATGATCAGCAGCAATAGAGGGGCCCTGCCTCCAGCCAGGTGGAGGAGAGGGACAATCGGGTTTATTGGACTGTGTGGATCCGATGGCCTGGCACGTCAGACCCACAAGAGTACAAAGCTCTGGTGGATACTGGTGCCCAGTGTACTCTAATGCCATCGAATCATGAAGGGGTAGAACCTGTTTGTATTTCTGGAGTGACAGGGGGATCCCAACAACTAACTGTGCTAGAGGCTGAGGTGAGCCTAACTGGGAAGGACTGGGAAAAACACCCCATTGTGACTGGTCCAGAAGCTCCGTGCATTTTAGGTATAGATTATCTACGTAGAGGGTATTTTAAAGACCCAAAAGGGTACAGATGGGCTTTTGGAATAGCTGCTTTGGAAACAGAAGAAATTGAACAATTGTGTGCCTTGCCTGGACTCTCGGAGGATTCTGCTGTTGTGGGGTTGTTGAAGGGTGAAGAACAGCAAGTGCCAGTTGCTACGACGACGGTGCACAGACGACAATACCGTACTAACCGAGATTCCCTGATTCCCATCCATAAGCTGATTCGTCAACTGGAGGATCAGGGAGTGATCAGCCGAACCCACTCACCCTTTAATAGTCCCATATGGCCAGTGAGGAAGTCCAATGGAGAGTGGAGGCTGACAGTAGATTATCGTGGCCTAAACGAAGTCACTCCAGGTATGAGTGCTGCTGTGCCAGACATGTTAGAGCTCCAGTATGAATTGGAATCGAAGGCAGCCAAGTGGTACGCCACAATCGACATTGCGAATGCTTTCTTCTCGATCCCACTGGCGCCAGAGTGCAGGCCACAGTTTGCTTTCACTTGGAGAGGCATCCAATACACGTGGAATCGTCTGCCCCAGGGGTGGAAACATAGCCCCACCATCTGCCATGGACTAATCCAGAATACACTGGAAAAGGGTGAAGCACCAGAGCACCTGCAGTATATTGATGACATCATTGTATGGGGCAACACAGCAGAGGAAGTTTTTGAAAAAGGAAACAGGGTAATTAAAATCCTTTTAGAAGCCGGTTTTGCTATAAAATGAAGTAAAGTCAAGGGGCCTACGCGAGAAATCCAGTTTTTAGGAATAAAATGGCAGGATGGGCGTCGTCAGATCCCAATGGACATTATTAATAAAATAGCAGCTATGTCTCCACCAAGCAACAAAAAGGAAACACAAGCTTTCTTAGGTGTTCTAGGTTTTTGGCGACTGCATGTCCCAAACTACAGTCTCATTGTGAGCCCACTCTACCATGTAACTTGAAAGAAGAATGATTTCCAATGGGGCCCTGAGCAACAGCAAGCCTTTGAGCAGATCAAACGCGAGATAGTCCATGCAGTGGCCCTTGGGCCTGTCCGGACAGGGACAGATATTAAAAATGTGCTCTACACTGCAGCTGGGGAGAACGGCCCGACCTGGAGTCTCTGGCAGAAAGCACAAGGGGAGACTCGAGGTCGACCGCTGGGGTTTTGGAGTCGGGCCTACAAAGGATCTGAGGCCAATTATACTCCAACAGAAAAGGAAGTACTGGCCGCCTACGAAGGGGTTCGAGCCACCTCAGAAGTGATTGGAACTGAAGCCCAGCTCCTCCTGGCACCCCGACTGCCGGTGCTGGGCTGGATGTTCAAAGGGAAGGTTCCTTCTACACACCATGCCACTGATGCTACGTGGAGCAAGTGGGTTGCACTAATTACACAGCGGGCTCGAATAGGAAACCCCAATCGCCCAGGAATCGTGGAGGTGATCACAGACTGGCCAGAAGGCAAAGATTTTGGGATGTCACCAGAGGATGAGGAGGTAACACGCGCTGAAGAAGCCCCACCCTACAACGAACTGCCAGAGAATGAGAAGCGATATGCCCTGTTCACTGATGGGTCTTGTCGCATTGTGGGTAAGCATCGGAGATGGAAAGCTGCTGTATGGAATCCTATAAGAAGAGTAGCAGAAGCCACTGAAGGAAAAGGTGAATCAAGCCAGTTCGCTGAGGTGAAGGCCATCCAGTTAGCCCTGGACATTGCTGAGAGAGAAAAGTGGCCAAGGCTCTACCTTTATACTGATTCATGGATGGTGGCGAATGCCCTGTGGGGGTGGTTGCAGCAGTGGAAAAAGAACAACTGGCAGCGTAGAGGCAAACCTATATGGGCTGATGACTTATGGCAAGATATCTCTGCTCGGTTAGAGAAACATGTTGTAAAGGTACGTCATGTCGACGCCCATGTACCTAAGAGTCGGGCCATGGAGGAACATGAAAACAACCATCAGGTAGATAAGGCTGCTAGGATTAAAGTGGCTCAGGTAGATCTAGACTGGCAACGTAAGGGTGAATTATTCATGGCTCGATGGGCTCATGATACCTCGGGTCATCAAGGGAGAGATGCAACATATAGATGGGCTCGGGATCGAGGGGTGGACTTGACCATGGACGCCATCGCACAAGTTGTCCACGAATGTGAGACATGTGCTGCAATCAAGCAAGCTAAGCGGTTAAAGCCCCTTTGGTATGGAGGACGGTGGATGAAATATAAATATGGGGAGGCTTGGCAGATTGATTACATCACCCTCCCACAAACCCGCCATGGCAAACGTTATGTGCTTACAATGGTGGAGGCAACTACTGGCTGGCTAGAAACATATCCCGTACCCCATGCCACTGCTCGAAATACAATTCTGGGCCTTGAAAGGCAAGTCCTCTGGCGACATGGTACTCCAGAAAGAATCGAGTCAGACAATGGGACTCATTTCCGAAACACTCTTATAGACACCTGGGCCAAAGAGCATGGCATTGAGTGGGTGTACCACATTCCTTATCATGCACCGGCCTCTGGGAAAATTGAACGATATAATGGACTTTTAAAAACTACACTGAAAGCAATGTGTGGTGGGACATTCAAGCATTGGGATACACATTTGGCCCAAGCCACGTGGTTAGTTAACTCTAGGGGATCTACCAATCGGGCTGGCCCTGCCCAGTCAAAATTTCCACGTACTGTAGAGGGAGACAGAGTGCCAGTAGTGCATATGAAGAGTGTATTGGGAAAGAGAGTTTGGGTCATTCCTGCTTCAGGCAAAGGTAAACCCATGTCTGGAATTGTTTTTGCTCAAGGACCTGGCTGTACTTGGTGGGTAATGCAGAGGGATGGAGAAGTTCGATGTGTACCTCAAGGGGATTTGATTTTGGGTGAGAATAGCCAATATAATTAATAAAGTAGAAATTATAATAATTGCCAAATAACCCATTATTGTCTATTCATTATTGTTATGATTGCTGTATGTTGTACCATAGCATTATAGCCGGAGTCATACAAGTTAATGAAGAATGAGTGCCATGATGATGGAACTAAAGCCTGGCCTCTCAAGAACTTTTTGCTCCCGTTGAAAATAAACTCTGACCCACAGACTATGAGCATGGACCATGCCAGGTGTATCAGTCAAGAGCCTGAGATGCAGCGTGCAACGAGCCAATGGAACATACAACTATCCTGAGAAACTGTTACGACAAATGGAGCCTGGAAATCATGGACTAAATGAACTCAACAACTTCAGAGGGATGATTCACAGACTGAGGGAATAAGATCTGTATGCACATATGTGTGCATACATGTGTACATACATATATGGGTGTGTGAAACACGAAACTGGTTGTACCCAAAGAAAATTGTTGGATCTGGTCATGACGTAAATGGTATGGAATAAGGGGTGGATAATGTCCTGGTTTCAGCTATGATGGAGTTAAACTTTTTTTAGCAGTGGATGGAATGCCATGTTTGGGTGTTAGCATGAGAATAGTGCTGATAGCACCCTGATGTTTTCCGATTTGTTGCCGGGCAATCAAGGACCTTTCTCAGCTCTGCATACTTCCTTACTAGTGAGAAAGGAGGGGACGCAGCCAGGACAGGTGACCCGAATTGGCCAAAGAGCATATTCCATGCCAGTTACGTCATGTTCGGTATAAGGGGGGACTGGGGGGAAGAGGGGGAGACAACGCCAGGATGTGCAGTTTCTGGGGCGGTCGGGTTGTCCGGGACGGGCTGTAAGCTGTGCGGCCTGAGTTGTGTGGTTTGGTGAGAAATTGCATTGTGTATCACCAGTTTCATCTATTTTGTGCTTTAAACTTATGTTATTGTTATATCTAGTTTTCTGTTATTGTTTAGTAAACTATCCTTATCCCAACCTGCGTGGTTCTGGTTTCTAGGTTGTGGTTTCTTTTCCTCCTTTCTTCCTTCCCTTTTCCCCTTCCCCCAACTTTCCCTCCCCCTTCCTTTTAAAAGTACAAGCGACTGTGTGGGCTGCGGCCCTTGGCTGGGGCAAAACCACGACAGCCTGTTAAAGAAAAACAAACTTTGCTGTTTTTCTGAATCTGTAAATTTAAGAAAACAGCTTTTGGACTTATGGTCTGAGGTTTTGTATGCAGTAGCTTTACAATACACAAACCCATTTCTAGTCTCCTTTCACTCCAAGTGTCATTACCAATTAAAAATTGTAAAGATCCTAGTTAGCCCTGATTATCCTACAAGATTTATCTGTATATTTTGCTACCATTTGGGGGCTGCTGTGTGTACAAATACATAAAAAATACTATATTTATATATTACCAGACATATTTAAGAGACTCTCTCAGAATGTGTAATTCTGTGTTTAGCAATCTAAGGAACCAAGGCCAGGCTGAAAGACAGCAGTCTCTGTTTGTGACTCATTTCATGCTCTGCTTTTTAAGTAACCATTGTCCCTTGGAAACAAATCATGTAAGATTTCTAGTGGGTAAAAAAAAAATCTGTCAAACATGACAAACATGATAAAATCTTTAAAATCAAACCAAGGAAAGAAAAGAATAAATAACTAGTCCACTGTTTAGTTTGCATGGTTGAATAACAAAATATATTAAACACAACACTCAAAACTTGTCTTATTTAATTAACTGCCTTTATGTGTCCAAGAGGTTGGGTCCCTTCAGTAAAGTTAATAATCAAATTAAGCCAGTACACCACTACGCAAGGTCATACAAATCAATGTCTTTATAAAAGATTCAACATAATGCAACAATGCACTGCAAGGACTTGAGCTGCTGAAAAACAAGAAATACATCTTTCTTCAGACAATATGTACCTGTTATAAAACAAAACAAACCACCCAACTCCCCCACACTCTCCCCTGATTTATAATTATTTACTTGCATGACAGTCCACATGTCATAATAGAATAGAACTCCGAAAAGATTCTACAAATACTTAAACAGCAAAAAGAAGACTGGGGAAAACGTGAGCCTGCTGCTGCACTTCAACAGCCTGAAAGTCCACAGAGGCCTGATGGGCTGCAGTCACAACTGCTGAGAGAGGTTGCTGAAGTTACTGAAGGCCACTTGATGCACTTTGAACAGCCATAGTGAATGGGAGAAACTCAAAAGAATAGAAGAAAACTAATGTCACTGCTATCTTCAAGAAGGGCAAGAGGGAAGACTGAGAGAATTACAGGCTAGTCATCTTTACCTCAGTCTCTGGGAAGCTGATGAAGAATATCCTCCAGAAAAGCATTTCTAAACACATAAAGTATAAAAATGTGATCATGAGAAGTCAGTCTGAATGTGTAAAGGGAAAATGAAGCTTAAATTTCTACAATCACATGATAACCTTGGTGGATGGGGAGACAGCAGCAGATGTGGCTATCTGTGATGGGGTGACCACTTCAGTGGACAGAGGAAAAGGAATGGATGTCATCTATCTGGACTTCTGTAAACCCTTTGACACAGTTCCCCCACAACATCCTTCTCTCTAAACTGGAGACATATGGATTTGATGATTGGACTGTTCGGTGGATAAGGAATTGGTTGGATGTTTGCACCCAGATAGTCGTTAATGGCTCAAAGTCCAGATGGAGAAATGTGACAAGTGGTGTCCTTCAGGGCTCCTTATTGGGACTGGTATTGATTAATATCTTCATCAGTGACATCAACAATGAGATTGAATGCACCCTCAGCAAGTTTGCGGATGACACCAAGCTGAGTGGTGCAGTTGACATGCCGGAAGGACAGGATATCATCCAGAGGGACCTGGACAGGCTGGATAAGTAAGCCCATGTGAACCTCATGAGGTTCAACATGGACAAGTGCAAGGTCCTGCACCTGGGTTGGGGCAATCCTCATCATCAATACAAGCTGGGAGATGAAATGATAGCAAGGTTGTCATGAGCCAACAATGTGCACTCACAGCCCAGAAGACCAATTGTATCCTGGGCTGCGTCAAAAGGACCGTGGCCAGCAGGTCAAAAGAGGTGATTCTGCCTCTCTACTGCAGCTCTTGTGAGACCCCACCTGGAGTACTGTGTCTAGTTCTGGAGTCCCTAACATAAGAAGGACATGGAACTGTTGGAATAGGTCCAATAGACAGCAAACCATGCATGAGCTGGTAATGCACCATCACAGCAAAGGCAGCCAGCAGCATTCTGTACTGTATCAGGAAGAATGTGGCCAGCTGGTCTAGCAGAGTGGTCCTGTCCCTTTTCTCAGCCCTCATGAGGTGAGTTCTGAAGTGCTATGTCTAGTTCTAGATTCTCCAGTAATGAAAGATACGGACTGACTGGAGACAGTCAAGTGAAGGGCCACAGAGATTAAAGGACTGGACCACAAACATTTGAGAAAAAGCTGAGAGAGATGGGACTGTTCAGTCCAGAGAAGGGATGGGTCAGGAAGGTTTTATCAATCAAATGTCTGATGGGAGGGAATGAGGAAGAGAGTGCCCAGTGACAGAACAAGAAGAAATGGACACAAAAGGAAGATTGTTACATTCCATCTGAACAGAAGAAAACACTATTTTTTTTTTTATCTCTGAGAGTGGTTCCACACTCACATGGATTGCTTAGGGAGGTTGTGAAGTCTGTGTCTGTGGAGCTATTCAGTATGTGACTGGGCATGGACCTGAGCAACCTACTGTAGACAATGCTGCTTTGAGCAGGCGTAGCTGGACTGGATCATACATAGATGTCCCTAACAACCTAAAAGATTCTGTGATTCCATTAAAAAATAAAAAGTATATGTGTGCCTGGCATGTATTTATGAAATGATCCGTGGGTATAATCATTAGTGCAGTACAAAAGGAGTGGATCTAAACCAACAACACTATTGGTGTTGGGGAACATATATCTTGAAAGGGAAGGGAGGTTGGCTTACTTCTAGTCTGATTCCATGGCCTGAACACATTAATGGCTGAAGATTACTAGGTGATTTCGTGGAGTGCTTCATCACTTTTTTTCACTTGATCTAACAGTAATTTTTTTCATGTTATCCAAAACCATTGCATGACAAAGCAACGATCAGTATCCAAAAATTAATTACTTCATAAGTGCTTTCCTACTCAGAAATGAAATACTAGTGTTGACTCAGGTGATCGAGAGCTGTTACTTAGCTATTATCCTATGACTAATAATTTAGATGTTGGTCTCAATACTGTGGAACAAATACTGAGTTGGGTCTATTTCTTTGTTAAAGCAAAATTGAAGCTCTGAGCTTGCTGTCCACCAGATGAAGGAGCTGTGAATACAATGCATATGTAGTACAGCATGAATGAAGAGGTCTGAACAGTTCAGGTTGTGCTTTGGCAGGATATTTCACCTGATGTAATTCCCTTGCTTATCATAGGTTTATCTTTGCTATTTAATCATTCAAACCATTTTGTCTTCAACCATGCTAAGAAACCAAAGAGTCGAATGGGACAGAATCTTCTCCTATCTACTCCCTACCAGCAGAATTTGGGGCAAGATTTCACAATATCACTAAGACCCTAAGTGCTGATATATCAGTACTTTGTGTTGAGGCTAGGAAATATAATTAGTGGCATAATACATTTGCCCTAAGGAGTTTATAATCTAAAGCTCTACATAAAAACAGGCATCAGATAGAGTGCAGCCTTTAGGAGCAAAGTTTATTAGCCAAAAGGAAAAGAAGAAAATGTTAAGAAGCCTGTGAAAAAATGTTACTAATTTTAATTTTTTAAACATTATATAAAGAATCAGTTTCATTAAACCATTTTCTTTCCATAGTCTTATATGGAAACATTGATTATATGAATTAAGTCTATTTGTATTTGAAAGAAAGTAAAATGTTACTGTCATTTTCACATAAGGATTGTCAAAAAGTAAGGAATCTGTTAGACAAAGTAAAGAATAAAATTACTAAAAGCACATACCTATACATTACCAAAAAAATGTTTTTATCTTAGTCAGATCACTATGTTAGCTTCTATTAAATCTGAAGAGGTCTGTTCCTTTTTGTGTCAGGTGTGATAGATTTACACATATAAAACTTTCCCAAGCCATTTCTTCAGTGACTTCAGGAAGTGATTTAAGAAGGAATCACTGTGTTTGTATTGGAAAGTAATTAATTTTCCATGCTATGGTCACTGCAAGGGTTCTGATCTCCTGCAATGATGTACAATGGCTCTGTAATGTGGGCTACTAAGAAGAAAATACAAACCAGAAACTATCAAATACTTTCCAAAACTATGTATCAGACTTTAGCTGGGAAAGAGGCTCATGTAGGTCTTAATCCAGCACATCAAACTAGTGTAGACATACGATGTTGGAAAAAGAAGACTTTGGCAGAAATCAGTGCCAAATATAAGCTTTTGTTTTGATGTTTAAATTTAAGTTGTGCTAAACATCTTGAAAACAATTATTGGTGATTAGTTCAATCTGCTGGTTCCTGAAAGATGCAGATGGTGCAGCACTAATGACAGTAATTACAGTTCAGATACTTTAAATCCACTTGCAATGTACGCACTTTAAAAACTTTTATGAATAAGCGAGATTAAAAGTGTCTGTGCAAAAATAAACCTCTTCTGTCCTATATCCTGTTTAACACAGAACTTAGTTGAATATCCTTAGAAATTAGGCACATTAAATAAGAAGTAATGTGTCTGAGATATGCATAGAATGTGCACGTATAAAGAGAATTGACTCAGTACAGTTTTGTTTTTTCATGGGGTTTTTAATGACTATAAACACAGCACTGATGCAAGGGACTGAACACTTTTCATTGTGATTTATAACAATGTAAAAATGCTCTCATCTGCTATTCTGGATGCTGTTATTTGCAGCAACTGTTGAAACAACATCAGCAGGATGAATGTGAGGTGCATAAGGCTTCTGAAAACCCATTGTGTTAAAGAGGAATGAATTACATGTCTTTTTTGGAAAGATTTCATTCTCAAAAAGTGTCCACTCAAAACCTGAAGCAAAAAGGCCTCACTGTTTAGGTCAAATCATGTTAGCGGTCAGATTCGATGACAGAAGTAGACGATGATATCTTAATAAAGATGTAAAGTCAAAGTCAGTACTAATTGGATATACACGGGTTTAAGATCACAGCTGTACAAGCGAATTTGCTGATTCTGTGCCCATTTTAGTGCAAAAGATCAAAAGAAAGATTTAGCAGGCTATATGTTTGTTGCAGCAAAACATGACAATGAGGTATGTATAAAAAAAATTCTGCCTATTAAAATGAAGATATTTCTTGAGGGAAATACCAACAAAACCCAGAACCAAACTAAAAAGAGAAAAATGTTTTGTAAGAACACCCTCAAAGGAAACAGAAGCTATTAACTTTAAGAGTTTGCATTCATGAATAGGAATATGTTATAATATATTTTATATTATCATGTGTTTAATGGGTTAGCATGCAGAAACTAACAATTTCATGCAAACAATTGAAATATCAATATTTCAAAGGCATTTTCATAAGGCTGTGTGTATTTTCTGCTTAATGTCTTAAATCAGTATCAAAATATTATATCAAAGTAAGCCATTAAATTATTTATAAAGTATTCTTTAAATAGTAAACCTCTGTTTTGTGATCTATATGATTTTTTCATGGGGAGCTGCCCCCTATAAGTGCTGATGGAAGTTTTAGGATTCCTACAACAATGTAAATAGCATTTCAGTAAGTGTGGAGGAAGCTGTTTCACCTTGAACCTTCTGTTAGTCACTTCCCAGCTGGATACCTCATGGGTGGTTTACCTTACTAGTAATTTAGCTTCAACAGAGAAGGCCTATTTTTGCCTGCTGCACTTCAAGTCATACTTTATCTCTGACCTCAGGTTGACTCGGTAGTTACCTTTTTTCTCCAGAACAGATGGTTCTAAATTATTGACCATATACAACTCGGCCTTTACATCATTTTGTAGATAAAACATAAGTGTTCCCAGCACTGATAAAAAATATGGCATTCCATGCCTATAAATGTGAAAATACTTGCATGATTTGAAGGAAACACAGTAACTTATGTTCAGCATTTGTCCATGTGTGCAAGCCACCTAACCCTTTTTGTTCACATCCAATTAATGCATGTTCTCCTTCCCACTGAAGGCTTCAATACTGTATCTCTTTAATATACGGATCCACGGAAGAGAACTCTAGTGAATTGCAATACAATGATGCAAAAACATTGCTAATAGTACTTCTGCAAAATACCTTTTTCTTTTTTTTTTTCACTTTTAGTATTCAGAATCTGCCTGAGCACTTTACAGAATTCTAAACTGCATACACCAAAGTGTGTATGTGCATGCATATGTACATTTAGTTTCATGCTCCTTTTAAATTTTCTTCTTCATTTTTTTCCCCAGATCTCCAGTACATTTTGCATTCCAGCTAAATCTGACACTTCAGAATTAGGATTGTTCTTCCTGTAGGAAAACACCCTGACCCCTCTTCCCAAAAAAAAAAAACCCCGAACAACCCACAATCCAAGCCCTCATATAAACAACAAAACAATTACTGAAGTGTGCAGTGATAAAAATTATTTCATTAAAAATATCAAATAAGATCTGTATCAAACTGCATGTAAATAGAATATATCAATACCTCATTTCTAGCTTGCTTATTTTTTTTCTCTGTGTGTTTTGAGCAGTAATAATATAATATAATTGCAAAAGAATACAATAAGTAGACAATTCAAAGCACCAAGAATGGAGGCTTTCATACATCTTGTGTGAGCTGGAAAGAAATGATGGATCTGTGACCTAGTCCTAAGGTGACACTAATGCTGCATTGGCTAAGAAGGGTGTCAGAGGAACTCCTTTCTTTGTGAACATTTCCAGAACGTTGTACGCTTTGATCACGCAGACACCAACCTTTTTACCTTAACTTCAAATCTGGACAGCAAGAATGTAGCCAGCATTGAAAGAAGAGCTGAATAAAAAAAAAAAAAAAAAAAAAAAATATATATTGGAATTTAATCTTATTTGATTCTCAAATCAAATCTGAGATTAATTATGAAAATTGCATCATGTGGGACTGAAATATGTTTACACACATCTCTATATAAGAGTCATACACATGTTTCAGAAATAAAGTCCCCATTTTCCTCATCCTGTGCTAAGTGAAAATCATTTTGATATTGGCTGAAGTAATGTGTGTTGTTTAAAAAATGGGAAAAGAAGCCCTTATTGCTAGAAATGTTTGCTTATGTCTCATGAATTACAGGAACCCAGCCAGAATATAAAAATAGCATATGAAATATATCCAAATCACGAGGTGACACGGGAAAGAATTATAGGACATGCACACTTTTATTGTTTCACTTTTGATCATGCGGGTGGGACCTACAAATAACCCATCTCCCGTATGGCTCCAGTATACCTGCACACAGGAAATGTGTAAGTCAGCTGCCGGAGGGAGGAATAAGAAGGAAAATAAATTGGTTCTGGAGTGAAGAACTGTATTTTTCAAAGTCCAGGCATTGAGATGCATGGAGGAGATTTAGCAATGGTGGCAACATTCTTGCTGTTTTATAGACAGGGTAGAACTGTAGATGAATGACAAATTCATGATGAATGTGAGCATAACTACCCACTGAAGGCACTGTTTGAGTAATTTTGGTAGAGGGGAGATGGGGGAAAAAGGAAGAACAGTAAGCAAGAGGAGCCCCAAGAAAGCATCCTTAAGGAATTTAGTTCGGTATAAACTGGACAAAATAAAAGCCAGAAAATATGCAGCTCAGACAAAAGCTGGAAGAAGTGGTGAACAAACAAAAAGTTAAATGTGTAGCAGATGTAGTATCATATTCCAGCCCAACCCATACAGCAACACAAATGTCCTTGTGATTTTTGCTTCCCTATTAATAAAAACTCTAAATTTCAAGTTCTATGCCAACTTTTTTCTCTCATTTTGAGGGAATATCTATTTGTGAAAATCCTCAGATGATGGCAGAATCTATCAAATCTCAGGAAATAAATAAATCTTACTTCTCACTGTTGCCATTTTCAGTTTTCAGGGTCTGTTCTGAAAAAAACAAAGTGAAAAAGAACCCCAGGAAACAACCCAACAATTGAATACTTTACATAATTTTTCTGCCTAAATATAAACAAAATGCCTGTGCTGAAATATAGAGAAAATGTTCTGTCCAAAATCATGTGGTTTTTTAAAATGGCATACCTTATTTTACAAGTATTTACAAAACACTTTGCAGCACAGGAATTTCAAAAGGTTCAGAAGCAAGCAAGCAACCAAACTTACATTCATATGAAATCAGGACTTACTCTGTGGTACTTCTTTCCTAGAAGCAGAATAGCATACTTTTTTTCTTCAAGTATTTCTTCTTACTTAGGAATTTGTCATCTTACTTATGGTACAATATTGAACATCAACCTGTCATTGAACCATTATTAAATTAGTTTTAAATTAAGTGAACACTGCAACTAAGACTGTTCTCGAAATACTTAAGGTAAGCCTTCTATTTTTATCTTTTACTAAACCTGGAGAAAAAAAAATAATTTTCTTCTCTTTCCTCCATTGCTTTTTTTGCCTTTATCTACCGTAGTCTGCTCAGCATTTCATGCTTTTCAATTAGGCTTTAAAATATAAACTTTTAAGTAGTCTATTGGATTCACAAGATGTTTGAAAAACAGGTGAGGTATTCTCTATTTTTGCGTTGTAATTGATTCACTTACTTGGCCACAGAGCTAGATACTAAGCTTTTAACATTAAGTTGGAGTGTTCTTTTTTTATCATATCAAGACATTGCTTTGCCTCAATACAAACTTTTAACTTCTGCAGGTTTCTTACTATTCTAGTCACGTCTATCCTCTCCAACTTTCTTTGTCCTGTCTAATCAGCACAATAGAGTTGAACACCCAGCCTGTTTAGCAAACACCTATATAAACCATATAAAAAGTACACGTGGAACAATATCTTAACAAAATACTCCTGCTCTGAATGCTGCCAGTCAGTTCAGAGGCTCAACTGGTTTGAACATCCAAATGCAGAATAAACTTCCAGGGGGTTTGGTGCAATTGTCAGAGCATTTTAGGTTCAGTCCTCAGTGTGGACCTAAGGGAATATATTCAGGTTTGCAGCAGAGAGTCCCATAACGGTGTCAAAAGTTTAGAAGTTATGAGAAGTTTGTTTATCGATGTTTGTAAGAATGATGAAAAGGTTTGCTGAAGCTCTAATTAAGAAAAAAAGCCTTGGGAGGATTTGTTTTGTTTTGTAAGACTGGTGTGACATTTGTTAGGTATCATCTGCTTCATAGCGCAATACTTTATCTGGCTTTATTTTAGGATTTCAGCTACGTATACTGCTATATATACAGTTCATATCCTCAATGAAGAGAGATCTATACAGTTTGCTAAATATAAACATAAGCTATTTGAATGGCTTTTTTCACCCCTGAAAAGTCATGGGGTTTTGGTCAGCTCATTTGTCAGAATTTTAAAAATATTTTCCTTCAATACTCTGTTTGCATGAAATTTTAAGATGCTGAAAAGCAATCAAAGTGGTGACTAAAAAAGTAATCACTTTCACTTCAAATGCTTTTCTTGAGAAACTATCCAATAGATGATATGTCTCATTGCCAAGAAGATTTTCATGGTACTGAGATTAAATTTTCCTTTTAAAATTTCATTCTCATGTATGTCTCCTTTGCTTTGCACTATAAACACATAAACTTGAAACAACAAATCTGACTATCTTTCAATTATGTATATATATTTGAGTCGTTGATTTAGGTATTTATTCTGAAAACACTGATACATGTCCATACCTCTTCCTTCAGAATAAACTGGGAAACGGTCATAAAAACGACACAGTACAAGATTTCCCTCTGTGAGTTGGATGTATGCCATAAATCAAAGAATCCTATGTAAATTTAGGCAACTTTTTCAGCTGTTTGCACCTCTTCATTTAGTCAGTGTCTCATGAGTGGATTGTCACTTTGTGCACTTACGTAAAACTTGTGTCTAATTCTGACATTTCTAGAGGCTTCCTTTATGCAATTAATAATTTAGAATGAAGGTTAGAAGTGACAACATACATTGTTTTATCATTTGTTTAACTAATTTCATTATGTAAGAGGAATGCTAAGGCTGATTAAAAAACAGAAGCCATGTGATCTCTTTTCCTAAAGCAGTACTCAGATTGATTTAGTAATTGTATTCATTATTTTGAATATCCTTCACATGCCTTTCTCTTCCTCTCTTTAAATGAAAATATTTCAACAGTTTTCCTACTTTGACTAATAATAACTTTTATTATTAAGTACTTCATGTATCTTTTGATGGAAGATACATCATAAATTCTTAATAAGCATATAAATGCTTTCAGACATAGTTAATATTGTGTGTTTATGGTTTGCATTTACATTGGTATTTTTTTAGCTTTTTGGTTTAGGTGTTGTTTTTTTACTTCGATGAAAGTGTCATAAACTTGTCTTAAAGTTCAGTTTAGGACACTAAAAGGAGAGTTGGTTTTTTTTTTTTGCTTAATCTTTTCTTATTAACATTGAGCAATGTCTCAGATATTATGGAGTACAATCCTTCTCTTTCACTTTGTGGAAAATAGACTACACAACAATGTTCCCTAGAAATGTATGTAGTTTCTTAGAAACTGAACCTTTCACTTTATCATTAGCTTTACTCCCACACCTGTAAAGTAGAACTGGCCAAGATTAGATTTTGTTTTGTCCTTAAGGTAGTATAAGGCACCTGTATTTGTCATGGACACTAAGAATTCATAAGGACATTTTCTGCACAGCTGTATGGATGTGGTGCATTTTCCAGAACGCTGCATACCTGTGACCTGTGACTGGGCTGCTACAAATATTGCTAGTCTCCAGGATGCCCCTGCTTTTTTCACACCCTTCAGTAGCTGATGCATTGAGGAATAGGTCCTGCCAGTTCCTACTAGTTAGCAGAGCTTCCAGGCAGGTATCATGTAGCTAGATCTCTCCGATCTTTGTAACAAGACACCTTTTGTCATTAAGTAGTTATTATTTTAATGTATGTTAAATAATGCAGGAATTTTCAATAAACCTCTCCCCGTCCAGCTCAGCTGCATGGATTAACTCTCAAAAACTTTTGAATATCATATTTAAATGTCATCAGGAAAAACAATCTGACGGTATGTAATTTACAGACAGATTTTAAAGTTTTAGGTTTATGACTGAGCTACACAACCCACTTCTAATGTGCCTCTGCACCTGCTTTTTCTTTTTTTTTCTTGCTTTGCATTATTACACCGTCAAAATCTTTTATATGAGGTACTCCAGTAAGTGTTAATCCCTTTAAATCCTCCATTTCACCCACCCACACACTTCAGCCCAATTTGCTCTGGTTTCATGCATCGTTTGTTCTTAAAATCTGTGGAAGTTCCACAAAAATGCTTAATGCAGCAAAATCTGCAAAGCATAAAGGAGTGTTACTCATGATAGCACATTCATTCTATGCAATTGTTTTATCTTTAATTAAGCACTATCAAAAAAGCAACCTTTCTTTACCCTCCTTGGAAAGGGGTGGGTTTTAATCTTAATAATTAAATAAATATGTCATTGTTAGAAAGATGTATAGTAATTTTGAATAGGTAAATGCAACATAAATTTTACTACTCTGAATTGTATTAAAAAAAAAAAAAAAAACCAGTCCAAACCCAGAATTTTAACAATATAATGTTTGTTTGAAAATATTTTGAAACCTATTTTTAATCAATATTTTTAATGTAGATGTCACTAAGTAAAACCCTAGCCTTAGTTCTGCCTCCATAGATAATGAATATTAGATAAGCTGTACCTAATACAGTGTCTCTTGAAGGCTGTAGAAATTGAAAAAATACAAAGCTTTAACCAAATTGAAATAGATTTTTTAGCTGTGAAGCTTATAATAATGCAGGTCTTAGGAAATTTATAAAAGGGACTCAGAATTTTTCTTTACTGCTTTATATAGCTCTTTGCAACAAGTCTCCTTGTAGAACACCATTGTATTTGGCCATGATACTTTGATACAGCTCTTGTTGTAGTCCATGCTGATTAATGTGAATATGATACAGTAAAATAATAGGTTTATTTATTACATATGTGAGCATATTCTTTTTTAAAAAATAATTAAAAGCAGTATTAGAAAATATCAGCTCTACTAAACAACACTTTCCATTTTAGAACCTTCAGTCTGCGAAAATGAAGTAATTTTGCAGAGAAAAATGGTCACAGACTGATGGGGAAGTATCAAAATACTGAATACCTATTCACTGTCCTATATATTCCTGCTTACACTTTGGGTAAGTACATTCCTCACTGTCCTACCTTTACTCTGTATTAAGACTGAGCGTCTCCCTTCAGAAAGAATAGAGAAGTTTGAGCCACTATTATCTGAATTTTCTAGTGCAAAAGCAAGAAAAAAAAAAAAAGCCATTATTACAAAGAAAAGGGCTTTTCATTATTAACACCTAATTGAAATGATTCTCTAGAGGATTATATTAGAGACAATTTAGGTCAGGTCCACATTTGCCTATGTGGATCTTATTGTCAGTGTTGTACCATACCCGTGCTGAAATTCGTATTCTGTGCTCTGGCTTTCCATTATTTGAATAAACTAGCCCCTTTTCTTTGAACAGTTTAATTTAATGATAGCATGTCCATTACTTATTATCATAGGCTATTTGTCATATTTTAGTAGGACATAATAACACACTTTTTAAGTGGAGGTTATGCTAGGCATTCGGACTATTTCAGAGGCTGTATAATAATTTTCTTCTTCCTTGATGACTATGCTTAGTTTTATGGCTTGAAAACGTGTTTTAATTCTGGTTTACTTTCTATCATGGGATAGTAAAGCTGGAGGTGGAGCTGTAGGCAATGTTATATATATATAAAGTTAAACAGAAGCTTTGGCTTTATAGTGGTTTTAATGAAATGGTAGAGAAAAAAATGATCTCATCTGAGGCATGGTGGGGAATTCTGCCTTAACAGAGCATTTTTGGTGGTAGAATTGATTTTTCTTTTGGGGGAGGGGGGGCTAGGAAAGCAAAATGTATATATAAAGCGGAAGAAGGAGCTGAAGGTCAACTGGTAAACTATTTGATGCAGCACATCTCAAGCTAAAAGTCAACCCCATGATCTCTGTCACAGAATAGAGGGAACAGGGAGTTAAGGCAGAGACCAATGCTAGAGGGATATTTTGAGATGCTGGCTGCCTGAATGTTATCTAAGATTTTTTCTTCCACCTGGTGTTATTCTTTACACTTGAAAAGCATTTAACCATTAATTTTCATTTTAGAGGATCTTCCTTAAGGTATAATACTTGTGAATTTCTTGGCCTAGGACATAAAGGATTACCTATAAGCAGGAGCTCTTGGTTAGGATCCTGACTCTCTCTCTCTAGTATGCTCATGTTGTGTTAAATGGGTCAGAACAGTGTGAAGGGGCATATATTTGTCTTCTTGGCATTGCCATTCTTAGGATTATCAAGAACTTTTTTCTTTTGACAAGAATTCTTGTACTTCCTATAATAGGTACCAGGACCAGGACAGAGCCTCAGCAGGTATCCAGGCCCCTATAGACCACCCAAAGGAAGGTGCCATAAACAAGCCTGGCTCCCACAGCTACCTCACTATAGCACAGAAACATGGACAAAGTTATTAAAATGTATTTTGAAGATTCTCATTTTACATATATTAAAGTCTACCTTTCATTTGAGCTTCATGTCTTGGGTTGGTTTTCTTTCCAATTAACAAAAACAACAACAACAGCTAGTACTGTCACAAATTCATTTACTGAGATAATTATGGCTGTGATTTGTCATAACCTATTGTTTTCCAAATTTGCAAATGCTATTGCATTCATACACTCAAAGGAAGATTACCGATGAAATCCCAGATATTAAATATTCTTGCTTTATATAAAGAACACAGAGGTTTCTTCCTATGACTTTTAACTTATTTGCAGTGATAACACTTCCTTAACTGACAAGTAGGTTGCCTTTTCAGATAGTGCATCACATGTAAGAAAACTTGGAGAACTACAATGTAGTTTTATGCACAGTCTCAATGAAAAGAATGATTGTCAGTACTGTTGTTTCATCTCAAAGGACGACACTGGCATGCTTGTGAAAAAGGTGAACTAAGTTTTCTGCTTCTAAAGAAGCAGACAGCAAGCAATAGTTTTAACAATTCAGACTTAATCATTCAATAATTTATTTCTGAAAGAAAATATGGATATTTACAAGCGAAATATTAGAATGACATATCTGAACGTCATTTAGCTAAATAGCAACTGAAGGAAAACTGAATCAAAAATTTAATTAATAAGAAATCACCTTAAGATTTTTTCCTGTCATTCAAAAATTATCTTGATCATTACCTTCAAAATCTACTATTGGGGCAGGCCTCAGGACTGCACACAGGGTTGGATTTTTCTCAGACTTTAGCAAACCAGGCATTCATTAAATGATCAAGTGCAACATTCTGTTAAATACAGGTCATAGAACTTATCTAGAAATTACTAAGTCCCTTGATACCATGCTGAATATATAACTTTCAAGTTGACAAGGGCCAATTTATCTCTCCCAGCTTTAGCAATCTAAATTCAAGGTTGAGTTTTAACCTAGGATTCTCTTCTCCTCCTCATTTTCTCATACATACATATTATAATGTTATAAATTACACTCCTGAAATTAATATCACTCCCCCATATGGTAAAGTCAGTATCTTCATTGCTTGCTTGGACTAGCAGTATAGTTATCTATCTTAGTGAAGTAGGATTCATCATATTTATACATAAATTATTCTGCTGGTTCTACTTCTATATGCTCATTACAGCCACAGTAAAACCATTTCTCTTACTTTTTTGAGCTGCATTTTCAAGTTCCTTGTTATCAGTTCACCTTTTTTTACTAGATTTAGGAACCACCAACTGTGAAAAAAAAAAGTCAGGGAAGCCATGCTCATCCTATAACATCTGTTTGATCAAACTAAATGTACTGAACTTCATTAATCTGTCATTATAATGCATTTTTTTCAACATTCCAAATCAATCTTGAATGTCTTTGTCTACGCTTTTCGATTTGTCTTGAGCATTTTTAAATACGGACACCAGAAACAGGCATACCATTCCATTAACAACGTTCCTCTGTCATCCTGTAAAATTGGTTTGAAGTAATGAAAAGCATGAAACACTTTATTGTACCCTCCCTAGTCTCCTTCTGCCTGACTGCCACATGATTTCTCTCTTGGACAGACTGAAGACTGCTTGTGAGCACCTAGGCAGTGATAACTTGGCAGAAGACTTGTGTCCCTGCTTACTGCAAGTTGGATTATATGACCTTTACAGGTCCCTACCTTTATGGAATTCTATGATTCTATAATTCTGAGACCAGTCCTTGGGATTACTATTGCATGTGCTCCTGAGGGCATGCCCATAGTACACCAGAACCTGGACCTACCCCAGACATGTCCTCTGCAGGCAATGTAGACTTATTCTGCAGTCTGTTCTGGTCCTAAATATGGCTTTCTCTTATATAGAGGGACATCTTCTCTCTACCCTATCCACTCCCCTGTTATGGTCATTCTGATTTCCTCACTCATCTTGATAATTTCTCTTCGATAAAGTGCATAGGAGTGCCCCAGATACTAAGTTGATAGCTTGTCCTTATTAGACTGAAATTATTTTATGTTTGGAGATGAGTCATTCATTTTTGACAACCAGCTGTACTATTGATCACCCAAGATATATATCAATACATCAAAAATCAATGGATCCTAAGCCATTGCTGAAACAAATTTCCTGTTAGACATTAGCTTGAGATACACATTTTTACATTGGTCCTGTAGGCAGAATGATCACAGTACTATTTCTTCATGTGTTTGTACAATCTGAATGACCATTAGAGAAGATAGCAGACAAGTCTATCAGTTGACCATATTTACAATTAACAAATCATCTTCATATACTCAGCAAATCTTAAGTGAACCTACATCCCTCTTAACAGACAGTGAGATTCCTTTAAATATTAATAATGTTTTTCTCCACGAAAATGAAAACTTTCCCAGAATCACACCATAGAGGTAGGACGGGATGTCTGGAGACTGTCTAATCTAACTCCTGCTCAGAGCAGAATCACCTAGCACTGGTTGCTGAAGACTGTGTCTAGTCAGGTTTTGAGTATCTCCAAAGAGTGAGATGCCACAACTTCTCTGGCATAGCATTCAGCATAAGTTAGGTCTAGTTGACAACAATGATAGTATTCTCAGCATTAGTCTACACACTGTCTTTTGGTCCCCCCCCAGAAATAAAGTCTTCTTAAAGCTTTTTAAATTTTTTTTTAAATGAACATTTCATGCCCATTGTCATTGGGCACCACTAAGAGTCTGTCTCTGTATTTTCACTCTGTATTTTCACTCTCCACCACCAAGAGGGAGACAGATAAGGTACCTTACTATTTTGTCAAATGCTGTCATCTATATTAATTTTGATTTAAAATCTGAAGTACACAAAAATACCATCTTCTAAATCCCTCATGTTATTTGAAACATCAGACCTGGAGAGCTAAAGAACTTTTGCAGCTTACTGTAGCTTCTAGTATGACTTTACCAAAGGCCTTTTAGAAGTCAGATAAATTAAAGGAACTTGATTAAGCAAGGACACTGTATTTTTGCCACATATTCACATATCTGCGATAGATTATAATAACTAAATTTTGCTCCTTATAATATCCCATCCTTCAATCTATTGTTTTTCATTATCCAGACAAGAAAAATCATCAGGCAAGCTTTTCTTTTTCTATTTTCTTTTCTCCACCCATATTATGTCTCGTAATTGAGAAAGCCTAGAACTTCGTAGTAGCATCCAGTACCACATCAAAACTGCAGGTGTCATTGCCATTATCCTACTCCTTTTGCTTTGTTATCTGGCTGTTGCAGAATCCAAAGTCTCCATGAACCTCATCAGCAGCCTCACACTGTTTTGCGCAGGATTGCTCAGTCACCAGGTGAAAGGATGTCTCCTGTCCTGTGACTCTGTGATTCTCAAAGCACTTCATTTGAGGATGGACTTTCAGAAAAAAGGATAATGATTTTGTAGTTTTCCCTCTCCAGGGTGAGTGATCCCCCTTTTACTTACTGGATTTTGTTAACCTCAGTCTTGCTCTTCCTCATCAATTCTGACCTTCTCCTTAACTTGTCCATTTTTACAAGCCAGGCTTTCCCTTATACTTTATCCCATTGATATGTAAAGTCTGCCATGTGCAATCACTACTGACAACAGCTATTGCCTATACACTGACCACAAAATGTGACTGGGTGGAACTTGGGAGGAGGAGAAAGAGAGGCTTCTTTGCCATTACAACCACTGGTCTAAATAATGAGTGCATTGTTGCACTTGAAAAGCTTGATAATTCCTCCAACCAGCCTTAAAGGAATGGTTGGAGGGAGGGGTGACCTTATTAATGTTTATAAATATGTAAAGGGCAAGAGTCGGGAGCCAGGCTCTTCTCAGTGATGGCCAGTGATAGGACAAGGGGCAGTGGGTGCAAGCTGGAGCATAGGAAATTCCATGTGAATATAAGGAGGAACTTTTTCACTGTGAGTGTGACAGGGCACTGGAACAGGCTGCCCAGAGAGGCTGTGGAGTTTCCTTCTCTGGAGAAATTTAAAACCCACCTGGATCTAGTTCTGTGTGATTTAGTGTAGGTGATCCTGCTCTGGCAGGTAGGTTGGACTAGATGATCTTTCGAGGTCCCTTCCAACTCCTAACATTCTGTGATTCTGTGATTACTTCTTGTTCTGTGAACAGAAGTTACTGCCACCAAACCAAGAAATGAAGGAGATCAGAAAAATTAAGTTTTAGATCACAATATCTCTTTTTTGATGTATCAGAGAACAAGTTCACACAGACATCAGAGTAAGGCTCCCTGCCACACCCAGCCAAGAAGCAGATCCATCAAAGTAGGTCTAGAGTGAAGACTGAGGCAGAATTCATACAACGGCGGAGGTTTCTTGCAGAAAAAAAACCCCACAAAAAAACCAAAAAACCCAAAAAACCCCCCTACTTTTTCTACTTGTCTGTCCCTGCCCTTTTCTCCATATGCCTTTTGCTGAATATTTAAAGAGGGTCAAATCCTAGCATTAGAACTAGGAAATTAGAACTACAACCTAGAACCTCCTTATCTCCCTTGCTAGGAGTTGGGACCTTCTCCAAAACTTCAGATGATGTCATTGTGGAGCCCATTGTTTCATCTACAAGTAAATCCAGTTGGTAAGACTGACCAAAGTGTAGCTTTAGAGGGGGCACTGCTTCTGCTATTGCTTACCTTGTGAGAACCCTAGGTGGTGAGGACTTGAAGATGGTCTTGTGTTCTTTCAATCTTTCTCTCCATTGAAGCCTAATTTGCCTCAATGGTTGTTGAAAGAGCCCTTGTGTAGCAATTTTACGTGTTAAAGAACTAGCATCTGACAACTAATGTATTTAGGCAGTCTGAGCTCCTTGAGGAGATAAACTGGGCTGATGTGCATGGGTTGATTAATCGTGTTTAATAATGATGGAGTTCATGGTAACTGTTGAACACTGATGGAGTTCATGCTAAATGTTGCGGTTGTGAATTCCCTGCCCCTTCCATTTTCCCTTATGGATTCCTCACCCTGGCTAGAAGATGGTTCTTATGATACACTTTCTCAAACAAACCTCTCCTGATTCACCTGTCACACTACAGACCAATTTCCAGCATGACAATGAAGAGAAAGTGTTATCAAAATATGTAAAGGTTTATAAAAAAATCTCACTCATATGTAACAAGAAAAATGAGAGCTGATTTGACAATTTGTGGTGATGATTTCTGTTTTCTTTACTTTGCTTTCTGTACTCTGTTCTGAAAATATGTCTGCTACACATAAACTGTAAACAAATACCTGAAAAAAGGTCTTCAGTGTAACTAAAATACATAGTCTTAAATACTTCCCATCCATTTTCAGTACAACAGCTTAGCTGATGGCTAAATCTGTTTATGCAACATTTCAAGACAGGGTAAAATTGATATTCTGCTATGAGAAAATAACCACAAATGACCACTTTCCAGTATAACTTTAAATCATTGTTTATCTAAATAATGAAGACAAAATAATGCTTGATCATATCCAAACTAATTGCACATTAACTGTGAAATAAGATTCTATAAAATCTGGGGTTAATTTGGTTGCTTCTGCCCCCTCCATCCCACCACCCCACTTCCAAACCACCCCACTCCCCCATTACCAGCATCATAGGTAAGTGATAAATCAGGAGTTTCCATGGTAGCCAAATATGCTGAGTATCACATCATCTGTCTCTGAATTTCAAATGCATTTTAAACCTTATTCAGTGATCCTCTTTAAAATAGTTGCTCTCTGATCCATATCCCCTCTCTGGCTTAAGAACATGTTGTAGCCAGTGATAGAGATTGTTAAGAAATAAAAAAGCATGTCATATTCTATTTTGTTCTGTGACACTTTTCAATGGTATTTCTCCTTCCTACTGGCAGAATGAATATGAAAGAGCCAGAAAATTTGTCAAGTAGACCCATGATTTCCAGTGACTGTGTCTACTAGAACATCTGTGGTAATTGTGAATATCTCTGAAAGTTAGATATCTGTGCTGTTGAATATGTTTTTAAATTACCTGAAAAGGTGGGAACAAGTGAGCAGTAAGGTGACAAAGTTCATTGATAACAGGAAGTTTTTCAAGATAGTACTATTTCATGCAGGATTGAAAAAAATGCTTTAAAAACAGTGACTGGGAAGTAAAATGTCAAACTAAATGGAGCACTGGCAAATGTAAAGTGATATGCTTTCCCTCAGGTGGGAAGGAAAACAATAATAATTTCACGTGTAAAATGGTGAGCAGATGATTAACATTTTCTCCAAGACCTTAGGGAATATTCAATGAAAGCATCAGCTTAGCACTCCATAGTGATCAAAAAGATAAATCAAAGGTTGCGGAGTGTAATGAAAGAGAAAACATGAAAGATCACAGAGAAGTTCTACCATATAAATCCATGGTCCATCTCTCGCACAAATACTCCATGTAGCTTTTGTGACATCCAAGTACCTTTGCAAAGAACCAAGGAGTATCAAAAGTATGGAAAAATTTCATAAGAGGAACAATGAATTAAGCTATCATTCTGCAGAAGAGGCAGCTAAGAAATATTGTAAGAGATTGGGCATGGAGAGGTGGAGAGATTTATAATTTATTGTGTATTTCATATCACAAGGATGGGGGAGCACCAACTAAAGATGTAGGACCCAAGTTCCAAACAAGCCTCAAAAGGTCATAACCCATGCTGCTGTAGCAGACCTATCAAATACATTGTCAAAAATGCTGTGGACTTCACTGAATTCATGGAGATATCTTTATATGAAAGAAATCCAATAAGCATTATTAAATATAATAATATGTACATCTGGCTTCGGAAGTCCCAGTACTCACCAGCAGGCTGGAATAGTCTAAATGGGAGGTATCATATCTGGTTGCCTTGGTCTTAAATTTCTCCTAGCTTTTGCTTATGGTCATAATTAACTCTTCTTTATGTTCCTATATTACTATCATGAGTGATGTAACCCATGACTGAAATAGAACTTTAAATACCAGCAGCATATGACCTATGGCAAACAGGATGCAGAACTCCACTGAAAATCAATGCAAGGTTAGAAAAGTAGTGCCATGGAACACTACATTAACTTTAGTCCTGAATTTATATTAAGAGAACCGGTCTCTTAATAATAATTGCTACAGCTGTACAATTGTCAGGTCCTGTTAGGGTCCTTTTCACCCTAAATGAAGATCCAACCCAATTTGGTTTATCATTGGAATGTAATTTGCTTCTATATTAAGTACTTGGAAACAGTACGATACTGTAGGATATGGTCTGATCAATCAAATTTGAATAAATCAGAAATAATTTCTGAATGCAATTTAAGGATTTATGACATCATGCTAATCTTCCAACAACCCATTTTTATCAATTTCATATGTCTGCATTTTGCACTAAGGATTGACCAAGATCAGAAGAATGATATTTTTATTTGTTAGGATAAAACTTTAATAATCCAACTTCTGATTTAAGAAAATCAACTGTACTGTGATAACTGCTTTGGGATAAAAGTGAATTGAATATTCTTTACCTTTTTCAGAAGAATATTGCATCAGTCCTAGCAATGAAATGATAGCTGATATGTGCTCAGCAGAAACAAACAGGCTTGACATCTTACAGAAGGTTCTGTTTCCAACTACCCCCTGCCACCCAAGATGCTGCTGATAATATTCTTTAATTCATGAGTAATGAAGCAGCATTGGAAAGAGATATTCTTCATTTGTTTCAGTAATCAGCTTTTCCTTTGTTTCCTTGTTTTGTATTTTTTTTTCATTAGTTTGTGTAGCAGAAAGACCATCTCTTCAACACTGACAGATAGATTTTATGTAAAGTCTAGTGATTTGAGCCATGTCTTTATCACTTTCTATCTTGTTTGTATTGAAGTCCATTAGAACAAAACTTTAAAAGGCTCCCTAGTTAATTCAGAGGAAGTATTTGCATTACTTAGTCATACTTTGCCATTTGCAAGAGTGTGATATGTTAGACTTCAACCAGCTTCTAATGTGTAAGATAAAATTGCACTTGGTAGAATTAACATGTTATTAGACATCCTTATAACTGTACCAAGCACTGATAAATATGTGTGACGACAAAGTTTTACATTTTTGAGCTAAACTAGAGTTCTGAACAGGAGTATTCAGTGATATGTAACATTCTCTGGAAATGTTGGGGTTTAATGTGACATCACATAGAAAAGATGACTTCATTAGTATAGGTTTTTCATTTAAAATTATATATAAGTGAGAATATTGTTTAGCAATCATGCATTTATTTTAGAAAAGGGAAAGCTAAAGAAATGCAGCTGGCACTAGGAGAGAAGGCCATGGTTTTTATGGCAGTATTTAGTTCCCATGAGAACAGATTCTGGCCACAGTCAGAGATGAGCATTTGGGAAATGTCTGTCTTCTGCTAAATGAAATTTAATTGTATTAAATATTTAGGTTACATCTCCAGGGAACATATGTGAGCATAAATGGTATATGTTGCCCAAAACTATACAATTAGTTTATCAAAAAGCCTTTTTGGAGGAAAATACCTTTTTATACAATACAAACCAAAATATTAATAACAGAAAACATGCTTGAAAATCCAGAACACTGTTATAATTCATTTTAATATCATTAGCAATGCTTAATGCAGCTGTTATTATTTTTATCTTGTTGATCATTGTAGACATTTGAAAACTGATTTCTCACTGATTAAAACCTGGAAGATTTTGAATCAATAACAATGTTGTAAGTGCTTGTCTATATTTGCATAGATTTTAAAAAAGCACCAAAAACCCCTTTTAAAATATTCTTCACTTGGTGATATTTTATTTCTATTTTTCATTATGAGACTGTCTTAGACTATTTTATTATGAATTTTTAGGAAAAAAAAAATCTGTGAAGTCCAGGAAATGAAACCAATTCATTTAGAGTCTATGCAATGCCTATGACATTTCTTGATTACTTGATATTGGCCTTTGTGTTCCACACAGAGCTTTACTGAGGTATGCTAAATGAAGAATTTATGAAGTTGAAGATATTTTTCTGCTGACTGCTGCCTCCTCCTACTCCTGCACTGCAGCACATTGATCCTTCCTTCTCCGGCTTAGCCTTGCCACTTTAGCCTGACCCCAGATCCCATCCGCTTTCTTGTGTGGGGGAATGGCACATGTGCTGAAATGGGATCCTTTCACACTACGAATATGGAGAGGGATTTGCTTCTTAATGCTAATCATAGTTACTAAAATAGTCCATAAGGCTACGCTCTCTATGTTAATCTTGCAAAGACATTCATAGGACACCTGTTCTGGATTAGGCTGCAAGATTGATTTTGCAACACGGTAGTTGCAAAAATGCTTACAGACCATATATAGACATTTGCAAAGGTTAAATACAGACCATGTTTGGCAAAAATATCATTCTAAAACCCCTGTCCAAGGGAGATCTGCACACTGAGACCTGTGGGTTAGATGAAGTCTTTTCCCCTGGTCATTGGCAGATTTTTAAAGGAGCAGTTCATCTGATTGAATGCCGTATTAAATGTTCAGAAAGATTTTTGGTTTATAAACAAGCATACATTTCCTAGGTGCGTTGGCTGTGGTAAAGAGGAGCTAAGCTGTGGTATTCTCTTTCTTTCTGTCTAGCTGTTGCTCTCTTTCTGTCTCTGTGTGCATATCAGGCCTACTGTTACATCCAGATGAAATGTAAATCATATCAACACACCCCAACACACTATTATATTTTTATTGTATTGTTTCAAAATACAACAATCCATGTGACACAACAGTTAGTGATGCCAAATTTGCCCATGGCCATTCCCAGTTTCACCAGCTTTCATGATTGTTACATTTTATGAAATCTCTTTCATAGTCATAGCCGTTCAAAAGTTTAAAGACATATTATAGCTGGAGAAACCCACATACAGTGAATAGGTCTGGCAGTTCTAGGAGGGCAAAAACATTTTCATTGAGATATGATCTAGCTTTTCAATTTACACTAAGTAAAACAATATTAAAATGTTTCATTTTAATTTCTTCCATGTGTCACTGATGAACAAAATAGAATAGGTTTTCCCACATGAGTTTATAAAAACATCCAGAGGCTCAGATGCTTCATAATATCCAGCTTTTTGAAAATATATAGTAGGTTAGTAGGATCGGTTTAAACATGTATCAGAGAAATTGACAATAACCTTAAATATGATTTAAGTTAACAAAACATTCATTTAACAAATCATAAACAATCTACTTAACTTTCCATCATAAATTCAGGCTATTTTTACAATTTTTATTTGTAACATAAATTACATGACATTCCATATCATAGCTTTTATACATAGTATATTCTCTGACCATTTATACACTTTTGTCAGGAACCTGCATCTCCTATTTGCCTGTGTTGCATTTTTTTTTTATTTTTGAAGCAGTTTTAATTATGAAAGTGCAAGTTTTAGAGGATAACAGATTATCATATGCCACTGAGCTAGTTGCATGGAAGAAATAATCTGTAGAGCAGATGGTCTAAAACTGCATAAACATTCCTAATTTTAACAGATAGTCAAGATATTTTATTATATTTTGTTCTATTTAAAATCAAGGACAATAAAGCAGGTAGGAATTTGAACAATTACCCACCTGAATCTGTTCCCAGGTATTTCTCTAACTCTGGAGCTGGTCAATAGTCACTCAAATTTGATCTCGTCCATAGGATTCCAGACTTGTGCCAATCTACAGTAATTTTTGAGCATTTTCCATGTAAAACATGGAATAAACAGGAAAAACCAAAATTAAATCCAGACACTTGGCACTTCCCCATTACTGCAATAAAATTGCTATGGTTTTCTTGCTTGTTTAAATGCTAATAGTACAAATATTTTACTCTTCCTTTACAGAGCACAGTGGTTGTAAAAAAATGTAATTATTAGGGAAAATAAAAAATAAAAAAGGGAAGGAGATTTCTCTAAATTTATTCACACCTTTATCTGGTTTATTTACTAAAACATTGAAATTTACTAGGAGAAAAACAGCTAATGTGGTGGGTTTGGCAGTAGTGGGTTAATCACTGGACTCAGTGATCTTAAAGATCTTTTCCAACCTGAATGATTGTACAATTCTATGATATTATGATAATTCAAAACATAATTCAATGGATCAAGCAGTTAAATAATGCAAATATTTATCTTTAGAAGTGTCACTGTAGCATCCCTACTGTTCCCTTTGTTTCTGCAGGTGAAATCAGGCTGCCTACAAAAATTTTTTTCAAACTTGTACGATCTCAACAAGAAGAACAATTTTATACAGCCCAAATTGTAGCTTTGGTGGCACCTTGGTAAATTCAGTGAGTTATGGTAGTATAGGAGAGCATGTGATTATGTAATTAGAAATTAACATCTTTTTTGATAACGTACAAACATGATGCTCCCTTTTCATACATGTCTTGATTTTGTGAGCCAGAAATGAGAGGTGGGGAAAATATCTCTTTAAATTAATAGAGATCAATTTAAGCAAAGAGCTATGCCCAAACAGATGTATAAAATATAAATACATTCTTTTTTTCCTAATCAATTTGCATAGTAGATTTATACCTAGGCATAACTTGGACAATGTTCTGCCTGCAGAACTAACACATTAGCATCAGAAGGATATCTTTACTAGAACTTACACAGAAATCAGCAGAGGAGAAAAGGGTAGAAAGAGTGAATGGGACAGAACTTTGACTTCATTCTCACTGGTCATTGGCCAGATTCATCAACAGCTCCTTTTTTTTGGTGACATGTAATAACAGTTGGGCTTTTTTCCCTAGAGCAGAAAAGGAGGAAGAATTTTAACTTAGAGATGTGTTTTAGCACCAGAGGATGGAAGTGCTTAAACATTAGTTTGGGTACTGAAATTCAGGTCATGACATTTACTTTATACTACTTCTGTACAAGGTATCATTAGGGTTATATTTTCTTATTTTGCAGCTTTTCATATCCCTTACATAATGGTAGATATATCCCTGTTACTTCTGTTTTGGAAGGTTGGAAAACATGATCAAATAAGTAGAGAAATCATAGCTCAGAAAAAATTTGTTGTAAAGAAGATGGCTAGTTTTTCACAACACTAAGGTCAGACAAAGTTATAATGAAAAAGGAAGAATGTCAGTATAAAAAAGAAAAATGAGTAAATGCACTTGCAGTTTAGTGAATATATGATGCTTTTTATTTTCTTTTTAAAATTTAATTAGTTTATTGTATCTTTCTGCAGATTTTATTCAGCGTGCAAAGAGATCTTGTCTGTTTTCTTTTACATTTAATAGTAAATTTCAAACTCCACTGTTGTGGATCAAGCCAGAAATGTTGAGCTTTTTTCTAAGAGAACGGAGCAGGTGAGAAAAAAATCACTACAACAACAACAAAAAAAGCAACCCAAACCTCAAAAACATTGAAGTGCAACTGTAGTGGGAGTGTTTATCATTATCATTGTTCTTGGTTTTACCTTGGAAAATATGTTTAGGACTTAATCATTAATTGCAATATCTCTGTGGCAACAAGTCATGCAGAATTGTACTTTAGAAAGTGAATAAGAGTACATTTCTTAGTTAAATTTTAGCATTTCTGAATATTTGGTGCTTCTCTGGTATTTAGAAATTCACATTCTATTGAATGGTGAGATGTTTTGTAGAGTTTTGTTTCAGAATTCATAGATCTTAACAATATGTTTAGATGCAAGTGAATTTTGTTAGTGTGAGAAATTAAAGATTCCAAATTTAGGCAGATTTTCCCTGCAGCTGGAGATCATGAAGAAAATGCATCCCTTGAAGTATAAAGCAGGAGACAAATAAGTAACAGCAGCAACAGTATTGACGGCAACAACATCTTCCATGAATGCACTTTGCTCATCTGTCTCTGATTTGACCATAGAAGATTCATTCTCTATAATAAACGAAACTAGAAATTTTCTAGACAAAGACGGGTATTTCTCCATTAAGGTATCTTTTGATGTATTATACTTCATCTCCCATAATCCATCTTTTTTTTTTCTTTTTTAAATAAAATCACCCCTGAAAATCATAAAAGAAATTGATAATTCATTTTAAGTGTTTACAAATATTTCTACTCGAGTAAATAATTTCTTTCCAAATGCAGTCCTTAATAGCTAATTAGATTTTCTAATAGCACTGCTTACCATCATGGGGTTTATGTATGAAAACTGTTCCATCAGCAAAATTAAAGGATAAAGCACTTAATAAATTTTTTCAATGTTTTATGCTTCACTGATTAATTTTTCTCTTACTTTTAAAAATACTGACACAGATGCTGTCTTTAAAGGCAGCATGTTAACCATTTCCATACTGTAAATAAAGCATACAGATGTCAGCCTGGATGGCTTTTGTTACAGTTAAGAAACTTCAAATTTGCAATAGACCTTATGTATACCTCATAACCTTGTTGAAGAATCATAGCAATGAGAGGGTATTAGTGTCACACTTTAAAAATAACCCTTAAAACTCTCTTAAAACACTACATCAGATCAATGGCTAAACACCATCAGGGAAGTGGTATCTGTTGATTCTTGTTGTAATTTTCAACATGTTTTTAAAAACTCTGTCCAAACTGGTATTGTTAGTTTTTCACAATACTGATGTGTTACTGCAACAAGCATGAGAAACTGTAAGCCTTACTGTCTGTTCTGATTCATAGCGAAGCCTGAATCTGTCTCAGTTAGAGAATCCATGTACATGAACCATGTGGATAGGTAAGGAATGCATTTGTTCATGAAAAGATGTGTTGCAGTACTTTAAAGTTCTTTCTTTAGGTGCTTTGTTCTTGGAGCCAAACAGAAGATTTCTGGTTAGCATACAGAAAAATGGTGTCAGCAATGTGCTTTAAAGTAGATATTAAGATACTGGTCTCTGAGGTTTGGTGACTTCATTTCTTAGTGAGATCAACAGCAGTGACAACAACAACAATAAAACAGCTGGATTGTTACGTTCCCAGACTGGAGGCACTCAAAACTTAGAATGAGGTTTATATGTCAGGCTTGTTTCAGCACTTACTTTTGACATTTTTCTGGAACATGTTAAAGTTTTTTTAATGTTAAATGTAATTAAGCACCAGCGAGTCACGTTTCTATATTTCATTGCTGGGGAAGAATCTATAACTTTTACATTTCTCTCAATTCTTCTACTTGTCAGTTCTATGAGCATTTCTGTCAGTGTACCTAATAGCTAAAAGAACTATAGAGAATAAACACAAATATCCTGCTTATGTCTGAATTTCTAGTTCTGACAGAGTCTACCTAGGCATTACAAATCTCATTAACACATTTGATGTTTACTATGTTTATAAGTCTTAGAACAATCTATTTTTAAAATCTAAGAACTGAGTTTTGGAAAATATGTTTCCAAGCTTAAGAGTGAAAAATTCCCTATCAAAAAATATAAGCAGGGACAAGACTTGAAGTTTAAAAGGATCAGAGATCATGAAAAGAATATTTTTAAAGTTTCATAATTTTTATGAACATATCAGGACTTTAGGGGTCTGGCACATAATTCAGTTCGAAGCTTTGTAATGTGAAGAACAGATGTTCGGGAAACTTTTTTCTTCTTCACTTCCTCCCCCAGTAATTTTTCCTTCTTTGCACAATTATCTCACATATTTATTTCCTGTATGAGGCAGATCTACACCACAGTGCAACTCACCACCCACAGTTAAGGAGAAGGATACTGCCACATGAAAATAAAGAAATGTATCCTGTATCAGCTGCTTTCCTTTGAATGAAAGAAGAAATATGTTTCCAACCTTCCAACTTGACAAGTTTTATATAAACTGCAGAGCACATCCCTATTTATTTATTTTTTCTTTGTCTGCCACTAGGATGATTATATTTATATATACAAATTATATAATGAAAAGCAGAAAAAAAAAGTGGATAGAAAAGATGAATGTAATTACTTCAGTACTCTTTGTAATTGTCTCCAGACAGAATATCCTCATCTTAGACAAAATATAATGCTTTAGATGTGGAGATATGCTTATTTTTTTACTTTTCTGGAACCCTTGAAAAAACTATTTGTATACATAAATTTCTTTTTGATTATGTTTTACTCTCCATCCATTTACATGAATAAAAGCCTTCCTCTACTAAATTATTTTGAATCTCTGAGGTAATAAATTTACTAAATGTAAGAATAGCTAGACTGGGTCACTCAAATGGACAGTCTCATCCTGTATTTTATAAGCAAATATGACCAGGAGTGCATGATAAGGAAAAAAGCATAATAAGCAAGGGGTGTGCAGACCTATCCTTTGCCCTTGAGAACTAGTTTGTTTCTGATGACCTTAACTGGGCAATTTTTCCAGCCAGTGTTAGCAACTGGTATCTATTAAACCTTTTCTGTAGATTTAAGCTTTTTAGTGTTGCTCGTTCGTGTGTCCCTGCTTCCTTTGCAAAGAAACCAGAGAATGATCGTGTAGTATTATCCCTCATCTAAAAATGGAGCCAGGGGTGCCACACATCAGGATACAGACTAGGAAATATTTCCAGACCCTACAGTATAGGCATATTTTATAATGCTTTATTTGTTGCTGAGAAGAGTCTCTGTACATCTCTCAATACCTTTGGACGTAGATCCAAAGGGAACAAAGCACATCAGCTGAGATATTGGGAAAGAAATAAGCACATCCAAAGACTGATTCATCTCACTTATTGTAGGTACCTATTTTACGATGAAGTGAATCTCTTGCCTCGGAGGCCTATTTATCTCCATTGATTTCACAGGAGTGTTTGGTTGACTGGCTTAGGCATAAATAACCAACTTTCAGCTACCTGTGTCGTGCTGGGTGTGTTATACTAGCGGTGCATTCATACCTCTTTAGAAATATTAGTCTTATGGGAATTGTCTTATTTTCTTTCAGAAAATGCAAAATATTTTAACATTTTATAGGTTACATTCAGAAATATTGAACTTTCACTTGCTTAAACTTTACTAACGATATAATCGGTGATTTACTGTAAAGATTATGCAAGAAGGGTACAAGTTATACTGGCAGAAACAGAAAAACAGAGGTAATTCATATTGTAAAATCTACCTGGCACAACACCCCAGTGATGCTGTGGCACCAGAAATAGCAGAAACTCAGGCTGATACAGTGTCATACAATTGGACCATGCAACATTATCAAATATAGTTAAACAAATTTACATGTATCTTCACATATCTATGGATCTGAGTCTGAGCCTGCAAGTCAGAGTGATTACTCAGCTGGGCACTGGGCTCCTGTCCAGGAAGACACGCTGCTTCTTCCTGTGCTCCCTCTGCATTCTGGACTTTTACAGCTTTGGGGAAAGCTTTCTCAGTTTCTTTGCACTTGCAGGTTAAATAAGATTATAGGATACCTTACTGATGTCTTGGCTGAAGTCAGTGTTAGGGTCGTGTTTAACCATTTTATCACCACCTAGAATATTTAGAACCAAACATGTTTCTCTGTTCATTTCATAACTGGCTGTAAGTAGATTTTTTGTGAATGAAACTCTCTTGCAAATCAAATAATATTTTGTTTTACAATAAAAAATAAAATAGCTTTACTGTCTTCATTTTCAGTTTCTGAAAAACATATTTTGACATACACACACCAAATTTTAATAATTAGAAGCATTCTTCCAAAGTCAACCCTCTGAAAAACATCAGTCAGGTTCAACTACACATCAAAATATTTTGTGCTTCATTGTAACGTGATTTTGAAAGCATTTCCTGAGAACAGTACTTTGAAGTTATTCTTATAGCCCTTCGCTTTCATTACAGTTTCTAACTCAGTCCATTTTGCAGATCACAGAATCATGGAATAGTCCAGGCTGGAACAGACTCAGAAACCATCTAGTCCAGCTCGTTGCTCAAAGCAGGTCTGATACGTCAAGTTGCTCAGGGCTGTGTCCAGTCATGTCTGTGTACTACAAAGAAAGAGAGATAAGAATTCCTGCATTCTGCACTGCACTGCCTCAGATTATCTTAATGATACCTCCTAAAATATGAATGCAAAGCTTTATCCTGCATGAAATGAAAATAAGCTTGGGAGAATTTATACAGAGCATTCAGGACAGCTGCTGAAACACGGTACATTGTACCTCATTCATTATTCATTAATGCCAAAACCAGCCAGATACAATAACTTCCAAAAGTGTTTTCAGCCTCTAGTGACTCATTTCAACAACATCACAGTAATTTGAATTCTCCAAAAGATGTACAAGAGAGAGAAACTCAAACCAGGAACAAAGGAAATGAGAAAAGTGAGAAAACATCTCCAGCAAATGACTGAGGCTTTATTCTTACTTGAACACGCTATCAAAGTGGCACAGAACATTTCAACTGCATCCTCATTACTCTAAAAACCAGATACAATTCCATTGGCAATTAATATCTACTTCTTTAGAAGGAGAAGTTTTCATCACATTTTCAAGGACAATGAGAAAACCATGGTGGCCATGTGTCCTGGTTTCCTTAACATGACTGCAATTTTCTTCAGGATTTAAAAAAGCAATTCAGTCTTTTTCTAGAATGTCCAGACAAATTACCACTGTTCATGCATAGTTTACCTGCACATGTTGCTATACAGCTCACTTGAACATGCCCAGTAGAGGCAATGTGTATGACTTACTATGCTTGGGTTGTGTGGTGCATGCTCCCATATTTCATTTGGAGATTCTGTGCCTGGATACATGGAAGTGTTAGTCATAATACAAAATTCTGCTTAAATACCTTTAACATGATACTCTCAGAGACTTTTTGACAGTAACTTTCTGTATAGATCTCAGTTTCTTCATATAACGCAACAGTCAATCTGATTCTTCATGTATCTCAGTTAATAGTATCAAGATACATTCCCACGCAAATTAGACTTTCAAATGCAGGCATGTAATAGAATGACTCAAACAAGAATGAATACTTCTATATGCTGTTGCTGAATTTTAAGTTTCTTAGGGATAATTATTCTCTAACACAGTTAAATAGAAACACTAATACTCTTGTTAAACTTCTCTTTCCTGAAATATTTTTTAGAGCAGTCATTAAACTTTCACGAACCAGGTTAAAATATTATTTCTGCACTGATTCTTCATTGATCTATTTGGTTTTGGGGTGCTTCCTTTGTTTTCTTGTTTGGTTGGTTTTAAATTGCAATTTTATTTTGTGTAAGCATTAGAAAACTGCTACTACATGTCATTGAGAACTTAGACCTACCACAACATACGAGTTGGAGTCCGGAACACTACCCTTGCTAAACTTCATGGTGTTAGCCTCCAAGACTTTTGAGAGACAATCTCTCACTAGACTACCTTTAAGATCAGCATGCAAGTAACACAATATCATCAGTAAATGTTTCACCATAGCCTGTCTTAAAGGAGCTGGGCTTCCGCAGGTGTTTGTCCTCATTCATTTTCAAGTATCTGTGCCTTCGGACTTCCAACAGCATTGTAGTGCACTCTTCATTTTAGTCATTATTTTATTTTGTTTGCTGGTTTTCCAGAAGTATACCAGATAGCACATGGAGTCTTCCGGACAACTGGAGACACTTCACAAAAAAAATATCCCAAGGGGCTTTTCTGCAGCAGATCACTCTTAATTCACAAAAGATTCTTCTAAGGGGAACCCAGCACATACTGTTTGAGAAACAGGGATAACAAGGAGCAGACCCATCTCATGTTGCCGTGGGAATACTTTTTGTTATATGTCTGGACATTGTAGAAGTATTCATGAGTCATCTCTATAAACCACGTAATGGAAAATAGGGACAAATAGGGCTAATATGCATGCATTCTACAGAAAATTACTCACCATCCCTACATAGATAATTTGTGAATAGCTGACAGAAATTACCTTTGGTGTACTGCAAAAAAAAAGCTCAACACATTTCTTTTAAGACATTTTTGAATAATCTGTATTTCAAAGCAAGACAGTATCAAAGAAGAAAAATTACCTCCCAAGGACTCTGCCAAGTTCACTTTTCTTTAGTTTTTCTTTCTTCCTTCTTGTAGGAAGTAGTAAACATGCAAAAAAGCCAGCATGGATTTATGGAGGGAAAATCATGATTTACCAAACTGAGGTCCTTCAACAATGACATGATTAGCCTGGCTGATGAGGGAGTAGCAGTGGATATTGACTATGTTAACTTCTGTAAAGTTCTCAACAATGTTCTGCCCTCATAAACAAGATCACTACATATGAGCAAGATTAGTGGACACTGATGTAGGTCTAAAACTGGGTAAACTACTAGGTTCAAGAGGTTGTGACCAGTGGCATGAAGTCCAGATGCAGGTAAGTCATTACAGTGTGCCTCAGGGAGTGATATGAGGGCAGAGAAAAGCTATTAAACTAATGAAAAGAAGTGTAGATGAATATACTGGTATTATTGATGGATTATTTTCCATGTAACCATAGATCCAGTAGGGCAATTCAAACATATTTTCAGGCATAAAGGTTAGATGAAAGAATTAGGAAAAAAAGCATTCAACATTACTCTCAGAATTGATTCAAGAAGTTCTAAATAAAGAGATCAACCTTTTAGATCTCATATGATTAGGGAAAAACATGATCTGAAAAGATAAGGGTTGAAATATACTCTTCAGGATTTGCATCCTGAACTATAACTTTTTGGCATTTCTCCTTCTTCCCAACTTACTCACCCTTAGAGGTCAATCAGGGTATTTGTTTAAATGTTATTGGAATCGGTGAAAAAGAAATATTGTGAGACTTATTGATAGAAGGATTATAGGAGACTAAATTAAGTCGACAAAAATGAAAATATAATTTAGTCCATATTCCTTGTTTATGTATTTGGCACATTTTAACATTCTTTTAGGGATATATAGCAGATATGCTATGAGTTTAAAAGGGAAGCCAAGAATAATGTTAATTATATTAAAAGAACAGAAAAAATGTGATCACAGGAAAAAATCATCTACTAAGTCAAGATAGCCTCTTTCCGAAGAGGAAGGAATGCATACAGGCAGAGCTTATTTTACAAAAAATCCATAATCATAGTTATTGCTTCAGATACAAACTACATGGCAAAAAGTTGCAAGAAGCTGTGACAATATCTACAGTGCACTCAACTCTCTTTTGGTGTGGACATGCACTGTGAAAGAAGAGGCATAGGAGAGAAGCTGTGAAGTACCTTCTCCCCTGAACTGTCCTGTCAGAAGGTTTAGCAATGTTTTTCCTTACCAGTGAAATGTTTTACTTTAACACCTTCATTGTAATTTGAGGTACCTCTGTGCTGTCATTCTGGACTTGATGCTTTATAATTCCCAGCTCTTGCTGTGTGTTCTTCAACTGCTCTTTCTGGGGCATGTTTTATTTACACACCTGTGAAGGGTAATGGTGAAGAGTTGATATTGTTGCATGTAGCACCTCTAGAGGAGAAGCATTACTTGCCCACTCGTGATAACTTGTTACTTTGACACGATGCCTCTGTCCCTTAGATAAACCTCTGCATTAAAGCATATGTAACATCTCACCTCTGGAGAACAGAGGTTTCTCGTCTGTTCCATGGTTGGGTTTGGTTTGGGGATTTTTTGGGAGGGACAGGGCAGTGCAAGAGAAATAGGAGGGACATCGCAGCTTCATTACAGAGTCTTCTGGAATTACAATCAGCTGTATTACAATTGATATCTTAGTCTTGTGAGTGTAAATATTTATGCATCTCTACGTTCTTTGGTATATCTCCTAAGCACTTGTCTATATGAGTATTCACTTTAACATAAAAAATATAGGACACAAGTTGAATTTGCCAAAAAAAAAAAACCTCACAAAAACATCATAATTAGGTAATATCAACAGTAATGTCATGTGAGTCTAACCCTGCACCTCACTCTACTAAAGATATTAGTATGTTTCCTACGGTAATAATGATATCAGAGAGCAAAATCTTCAGTGAGATAGAACTGTATTCCCATAAAACTGATCTGAACAAGGGGAAAATTACAGACTGAGTTACTTCTGACCAAAATCAATTACTTGACTACCCTGATTTATCCCAGAAGGTTAGTTGTAAAGTCAATTCACAGTCAAACTACAGTATCTGACATCAGTAGAGTAACAGTTCTAAATGTTAGTCAAACACAGGTCACTTCTAAAGTTGCCGTGAAAGCCTCTCTGGTTGCCTAGATGCCCTTGGCAAATTAGCAACTGCAACAAATAAATGCCTGCTAGGTTGGATTGTTATTTGTTTTCAGTTTCACATTATTATAATTACTGTTGTTATTTTTATTAATAGAAAGTGGAAAGAAGAGTGGAAACAGAGAAAAGGAGGCAGTAATAGCAGTCTGATTAGTTAGTTTTGATGTGACTGTCGGAGAAAGCAAGCTGCTGATCAAACAGCATTTTGCCACAGCAGATCACAACAAAATGGCAATGTCTAAAGTTTAAAGATAAAAAGATACATGTTCTAATGAATGGCATTTTCAAAGTGAACAAACAAGATTTATCTATCGTCCTCAAATGTTATGTTTATATTCTGGTGATGCTTATGTCCAGCTGAGAGTGAGATAAAAGAAATCGCTGAGAGGATGGCTGATAAGAATAATCAGATGAAAAAGAAAACAGTCAAATTGTGCTCTGACAGTGATTCAGTATGATATATTAAGACTCGAAAGTCCTTGCTAGTGTTCTCCAATCGTTCTTTTTATACTGTCAATAAAATTATTAAGAAGAAGAATATTACACCCCAACTATTAGAAGATAAGTTATCAGAAAATTGTGAAGGTGACTTATAAATAATGACATTTAAAAAATGAGGATGAACATTTCCACCTTCTGATTTCCCTATACGAGACTTATATGTCAAATTTCACATGATCAGAAAAAATTTTTTTCCTTTTTTTGAGAGCTGTGATGAGCACAATCACTTCACTCAGAGAACAGAGGAAAAAGGTTTGAATCTGCATGCAAAGATGGTAATGAACAAAAGTGTTACATATGTTCTTCCATTATAGAGAAACACACATTTTAGGCCTAAAGGATATAAGCTTAAATATTTGGAGATCTTAAAATTTCTTAATATTGCCTCCAAAGTGGCCATCATTACATAAAATTCCTAAATGTCTCTCATTTTGCTCCTGAGATGAGAATCTTAATCTATAAAACAAAGGCCAGAAGGTACAGGAAGAACCCCTTCAAAATATGGTATTTAAAACCCATTAACTGTCAACAGTTACAGCTGTCAGAATGCATATCTCATGCTTTACTATAAATTAGAATCCAATAATAATAAAGAAAGCTTTACTGGAGGAATATATAATACTTGGCTTTGTAAACTACAAACAGCATCCTGTGTAATTTATTGTCATACTCAGAAATTTCATGGTACCTTAAGATTTGTTACAATTTAATTGAAGAATATACCTTCAGATTTTTCAATTTAATTGAAGAATACACCAACATTTCAGATACTGAATACCTTAATTTTTGTTTGAAGAATGAAATTATCATGCCTTACAGCACAAGGAAAAATCTCTGTACAAATATCTTAAGTCAGAGTCCCAACAGAATTACCTACAGACTTCTAATACTGCTTCAGAGAAAGAAGAGGGTTTTGGGTTTGAAAGTATTGAGTGATTTTTTTCAAGCTCAGATAACAGAAAAATGCAGTGGCAAAAAATAGGACTGCAAAGAGAAAAAATATTTAGCCTTACTCAAATACATAAATATAACACAGGATACAATGTGTGTTATATTTTCTTCTAATGGTGTAAATATTTAAATACAGCGACTTTAAGTATAAATTAATTTTATTTTTCCATATTTGTAATGTATTTTTCAAATATTATTTTTAGACCTAATGTGTTCATGACTGACCTATTCCAAATAATCTTTTCTTTAAAATTATTTTTTAAGTCACTTGAGACAATTATTAATTAATAACTTCATATTGTAACTGCATACTTATTTTACAGAACTTTCTTAACTTCTCCTGCTTTGAGAGGTTGAAAGTCAAGAATTGTGAAAGGCAGCTCTGGGAATGGGAACAGTTTTATGCAGAATTTTCTGCTCCCAGTAGTAGACTAGCACAATATACTTCACAGAATAACATGTGGTACACCAAGAAAGAGGAGTTTCTCCAGGTTTGTTGATCAACTGTTGTATTGCTTTACTCAAAACAGATTGGTGGTTTTTTGTGATTTTTTATCTTCAACAACGAATAGTGATCACTCTTCAATGAATAGTGTCCTATTCATTATGGCCCAATATCAATCTCAGATAACTTGCATTTTAATCTTAAATTAGTGTGGCAGCTTTATGAACTTGGTCTATTGACACTATTTTTGCAAGATTATCATAGGCATCAAACACATAATGCATGTAAAATTAGCTTAATAAAATGTAGGTAAATTCTTTGCAAAACCATGACATTACAATGTAATAGCACACGAGATTAATTAAGAAATTTGCTTATTTGAACATTTTACAAGAGTTAGTCACTTGCCATATTTCAGTAAATTAGAGGTCAAATTTGAGAAAGTGTTAAACATCCCCTCCCTAAAAATGTAGCCTCTCTGTGAGTTCTAAAATTAAGTCAACTTTTAATTAAAATCCTAATTTAAGAGTCAAAATTGTGGCTTACTTTGAGCTGTGCCTGTGTCACTCCTCTGAATAATTATACTCTCTTTCATTGCAGTGGTGGGTCTCCAGTAACTACTTCAGCCTTTGTTATTTTGACACAACTCCTGAAGAAGTTTTGAAATAGCAGAAAAGTTTGCTGAAGGGTAATTTTGCAAAGGACTGTCTATATAAATAGCTGTTAGGGGAAAGATAGTCTCAGGTTAAATTTAGTATCTTAGTGTGGGATGTATGTTCAATATCTCTCTATCCTTCTTCACTAGAAGTCTCATCACTCCTTCAAGACCACAGTGTTGTGTTATGTTATGATGTTAGATATATATTTATGAATTATTAAAACTTATAGAAATAAAGATAATTCACTACCTGTAATATTCTAGTGTTTCTCACATTAAGTAAAACATAGGGCCTCGCAAATAATTTTTAAAACTTCAGACCTTCTGGTCTACAAATGCTAAACCCAGGGGAAGCTGGAATTTTTCCACCACTTTAGCTACTAATTGTGCAGGTCAATAAGCCTGACTTATCATTAGCTATGTTTTGAAGAACGTGAAGCTGGTTTCCCATGGGATCACTTATCAGTATTAGGACACCAGATTACTGGAAAACCCATGCACTATGAAAATTTGTGCCTGGGACTATATTCTTTTACTGATCAATAATTGGTTTTAAGATCTGAAATCACAGCAGCTGCATAGTATCACTGTAACTTCCTAAATAACATAATGACAGAGTCTGTTAGTGATACTGGCACTACTGCACCAACCTGCAGTCTTTGCTTCACAGCACCTATATAAAACTATTTTGTCTTCCACTGTAGCAATGTAGTAACTATGGTGGATAAGGCAGGCTATTATTATTATTATTATTATTATTATTATTAGTGCCTCTAATAGAGGTCATATAAATGCAGCCAAAAACTAATATCTATTTTAAAAGCACCTCTAAAGTCCAGGTAAATTTGAGTTCAGGGGAATCAGTGTCCTTCTACGTGATCTTTCTTCCTTGTCCTATTCCCTTCCAGAAAAAGGTCTAGGATGGAGAATGGTAACATCAGTTAAAGTTATCTCCTCAAAAAGCACAGAAGAGAAAAGGAGGAAAATCCCTCTGTTCCTTCTAAGTTATTGGATTTTAACAAACATTTTGGAATAGAAAAGAGATGAAATAGATTGATTAGGCTAGAGGTTGGAAAAGGTGTTGCTATTTCAAGTCTGTTGGGAAAGCAGACACACAGTTTCTATGTGTTCAAAGGAAAGTGTTTTGAAAGCAAGAGAATGAGAGACAACATCTCAGATACTTTTACTCATTCAACATGAAATAAATCCCCTTACAAAACCCCACAAGGTTGCCTGAATCAACTTATGTAACATTTTTTTTCTATTGGCCTGAAAGACAAAAGTTTAGCAAAGGAGGTTCACATCTAGCTTCACAGCTTAACCGTGTAAAAGGTTAGCATGGTCTTGGTAAACTGCAGAGATGTTAGCCAGTTGCCAAACCGTACTCCTTTTCTGAAGTTAAAAATTAAGGTTTTCCAATTTTCATCATTTTTTCTCACATCATAGGATACCCACTGTGTTCTCTAACACTGTAGCTGTCAGAGGCATATGTCACATATTAAAGTAACCTTTTATTTAGGCAGGTTAGTCTTTCTTTTTCCTGCGTATGAAGAATGGTACATAACACATATCCATTTTGAAGAAAAAAACAGAAGCCAACTAATAAAATAATTCTGTTTATCTTAAACGATTATTTCATGCCAATTTCAATAGAGCAGAGAACCGTAGCTAATGACTTACTTTTACATGTTACAGTGACAATCCTATAGTTTCTTACTGTTTGTAGCATATTTTGTTCTTTTCACATCCAGTTTGCATTCCAGTTCACTCAACCAGTAATTTACACCTACCTACTTTAATCAGCTATTGGGATTAATGAGCAACACCTTGACCAGTGACTTCCCAGGATACCTAGAGCATTAAACAGTATTTTTTAATTTAAAAATTTTAATGTCATGCCACTAAGCAGAGAGATCTGCACCTCTGTTTAATGTGCGAACTCTGTAAAGATCTTAAAATGATATATCACGTGTAACATTGATTATAGCAAAATTAAACCTAGATTGTTGTCAAATAGTTGTTTTCCTAGAGAAAATTGTTAAGCAGAACACAAAATTAATACACCTGTATGTGATAAGCAGATTTTCTTCAAAGTGGCATTATATTTGCTGTCTTTAAACCTAAAAATTTTATTTTTCTGGCATCAGAATTATTTGTGGTATATGAATTCCCTAAGTAAACCAACAGAATGTGAGCATTTATATAATGTGTTTGCACTCCGAGTGCTGAAGCAGAGCATAATGGGTTAAAGTAATAAACACACTAGACCTGAATAATGTAACTGATTCCACATTCTAAACAAATGTATACAGTTCCATGCTTCATAAATCCATTCTGTTCATTCTTTTTCCAACTTATAAATCTATTCTTAACTTTAAATTGTGTTTTCTGTGTTCCCTACTTTGTAACCTTTCCAATCTTTTTCTCTCACTATGTCCATCTTCTATATTACTTGTCCCTTATAATTTTCTTATATTTATTTGCTAGTTCAATTGTTGTTCGCACAATAATCTCACTGATCTCTTATTTTTAAATTGTTTAGGAATAAGTCATTGAGAATAATCAATATATGAAATTTGAATGTCATTGGTTGTCTTTGACTGAATACATGATGCATGTAGAATATTTTGTTCCTGAACTGAATCAGCATGACTTTTCTGGTTTGTTTCAAGTAATTGTGTTTACAAATGTCTATGAATATACTTTAAATTAACTCTAGTACCTGAGTACATAATCTGCTAGTAAACCCTTATATGATAATACACAAAAAAGGGAAAACACAAAGTTATGACTGAAGAAGAAGAAAATTTTGTTTACAATTTTAAGCAGGCATTCATGGCTATTTTTTTATCATTTGCTCTGCTCTAGCTTCAGCTAATAGAAAGAGATAAGCATGTGCCTCAGAACTCTTGCTGAAATTGTAAGGACTGCCAAGTATGGCAGTCCATCAGGAATACAAGTTTCCCATTGTCACTAGTCAAATCAGCTTTCAAGTATTATAATAATAAATATTATTTCCAAATAGTATATGCAATAATCACCAATACAAATCTCTCTTCTAATCTGTGCAAATAGATACTGAAATACCTATTATCACATCCTGTGGCAATTCTATATTTAGCATAATAAATGTTATAAGAATCCAAGGTCATTAAGAAGAGCCATTTAAATAACATTTATCCTTGGTTTAAAAGTCATCACAGATATTTGGAATCTAACTTATCCCTAGTCAGCTTTCAAGTCCTGGTATATTAAATTCTGACCGGAGTCATAGGACTGAAGTGCAGCAAGCTTGCACACAGCAACAAGAATATCTGAAAATACCAGTGAAGCAGAGCAAGTCTTTTACTCTTCATTGGCACAAAGAAGCTGCTGGAAAGTTTACAGATGCACAAATGTGAGAAACCATGGTCTGTAGAAAATTAAGTTAGACAGCTGGCATTGACCAAGTGCCTGATCCCAGCGACTACAGTGCCAGGTTGTTGAGGTAAATGAGAATTACTCAGAGTGGTCTTTTCCTCATCAAATAAATTCTTAATGAATAAATTCCTTTTGCCATCAGCTGTCACTACAATGAGCAAAAAGCTTTGAAATAAGTTGCGATATAAAGGCCCTGATCGTTTTCAGAGCCATACAGACATGGGTATGAGCACAGCTGATGTGTTTTTTAGAGGATATGCAACATCAGTCTTAATAATTTCTGACATTACAACCATTATATCATGAGATCCCTTGTCAGAAAAAGAATAATAACCAACCAACCAAAAAAAAAAAAAGAAAAAGTCCCTCTCGCATTTCTTCTAAATCCGGTTCAACTGTTCTTCATTAAAAGCAGTTGAAAGAAAGACTGGCTAAAAGTATGCAGGCAACACCTTCAACTGGGGAAGTCAACATTTGTTTAGGGCACCATGTTTCAAGAAAGCTGTGGCCCAGCTGGAGGAAATCCAAAGAATAACAAGTAAGATCAACAATCTAAAAATCATGTTTATGAGGAGAGACAGGAGGAACTGTTGCTGTTTAGTCTGAAGAAGAGAATACAGAGGAGAATACAACAACAGTCTTAAAATATGCAAAATACTCCTGAAAACAAGAAAAAAAGAATGGAAAAATCTGTTCTCCACATCTCAATTGGGGAAAAAAACTAGAAATGATGGGATTAAATTGCAGCTAATGCGGTTCAGTTTAGACATTACAAAAAAATACGAAATATTACCAAAAAAAGAAAATAAAAGAAAACAAAACAAAAAAGTAAACTCTGGAAGATAATGCCTGTGAATGTTCTGGATTTCCTAATAATAGAGGGTTCTGCAAACAGCTTTGGCAAACAGCAGTAAGGAATAATAAGTGTAGAGATAAAGGCCAACTCTGCCAGAGGTCAATTTACTACAGAGAGTAATCTGTCCCTATAAGAGAAGTCTTTTGGGTCATCTGTGAAAGAAACAGTCTCTTCCTTTACATCTCTTAGCATCAGTCACTCAGTTTGCTGTAGTAATTTTTAAAAAAGTAAGTTTCTGCCTGTGCAAACAAATTGAGACCAACAGGATGCAGCTGTTCATTACTATTTAAATGCAAGTGGCGCACAAGTACATTTTTATAAAGGGTTAAAATGGATATTGAGTGAAAGGCAGAACCAAACACCATCTGATTGAGGATGAAAACAAATTCATCAATTTTTTATAGCAACTGCTCCGGTAATTCCCGTTTTCAGTGAATCCAGTGTTACATGGAACCTCTTTTCCTTCCGTTTTGTGTTGCTGAAGTGCTGTAGTCTGCCTCACAGTTACCCTGTCGGAATGAGAACTAAAATACAGTGGTTGTCACTTACCCATCTCCAACTCTTCTATGCCATTTTCAAGGTGGTTTTCTTGACAAATTATGCCAATGTGCTATATTGACAGACCAGAATAATAATGATTTTTTAGTTTGGGTTGTGTTAGCAGGATACTCACTTATGGACCAGGATCCTGTAATGCCAGACACCGTACAAACTGCAATACAGAAATGGTTCATAATCACAATAACTTTTTTCTTCTTTTTAGCCTGATTCACTGAATATCCTTCTTTTGATAAGGATTAAAAGTCCACAACAACTAGAATGAGGTGTAGACGAATTCACTGGTAGTTGAAAACACTTTTCCATTACTATTTCATTGAATCTGTATGTGCATAGAAACAGAATTGTACTCTGTATACTGCTGGAAATGTTATTGAGGATTCAGTGGGATACTGTGCTATGACACAGACATTTCAAGGACTTCTGCTCTGATGTTTACTCATAGGAAGCAGAGAATACATGGGTAGTTTTTAGGTGTCATATAACAATAGAAGTCTAAAACTGTTTTGTTTAAGTCAAGAATAATTAAATTCAGCTCTCTCAGGGAGAGAAGGAGAGAGCACACACAGCCTGGGCCTGAGAGATTGCACCCCATAGAAGTGACCTATGTTGGGACAGTTGGTGAAGAGCTGAATCCCCATAGGAAAGGACTCACATTGGAGAAGTTCATGGAGGACTGTCTCCCGTGGGCAGGACCCCACACTGGAGCAGGGGAGGAGTGTGAAGAAAACTCCCCTTGTCTAAGAAGGAAAACAAATCATGAGGAACTGACTGAAACTACCATTTCCCCACCCCACGCCCCATACCACCCTGAGGGGGAGAAGGGAGACTAAAGTCCATGAGGAAGGGAGGGCTGGAGCAAGTTATTTTAAGATCTGGTTGTACTTCTTATTATCCGTCTCCAGTTTCACTCTGTGTGTGTGTGTGGTTAGTCCATGTGGAGTCTGTTTTGTCCATGATGTTAATTGTGGAATGTTCTCTCCCTGTCCTTATCTCAACTCCAAAGCCTGTCAATATATATTTTCAACCCTGTTCAGCTGAAAAGGGGAGCAACTTTGGTGGGCAACTGACCTCCAGCCAGGGACAAACCACCACAGTCAGGTTGCCTGTGGAGATGACTGCATATCTCTTTGACCATTGGGAATTCTAGAATACACCTACAACTATCTTGTATTTAAGAAAGAAAATCTTAAGATGCTCTGAATTGTCTACTGTCCTCCCTTTATTTGCATCTTCTGAGACATAAAGGTCTTTGTGGGGCACTCAAATGATCATACAGTCATAGAGTGTGTTAGATTAAAAGGATCTTTAAATGTCATCTAGTGCACCCTCCCTGAAGTAAGCAGGGATGCCATCAACTAGATCACATTGCTCAGAACTTCATCAAGCCTGACCTTGAATATCTCCAGGGATGGAGCCTCCTCCACCTCTCTTGGCAACCTTTTGATCCACACATGAGGTGGCCTGGATAACCCCAACTGTTAAGGCAGGACTGTGAGTGTGCCTTTGTTGTGTGTGTCATGTGAACAGGAATGCAGGCAGGGGTCTGCTCCAAACTAACCATTTTAAAGAGGAAGATCGCCAACAGCCATGCTAAACAATAGCCAGGGAATTAACCAGAAGAGAAATTCTGTTGAACCAGGTAACAGAAACAGAAATACATAGGGAGGAAGTCTGAAAAGAGACATAAAATCAGGATGAAGATTTGTCAGGTGGGGGACACCCTGGAGGGGCAGCAGCAGCATCACAATGGCCTGGCAGCACAGCAGCCCCCACCGTGATAGGGTCTGAGTGGCTGCAGGGACACAAACAGGGATCTATGCTGGGGGAGATGTGCTTGTGATCCATGGGGCTGGCAGCAGAGGGGGTGCTGCCTGGGAGCTGGGGGTTTTCAGGCGATGGTGTGTGCTGTTTATTAATGCTCTGTAATCATTTGGTATCATAATTTATCCGTTGTATTGCCAATATTGATCCTGAATTTATAGTTCACTGTGGGTTAATTACTTGTCATTAATAAATTAATAGAGTGCTTCGATTCTGATTCTGGCCTAAACTATGTGAGCTAACTAACTTTTTCACAGTGCCTTTCCTGGAGATGCATACGTAGCAACCAGTCACACTTAGCAGTGGATTACTTCTAGACAGTTCAAATAATAAGGGCAAACACTGTTGGTACTTAGCAGAAATGGTGAGAACTTTAAAATCTTTCAAATTTTATACTCAAGTAACTAGAAACCTCACAAAGGAGCCTGAAAGACTTGGGTTACTGAAACATTTTACTTCCACATTTCTGTCATCTGTATTCACAAGACTATTAGACCTAATAATTTTTAATTAATATATATCATTAATCCCCAATATTGCTATCAGGACACAGCATTATTAGGACTTGAACTGCACTTTTGTCTTATCCACTGTAAACAGATGAATTTTCTCTTGTATTACTGGCATTTCTTCATTTCCAGTTTTTAAGATAATTTGTCTCAGAGGATGACTTTTATTTGATCCTGGTATTCACATTACTCATATAGATTTGAGGGGGAGGGGAGTTGGGGGCTGGAAAAGCACAAAAAATATTTTTTTTTTACTTTCCAGGATAAAAACCAGACCTGTTCAAAGATTTTTCTGGTAGTTGAAGAAGAAACATACTTTACCACAATCCAAAAGGTAGAAAATACAATGCTTAATTTGTTATTATTGTAATTAATATCATTGAAGAAAAAAAAAAAAAAACAAACCAAAAAACCATCAAACAAACCAAGCAGAACAACTGAGTTTTGCCAAACTCTCTCTTCCACTGAACTGTAAGTGAAAGATTTTGGGCAGAATTAAATCTCTTAGATGTTCCAATTCCCAGCTGTGATAATATCAGACATCTATGTATAGTTTATTTATATGTGCATGATGTACATGTGTATGCACATATACGCGCATATATATGTGTGTGTGTGTGTGTGTGTGTGTGTGTGTATGCATTCCCATAGATATGTGCTCTCAGATACCCTGAAAATGAAGGCAACTGTTGAATACTGCTAATTCCAGAGGCAGCATGTTTAATAAATAAATAAATAAACAAATAATCCTTAATATTTGTGCAAATAAAAATGGAAAATCTCTGTATGTTCAACACTTTCCTTACCTCATATTTTTCCTAGCCCAGCTGGAGGTGTTGGTTAAGGGGTGCTGTAGATCATGTGAACTGAACCTTTAGGAAAACCATAATGAAGTCATTTTCTGGAGACCTGCTGTACACTAATGCATTCTTTGTTCAGCTGGGCATCATAATGTATCTAAATAATTAGGATATGCAGCATTGCAGTAAAAAAAAATAAATTAAAACAAAACAAAACAACTCCTCTGGCCCTCACCTAGTTAAGCAGAATGTCCAATACTGCCAGCACCATGTGTTCTACACTCATGGATCAGGACTCTGAATTACAAGAGTGGCTTAAAGATCGTGCCCTTCAATAACACAATAAGGCTTGAGGTTTTTTTATTTGCTTTGTAGCTTTCAAACAAAAAGCCTTAACATTTATACATCTTACATTGTCATTTAAATATTTAATGTAAAGCTACAAACTTCAGTGCTGGAATATTCTTTCAGGCTTTTCCATCAAAAAATGTAACTTAAAACAGAAACTAGCATGAAAACTGAAGTTCTTGGAACTGGACTAAAAGAGGACACTTGATTTTTGTGGTAAAGTATGAGTCATGCTTATATTCCAAAAACATACAAACACACTTCCAAAGAAAAAGAAAGCTGTCTGACTGTTTCTCTGCTCATGTGCCTGGGATAAAACAGCCTGCCAGGCTATCACCAGAATTTGCTAACTTAAAACCATGCTAATGTGGCCACTCAATTTTTGATAAACATTAACTCAGCCGAACACAACCCAGTCTATAATTCTACAATTCTATGATTCAATTATCTTTTTAATAATTTTTTTGGTATATAAAATATGGTTTGGGGTGTATCTATGTGAAACACATAGTATAGAGTAGATGACAAATGTCACACACACGCACACATATATATATATAAAAACATATATATGATGTCATGTGCATCTATGTCTGTATAGAGTAGACAGCACTTACATACATGCATTCATGCAACTGGGTATGACAGCCTCTTGAAGGGGAAAGGGTTAGTAACCTAGAAACTAATCTAATATGTTAAGCCATACCCACCAGGTTTAGGGCTTCTGGGAACTAATACATTGAGTATTATAAAGAACAGCAATCTGACTTTCTAAGATAACTTCTCTATTACTAAGGGAGTACATGGAAATAAACTTTCTAGTTGGGACTGCAGTAAAACATGTGTACTGCATTATTAAAGGTTCAGCTGTTACTGTTAGCGCTGCACGTTTACCATATAATTCTGAAGCAGCTTTTCCTACACTGTACTGCTATTCAAACTCAGTTTTGACCTTCAATATTTTCATGAGTTTATTTTCAAAGTTTCTCATGATCATAAGCCAACACATTTATAACACTTGTTCAAAGTTTATCAATAAGCCTTAGCATCATGTCTTCATTGTTGTTGTTATTTACAAAAATATGCACTGTAGGACATACTGAGAGAATCAACATTCAGACACTGTACACATACAGAGGAAACTTGCTATAGGTATGTGTGATAATGCATGTAACATCATCACCCTCCACATATCCGCAATTATAACAATACCTGGTATAGCACTGTTTTACTCAAGACAGGCTATGACCAAATATTACATATAAGTATCATAGAATCATAGAATGGTATGAGTTGGAAGGGACCCCAAGGATCATAGAGCTCCAACCCCCCTGCCACAGGCAGGGCCACCAACCTCAGGCCTGGATCTACACAAGGTTGCCCAGGGCCCCATCCAACCTGGCCTTGAACACTTCCAGGGACGGGGCATCCACTACCTTTCTGGGCAGCCTGTTCCAGCACCTCACCACTCTTTCTGTAAAAAACTTCCCCCTAATATCTAATCTAAACCTTCCTTCCTTTAGTTTTAATCCATTCCCCCTTGTCCTGTCATTGTCTATCCTTTTAAAAAGTTGAATCCCCTCCTGCTTATAAGCTCCCTTCAGGTACTGGAAGTAAATGCAATCTTTTTTTTTTTTTTTCTAGAGCAAATGACATAACCAGGAAAAAGAAAAGACAAGGATTTAGATCTAGTCACACTGTTCTTCAGAAAACATGTTTTCACTTTGTGGCAAGAGGAAGACATTAAAAAATATGTGCAATATAGGCAGGATCCAAGTTCTCATCAAAAGGCCAGCTCCAGAATCTCTTGCAAAATCTAGAAAATTGGTCCATGATGCTATGGAATAGATGTTGATATTACTGCAGTGGTGTATTAAACATTCTTAGTCTTTCTATTAGCCCTTAATAAAAATGTTTATGTCCCCTGATCTTGTAGATGTAAAAATCTTGTAGATGTAAAAATATTTCAGCTATTGAATGATCCTGAAATTTAATTTAAAGGCAACACACTGGCTTTGTTGGGTAAGATTATATATAAATTATATACCTATACAATAATATATAAATAAATCTCATACGCCTTTTAGCATCCTTTGACAGTAATAATAATGTGCTGTTTAAATCAATGATTACTTTTGCTCTGTACAGATGAAATAATAACATTCATGAAGACCCACCTACAACGAGACAGAGGCTACTCAGACAATTAATTTTATGACATGAGCTTGAAGAAATAGTATATAATGGTAAGAAAATTTCTGCTTCATTATTAGCATTTTATTTGTTTCCTGTAACAGAGCTTCTCTTTTCTCAATGTAGGTGATTTTTAAATTTTATTTTTTAAGGAAAGGGATGATTAATTTTTTATTCCAAAATGCAGTGTTCTACAATATTTCTTTTACTGAATGCCTTCCTTCATCACCAGGTTTCCCTCTTCCTTTAAATACTTTAGACAACTCAGAACAAACTTTACATTAAAGGTGACCTTATCAACATATCCCTGCTTTCACTTATTTAGTTATAATCAAAACCTGTTCTGACACATGAAAGATGTTCTCATTATGCAAAAAATATCTGGACTGGCATAATAATTTGAAAGACATCCAACAGCTTTACCTCATCGCCAGCACCAAAATACCTCCTTACTACCTTACTGCTTCCTTCTGTGTATTCTCAGGGTACATGCAAATGCTCACAATGGAATTTATTCTTTCTGGTTTTATTGAACAGTTCCTACATCACCAGATTGATAAATCTGTAGCCAATTAGTCAACTGATAAGTGCAATATATATTTTCTTCTAAAACAGAATATGCAAAAATCACAACAGTAAAGATGCAAGGAGTGACTTTTTTGAGAATTTAGGGGATTTTTATATTCAGATTTTTCATTTCACAACTCAAGTTAAGTTTCAGATCCTGAGGGCCCACAACCATTTTCTGGTGAGGTTGTTTGAAGTTTTCTGAGTTACTTTAAATGAGAAATTCTTTAGTTCAGTATTTCCAATTTAAAGGTGTCCAGACATTTTCAAGGGCATGATTATAATACATTATTCTCACCTTTCTAAATAAGCATTCTTTTCCAGTAAGCATGTCAGTAGAGCCTTGCAATGCCTTCAGTTATGCTTCAGTTGTCTAAACAATGCACAAATAACTGTGGGTCAAATATTCAAAGGCATTTGGATATCTAATTCCTACTGAGAATCCAAGCCCAAGTGTATATTGCCAGTAGTTCAGTGATGTTACATTGCATCCAGTGAGAGAAAAATTATGTTGCTTGATTACAAGGGACAGCTTTTTAAGGAATTGAAGTTGGCTTTTCTATCAGTTGGGGATCAAACATTGCAAATTTACACCCAGAATGTATTTCTTCTTTCACATTATCTTAGTAATTGTGTTTAATTTTTTAACATATAATTCAACATAAAGGAAAAAAAAATCTTGCTAAATTCACAGTGACAATAAATCACAGCAAGAACTTTAATACTCAAAAGTGATGCCATAGAGACTTTATGGGGTTGTCCTGCAAGACTAGGCAGTAATAAGATAACACAGCAAAAATATACCTCTCTGGGAGGTTTGTCTGACGTTGAAGAACATGGAGAGCTTGTTAAAGCAAGACGTACAGCAGTTGCAGAAAGAGGTATGACTTTTTTTGTTGCTTTCCATTCATTATGATGTTTCAGCCCTCCTGAATGAGCTTTTTGAATGCCAATTTCCTTTTTTTCAGTAAGCTGGGAAGATGAAACCTCACAGAAAATATGATTAGAAAGAGCAAAGGCTGTCTTCTGAAATATCACAAAATCTGGGGGTTTATAATCTGTGAAGTGATACTAAAATTAATAGACTTTCTTGTATGCTGGCACAATGAATTCAAAAGTTGCCAAGAAACACAATATCTCTGTTAGTAAGAGGCAAAAAGAAATAATACGCAGTATATTACTTCATATGACACATGAGAAGTTTTTAACATCTCACATGAGTATATTATATATAAATCTGATCAACTTTATAGCAGAAATGCAAAATCTGTGTTCCTATAAAGTCTGAATTTAAAGATGCATAGCTTTTTTTTTTTTCAGTTTATCTTTGAAATGGCTGTTCCTGTTGTTTTGATTTTGTTTTCTGTATTCTACCCCTCACAAAGCTCTGAAACTAACAGGAAATTCAGGAATTGTTTGCACGTTGAAATCAGTTCCTTTACTTCCAATTCATGGTTTAACCTCAGCTAGCAACTAAGCCCCACACAGTCACTCGCTTACTCCCACCATAGTGGGATGGGGAGACAACCAGAAAAGAGAAAACTCATGGGTTAAGACAGAGACAATTTAATAGGTAAAGCAAAAGCCACACACACAAACAAAGCAAGACAAGGAATTAATTCCCCACTTCCCATGGGCAGTCAGGTGTTCAATCATCCCCAGTAAATCAGGGCTTCATCACATGTAACAATGACTTGGGAAGACAACTGCCATCACTCTGAATGTCCCCCTCTTCCTTCTTCTTGCCCCAGCTTTATATGCTGAGCATGACATCATATGGTATGGAATATCTCTTTGGTCAGTTGGGGTCAGCTGCCCTGGCTGTGTCCCTTGTGCAGTCTCAGCTTCCTCGCTGGTGGGATGGGGTGAGGAGCAGAAAAAGCCTTGGCTCTGTGTAAGCCCTGCTCAGCAGTAACTTCACCATCCCTGTTTCCAGCACAAATCCAAAACACAGCTCCATACCAGCTACTGTGCAGAAAATTAACTCTATCCTAACCAAAACCAGCCTACCAATGAGATATATGAGCAGTCATAAAATGAAAGGTATGAATTTATTGATAAACTTGATTATAGATTATCTTGAACTCCCTGGTACTTTATGCAAAATTGTTCCAGAGATGGGGTGCTACTTTGAGTAGATTTCCAGTTAATTTGACAATGATCCTGTAAGATCCAGCACAAATGTGTTTTCCTTTCCTCTATAATACAAACATAACATTGACAAAAAAAAAACCAGGAGTGCATTCACACCTCAATGAGCTAATGCTTTTTGGAGTAAATTAGTTTTGTAAGCTCAAAAGAATGAATAAGAAATAGTACTTCCTTTAATATCTTTTATCATCTATTTGTAGAAAATTATCAAGCACCTTCTTACTGCTTTTTTTTTTCTTCTGTTTTCTATTAACAAAGCTATTTCAAGTATGGTTCTGTGTGCATACACTTATAACTGCAATTTATGCTCAAAAAAGTGCAAAGGTTCTTTAGCTTGGCAACAATATTGAAAGCATATTTTAACCAGCACTGCAAGATATTCTGGAGTGACACAGAACTGTTGTGTTTATGGGACACATGGCTACATGCAGTAAGTCCTCAGGGAGTCACTTACAATAAGCTTGCAGGAGGGTATTTTTATAGTAATAAAGCAGACTATTAAAACAAACAAAACCAAACAAACAAATAGGAAAACCAAAAACTTTTTCTTGAGCCCTGTAGAAAATAAATGTATGATCTGTTGCTTATACCACAACAGCTAGAAGCAGAGACACTAGGGTAATATGGAGATTAGACCTCATTACTGAGACATTTGTCATGACAAATCCTGCTGTAGAGCTTACAGTTATAGTGTACACATTTGAATATGCAACAGAACTGAAGAAATAAAACTAACTCAGTAACTTCAGGAATGTGGGTGATACTCAGAGGGTTCATTTGGTATGTGACCTACAAATCTAAAGCTATATAAGGCTATTTTCTTGGAAGAAATTTTTGTAGTCATAGCCTTAGATTTAACTGTGTACATGAAAACTGCTAATAGACTGGTTGGAAAACAACACTTAAATGTTGTAAAAAAAAAATTTAAGTACATTTTAATATTTTCTTTCAATATTGTATGTAAAGATTTTGAATTAAAAATAGAAATAAATTCAGGAATTAAGATGTCTGAGAATATTGAGCAACTTAGGGGATAGAGCATTCACAATCAATGGGAGTGATACATTCAGTTTATCTGAACTCTTACAGGTAGCAGGTTGGTTATTTTCTTTGAAAATTAAAATATTTCCACAAACAACTCGAGTTTCAGAAAAAAAAAAAAGAGGAGAATAGAAAGAAATTTTTGTCTTTTTGTTAGCAACTACAGTTTAATGAAAAACTTGAATTACACTGACCATGGTCAAAACTACTGTGCACTAAATTATTTTAAAACTGCCACATGTTGAATTAAGGAATGTAATTGTACATGCTGTCATATGAATGTACTTAATAATGGGCCACTTCTGTCATTTAAAGCAATAAAATTCACTGTAAGTGCTTTAAGAATGTGCAATACCATCACAGGTATATCCAACATAAGGCAATACTGGTAAGACATGTATTTGGATTTCCCAGGACTTCACAGGGCCAACTAGATCTAGTTATGACTAATGATTTATTTGAATATTCAGAAATATTTTGTAAATCATCTATGTTATCTTCTCATACCTCTGTTTTACTGTTATCAGTAACTACTATCTTAGAACGCAGTGCCAGCAATAGCAACTTATAACTTATTTTTAAGGAATTCCAGGAATTTGTTATGTGAATTTAAACAACAGACCAACCACAAGACTCATATATCTATCATTCTAAAGCCTGACTGAATGGTCTGCTCAAAACGTAAGAAAAAGTTTATGGTCTATGAAGAAAGAAGGGCGAACTCAGAAAAAGAAATGGGACAGTTTATTTTTGACATGTAGAAACATTCTACACATCAGCTCCGTCAGCCTCCATTTGTTTTATTTTTTGGGTGAAATCTCCGTTCTTAATAAGTTCTGTTAAAATAAGACCTTACAGGGTCTGTATGAAAGGAAAAGGCTTAAAAAAATAAACCAGTAGATACCACATGCTACATTAGTTCAACCAGAAACCTGGTCAGAAATTCATATATTTATTTAACCAGAAACACTGGTGAAGCAAAAGCAACAGGGAAAAAATATTTTAAAAAACCTCAACCCTTTTCAGTGATGATATAACGTTTCTTGACGAGAGTTTTTCAAGTCCAACTTATATGACACAATCTGCTTTCCCTCCTGTGTCTAGTTTGGGTCATACAGTTGAACATGGGTCCTTGTCTTCTCCAGAAACCTAACCACTAGGCTATGCTGTTGCTCTGCAAATGCACAGTTAGATATTCATTAAATGCAAAAGAGTGAGATTGACAACAACCTAGCAACTAAGGCTCTCAGCTATGATTCAAAGGATCCAGGCTGAATGTGCTGTTCCAAAGAACATGTAGCATGTTATTACACCACGTAGAGCAATTCCAGCAGAAAAACCTACTACAATGAGAAAATAGCCCAATAGTCTGATTGTAAGAGGAAAGAGTTTGGATACATAGACCAACATTTCTATTTGATGGACAACCACTGAGACTAAAACATACATTGTAAAAAAATCTTGCTATCATTCTGCTGGAATCAAGTCCTGTCTGAGATATATTTTATTATGTTTTAAATAAACCATTTGGTTCATAATGTAAAAGTATTTAATCTAAAGGTATTTTTAAAGGTCGACATTGCCATAATACATAACTTGATCTTAAAAGGTATTGAACATTCTGAGTCCATTCAAGAAACCACTTAATTAATATATGTCACCATTTTAAAATAGATTTTGCATATAGTTCCAGGAAAAAAAAAATCAAACTGACTTTTCTGACTTTCACTTATTTAAACATTGGAAAGGATATGTCATTGGTCTTGAAGTTTTTCTAAGAAAAATTTACTTTTCTTTAGTTAATATGCATACCTTTATTGTTCCTCGATAGTCCCATTGTTTCTATCTCAGGCTTAGTTGACAGACTTTTGAGGAAAGGAAGGCTAAAATTTTCATCTCAGGTTTTGCTCTTTTTCTTTTGTTTGGGTTTTTTTGTGGTTTTGTTTTGGAGGTTTTTTTCCTTATTTTTGGCACTTTTTGTGGATGTCTTCCATGTATGATAAATCCAATTCTACTGGAGAAATACTATATGAATGAAGTTGGTCCTAAAATGAATCCCTCTTGTCATTGGCTGAATCCCAGCCTTGCTTACTAGGCATTGCCTATGGGAAGCAGTGGAAGGCTTTCAGGGCTGGACCGTCAGGTGGTGTGAGGAAACAGGGATAGCAGCAGGAAGGCTGGGACTGAGCAAGTAGACTAATAGTGAACTAAACAGATGAAATGATTGAAAGATGGGAAGACCAAAGGGATTAAGAGTTTGTCAGCAAATAACTGCAGCTGGCTAAGGGAAAATGTCAGGAAAGGGCTTAAGTTTCAAAATTAAAATGATAATGGCTGAAGAAGACAGTTGAGGCTGATAGTATGGGAAGAAAATTAAAGTTGTAGCAGGAACACTGCAAGTATAGCATGTGAATCAATAAACCCAAAAAAGGTAGTCTGGAACTACATAAAGAGAAACCTATAACTAAATCAGGAACCGCTGTGGAGAAGTAATGGTGCTGGGACCCTGAAAGCCTGGAGGATAGGGAAAATAAAATGTTGAATATTCTAGAGACATGGAAAGATAATATGTTTTTGCAAAAGTAAATGCTGGACTGGCAGCCTAGGTTGAAAATCTTAGCATTGCCCACTTTTCAGCAAACATCTATGAAATGTTTGGCAAGGTGTCACAGGATCTTCTAGAGCTGGCATCAACATAGGGGACTATTCCCACCTGCAGCTATCACTTACTCCATTACATGGAGTATCAGAGGTCTGCAACATCCATCCAAATCTTCCAGCCAAGCTGTCAGACAATATTGTATGATGAGATTTCTGCTTTTCCAGTTTTCCTTTGGGGTTTTTTTCCCCCTTTTTTTAAAAGGAAATAGTACACAATACCCATCCTCATTCCCCATAAAACTATGAAGCTGCAAAATCAAGTCAGAATCTCTGTACCCTGACTTAACATAACTATAAGCAATTTATTTAAACTGAACTTCTTGCAGGTGGTTGCTGGTTATCTAGTCCTCATCTCATCATGTGGATGAATTTATAAGCACCTGGAAGCGGTATGATATTTTGAAATATTCCACATATTCTGAAAAACAAATGCTAAACACTTCAATCTGATTTGATACATTATTGAATACATTATTCCTCTCCTTTCTCTCTTCTCTTCAATTCATGAAGCATAAAAATGTCCTTCTCACTAAAGATTATTCTGAAAATTCATCCATGCATTAAGGACTTTTGCCTGTGATACATTGAGGCAGTTTTGAGGCTTGTTATAGCTCAGGAGATGCTTCTGACCCCCAAGAGCATGAGATGGGGACTGTTTATGTCACATCATCACCATCAGTGACATCTGGTGAGTGCATCATCTGCAAGACTTCTCTGAACTAAGCACAGAGCAGATCTGTCAGGCCAGCCTGGCCCACCTGGTTACTCTTACCATGGGACCCCATAGGGCTGACTGACAAAACAGAGATTGGGGAGTAAATGGGAGAAAAGCCAGAGAGCATCACCTTGCATGTGTTGGAGAGATGTTAGTGCTACTACAGGGACTGAGAGACAAGAACCAACTGTGTGGGTGCGACAATTGGTGTGTGGGACTGGTCAGGTCTCTGAGATAATGCAGCATTGCACTGAGGACTGCCATGGGAGAAGAAATGAGCAATTCTGCCTGTGGAAAAAGTTTTGTAGTAATACACAGTGAATCAAGTTTGGGCCTGCATATTCACTTTTCATTAAGTGAGCAATATCCACATATCCATCTGTGCCTTGAATGAAGAAGGTTCTTATGCAAAAATACGATGTGATCACTTAATATAAAACTGTACTGAATACCATATAATAGACAAGAAGCTCAGAGCTGTAAGCACAACAAACACACACTCTCACACGTGCATATATATATGATTGTACATTTGTCTGCATACATCTGATGTTTTTACCCCTGTCTATAATTTAATCCATGATTTAAGACTGGGTGAGATTTATCTGTCTGGTTAGATTTATTTGAATTTTTCACATGGAAATCTAAATGTAAGTTAGCTGCTTAGAGACTTCATAATTAGTGGAGAGAGAAAGACATTTAATGCTATCCACAATCTGATCTAGGCATGTATTTTAGGGAAAGCACCCTAAAACTACTTAATTCCATAACTTTGACTATAAAAAAATCTGAACAACTTCTACAAATATAATCAATTTAGTCTCCTAAGATTAGATAACAAGAATCCTATGCAAAATATTCATTTCATTGAACAAATTCTTACCAATAAAAACATTCATTGTAAAACAGATTGCAAGTAACTGAGCAAGAAAGAAATATACACTATAACATCTCTGTCTAGGTTAAGTATCTAAAACATTTACCTACTCCATTGGAAAATACTTGGAGTAAAGTAAATAAAATGAACATATGTAATTATATCTTGAAATGTATACTATGCTTTCATAAACCATATTTTTTTTAAATAGCTGTAGTAAATAGAAAATAACAATTGAAATAATTATTCTTTGGTTAGTAGGATGTTGAAAAACAACACATAAAGAAAAAGTATATTTCCAACATGTAATTATCTAGTTAGTTGGAACCATTCATTATTTTCCCTCTAAATCAATATTACAAATGCTCAATATTTTCCTCTGTAATCTGAAATTAAACATCAGTCAGATATAAGTACCAAGCAGAAATGACTTGTAGCTCTAAAAATTATGCCTGCTCAAAATCTGATCATAAAATTGATTGTAAGCATGGAATTTGACATTTTAGCAATTATATCACATTACTGCATGTGCCAGCAAGAGTTCCTGGCATGTGGTGTTACATAGGCAAACTATATGTGACAAGACAACACGAGCAGGTGATGTCTGATGTCTTCAGATGTAACTATAATTTTCAATTCTACACATGATGATGGAGGGGAAAATCCAAAGATTTGTCATTTTAATTGAAATTTTTGATTAAAGCATAATGCACAGTTTGGCTACTTTTAATATCCTTGATGGTATTCAGAAATGTATACAGCATACATAAAGCTGCCTTATAGGCTTTATTTTGTATATTACTGAATTTGAGAAGGACATGGACAGTCTGGCCTAATTAAATCTTAAATGTTTCTCCTTTCTCCTTTGCCTAATTTCTTTTAAAGAGAAAATTTATTAATAAGATAAAGAAGCATGTGCAACATTTTGGAGTGACAGCAGTGGTTCAAGAGGAGTGCATCTCTACTGGCCCATCATCATGTCCTCTGTGTGAACATTTTACAGTTTGACAGGAAAAACAATGTTTTTAGTACTTTGTTACCAGTCAAGTGCTGTCCTCTGAAACATGGAGATGTAAATTGATAACTATGCTTGCAACCTAATAAAATTTAAACTTTTAGTTCGTTCTATATATTTGACATATGTTAAAATTTTACACATTTTCTTTTATAGCTGCTAGTGTCAGTTAGTTATTTGTATGCCATTTTATGAATCAGTCATTATAAAGTTGCATACATACTCTGTGAACAAATATATACTTACTATACTATACTTAAAATAGGACTTCTGTCCCATCTGAAATGACACAGCTCCACAGGGAAATTGGTGACAGAAGAGATGACGTTTAAGCATTGTTCCTGTAGTGGAAAAATTGTCATTGATGTCAGAGTGTGGTATGAAGTCCATTGATCTTGATTATGAAATTGGCTTTGTAGGGATGTAGTGGTGCTGTCTTCCATGGGATTCATGCAACACTATCGTGGTTGCCTTTCACAAGCACCTTTGTACTGATGACATTAGTGTGACTGCCTGACTATGTCACTTGATTTCTGTTTTCTAAATATAGGGCCAATTTTACTGGTATTTAAGGAACTCACACCAGTAGCTACAGAATAGTTTCAGATGTATCTGGCTTAAGAGCTTTCTTCCAGCTGCATTCTAGTACAGATTCGGATAGCCTATCACTCAGCATGATATACAGAATTATTTGAATCATCCCAACAGTAGACCTCTGAAGTTTATCTATCTTAAATTTGTTGAAAAAGAAGAACCCAAACTAACATTTTTTTGTATTATTTTTAATGCAGTGATTCAGGTTCATTTTGAGCCAAATATGTTCAAGAAATGGAAAAAAAGAGTTTGAGGTTTAATTTTGTTTGGAATGGTTTGGGTTTTTTTAATTTCAGATTCTCTTACCATGTTATAAATGCATGTCCTTTAAAAAAAAAAAGTTAATTAACTTTCATTATCCTTTCTCCAAACACCTATCTATGATTAAAAAAGACTTGTGGCTGTAGCCATTGAAAATTTTACATGTTTCACAATGAACCTCCTTGTGTAATCAAGACAGGAGGAAATATTATTGTCAAATCTTTTTCTCATACACATCAGAATGGTCATAGGTCTTTTTGCTACCAAGTAAAGTTCAGATGCTCTTGATACTGTTGATTTTCCTTACCTTTCTTCCACTTTCCTCCTGTCTGAGTCTTGATTTTGATGCCTTGTCCCAGCTGTACATGGTGCCACAACATGGACTGCTGCTCAGTGAATTGATTACACAAAGATGTTTATTGTGAAACATGTAAAAGTTTTGATGGCTATACCCATAGGTCCTCTAGACTTTTTTTTTTTTTGTCTAGTTGCAGAAACTAACAGTTAACTATAACCTTTGTGGAAATATTGCAGCAATCTCTGTATACAGAGATCTTTATATACATTAATAAAATATCTTTCCAAGTGATTCAGAGTTTTTGGGTTTGCTTTTTTTTGTTTTTTTTGTTTTACATGGAATATGAAGCAGAAAATGTAATTTCTTCAGAAATTTCTTTATAAAATAAAAATTAAATGGATGTGTTACGAGTTCTAAACTCCACAAGAGATTTATAGGTTTGAAAAGGCATAGTTTCCATCACAACTGTTGTGCTATCCATTAAATTAGCCAGTAATGTCCCTACAAACTTGTAGAGAATAGCAAGCTCCAGGATTATAAAAAAAAACCCATGGAAGTGAGAGGATCAGTGTGTCAGAAATATGAATATCTTCAGACCACATAGAAAAAAGGCATGCAAAAAATTTCTATGACATGAATATGGGTTGATAGCCAATATAGCTGAATGTAGTAAAAACAAAAATAAAACTGACTGTTACATGAACTACACTCATCAGTCTTCAAGCCACATATAACTTGCATTCAACATTCCTCCAAAATAGGTATTCTACTACATCTGCTTGATTGATAAATAATTATGGAGTGTAGAATTGAACAGAAATAAGCAAGATACTTGATTTATTCATTATTTCTACTTAAAATACCAATCTCACTTGGTAATTTTAAACTGGAATAACAAAAAGAAATCTATTGGAATAAGACATCCTTGACACCTAACTTTGAATCAGAGAAGAATGATATCCACCGAACTAGTGAGGAAGTAAAAGATGTCATAAGGTGAAGATAAAGTAGCTAAAAATAAGTTAAAAGTTGTAAAGATCTCACTAAAAAAATACAATAATGTGTAAGGGGGGAAAAAAAAACCAAAACCCACTGATGACTGCTAATTCTGCAAGAGACTATTTAGAGGTATTTTTGTTTTCCATTATTTTTCATTGTAAACATTAAACTTTTCCATCTAAAACCATGTATTAAATGCTGCTATTTTTCTGCATTAATTAGCCTACTGGAATACAACATTATTTTCCTAGTGACATACATGGTTATAAAATACTGAACTCTTACCTCATTGAAAAGGAAAAAAAAAAAAAGAAAAAGAAAAAGAAAAAGGCAGATAAATACTGCTTCCAAGAACTGGCTGAGTAATTTGCTAAATGTACTCAATAAATTGAATTTCAAAAATTAATTATATTGTTAATGAATATAATAACAAATTATAAACATACAGAAAGGGGGAATAATCAAGACATCTATTACAAATGTTTGGCAGCAGAAAAAAAATGTGACTCATTTATTTTTAATTCTTTACTGCTCATCAATAGTGAACTGAAAAGTATAAAATATAGTCTAGACTCCTGTCTAGATTTTTTTATTAAGAGATTTGTTCATTAGTCTCACTCTTTTTTCTTTTTTCTTTTTATGTATTATTTTTTTTTTAATAACTGAGCTGCTATACAAGCAATCAAAACAAGGACTTCTGGAGGGAAGCAAAACAGAAAGAAGAGGGGCCTCACGGGGGACATTGTAACCAGATGTTTCCAAGGGAAAACTGTTCTCTCTGTCAGAGATTTTGACGAAGTGACATATTCCTTATTCCCGCTGCCCTGCCCTGTGGCTGGGAGAAAAACTGCAGGGAGAAACCAAACAGGTATTGGGTAGAAGCAGACAAAATAAGGACTCTGGAACATTTGGTATACTTTCCATAGTCTTTAAAAACTTTCCTAGGTTTGGTATCATGCTTTTTGAGCTGTTCTCTATCTCAGCAGCCCTATTATTCACTAATAGTAACAGGTCCATTTTATATTCTTTTCCCCATAGTGATCCTGTCTACATCTCTTTCCATTTAGCTAATCCCTCCTCCACAAAAAAATAATCCAAAAATACATAGCTATGTAGTCTTTGTTATCTCTTCATCTCCTAACATGCCATATAACTTTCACCATGTTTTTGTCCTGTTTATTTAACTTCTTCAGGAAAAGAATGGTCTACCCATATTTTTGGGGGGTTTTGGGTTTTTTTTTCCTCCCCCTTGCTGGGAAAACAGTATCTCTATTTTCTCTTACTACTTCTCAGTTATATAACTCATAGGTCAATGGATGCAATGAAAGTACTGTTATCCATCCTTCTGTATTTAGACTGTTATACTGTATGATTTATAACATGTATGTAAGACATCACTCAGTGTTTCTCAATTTGTATACTAAATGCAAATACACAAAACTGTTATGAAACCTAGCAAGTAGTTTAATGAAAATCAAACCATTGTTCAAGGCAGATTTATGGAATCTAACTTTAAACACTATTGACATCTACATCTGAGCTAATCGCTCTGGGCTACCTTTATAGTCAGGGAAGAGAAATTGATATTCCTTCTGGGATGTAATTCATCTCAACCAAAAGTAAGCATCTCACACTGGTCATACCAATTGCACCTTAAATGTGCCTATTTCTCTACCTTGGCTACAAAGGAAGCCTAAAGTGACAAACAACTGAACTGTAGAGAACTGAAGGCAGATAAAATGCTTCCCACTCTTATCATTTTCTGTTCTGACTACAATAGGCACACGTTTTCTGAAAGTTATGAATAATCTTACTATAATTATGTCACATTATGTCCTGCAATTCAAGTAAGTTATCATTTCTTAGAGATCATTAAAACATTCCAAAGATCCCAAGATCTCTACCTTTACCATATTTATGAAAGCAATATTATATATATATATATATATATTGGTTTTTCCTCTTTTCTTCTCTTCCTGACTTTGATATTAGTTTCTAAGCTCCAGTATCAAGAAATTGCTCCCTGGGTTAATTTGGTTCTCCTCCAGGGTGTATCAGAATATGTGGGGATTCCTGGGTATTAGCTGTTTAAGAATGCTCACCCATAGAAACACAAACTCTTCGGTATTAAACATTTGATCAATATGAGAGTTTCAGAGGAGAAAGTAGTGTTAAAAGTTTATTCATTCTGTGCACTCTTTAGAGATGATTAACTGTCTTTATTATATTAAAGCAAACCCAAAGCCATCTGCCAAAGGCGATTGTGTCCAAGCACTGAAACCATTTCATGTGAAAACTCATTTTCAAGCTCCTAATTATTTTTCATTATAGTGGCAGTGTGGAATAGATTGGAATTGGACAGTAATTGCCAGGTCTGAGCAGTGCGGACCATTGCAATGTATCAGTTTAGATGAAGTGTGACAAGGATACATCTAGCTACTATATAACTTCCATTAAGCAACTTCCCTGTCCCTGATCATGTAACACTTCATAGAATGTGGTCAGCACAAGGTCATAATAATGGCTTTCTGTCTGACTTCAAGTATTTTGTACACGCACAAGCTGTTAACCCCCTCTGTTAGCATCGTTCTAACAATGTCCAGTTATTACAGTTGTCAAGGATATTTACAGTATTTCTCCACAGGGGATAGGAGAACTTTAAAAGGTTGCAGAACTTATATATGTATATTTTAATGCTTCATGATGCTAAAATACCCTGGAATTGAGAAACAAATTACCCAGAAGGTAGTAAAATGCTTTTCTGCAGCACTTTGTGTGTTAGGTCCCACAGCGTAAATTGGAAAATAAATTATCTTAGGTTCAAGTTCTAAATCTATAGGCATTTCTTGCAGCAAAACTATTTTATCTCATATTTCAGTCTTTAATTCACTTTTCTCTCATTGCATTCTCCTTTTTCCCTTCTCAGAACAAAGGTATTGGGACTTGATCTAACCATCTCTAGAAGCAAATAATAATGCTCTCATTGACTTTACTAGCATTTCAGTCCTTTGCATTAATGAACATATCTGAGATACAGCTTTTCAACCTTATACTTTCCTTGCTAATTTTGGCTTACATGTCTTAATTTTTGCTTTGCCTCGTATTTAGAAAAGTGCATTCTCAGCTCTGTGAGTCTCTGTTTCCGAATACACTCAATTCTGTCCAAGGAAAAACACATAAAGTTCAAGCAACAGCAGTTAATGACCAGTTCTGAAAGAAATCCTGACTTCATTTTTTTATTCTCACTGCTGTAATTTAATGGAAGCATCTTTTGGCAGCAGAATCACTAAGGAGAACGTTGGCTGTCCCTTCCACCTAGGATGCCAAATACTATAACTCTGACTCCATGGCAGATATTCAATCACATAAAGCTTCTTTTCGAAAGGTGAGCCCAAAGTTCATCTTATCTCTTCTTACATACCTAATCTGTACTTTCCACACAATGAAAGCATGTGTCTCAATATTTTTATAATGTGAGGAAATTGTACTCTATTCAGAAACATGTCATAACACTACCTGAGCTATTTCTCAGAGGCATTGCTTACAGTACAGATACAGTCACTGTTATAATGAGTGTTTTCTCGCAGCTCAAGACTTTACAGTTCAGCAACTGAAAAGTTGTAAAAAATGCCAGTTCAAGATTTTATCTTCTGTAAACAGTGCTAATCTTCCAAAAGTCCAAAGGATGACAACGTATCACTTTGTTTTCCAATGCCATTTGCAGCAGGGACATTTTTAAAAAATAAAAAAGATTGGAAAAAATGCTATTAATGAATTAATTTGTCATCAATGAACCTGTAAATTGAAAATACTTTAAAATCTTCTGGAAAGGTAAGGAAAGATGATGCTCTAAAATTAGGGGGGTTGGGGGGGAGGGGTTGGGTTTGCTTTATTTTTCTTTTCTCAAAGACATACCTTGAGTATAGAGAGACAATAAGCTTCAGCGCAAAACCTTTGTTTTGAAAAAAATTTCTAAACATCAATACTAAGCCATAGCCTAGGATATGAACCACAGAAGAACTTTAATAAATGCAAGTCCACAAAATCGCATACTAGGGATCTAACTTGACTTCCCTGGGCATCACACCACATTTAACCATTTTATGATGAATGAGATCTGTGTATATACCAGTCCCCAGGTAAATCATGACGCTTTTTGAACTACATAGACCTCATCTTTACAGTAGGGGTTAGAAATCCAAGTGTCTCTGTCTGTCTGAGGCAACTGTGAAGAACAAGTCAATAAAATATGATTGTAGGAACAGGCCTGCCATGTATGCTTTGATCAAGTAATAAATGAGGTAAGAAATCCTAGTTTGGCAAATACAAAAATACAACCAGAACCATTCTGATTGCTTTTCTCCTCCCACATGTGATCTTGCTGACTGAACTTCCCAATACACCCTCTCCTTTACTGCGCTTCAGGCACAGTTCGTTCAAGTTGTTATTTACAAAAGATGCTTAGTGTTCAATAATCTATTTATCTGCTCTAATAACTTGGATAATGCAACGATTTTTATCTTAAATTTTCAAACAGCAGGATGAGAAGCGTGTCAGGCAGGCTGGAGGATGAGTATAGAAATCAGAATGACAGACTAAAGAAAAAACATGATTAATTAAGCAGAAATGCAAGGTAAAAAATAAGTGGGTGAAACTGCAGAAAGACAGATTCAAACTAGCAAGTATTTATGAAGGTAAGGGCAGTGACAGGATGACAGGCATTACTTCAGAAGGTTGTGGAATCATCATCACTGGATTCTTTAGAAACATCCATAATGAGTGTTAGAGGTGTAGTTGATCTGCCAAAAGTGGGCCTTTCTAGATCTGCTTTTCTTTTCTGTGATTCTTACCTTTTTCCTGAAATGGCACAAGTCACCATATACAGATGTGTAGAAGTACTGCAATAGAAAATGGCTGTGTCATTGCCAAGGCCCTTGCTGCCTGAGGAAAGCACACCTGATTACTTCTGTTCCGTGCTAATGGCAGAAGCAGTGCAGGCACATATACAGTCATTTCTTAGGCATTCTGTGCTCCTAAAACAGCACCCACAAAATACATGCCTGCCTGCTGCTTCTTGTTTGTCCTTGCTCTGAATGGAACATTTCTGGCCTAATAAAAGCAGCATAAAATAATTCATAAGACTGCAAACAGATCTTCAGTATCCGCACTGTCCTACAGCATCCAACAAGGATGTCTATGTTGGTGTATGGCAATGAAGCCCAAATAGAACCTCAGGATTTTGTGGGCTCTCTATATCGCCATGTACTGAGCCTCAGGGTGCAGGATGGGTGGTTGGAGACAGACATTCCTCGTTTTATTTCATTTCTCATTGATGTTGTCAGCAAGTGTATCTGGTCATGCAGCTCACTGCATTCACTCACATAAGAGTCTGCTACTGAAATTCAATTTAGACAAGCCAGTACATGCACATGGCCAATAGGTGGGAAAGGATCACTCAAACACGAGTGTCCAGGGAAGTGGTGGCCTGATGAAGGGTGACAGGGTTCATGAAACGCAGGCTAGCTTCAGGCAGCAGTGGTACTTGAGAGGTGGACATGGAAACATCTAGTGGAAACGGGGACACATAGCTACTATGTGTCTTGGCATGGGTTGAATGTTATTTTTCCCAAGACAGAAAAATCTGCCTTCTGCACGGACACTTGTAATTTAAACAAGATGACCCCTCAAATATGAATACAGCTGTGGCTACCAAAAGTAGAGAAGATATGGGGAAGGATGCCCAGCAAAGTCCAATCATCATAGCTTAAGGGATCTCCCTTTTACTTATTTCTTTTAACTATATTTTAATGCTAAAAAGTCTGTCCTTAACAATATTATAAATTCAAATAATAGAATTGTAGATTATATTCTTGGTGGGGTTTTTGTAAACTAGGAGAGACGTAAAAACAAATTTCATTAAAATATTAAAACCTAGTGAAATATTTTAATATTAGATTCCAAGAAAAACACAAATGAAAAATTATATTATGCTATGAAAGTTGGATTGCATCAACATCAGTTAATTTAATTCATAATTGTATTAACATAACGTAATAGTCATAAAGAAAATTATTTTATATAGAAATACATTAAAGAAATAATATATTGACTTCATTGGCATCAGTGGCAACCATGCTGACTTAATCTAATTAGAATTTTTCACCTCAAAGTGTATTAAATATTTAGCTTTGTAACAAGAGTCTATTATAGGAGCAAATGTTCAGAAAGCCCCAAACATATATCCTTTGGAGGAAAATATAGCCTAAAATTCACCCTACTCATCTAGCCTTTTAGTGCAAGATAAAGAGGGTTATTCAGTCATAGAGCTAACTGGTCAAGGAATGTTGTTTTGAACCATGAAAATTGATTGTCCTTGAAACTTCCTTCTCAGTCATGTAATTTATACTCTTACTATTAACATCTCATCCTTCTGGAACTGTGTTAAGCTATGGCACAAATGAAGGAAAAACATAAAAAGTGATTACCTATTGATATAGTTGAAAAATCACAGCTATTATTTTCAAGAGATTTAAATGTGCCTGAGCAATGCCTTTGAATTGTATGGAAACTGTTTAAGAAAGTTAACGTAATGCCGGGGTTTTTTCTTAAAAGAAATTTAAAAAAAAAAAAAGAAGGTAAATGGCTAATACAGATTCTCTCTTCTTTTTTAATGTCCAACATTAATTTTGCCTTTCAAGTTAGTGTTTTAGGAAGGATGATGTTGCATATACAGTATGTCAGTGCTGAGTGGCACTTTTCAGATAGCTGTCTTTCAAAGAAAGGCGCATTTCTCTGCATTATACACGTCAAATGTGTTAGCAGTCATGGAACTTCAGTATGTAATGCATGTCTTTTTACAGGGCTTTTTGAACATATTTGCTTTTGTGTAACCACTCTTTTCTATTATTTGCCTAAACAGGACAAACAGAGGGAAAGGGGGGAAAAAAAAAAAATAAGAGAACAGTAATTAGGGCCTTCGGATTTGCTGGTAACCTATGGAGTGTAAGTTTTAAATATGTATTATCAGTATCAAAGTACATAGTTTTCTTTAAAATTATGTGTATATTCCGCTTTGACATATTTACATGCCAAGGACAAAAAAACCCAAAAGGCTTACTCCTCCCCCTGCCTCCTTTTTCACAGAAATCCCATTGAATTCCATGGCAGTTCAGCATATTAAAGGCCTGTAGTATCAGGACATATCGCTCACCGGAACATATGACACCTTTATCTTACCTGCCATTCAAAGATTTAACAGAATAAATGTTGACTCAGGGCTTACATAGTTTTCTACAAAATAAATAAATAGATGTTTTCAGAATAGGAGGATTGCATATTTGATGGAGTTTACTGTGCTGTGTGTGATGTTCCCTGCTCCTTTGCTATGTGATGCCTTGAAATGAATGGAATGATCAGCCCTCCGGAGTTTAAAGAGGATCACAAAGCAAAATGAGAGAAGAAATAATGAAGATCAGGTTCACTAGCCTTGTATTATATAATAGCTGTCAAAATGAAATAGAAGTTATCAGAATGATCATACTAAGGGAGATAAGCTCTAACCAAAGTCCTATATATCAGTGTCAATGCAATATCTGCTATGAAAGTGCAAAAGTTAAGCAATGAGAATTTCCTAAGAATGCACTGATCCTTGCAATGTAGTAGTGTAATCCACATAATTTATATGAACCATCATCCCTGTACTCTCTTGACCTCAGAACAACTGTATATTCAGCTATCTTTATTCAGACTCAATCATGAAACTACTAGAGGGAGTGAAAGAGGAAAACACTTTTTATCAAATTTCCAAATGAAACATGGTGGTTGAATTTCATAACAGACCAAATTGTGCACTTTTAATTTATTTATCTACAGATCTAAATTACTTACAGACTTCCTATTTCCATAACCCTGATAGTCTCAAAATCTTTAATGGAAAATTCTGTGATTTGATCACACATTTATGATAAGGTTTCATTTTACAGGTGAAATTAGGTGTATGAGCAAACTTCGTGACTGGGGGGGGGGGGAATAGAACAAAGAAAGGAAGGTCTTTAACACATGATGACACATTTTTGATTGCAGTTGCAATCTGAAAACCTGCTGTGAATATCACATAGATGGTTGTTACTTGTTAAACACTAGTTGATCCTGGCCTGCCAAAATGCCTGCTTAAAAACTCCTTTATTAAAGAGGAATTATATAGAACAATTTCTTCCAATATAAAAAAAAAACCCAAACCTTCTCATTTACTAAAACTGTACTTCTGTGAACATCTGTAAAGATCTGACTCCTGAAAATTTTGAGGAATTTGGGATCCTGCTCATCTGTGGTTCTACCACCTCCTTGGCATATCTGTGTGAAGGGATAACAGTTCATCAAACATTTTCCTGGTATGCCTTCTGGTTCTGTATGTAGTTTAAGTACGTTTTCTAATTTCTTCCTGAAGTCAGTGGCAGCAGTTTTTGGTGGTCCCTTGTGAGATTCAAGAAGTAGTGTTTAGGGCACTTACATGCTGACAAGACTGCAGCCTTGCAAAGAACAGCTCTGTTCTCTGTCACCACTAATATGGGTCTGTGGATGGAATCACCACTCAGATTTTATACAAGTGGTTAGTACTTCCTAAGGGAGTGAGAGACCCAGAATTATTTCTGTCCTCAGCCACAAGTCCGGAAAATATTTTTTCGTATTTTCTAATAACTGATGCCCTATTTTTCACATTGTGGCCTAGTAAAATGGGGCTAAGCATTCTCTGTATTGCAAATAAGCAGTTAACGTACATTAGGTTAGAGAGAATGAGAACAAAAGGATACATCACAGGTTAGCCTCTGGTAGTGGGAAGAGTGAGAGGGAAGGAGGGCACAGACAAAGACAGTGGATGTAATCTAATGAATGCATTTTCATGGCATGATTCATTTGCTCTCTTTTAGACATTCTCCTTACCACAAAACATGTTGCACACCAGAAGTATCAATATCTCTCCATTGATTATTGGGGTATTTTGTGGTATCTAGCTTAAATACAGATGTCTGTGCTCTAGTTATCTAAAATATTATTAAAAATAAAAATAAAAATAATGTTATCTGTCCTTTGTTACCTGGAATGTAGAGGACCTAGTTAGGAAAAGTCTGGACTCTTATATTTCCCACATTAAATAGGTCTTACCTCAAAATTAATCAGCTGATCAGTGTTAATTGAAAAATTATTTTTCTCATATGAAAAGGTAAAAGAGAAGGTAAAGGTCCATGGAAAGGTAATGGGGAATCTGGAAAATTTTTTTTTTTTTCCTGTTAATGGGGGAAAAACAACAAAGATCTTCTAAGAGCCAATGGAAACAAATAATAACTTTAGTCATGGGCTGATGAAGAAATATTGCAAGTTAAATTGTAATATTCATTTTGTAGAGGCAGCAAAATGTCCCCAGGGAGAAAGTATATGTACTAGTATGGATTTAGTATTGGGCAAAGGATTAAAAAGAAAAAGTGGACTTTTACAGCTTGGAATTGTCAGCATTTGGCTGCAATGTAGTACTGCATTCCTGGGGAAGAAATGGAGGGGCAAGAAGCACAGGACTTTTATTTAGATTGCCAACAAAGACCATTTAACAACAGCAAAATTGTTTTGCCTCTTGCTGGTGCATAAGCAAACTGTTATAGGTACCATAAGGCACACAAGAAAATTATTTTAGGTCATAAACAGAATTAAATTATATGCAAAGCCAGTCAAAATATTTTGACTGGGCCTTTTGCTCTCAATTTTTCATTTTGAAGCTCTTGCTGAAGACAAAAATTTAATTAAATATTATAATCTCTATGTTTTTAAACTGATCAGTTTTAATCCATCCTTTCATACCTAACCCATAGCTAGTTTAGGTACTGGTCCCATATTATTTTTATATGTTTACACATAAATTCTGAATATATAGTAAAGGATTCTGTGATTCTGTGAATGTTAATATGCTTGTTTCATACACTTTCATAATTACTTGCAGAGTCTGGTATAATGCTTTCAGACCTCTGTGTATATCACTTCTTCTATTAAACATAGCCACATTACAGCTCCATTATTTTAAACACAGGATGTAGATAGACAAAAAATAGTTTCTGTGCCTATATAAAATATCATTTTGTGACAATGGACTCAATACCAATTTGACCATTCCACAATACTTGGAACGATTTCTGTATTTGTACTAGACCAGTGTTTCAAAGTCCCATATTGAACAATACCAACTGGGAGTCTGATGTACTCTTCCACATGTGTTCTAAACAGATTGTATTTTCATTTTCAAATATGACATTATTGCAAGAGTTATATTAACAAGCTGAAAAACTAAAATCCATACTTCATGTTTATTGCTGCCTGCATAAATTTTAATTAGGAAGCTGTACAAATGTTCAAGAAACTATGGTATAAGCAGAGTAACAATTAAATACCTGTTAATGCAATTATAAGCCAGTTACCTCTTTTAATTAAATGAATTTGTCATTATTAGAAAAACAAGAATATCTATGAAACTGCAGGAAAGCTTGTCCCAAAAGCTCTTGCAAGGCACTTCTACTCATCAGTATCTGAAGGTAAATCAAAGCTATTGCCATCTCACTTAGTCAAACCATTCAGTGAAAAGCAGAAAGCATGTTTGGAACTCCGGGAGGTGAACTGCCCATAAAGGTTCTGGTTCATTAGCAAGGATGTCTGATGACAGATCAGAAGGTAATGAATTGTCAGCACCTAACAAAACCAGGGAACAACATAGGATAAAAAACCCCCCAAAAACATAGTTAATGGAGATGCCTCAGGAGTGCTAGTTGCAAGCAAAGGCAGAGCTGTAAATGAGTTATTTACAAACTCATTTGGGATATACATTTGAAACATTTTTTTAACAAATAAAGAAGATTTATAGAAGTAGTAGCAAAATTAGTAAGGTCAGAATTATCTCAGGTTTATATAGATTATATCTGGAGCAGTAATTAATTTTATTAATACCTTCTTTTTTAAAAATATATTAGAAAAATTTAATGGGGAGGCATGCTTTTTATTTAAATTTTGAGCTGTAGAGTTTCATCCTTTGTTTCCTCCTCTACTAGATGAACATCACATTTCTGATCATTCAGTTAATTTTTTGCAATATGTCTTTATCAACTATTTATGCCCTTGTATGTTACTTTTCATTAACTTTTCATCTTATGTAATTGGAAAAGATACAAAGAACATTGTATGCCTATTGCAATCTTTCTTGGTAAGTTATGTGTGTTTAAATCTTACATATTTCTAGAATTCTCTGATACAGTGGAATAACATGATCAGGACAAAATATAACACTTATATTTCTGTCTATTTCTCCTATCAATCAGTTTCGTGATATCTAGAAATTTACTTCCTCTGCCTCAAGTTGCGCTCCATCAGACACCATGCAGTGTGCATGTAGACACTGAGTTCCTTCTTAAGCAGAATCTGTTGAATAAGAATTTAAATAACCAACTTCTATGTTGTGAGTTGTTCTAATGATAGCAAAGACTTGCAAAAGGATCTTAATTAGAAGATCTTTTCCAAAGAGACACAAACCTGTGCCCTTAATGAATATGCATGTTTCTTTTTTCCTGTTCTCCAATCTATTCAATCATAAAAAATTAATTTCATAAGTCATGACTGAAAATGTATATGTTTTACCAGAAAAACCTGAAACTTTTCTAAGGTTGGCATCAGAAAGAATCCTATTTTCCTACTGCCTTGAGCCTGGTGACATTAAAGTCTGGTATTATGAGAAAGAATGGTTCATAAAGGCAGTGCCCAGAAACAGTTTTCCAAATTGGGCAGGCTTTTAACTAATAGTTACATAACAGCTTATAGCATTTTCATAGCTTGCTATTTATACTTTGAGTAGATAAAGACCTAAATTTTCTGTTGATCTCAACAGGTCTTGAAAAAGAAGGTAGGTAGACACAAGGATAATGCAGATTAGACAGGTAGGTAGATAGACAGACAGACAGATTAGTATATAGATAGATAGTAAATATCTTCCCAATTCTTTTACATTCTAAACCCTTTCCCTGATAGATTTCCTTTTTTTTTTTTTTTTTTCATTTTTCTCGAGGGACCACAGTGGTAAATTTAAAAGTTTTAGGTAATTATCACATACTGATTATGCTACAACAAGGGAGGATAAATTCACACAAATTTGAAATCATCTTAGTCCTTATTTGGTTTGATTTATGCCTTTCTAGTATAAAACATTTTAAAAACCTGCTATTTCCAACCAGCTGCCTCCAGGCATAGGTGGTCTTTCAAAAGAGCCTCTTGTTCTTTGAAGGGTTACACAAATCAATTCTCTGCCTCTATGGTGTAAGTACCACACACTATAATCGTGGTATTTGGCCTCAGAGTAATTGATGGGATGAATAAATGCTGATGGATTAGCAAACTGTTTGCTTTGTAAAGTTCAGGATTTTGGAGGTTATACTCAAACTGTTGTGTTGTTATTAATGTAATCAGTCCAACACTAAAAAAGATGGAGGAGATGACAATTTGGCAACACTTAAAAATAAATCATGGCACCCTATTAATCCCTTGAGCTCATGCAGGATTGTTGAATTACTTAGCTAACTTCATTTGATATTAGCCAGGGTATAATATTAATGCAATAGGAATTTTATTTTGATGCTATCTAAATGTGGGATTAAGCCCACAAAAGGACATTGTAGAAACCTGGTTTTCAGTGGCTAGATTGGCTGGCATGCCTTACAATATTTTTCTCATAGAAAGCAGAAATTTTCTTATTTTTTCCAAGTGACCAGATTTTTCACAACAGTCATGTAAGAAATGGAGAACACAGGAAGAATAAGGATGACTTCTAATTTTAGGAATTTCAATTAACTTGATAAATAAGGTAAAGTTAAGTCTCACTAATGCTTTATCTTGATTTTACTTTCTCCTTTGTTTAAATAGTAACAATCTAAAGGCTCTTTGAAGAATGGGTTATTAAATATGGCAAATTACTGAACATAAAGTATTAATATTCTTGTTGGCATGTAAAATCTTTGTCAAGTGAGGCTTTCTTAGGAATACTTGAACCTCTTCTTAATTTCTTTCCCAAGTATGCAATCAGAAAGTCGATGAAACTGCAAACTTTTCTGAAAAGAGAGGGTTTTTTTAAAGGCAAATTCGTGGGGTTCATATGACATTTTTTATCACCACATTACAGACCTATTTACAAAAAGGACCTTCAAGGGACTTCCTAATCTCTCAGGGAAGATCCAACAACTGCTGGTGGGTGACGAGATCGAATTACAAATCTTACAGGTTCTTTTAACTCTTTTCTATTGGAAGTGCCTCTGATTCTTAGACTCCTCTTGTAGCCATCTAAGGCAAATAGTTCATAAAATATCTGTTGAAATTTAATTTTCTCCTTCATCTCTGTCATCCTGTAAATTTTTTACTGTCAAGAATTGTACCTTATAGCTACTGCCTCAGATTGCTCCAAGAGGATATATTTTGTTTATTGCTATTTTATACAGAAAGAGCCATGATAGCATGTATCTTTTTCATAAAAAAGATCAGTCTTCTGTAGAAATGCAACTAAGCCAATCTAATTTTCCAAGTAGCATTTTAACAGAAGGGGCAAAAATTATACTTGAAGTGAGTGATGCAGTAATTCCTAACAAATAGAAATCTGCACTGGGATGCTTTTTATACAGCCTGTTAAGCACTGTTTGCTGTACCTCACAATTTCAAAACAAAAATATTTCTCTCTCTCTTTCTCTCCTGCCTCTTCCTCCATCTCTTTGCTACATTACAGCTGAAGAAAAAACAACTTACCACCCCAGGTAAAATTATATTGACATAGAAAGTTTTGACTCTGCCTTTTTTCAAATTAAAAAACTTATATTTTAATTTACAATTCTTATGAACAAAGATCTACTGTAAATCAGATTATAAACTGTGTGAATGAAGTAATAAAAAAGGCCATTTATATAAAAAAGGATAATAAAAGACTAATTTAAAATACACTGATGTTTCCTACCACAACAAACTATAATTTCTTATTGGTTTAGTTGTTAAAAAGAATACAAATGTAGTAAGAATATTAGCCTTATTTAGGTTTTTAACTATTAGAAAATTTATCAATATTCATTTAAATTTAAGACTTTAAAAAAGTAGATCTTGTTTAGATGACCTTCATAGACACAAATCATTAGGCCTAGCTGCTCAAAAAAATCCGAAATAAATAAAATGTTAATTCAATAATATGAAGCTACACGAACATCATACTGAGATTCGAGATGTACAAGAAAACTGTGTCACTATTACGTGTGCACCAACTCAGTTATTGGTGGGTGGAGGCTTTTTTAATGTCTGTTTTTGTTGTGAGTTTTGTGTGGATTGTTTGTTTGGGTTTTTTTTTTCAAAACTTTGGCTGAAACTATTCTCCAATCACTAAATAGCTTTCACTTTCAAACATGAGCTTTCTTGAGTTTACCTGCTATTCCTCTAATATTCCATAGCTATTTTTACAATGGAAGCAGAGTCTCTTTGAACGGTCTCTTTCCCCACCAGGTTCCTTTGAAACTCCTTATTTTTATTGCTTGTTCAGCCTTTAATGTAGGTTACTCCTGCTCAGATTATGAACCCAGGTCTTTAAACATACTGCAAATTCTCCCAGGAGACCTTTTCCTTGCTGCCCTCAGGGGAATACAGATGTCAACCTGTGTCCTACAGCAGTCTCCCTGCCGGTGGCTCTATAGATCAGTGGTGTGCCTAACAGGCAAACTGCTTTCTGTAATGAGATAATCCTGAACCCGGATAAGTTCATTGTACTCCACATATTTGCAGCATAATGGTGCCTGAATGCCCAGTCCTCACCATTGTAAAACAAATCAAATTGTGCAGCCAGCAGCAGCACATTTTGCACAAGTTTCTTCAGTTTCCAGAAACAGTAATTTTTAAGAATGACTGCTAATCTTGTTCTGGTTTGGCTTGTTTTCTGTTCTTCTGAAATAGAAGGTTACAGCTTAAAGTTTCAGACATTCAGATAGCCTGTTCAGTTATGGTAATTAGATTTAAGGGTCATTATTTTTTTTCATATGTTCCCAGATGATATAGATCAGAACAATCTTACTTAGCATAATATTTACTAGGGTAGTACTTGTATGCAGCTGCAATGAAATCATCCTCCTAGCTGACCGTATCCAAGTTCTTGTTTCCCTGGTCAGATGGGCTGTTCTGCACACTGAACAGGTTCCAGGCTGCTCAGCTCTGAAAGGCAAATTCACTTGGTGGAGAACAAGGAAGGAAAAATAAATGGCTTGTAAAGGTAGGACACCTAACACAAAATTTTGATGCCTAATGGCAGCAAAATAGTGAGTTGCAATAAAACCCCACTGAATTATTTTTGAAACCTGGGAACTAAAAGCCTATTTAATCAGCTGCACAACTGCACCATCCACTGATTACTGCTGCAGGTGGCAATGGCAGTTCATATCCCTTGGAGCTATTATTTCAGCCTCTCTGCATACTCAGGCCAGAATCAGAGTAGTTTAAGGTTTACAGACATGAAATTATCAGTGCTGTCAGGAAATCAAGAAACTTATTCTTACTCTGAAGCAGTGGAATGACTTGAAGTGAGTAATCACATCATACAAACATGTTTACTCTCAGACAGTTTTGATGACTTCCAAAACAGAAGGCCCAGGAGAAAAACACTTCTTTAACTTTTCAGGGGGAGAAAAAAAAAAAAAAAGTGTTTATTTTTCTTGGCTGATTGGGTTTTTTTCATTGGTTTTTGTGTGGGTTTTGTTTGTTTGATTGACTTAGTAGTAGTAGTAGTAGTAGTAGTAGTAGTAGTAGTAGTAGTAGTATTACCTTGGTTCCCTGAGGAAGTGGGAATATTAATTCCAAGTCAGAAGCTAGAAAGACTTGAAAGATATGAGATAATGATGTAAACAACAAATGGTTAAAAATGTAATCATAAATAGCCCTTACTACATCCAGACAGTGATGCTTCTGTGTAAGAGACACCATTTTAAAAAAATAAATGTGGTTTTGCTTAACTGAAAGAATGAATGTATTCTTATTTCTCACTTAATTAATCCTATTCACCTTCTGTTTCTTTTCTCCTACGTATGCTATGTTTGTAATTGGGTGAGGGGAAAGGGTTGTCATCCTATGCACAGTTCTTCATCTTTCCCTTTCCTAATGTGGAAAAGACAGAACAACAACCTTTTGAACCAATATGATATATCACTTTATTTTCTTATCTCTTCCTTTTTTTGCCAAGCAGTTACATTAGGAACAGATTTTGTTCAGAGTCCATATGGACATACATATCAGACCACTGTGAGTAACTGAAGGGCACTGAATTAAATTTTGGCTCCAGAGTGGATGGAGCCACTGATTTTGTGCAAGCCAAGACTTCACCCATAACTCTTAAGAATGGTCTGTATTTAGAAGTTCCCCAAGTCTTTGGTAGACTCACAGAATTGGAATGGTTTGGGTTGGAAGGGACCTGAAAGATCAGCCAGTTCCCCCTCCCCTGCCATGGGCAAGGACACCCCCCACTAGACAAGGTTGCTCAAAGCCCCATCCAACCTGGCCATGAATACTGCCAGGGACAGGGCAACTACAGCTTCTCTGGGCAACCTGTGCCAGTACCTTACCACTCTCTCATCTTAATATCTAATCAAAATCTATTGTACTTCAGCTTTAACACATCCCTTGCCTATTACTAGATGCCCTTGTAAACCATCCTTCACCACATTTCCTGTAGACCCCCTCTAGGTACCGGAAGGTGTCAATAAGGTTCCCCCCAGAGCCTTTTCTTATCCAGGCTGAACAACCCAGATTTTCTCAGCCTGTCTTCATAGGAGAGGTGCTCAAACCCTCTGATCATCTTTGTGGCCTCCTCTGGACTTGCTCAAACAGCTCCATGTCTTTCTTGTAGTGGGGATCCCTGAACTGGACACAGTACTCACCAGAACAGAGGGGCAGAATCACCTACCTTGACCTGCTGGCCATGCTATTTTTAATGCAGACCAGGTTACAGTTGGCTTTCTGGGCTGCAAGCACACATTGCTTGTTCATGTTGAACTTTACATCAATCAACATCCCCAAGTCCTTTTTCTCAGGAGGAGACTTCATTCAGTCCATCCTCCTCCTATTTTGTAGCTGTGCTTGGGATTGCACCGACCAATATGCAGGACCTTGCACTTGGCCATGTTGAACTGCACGCAATTCACATGGCCTCACCTCTCAAACCTGTCAAAGGTCCCTCTGGATGGCATCCTTTCCCTCCAGTGTGCCAACTGCACTGCACAGCGTGATGTCACTAGCAAACCTGCTGAGGGTGCACTCCTTCTCACTGTGTCTTCAATGAAGATTTTCAAATTATTAGTTTCAGGAGCTGTTAAGTCACGTATGGATGAAGTAAAATCTAAACACAACAGCTTCAAGCTGCTGACACCACTTCCCTAGTCAAACCAAACATAACCTCTCTACCTTGATTTTATACTAGCAAATATATTATGGATCATATAAGTAGGTCATTGAATGTGACAAATATGTCCATTTTAAAAACATAGGAATTTGGACGGAAGTGCCTGCCCATTAGTGATATAAAGTGCTGACAGTGTAAAGAAACAGTAAGAAATGCAATGCCAAGATCCCTTGTGAAATTAAGTTTCATAACTTCACTGTTTGATAGATAGGTAGCAATTATATTCTTAAGTGAAAGGACATACCATAGGGACATTAACTGAGATTTTTTTTCACATATGTTACTATTTTCACATCTATTGTGAAGCTAGGCAGTTTCAGTATATATATAAATATTTAATCAGTTCAATATTCAATTGGTCTTTAAGATGACTGCAGATCTTAGTCTTTCTGCACTGAAGAGTTTGGACTACAATTCACTGAAACAGTGAAAAGGCTGTAAGGAGTTCCACAACATCAAAGACTCTGAAATCTGACATTAACAGCATTGTAAATCTGACATGAACAATTTATCAATTTAGCAATGACTTCAGAGGAAAACTTTGCTAAAACACATTCCTCTGGGTGTTATCTAGCTAGGAAATAATCCTTCAGGTCTCTGCAAAATGTAACCCACCTTACTTGCCTTAGATTACATAGCAGATACTGAAATCATCTTTAAACCAGTCAATTGAGTGGGAACTCTGTGACACAAAATTATTTCTTATCCTCACAAACAGATTGCAGAAACATGAGGAAAGAACTGATGGGTTTTGGAAGGTACAAATTCACTTCTGTTTAGGTTTCAAGAAGCAACCAGTATATCTTTGAGCTTTCTTTTTCTTCTTCTGTCTTCTTCCTGCCTTTTTTTTGGTTGGTTTTTTTTTTTTTTTCCCTTTTCAGTACAGAATAAATGTCAGCTTCAGAATTCCCCTCAGGGAACTCAGACCACCATTTAGTAAAGCTTTCTCTAAGGGGCTTAAAGATGCATTTCCAAGACAGAGTTTAGGAATTAGAAGACAAATTGCTCTCTGGTATAAAATCATAGAATCATTTTGGCTGGAAAAGACCTTTAAGATCATCAAGTCCAACAATTAACACAGCACTGCCAACTCCAACACTAAACCATGTCCCTAAGCACCACATCTACCTCCAGGGAGGGTGACTCAACCATTTCCCTGGGCAGCCTGTTTCAATGAAAAAATGTTTCCTCATATCCAAACTAAACATCCCTTGGTGCAAATTGAGGCTGTTTCCTCTTTTTCTAACACTTGTAACTTGGCAGAAGAGACTGACACCCACTTGGTTACAACCTCCTTTCATGTAGTTGTAGAGAGCAATAAGGTGTCCACACAACCATCTTTACACCCCAGTTGCCTCAGCGGCTCCTTGTTAGACTCGTGCTCTAGACCCTTCACCAGCTTTATTGCTCGTCTTTGGACATGCTCCAGCAGCAAAATATCTTTCCTGTAGTGAGGAGCCAGAAACTGAACACGGTACTTGTGGTGTGGCCTCATCAGTGCTGAGTACAGGGAGATGATCACTTCCTTAGTCCTACTGGCCACATTATATCTGATACAAGCCAGGATGCAGTTGGCCTTCTTGGTGACCTGGGAACACTGCTGGCTCATATTCAGCAACCTATCAGAACATCAGGTCCTTTGCCACCACTCATCTTACGGTGAGATTATTCCATCTTTGTCTTTCACAAAGATTCCTAAACCAATGCTAGTAATTTATTATACACTATAAAACACTGACCTGAAAACAGTGTCTCCAAGTTGCATCATGTCTAAAATTACCTGGTTTGCCCCTATATAAAAAGACATCATGACATGATATTGCACTCCCACATCCCATTGAGAGACTTCAAAACTTTTCTGGGAGTTGTGCCTCCTTTGAAAGTCCAGCCTGCTTGATTTTGAGAGATTGCCACAACACTGCCAACCCCACCAAAAATGAAGTAGTTTAAAAGGCAGTAAGATCTTGCCTGATTTTCTGTAAGGAACCATCAGATGAAGATTAAGTATTTACAGAAAGGTGATATGTTGACTTTCTAGAATTTTTAAGTAACAAGGGGTAAGGAAAGAAAAGATTTGTATTTGTGAATTATGAGCATGGTTCAATACTGCTTCCTCTTTTATTATATAAACAGGATCATGATATCTTGGAAAAATATTGAGATGTATTCTGTTTGTTTTTTCTAAAGACTAGTGTACCTGATTTAAACCCTGATCATTTAGAAAGATTTGGATCACACTGAATCCAAGAACAGCAATAGCATTTTAACAGGTTTTGATTGATTGTATTTTTTAAAAATATATATTTAGACAAGCAAAAATAGTCATCCAAATAGCATATTAAAACCACATCTATGCATATATAGTCTTGCACTGTATTTTTACAAGTACTTTGTGGAAGAAGTATGTGAAGTCTAAATAGATCAGTGGGATTCCTTTATATTTTGGTGATATTTAGGAAAGAGACAGATGTATGACCCCCTAACATAGGCAGTTTTGAATGCCCAATCATTTTGCACCAATCCAGACAAGAAATGCAGGGTCCCCCTGAGTACTAATTAGGACTACATAAATTGTTATGAACAGTTCTGCAAAGTAAATTATAGCAAGGGCCTCTTCCTACTCCATGCTGTGCTTTCTCAACATCCATATATTTTACATTGGTGTTTTTCCGTCTGCTACAACCTATGTAACAAAATTTTCCTTCTCTATGCCGAATTTCTTAAAGGAGAGGAAAATCCTTCTTAAAGGACGGATTTTACAGAAAGAAGTTAAATAGGAAATTATTATTTTTATGAGGAAAAGGCATCAATATGTAGATGAGAACAGTAGGACTGTGTAGATTTAGAGATGTGTGAGAGGAATTATTTTACAAGAAATCTTGAGTCGCAATTCCTGTCTTTTTGAAATAATTGGCAAAAATGTCTGTCAGATTACACTGGAAGCAGGATCAGGGCCTTAAATATGTTGCTATAATTCTTCTTAAGACTTCTAAAGCTTACGTTAGGATCTCAAATCTTGTATACCTCAGGAATGAGAAGTGTATATTTTCATAGTGTTTGAATGTATATTTCACTGATTTAAAATGTGTTTTGCAAAGCTGTACTTGTCACTTCCAGACTGATATATTTATATGCACTTTCCCCTTTCAAATTCTGTTTAGCTAGCTGTAGGGGAAAAAAAGAAAATATCTGTGTGCACTACTATAGCATGTTGTGTATCTAGACATAATTTTACTATTGTCAACCTCAAGACTGTTTACTTAGAGAGTTATGAAATAAGAAATTTATTTAAAGACTCAAACTTGACATTAAATTATGTAATGACTGAAAATACCTAGGACATAAAGATACCACCACAGTGAGAAAAAAACCTCAACAATCTCACACTTTAAAAATGTCTGGAAACTTTTTCTTTTTTTTTTTTTAGTACAAAGGAATCAACGTCCATCTTCTTTCTTTTCAAGCCCTGTTTTAAACCTCCTTAACAAGACCTACTGATCTTAGTACCTCTTTGATAATGCAAACTAAATAAATTTTTAAAAATCCATAGTTCATCCAGTAACAAGGAAAAAGAGTTAAGTCAAATCTGCTATCTTTTTTCAATATAGTGGACAGCATTGATTATACACAACAAATCACAGTAGAAGAACGAAAAACAATTACTCAATGTTTTTTCTTGATTTGATATAACATAATATAATAATGTAACCAAATTAACTTATTAGTCATTCAGTTGCTTTAAAAGAAATGTGGTGTTTTCTGAAGTTTGCAAGGGAACATGAAGTTCTTCTCCACAGATAACCTCTAAAACCAGAAAATACCACAGTTCATTTGAGGGCTTGATGTAGCCACTAACAACACTTCCATCAATTCATCTAGCACCCAACATGTGCTAGGGTCTATTTCTCTTACCATAATTCCTTTTATGTGCCTATAAAATTCCTCTGAAGGAGACTGTGTGACATATTTTGCTTTCTTCATATATTAATTTGAAAAATGTAGCACAGACTAGTAAGAACTTGTGAAAAGGTCATATTACATTATTGGAGAGATAAGTTTCATTGGGTAGCACAAGATATATCTAGGAAAATGAAAATCATCCAAGCAAGCTAATAACATGTTTTCACAAGGCCCCAGACTTTTTCATATTTCAACAGATGGAGCACCTACCACAATAGAAAAAAAAATTAACAAACTTCTAGCAACATCCCTGTCTGCTACCATTCACATTCTGTGTCTTTTGCATCTCTGATATGCACTGGCTCACTATTTTCCATTACTCCCCAGTTCTCCTTTGGTCTATTAATAACAGCAGAAAACTTCTTTTTCGAATTTGTGGTATATAATCAGTAATTATAAAAATATCCCTCTCTCTGCCGTTAAGCTAAAGGGCAGAGAACCATGGCTGCAGCATCTTGGTCCACAGTTCAGAGTTTTGAGGTACAGCCACTAAAAATACTTCATCATTATGATCCCATCCAAACCACTGGTTGAAAGTTATCAAAAGCTTTAGAGTGATTTTAGTGGAGAGAGCAAGGTACACTGGAATGAGAACATGCCTTACCTACCTTAGAGACTTCCTCATTAGCAAGGATGCCTAAAGGGATAAAATATGGCACATCATTTTCTACTTCTGCCTCCTCTGGAGTCCCTCATGCCAAACCGGAAACTTAAATCTAATAGACTGAGTTTACTTTCTTCTCTACATATTTCATACTTTTTTTTCTTTCCACCCCCTGCCCCTGCTTTACTTTTCTGTAATAAACAAAGGTGAAAGCTACCCAGTGAATCTTGCACATAATAGTTCTTAATCCTTGATCTTTCTTTTGCTACATATGTAATCAAATCAGAGGTGAATTTTGTCACAGCTAATGAAAGCAAGCTGAACCCTATATCTTTCTTGTGATCTAATTTTCAAATATCCAAAACGGTTTTGCAGTTATTTGTTCAAATGTCAATAATTTTTTTTCTCTAGCTAAATTGTAGTTTAACTGGACTAAACTAGTATTTAAAAAAAAAAAAAAACAAAACAAACCCACAACATAAGATTTAAAAAAATAAATAAATTCTTTCTTCTTGTATCATTTTAAATTCTGATAGATGCTGCTAGATTTTAAAACAACTACACAAAACCCCCCAAAATAAAAAACCTCTCCAAAAACAATACCTGGGAAATATCGTCTCTTACTCGAGAGCAATATTTAGTTAAAGCTTGCAACCAGTAACTTTTTCTGCTGCTGAGAAATGTGAAATATTTTTTTTCAACTGTCAGACAAATACACCACCTGAGAACATCCCTTGTTGCTCTTCCAAGTCTTCAATATTAACCCCAGTGGTCTAGAAGGCAATCACAATTTTGAAACATGAGTTTAATTCTAATTTATCTGTTATTATATTGACAGAAGAGCCATAAAAACAAGTTTACTTGGAACCTGTAGTAAACTCATCTAGTAGATTGAAAACATTACAGCTCAAAAGTGCCCCCACAGAGAAATAAAATAAAACCGAGGAAATGTTAGAAGAAAGATTCTCGTATTTCTTCACATGCACAAGAGTTATTCTGAATTTCTGGAAACAAGCAATTATTTATGCACTGGTCTATTTTTTAAGTTGCATTCACTGATAAATATAACCCTCCGTATGTGTATTGTCAAGTAAAATAGCCTAGCTTGAAATAAGGCCCAGCTATTACAACAGGCCAAGGAAAAATGGTACTGCTTCTGGTTCCAGTGTTTTGAGCATGGGGATTTTATTTTTTTTTGTAATCTAGTCCATACTTTGAAAATCATCCAATGTTTCTAACCAACATATTTGTGCTGACTCCCGTATTTTCTGAATGGACTTTTTTGATGGTGTAAGACCTAGTACCCAATACATGAGTCATAGAAGCTGGAAAGAAGTAAATTGTATATTTCAAATACAAGACATGTTGAATGGACTTCACATTATTAGAATTCACAAAATTATTCTTCCTAATCTGGCTACCCAATCATCTTATAATATTTATTTTTACCATTGTAATCATTAGCTCTGAATTAGATTTCTAATTCTACTTTTATTTTGGATAATTTCTAGTTGTCAAATGCATGAATTGTTTAATATTATTTGAGGTGGTGGAGGCTCTATCCCTGGAGGTATTCAAGGTCAGGCTTGATGAAACTCTGGGCAACCTGACTTAGTTAAAGGTGCCCCGGCTTACTGCAGGGAGGTTGGACTAGATGACCTTTAAAGGTCCCTTCCAACCAAACACATTCTATGATTCTATGATTTCATGTTTCACTCTACATCCCAGTCCAAACCTGATAAAACATTTACTGACACGAATGTTTCACTTTTTCATTTTCAGAAGAAAGTCGACCACACATTTTTGGGATTCCAGAGTTGTTCAAAATTCAATTAATTTTGACTCTGCTTGGAGCAGAAGTTTAAGTTACTTTTTATGGCCAAGAAGACTCTTCATCCCATATCTTCCTTCCCTTTTGTAACATATGTAATAGACAGACATTTAAGAATTAACATAAATAATTCTAGATTTTCAACTCAATCTGAATTGACATCTCTATTTCCTTCCTCGTCCAAACCTATCATGAAATAAAACAAGTGCATTTTTCTCTCAGGATATCAGTGTATCTTCCAAATTGATGGATAATTTTGAAAATTTAAAAGTTTAAACTTTTATTTTCAGGCACTTGAAATAAATAATCCCTTGAAGATTTAACTTTACTATTTAAATCTTTAGATCATGAAAGTTCAAATAAGTTTCCAAACTTTCTGGACATTAAATGCACTACACCCGAACCTGTTCATCTTATTTACGTCCTGTATCATAGGTCACAATGGTGAGTCAGGTCTAGATTCTGGCACCCAACACCATTTAGGGTTTCTAAAATTTGGTGACTTCATACAACCAGTCTAAACTCCAGCTGGAAATGAAATCTTCAGAGTCAATGGTATTTAGAGAACACATCACACACATATTTCTAGTATTCCAAGATACTCTGCCTTCCTCTCCAGAAATGAGACAAGACCCACTTGTGGATCCTATGTCATAGCTGCTGTATCTACATAGACAGTTCATATGCTCTGATATGTTTCATGTGGCAGCAATCATCTTTTAGATAACTGAATTGCAACTAGTTAGTTTGTTGAATCATTCTGTAGGTTCTTTAAATTCCATTATTTATAGATCGTTAGAAGTCAATATAGTGTTAAATTCTATCAGAAGTGTAAAAATGCATTTCCTGTTAATGCATGTTTACAAGAAATCCGGCGAGGGTTTTTTCACTGAATTTAAGTCCTTTCCTTTGACTTTAGGCTATTTCTGATGAAATTAAATGTTCACATGAAATACTAAAAGAATGATTCTCACTCACATCCTTGAATAGGCTTCATACCAAAGTGTATGAAAGATAGCAAACCGTAATTTAAATCTAGAAACTACAATTAAATAATTGTTCAACTATGTTTTTAATTATTAATTTAGCTAAAGTTTATTATTTAATATTAATGTTTAAATGTTATTTAATATTGAAATCTCTATTAATAACCAACACTGACATATTCATTCTAAGAGACTCATAAACTGTAGTGCAATGCAATGTTTCAGAAGTCTTTGTTACATGAGATAGAAAACATACACATAGAGAAATAGTGTTTTATGCTAGGCCCCATAATGAAGGGCTGCTAAAATTAAATATTTGACTACATTAAGTAATAATTATTTTTTCCATAGTAGGTTGCATATTGTTTCCAACAGAATCACATGATAGTTGACTTTACATAGATATTTTCCACATTTCCATTGAAAATATTCAGGTTCACTACAATCATACTGTCCTTTAACAGCAAAGATAATTTTAGCTTATGTACAAGATTTTGAAGAAATTTTAACATTTGGTGTTACTGAAACGTATGGTCAAATATTTGTCTTCTCTTATGCAACATTAGTTTTATGTAATGCATATTTTCCTGAAGTTGTTAATCTTATGAGACAATGCTTATTTTGCAATTTTCTTACTCAATTTTTTGGGAGTGGGAAACAAATTTAACATGAATCTGCATAATGACTGACAACCATCATTATTTTGTTGCTTAGCAAAACATTAGGCTGACACTTTGATATCAACCCAGGACAAAATCTTGTCTTTCTGGGTCATCATTCATGGTAAAAAGTCTGGTGAAAACAAGGGTTGTGTTTCTTGTCCAACTTAAACCTCTGTGAGATGTGTAATGGAGTGGTGGGAATTTTACCTCTTCTGCATCAATGAACAGGACAAGCTCACAATTCTTATAATTCTATTATAGTTCTATTATAATTATTAACTTGGATAATTTCCTGTAATTATAGATCACAAATTATAAAGTATAGGTCACATATTTAGTACCTGTGGGTGAATTGCATTTGTGTTTGTGCATTTTTTTGCATTTGGAGAAGAAATGTTAATAAGAGAAATGTTTATAAGAGAAAATCCTTCATTTGGTCTTTGTTAACCAAGGCTGTAATGACAAAACATATTTAAAACATGGAAAGAGAAAAAAATATGATAATATCCTAGCTTCTTATTCAAACTAATAGCAGGACTACCATGAAGATGTGTTTTTTGTTTTTTAAATAGTGATGGGGTTTTAACTGTCAGTAGCTGTCTGAATGCAGAAGTCAAATTTTGGAGATTCTTTAATAAGGAAGGTATGTAAGACATAAGAAAACTTAAAATAGCAACTAATATGCATTTCATGCCATATTATCATTAAACCTGGTAACCATTTTTTCTTATGAAGTATTATTTTATTTTAAGATATTGAAATCAGAAATTATTTTTAAAAATAACAACATCTACACCATCTTTGGTAATATGTATCTTCAGAGAGCAACTATCTTGTTTCCTAGTAATGTATATTTAGTTAAGTATCTGTAAGATTAGTTTAGCTGTTGCTAAAAAGAAAAAGGGATATTAATCAAAAGATAAAACTAACCAGACTAGTTTTTGGTTGGTTGGACTGTGTTGCTTAAAGCTGAAGTTATCTACAGGGAAAAGAAAAAAAAAAGATTTTTTTTTTCATTCTCTGTTTTATCTCAAATTTCAAATACCATTAGATCAACATTTGAAATAGTTCTTTCTCTTATTCTCATATCTGAATACTGTACAATTGCCAGAGACAGCTTTGCTATTTAAATGTGGTCAGTTTATTACTCTATACATATATTGACAGTAATAATTATTCATAATATTAAACATCTTTAGAAGATACCAAAAGAATCTTAAAGCACCAATGAATAATATTCTTATCCTCTGTATATGGGAATTGGAGGCACAGAGGGGAAAAAAGTTTGTCCAAAATCTCACAGTAAATCAGTAACAGAGTGATAACTAGGTTTCCTGAGTCATATCTCTGCTTTAACCTTAAGATGACCCTGACCATCTGAGCAAGGAGTTCAAAATACACACACACATTTTAAATATATATATATATTTTCTGTAAGCAGGATGCTTTCTGTAAAACTGTTCAATTTAAACAAGCAACAGAAAAAATGCTTTATTTTAATGGATAAATTCACTGCAAAAAATGGAAGTTGGAGTGAGGCTGGGGAAAAATATATGATCGTTTTAGAGATTTTCCTCTCAGTAATGACCATTCTAGAGGTATAAAATAAAAAAATGTCTCCTATCTTTAACCTTTAGCTAATAGCTGTGTTAGAATATATGACAAGTGGAGTCAGATGGACAACTACATGTATTACAAGGTAAATTTATTTGGACCAAAGGTGAGAACTTCTGGAAGAATATATTTGAAAATATAATTATACTGGTTTTAAAATATTATATCCACTCGCTTCCTTAAACTCCAAGCGGCAATTAATTTATTGGCCTTTTCACTGGAGACCCATTCAGAAGAAATATGGTGGCAGAAAAATCTCTCAATTTTTCTTCAGAATTGGTCCTTTGGGATAAAGAATTAAATGTATGAAATTTTACTGTTGGTTTACTTCCAGAATTTCCCATGCAGTTTTCCCTTGGAAACCAGATACTGACCTAATCTAAAAACTCTTGTTCTATAAACATTTTCCTTCCACAAATAGTAGGGGTTTTTTGTTTGGTTGGTTCTTTAATCCAGGTATAAATAAAATTGTTGTAGGGAATGTTAAGTTACTTCAAGGTTTGTGTAACAATAAAGCAGGGTATTTGCCTCTTTTAAAAACACTGATTGTACAAATGTGTCATCATGCAGTGGTAAAGTTTCTGCTGAATTTAGTGGGATTTGAAAGCACATGGCTAAGGTGCATTGTTTCACATCCATTCTGGAGTTGCTTTCACACTCTCTCCTTGTTCCATTGTTTTTCTGCATATTCTCTTGATACAGATTTTCTTTCACATTTATTTCATAAGGGTAACTGTAATCTTATACCCTTTTTTAATCCAGATTTCCCTCTTCCTTGTCCTCTTGAGAGCTAGAATAAAAGAAAAAAAATCAAACAAATTAATGCTGTTATTTGGTTTGAAAGTAAGATTTCAAAAGTGGAAATAAATATATTTGCTTTGTCATTTTTCATGAAGAAATACATTTTCTGTTAATTTTAGTTTTGAGTGTTGCTTTAGCTATTTATGTTTTTGCATTCTTTCTACCTAGTGCTATTAAATTACCTTGCACTTGGCTTTTCGTGATACAGGAAAACATACCAAGTTATTTCAAGGAATAAAAGTGATAAAAAGAGAGAGAAAGTGTCTTTCTTACACATGCACAGAAGCACTGAACTTATGACACAATGTCAAACATAGCCCATGGCTATACTTGAACCATAAGTAATAGTAGATGAAATGAGAATGTGATTGCAGTATCTTCTAATACATGTAGAAGATATTTCAGCTCCTGGGCTAAATTTTCACAAGAAGAAGGTTATGGGTAGAGTTGGATATGGTTCCAGCTGGGGTTGATATATGTTTAGACATGGTCAAAATCTTACTCATTAATGTGATCCTGAATATATGCTGCTGGCTGTAGATTGACACCTGTACCATCTGAAAATATAACTCAGAGGTAGCTGGTTTCCACCTCCAGTTCAACTTTAATAATGCTAAGCAGTATGTCATTTGTTTTCTTGTTACTAAGTTTTGACAGAGACAAGGGATGAACGCACTAGGATGTGTCTTAAGACCTTATCTGAATGAGGGCATTGAGCTAGTTTATTTAAATGTTTGCTTAGTTAAATTAGTGTAGAAGACTGTACAGACTTGTTTATTTCAGTATGAACCTTTGAAGCATAGACTGAATGGCTTTACATCAAAGGTATATTTCAGGGGAATTATGCCAGTGTAGGGCTACAAAGAGTATTGTAAGTGTATCACTCAGACTGTAATGCAAAAATCCTGAATGTTCATTGTCTAACAACCTAGAAAAAGCTGTTACAAAGCACTAAGCATACTCAGTGTTAGCACTCCTGCCCCTTAGGCTAATCAGAATCTAAAACCAGCAATCCTTTCCTGCAGGAAAGCCCCAAACTCTTCATTGTTTAATGAACACGAGAAGGATTTATGCAGTTTAAAGTAAACTATGATGTTGTTGTGTTTCTCAACGTTTTTTAAATAATGAGTTATAAAGGGTTCACCTAGAATGCTACATATATCCTCTTCAATTTAAGGGGACAGGCCAACAAGCTTCTTTACAAGACTTTCTTCTCAGTAGATACTAGCAATTAGTTCTTTGTTGGTTCAGATGTGGTCAAAGATTCCAAAGGCTGTACTTGCAAACAAAAGAAGCACACACAGGCAGAATGGGGGCACTGGGGATGTGGGGGAATTGCTAGATCAGTAAGTGATTTTGAAAATCTACTTTAAAGAATTTAATATATTTAATATTTCAATAAGAATTTTTTTGCATGAAATGTATGCTATAAATGCTGCCTTTTCCAGTAGTATGATGTCCTCTTGCTGAGACAAAAGGCCAAAAAGGAAATCACATGAAAATCCAGCAGTTTCTCATAGCGAAATGTGGCATCATTTCAGAATACCCTAATGACCTCTGAAACATTACATATGTATTTGGTAATTTGACTGGGATAAGTTCATCTATATACAGTGCAGCTTCATTTCACTCCACCACTCATGACTTATGGAACAACTGTGTAAATAAATTGGAGACTTTTAAGGAAAGACTTGCTAATTCTTTATATATTTCTTTGCTGTATGCAAACCACAATGATCATCATTATGCTTAGTTGAGCTTGGTATCTGTAAGGTCATTTTAAAATGGCCCTCTTCTTGCTTGTCCTCTAGAGGCTTTTGGTATCTCTTTTTGCTTTTTTTTTTTTTTTTTTTTGCCTGGGGCACTTGCTCCTGCTTCATTTTAACTTCACTCACTGACTGTGAAAAGTCTAAGCAAAACTGTTTAGAAAGTAAGATTACTGTTTTTAGTGTTATGCAAATGGTGTCAAAGTCAAACCTTGGATAACCTCTGTTTAAGTGCCAAGTCTCACCTTCTTTGGGTGATTCATTAGCGGAATCACAAAGAGGTCATGAGCTCTCCTTCTTCCCAGAGGATCACCCACCTTAGTCCATATGGAGAAAGTCTTTCTGCAAAAGGATTTGTTCTATATGTAGAGCAATACAAATTTGACATTGTCTTTAAGCACACTCCAAAAGAAGAGTTGATATTGAGTAAATACAATTTCTGACTAATCATGAAAATGAATTTATATTATGAAGCATGCCTCAGACAACCTTCTACCTGTTAAAATATCTGAAATCATGTCAGTTTTTAAACCTTTTATCCAGTGACAAATTTGCAGTGTTTTGTCAAGACTCTCAATTTATCCAGATGGAGTGACAGTTCCCTCACAAAATCCATTATAAGTGCAAATATGAGACTAAGTGGGACTGGTGTTGCTAAGAAGGAGTGCAACCAGGAGCTGTAATGTTTTGAAAAGAATTATAGTCTATAATTGGAACAGAATGGATTAAATTAATTTTGGCGTGACTCCTTCAATATCAGTGGAGTTACACTTGTAATAACGTTATATGAAGAAAGCAGTTTGCCTTTCCTTTACACCAGTTGTATAAATTTCCCAAGTTGTATCTGAATTAAAATCAATGAGTTTTCAATGGAATAACCATGTAGTAGATTTTTACCTAATGCCATCTTGTACCGTAGCCACTTAAAACCTGTGAGGTCTCTGTAACTTGTTAAACTCATTGAAAAAAATAATATTAATGATTTTGATTTTTCCATGTGTATTCTTGTATGGATGAAAGGTCTAACTACCTATATAAATTTTGAGGTATCCCTTCACAGATCCTCTCATTTCTCAGATTTTTTTCCTTAAGGCCAAAGGATCTCAAAGATATAAAAAATCAGAAGTGTGTTGCGACTGAAATATCCTCTAGGGTCATGTTTCATGAAGAAAATCCTGGTAGCAAGAAGTATTACATTACTTTCCCTGAACAAGTAATCTTTTCCAGTCTCTAAAAGAAGTTCAGTTGCTTGCTGAGAAGAATGGTAGCCATGCCACAGTTATTTAAAAACTTGTCTTCACTCGGCTGCCCAGTAAATCAAGCAGTAGTAAGCAATCTAAAAGGGAAAACAAACAGTTTGTCCCTGCACACTGAAAGTGCAGCATAAGCACCAAGCTGGTAAATTCTAGTGTCATTAATCTTTTTTGTACAGGGCTCCCTGTCACCATCTCTGTGTTGGTGACACATACTCAAGTCTGCACTGGGAATGAAGAACCACTTTGAATTGTTTTGAAATCTATCTAGCTTCATGGTTGGAAAAGTTCTCTTTTTTACCCTGGCAAAATCAAAACTACTGCATGATAACAGATCACACATTTAGCTAGTAGACTGTTTTTCAACCCTCTGCCTCCCAATGTATCATAGTCCACTTTTTGTCTTCCTCAAAAAGTATTGTCGTGGTTTTGCCCCGGCCGGGGGCCGCACCCCACACAGTCGCTTGTACTTTTAAAAGGAAGGGGGAAGGAAAGTTGGGGGAAGGGGAAAAGAGAAGGAAGAAAGGAGGAAAATAAACCACAACCTAGAAACCAGAACCACGCAGGTTGGGATAAGGATAGTTTACTAAACAATAACAGAAAACTAGATATAACAATAACATAAGTTTAAAGCACAAAATAGATGAAACTGGTGATACACAATGCAATTTCTCACCAAACCACACAACTCAGGCCGCACAGCTTACAGCCCGTCCCGGACAACCCGACCGCCCCAGAAACCGCACGTCCTCGCGTTGTCTCCCCCTCTTCCCCCCAGTCCCCCCTTATACCGAACATGACGTAACTGGTATGGAATATCCTCTTTGGCCAATTCGGATCACCTGTCCTGGCTGCGTCCCCTCCTTTCTCACTAGTAAGGAAGTATGCAGAGCTGAGAAAGGTCCTTGATTGCCCGGCAACAAATCGGAAAACATCAGGGTGCTATCAGCACTATTCTCATGCTAACACCCAAACATGGCATTCCATCCACTGCTAAAAAAAAAGTTTAACTCCATCATAGCTGAAACCAGGACATTATCCACCCCTTATTCCATACCATTTACGTCATGACCAGATCCAACAATTTTCTTTGGGTACAACCAGTTTGGTGTTTCACACACCCATATATGTATGTACACATGTATGCACACATATGTGCATACAGATCTTATTCCCTCAGTCTGTGAATCATCCCTCTGAAGTTGTTGAGTTCATTTAGTCCATGATTTCCAGGCTCCATTTGTCGTAACAGTTTCTCAGGATAGTTGTATGTTCCATTGGCTCGTTGCACGCTGCATCTCAGGCTCTTGACTGATACACCTGGCATGGTCCATGCTCATAGTCTGTGGGTCAGAGTTTATTTTCAACGGGAGCAAAAAGTTCTTGAGAGGCCAGGCTTTAGTTCCATCATCATGGCACTCATTCTTCATTAACTTGTATGACTCCGGCTATAATGCTATGGTACAACATACAGCAATCATAACAATAATGAATAGACAATAATGGGTTATTTGGCAATTATTATAATTTCTACTTTATTAATTATATTGGCTATTCTCACCCAAAATCAAATCCCCTTGAGGTACACATCGAACTTCTCCATCCCTCTGCATTACCCACCAAGTACAGCCAGGTCCTTGAGCAAAAACAATTCCAGACATGGGTTTACCTTTGCCTGAAGCAGGAATGACCCAAACTCTCTTTCCCAATACACTCTTCATATGCACTACTGGCACTCTGTCTCCCTCTACAGTACGTGGAAATTTTGACTGGGCAGGGCCAGCCCGATTGGTAGATCCACTAGAGTTAACTAACCACGTGGCTTTGGCCAAGTGTGTATCCCAATGCTTGAATGTCCCACCACACATTGCTTTCAGTGTAGTTTTTAAAAGTCCATTATATCGTTCAATTTTCCCAGAGGCCGGTGCATGATAAGGAATGTGGTACACCCACTCAATGCCATGCTCTTTGGCCCAGGTGTCTATAAGAGTGTTTCGGAAATGAGTCCCATTGTCTGACTCGATTCTTTCTGGAGTACCATGTCGCCAGAGGACTTGCCTCTCAAGGCCCAGAATTGTATTTCGAGCAGTGGCATGGGGTACGGGATATGTTTCTAGCCAGCCGGTAGTTGCCTCCACCATTGTAAGCACATAACGCTTGCCATGGCGGGTTTGTGGGAGGGTGATGTAATCAATCTGCCAAGCCTCCCCATATTTATATTTCATCCACCGTCCTCCATACCAAAGGGGTTTTAACCGCTTAGCTTGCTTGATTGCAGCACATGTCTCACATTCGTGGACAACTTGTGCGATGGCGTCCATGGTCAAGTCCACCCCTCGATCCCGAGCCCATCTATATGTTGCATCTCTCCCTTGATGACCCGAGGTATCATGAGCCCATCGAGCCATGAATAATTCACCCTTACGTTGCCAGTCTAGATCTACCTGAGCCACTTTAATCCTAGCAGCCTTATCTACCTGATGATTGTTTTCATGTTCCTCCATGGCCCGACTCTTAGGTACATGGGCGTTGACATGACGTACCTTTACAACAAGTTTCTCTAACCGAGCAGAGATATCTTGCCATAAGTCATCAGCCCATATAGGTTTGCCTCTACGCTGCCAGTTGTTCTTTTTCCACTGCTGCAACCACCCCCACAGGGCATTCGCCACCATCCATGAATCAGTATAAAGGTAGAGCCTTGGCCACTTTTCTCTCTCAGCAATGTCCAGGGCTAACTGGATGGCCTTCACCTCAGCGAACTGGCTTGATTCACCTTTTCCTTCAGTGGCTTCTGCTACTCTTCTTATAGGATTCCATATAGCGGCTTTCCATCTCCGATGCTTACCCACAATGCGACAAGACCCATCAGTGAACAGGGCATATCGCTTCTCATTCTCTGGCAGTTCGTTGTAGGGTGGGGCTTCTTCAGCGCGTGTTACCTCCTCATCCTCTGGTGACATCCCAAAATCTTTGCCTTCTGGCCAGTCTGTGATCACCTCCACGATTCCTGGGCGATTGGGGTTTCCTATTCGAGCCCGCTGTGTAATTAGTGCAACCCACTTGCTCCACGTAGCATCAGTGGCATGGTGTGTAGAAGGAACCTTCCCTTTGAACATCCAGCCCAGCACCGGCAGTCGGGGTGCCAGGAGGAGCTGGGCTTCAGTTCCAATCACTTCTGAGGCGGCTCGAACCCCTTCATAGGCGGCCAGTATTTCCTTTTCTGTTGGAGTATAATTGGCCTCAGATCCTTTGTAGGCCCGACTCCAAAACCCCAGCAGTCGACCTCGAGTCTCCCCTTGTGCTTTCTGCCAGAGACTCCAGGTCGGGCTGTTCTCCCCAGCTGCAGTGTAGAGCACATTTTTAATATCTGTCCCTGTCTGGACAGGCCCAAGGGCCACTGCATGGACTATCTCGCGTTTGATCTGCTCAAAGGCTTGCTGTTGCTCAGGGCCCCATTGGAAATCATTCTTCTTTCAAGTTACATGGTAGAGTGGGCTCACAATGAGACTGTAGTTTGGGACATGCAGTCGCCAAAAACCTATAACACCTAAGAAAGCTTGTGTTTCCTTTTTGTTGCTTGGTGGAGACATAGCTGCTATTTTATTAATAATGTCCATTGGGATCTGACGACGCCCATCCTGCCATTTTATTCCTAAAAACTGGATTTCTCGCGTAGGCCCCTTGACTTTACTTCATTTTATAGCAAAACCGGCTTCTAAAAGGATTTTAATTACCCTGTTTCCTTTTTCAAAAACTTCCTCTGCTGTGTTGCCCCATACAATGATGTCATCAATATACTGCAGGTGCTCTGGTGCTTCACCCTTTTCCAGTGTATTCTGGATTAGTCCATGGCAGATGGTGGGGCTATGTTTCCACCCCTGGGGCAGACGATTCCACGTGTATTGGATGCCTCTCCAAGTGAAAGCAAACTGTGGCCTGCACTCTGGCGCCAGTGGGATCGAGAAGAAAGCATTCGCAATGTCGATTGTGGCGTACCGCTTGGCTGCCTTCGATTCCAATTCATACTGGAGCTCTAACATGTCTGGCACAGCAGCGCTCATACCTGGAGTGACTTCATTTAGGCCACGATAATCTACTGTCAGCCTCCACTCTCCATTGGACTTCCTCACTGGCCATATGGGACTATTAAAGGGTGAGTGGGTTCGGCTGATCACTCCCTGATCCTCCAGTTGACGAATCAGCTTATGGATGGGAATCAGGGAATCTCGGTTAGTACGGTATTGTCGTCTGTGCACCGTCGTCGTAGCAACTGGCACTTGCTGTTCTTCACCCTTCAACAACCCCACAACAGCAGAATCCTCCGAGAGTCCAGGCAAGGCACACAATTGTTCAATTTCTTCTGTTTCCAAAGCAGCTATTCCAAAAGCCCATCGGTACCCTTTTGGGTCTTTAAAATACCCTCTACGTAGATAATCTATACCTAAAATGCACGGAGCTTCTGGACCAGTCACAATGGGGTGTTTTTCCCAGTCCTTCCCAGTTAGGCTCACCTCAGCCTCTAGCACAGTTAGTTGTTGGGATCCCCCTGTCACTCCAGAAATACAAACAGGTTCTACCCCTTCATGATTCGATGGCATTAGAGTACACTGGGCACCAGTATCCACCAGAGCTTTGTACTCTTGTGGATCTGACGTGCCAGGCCATCGGATCCACACAGTCCAATAAACCCGATTGTCCCTCTCCTCCACCTGGCTGGAGGCAGGGCCCCTCTATTGCTGCTGATCATATTTGTTTTCCACTGGTTGCATAAAGGACTTAGAGGTCCCTTCAAAAGGATCAGGCACATCAGACATATAGGTAGGCCTTCCAGTTGGTCTAGGGAACTGCCCAGTAGAAACTGGTGCAGCCTTCTTCCTGGCAGAATCTCGTTGTGCGAATGTTTTACCCCGCAGCTCATTTACTCGTGCTCGAAGGGCTGAGGTGGACTGCATATCCCATTTCCTCATGTCCTCTCCATGATCAAGCAGGTAAAACCACAATGTACGTCGTGGTGTGTATTCTCCCTCTTGGAACGATGGACGCTTTCTCCCAGTAGCTGCAACATTGCTCCATACGGGTTGGGAGTTGGACACATTGTTGTCAAGTCGTTGAACCAGTTTCTCTACTGCTGCAATGACGGAGAGGGAAACACTGTCTTGGTATTTCCGGAGTCGGCAGGCCACCTCATTTACGGTTGGCGGATCCATATCATTCCAGTCAATTGCTGCCAGTGAATTGGTGTACCCTGCTGGTGCACTTCGTACAACCTTACGCCACATATCTGGAGTGCATAGGACTTCATCAGGATCAGAGGGAAGCCGTGAATTGTCCAGATCATAATAAATTATCTCCCGTACAGCTAATTCTCTCAGGTGCTGGACAGATGTCTCTATGCTGTTACACTTAGGTGTCTGGCATGTAATATATTCCTTTATGGGATATCTTTCCTTCACACTTGACAGTAGTCGCCTCCAGAGGCTGAAGATTTCCGGCCTCCTCCCAATTGCTTTGTCAATTCCTCCTTCTCTAGCTAGGGATCCCAACTGCTTGGCCTCTCTGCCTTCTAATTCCAAACTACTGGCCCCGTGATCCCAACATCAGAGCAACCAAGTGATAATGTGCTCACTTGGGTGGCGAGTGAAATCTTTTCGAACCTCACGCAGCTCACTCAGAGTCAGGGATCGGGTAACAATCTCTGGTTCTGCCTCATCCTGATATCCTCGAGATGATCCCGGTTGATCATCATCCTTATCCGTCACTATACGAACTGATTTCTTTGTGCCTTTCCTCTTTTGTACGGGAGCAACAGACACTGGTGTGGATTGGTTTTTCAGATCATCTGCAGTGTCTGCTGTAGAGATTACAGTAGCTGCAGTGTCGGTCACAGGGGTTGCAGTAGCTGCAGTGTCAGCCCCAGTGGTTGCAGCAGCTATAGTATCTGGCAGTCTGTTTCCTTTCCCTTCTCCCTGACAGTGCTGACAGTGCTGACAGTGCTGCCTGCTATCAAGCAGTGTTTGATAAATAGTGGCCAGAGCCCAGCACAGTGCAGTACGGTGTCCATCTCTGGGAAACCTACAGCAATTTTTCCTTAGGTATGCAGTCACTTGATCGGGGTCTTGTAGCTGTTCAGGAGTGAAATTCCAAACCATCGGGCGTGAGAAAGTACCTAGGTACTCGCCCATACTTTGCCACATGCCCTGCCACTCGCGATTATTCTGTCTCGGAGAAAGCTCTTCAGTGGTATTCATAAACCTATGCTTGATATATAACAAAAACTGAACCATCTGCACCAAACCTACCAATAGCAAAATGCTAGTTTGAATATCCCAGAGATATTGAAGATTTTCAAAAACTGCCCTTAGAGCTGTTGTATTTAGCCCAAAAGAAAAGAAAGCAGTGCCCCCACCATACCGGCTGCTGTTATTAACCCCTCCCTGTCCAAAGAATGGACAGGACAGCAAAACCTCATACAGGTACCAGCTTAAGCTCATGATCATCGATATTATTGTATCATAGACCGATATCATAAAATACACTATAATGAAGTATGGGAACAAATACGGGAGCCACAGACCTGAGAGAGTAAAGAATCCTGCCAGGATTGTATACAGCATGCGGTGGTTTTGCTGCCACAGCCTTGTAAATAAATACCACAACATCGTGACCAGAGATTGCTTAAACAACAGTGCTTATCTTAATTGCGATAGTTAGGGTCAGATCTACCGTTATCCCAACCGTTCGTGCCCCACGTTGGGCGCCAAAATAACTGTCGTGGTTTTGCCCCGGCCGGGGGTCGCACCCCACACAGTCGCTTGTACTTTTAAAAGGAAGGGGGAAGGAAAGTTGGGGGAAGGGGAAAAGAGAAGGAAGAAAGGAGGAAAATAAACCACAACCTAGAAACCAGAACCACGCAGGTTGGGATAAGGATAGTTTACTAAACAATAACAGAAAACTAGATATAACAATAACATAAGTTTAAAGCACAAAATAGATGAAACTGGTGATACACAATGCAATTTCTCACCAAACCACACAACTCAGGCCGCACAGCTTACAGCCCGTCCCGGACAACCCGACCGCCCCAGAAACCGCACGTCCTCGCGTTGTCTCCCCCTCTTCCCCCCAGTCCCCCCTTATACCGAACATGACGTAACTGGTATGGAATATCCTCTTTGGCCAATTCGGATCACCTGTCCTGGCTGCGTCCCCTCCTTTCTCACTAGTAAGGAAGTATGCAGAGCTGAGAAAGGTCCTTGATTGCCCGGCAACAAATCGGAAAACATCAGGGTGCTATCAGCACTATTCTCATGCTAACACCCAAACATGGCATTCCATCCACTGCTAAAAAAAAAGTTTAACTCCATCATAGCTGAAACCAGGACAAGTATGCACTGTGACTTAATGCAAACTTACATTAAAGTATGTCAAGTCCTCAAACAAGGCTTTATGAAAACAGTTTCATATCTGTTTCATTTCCATTTACTGTATGCATATTCTGGTGCATTTCCTTTATGTCCTAAACCTTTATTTCTAGTTGCTACTACCTAAAAGTAATAAAAAGTGAAATGTTTAGTATCTAGCCTGTAATAGTCCTTTATTAGCTAAAAGGCAGGTAAACAGTGTGCTTATATATTAATTATAAAACGTAGCCTTTTCCCCAATCCTCCATCAGGTTCTTCCATTCCCTTCAAGCACAACCTATTTTTCTGTCCTCAGTGGAAGGGTCATGTAAATATCAGAGCAAAAGCACCGCAACAAAATCTGTTAAAATCCTAGAATGATACCAATGGATGAATTATCTATGCAGAGTGCTTAATTTCTTTCTTTTTAATGTGCCGTCAGAGCTCATACCATTCAGAAAATTTAATTGAAGGTGATTATAGGAGCAGATGAGCCGTAGGATAGAAATTATATTATGCTCATTGTTGGATAGGTAACCTGGGCACCACTGAGTCTTGAAGAAAAAAAAATATTATTTTTACATACTAAAAAATGTGCATTAAAAGATTTAAAAGCAAAGTAGTCAGACTTTAGAAAACTGAGATCTAATCTTACCTTGGTAAACTAAGCCCATTCAGCAACTGAAGAAGGTAAAGGGAATTCCTTTCTCAAGAGACATATTCCAGCTTCTTTATGAAAAAGAAATAATTACTTGCATAGTGTCAAGTCTGCTCATTAAACCAAAAGCACATTGTCCTGGAACCTGAAATGTGTGTTGGTAGAGGGTAAATCAGAAAATTCTGAGGTTGTAGGGAATCAGCACATCTTTTCTTAACCTATTGCCAGAGTCACCACTGCATCACCAGTGCAACGAATGAATGAAATTAAATCAATGGAAGACATTCTATGGCTAAAATTTGAAAATATCAGAAGTTATATTTGATTCTCCATCTTTTGGAAAAACAAACAAATAAATTCTTAAAAACATTTGAAAAGATTGGCACTTTATTTTTTGTGTAAAAATGCTTATCTGTGATGTACATTACTGAAACAATACACATAATAAATACAAAGACAACAAAATAATTTCTCTTGTTTCAGTATGTTCCACTGAGTATATGGATCAAAACCTCCAGAGAAGATTAAAAGCATCAATGATAAAACTCTGGTCTTCATTTTTTTGTAAATCATAGAATCATAGAATATCCTGAGCTGGAAGGGACACATAAGGATCAGCAAGTTTAACTTCTGGCTCCACATAGGGCCAGCCAGGTCAGAGCATGTGACTGAGTGCATCGTCCAGATACTTCCTGAACTCAGCCAAGCTCGGTGCTGTGACCACTTCCCTGAGGAGCCTGTTCCAGTAAAGAACCTCCTCCTAATATCCAACCTAAACCTACCCTGTCTCAGCTTCATACCATTCCCTCAGGTTCTGTCACTGATTAGTGCCTGCCCCTTTCCTCCCCCTCGTCAGGAAGCCATAGAGCACAATGAAGACTCCCCTCAGTCTACTCTTCTCCAGACTGTACAAACCAAGGGACGCATAAGACTTCCCCTTCAGACCTGCCACCATCCTCATTGCCCTCCTCTGGACACTCTCCAATATTTTTGTGTCCCTCTTGTACTCTGGCACCCAAAACTGCACACGATACTCAAGGTGAGGCAGCACCAATCGTGGGACAATCACCTCCCTGGACTATTGGCAATGCCTTGACTGTTGCACCCCAGGATATGGTTGGCCCTCCTGGCTGCCTGAGCACACTGCTGGCTCATTTTTAACTTGCTGTAGACCAAGACCCCCAGATCTCTCTCAGCCTGGCTGGCCTCAAGCTTCTGATCCACACAGTCTGTATGTGCAGCCAGGATTGCCCCTTCTCAGGTACAGAATCTGGCACTTGCCCTTGTTAAAATTCATGCTGTGATTCTTCTCTGTAATTTTAATTTATACCATGAAAATTTTCTTTAGAACTATCTGTGGGTTACTCAATTTGGTTTCTGTATGACAACATGATAGAAATTCTCATCATTTTATACTGTGAAAGTATGGTCAATTTGTACCCCGATGGAGGGCTATGCTTTCTTTTTTTAATGTTTAATTTAGGTATCTTAAATTAGTAGAAATGCAAACAAGAAAGAGAATATAGTTGGAATACTATATAGCACTTAATCAAGTAAAAAAGAGAAGAAATTCAAAAATATCTACTTAAAAACAGTCTGCCTGAGTTAACAACATGCCCAAACATTTCCTATCAAAAGAAATGTAATACATTATCTCATGAAGTCCAACAAAGCCAAGTGCGTGGTTCTGCTCATGGGTCAGGGCAATCCCAAACACAACTGCAGGCTGGGAGGAGAATGGACTGAGAGCAGCTCCCTCCCTGGCAGTCTTCATGGCCAGGTTGGATGGGTCTTTGGGCAACCCGGGCTAGTGGAGGATGTCCATGCCCATGACACAGACTTGCAACTAGATGATCTTTAAGGTCCCTTCAAACAAGAACCGTTCTATGATTCTATGATCTTCATATAATCCAAATCATATATATGTTGATTTCTCATCTTTTTTTAAAAAAACTCAATAATATTACAAATATTAACTAAATTAAAATATTTTATGCAGACATATCTAAGAATTTTTTAATTTATATTAAAATGATACACATCTTCAGAATAATGCAAACTAAGATGTAGGTCTTCATTAAAAATATCAATGTTTTATAGGGTTAAGTGATAGCAATGACAGCTGTCTTTGTTAATCCACACGAAAACTTATAGAAATATATTTACTAGTATCAGGCTAGACCTAGTCTAAAGTAAAACTCCCAAACAGTGGGTAGTTAATGCAGTCTAGAACACTGAATCACAAAGATGGCACCACAAAAGCCAATGACAAAGTTTTCATTCTGTTTAACCTCCATTGTATTTGACATTATAACTTTTTTTTTTTTCCTTCATCTAAATGTATTTAACTTACTGTATTTAACTGAGTAGACTACATACCATAAAATGTACTGCAAGGGAAAAGGGAATATATCTATCGTGACATACAAGATACTACTTTGAAATGTCATTCTTTAACAATAAAATGTTGAAATAGCAGCAGTTAGACAAATACTTCAGTGAAGGTAAGTCGTAATAGTTCACTGTGCTTTATGACACATCCTTGTAGAATGTAATTCCAAAAAAAGAAAACATGCTTTTCTTTATTATCATGTCCTTTTTTTTTTTCCTCAAATGAGGTTTTATGGTGTGAAAGAATTTTAAATTAAGAGCTTGGATTGTAGGCTATATGGCACCTTTGCTGGAGATAGGTACGGAAGCCAAGGTAAATGATCAAACCCACTGCAACTACAGTTATTTAGGTGTGTTTTGAACTACATAATAGACTTGCAGCCAGGTGTACAGTCTGCATGTTCAGGTATGTTTTGGTCCTATTTTAGTGCATGACAAACTGGTTTATTTGCTGTCTGGGTGTGGAGGAAAGGCTGATTCACTGCTGAACCCCTGAACAATTGCAGCATGTCCACAACCGCAGCACACACTCAAAAATTTCCATTCCCTTGAAAACTGAAAAAAATTACACAAATGCAGTCCTGACATCTTTATCTATCATACATACACCCACAGGTTATTTTTATCTTATTCTGCATAATGCTGATGAATTCTGTGTATAGTTCAATTCCATGGTTCAAGCTCTTACCTGTACTGGTGATGAAGTCTGCATCTAAATTAACAAGAATTCTGGCCTGATATCTGAAGTGCCCCTATTTCAGGGTTTTGCTGAAGACGTTGCGATTATATGTTTTAAAAATGATCAGATTAAGTCCAGTCTCGTTCCAAAGATTAGACCAGGTCCTTTAGTTCCATTTCCTCCTAAAGGAATCCAGTTTATGGACTCCATAAAATGAAGCAAAGTACTGATACTGGAAATTTGCTTCAAAAGTACACTTCTGGTTTGAAATGCTGTATTAAATGTTGATATTTCAACATGTTTACACCTCAAATTGAACTAAATTCAGGAAATCGCAAAATATGTAAATTAAAATTAACTAAAATGTTCCAGTCAAAAATCAGCCTAGCAACATAGCATCTCTTAGGTACTCCATTTCATTCTTCCCAGGGCTATATACATGTGTATACACAGTATATGGACTATATTCTCTCAGTAGTCAATATTTTTCATGGTACAGATGCTTCAATGATTAAATTAGCTCATTTAAGATGGGAGCTTCTGAAGTTGATAAAGGAGTTGGTAGTAAATCAAGTCCAACAGTGTGTGTCATGCTGGCAGATCAAAACAGAATTTTAAATTCTGGCTGATCGAAAATAAAATGTTACTTCTTGGCTTTATTTATATTCTGACAAACTAAGTCTTTTTACATGGAAAACATAATTTTTGATAAAATGCATTTAAAAGAATGTGCATAATAACAAACTGTTATGTTTACATTTTTAATCAGGCTTGATTTATTCCTTATTGATAATCAACATGGTTTTGTCAGTTTAGGTGACAAACAGCAGTGAAAACTGCTTCCATCTTATTCCTTGAATAGATAATAAGTTCAGCCAAAAAGAATTGACTCCCTTAAATAAGTGGGCTTGTTTGAACATGTTAAACAAACCTTGATGCTAGTTGCACTTGTGCTTTTAAAGGACATACTGTCCAGTATTATATTAAGTATTTTTCAGAATACTAACTTAAGCCTAAAGGTTGGCAAATAATGTTTTGAACAAGCTGAAGTAATAGATCTGGGTTAGGGAAAGTCTCCTCTTTAACTAACTGCCTATTTTACATCTGGACCCTTCTCCCCAGCTACCCAATTTCACACCACATCCCACCATATGCACCCCCACTATTTGCACTGCAGTGTAAACACACAAACTTAAGCTGATTGTAAAACATCTTCCCTACCTTTCTGTGCTATATCCAAGTCAAATAAGCGATGAGTTGCATGCTGTGAGCTATTGATCTTTGTGCAAGCTGAAACTTGTAATGAATCGCACCCACAGTGTGGACAAACCAGTCCTGATCCACTGGGGCAGTGTGTGTGATTGAAAGCTAAAATCCATACACTTAGACACTGCAAACAGTGAAACCCCTAAAAACCTTGAAAAATGGGCCCTTGACCTGGATCCTCCCAGGGCATTCCAAGAGGGTGTGAGCCCTGTGGGTTGGGCATAATGCTCATCAGGACAAGGCAGCTTTACAGAGCACCTTCAACATGAATACTGACTACACCTGTCAATGTGGAGCTGTGACAGGCTCACCTCTATTGGTCTTCCAGATTTGGCAATTCCTAATAAATTTTTTATTAAAATAGTGCAATTAACACATAAAATGTTTTCAGCTGTCAAAAAACATTACTCTAAACATCTTAAAGTGGATTTCTATGATGAATTATTACAGCACTGTTTTAATGGGATGCTTGCAATTTTACAACCTGGAGGCTGTACAGTGATTTACCCAATGACCTGCAAGAAAGCATACTTTTTTTTTCCTTGATAAAAACAATTGTCCATGTATCTTTAAAACTAAAAGAAGCTTATACAGTTGCTAGTTATGATCAGCCTACATACACCTTAAAGAAAGCAAATGTCAAGGCAGATCTCTAGGAACAAGGAATGATCTAAGGTCATTCTGGTGTGAATGATAGTATAGTTTGGAAAGAGGCAAATTTAAAATGGAGTTACGGTTACTGGAAGATGAAATGCTCAAGGCGAATCTCTCAGTGTAATGTGGCAGTGAAAATAGTAAATGCCGTTCCTAGGCTGCATTACACGAAAGAGCTAACTCTAAATCAGCCAGAAAGCAGATTAGAAAATGGGTCTCCCACATCTCAAATGAGTTTTCTAACTACATGTTATTCTAAAACAAGTCTCCTTGAATCTTTGTTATTGGAATTAAATTATTTCTGAGACAGAGTACAAATGATCGAAGCCTCTAAGGCTGTCAGACATTGAGCTGAAAGGGAGTTTATCTGCATTTCCACACTACTGCAATGAATGTTTAAATATTCATAAACTGTAGAATAGTGTCAACAGAGAAAACGTAGAACATCTCTTACATGCGCAGACTGTGTACCTCGTAACTTCTGATAAGTGAGAGCTGTGGTTTCATGTTTCCTCAGGCAGAAGTGACACTGCGGCTAGCTGAGAATTTTCCTTCCTAGCACACAGCTAAAAATAGGTCTTCACAACCTCTACTATCAATATAACCACTAATAGAGGTGATTATTATTTTACTTAAAATCTTTGATATGTTCAAATGGCATTGGTAAATTTTTCGTAGACAACCAAACTCCTTTTCTAATTAATCCAAAATATTTCTTATTCACTCTGCTTGGAAGGCAGTGTTACCATTTAGCATAAATGAGCCATCACAGGGAAACTGTCTTTCTCTTTGGAGATACTATACAACAGTTCTGAGACTAATCATTGTCCTTGGAAGACATACCTTGTTGTGAGAAACTAATAGAGAATCATAGAATCAAAGCATCATAGAATGGTTTGAGGTGGAAGGGACCTTAAAGATCATCAAGTTCCAACCACCCTGCCATGGGCAGGGACACCCCTCACTAGATCAGGCTGCTCAAGGCCCCATACAACCTGGCCTTGAATACTGTCAGGGAGGGGGAAGCTACCACCTCCCTGGGTAACCAGTTCCAGTTTCTCACTGCCCTCATAATAAAGAATTTCTTCCTAATATCCAATCTAAATCTACCCCCTTCCAATTTAAAACCAACCTACACTGGTACCTGGGATTGTTCTTCCCTAGATGCAAGACCCTACACTTGCTTTTGTTAAATCTCAAACGTGTCCTCCTTGTCACTTACAGAATCATATGGAATGATCATGATTGCTGGTAGTATTTTAGGACGTGCAGCAGAAACGGCTATGTTAGATATGATATGAAAAATAATGGCAGACACATTCTCTGTCCTAGAAAACCGAGAGTCTGTGAGGTTCAGAATTTTGAATGGCTTGCAATTCATTCAACTCAGAGCCAACCTAATAAAATTTAAGGAAAGGCTTGTCTATCTACCTGGGCAAAACAAAACAGTGTTTGCATGCCTTTAATTCTCAGTCCCTCAGAGACAATTTTTATGATATGCTTTGTGGTAATCTAAATAGTTAGAAACCGAAGAATCTTTAAGTATCAGTCATGGGGTTCATACTGATAAATGTCCTTTGTGGAAAATGAAGTTGATTTGTCACCTGCTGAACACTGAAGAACGTATTGTTTGCTGAGCTAACAAAAAGAAGAAAAAGTTTTCATTTAAGGATTAAGATGGGCTATATCCCATTTATTTTACTCACTGGGATAGTCCTGTGCAATGCATGCAACTTATTTTTTAACAGAAAGATTTTTTAACCCACAAGGTAACAGCAGCTGAAAAATACTGTTCATGAATGAAGAATTGCCATTTGTACACTATTTTATTCAGAGTGGAGAATAACAAAGGTCTATATGACTGGCTGTAATCCTGTGGTATGACTATTTGAGGCATACTACCCTTCTGTTTTAAAACAGCAACATGAGGAATTTTTGTTTAGTTTTAGTCAAAACTGCATGCCTCAGGAATCCATACATTTCTTTTTTCTTTCCCTTTCTTTCCTTACTAAGATACCTATCCTCTGGGACCAAATTCAGTTGCTGGTTTTTTTCCATCAAAGTCATTAATATTTTTTGATTGCAGTAAATGTTGACTCACAGCTGATGAAATCTCCAACTCAGCTAAATTGTGTCCCGTGCTATTTATTTATTAATATTTCTCTTTTAATTATTAATGTTCTTACAATTGCTCTAAGCAAAACAATTTAAAAAGTGATGGAAGCTATACAATCAGGAGTATGACAAATAGTTGGACAAGTGAAAGAAAACATCTCAGCAGGACAGTGTAATGGCAGATGAGCATTAATTTTTCTTAATCAAAATCAAATCAAATTGTGGCTCTGCCAAATACCACCACCAATATACTGAGGCAGAAGAAAAGAAACAAATACTGCAGAACTTAGAAAACTGTGTTACTTACTGTGAACATACCCAATTGACTAGAGGAATCTTTTGGGTTTTTTTTAATTGCAACCTGGTTTTGATCTTATGAGACCGTAATTCTCAATGCTTCAGATTCAATGCAGTTAATTAATTAACTTCACTGAGTCAGTTGCATAGTAAATGAATACAGATTTGACATTTAAAAGGTATCCTTTTAGAATTCATTGTACAATGCAAAGTACATCTAAAGTTAGTGGAATGTCCTACAGAATTGAATCGGGATAAAATGAAGAGGGTCTTGTATAGATAAATGACTTATAGTCTACAAAATTTATGATGATGTTCTTTTTTGTGTAACTGAAAGTTTTTAAACGTCCCTTCAAATATATAACTGTAACTTTTAAAAGTTATAAACAGCATGCTTGTGTCAATAAAAATGTATAGGGCGTTTTCATAAGGTTTTTACTATTATATAGTATAGTCATGTGATGTTAAATAAATATAAATTAAGAATTCATAGCATAGCATTGCCTCATTTATATAAGGAATAATCACAGTTATTTCTGTGTGACAAGCCAAACTGTAGGAAACAATTTAATCTGATCCTTTTTCAAAACCTGCAAGACAAAATCATCTAGGCATCCACCTTTTCTTAGATAAATTGTGCTTTTACACATTTGCTTTTTCAAGGTGTTTGTCCATGCAAAGAAATAGCAGGTGATAAAGCTTTGGGCCTGTAGCAAAAGCATGCTTTATTAAATGAGCATAGCAAATATCCTCAAGACTGAGTCCTTCTGCAGGAAAGTCACTGCAAGAAAGTGACTACTATATGTTGTAGATAGGGTTTAAATGTAATCTAGTCATAGAGCTGGTGAGGCTTATCAACTGCAGAAGATTGGACACATGGGAATCTTTGACTGCAGCAAATGAGAGAGCCTAATTGCTACAGAGGTTAGTGGTTGATTGAACTCTTAACTGAATAAAACTTCAGTGTTTAATCAACTGATTTGATCAAACTCATATTTCTTGCAGCCTCTTAGCACTACAGTTATTCCAAACTCCTCCAGTACTTGTTATTCTTTTTCCCAATAATTCTTGTTTCCATCTACGTAAACTATCTTCAGTGAATAAGAACAAAACATTACTTTTGGCTTGTGCTGTATGTACTGTCATTGCTCAGAATAGGCCCATGGGTTCTGAGACTGCAGCTCTAGGTCTGTTGGGCTGACTCTGTGTACTCTGTACGGGGTGGCACAGACCCAAGTTCCTTAGCCACTGGAACAAAAAAAATATGACAAAAAATAATAGACAGAAAAAGACTGCATGACTCTATAAACTTCATTTTCTTAGGTGAAAAAGCTAACATTTGAGACAGTTAAAGGGCTCTGGTGCTTCCAAAGATACATAGCAGCTAACAGGCACAATTTGAGAACTGCTTTTTTATACAAAGGTATATACATTTCTTCTAAATCTCCTCAAGGCCTCTGCTTTGGGTCAGGGGCTCAGCTGTTTCTAGGAATGTGCTCTAAGGCTTTTACAGATGTTATGAAATTTCTTGCTGCTGTTAGTATTGCTTCACTTTCAGTTATGTCAGTAACTATGTAAATGCCAGAGTGCAAAAAGCCACCTGCCCTTGCTATTACTCAACCTGTGTAAGGGCAGATTTCGCTCTACTTAAAGGCTTGCCTCTTTCTAGTGCTATACTTCTAGAACAGCCTGTCTTATTAAAAAAAATTGCAGCAATAGACAGTGTATCGTTGGCTGAAAAGTGTATTAGGGATGTATGAGATAAATGCTGGGGTACAGAAACTGTGGGAATGAGATTGGTAACAAGGGTGAAGGTCTAAGGATTCTTATTTTGCAGTGAGCTGCTAATAAGACTTTTTAATCCAAATATAGATGCCTACAAAGTGCATTCAGAGGAAACAACTGTGGATCATGCTGTTATTCAGATGATTACACAGGTATGCTAGCAGTGCAATGATAATCACTGCTTTGTTAAACTTAGTGAAAAAAAAAAAGTCTGGATTACTTCTTTCATCCTCAGCAAATACAGGAAAATCACAGATAGAAGATATTTCCTGTACTGAATGAAATGCAGTTAATTCTACCTTTAGGAGACTGCATGAGTATTTTTTTTTTTTTAAGTGCAGAAACACGCCCCCTAAAGTTTGTATGTTTCCTGACAGTTACAGGTTTTCTTTAATGTGAGATTTAAAATCCCTAGTAAAAATACATAGTTAAGAAAAATATTTAATAGAATCGACAAAATGGCAGAGAAAATCACAAGAACAAACTTCTGGAACAGAAGCAGTCTGGTGAAGATGATCACTCTTCCTGTATTTCATTATTAGCAGAATAATTGCATAGCTGTTGTTGTAACTATAAGGAATCTAAATTATAGCCATACATGTTTCCACTGAGAAATACAGCCCTAAATCCCACTAAGGGCAGTCTTTCTCAAATTGCCTCTGGTGTTGACCTCCATATTTCGGGATAAATTTTTTCCTGATTTACCATCAAATAGAGATGGTCATCTAGTGTAACAAAAGGGGGACTAACTCTAACAGTAGATCAGATCTGTGACCTTGTTTCCCTGTGTCTTGAAATACTCCAAAAATGGAGATTCTCCAACTTACATGAACAACCTTTTCTAGATCTGCATCTTCTGTCCCCTCAGCCCCTCAAAAGACCTCTCTAATGTGCAGTTTGAGTCTTTCAAGCTGTTATTTGTGTCTTTTTGCTCCTTGATTTATTATTTTCCACTTGTGAAAAAGGTTTTCTTCCACTGTCTGTTTTACTTTGTTTTGTTTTGATTTGTTTTTTTTCATAAAGCCAAACTTTAAATTATCTGTGTATTTCAAAATGGTTTGTTCTCATATTTTGGTTATATGGTGGCTCTAGCCAGTGAAAAATAATATGGTTCTCTACCTTGAAACATAAATTAAATGATCAGTGTGCAAGAATAAAATCTATACTAATATACTAAATGAGATCTATTCCATAATACTGGAGCCAACAGCAGTCTGACTATATCTGTGACACTAAACTTTCTCAGTGTTTAATACAGTGTGACCTGATATCAGATGGCACATTGTATAAGATTCCTGGCTATGATCTGTCTGAGCTGGGCCTAAACGGAACTTGAAAACATTTTGAAATGTTACTTAACCTGAGACCCCTAAAGTCACTACCTAACATTCTGGGAGAAATTAAGTAAAATAATATTTAAAAAAAACCCAACCTATCCTAAGGTTGATTTTTAAGTTTCTGCTTAGCATTAGTTTATCTACATAATGTATTTACATACATTTCTTACTTGCTTCTGAAAATTGTTTACTTATGGCAGTCAGAAAAAGAGAATGGAGGATAAGTATTTTGTATGTGAATTGATGTTGTTAACAACGACCATCAAGGTCTTCTTGTGAAATGAAGCACTTCAGAGGAAGAGGCTAAGTTTCTCAGGTTAGGAATCAGAAATTCTTCGTTCACTTCTGTTCTGTCATTGACTTTGAAGAAGCCACTTCATTACTCCATACCTCAGGTTCCACACCTATAAAATGTGGTTATTACTTCTGCTCTTTAGTTTCAGGCCCTGCGCAACTCTCACAACACTGAATGATAATTCTCAAAGAAGCCAACAGGGACACAAAAATTGCTGTATGCTAAACATTTGTGAGATGCCAACAACCAGACCCAGAAATGCTTTCTTCATGTAACAGTTTTATTTTATACCATTACATAAATTTTAAAAAAGTAATAATATTCTTTCTAATGACCATTGATGATTTTTCAACAGGATTTTTTAAATAAAACAGGAGTTTTTAAATTCCCTTCCCCTAAGGAAGGGAAGAAGCCCTGCTTTAGAAAAGACAAAATGTATGTTCCAATGAAGAGAAATCATCGGAAGAATATTAAACCCTTTATAAAGAGAGGAGAGCAATGATGGAAAATTTGCCAATGTGTAAGAAAAGGAGAGGAAATATTCCTTGCAAATACATAAGAGTTCATAGAGTGGGTAAAAGAAGATTAAGTCGTCATACTGACAAGAATCTTGCCAAAGAATTTCAAGAAGCTGGAGACTGAAAACCATCCTCAGTGGGTGTCATTCCTCCCTTGGTTACTGCTGTGTAATACCAAAGGAAAACCAGATCCTAGATCCAGAAGTATTCTTTACCAGCTGCATGAAAGGTGCATGCAGGGGAAGGTTTCTAAGAAGGTGCTTACATCTAAAGTAGTGTCTATGGTACTATTTTTTTCTAATGAGCATTTATACAATACTTTTTACCTTAGTTTCTGAAGATGAACTTGAGGAATGAACATTAGTCAAAAAGTTTAGATTTTGAAGAACAGGTCTGAACCTGCATCTTACACCAGGTTTTGCAGCTTCTGCTTTGTGTCTGGTTCATTTTGCTGATAACTGAACATAGTTCTTTCTTTCCCCAAGCCTATGGTAAATCTAAATAAAATTTCTCAGGGCTAGTACGGGCTAAGGAAGGCCATGATAACATAAGCACTGCATTATTAGAAGCTGGTCATTTCTGGAGATCGGAAGAGATATAAAAAGAATGTGTATGTTAAGGAAATTAAATCCAGGAAATTTAAAATAAATAATTGTGGGGATAAATTATTTGAAAATGTGAATTTTCAAAAGTAAACAATGGCAGAAAATTAATGAAAAAGCTATAATGGTTTCATAACTTGTTATATTAAACTAGACAGAATTATTACAAATGCTACCATGTAACTAGCAAATGAAGAACTGTCACTTATTCCAATGATGAGCAAGGAGAGAAGACAAGTAAATCTTGCAGTCACGAGTTATCAGAGGGGTAACAGACAAAGATAATAAACATATGATTTTGCCTTTAAAGCAGAGGATGACTGTGAAAGCAAACATATCTTCTACATTGTCAGAACGGACATTGAAATCATATAAGATTAATAGTTTCAGGGATTCCAGAGTCAACTGAGAAAGAAAATCCATAAATTTATTAAGGAACCTCTGGTAGCTCTTGGAACTCTATAAATTTTTTTGTCAAGGTTACAAAAGTAATATGTGAATAAAAAAGATGGAAGATGCACAGAGGTAGTGACTTGTTTGTTCTTCAGCGCACCTATTTCACCCCTTCATAAACTGAATGCATGATGTGTGCAAGTCCAATGCAGTCAAACTGAGGTTGGACTTGGAGGAGGACTTAGCTCTACCAGCCAAGTTGTATCTCAGATTTTCTTGGAGGCTTAACAGTATTTTAATAGCGCTAATTAATACAGAGCAGAAACCAGGGCATGTGCTGACCTTCTAGTTCTAGCACCACCAGTTAAGTCATTCTGGTCAGTGGAACAATCCCTCTTCTGAGGCTGGAAATATTTCCTTTTAATAATTCATCCTAGAATTTGACTGCTGAGTGCCATAAAGACAGGAACTAGAACAGTTATTCAGACATTTGTTATTTCATGTCCACAGACAACTTCTCTTCCTAACCAATCATTGAATCATGTCACAGTAGCATAATTCCTAGGTGTGCCTGACAGAAGATGCCAAGCTTACTTCTATCAGTAATATTAATGTCAAATTGATTTCTTGCTGATGTATGATGTAGTCTTCAAAACATACCATGTTAGAAAGAAAATACCTTATTTTGGATCCTCACCATTTACCCATTTACAACACATCAGCAAATAATGAAGTGTGACAGCAGCAAATATGTAACATATAAACCTCACAATACAGCTCTTGTTAGCTAGAAACCACCCAAACAAATAGAAATGTCAGGTGAAGAAACGCATAGTTTACAAAGATTGAGGCCGCAATTGATATAGGAATAGAGTTTCATCTGCAGTTTAAATGGCATAGCCTGTGCCTATATAGCTGCATTGGATGGGTGGGTAGGTTTTGTGCAGATAGATAGAATACCTGAATATCTCTAATATGTGAATATTACTACAAATATATATTTCAAAAATAATAATAACTAAAAAATAAATAGATGCATAGGTGTTACAATTCACACTTCTCTCATTACCGAAGGTACTTAATTCGTAAACCTAAACAAAACGTTATGCTGAGTTTTGTTTCTGCTTGGAAAAAAAAAATAACAAACCAAATCAAACCAAAAACCACAAAACAAAACACAGCAAAATCCTAAAACACTGGTCTTAAAAAAATGTGTTGTGATCCTGATGTTATGTAGCATAATATCTAGTCATGCTTTTACTTTATGTTGCTTCTTTTAACAGCACCAAAATGTTTTGTGATGTATCTGCTTTTATTTTTTAATGAGTTAGTGACAGCAAGGCAGGCAATGTTTAAGAAACAACTTCCATTTTCTAACTGCATCAATTCATGGAGTCACCCTTGCTTTTTCTTCTTCTAAAAGTGTGTACTAAGAAATCGACACAATTAGCAAAAGAAGTCTTTTTATGTAGTGAAATGCTACCAAAGTGCAGGTGCTAGGATAAACTGTGCCATACTGGGGACCATCCAACTTCAGTAATGCCAGTACTTGAGGATGAAAAATCAATTAGTTTGAATGGTCTCAGATTTCAGGCCTTTTAAAGAGCTCTGTGCTTCCATGCCTAGAAATTTAAAGACATTACCAGTGGCACTCTGAAAGGCAGTGCTTACTTTATAATCACAATTTCAGTAAGGAAAACCAAAAAAAAGAAAACACTGATCAGATCAGCTGTAAAGAAAAAAAGAGAAAAAAAGAAAAAAAAAAAGGAGGAAAAAGAAGAAAAACATTATCTGGCAGGAACTTTCCCATTTTCCCATTACAGATCATTACATGAAGTTTCTTGGGAACTATCAATCTTGAATTTTTTTACACTGTCTTTGCATATTCTTCTGTAAAATATTTATTTTTGTTGTTGCTGTTGTTGGGTAAAAGGTAATTCAGTCACTGTACTGGAAGTAAATATTTGACCAGTCATGCCCTAGAGGTTTGAAACAACTGGACAATAGACAGAGGGAGTTTTCTTCCATTTTTTTTTTTTTTTAACTCAACTAATTATGTTACAATCAAAAGGAAAGGAAAATCCGGATTTTCTGGTTTTTTCCTCTTCAATATCTTCTTCATCAAATACTAAGTCTGCGTGGCTCTAAATACTATGGCTTTTTGGCCCCCATGCAAAGTTTGATTTTAAACTCTTTTGATTAAATTTTACTCAAGTGCTGCTTTCATGGTACTTCAAACATCTTACATGATTTGTGTGGAGAAAATATTTTCACAAAACTGTCCTGTGATTTGTGCCAAGTCTCTGGAATTTCATTGTTAAGAATTGCTGGCAGAGCTGGCAAGCACCTACATGAGTGCCAATTTTCCCTTTAGTTCATGGAAGTCCAAAACTGCTTGTCAGGCCTAAAGTCCCAATCTGACGTTAGTGGACTCAGGTATGGCTACCTCTTTCACAGACCCCTAGTTATAGAGGAAGAGACACTCAAGAGCATGAAGCAAGAGTTTGAACTTGAAACCCCCTAATCCAGTCACACTTTTTCCCCAATCAGAATTTAAATATTTATATGCCAGTGTAATATCTCCAACTGGCATGATCAGAAGAGCAAATAGCTTTGTAATTTTCTTTCACATATACTATCATCCTGTAAAATGCTCTGTTTTCCAGAAATCCACATCTGCTAATGAAAACCCATGGTTTTGGATTTTTTTTCTTTTTTTTTTTTTTTTTGGCCAGATCTAATATTGTTGTGTCATGCTATAGCTACTGCTGCTGAAATTGTTGTGCTGTAGAACCCATAAGCGTAGACTATATTAGACACAGAAGTACCATCAAGGTTTGCGTGAGAGTGATCTGGCATGCTGAGGCAATGAGGCATAAGTGGAAACAGAAACTTCAATTGCCTGTCTCACATCCCTGGGGTGTTGTGAGGCAAAGTACAGCTAAGCCATGCTTCCGACACCTCAGATCTCAGGAGTATGTTATCCAATTATCTCATGGCAACCACCCCTTTAGGGCTCTCTGTCTGCTATTAGGAAACACTTTGATGGTGGGTGGAAAAAGATATTTTTGGAAGTGGAGGAAGAAGTTGTTTAGAAGAGAGAATTACAGTAATCAGTGCATTGTGTTGCTAAGTTGGAAAAGGGAGACAAAACATTGTTCTAACTTCGTTGGCTTTGGTAGCTGTTAAGAAAAATGCTTCAGCCTAGGAGTTTCTCCAGCATTTCACGAGAATTCAGATTAAATTTTCTTGTACAAGACTAAAAAATTATTAGGTGTTGTAAGAAACTGAATAAACTGCTGTAGGCTGAGTTCACAAAGTAAGCTTTGTAACATCAACTTTTCCTGCACTCGCCGTGCTACAACTGTGATGCAACTTGTTCCTCTCTCCACAGTACAGTAGGTTTGTACTATGCAACATTTACTGCCATAAGATGACATTATACTTTACCATAGTAACAGTGCTTGTTAACCACATATTCACATCAACAGTTAGAGTATTGCTGTGGCAGCGTGATAAAATTATGAAAGCCCACACACATTTCTGGCAAAGGCCATGTACGGAAACACAGAGTCGGAGGCAGAACAGGTTGACATGAAAAGAAATAAAACATTGGAGATCAGTGTCTCCTTAAATGTGAAGATGGGAGAATGATGAGAGTTGTTCATGACTTCTGCAAGGCTTCTGGGCTATGCTGCTCTAAAATGCACAGGGTGCAGACTTCACCTGGGCACCCATATAGACACAGGCCAAATTTTAAAGCAATGGCCCAGCTACTTTATGGTGGTAGCGGTAGTCCCCAGCTTTTTGTTCTATCAAACATTTATGTATCTTCCCCTACCATATACAGGATTATTACTGGAAAGAAAGTAGGCATTCAGCTCAGATACTTCAGCACACCGTCCAGCATCCTGGCCTGAAGCCATTTATATTGGCAGTTTTATAAGATGTGGACTTTTGACTGAGGTAAGCTAAAGTACAGACATGGTCTATTTCAGGAGAACTCTGCTTTATGGTGGCAGAGACGTGGTGCTGACAGTAATTTAAACCATGTTTAAAGATGATTCACCATAGCTATATGAAAGATTATTGGAATGTTACAAATTTTCGTGTTATCAACATATTTTTTCCACACTTATGTTAACGGTAATGCAACCCATCCCTATGAAGTTCAGATTTAAATACAGATTTGGCTCTGAGTTTTCACACTATCAATTTCTTTCTTTGTTGATATTTAGTAACAGTGGATCTTCTTAATGAAATTTAGGTTATTGCTTTGGGAACAAACTCTTGAAATACCCTGCCTACTTCTCTATTCAAGATTGGCTGGATATCCTATTGTTGGCCTCTTGCTAAAACAAGCAAAAAAAATTAGAGATACTGAGCTTTAGATAAGTTTTAGTCAGCAAAGATTCAGACAGGCCATTTCCTCGTTCACTTGAGTATTCCTCTCTTCTTTTTAAGCCAATTGAATGTTTGGTATCTGGCGACTATCTATAAATTACATGCTGATGCAGCACCCTTAGCTACAGCCCAGGAGACTTTCTTAATCTGGACAGAAATCTAAACTTTCTTTCCACACAACTACAGGATATACGACCTCAAACTCCTGCTCAGATTCAAATCCCCATTAGAGCATGGGACAGATACAAAGAAGCATGCAGGAGGCCCCCCCATTATCCTGGACCTAACTATGACATACACTACATAGAAGCTCTTGACATTCCTTTTTGTCATTTCCATGCTCAATAATAATGCATGAGAAGATTTAGACTGGCACAAGTATATTGTCTGTCAAAGGCACTTCAAGATTTTATTTGGCTGTTAGTCAGCTCACATTACTACAGGCTGTTTGATACACAGAGCACAAAGCAGCTTAACACTGTTGCTATTAACATTCAAACTGCACTGAAAACACTTCATTAAACAGCCTACTGCAGTGTAATTGTTTAATAATATTTTGATTAGGTTGTTTAGTAGACAATCCTTGCTGTAAAACATTTTCTTTCTGTCAAGTGACTCTTTGGGAAAAGGCAGTATCAAAATGCTCAGGATAGTTTTATTTAAAAAAAAATAGAGTCAGATAAGCTCAATATTTCTTTTCATTACTTTTTTTTGTAGTTTTTGTAGTTTCATTACTTTGTTTTGTAGTTTTTCTCCACAGTATTTATGAAATCTATTAAACTAGTTGCTGTTAGGGAAGATCTATTCCCAGTCATTATGAAAGAAGTGCAAACAGAGACTTCTTCAAACACAGACAACAAATCATCCAACAAATCTATTCAGGCATCTTGATCCAAATTCATTGTCTTTCCAATAATAATGTGTAGAGCATTTGACAATGTCTTCAAGTCTGGCAAATTCTGATAGGAGTTATGGCCTTCTTCATTTGCTTGAGATAGGACAGGGTTCTGGCTTTCCCTTTGAATACATATTTGGATAGATATTGACATAACAATAACAAAACTACCTGACAAGAGTTACCATTGATAGCAATTTCTCATGAAAGATTATTTAAACCTTGAACAGAATATAGTATAAGATGATCAGAAAAATCTTATGAGACCTGAATACCTTGATTTCTTTAGTCTAGCAAATTACGTAAGGGTATGTGACAGCCTTGTGTAAAGTACACAAAAGGATAAACAACATATAGTCCAGCCTGGCACAGAAATAAATACATATACACTGGGCAGCAATGGGCTGAGAATGAAAATATTCTTGAGCTTCAGTAAACTGTAGATTTGGGGTAAACATCCAATATGTCCAGCAGGGGCAAATAAACCAAGCTGCCTTTTGAGAGTTGCAAATTTAAGGACACAGTTAGATGACGTGGTGCCTGTAACAACAGGGCAGTGAACATCATGAACTACAATGCTCTTTTTTAGTTTATATGTCATCAAAAGTCAGACCAAAGCATGTTCAGAGAGTAGTAACTGTTGACCTGCCAAGACTTTGTACATAAAGCATTGGAGCCAATTATCATGAAACTGTACATCCCTGAAAATTCTAGAAACATTTTATCTAGATTACAGATGGAATATAATTACGGATTAAAGGTAGGAAGCTCACATTGCTGTTGTTCTGCTATGCCTGTTAAAGAGTTAGAGACCTTTGGTTTCTGTGACTGATATCTGTCTCCTTTAAAGAAAAAATAACTTAATAAATACTATTTAAAAATAAGTAAAATCTTACTCTGATTTATTGATAGAAATATTAAGAAATATACCTTTTATTAAACAACTACCATCTACAATTACTGTACTAGCATGCTGTCCTGGTTTCAGCTATGATGGAGTTAATTATTTTTAGCAGTGGATGGAATGCCATGTTTGGGTGTTAGCATGAGAACAGTGCTGATAGCACCCTGATGTTTCTAGTTGTTGCCGGGCAATCAAGGACCTTTCTCAGCTCTGCATACTTCCTTACTAGTGAGAAAGGAGGGGACGTAGCCAGGACAGGTGACCCGAACTGGCCAAAGAGGATATTCCATGCCAGTTACGTCATGCTCAGTATAAAGGGGACTGGGGGGAAGAGGAGGAGACAACGCCAGGACGGGCAGTTTCTTGGGACGGTTGGGTTGTCCGGGACGGGCTGTAAGCTGTGCGGCCTGAGTTGTGTGGTTTGGTGAGAAATTGCATTGTGTATCACCAGTTTCATCTATTTTGTGCTTTAAACTTATGTTATTGTTATATCTAGTTTTCTGTTATTGTTTAGTAAACTATCCTTATCCCAACCTGCGTGGTTCTGGTTTCTAGGTTGTGGTTTCGTTCCCTCTTTTCTTCCTTCCCTTTTCCCCCTCCCCCAACTTTCCTTCCCCCTTCCTTTTAAAAGTACAAGCGACTGTGTGGGGTGCGGCCCTCGGCCGGGGCAAAACCACGACACATGCTTTTTTGCAATATCTGGGGGACATACTGAAATTAGTGGGCAGTGAAGTGCCAAGAGAGTTCCAGCTGCCCTCTCTCTGGCTCTAGCAAGGCTTCAGCTGCAGACTAGCCAGCTTGAACAGTAGAATGGCAACAGGTAACTAGTCAGTGTAGTTGGCTTTGATGTTTTATCTGTCCAGTCATCTGATGTTGTATTTTCTGGCACTGTGTGTTGGCACAGTCTAATGGAGAAGTCCCTAATGTGATATGACAGAGTGGCTAGCATTAAAGGAGATGTCCTTTTGCACTGTTGAAACCGTAGTCCATCAGCAGCAACTGAGATTTATATTCGTGAAATGGGACTTTCTAGTGGAAGTCATGTGCTAAGTTCATAGAAAAAAAAGGATGGATTTTACTTCATAGAAAAATTTCACTGCTATATTTTACTCGTCAGCTCTGAAAAGTCATGGCAAGACCTAGTTTAAACTGCTTCTCCCTGAAGATACCTGGATTGAGAGTATGCTCTTGTTCAGTGCTGTTCCCACTTAGGCCCGATTTGGCCAGCAGATACGGAAAATATATTCTTTTCATGCTGCAGGTTTCACTCTTCAGCCTGGATTCAGTCAGAGGAAGACTGAGAAGGCCAAATATGTTGCTAGTCTGTAAAACCAAGCAAGCACTCTGATAGTTTGTCCTCAACCAACAAGTAATATAAAGACTATGCCATATTGTTTGAATAGAAATTTCAAACTATCTTAAGTGATAGCTCTTTGTAAATTCTCAGATGATACAGCAAAAAATACTGTACTAAAAATATTTAGCCATCCTTATCTTTAGCTGACAAAGGCACATCTGGGGAGGCAGGGGAAGTCTATAAACTAAGAGGCTGTGATGTCCCAGGCTGGTATCGACTACCAAATTCTACCAGGTGTAAATCTAATACTGTAATGATGTTCAGCTTTGACCACTCTTCCCTCCTTCTGTGCTACATCTATACCACTTTTAATCATTGTAGTGCTTAGTCTTTTCAAAGGCTAGCTTGCCCCTGGGGCCTTCCTAAGAATCTTAAAAAATTTTACTATATCTATGATATGCATCATAAACAGACAGATTCCTTCAAGTAATATGACAGAAAATGTTTCAGTCTAGTGCAACAGATAAATAATACATGAGCCAAATATTCTAAAAATGTTTAAATTTTACTAGTGGGAATTTGAAAAGCTAAGAAACATATTACACTGAAATATAAATATCAGTTTATCTATAAATATATATAATTTCTTATTTCTACAATGTATGTTTTGATAATTATTTACGTATGAATATGCCATGGTTTAAACCAGTAGCAGCTAAAATTACCACATAGCTCTTTCTTCCCTCCCCACAGTGGGATGGGGGAGAGAATTAAAAATGAAAAAAAATCTAAAGCTTGTTGGTTGAGATAAAGACAGTTGAATAGGATGGAAGAGGAAGAGAAATAATAATGATAATAATTCATTCTACTACTACTACTACTACTACTAATAATAATAATAATATGCAAAACAAGGGATCAACAACACAATTGGCTAGTTCCTGAGCAATGTCACCTCCCAGCCAATCCCCCGGTTTTATATTGAGCAGATGTCACATAGTATGGAATATTCTTTTGGTCAGCTGTTCTGGCTGTGTCCCCTCCCAGCTTCTTGGGCCATCTTTTCCTTGACAGAGTGGTATAAGAAGCTGAAATTCCTTGACTGCTTGGCAAGTGTGTTATCAACCTTCTCATGCAAAATCCAAAACACAGAACTATGCCAGCTGTTAGGAAGAAAATTAACTCTATTCCATCCAAAACCAGGACAACATACAATAAAGATACATTATAAATAAATACTAGTAAAAAGAAAAATATATAATGCAGAAAATTAATAAAATAAATAGTAAAATAAAAAATAATAAAATATAAATAAAGTACTAATATACAGAAAAATATTATTTTCAATTGGTACATTTATCAACTTTCAGGGGGTTTTTTTGTTAAACGATTCAATCATTATACTGACAATACAAGAGTGAAGACATACTTTTGGAGTTTTTTGCTATGATGGAAATTATTTCTTTGGGAAAATGAACTTTGGAAAGTTAATTTAAAATGTCTTTTTGGTCCTCCAAATTTATAAAAATGTACATAATTTTACTAAGTAGAGATGGAAATTACTTAACTGATCTTTGTTAAAGTGATTTGGCTTTATAAAAGGACATATTTTAGAATATTTTATAAAAGGAAGAAAAAGACCCCTCCAGTTTGGAATTTGAAATGCGAGTATGAGGACTTGTCTCCTTCAATGCTTATGGAAAGCATAAAGTATCCTAAGATATAGGAAGTAAAATTTCACTCAGCTTAGTGTTCCCAAAAGGATCATCAAAAGTCCGGGTTCATGTTCACTCCAAAATACATGTATACTCTTCCAAAAGGGGAAAAAAAAAAAAAAAAAAAGGAGCAGTAGGAAAGTGTACAATCTTTTTTTATGTAATCTGGAAATGGGGAAACTAAAGGAAGAATCAATGGCATTATGAAAGTATGAAAAATCGTACTGAAAATGGTACCTTTCACCAGTCTTCCACTGAGTCAGATGCAAGGCCAGTATTGAGTTTATACATCGATAAGGAGCAATTTGGACAGATACTAGAAAAATTGTTTCTTACTATGAAGGTGTTTAATCCTTGAAAATGTTTGCAAAGTAAAACTAGAATTTCTGCTCCTGGATGATTTTTTTAAGGAACAGATTGATCAAACATTTGCTAGAAATTGCGTTTGCAAAGAGATGGAAAAAATGATCTTTTTATGTTCCATCTGAATATTACACTAGCTTCTTCATTCTTATCTCCTATAACTTTTTCTTCCCATGACTGATTTCTTCTCAGCTTAAGTATATTACCCCTTAAAGCAAGGAAAGTTTTAAAAGATAAAAAATATATATGACAATGTAAAACAATGTATAACACACTGGATAAAAATGTAAATTAATTTTGGTCAGAGCTAACATTTGTATGGTAGTAGTAAAATCATAGAATCATAGAATATCCTGATTTGGAAGGGACCCACAAGGATCATTAAGTCCAACTCCTGGCTCCACACAGGGCCAGCCACCTCAGAGCATGTAATAGAGCACATTGTCACTTCTTGAACTCAGTCAAACTCAGTGCTCTGATCACTTGCTCTTCACATTCCTTCATTACTATCTTACTCTTTCTGTGTTGCTAGTCGAAAACATGATCTTTTGATGAGCATGGCAAGGTAGACTAATGTGCTTAGCCCAGTCTGGTGTATGCACAACTCTCTCACAATGTACACATGAATTAATTACAGTAGGAAGTAGCAGTGAAATGACATATAAATGAATGATGTCTATTGTACAGATTCAAACTCTGATTTCAGGGGCGTTGTTGGGGATTTTTATTCTTTTTTGTTATCTTGTTTAGGGTCAATTCTTATTGAAGTTAAAAGCATTTTAAATAAATACTACAGGTTTTGGCTCACACATATGCATGCTTATATGTCAAATTAAATACGCAAGACATTTTAAAATGTACCTAAATACAATTTTACTTATAGACAAATGCATTCAATATTTAATAAAATAAAATTTTGTCCTTATTTTTTTATTAGCTTTGCAAGTAGAAACCCTTTTAGACACCTGATGTCTATTGGTAGGGTCTATAGGTGCTACTTTTTTCACTGAGCTTGCTCATAGTAACCTCAGACTGCTTCACTCAATTTTAGACCTATTTCTGAGAAAGATTAAATAAAAGATTATTGATGAGTTCTCTGATGCAGGTTTCTGGCACATAGAGTGGAAATAGCCTTGGCTGTTACTCACCTGCTTGAACAGCATATCACATTGGTTCGAAAAACTCAGCTGGACTTCTCCAGCCAATTTAGAGAAGTGATTTGACTGTAGATGTACCTTTTAGCAATGTTCTTTAAGGAATTCTGCAGGCATGTAGGTTGGTTTGGCTTTTGTTTTGATTGAGTTGGTTGGTTTGGTTTTTCTATAATTCTGTTCTGAAAACTGTAATTCTTGGTAGTTTCAATTTGCGTAAAATATTGACATTTTTACTGGACCACCACTGACAATACTCCGGCTTGAAATGAAAATAGAGAACATAAAAATTCTGAGGAGCATTAGAATGCTTTTGTGCTCACTTGCGTGCCAATAATATTAAAATACTCTTCCAGCTAAGTTAATTTATCTGATTCCATTTCATGTCTATGTCCTTGGAACCACTTGGGAAGTGTCTGGTCTGCATTGGGATGAACCGAGCTTCTCAGCATGCTATGTAAGCCTGGATCATTAAGGGTTTTCAGATACCAAGCTTTCGTATACTATAAATTTTAGCAGAAAATTTTACAACTACTGGAATGCAGCTGACTTTTTACTGACAGTGTTGCATAGACGATGTAGTTTGCATTTCATGAAAAGTGTTTTTGACTGCAGTGTAAATGCATAAATAAGAACTCATGTTTGTATGAATAGTTGTCTATCTTCTGGGACCAAGTAAATGTTGTGTTTCATTAAGCTGTGCAATATGAATGATCCTAAAATATAAGTGAGAAAAAAGATTAGAAGTCACCAATGAGTTATTAAACTAAAGGATGAGATTTAATCCTCCTCAGTCACACATTCATCAGCATGTACATACACGACTGTTTTTAAATAGTAACCTCAAAAATTAAGGCCCTGGTACCCCTGAAATCAGTGAAAAAAACTGTCACTAAATTTCATAGAGTTCTGAATTTAATGTGCTGCTTGCAACTTATGAGGTTCTTTCTGAAAAATAATTTTAAAAAAATAATCTAGGATAACTAGCGCAAAGTTTTTGTCTCTTGGGCAGGCTAATCCTTAAACCAAAACCTTCAGAAGAGCATAGATAACAAAGCACTACTACTGCTAGGAATCTCTTCTAGCAAGTCATTCACATCAACAGTCCCAAAAAGGTAATAGCGCAGTCTTGACATAGATCATCCTGTGGGATTCCCTTAGAGATGAAGGCCAAGATTTCTGAGTCTTGATCATTGTTTGTGGAAGGAGGAACTTTTTAAAAGCTATGAGACATAAAAACATAGCTAAAAGCTTTATAAAGGCAGAAAAGAGCAACCGTGCAAAAGAGACTGAATAATGAGTCACCTACAGAGTCATCTCTTCTCAAAAGATTATAGAGAAAAAATAAAGCTCATAAATACTTTCCAGTACCTTAAATTAAACTATTACCTCACCATAAGGTCTTTTATTTCCTTCCTTTTAAAATTTTGTGTAATTCAGGTGCTAGCCCTTTTGCCCATATGATCCTTTATGCCTGCTATAAGGCTGGTTCAAGTAATTCTGGCAGCCATGCAGAGGGGTTGTAGAGGTTTGCTATTTCCCTCTCATTTTTATTTCCTTCCACCTCTCATTTTCCCAGTCAATTCTTCTTTGTTGTATTGGCGATTTTTGCCTTTTTTTTTTTTTTTTCCTGTTTTATGGCCTTTGATTTTTCTGATTTTGAAAACTCAAAATTATCTTAGCTGCATATTACATCTCCTACAGTGTGAAAAGATTACACTGAGTTTTCCAATACCTCTTCTACCAGCATTAAATCTTTCCTCTTTTATACCATAAGAATTGTTAACATTTCATTATTCACATGAACACAATGGTATTCATCACAGCATAGCAAAAGAGCACTCAGAAAACACTGACAACGTACATAGATAATTTACAGAATAATATTGATACCAGCCTTTGATCCATTGATCTACAGCAATAGTAGCCGGATTCTTGAAAGAGGTTCTCACATCATGAAAGCTGATCTACTTCCAGCATTCTATCTATGGGTCTTTGCTTTATTCAATTGCATTTTTTGCATTTTACATACCAAGAAATGGTGAGGGTATGTGTACAGTGTACTTTCTCATCTTCTCCTATAATTATTTTTGCCATTAATCTGACATTACTTTTTTCCCACTTTCTCACAATCTGTCATGATATTTGTCCTAATCTAGTTATACCGCTATATATAAATAAAGCATATATCTCATGTTATCATTTATTAAGAGCTTTCACCTACTTTTCATTTTAAAGGGCAGTCATTTCCCTGAATACACACAAAACCTCCTCTGTTCATAACCTTATTTTCTCTTTCCAGGAGTGGATGTCTCCCTCTTTAGTGTTTCAGGTGGATTTGCGAGGAGAGACACGTTCAGAGGCTTTCAATGCCTTGAAGCAAATTCTGACAGTAGTGATGGTGAACAATGGACAAAGAGCACATTATGAAAAAATTTCTTTAAAGCTTAAGCTTCCTCGTCCTGCAGCATGATAGCAAAGCAGTATAAATTCTGGTATGTATACACTATTCCATCATTTCTCAGTGTTTTCAGAGCTTCTCTACCTTTCTGCAGCAGAACCCAGCTCGCAGCTTGTCTCCCCTTACATTCACGACACAGTTCTGCTATCAGATTTGGCAATGTCTACTTGAATCATCTCATAATCCATATTCCCTCCTCTTCTTAGATCATGAATGTGATTTTGAGGGTGATCTCTTAAGTCATGCTCACATACTCTGCTCTGTTTTGCACTTTGGAGAGATCTCAAAGACCATAAACTGGTTTCCTTTTAAGAAGTTATACTACTGTAATGCCACCAGTGGGTATTTGGTTAAAAAAATGCACAGCCAAACCCAAATCTTGAAATGTGGCTAATATGAATATGAAGACCACACAAACTGTTTTGTTTAGCAAAACGTTTCCTATTCCTCTGTGTGTCATAAATTAAACATAGTCTTATCTTCAATGTATCTTCAAAGTCAACTGTATTTTCTATGCTGTCAGATGAAGCTGAAGTTTACGGTACTGCAAGATTTTGTTTTATGAAGGTATTTTCTCATCTTAATGGGGAAGAATTCTGGGAATATCAAGCAGGGAAACAACACAATACAATGACATAGTTCATAAAGAGATTTTCTTGGTAGATTTTGATCATATTGGGCATTGCCCTGTTCTAAAGGAGTACACACCTTAAGGAAAGGCAGGTCTGAACACAGACTGTTTACTTTTTAGATCTGCTTTTCTTTTAAATTCTTTTATTTGAAGTCATAGTTCTATTTAAGAAGTTAAAGTCATAGATACGATATGAATGTTCCTGCAGGGGAAAATCACAGGTGTTAAAAGGAGGATAAACATTGCGTGATCATAGATAAAAGCAGAAGAGAAAAAAAAAAAAATCTGCCTTAAGAGAGCAGGTTAGCTTGAAACCTGAGCAATCCTGAAAAGAATGTATGCAAAAAGTAACAATCAGACCAGAAAATATGACAAAGCAAGATTTGTGGTTACCTTAAGCAGTCTTTGAAGATCAAAAATACTGAGGAAAATGACTCATTTCTTCACCAAAGAGGATTAAATACTAACAAATGAGACATACCTACCTGCAGCCAGCCCATATCATAGCTTGTTCACAGGTGGTGACAACAGAAGGATACATCCAGCACTTCTGCAGGAGACAGGCATTTAGGTTCACGTATTTATGTGCCGTTTGCTATCTCTCATGACTTAACTATATGCAATATTGCCCAGAGACAATTCTGCACTCAAACTTTCATTTGTCCCCTTCGCTACTGAGGATTACAAACCCAGTGTGGATTTTCCAGAGAGATTTTCAAGCTGAAGTCTGAGGATTATCAAATCTATTAGGTTCTGTGCTTTATGAGTCTCATGTTTGAGTTTTATGATTTGCCTTGTCAATTTTTGACATAGTTCCAAGAAGCCAGGTGCAGAAATGTCTAGGAATCCATCACAGATTGGAACTGATACCACTTTCTCAGACATTTAGACAAAATATAGAATTATAATTCGAATATTGTTTACATCAGATGAACGATTAACATTCTTTTTATTTTCCCTTTGATTTTGACATAATGACCTTAATGATGAAAGAGCTTTACTAGTTGCTCATATTCCTCAGTTACTGAATCAGTAAACTGTTTTTCATGATACCTCGACAGTTTAGCAGTAATGGAGGTTTTCACTGAGTAAGGACTGCAGAATTCAGTCTGAATAAAATAGATAGACAAGGTGTAATTAGTGAAAGATTTTGAAAAAAAGCCTAAGAGGGACAATAGATCAATCAGATCTGGATTTCAATTTCTCTTGGATTTGGGTCCTTAATTCCCTTAAATTGCTTCTGAAAAGCCTAGCCTTAGACATTTCTATGATGAGACCAGTAGCAAAAGTTTCTGTTACATTCTTTTGCCTACATTATAATTAGATAGCAAAAGGGCAAACAATGAGAAGACAGTTGCAGGAATTCTTCACTTGAATTTACTACACATATGAGGGATCTAATTATTTTTATTTAGCTGTGGGACTTAAGCAGATATTTCACTTAACTTAGCAGTATGTGATTAATCAAAAACACAGTGAAATAAACAGAAAAGACCTGGGTGCTTTTTTGTATTTGTTATGATGGTCAAACAGTATTAAATTGAAGAAATTTATTACAAAACTATTTTTTTGTTATAAGCAAAAACCACCACAATGAAATGAAAATGAAGTAGTAAAAATGTTTCTGTCTTACCTTTCTGTTTCTTGCTTATCACTTATCTGTGGAACTTACAGTAAGGTTCTGGGGTCTGGCATATGCTCTTGGAGCTGATCTTTAGCAAGGAGGACATTCAGCTGGTGTTTTAATAAGAAAGCATTGATAACTTACCAATTAGAAGAGTTAGTGTATCTCACATGTATCTTACATCAGCCAGTTTTCATCTAGTATACTCAAAAGTAATGCATTCATTGTATTACATTTACATGCTTCAACTCCTTTTGGTTTTGGTTTAAGGGGGTGTTTTTTGGTTGTTTTTGTTTGTTTATTTGTTTTTCTGTTTGGTTGTTGGGTTGCTGTGGGGGTTTTTTTTGGGGGGAGTGGTGCTTTTGGTTTTTTTTTTCCGATGGTGATACCTCTCTATTTACAGCACTTTTCTTTCCCATGATTCTCTTAATTTCCTTTTCTCATCCTTTCTTCAAGACCAACAGCCTTTGTTCTCTAAAGAAGAAATAATCTCTACATATGTTAGTGAGGTAAAAGAATCTAACAAGGTCAGAAATTCTATATGGAATTTCTGTAGCTTTCTTTCACTAATACCTGTATGATTCATATGAAAGTACAGCGTGGTACATTTAGCTCCCAATGCAAGATCTGTGGGGCACCAACTGAGGGGCATTTAAAAAATTTAATTCATATATATTATTCACTTCAGTAGGGCAAAAAAACCTAAAGAAATATTCCAACAATCTAAAAGACACTTTTTAAGTTTATTTAAAACAAATATGATTTCTAGTATCAGTTATTAATTTTAAAATAACAGAATTTACATCCATTATGTATATCTTCAAATGCATTTGACACCAAAGTTCACACCAGAAAAGCTGCTACTGCTTCTGGTGGAACATAATTGCCATGCTAATCACAGCCAAGCATTTCCTGACCTTAAAAATACAATCACAAATCTTGTTGCATCAATCAGCATGACAAGTCTATTACACTCTGATGAGTAACTGATTATGCCAGTCCCTGTGTTCACCACACTGGGTTGAACATTTGTTGGTTGATGGTCCTGAATCATTACAGAATCTACTTCAGGCTCTATTTCACAGGAGGCTATATTTCACAAAAGAAGTGAAAGGAAAACTGAGAAACAAACAAACAAAAAGGAGAATTAGAAAAAATAGAGTGCAAAAATTTAATTCATAATTATGACCTGCATGTGTAACAAAAATGTCTGAGATTCCAGGATTATGATAGATATTGGCAGTGGAAATATCCAACCACTGTGAATCAACCAGCAGGACAAAAATCAAAAGTGTGTCCACAGTAAGGGTAGTTCATAAGATGCAGCATTCCTCAAGTCCTGAATTAGTGACTAAACAATATTTACTTATTAAGGCAACTAATAACATCTATAAGAATATTCATTGCTCCAAAAGGAGGAACTCAGAGTTAATAAGGAAAAAAAACCTTAAAAGTGAATACTTGGCAAAAATTGCAAATTGCTAACAGCAAATTGTTCTGATTGCTCTAGATTTTTTTAAAATTAATTTACAAGCTTTTCTGAAATAGTCTGCACAAGTCTAAGGAATGGGAAAAAAATAATTCACATCCACTATCTATTATTCATTCTGTAAGCTATCAAAAGAATGTAGAAAGTGGTTTGTTTTTTCTCCATGCTCCTTGATTGTCCTATACATCACAGTTATTTTACCTTTTCCTAGGTTGAACACACAGATTTTTCATGAAAGAAAATAATTTAAAAAGCTTTTTTAAAGGTGTATGAACAAACAAGCAATCTATGAATCTGAGTTAAATGCAAAATTAGAAATCCAGCGACAAACCTCTGATGAACTATACTAGAGTGAAGTGTATTATATGATGAATATCTACTTGCAATGGCTTTGTATCAACTTGAAAACTTCTCAATTTCTGAATACCTAAGCAGTCAACTGACTGCAGTAAAACCGCCCAAATGGTTAAATGTAAATTATATGCTTAAATACCTGTCTTGTTTTGGCTAGGATAGACCAAATTTTCACAAGGAGCCAGGACAGGTATTCCAAACCATGTGATGTCATGCTCACCATAAAAAAGGGGAATGGTTGGGAGGGGTAGGAGGGGTAGTCCACATAGCTCAGGTCTGAGTTGGGGCTGAATGTCCAGTTGGTCCTTGGGTTGGTAAAAGGCCTTGTGTTATCACCCACTGTGTATATTCTAAGTATTTTTGTTATTTCCATCTCCCTTTGCTGTCCCAGTAAACTGCCCTTATCCAAACCCATGAGGTTTGACTATGTCTTCCCATTCTCCTCCCAGGGTAGGGGTGAATGTGTGGTCACGGTGCTCAGCTGCTGACAATATCTTATTAAATTAATCTACTTTTTGGATATACACATATATAGTATAATCTTGCAATAAACATAACAGAATGAAAGACTGTGGATAGAGTTGAACTAAGGAATAAAATGCAGGCTAAAGGAACAAAAGAATAAAAACTTCTCTGATAGAGACCAGTACCCATGGACATTTCAGCTTGCAAATGTTTTTCTCTGTTGGCAGAAATCCAGAAACTTCACATGGATTCATGTAAAACAAAAATTGCCTAAGATTGCTCAGTAATTAGCTTAGACTAGAGAAGATGGAAAAGATCCCACTGTACCTTCTGGTAAACTGGAAACTCCAGATTCAGTCTTCACTTCTATAATTGGGAACTCTAACTATTTGGGCTCCTAGTTATTTTAAGATATTAATGAGCAAGTCATATAAAGATGCTTCTCAGTCTCGTTTGTCTTGCTGATCTTCAAGTCATCTCATTAATTTTAGCCTCTCAAATGTTGGAGAAAATCCTTTCTACTGAGTCTTTCAGGTTAAGAGGGCCAACTGTGCCTCATACTATATTTTGGAAGTGCTGGAAACAGATACTTTTATAAGTACCAGCAGAAATGACATGGTGCCATCTTAAGAATCCACACTATATCAGTATCTGAGGTAGAAAGAATTTTTTTTTTTTTTTACAGTGTAATTTTTGCTTTGTTCTTTAAAGTTCCTTGCAGGAGACCCAGTTAAACCTATATAGGTTCAATGACTTCAGGCAGTAACAAGCCTTCAGTAATATTTACAAGTTAAGTTTAATGGTGTGAGAGTGTGTTTGAAAACAGAGCAAAAGGTAAGGTAGGCCTATACCTGTCAATTCTTAAAGATTAGGAATGAGCTATCTGAAAGCTATTATCCCCTTTCTATGCTTTCTGTTTCTAGTTATTACTGGCTTTGAAAAATGTGATGGCTGTTACTGACAAACTGTCATCCACTCATCATTTTTTCTGTTCTTACTGATGTTTGCAGGACAATTCAGAGTTTGAGGACAAACACAGCTAGCTGCCTGGAACTAAAATGTATATACAGCTCTTTTTAGAAGTATGCATCCTGAAAGAAGTATGAAGGTAAAGAAATACTCTACTATAGCCCCATTAGTAAAGTACACAGTAGAGTTTATGTTGGAGTATCAAATCTGTCTGTTCATTGAGTCTATACATCACTTACGTACACTATGAAGAAGTCACACAAGTGATGTATGGAATTATACCTGAACGGCAGACCTGTGAAATGGAAATCTAGCTGTGGTCAGGTTTTGCCAGAACCTCACTAACCCTAATTTCTTTGTGAAGCAATTCTATGCATGTTCTAGCCTGCAGCTAAATAAGGGACAAGCTAAGAATCAAGAAAAAGGACATAAGACAGGACCTTCATTTCAGAGTCTGAATTCTAATTTCAAAAATGTCAAAGTAAATGGAAAGTGGTTTTTATTTAAATAGAACCATGGCCTTGGCTAAAGATTTCATGAAGCAAAGGTAGGAACAGAATGCCAAATAACCAGGCAAGGAGGAGCATTATGGGGGAAGAAGAAGAAAAAATAAAAACAACAAAAGAGCCAACAGTTTGTATTACCAGAAGTTGTAATTTGCTGCATACTTTTTTAACATTAGGTTATGCCTTTGTCAAGAGCTTTTAATGAGCTTTCTAGGACACAGTCTGTAACTTCAGCAAAAAGATTTGTCCTGGAAATCTGTTAACCTTAGTGCTGTGGCAGGTCAAACTAAAGCGATCCCTTCCGACACCAAGATCTGTGTTTAATAACCCTCTGGTGCTGCAATTAGACATTCTCAAAGACTAGAGCACTTGGTTTGAAGCATTGTACTCTAGAGCATTATATTAGCAAGAGAAATCAGGCAACTAAGGTTAATTCGGAATGCCTGACCACCTGCAGAGAGCCTCAATGGGGCAGATGCATTAAGCACCTAGCTGCTTTGTCCTCTGTCACAGGTCCTGGTGCTGGTCATTCACAGCAAAACATGTCACCAGCACCTACACCGTGCTGTAAAATGCAAAAATTAACAGTCAGATAATGCACAGCTTAGCTCAAGGTTAGAAAACTGAGGGCATAGTAAGAATTTTCAGCTGAGAAACCTAAGAATTCATCTAAAATAATAGCTGGAGAAAGCTAGAAAAAATAGTAGCCATACCAATCACTATAGCAGTCTTCATGGGATGCCAAAACTGAAACAGAAAAGTTTGTTTTCAGAACATTCACTATTTCACTGAGGATCTTTTTAACAGAAACATTTGACTATCATCTCTTGATACAATAAAAATATATCTGAAAGTCAATACATGGAAATATAGATATATTTAAAATATATTCACACTGGTGAGTTGGTAAAGAAATAAATGTTTAGAAAACAAGAATCAAAATGGCTGAATGGAGACAAAATGAAATTTTGCTATGCAATTTACTAAAAAATTACCGGGAGGGTACAAACACACGCTTGCAGTCTAGATTATTTGGTCTGCGCAAATATCAGGTAAAGGGTGGATGCTTGAGTAGAATGAAAGTATTTGCAGTTAGAAGTGGTGAGGTTTACATATTGAAATTAAAATCTTCTGAACAATAAGCTTCTTTAACTACTGTATTCATTTCCCCACGGTATATAGAAATTTCCCATCACTTGATACATTTCACTTTATATATTAACTTTAATACTATACTGTCCACTGGAATGCACACGAACTACCTTTGGTTCCTGTCTTCTTGTCCAGGAACGGGAACATGAGAACCTGAGAGAGGTTGAGGTGAGAAATCTATTAAGAAATTCTGAAAATGCCTCACTTAGATGATTGAATCCAAGACACCGTAAATCAGTCAGATATATAGTCTCCAGGGCATTCACCTAGATGGGAAGACCTCACTGATGTCAGTGTTTAATAGTAAAGGTAAATAAAGTGTAACAATAAATCAAATAAATTTTCTCTTGAGTGATTTACAGTTGTATGGAGAAGTTTACAAAGGATGTTAGACATGAAAGTGAAGGGTCATGGATGAATTAGATCAATCACATGCACATTTTCAGAGGATTTCTTACTAAGTAATAATCAGATTAGTTATATGCTAATTGACATTGGAAAATGCTGGTTTCAGAGTGAAATTTAATATATCTCAATGGAGAGAAACTCTTTTGACTGAAATCAATGCTAGGTAGAGGTCTGGAAATTTGATTAAATGTTAAATTTCAATCAAATTAAATTTTATTTTAAATTATCAAGTATACAAATATTGGGATTTTTTTAATGAGGGAACAATTTTGAAAAAATACTTTTAAATCATAATGCAGTTTGAAATTTGAATATATTTCTTATTTTTAAATAAAAGCAAACTTTTTTATAACATTATTTTCTTTTACCATTTTGAGGTGAGAAAGAGAAACACCAACTTTTCTAAAAAGTTGTTATACTTTTGAACTTACAAGGAAAAATTAATCACTCGACTTCAGTTCCCATAGTACATATTCAGTTTTCTCAGATATTATTATTATTATTGTAATTTTTCAGAAGAGATGAAGTCACAGCAAGTTAACAAGGAATAAATTATAAGTTTTGTGGTAAAGGAAGCATTAGAACTGTCTGGGATAAGAATTGCCGAATAACTATGTTTGTACAATGACATGAACATTTGGATATGTTCAGGTGCTACAATAAAAGTATATATTTCTTGATACAAACTTTTTTTACCACAGATTACCATTCCTAGATTTAAAACTTGAAAGTCTATTGCTAGAATGAGCATTGTGTTTCAGTAATTGTTCTCAAAAGCGATTCTGACATTCATTTAGTCTTTATTAAACAACACAGGGGTGACTTAATTGGTTGTTTCAGAGACAGTCAGACCCTCCCAAGTCAGTTCATTTTCATAGACAAGACCAGGCAGAGTTATACAGTCACTGGAAAATAAGAAGAACACTGCTGCAATTTATTTTTTTTAAATTTAGTTCTTTAATTAATTGGAAAATGAGTGGAAAATACTGCAGCAGAAGATGAAAACCCTTTCATCCTTAGTTAGAACAAGTAAGTGTTTTAGAGATAGGTACTGCTGGCGTTTTGGCTATTTTCCACTGTGAGCAGACTGAAACTTCTTCTAACATCAATATTTTAATGGGAGTTTAAAGGTGTGCTAAAAATTCAGAATTAAGATCACCAGACAATTAGGTTTCCATTAAAATCAAAATGAGGATACCTGATGCTGTTCAGCAACTAGATGTGACTAACTCACATAGAGAAGACTAATAGCACTGCAACATCCTAACGTCTGCCCAAGTGTCCTGATTTATTTATGACACATGGATCCAATAGGGAGCTTCCGGTTGCACAAGAGAGCTTGGTATTTATTCCACTTTGTGCTGCTTGGATCCCAGTGTGCTAGCAGATGGATTGTGCATAAGATTTAAAGTGTTCTACTTTAAAAGAATAATACCCAAAAAAAAAGCATTAATAGATTGGGAATGATTTACCTCTGCAGGAAAATAACTTGCTGTTTATGGTGACCACTGGAATAACAAAATAAATAGAAAATAAATGAATAAAAGTAAACATCTAACCCTTGGTGTTTTTCATTATTGTTTTTTAACTCCTTAGAAACTGCATTTCTTCAGAACAAAAACAAGTTTTGATTTTGTGTAATGTGAAAGACAAAACTGGGAGGAGTCTGAGAAAATGAACATTCAGAAAATTGTTGAGCTCTGCTTTACTTTATAAATGTAGATCTGCTTGAGAAACACAAGGGACTAAGTAAACACCTGCAAAAATGAATCAGTGTGTTGTATGTGAAGACAGTTATTTGACACATTGCCTCATTGAGATATAAATAAGACAGATAATACAATTAGGTACTTTTTATTTCACACATCATAAAAACTGCTTTTTCCTTTGCACCTGGTTTTGAGTTTTTGTGGTTGCACCTAAGTCATGTTTTCAAGTTTTGCCTTGCACCATGTGGACTAGAACCTTATTTTTTACATAGAAACTTGGATTAACAACTAATCTGTTTACTCCAAGACCTAGACAACAACAACAAAAAAAACCCAGCAAAACCAAATTGTAATGGTGCAATGCCATGACTTAACACAGCAGGTGGTAAAATCTGCCACACAGCCATTTCCTCAATCTCTCCACCCCACCCCCTGCAATGGTATGGGGGAGAGAAGATAAAGACAGTTTAATAGGACAGAAAAGTAAGAAAATAATAACCATGAACAATATTAAAAATAAGTGATTAACAGCACCATAGATCTCTACCCAAAACTGATGCTCAATTTGTTCCGGAACTGTCCTGCCTCCAGGCCAACTCCCCCAATTATATACTGGAAGTGATGTCATGTGGTATGGAATATTCCCTTGGCCAGCTTTAGTCAGATGCCCTGGCTGTGTCCCATTCCAATGTCTTGGGTGCCCCTTGCCTTCCTGTTGGCAGGCCAGTATGAGAAGCTGAAAAATCCTTGGCATCTTGGCACCAATAAAAACATCAGTAACTTATCAACATTATTCTCATCCTAAATCCAAAACACAGCACTATACCAGCTGTTAGTAAGACAATTTAACTCTATTCCTGCCAAAACCAGGATATGAAACCTCCTTACACTTAGTAGGATGCATGAGAGAGTTCATGACTGGAAATCCACCAGAGGGAGAACTTATACAGGCAGTGTAGCCTCACCAAATTTTCCATTGTTTGTTCTTAGTAAATTATTGCTAAAATAATTTCTATTTTAATAGCTGTATACTTTAAGCAGTGTTGCCTATGAAGAAAGTGGCCCAACTAGAGTACATAGTATAATGGAAGGTGGTATGCAGAACCACGAATTTAGACAACTTATATTTTCTTAGTGTTGAGCAGTTCTCGAAGTTTGTATATGGAAGACCAGGTAATGAAGGGATGTTTAAGGAGGCAGTTGAACATTCATCTCCATGTCTTTGTGGGTATGTTGGCTTAAATCCTTCAGTCTGAATTAATGCTCTTCTGAAATGAATCTCACAATTGTTTCCAGTTACAATGCTTTGATTCAAACTGCTTTTAAAAATGTAAATAAATTATACACTTTTTTACTTATTTATACCATTTTCTATGTCCCCTTATATTTCCCTTTGTCGCTCTGCTGCATTTTACCACACCACAATATAGGAATGTTTCACAGTCATTAATATGGATTAAACTTAGATTTTATTCCATTGTTTCCAGTAGTCCAAATTAAGAAAAAACCGTTCTCTGAGTTCAGCACTGCTATTCACCACTAGTTTTTGTCTTTCTGCTGATGTCAGCCATTGGGCAGTTTCTGCTGATCTTTTGGTGTGTCACCAGCCCTTTCAGTGGGCAAACCCCAAGACGTATCCTAAGGATTCCTTACTGGAAAATTTTTCACTTGATGAGTCATTACCTAGCTAAACACCAAAGTTATAATACATTAAAAAAAAAAGCAATGATATGTTTAGAAAATATTTTAGAATGTAGTTTGGGATTTTCAGAATATTTAACATTCTTGTTTCTCAACAAAGTGGAAATCACAGTTCAGAAGGGAGAATAAAACCTTTCTTCTCCTACTCAGGAGTCTAGGGATCACTGCAATCAAGCAAATTTCATTCCTTGCACATATGAGCACATGTTCTTGTTCTCCCTGAAATACTGAACTCCAGCTACAGGAGAATACACTAACTACCTTATTATAAGGTGATGTTAACTGGATTGCACTGTTGTCTATTGATACTACTTCTTCATAACAAGTCTGAAAAACTGTTTTGGACTGATCAACGTGCATTGCTGAACCTTGAACTATGAGATTTTTAATTTAATTTACTTGAAAAATAAAAGGAAGAAAAATGTAGAAAACCAACAAGGTTTGGTATGAGGAAGTATTTTAAGGTGTCTTTTTTTCTGCTATTACATTTCTCTTATTCATCTTCTAAGCTCAAACAAAGAAAAAATGTAATTAATTTTTTTTATAATTTATTCCAAACCTCTACTTTTGGCGCTCTTCTCTGAGCAATACTGCCCTTTGCTTGGTTCTTATCATTGCACAGCACCCTACTGGGGGAGTATAAAATAAATAACCTTTGACATTTGCATCATTGTTCCCAGGCACATCAGCATTTATAATATCCATAACAGAGTATTTTGTAGTCCTTGGCATACTGTAAGTCTGGGGGATATTTTGTGCTGGCAGCTGCTCTTTACGCCTTAACTCCATGATATGCAGGACATCCCCAGAAACTATTGCTCTTCTAAAACTATGTCAGTGTTAAAGCACTTACAATAAACTGAACGGCAAAATGCTATACTAGCTCCAAGTATGCACACCAGGGTTCCTTGAGCAATCAAACTTGCTGAAATTAAAGGTCAAGAGATCAGAACTGTAACTTTAAGCAACCCTGGGGAAGGCACCAATCTTCCACCTTTGTCGTATTATGCAAGCTGTCTATGATCACAGAACGTGAAAAATAGCTATCAGATCACAGGATCTTTTCAGAGCTAGAAGCACCTGCAGTTAGGAACAAAAGAACTCACAAAGCCCTCCTTTCATAAGAGAGGCTAGCTGGTAGTTTAGTGTGCAACTGTTTGCTAAATGTGTGAACAGTAATCTCCAGCAGAAGACAATGTTATGGACATTGAAATTTTCTATTGAACTCCTTTCCTGCATCCAGGTTGTCAGAGGAGGATGTAAACAATTAGTTTATTGGGGGAGAAACACAAACAAGTACTCCAAACGAACAAACAAACAAAAAAACCAAACCAAAACAACAAAACCCACAAACAAAACCCCACAACACAACCAAACAAAATCCAGAACATTGAAAGAGTTTTGCATTTTAAAAGCAGCTTTTATCAAGTAACAGGCAGTGGGTTAAGAGTAATCACAGCAAAATAAAAGAAAAAGGTTTTATTCACTACCATTTGGAATCAGGGATGAAAAAGTGAAAATGTGCCCAGAATATGCATGGTGACTGTTATAATCCTTTTCGATTATGGAATATTCACACTGGCTTTTACTGGGGTACAGTGAGAACTGGGTATGTACAGTCTGCCTAACAGTACTGTGAATAGCCAACACCAGTTGTTGAGACTCGTAGGCTAAATCGGAGTTGTATGCAATGCAATTGATTTGAAAAGCAACAGATACTCTTGCTCAGTGTTGTACTGTTGTCTACATTTGCTATTTGGTTTTAATCAGAACTTCAGTTTTCACTCAGCTCTCCTGATAATCCTACTTACTGCTTGTTATTGCACATATAAATTAGCATGGGCTCAGAGATCACAACCTGGGTTCCTTTCTGATGAAATTAAACTAGAAGATGTGCTCCATGAGTTCACCTAAATGTTCTCTGTCTGCTAATAGACATCAGTCCCTGGAAACAGACTAGAGTAAAATGAAATTAAATTCACCCAAGTGTGTACAGTATGCATATCAAATCCCCAGCATTAACTGCTTTGTTCAACACTTGCTCCTTTTGCACTGCTAATGTAGACCCAGTGTTTGCATTCGCTATTCCTCCATGCAGTCTGCAGCGTCTAGCACTCCTCCTTATGAACTAATGGCAGGCAAAGCTCAGACTAGTTACAGATCTCATCAACTTTGCTGCTTGATGAAATCGGGGATCAATTATTTATCTACCTAATATCAGGCATATCATAGCTTATCGCTGTAAATGGGCAAGACAGTGGTGCAGAAGGCTGAATATCACAAATAGCACAAGTTCAAGCATATACCCAGAAAGCTTCGCAGACACAGGATTTCTCCCCTCATATTCTCCAAAGAAGACCACTGAAAGATTTTCTTAACTACAGGGTTATCTATAATATTTGAAATTATGCATGACAAGAGGTCATGTCTGTGCTTGAAATGCAATTTAGAGGAACTCTAGTTTGTGGCAAAATGTCTAAATTATATATGTATTCTATTAAATTTATACTGTAGAACCTCCACATCACTATTTTTAATTTTTTTTTTCCCCAAGAATATTGTGGTAAAACTGAACATCCAAACATATCCCAAAAATATTATTGTGTTAGAGTTTCAGATTTGGAGAAGGTGACTCAGTCATGAAATATATAGGAGTAACTGACACAAGTATTGGAGTGCAAAGTACAGAATTTACTGCATTAAGATGGTTCTTTAGGAGCTATATGTGGCACGTGGAAATTGAAGAACTATGCAATATTCCATTAAGGTCAAAGGTGTGAACTGCAGGTTGATTTCACATGGCGGGCTTTCCCAGCACTAAAACAATGCAAGCCCTGTTTATACATCCGACATATAGGCAGCATTTGTTAAGTGACGCCCAAGCAGTTCTAGTATCAAGTGAAACTTAGTACAAAGGTGTTCAGTGGCAAATTATTCCCATGTGTCCACTGGCCCAAGAGATCGGGTTTTCATCTTTTCATCTATCTATCTATCTATCTATCCCACTGTCTGCCTGTCCTACACCATATACTAAGTCAGTGTGTAGTAATCAAGAAATGATGGTAAATGGTGCTTACTAATGTAAGAAATAGAAGTTGTTCTTGCTTTCAGTTACTGGATTGAAAGAAACCCAGGTATTTTTACACTATTTACCAGTGCATGACTGCTATATACAACTTGACTTAATACTCTCATTTCTCCTTCCAGCCCTACTCTCCCAGAAAAAAGGCAAGGATTTTATTTCATGCCTTCTGGAAGTCACTACTAATATTCTTTTAATTTCTTAAAGTTAATTTTAAAAACACTAGCATATTTTTTAAGACTCTTTGATGATGTCATTTAAGACATAAAACTTCTTCATGTGGGCTTGTGGAATGGATGCTGAGCCTAAGAGAACAGAAAAGGGAAGACTAGCTAATTCTCCTGTAAATGCCAGCTACATCTGAGGAGAAAACTGGTTCAATATCTTTACCTGGGAATAGACATCAGTTCTCTTCTTATCATTGTTTCCCACTCCTGGTCTGTTATATCAGCCCTGTTAATATTCCCAGCACCTTACTGACACATCTCTGCAGAAGTGGAGAAAAGGACATGGTAAAGTGGTGGGAAGAGGGATAATAACATGATCAAAAACCAAAACAGCAGAACAAAATAAAATGGAAACAAATGAAAGCAAAAAGCCAACTTAGTATCACACCTCGTAAATCTACACCGTATCACTGCCATACAGAAAGCATTGAGCATAACAGAACTGACAGGTTGAACTACTACTGGCATTTCCTTTCCCAAACCTGATTATTTTAACAACCTAATCTTCAAATTAATTCATGATGCTACATTGCTTCTTTTTTGAAATTGTATAGATTTTTCGAGTATACCAGATAGAAGATGAAGTAAATTCATATGGGGAAAGGAATGGTCTATCTACATTTCCATTTTAGTTCAGGTGAGAGATGCATTATTGAAGGAAACCTTCTGATTGTCACTACTTGCCATGTGTTTTTTGCCATCACAGTACATCTTTACAGCGCAAGAACTAAATTTGATTTCAAAGAAACTGAAATAGAAGATTCAACCAAGTATCTTATGCAATGCATCTAACACTGATGAGTGTCCAGTTTGCAGTACCTGACTAGAGGTAGTCCAAAGTAAAACCTGCTGACATGTGTCTGGTGTGGACAACACTTTACTCTTATTTTCCAATGGAATCTCATTATTTGCTAGTATAGACATCAGCAGTAAATTTTTCATACTATATCTGAGAAAAATGGACAAATTCATTAGTAGCTTCAGATATGTCAAAAAACATCTGAATCAATTTTTGAAGCACTTTTTCTTATCTTGAAGAAAAAATAAAATCAGCCATTAAGTACCAAAAATGGTAAAGTTAGTTTAAGAAGAAGATATTTTCTTTGGATATGGCCATTTGAATGTAGGGACTTATAATGAAAACTATTTTTCCATCTTGGTTGCAGATGTTGTTATCATTCTGCCACAATCTAGTAGATAATGAATGGCATTATTATTATTTGCACAGTGTTTGCTCGTTCAGGAAAACAGAGGAAATTCATAAAATGTCTAGAAAGGTAGGATAGTTGTGAAGGTGTACAAAAGAATGCAGAGAATATAAATTATTTACTGGCATGTAGAAAGTCTTTATTGTGGACATAAGCCAATATGAGAAAGACTTTTGACATATACAGACCATATAATAGATACATCCAAGCATGAGAGCATTAAAAACAATTACAAAATTTCATATATCTCCCACAGAACCCAGTTTTTATGCTATGAGTCTTAGAACCCATGAAAAAAGTTGCCTAAATATCACATAAAAAAGAAGTTGTAACTAAGTTATATTTGGCAAGATGTGCACACATGAAAGCCAATTCATAACAAATGTCGATGTCTCTAACTCACAAATTCTCTAATTCATTCTTGTTTTTATTACCCTCCACTCTATAAAATGTTGTTAGTGTAGAACACAAAGTCATAGATGTATTTATACTAGTCAGTCACGCAACCTATAAAGTTAATGTAATTATCAACTCTAAATTTTCTTCTTGGAAAGATGCAAGATAAACTGGAAACCACAAAGAAAAGATAGTTCTGGTTTCACTAATAGAGAAACTAACAACCAGACTGTCACTAAGGCTTCAGAATATGGAACATTTGTACAGAAAGGACTTGTGCTGACTGCACTGCTTGATCCATATCTTAGGGCCATAATTAACACCATACTTTATTTTGACCCCACAGTTTTCTGTGGCCAAGAAATTGGTCGCATAAAACATTCAGTGTCTCTGTCAATCTAATTAGGTTTCATACAAGAGAGATAATGAAGTCCTATTTCACAGTGTTGAAAAACCCCATAAAACCAACCAACAACAAAAAGCAAACTAGTGAAACTTTTGCAAGTAAATGTGCAGAGCCATAGGTTTTGCCCATTGCAGACATATTTTCCTTTGTTGCCACTTGAATATACAGCCAAAATGATCCCTTTGAGTGTCAATAATGATAATAGTGAGTGAGTCTGTAAAAATAATTGGAATCTATTGAAAGGTATAATAGGACAACTAAGGGCACAATTTTAGGTGATATTTCCAAAACCAGAAGAAAATAACACCTCACTATACAGCAGTGCTTATGTGTAATTTCTTTGTTCAGATAATAGTACTTTGTATATATGTCAATCAAAGATTGCATGAATACTGTTAAAAATTGTGGAGTGAGATTTCTGGATAATAAATGGAACTTTGAATCAAGAGATCTGGTTTTCATATCTACCTTTCACATACACTTCTGCTGTAACCTTGGGCAAAACGTATTCCAGCTACACTTGTCTCAGTTTTTCTAGCCATAAAATAGAAATGATACTTCCTCACCTCATTGGAATGAGGTCACGGTCATTTTAGTACCATTTGTTGCACATATTTCAGAAGACAGGCAGCTATATAACTCAAGTATTATTTCATAAGGGGAACATGATACGATTGCCCTGTGTGTATCTAACTGTGAGGATGAGAAAAATCACTGTATTTCCCACACCTCTACTAGATCTTTTCTTTTGTTCTATTTTATTTGAATGAATCCTCTGTTATTATTTTCTGTTAATCATATTAAAGATGAAAAGTTTAGGATACATTCATCTCAGATGTACTACATACAATAAAAAGTATGCATCTTCAAATACCTTTTTTGCCTAAAAATCTTTGTATGATATTTCTTGTAGGTTTGTTGGGGTTTTTTTTCCTAAACTTATCAGTTGCCAACATAATTACCTAATTAGAAAGTAGTTTAAACTTGTCATTTGAAATTGTGATAAAAATCTACCTGGAATTCTGTAACACTCTTGAAACTGTCCCATGCAACATCTTTATCTCTAAAATGGAGAGACATGAATTTGACGGATCGATCACTCATTAGACAAGGAGTTGGCTGGAGAGTTGCACTTAAAAAGTTGGGGTCAATGTCTCTATGTCAAAGTGGAGATCAGTGATGAGTGGAGTTCCTCAGGGGTCCGTATTGAGACTGGCACTGTTCAACATATTTGTTGGTCACATGGGTAGTGGAATTGAGTGCATCCTCAGTACATTTGCCGATGACACAAAGCTGTGTGGTGTGGTCAACATGCTGGAGGGAAGGGATGCCTCTACACTATGAAGTCGTTTCACACTTTTCATGAGGTTTTACTCCAAGATATATTTTCAGGGAAAAAGAGAAGAGGAGTGTATTTAAAAAGTCACAGTAAGTGGGGATGATATTTTTTTACTCCTATTTTTGCAGATTTTAGAACTTTCTAATAATTTATCTTCACACCTTGACAGGCTAGAGGGAAGGGATGTCATCCAGTGGGACCATGATAGGCTTAAGAGGTGGGCCCATGCAAAATTCATGAAGCTCAACAAGGTCAAGGGCAAGGTCCTGCAATCCCAAGCACAGCTACAGGCTGGGCAGAGAATGGATTGAAAGCATTCCTGAGGAGAAGGACCTGGGGTTGTTGGTAGATGAAAAGCTCAGCATAACTCGACAATGTGCTCTTGCAGGCCAGAATGCCAACTGTACCCTGAGCAGCATCAAAAGAAGCATGACCAGTATCCTCATGCTATGTGAGGATAGAAAATGGAAGAGAGAAGTTCCAGGTAGCAGCTGACATCACCAACCACAACAGGCACACAATTTGGCTTTCATTCTTTTTCAATCCCACCATGAGTGAACATCTCTTCTGAGATGTACAGAATCTCCAAAGAGCAATTCTTTTTATACCAGGCCTGAGGTCGGAAGGTCCTCTCATAGTATGAGAGTATCACAAAGCAATGTCAACAACAAAACTGATCACAACAATTTTTTCTCACTTTTTCTTGAAATCGGCATCCTTATATGTGACAACATTGTTAAGCTGTGAGCATAGAATACAACTACCTACTTCAAATGTAATTGTTTGCCTTAAATTTCAGCAGACTCCAGAGTTATAATTTTTTCCCTCCTGTTTTAGTGCAGTAGGGCTTCTGAACATACCTAATTTGTCAATATTTTTATCACAAATCTCTGACCAACAAAGAAGGTAAGAGCACAATAGTATTTTGGAATATGTAACTGCCTCAGGCAAAAAAATTGATTATGCTATAGCAATCCAAGAGTGAAAACATTATGCAGAGACTTAGCTTTGTGATATGAGCCAATTTAGTATAAAAATCATTATTAGAATGGTCTATTATATATTGGACCAAGGGAATTGGAGACTATTGCTCCAATGATAATGGTCATTGAGTTGTACTTCTTTTTGTATTCTTGCACACACAATTACTCTAGTATCACATCAAATGTCATTTGAATAGATATTGCAGTAGGATGAAATTCACCTACTCCTTTACATAGAAGAAAGTGAATAGATTTTGTGATGTGAGCAGAGTGAAGAAGAAGGCCTATGACCAGCAATTTCAGTTGAACAGTGGATGTTGTGACTCAGGAGCACTACGGGTGAAATTCATCAACAGTACAGAGAATTGATTTATGTCTTCTACATAATTTTAGATACCAATATATACAGCACAGGAACCCTATAGCACCACACTTAGTGTAATTAGAAAGAAACTAAAGGACCAAGAAAGAAAGAAAGGAAATCAGAACAGATGTAAAAAAGAAAATATATTTGGAAATAGCCACTTGAAAAGAAAGAAATATATGTAACAGTCCTCACTCTGCTGTCCCGTGTCATTGGGATAGATGCAATCTTCTCAATATCATATAATTGGAATATTTGACTTTGGGCAAGTGTAGAGATTTTCTTTTGTTCTAAGGCTGGGCTCATACTAGTCAAGTAAAAGTAGTATGAAGAGTGTTCAAACCTCTCCTGATTAATTTTTTTCTATGTAAGTATGGATACAAGTGGTAAAAATATGAAAGTCAGTTAATAAGACAGGCTTCTAGAATTTTATTTTTATAGATAGCATATACTATCTATGATTTTCCATTATTTGAAAAAATCTGGAAGTCTGAAAGCTTGAATAGTTCAATGGGGGAACTCTGTAGAAGTGTTTGTGCTTAGAGAGTTAAATAACATATGAAGTGACAGAGATGTTCATCAAGAGTGAAAATGCAGCATTCTTTGGAGACATGTTAAATTTCAAAAAACTACAACTTGTTTAAAACGTGCAGGCATTTAATAATCTTTTTGGTGTCTTTGGGACAGGAGTGGGAGGAACATAAGTATCATCACATTTTTATATTTGGGAGTAGCAACTTCAAGATGATGCAAAAAAAAAAAAAAAAAAAAAAACCTGCTTACATTAGGTACTTCAGAAAAAAGTACCTTCTTGACTGTTATTTTACTTACTTAAGGCATTTCACAGATTTATAGTATAAAAGACATCTATGTAAATGGCAGAAGAAAAATAAGATGCATATAAACTACAGTTTTCTTTCATTTCTCACTCTCTTCTCATTTTCTGTGCCAGGTTTGTTTGTTTGTTTGCTTTTTCCGCCTTAGATTTGGCATACAACAGATCTCTCTGATCTTTGCTCAGTTAAAGTTGGAAAAGGAACTGAAACAAAAGAGGTAGGGACTGAATTGTTTGTGGGCCATTTGACACAGCTGTTGCAAATATTATACACTTGAATTATGCTGTGCCCTTTTACATAAAAGAGAATTGTATTTGCCACCATTTGGAGCTGTTCTGCTTTGTTATTCATAAACAAATTATTTTAATCTTTATTCATTCATTCATTTTGTTGGTTTTGTTTCTTGTCAACAGTTCCTTAAGGACTTTGATTTTTCTGCTAAAATGCAGTCTCTAAGATTTATAGGATTTTATCTGGCTGTAAAAATGAATGTGTTTTCTAAGCATAATATAAAACGTTAAGACAAAATTGCCTCTGTATACTCATGTGATTGCCAGAGACTGACCTCAGGATGTCAGATTTCACTCTGTGGGACAATATATGAAATCAATTTTTTTGATTTTAAAAATTTTATTTGGAGGCAAAGTTTTGCTACCCTTACTCCGAATGGGTGAGATACCAGCTTTGTAATGTCATTTAGTGTAAAATTGTGTGGTTTCATATAAAGTCATTTAGCCATGGGGGATAATCAGTTGGAAATGACCTCAGTCCCTCATTGTGACTAGAAAGCTAATGTTACCCTTAGATAGATGTCCTTGGGGTAGATAGACAAAGTAGACTATGTAAGAATAAGGATTTTATATTATCCTAATTTTGCCAGTGAAGGAATCATTGCATGAATATTGTCACCATTGTGAGATTCAAGATTCAAAGAAGATATTGAAGAGCCATAGGGAAATAGATATTTGATAACTCAGAGCTCTTCAGTCAAATAAATGAAACTGTAACTGGAAGGGAATCTGAATAAAATTAATATTGAAAGTATAACAAAATTTACTACCTATTTATAATAATAATTTATTAATTTTTATTTCTGGATTCTACATGACCAAAAATTCTTAAATCAAAGTTTTAGTGACAAAGCACAATTTTAGTAGGAATTAATTCATCCAAATTCTATCCAAATGTCAGTCCAATCTAACTAGATCATTTTAACTGTCTCTTCTTATCCTATAATGTATGAAACATAAAGTAACAATTTTTTTTAATGTTAGATATGTTTTCATAACTAGCAATTTGGACTTATATTCATTCCATTTAATAGACTCTTCAAATGTGCAGATCATGTCTTTTTCACATACACAAGGAGGCCAGGATACCTAGAATTCTGTCTAAAAATTGATAAAGACGTTGTACTTGGATGGTGAAGCTGATCTGCATGTGCACAGCAACTTTAATGTGCTTTAAATAAGCGTGTAAAGCACCTTTGCCTTGTGAATGTACTGTTTCTCAGACTTCCAGGATATGTCAGACCCATGCTTGTCTCCACAAGCCCAAATTTCTGGACACTAAACAGTATAGAACACAGGGAATTCAGAAATCAAATAATTAATGTTAAACCCAGTAGCCCACTATGCAAAGATACATAATTTTGGGGTGTGATTAAAGATCCAAGTTGGCTTACGTTTCTTTTCTAGTCATTGGAGGCATGAGCAGCCAGAATCCATCAAACCAGTTTTCCTGAATTCTAAGCTACTTTGGTTGGGTAGTTGAGATTATACAGAATGTAGTTGTTTCACTCTGTAAGTAAATATGTGGGTTTAAATGAGAACTGGAATAAAGCAAGAAGGTTTTTATCTACCTTCCTTGACAAAAAAACCCAACATATTTTCATCCCATTCTGTGCTGAAGTTGGAAATTCAAAGTTAGGAAGTGGGAATATGAGTGAACTTTTGACTCCCTGTTTCAGGCTTAACTTAAATCTGTATTTGCTTTCATTTCAAATGGAGCCCAGTTTCCCCAATATTTTTAAGAATTCAAACTAAAAAGGGAAATGAACAGTGAAATGTATTAACAAAACTCTCAATATGAGCTTTTGTCACCTTTGACAATAGATCAGAGCAAAGAAAGCTACCTTACTTCTTTTCTCTCTTTCTCAATCTGGCAAGCAGCATGGTAACAGTCATTTCCCCACCAGGAAGAAATAAAGTATCCTAACAGCTGCTACTGCTATCTGTTATTTATCCCTTGTAATGTCAGTCTGAAGCAATTTTATCTCCCAGCACAGTCTCTGCCTGGCAGAAGAGTGGTTGGTGAATGATGGTGTAGATGACAAAGTTGATGAACAGTTGGACACAAACTGGAAAGATGCCTTTTGCATTAATAACCACAATGAAGCCCCTATAATCCATGAGGACTTGGCTAGTGATCTACTACATTACCTAGATATACTCAAGTCTGTGGGGTCAGATGGGATCCACCCAAGGGTGTTGAGGGAGCTCGCATAAAGGCTCGCCAAACTTCTTTCCATCATGTATCAGCAGTCCTGGCTAACTGCAGAGGTCCCACTTGACTGGAGGCTTGCAAATATGACACCCATCTACAAGAAGAGGCAGAAGGAGGACCTGGGGAACTATAGACCTATCTGTTTGACCTCAGTGTGAGGGAAGGTTATGGAGCATACCATCTTGAATGCCATTACACAGCACTTGCAGGACAACCAGGTGATCAGGCCTAGTCGGCATGGGTTCAGTTGAGGGCGGGTCCTGCTTAACTAACCTGATCTTCTGCTATGATCCGGTGACCCATCTAGTGGATGAGGAAAAGGCTGTGGACACTGTCTACTTGGACCTCAGTAAAGTCTTTGATACTGTTTCACACAGCATTCTCCTAGAGAATCTGGCGGTTTATGGCTTGGATGGGCATATACTTCACTGGGTGAAACACTGACTGGACAGTCAGGCACAAAGGGTTGTGGTAAACGGACTTCAATCCAGCTGGAGTCTGGTCGTAAGTGTTCCCCAAGGCTCAGTACTGTGGCCAATTCTGTTTAATATCTTGATCAATGGCATGGATGAAGAAGTTGAGTGCATCCTTGGTAAGTTTACAGATGATATGAAGATTGGCAGGAGTGTTGATCTGCCAGAGGGTAGGCAGGATCTACAGAGGGACCTGAACAGGCTGCATCAATGAGCCAAGGCCAAGTGCCACATCCTGCACTTGTGTCACAGCAACCCCATTAAAAACTACAGGCTTGGAGGGGAGTGACTCAAGAGGTGTCTGGAGGAGAGACCCCTAGGTGTGTTGATCAACAGCCTGCTGAATATGAGCCAGCAGTGTGCCCAGGTGACCAAGACAGCCAATAGCATCCTGGCCTGCATCAGGAACAGTGTGGCCAGCAGGGGTAGGGAAGTGATCCTTTCACTGTACTCCGCGCTGGTCAGGTTGCATCTGGAGTAGTGTTCTGTTTTGGGCCCCTCACTACAAGAAGGACATCAAGATGCTTGAGCGTGTCCAGAAAAGGGCTACAAAGGGAGACCTCATTGCTCTCTACAAACGCTTAAAAGGTGATTGTAATGAAGTGGGGGTCAGTGTCTTCTCCCTGGTAGCTAATGACAGGACCAGGGGAAATGGTCTGAAGTTGCGTCAGGGGAAGTTTAGGTTGGATATTAGGAAAAATGTCTTTACTTGAAAGAATTGTCAGATATTGGAAGAGGCTGCTTGGGGAAGTGGTTGAGTCACTATCCCTGGAGGTGTTTAAAAGAAGACTAGATGTTGTACTTGGTGACATGGTCTGGTGTTGTACTTAGTAGGGCTGGATAGATGGTTGGATTCGATGATCATGAAGGTCTTTTCCATCTATAACCATTCTATGATTCTATGATAACATTGTTCTATAAAAACACAAGCACAAATACAGACGAGGTGAAGAATAGATTGAGCAGCAATGAGGGGATGGACTTGAGGCTACTGGTGGATGAAAAGCTCAAAATGACCCAGCAATGTGCACTTGCAGCCCAGAAAGCCAACCATCAAAAGAAGCATAGCTGGTAGGTCAAGTGAAGTGATTTTTCCCCTCTGCTCTGCTCTGCTCTTGTGGGACCCCACCTGGAGTACTATGTCCAGCTCTGGGATCTCCAGTACAAGAGCTGTTGGAACGAGTCCAGAGGAAGGCGGCAAAGATGATCAGAAGGCCAGAAAACCTCTTCTGTAAAGACAGTCTGAGAGAGCTGGGGGCAGTTCAGCCTGGAGAAGAAAAGGCTCCAGGATGTATGAATCTTCTGGCTGACTTCCATAAACAGGTTTCTGCAATGCCTAGCCCATCAGACAGCAATTTGTAGCCCATCAGACAGCTCATGGCGGGGTTGTAAAGCCACTCAGCCTTGGATTGCCTTGAGGCCCCATCTCAGCAGAGACAGCCCATGGGGACCTGTGTAGATAAATCAGTCTTGAGTTTTCCTGCAAAATGAGACTAAATGGGCAGTGCTGCATAATTAAACGAACTGAAACCAGTGTTGATCCTTCAAATTTCTTCAACAAACAATATAACCTGAGTCCAAATCAAGCCACTATTCATCTGTCTAGCAGCAAGATAAAGGCAAGCCAGAGGGTCTCCATTTGGCCTTAATGGGCCCAGACAATACAACAGAAGAACAACTTAAGAATAGGTGTCATAAGATAAGGGAGATCACTGCTGATGACAAACAGAAGGTGGCATTGTGCACTAGGACACAGCCCCGCCCACTGTCAAATAAAACCCCTTGAATATAGTGTAACAAGGGGGAGCCGCTTCTCCAACTCTGTGAGGAGGCTCTTCCCCCTTGGCCAGGACGCTGGCTAAGGCAACGTACTAAGAACCCTTACCAGAGAGATGGGTAAGTGAATATTTACTATGCTTTACGTTTGCAGTATTTAGTGAGCTTGAAATAGTGTGTTCGGTGAATCTGGTGTGGTTGTAATGTTGAATCTCGTGACTCTGTTGTGGGCAGTAATACTGAATTCCGTGACTCTTGCGTTGGCAGTAGTATATTTGTGACTCTTGTGGTTGTGGTAAGTGTCATCGTACTTCTAAACAGAAATAGTGCATTTCTCCATTGTATCCATGAAACCTGCAGTAGTGTCGTACTGAATGCATGTGGTTCAAAAATAACTTAGTCTTTATTTTTATTTTTAAAACCCTGCACTCGAGTGTCTTTCTGTCACACAGGGAGACCTTATTGCAGCCTTCCAGCACCGGAAGGGGATCTATCCATGGTGGGGGTGTTGGAATTACATTATCTTTAAGGATCAAACTACTCTACGGTTCTGTGATTCTAAAATATTAAGTTATATGAAATAAGAACATATGGACTATACGGGACATTTTGTCTTGCAGCTGCACATGAAGTAAACTGACCAGTACGGTAATTAGCTAATGTCTGGTTTGAGTTCTACTCCGTATGTACAGTATGCCTTACTTTCAACTTGTCTGTTGAAAGTGTTTCTACTTCTGTTACAATTCTTTTTCTTTAACTTGGTATTTATTTCAGTCACAAATGTTTGATATAGCACTCAAAAGTGCTTTTGACTTATTTCTCGCAGTGTTAAAACTGTAAGTTCAGTTTGTATCATTTATTCCAGAGATTTCAAAAGGAAAAGTATTCAGAGGCATAAACTGAGGACTTTATAAATATTACTGACATAATATGGTGTGATGGTTTAGCCCCATGCAGCAGGTGAGCACCACACGCTGCTTGCTCACTCCACCGCCTGCAGGACGGAGAGGAGAACAGGCAGGCAAAGGCAAACCGTGGGGTTGGGATAAGGACAATTTGATGAGACAGCACAGGGAGAGGGAAACAACAACCGAACTTAGAATGTACACAAACGGTGCTAACACAAGGCAATTTACTGACCCGACAACCGACCAGATGCTCAGCCCACACTCAGCCAGTCACAGCTGTGCTGAGCCACCCCTCACCAACTAGCCCCTTTTTATGTTGAGCATGTTGTCACATGATATGGAGAAGACCTGTGGCCAGCTTGGCTTACCTGTCCCCGCTTTTGTGAAAATTTCCTCTATCCTAGCAGAAACTAGGACATATGGAGACAAAAAAAAAATTACACCAGACTTTCTTATCGACTTCCATAGTTGGGATTTTTTTTGAATATTTATGGTTTAGGATTTTTTTTAAGCATCTAGAATAGACCACATAACTGCTGTTTTCTTCCTCAGTAACATCTTCATACTTTTTTTCATACAAGTTGGCAATAGCAAATCTTGTAACAAACTCTGTAATGGCTGAAAAATTAATTTAAGAAAATTTATTTCCTTTCTAACCTTTATTTCATTACATTTTCTATCCTTTTTCATCTTGGGCACACAATTAATCTCAAAGCATATGTACCTTCCCAGAAGAAACATTATTTAATCTCTATCACTTTGGAAACCCCCTTTAAATAATATGTGGAGTGTCACATGGTATCTATGTAGACTTTTAGTTTAAATGTAATGAGCAATGGTAGATCATGAAACACTGCTTATGCTTTTACAAGCTATCTGTCATACCTCGATATTTTCAGTCAAATGCCTTGAGGGTACTTAATTCTAGAAATAGCAGCCAAAGCATATACTTCTATAATCAACAGGTTTTTATAATGGCTAACTAAATAATTCCTACTGTCATGTAGCACAGACATTTCTTTTGAGGAATGCACCATATCTTCACACTTTAACCATGCTAAAGATACTATAGAAGATGATGCATAACTACAGAGAGAAAAAAAATGTAAGTGTAAAAGCGGAGCACTGGTTCTTTGAAATCAAACTACTGAAGTAGCCTCTTCATCTCTAGCCAACTATGAATGTTCCTCTGCACTTCTCTACTAAGAACTTTTCATCAAAACTTTTACAACAATTATGTCTACTAACATAAAAATGATCCTATAGCTTTCTTTGAATACACATTTCATTTGATCTAAAATACTCATAAGGGAGAAAAAGCAAACCCATGAGAAAACCATTAGACTGTATATTTCTTTTAAAAATACATACGATTTAGAATTGAATATTAATTTTCATTTTGAAGGAATGGGTACTCGTGTAAGCAGAAGAATACTCTTTAGTGTTAAAAATACAGACTTAAGAATAGGTGTCAAGAATCACCAAAATGGATAAAAAACACAGATTAAAAAAAAGACATTAAAATTATTAGTGACAAAAGTCTAGCAATTTAGTAATTCTATTTTGCCAAGATTATCTTAACAAGACACAAAGACTAATGAGTTCATTCCTCTTCTAGCCAGCCAGCCTGGGAAGAGGTGTGGGGCTGGTAATAACAGCAAAAAAAAAAAAAAAAAAGCCACCAAAAGCCACCAAACCAGTTCTCAATATTTCATTACATTTCAGTTCTCAAAAAATATGTTCATAGTGTGCTGTGCAGAAAAAATGTCCACAGCTTTGTGACATCTATGTGACTTTATGCTGTCACTAAATAATGTATTTAAAAAGGAATTACATGTGTATAAGAGCTGTCAGACTTGCAAATAGCAAATTTACAGGGGGCTGTGAAAACATCCAGAGCTGGCTCTTCAAACATTACAGCTCCATTGAAGTTGGCAGTTATCCATCCATTTATGTGTCAGGATCTGAGTCACTGTTCATTGCTTGCTTCTTTTTTTATTTTTTTTTTATTTATTTATTTCCCCAGCTAATTTGGCTTATGTGCTGGAGGTAAATATGATTTTGATTTACATAGTACAATGAAGATATTTTTCTAGCTTTTAGTATGTATTTCTTTTCAGATAGCTCCTACTTTACATTGCATTTTTTAATTCTCCTGCTCACTTAACTACCAATTTTAAAAATTAAATTTAAAATCTATTTTCTGAATAAATTAGTATGCATAATTTAGTGTGTATATATAGATATATACACACACACTTATTGGTACATATATAGAGAGTTTTACATTGATCATATGCCTACTTAGCATTTATTTGTATTGAATTTTATCTGGCATTTCACTGCCCAGATTACTTGTATGGTTTTCCACTCATAGCTCAGGCCTAAAATCATACCTAAGATCTCCCTATGAGCAGTAAAGTGATTCATTAATCTGTATGGTGAAATATGTGGATCATCTTCCTAAAGTATGTATCTCTTTCCACGTACTAGAATTTTAAATGCCAAGTTTAGTCTGTATATTAGACTGCTAGACAGCTACAGTAAGGTTAGATCAATTCCAATCCTGGTATCATAAGGTCTTTCAACAGCTCATTCTAGGTACATTGATCTTATTATATTTTAAATTATTTTATAGTTGTTTAATCAGAAATCTCTGTGACCTCAGTATCCGTTATCTTTACTAGACCATTGGCAAATACACTGAAGAGCAGCAGGTGCTGAAGGATCCTCACTGGTAGCCCACTTTTATAGTGAAAAGTGAAAATTATTCCTATTTTATTTTTCCAAGTTCTAACAGGTCACAAAACCAGCTACAAGACTTTTCCTTCAATCCCACCATAGCGCCTTTAAGAATTTTTAGTGAACTTTTCCAATTAGCATCTTTTCTGAACTCTTAAACACACATCACTCAAAACAGATTTATTAGTATCTGATTTTCTTAAATAATTTTAATAAACATATAATGTATTATTTTCTTCTGAAAGAGGTACTTCTTCTTCTGCAGTTCTTTCTTACCAATGTGTCTTCTAATTCCATTCTCTATTATGATTTCTATTGATCCATTCAATACAGAATATCCTATTTGAAATTAATATTGCCTTTCCACATTCCTTTCCAACAGTTGTTTTGAATGTGAGGTTATAAACTGGAACTAGTAATATAAAAATGTCAGATTCAAATTCCTTTAGAAGTTTTGAGTGAATACTGTCTGTTCCTGGCAAATTGATTTTGTTCATTTTCATCAATATCAGTTCAGTTAGAGTTCCTCTGACTCACCTCACTAATAATTTATGTTATAGCATTAAAGGCATTGGATGTTCCTTGTATGATGTGACAGTTTTGGGCTCCACCATCTTTGTCATTGAGGCAATATCATCTGTGATGTCATTATCAGCCTTCTAACTTCCAGGGCACTTAGAAACCATATTTATACAATGTTTCTTTCTTAATTTGTTCCTTATAAACTTTTCTTTTTCTTTTTTTCTTTTTTTGCTTGCTTCATTGTGATTTTATGCTTAACTATTAAGTGGTGGTTTGTTTTGTTTTGTTTTGTTTTTTCTCTTTTATTCAGAAAGACTTCCACTTTAAGGAGAAAGCTTTTCTACCACTTATGACTTTCTTTAGTCTTCTGGTTAGCTGTACTCAGTACATGATAGTGCTTGAGCCCCTCTATTTTTTAAATTTTTTTAATCCTAAAGCCTTTAATAAACGGTCTTAGTCATTCCTCATGCCTTCTGAAAACATTTTAGCCTTTTATCTGCTTTTTAAGTATTCTTTTAACGGGTTTTCTCACTTTTAAGGTATTTCTTTTTTAAAAGAAAAATAAAACATTCTGTTGAATTATGAATGTCTTTTTTATAATTCTCTAAAGTAGAAAATCACTGTGGTCACTATTAATATAATTCTTGGATCAAGTTTTGTGCCTTTTTGAAGAATAAATCAAAAGATTTTATTTCTTTGATTTGTTAGAGGCAAATTGGTCCAAAAAGCATTTGAGTTTAAAAAATGTAACGCTTTATAGCACAGCATTCATCCAGTCTATGTGGGAACAATTTAAATCTCCCATTATGATTATGATTATGCTTTCTTACCATTTTACAACCATTTTTAGCACTCTGTCTGAGTCATTGATCATATATAGCCCTAATTTTAAAATCTTTAGGTATGGTATTACAAGCAACTGAGATTGTGTGCTATGTTTGGTGGAGCTAAATTCTATGTGCATTTGGCCAAGTTTCCTATTTGTAAGTGGCCTGCTGAACATAAAAAAATATTTTCTTATTCCATTGATCTCATTATTTGCTGCTTTAATTCTATTCCAAACAGTTTTGCTTGATATTCTTACTAAATTTTAAATCCTCTTTCTTACATGAATGTCTCAGACACCTGTGTAAATTCTGTCTCTGTTTGGCATTGCACATAGAGCACATCAGATAATGCAATGAAGACCTCAACTTTAGGTGAGTTCACAGCTGACTCTCATGATCCGGTCCACTTTTCATTGCTAATTACATATTGTGGAAATACCGAATCTAGCCCAGCTCTTTCTAGGAGCTTCATGAAGCTTAGAAAGGCCAAGTGCAAAGTCCTGTACATGGGTCAAGCAATCCCATGAACAACTACAGGCTGGGTGGAGAATGGGTTCAGAGTAACCCTGAAAAGGAGGACTGGCAATGTGTGCTTGCAGCCCAGAAAGACAACTGTAACTTTAGCTGCATCAAAGAAGTGTGAGGAAGGGAGATCATACTGCCCCCTCTACTACAGTCTCATGACCCCACCTCGAGGACTGCATCCAGCTCTGGGCTCTCCACTACAAGAAATACATGGAGCTGTTGAACCAAGTCCAGGGAAGAGTCACAAAGATGATCAGAGGTCTGGAGCACCTCTCCTATGAAGACAGGCTGAGAGCTGCAGTTGTTGAGCTTGGAGAAGAGAAGGCTCCACCGAGATGTTATTGCAGACTTCCAGTACCTGAACATGGCCTACAGGAAATCTGGAGAGGGACTGTTTATCAGGGAGTGTAGTGATAGGACAAGGACTAATACTTTTAAACTAAAAGAAGGTAGATTATATATTGGGATTGAATTCTTTACTGCAAGGGTAGTGAGAGACCGGAAAAGGTTGCCCAGAGAAACTGTGCATGCACCCTCCGTGGCAGTGTTCAAGGCAAGGTTGGATGGCGCTTTGGGCAACCTTGTCTAGGGAAGGAAGTCCCTGGCCATGTCGGGGGGGTGGAATTAGATGATCTTTGAGGTACGTTCCAACCCAAACCAACCTGTGATTCTATGTCAATAATCTTTGCATCCAGAGGGGCAAATGTAGTATCAAAGTACCACTCAAGTTGGTAGTGAACTTCACAAGGTCATCTAGTTCCTGCTTACAGGACAGGTAACATTAAATTCAGACCAGGCTGCTCAGGGGTCCATCTAGCAAGCTCCTGAAAGTCTCCAAAGATCTTACCAACTTGTTTGGGCAGCTCATTTCAATGCTTCATTTTTTTTCATAATCAAAACTCTGTTCCTAATGCCTGGTCCCAAATTTACTGCCTTGATTTGTGACCATAAATTGATACAGCCCCCAAACAAGTAGTTTATAAATATCATCTATATAAAAACAATTAAATGTTTAGGTCAAGGAATAAAATATTCCAATTCAACCTGAGTTTAAAATAACAAAATGGAATTACTAGATTAGAATTTAAACTATACAATCTATAATACTACTTCAATTTATCTGAATCTTTACATATAAATTGGAAGCTAAAATCAGGTGCTTGAACTAAGATCTATAGTTATTTTGAAATTTTAGTTTAAACTGAGTATTATAAAATTCTGAGGCAGTGCCTCTAGGACCATGAGGCCCTTAGCACCTTCCAGCTGCAGGATCAGATCATCAAATTCAGACCTTCTCTTCATACACATGCAATTTGTCTACTATTTTCATCTGTAGGACTAAAAGGATGAGCAGTCTATCTAGAGAACTTTAAACTTGAGGTAGGACTCATTTAATGTAGTATTAGTCATCTGAAAAATAATGATTTGTCTTTGTCATAAAGACACCATCTATTCTCGACAGCAGAGGATAGATATGCGATTAAACTGAGCTGAGGTGGATCACACTCTAGAGGTGTATAATTTTTATTTTTTTTTGCTATGGAGAAAACCTTTAACTTGATATCTAGCTTTTTAACAGGTTTGTGAGATATATTTCCCCATACCTGCATGCATGTAATGGCATGAAATCTGAATGTTCCCCCTGCTGGGTTCTCATGCTAGGCTGCCTGCCTCCAAAGAGTCATTCAATAGATTTTCATCGTTTAAAGTGTTGTCTGAAATATTACAGATTACTACTCCTTCAGCTTGAAATAAAGGTAACTCTTGTGGCCTATGCCACTATAGTAATTTGTGGTTTGTGTTTCCTATTAAGAAAAAAAAAAACCCAAAAGAACATAAAAAGGTCTTTTAATGTATGTTCATACTTTACACCTATTCCTTTTCTTCCCAAAGTATTAAGATGCTTATTTACAATTTGTGAAGTCTCTTGAACATCTGAGCATGATTTTACTATTTAAAAAAGTATGTCCTGTGTAATGAAGACCGAGGACATTTGAGGGTGCTGTGAAAATTTTTCACCATTGAATTCAGTAAAAGCCTTTGCCTTTAGCTACACTTTGCTTTTTCATCTGTTTGTTTTATTGAATGTTTGCCTCACTTTTAAAATTAATTTGTAATTTTAATAGAGATTTAAACGATCATGCATACACATTATATTGTTTAATATTATTTTATATGTGATAAATATCTTTTCTCACTTTTTTTTGACTTCTGCCTTCTTAAGGAGAAAAGTATGATGTTACTAGTCAGTTAGGAGCACATTCTTTCACAATAAGAAAGAGAAAAGCCAATTTTGCCTCCAGGTATATTTAGAGAAATCACAGCAGAGTGACTAAGTAAACAGTGGTGGTAGCTATTTTTGGAAAATTATGAAAGAGGAACACCTGTGAGAAGCCAATCTGATATTGATTTGTAAAGAAGAAAGACAGGTAGTTAGGATCTGTTGAATCCAATTTCTATTCGATTAAGTAATGGAACACATATAAAGAAATTATAACCAACTTGAGAATAGCAGAAATGCAAACAGAATAGGTTTATAAAGAATATGAGTCAAACCCCAGGGAACTTGCTTAGGGGGGGATTTTATTTTTACAGTTTTGGGGTTTTATTCTCCAAAATTACTCAATAAAATGATAAAATTGATGTGATACATTGTGTTAAGCTTGGAAACAGTTCTGAGGAGAATTTCAGAACAGGTGAAAACTTCTTGTGATATTTTAAACTAAACTAGCCAATGCATTTACTGCAGGGAAATAACCCTAAATTAGTATGAGAATAGATTAAATGACCCAATTGCAGATGTTCTTCTATGACAGAAAATGTTCTGTATTAAGGGCTTATCTGAACTCCCATTGCAATCAATGGAAAGACTCCAGATGGAGCAGACTCAATCACTTCTTAGTCTTCTAGCAAAATACTCTTTAGGTAATGGATAGTCTAGTTTAAAACAGGTTTGAAAGTTTGAGAATTCTGCTTTACATCTCATTTAAAAAAAAGTAATAGCTGCAATAGTGTGGACTCTTGTGTATCATGTTTTGGTACATAGGGCACCTTACAACTCCTAAGAACAGGTAGACAAATATCTATGCATGGCTTCTCAGACTTTCAAAGCCATGACACTTCTTCGTTTATTCTGCCATAGGGCCATCTTGAGGGCAATTTATATTTCTAACAAGAAATGCAAGAAAAATTTTTTTGGAGAACAGGAACATAAAGAACAAGAGCCCTCAGCATAAGAGTATGATGTTAAGCTAAATTTTACTTCTGTGATGAATGCTCCATCTATATACATATATAAATAAATAATAAAACATTTGAATGAACTCAAGCTTTTCTGGTAGACAGGAAACTCAACATGAGCCAGCAGTGAGCTCTTGCACCTGGGAAGGCCAATGGTATCCTGGGCTCCATCAGAAGAGGAATGGCCAGCAAGGACAGGGACATGATTGTCTCTACTCTGCCCTTGTGAGGCCCCATCTGGAGTACTGTGTCCAGATCTGGGGCCCCCAATACAAGAAAGATGTGGAACTGTTGGAGAGGGTTCAGAGGAGGGCCATGAAAGTGATCAGAGGGCTGGAGTACCTCCCCTGTGAAGAGAAGCTGAAGGAGCTGGGCTTGTTCAGCCTATAGAAGAGAAGGCTCATTGCTGCCTTCCAGTACCTGAAGGGAGAATATACAAAAGGGTATTCAACTTTTTAAAAGGGTAGATAATGGACAGGCAGGACAAGGGGGAATGGATTAAAGCTAAAGGAGGGAAGGTTTAGGTTAGATATTAGGGGGAAATTCTTTACAGAGTGAGGGTTAAGGTGCTGGAACAGGCTGCCCAGAATGGTGGTGGATGCCCCATCCCTGGAGGTGTTCAAGGCCAGGTTGGATGGGGTCCTGGGAAACCTCATCTAGATCATGCCTGGAGGTTTGTGGCCCTGCCTGTGGCAAGGGGGTTGGAACTCTTTGATCCTTGGAGTCCCTTCGAACCTAGACCATTCTGTGATTCTATGATTTAAGAAAGCACTACTATGACTGCTTGAGTTCTTTGCTTGTTTTCAAATTTCTACTAGATACTTTGATGTTTGTGCTTCAGGACAAGATCACCTAATATGCTTGATAGTTTCCTTGATAGCAGAATTTTATATGGTGAGAAAATACTCATATGAGTAACTCTGTTCATGTTAAACTACTGGCTAAGGAAAAAAGCTAAAGGTCCCTAAAACTACTAATATTTTTGTGGTTTACTGCTAATAATTCAGAGATACATTCAAGTAGTGCTTATGCTTAAAAAGGCGTATCAGGAGTCAAGTTTGTAATCCTAATTAAGCTTATTATACAAAGAAACTTGACTTGAAAGCAGTCCTGCTGATTTTGAACTGTTACATCATGCAATATCTAGATGAGGCAGAAACTGGACTGTCTGCTCTTGAAGGTCAGCTACCCACAGATATCCATAGGTCATACACAACTTGCGTAAAAGATGAATGCTGTGGATTCTTCTCCCATTTACCTCACTACTGGCAACAAATTTGTCAGAGGCAGCTCGTGTCTTTTCAAGTTTTACCTTTTCTTCTGAAGGTAAATTAGAATCATTAAACCTTCAGAAGACAGGCCGCCTCTGAAATACTGTTGAATTATGCTCCTGGTCAGGAGGGAGGGGGAAGAAATTGTGTATTCAATGCTGGTATTTCTGCTAAAGCTAGCAGGAGGTCCCAAAGAACTCACTAAAGTAGCATGTACTAGGAAATAGACTTTTATGGGGTTTTAAATATGTTTATTCTGATATCATATAACCTTTAGTGAATTAAGACTAAATCCTATAGCTCTTTTTGATTGAAAACCCTGTGGTGAAAGTATGTATAATTTTATGTCTATTGGAACTGATGATAAACTGGTCATTGGTTTCAGTGGTGTGTCATCAGTCGCTGTTCTTGGTTTGGAGCTTTTTTTTTTCAATGAGAGGAAAAATAGCATAGGCATGATAATTCCTTTTGATAATTATTTACCTACAAACACAATTTAAAATATATTTTTAATTTGTACTACTGTTATGGAAGGCCACTTCTAAGCCTGATAACACATAAATGTGTGATCTACATTTCTGTAAAATTGATGGGATGCAAACACATTAACACACACAGAGAAAGTGAGTTACAGCAGCATAAATCACATCCTGTCAGGTATTACAGCTTCATTATGTCTTTTGCGGTCACACCCATCATCACTTCTATGCAATGAAACACTACCAAAAGTTAAAAACATACAGAAACAATCACTAAAAGTTTTTGCAGTGAAAAAAGACCATAAATACAGCCAGAAATATCTTACTTTTAATTTACAATGAATATTAAAAACCACCATAATTACCTGGATGTTGAGGTCAAAGAGCAAACTGTTCTTCAGGAAAATATACTGTTAAGAGGCTGTCTGTTCTCATTAAAAGGTTATTACTAATGACTTTTACCCTTAATAGACACTTTAAAATGGAAAATAAATTATGAGTAACATTTTGGTTTCCAAAATCTAGCCTTACTTCTTTATAAATGCTAGGAAATGGAGACATTAATAAAAACACTCAATACAAAATACAAATGATCCCATCGGAGTATTTAATTTAAAAAAAAAGGAACATGCAAAAAGTAGTAATAGATGAGAACTTGAGCACCAGAAAATTAAATTAAGAACTTCTCTTGACAATGTCATTATTCAGAATCTTTGGCTGCAAAAAACCCAAATAAAATTAAATTGGATTCACTTTCTGTTAAAAAAACCCCAACAAACCACACACCAAACCCCCCAACCATAACAAAAACCAACCATCCAACAAACTCAACAAATAAACTAAACCAGAAAGTATGAATAACTTGATCCTGAAGCTTCTGAGTTTAGACTGCTAAAACAGCTTTTTTTGATCTTTGTGATAATTCCAGAGAACTTTGTTAGCTGCAGATATATGTTAGAATTGCTATCTATCTCCAGAAGTATGGAAATGGTTGAAAGTATAGAAGTGTCAGGTAACATTTCTTCATGCAAGAAGTAACTAAAGCTATCTTTTCCCTTAAAACTGAATCTTATAAACACTTAGGAATATGACAACTGACCCTGTAATACATGCTATGATATGTAAAAGCGTTCATGTGTACAAGTGTCCAAAGGTCTGAAGATTCATAGTTTTACCATGATAATCCCTGAGATGGAAGTGAATGCATCAGGAAATATAGACCCTTTGAATGACATTTGAAGTTTCAGGGCTAAATGACTGTGTGGAAACAACTTTTTCTTATTTTATGAGTTGATAGATTTCTACAAGCACATATAGTATTGACTGCGATAATATGCCAGTAAAACAGTTTTTCTCAGTGACAGACAATATACAAGGAAAAAGGCATTTGGAAGATTAGTAAAAATTTAGTGTTTAGAAAGAATAAGGGGCTTATTTGTTTGGTTGTTTTTTTAATAAGCAAACAATTAAGAAGTTGGTTATGAAACTACAGTTATATTGTACAGGTTACAGGTAAGGCAATGTTTATGCCTAGCTATTCACAAAATGCTGACTGCTTTATGATAACAAAAAAGATCAATGAGAGGGTAAAGATACAATGTGTGTTTTGCAGGTGATAACTGCAGTTTTATAGGCTGAGCAACTTGATACAGTGTCCAAATATTGGAAATGAGATTCCAAGGGCAGCATTAAGAATTTCCAAAAATTGCCTTAAAGTGCTCATATGCAAATAAGAACCAATTAAAGAGGATTAAATGTGTTGTTTTTTTCTCTAGTTTGCAGTCACAATCTATTTATTCTCTCACTAAATGATTAGTTAATCTAGCCCTCATAAGAAAAACAGAAATCAATATTCTTCCAGAGCTGAATAGTGGAACAGGTCATATGAGCTCGAGTATAATCACATTAGGCATAATTCATACCTCAGTGAATTCACTAGAACAGTTTAAAATAATTTCACTGGATTCTATATCAACCCCCAAAAAAGTTAAAACTGTGCCTTCACTAAAAGCAGCAGGATAATTTTCTTTATAAATTCATGCAGCCAGAATTAAAATCTCCAGTTTAAATTTTAGCATCATATTTAACATCAATTACATGGTGTCTTGGAGTTAGACACACAAGCACATTTTCATGTTTTTGAGTCTTATCCATCAAATTTTGTCTAATTTTTTCCTTCTTTGTTACAGGGTTGATTATTATAGATCTAGAAAACTATATACCTGTTGGTCTATTTATAGTCCTCATGGTATAATATCATATTAACATACCTGATACTCTGATTAACTCATGTTCAGGATTTCAGCAAGATAATCTTTACATTCATACTGTTTCTTGAGAAAATAACAGAGTTGTTCTTGTCAAGGGGGTTAGAGTTTGCAAATAATTACCTGTAAATCTTATGGAGACAGGAATTGTCTTATCCTTACCTGTCTATATAACTCATGCTGATATGGGGACTGGTCCTGAATGGGATTTCTAAGTCTTTAGCACACCATAAATAATAAATAGACAACTGTAATAAATTCACTTTACCAGGCTGTGAGAGTTCGTTCTATAGCCAAGATGTTATTTTGTGTGAAACTAACTGCTATTTCTTCTCTGCTGCAGCACAGTGTTTAAGATGAGTTGCCACATAAATAAAATATCTTCAATATACTTTCTGAACTGCTCCTCCATGAAACCACCCTGAGAACTGGAATTGTCCCTGAGAATCAGATACTATAACATAGGTCAATAAAAAGATTTCATTATTAGTCTATCACTCACAAGAGCACCTCATTTGAAGGACACAAAATTAAAGAGCTGGTGCTGATTATTGGGAATTTTTCATCAATATTTGCTACTCATATATAAATGTAAAAATACAGCCAACTATATGAGATCTTTGTAGTTCTCCATTGCCAGGTCTGTTACGTCCTCACACTAAGCTGCTTATTATAGGGAAAAAAATAACTTCCTCTAACCAAGTAATTTAGAAAAAGGAGTAGACGTTTCTGATATTTGAATATTGTAACAAGTCAAAATCTGAAGGGATAAACTACACAAGCTCTGTACAAAATAAGATTCAGTGTACTTTCAACTGTATCTCATAGATAAATTATCAGACAAAGGGCCAATGGATCCGTAATCTTTAACAAAGAATATTTTTTGTGGTCATTTATTCCTTCTCTATACGAGAGGTGAAAGAATTTACTGCCTTTTATGTTTTGCAATGTGTCTCCTAATGATAAATGAATATGGCAATGGCACATGGGGATTTCTGGTTATACAATTTGTCTTCAGTGCCACTAGATATAACTTTCCATCTTCTCTACCTCTTCCCTTTACATCAAAAATGCTAAGATTTTAAAGAAGTGCTATTCTCTGCAAAATCTTGAAGACCTAAGTAAAATAAAATGTAGTAAGTCCTTAAAATGTGATAAAAATTGTTAGTTTAAGTTTTCCACTATGTTTAATATTCAGATCAGCATGTACCAAACTCAGGCTGGAAGAATGAAACTGAACTGGGTTAAACACAGAAAATTTGCACTGACAGACATACACTATACAGAATTAAAAAAAAAAAAAAAAAGAAGAATCAGCACCATAGAGGAGAAGCATTGAAAGTCCTGAAACACCTACATACTATTCATGTCTGATAATAAATTTTAACTATGTAGCTGTCAATGAGAAAACATGTATCTTAAACTAAGAGTCCAAGAGCTTTAAATCATTGTAACATGGTACCACCTGTTAAAAGTAAAAGCATGCAACACTGTCAAGTGTTTTTCAGCTGAATGGCAAATATGCCTAATGTGGATAGTCACAAGTGATTTGATATAATTTTATTATTTCATTTTAAGTGCTTCACTTGCTAAAGAATTATATATTTAATATATGTGCTTGACATTTTATTTCTTTTTTTATATTTAATTCCTTTTTTTTGTGAAAACTGTTCAACAAGAGAACAATGTGCTGTAGAGAAAGATCTCACACTCTGCTCATGGAAAAATAGAGGATCTCATGATATCCTGGAAAATATCTTCTTATATAGCAGCATTACTTATTTTGCTGCTCCTAGTTTCATTCTCAAAGCATTTGTGCTCTAGCTTTGGCTTCATATTCTTGCACTTTTTAAATTAAGCCTTTAAACTTTGATTTCTTGTCACAAAGGAATTTAGCTCATGTGGCCAGAAGGACCAAACTGTACCAGTCTGTGATATATAGCTTAAAACTGAATGAGCAGGACAGGCATCATGGGTGAAAATCTATTCCTGTTCTGAGATTCTTATTCTGCAAAGCACACAATACACTTGTACCAAGCAAGCTTCCTGGTACCCTGTCAAGTGTGGAATAGCAGCACCCAAGACTCCCCCTCAAGGGTGGGACACTCACTCCAACTCAAGAGGCTTAGATCTTTCAACTAGTGATGTCTCCTCTACACCAGTGGGCATCCCTGGATGTTCCACTCCACCCCGAGGTGCTATTATTTCAACTCTGCATTATTTCCTGTATAGATTGTCATCATAAAACACTGAAGACCCTGTTAATCATGAAGCTGGGGACAATCTCTTTAACTTTCACCATATCTGAGGTCAATTAATGTCTGTGACTGGGCTTTTCATTGACCTCCAGTCTCCCACTTTATCTGTATTAGACAATGGGTGAAGTCAGTAACAGCCACACAACAAAGTTCCTCTATCACTTCTTCTACATCTATGTGACCAAGGAATTCCAAACCTTTCAGGGAAATATTAACCAGCCTGTAGTCATTCTTCTGTATCTTGGGGATGAGATACAACATCAAAAGTGGGTCCTAATATAGATCTAATTAAAAAGCAGGTGTAGTTACACATTCCCTCCACCTTCTGAAGCTCCAGAAACATTGCACTGTTAGCTTTACTGAACACAGAGCTCATTGGTGTGGATGCTATAAAAATTGCCTACCAGCCTGCTGCAGAGTATCAGTCATTGTCAGTTTGAGATAGTCAGTAATGATGTTAGAAGTTAATACTGTCACGGATTGCTGCCAACAATGTACAAATTAAAACTGGGTCATTATTCAGCATACTGCATTGTATTAATTTTCCAGTATAGTTCATTCACCAGCAGTGGCAGTTGTTACCGCCTGCTAAGTAAACAAAGAAACAAACAAAAAACCCCAAACCCAAAAATCTAGCTATTTGGAGATGTCTCCTGATGTGGCATAAGCCTGTAGCCCCCTGGAGTCCCCCTCTGGAAAAGGGTTGAAATGCCTGACAATTCATTACAAGATCATATCATTTCTAAGAGACTCGCTTTCATTTTAAGTCTTAAGGTAAAAGGGTAAAACAGATAGGTATATGAAAAACTTTTTTACGTGTAAGAAATCTAAATTTTAACAGTATTTATTAATTCATTTGTATAATCATTCAGAGTTTCAGAGATCATCTTTTTTTCAGAAATGAAGACTGATATAGAAGGGATCACTGTGACATACCCTGTACTGTGTTATTCAAACTAAAACACCCTTAAAAAAAAGGGGAAAATAACCCCCAAACAATCACAAAGTAATTGCAGGGACAAAATGTGCTTAAAAATAGTCAGGAATTCATCTAAATCCGCATTAAGGTATTTTTATGCTAGAGATCCAGAGAACAGGTAACCAGAAAACATAGCTCTCCTGGGTTGTTCACTCTTCTGCCACTAACTGGATTGGTAATCTTGAGTCAATTAACCTTTCCATGTCTCCACTTGCACTTGTTTAGAAGAGAGAGAATAACACCCATTGGTCTCAAAGAAGGGCAAAAGAACTGATAAACAAAGACCTTGGTCTATCTTGGATGAAAAGCAGCATTTAAACAAAAATGTGATTCTCCAGTCTCCCTTACCTTGGTGTCAGAGTGATGTAACACCTTCAGCTTCCTGGAAGTTGATGATGGTGTTGTGCTGTGTTTGTTTGGTTTGGGTTTTTTTAAATGGTCTCTATGACTTCATCAGAAATAAAAGGATTTCCTCTTGTTCCCAGTAGGCCCTAAATTTCTTAGTTAGATTACTGCTGAGCAGTAATTTGCCTAATTATGAACAAAGTAAACAAACATTCTTCTAATTGGATTTTGGCTTGTAGGGTTTTTTTATATGTGTGTGTGTATGCATACACCCAGGGCACAGTGGAGAGATTATTTCTCTGTGTGTTTGGGGGGGGGTGTGTGGGGATGTCTGTGTCTCTGTGTGTGTGTCTCTGAGTGTGTGTGTGATATCTGTGGCCTGTCTGCACCACTGCAGGAAGTATAGTAATTTTAAAAGTCAAGATACAGAATTAGAAACTGAGTGCACAGTCATAGATTACCTCAGAGAGTCCATTTGTTATCTACTGTTAGCTCATATGGATGCATTCAGCAAATTTATAGCGGTTTCAAGGGAAACAAGTACATGGTGTGACCTTGAAAATACATTTTAAAAAAGACTCATTCCTTAGTTGTGGTTACACTTGGAAAAGCAAATAAATTGAGATATATCTGTATAATGTAATGGTTTAATTCTGCCATTGATTATTACCCAGAGAGATAGTTTCTTGGGGTTGGCTATGGCAATCCCAGTGCAACTATAATAGCATTTCTCTGGACTCTGTGCTCTGTAAAGTCCTGTGGGGCATCAAGATGGTATGCCTGGCTGTGCAATAAACACTCACATAGCGTTAAGGGAAACTGTCTACTTGGCAATGACTTAAGCATGTTCTGACTTGGTTAAAGTATACCAGTGAGTCTGCGTTAGAATTTGATCCCACTTATTCATGCTGAAAATGTGGGATTCTGCTCAGGAAAGGCAGAGCTGCATTTTCTCACCATCAAAATTCAAATTTGCTCCATGTTTTGTACCGTAAATTGGCAAACTGTTACCTGACATGAACATGGACAAATTTAATTTTAGGTCTGGCATTCATTTATTTCAAAGTAGTGTTGTGAAAGAAATTCCCATAATTAGTATTAAATTAATCAACATAGCAGTGATATATGAATTCTCTTTAAGTATGTAGACATATGCATCCATGTAAGGACCTGTCTTACAGTATATGAGACAAAGCTGTATTTCTATTTATGTATGAATACATGTAAACATATGTGATATTAATATTGCTATAGCGATAAATCCAAGCTGTTTGTCTGTTAAAGTAGCAAGCGGCTTGAATGACCTTGTCTGATTTTTTTCATCAGCCACTTCCACATGCAATTAAACTACAGATGAATTATGAGAAAGAATGCAGAAGAAGCATAAAGTATGAAGTGCTGCATGCTTTGTAATTAGTACTAATATTTTGATAATTATTTGCAATAAATCAACCAGTGACGAAATAAAAACTTACAAATCTACTTAACCCAGATGGCACACTTAATATTTCTACAAGTTATCTATGAGCACACACAAGTACATACATACATGGGGACTTCTGAATAGGGGTGTATGCCATACAGGAAGTTCACACCAAGTTTCATTGTGACTCATAAACATCCTTTAGAAGACACCACAAAAAAGGCCGCAAAACAGAGCACTAAACAAAATGGAAGTGAATTGATTCTGTGCTTTGAATTCCTATCACAGAAAGGCTGGTTGTACTTTAACCTTGGAATAGGTATTGATTGACATTTACCACAGGGGACTTCATTACTTTACACTAATATATCTGAATGTAAAATGATGCTTTCCAAATATGGAGAGACACTATCTTCTATGCAGCAATACACTCACACATTTATCTATGGCATATTGGGGCACTCACAGTGACCCGGTCCCCAGGTAGTGCTACAGCATGCACTGGCTTCTGTTAGGGATATTCATCTTCATATTTTTGGGGTTTTTTTTGATTTTTCATGGAAATTAGGATGTAGGTAGAAGAGGAGCAGCTACCGAGGTCACTTTAAGTGTCACCCAGCATGTAACTTGGATGATGCATAGACTGAGGATGTAAAATTGCATTGATGTTTATTGGCCTAGGCTTAGTACTAGAAACCATCTCCCTTTCCATACTCTGCTCCTTAACTAAGGTCAGGTAAGATACTCAATCTATACAATATAATCTTCAGTCAATGAACAAGCTTAAGGAACTTCAGTGTTTGAATCAATCTTCTTTCCATTAAAAAAGACATTGGTTTCATTATGAAAATATTTATTGACCTCTGAATAGGTCTTTCCCACCAGACAGAGGAGGTGACTGTGGAAAGAATGCTTTTAGCTTTTAAGTATTACAAGCTCACACGAGTAACAGGGTGTTTGGGGTATTTATTTGTAAATAGTTGAAATCTTTTTGTGCTGAAAGAAAATTACTATCTTCTATTGAAAGGATACATTTTCAGTTGAAGTAAATGGGAGGGCTGCTAAAACCTTGCCTAAGAAATTCTTTTATAGGCATGCAGAAAATATGCTTTAATATATTCAAAAGACTCATTTCTTACCAGAACTTGTATGTGACTGTCATTTAATTGTAAAAAAAAAAAAAAAAAAAAAAAAATCAGGTCTGACAAAACACTTACAGGATCACTCTCACAGAATATACGAACTTAATCTATCAATAAAGCAACTGCAGTAAAATTCTACAAAAATATTCAAACTTGGTTTCAACCCAAGTTTTACTGAAGAAGTCAAGATAAATTTAGTGTGTCTTAATGATCTACTGGTCTGTCCTGTAGCAACCTACAGTGTAGATGAAGGCTGCCACATAGAAACCATTTTCTGACAGTCATTCTGATATAAACTCAGTTTGAAATTCTAGCTCAGCATCCTCCATTTACAGCTATTCTAATAATGCTGTAAAGGGAAGGGGCTAGCTCTTAGATAAGTGGCTTGCAGAAAATGCAAAGATTTAAACTAATACATACTTAAAGATTAAGCAGGTAGATTGCATTGCATGAACGCAATGCACTTTTATTGTGAAATTCTGCTGATAGCAGTTGTCTGTATACTGCACTAGCATCTCTCTCAAATTACCTAAAGCTGCAATCCCATATGGAAACCATTATAATCTGGACCTAAGGGATATATTTTCCGCTGAAGAGGGGGTCAAATAAAAAGAAAAGCTTGCCAGATTTTTTTTTTTTAAGGAAGAAAAAAAAAATTCAATTGTAGTTGCTTCACACATTAAGGAGCCAACTGGGATTTAACAGACTGAATCTATATAACAAATATCAGGTGTATTCCTTCTGGTCAGTCAAATAATACATTCCAATGCTTTCAACCATTTTCCCTGTCTACTGGGAATTTCTGGATAAGTCATGACAATTCTCTGAAGTAATCTCCTACATACAGGTGAGCTTTCCTAATGTCATGGAAGAATTGATTGAGTTCAATAGACACTAAGGATATTTTTGACCCCAAAATACCTTTTGTATGTGACAATATATTCTTGGCATTCACTTATCAATGCAATCTAAAGAAGTGGCCTGGAAATCCCAATGAGAATTGCTCAGTAGCTAAGTATTTTGTGTTTTGCCTTTTGGTTCACTATATTGTCTATTTAATAGATGGCCCATGAGTGCTGCAGGACTGGTCAGGACATGAGCAGAGAGGCTTCCATCTGATATAAAATATTAGATGAACATAAACATATATATATATAAACAGAAATATATTCATATATATATATATATATTTAAGGAAAATTTCACAAGAGGCACTGCACCCCCTCTACCCTGCTCTCCCCCTCTACTCTTCCCTGGTCAGGCCCCACTGGGAGTATTGTGTCCAGTTCTGGGCTCCCTGGTATAAAAAAGACAGGAATCTCCTGGAAAGAGTCCAGTGAAGGGCTATGATTAAAGACCTGGAGCATTTCCCTTATGAGGACAGGCTGAATGAAGTGGGGTTGTTCACCCTTGAGAAAAGAAGACTAAGTGGGGATCATATTAATGTTTATAAATATCTGAAGTGTGGGTGACAGGGGGAAATAGCCAGCCTCTTTTAAATTGTCTATGGAGACAGAACAAGGGGCAATGGCTTAAAGTTGGAACATAGGAAGTTCTGCACCAATACGTGGAAGAACATTTTCACAGTAAGGGTAACAGCACTGGAACAAGCTGCCCAGGTGGGTTGTGGAGTCTCCTTCTCTGGAGATATTCAAGACCTGTCTGGATGCCTATCTGTGAGATCTGTTCTAAGAACCTGCTTTGGCAGGGGGGTCAGACTCAATGATCTCTCAAGGTCCCTTCCAATCCCTACTATTCTGTGATTCTGTGATATGTGTATACCTGAAAAGCATCTATTACCCTAGTGTTTAACCATGTCAGTTCATTGTACCCTTTTACAGGGCTTTCTGAACAGGTCTGTGAATGTGGAATCAGCTTTCCATTGAAAACTACAGGGAAACTTTTTTTCGAGTGACAATGGCATTTAGTTGGTTTTATATATAATACAAATATATAGCACTAGAAAGGTGTAAAAAATGCACATTACTCTTCACCTTTAAAAAAAAAAACCCAAAAACCTCTGAACAAAATACTCCATGTGAATGTGTGCCTATCTGTTGCTTTCACTGGGATTGTCACCAGAGGAAAACGAGAAATATTTAAAAGGTAAATTTCTCCATCTGGATCTTGATTGTGCACATCAGGATTATTAAGGGCTCAAGGCTGATTTATTTTTCTGTTTAACCACATTCACAAATTAACATAGTTTCCTTTTTCTTTTTCTTAGCAAACTGATTTATTTAGAAAAAAAAAATAACCAGAATGCATGCTTGTTTCTAATTCCTGTCTACATAGTTACTTTAAAGCACACAAGTGTTACCTGATTGTGCAATGTTTTATGAACAAAACTTACTTTTTTCTCTAAATGTTTGTCACTCTTTGTAGTTATTTGTTGAAATACTTAATAGCTAATTAGAAATCTAGTTCTTTGTCATTTAAAATCTATAATTCATTGGATGTGATATGATAATTGCTCATTTATAATCTCAAACACTGCACATCATTACATTGAGGAAATGATTCAGAATTGTTTTCCAATTATGAATAAACTTAATTGCTTGGAAAACATACCATCTCTTACCATCTCAGAGTGGCTGGCATTGGGAACTAAGATGACATTATTTAAAGTTCTGCAGCTCATAATTTAGCAGTTTAAATGCACAGTTAAACCTTTATAGATATACATCAAGGCCAATGGTGCTATTCATGCCCTGCATATGCAGCATTTGAAGCCTAAACTGGGCTGTGGTGATGATCAGATAGAGACAGAGATTCACCTTGGGCGACAGCCTCTCATTCACTGATAAACATTGAGTTTCTTACTCTAGAAACTTCAGCACACTAAAAGGACAATAAGAAATGGTTGATCTACTATTTTCTTTGTGCATGCACTAGAGACTTATTAGTCATGAGAAAAGTAGTTGATTGTTCTCACCCTCTGGAGACCGATGTCTTATCAATCTCTCTCTCAACAAAATGTGTACAAAGAAACTGTGGAAAATGGTATCTGTATCAAGATTTTCCTTGCTGGCTTGAAAATGTGTGTTAAAGGAGCTGCAGAGTCATACAGTCCAGTTACCTGTAAAAAAGATGAGGCATAAGATTAAAAATATTGCCCTTTTTAGTGTGCAACTTCTATGATTGTTTGAGACTTGTATCATGACTACTTGATATCCTAGGCTCATTGGTCAATTTCCCAGGGCCTAATATTTATATGACAAATACTGTAGTAAGGTGGTTTGTTGTAAAGACAGAAGACTTACTGATGCTGAAATGTATCCTACAGACACCCTCCTCTTTTGTCTCATTTTGAAGAATGAAAAACAGTTTTCTCTGATTGGCAGATATGTCATCAACATGTGATTCTCAGATTTTGTTTCAAGTGCCTGAAACCTGGAACTGTCAAAAGGCCATATGGAAAATCAACCACTTCTGAAACCTGTTAAAATGGACTATTTGCAAGTGCAATCACAAAACAATCCCAAACAAAATACAGTCCCAGTATGGAGAACTTTTAGTTTGTCAGGGATGCAGCTGAAATAAAAAATACTGATGCACAACCACAATAGCAACTTGGCAAATGGCTGCCTAAACTGCTCTTAGAACTCTTTGGTGGTAGACACCTTGTGGTGAGTCATTCCTTAATTAACTCTGATCTCACACCCTATAGATGAGATCATAACCTATCTAAAATAAAGCATGTGTGAAGCATGTATATGAGAAATTCTATAAAACTTTGGGAGTTTGTACAATGTCAAAATTAATAAATAAATGCCCTCCTTTCGAAGAGTAATTTTCTCTTGGACAACTTCACTATATTGAGTATTTCAACAACCTCACCCTCACCTCCATATATAAAATACATTTTTTTATTATATCTGTAAATAAATACATATCTGTATATTTAAGGCAGTATACTTTTGTTCCATCTGAAGAGAGAAAAAGCAGTGATTAACCAGTGAGAAGCAACAGCCCTCCTCCCTCAAGTAACCTTGAGGGATCAAAAGTAGAGACAGTTATCTTGTAAAAATGTAACAGTATTTTACAGTATATTTCTAGATTGGCCACTTTCTACATAATAACTCTACAGTTTCCAATATAAAATACCTCTTTATTAAATGTTGGGGTTTTTTTCCAGTATTCACTAAAAGAAACTTTCTAAGTCATCATATCTGGTGTGACTGTGCAAATTCAGTTCACTTACAACCTTAGAGCAGAAAGGTCACAATGAGTTCACAACTCAAAAGCATGTCTTACAGGTGAGACATGTAGGAATAGAGTCCCTTTGTTATAGAAACTACATATTGAAAATGGAGAACATGTTCTGACATTTAACAAAATGTTTCTATCCTTCTCTACCATGCATGCTTAACATAGCTCAATCTCATGAATATATAATTTACTGTTTTCTAGTGATAATAAAAACTAGACTGCAGAACATGAAAGTATTCTAAAGGGCAGGAACACAAAAGGCAAGGTTACAACCTCAGATACATATCTCTAGCAGCTGATGCCGCTCTGATTTTACTTGGATAATCAGAATTCACAAGTTATGTACATAAATAAAAGAAAATTAGTCTATAAAAATCATCACATGACTCGAAGAGCAAAGCAATAACAAAATGTACTTAAGTCAGGCTGAAGAACTTCAAGCAGCTTGCAATGTAATGTTTAAATTAGACATGTTCTCAGTGTGTACTTAACATCACTAGGTTATGCCTTCTGAATTTGGCTAAACATTTGACTACGGGAATGATTACAGAAGTAGTTGTTACTTCTGTAACAACTTGTTACTTCTGTAACAACTTAAGTTGTTATGTTTTTTCTCTTGAAAGTTCACTGCAGTTTACATTCAATATCACAGAACGGAAAATTTCTGCTCTCAAAAGAAATACCAAAAACCTAAAAAAAAGAGAAATTTCAGATAACATGTTCTGAAAAACCTATAGAGTTTAAGTTTGGGATTGATTTTTTTTTTTTTTTTTCATGAGTAGCGAATAAAATCAAAATGCAATTCAAACAATACAAAATGTGTTACAGGGTATATTGCTCAATCCACTAGTGCTGAATGAGGCAAGTGCTGAACGTAGAAGGTGAGCACTGGAAATTTAAAGAAAATGTCTGCAATTCTAGTGATGCAATTTGGTCTCTTTCATACCAAAAACTTTAAAGAAATGCAGATGATGAAAAATACAGAAGATATCCAAACATTTGTTTTGATACCAATTCAGTGCCATACCACTTCTGAGTATGCCTCAGGGAAGAAAGCAAATGGAAACTATAAATTTCTACATAAAATATATTTTGCAATGTAGATGGATTAAACCCAATACCATTGACCTGTAAAGATTGTGCATGTGTAGCTTATTGCTTGTTTGAAAAAGAAGAGACATATTCAGAATAATTTATGCCCTCGGAGATACAGAAATAGCATTTTCAACAGACTGCCTCATAGACTTGGAAGGTTAGGCAAAGTGGAGGAGAGAGTCTGGGGCCAATGTTATGGTTTAGGAAAACATTGCTTTTCTACTTGCTATCTATAAGTTTTGTGTTTCAGCTCACTACTAACAATAATAATTTATCTAATGTTCCTTTTTTTTTTTTCTTTCTTTTTTTGGGGGGAAAGGTTTTTGGAGTTCTTGGTTAGTGGTTTGATTGTTTTGGATTGGATTGGGGTGGGTTTTTTTTCTCTTTATAGTTCTTGCAACGTGATTTGGCAAAATAATCTCTCAGGTAGCAGAAATTCCTTTGTCTGTTAGTCCTTGTCTAAGAACGCTGATGTCATTTTTCAGGCTACTGTTTTGATGGGTTTGAGGCTGAATTTCTTTTAGAATTGCTGGACTGTTTCTTGCTTGCTTAGTTTCCTGTGTTTGTACTTTATTTCTGCTAGTTTTTTTTCTCATGTGCCATCAGAGTTGTATTTAACTCTGATTTACACTTTTTACTATTTTTTGCACAGGATTGTACAGAATGTTAAGTTTCATTAATTCCTTTATTCTTAAAAAGAAAAAAAACCACTCTATTTTTACAGATTTAAAGTGCTAGAAAATTCCTAATGTGGGCTGCATTCAATTCTATGTAAGGAGAAAGTATGAGAGCTGTGAACAATTTAAGTCTTCCTTAACAGTGTCGGTAAAGACTGATCTAGGATTTCATAAACATATTGACCTTGTGCTGTCCTCGGCATCAGAGTGAACTTCACCCTATAGTAATAACAGCAGCAGTAACAACAGCAATTGCAAGCAGTGCTATTGGACTGCAACCAGCCAGGACAATTTCAGGACAGCTACTATACAGCTCAAATCACCGAGCAAGCAGATGCTTAGCAGGTTGCTATTATATCTCAGTTATTGACCACAAAAATCTCCTGGGCACCATCAGGGCACCCTATCACTGTAGTAAAGCTGCTTAGAACAGAAGCTATCATGAAAAATTACCCAACACCCCCCCACACACACACAAAAAAAATAGCCACACCAGCACAGCATGGAATAGATTATTACAGTCCCCCTCATATGGGCCAGTATTACAGAGATCTTCAGGATATATTGTGACAACAGTAAGATCAGGGGTTAAAATGTCATCTCAGAAAAGCTCTTGGATTCATTCTTGCTGAGGATTTGTAAGAAGCTTGAATGCTTAAATGTGTGGCTCACCTGTACTAGACAAAGACTATGGTGTCTTTTTTGTCTTGAAAAATTTCAAGAATATACAGGGAAAGGGTGAAATGCTAGGTTGATACACAGGTGTATTTACAATGTAAATATATAGTAAGTAAAATAAATAAATCTTCTGAAGCAAAATCCATCGACTTGCTCAATGATATGTAGGCAAGCACATCTTTCATAAGAAACCCCTTTGTATGAGCAATTTTTTTTCCTGGCTCTGCATTTCTTAATCCATTTTAGGCAGATGTCTGAATTTAGGACATTTCTGGAAAACTAAATACCTGTTCTAGTGAAATTTAACCAAAGACCAATTTAGTCTACAGGTGATTGCCTGAACCAAACAGGGGTCTGATATCTTCTAATGTCTTTGAAAGAATTTAGATTGTGAGGGATTCCCAGAACCCATCTGTTGTTTTTCCACAGGGAAAATAGTACTTGAGTGTCTTGCTAGTTCAATTCTACTGTGCTGATTTAATTGTGGTAAAGATCTGCTGTCTGCAACTTACCTGACAGCTGGCCACACACATGAAATTACACATACAATACTATGTCACAAGTTCTAAACCAACAGAAATACATATGTAGAGGAGACACTTCATTTCAGAGAGATTCCAAAACTGGGACAAAATTCTACAGGGGATTTGTGCTTGAACAGTCTTCCCTACCAAATTGCCATATCTGAAGATTGTTACATACATACAATTTTGTATATTTTATTTTCCAGTAAATGTGGAGACATATATGTGTCCCTATACACATATATATACATATGAATGTACATTAAAAGCACATAAAATGCTGCCTGTTTGTATTCTGGTATTTCTTTGGGAGATACTCAAGGTCTATGGCTATATAACAGTAGGAAGCTACACAAAGCAAAATGAGATAAAATAAAATGCTCACAGATGACAAGTCACTAACTGTCTAACCAGGACATCAAAGACGTTGACTTACAGATATGTTACTTACAGGATTAGGACACATGGAGGCTGTGAAGAGCTCTTTGCACAAGAATGACTCCTGCTTGGTAATATTAGGAATTCTATAGTCAATATAGTAATTTGGTTGCAGTCTTAATTTCAGTAAATTTCTATTAATAAGGTATTAGTTTTACCTGAAGATTATTTCTAAACCACTCCTGAGAGAAGAATTTTTATTCTGATATTTTATTTTATTTTTAGGCAGTGATAGGTATTTATAATAATTTAAATAGACTATCTGCAAACAAAACCCCTGACCTTGATGGGTTTCCATTTAAAAAAAAGTAAAAATCATATTTATATTACATAGAAATATGTGAAAGTGCAATGTGTAGTTAGTAATTACTGTCATACTGATGCTGATCAACATATGAGAAATGCTTTGAAAATTGTGAAAATTGCTGTTCATTGTTAAAATGATACAGTTTTCATACATGTCATGTTATTTTTAAGTGTATTAATTCTGATAGAACAGATATGGGGTATTTTTATAGCAAATAAATAAATCGAAAAAAAAACCTTAAAAGAGGAAATTTTCATTTTGCAGTGGATTATCAACATTATTATATTGTTTACATTTTCCTTAGTTGAAAGTAAATGTGAAATGAAATTAAGAGCATGTTGCCTAAATGTTCAAATGGAATTTTATAAGTAACTGACAGAAGACTTTTTCTATCTGCATAAGTGTGACATGTCCTTGCATGACAGGTATTGAGCTCTGTCAGGAGAGCTGAGTCTACAGTAAGCTTTTCTGGCATGAGTGTTAACTGGGAGTGAGATTTTCCCCCTCCATTCCTAGCTGACAGAGCTCTGTTTACAGAACATTATAGCACAGGCCTGGTTTTATTCATGACACATAAAGCTAAAAGCATGCATAATCTTTGCAAGATTGTTGCCTTTGATTTTAAGACCTTTAAGACCATGTCTGTGTTTTCCATAGTGTTTTGTTTATAGATGCTTCGTTAGTCCCTAGTTCCAGAGTGAGCCTCTAAAGGACTGCAGAAATAAAAATTATAATTAAAAGTAATAGGTATTTACAAAATGTGTGGAGCAACTTTCAAGAATTTATGGAGCTGAGAAAAGTGTCTTACAGAAATCAGAAGGAGGAGAGGATTTTACAATCTACAAAATCCAATAGACATAGCCATACTAGATGCCCACACAATTTGTACCAGTGTAAATGAAATAGGTTTCTCCTTTAATAAATGCTTTGGGGAATATGTTGAAAAAAAGGTTCTTGTTCCATTTAATTTGAAAGTAGCCTACCCCTCTTAATTACTGTATTCAGGCAGTCACATACTGCATATAACAGTTGTAGCCGATGAAGTCATGGAATGCTTTAAATCAGAGCAGGAAAGAAGGATTTAAGAAGGAGAATATTATATTTATTGGGGCTTTCTTTATATCACTCTAAGAGAAATAAAGGATGTCTGAAAAACTGCCTTATTTAATGAAAACAATGTAAATATTTTATTTAGAATTTATATTTCTTGGATTAAATATGTTGGTTCAGTAACTTAAATTGCAAGAAATATTTGAAGAATGCTTTCATTTTCAGGACCTCTTTTCAAACAAAATTACATAACAAAATTTTACAGTTATCAAAGTAATTTAAAAATTGGTCAGAAAATTACAACATTTTTCTGCTGGAATCTGGAGGCTTTCATTTATTATGAAATATTGTAGATGCATTGTTTCATACAGATTCTCATATTTCAAAGGAGGATTTCTGCTAAACAATGTTCCTCGGAATAAGTTCAAATCGATATCTGAGCATTTTTGGCATTCAAGTACTGCTTGATGAGTAACGCAGGATGGTGTTTGTGGTTGGAGGGTGTGTGTTATGGTTTAGCTGTTTTTTGAGTGGGATGTTTGGGGGTTCTTTTGTTTGTTTTGCTTTTAAAATGAAAAAATAATCTTAAGAATACCAGTTACACTAAAATACCATTAGCATATGCAAGAATACAAAAATATAGAATATCATTCAAGTCAAATGTCAGCAATAATTCCACATGTGTGCTGGTAAAATATATGTAAGGTACTGAAAATTTTATTCAAGAAATGCAATAGAAATAACAAATATACATAGAAAAGGAGATGTAGAAAATGCTTTGAAGTATGGCTTTATGCAGGAGGCACGATGCAAATGAAACAGCAATTTCACTGCCTGTCTCTCTTTTAAAGCATGGAATAAAAATGGGTGGTTGTGATCCACAGACTGTATACCAATTGAACATTGCAAGAACTTAATGGCATTTACTCCAGGATTTGCTTACTAGGTTTGACATGGATTAAAGTCTTTACTTGTTTTAGAGAAGCTGCTCCTGATTTAACCTGCTGTAAGTCAAATTGAAGTGAGAACTGAATCTATTGACACTAATAATGCAACCTAGTGCTAGCTGCAATTTTTTATATGCCAATATCCTTTCTGAATGTACCAACTTGACCATAAGATGTAAACACCAGTTTCCTTCAAAGATATTGATGAAAACATTGTCGTTCATAGCTGTCAGTCTGGATGGTGATCTAGTTTGGAGATCGCTGGAAGAAGCAGCAAAAGTAAAAATTAATTTTCACCAGAATATAGGAGCTGGACAAAACATAGAGACAGTCTTGATCTGAACAACTTACAACCTAAACCAATGATAATTTTTAGACAGATAAGAGTACAAACTCCTCTTTGAATAGTGATAAAAACTTCTGCTTAGCTTTTCTGTGGTTCAAAGTGGTATATCAAAAAAATCTCTGAATGTGGAAGCAATTCCATCACCCAAACTGTAGTTAATGAAATGGCTGCCTATACTCCTTACTCAGACTTCATACCTATACATCACATGCTTTCTGTTCAGGGTTCTGCTGGATTTACAGCAAGTGACAGAATACCATCAATACAGATTTCATGATACATCATTAAAATACGTAAATAATTCTGTTCTTAATACAACATAAAATACAATTTAATAAATTATTAATACCTCTGGTTTACAGATGAGGATTACCTCGATCCTTCCTCATCCCTGGAGAGTCAAGAAATTCCATATAGTGAGAGCCCTATATGCCTCATATTAATAAAATGAAATTTCTTAGCACTCCCAGGAGCTTTCTAGTGAAATGTTATACCTAGTCAGAGTGCCAGTGAAAGCAACATTATAGGACGCATGTATTTTTTTAAGAACAGTTTACGGGTATTTCTTATGGTACCTGTTACAAATAATTCCACAGATTATGCAAAAACATTAAAACTACTTCTGTTTTTGTATTAAATTGTGGGCAATTGGATTGTTTTGGTTTGGTTTGGTTTTTATTAAATATACCTTCTGTAGTTTCAGTGCCAAGACAGACGGAAGGTTGATATGCCACCAGTGATTTGCTAATTCATCCATTTCGAAGTTGAATGAACGCTGTGAATGAATGCTACTGTGGTAGCTATATTCCTGCTGCAATAGGAAATGTCCCATTGCAAGCTGAGGTTCTGGTGTTTAAAAATGTTAATACTGCAGCAACCGGTGCTGTGATGATGAGCAATAAATGATGACGAAGGGGGAAAAAAGGTAGTCATAATGCATTTAGACATAAAGCTGCTGATTTCTTCTTCTCTCGTGTTTAGTTATTATTTTATTTTAATATCTTAAAGTCTCAGGGGTTATGGATTTCTATTTTTTGAATGGCTTGGAAGTAAAAAGAGATTTTACCCAAGGTACAATCCCTGTGCAAAGCTGTAAGATGGTTCAGAGAAACAATTTATAACAAAGAATGGCAATACTATCATTTAAATATGAATTAAGTTATAAATTTTAGAGACAAAACACTGAAAAACATGGGATGTAGATAAATTGATCTCTACAGAGTAATGGGACACTTCATAATCATGTTGTTAACACAAAGTTTTCTCTGCCTCAGTGACTGATGTCATGATGAAGGAACAGAAATGCTAGAAGTCATAGCGTCTGCTACAGAGACCCTGTTCAAAATCTGAGAGTTATGCACATTGCTATTACTGTAAAATTACATTTTACTGCTCTCATTGGCAAAAAGTGTTAATGAATTCAGTGTAGACTTTCGGAGAGCTGTTCAGGTCCACATAAAGTGGGACAGAAAGTTCAGGCCACTGCAGCTTGTACAAGTTCACTTCCATACAATTTTGGAGTGTTCTACCATAGTTTTTGATGCAGATAACATATTGATATTCTTCTGTGAAACTGCAACAGCCAAAGTACTTTCTGGTCTTCTACTCACAAGGGAAAAAAAAAATCTGAATTTAAAAAAGATGTAATCTTTCCAGTAAGAGTACAACTGAAGAGAATAATAGTCCTTAATCTATTTTACTTTTTAGTCAATAATTAAGCTATTTTAATGTAATACACTGATGTTTTCATTCACATTTATCCTTATTCTCTAAAAGACAAAAAAGAAAAAAAGAGAGAAAATAAAAGAAAGAAGGAAAGAAAGAAGGAAAGAAAGAAGGAAAGAAAGAAAGAAAGAAAGAAAGAAAGAAAGAAAGAAAGAAAGAAAGAAAGAAAGAAAGAAAGAAAGAAAGAAAGAAAGAAAGAAAGAAAGAAAGAAAGAAAGAAAGAAGGAAAGAAAGAAGGAAAGAAAGAAGGAAAGAAAGAAAGAAGGAAAGAAAGAAGGAAAGAAAGAAGGAAAGAAAGAAAAAGAAAGAAAGAAAGAAAGAAAGAAAGAAAGAAAGAAAGAAAGAAAGAAAGAAAGAAAGAAAGAGAGAAAGAGAGAGAAAGAAAGAAAGAAAGAGAGAAAGAAAGAAAGAAAGAAAGAAAGAGAAAGAAAGAGAGAAAGAAAGAGAGAAAGAAAGAAAGAGAGAGAGAAAGAAAGAGAGAAAGAAAGAAAGAAAGAAAGAAAGAAAGAAAGAAAGAAAGAAAGAAAGAAAGAAAGAAAGAAAGAAAGAAAGAAAGAAAGAAAGAAAGAAAGAAAGAAAGAAAGAAAGAAAGACTAAGGTGTCTTGAAAGATTGAGCCAAATGTCAGCAGGAAAAAAACTATAGCTCTTTTAATTTCAAATATTAAGCAGATAGACAGACAGTTTAAAAACTCTTCCACAGCAGTCCTCTGGCAGCTGATGCTTCCCAAGACCTCTCTGTGTCTTTCCTTCTCTTCCAGTGTACAGCACAAATGCTTCTGCCCTTGCAAGGTGAATTAGACCTGGCTAAAAAAACAATCCAAAACCAAAGAGGTTATTTTTCAGGAGAATCATTTACCCTATCATTTCCACTGTGGATAAGCAAACCTGGGAACAACAAGGCTAGTGAAAAAGAAAAAAAAAGCCAGAGTGGGCACTTCTGCACCACTGGAAAAAAACTATCTTCTAACAGTGTAATGTCAATATACTCTAGGTATGCAGGCAGTTCATTTGCACGGGAATTTGTCCATACTTCTTCTATTGAAAAAGAAAATGTTCTTCCTCGCTTTCTGCTGCCTTTATGTTCCAACCAACAATACAACACAAGTAGTGGAGCTTGCATCCTGTGCTTACATGAAACATAACTCTCTCTAGGTCATAAACCAGACATCTGATTTCTGTCACTGCAATGTAAGTAAGTAGGTGTATGTAAGTAGGTGAATATGGGCCAGAAACTCAGTCGTCTTAATTCTGAAGAATTTTTTAGGAAAAAAGTTTGGAAAAAAGAGTTGGGTGGTGGTTTTTTTTCTGCCCTAGCCTAGGGTCTGACACATTTTGACTGTATCTTCTCCATTAAACCAGAGAAATCCAGATACATTTTAAAAAAAAATGTAAAACGTTAGTTTTATCAACAAACACCACTCATAGCTTTGGCTAGAAAAATGGATGATGGAGAAATTAATAGGAGAGAAACCTTCTAATATTTCATTCAGGTTTCATTTTTTCTACTTTTTAATAAAAAGGTATTAATGAAAATTTTTAGCTTTGCATCACTTTAGCTAATTTCAAGGTCTACAGTGACTTTATAGAATCATAGAATTGCTGCTGTGAAAAGCAGAAATCAAAACTCCATAGTCTTGGTGACTATTAAGCAGGTATTCTTTATTGCAGTGCTGGTCAGCACAGGGCATCACTCTTCCTAATATGCATACTGTGAAGGGTCAGTTACACAGCTTTTATACAAAACAAACATGCATAATCACGATATATACATGCATAATCATGATATATGCATATTCATAGAGGTTTTCAAGGAATGGTTAATGTTTCATTATGAAAGCTCATTATCACCCACGCACCTACCCCATCCCGGTAATATCTTGGTGGCCTTCAAAGACCAATGGCCGTCTACTTCATTTACTCCTCTTCATTACAGATCCTTTTAGTGAGCTTTAGCTTTTGTCCTGCTAACAAAGCCATGGAGCAGGTTCTTCAGATTTGAGGCAGACTTGAGCAGCTCTCCTGTTCTTCTTACCTCTTCCTCTATATCATTCCTTCCTCAGAGATCTGTTGTTCCTCCTGAGGTATTTCAATGCACACAATGTGCTAACACTGTGGTCCTTTACGCAGAAATTTGCACATCCTTTAAGTAGTTTGTTGCTAACTAATATTTATCACCTTCCCTGCTTTAGAATCACAGAATGGTTTGGGTTGGAAGGGACCTCGAAGCCCCATCCGACCTGGCTTTGAAAACTTTGTTTTCTTTGTTGAATCAAATTTTTCAAGAAAAAATATCTAAAATTTCTTTTTAGACCAGCTAGTATAATTGAGAAAAGAGTAAGGTTTCAGGCCTTTGCTATCTGAAAGAGGTAACAAACTTCAGTCTAAACACAGGCTGACAACATTTGTTCTGAGTTTAACTTAATTACATGAGTTTGGGTTTTCTTTGTGCTTGACTAAGCTTTTGACAACTTGTGAAGTGGTATGTGAGTACTGCTGAGACTGAGAACAAGATGCTGTTTTATAAATATTCTTGGCAGTGAAAAAGAGAAATTCATAGTGACAATTAGCTTGTAAAGACTCAAGAACCAGGATATGTGAAGTAAACTGGATTTTGGCAAGCACATTCAAGTAAATTTACCTAGTATATAAGCCTGAGGGAGGGCTAAGTTTTTCCATTCACACATCATTTATTCTACCGCTTCCATTTCAACTTCCAAACCCCATTTTTCCCTCAGGGAAAGCACTACTTACTGTGATTTAGCGGAGAAAAAAATGGCATCAGATCCTACACAAATCCAAAGATGCAGTATCTGGCCATCACTACTGAGTTCTCTGACTCACCACTGGCCTAGCAAGCTACTGGGTACAGCTATGCTCTGTTAAAACAGAAAAAGGGATGGTGGGTTGATAAGGGGGATAAGTAGGCTTTTGACTTTGGTTTTAGAGCACACAGCTAACCAAAAGAATAGAGAGCTCTTAAACTGATTAAGGATAACTGCAAGATCTTGGAGGCAAGTTCCTCAAGGAAGGTCCCATGGTCATACAGAAAAAAAAAAAAAAGAGGGTCAATATGTGGTAGCAAAGGAAACTCCATTACAGAATCACAGAATCACAAGGTTGGAAAAGACCTCTAAGATCAAGTCCAACCATTCCTGTCCTAGGCTAAATCATATCCCTAAGTAGCTCATCTACCTTTTTTTTTAAACACATCCAGGGAAGGTGACTCAACCCCCTCCCTGGGCAGCCTGTTCCAGGCCCCAACAACCGTTTCAATTAAAAAAAAAAAAAGTCTAATATCTAATCTAAACCTTCCCTGGCGCAGCTTCATGCCATTCCCACTTGTCCTATCACCTCTCACCAGGATGAAGAGACTATCACCCACCTCTCTACAACCTCCTGTCAGGTAGTTGTAGGCAGTGATAAGGTCTCCCCTCAGCCTCCTCTTCTCCAGACTAAACATCCCCAGCTCCCTTGTGTACACTGTAGCAGGTTTCCTTGACAGGCTGGGAAACCTGAGAAACCTGAGCTTTTAACTTTGGAATTATCTGTGCTTAGAGCACATGTGCCAGGGACCAGCAAGACCAGACACTGCACCCAAAGGGAAAGGGAGCCCAGTGCTGATATACGCAGAAGTCTACACGAGATACACACAGGCATAGACGTCTTAACCCCTCAATTAGAGAGGAATTAGGAATTATATACTGGTCCTTTGAGATGTCATAAATGTTCCTGTTCTCTTCCGATTTTATCACAATCATATACTGCTTGCACTGGAAAAGACTTGGGCATAGGAACTGTTTCCTTTAAACTGTGTCCCTGATATTCAATCCCAGGTCCAAAGGAGTGATGCAAACCAGAGAATAGTCCATGTAAATCCTGAAGTCGTGCAACAGGTTCTTCTCAATATTCCTTCTTCCTCCAATGTCCACTGCTTTTATTTAGTTGTTGGTTCTGAATTTAAGTTCAGAGTCTTGAGCAGAACTATATATTTGATTTCTGCTTCTAATCTTTCTTTTTTCTTTTCCTTTTCTTAAAATATAAACAGAGCTTTGCAATTTTTAAATTTTTTTTTAGCAGTGATTCAACTTTTGAATTACTTAGGGTTTGAGTTGCATGTAATGGTAGAAAAACATTCATGATTGTTTCCTGCTTTGTGATTTTTAAAATCTTTCCTTTTTGAGTTAAAATTTTGGCAAATAATATTTTTAACTATCCTTATTTTCAGATTTTTTAGTGTAGTTTCATGAACTGTGAATCACAGAACTATAGAGTCATAAAATGATTTGGGTTAGAAGGAGCCTTAGAGATCATCTAGTTCTAACCCCCTGACATGGGCAGGGACACCCTCCACTAGACCAGGTTGCCAAAAGCCGCATCCAACCTGGCTTTGAACATTGCCAGGGAGGTGACAGCCACATCTTCTCTAGGCAGAATGTGGAATGTCTCACTACCTTCATAGTAAATAATTTCTTCCTAATGTCTAATTGAAATCTACCCTCTTTTAGTTTAAGCCAGGTTTCAGTCTAACCCCTGTTCTATCACTAAACAGTACCTATGCAGATTTCCTGTAGACCTCATTGAGGTCCTGGAAGGCTGCTATAAGCCCTCACTGAACCTTTCTCCAAGCTGAACAAGCTGAACAGCTCTCTCAACCTATCTTAACAGGAGAAATGCTCCAGCCCTCTGATCATCTTTCCGGCCCTCCTCTGGACTTACTTCAACAAATTCATGTCTTCCTTGTAGTGGGGACCCCAGAGCTGGGCATAATACTCCAGGTGGGGTTGCAGAGTAGAGGGGCAGAATCACCTCTGTTGGCTGCTGCTCATGCTTCTTTTGATGCAGCTCAGGGTATGGCTGACTTTCTGGCCTGCACTGTACATTGTCAGGTCATATTGAGTTTTTCATCCACCAACAACCCCAAGTCCTTCTCTCAGATCTGCTTTCAATCCATTCTCTTCCCAGCCTGTAGATGTGTTTGGGATTGCTTCAACCTGTGCGCAGGACCTTGCACTTGGTAGTCTTGAGCTTCATGACATTCACATAGGCCCACCTCTCAAGCCTATCAAGGTCCCTCTGGGTGGTAGCCCTTCCCTCCAACCTTTTGGTTTTGCAATTCTATCCATTCCAGCAGCTTGCTTAAGAATTGCTGAGAGTATATGTATATACATAGTTAACATTTCTGACCTTAGATGTAAATAAAATTGGATGTGTATATTTTCATTATATTACATTATATAAACACAGTCCTCCAGGTTTTCCAGTCTTTCTTCAATGGTCCTGCCTTCTCTGTTGAAGGTTTACCCTCCTTTGCCTGATTCCAGTTTTTTCTCAGCCTTCTAACAGCATGTGAAACTGGAAATAGTTCTGTAGCTACACTTTCTCTTTTCTGCTTCCTAGCATGTCAGAAAATACCATTTTGTCTTTCAACAGCAGTGTTTGCTTATTTGGACATACTTTCAGCCCCTCAGTATTCCAGATTTGTATTTTGCCAATCCTGGTTGCTATTGTCAGCATATATTTTGGTTTATTTTTCTTTATGTGTGTAGTTTATCTGCTTTACTGCATTGAATTTAATCTTAAAGAGTTCTGACCGTTTCATTGATTTATCAGGATCAATTTAAATTCACAACCAGTGCTCCAAAGGGTTTGCAGCACTTATTGTTGGATGTCAAGACCGATAAGTCATCTGAGTTGCTAATGAATCCATTAAATTACACAGGATTTAAGATAGATCTCTGCAGGACCACCCACATGAAGCATCTTCCTACTTTCTTGACAGCAAACTGTTGACAGCTGCTATTTAAGCTTGATGATTTCAAACTGATGTGAATCTGTCTGTTAGTATTTTAATACATCCTTAATGATGCTGTCTGAAAATTAAGGAAATAAAGAACTCCATTAAAAGGTAATTGTAAATTGGGAATTGACCAGTTACCTGTCTTCTAGAAATTCATGTGCATGAAATTCTGTCTGGAAAGAAAAATATATTGAACAATATATAACAGCTTTAGTTTGCAGTCACGAATTCAGTCATAATGTGAAATATTCATCCATACTGTCTTCCATCTTTGTATTCTGTACAGATATTATAAATGATTGTATAGCAATATGCTTATTCTCTGCATTCCATCCAGTCGTATTATAATTCTTATCACTCGTACAACCCTCAAAATGCATTAACATCTATCAGCCACCTCCTTTGCTTTCCACACCTGAGGCAAATATACGTTAAACTCTTGTGCTATTATTAATTCAGTTTGTATGGAATATAGATCATTTTAACCTGAAATGAGAATAAACTTTACATTATTCTATTTAAAAGTTTATCCTTCTTGTCATTATGAGAAACTGAAATGCAGGACTTACAGAAGTAAAGCAAATTACTTTGGTTTTCTTCTATATCAAAATGAAAATAATCTTTAAATTCAATTTTGGTTAGTAGAATTTTTTTTCTGTCCGTTGATCCTTGATCCATTTGTCCTGATTTGCTGTGAAAGTTCATCCCAAATATTTGTACAAACTCTGGCAAAATATTGAGCTCCTGCTTATACCAGCATAACATTGCTTTTTAAAAAGCAAGCAAATAAATCCCATTATTTCAGAAGACTGAGGATGCCAAAGCCAGACAAACGATTTGTTTACTCTCCTAGACAAATTTGGACCCAGGTGCCAGTGGCCTTGAAGACAGTAGTAGAGACCTTGAATTTAATATGATGTTCCATGAGTAGAGCAAACAGATTTAATGGGTAACCACTGTTTCCTAGGTGGGACTCTGCAATATTCTGTAACAGCTGAGCTCTTCATAGACCTATATTGCATTGGTGTTGCTCAGCCCAAAGATGATGGAATTGTGAATAACCGAAGAGTCATGATCCATCAGAGAGGAAAAATGTTTTAAACTCATTAGAAATGAAATGGAAGGAATCACACTGATATGGTTTCTTTGATGGCTGCTTTGAGTTTCTTTGAATGTTTTTAATGGATGGATCACACAGGGATTTATTGTCTTAGGAAATCTGAAGACTGCAGGTGTTGTATGTGTGCAATAATGGTCTAGGAATGGAACAGCCTTTCACTAAAAAAGCAAATGCTCCCCCAAAATAAAAATCACTGAAAAAACATATTCTGGAAAGAAAAATAAACCAAAAGCATCACAACCAAACCAAAATCCCAAACAAAACACCATCAAAAAAACCCCCTCATCATACCAAATGTCAATGAATGATATTATAGTAAGTCTTATATATGCCTCCAGACTTTCATTGGGGCAGAAGAGGTGGGGTGGGTGAGTACTGGTGATCGATCACTTTTAATATATTCCTATATCACTAATATGATGATTTTTATTATCTTAATGAGAATTCTCTCAGTCATATGTTTCTGAAAGAGGAAAGACATATTTCAGTATGTACTATTGAATCGAAAAATTTTATCTCACATTATTAAAACAAAAATTGGTAATAAACCTTGACAACCTCATTGAAGAAGTAATTTTCTGTTTCATTTTTACAAGTTAATTTCATGATATATTAAGAATTTGTTTGTCATGCATTTTTAGTATAACTCATTAGTCTGCTATGACATTCAGTAACTTAAAAGGAGTGTGATACCGTGCTATGCTGATCTGACATCTTATTAGGGATTTCATAATTTCCTAGGAATGCTTGTTTGATCTAGTAGCATCTGGATTTATTTATTTATTTTAGAAGACAGGTGATAAATTTTGCCTTTGTTTTGTGCAGAAGTAATGATTTGCTACACTTTTAAGGAAGGAAAAGTTTCAGGAAATGTAAAACTGCAGAATATTTAAAACATAGAATGATGCAACAAAAATCAGGACCTATGATATTATCTTTTTTTTTCCTCAGAATACAACCCAAAGTGTCTTTTTGAAATGTGAAAATCTAAGGAAGCAGGAAAAGTGTTGACAAACTCAATGTAATCTCTGTCACTTTCATTCTATTTTATTTTTTAATAGTGTTAAAACCATTGTAGCTACCTTCAAGATACATGAGATGACCATCACTTCAAGTGCTTATAGTCTAATTACTTGCACCTTCAAGCTGCAAATTCTGCTATGACTGCCTGCGGCCATATTAATTTAAACTTCTCTATCAGAATGCTTGTCGTGGTCTCCACAGAGTGAATTTTTACCCATTAGTGCTTAACTAGAAAGAACACACAAACTAAGGCTCTAGAGTGAAAAACTGGGTGACTTTTTGGTGTTTAACTGATTTTGATTGACTTCTGAATATTTATCCACTCGTGAAGATGCCACATCAGTGTTTCACTGGATATTGCTGAGTATAAGGTAGAAGAAACAGGATATATTGTTTCCAAACTCCAATGTGTAAAAGTTGGTATTTCAAAATAAAGTTTTTAAATACCTATCTGTAACAACTAGTATCAAGCTGCTGAGGTTCTAAAGACTGTAGTCATTATTATGTTTTTCATAGTCCCTAATAAGTAAAACATATAGCAACTGCTACAGTGGTGTGATAGTAATCATTCAGAAAGCCTCAAAAACCACACAGCAATCTTTAAATGACCTCTTTTGTGACACTTTCCTTAGAAAAGGAGTGCAGATGTAAATACCTAGAGCCACAAAAGTCTACAGTACCTAATTCAATCTTAAATAGATAATGGCACTGACATTAATATAGGAAAAGCTTTCTAAAGTCTCTGTTAGTGACATTTCAAGATAACATTTCCTAGCTCCTAAAAAGACACAAAGTTTTGTAACAGTTTTACACAGATGACTTCTTGTATTGCTCAGCCTATGTGGACAGTGCATTTTGATTTTAGTAGGGAATTTCTAAATCAGCAATTCCTGTCCATCTCAGCTATGGAATAACTTTACACAGCTTTTAGGAGCTTTTATTTGGACTTTTAACCAATAGAAGAGTGCTATCAAACCCAGGCAGTGGAGTCATCAAAACACACACACAAAGTATTTATATTTCGCAGTAATCAACAGACATAAATTTTATAATACAGGACAACTGAGCATGTACTGAATTCCCTGCTGTGATTCTGGACCACATTTTATTCAAGATAACATAGTTTTTGAAATTAATGTGATATGAATTTATTTTAAAGTAATGTTTCAGTTTGTTGTTTTATTATTTATATAAATTAAAAAATTAGGATGCTGTGAATTATGTAATATTTCTCAGAGTTGTATGCTCATGTTGCCTATGTGCTGCTTGTGTAATATAAAAGTTTGAATTTGTTTGACATTTACTGGGTGTGCTATCAAAAGAATAATGCCCACGTACAGACCCCTATTTCTCTGGAGTCATCTTGGCTATTCTCTGATACTAAAGCTGTATCTGATATAATTCCATCATTCAGGCTTTGTCTATAGCATTAAGAAGGGATGAGTAAGTTCTAAAGAGAAATTAATTCCATTTCAGAATACCTGCCCAACAGAAATGAGATACTCAGGTCTCTGAAGATATCCACCTCTTTCAATTAAATACAGAAGTAGCATAGATTACTATCTTAGATTAAACTTGTAGGTAGCTAAGGTTAGGTGAGATCAATCTCCTGTGCTTTCTTAGTGCCAGAATACCCAGAGCATTATGAGATGTTCTAGCAACCCCTCAATTAGAAATTATTCTGTTATACAGAATCAGGAAACATTTGTATTAAATCATAATGCACACTTAATCAGAAGTGGTAAGAGAGTTAAATTCTACACTCCAACACCTTATTTTTGTGCAGCTTTGAATGTTCCTGATTTACCTTTATGAGACAGAAGGGAAGACGGAGATAGAAAATCTGGATCTGGAAGAAGGAAAAAAGAAAAAAAAAAGGGAAAAAAAGAAAGGAAACAATAACAAACATATAAAGAATATAAACTGGATAAACCTGGATTCTGAAGACACTCATTAAGAATGATATCTTCTACATTGAGTGGCTTCTGTGGGTCCATTTGCACTACTTTATGCTTTGCTCAAGATCACTTACAGCTTTCCTTTTCATCCGTTGTATTTACATTTACAACACTAATGGATATCTCACTGTTTGAGTTCCTCAAAGTAGACATTTCCCAGCTAATATCTTGAGGAGGATAGAACAGCTGAAAGTGGGGCGGGGGGCGGTGGGAAGAGAGATGTGATATTCTACAATTAATTTAACAGGGAAGCAAGAATAAACCAATTTCTTTCCCATAAATACAGCCATTCCTGTATTCAAACTGTGGTTTATTGAATAACTCAACTTATCAAATCACCTGCTTCTGCCAAAAAAACCCATGTGTTCCCTTTCCTTCTGCCTACTCCTGCTGCTGCTTCTAGTTGTATGGTCAGTCTCACTTGAGCTCTGGTGTTCATAGGATCTTCCAGATCATCAGTTCAAGGAAGGAAACCATGTGTTTTTTGCTTCGTTATGGTTCATTTTCTGCCAGGTTAATTAGTTGCATTAGTTCATGGCTGATGCAAAAAATAGCTGGTTGGCATGAGGTTAACAGTGAAAATGTGCACATGGGAGTGATAGTGACTAGGGCTTCCCTTTTCAGTTGAGCTGAGCACTTACATTATCTCACCAAATCAATTAGAAATGCAATTGCAAGTTGTGGTTTCGTGATCAGTTTAATACAATCCAAGCATGTGCTGCTGTATGTTCATGCCACCTCCCTTGTGTCATCATCGATGACTACGCAGTCTAAAACTGTGCCTGCAAATAGTAAATGACCAGTTTTCTATCCTAGGATCTTTATATATCCAGGGATTATAAAACATAAGACAATATAGAATTTATGACTTCTAAATTGGCCTACTGAATTCAAGAAGCTCCTTAAACTGGGACAGAAGTACTGGAAGCACACTGTTAAGACCTGAAGAGTATTATCAGGACATATAGCAGTGTGATGGCAGCACAAAGGGTCTCTGTGGTCCTGTAAATGTTAATCGTTGCCACAATATTAGCACACTAACCAGCTTTGCAATTTGCAGTTCTGGTTTATCAGTATGTGTGATCGAAGACTGAATTTGAAGAAAGTGAAATGGCTTAACTTTTGTGCATACATAGCTGGAACTTAAACAATTTCTGAAAAATATTGTTCCTATTCTTTGCAGTGTATCTTCTCAACAGGTTTACCTTCCTTGAGAATTCTTAAAAGCCATCATTAAAGTGAAGTGAAATAGCAATAATTCACCCTCTACTTATATGCATATATTTTGCTTATTTTCTTCAGCAAAAGATAGACTAATAAAACCTATTATCTATGTGCAGGTAGCTGGAGTTCTGCAGCTTGTGCTACATCTGTAACAATGCAAGGTGTGTAGCAATGATTGACTTGAAGACATGGCTGACTTTCACCTTATCTATGCGTGTGCCAGTGTGGCTGAGACTTTATTGCAGAAACATAAATGCAACATCAATTTAATCATTATATTGTGCCGGGATTTGTCTGACTTAACTTTTGTTAGATGGAAGGTCTAAGGCATCACCTCAGTTCCCTCCCATTTTTATAGATGCCAAAGATAAGTAGGATGAATCATACTCTGTGGTATCCAAAGGTCTCTACTTACTAAAAAAGACTAGGTTTGAGATCATGCTTTACTTATCTAAGAAAAGCAGAGTAAAATTAATCCTTTCTCTCTAATGAACTTTATTCGTGTGAATGGCATACCTACTATCAATACTTTTATATATATGAGTATAATTTTTGTGGTCTGTTGGGAAATGCTGATTCTTGCTGCATAGGAAGTGGAGGGAATGTTTCTGAAGTATCTCAGGAGTACGCTGATGCAGAGGTGTCTTGCACTTATTTCTTGTTAGCAACTTTTCTCCAGCTTTTGCTATGCTGGGCTGTATGCAATGCAGGACACACGAAGTTTCTGCTTATACTTTACCTTATAAACAAACCACGGATGTGCTGGAGAATGAAAAGCTTCGTACTTGGTGGTATTTAATATGTCACTAGTATCTACTGATCATGTCGAAATGTCACTTTCAGCTGATAGCTCAGTAATATGTGAAAGGGTCTCAAAGGTTAAAACTTAAGAATGCAGTTAACTCTGGCTTTTTCTAAAGAGTGGGATTTGTTCTTAAACTTCTGAGAACCTGAAAAGCCAGATATAGTCTATCTGTTTTGCAGATGCATGCAACTTTTTGATCAGTGGGCCATTGTAGTAGCTACATAATGGGTTTTATGGAATGCTGCCTCTGCAGTTTACAAGCAGTAGCTTATAAAAGGTGGGTAATGAGTGGTTTCCATTACATATATTTTAAAAATCAATGTCAACACTTTTAAAAGAAAAGAAAACATTGCTCAAGTCATACATGTAGCATACAAGTTGAGTGCGATTGCTTCATACTGAAACACCTGTGGGGCGATTCAATTTTATAAACATTGAAGTGCATAGAAAAGATCATAGATAATCGCTGCCTAGTTAAAACAGTGATGACACTTTTCTTTGTATTCAAAGAATTCATTCTAGACTTGCTCCATTTAAATCTTTTAAAAGAAAGGAATAGAAAATATCTAGTATTCTGCCTTAATACCTGGGAAAATGTAAAGGCCAGCTGACTCCAGTGCTCTCAGAAGGCGACTACTGTAAATATGCTATCAGGATTTCTGCTCCAACGATGACTTTTCTAACTTGCTGATATAAGAGTTGAAGTCCTAAGAAACACATTATCATCAAGGGCCAACACACCTTATCACACTCATCAATCAGAGGGGACTACCCATTGTAGGGGGTGACTGTAGCACCATCACCCTCTGGGTAATCACTACTTGTCTTTTGATGCTTGCACCACAAATCACTCAGGAACAGCAGCTCTTTTGTGAGCAGAGATATACATATCCACACAGAGCAGCTCTCCCCTGAACTCTCTATCTACAGCCACAGGGGATGGGGAGGACTGATTGGCTATGGACATTTTCATCCAGTGAAACTCATCTAAATTATAAAGACTGAAAGAAACAGCCCCTGCATAAGCTTCTACATGCCAAAGCGGGACCTTTTGTTTTGTTTTGTTTTTCCATATTGTAAAATGTAAATGCAAATGATATGTTTAAAGAATCAAGGAAACAGATTCATCACAAAGAAAGAATAACAATTTTCTCCCCTCAGCTTATGCACAAATGCGGGGTTTTTAATATTTTTCTTATTTTTAAAGTATCCCCAAGACTCTATTCAATATGCAAAATTGAAAGATTAATGCAATGTACCTATAAATGATATTTTTAAATCACTGGATATGCTTAACAGGCAAAATAAAATTCTTAGCCTATAAACGGTGTCTTTATATGGAAAGGTTTTCTTTAGTTCACTTTGCTGCACACTGTAATAAAAGTATAAAATGGACCACAAATTCTCATATTTCTTTTTGTGTATTAAGTAATTATTACAGAATGTATTAGGAAAAATAGAAATAATATACAGGAGGACTGGAAGGTATATTTGAGTCAGTTAATCTTACATACCCTATTTCCTACCCAGAAATTAATACACCAAAAAAATGTAGTGGTCTTCTTATAATATTAGAAATTTTCCTTTATCTGGCACTACCAAAAGAGGTCATTTAGCTGAAATAATGACATTAAGAATGTCTGCCTTCTCAGTGGGGTGGGTGAAGGTGAGGTGGGGGGAAGGAGGAAATGGGAAAATAAAATTTAAAAAAATCTTTTTAACACCTGTGAGCTGTTGAGTTTAATTGAAGCAGAGTCTGGTGATTCTGTATGAATGAAGTAAAGTTTCACTGAGTGACTGATTGCCTGTAAATTGCATTCATTATCTTTTTCTCTTTCCATTATAACTATGAAGAACTACGAATTAGCAGGATTATGGATCTCAAATGTAAAATTCTAACTTCTGGTCTATTTGTGATATCATGTGGAGAAAAGACATCAAGAAAAACATATTTCTTGCATTAAGAGAGGACTTTTGAGATTTCAGAAGAAAAAAGCCATGAATATGTCATCATGCTTTCTTTCTTCTTTGTACAACTTCTATGTGTGCACAGATTCTGTTTCCCTCTCACAAAAAGTTCCAAATCTATATTTTCTTATTTTATAATTTGATTTAGTTTTAAAAATTTAATCATGCTAGCTTTATAACAAATTAATCAGGTTTTATATATGAAAAGTGTATGGCACAGTCTTCAGGTGTCTTTTCTGTATCTTTAAAAAATAAGAAATTTCTAGGCAGCTTGAAATGAAGATTGCAAATTAATAATTATGTGAGGAAAGAATAAAAAGAACAACAAAGCTTGTTGTAATGATCAACAGTGTACTAACTGTAGGTCCCATACTAGTTAAACTGTTAAGAACGCTTTCTCTTTTTTATGTAAACTGTGACATGTGACAGAGAATTCACTACAAATCTATATTCACTGTTTTCGTTGTTATATGACTTAACAGTCAAAGATACACACGATCTCAGTTAATCAGATTTCATCTTTGTAATCGCAATACATTCAGCTCAAAATTGCAACTGTTGGATTATATTTGTTTGCAAGACTGAAGAGCATTCCACTATCTGTTCTTCATGCAAGTATTCAAACTGTGATAAAATCATCTTTCTTGTAAATAAGGTTGACTTCTTGAACCTCTCGATAAAACACACATTTACATCAGTTCGTTGTGCTAATCCTTCTGAATGCTTTCCTGTTTTCTGTAATCCTTCAGTCATGGACTAAGCAATATAAGAAGTGCATAGTTGTTTACTAGTGTGCTGATGACAAAGGTAATGCCTTTTCTGCTACTTCTTAATACTTCTCCGCTCACAGGACTGTGGATCTATATAGCTCTATAGCTTTTATGTGGTATTTTGTGTCTGTATCCTATGGCTAATCCACTATGAATGTCAAACCCTCTCCAAATTCCATTCGAGTGCCCAAGAAGACTTACCCAGATGGGTCATATTTTCTACTTTCTTTGTTCCTGAAATCGTGGCTGCATTTGGCCGTGCACACAAACTGTATTGAAGCCTCACTTTACCAAGCGGTCCAGAATAGATTGTATCAGCAGATAATCCTTTATACTGCTTATCATTCTTCTGAAAACTCCATCATATTCCTCCTTCCTGATAACTGATAAAACTGTAAAGCAGTGTCCGAAATCAGTTCCTGAAGGAGTTCACTGGAACATGGCTCCTCACGATGATTTCATACACTGCCATTATATTTGGAAACCTGTCAGCTTTGCAGATTTCAATCCATTTCATGTGTCTCGTGAATTTTCTATCACTCTTGTGGTCCCTGTCATGTTACTTATTCATGTGGAAATAGTGTAATTTTTACTGCACCTCCCTAGAGCTTAAATGAAATTTGAGTTCTACATTTTCTGAGTAGTCACCACTTCCTTTTACAATGTTTGGCATAAGTTAATTGTTTTTCTATTCTAGAATTACATGAGACAAGACCAAAAATCTGCCTCAGGAAGGGGTGGTCTTTTTAAGTACATCAATTACTAATGGTATTGTCTTGTATTCTAAAGTCTAGAGATGTAGAAGTGTTGTAGTTTTGCACCGCTAGGTTCTGGTGGAGAAGGAGGGGCTGCAGCGGTGGCTTCCGCAAGAAGCAGCTAGAAGCTCTCTGCAGGCCCGACAGAGGCCAGCAGAGACTGTGACTCCAGCCGGCTCGAGGCTGGAGTCACAGAATCACAGAATCACAAGGTTGGAAAAGACCTTTCTGATCATCAAGTCCAACCATTCACATCCTAAAATACACCATTTCCCTAAGTACTTCATCTACCCTTTTCTTGAACACATCCAGGGAAGGTGACTCGACCACCTCCCTGGGCAGCCTGTTCCAGGCCCTGACAACTCTTTCAGTAAAACATTTTTTCCTAACATCCAATCTAAACCTGCCCTGGTGCAGCTTCATGCCATTCCCCCTTGTCCTATCACCTGTCACCTGGCTGAAGAGACCATCACCTACCTCTCTATAACCTCCCTTCAGGTAGTTGTAGGTGGTGATAAGGTCTCCCCTCAGCCTCCTCTTCTCTAGGCTAAACAGCCCCAGCTCCCTTAGCCGCTCCTCATAGGATTTGCCCTCCAGCCCCTTCACCAGCCTGGCTGCCCTTCTCTGGACTCGCTCCAGGACCTCCATGTCCTTCTTGTGGTGAGGAGCCCAGAACTGGACACAGTACTCGAGGTGTGGCCTCACCAATGCCGAGTACAGGGGCACAATCACTTCCCTAGCCCTCCTGGCCACACTGTTTTTGATACAAGCCAAGATGCCATTGGCCTTTTTGGCCGCCTGAGCACACTGCTGACATATTCAGTCTGCAGTCAACCAACACCCCCAGGTCCTTCTCTGCCTGACAGCTCTCCAGCCAGTCTCCCCCAAGCCTGTAGCGCTGCATGGGGTTATTATGTCCCATGTGCAGCACTCTACACTTGGCCTTGTTAAACTTCATCCCATTGGACTCAGCCCATTGGTCCAGTCTGTTCAGATCCCTCTGAAGATCCTCCCTACCCTCAGGCAGATCAACACTTCCTCCTAGTTTAGTGTCATCTGCAAACTTAGTGAGGGAGCATTCAATCCCTTCATCGAGATCATTGATAAAGATGTTGAACAAGACTGGACCCAGGACTGAGCCCTGGGGGACGCCACTCGTGACCGGCCTCCAGCTGGATTTTGTTCCATTCACCACCACCCTCTGGGCTCGGCCATCCAGCCAGTTTTTAACCCAGCTGAGGGTCCACCTGTCCAGGCCAGTGGCAGCCAGTTTCTCAGTCAGAATGCTGTGAGAAACTGTGTCAAAGGCTTTACCAAAGTCCAGGTAGATCAAATCCACAGCCTTCCCCTCGTCCATTAAGCGGGCCACCTTGTCATAGAAGGTGATCAGGTTAGTTTGACAGGATCTACCTTTTGTAAACCCATGTTGACTCGGCCTGATCCCCTGGCCATCATGCATGTACTGCATGATAGCTCCCAAGATGACCCTCTCCATGATCTTCCCTGGGACTGAGGTCAGACTGACAGGCCTGTAGTTCCCTGGATCCTCTTTCCGACCCTTCTTGTGTATGAGTGTAACATCTCCCACCCTCCAGTCGAGTGGAACTTCCCCAGTCTGCCAGAATTGCTGATAGATGATGGAAAGGGGTTTGGCAAACACATCTGACAGCTCCCTCAGTACCCTCGGGTGAATCCCATCTGGCCCCATTGATTTGTGGGTATCTAACTGGCCAAGTAGGTCGCTAATCATTTCCTCCTGAACCATGGGAACTTTGTTATTCTTCCCCTCCCTGTCAGCCAGTTCCGGAGGATGAATACTCAGGGAATACCCTTCTTTACTGTTAAAGACTGAGGCAAAGAAGGAATTAAAAACCTCAGCCTTGTCCTCATCCCTTGTCACTAATGTGCCATCAGCATCCAAAAAGGGCTGGAGATTCTCCTTGACCCTCCTTTTACTATTAATATATCTTTTACAGAACTTGCCAGCCTGAGTTCCAGATCAGCTTTAGCCCTTCTGACTTTCTCCCTACATGATCTTACTAAATTCCTATAATCATCCCAAGACACCTGCCCCTTCTTCCAAAGCTCATATTTTTCCTTCTTTTCCCGTATATCAGCCTGAATCTCTCTACTCAGCCAGGCTGGCTTCCTAGCTCGCCGACCCCTCTTCTGACTGACTGGGACAGCCTGTTCTTGTGCGGCCAAGATTACCTTCTTGAGGAGCAACCAACCCTCTTGGGCTTCTTTGCCCTCAAGGGCTGCCTCCCATGGAATCTTATCGAGCAGCTTTCTGAACAGTCCAAAGTCAGCCCTACGGAAGTCTAAGGTGTTTGTTCTGCTGTCTCCCTTCCTTACTTCTCCCAGTACTAAGAATTCTATCAGCTCATGATCACTATGCCCCAGGCATCCTCCAACTTTCACATCCCCCACCAGGTCTTCTCTATTAACAAACAACAAGTCCAGCAGGGAACCTTCCCTTGTGGGTTCATTTACCAGCTGGGTCAGGAAGTTGTCTTCCAAACCCTCCAGGAACCTGCTAGACTGCTTCCTCCCTGCTGTATTGTACCTCCAGGAGACATCCGGTAAGTTGAAGTCCCCAATAAGGATGAGGGCTGGTGATCGCGAGACTTCACCCAGTTGTTTAAAAAACAACTCATCAGCTTCCTCCTCCTGGTCAGGTGGTCTATAGCAGACTCCCATCACTATATCTCGCTGATTTCGTTCTCCTCTGATTTTCACCCAGAGACACTCGACCCTCTCTCCACCATACTCCAGCTCTAGGCTGTCAATGCATTCTCTGACATACAGGGCTACCCCACCTCCTCTCCTACCCAGCCTGTCACGCCTGTATAGTTTATAACTGGCAATTGCAGCACTCCAGTTATGTGAATTATCCCACCACGTTTCTGTGATGGCAATCACATCATAATTTCCTGTACTTACAAGGACTTCTAATTCCTCTTTTTTGTTCCCCATGCTGCATGCTTTGGTGTAGATGCACTTCAGCTGGTCTACTGATCTTGTTGTGCTCCTTGGGGAAGCCTTGCTTCCCAAGCGACAGCTGTTTAAGTTACCTAGCCTATCAGTAGTAGCTACATCTCTACTCTGAGTTAGAACACTATCCCCCTGATTAACTAGGGTGGCTGACCAGAGGTCGTTGCCAGCACACCATCCCTCAGTAACTCCACCACCACACCCAGGCTTTTTTCCATCTAGTTTGGCCCTGTCCCCCTCCCCCTTCCTATCTAGTTTAAAGCTCTATTAATGAGCCCTGCCAGCTTCTTGGAGTCATTGCTGACCAAGGCTGAGCCCATCAGCGACAGTCATAGCACCTCTGGGAATCATATTTAGGAGAAAAAACATCCGCTAGCAGATGCTTTTTGCCACCAGAGAAGGGAGTGGGATGATCTAAGGAACTGTGCAGACACCAAGGCTGGGGGGAGTAGGCTCCCCACGTGCCAGAGAGAAAGATGCCCGTGGAGTAACCCCCGCAGCCTATAGAAAAGGCCGATACCCCACCTGCAGCCTGTGGAGAGGCCCCACACTGGAGCAGGTGGAGACATACAGAAGATGCTGTGACCCGCGTTGGAGCAAGACCCTGCCAGCACTTGCAGCCCATAAAGAGAGAGAGAGAGATGAGAGAGATCTGCACCAGAGCAGGTTTGCTGGAGGGCCTTGAGACTCCATGGAGGACCAGGCTGGAGCAGTCCTGGGCCTGAAAGACAGAGATATTCTGGGATTTTATGACTGCACCCCATAGAGGTGACCCACACCGGGACAGCTGGTGAAGAGGTGAAGCCCTGTGGGAAAGGACTCACGATGGAGAAGTTCATGGAGGACTGGCTCCTGTGGGTGGGAGCCCACACTGGAGCAGGGGAAGGGTGTAAGGAATGGCCCCGCCTGCCGCCAAGAAGGAAAACAGCTCGTAAGAAACTGACTGAAATCCCCATTCCCCCATTCCCTGCCCATTCCAGTGCCACAATATCCGGGCAGAAAGGGAGTGAAATCATGACTAAAGTGAAGTCTGCTAAGAAGGGAGGGGTGGGGGCATGTGCTTTAAGATGTGGTTGCACTTCTCATTACCCGACTGTTTCCCTGTATGTATAGTGTAGTGTAAATTCTTTCCTTTATTCTGTGTTGAGTCTGTTTTGCCTCTGATGCTAATTGTAGAATGATCTCTCCCTGTCCTATCTAGACTCCTAAGCCTCTCAAAATATACTTTCTCCCCTGTCCAGCTGAAAAGGGGAGTGATAGAGTGACTTTGGTGGGCATTTGGCCTCCAGTCAGGACCAAGCCACCAGAAGAAAAAAGTTAATGTTGTTCAGTGTGCTACTAAAACAGCATTTTCTTGAGAGTTTTTATTGAATTATCACCTTATCGTTATAAAAAGGTGAGTATATTTCTGTGTCCTCCTTCCCTTCCAAACTTTCAATCAAGCAGATGTAGCCTACATATAGAAGGAAAATACTCATTTTGCTTATTCTAGATTTTCCCAAGGCTCAGTCCAGGATATCAAGAAAGGCTGCCTTACTTGTTTGCTATGAATTTTCATGAGGCAGAAGTTCTGGGGTGCTTCTTTGACTAATGCTACTGCTGAATGCCAGTGATATCTTTTTCTTAAATAATTACTCACACTGGTTATTCTAGGACACCTCTGCTTAGTCTGTGTGCTCCCTTGTGTCAGAAAGACTCAAGATTTTCTTCTTCATTTTCATGTCAATATTTCTTATCTTCCTTCATATTCTGTCCTATTAGCTAGTCTTCATCTTTTTACAGATATCTAATCATAACACTGTCATTGGCGAGGCCAGCAAATATATTGCCATTCAACTTATTGCATAAATATGTGCTGAAATCTTGCTGTCATCACTGGGACACAAACATACACTTATGCTAAGTAAGTGTTTAAAGGTTTGCAGAATTGAGGCTTTATTTAGGATCACATAGTTCTTCCTCTACTGGCTGTCATTACTCTACCAAGATGTTTAGTTGTTTGACAAATTGTGATAATTCAGGACTGAAAATCATGTGACAGAAAGAAACTCAATGCAGTAAAATTATTCCATTAAATATAATAAAAAATTGAGGTGGTAAGAAGAAAATACATCTCCAAGGGTTTGGAGATTCATAAAAACTTTAGATAGCCATCTGAGCACTTAGCTGTTTATATTGACTGCACTGAATCTTTGAACTTTGAAAAGTTTATTTTTCTGGTATTAATATTACTGGAGAAAAATAGAGAAAAAAGATTGATTTACTTGGGCAGTTCTTTTAGAAGATTATTAATGGGACAAAGAATCTTTTAGCTCTAGGTCATCAGTTTTCATCTAATAAAATTTTTATGGATTCATAGATTTCCAGGCCAGAAGAACCATTATATTTCCTTAGCCTACCCTCCTGCATGACAGAAACAACAGAATTTCAACCTGAGCTAATCAAGCACTTACTAGCTACTAGAATTAAAGAACAGTGCAGAAAGACAATTTTTTGTTGGGCTGTGACTACTGAGGTATATACATGTAATCACCTGGCTTTGGAATAATACTGAATAATCCAGTTTCTGCACAAATTCTCCTGTTCTCTCCACTTTATGCCACTATTGTTAATTAGAACAGGTAATATCAGCCACAGTGCCAAAGGCACATGGAAAATAAACTGATGTTACAACATTGCAAGTGATTCTTTCTCTTCTAATTTGATTTGCAGTGGAATCAGTTGCCTTTGTTGGATTTCAGTCTCTATGTTGCATTGGCTTTATCATTTGCATGGATCAGAAGCTTCAGTACTAAATTGTTCCAGATATTTCAGCTGGACTATCTTTCATTGCATTTAGGAAATGCAATTATCTTTAGAATGAAAGCCTTCAGGGAAAGTCTCAGACATATCTTTCAGGACAATTTACAGAGCCAGTGGTCTCAGCATCTAGATCAAAAATTAAATCATTAAAAAATTAAATCATTGAGTTTCATTTCTTCCAAGAAGAAAAGGGAAAAACCCCAATGTTTTTCCTCATTTTGAAGGTTTTTTTTTTCCCCATAACTTACAATCACTTCTGCAGCTGTTTTTCTGATAAATTTAGATGAAATGAAATTATTCTGCATATCTTATTTTTCATGGACTAAGGCTAGTTTTAATTGTATTTTACAGTTTGCACTTCTTTGTGGAAGAGCCAAAACTAAACAATATGTCAATTCATGGGAAAAAATAATTCAAAACACAAAAGGATTTGTTACTTGTTCTTTGTTCCTCATCAAGTAAATAGAATCACAGAAAAGAATAATGTTTCGAATGAGGGTAGAACTAAATCTCTTTGGTAGATAAGATCTATTACTTGTTTTCTGATACCACTAGTATAGGATATAAACTTATGTACAGTTTGCGTATTTATTTTAATTTAAAAATAATTTCACATACAATTTAGCATTGAGATATAACTTAATTACTTCTCTGTCTTATATCTACCAAGTGCATGTCCACATACTGACTTTTTTATTGTCATAAAGCAGTATGGGAAACTTTTACTTTTAGTCTGTAATTTAAGGTTGTGTTAAAAAAAATCTTTCTGCTTTATCTGTAACCACTGAAAAGGGGATAAAGCTCTCATTAGTTTTCATTGGTGTTGTTAATTTGAAAAGTGTCTAACTCAAAAGCAGTTTCTGAAAGGAATAAGCTGGATTCTCTAAAGAGATGAAGAGCGACTGCAAAAGTCAAAACATGAGCAATGCCGGTTTTGAATTGAGAAAATTTTAGTACTGCCAATCTATTTTTAAATACTAGTATGTAAATTTATTAAATAGTACAGTCAATGTAAAAATAAATATTATGGTCTCATGTCGGCAGGACTCTTACTTTCTTCATTTCAGCGACTAGCAGTGTCCCACAGTCCTTACAAAATGATGATTTCTGTCATAAACAATTTGCTCAGTTCCACTGCAGGAGCTAGAGGACAAGTAACTCAACTGGAGTCTGTTCTTCCTAGTATTTCTGAAGCGCCAAAGGAAGAACACATTTCAAAAACTTTATTCTGAGTAAGAATTTATCTGGCCTTCAAAAAAAAAAAAAAAAAGATAGCACCAAGTGTATTTATGTCTTATTATTTATTTATTTATTTATTTTATTTACTTAATTTTATTTATTTATATTTAGGTATTACATCAGCTCTACTTGCAGAATTCATAAAGCCTGTCGCTTGACTACTTTGTACTTCGTACTTTTTACCTTTTCTGTCTAAACTGTTATTTTACCTCACTTTTCAAATATGTTGCAAACTCAAAGCACCCCTTGATGATAATGATGTAAGTAGAAGAGAAACTTGCTAAGACATATTTTAGGGACAAAATGAGAGATGCAAGTTTTCATGCTGTCTAAAATTCAGACTCAAATACCTAACCCCCAGTGACATTTACTGGAGCTGGATCTCTACAAGTTATGCCTTCAACATTTCACTGTTTCTATGGTTTACAGGGGTTGGGAGAGCCTTAAATTTAAGGACTTGAGTTTGAGCACAGTCTAACCATTCAATTGTGTATAGAGGCAATGTACTGGTTTATTCAGCTGGACAATGCACAAATGAACTAAAAAAAAATTACCTTGGTTGCATGTGAAAAAATGCAACACATGCTTCACAGGCATGTCCAATATTAAGAAAACTAAAACATTCCCTTTGTAAGATTTATTTTGTACCTTGTATAAAGCAAGAAAATATACCTACATGCTTTTCCTTTCCCTGTCAGTTTTATGACATCCTGCTTGTTATCCATGCAGTTAATGCAATACTTTTTTGACAAGTATTTTTCAATGTAGTATTGTAAATGTTTACAACTGTTTAGAAAAAAATGTTCAACAAATTTCAGTCCTACAAGGTATCAGATCTGCAAAGCATCTTAATAATTTTAAGGTAACAGTATCCAGACAGTAGTTTAGTTATCAAGCTATTCTTGATCATGGTGTTTTCAGAAAAGTCTGCGGTGGGTTGGCCTTGGTTGGACACCAGGTGCCCACCAAAGCTGCTCTACCACTCTGATCAGCAGGAGGGGGACAGGGAGAGATGGAAAAAAACCTCATGGGTCAAGATAAAGATAGTTTAATAAAGCAAAAGGCTGCCTGTGGAACAAAAGAAAACCAAAAGATTTATTTTCTACTTCCCATCAGCTGGTGATGTCTGGCCACTTCCTAGGAAGCAGCGCTTCAGTACATGTAGTGGTTCTCCAGAAGACAAATGTCGTAAATAAAGAATGCCTGCATTTCCTTGTCCTTTATCTCAGCTTTTATTGCTGAGCAGATGTCATATGGTATGAAATACCCATGGCTAGTTTGGGTCAGCTGTCCTGACTGTGTCTTCTCCCAAGATCTTTCCCACCCCAGCCTACTGGTTGGGTGGATGGGGTGGGGAGGAAGAAATGTTGGAGAGACAGCCTTGATGTGTGCCAGCCCTGCTCAGCAGTAGCCACAACACAGGTGTGTTATCATCACCTTGCCTGCTACCAGTACACAGCTCAGCACTGTGAGGGTGGCTGTGGGAGAAATTAACTCCATCTCAGCCAGGCCTAACACAGCAATAAACCCCTGGAGGCTCTTGTAATACATGGGAGGTAATAGGTTTTCTTGTTTTTCTGATGTGATTCATGGCTCTTTTAATCATCAGGAAGCCAAGTTTATATAGAGCAGTTGCTTTTAATGTCAATGTATTTTCTGCTTTTCAGAAAAAAACAGTAAAACTGCCTGAAGAAATTGGAAGTCTCTTTCATTAAAAAATTCAGAATGTCACCTTTTTTTTTTTATTTTGTGAATCCTATACTTGAATGTTTTAGAAGGGGTTTTTTTACATTTTCAGGATATTTTAAATCCTCCACTGTCAAAGCTGGCTCTAATATTAATAAATATATCAGAAAGATCCTTTTGTATTTCCGTCAGGGTTTTCCCTAGGAAAGATTATACTGAAAAAACACCATGGCTTTTTAAGAGATGAAAGACCTCATTTGTCATGAAAAGACATTTACCAACAACCAGAAGTTTTAAATGAAAATTTCCAATTATACTCACTGCTGATTAGGAGTTATTTTCATTTTAGTAGAACAAAAAAATGCATTGGTAATGCTAAGAGTAAGTTTTTCAAAGACCTCAGCTTTATCTTCATTTTTACCTACAAAGCTACAATTTGTACATATTGCTTCTATATTAGCAATCTCCATGTAAGACTGCTATTCATGCTTCTAACATGAATAAATTCTATCAGCCACAGAGTAGCATGACTCAGTTATTGCTTCTGCATATTGCCTCTCTTGTGTTAGAAAGGAATCAACACAGGCTATAAGCAGTGCCTTGCACAGATCACCTGCTCCAAAAATATTGTAATAAGGATAGTAATCCTGCCTGATTATTTGAGCAGAGGTTTAAAGTTCCATTTCTCTCAGAGAAACAGTTCTAGTCTCCCCAAACACTTTGCACACATTTGCAGTCTCTGTAGAAGCAGATTTTGTGTCTATCTCTTCTATCAATTTGTGCATAATGTTACATAGGTTTTTGTCATTCAGATGCACATGTGCTAAAAGTGGTCTCTGCCCTCTGCCTATAATGGGTGCAGAAGGACCTCCACAAGTAAACTTTCTGTAGAGATAATGCTGTATGAAAAAAAAAAAAAAAAAAAAAAGAGGTGTACCAAGTCAGGATTTCAAATTTGGAAGCTTTTTGGAATATTTTGATGATGTGAAAAGTTTTAATACTAAAAAGGACCACATGGTACTTATCACAGGCTATCAGTCCACATCAAGTATTATATTTAACAGGGTTTGAAAATTAGATTTGTTGGTTTAGGGTGCAAATTTTTTTCCATGAGGAGGGACAATTGCTGCTCAAATGAATCTTTGTGTAACCTGCAAAACTGATTCTGTATGCCTTCTTTTATTCCCCTTCCACAAAGAAGGCAGAGAAAGTGAAGAGTACAATTGGAGACACATTTTTATTTCATTCTCACATACAAAATTTTATTGAAGTCAGAAACCTTGCACATATGCAACCAAGAGCTAAATGTGATCTCTGCCCTCTGCCTATAATGGGTGCAGAGGGACCTGCATGAGTAAACTTTATGCTTGATTTCTTTTAAAAGTGAATATAAAAGGTAGCAGTAAATTTGAGCCCACAGGGAACTTTCCACATTGTACTATATAGATGTTTCATTGCATACTACTCATGAAAATTGAACTTGATATGAGCTATAATTATGACAAAGGTGAGAGTGTGATTCTCACTTTGAGCACTCTTCCCCTTTGTCCTTTATCTGTACTTTTAGTCACCTTCAATAGCTGGGGACAGGTTTCATGCCAAAGGTTTTCACATGTGGTAGAAACTAATTAATTACTTAATAATATATGAATCTTGCCCTATATTATGAGTGCAATCACCCAGATGGGAAACCAGAAATATTGAGGATGCTAGAGGTTTAATTGAAACTTTCATCCTGTCTGTGCTTAGTGACTCTGATACTTGAATACAGTTAATCAGACTCATATCACCGTTTATAAACTACCCTGATGGTCTAGAATTCAGCAACTTCCTACTCATCTATGTACCACTTACTTGTTGTTTTGGGTTTTGAGACCCTCATGAAAATAATAGTCAAAGTTTTATTTCTATTTCAACACAAACATCTTTTCAGTTCTAGATCAGACTGACTTAATCATTTTATCCCCCAAATTACGAGGAATGAGTCTGGACTGCATACTTTTCAGCTGCATGTTGAGAATACGATATTTTGGCGGTACTTCCTAATTTGGGAAGTCTAAGCAGACAGTTTCAACGAGGAGAACATAGTGTCAAATGTTTACTGTGACTTTAAGCTGTAATATTAATAGTCACAGACAACATCATGGTTTTTTCCTTAGTTTTAACTAAAGCTTCATAACCTCATATGATCAAGTTGGAGTATTTGCAGAATATGATGTGCTATGGGACCATGGCTTTCCATTGCTGACTCCTACTCTGTGGAACTTAGGAGAAGACAGCTAAGATTTACTTATGAGAATTAAAATTGTCTAGAATTAAAGGCTTCCTTTTTTGTTTGTTAGTTAGTTTGTTTTTTAAAAGTAAATAAATTTCTACCTGTTATTGCTGTAAAGAAAGCCGGGAAGTATAATTGAAGCAACAATGCCTCTCCTAGCTTGCTGAGAAAGTGAAACAGTAACTCAAGTGAGACAAATATATTCACTTCAAAAATCCACAACATTGCAGACAACAGTCTGCAGTGTGGTATAGTGATAATTAGTTCAGGTTCAGAGACACTTTGCATGCCATAAGCTTTCTAATCAAAGCAGCACAGAAATTTGGTTAGGCCAATATATTCCACTGGCATCTAAGGTAAATTAACACCTACTGAGCTCTGTCTATTTTTGTCTTAACTGTTTCTGGAACTCCAGTTAGTGTAAACTAACTGGAACTCCAGTCTTTAAACATAAGACATCTTTACTCCATGTATTCATCAGCAACATAAGATATTTGGATAGCAACATTGTTCACTCTAAATACTATAAATACTTCCACTGTACTCCAGTGAATTTAAAGATTAAAAGAATGAGTATATATTAATCTCACTCATTTAACTCTGAACGTCTTTGGATTTTTTATTATTATTTACATTATTTTTATTGTAATAGTACCAGCAAGCTGCGTATCTGAAATCCATTGTATTTAAACACATCTTTATTTTTTTTATTTATTTTTTCCAGCATTTATAGTATCTCAACAAAATTTTATGTATTTAACCTTAAAAAAAGTATCTGAATTACCCAACTCCATTCTTTAAGTTATTCATACTGGCAATGGAGAGAGTTAAGATGCCACTTAAACCCTTAGGAGATGATGCTGTTCTATTTAATGCAAATATGTCTTCATATGTTTTATGACATCAAGCAGTGCAAGAAGAAAAGGTAGGTGTTTACCCTGGACAACTGAAAAAGCAAACAGAAATCACTAGACACATACAACCACTAAATGTAAACATATTAACATAATGGAAGAGCTAATGTTGTCTATGGGCTCACAAAACCTTCAGGCTAGTACAGGACTTTAAGCACCTGAGGAATAAAAGAAGTGGGTTGCTGTCTGAGATTTTGTCTCCAGCTAAATCCAATTTAGACTGAGTGTATTTCTTCATTCACAGCCAGATATCTCAAGTTAACTGTTTTCTGGTATGTCAAATATAAGTCTTGCTGTATTGGGTTTGCATAGCAAAGTTTTGCTAGTTGAAGGAATACAGGGGTGGTGTCTGTGAGAAGCTGCTAGATGCTTCCTCTGTGTCTAATAGAGCAAATGCCAGCTGGATCAAAAATGGACCCATTGCTGGCCAAAGTTGAGCCAATGAATAGTGCTGGTAGCACTTCAGAGATAAAAAGCGGAAAAAAAACCTGCTTCACAGCAGCAGCCAGAGAAGATGAGTGAAAATATGTGAGAGAAACAGCTTTGCAGACACCAAAGTAAGAGAAGAAGGAGGGGGAGAGGTTCCCCAGGCAGTGGAGCAGAAATTGTCCTAAAACTCATGGAGAAGACCATAGTAAGGCAGACTGTCCCCTTGCAGTCCATGGAGACCTACACACCAGAGCCAGTGGCTGTGCCTGAAGGAGGCTGTGACCCCGTGGGAAGCTCACACTGGAGCAGGCTCCTGGCAGGACCTGTGAACCTGTGAAAAGAGGAGCAGGTTTTTTGGCAGGACTTGTGACCTCATGGGGGACCCACGGTGAAGCAGTCTGGGCCTGAAGGACTGAAGATTGCAATCAGATTTCACTCACTTGATGTCAGTCGCACTTTAGTGAGTAAAGAAAGAAACTTTTGTAGTGAAACAGTGGTCTCGTGTCCTGATGCTTGCCAGTGTATTCATAATCTTAATGTAATTTTTTATTTGAATTTAATCCAATCTATCTATCCATCTATATAACTTCCATCACAAACTTATGCTCATGCTGATAATCACATTCCTATATGACACTCTCCAAAAAAGCTTACTTAGCTGACCAAATGTAATTTTACACATTAGATATTGCCAAACTCAACAGGTTACTTCCAATGCTTCCCCTCCTTTTTGTGAGGGTGATGTGCTGGGCAAATGTTACATGCTTCCTTATGCAGGAATCAACTTCTGCTTCACTTCTTTGTCTGTATCATTATTTGAAACTGATATGAAATCTTCAGCTTCCATTAAATCAATAAATGCACAGGACTGTTTAAAATTCACGTAGGCTGAGACCCTCAAAGACTTTGAGGTGCCTTCTGGATATCATCTGTGCATTTCTGCACCGTATGTGAAGAACTGATGTTTGTATGACCTGACATAAGATGCTTCTATCTGTTCATCATTCTATTCCTTTCCCCCATCTTTAAGAACGAAAAATTCAGTATAACTGTGATTTCCCAGAACTAGTAGAAATAACCTGGTCTTCAAGAGAAAGCAAGTTCCTCAGGGGAACATATATTGCAAAAAGGTAGAGGAAAAGCAAAAATGTAAGTAATTTGTGTTTATTCCATGTTTGGCATTAATGGCATTTTTGTGGAAGAAGGAGACTCATCTTAACATTAGTTTCTTTCTTTAAAGAAGTGTCTGAAACCAAAGCCACAGCTTCAAATGTCTACCACCATCTAGAAATCTCAAGGTTGAAAATATTTAGTTCTGGAATTTTGGTTTAGCTCAATGAAACATGGATTTTTTTTAATGAGATTTACTACATACTCCAAGTCCTTCTTTTGTCTTTTCTGCAACTTTCATTTAAAAAAAAAATAAAGAGCCAAGAAAGACAAAGAACTTAAATATATTTAAGGAAAGTAAAAATACATGTATTTTTCAACATATGCATAGTGAAATTACAGGACTTAGTCTCTTGGGTTGTTGGGAAGGCCAAAATATATCTTTATTTGGGCATGTTCATAACAGACATTTCTCTAGTAGTCTCAAATCCAATAAAAGTCTTAAACTATGTGCTGTTGGAGGTCAAAAGATATAGTAGGGGAATGATTATTTGATATGTAATGACATATAATCTTTTTTTCACTAAAAATCTCCTATCAAAATTAGCTATTAGAAAGGGACCATCAGAGTGAAGGAAAAAAAAAAATAAAACCAAAAACAAAGAGCCCAAGATCAAACATCATGGAATTATTTGAATTCTGTGCATCTGACAGGGAAAAACAGAGATGTGAAAGCAGAATAAAAAAATAAAAACAAAAAAATGCCTGGAAAAGCCTGTTTTCAAAATTGGAGATCTAGGAGGCATGCAGATAATTAATTACTTACTCTAAAGTTTCTTCAAATTAGAGATGCACAATACATGGTCATAGAAACTGTAAATGCAAAGTGTGCCAAAGCCTGGTGTGTTCAGCTGACCCATGAATTGAACGCGGCTCTCTAGAGTGAATGAAAAACCCAAGAGAAATGCTTACTGAATAAGAGCTCCTTGAGCATAAGACATACAGTTTGCAAACAGATGTTTGCTCATGAAGAACAGCTGCCATCTAAGATGCTATACTACACCACGAGATACTTAGTCGCTTTGCTGAGCTATAGTGCTTTCATGGATCAGTCATGAAAAGAGGGCTCGGTGGTCCAGCAAAAACCAGGCGAAGTTGCTCAAACTACCAATTAAAGTATTTTAACTAACTCAGCCCGGTTTGTTTTGAAGAAGATTTTGCCTGGCAATTACCTGAGGTGGGTGATAGTTTCCCACAGAAAGTCAGTGTTGAAGTCTTAAAAGTCCATGTGGACCCAGGAAAATGTCCTTCTTCACAGTGCTGTGCAGCAAAGAGAATCTTAGGAAATGGCTTAGGCTGCTTCATATAATGACACAGAGGCTGCTTCATATAATGACACAGAGTATCACAGAAAAATCATTAGAAAACTGAATTTTAGCATATTCTCTTTCTTCTTAGATTTATTAAACTGTTCTTTAAAAATCTTTCTATTTGAACTACAAAAAAAGATGTAAAAACTGTCAAACTGAGAGGTGTAATATTTAATATCCAGACTCTGTGCACAAAGAAGAGGGAGAGATTCTAAGATATCTGAGCCCAGACTGCCATCCTTAATCATGTGAAACATATTCTGAAATCAATAAAATTAGGCTACATGTATTGCATTGAAGTTACTTGTCATTAATGTCAGGTGATAGTGATAAGGAATCTTATATTAATTGGCCATGTGCCCATGCAAAAATCTGACTCTCTCCTACAGTCTGAGTATTTTCACACATAATTAAGCACACAGAGGTGCTTGCAAAGAACCAAATTGAAAATCATAAAATAAACCATAATTTCATTGATGTCAGTTGTAAAATTCCTGTAGTGTCAGCTGCACTGAGATTCCACCCCGGGATCTGCAACTTCCCTGAAGCAGTCTGTCTTTATTTTAAAAACAAAACCAAACCTTTCTTTGAAACTCTGAAGCTCTGTCCCAATTCTTTCCCTTGACAAATTATGATTGTAGGTCCTACTGACCAAAGCAAGTTTGTACCAAGTTATGTATATAGTATATCAGGAATGGAACAACAACAGCAACAAAAAGCATAAAAACTGTCTTAAAGGTGGAGAAATTGACACAGTTAATTCCAGGAAAGTAGAAAAACACTGCACAATTAGAAATAAAAATCCAGCCAATGCTCAACTACTTAATTTTTAATTTATGCACAGTAGCTCTGTCCCACCCAGCTTTCACCTATTTCTAATATACAATACCACAAGATCTTCAAAGTTTCTAACATACTTGCTAAATTTTTGTTCAATGTGAAAATGTAGATTAAGACCTGGTTTAACAGATGCAGAATCACATGAACAATAGGCACGAAGGTTTTGGTAGTTATTATTAAAAGTTAATTTTACATTTCTCTCTGAACTCAAGTTATGGTTTTTTTCTCTGCTTTTCAGATGGAAACATTACCTGTTTTATAATTTCTAAAGAAGTAGATAAACGTATACATAGTAATTTTTTACAATAAAATATCATCAGAGAGTCATTGCAAAAGTTGGAGGGAAAGGGGTGATAAGGAAAGCAATGAAATAGTAAAGTAATCAAAAAGTTTCAGGCTTTGATTTTTCTGAAATAACTTGCAAATGCAGGTGAAATTTGCCCAACAGCATCAGCTCAGACTGCTGGATGCAGTGAAGAGCTGTTCTCTCTCTGCCATAATTATAAATTGTGAACATGCTGTCAAAGTTTAAATCTGTACAGCCCATTTCAGGACAGAGATTTTAATCTCCCTGTTAATTGAGAGGCCAGGCCACCCACTGCTTTGCATCAGAGCTTCAGCAGAACCTTTGGTTAGGGCTATTCTGATTTGCATTTAAATATTTATATAGTTCCTGAGAGAGAGACCACAAGCAAACAGGAGTAAGCGCTTATATTGATGATTCCTTTTTTTTAAAGGAAGAGGAGAAGGAATGACAGTGACAGGTTTTGCTGAGTACACATCTTGTTTTGAAAAAAAAATATAAACAGATTCAAACAAGGAGAAGATAGGTCTCAGGTCCCATGTGCCTCAATGGTCCTTGTGGAAGGTGTCCCTTTAAACCTGTTGTGTATATACAGATGCTGATTTTTTCCATCTGCCCCATGTTTTTTCTATCTTCCCTATGCTGGTGAGTGCTCCATTTCTAGGAGATAATATAAAAGAAAAAAAAAAAAGTAACTATATAAATTATTTGGCTCCACAGAAGAAAATAAATAATTTACAGTGTCCTACTCATGAGCTTTTCAAGTGTTTCGGTTTCTGAACAAAAACCCAGGCCAATCCTTTTATTATAGTTTTTCTTTTTTCGGAAATGGATGGTAGATGACAAGATACTAAGGCATCATAACACAAAGTCGTAAGATTTATTGATTCAGCTCAAAGCTGCCAGAGTTTCCATACATCAGAGCTTTCAAGTAGTAGTGCACTCACCCTATATCATATCCATTAAGGATTTTTTTTATTATTAAAAATCCAATAAAATATTTATAACTCAGTTACAAATCCCTGATGGTTTGGTGAATGCAATTCTAAGCACTATGATTATCTAACACTAAGTTTTACACATATATTTTGTTGGGAGGTTATTGTCTTTCTTTTGTTTTTATCAATGCAGTAAGTTTTAATTTCAGAGCTATAAAAATTTTCAGGCTGTCTACAATAAGAGGGTCTCTGACAACATTCTCAAATGTCCATCTCTCTTCAACAAAGTCTGAAATTTAAATCTCCCTTAGGGCTATTTGAATATCCTTTTGTGAATTCAGAAATAATTAGATGATCTCTTATAATGAAGCAATTTATATTAATAAAAGAAAAATCACAACCTATCTAATGAAGGTTGGAGGTGAACTCTCTTCTCCCTTGTTACCACATCTTAATGCAGCATCTTTGTGCTTCTGGGAAAGCAATTGGAAAATATTCTCAGGAGATGCCTGTACTAGAAAGAACATGAGAAGGTGCTCGTACAGGACAAATGCATGTCATTTCAAAAGAGTTAGCATATTTTAGTGTACAGTCAGCAGTCTTCTTTCAAGCAGATACATTTTGCTACTTCAAGCATAGTTTTTAAGCTATTTAAACACTGCATCTCCACAACAGAAAAGATTTAGATACTCATAAAAGGCGGAATATTTTCAATCAATTTCATCACTTAATGCCTGAACTATCAAGGTATTTGTATTTACTGATGCCAGCCGAGATGCTTTTATATGCGGCTTCTCAAGGTATCCACAGGATCAGGGAGAAACCTCATATGCTGGAAATGCTTTCTTTTCAGCTTTTATGTCTTCTTAGAGTTACTGTATGAAATAAAAATATGAATTTTTACAATTTTTATGTAGCTTAAAATTTATTATTATTTATTAATAATTACTAATACTTATTCACTGCATACATAGGATAATTTTGAGAAGATAAAAGATTAATCCACTTTTGTTAAAAAAACCTGTATATAAATAAGTATTGCTGGGATAAGAAAAATCTCTTTAGGCAGTACTAGTGTGTCTTTTTGTCAGACCATCTGTACATATGGAAGTCACACCAGTTTAGCAGCATAATTGTCTAAAACTATTGCCATGAAGATGAACAGAGGGCTGGAGCACCTTTCCTGTGAAGACAGGCTGAAAGTGCTGGGCTTGTTCAGCCTGGGTAAGAGAAGGCTTTGGGGAAACCTTACTGTGGCCTTTCAGTATCTAAAGGGGCCTACAGTAAAGCTGGAGGGGAACTATTTACAAGGGTATGTAGTGATAGGACAAAGGGTGATGGGTTTAATCTGAAGGGAGGTAGATTTAGATTAGATATAATGAAGAAATTCCTTAGTATGGGGGGGTGAGGGACTAGAACAGATTGCCCAGGGAAGTTGTAGATATCCCCTCTATGGAAGTGTTGGTTGGAGCTTTGGGCAACCCGGTCTAGTGGAGCGTGTCCCTGCCCATGGCAGGGGGGTTTGAACTTGGAGTTCTTCGAGGTCCCTTTTAACCCAAACTGTTCCATTACTCTGTGACATAAATAAAGATGGTAGATACTTTTCAGTACACAAGCTTGGTTTCTGTGCAGGTTTGACAGGTTTTCAGGCAAATCATGGGACTTTTCACCTAGCCTGAGGTTATGAGAACTGAGCAGGACATGGAAACATACTGGACATGACATGAATTTTATGAGAAGCTGAGAAAAATTTCCTGCCATGAAGCATGACCAGGCCTCACAGATGATTAAAGTGGGAGTTGAATAAGAAGCAGCCAAACTTCACAGAAAACTGCAAAACTGGGCACCTGTTGGGGAGTGTAATCTTGAAACATCAGCAACATCTGGCAGTAATAGTAGATATAGCAGGGACAACTGAGGTAACAGGCATAATAAATGTGAGTTCAGGCATATCACAGCTGGCACCAGGGGAGAAAAACAAATTCAGAAAGGTTTTTTCATTTGGTCAGAGAATGGGCACAGAGCAAGGGGAGGACAAGAATGGTGAAAAGAAAGACCAAGAAACAAGATGGGGATAACAGGTTGTGCAGGCATGTGGCGGATGTTGCCTGGTGGTACAAGTCAGGCAGCAGTGTGCTGTTCACCACAGCTGGAGCGGGACAAGAAACTGCTTCCCTGTTGTCAGGTCTGCATCTGTGGTCAGGAAGACCAGAGGAGAATGAGGTGGGTGGTCTCCCTGGTCAGGGAAGGAATGTTTAATTGGGGAGATCAAACACTCTGGCATCACTACGTTCATTGTTGTTCTAAGCCTGATAGCATCAACCCTACCCACCACTTTATAATGCATTATTTAATTCATCTTGTAATAAAATTTATTTTTTAAGTGATGAATTCCCAAAAGACTGAGCTTTGTGGCCCTGGTAAGTATGTTAGCTTGAAGGTAACATGCCAAGAGGAAACTATAATTTGAAATGCTACTGCACTGCTGATTTGTACTTTCTTCTCTCTAATTTATTTATTTTTAATTTTTTAATGCAGTAGAAAGAAACAGGTAGCTAGGAAAAACTTTAGTATGAAGTTCAGGTTTTCATTAAGTAGCTGAGGGCCAGCTCATATAGCTATAGGTGTTACAAAGTCAAATCCAGACTGAAGGGACATGTTCCAGTTTTGAACTGAACATTAGGTCAGTTTAGAAGACATGGTAATGATAGAGACCTCCCAGCTTTGTATGCAGTTCTCAGATGCAGCTCTAATGTGGTCCAGAAACTTTCTTTAGCTTGGAAGCATGAACTAGAAATGACTGAAGTCTAGGGTTCTAGTATAATTCACAACCTTGTCATGGCCCAGGAGAATAAACCAATTAGAACTGCCTGTAGTGGTTAAAGTTTACTCCAGCCCTGGGCATGGTTCATTCAGAAGTCTTCTTGTCATTAAGGAAGCAGTTAAAGAGGAATACATGTTTCTCATTAAGTTCCAAGTACAATATTTTAAATCAAAAAGTCTTCCAGAAAATCTAAATTTTTATTTTTTTTTTTAAGTTCAGAATGGATCCTGACTCTCTCGACCTGAGCTGCATTTCTGAGTTTGACCTGTCGCTCACATACTGCAGGTAGAGTATGACAGATCTGCAATGCTAATGCTGTCTTTTCATGTGCGGATAAGAGAACAAAAGCATGGCAAGAAGTGTGGACTTCCACTCCTTATGGTATATGCATAGGACAGTTAAAATGCTTTAAAACAAACAAAAATAAAATCTTTGCTTTGCAGAAGCAATATTTCCTTTTGTAACATAAAATACACCATTAATTTAAAATTCACATTGGAAAGAAAACAAAATGGCAGCACAAACACATCAGAAAAAGGAATTCCTCAGCATTAGCAAGGGAATAAAAAAAATTGTAGAAAGCACATTATCTTGTTCAGCTGCAGAGAAGAATCCCTTGTTACAATAATTCACTCTGTGGTTAAGTTGAGCCCATAAATTAAGGAACACTTTAAACTGTAGGATAGGCACTAGTACTTAGTCATATATCTGACAAAAACACTTGGAGAGTAAAAGGTCAAGTTTTTTAAAAAGCAGGTACAAAATATTTTTGTAAATTTCACATATGCTAGATCTATGCAAATTAATTTTCTAAACATTAGAGCTTAATATAAAATACATATTCTGTACATATAATTGAGGAAAAGTTTGAGGTAGATGTAAACTTTCAAATAAAAATATTCTGACTAGTGAGTTTCTTTAGGGTAATACCTAAGAACTGTCATTTATATGTTCTTTATGCCCATTCTCTTTTATTTGTCATAATGTAGAACCACATATCAAACTCCTAGCATGGGTTCTCCTTGTTCAAGGGAGAAAGCATGGCATGTCATAGAAAATATTGTGCTATCAGTAAACAAAGCATGCACAATGTACTGGAAGTGCAAGGCTCCCATATTTGATTCTGTAGCCACCATAACTTTCATGATTACATTTCCAAATCAAAATAAGGGTGCTTGTGGCATTTCTCAAATAGAAAAAGGGGAAATTTCCTGCAAGGACAAAACCCCACAAAACCCAAACAAGTAAAACACAAACAAACAAACAAAAAATCCAGCTCTGTTACAGATCTTGGATATCTAATGTCTGATGCATTACAGCATTACTGAGTTGATGATCAGTATTGCAGTACAGTTTATTCTAATGCTTCTGTGAGGTCAGGTAAAGGTTTCTTTTTTCCATGGGAAACAGCCATTTGAGTCCCTGAGACTGAGCCATCAAGGGATCAATAATGGGATATGGTTACCCAAATATAAAGTACATTTCTGACTTCCCCTGTTGACTGAGAGATTTGCCCAAGCTTTCCAGAGCATCTGTGAAAAGAGAGATTACGGAGTGTGTACCTCTGAAGATCCAGTGCCCTAACTAGATTAAGCTCTTGTATATAGAAGACTGGGCTCTATATAGGAGACTCCTTAACCTTGCAAAGTCTATCCTAATAATTCTTTGTACTGCGTACCATAAACGCGCTGTCTCGAAGTCCTATCTGGTTTAATGGGTTTTGACTTACTAATTTATAGGAGTATGAACTTCCTTATATGCTGTCTAAAACACAGAGTGCCACAAATAACACTTTAAACCCTGTAAATGCCAGTTAATTTGCGTTCAGTTGTGTTCTCTGAATTTACAGTGGCACTCCTGTATGCGACATTTCAGTGCATAGAGTCACTTTTGTGTAAAGACAAGTAACAGGGATTATCTGTAGTGTAGAGCAAGGTAGAGGCAGATGAAGCCTTTTACCTTTGGAGTACTGGCAAGGTGTGTGACACTACTTAGCATAAGGTGAATATTTCTTACTGTTTGAAGGTGTAATTATCTTGAGATGTGTATCTGCACCTGTCTGTGATTGGTTTTGAAGGTTTCAGAAATGACTACACTCTCAACTGAGCAATAGCAGCTGATCAAGTGCATACTTCCAGGCCATTGCAAAGTTGAATAAAGCAGATAAATCATACTGAAGATTAGCATGGATTGAAACCAGTTTATTTTATTCAATGCTTTGATGGAAAAGGAGTGCTTACCAACAAGTAGCTAAGGGTTTACTGAGTGTAAACTGGGTGCCAAGAGCCACATGGCACTGATCTCCTGACCCATGCTGAAGCACAGTGCAAGAGCAGTGTAGGAAAGTCCAAGCCATTAAGGCTGTTCTAAAGGCGGTGGCTTTTTCTACATTCCTTTGTGTTCCCTGTGCTGAGTAACCACGCTGAGTAAGTTTGCAGTCTCTACGCTGTTTTTCACTGGAGTTGCTTGCTGCTGACCTGCTCTATGCCTCAGCCTGTGCTGCCTCACTGGGGTGCTGCATCGAGAGACTGAGTCCTGCTTCATCCAAAACAGAACAAAGGAAACTTTACTCAAAGGCTGAGGCATTGTTATTGTGTGCACGTGATATGTTATTACACAACCTGTTTGTTGCTCTTTCTGGTTTTTATATTATGTACTACACTTCACACATTGAGATCTCTTGGTTAAGATGGCCCTTAATATCTTGTTTAATCCCCCTCCCCCAATAGGCATGATTCAGTACTTTACAATTCATAAACATTTTTGGGAAATAGTAAAAGGCAATTAACTACTAAAGGAATTTTTAATTTTTACAGTGTACAAAGTTAAAAACTGATTGGCATAAAGAAGACTGTAAGATGAACTTCTAGTACTCAGTTTTGTAGTGTCATTTAGCAGTAAGAGCAGCTATGATAGGTAATCCATATTGAAAACTACAGAAGAAAAGAAGACATAGTTTCATAATGTAAAGACATGTCCATAACTTAGATCACAAAACTTAAACCAAATATTTAAATCTTTTCATAAAGTTGCATATTGATTCTTAAAGAATAATGCAGAGCAAAGACTTAATCTATAGTGCTGACATGGAAGAAAAAAAAATCAATAGTGACCAAGAAACTCAATGCAAAACCTGCTGAAACAATGATACTGTGAAACTAACCATCAGCTAATGCTCACAGTTATGGCTGAAGCCATAAGGAGTCAATATAGTCTTATCCTGATATACCTATTCCCCAGTCCCTTTGCTATCACTGCAAATAATATTCAAAAATATCCAAAGGAATATGGAAAATGTAAGTAACAGTACAAATATTTGGCATGAAAGTTATGTAGTTCCCCCTTCCCTCCCTTTTCTCCCAGTTACAGTTCAAATCCATGTGATACAGGATTGAATAGACTCGAGGGAAGATGATAGCTCATATATTTTCAAGAAAACTTAGTGCAAAGACGAGATTCAATAGCAACTTAAAGGAACCAGATTTCTCCCAGAAGACACCAATGAATCACCATTGGCATCTATGGGAAGTTATCTGAAGGAAAAGGAAACTGGAAGAGATAGATCTTATGTTTTGGTTGAGTTAGTTAGATGAAATATAGCATTACACCTAATCCAAAAGAGTGGGAAGTAAAGTCTCTGAGTCTAGTGTATGTAGACAGTTATTTATTCCTACCCATGAGTAGTCCTCGACTACGAAGGGACTAAAATGTGTATTTGTACACCTCCTGTGGGAAAGTGCACTGCCTTGAAGAAGGCAGAGACAAGTATTTGTTGACCAATGGGCATGACTGTAAAAGAAATAGGCTCGCATTTCAATTCTAGAGCTCTTTTACATGTACTTTCTCTAGATATTTTTTTCTTTGATATATGCTAGTGTGAATGTTCATAGAAATTGATACTCCTATCTCTGCACTTTCAGTGATGATTTTTTCAATCTGTATTCACTTATAATATTTCTTATTATAATCTGTACTTCATGTCTATAAATGACATAACCAGCATAAAGAAATCTATTGCTGTTACAGTCAAAATGCTCTTTGAAATTCAAAGCATACCAGTTACTTTCATAAGGAAATTACATATGATTATATGAAATATAAATAATGACACACAATTTATTTACCTAATACCATTACATGAGAATTCTTCATTATGAATTCAAAAATAATTTTCCTGATTAAAATATCTTTTAGCCTAAAAATTTCTCTCTGTAAAAACGTGAATTTTGAATAACAGAACCTGGTGAATATTATTAAAGGATTAAATAGCAAGACGTTTCAATAATTGTTGCTATAAAATTATTCACTCTGTACAAATGACCATTGAAAAAGAACATTTAAATTATGATAACTTGCTATGTACATTATCTTCTGATATGCTTCACGCTAATAAGTTTATTTAGTGAAAAGCCTTTAGCCTGGTGTTTTAGATTTTTCCTTTTTTTTAAAAAAAAAAAATCTGAGACAACCATAACAATTTAAAGGGAAGAAACCTTAAAGGCAGAGAATTCTTGTTTAAGCAGTAGAGAATCAAAAGCTTTCTCACTCAGTAGTTGTCCTGGTTACATTTGCATATTATGCAAACGAATCTAAACATGCCTTTGGTTTTGAAACAATTCAAATTAATTTTAGCTATCATCCCATAATGCCCCTGAAGAATCTTCAAGGTGCAAGCTGCATCATCGTTCTAGGACTGAGACTTGGTGCATAATAAGATATTGAAATGCTTGCTTTTCCTTTTTTGCTTTTCCCCCAAATTGTCTTTAAAATAGTATCTTTTTTCATAAAAATATACATTGAAGTATAAATGCATGAAAAATCATAGAAAATGTCTATTTCTACTTGAAATGTTGAAGAAAATGTTGTTAGCCTTGTGAAGTGCAATATATGAAGCCCTTTTAGTCTGATCTTGCCTTTCACAATTAAAAAATTAGATACAAAGGAATTAGATTACGAGGAATGAGGCATATTACTACCCTTATCAAAAGATGATCCACCTTTTCCCTACTCTAGTCTGGAATTGCACAGGATTAGTATCATCAAGGGTAAAATGTAAGAACTTTAAAGACAAAGATCCAAAAACATGAAATGCGGAGCAAAAACAGTTCATGAAATATGAATCAGAAAACAAATGAGAGCCATGCATGCCAAAACATCCGGAGTACTCTCTAAAAACACACCAAATGATAAGTAATTCCACTATAAGTCAAGAAACTGAATTTGTGTGATTTGGAAATGACCCTTACTATCTGTAAGCAAGACTTAAGTAATAAAAATGATCTGTGGTACAAGATAGGAACACTGGCAAAAGAGAACAGATCCATAAAGTTTCAGCAGTGGATTTTATGTGAAAGCATGCTATATTCTGTTCATTTTTAGTTTATCATCTGATAAGACACCATACATGTTAAAAAATAATTCAATAATTGTAATATTTAGGCAGGTTCAAATTTAATTGAGTAGCTCCTGAAAGTTGAAAATTGCTATGGAGTATACAGAGACAACTTAGTACTCATGGGTGTTTGGTTTTTGGGGCGGGTTGTTTTTTTTCATCCTTGAACCTTAGCAAAGAGACAGCTTTTCTTTTTGGGGACAGGGCAAAAAGTAGGGAGAATATGTGGGATGAACATTGGACCAGGTGCCAGTTAAAATAGGAAAATTTAAAATGTCCCTAGTAGATATAATAATTTTAAAAATAATTAAAATTCTGGCATATCTTAAAGAAAACATTTTTGACCGTGTGTTGGCACTATCAGGCAGCCAGCTGCAGGTGCTCTTTTTTTCAGCAGTAGAAAAATATATGTTTTGTGCTAGTGTTTATATCTTCTTTGTCCCAGTTCATACATCTTTCTGTGCTAAACCTCCACCCTCTCTTGACAATCCAGGCAGTCGGGAAATGCAGCCGTGCGGCTGAACCATCTCATTCCATTCATCGCGCGGTCCATTTCAATGGAATGATCTGAAGTAAAAAAGTAGAAAGCTCTCACTGTTTTCTAACCTTTCCTAAGAGATGACCTTTCCATTAGATATGGTATAGTGACCGACACTGTTGGAAACCTTTTAAAGACAGTTGGTTTGCCATTTCCCAAATGGATTTGTTTGTCTGGAAACCAAATCATTAGCTGTCTGCAAGTCAGTCCTTTGCCGCTCCTATCAAAAGCTCTGAGGCTCTTTAAGTGTTGGAAGTTAGCCAGCAAGATTTTATGTTGTGTACAAGTTCTGTTTCAGAGCTCAGACCTGAATTCTTTATAGTGAGATTACTGATATCTCAACCATTCAGTCTCTGTGGGAGTGAGACTCTTGTCCATTCCAGGAAGGGTGATCTTAAGTGAGATTAACCATCTCAGTTCAGAAGAAACTCGAGCCTTATGGTACCACCGTTGCTGTTTAAAAATGTCTGGTTTAACTCTTTGAACATAAAATCTTTATATTCTCTTTCTTTCAAAGTATTTGATCATACATGAGTCCAGATATATATAGTTATTTTTAAAGAAAATTTTCTGATTTGTTCCTTTATCTTCTTTTTATCTTGTTTTGGTAAATTTGTTATTCTCTCTTCTTTCTTTCATAGAATAAAAAAAAATGTCATGAATGTTCTCATTCCTTACACTGTATTCTTAATTATACAGAACATAATTATTACTACTTGTATACAGAAAAACCCTAAACTTGACACTTTCTCTGCAAAAAACACTAAATGATCATACATCTGCTATACTGAAACAAAACAAACCTCCTACAAACATCACTAAGCATAACAGCTCATGACATAAGGTGGTACTGGACCCTCTTGTTTCTCTAGAAAAAAGGAATTATAACTTACCCGGGTTATGTTTTACTTCATGGCCTCTGGACAGACAACATGCTTCCTTCCCTCTGCAGTGCTTGGGGCAGTGACTGGCAAAGGAAATAGCTGTGTCATGTTAAAGACAGTAAAGAGCTTGCTTCTGCCATGTAATCCTCTGATGACATTTGGCAAGATGGGGATCTAGTCTCTGCAGAAGATTGCTATTTAAATTTCTAAAACATAGCCACGTACTTCATAGTACTGTTCATAGATATATATACTTACCAATGTAATCCACTGTACCCATTCATTAAAATGCTAAACCAGCAGGATTAAATAATTTATTTTTTTTTAAATAAAGAAAAAAAAAAGAGTGGCCTAGAGAACATCTCTAGTGATATGGAGCTGTGAAGAGGCATCAGTTGCTCACTGTACCTTACAAATCACAAACTAGCATCAAGTAGAGGCAGTGGGTACCAATTTCAGAAAGAAGAAAAACAAGTATTTCTTGACAGTCTGTACTTAAGCTGTAAAGCTCCTTGGCTTAAGATGTGGGAGTGCTAAAATTCTGTAGAAGCTCAAGGGGCATCTGGAGAAACTGCATTGAAAGCAAATAGGACTGTGTAATTCAAAAATATGATCATCATTTCAGGACGTAACAGAGATGTCAGTTTTTGGAGACTGGAAGAATATTGTGAAGAACTATCACTACTTACTTAGGGGTTTTTAAATATATTTTTATATATGTACGCAGATGCTGTAATTTTTTCCTGGCAGTTGCATTTCACCATTGCTGGCAGGAGAATAGTCAGATAAATGAAACTTTGGCCTTATCCATTATAGACAGTTATGCATTTTTTTTAACATTTAGTTTATTCTTAACAAAAAATATTTTATTGTGTGCAGATGCAATGGATGACATTCCACACGTGGCCTAAAAATAAGTGTTTGTGGTCAATAGTGTATCTCCAGACTGTAAATCAATTAACTAAATCCATGTTTTACATGTTCTAAAGTATTTTCGCTTTTAGAAAAAACAGAATTAATTGGGCTCATTTATTCTCCATGTGACAGTGCTCAGAGCTTCAACTTTTTTCCAGTGAAGTACAGTGTTTTCTTCATTGTGAGTTGGAACTGTTCCCAGCTTTGTATATTTTTAAATAACAAAACTGTTAAAATAAAATTTCATAAAACAAAAGTCTATAAACAAATAAATTACAAAACCCAAACAAACACAAAAACCTCCCACAAAACAAGCCACCTTTTGGGTACATTTTATTTATTTTCTATATTAGAATAAATAGATTTAACATAAATTTTCATGGTTTGCCTAAAGTAGGACATCCATCTAAGATATTTGGGAGAAAATATAATTGGAAAAATTTTAAAATCAGAGTAGATGACAGTAGAAAACAAATCCACAACAAAACAACTTTTATTCTTTCCTTGAAACAAAAAGATAAACTATTTTTCTTAATGTAACACAGTGATAAATTCTGTCTGTATTTCATAATTGCTTCTGCTGTGATCCATTTTTATGATCATATGAATATTTGTGTGGGTTTTTTGGTTTGTTTTTTTTTTTATAAATTACACAGATGTGTTCATGCAAAGGAGTAGAAAAAAAATTTTTGGTAACAATATTTTTCCTTTATTGTTTTGGATTCAAATCCCTCTTCCCAGACTGGAATGATTATGGCCATGCAAGTTTTCTTTTTATGCAACTTTCACTCATTTTAGTATAATCCTCACGATTAACAATATCTATTCTAGCAAGATACAGCACTCCAATAACTCTGAAGTTCCTAAGCCATCAGCAGTGGCATGAATCATAAGATATACAACTGTCAACATTAATTCAACATTTGTGAATTATATGATTAAAGATTGTCATAATTTCCTATCTCCTTGCTCCAGCCATTAGCAACTTAAAAAAAAACTGAGGGCAAGAACATCTATCTCATGGAGTTGAGTTTACAGAAAGATTTATTCAGGAGGTCAGTGAATTCTTTAACGTGCTCCTTCATTTATTCCTTTATACCTCATAGTAAATCATAAAAGTGTCACCACAATATTAAAATAAAATTGGGAAACCTACTTATGAATACAATTTGCTAATTCCCTTCTGGTGTTAAAAAGACCAAATCTAATAGGTAGAAAGAAAAAATTTTAAAAAGAACAAGTTTCACAAGCTCTGTAGGATACCTTCAAGTAGAGTAAAGCACATACAGTTTGCATGGTAACTTATACTCAAGAACAGATACAAAACTGATCATCCATCTGACTATTGATACACAAGTATATATTTACACATGACAACGTATGCATTCTTGTATATAGTATGCTCGAAAAATCAGGTATATTATCCAGGGATACTTTAGTATCCCATGGTTTTGATTTAATTTTGGGAAATTTTGGAGAGATCTTTTCTGGTGGGAAATGCTCCAAATTGTTTTGGAGTCAGAACCTGAACCATCTTGTGTGAAAAAGACAGATAATTGAAGTACGGTGAAATGTTCAAAATGTGCTCCGCTGTTTTTGAAAATGTGACCCTCCCCACCCAGAAAGAAGGTGAAAAAAGGAGATTGCAGATCCAAGAATGCTGTGCATAGGTACAATGTACATCAGTAAATTACCTGCAGGTGTATGTCTGGTTCTGCCATTACTCTGCCAGATGTAGTATGCATCAAAATTGATGCAAAGATTAGCACTAATGGATAGATTAACACTAATGGATAGAGATGTGGACTGCAAGAAAGAGAAAGCATTTAGTGTTTTGTTGCCTGAGGACTAGCTCCTCACTGCATACCCTCACTATCTGGAGTTTATTTTTCCCTTATTAGGTTTTACTTTATCAAGCTTAAAAGCTTCGTTTTTAACTTGTCTGTCTGAAGTAATTATCTAAGTTTCCTCAAAATTGAGGAAACTCAAATTAACCCACTGATGACCTTTTCCCATAACTATATTGTGTATGCATATTATGAAGGGGCAATGTGAACCCTCTTTTAAGAAGTATACTCTGGCTCTCACATAGGTAAGCATGAACTGTGTATAGATTCATTTCAATTTTTTTGTTTTCACTTTGGGATTAAAGAAATGTTTTATGAGAGTCAACTGTTCATCACACTCAAAACTCAGTCTTTTGGGAAGTGTTGCTACTCCATGTCATAACTGAAGTACCTGCACAGTGGTTGTGTTTATAGTTGACCATACACCATAACATTTATTGGTTTCAAAAGAGTAAGCCAGATAATCAACGTATTTGTTCAACATCAAGCCTGGACAACAGTTTTAACCAGAAATTACAAAGGCTTTGAGGCAAACTTTCATAAAAGTTCATTGGATGTTACAAGGTACATGAAAAACAATAGAAGATAATTAAAGTTACCAATTAAACTGATTTTTTTTTTTTTTAACAATGAGATGTGGAATGGTAGATCATCTCCAGTAGTTAGTGGACAGTTTACAGTTTCCACTTCTACGTTTTTTTTCTTTACTGTGGAAAACATACCAGTTTCTCTGTGACTTAGTTCTCTAGCTATAAAAGTGAAAATAATAGTAATACTTTCTTTTACAGAGAAAAAAGCTCAATTGTAAGAACAAATACATTTAAACTGAGACACCCAAATACACTGTGATACCTATGATACCCTTTCAGACAGTGAATGTTTATCAGAAATGTGCAAGAAATTCAAAACAACAGCATATTCAATTTGTCACAGTGTTTTATTTCAGCCTCCAATACTCTGAACCATTTTAATGGTAAATATCTAGTAAGACTAACATTGGTATAATTTGAATTAGAATTAGTTAGATACATAAACACAGGTATATCTACTCCTGAAATTTTTGTGCTTTAAAAAACAAAACAAAACACATTTGTTTATTTATTATTTAAGCACCTACTTCACGTGATAAATCTTGGAATATTTATGCCCATCAAAATTATCTGATGAGTAAATCTTCAGGTTTTTCACTTAAGCTGGGAAGCAATTGTTCATCTTCCTAGAGTTTATCATCTGGCTGTTTCTGATAATAGTCAAACTATTTTTTCCTCTCATTTCCAGTTGAGTATTTTTGAAAATGACCCTTAAGTTCCACTCCAAGCAAATATTACTGATTTCTTCCTGTTTCACATATTCATAGCTTATTTTTCATTTCTTTTTTTCTGTCCTACCTATACTGATATGGAGATAAAATTTTTCAGTTCTTTTTTCTATAATTTTTGTTTTCGCTATTTTCAACCTATTGTTATATAATACCATCTCTGAAAATAAATACTGCCAATGGTTAAATTCCTAAAATTAGTTAATTTCAATATAATTATGCCTGATTACAATAATAAACCCAGAAATTACAAATTTTTTTTCAGAATAAATTATTTAATGTATCTAACCTATCTACCAGTCGTCACAGAACATAACAGTTTCACTCAAACTCAAGCTTTAGGAGTATGATTTCTCTCTTGCTCGGAAATCTGTCAGGTTATTTTAACCATTGACTCTCCCTTAAAAGTCATCAAATTGCCTTTCTCTCACATTTTGAATACATTGTAACATAAATAAATAATTATAATTGACTTTAGTGTGTTCTGAGGGCCAATCCAGAGCCATTCCTGGGGACTAACTTCAGCTATTAATTTTTCATTTTGGTTTTTTGAGGTTTTTTATTGTTTTGTTTTGTTTTTACAATAAAGATATTGGCAAATGAAAAAGTGGACTGAAACCACAAAATTATTCCCAAAGGTCATTAAATAGCTAAAACATCAAAAAGTCTGCTGCTTACTCAGATGTCAGCCCCAGGTTGAGGCAATGTTTTAAAACTGTATAGCATCAGAGAAGATGGAGAGTACAATATTTCAAATAACAGTGCCATGGATGATGAAATCCCTTTTGAAAAAGACAAAGACATGTTTGGTGTCTCTGCTATTTTTTCTTATTATCTCTTATTTTGGCACCACAAAATTCTTTAGTCTAGAAAGCATTAGGGAATAAAAAAAATGGGAAGGGGCTGCAACATAAATAACACAATGTCTCTGATTATTTTGACAGTTGAAAAATGAGCACTGTATTGCCTTTAATGACCTACAAAGAAAATTCAGTGTCTGTAGCATTCAGTTTTGTAAACAGCTGAAGATTAGGAACTGTATTTAAGAAAAAAAAAATCGCCACCTTGACTCTTATCTCATTTCTGACACATCTGTCTCAGTATCATATCTGAAATCCAAAGTTACACTTTCCATTTCAGACACAGCTCTCTGTAAATATATAATCTCAAATTCAGTTCAAACTTTATTAGATTTGAGTTAAAAAAAGAGAGAGAAATAAGAGTTTTCCTCAAAATTCTTTATCTCCTAAAGAATAACAAACTATGTGAAGAAAACTACAACAAACTTACTGATATATGGCATTCAGTTTTGTTTCAACTGCAGTCTTCAGATTTGCTGTTAGTATAATTAGGGTGCTTGTCAAACAACGTATTTCATGACACTCAAGTCCCATGAATCAGGTTAATTGCAGTGTTCATAGCAGGCAGGACAGGATATTACTTATGCTTTTTAAATTGTCTGTTTATCAGACTCTAGTGTTTCACAAAAGAAAGGCTATATTTAAGGTCACTTCCAAAATATCAGAGACAAGATAGAGTGTATCTAGTCTAGTCCAGTACATTTTAAATAAATTATTCCCTTAATTTGTTCAGTTTAAATTCAAATCTGACCTTCTGTGTTAGCCAAACATGACAACCAAGAACAGATAAAAATCCTAAATGTATTGGGAGTGTCTGACATGGGCATGTTTCTTCTGTGACGGAAAAAAACCCCATAGCTGTTATAAGCTTTTAAGTCCAACACAGCAAACAGAATTTTGCATCGGGAAAAAAAAATGTCCTAAGGGAAACAATGGCATTTGGGAGTGGTTGAGCATTGGCTCTAACCCTATGCAAACATACCGAGGTATGAAATATCTTTAAGGAAGTATTTTAACTTCTATATGTAGATGGTGGGTAGGCAATGTGGGGCTTAATTCATAAAAACAATAAAATTCTGCATCACAAGGATTTACCCAAGTAAACTCTAAATCAAAGAATAAATTCTAGAAACATAGCACAATTTCAGTTTGAAAGGAAATTCATAAATCATCTAGTACAATCTCCTGCCCAAAGTAGTGATAATTTCAAAGTATCTAGACAAGTTTTAAATATCTCCAGGGGTGAAGCCCCTGCAACCTGTCTGAGCAACCTGCTACAGGTCTTAGCCACTCAATTTGAGGCCTTTTTTTTTTCCCCCATAGCCAACCAGAATTTTTGTCCCTGAAACTTTCTGTCCTTTTGTTTTGCCTGACTAGGAGCTTTTCTTCTGCAAAAAACCTCTCCTTTACATAGTAGATAACTGCAGTGCCATTCTCCTTGAGTGTTTTCTTTTTCAAACTAAATGTAGCCAGTTGTCTCAACCTCTCCATACATCCTGTGCACCGTCAACTCCTTAGATATCTTGCTGGCCTCCCACTGAGCTCCCTCACATTTGCCCATCATATTCTGTTGCTTTGGGGGGCCTCAAACTGGATGTAGAACTTCAAACATAGCCTTAAAAGTTAGGATCAGAAGGGTTAAATCACTTACTTTCTTTTGCTGGGTAGGCTTTTGTTACTTCAGTTTAGGATGGACTTAGTTGCATATATCACTTTAAATCAGTACTTGCATCATTCCTCCACAGAAAAGTGAACATTCATTGAATATTTGCTTAAAAAAGAACTGGAAAGAATACCATGAAGTGTGACTTGGTGACAACCTGGTGCTTTATCTATTATGATTTATTAATATATATTCGGTACATTTTAATGTGCAAGTGACATATATTTTTATTATTATTATTTATTTTAATAAAAAACAATGGAAACATTTTAAAACTAATTAATAGCATTTATGCTCATCAAAGTGACCTAGAATATCTCATGCAGATTTATTTTTTACTTTAAGAAATGAAATTTCTTGTTATTTGTGAACAACTTTTTATAAAAGATCTTTACTGTAAAAGAATATTAATAATTGAAGCTAACTGCTCATATCAGAGTGTTCTACCTTGGAAAGAAGAAGCATTTCTGTAAAACACATAAGTGAGGTGGTTGCAGTATGGTGAGGTCTTTTTACAATGAAAGAGTTAAAAAAAATAATCTAGGAGTTAACAATCCAAAATACATAGAGAACATAGCTGTTGAAGACAAATATCAACCAGGTGGCATCAGTAATTTTACTAACAAATCAGAGACAAGGAACTTCAATAGTTATGAATACATTTGGGGAAAAGAGATTTAGCTCTTGAATATTAGCCTATGTGTGCTCCTGTTTTCAGGTTTTATTGGTTGGGTTGTGGGGGGGGATGTTTTATCTTTTTAAGGTGGCTATTTTACTGCTTACAGACAGGTTAGACTATTTTATTGAATACCATACCATTTTGCCTAATTTTGTCAGATTTCTAGACGGGGTCTTAAGACACCAGTATATTAATGATTCCTTAATTTTGAAATCAGGTGTTGCTGCAAAAATCCCTCTAGAAATTAATGCATAGTTGATCCTTCTTTGACAACAGGAAGAGGTATTACTTGATTACATCAAGATTTTCCAGACTCTTTTCTTTTACTTTTTTAAAACTTCTTTTTTTGCTTATTTCTGTGGAAGACGTGGGTCACAACAAAGGAGGATTTGTCTTTTCCAAATATTCATTCACATTGTCTCCATGGGTATGACTAGAGAGTAGAACTGTCTGAAAACAGAAATAGGGAGGAGTGGGAGGGGTGATAGGGGGATCCTTTTGCTTTTGTGCTATGCTTAACTTGACCCAAGGCAGTCATTCTTTTTTCTTAACCTTCTGTACCAGAAAGTCTGTGCAGCTGTGAAAAAAAAAATAAAATAAACCAGAAAGATGCACACACTGACTTTACCCAGGGACTCATATATTAGTTTAATACATGAAAGTTAAAGAATTCTGTTAACAGATTTCACATACTTTGTTGTTACTTATGTTATACAAAACGAGTCCTAATCACATCCCCCTTTTCGCTTTCCCAAGATTCATTCAACACCAGCTAACTGGCTTGGAAAGAATTACTTAAATACCAGCCTCTTTGATTTGACTCAGTGCTACTCTGATCAGATAAACTTACAGTGAGGGAAACAGAAGAACTGCATTGTTCATTGAAGTCGGAGCTGTAGTGCTCGTTTCAGGAATAACTGTCTGGCATTCATCAGCCCAAGTCAGAGTTTAGAAACAGGCAGTTTACAAAAGCAACGGACAGTTATTCAAGTAAAAATAACTTCCAATGAGTTAAGTTTAGTAATACCCAAACATATTAGACAGATGATTACAAATGTTATGCATAGGCTATAAATATGTATGCTTTATGGGTGAAGCAGTCTGTGAGTGGCATATCTCACATTATCAGATGCATGAAACAATTTACAGAAGGAACATTTTACCTTTAATTAACTCTAATTTCTTTAATCACATTCCTAATTAGAGGTAAAAAGAAGAACATAGATTAACACAACAGAATTCATTCATTATCCTGAAATAATTTTCCGTCTTCAGTATCTTGTGAGGAAATAATTTTTGTTAGCTGGTTGTTTTTCTGTGCCACATAAACACAGTATTAACAACACTACCTGTTTCACTGCAAATTATCATCATTATGCCCTTGGAAGTGTATTGTTGGGACGAACAGTTATGATCTCTTTTGTGATCAAAATTTGGCTACCCCAAACCCACCATCGCTGATTTGTACAAGAACCCACATGATGTAATATACCACCTACAGAATATCTCCTTGTCCTCAGTGCCTTAAATGACAGCCTCCTGAAGTCAGATACCTCTCTAACCTGTGGAGGTATTAGTATTATCACCTTCTATTTGTGGACTTGGTGAATAAGAAGCCAAATTTAGATGCTCAGCAATGCCTTATTTGAACACAGAGGCTGAACCAAAAGTCCAGATTACCTCTAACCCTTGTGGAATAGGTTGCATCATAGTGAAAAATGCCTGTGCAACTTCCACTGTAGGGGAGTCTGAAAATACTGTTTTCCAATTATTGAGTCCACTCTTGATTTGTTCCATTAACTCTTGCAGAAAAACAGGGATTGTTTCGTAGAAGATTGTTACATTTTTATGAGAAGGATCCCTGCATCAATCGCACCATATCTTGTTCATCTTATTTCTCCCAATATAATTTAAAGCTCCTGTAAATAATATTTTCATTTTATATCAGATACTCTGCTATAACCTCTTTCAGGGGTGTTAAAACTGTGTTAAAACTACATGTTTTCTTGAAAAATGTGGACTATGTAAGAAGTGTCAATTTTATTTTTCTAGCCAAATCACTCTTAGTCATTAATTTCCTCAGCATTAAAGTAAATTATTAAGCAAGGATCTCAAATTAATTCAAAAATTTATTGAATATTTTTACTTGGAATAGGTTTATATGAACACAGTTTAATACTGTTGTACTTAGAGCAATAATCTGTACTATAAGCATGATCTGAGCAGGTTTCTTTAACAATAACATTATCTTTAGAGGTGAGGGTTTTGTTGTTTGGGGTTATTTTGTTTCGTTGGTTGGGGATTTTTTTGGTTGGGTGGGTTTTTCTTTGGTTTGGTTTGGGTGTGGGATTTTTGTTCTTTTTTTCTTTTTTTCTTTTTTTTTTAATTACTCTGGTAGGAGTAATTAAAAATTCTTCTCAACTTTGTCAGTAATTATATGACAACTGTACTTCCTGTATGAAGCTCTTCTGTTCTAGATAATTCCTGCCCAAATAACATCTAAATATGGGAAAAGAGAGACTAAAGATTTGAGTCTTGGCATTATTGAGGTCATTTTCATTTCTTCTTCAAATGATTCCCAGGTACGCAGAGAAAATTCTGAATTTGGTTTCTACTTTGCCAAGACTCATCCTTTCACTTTAAAATTCCATATTTTCTAAACCATGCCTGGAATAGTCACGTAATTCTGCGGCAGGCAATCACTGAAGTAGCCTGAGGCCACACTAACAAAGCTTTGAAGATTAAAAGTGTAACATTGAACTTGATGTAAATGGAAGAGGGGAGATCATTTAGCATATGGAGTACTGTCACACTGAACCTTTGAAAAAAATTATTGCATGCATGGTAGAAGTGTGGCTAATGCACTGAGAAAAGCCTATGTATTGCTGTTCCAGGAGCACAGCAAGAGTTACCCAATGTGAGCTTCCAGATTTTTATATCAAAATCAGCACTGGAAAGTTCCTCTCTCTCCTTCCTCCTGCGTGAAGCACGATTATATATTTTGGTTCAGGTATATCATACTATGTTCATGCATTTTTATACCGTAGCCATTGCCATGTAGAAGACACCTCATCCTGTGATCCAGAAATATGTCTGTGCAAAATAAAGTTGTAAAATTTACAAAATATAATCAAATTAATGCAAAAGAAATTATTAGTGCAAACCAAATTTAAAAAACCCCATGACATATGTCAGTAGTTCTTGGTAATCTGTTTTGGATAAATTTTTGGTGGGCTTTTTCAGTCTTAGAATAGATTAGACACCGAAAATCACAGTATCCCTTTGGATGGCCACACTAAGCAATGATTTGCCATAGCAGATTATTACATGCTATATAGATAAGGGAAAGGAGGAATGACCTGTGGATCCAGACACCTACAGACACCTTCTGCCAACAATAGCAGGTATGGATTCAGGTTTGATCTGGCTATTCAGATTTCTTCAGGGACTGAAATAGTAATTTTCTGTGAATGGCCCATAATCTGTGAAGGAACCTTTTGCATGAACAGTCAAATCAAAGTTCTGATAAGAAATCTGATAATTCATCATTGTCAGCATTGCTGGAACTGGAAGATATTTGTGTTTATACTCTGGGAAAATGGTATAGCATGTGAAAGGTACTCCAATATGTGAAGGATGACTGCACGTGGGCAATCCTGTGTGGGGCTTGATTGTAAATTATTTTCATGGCCAAAAACCCCTGTGAAATTGAACACAGTCTTCATAAGATATTTAAGTTTCTGCCACAATAAAGAAAATTTGAATTTTATAATAGTCCTTTTGCCAATTTCACAACCTTACAATTGAGCCAAAATAAATCAACATACGTGGTGGTGAACAGTACTGAAATATAAGTACTTCTGGATGACACCCTTTCTTCTTTACAATTCTTTATGCACCTTAAGTATAGTTTATTTACAAATTACTAGTATTCCCTTATTTTCCATTTTGAGTCTATGGGCAAACAGTATTTGACATATTTGCCTGTACCATTTCTTTTCCCTTTCTGGTCAATAATAGTGCAAAACTATTTTAGAAGATAATTTTATTGCATTCTTTCAAAATTACAGTAAAACCAATCTAAAAGTAGCTGGCCCTCCTGTAAGGTACATCAGCAGCTCTAGATGGTTATGCTAACTCAAACACAGCTTACAACATACCATTTCAGTATCATAAGTGTAATGAATAATGTCATAAAGGTTATCAATATTACCGTCATTTCAAATGTTTAATACACATGTCTTCATTCCGTTCAAGTGCTACAACTTTAAGGACAAAGAACCTGGTTCTGTTAGATGCTAAAGTCACTCCGCCCAGCGGTTCTTGTGGATGCTGAGCACCTTTCCAAAACATTTTAGTACTTCATAGCATCAGTCCACAGCAGCACTGCTGCAGTAAGCCCTTGGAGTTTCTGTCATATAGGCAATAGAAAAATGTGATAAAGTGTGTTTAGATGAAATACAGCAACCTAGTCAGCTGTTAATACTGGCAGTGGTGAGTCAATTTGAAGTCACAGCTGAAAGGATTCTAGCACTAAAATTGAAAAAGTTTTGGATCAATATAGTTAAATAAGAACACAGTAGACTTACAGAGGAATAGACATCCCAGTTTTAAGTCTATGAAAAGCAAAGGAATTGGATTGTCAAGACAACTCTGTTTAGTTGGCCCTGCAAAGTATTCCAGTGTTCTAAAAACTTTTGTACTCTTAATGGGAGATGTGCAAAGCAGCACTGGCTAGCATTTTTGTTTTCATTATATTTTTTTTCTTTATGCTTCACTGCTCTATACAATGCCATTCCCTATAATACTGTGCAATCTAGCTTGCAATTTTGAAAGCATCATTCACAATAAATAAATGTATCTGTCAGATCTCAGAGAGAGACACAAATGTACCCAGTTTTCTATGAGAGAAATACACAATTGAAAAACTCCCCAAAGTAATTTTCTCTCAGGTCCATCATATACTCCTATTCAATAGGCTTTTTGGCCCAGATGGCTATAGTTAGGCCTTGGATTTTTGTATTAGAAATTCTGCATATCACATACAGGAAATAAATTTACTAGAACAATGATATGAACTTTTTATCAAAGCCACGGTATATCTGAGTTTTATGTGCTGTTTCTTTTCTTTCTAGGTTAACTTCAAAATATCCTTGTCACACATATGCAGAGCATACACCAAAGAGTAACCAGCTTCCAGGTGCCTAATGCATACATGCCTGGGCTGTATATGAATTGCAGTACACCTGACCCCTTCTTTCTGATGGCAAACAGTTGAAAGAAAGAAATTAAACAAAGAAACAACAACAAAAAAACCCCAAAATCCTAAATTTGTGTCCACAGTATATTAGATTCAGAATAAAGTAGAATTCAAGTTGATAACAATATTCCCCTTCTCTAAATATGAATTCAAACACTGAACTGAAAACAAATGGGTCACCTAGAACAGAAAATAACAACAAAACCAAGAACAAAACTGATGACCACTATAGTGCCCCTCATACTGCTGAGTATAGATGGAGATCTTCATGGTTTTGAGAAAGATGTGTTCTTTCAGAATGGTATATGTTTCTGTTTGCAGGGAATTTTCTCCACTCTACTGCCCTGGGCAAGGAGAAATTGAACCCAGGAAATAGTAAAGGGATTTGACATCGTAAATCTTTTAGCCACATTAGGAACCACAAGGTTTCTAGGAATCCATCACCATGACCTTAATCCTTATCGAGAATCTGACAACCCCAACAAAAGCAGCCACTATTGTGGCACTTTTTGTCCACTTTGTGTCCATTGCAATTATCCAAGTGGTCTGCTGCTGAACAAGTATTACAAGACTTATTCTCACAGGTACGGCAAGTATTGTTGCTTCTTTTTTGCAATTGCAGATCTGAACCGCAGGCAGAAAGAGATAGCTATGGAGTAGTGAAACACTTAAGTATAAGCTCATCTTCATGCATCTGAGAAACTGGTTTGCAAAATTAAATGAAAGCATACATCTGAGAATTTTTTTCAGACCTACATGACTTCCCAAGGTTCACACAGATGGTTGTAGCAATGTTGAGTGCTGAATCCCTGGGGCTTCTGAATGCTGGTGAAATGTTTTAACCACAGGCTCCCCTTCTGCAAGCAAGTAGAAAGATCTTTATGGGACCAAGTCTTTAAAATAAAACCATTAAAATCCATTGAATTTCTCGTCTAACAGTTATTTTATAATCTTAGAGACAGAATTTGATTGATAGATGAAATCAAATCTAAAGTTATCTGGAAAAGAAAGTTGAGGAAAATGTTATTATATCAAGTAATGCCCTCCTGTTGGTGATTTTTTTGTTACAAGTATTATTCTCTCACTTTCCAGTGATGGGAAAAGCGTATGTGCTTTACATTATATGTCAGATATAAGGGCTTCCTCAAGATCATTTTATTTCTTCTGTCATAAAAGAATTAAATTCTATACAAGAAAAAAAAAAGTTTCTCTTTTATTTTGAAAAAAAAAATCATAATAGATTTAAAATTCACAATTACTCAAATGGATTTGAAGTGTTACTTTTAACAGCATTTCATCTAAGCAATCTAAGGGGTTTTGGATAATTAATGAATAGAAGATTTTAGTTGGGGTAGGAAGATAGTATTCGCCCTCCTGACCACATTACATGCCATCAAAATGTAAGTATCTTAAGGGCATTTTTAAACATTATTCAAAACCACTTAGTATAGGATTATTTTGCTTTTAGCAATCAGTGTCTCAGTCCCTTCAAAATATGCTGAAAAATACTGATGACTACTTACAGATATCAGGAGTTTACAAGTCACTTAGCCATCAAAGATTCAATCAATAAACCAATATTGGAATAATAACACATTATTTATTTGTAAAAAATGTGGTTTATGTACATTCAAACATGGACTTTTAACCAGAGATGGTCTACAGAACAGATTTCTTACATCAGGAATCTTACTCCAAAATAAAAATCCTCATATTCAGGAAATGGCTTAGCTTTATAACTGATTTTGATTAGAAATAATAAGAAAGAGAATAAATTCTGTGTTTTTTCATCAAAAAAACCCCTGCAAATCATCTACAGAATATTTACTTCCAAAATTAAAAATATGTTAGCAATCAGAAGAAAAAAAACCCTATTAATTGTGTGAATCAATGTCATCTTGTTACTGTTAGCATGGTATTGCCTATCTTACCTGTGTTCATCCCCACAGTCTGTGTTTTCTTGCTTATGGTATTGCAGCCTTCTCTGTGCTGTTAATGGACCAAATTTCTTTAGATTCCCAGGTATAATATTGGAAAGTTTTGAGATAGTTTGTAGTTTGGCAGCCTGCATTGAAGGTATCTTCTCCTGCTTCTGACCTGTCAAATCAGTGTGAAAAACAAGGGTCAGAATTTGCAGTAAAAATATTTTATTCTTTGCTGTTAAGTTTAACGAAACTTACATCAAACTAAATGTAACTGGAAAGAATAATAGTCACTCAAAGAAAAAAACAAAATCAAGTAATTTTCATATGTCATTGCTACAAATGTTATAGGGATTTATTTTTCTAACTTTGAGACAATATAAAGAGACATTAACAACAGTCCTCCCTCCAAAAAACACCCTAAACACTTAAAATTTCATTTGATTTATAGTGTTTCCTTTTCCTGGACAATATTGCAAGTTGAATTATAAAATATAACAAACTGTGCTTAAGAATATCCTGTTAAATATTGTAGTTTTATGGCAAAACCTACACAAAGAAATTTTGCTCTATAATTCTTTTTTTTTTTTTAAATTTCTCTCTATTTATGTATAGTTAAGTACAGGAAATAGCTGGTGAGGGGAAGGGAAAATGTTGGAGAGATAGCCTTGATTCTGTGCCAGCCCTACTCGGCATTAGCCGCAACACCAGTGTGTTATCAATATCTTGCCAGCTAACAGTACACAGCTCAGCACTGTGAGGGCAGCTATGAGTAAAATTAACTCCAGCTCAACCAGATCCTATATGCAGACAAACAAAGCAACACCCATGTTTCTGAATATAGCTAGAGAGATTCTTGGAAACATGACTAGTCCTGAAATAACCTGAAGATCACAGTGTCAATTGCCAGGGATTTTTTTATTCTATTTTATACCTCTTTGGATCTGCAATATGTAATCACAGAATCACAGAATCACACAGAATCAGAATCACAGAATAGCAAGGCTGGAAAAGACCTTTAAGATCATCGAGTCCAACCATTCACATCCTAAACTAAACCATATCCCTAAGTACTTCATCTACCCTTTTCTTGAACACATCCAGGGAAGGTGACTCAACCACCTCCCTGGGCAGCCTGTTCCAGGCCCTGACAACTCTTTCAGTAAAAAATTTTTTCCTAACATCCAATCTAAACCTGCCCTGGCACAGCTTCATGCCATTCCCCCTTGTCCTATCACCTGTCACCTGGCTGAAGAGACCATCACCTACCTCTATATAACCTCCCTTCAGGTAGTTGTAGGTGGTGATAATGTCTCCCCTCAGCCTCCTCTTCTCCAGGCTAAACAGCCCCAGCTCCCTCAGCCGCTCCTCATAGGATTTGCCCTCCAGCCCCTTCACCAGCCTGGTTTCCTTTCTCTGGACTCGCTCCAGGACCTCCATGTCCTTCTTGTGGTGAGGAGCCCAGAACTGGACACAGTACTCGAGGTGTGGCCTCACCAATGCCGAGTACAGGGGCACAATCACTTCCCTAGACCTACTGGCCGCACTGTTTTTGATACAAGCCAAGATGCCATTGGCCTTCTTGGCTGCCTGGGCACACTGCTGACTCATATTCAGTCTGCAGTCAACCAACACCCCCAGGTCCTTCTCTGCCTGACAGCTCTCCAGCCAGTCTCCCCCAAGCCTGTAGCGCTGCATGGGGTTATTATGTCCCATGTGCAGCACTCTACACTTGGCCTTGTTAAACTTCATCCCATTGGACTCAGCCCATCGGTCCAGTCTGTTCAGATCCCTCTGAAGAGCCTCCCTACTCTCAGGCAGATCAACTCTTCCTCCTAGTTTAGTGTCATCTGCAAACTTAGTGAGGGAGCATTCAATCCCTTCATCGAGATCATTGATAAAGATGTTGAATTCTTTTGAGACGCTTTAAAAATTAATCTTGGGATATTATGAAAAAAAATTTATATATTAATCATTAATAATGCCAGGAAACATGTTTATTTATATGTGTTAGGATGAGAAAAACACAGGCACAGATAAACCTGAAAGGACATAAAAATGTGTAAAGTGCAAGTTTTGTTGGAATGTCACTGATGCAGAGAAAAGAAACTGAAATGGCACAATCATGTCCCTACTACTTACTGAACTGGTCAATAAAGTGATCTAATTACCAAAGCACTGCCAAACACTGCTTGGGGAGAGACCATTTTGTCTGTGCCAGGAGCAGTCTGGCGTGTATGGAGTACTGACAATGGACTAACAAGAACTGAGAGCTTAACAGCAGGTAGTTCAAACTGTCCATGTAGATGCACAAACATTTACCTGTGTATCTTTTTTCTTTCTTTTTTTTTTTTTTTTAATCCTGCTCCTTGACAGCTTCACTGGATGTCTCCAACTCTTGTACGCACTCTATAAACTCTTAAAATTCTCTTTGTGATGCAGCATAAAGCCAGTATTTTATCTGTCCCAGAAACACTACTAGTCACCACTAGCAATGGTTTCTCTCTGCATCTGTGTAAACTGTATTCGCTCAGCTGCAATTTGGTTAGTGGACTCTGGAGGCTTATGTAGATAGAGGATATACAGAGCTGATATTTCTGGCAGACTCTAATGCTACTTCCTTTTCTTTTGTTCCCTATTGTTCCTTTCCTTCGAATGAAGCAAATGCTTATGATGTTTGTGTTGTGAGCAGGAGCTGTAGAATCTCAACTGCTCAACCTCTTGTCAGTGCTTCAGTCTCTGTAGGCATCATTATTTATACTTCCAGATGAATACGTGACATCCTGGAATTCTACGGCATGAAAATGGTCAAGTACAACGTTCTTGAAAGTGCAAAGACCTCCTTTTGGGTACTGGTGTATTACAACAGCCAAATGACAGATCTATCTTCTCCAGAGCTATCTTCTCCCTGCAAATACTGAGAGGTTTCCACTGCATAACAAAAATAGGGAGAAAAGAGGAAATTTCAGTTTTCCAGTAAATGGAAAGCATAAAATAAAATTTTAAAAAACCCCAAACACATTGTGGTTTGAAGTTTTTTAGAAGATGCCGTAAACAATAATGAACACTCTGAGCATACACTGATACATAAATAGCTGACAAAGCAATCTTAAGAAGTTATTTGGACTTCAGACTGACCTGCAGTAAAATAATGGTACTCAATTTAAGAAATGTTGAAGAAGTTCAGATATGAATAATTGAAGATAATTAAATTCAGGGTAACAAATTTGTCATCAAACAGAAATAAACTAAACATTTTTCCAATTTGGTGGAACAGAATATTAAACTTTTTTTTCCCAAATAAAACTAATTTTTTCCCTGACTTCTTAGTATTTTTAGAGCATATCTCACACTACATTCATCCTATGTGGTGTTTAATCAGTTTGTGCTACCTTTACACCCCCTATGATTCTCATTTACAGTAAGCCCTGTTGTCAAGTGTAAAGAGGCGTTACTGTTTAGTAAATGCAATAGCAAGGTTATTTTAAATTGCCAAAATAGAATGCAAAATGAATAAATAACAGCACCATAAAATTACTTCATTTATAAATGGGAGCAACCCCTTTATCAAGAAATAATACAAAATATAAAGCTAATAATATTCTGTCATTATAAATTAAGAAGCTTCTGTCAGTGCTGAGAATCAGGGTAACAGAGATAACCTTTCCTTATAATATCTCAGAGACAGATAATAACCTCAGTAACTGGTAACAAAACTGTAGACAAATATTTATTCAGGAAAATAAAGGGGACCTTATTTTCACCCTGTTCTTGTGATTGGAGCAAGTGTATCAAGAAAGAAAACAAGGTTGGCTTTAAGCCACTTTGGGACTTCTCAGGGCTTTCCAAGAATCTGTTGTGTACCCAGATGTCAGTAGCTTTAGAGTATCTCTATACTCTGCTTTCTACGGTTTGCAAGAAAAATAACATCAATCTCAATTCCTATGTGCTTGACATAGACAGGTTCAGTACCTGCCCTGAAATTCAGCCCTAGAGATTTTGTGGCAGTTGACAGCCACTGGGAATGCTTTGAGAGATCTGAATAGCTAAAAAGAACCTCGGTGTAACTAAGTATTAAACATGCTATATAAAAATTATTTTATGTGTCCAACTCTTCATTTGAAAACTGAAGGTTCTTTAGTTTCTGCCTATAATATCCACAGTTTTGTGTCAGGATTATCGACAAATTACAAATGTTCTTCTCTGATAACTTTCTGTTTACTGATGAATTTTCTTATCATGCTTTTCCTCTATGAAGAGCTCTAAACTTGCAAAGATGTGGATTTACAGCCCTGAAGGCTTTATTTGGCAACTGGCTTTTGTGTTTTACAACTTGTTCTCTCTTAGACAGTAAATACTCCTGTGTCTTCTTTCCCTCTGTGATTCTATATGGGACACACACATCTATTTTCTAAATTCAGATTAATATTATATCCTGTTTGTATACACGTAGTTCTCTGTAATTTCTCTTACTGAAGTTACTGAACAGTATTATACTTTAAATTCTTGCCAGCGTTTTTTTCTTAAACAAACTCACTGTGCCTTGCTCTAGATGTTAAGACTACAAATGTTGGTCTATCTGATTCAAAGGAGTCTGGCAGAATGTGGCCTGGAAGCCAAGTTTCAGACAAATTCCTTTTATGCCATTCCTTCTCTGCTGCGTTGTAGTAGGAATAGTTGTGAAGTGGAAGGTCTAAATGCACCACAACACATCTTAGTGGGACAGTGGAGATAGCCTTGTGACAGGAACAACCCCCCGCCCCTGAGTTTTGCTATCACATAGCATCAGAGAATATCACAGACTTCACCATATTGTATTTCCTATTAACGGCAAAAAAACCAATTCAGAAAACCTGGTATCCAGTTCACAGCCTTGTACCAGCATCAGACAAAACAAATCAAGTGTTTTCCTAATTTATGGGCTTTTTGAGGATACCTACCATAATGGTCTAACGAGGGTGCCCTTGCCCGTGGCAGTGGGGTTGGAACTAGATCATCTTTGAGGTCCCTTCCAATCCAAAGCATTCTATGATTCTGTGATAATACACAATTTAATCAATGTCATCATGGCCCTGCCTGTGGCAGGGGGGTTGGAACTCTACAATTCTTGGGGTCCCTTCCAACCCAGACCATTCTGTGATTCTATGATCATATTGCCAGTTCCTTGGCTAGATCTTTTTCCATCTCTCCTAAAGACTACACAAGGACATAATAAGAATAAAATAACATATATTTGAATAAACAGTGATGATTAAAAAGATAAAAAAAGGTTCTAGATATTAATAAATAGCACTGGAAATGCAACTTCAAAATTAACATAGGCACTTGAAGTTGCACACTGGAAAACACATTTAACACTCTGAAAATTTATTTTGAATAACTGGATACTTGTTTTCATGACATATTCTGGACAGTGCTTTTTACCTGATTAGTGCCTAGTGATCTCCTTTACTTACAAAACTGATGCTGTTTGTATCTGGCATGATAACTACCTTACACTGTGGTCTGTAAAGATACTTATTATTCTGTATCTGTACTGATTTCAGAAAGGTAGGTTTGCATTGTTTTATCTTGAGGCAAAAATTTACGTCTCTTGAATTGGTTTTGTAAAAATTTTCACTAAAACTAAAATGACACTGTAAACATTAGTGCTCTGAAACATGATTTGTTGTGTCATAATTCATATATGTTTACAGTAAAAGAGAAATACTTAGATTCATGTAGTGAAACAGGTTTATATATTCATATTTGAGCTTGGGGGGTTGAATAAAAAACTGATTCAGTCATGAAACATCCAGTCTTCATGAGCCTTTTGGGACAGTTTCAGTGTCAGAACTTTATTTTCTACAGGTTTTTATTAAATCAGCTAAAGAAGATGCAAAGCAACTTGTATCACAAACACAGTTATAGAGCTCCTGGTAGGAAAAAGTATGGTCCCAAGAATCTTAGACACCTCTGATTACAGAAATATCCTAAAGGAGAACAGAACACCTGGCACATTTATGTAATTGGAATTCACATTAATACATTTCAATTTCTCTCCACACTTTCCACTGTTTAGATTTTAAAGAAATTAGTTTTCACCTATTTCTAGATACTTTTGAAGGATGTTGTATCTAATGACATATCCACTGAATAATAAGACTGAGAAATATTCTCTCGTACAATAGTCCTGCAATATTATGTCCCTGATAAAGTTTAATATCCATCATTTTCACTGCTTTATAGACAGTGACAATTGAATTTCACTCTTAACTTGGTTAACTTCAGGTTACCCAATGCATCTGATGTAGAATCTGTTGAAACACCCATATTAAATCAAAATATAAATCCCTACAGTTATGCAAATGTGAGAAAGCCATCCCACAGGAACTGGCATAAGGAAAGTCAATGTGAGTACGGTAAGTAGTGAATTTGTATCAGCCTAGCTATTACTGCAAAGTAGCCACTTTTCTGGTTCGTTTTCTCATGGCAAATATGAGGTACAGCAATTTACTCTGGCTGGTGGGTATTCTACTGTGCCTTTTGCCATGGAGCTATAAAAGCTGCTATAACAGAGTAGCTGGCACATGTAAATACACACTTATAACTCTATAATCTGTGGCATAGATGGACCTTGAAGTTAATAAAACTGTTTCTGCTTTACTGGGCATAATCTTGGTATCAAGGTTAATACTGTTCTTCAGGCAATTAGATCCTGGTAGCAGATTTGGTCAAATAACTTCTGCCATAGTATATAATATTAGCAGACTAGAATTGGTGCAAGACCTTATGTTATTCCTAAACTACTTTTACCTGCCTTTTCCTCAAGTGTGGTCACTGTCACAGGCATGGCAAAAAGAAGAGCCTCATGCCTGCCCCAGAAGGCAACCCTCAGAACTTCCAGTGGAGATAGCTGCAGGAAATCAAACTGGCTGAGCAACAGTGTTCTCTTGGATGCCGTGTTTTATGAGTCCGTATTCCAAATTTACCAGATATATAGCACAATTTTTCTCACATGAATTAATATCAAATTATTTGAAATTGTGTTGACTTTTGATACAAATTAGCTGCAACTGAGGGAAAATCTACCTAGACTTAGCTGAACTTCCATTTCACTGGAAGATATAATTCAAACTGAATTCCAAAATTTCCTATAAATCAGGACTGAGAAGAGTAATCCTGATCTTAACAAAGTTATTAACAAAATGCCTCTTGCCTTCCAGGTGAAGCCTGGATTTCACACATGGTTGCAGTTTTGAACTGTGTAAATTAAACTTTAAATCTATTTTTACTTTCTGTTTGCTTCTTTGGTAATTTTTCGTACTTTTTACTTTGTATTTTTTTGTCATTGGGGACAAGTTTGGGAATTTCTCTCATCTGTCTAAGGAAAGTCTCAGGATTTGTGCACGTACCATAGCAATATCAGTTAATGTATCAACCCTCCCCAGCATTAGGAAGAAGCAGGGAGTTGGCTCTGCATTGGAATTCAGTCAAATCTTGTGTAGCTAACAAGTCTTCCAGTTCCACCTACTCCCCTGTCTCCTGGCAGAGATGACAAAAATGCTGAGAACCAAACACACAGAAAAATATTAGCAGAACTAGAGGGATCTCAGAGGGAAAAGGAATCCTAACATGTTTAGTCTAGGACTGATAACTTGTTGTATTTGAAAAGAGATCAGAAAATACAGGAATGAAATACAAAGACAAAAGACTGTACACACATGGTAAAACAATGAAAAAGATTCAACAATAGAACTGAAAAAATAGACATTTTCCCCTTATATAGTCTTACATTGACTCAAATATGATACGAAGTTAACCTGTGTGACACACATTAAATGCCTGACATTATAAAAAATAATATTTTACTATGATACCTTTATGACTGACAAACACTTTGAACTTCTTTTCTGTACCCCTCATAAAGCCTGCATCTTGCAATAGATTTATGTGGGCTTGGGTGTTGCCAGTTAGTTTACTTGTTTCGTTGTTTTTTTCCTCTTTTTCTTTTTCTAATCTTTTTCTTTTTCTTTTTTTCTTTTTCTTTTTCTTTTTCTCTTTTCTTTTCCCCTTTTTGTTTTTCTTCTTCTGTTTCCTTTTCTTTTTCCTTTTCTTTTTCTTTTTCTTTTTCTTTTTCTTTTTCTTTTTCTTTTTCTTTTTCTTTTTCTTTTTCTTTTTCTTTTTCTTTTTCTTTTTCTTTTTCTTTTTCTTTTTCTTTTTCTTTTTCTTTTTCTTTTTCTTTCTCTTTTTCTTTTTCTTTCTCTTTTTCTTTTTCTTTCTCTTTTTCTTTCTCTTTTTCTTTCTCTTTTTCTTTCTCTTTTTCTTTTTCTTTCTCTTTTTCTTTCTCTTTCTCTTTTTCTTTCTCTTTCTCTTTTTCTTTCTCTTTCTCTTTTTCTTTCTCTTTCTCTTTTTCTTTCTCTTTTTCTTTCTCTTTTTCTTTTCCTTTTCCTTTTCCTTTTCCTTTTCCTTTTCCTTTTCCTTTTCCTTTTCCTTTTCCTTTTCCTTTTCCTTTTCCTTTTCCTTTTCCTTTTCCTTTTCCTTTTTCCTTTTCTCTTTCTTTTTCTTTTTCTTTTTCTTTTTTTTTTCTTTTTCTTTTTCTTTTTCTTTTTCTTTTTCTTTTTCTCTTCCTTTTTGTTCAATGTATTGTTAATATAGACATTTTCTTGCATATTGTTAGTTCCAGACTACATAAACTTATTTCCACCTTTAAAAAAAAAATCAGTATGTGACTGGAAAAGAAATTAACAAAATTTATAGCCTCCCAGAAGGCTAAAATATTTTAAATATATCTGAAAAAAGCTACTGTTTTGAAATATATCTGAAAAAAATAACTGTTTTGTTGTAATTTTTTTTCAATAAATATACAGAAAAATGGAATAGACTATATCAGAAGAAATTAAGGGCAAGAAATTTGTTTATTTTCCAACTGGTTCCTTAGCTTTATTATGCAGTAAAGTTCTTCCATGGTAATTACTAATACAGCATCTTTCTGTATGATTACACATTGTCTGCATCTGGGCAACTATACGTAACACATTCTGAATATTGTGAGAGCCGCCTGTTCTTATGACTCATCTGAATATGGCAGTCTGAATTCCCATAAAGTTGTTCACTGATCCGTGCTTAGCCCATGCAAATCACAGGAAGTCACAACAACATTGATGTTGCTGCATCTTCATGCCAGAATGCTCTGTTGAGCCTTGGCTTGTTTACCACTGAATTCTCTTCAAAGAACAGACTTGAGTATATGAACAATGAAGACCTTAATATATAAGTAATGTGTTTTCTAATTAAATAGTAACCAAGCATGTTGTAACATTTCAATTAAGAGTATAGAAAATAATTAATTATCATCTTAAATACTTAATGTGAGCATACCAATTAACAAAATGCCACTTCTATAATTTAAAAATTGTGCTTGGCCCAGTTTCAAATTAACTATAAATTTTTAGTGGTGATTTTTTTTTTTTTTAAAGGCAGGGAAGGCTTTTTTATTTTCAAGACAGGGACCAGTTAAGTTTATCAATATAGGTACAGTCTTTTGAGTCTAATTAATTTCATATACATATAAACCAGTGTGATATAAACCAGTAAAAACCTTACTTTATAAAAAAAAAACACCTATTTTTTTAATAATAAAACTAATTTGGAAGTGAATGGTTTAAAATTTCCTTGTTAATTATTATTTTGGGGATATTTACTTTTTGTATTAAGTGATATGCTTCAGGTATATGATTAATGCATTTCATTTCATTTGGCTAACAAAAAGTAAATAGTATTGAAGTCCCTAGATCTTCCAGCTGGATTGTAGACTTTGAAGGAATGTTATGAGTCTCAGCTCTAAACACTGTATGGCACTGGAGACAACTAAGAGCCACAACAATTTAGCAAGAGTCAGCTTGAAGACATATTACAATATTTTGATTTCTTCAAGAGGTGTTACTTGAAATTCATTGCTGGGTTCTTTAGTGTTAGCAATGAGGTATTCGAAGGCACAAGAATGAGTAATAACAGCAGTTCCAGTCACACTCTCCATAAAGACCCACATGGAAATTTAGGATGGGTGGCAGTGTTTGCAGTTACCGTATGTCTCTATGAAAATAAGCCTGGCATTTTTCACTCCTTCCATTTAGAGGTAACAAACTTTTCCTGCAATGCAGCATAAGATTGGTAGCTTTTAGAAATAGATTATTTGGATTATTACGTTGATAGTGTGGATTCAAAAATAAAGGCTAGAAGTACATTCTAGGGATCACTGCAACACTGTTGAAAAAGGAGAGAAAAATTAAAAACTGGTGTCTAAAATAAGAATAGAATGCTTTATTAGGCAGTCCAATGGAAGTCAGCTTGATTATCACACATCATGTTTCCTTATATTTAGAAAAAGTCAATGGAAGTCAAAGCTTTGTGAATTCTGTGAAGTCTAAAAAAAAAATATTCATTTGAAGTTTCTGTGCAAGATTCCTCCAGAAGAGACTAACCTGATTCTTTTAATCCTGAATGAAAAGAATACAGCAGATAATAATGAAAAAAATTGTTGGGTATTGCTTTTTTGAAACTCTGAAAATATAAAAAGTTTGTAGATTTGTGGGATCATCCACTTATATGCATCTCTGAGATGTAATGCAAAGGACTTCTTGAATGCAAGAAGCCCTTCATTTATTCTGTAAAACAGTTTAGGACTTGCTTATTTCTGTAAATACAACACAGACAGATTGTTTATCTGAGGAGTGTCATGCATTATTTCAAGGCATAAAGTCTAACAATATTAATTATAAATGTCACCTTAAATTAATAATAGGCCTAACAATAATGGTAAACAAACCAAGTATTTAATATACTTTTGTATTTCAACGGAGCATGAAGCGTCAGTACATAGGTTACTGCCTTTCATAGTTATTTAACATTGGCCAAGGTTATATACATTATAACTGTTATGAAACTAATGTAATTATATCATAGTTTTAGCACAACCATGGTACCTATGTTTAGAGGATAATTTAAATGACAGTTTGTTTGCACATTATGAATACTCCAGCCCTCATTTTATGTCATTCTAATTTACTATAGAAATCCTTCATGTGCGAGAAGTATTCATATGCACATGGGACTTCTCTATATCATATACGTCTTATTTTCCAGTGCTTAATACTGAACAGTGTAGCACAAAATATAACCCATTATGCTTGATTTCCTGTACAAGGTTCCCTTTAACTTTTCACTGCATGACTGGTTGGAATGTGCAAATTATAACCTGCAGCAGAGTATTCTTAGGGAATAATATTTGCCTTAGGAGCAGTGTGGTCACATTGCGTTTCCAAGGCAGAATGCAACACTGAACTACCTGCCCCGACAGAGTTCATTCATCACCAGGAGCTATGCTGTGGTGGAGGTCAGAGCAGTAGAAGTTCCCCATTCTATAAAGCAGTGGCACAGTTCTTTAACTAAACTTAAACAAAGTCCTGAAATTCTATTCTCAGGGTTTGTGTACTTTATCTTCAGGGGAAATTAATATGTTTAACATCAAAAGGTGGGAATTTATATTAATCCAGTTACTTGAAGGCATAAACCAAGGTCTGATTAATCAATTTTAAAAGTTCCACGCAGAAAAAATTGTTCCTCAGCTGTCCACTGCTTGATTTTTGTGTCTTCCTGTCAAGTTTCTCTTGTAAGCTGCTGTCAGAGATCAGTTACTGAGTCAAGTAGATGGATCAGTGGCCCTTCACACTGCAATGTTTGTAATAATTTAAGGGTATGATTCCCTTCATATGATGTTAATGATTGCAGTTGGGTGTCAAACTTAAGCTAATCGTCTAGGCTCCTTCTGTGGTCCCTGAAGCAAAGATCTTCTGAAGGCAAATTACAACCTCCCAAAAGGCAATTCATCACCACTTGCCTTTGATATCTGCTCTGGGATAGACAGGAACACCCTCTGGAAGAAAGTTAAGACACAACATTTCATCTTTGATAGCCAAATTTGCATAAAAGCAATCTCAGACTTAATCAATTACTACATATAGATCTATCACTTGAAGAAGGAAGTTCTTCACAGTAATGAATACAGCAAGTTTTTATAAGGACACTGGGTACAAACGAGACCCAGCAGGTCTGAGAACCTTCTCAGTTCTCACATATATGAAATCTGTGTTGCATACAAGTCAGAAATACTTCTTGTCTTGTAGCTGATTTTTAAATTACATTGGGTATCTGCAATGCAGACAGGTACATTGGGAGATTTTTAAAAATTACGTTTAGTCATATTAAAACCCAATGAGAACATACTTATGTCTTCAGACTCATATATATCCTTACATAGTGATCCTTAGTTGAACAAAAATATTATAAAAATAGCAGCATCTACACTATTGATGAAGTAGTTTGCTTTAAACTGGTCTGAAAGAGTACTAATCTGTCCTCATATGTGTCCATGGGACTTTGGATTGCCTTTAATAATTGGAACGCTGAACATCTGGAACCTGTTATTAGGAGAATTTGAGTACTTTATCATTATCAATTCATTCAGCATTCTCTGTAAAGTCACTAATAAATCTCTTTAGAGTTCTTAGGGATCTCACTTCCATTCAATTGTTCTTATGGATCTAGCTTGCAGTTCAATTGCAGTACATTTTTTTAAACGGCACCAGCTTCTGTTCAGATTTGTCTCTAGACAACTAAACCATTTTAATCTTTTTTATTTCATCTTTATTTTTTTATCTTCATTTTTATTTCTTTTTAATTTTGCTTAAGGATTTTGTTGGATTTTAGAGATGTTCTTGTGCTGCTACATTTTTTAAACTCAGCAGTTCATACAGAGTCTCTAGTCTTTACACCAAAAACATTGTTAATGAATATTTAACATAATCTTTTTAAGGATGCCCTATAGATTCCTCTCCTCTTAGCCACGTTTTTCATAAAAGTGGAAAAGAATTTGAAGGTAGGAAATTAATTTTCAACTAAAGAGAAGCAGTATGCTTTTTTTTTTATTATTTTAATGCCACTGACAGAATTAATTATGAGTATGTTTAATTCTTAGCGGTTGAGCATTTTCAACTGTTAGTCACTCTCAAGGTTTAAGCTCGCAGAAGGAAAAAAAAATCAACAAATAACATTAACCTGCCATATACTACACATTTTGTGTTGTCAGGAAGGTCCTCTAAAAAATTTAAATTCAGAATTTTCCTTCACAGGAGATGGAACGCTCTTGAAGAAAAGAAAGAAATAACTTCCCCCCACCACCACCACTTTCTGTGTGCTGAAAATGTGAAGGATTTAGGCACCTGTTTCAAAGTTGTTACAGTTCATCTTTTATTATTTGTGTACTGCATTTCATATATGTAGTTCACATTCTGGAAATTCTTTTCTATATGAACAATCTACTTCTCTGATCTACCACTCATGCTGGAAGTTGTTTAATGTGACCACAGTTGTGTAATACTCTCATATGGAAAAGAATTGGGGAAAGGACAGTGTAGGCAAGAGAGGGCAGGTGAGGTTCTTTTGTCTCCTTCAGCCTCTGAACCCTGCCTCCAGTCTACTCTCACTGCAAAAAAATATGAAGTTTTTAGACTAAGCTAGGGTTTTTTTCTCATTTTGTTACATGAATTAGGCTCTACCTGGCACGCTAACCACTAAGCAACTAATCTTCTAAGTCACTTTTGTGTCTAAAAAACTGTAATTTCTTTTACCCTTACACCCACCACATGCCCACTCCTCCTGCATTAGCATACAGCCTCTTTCCTAGGCATTCCAGTGGACATTTCAGATAACCTCACAGTTCCATCAAAAACTTTTAATAGACTATAATTTTAAAACATAATATAGCGTCCAATTTATTTTTAATTTCAAGTTGCTTCTAAGTAAAACTTTATCCACCATGGTGAAGTAACCTGGGTGTCATAAATTGAAAAGCTTGACATTCTGCAGAATATTAAGTACCTCATTATTCAGCAATGCATCCACTACCTTTGCAAAACATATCATAAAGTCCTATATGTTTCTATGCAGAATCTGCAGCAGACTGTCACTGAAAAGATAAGACAGTTAGTAGAAGCAACAAAGCCTTCAAAAGTAAGCTTTTTTAACAAAAGTAATCAGGAAATACTTCAGGAAAAAATATTTATTTCATTTTTATTCCACTTTAGAATGAGTAGGTATACATAAATGTTTGTGATGTGACTGATTATTGCTGTACATACACCAACAGTATGCATACACTATATGAGAACATACACTAACACATACTGAAAGTGAAAATGGTGTACCATTTATTTTTGCAACCGTCAGACCAAACACTGGCATAGCCATTGTCTCAGGCAAGAACAACAACAACAAAACAGTTTAAAAAATTGATACAAAGTGTATAAAACACATCAATGGTTGTGACTTATTGCCACAAGAGGGAGTGAATCCCAAAGACAATGATCCTACTACCCTCCTTCAGCAACCCAACTTCCAGGAAATCAGCTGGAGGGACAGAAATCCAGAGTATTCAAGCCACTCATAGCAGCATATGTTAGATAAATGACATCTAAGATAGTCTGGTCAATGCCGCTGAGGGGTTTTATATGGTCATCAACACCTACAATTGCGTTAGAAATGAAATTAGATTAGAACTTTTTTGTTACCAGCTTCCTCTGCTTAAAGCACTCCGAGAAGTTATTATAACAAGGTCTGAAAATTATTCTCTACAGTGAATTATTCAACCACTAAATCCAAAAAATAAGTGGACTGTCAGATTTGTAAAAGACCCTCTACGGTGAAGAGCAGACTGCAACTATGCAATTATCTGCTCCCTTGGTTGCCTAACTGATCTATGAAATCAAATTAAACACCAATCTGCACACTTAATATTAATAATTCAGTACTAAAGGACCTGGACCAAATCTACTGAAACAATGAAGAATACCTAAGTCCTGCTGTGGTTTGCAAATGGAAGCTAGGAAATCTTGAGTGGTTAAAATCTAGAACTAGTTATTGTTTTCTACAACTGAATGTTATTAACCTATATTCTCACTGTCTCAACAAAAATCACAACCCTATTCACTCTATTCCATCTGCAGCAATAAGCAAGCAATGGAGCATACCAAAGAGGATAGTTGATAGTCATTTTTATTTTTATTCAAGCTGTTTTGGGTTTCCTTTTCTTGTTGTTGTTGTTGGTGGTGGTTTTGCTTTTGTTTTGTTTTTTTTTTCTTATGCTAGTCAGCCATTTGCAGCAACAGATACTACTGAGAACTGTATCTGTCCTCTCATCACTGTATCTCTTCTCACTCTCTCTTCCCTGCTTCTACCCATTTTCTCTTAAGCATGTGTTCTAACTGAGGACACCCACTAAGCATTTGCAACAGCAAAGTCAAGGTGAAATTCTTAGGAGTTCTCTGTTATTCCAGCTTTCCAAAAATATGACAGAATGACACGCTTCCCTTGAAGACGTTTTTAGTTGAAAGGGAAAGGAGGAAAAAAAGGAGCTGATTTAAGAGAATATATGATTAAGAATCTCTTGGTTTATGTGTATAGTAATTCAACTACTTCCACTGTCTTTTATCAGTCTTTCCCTACTAGTGAGTGAGATAGTAAAATGTCCCTTACATCTCTCTCATACTCCTTTTCCTTGTCAGTACATGACACTTACACATTGAGATCATTTAGCTGAAAATTTGCTCTTCCAGTCATCTGGGATTTCAGCAACCCTCTTCATTAAAGAGTGGTGCCTAGAGACAGTCTTCAATTATGATCTCTCTATGCATTCTCCAGCTGCTGCTACATCACTGCTTATGCCAAGACTAGACCTAAGTCACCACCATTTCAGCTAAGTACCATCTTTTAAGCTGTGTGAGTGACAGTGAACACATGCCATGGAAAGGATGATGTATTCTAGATTTAGCTAGACAGAAGGGGTTGTTCTACCACATTTGTAGCTTTTTAGGTGTCTCTGTGGTAAGTCTGGCAGTAATCAAGATGATAACAGATTGTTGCCCAGAAGCTCTCTTTTCGAGCTAGATGTACCTGAAGAACTGGTGTCATATTCAGGGTAGAAATCAGCTTCAATTTTAGATACCTAAATTTGTGTGGTTACATATACACTCTGGACACAGATGCCCATGTATAACTTTATTCTGCTATTAAAATAGCAGAGTATTTGAGATATTTACAAAAGGCTGTCAGGTACAACATACAATCAATGCAGTAGCATAGATGCCAAAAGTACTCTAGGCTTTGCTATTTGTATGTGATGAGATTCTAGCATATAGTTCACTGTTGACACCTATCTAAAGGCGTTCAAATCTAGGTTATGTTAACTTCAAACTGAACTTCAGGCTTGACATCTGGCATGAAATATCGATACTGTTAGACATGAACTACGGTGTACCTACTAAAAGAGAAGCATACTTGGCTTCTCATGGGATGTATTCTATGCTGAACCTCTGAAAAATGCCCTGAAACACAAATCGTATAGGTTAAATTGTAATATCTAGAAAATCCTTTCTATAGTTATATTTATGACTTTTCTTAACATACCCATTTCTCTGCCATCTGTAATGACAAAACTTGGTTGAGGTCTTAAAAACTTTTGAACTAGAAACAGAAAATTTAGCTATTTTTGAGTGCTGGCAGCACAGTTCTGAGTCTTTGGACTCTTTTATCTTAAAATGAAAAGTAATATTTACCAGACTTGTTAAGTATTTAGTCTGCTTCTGATTGAATTCAGTTCCATCATTAAATTGCACAAGGTGATTCCTTAAGGTTTTATTTATGGTGTTAAAGTGGCCATTGGCATTTGGTCCTACCAATAAATAAGAACTCAAGAATTTTTTTTATACTCCATTTCACCTTGCTTCTATATGAAATCTGCTACAAATACACATAACTGAAGCTTGAACATCTGAGCTTTTCATTTAGGAATTATTAAATTCAGTTCCAGAGCTTGTTAGTCACACAGATTAATGACAGCACTTGTTGAGATTATTTGTCACTTAAATATAAATTTTAATAAAAATAATCAAAACCTGTGCACAAGACCTAGTGCTTGCTGGCAGAAAATGCCTATCTGCTGAAAACAAAATTGTTTACAAGATTAGTTTTGACAAATCTATTGCTTTGGATTTTTTTAATTGCAAAAATATCTTTTTGGTTTCAAACAAAATATAATATTTGTTTTCTAATTGAATATGTTTGGGTTGGTTTTTTTTTTTCCCAAGATGTAAACTAATTAAACTGTGGAGTTTTTTAAAGTAAAGGCTTAATTAAATAAAAAGGTTTCCAACATACTGAAAATCAAATGGCATAGTTTTCTGTGGACAGCTGTTGAACTCTTTTTTTTTTAGAGGTTTGGATGCTTGGCCCCATTTAGGAGGTTGGTTTGTTTGTGTGGTTTTTCAGTTTGGTTTGGTTTGGGTTGGATTGGTTTGGGTTGGTTTTTTTTGTTGTTGTTGATTTTTTATTACATTTCCAAAGTGGCAAAGACAATTTGCCCATACAAAATAATGGAATTTATGAAAAGGTTTTCCTAGGCCATAATAATGACTGTCATTGCTGAGAAGAGGATAGAGGGGAGGTAGAAATGGATGACAACTCCTCATGGATTGCACTGCACTCTTATCCCAGCATCTGTGGTATCTTAAATATATCACTCAATTTACTGAGATGCTGATCTCCCTCAAAACACCCTCTGAGTAGTAAAACAAGCAAATAAATGAGACTATTTACAGGAATACCCTTTCACAAGCTCTTTTTTGAAGGCAGATTTGTACTCTGTTGTGCATAGGTCTTGCCAGGAAGGAGGTGCTTTCAACTGTGATATTAAGATATGGTCCCTTTGATTTTAAACTTGTAGTTTCTAATGTATGAAATAATCATACCTACAAGTGAACCAGATACATTGGGTGGTTTGGATTTTGGGTTTTTTCAAATATCCATTTTTCTGTGGTGTTTATTTAGAAATTTATGTGTTAAGCACTGTATGACTGAAATAACCAATGCCACAAAGACATAAGCATTACTTGGTTCAGTTACCACTTCGTGCATATTCATATAGTATGAAGAGTATACATATTTCATCACGTTCTGTTCCTGTTTCTTACCTGTTCTGATCTATTGTCCCTAGTAGTCATGTTTATCTGCAATGAGGCCATGGATTACATGTGTCTAGGAAAGGAAAATATTTCATAACTTACAGCAGAAATGTAACAGAACTGTTGAAATAATTTTACTGTGGATAAATCTCCCTTTCCTTTGCCCCAAATAGCTTTCTTTCAAATTATACAGTTTTTCCCTATTATTGTGAGAAAAAAAAATCCTATCCATTTTTGCTACTATTATGATTATGTTCTTCTGAATTTTTAACTAGATGTCAACATAGTTGGCTATCGAACCCATTAAGACAGAACTTCCAGAGTAATATACTGCATCATTTCTTCCTTTTCCAATCTATTTGGTTACTGTAAATTACTGCTAGTCCACATCACCTCTTCTATTTGAGGTTATTTGGAGTTTTGATTGACAGATTATTCTGGAATGGTCTCCCCTGTTTTTTTATTATGTGGCTTCTTAGCTTCAAAGAAAAGTGTAGTGCCTACTGCACCACAGTACTAAAGCATGCCCTACAGTTCTCTGACTTTATTCTTTTTTCCCCTGTATTACTCACAAGAACACAGAGAGTTAAAAATATTATGGTATATTTACTTTTGCAACATTATATAAGTTGAAAAATACACCATTGCTTCTTGAATATCTTATTATGGTAATATTTTTTTTTCCCAAATGAAAGCTTTTTTATATGATCCATATTTACATTCAGGCACAAATCTCTGAAAATTATTTCATATATTTTAAAACTTCATAATTGCTTTGTATCTGGTGATAAAAAGAAAATAATGCTACAAGTGATGATTTAAAAAAAAAAAAAACCAGAACCAGGACACTTCCATACAATTGCTTTAACTATGCATAAATTTTATAACTTTCACCACAGTTGCTCTGGGTATAGCCTAATACTGTAGAAAAAATGACCTTGCTTAAGGCTTAGTGGATCACCAAGCATCCTGGTTCCTTTCTTAAACAGAGATTGAATAATAACCAGAAGTGGCATAAACATAGATTGGAGTACAGAGTTAAGAATTCTTAATAGTGTTGCTATTTTAATTGTACAGCAGAAACTAGGATAATATTTTATGACAATATTTTTCATTTGAAAAACAACAAACATCCCTGGATAATTTATATTTTATGTGACTTTCTAGAATCTTTGATTTTATGATAAGAAAAAATATGTCTTTGTATATTGGAAGGTATACTGAGACTGCAAAAGATTTAGGACAGAAGAACATTTTCACATTCTACTAGATTACTTGGATAAGTTTATGTCAAATTTAAAGTTATAAGGGTCTGGAGGTAAAGACTTACAAGGAGAGGCTGAAATCCCTTTTGCTTTTTAGCCTTGAGGAAAAGAGACTGGGGGGAGACCTCATCACTGCTTATGGCTTCCTGACAAGAGGACATGAAGGGGTAGGCACTGATCTCTTCTCTTTGGTGACCAGTGATAGAACCCAAGGGAATGGTATGAAGCTGAGACAGGGGAGGTTTAGGTTGGATATTAGGAAGAGGTTCTTTACCGAGAGGGTGGTCAGGCACTGGAACAGGCTCCCCAGGGAAGTGGTCACATCATTGAGCTTGACTGCATTCAAGAAGTGTCTGGATGATGCACTCAGTCACATGCTCTGATTTGGCTGGCCCTGTGTGGAGCCAGGATTTGGACTTGATGATCCTTATGGGTCCCTTCCAGCTCAGGAGATTCTATGATTCTATAAGTATCTGTTGAACTTAATGGAAAAGCTTCATATTGATGACCACCTTGACATAATACAGATCTTATTTAAATAGTCAAATTAGGATCCAGCAGATAGATTTCTCAGAAATGAGCTTTGACATAACAATGTATTTTCTTTTTCTATTTGCATAAGTTGGCTGCTAATATACTGCATGTATATTATATTTATATGTACACAGAGTAAAATTATTATGTGAAATTTGATGATGCAGTAAAAAATATGTTATTAACATAAATTTGGGCTAGCCAGATTACTTATGAATCTGCATCACTCATGGTTTCATAAATATAAGCATTTTCAGAACAGTAAGAATTTATGGTCACTTAATGCGACCTTCCACTTAACTCAGGCCATAGATTTCACATGTGCCAAACAAGAGTTATCAACTCTATGCTTAAGGTGGAAATAGAGAATTCCATACATACCTGGATAAGTTTATTTAATTTCACGCTAAGAAAATCTACATATTATATATTAAAAACCCCCCAAACAAACCAACAAACACCAACAAAAAACCCAACACCTAATGAAGCAAAACCAAGCAAAATCCAGTCAAAACCAAAGCCAAATCCTTTCATCAGTTTCCCACCACATTATTTTATTTTCCTTTACAGTAAAACTGGTAATCATAAAGAATAAGTGTGAAAGGGACCCTGCTCACTCCCTAGACACATGTTGAAAGTGATGAATTACCTTATGGATTTATCTGTGATAAGTAAAGTAGGTAGTTCATCTCACTGTAGTTTGTTTTTTTCACATTTTGAATTGTACTTGTATATGATTCTGGTGAGCTCTTTACAACTTGTCAGGAATATATTTAAAATACAGCTTATCTCAAGTGGTTATCAATAAAACTTTCCTGGCATTTACAGAGGCTTTTTTTTATGTTGATGCTTTATTTTTATTTGCCACAGCTGAAAAAGCTATCTACTTCAGTATAATGAGTACCATTTTCTAGCTTTGGAAAGGAGAAGGAAAATTCTAAACAAAATAGAAATATTTCTTCCTTTTAATAAGAATGATGAACATCAAAGGCAAAAACCAGTTAGAATACACATACCATAAGAAATACCTTATTTCACTGTGGAAGACACTTTCAAGTTGTAATCAAACTTCTTTTATTTTAGTCAGTGAAAACTTTCTGTACCTTTTACCTGAAATCCAACATTCAAGCCCTAGTTTTCAGGCAACTCCACATTTCTTTGTTGAGGCTTCTAACATTCCACTCAACTGAGCAGCTGCAATCATCCATCACAAAAAATAATAAAACAAAGACAGGGTAGGGCGCTAAAACACATGAGGTGATCAAAGGTGCATGATATATGAAATTTGCCACAAGGGACTTAAGTGTGCACCATGCATGTCAACACTATACATATGTTCAGCATCATAATAGTTGTATTCAGATGCATATGTCATCTCTGAAATTTAGACTCTTTTCCAAACACAAAGTTGTATGTTTATCTCCTAATTGTCCTATCTATATATAACCCAGAGTTTATAACAAAAGTACAACTAATTTTCACCAGATTTATACAAATATAGAAGCAAATTGTGAAGGCTGTGGAAGAAGGAAGGTGGGTTTTTTTGGTACAGAAAGAAGCTGGCTTGCCTGACACGAACCATCTGAATCTGCCATTCAGGCTGCTGTTGGGAAACCTGATCAGAGTGGATTTGAGAACTGGTAAGAAATGGAAAATACTGAATTATTTTGATTTATTTGTCATTTTTCAGAATGCAAATTACAGCACTACCTTCTAGAAGCACATATAGCACTTCATGTCACAAAGCACTCCCTGAATAAGCTTTCCAACTCAGCACTAATGAATCCAGAGAATTGCATGTCCTAAGTAAATTAATGCCTACAATTCATACTTGTTGGATTCTGATGTCCCGTTATATATCATTCCTCAAAAAAAAAGTGCTAATGTGCAACTCAGAAATGGGAGTGCTAACTTTTTAATCAGTTCCATTTCCTTCTCTCTTGTAAGGTCTCAATTTTTTTTTTTTATTTAAAATAAAATGCTATTTATGGACAGAGATACATGACATTTTTCAGGAATCCCATTTCATTCTGAGTCTTCTAATTTGGGTGTAGAGGTCTATGGAAAAGAAGAGATAATATGAGAATATTAAGGTTTAATTCAGACAAAACACACAAAAAAATATATTATATGCCAAACTGATGAAATCATTGTTTGTGGATTTCTCTGTATTTTTCAACATTTTGTGTTTAAAATACAAATTGCAGGGAATTAGTAGCTCAGATGGTAACAAGCTGATTGGTGTCTAAAAATTATTGTTAGTGATGGGATATCAGCAGTAGCTGCTAAGTTTTAGTAGGAGAATAATCATGCCTGCTGATTATAGACCTACCGAAAAAGCTGACAAAGACACAAAAATATCAGATTGCTAAAACCAGAAATTAGACAAAATTTAAAAGTGAAATTGCAAACACTAAGATACTAAATACAGAAGCAGTTTTCTAGCAAAACAATGGATCAACCCTGACCATAGGCCAATAACTTCTGACCTTCTTTAAACCAAACAAGCAGACAAGCAATATGATGTAATCCAGGTATCAGTTTGGCCACCACAGTAGTCTTCTTGGGCTTTGGAAGCAATGTGAATATCTGTAAATCCCAAGGCTCATGATCTCTGAAGATAAAAGTATGTTCTGCAGTGCTCTCCATACATGAATAAAATTCTACATTTAAAACAAACAAAAAAAACGTTATGATCATTCTGTGTTCTTCAAGAATTACTTGCCTTTGAGGATGCAAAATTTGGGAATAGAGATAAATTTTTGTCAACATCCAGATGACAGGAACACAGAAACATTGTGGTCTTTTTTTTTTATGCTTGTCTTAGCTCATATCGCACGGCTCCGAAGAGGAGTACATGGGTGAAAGTTAACAACTTGTGACATGCTATAGATTAATATAGAAGATTTTCTTTCCTACAGCCTGATATACTTCGAAGTATAAAACATAAGCTTGTACCAGCTGGCTTGTGCAGTTGCCCATATGAGTAAACTGACTTCTTAGTTAAGTACTAGCACAGCTGCGACTCCAGAGACTAGACTCATTAGATAAAATCCTTATCCCACCTGAAACTACTGTCAAAGTCCCAGTGGAAGTCAGTAAGCTCAGTTTATTATTAAAGTGTGAATCTCTCTGAGAGCTATGTGGCCAGGCACTGAGTGCCAACAGTCCCAGCTACAATTTCTTCCTTAGAGGAGCACTCAGACTACTTCAAGATCGAGCCTTTGACATAGCACTCAATGAAAAGCATCCTCGAAATTTATGGTGAAGAGTTCTTATTACTGTTGTTCTTTGCTCTACACTACATCGTTATAATCTTGTATCACTTTCAGCATGCAGTACATACCCTTTCCAAATTCAGCCACCTGCTTCAAAATAAAGTGCAAAGTAATAAAAGAGGATCTCCTTTCTGAATCAGAAAAGATAAGAAAGCAAAGTTTGGAAGGATCAGTGAAGAAGGGCATCATACTTAGCATCTGGAGATTTTTCACTAGGAATGTTGTACTGTCAGCTTCCTCCACTGATCCCAGGGAGCTGCATCCCTTGACACAAAGCAAATGGAATTGAAGTAACGTATTTTCAATTAATAGGGCTACAGAATGTTACTACCTTGAACTCCACAAAGAAGCCAAACAGAGTAAGGCTTGAAAAAAATCTGTGCTTCTGACCTTCACGTTTGGTCTATAAGGTGGAGAGGTAAATCATCTGGGTAACTAAGTTTTAAATAGTGCATAGAGTAAATGGACATATTCTCTTCTAGTTTTACAGGCAACAGGAGTTGATGTAACTGAAAATATAAGAAGAGATGTGAAAGAAGTATGGAGAATAAGCATGAAAGTGAACAGGTCAGAGTTCTTTTGAGACAGAAATGTTTAAAGAATAGGACCTCAGTTTGCACCTCAGTGCAAACTTTAAGTCAGTGCACTTACCTTGAGCTGATCCGCATTTGCACTGGAGATCACAGAGGAGATCAAAACCCAGAACCAGGGATCACTGCAGTAACCCTTCACAGATGCAGTCACAGGTTGACTTCCCTTGTTACTGGGGGCACAACCTTGTCATCATGTGAAATCCTTCATTTGCTCTGTAAAGAACCTCATCTGAGTTCTTTGGCCTCTCTCCTTACCTTCACCAAGGAGTGGTTTCTACATAGGAAAAGACAAAAAAGATGAAAGGCAGCAAAGCCACCAAGTTAAAGAATACATATAGCCCACAACTGTGCATAACTGCATTGCTTAATTTTAAAGAGGACATACTTTAAGGTTTTGTAAAAGTTGATGTTTTTCTTTATTTTTAAAAATCAAGATTGCACAAACATACACTATCAAAATGCATAGCACATTTGTTGTATACATGCTTTTAATAGCGTGATAGCTATTTAATGGCTTTATGTGTGTGTTAGCTAACAAAAATCCAATTCTTAATGGTAACAATATGAAAAGGGGAAGAAAAAGAAAAGAAATAAAACAAAAACCCAACTCATGTTAGCTCCTGAGAAACTTTGTAGAATTTGACCCATCAGTTATCCATTTTTGTCTAGGTAAAGGCTACTGGGCTATTTATTTAACACAAAATTCTTTTTTAATCTTTGCTTTTAGGATTGGTATGGAGCAGAACAACATATTTCAATGGTACTTTGTCTTAATGAAGGTGTGTTTCAGTTCTCTTCAGACTGCCCCCTCCTTAAAAACACCTACACACATATTCACACACTCCTGAACGAGGAAATCCTGCCTGAATACTCAAGTTGTATTTCATCCCAACAAAGGAATGAGTGGGACTGAGAGTATTATTTCACAAGAGGAAGAAAAACCTGATTAACATTTTAGAGAAATTATTATCCTTGTATTTGTTGCAAGGTTGGACAAAAAAATTGAGAGCACCATTTTTTACATTCAGGGCATTGAGAGTCTAGAGCAGCATTTCCATGGAAATACCAGAAAAAAGCGGTGAATGCTTGGCTAAGGTGTCTACATGGAGCTATTTATTGTAATTTGAGGTACCTGCACGTGGACACCTATGTTTAGATGGCTTTACAGTGAATTAAATTTTATCCTTGCAGATGCCTACTGGTTTGTGAGATGCTTATTGTAGACACTTAGGCCATGATTCATTTGTCTGTGATGACCACGCATAGGCATCTACTGTCATTTGAGCTTTCTCAGACTATCTGAGACTTCTGCACAGAAGGGGCAGATGTGACACAAAACCTGTGGGAGATTAGACACCTTCTGGAAAAGTAGCTGCAGGCATCCCAAATGGTTCTGGATGCATGTGTGTGGGCAACTGGACAACCTCCAACTTTGCTGCTCCCATGAGCCCCTCTGATGAACAAGCCAATGACTGACGATCAGCTTTATCTCAGTGTGCAAAGTTTTTATTATCTGAGGCAGTTACTTATTCTGATTTAGCCAATTCAATTCTCCTTACAAGGCTTAAAATTATACTAGGATTGTAAACTCAATGAATGGTGTCACCAGTCAAAAATTATTAGGTTCTAGGTTCAGATGACAATGGTTTTGGCATTGGCATGTGTCCAGTCCAGCGTTTTCCTTTGGTCACAGAAAGAGCAAGCTGAGTCAAACACAAACTCCTGATCTGAACGGAGACATTCTGAAGGTTAGGTGAACTTCTGGTTTTGATTCATGTTTACTGGTATTTTGATATCTTTTGTTCTGAAAATCAGTGTAGGTGGGTGGAGGTGTTTACACAGAGTGACACGAACCAAAGGAGAATAGCACAGCAAACAGAGGGCAGGTCTGCACTAGGCAATGTACCGATGACATAGCACCCGCTGGCAAGCTCCGAGCTGTTTGCTTCTGGGTGGGTGCACCAGCTTGCTCAAAGACAGCACAGAAGTCCTTGCACAACACTCCTCCGTGTGAGGTAGACATGCCTCTTGGGGGAAAATTTTGAGCAGATATAAATAGCTTTTGTGTACGGCTGATGAAGCCTGTATCCAAGGAATTTGGTGCTCTAATGTCTAAAGTTTTTTTTAAAAAAGAAAGAAAATGTAGGAGGCACATTCCTTCTCTACTTTTTTCTCTTTTTTTTCTACATTGTGAGGTGAAGATGAAGGGATGTATACTCAAGAAAAGGTCATGAGTTGAAATGCACATATTAATCTAGAAATCCTTCCCTGCAAATAAACTTTAGATTTGGAAATCTGGGGGGTTCATGGGTCAATAGATTGCCATATATCTTTTAAATTCTCTGCTATTGTTTTGAATTTCATATGCTTTATTTAAGGAAAAGTCTTCCACCATAGTTTCTTAAATGCACTGAAATATTTATCTCTTTATAAACATATGCACATTCTTTAAATCACAGACTCCAAATTTTCACACTTGAAAACTGAATATTAGGCATCTAAATAAAAAGAAATGGCCTATTTCAAAGGCACTAACTACCATAAACATATTATATAGTAGGTTGAAATTTAATTTATATTTGACATAGTTAGCCTGGAAAGTTATTTACTTTTAACAACTTCAATTATTACACAAGCTTATATTGAAAAATCATGGCTATAAATTTATTTAACTTCAGTATTTACCATCAGAATGTATCAATGTGTTAAAACTAAGACAGACCATATAAATTTTTAGGCTATTGATGAAAATTTTTGCACAAAGATTAATGTTGACAATGTAAATTATTTATTCATTAGACAAATAATTTTCTTACCCACAGTACTTTATTATGGTATCAGTTCTGCCAGTAGTGGTAGGCATGCAATACTTAAGATTGAGACACTACCCACCAATATGTCTGTAGAGTTATTTCAGCTGACTTTCTGCTACTCTATTAATTTGGATGATACTACTCAGGGAAAACAGATAGCTTGATGACAGAAATTCACTTTCTTTTTGTGTTATTTTCCACATGTATGGTAATGACTGCTAAGACAATGAAAGTCAGCAAGGCAACTCTTGCTACAAAACCACTGCTAGTCACTTTTGTGGGACACAGTGAGGAGAGCTGTTCCTTGGAAAAGGAGTTTTAAGAAAAAATGCTATTGAAAAAGTTTGGTAAGAAAGAGAGTATTCAGGTGTATACAACTTATAACATTGCTTCATTGGCCTTTCTTTTTCTTTCATTCTCTACTAATAGATCTAGTTCCTTAAATGTTTTCAGCCTTGAAAAAAAAAATAAGTCTCTATGTTATTAACATTTGCAACCATCAATACAAGAGCAGCCTGCATTCACAAATGAACTTCAAAACTGCAACATAACCATAGCTTAAACACTACCAGTGTTTCTCTAATATGTACCAATGGTACTATATTTAAATAATGACTGTCACAAAACATTAGTAAATCAGGATAATACAAAATTAGGCATCTGATGTCAAATAGGAAAGGAATTGTTTCATGCTGTTTCTTTCTTTTTCTCAGTCTTTGGGTTTGCCCTCAACTTTTGAAAATATTTCTCAATGTAGTATTCTGACCATCAGTCTTAGAATCTAAAACAAAGTACAGAAGAACATGGTTGGTCGATAATGTAATGAAGTTCCTTTGACTTTAGTTATTAAGTGCAAAAATGACCCAATATTCTGAATCTGAGCCATGGCTTTAAGTTTTCCTGAATCCAGGTTTAACCAGGAGTTTGCACTTTATTCTATTCTCTTGGCCAGAAAATATGTTACAGGTGCAACTGATGGTTCAGTAAGATTCACCCTTCATTTAATTTTGCAGGAGGTCTCTTAATTCATAATTTTAACTTTACATAGTAACTTCCAATGGTAAATCAATGCTTCTATCCATCAGAATAAAACCCAGTAATTTAACTTGAAACAAAATATAACTTTAACTTTTTGGTTTATAACCCTGAAAGAAATTTTGATGTTTAGTGCTTTTCAACCCTATTCCACCTATACAAGACTATGATTTATAAGTGGCTTTGTGATGTGTAGCAAGTAATGTTTTATTATTAATTAGGCAATTAAATTAAGACAAAAGATAACAACAGGCCAGTCTTAGTTGTTGTTACAGCGTGTTTTCCAAGGTGATGTGACCTTACTCTTCCCTTGAATGTTATGTATCTATTGGATTAATAGCATTAAATCCCTGCCACTTTGCATTATGGAGATTTGAAGAATTAACCTTGTTTCAATTCAGGTTTTCCTGGTTATACAAAAAACCTAAAAGATATTAAAGTATGTAAATTATCTATCTTATACATTCTGTTTATCAAAATTACTGCAATATTATACCTTTAATACTTATGGGCATTCCAAAAATCCAAAGAAAAATACGTGCTAATGTAGTCTGTTCCGTTTACTTTTTTATAACTTCATTGTTCTGCCCCATTTTTCCCATTTGTAAATAAAAGAATAGTAAAATTCAGTTCCACTTTAAAGGATTATCTATATGGCCCAGGAATTACATTAAACAGTGAATACTAACTATAATAATTTTAGAAAATCTTAGTACCTTCCACACTTTCCTTACATACTATTGTCAATTTTTCTTTTCCTTCACATTTATATCAGTATTTTTTACAACTATTTCAAGGTGCTGTAAATTCCAGTCCTCATATAATAAAGCAAACGAGGTATTTACAAATTGTAAAGGCAGCATGGGTCTTTAGTAGCTTGAAAAATCACACAGCAACAAGTGAGATAAACAAAACCTAAAAAAGTTTGTCACAGCCACCTTTAAAGAAAGAAGTATCTCTGTTATCCTACTGACATGCAAAAGATTTTCTACAGAAAGAGCCAAAAAGTTTTCATTTCATCAATTCTCTCTGAAAACCTAGGGAGAAGATCCCTTTTTTTGTTAAAAATCACCAAAATAATCTATGGTAAAATACATGTCAGGTATCTTACGTAAACCAGATGATATTTTAAAATTGTTTTTATTATTTTCAATCACACACTGAGTAAAAATAAAAACATAAAGAAAGAAACTGAGGGTACATCCTGCTGAATAGACAGTGCATTAATCCTGTGTAATCTCCCATTCAAGAAAGGATTTAAACTGATACCTCTGATAGAGATGCTGAAAGGATATCATATAGGGTAGAGGAGGAAAAGAGGATACCAAAACATAGTAGAAACCTAAAGGAGACTTCATATGCCCTGATGAGGAGTTTATCACTCTCTCACTGCTTTTACCCTGGCTAAATCTTGTTAGCAACTTAAATTGTACCTGGAATTATTCCCTGGTTTTGGAATCACACTAATATCTGATTATTTACCCTGTTACTTTTCTGAAGTGATCCCTAGTGTGCTTTTGTCATGGGGCAACCAAATCTCTTAAACTCTTTAGAGGCACCTTTCAAAAGTTAGCATGGAGTGGGAACAATTGCCAACAGACATGGGGACACTGTCCTGTCAAGCTTCATTAAGCTTGTGTTAATATGGTCAGGCTATGTCACTGGGTTTCAGGGCTACAGAAACAGACTTGGTCATTATTTTGTTTCACAGAATCACAGAACATTAGGAGTTGGAAGGGACCTCAAAAGATCATCGAGTCCAACCCCTCTGCCAGAGCAGGATCACTTAGACTAAATCACACAGGAAAGCATCCAGGCGGGTTTTGAATGTCTCCAGAGAAGGAGACTCCTCAACCTCTCTGAGCAGACTGTTCCAGTGTTCCGTCACACTCATAGTGAAAAAGTTCATCCTTAAAGTTCGTCCTTTAAGGAGAAACTATTTTTACTAATAAAACTATCACCACACTTGCTATATTATGTGAAGCCTCAAATTTATTTCTCCTGTTTTACTGTATTCTAATCTGAGGAGTCATCACGTTATGTGAAAACAGCTTTGGTGCTTCTTCATTTTCCCCCCCCCCACATCACCATTTTTCTTGTATGGAGCAACAGTTTAAGGAAATCAGGAGGGTTTTTAGCACTTTTTCCTTTCTAGTAATGTTTATCTTCCTGACATCTGTGTCTAGCTTTCTTAATATTACATTGTGCTTTGGACATAGTATTCTTTCGTGTATGGATCTGTCACTCAGTTTCCCTGTCACCATAGCAACTGAAAGGTGTTACAAATATTTTGTTTATGTCAAAATATACCATTTCAGGAAAATGTAGTAAGAGTTTTGATAAAGGAGTTAAAATAGTCCAATGGTGGAATGGTAGTGTGAAAACCCAATATTTGACAATTTGTCTCCACTTAAGTAAATAGCCCTTATATCATTGTGAGTTTCAAGGTTCTACATGCTAATAGATTTGAAATGTTCAGATACAGTGGAAATTCACACATTAAGTATTTAGCATTTCAGATTTATTTATTTCTTTTTAAAATTTACTTGTACTAACAATATGCTATGAAAGTTTGCCTCAGGTTAAAAATTATATGTTCCAGGGGAAATAAAAAACAAAACCAGATTGGTTCTTTTGCTACATTTACCAGATTTTTTTTTTAATTTTGTTAGACTTTCCTCCCCACTGATTACAAATTTCTAGTAGCATAGTATTTAAAATACTGTTCTTAGGTTTGCTGCTTCTTGGTTGAAAGTAAATAGCAGTTTAACCACGAGGTGTTAGAATGAGTAATCAACCTGAGCTCATGGTCAAGATGTTCAACAAGGTCAAATGCAAGGTCCTGCACATGGGATCAAAGCAATCCCAAGAACCACAAGCTTGCCAGCAAATGGGTTGAGACAAGACCTGAGAAGAAGGACTTGGGTGTGTGGGTGGATGAGAAGCTGAACATGACACAACAATGTGCACTTGCAGCCCAGAAAGCCAGTCGTACTATAAGCTGCATCAGAAAGAGTGTGACCAGCAGATCAAGGGTCTGCCCCTCTACTCTGCTCTCATGAGTTCCTACTCGGAGTATTGTGCCTAGCTCTGAGACTCCCACAACAAGGACACGGAGCTGCTGGATCAAGTCCACCGGAGCACCACAAGGAAGATCAGAGGGCTGGAGCACCTCTCCTATAAAGACAGGCTGAAAGACTTGGGTTTATTCAACCTGGAGAAAAGAAGGCTTTGAGGAGAGCCTTCCAGTAACTGAAGGGGGCCTACAGGAAAGATGAAGAGAGACCATTTACAAGTGTATGGAGTGATAGGACAAGGGGTAATGGCCACAAACTAAAAGAGGGTAGATTTACTTTAGGTATTAGGAAGAAATTCTTTACTGAGGGTGGTGAGGCACTGGAACAGGTCTGCCCACAGGAATTGTCGACACCCCTTCCCTAGCAATGTCCAAGGCCAGGATGAATGGGGCTTTGAGCAACCTGGTCTAGTAGAGGGTGCCCATGCCCATGACGGGGGGGTTGGAACTTGATCTTTAAGGTCCTTTCCAACACAAACCATTCCACTATTATATAATTCTATTAAATACCTGTGAACACTACATCTGGTATATTTAATATGGTGTCTGTATGTATTTAGTTGTTGAGTATTTTGGACTACAGAAAGAGAGGGAAAGGAAAAACATCTGACCTATTGAAAACCTTAGTAGATCAAGCAGCTTTTTTTTGATGCCTAAAACCAATCATCTCTCGGCTTTACTCCTTCTGTCCTTGGACTGTATTTTTCATTTGCTCTCTGAGTTAAAACAAAGACTATGTTCTCATTGCATGAGGAGTCTTTATTCTAGTCATTTTTTGGCCTCTAATAATGGCAAGAATAAATTGAATTAACAGTTCCATGGAATCTCATGAGTTCAAGTCACTATCCCTGCGGAAGAGGAAAAAATAATTATGGCATTAGTATATGAATGGCCCAAGACATAATTTCAAAGATTATTTCCTTTATTACGACTCTGGGATACCTTATACTAACCTAAAATAATACAAGTCTGCAACTGTTACCAAATTCTCTGCATGCTTAAGTTTCATCATTGCTCCTTCTGAAAAGAAAATAACTTCTGGTTACCTTTACATTCATAAGGTTTTAATTTTGTCTGAAACCAGAAACTTAATCCGGTTTAGTAATGACAAGGATTCTGAAGATTTAACAGAAAGTTTACAGAGAAGGGGAGGAAGGGAAGGGAACAAAAGGGAAGAGTAATGATAATGATAGAAGCATTTTTGCACTATATACTGATCTAGGGGAATTTGTACATGCAAGATCTCTACATACAATAAGCATAAAGGTTTTACATATTCTGAAAGCATTAGCACCAGGGAAAAAAAAAATCTTTGACTTAAAGTGAAAATATTAGTTCGCCTATAGCAGAGTGAGTGACCTAAATCAAATCTAGTTGTATCCACTAAGAGTAGCTCGAGTCTAAATTATCTATGGTGTACTGCACCAAAAAGCTTTTAAAAAAGAAAGGCTCAGAAGCATTTAGTTTTTTTCTCTAACATTTTAAGTCTTCAATTTGCATGTGCACCATTGCTGTGAATAATATAAGACAAATGGAGAATTAAGAAAGATCAGGATGGAAAAGAATACTTTGTTTCTTGTGATCTCATATGGGTATTTTTAAATTTCTCTGAAACATTGCCACAAATGGCCCCCTGAAATGGCTAAAATCTGTTTTCCTGTAATCCTTTTATTCACTGTTGTATTTTTATTGAGTAATAGCTCACAACTGTGGTAGGCAATTGACTGAATTTATTATAAACACAGAACAGAGGTTTTTAAGTCTAAAATGTTGTCACTAATGAGATACTCTTTTTTTTTAACTTTTGAAGATAGTGGGTTCATGTACATGAGCAATACTACCATACATTATTATTTGAACAACCAAGGCACGAAGATAATTATGAAGAAACTTTTTTGAGAAATTACAATGTGAAATAGGCTGTGTGGACGATTTCTAGTGGCTTTCAAAAGTCATAAGCCCTGGAAGTAGAAAAGAATGTCTGTGCATTCTGTCTTTGTCATACCTAAGGTTCCCTTCCCTTCTTTAGTTTTTGTTTTAACTCTTTCACACACACATACTTATTTCTATAAAACTTCACTGATCTATGATTAGATGAGTTTTTTAATCACGGATCTGGAAACAAAGCTTTCACATGCATACATGCATGTATATATAAGTGTGCATGCATCTTTATTCATCAAACAGGGTCTGTGCACCTGGGAGGAATATAGGGATGTTGTCAGGGCCTGTAGGGATGCGACTAGAAAGGCTAAAGCCCGCTTGGAGTTGAAACTGGCAAGGGACATAAAGGATAATAAAGAGTTTTTTCAGATATGGGAATAGTAAGAGGATGATCAGGGATAATGTAGGTCCCTTGATGAATAAGACGGGTGGCCTGGTATCGGGTGATGATGAGAAGGTGGAAATACTGAATGCCTTCTTTGCCTCGGTCTTCACTCCAAAGGCCCCTCGGGACCTGCAGATCCTGGATGAAAGTAGGAGTGTTTGGGAAATGAAGAGCTTCCCTCTAGTTGAGGTAGGGGTGGTCCAGGAGCGGCTCAAAGGGATTAATGCAAACAAATCCATGGGCCCGGATGGGATACATCCACGTGTACTGAGGGAGCTGGCAGAAGTGATTGCGGAGCCGCTTGCTATCATCTTCGACAGCTCTTGGAGAACAGGAGAAGTACCTGAGGATTGGAGGATAGCCAATATCACTCCAGTCTTCAAAAAGGGCAAGAAGGAGGACCCTAACAATTATAGGCCAGTCAGCCTCACTTCTGTCCCTGGAAAGGTGATGGAACAGCTTGTTCTGGATGCCATTACCAAGCAACTGGAAGAGAAGAAGGTCATAAGGAGTAGTCAGCATGGATTCACCAAGGGGAGATCGTGCTCGGCCAATCTCATAGCCTTCTATGATCTCATCACCTTCTGGGTGGATGGAGGGAGAGCAGTGGATGTCATCTACCTTGACTTCAGCAAGGCTTTCGATACTGTCTCCCACAACATCCTGATAGAAAAGCTGAGAGAGCATGGGATAGATGAGTGGACAGTGAGATGGGTTGAGAACTGGCTGTCGGACCAGGCTCAGAGGGTCGTGATCAGTGGAACAAAATCTGAATGGAGGCCTGTGACTAGCGGTGTTCCCCAGGGCTCGGTGTTGGGTCCAGTCCTGTTTAATATCTTCATCAATGACTTTGATGAGGGAATAGCATCCACCCTCAGCAAGTACGCTGATGATACAAAGCTGGGAGGGGTGGCTGACACGCAGGAACACTGCGCTGCCATCCAGCGAGACCTGGACAGGCTGGAGAGCTGGGCAGTGAGAAACCAGATGAGGTTTAATAAAAGCAAGTGTAAAGTCTGGCACCTGGGGAGGAGTAACCGTCTGTATCAGTACAGGCTGGGGGATGACCTGTGGAGGAGGACCTGGGGGTCCTGGTTGATGACAGGTTGGCTATGAGCCAGCAGTGTGCCCTGGTGGCTAAGAGGGCCAATGGGATCCTGGGATGCATCAGGAAGAGTGTGGCCAGCAGGTCGAAGGAGGTGATCCTCCCCCTCTACTCTGCCCTGGTCAGGCCCCACCTGGAGTATTGTGTCCAGTTCTGGGCTCCCTGGTATAAAAAAGACAGGGATCTCCTGGAGAGAGTCCAGAGAAGGGCTACGAAGATGATTAAGGTCCTGGAACATCTCCCGTATGAGGAAAGGCTGAGTGAGCTGGGGCTGTTCAGCCTGGAGAGAAGAAGACTAAGGGGGAACCTAATTAATGTTTATAAATATCTTAAGTATGGGATGCAGGGGGAATTGGCCAACCCCTTTTCAGTCATCTGTGGAGTCAGGACAAGGGGCAATGGCTGCAAATTGGAGCACAGGAAGTTCCACACCAACATGCAGAGGAACTTTTACACAGTGAGGGTGACAGAGCCCTGGGACAGGCTGCCCAGGGAGGTGGTGGAGTCTCCTTCTCTGGAGACATTCAAGACTCGTCTGGATGCCTATCTGTGCAATATGAGCTAGGGAGCTGCTTTGGCAGGGGGGTTGGACCCGATGATCTCTCGAGGTCCCTTCCAACCCCTATGATTCTGTGATTCTGTGATTCTGTGATCTGTAATAAGACTTTCATACTGGGATATTTAAAGAATCTATTCATCTCAGAATTGACTTAAGACCTTGTAGTCATCCCACGTCAGAAATGTTCCCTTTAATTTGAATAAATTAAGAAAAGTTGCTACACTTAAATTTAAAAAAGAGAGTTAGATAACAAAACTAACTAAAAAGCATGATAAATCATATTTTTAAATGACAGTACTGTTGCAATAATACAATAAGTTGCATTTATTGCATTGCTGAATTGAATAAAAATATCATCTTCAGTGTTTAAAATGGAGGTTTAACTTCTGAAGAAAAACAAAAATCATGCCTTTAATTCTGAATCTGATAAGTTATGCTTATTGTTTTTAATAAAAGTGCTTCTGCCTAGAGAGGGTAGTAGAATGTACCCATCAACTTTCATAATACCAATTGCATAACACATGCTATTTAATTGAGAATATTTTATACATTGTATTAGAACCACAAAGCGTCATGTAAAAAAAAAAAAAAAGTATTTTGGAACATAATTATAGCTTTACCGACATTTGGATTTTTAAAAATGTGAATACCAAGCTGAGGCAGAACTCCCACACACATCTTTTAATACATATTTTAAGTGTAAAAAAGGGGACTGTGTAGTGCTTTGTTCTCATATTAGTTTTATCTTAATATATTTACAAAGTTCTTGTTCTAGTTTCCTTTTCATTCCTATATTCACTTTATAAGTGAAAAATATTTTTATCATGGTCTGGTAACATTATCAGGCATATTTTATGGCTTATTTCATTCTCCCATATAAAGCAGAGAGTCAGATTTTGCTGCTATTGCCTTGGGCAAAACTGAAAGAGTGAAGGAGGATAGATCCATGGGCCAACAACCATGGCCATATGAGGCGAAACACCGTGATATGGAAGCCTATGTCTATGTGTCCGGGTAAGGTCAAATTGGAGGAAGGCCAGCAGAGATGGGAGGGAGTGTAGTTCCCATACCTCTGCCTGCTCAGAGCACTCACTCTCTGCATATGAGAAAATTTATTCCCTCCTTTTCCATTTCTGGCTTACATAAAAGCATTTTAAGTATAAAATGCATTTACTTCTGGTAATACGTATGCTGAGGCAGATCTTCTCACATTAGTCTAATTCTTATCTGAATTAATTCTTCTTCACGTTAAGTTTGAAGAACCCGTAGAACATATGGAAGTCTTACACTACACCAGTGCAAACATCTACCCTTGCTGAAAAAGGTTATGTGCAGATATCGTCTTGTTTCTTACTAAAGGTGGTTCAGATAAATTACAGGATCCAAAAATGGTAATCAATTGTCCACTCATGATTACTTTCTCATAGAAGCAATAGATCACAAGTGTCTAACTGTTTGCATGAGGAATTCAAATTATGTAGTGAGACTGAGGCAGTACTGAATACGGTGACTGCGTTGATATCATTAATAATAATTCACACTGTGGTTGGCAATGACAGGAGTGCCAAGAAAAGTAGTTAAGTAAATAGCATTATTTGTTGGCCTGTGAAGTAATCGGATAACTTCTCAGGATTTTTAAGTAATCCACTAATGTAAGCCATTACTTAACAGGTATTTGACTCCATGTAACCACTGCATTAATTTCAGCACAACGCTTAAAAGGGCAGGGAGTGCTATGCTGCCTCTGTGCCAAGTGTCAGTCATAGTATATTTTAATCAGTACCTTTTACACCCTGGCACCAGTAATAATAAACAGTTTCAATCACCTATCTGCACAGCTGCCTTTTAGAAATCAGAAATCAGAATGCCATCTTCGCAGAGCCTTCATACGCTAATGTACCCATATATGCATGTGTCCATACAGAAAGATATGTGTTTATGTAGGTGCATTTTTGAAGGCTTTATTTACATATCTCTGCACAATGGAGAAATAGAGAAGGTATCTAACCTGTTTTAAGGAAGCTTCCCAGCTGGGGAGGGGATGAAGTGTAGAAAAAGGAAAAAAGTAGTTAAAGTATACAGTGAAAAGATAAATATGAAGTGACGAGAATAGGAAAGGGTAAAGAGATAAGTCACAGTGCGTATAACTAAATAGGTTCTCACCAGTCCTGAAGCCAGACTTGCACTTCAATCAGCCTGTGTAACTGAAGGAATCGCTTCATACTGATAGCTTTTATTCAGACCAAACCTGTTCAGAATCTTAGACTCAGTAAAATATCTGCCTTGCACCCACATTATTGTTCATAAGCAGCATTTTGTTGGGAATCAGCAATGGTTTACAAAAGGTTTTACTTTTTTTCTTAGAATTTTCTTAAGATCCTTTGCATTCTTTCTTTCAACTAGCTTCAATATGGAGAGCTAGTAGAGAAGGATTATCATAGTTTAACAAAGTGAAAAACTAATTGAATCATTAACTGACCATTCAGATTCAAATGTCTTCCTCTCATTTGCACCCTTGTTTATACTTGTGCTTTACTCCTGCACATCTCTCTTTAGATTGCCTTGTTTGTAATACTCCTTAGATTGTAGATCTACCCTAAAGAGGTCATGTGAAAATGCACATCAAAATGCAAGTGAAAGTCAAGGCTTTCTATGTTATTAGTTGTAAATTTTTTTCCAATAAGAGTCGTAGTGATTGAAAACAGAGGAAAAAAAGTGCTTGAGGTTTTACGACTCTATTAATTTATACAACTTTTTGTTTCACGCAGTTCTCAACTTCCCATTAAAAATCAACATTGCTGAACACAATGTATGATTAAGCACAATAGTGTAAGTATCAAACAAATAACGATCAGGATTCTGAAAATTTAAAATGTTCCCTTTCAGTGTAAATTATGTTCTTGTTATCAGCTACCTTGGTTGTCGTAGTGATAAAATGCAGAACAGTTTTCATTCCAAATCATCTCTTAATATCAAGAATAAAAATAAAAAGAAATTATATATACAGTTAAGGGACATTACTGGTATAGTTCTAACATGTTTCTGCAAGGAATTGCCTACATTTAAGTTTGTGACATTTTTATTTCAATTTTCAGTCCTCCTGCCCGAATACCCTGTTAACACTCTATGCCCTTGTGTTGTAGTGCCTAATACCCAGTCAATTTAGTAGCATTAGTCAACACAAAGATTAAAGAGTAGGTTTTTCCATTCTCAAATTTGAGATGCAAATTTGTGTAGGCTTTTCTTACTCTGGTTAAGTGATATTTTGGATTTGAAAGTGAAAATAAGCTTTAGTTCTTTAATATGACCATCGCAGAATGAATTAACAGGTGGTCAAACACCAAGGCTGCTATTAATTCCACTTTTATAACATATAATAATATACTTATGAGCCATAGAACATGCACCATTTTAGGGTCAGCAGGGAACATCAGTATGAGGTGAATAGGTATTTGAACATACACAAAAAGGCAGAAATCACAGTGCACTTCCTCTGAGAAATGCAGTGTGATTTTCTTCCAGGAGTCATCACCATTACTAGGAGATCCAAATATCGAACATATCTTTGTATTTGCCTATGGACGGAATGCCTTTATATATCTTTTTAATTTTGCTTTCTTAACTTGCTCTGTTATTCCTATGTGTAAGAGACAGAATCTATAGACATAAGAAAACTAATGCTAGAACAACCCACCCATTCAAACATAGGTGTGCATATTTTAATCCAGTTGACTCATATTTAATCATATCTGTAGCCTTTCTGGTAGATCAAAATAAGTATAAGGTTTAAAATGCACTATGCACTCAAACAAAACTCAGAGATATTCAAGTAAACTTTCAGTCTTTTTTAGCGTAAGAACAACTTTCTGAAAAACGGACAAAATTTTTTTTAAAAAGCAAGACAAAATACTTAGGTTAGAGAGATGAGAAAAGGGAAAAGCAAATCTATGATATCCACCTGGGGCTACTGTAGCTCCCTACAAATTTCCTCACCTTCTCTCCAAGCCACCATGTTCTCTTCAACTCTCCTTGCAAACGTATGAAAAGGTGATGAGCTTCATGCAGTTTACACCCTTTCTGACAGCTGCCTGCTTCTCTCACCTAGCCATAGCCTCCACCACCACTGACCTTCCTCTAGAGTTCCTGCTGTTTTGTTATTTTGTGTTACAAGCACCAATATGGAAGGAAAAATCCTGAATTTAGACAAAAAGGACTTTCATTAAAGATGACAAGCGGTTTGGTCACTCCTTCCTGAGTGATAGTATCCCTTTAACTTAAAACAGACCAGTATCTCACATAACATGTCACTCATGCAGATGAGGGCAGCTTGGCTCACCTCTCCCCACACTTGCCCAGAACTATGGAGCAGGGAGATCCCTCACTTGAGATCTGAGCCTATGCTGGAATAGGATTTTTTAAAAATTATTTGTAAAATCATTAATTATTCCCAATGGGGCAGCTAAGAGTTGCTCTCTTGCCCCCATCACCTCCTGTCTTCCTCCCTCTCAGAAACACACAAACAAACTCACACCCCATCTTGCTCTTTCACACCCCCCAAGGTGGATTCCAGAGGTTCCCCAAACACAGGCTGAATTTCTTGTTGATTTATCAACAGTGGGTCAATGTAACAGTTATGTGAAAAGGTGATGTCGAAGCCCATTCTCTTGTAGTCCTTTGGTCCTTAGTATCGACAGTATATCCATGGAGAATTTAGCAAATTACACACATTTTCCAATTACTCCTTGCTTCTGTAGTAAGATAATAACATATTACATAGTGGGGATTTTCAGAGATCAATATATTATAGATAGGTTGTCGTTGTTTAATCCCAGGCTGCAACTAAGCATGCACAGATACTTACCCACTACATCCGATGTGGTGAGGGAGAGAATTAAAAGTGAGAAAACTCATGGGTTGACATAGCAACAGTTTAATAATTGAAACAAATATATTAAAATAAATAATTATAATTATGATAATAGTCATACATTAAAAGGAAAATTACAGGAGAGAGAGAAAACCAAAGAAAGTGATGCCAATGAAAGACAACTGCTCACCAGCTAAGGCTCAACCTTTCTCGGAATAGCAACTCCTGGCCAGCTTTTCCCCTTAGTTTGTATGCTGTGCACGATGTCTTAGCATATGGAATATACTTTTGGTCAGCTGGGGTCAGCTGTCCTGGCTGTGTTCCCTCCTTACTCCTTGTGCACTCCCAGCCATCCTGCTGGTGGAGTGAAGAGCAGAAAAGGCCTTGGCTCTGTGAAACCACTGCTTAGCAGTAACTACACCATTCATGTTTACCAACATGGTTTCCAGCACAAATCCAAAACACAGCCCCATACCAGCAAGTATATGAAGAAAATTAACTCTACCCCACAAAAAAACAGCACATAGTATCAGATCTATATAACAGCAATGTCTGGAAAATCCATAACTACCCATATATACACCTGTCCGTCTGTCTATCTATCTATTATCTATCTATCTATCTATCTATCTGTTCATCCATCTGAAAGACCGATTTCAGTTTCTAAAGACAAAATTTCAGGTATAATATCCATAATTTTTACTTAAAGGGGTGTTTTTTGCTATTTTTCATTTAACATTTTTTTAAGCTGAACTTGTGATCCCTTAAATAAATCATAATAGATAAGAAGTAAAAAGTCAGTTTTTAATTCATGGGCTAATGAATATGATATGAATGGCAGTTAACAGGTTCTTGTCAACTACAGGATTTTTGAAATTCTTTATAAAATTCATCAGTATCAGCTGTAGGCAGCTACTTTAACATGACAAAGAAGGCCTTTTCCCAGTGAACAATTAATCTTAAATTAAAATTAAAAGATTGTGAAGTCTGTAACAGCTTATTCATAATGTTGGTTAGTTTAAAAGTCTTTGTCACTTGATAATCTACAAGGTTTGAATTTTCAGTTACATGTTACTAAGATGCAGTCTTGCTGACATTTACATATTGTTGTGTTTTAATACTAATGTAGCTCTTGGACTGGGAAAAGAAATTTTAGAGGGAACATAATTTGCAAGTTAGTTTGAGAGCAGAAGAGGTGGGAATTCTGTCTGGGCCAATGAATTGTAAGTTACCTGTCCTCTACATGCTTCAGAAGCGTTTTCATGGTAATGTAAGATTTTGTCTGGCTTGATTCTCACTCACTAAATTTTGTGCTTGAGGTAGGAAAAGAGCAGAGAATTTGGGAAGTGGTAGAGAGTAACAATCAAGTTCATCTGTTTAACTTTTAAGCAACTTTCCACATTTCCATTTAAAAACATAGGAGCTGAAAGCAAATAAATGAAAAAATAAAAATTTCCCAGGAAATCAGTTCTTTGTGTTGTTTTTTTTTACTCCAAGATGTCCTTAAAGACCAGCTTAAAGGGATAAGAAAATGATAATAAAAAATTTTGTTTAACCAATATAATAAATGTTTTTACTTTTAACACAGCTATCACACACACACACAAAAATCTCTCTGCATTGTCTGAATAAACATCTGTGCACAGACTCTGAAATCAAAGGATTTTGAAGTTTTTATTTGCATGCTAAATTCTCCTTTTTTTTCTAGTCAATGAACTTGAAAAGATGGGAAAATTATTTTAAAAGAGCCATTTTTTAAAAAATCTTGCCTAAAACCAATCCACCATTAGCCCCACTACCACACTATTAAGTTAAAATGACAGTCTATGAATCTTTCCTAGAAACTAAGAGAAGAAAAAAGAATTATTTAGATCATTCTTATCACCATAATCTAAACCACAATAACACCTTGAGTAGCATCAAACCATTCTTCCTAACTGCATGCAAACAAGTAACAAGGAAATTCTCCCTGCTGCAAAGAACTTGCAATCTCATTATAAGACGATAGACAGCAGATGGATGCAACAAACAGATGGAGGAAGAATAAGGTAGCAATGAGATGATTATAATCAGCATGATAAGCAGTGATGCATACCAGCAAACCGGCTGCCTAGCTATTATCTATGTGTGTGTGCATGCATGTAAAATTAACATAAATACCATTTGTGTGATATTAACTAATTCAGAATGTCTGATATTGTCAGTTTAGAACAACAAGGAATGCAGACTCAGGCAGTGAGACCCTGACGACCCTCAGGTAACATTAAGAAAAGATGTTAGAGATGCCTGATGATAGTGGCTGATGAAAGGGTGGAAAGGACTTTCTGTCAGTAACTGGTTTGCTGAGATCATGCAAAGTGATCATTTCCATGTTACTGGTGATTATGTGGTGAGGAAGGGAGCTTGGGTCAGGAAGACTCATCCTGCTAGTTTTTGTGTTTGTTTTCTTTCTAAATCAAAGTAAAGGAAATAAGCATTAGAGGTAGATAAATGTGCCTTGGGTAGGCGATAAGTACATGAGGAGGCACAGTCTGAACGGCTTTATTGCTAAACATCTGAGGCCATTTTGTTTGCGGTTAAAGCAGAATTTCAGATTATTCTACTCATAACAGCAGAATTGTTTTGGAAGAAACTGGAATAGCCATGGGAAGTATTTGATCCATTTTGGCTCAAAACCAAATAAACAATCAAAAACAAATCCAAAAGATTTTAAAAAAATTATTCTAATATTTAAGACTTGAGCTTCCACAAATATTCGGAGGGCAAATGTTAGTGGAGAAATACGGTTGAATCTCATTCGCTTTGTTGTTGCAAAGGGACACGTCTAAAGGTGCAAATATAAATTTAAATGTAAATTTATGTTTAAATTTATATGAAGCAGATAATTCTGCACACTCATGTGATTTCTGTGTTACACAAGTAATTGTCAGGAACAGTGAGCCGCAGCCACTTCTGGCCTCATGACAGCTTTGCTCTCACAGGATGGCTGAGCTTCAAGAAATGTTATGAAAACGGCAAAGTTCTGGAAACTGTAGCACATACTTCGGTAATTAATTAAACAGTGAAAAACTACATCTAAAGTGCACTCCAGAAATTATTTGCAAAAGGCGTTCCATGTTAAAGGAGACTGTATTCATCCCAGTGTGACATTCAAGGAATGACTCGAAGGGTGTTACTTCTAAATTTTTTTTTTTAACTCCTATACTAACATAAACAATATGCAATAATATAGATTTGAACCAGATCTTCTGGTGATGAAAATATAGCATTTGCATTTCCAAGAGGGATGGTAATGAATAGAAGGGCTACTTTTAATTTTTCACGCAATTTTAATTCTGACTGCTTAAATAAGTATATATTTCTCATGGGTACTTTAGGACTCTGAGTGTTAATGTTGTTAAAATTAATTTCTTTTCTTAAATTAAGCCAGGTTTTTCATTAAAAAAAGACTATGTGGAAATGGATTTCTAATTCATTACAAACAAATTAAAAGTAAACTTTTCAAATTGATTGTTATTAATATTCAGTTATTAATGTAATTTCTAGCTGGAAACATTGTATTTTTTTCAAGAGTCTTTATTAAAAAATAATAATATTTTTCTTCAGTACATTTCATTTTACCTGTAGGTATAGGTATAACTATGATTTTAATAGCCGTAAGTACAAAGAAATAATTGCTTTCAAACAAGCAGATTCTTTAAAGATGTGTCACTTTAATGAAGCTTTCACAGATTAATGTGACGGGGACATGTGAACACCTACTAAAAGCAGAGAGGTATTAAGAAAGCTTTCTTAAAAAAAAAAACCAGTATATTTTTACTTCCTTTACACATGTAAATTAAAGTAACTCAGTCATCTTGCCACTGTTATTTGGCTTCACTGAATTAAATAGATAATTATGCATACCCTAGCAGCCACTGATCTGAAAGAGGGCAAGCTGGAAATTACATAAGGTGGCCCAGACCTACCTGAATGTGATGAATGGCTCTTTGCTTATGACAGAATTGTGTCTATTGGTGTCTTGTGAAAATGTCCATAGCACTTCTGTAGACATGTAGGTTAATTAAGCAGGTTCTTTAATGAAGCTTTTCTTGCCTGATACATTTGCTAGATTATTATGCTTGATAGCTTTGAAATCCATATGTCAGTCATTATTCAGGTGAAGTAGAAAGATCATCAAAAGTATTAAAAGTCAAGAAGATAACTTCAAAATTTTGTAATGTTCATGCAATTCACTAAAATGAAAATTACCTTATTTTTATTGTAGTGATATGAAAGTATAGACTATATTAGAAAACAGCAGATTGTCTTTTATTTGAAAAATTAAAACACTTCTACTACTCCATTGCTTTGAAATTTTGCTTTTCATGTTTTCAATATTTATGTCCTCTTAAAAGAGTAAATATTAATATGACTTTTGCAAATGCCTCTTGTGTCTTAAACTCAGAGAAAATGAACTAATACAAATTAATTAAAAAAAGGAAAAAAGGGAAAGAATAAAGGAAGAACTATAGAAAAGAATGTAGATAAATGACTAACAGTAAGGATGATAAAAAAAGCCACTAGAAAGACAGGGACAGGAACATTTCTGAATATTCAATTCTGTAGAAATATTGTACAAGAGACCACTGCAACATACAGGTCTTTAATTCTAGCTGCTGCTAGGGTTTGAATATGCATTGCTGAAACAGATGATTGCCTTCTCTATGAAGAGGATACAATGCTATAAAGCATTCCACCATTTTCAGATTACATTGAAGGAGGAAGAGTATTTTTAGTTGAAGCAATATACCTTTCTACAGCTCAGGGATGTTGTAAGAAGTAGCAGGTTTTTCACCCTCCTTTACCTATGTAGTTCATGCCACCAGATGAAATAAATCCCAAGTCATTCCAGATCAAGGAACTGAAGTAGAAAGGAGCAGTGTCTTATCTCACAAGGTCTCTGGCATATCTTTATGGATGAAGATCATAGTTTCATTTTTTTGTCACTCTGAGAGACAGAGTAGAATCATGAATGCCCTTTAGCAACCAGCACACATCTTTTCTGAAGTTATTCAGTCATAGAGCCTTCATCGTTTTTCTTGTCAGGTATTTCTTATGCCAGATTTCATAAATTAAACAAAATCACTGATTATATCAGTTATTCCCAAAAGTCTAATATCAGTGGCAGTTAATTTAAACTTGACTTTCCGTTTCAAATATTTCAAAGAATTCTTATCTTTTGTATATCTGAAGAAAGAGAAGAGATAGGTCATGAGAAAGTTATCAAGATTTTCTTATGTGTTTTCCACATTTTAAAACTTATTTTACAGATTAATGACATTTTAGATTTTCATCAGCTTTAACCAGCACAATTTAACTCAATTGGAAATACTTAGTAGCTTATGGTTTTGCTGACTACATTTCTTATATGTCATGTTTCTGACTGTTTTACAGAAATCTGATAAAATTAGACCGCGAAAAAAGTCCTTTATTGAATGCAGAGGGAAACATAGTGACAAAGGATGAGAAAAATGCTAAAGTACTTAATGCTGCCTTTGGCTCAATCTTTAATAATAAAACCAGTCTGGGTACCCAGCCCCCTGAGCTGGAAGATGAAGAAGGGGTGCAGAATGGAGTCCCCATAATCCAAGGGGAAATGATTAGTGACCTGCTATTCCACTGAGACTAATACAGGGGCCAGATAGGATCCATTCAACAGTACTGAGTGAGCTGGCAGAATCTCTCACCAAGCTAATTTCTGTCATTTATCAGCAGTCATGGCTAACTAGGTCCTAGTTAGCTGGAGGTTAGCCAATTTGATGCTTATCTACAAGAAGGGCTGGAAGGAGGATCAAGAAGACTACAGGCCTGGCAATCTGACCTCAGTGCCAGGGAAGGTTATGGAGCAGATCCTCTGGATGCATACATGCATGTACAGGACAACCAGGTGACCAGGCACAGTCTGGGCCAGGTTTATGAAAGTCAAGTCCTGCTTGACTAACCTGATGTCCTTCTATAAGAAGGTGACCCACTTAGTGGACGAGGGAAAGGCTGTGGATGTTGTCTACCAGTAAAGCTTTTAACACTGTTTCTCCCAGCATTCTCCTGGAGAAACTGACTGCCTGTGGCTTGCATGGATGTACTCTTTGCTGGGTAAAACACTGGTTAGGTGTCCAGGCCCAGAGAGCTGTGGTGAATGGTCTTAAACCCAGTTAGCAACTGGTCATGATGGGTGTTCTCCAGGGCTCAGTATTAAGGATAGTTCTCTTTTAATATTTTTACCAGTGATCTGTATGAGGGGATTTAGTGTAGATGACACCAAGTTGTGTGGGAGTGTTGATCTCCTGGGGGTTCAAAGGCATTACAGAGTCATCTAGACAGGCTGCATCAATGGGATGAGGCCAATTGTATGAGGTTTAACAAGGCTAAGTGCCGGGTCCAGTTCTGGGATCCCAATAACCCCATGCAGTGCTACAGGCTGGGGCATGAGTGGCTGAAAGATGAGTGGTGGAAAAGGACCTGATGTTTCAGTAGGTCGCTGAATATGAGCCAGCAGTGTGCTGTACATTGTTATGTTTTTATATATATTTTTATTGTTCCAAATGATATATTAACAGTCTATTAGTATTTCACACTGATATCAGAGAAATTATTTTCCTTTTTCTTTTTGAATCTGAGAGGGTATTACTTATTCCTGACTAATTTGGAGTATAAATCTAATTTGCCTATTCTAAGCAAGTAGTATCACGTGTTTTCATTTTGTCTGTCAACAGTAAACGTATGATTATAAAAAAAAGTGGAAGAACAAGTGCACAAACAGCAAAACATAGCACATATGTTGTTATGTCTGAATACTGACAGCTTAAAAAGATCTTTGGACAGTGCTGAGAGTCATGACATCTAACAGTTAAATGTTTCAAATGTAGTTAAATCACTCAGGTGAGGCTGTCAAGTTGCCCATATTTTGTAGGATTGTTGCTAGGTACTTGAGTATGAAACATACAGCTGATGATACGTCAAACAGAGAAATGAGCAAGTAAGACAATGAGGCCACATCTATAATTCTGTCTTTGCTGGACTCTTCTGTAGCTGTAGCCTTCAGTAAGACACCCATGGGAAACTGAAAATCCATTCTGAAAATCCAGATGTCTTCTCAGCTTAGACACTCAAATCATGTCACTGAGCAGAGCTGACTAGAGATTTTTATGGAAAAATAGTATGAGGAAAGAAGGGAGTGGTTGAATGACAACTACTGCCTGATAGTTAAGTATAGAGAAAACCAGCTGTGAGAACAGGGAGTTGAAATATTACACGCTACTTGGCCCGAGGATGTGTGGCCAGCTGCAGAAGGATGAGTTAGCATACACCACCTAGCTCACCATACACAGTGTTCTGCCTGTTAAAGCTCTTTAGCCAAGGAAAAAAGGATTATGGGAGACAGAAAGGGCATAGCTCTACATCTCCTTAATCAAGACTTTTACGTCAGAGATGGGAGACCTCTCAGATTTGTCAGAAGTTCTTCACCAAAGAAACCTGAGTGTTAAAAAAACGTGTCTTACCTGTACATGCTTTGCACTGCAGATATTGCTGTCCCTTCCAGCCCCTCTCAAGGGCTCCCCCCACCCTACCAATGGCTCAGGATCCCATTTGAGCCATTCTGGGCCACGAGTCCCTGCCCCAGCAATGCCGTAACAGGGTCCATCTCCAGATCCCCACACCCTTGCTCTGCCCAGCCATGTCATGCTCACATCCTAACCCAGCCTCGACCCATCCCTTCCTGCAAGGAGGTGCCCAGTGACTATGGCTGTGGCTGCTCTGGTGCCCCCAGTTGCCCTGCTCCTGGCTGGGGTGGTGGCATAGGTCCTAGCTGGTAACCCCTGAGGAGACCCCAGCCTCCACAGGGCCCTGACAGGGAGCACATCTGGACTAGGTTATACTTTAAGTGAAACAGCTGTCAAACACCAGCTGGTCTTGGAATGACTATAAAACTGGATATCGGTAACTTTTTTTAAATGTCAGTTTTTCACTGTGAAAGTTGAGAATTTGTAACCCTGTGTGCCAAAGAGGGAACTAACCTATTCCTCCCTCACAGAGTAGCATGGCAGCTGCTAGACAGATACACAGAGCTGCTACACTGACATGGAGTTTCCTTTTCTTTTGGTGAATTTGACCATGGCTGCTGAACTTTATGCTTCTGGAGTGTATTAGTCCAGGTAGCCCAGGGAGAATGCTGGGCACAAGGCTGAAGAGTCTGCAGATGTTGGCAACTTAAGTAGCTGGTGATCAGCTAAATACTTACATCAGATAAGAGGCAAATACTTCAGGACCCTGATTTGTAGCAGAATCCTAAGTGCCTAAGCAATTTTTGAGGTGAAACTATGTTCCCTGAACAGGATAAGTGTTGGTTTTACAGACTTAGAGATCTAAATCTTATTTTGGATCTTGCCCTTAATTCATACCTTTAAAACACTAAATGGTCTGTAACCAGGATAACTGTTCTTCAAGAGGCACATCACTCCTGACAACTCTAATCCTCATGTCCACACAAAAATCTCCAAAGAGAAAACTCTCCCCTCCTAGAAAGACACAACTTTAACAGAGCTGATCAAGTTAATTACTGTAATTATTCTTCAAAAGGAGTTTACTAGAACAACTTCCCATGGGAAAGAAAACCCATTTCTTCAACCTTCTCTATCTTATCATAAATATGCATAGTGATAATATACTTAATAAATGGTAAAAATGTTCCCACATAGTTTTATTTTTGAGAGGCAGATGGTGAAACAAAGGTGCACTTATAGAAGGTTCCCAGATATTGTACTAAGTCTGTGTAATTGCCAAGTAGTATGCAACAGCTTTAATGATTTATCTGAACTGAGCAGTGATTTGAACTAAGCGTATCTGGTAAATGCAGTTGTATATAGCCAGATGAAAGGATGTCTAAGAATAACTCCCTGGATGTGACCGGAAAACTGGTGGAGTTGGGATCACAGACAATAATGGGTAACCTTTCAGAAAGTTACTTGTTTCAACAACTCCTGAATCCTATGGATGCCTTTGGAACATTGGTAGGTGTGAATAAGGTTTGCTTAAGTCAAATTTGCCTAGGTGACAGGTGCCTAGCCAGACAAGGCAGTGGTATAAGGCATAGAAACACAAAGATTGGAGTAGAAGGAGGAAATAAACCTCTGCAACATTTATTCCATGGAATATGATCCAAACTGTTATAGGAAATGAAACTTCAGCTCTTTCAGTACTTGTTTATTGCTGTTATTTGTGACAGGATAGAGTCTGGAAGGGGCAGAAGAATCAGTAAAAGAAAACATTACTATCTGAGATATTTCTTTAATTCAAGGAACTGAACATATATCCAAAATAGAATTCTCTTTTTATGTACATGCCATGTAGTTTATATCTTTGCTAAAGAAGAAAGCTTTTCTTTGAGCAATATTTCCTTAAACATAACCATGCCTCCTCTATCACCCTTTCAGAAAGAGCCTCAGCAACAGAAAAGTTTTCTTCTGAACCTCTTAATATATTCTTCACCCTTATTAAAAACAAAACAAAATAAAACCACCAGGAGCTGAAATTCTTAAACAGTACACAAGGATTTTTTTAATAATAATATCCTCATGTGTAAATGCAGGCTAGTGTGCAAAAAGCCCATTAAGGAGCTGAGTGCTAAGCAGATTTGTGATCGACTCCATTTACCCCTGAAGGATAGATGATTCTCCACAGAATACATTGACCCCTTCCAGGCTCCAGAAGCTCATTCAACAGTCTTAAACATGTCTGTTTGGAAGTTCCTTCCCACCAATATAGCCGAGGAGCTGAGGGGGAAAAGGCAAGGCATCTTTGTCTAAGGCTTCGGTGCACTTAGACTCACCACAATTATTTTCCTATTTAGTTTGTTCAGTTGTTGGATAGCTCAGTAGGTAAAGCCAAGGATTAAAAAGCAAGAAAGAAAATAAGAGGTGGTCTGAGATAGGCTGAGCTGTAGTCTAAACAAGACAAGAGTGACTGTGCATTATCTTCATGTGAATGGAGATTCCTGGGATAATGCTTATGGCTCTTAACTGAAAAAAAAAAGACTTTACCAATAGCCACCCATTGTCCTGCTTTTGTCAAGACTGAAATAAGAGAAGATGGGCTTTTCAGGTCTGGTCTGTGAGGATGGCAGAGTGGAATGCAGTTGGATTCCAGCTGAGTGTTTGATGTCTTCATTTCTGAGTCCTCTTCTGAAAAAGAGCTGGCAGGAAAGTGTGGCCTTACATAGAAAAAGGGCAAGTCCTGGAGCAAGTTCCTTCCCTAGTAATGAGTAGACATCCAATTCTATTATAATAATGTGCTTTCATTGCCACAGTGGAGCTAATAGAGTTGTGGTGACTTCACACCTGCTGCAGCCTGGAAAAAAAAATAAAGCAAGCCACCATGAAATCTCCCAGAAGGCTACTGCTGTCTGCGGGCAATAGTGCAAGTGACAGATAAAGTGTCTGACAATGACATATTGCTTTAGGACTGCAGTGAAATGACTAGAATGCTGTAGTATAATCTCCAACTTCCCTGCCTCTGAAAAACAAGAAAAAAAGCAAAGAAATATTACATGCAATTAACTGCTTCCATTTATTTTCCTGATTATCTGTGGAAGTGCTAGCATTCCATCTGAGAAGTTTAATTGAGATTTAAATTCCTCAAGACCATATATACCTATTCAATTCTATACTTGCTTTTATTACTATTAGAAAAGAACTGTTACAGTCTTACAGAATACATTCACTTTCAAATGAGAACTTGTTTTTAAAAATGTCAAAGTCAGTGGAAATGTTTCCAATGGCACAGGACTGCGTTATTGCTTTTCTCCAGATTCCACTGATAAACACGAGCTTGGTTTTCTTAAACAGCAAGATGCCATCTTTTTGACAGATACAGTATGTAGTTATGTCACAGCATTATGATAAACCTTATAGGGAAGACATAGCAGGGTCAGAGAGTTTTTACATTCCCAGCACAGTTTCCATGAAAGGAATGTTTACATGACCCACAGCACAAAGTTTAAATATATGCAGCAGTTTTGCTGTTAACTCCATGAACTTGCTCACTGAGCAGTCTGTGACCAGCAAAATTCCACTCAACTTGTTACAGTGTTAGCGGTAACATTTTCCTGTCTCGTCAGCTGTTTTGGACATCTGCTGTGCTCTATGAAATGTCTGCACAGGGGTAGGTTGGGGTTTTTTGTTTGGTCTATTTGAGCAACTGAGGAACATAAATATTAGTCTGTCCTTTTGTTTATGTTGGTTGAAGGTAGATGAGAGAAGAGAAGGAAATCTTGGATATCAAGCCAATGAAAATGAGTAAGATTCTTGCTTGACAAGTGCTGTATTTGTCTTCTGCGACTCCTTTTCAAATCTGCAACATATATGTATACAAAGCACAGGGTATGTATGACCTAATGTTTAGTTGACATGTGGTTTTACAGGACTGATTCAGAACTCATTTCAGTCATACAGGTTTTTCATAATCACAGTTAGTATTTTTTGGCTTGGGCAGGATTGCTTTATGTATGCATCAGGAGCCTGCTGTACACTGGAGAAATTAAACTGGCTAAAATGTCTTGAATGCTTAGAGAGCACTTTACATTATTCTCAACAAGACCTAATTAAAGCAATAAGGCAGAGTAGATAGGATACTAACCAGTGACTGGTTGAAATTCATGCTCAGAATGTAGGCCAGACCCAACTCCATTTGTTTCTCATGCTACAAAATCTTATTTTCCCCTTAGTTGTTCTGCGAATGTTCTATCATAGTTTATATCCATAGTTTTTAAAGCAATTTTACAAGGGATGTTATTTCTCTAGTCCGGATGGTAGACCTAGGAGAGCATTCAAGACGCTGTCCGGAGTGTTAATCACAGTAGGATCAAGTCCATATTCACTGACTGGTTTAAAATTGGTTAAGGCATTAGAAGCCACATCAACACAACAATAAGTGTGGGTTTAGAAACTGTCGATAAATCATAGCTCTGAGCTCACAATAGCTTCGTTATTGCTGTGGTTAAACTATTAGAGGTGCTCAGATTACCCTGTTTAAAGCTAAATTGATTATGCTTATAACATATTACCCTTGCTTTTGTGACTGATATTCCAATTACTATCCACAGAAGAATGCTCCTTCCGTAGGAACTCTAATTAGATGGCAAGTTTTGAAGGACTTTCTGAACAAATCACAAAACTCTGGGGAACTGCTCATCACAGCCCTAATTTTGTGTCATTGTTCAAAACTTTCAAAAGTTTTTTTAAAAGAAAGACTGATTAAGATTGCAAATAACTGAACCTACTTGAAGATTAAAACATTATGTCTTTATTAGAAGCATTTGACCTTGCTTAGAGGCTTTTTCCTTCTTTTTTTTTTTTTTTTTAAACTTGTTGGCCTGAAGTTAAATTCAAGCGTGTTTCATGCATTTGCAAAGACTGATATGATTAGGGTTGTATTCATGGTGTGATGTCTAGTATCTTGGATATGCCTATTAAAGAAGGGTTACTTTTCAAAATGTGACCTCTGTTACCTCTTTAAAATAAATTGTTTTCAAATACAAAATAAATTCTTCCCATTTCACTTTCCTTTGCAAGAATGTATTTGGCAATTATCTCAAACAACATGGGCTATGTGTATTTTTTTTCGCCTTTTTGCACCGTGTTTGAAATGTCTTCAGTAGTTGCAGAGAAACTGCAACTCAGCTATACAAACACACTCTGTTGATCTTTCTCTCCAAACATGAATTTAACTAGAATTGTCTCTTTAGTTACTGGGGGTTCCTCTCTCTCTATGCACATTATTACTTCATTTCAGACTTGAGGCCTTCAACAAATTAAAATTAATTTTTAAAATAGTCTCTATGACTCATCTTTTTAAACATTCTGCGCTAAATCAGCCATATCTTGTCAAGAAAATTAAAAAAAAAAATTGTCTATCTGCATGCAAATTCTGAATGAATGCCAATGTATACTTTCTTCCCAAGAGTAAAAATTGTAAGGTAGCAGCTCAGTCATACAGTCAAGTTGAGATATTGACAAGATAGGCTGAAAGCTCAACAGTCACATGTGAGGGAAATGAGGTAGAGGATAGATCTCAACCTTACACATGCTGCATGAATTAGCTTAGCAACAGAAGGGAGGGACTGGGTATTCTTTATGACAAAAATGTCAGAGATGGTCAAAGGAATGCTGCCAAGGAGCATTCCTATGGACGGGTGCAGCACAACAGCAGCGACACTGAGACAACTGCCTGGCCAGTTGCTAAAGGTGAACAGAAAGCACAATGGGAAAATGAACGTTTTCACAATCACTTTAAAAAAAAAAAAGCTTAAATATTTTTCTTGCTCTGCAATATTTCCCACCCTACACACCTGTCTCAGACCTGCTGAATTACCTGGATACCCGTGCTCACTTAATTTTTTTCATTTAGATCTCTGGTACTTCAGGGACTGTTAATCCTGGAAACTCAGAGGGAATCTCAGGTTTTGATCTCTCCACCCTTTCAGCATGTCCCACAGATGGATATGACAGCTGTTTGCATCTGACAGATTAAATCTGGTAACTGAACTTGCTGTGTGTGCACTCAGCCAGTCCTTGAACCAGAACCCTGGGGGTGTATAGAAAGCAGGTTTACCAAGTGAGTCAAAAGGGGGCCTTACACTAATAGCTATGCTAAGCTTCTCCCAGCTTGAAGTCAGTTATTTGCAAGTCTTACAACAGTTCTTTGACAAGGGAGATTTTTTTTCCTGTGATGAAACAAGAATCAGAGATGATGTTAGTAAGAAGAGAGAGGCTATGCTTTACCATGCTAAAATTATATGTCTGTGCTACTGCATCAGGCTCAAGGCCGTGAATGATGTCATTAGTGCCTCACTATAGAAATGTGATTTGTACCAGGACTTGAGAGGGGGAGAGTACTTGAGGGGTTCATTTTTTTTTCCTCCATTTAATTAAATGGACTCAGTCATTACAGAATTTTAAAACAAGACAAAGAGCTTCTGTATCTGATAAAATCTGGTCAAGGTTAGTAGAAACCCGAACTATTTGTTACAGAGGTGCAGCTCTTTACCTTAACTGCAGCTATACCAGACCTAAAAAGAAATTACTATCCTTTAAAAAAATAGATCATACTGCTAATTTCCCGGAATGTCCTTTCAGGCAAGTTTCAGCATCTCTGTCAGAGCTTTAAAGGAAAATGTTTCCTCTGACCTAGGAATAAATGCCAATGTTTTGACCTAACACCTTCAGTGATGAAAGCTGTTGGGTTATCCACCCTATCTTCACATTTTACATGCTCTGAAAAGCACTTAAAATATGACTGTGTTGCTTAAATTATTCCAAGAAAAGTACATACTCAACTCCAGTCAAAGCTAAATTCCTTTTTTTTTTTTTTATCTTTGGCCCCACCTGACAGAGAAGGTACATCTTATTGAAAAGTAGAAAACTTTATGATTTCTCTCTGTGCGTCCTTCTTATAGCTAATGCAAACTCGGAGTAGGCGTATGTGAACACTTTGGCTGTGGCAGCCATGAACCTAACATCTCCTTGTTCTGCCTCACAAAATCTCCAGGAACTAATTTATCCTTCTAAAGAGATTGCTAGCAACTCATAAGACAGACTTCCGTGACTATTTTCATGTTTGATACCTATACATTTCTTAGGGGTACGAGTTCTATGTTGCATAATGCCTAAACACTAAACTGGTGAATGGACTAAGATTTTTAACTCTTTTGGTGTTTAGTTTTGTTTTTTATTTAGAACTGAGATATATATATATACATATATATATATAAAAGAAAAGCAGTAGAAAATGCAATTCTTCAAGAATTTTATCCACATATAACATCAATAAGGCTGATATTAGAAAACTCTGCAATTCCAGCATTCACAGCTTTGAAAGGAGCGTTGGAGATGAGATATCTAAATCCATGGAAATTATTTGCCATTTAGAGGAAATATCTTACAGGGAGAGAGGTAAAGGGTTTTCTGTGTTGACTTTTTGTTTTTAAATGTTTTTTTAAACTCACAGATATCGTCATAGATGGAAAATACAGGGTACTGCGGATTGTATAATCTAGTAAAGAAAGCCATAACAAGATTTATGGCTGGAAGAAAAAGGCAGAAAAATTCAAATTAGGAATAAAGCATTTTTTAAAAACAAGTGACCATGATTAATGACTGGAACAACCCAGCAGAGAAATGAATTCTCTGTCTCTCAACATCTTCAAATCAGGAGAGGATGCCTTTTTAGAAGCTATGCTTTTACTAAATACAAGGCATGTTTTAGTCAAACAAGGATTGTTGGCTTCAGTACAGGGGTAAAGGGTGAAATTTAATGTCCTATAATAAATGAGTAAGGCTAGATGATCCAGTGTTCCCTCTGGCCTAAATTTTATTAATCTCTTATTCTGTTATATACGCGTCCAAGGGAACAAAAAAAAAAAAGGCAAGTTATGCATCTAGAAGTTGTTCTACTTTGCATTTTATTACAAGCATCTTCTTCAAGTAGATGTACATATTTTTCTTTTTTAAGTATGAATGTATACTTTATTTCTGTATAAGTAAAAGAACGAAACTGAGATTTGATTTCCCCAAACCAAAAACAAATTTAGAAAATCCTGCAACTCTTTTTCCAACATATAATGTCTTTCTATCTGCAATCTACAGGTAGTTATTGCCTGCAACGATAAAGATAATACAAGCAAGGTCAGGGTGCTGTTTTTTTAATTTTATTTTATGACATGCTAGATGCTTGGTGTCCTCATTATTACATTAGTCTTCCAGTGTAGATGTACATTCAACATTAGATCACAGTTTGAGCTACAGCTGACTTGCCACATCATTAGGTTTGCTAAACCTCTGCTGTGTTTGTAAGCACAGTCACTGTGCAGAGCATTCAAAAAGCTGAAGACAAAGACTCATGGCCAGGATTTTCTAAAGTACATTATGGCATTGGTCTAACTGTGGTTTGTTTGAGATCAGTTGAAGTTGTGCTATTGATATCATAGGTAGTATCTTCAGGCTGACATCAAAAGCTTTTAATAATCTTAAGCAGCAGTTCTGCAGCCTCTTTCTTATTTTTTGAACCGTACTGTATTAAATGACAATAATGAATTAGAGGAAAACTATGACTAACTTCAAATGAGAACATTTATTGAATTAGAAGGAACTAGAGAGTAATGACATGATGGCAAGCACAAATGTAAACCTGTAATTCCACCCTGCCTCTCTGAGACCGAAACCACTATTACTGTAAGCACCAGAGGAGTGTCTCCTTTTACCCTGAGTTTTAAGTGGAGAAAGACTGAGAAGTTAGAACTGCTAGTTCAAAAACACCCTACCTTTTTCTCTCTTCTCCTTTGTTCTCCAATACAGTCATCAGGAGACATAATAACATGGAAACTTGTCACCATGACAAGAAATTCAAATGCTTTTAAAGACAGTTAATAACTGATTATAAAGGCAAGAGATAAGCGTTGTCCCATTCCTTTCAATTTTAGATTACAGATAATTCTTATTAGATGCTTACCATGTGCACAGCTCTGGCTTTCACCTATTTTCTAGGCCAGGCATTTTTTAATGTGCTCCTTTATTAATTTTCTGATGTCACAGTAAAATTATTGGAGCATTGGATTCATCATTCTTGCCAATTTTAATAAGAAGCAATTATTGCTAATGAGCAAAAATTGTTCTGTGTTCGTTAACATGCTTTTTTCTGGTCTCATCTTGCTAAATGAATGCGTGCCTTTTAGATCAGTTCTGGTTGCAGCTCATCCTAATAAATATTGTGATACAAAAGTGAGAAATTTAAGAATCAGATCAGAATCTTTATCAACAATAAAAATACAACAACAAGAAGAAAAAATTGAGCTACCTGTATCTATTTTAAAGGTGTAATGAAGGGTGACATTTTAATGCTTTACAGTTCACTTACACAGGTAAAGATGTTCTGATCAGCTGTGGCTCAATAGGGCATAAAGGCATAAAAAGAAATTACTCTGCAGAGAAATAGATAATGTGAAATCTATTTAGGAAGAGCAATCAGTAGGGTAAGGCCTCAATCATTGATTATAATTCAGCTAAAATCTAATTTAAGTATTTCATTTGAGGACAAAAAAACATTCTCTCAAGATTTTTCCATAAAATTAAGTTTTTGGAAGTGCCCGAGTCACCTACAAGTCTAAATCTCTTGGTTTATGTTACTAAACAAACTACGTGTCTCTGAAAATATTACCCAGGGTTATTAAGTAAGTACCTTTGCTGTATTTGTTATACATTTGAGTTCAGCTTCTTTTTCTTTAGTATGCCCATACTGAGAGCCAAATACTGAATTTTGTAAGCCTTTTGTTATCATCAGGGCAAATATAAGAAAGATATAATAATACTTGAAAACCAATTTTTATATATGTGGCAGCATAAAAGAACAGATTTTTACATAAAAGACAACATATTTTTTAAAAATGCACATAGTAATACATTAGAATGAAATGTCTGCAGGGAATGATGCTTCCTTTTGATCAGTTCTTAGATGAGTCTATCCTCTGAATCACAAATAAAAATATCTGAATTGTTATCAGTGGTTTTCTTTCACTAGGCTCATGGTCAAATTTAAATATTCCAACTTCCTGTCAGCACCTCAACTGAACACTTCTGTTGCATCTGCAAACATCAAGGATGATAAGCATTTGCTTACATGTCCTGTTAAGAGAAAAAAAAGTTAGACTTTTCCCTGCATCTGGGGTAAGGGACACAGGGGAACTCTGTATACCACTTTCTGCTGATGATATTGATTAATGATTAATTATCGGGAATGGACTAAATACATTTGGAACATCTAACTTCTATTGTTCTATGATGTCCTTCCTCTCTTGTTTTAGGTTTTTCTCTAAGGGCACGTCTCAATTGAAGATCACTTCTCTAGAATGATATGCCCCATGATTAATTGCACTTAAATAACACTAAGCTGGCTAAAAAATGGAAGTAAATGGGCAAAAAAAAATCAGCTGCAAAGTAGTGTGTTTCTGCTCGCTTCCCTGGAGCTGTTGCAGTTCATAGCAGCTGAGGATATGGCTCCCATACTTCAACTTTCACCTCCAAAATGTAGTGAGCTCATTCGCAATATTTCAAGTGCCAGTGTGGATGAATTCCAACACTGGAAGCACATTTGAACTGGCAAACAGTAAATGGCTGCCATCAGGCATAAGCACTTGCTATATCAAAGCTTTGGCACATTATTTATGGAAGACTTATTCTAATGAATTCCATCCACACCTACCAGATGTGCAATCCAGGATTACTCCAGCTGTTTACCAGAATACTTTATGTCCAATAATATCAGGAGCATAACACGACATTCCATTTTAATTCTGTTGAATAAGGAAACTTTGTCTTTAATATCTTTGTTGAAAATGGAAAAGCAATATTCTGACATATTCTGATTTAAAATGTTAGTGAAATGTAAGCTGGTCCAGCCCTTATGCAAACACAAGAGCTTCTGTGTATACGGCCAACCCCAGTTGAATCCGCACAAGGCTCTCTGGTACTCATAACAATACATAAAATCTGTGGAACAATAAAACAACAAATGAATGATAAAGGAATGTGATTAGCTCAATAGCACTCACCATTATCTGTTTATTTAATAGGCATTTGCAGGAACAAAGGCCCAATTCCTAATAACATTTAATGATTTTTATTCACATTGAGAAGACTTCCTCTGCATCAGAGATCCCATTAGTATTAGTAAAGGTTTTACCAAACATGTGTGATGAGAGCAGAAATTAGGTCTGCCTTTATTATGATATTCTTACAGAAATAGAATTTCGTTGTCTTTTTTTCTTTTTTTCCTTTTTCCTTTTTCTTTTTCATGCATTTTTTGGTGTTTTTGTTTGGTTTGTGGCTAACAATGTGCTACTTGAAATGGTATTTCATCATAGAACATTGAAATAATTTTGTATTAATCATTCTACTTCTTGGGCGGGAGCATTTAATTTTCAGGCTCATTGCTTGTAATGCATTGGCTTCATGGTCATTGTATTTACAAATACAGTAATTTACCAATTAGAAGAATTATTCATTCTTTTAAGATCTATTTATACCTGGGAAGGAAACAAAAAGCATTATTCTTTCTGGGTTAATAAATATTTGTGATAACCTGTTTGGCTTTATAACTACATAAGCCACTGAAATATCAAATTAAGAAGAAATAAAATTTGCTGATAAGAACCCAAATTTGCACATATGTTAATTTTTTTTTTTTTTAGTTGTTTCTATGTCTTATATGTCTCAAAGAAAGAGGGTGGAAAAGCACTGGCAGATCTTCAAGGACCCATTCAGCAAAGCGCAAGGGCTCTCAATCCCAAGGTGTAAGAAGTCAGGCAAGGGAGTCAAGAAACTGTCCTGGCTGAGTTGAGACCTGCTGGTCAAACTAAAAGGCAAGATGGAACTACACAGGGAGAGGAAGCGAGGACAGGTATCCTGGGAAAAGCGCAGGGATGTTGCCCAGTTGTGTAGGGATGAGGTCAGGAAGGCCAAGGCACACTTGGAGCTAAACTTGGCAAAGAATGACAAGAAAAACAAGAAAGGCTTCTACAAGTACATGAATCAGAAAAGGAAGGTGAGCAACAATGGAGATCTAGTGACAGCAGATGAAGAAAAGGCTGAGGTTCTCCAAAATTTTTTGACTCAGTCTTCACTGGTGACCTCACTCATCACTACTCTTGAGTTTCTGCAAGATGAGGACCAGGAGACAGAGTCCCTTCCACTGTAAATGAAGGTAAGGTTCATGACCATCTGAGGAACCTGAACATACACAAGTCCATTGGACCTGATGAGGTGCATCCCAGAGTATTAAAGGAATTGGCTGATGTAATTGCCAAGCCACTTTCCTTGATATTTGAAAAGTCATGGTGGTCAGGTGTAGTCCCTAGTGACTGGAGGAGAGGAAACATCTTGTCCATTTTTTTAAAATGTTGGCAGGATAACCTTGGGAAGTACCACCCTGTCAACCTCACCTCTGTGCCTGGGAAGATCATGGAACAGATCCTCCTAGAAGCTATGCTGAGGCTCATGGAGGACAGGGAGGTGATTCAAGACAGCCAGCACGGCTTTACTAGGGACAAGTCCTGCCTGACCAATCTAGTGGCTTTTTACAATGGAATGACTGCATCAAGTGAACAAGGGAAGAGCTACAGATCCCATCTATCTGGATTTCTGCAAGGCCTTTGACAGAGTCCCCCACAACATCCTTCTCTCCAAGTTGGAGAGATATGGATTTGATAGTTGGACTGTTCAATGGATAAGGAATTGGCTGAATGGTCACAACCAGAGGGTGGTGGTCAATGCCTCCAAGTCCAGATGGAAGACAGTGACAAGTGGAGTTCCTCAAGGGTCTGTGCTAGGATCAGTGCTGTTTAATATCTTTATTAATGATATTGACAGTAGTATTGAGCGCACCCTCAATAAGTTTGCTGATGACACCAAGCTGAGTGGTGAAGTTAATGTGCTGGAGGGATGAGATGCCATCCAGTGGCTCCTGGACAGGCTGGAGAAGTGGGTCCATGTGAATCTCATGAGGTTCAACAAAGACAAGTGCAGGGTCCTGCACCTGAGTCGGGACAACCCCCGTTATTCATACAGATTAGGAGATGGTGTGCTTGAAAGCAACCCTGAGGACTTGGGAGTATTTGTGAATGAGAAGCTGGACCTGAGCTACCAATGTGCATCTGCAGCCCAGAAGGCCAACTTCGTCCTAGGCTACATCAAAAGAATCTGGCCAACAGAAGAAGGGCACGGACCTGTTGGAATGCATCCAGAGGAGGGCCACAAAAATGACCAAAGGGCTGGAGCACCTCTCCTATGAAGACAGGCTAAGAGAATTGGGCTTATTCCAGTACCTGAAAGGTGCCTAGAAGAAAGCTGGGGAAGAACTGTTCATGAGGGCATGTAGCAGTAGAAGAAAGGGTAATGGTTTTGAACTCTAACAGGGGAGATTTAGATTGGGTATTAGGAAAAATATTCTTCAATATGAGGGTGGTGGGTCACAGGAACAAGTTGCCCAGAGAGGTAGTAGAGACCCCATCCCTGGAGATATTCATGGTCAGGTTCTGAAAGATCTAATCTAGAATATGTCCCTGCAGACTGCAGAGGGGTTGGACTAGATGGCCTCTAAAGGTTCCTTACTTACACATTCTATGATTCTATGATTCTATGGTTTGGATAATGAAAAATACTAACAATTTACATGAGAATGGTTCTCACAGAAAAAAAAAACCCAAAAAACCAACAAACCAACCAAACAAACCAACACCAAAGTATGGTGTCAATTTACTGTCCTGCTTTTGTAAAACATTTTATTTTTAATTGGCTACAAGGTAGGCCTTTTAAAAATTCCATTTCTGTCAAAGTGCTCAAGTTAGGACTTAATAAGTCTTTATCTCAGAAAATAGTCACACAATTAATCTTTTTGTGGTTCAAATATCGCTAAAAGTGGTAGCATATCCAGGTGTTTGATTTGTTAAATTATTTACTCCTCTGAACACATATTGATGATGCGGAGAGCAACTCTACTGCTGATGTAACTGCATTGAAAATACTAGTTTGCTAGTTTGCATTCCAGCTTGCTATTCCTAGAAGTAAAGCATCAAACAATGATGTAGCAGCATAGCAATATGCTGAGTATATGTGCATTGTGGTTGTTCAAAGATAGGGCATGAAGACAGTTATAAAATATTACTTTGTTTCATTGGGTTTTGGTGGGTTTTTTTGTAAAATAGTAGTAATATTTGCAATCTATTTTTCGAGACTTTATTTCCCCTGTGGGCCTGATTCCATATCAGATCCATAGGTTGATATCTTGAAAACAGCTTCAGATTAACATTTCTGCATTGAAGTATACCATTTCTGAGCTTTCATTTGTAAAAGCATTGTTAGAATTCCTGCATTTCAATGGTGTTTGATAGATGGACAATACTTGGCAATGTATATCAGCGCCTTTTATTCTGCTTCTCGTTGCAAATATGCACATGGAAAAAAAGTGGGAGATCTTGGCATAAAAGATATCTTTCATTGTCAAAACAGAATTTCCTCACCCCAGTCTGAATGAGCTTTATTCCTCAGTCTTTTTGCATTGTTTCATTGGCAGCCCTGACCAAAAATTACTGAAGGAGGTTTTGAACTTGTTCCTAATGTTCCAAAGTCATGAACATATATTCAGTTTTAAAATCTCAATAGAAAAACAGTATTAGATATTAAAAAATACCTTGAGGGGAAAAATAGGGGAAAATATTGAGATAAATGTCAATACACTCGTCTGAAAATATAATTAAACTACACATTATACTTAATTCTCCAGCATTACCAACTAAGAATAAGTAATTACTTCTACTACATACATACCTTTTTTTCAGTCACGATCAAATAGCTATGTATTCAAGATCTGCAAAACACTTTCAAATATGTCATCATCACTGCTTTCAGGCTTATTGGAGAGTGTTATGATTTCCCTACTTTGTTGAATAAGGAGCACTGTGCATTTCCTAAGGAAACATCCAAAAATATGGATGTGTGTATAGTGTTAGAATATAATTTGCACTTAACAGTGAATGCATTTTTATTGCTTGCATTTCGGTTAACATAACTGGTCTTTTAAGAACAAGATGAGGCCCAGGATAAAAAAGTCTAAATAAAAAAGTGAGAGCAGGTTGAATAACATCTTGCTGGTAGACTTTGAGATTAGAAACTGAGTGAATGGAGATTGGAGGGAAGGGGAAGAAAGGAGGGGAATGTGGTTTGCAAGGTATTTCCTATTACTATTATTAGTTCACCCATGTAACGAGTTCCCGATTGTCTCTATCCATTTCAGCAGGTCGCCTGGAGAAAACTTAACCTGTCCTAAAGACTTATGTATGATCTGGGTCCAAACATAAAAGCCTCAAGCTCACTTCGAATGCTCCAGGAATACTGGCAGACAGTCCTTATTTGCTAATCATACCATATGCAGGTAAAAAGTTGCCAAGAGTCAGACCAGACCAGAAGTATTTCCCAGTCAATTTTGCAGTGCTCATTTTTAGAAGCCAAATTTTAATAAACAAATTGTTTTGCCATTTGTCCCCATTGACTTTACTCAGTTTTAACAACACAAAAAACTATCCCCTTCCTAAAATTTTATCTTTAGACACATCTCCAAACCTCTGACATATAGCAGTAACTCATTATTCAGTCTTTTTTCATTCACAAGTGCATCTGCTGACAGTGGTCAGGGAGAACTAGAGCTACCTGTCCTCATAAATTTTCTCAGTGTCTGCTGAAAGATTGCATACTCTCCCATACCTAAATATTACAAATCATATCCAAGAATATAATACAAAAGTAATGACTGTAACAACAAACAGGAGGAAATGTTGTACTTTATGTGACCTTACTTAAAAAGTTGTCCTGTCTTCTTGGTGAAAGGGTTCAAGAGGCAACACAATTTAATAGGCTTGTGAGCTTTTTCCCATGGTGGAGACAAACTTGACTTAATAGGCTAGGTGCATCACTCTGCATTTTAACTAGACACGAAATTGTTGTGATCAAGAGAAAAACATCTAGCCGTTCAACAGTAACATATACAGTGTAGACACAAATTTAGTGCACTTGAAACCTGAAAGCAGGCTCACAGCTTTATGGTGTATCTATATAGATACAACAAGTGCTTCTAGGAATTGTCACCGGGACACAATTTATGTGATTTTATCTAGCTTTTATCTGCTATTTATAATGCCTTTATCTTTGTATATACATATATGTGTGTGGTATGTGTATAGAGAAGAAAAGAGAGAAAGAACATGCTCTACGCTTGCACAGTTACAATGAAATCTCATAATCTTGTATTAATATTTCATCTTACATCTTTCCCAAATGCCCAAATGTAGAATGTAGCTATATATATATGTATAAAAGAAAAAAAAAAAGAAAAAAGGAAAAAGCAAGAAAGCAGCAAGAAAGAAAACAGAGACACACTGCGTCAATTTTTATAAACTTAAGAGAAGACACTGTCTTCCTTAAAAATGAAACAATGATTTGATAGAAAATTCATGCCTGATGATACTTAACATTTCCAGGGAAGTATCTATTATATAGTCACTGTGAAACAGAGACAAAACCTTCATCTGTGTTCATTTGCTCTGTCATAAGAGTCAGCTGCAGCTTACTACAGAAAAGAAACATTCTCTGGTCATATATTCAGATTATATTATGCCTCCTTTTTATGCAGCCTAGTCATATAAATATCATGATTCCACAGTTAAAGTGTTGCCACTAAGTTTGAATTGTGTTACCTTTAACAAAGAAGGTTAATCTTTTTCAAAAGAAGGAATGTATTAAGCCCTCCATAAAGCCAGTGTTAAACACAAAGAAACCAAAGTAGTACACCTGAAAGTAGTTTCCTAGGGATGGGACTGGATCAGGGCTAAGTTGCTGCTGTTTCTAGACATAAGCAAGGGACATGTACAGACAAATTAACATAAATTCTTCTTCAATAACCTTTGTATTTTCTCTCGTACAGAAGGAAAGACGTTTGCAGATTTGTAAGGGTTTGCAGGGTTACAAGTGAAGAGGATTGAGGATTTTCACTACCATGTAACACCCCTTAATACCATTCTAACGTCTTTCATTGAATGTGCAGCTGATTAGAGGAATATTTACTTGATTTGGGAAGTTAAGGAAGCATTTGAGTTTTGATTTTTTTTTAATTATTTATTTGCTGGCTGATACAAAATGAAAAAGAAATAAGTCTGAAAGTGATTCAAAAGGAAAAGAAAAATTCTTCTTTGTGGTGAAATTTAAAGCTTAAAAAAATGCTCTTTATCATGCAGGTTGACACTCAGACCTGATACTCAGATAGAATTTAAATCATTTCTCTTAAAGACTAGTCCTTTCCACCTGAGATGGTGGTGTGAAAATCTGGACACCCTTGTTTTGGAAGATAAAGTTCGCAATGCGCTTAAACCTAAACTCTAACATATGTTGGAAAGTAGCACCTGGTTCCCACCTAACCCCCTTTATGATTCACAGATGGGCTGGGAAAGAGCTACTCATTTGGAATTCCCAGTATGTAAGATATGATCTCAGCTAGACAATATACTCAGACAGTCTAGAGTTTTAATTAAAAGCTACAGCCAGATGAAGATTCTTACTTCAATAAATTCTGATAATGCAAATGCTTACCCAGAAAGATATGGACGTGGATGGATACTAGAGTTTCAGCCCTGTGGGGTGTGTCAGAGCTACAGCTTCTGCAACCAGGAGAGGGACTTAAGCACCAAATAACAGGTTAGGCAGCACCAGCTTCATCTACATCTCCCTCTTGAAGCTGAGCTGCTCTAGGGGAAAGACTGAAAGAATTAGTGATTCAGTGAGCAAGATGATAACTGTGGCTGGTACTTTAATCGTTAAGGCACTTTCTCCAGGTTAGGAACACCTGGACTCCAACCCATTCCCAAAGAATATTTCTATATTTTAAAAGATGAGTGTGTGATGTAAGAAAATAATGATTCTTAAAAAGAAGTAAAAATCTAAGTCACTTGTTTCTGTTCCTTACCCCACTTAAGTGGTCTCTCTAAAAGTCATGTTCAGATTTGTGCCTTTACTACCACACAGATGAACATTATTGTAAAAGGATTACTTCCTCGATTATGTCTTCCCACGGATGGATTTGAAAAGAAAATGGCAGCCACTTCTTTATTCTGTGCAATGCAGGCTTCCTAATATAGGTGAACAAGGGACTCAAGTGGAGAAAAAAAACTTTCTTTCTGGATTTTGACTGGATTTAGGATGTAAAGCTGTTCTGGCATGTAAAAATAGAACCTACTCTGGGAATGCAGAGGCACCTGAGGAATGTTCATTTCAAGCACTAACGTGTCTATATGCTTTGGCACTCTGACAGTCAGGTATCAGTTGAATGTGGGTTTTTAGGATCATAAATTTGGACCTAGACACACCATTCTCGCTTTATAGCTTTTTTCACATCTTACCTTGTGAAAATGTTGCCCACAGCTGTGGGGAAAAAATATATACCTTTCCCTGACATCTATATCACTGTATTATTAGGAATGTTGATTAAAGTGATTCTCTAGTTTGAATTTTAAACCCTTTCTTTTAATTAATTGAACATATTTAGTTCTTTTGTTTCAAGTCATATAATGTTTCTATCTTAGATAAAAAACATGTTAATGTATATATTTATTTAAGGAAGATACTGCTGACAATCTCCAGTTTTGTTATTGAACATTATTATGAAATCAAATCCAAAAATAGTTGAATTACTTGAGACAAATAGTCCAACTTAGTGTTTAATGTGCAAATGTCTTTGACAAAAAGTGGTTTGCTTTCCCTGAAAGAAAAATGTATAATCCCAAATCTACAATCACTGAAAATTACAACAATTCCATTTAATGCACTTAGTTCAAAGCTGAAAAAAAAAAATAGATTCCTTTAGACAGGTTCTATTCTAAGTTAAAAGACTTATTCAATTTTAGAAAACATGAGCATTCCTTCAGGAGGAAAGGTAGAGCTCCGAGAAAAAGCACGACATATCATGCTATAATGCACCATTGTCTTAATACCATCAAAATAACACCAGAAGCCACTCAAGGATTCTTTGCTGAGATGCAGAGGCTTGTTCACCAATCACTAGACATTCAAATGGAAGAAAGAAATCCCCTGTAAGACCAGCTAAAAGGCTGTGAATTATTCTTCCTTTCATCTGACAGACTTGTCTTGGACAAAGAATGCTGAAATGGATCTGAAAAATAACACTAAGCTGTACCCTTACCTTCGAAAGTTGCATATGTAAGTCTATATTATGTATGCTTGTATGTATGTGTGTATATATATATATATATATATATATATATATATATATATATATGGAAGTTGGGTCAGGTATCACACTAAACTGCACCTCTGCCTGCCCACCTTAGTTACTGAGGTAGATTTTGGGGAACTCTAATATGCTATAAGCCTTCTTGAAGATCTTGTTTGTGCAAATGCAAAGGGATGGAGGGAATAGATTTGTCGCATCCACTGAGAGCACACTAATCCACTGGGATGGTACCCTCATCTCAGGCAAAACTTTATCTTTGCTGACAACCAAGTGAGATGATGCTGAAGTCAATGTTTCAAGCAACTCAGTAAGCAGACAGTGTGTAGGCACTGGCCATCAGCTTCTTAGTCATGCCTCCCTCATCAACCCATGTGCCATCATTCTTCTTTGGCTTTTCTGGCTTTTCTTCTGTAGGCTGGGGGTAAGTGAGGTTCTAGGTGTACAGCTTGTGCTTTCCAGCCTGGAAGCAGTCATACGAGGGTCAGCCTGTGGGAAAAGCTCTGTAACTTCCTATTTCACTGCAAGCCATGATACACAGCTACACACTTCGGATTTTAAAAGCCAAGTGTGTCACACACATTGGTAAGCATGCCTCCACAGCTCTCTTGAAAAGTTGAAAGCTTGATGCCTGTAATATGGGATACCCTCTCTTTGTGATGTGTACCATTAGCCTCAATCCAGTTCCCTGCTGTTAACTTTATTTTCCCTTCCTGACTTTTGAATAGATACATTCATAGGTCTTCTGATGGCATACTAGCTCTTTTTTGCATTAATTTTTAGTGCATTTTAATGTTAAGCTTAGGAATCATTGACCATAAAGCACTTAGAAGTATGATAAGGGCAGAGAATAGGGATAGAACCTACCTGCTTGTTTAGTGCTATGAAATGTTTTTTCCAAATAATTCTGTAGAGTAATATTCTTAAGTCCCTTTAGACTTAGAAATAATTGTCAGCTGTGAGGGTTTTTAATGAAGTTTAACCAGTCTAAAAGTCAATGTTCCTTTCTTTTACTTTTCCCCAGTCACATTTTTATAAGAGTAAGATTTAGGAGCGGTGATAGAAAAGGCTTTTATTTTTTATGAGAAGAGGAAGAAAAGAATAAATTGAATGAATTACCTCTGCAAACATATCTCTGATTACAGTTGATGCTCTGGGACTATCACAAGTGTTAAAACCAATAAACAATTTGCTAATACTAAGCCAAGTTCTAACTATCTAGCTGCTAATTTTAGGTAGAAAAAATGTTTTCATTCTTAATATGCTTTTCTTTCACTTATGTGCTTTTGATATCCTTTGCTGAGTGAAAAGGTAAAATTGTGCTCCATTTAAGTCTAAATAGGTAATTTTACTGTTTTTTTATCCTTCATTCAGTATTTATTGCCTAATTTTCACTTTAATTATCTTCTTTCATATTTGAATAAGAGAAGTAGTAAAATGAATTCCAATATTAAGATTAGAGTTATTTTATGTGATCCTAAAGGAAAAAGCTTGATTTAGATCTCACTTTTTTTTTTTCAAACCACATGACTATATGTTTTTTCACTAGAACTTTTTTTTTAATAAATTTTCAGTTAGCTAGGTTTTTACTATGGGGAAAAGATACTCAAAGAAACACATTAACAACAGTTTTCAAGTTTTGGTTCTTCAATTTTTTCAATGCCTGTTGTGAAAACTAAGTTATTTTTCAGACATGCTGAGCTTCCAGTAAATTAGTGACAGGGTAACCTGAGAAAACACACACACTTACAAAAAAAAAAAGCCCTTGACTTGAATGATGTGTTCTTAGTAACATAGAAAGCAATTTTATATCCTTTGTTGTTTCCCTGTCTCTCTTCACCTTTAAAAACAAGAAAAATGAAATAAAAATTTTAAAATAGTGAAAAAAAAAAACCCAGTTTGCAATAACTAGAGGGTATTTCTTATATTTAGAATAAGAAATAGTCCTGGACATACATTACAGACTTTTTAATTATAGCTTTACAGGTATGGCAGGATGATGAGTTAGCTGATGATTGTAAAGCTCTGTACAATTGTTGAGTGTTATCTAATTATTCCCAGTCACAGAGAGCCTGCTGAATTTCTGATTTTTTTTTTAAATATGAAAGATTTATTAATGAGTTAGCCATCTGGCCTAACAGACAGACCAAAATGTAAACCTGTAGAAGAATAGTTTTCTGACACATTTTTAATGTACTGGGAAGGACATACCTCTAAAAGGAAACACATAGCCAGGGAAGGCACTGTGGTGGAGACAAAGTAGCACAAAATCATGAGTAATGGTTCACATTACCACTGCCCCTCTGCCCTACACTCCTACCATCATTGGTGGGAATGCCACTGTACATGACGATAGCTGCAAAAAAATGGCAAATGTGATGATAGCCAACCAAAAGGGTCCAGGACTTCTGCACTGATGCAGGAAAGCACATCTCCCATGGATCCTGTCTTAGATCTGCCAGCACATGTAAATGTTTCAATTATGAGAGTAATAGTATAACATGTCCAATGCATTTGCACAGGCTAGAAGATACGACATGAGACCTATGGATAATCATCTTTCTGGAATGGTTCTAGGTATTTCAGCACTCCTAAAGTGCCTCCAGACACCTCTGCACTTTAGCAATACCTAGGAATCTAATCTAAACTTAGCATAATCATTCAGCTCCACTAAGTGTACTGACAAGATTTTTACTGAGTGTAATACAATCCTGTGGTCTACAGGTGATATAGAAACCTTAAGATAGTTACCTAAATTTAGGTGGATCCCACCCAACGAGTTTCTTCCTTGACTAATACACAGCATTGTATATTTAGTACACATATACTCACACAGATAGAAATTGTGTCTTGCCTTTATTGTTGAATCATGATAAAAGAGTAAGTGCTATTATCAGAGCTACCCTATGCATTTTTTTATCCTGCTGGCTGCAGGACTGTCCTGCACAGCATTTTCTGTTTAGCTGACCGCCTAAGGTATCTGAGCAATCTCCAAATCTGCTGGGTAATATAGTTCTTGGCTGCCCTGTGTGAATTTTTTCTTGCTTGAACACCAGGACGTGTATGAAGTCAAAGGATCTCACAATGGGTTCTTGGGCACTAGCCATGCTAGCTTATCCATTCAACATATTATTTTTATTTTTTTTTATTCTCTGTGGAAAAATATCAACTATGGAAAATTATCAACTGTAGCAATCTTTAGTAAGAGTGAAGTTGCTCACAAAAATGCTGTCATATTTTCATAGTATTCTTACAGGTATTAAATATTTTTCCAGAGGTCTGTTTTCCTCTTTTTGTCCACTGTTATTTGTCAGTTTTTCTGAACTTTGATTTGCCTACCAGGGCTGCTGTCTAAGTACCTATATACCTGAACCATTCAGACAATATTTTATACAAGTTGGCTTCTAATGAGTCTTTTTGAGGCATGCCTGAGCATGATGGCAATCTTTGGCTAATTATAAGACTATATAGCTCAAACTACTTGGGAGGATTCAGCTGCCAGAATGAATAAATCCTATATTATTCAGTCATGTCATATAATTTATAAGACTCTCCTGGTCATCCTCCAACATTAAAAAATGATAACCTAATCATAAAAAATTTGTAAGCAAAGGAATCACATCAAAAGATAAAAAAAGTGGATGTGAAGTGCAAAAGAAGGGTGATTCTGGAGGTCTAACAAAAGTTGTATAGTCAGGAATATGTCTGCACTTACCTTAGAACAAACAAATTCATTCTGAGGTGCCTACACTCCTACTCCAGTATATAAATTATTTTAGAAAAATAATTTTTAAAAGTTATGTGTTATATCAAGACACTGAATATGTAAAGACTTAAACATTTTAAAATATATCTGTAATCATTTTATTCGTCTTCAGACAGTTATATAAAGTCTTGTATTTGTTGTTGTGTATGTGCAAATTGGAAGAAATCAATCTCATTTATTTTTGAAAATATGTCATACACAGTAACCTTTTGTGTGCAGTAGAAGAGGGAGAAGATGTAAAGGTGAGGGAGAAGACAGAAAGGTAAGGAAGAGAAATCTACTAGAAAAAGAGTCACAGCTAAAGAATGATGTGTAGAAAGTGCAGTGTAGAATTGGTGAGAAAGTGAAAGACTACAGGAAATTTTTTTATTCTCTTTTGCTAACTGAAAAAACACCCCACAACCAAACTCCAGTTAACTAGAAGAGAGGCAAAAATATAATAGACAAAAGCTCCCAAGTTCCAAACCTGCATCTGAAAATGACTTTGCTGTAGCAGTGAGCAATTCGCTTCCCTTCTCTGAGCTTTCCCATATGTAATTTGGAGATAAGTATTTATTTGCCTCATAAGAGTTGTGTGAGGAAAATTAGCAACTATATGTGTGTAGCTTGATGTTGAAAAGAATTTTGATTTTTAAGCAGGATTTATTTTGTCTTATATGTCTTGAATGTTTTTACTAGTTGGTGTAAACACAGTTGTGGTGTCAGACATTCTGATCCAAAACCCTCCCACAGGAACTTGTAAATGAGATTTAAATTAACCAAAGGGGATCAAATATTGTCCTCTGAATGTAATAATCTCCGCCTTGTAGAATTATGGAAAAGTAATTAAAAAGCTGAATATAAGGATCCCACATCATGTTTCCCAGTTCATTCTTGCATATAACATTTCATGCAAATCAGATTATGTTGTTTGACTTAAAAATTACTGGGCCAGATTCTCAGCTGAACTGAAATCAGTGGAGTGGAGCTGATTTACACAAGCTGTGGGTCTCATCCATGACATTTATTTAACTTATTCAGATGTCCAAACATTAAAAAAAAAGAGAGAAACAAGAAAAAAAAAGAAGACTTACTTTCTTCCAATGTAACCTTTTTCTTACCCCCCTTCAAAGTAAGATTAAGGCTGTGGTTCATGGTAAGCAACATTAAACCGATGAGATCCATGAAAAACTACAAAGGGCTGGAGTTTGCCATTTGGCACAACTCTGAATTAATATTATGCCCACTTCCACCACAACCACAGGAGACATTATAGCTCACGGACCCAATTCTTCTACTGTCTCTTTCTACATCCTAGGACTAAATAAGTTACTACTGGTGAGGCCAAACACCAATACCTGTGCTCCTACCATGAGCTGGCTCAGTTGGCTAGTGAAACACTGCTGTGATTGTTCTTCCATTTCACATAAAGAATCCTGGGCTCATATAAGGCCTATCAGGTCCAGCAGGAAAGAGGAATATATGATAATGATGCAATCTATATGCTTTGGAACTGCAGCAATGGTAAATGAATAAGTAAGTCATGGTAATTCCTCCACTTCACCATGCTCTCATCATATATCACTAGTTGAGTACAAGACCCAGGAATGATGTATAAAAATCAGTTGGAAAAAGAGAATTTGATCATGACTGTTCTTCAGCTTCTCTATGTTTTCCTGTTGTCTTTGGATTCTATTAAAAGCAAAGAATCATTATCATAAAGATTTTGGAGTGGAATAACAAATTAAGGTCAAGTTCCTTACATGCTCTTAGAATTTAAATTTAATTTCCATTTTCTTTTCATAGTTACTAGGACATTAACTATCATAATTTAATGATAGAAGCAAGGAAATCCATATTAGTTAGGTAGGTTGCAGAGATGGATAAAAATCATGTTTTGTTTTCTAGAAAATGAATAAATTCATTGGATTGATGTATTTTTAACTCACTTACCTAAACCACCTCTGACAGGATATCTTAATTATCGAAAATTACTTTCAATAAACTGTTTGTGATCCAAGCCCTTCCAGGTTTCGTTGGGGTGGGATTTTTTTGTTTTTGTTTTGTTTTATTTTAATTTGCTTGGTTGGGTTCTTTGGTTTGGGGTTTTTTGTTGGTTTGTTTTGGTTTTGTCTATGGGCCATCTCTTTCTCTACATTAGTCTACATTGTTGTAGTTAACAGCTAGAGACTAGTTTAACAGCTGGAGTGAGCAAATTTTATTTTGTGGAACATCATGTAAGTATTGGTTTTGCTTTTCTTCTGCATAAAAGTTACATGACAATAACTCCTTTATTAAATTACAGTGAGGAGCATGTACATTTGTTCATTAGGTGGCAGTGAAAAGCAGGCGGGACAGCAAATCCATTAACTGAGAAACTGAATGCATAAAATTTACTCAGCAGCTACTACTCAACTATTTTTGGATCCACTTAAAAGGAACACTTACAGAAGCAGATACTTGTCGTTCAGGAGCAGCAAAGTCTAATGAAACAAATACATGATGCAGAGATAGGAATTCATAAATTCTCATCCCTATTTTCTTAAGACAAATTAAAGCAAATTAGACAGGTATGTGGCCAGACCTCTTTTGGAAAATATATCTTTGAAAATTCTGGGGCTTCTTGTGTGTTCCGTTTACTCTGCCTTATTTGAATTAAGACCACTGGAAAATCTGTTGTTTCAAATCAGTCAACATTTCCACATGCTCACTCTACAAAATCTTAGCATTTCTTCATTTATTATTGTTGGAGAACTCTTCTGGGAAGTACTTCTTATTAGTTTTAACCTGAAAAAGGAGATTGCACTGGGCAAGGAAGTCAATATATTTGAGTATGAATCTTCACATAAATCTGTTGGAATAGAGAACAATTTACATGTGTATTTTCACATTGAGAGCTATGGAGTTCACACAGCTAAATGAAATATTTCTGGAATGTATTTGTAAACAAAACCAATTTTCTTGTGGTGTGGCCTGTATGTCAAGTAGTAGTTTAAATGTAATTATACTGATTGCTGTCTCTGGAGTTCCTCTTCCTTGAAATATAATTTTTATTCTGCTAGAACATCAACAGAACAGATGCAGCACCCAGGAAGGATGATCTGGACTGTGTCTGAACTGGGGGACCCACAAGACGTTACGGTGCATGGTTTTGCCATGTCACACACACACTTTCTATATCCTGGTTTTTTCAAGAAAGAAACCTGGGATATACAAGAACTTGGCATGGTCTAAGAAGGACCTCATGGACAGCCAGCCTAATCCATCAGGAGATTCCATGACTGTAATTCAGATGAATAAAAAACCTCAAGTCCACCAGACAAGGACATAGAATAGTTAGTTTTAATTGCTCAGATAGGCTGTGAAACCCCAATTAAGCAATAGTAACCTCTTCACGACTACAAGTTCAATACAAAAATAAGAACAACTTTCTCTCAGTTTTGTGTTGTCTCTGTATATAAATTATTACCTTAAGGTTTCTGTATCCAGAGAAGTGTGTGTGTGTGTGTGTGTGTTTGCACATACACACACATAGGACTAGGAAAATAGTGATGCAGCACATATTTTTAGAAATAGCAATAGACATATTTATCATTATGAGAAAGACATAAATTTTCTTTGATTGTAAAAACTGCTTTTGCACCAACTGTTGCAACTCTGGCCACATTAGCGAGATCCAGCTGAATGTGGATCTGTTATCAAGCTGAACATGGCACAAGCTTGTGCAGTGATGTTCAATTGATCATATAGATTTCTTAAAGACTTTACAAAGATTCACCCGTACATGTTTGTGGAACGATATACTCTTCTAATGGCACTAACTTTGATTTAGACAACAATAGTAGAAAAAATAATATCTATTCGGAAAAATGTTTATTAGCTTTCTTATCTTTGAAAACAATTTTCCTTTCAGCCTCCATAGTTACACAAATAATAAATGACTACACATTTGAGAGGTGTCCAATACAAGCATTGCAGATACTTTTGCACCCTAAGTCAAATTTAGAATGAGAATTTTGGATTGTCTTGACTAGTATTTGCGTACCTGGACAGCTCTACTGTCAGTGAAAAGAAAAATATTCAAAGCCTAAATTAAGAAAACAGCAAACAGTTTACTTTGGGAGGACTTAAATATCACTCCTGTTCCTTCCATTGACTCTAGAGTCAGTAGATTAGCTAAGATGACAAGTTGATATTCCCAGAAATCTGTCATCATGATGCCTAACTGAAACATCTCTGGAAGACTGTCTACTGCCTATGACATCTTTTGTTTCATGCATAAGGGTTTCTGAGCTTGATTTGAACTTATTTCTTAATAATCTGGTTATGGGGAGAGTCTTACTAGCTGGCAAACTGACAAATGCCCAGCTCCTGAGATCTAATCTTCCCAGGCAAATCACTGGTATGCACAAGAGATAGATAACAGTGTGCACATATATTTTAATATATAGTACAGCAAAAAAATGTATTAAATATAAAGTTATTTGAGCTTAAATAAAAATACTAAATATGTGTAAATGACACTATCTTTCTTCTTAATTTTGATGTTAAAAACATATATCTCTTTGTCCCTGTTTTTGTAGAGTGCACAATATTGTTTGCTACTAAAAAAGAAGAGCTGTGCTGTTGATCCAGCCATTAAATCATGTCTACAATGTATCATAAACAGCCAAAAGATATAAAGCAAGAATCTAATTGACCAGTACTTGGGTAGTGTGTGACATTATGTAGCTGTTTTAGCTGGCTTTGTAACATCACAGAAATCTATAACTTCATACTTCATGAGTCAGAATCAATACACCTGCCATTACAGACCCCAAAATCAATCTTGACTTACATGCTTCCCCCCTCCCCCACCACCCTTCTTCCTCTTTTCCTATTACTTCCCAGCAAAACAAAACAAACTGCTGTAAGAATTTATAATGTTTTGAGCTAAGTAACACAGATGAATTAGGAACGTGGATTCTAAGGGCAAAATCACTGGCTGTGTTGAAGCAAACACTTCAGAGCTAGCACGTGCACCCAAGCTGGTATTGTGCCCGAGGACTGGGGGAAAGCAAATGTTACTCCAGTCTTCAAAAAGGGCAAGAAGAAGGACCCGGGTAACTACAGACTGGTCAGCCTCACTTCCATACCCTGAAAGGTGATGGAACAACTTCTCCTTGGTGCTGTCTCTAGGCACATGAAGGATAAGAGGGTTGTTAGGAGCAGTCAACATGGTTTTACCAAGGGGAAGGCATCTTTGGCTAATCTAATAGCCTTTTATGAGAATATAACTGGTAGTTTATATCATAGGGCAATAGATGTGGTCTACCTTAACCTCAGTAAAGCATTTGACTCTGTCTCTTACAGCATCCTCATGGCTAAACTGAGGAAGTGTGGTCTGCAAGGTCAAGTAGTGAGGTGGATTGAGAGCTGGTTGAAGGGAAGAAGCCAGTGAGTTTTGATCAATGGGACAGAATCTAGCTGGAGGCCTGTATCTAGTGGAGTCCTTCAGGGGTTGGTACGGGGACCAATACTATTCAATATAGAAGTTGATGACCTAGATGAGGGAATAGAGTGTACAGTCAGACAGTTTGCTGATGACACAAAGCTGGGAGGGGTGGCTGACACACCAGAGGGCTGTGCTGCCATTCAGCAAGACTTAGACAGGCTGGAGAGTTGGGCAGGGAGAAGTGTAATGAGTTTTAACAAGGGCAAGTACATTCAAGTTCTTGCATCTGGGGAAGAACAACCCCAGGTGCCAGTATAGCTTGGGAACTGGACTGTTGGAAAACAGCATAGATGAGAGGGACTCAGGGGTCCTGGTGGACAGCAGGATGACCATGAGCCAGCCCTGGTGCTCTGGTGGCTAAGAAGGCCAATGGTATCCTGGGGAGTATTAGAAGGGTTGTGGTTAGTAGGTCAAGAAAGGTCCTTCTGCCCCTCTAGTCTGCCCTGGTGAGACCACACATGGAATATTGTGTCCAGTTCTGGGCCCCTCAGTTCAAGAAGGACACAGAAATCCTTGAAAGAGTCCAGCACAGGGCCACCAAGATGAGTAAGGGGGTAGAACACCTTCCTTGTGAGGAAAGGCTGAGGGAGCTGGGCCTCCTTAGCTTGGAGGAGACTGAGATGTGACCTTATTAATGCTTTTAAATATGTAAAAGGTGAGAGTGAGAGGACAGAGTCAGGTTCTTCTCAGTGATGTCCAGCAACAGGACAAGGGGCAACAGGTGCAAGCTGGAGCATAGGAAGTTCCATGTGAATGTAAGGAGGAACTTTTTCACTGTGAGGTTGTCAGAGCACTGGAACAGACTGCCCAGAGAGGCTGTGGAGTCTCCTTCTGTGGAGACATTCAAAACCCACCTGGATGTGTTCCTGTGTGATTTAGTCTAGGTGATCTTGCTCTGGCAGGGGGGTTGGACTAGATGATTTTTCGAGGTCCCTTCCAACTCCTAATGTTCTGTGTTTCTGTGATTCCACTATAGCCATAGTCCCTCATTCCTCTCTCATTTTTTTTAGCTTGTTGTGACTCAACTTTAACATTATTAACCTTAGACATATAAAGACTTCAGGAAAAATTGAGAGGCCAGGCCATGATTTATCCTGTAATGTCTGCAGTTCTTCTTTCTGGGAACTCATTTTGTGGTCCTGATCTTCAATACTGGGATTATGTCTTTGCCACTCTACTGTACCTTTTACTTCCCCAGTTTAGGACCCCAACCTTGTAGGCACTACACTTCATCTATTTACCTGCTTAACACTGTATCCAGATATTGTAAAGGTTCTAGCATACAAATGTTATTGATCTCCCCCAGGAATTTTCTAAGTTCAGTCATTGATAAAGAAATGAAGGGCACTGCTGTCATTCTAAAAATCTTACTACAGCAGTTGTGTCATGAGAATAATTTGGCTAATGTCTCTTTGACCTTGTAGCATGTGCTGGATGATTTGAAATTCTTACCCTTTCAGTAAGGAGGAGTAAGCTCCTTCAGATATCCTACAGAGAAAGAAGACGTTCATGGGAAGAGCATCCCTGGATCTTTGGAAGTCCAAGAAATCACTTACCTCTGAATTCTTAAAGTTTGTCCTAGTTATCAGAGAAAAAAAAGAAAGATAAAATGTGAATATTACCAACATTTACATGAAAAAAATTATGGTAAAAAGAATCCCTATGTTCCTTTCATAGGGGATTTTGGTGGTGGTGATATGGTCTTTATTTATTTATATAGCATGTAATTTCAGTGTTCTTCATCAAGGTGATTCTGCTAATAGATCTAAGATTTTATCTTTCAAAATGAATGCAGAAATAGTATGTTTTGTACATCATTTAGCTCCTGGAACTAACTAAACCCCAAAAATCTGAATACCAGTCTCTTCTGAGTACAGATTTACAGTATTTCTACATTATTTATTTATATTTCAAAATAGCCCAGGCACTACTTAGTTCAATAACCCTGGCTGAGACTGTTGAGCTATTAGTGCTCTTATAAAGAGCATGTTTTAGCATTTATTTTGCTGTGTCAACCCACTGGAGAACTTAGCAAAGGTTGGTAAATGAGAAGTTTGAGAAGAGAAAGGCAGCAGTTAACAGGTGTCATGCATTTACAGAACTGCACTTGCTACACTGAACATGTAATCTGAGAAAGATATTGGCTTAAAATGGCAGAGAAGAATGAAAAGATTATGATGTATGGCACAATTATTTTTTCTTGGCACTTTTTAACAGGCTTTTTGGCATAAATTTTGCCCATTGATAGGAAGGGCAGACCAGTTCCTCCATACAAGATGCCGTGTCATCCTAATTGGCTTCTCTGATCTTTCTGAAAAAGGCATGTGGATTCTTTCCAAGATTAATAACCATGCATCTGTGAGCATAACAGTAAGGCAGATTCATGATCAATAGACCTACACATGTACCTGAAGAGATCAGTGGCACTGAATGAATCTAATCCTGTCATTACAAAAATGGGCCATTCTAAAAATCATCTGTGCCTCTATTTTGATAGTATTTGATTCTGCTGTGATATTTTAAATGCTCAATGTATCATTGTTTCTTCCCTTCCTTTCCCTTCCCTTCCCTTCCCTTCCCTTCCCTTCCCTTCCCTTCCCTTCCCTTCCCTTCCCTTCCCTTCCCTTCCCTTCCCTTCCCTTCCCTTCCCTTCCCTTCCCTTCCCTTCCCTTCCCTTCCCTTCCTTCCTTCCCTCCCTTCCCTTCCCTTCCCTTCCCTTCCCTTCCCTTCCCTTCCCTTCCCTTCCCTTCCCTTCCCTTCCCTTCCCTTCCCTTCCCTTCCCCCTTCCACTTTCTTTTGACTTTCTCCAAAACTATTTCAAACAGAAAGGACAACTGCTGAAAGATCTGCCATAAATCATGACTTACTCTACCTGAAGAGACAATTTAAAGAAAATTGCAGAGCATTTACCCCCCAAAAAAAAATTTGCTCTCCTTTTTGATATAAAAATCGCCTTGAGAATGGCTCAATTTCTTATAAATTCTGGCTTGATCCATCTCTTCCTCTAATTGTCCACCAATTGTAGTACTGGGGTTGCTACACAGATTTCTAACAGTGAAAACAACATTGACAAATGTTTCTGATGGGGTTTGAGCTTTCTTTATTGTGACAACATCTGAAAGGAAGAGAAAGTATGAGTCCTATCAAACTAAATAAAAGTCATCTAATTAATTGCAATAGAACATGAAGGAGAACTTGGACCAACCAGTTGTCAGTAGACCACAATCAGGTTCTCCTTTAACCACGCTGGAAGCTCTTCAGACTATAGAACATTTTTAGTAAAGACCATGTTTGTTCTATTTTCTGTTGCACTATGAAATACTGGTAATGTAGGCATGGAAAAGGAAGGAAAAGCATAAAAGTGTACATTTCAAAAGCAATGTATGCAACAGTATTAACTTTAAAAGCCGATCAGAAGGCTTGTTCTCTTACGTAGGATACCATGGTCTCTATGCAGATTAAATTGCCACTGAAGTACACTGCTTGAGAAACAACCACAGAGAATTTCACAGCCAACTCACACCCAAATTACTCTATGGTATTAGTCATTCCTTTCTTGCACAGGAGAAGATAAAATACTTTTTTTCCTAATTTTGTAACGATGAACTACCTGTCTATGTTGGATTAAAAATCTGAGCTCAGAGACAATGAAAGGAGCTTGTAGATCTCAGCATTTCCAGTTGACACAGAAACACAAACCATCACCAGTTGTCACCAGCCTTTCATAACTTTAGGTCTTTTCCCACTGTGTCAGGAAAAAAAAGCCTTTGTAAACACATTTCCAGCCATACATGCATGCAGTAAAGGCAATGAACCAACATGGCCAAGCAGTAAGTGTTTGGTTTCTTTCATGAGAGCTAGGTTTTATGAAAAAAAAAAAAATTAAAATATAGTAAATCTCACTGTGCACAGAAGGAAGAGGTAATTATGCTTTTCAGTCAATGAATGCAAGAGAAACTGCATGTGTATATAACTTGTGATATTCCTTGTGAGTTATTTTGACCATAGAAAAGTGTAAATTGAGGCCCAAATGAACATGTGATGCCACTAATAGTGATTTATATACTGGCAAGAAACAATAATAAATCAGAGGTGAAAAACAGGTCTAGCTGAGCATTCTAAAGCTGTTATCACTAATTAAATAATAGTATTAAGCTAGAGATATTTGTTAAATTAGAAAAAGGTAAATCTACTGACATAACACCAGTAAGAAAAGGGTCAATGAGATAAGCAAAGCTGAATTATGAGGGCATTTCTTGGGTTTTTCCCCAGTACTACACAGGAGACTTCTCATTAAAGCTAATCTTTATCATCTTTTCACAACATTACAGATCATTTATTTTTGTGCCAGCTCTACGTAAAAGTTGTACCAGGGTTTGATAAAGCCATAACTGCTTTCAAGAACAGCAAGAATTTGGCCTCTGTGTATTGTTTTTGTGACCACTTGTGGTCGTCTGCCTTTAACTTATAACCATGGCTCTTCAGAGCAGTGTATCAGTCACCTTGTGTTTGGGAGAGAATCTTGATGAGAGCAAAGTTTCATCACTTGTCCATGAGGACCTGGCTTTTTTCAAAATATAAGTTGCAATGCTTCACACATTGTCCCTGGCAGGACATTCTCCACGCAGAATGTCAAGATTTGCAATATAAAAACCGTTTCCCACCTATTGTAATTACAGTGGTGGAGACATGAAAAATATTTCACTTGTCACAGAAATCATATAGAGAGATTCTCTTTGCCAGTGGGAGGTTCAAATTTGTACACCATGTGAGTAACTGCTGCTGACCTTCCCTAGTCTGCTTAGGTCAGCATGGCTTTATGTGCTGACACCTACTAAGGTAACTGTAGTGACGTATTTACTTAATACCTACAATTTGTACTCAGGCTTTTGTTTTGTTTTGCTTTTTGTTTGTGTGTGTGTGTGTTGATGTTTTTGTGTTTTCTAAAAGAGTATCCCTGTACAACTTATGAAAAGAAGAATGGGGTCTCCTTCCAATTCTCATCTGGGACGAGTTAATACTTTTGTTCTTCCCCCTGCATCATTTTGTCAAAAGAGTCATTAAAATGACGCGCAAGAGCTTGAAGGTAGAAGTGCTCTAAATTATGTATTTCCAGTGATACTGCTCTGCTTAGCTGACTGGGAGCTATGAGCTTGTTTTCACATCCCAATCCTGCCCATTTAAACAAAAACACCATGAATAGTAACGAAAGATTAATAACCTGCTCCAACTTGTCATCTCCTTCAATTCCTGATAGAAATACTGCTTTTCCCATCAGCACAATAGAAATTGTAAGGAAATAGAAATACAGGTGTGGATGGTATTATGTTTTGTGTGGTGTTTCTTAACAGCAAGTTATTGCTTAAAGCCCAAGAAAACTTCCAACCATAAAACAAGTAAAGGTGTCCTCCCTCTCACCTTTATGGGACCACCATTGGGTCTGAATCACAGAATCATAGAATGGTCTGGGTTGGAAGGGACCCCAAGCATCATAGAGTTCCAACACCCCTGCCACAGACAGGGCCACCAACCTCCAGGCCTGGATCTACATAAGATTGCTCAGGGCACCATCCAACCTGGCCTTGAACACCTCCAGGGATGAGTCATCCACCACCTCTCTGGGCAGCCCACTCCATCACCTTACTACTTCCCCCTAATGTCTAATTTAAACCTTCACTCCTTTAGCTTTAATCCATTCCCTCTTGTCTTGCCCTTGTCTACCCTTGTAAAAAGCTGATACCCCTCCTGTTTATATACTCCCTTCAGGTACTGGAAGGCTGCAATGAGGTCCCCCCGCAGCCTTCTCTTCTCTAGGCTGAACAAGCTCAGCTCCCCCAGCCTCTCTTCATAGGGGAGGTGCTCCAGCCCTCTAATCATCTTCATGGCCCTCCTTTGAACCACATCTTTCTTGTATTGGGGGCCCCAGATCTGTACACAGTATTCCAGATGGGGCCTAAAGAGGGCAGAGAGGGACAATCACCTCCCTGTCCCTGCTAGCCACCCTTCTTCTGATGCGGGCTGGGATACCATTGGCCTTCCGAGCTGCAAGAGCAAAAGAGCTATTACAAAAGAAAACTACATATTTTTCCCCAAGGAAGCAGGTTTTGTGAGCCATATATAAGAATGAGAGACCAGGTTTTAAATCTACTTCATTGATCCATCTATTCTTAAACTCCAGTATTAGATATTGGTCCTCAGCAGTAGTGGCTGTGGTATGCCACAACTATGCAACTAGGTCGTTTTAGGAGAAATTTTATTCCAGAATATAAAGTAGACCCAGAATAGACCAAACACTTCCTGTTCCTCTGGAATGGTGAGATCAAAACTGCAAATATGTCAGTTCCTGCCCTGCTTTTCTGGAGAGCACCAAATCCAAATAAAAGTTTGAATTTGTATTGCTAGTTCATTACCAAATATCTTGTGACACTGAATGACTATTCTCCATAAACAGATGTAAGTATATTGCAACATATTACTTTTATTTAAAGAAAAAACTCACTTTTGTTGTAAACATATATAGAAAGATTATTATATATGTTGGGTTTTTATATATAAGTATTTATTCATGTGTTTACAGATCATAGTATGCTGGCTCATTCTTATTGCATTGCCTGCCCCACAACTGAATTTTGACTAGATTTTTCTGCTTGAAGTTTTGAGCCGTAGATACTGGGATTCCATATGTATATAGCAGTCTGCCAATGCACAGTGAATTGTAAATTTAGGAATTTAATTAATGCATCAGGAAATTACAGGAAATATTTCATTAAAAAAAAAGTACTTTTAAGAACCATACCTTATCCACGTTATTTTACATTTTTGTGAAAATGGTGATTTGAGTATGAAAACACATAATTTGAACAGTTCAACTGCAAAAAGTCTATGACTTGAAAGATAGTCCTAAATTTATCAATAATATATAGATTCGTGGCAAAAAAATGGAGCAAAGTTAAAGACTACCTTGAAGAATCGTTATCACTTCTGTCTTATTTTTTATTACAAGGTCTCAAAGTGCTTATAAACATCATTTAAACCACACTTGTCTCCTCATCTACTTCAAATGAGTGAAATGAAGTTTAGAGAGATTAAGGGGTTTCTCTATAATAAGATAGTAAATCAGTGGAAGAGCTGAAAATAGAATTCAAGAGTTTGAATGAGAAGGCCATATTATGCAAAATATTCATAATGAAGTAAAAAATGTCTAAAATATCAAGGAGATTTTTTGTTATAGATATATAATTGGATCAAATCTAGTGAAAACAGCATTTACATACTTGTGGGAACAAAATTTGTCTTTGTGATGGAAGTATACAAATCACATTTAGGACAGTTTTCCTATAATAACATGCCTGTTTGTGGGTGAAAATAGATTCTTCAAAATTGTTTGTACATCAAAGAACAAGTCAGACTTTATGGTTTCATAGAACCATATCTATGTATGTGTACAGCAGTATATTTATATATACATATAGCAAATAAAATCATGTTGTTAAAGCTACAAATACAGGAAGAAAAACAGGTCTGAAAAATGTTACCAGATAATGACAATTTTCATGCAAAACTACACAAAATTGAAAAGGCAAATTTAATCCAGCTGTAATCCTGACTATGAACACAAAGTCAGAAACCAGGAAGATATATTATTTGAACTGAAAACTTATTTCAATTTTCAGATATATGAGCGATTGCTTTGTAATAGCTATGATTTCTCTCGAGAAAGAGCATTAGTTCTGCAAGTAATGGCAAGCAATGGCCAAAATTAAAGCAACAAGATATGTGTGGGATATTTATTGTTTTCTATACTGACAACAGCAAGATCCACTGAAACCTTTGGTGAACTTAAAACTAAGGTTTCAACATTTCACAAGGTTCATGATGTTTTTGTTCTTGGATGTTCATTTGGCTTTGTTATATCTGGCACTAGCTGGTGAACAACTAACAACATAGCACAGTGGTGACTACATGATGCTGTCTCTGTTCTCACTGTGAGATGGGCAAAAATTCCTATATTATGTGTCTTTAACAATTTGTTCAAGCGGTAGAGAAAAAATGTACTAACCTTGTCACACACTGACAACAACAAAAATAATATTCATCAAGAAATGTTTCTGTCTTGTTAGTTTTGGAAAGTTATCTGAGAAGTTAGATGTGTAAAGCAGACATCTTGGTGATTGTGTGGGCTTATCTCATAGAGGCCTCCCAGCGTCAGCTCAGCACCCAAGTGTCAATGACCTTAGCTGCAGATACTGGGCAAGGATTTCAGCATGTTGTATTGCAATTTCCCTTACACCTTGTCATTTCCATCTTTCACACATTTTGCTTGTTTCATATCTGAGTAAAATTTCAGCTTCCCAGGCAATTGCCAGCTGCTGCTGCAATATGGCTGGCACCTTCACCCTTATCCCACCACAGTCAATCAAAAGTTTTTCATTGATTTCATCAAGATCTGGATCAAGGTTTTTGTGAGGAGAAAAAAAAAAAAATTAATGTATGTGTCTAAAAGTACGTGGAAACATAAACTATATAATACATAAATACATATGTAGATGTGCAAATACACATATATGCACATGTACATAGATTTGTATACATTTGTACACACCTATTACACCTACACCTCCTGTTTCTATGTGTATGCGTGGTCAGGTTTTTTAGATGTCTTTCTAAGTCAGTCATATCAATAACTCATTCACCTCTCCCTGTGGAAATTTTCATTAACAGAAATGACATCAATGATTAAGAAAGTAGTATGATCCATCCAAATTTGTTTGTATTTTTATTTGATCTTCCTTAAAAAACCACAACTCTTGTTTTATGTAGTTGTCTATTTACTTGTCACTGTATTGTATTAAAAATATTTTATATCTTGGAAAGTTTAACTTTCAAATATCTAATATTCAGTAAATTTTTTTTTTTTTTAATGGGCTTCTTTTTGCAAGAGATGTTAACAAATTAATTATCACTAGATTCATTTTGATGACACCAATGTTCTTAAACAGCTGTAATAAGGTCTTAAAGTTCATCTTTTGTTGAGAAAATTCTCATGACAGTAGAAGAAACAGCTCATTAGTAGGATGATAGAGTAGGACAGTAAATGCAGTGTAAATTAGCAGTCATCTTTACTTTCAGATTGATATTAATTTTGTACCAGAGAAAATTATTCAATTGAGATTTATTTTATGCTGTGTTTTTTTATTTTCAGTTATGTATTTTAGTTAGATTTGAAGCAGACAAACCAAAGAGTTGCTGAGAGGCTGCAGTTAAAATATCCGGTAAATGTATTTAAATTCAAAGTGTCTTGCATCTTTTTTTGGCTTGCATTTTATCCTCCAGATAAATGCTAACCTTTTACGAGATTGTTATCATTGCCAGTAATTGTTAACAATAATATTGTTAATACTAATTAGCAAAAAAGCTCCTACACCCAGAGAAAAAAAATAGGCATAGTTAAAAATACAGGCGAGGTGCTTGTTAGGAAACTGATCAAACAAGCTTAATTATGACCCCCAGATAAAGGGACTGCCATTAAGCCATTAAATTATCACAGATAAGACAGACTCTCAGTCACTGTCTGATGATAAATCACCACTAACAACAGCAAGGAAATCAGAGCTTGAACTGCTAATCCTTTTGAGGTTTGTGATGAGCACCAGTTCCCCTACTGTTTTGCATCTATTTATATTGCACTCTGGACCCCCAAATGGCCTCTGCTTATCTGCAGCTCTAGATAATTTATGCCTATTGGTGTGTCACCTCACAGCAGAGGAGTTTTAGAAAATCTGATCCCTAGAAATGCTAATCCTCTGGAGATTACTGAACATAAATGAGTTTTGTGCAGTGATTTACTTTTGTTTATTGGTAGCAGAGATTAGCACTTTGTGATTGCCATTTCAGACAGCTGCTTAGTTTGGGAATAAAGTGATCATTTAATGTGCAGGATTTTCACATGTGAAGCTGCCCCGAGTATAGCAGTCAAAAGGCAAGATAGTAATTTTTATTGATATGTCATCTCTTAAAGAGATTTGTAAATATTTTTACTACATGAAAAGATGATCTTAAAGCCTCATTCTTTAGACCCTAATCCAGAAAAGAACCTACATTTCTATGTAATTTGAATAAGGTGGGTGATCACAGTATCTTTGATGGGATATTCTTGTACTTGTGTTCTAAGTGAGCTTTGCTGGATCAGACCCTCACAATGAGAGGCTCTCTGGTTTCGTTCAGCTATGATGGGTACTTTCTATGCTGAAACAGCTGCTGATGAGAAACCATATACGATTAGGAATTATACTAAAAAGCTTTTTCCCCATTGCAATGCTGTTGAACTGCTAAGAAATCTTATCTTTTCTCATTTGATGGGGTTATTTGGCTAGTAGTTAAGTGTGTGTGCTTAGTGCTACAGACTCTTCCTAAATGAATAACTACCAAACCCATCAAATTCAAACATGGCTATTAGTGTAGCATAATGAAGGCAGGAACTGCAGGCTCATAATGCTGCTGAAAATAAGTGGACTAAACACAGAGTTGCTAAGAGTTTCCCATTTCTTTTTTTCGTTGTTATACTCAGGTTCAATAATCAGATTGGGTGAGATCACACCAAGTCCTCTGATGATAACTGTTGGTGGCAGCTACTGAGATACAGTACTACGTGTCAGAGAGATAAGGAGAGGCAAGAAATTAAGTTGACCTTGAAATTTCATTACATTTCATTACCTAATAGCACCTGATATTTTTAATCTTGGTTACATTCTCCTTACCAAATCCATTCCCACTGGCAATCGTGATAAAAAAAAAAAAAGAAAGAAAAAAAAGAAAAGAGTTTCAGAACTTCTACACTGCTGTTTCCTTTGGGAATACTTCAGTATTCAGTATGCATATGAGAGAAGCCTGGGGGGAAGGAAATGGGGAAACTAGTGCCCCCATTTTCAAGGGTGAAAGAGGGACTTTTTCATTACTTTAAAGTACACATTATATAATTTTGTGGGTTTTTTTGTTTGAGTTTGTTTTGTTTGGGTTTTTTTCCTGGGGTGATGCAGTTAGTCAGTGATTCTGTTAATCTTCTCCAAAAGCATCAGAATGAGGGGGTGGAAAATAAAGGTGTTCTCAAAATAAAAGCAAAAGATGTACACAGAGACAGGTGAGCAAGAATGAAGATCACATCTCTTAGTGCTTGGGGTATTTTTGATTTCAGAAAATTACATCTTTATACACATTAAGGTTTCCGTGCAGTTTCAATTCAGATATCACACAAAGGGAAAGTTTTCCTTAAAAAGTTATTTAAGTCTGAACATGCCTCTAATTCCTTAGTGGAGAGGCAAAGGTAAGACCTTCTGACTGGCTTCTCTACATCTATTTCTGCATGTGTATTTGAATAGCTGTGTGCATCTATGGGTAGGAGGAGAAAATGTCTGGTAAACTTCGAGCAAGATCTTTTTAGCTTTTCCCAAGAATTTGGTCTAGATCTGACAAAAGATTTATGCACAATTTTGGTGATAACACAGGTATCTAAATCCATATTTTTCTTTTTTCTGTTCAGACATCAAAATGGATCTGCAGTTGATCATTGTACAGACAAAATATTCTAATGAATGGACTAGTATGACAATTACTACATTTTTATTTGATAGAAAGAGTTAACGCTAATATGTTGTACTAACTTTAGACTTAATTCAATTCATCTGTAAAAGTCTTCTCTTTTGCTTTGCTTCCCCATTGTTTCTGTAAGTTCTGCTTAAACTGTGCTTTCAACACATTAGAAAACACCACAGCACAAAGTTTTCAGCTGTTCCATATATTTTTTACAGGTTAATTGACAAATTCTTGACAATATGAATACAATAAAAAAATTGTAGATCTTAAATTGCCTGAAGAAATTTCTGCCAGGTCTAGTTATTGAGATACAATTTTGAAATGGTGCTATTTTTCTGGGGATAGTTACTTCAAGGGCGGATTACAGTGAGGTTTGAAACATTCTGTCCAAATTAGTATTAATTATGGTTGACAAGAGTTCATATTCTTTTTTTTTTCCCCCATTTTCACTTAGGTGAGATATTTAATCAAGCATATAACCGACTTCTTGTATATATTAGAAAGCACGCCTCCAAACTGACCATTTCAATTTGTTTTCCTTGATACTTCAGCTTTGATAAGAATTTCTGTCCACTGTTTAAAATTTCATTTGTAATATTAAAGTAGAGAGACTTCCCTGGCTACTCAGAAAAGTGCAGGCGTGTGCATGCATAAGAAAGCATAAAATAAATTAAGGCCCTAAATGTTAAAGAAAAGGCACCGATTTAGGCAGTTCCTTTTATTTGAAGTAATTAAAAAAAATATATATTTTTCTGCAGTTTGTAATAAAATGAGAATTCCCACATTTTGCAAATTTGTAAATCCTTTTTAAAAAAGTTAATTTCCATAAATGGTTTTGAGTTAAATTCACGTTTTTTGAAACCTTGGTGCAAAGTTTTGGTACAGAAAAAGTTTTGTTTTTTACAAAAGTAGAGAAGATTTTTTTTCCTTTAAATAATCAATCATTTCTCACTTCCTAAAATCTGAGGACTTACATTAGAGTAGAGCATTGAACCCAATCCATCTTTCAATAATGTATGTATAGTTTATGTTCAAAATGCAACTAAAAAGACATAATATTAATGAATGAACCTGAGACCAACAACCAATGAAGTGATTCAAGAGTAAGTCCAAGTGAAGGTAAGAGGACTAGACACTGTACTGAAAATGGTTCACTCACTTCCTGCCATTTTTACTCAATATCTGTCAATTAAAAAGGAGAACCCATTTAAGTTATGATCAGCAATCAAAAAAACCCAAAACTGAAGCAATGGAGAGTCTGGGCCAACATGTATGTATAATAAACTGAGAAAATAAGAAATTAATTATAAATGTAGGAATTAGTTTATATCAATACAGATACTTAGATGTAGATAATAGCGTTAGCAGCCATTCAGGGCTTATTAATTTTAATGCATTGCATGACAATTTGATTTGATATTTTGTTGAGTCTCTCAATTTTTGGTTTATTAGTTCCCAAAGTTCTACTGATTCAGAGAAAGATTTACAGGCATCTGTGTTGTGATGGAACAGATGGAAATTCACAACACTTTCTCCGGGATCATCACAAAATTCCTCTGACAGCTATTTCTCTTTTGTCACCAGCCAGCTGAGTATAGCTACAGCTTTTGAAAGAATTACTTTTATAACTACAGAAAAATAAACACAATACTACGTATTTCTGGGTTTTTTAGGGTTTTTTTTTAAATATAGACAAGTGGAGATGTTTCTGCTAAATAAATAAGTGAATAAATAAGCACTCCATTCCTCATCTCAAATATTCAAGACGCAACTCGGCTTGAGAAACGCTAAATGTCAATCATCACCCACTTATATCGCCCACTTGTTTCCCCCACTATGTAAGAATTCTGGTATGTTATGAATACTAATAACTCATAGGGTCTACTCACCTGTCTACAATTACATACTCCTAGTATTCACAAGAGGTAATATGGGTCATGACATAATCCTTGTGCAGTCAGAGAATAGGTTTTTGAGAATTACTAAAGTGCTGTTTCAGTGAAGTTAAGACACAAGACCAACAGAAAGATTCTTTTTTCACGCAAGCAAATGTAATCAATTTGCTAAGTCAGTTTGCACTGACAGGGTAGTTCCCCAAAATCCACTCAGTTCTTGCCTAAACCTGAAAATTCAATATTCACTGGGATAGGGAGAAAGAGGGGGACTGGTACCTCAGCGTTGTAGTTTGATGCTAGAGCTCACTGCAGGGATTAGTGGGATAAACAAGAGGAACAGCTACTATGGGATTGACCCCAAGTCTCGCCTTGCAACACTCTGCAATCTGATGAGGAAGGTAGTGTTGAGAAAGATACCAATATCTGCATACCATGAAGTTCCTTCATTTCACCCATTTGGCTTTTCTAGAGTTTGCTTATCCTGTTCCCTGCTCGGTGTGCCAGAGCTGGAGGAGGCTGTTGCTAAATACTCAGATGTTCTCTTTTGGTGTGGAGGGATGTGACTAATCTGGGTTTATAGCTTCTGTAAGGAGACAGGACATCTGAAAGGCTAAAGGCTACTCCTAAATGCACTTTATGGATCTAGTCTTTAGCAATTTTTCACTCGGAAGGTTGTATAACCAATCTGTCAGAACCAGTAGGCAATGAGAAGGTCTAAATTTTTCTTATAAAGTTTCCAATTAGCAAAACATAAATGGCAATAGTTTGAAGGCCTCCCTCCCCCATCCTGAAAGATGCAGAAATGAATTATAGCAACTGAGCACTTAAGTGTGTGCAAAGCTTCTTGGATTGAGGCATGAATTAAAACAAAGGATTTAAGCAAAAGTACTTTTATTAGTAGTAAAAGGAAATGTGATAACTTAAGAACTGTCAGATGAGAAAGTGTGATACAAAATGATTTCTAAAAGTTAATTCAGAAGCTGCCTGTAAGGAACTACAAAATGATTTCACAATTTTGAATGCCAATGGCAATAAAGCAGTGATGAAATTTGATAAAGCAGAAAGAAACGCGCAAGGGAAAAATAACTCTAACTATACATACACAGGCAGGGACTACAAATTAACTATTGTTTGAGTTGAAAAAAAATAATGAATTAATATTAGACAGCTTTCTGAAAACATCAAGTCAAGCACTCAGTCTCAAGTAAAAATGTGAAACAGGATATTTGAATGATTAAGAAAGAAACTGTAAACAAAATAGAAAACATATATATATATATATCACTGTATAAATACATCATACACTCTTATGTTGAATAATTCATGCAGCCCTGGTCATTCTATTTCAGAAGAAAGAAGGGCAAGACAGAGAGAGAAAGAGACAGAAGGAGAAAGTAAATTCACAGGATCTAGGACAAATTCAGACTACTAAACATAGTGCACCCCTTGATTTAGGAAGCATTGGAACTGTACATATTGGATACAGAGCCCTGAAGATGGCTGGAAGTCAACAGCTGAAGGTGTCCCTAATCTGCAGGGGTCTGTGGAGGCCTTACAACAATGGGACTGTGACCCTAACCAAGGCAGGGCCTCTGCCACGTACACAGGGCTATGTAGACTTGTGGTTTGAGTCAGTGCAGCTGTTCATACTCTATGCACAACCAAGTGTCTTCTTGGAAAAGTGAATAGATAACAATAGAAAAGGATTGTCAGGAAAAGTATAGGCAATGTGAAAAAAAAAAAAATACAGGCAAAATAACCGTGCTGTCCTTTACTCTCAGGATATATTATACTACTCTTTTTCAAGCTTTTTCAATTAACATCACATAACTACTGAGGTAGCTGGTATTAAATCCCTTCCCATATTCTACATCCAGTTCAGTGTCTGAACTCAAAAGGTAGTTTTCAGATGTTATGCCACCTTTCCCAACTGAAATTATCTTTCTTTTTTGTTTGTTTGGTTGGTCGGTTTGTTGTTGTTCATCTGGTGGGAAGGTGCACATAGCAGAATCTTCTCTCAGGGCCAAAAGATAGGTACACACATCATCCACATCCCACCTTCCTGCTATCACACCAGAAGCAGGGGCAAAATTATGCAAAATCTTGAGTTTGGCTAAATACAATTAGCAGAAATGTTAACTATGTTTTGATATTGCTTTTTGCTTAGTCTATTATTGCAAAAAAATTGCATGCAACTGAGTTAACAGGGCTCTTCCAGATATGTAAAAATGGTAAGTAAAAAGTTCAGTATTACAGGGAGGTACTGTGACAATGCTTTGAGATCTCTTCTGTTTAATAACACGTGATCTGTTATGCAATTTTGAGCTACATTTGATTTTAAGAGGGAATTAAATAGGGAAAATTATGTAAGTTAAAACCATAGCTTTATGATTTAAATCTAGCACTATCTATCTCAATATAGGTGGAGAGAAATTACTGAGGTGGGGCTGATTCTTCAAGCCCTGCTGAGCATTGTGTTAAGTCTCTATATCTGGTATGGTAGTTAATAGCTGAAGTTTCTGTATTGACAGAGTTGGTCCTGTAAACCTCATTGCTAAAATGGTACCCTGAGAGTTTAATTAACTTAAGCAAAGTTCAGATTGCAGAAAATTAAAAAAAAAAAAAAAAAGTACTTGGACATTGCTGCTATCTGAGAAACCAGTAAGTCATCATTTACCAAAATCCTCAAGCAAACGATGGACAACCCAACCGGCTAAGGAATTTAGGTAATATTTCAGCTATGACTTTCAATTGTGTCCTCCTCTACCTAGATAAATTATTTGAACCCTATCCAGAGTCACCAAGATGTTCTTAACTGAGGCCGTTGTCTCCACTAGACAATACTTAAATCACTCCACTGCTAGGAGACTAAAAATGGGCATCATATTGATAAGATGTCACAACAACTAATTTGATATCACTCTGGTGTACATTCAAGATGAATGACTCATGCAAAGCTCTGTTACCCTGAAGGAGAAGAAAAATTTATCCAATGCTGTCCTCTAAAACTTATAAGAAAAAGTACAATGGGTAAGTACCTATAGTACCCTAAACATCAATACTTTGTGGCCAGAAGTACCAAGCAAAAAGTGTATATATATGCCAAATAGAATACTCCTTTACCAGCAGTAGTATCTCAACTGTCATACCAATACATCTCCCAAGCTATAGCTATGTCTAGAAATAGTTTCACTGGAGATAGAAAGATCTGAGCCTTTCCAGTGTGCTTTCCGATAAACTTTCCCAGGCAAAATGGAATAGCTGTGAGAAGGATTTAAATGGAGACATAGTCTGCAGCAAAGATGTGACTTCCTGTAAGCAGATCTAGTTAATAATTCTTAAAGAATTTGGCAAACTGCCTTTTCTCAGGGAGACATAGAAACTGGTTTTGCTCTTTGCAGCCTAATCATTAGACATGTCTGCTCACCGAAGCAGAGGAGAAGGAAGTGAGGAAGAGATTAGACTGGCCACTTTGCAGCTTTCTTACTCCTGAGGAATTCTTACCTTGGAAATCAGTGTAGTTTAAAATGTCTGACAGAATGAAAATGGCAATTTTTCAGTTTCCTTCTAAAAACAACATCAATTTTCTAGAAGAAAATTTAAAACGCCAACCCAATATAATTTAAATAATTCCAAATTGCATCAGAAAATTTAATGAAAAGTTTTTGGTTTTTTTCCAAATGAACAGAATTCACCTTATATTTTTCTGTATTACTGAAATGGCCGCTTTCAGTCTTAAAAGAAACTGCTCAAATATTTTTCTTCCTTGTTTCCATTTCACTGTGAATGTCATAATTTCTGCTTCTTTCTGATCTAGAATGAAAGGACATTTTTAAAATGTCCTGGATTAGCTGGAGTTTTATAATTTTGCTGAGCATTTCTCAGCAAGGCCTATTTGCAAGCAGTGGCAAAGACTCCCATTGATTTGTCTGCATGAGAAAAGCTAACAGGATGCTTTCTGATGCTTGCTACCAGCAGCAGCATCGGTAGGAGTAAATCTGTATCATCCCAGTTTAAACTTCTTCCCCAGCAGGGTCTTTGGAAAATTTTTGATTTAACTGCTTCTCCTTCTCCTTTGCTCTTCTATATACATGTTTTGTGTGTAAGAGGGGAGCTAGAAAGAAGATGGGGAAGCAGGGTTATATTAGTGTGAGGAGCTTCCAGGGCAGGCTTCCAGGGCAGCTTTGCTGGCTCTTCTCTCCCTAGCAGCATCGCCATGTCCTGCTTCGCCATCCTCCTGAAATCATCATGCTCTTCAGATGTGGTCTTTCATTCTTGGCATTAGTCATAATCCTCAGTTTGTCAGATGTGTGTTCTGGCCTCTCCCATACACCTCTGTTTACTCTTCCTCCTGTTGCCAGTCTGTTCCTCCCTTCTTCTCCATTCCTTTCCAAGCTTCTTTTCTACATTTCCATTCTCTAATCCCAACTACAGTCCTTATGCGCTTTAAAAAAATGCCTCATAGCGTTCACTGTGCCTCCAAACCAATCTCATGATCTTATGGTTATAACTCTTGTTTTGCTTCCCCTTCCTGCTTCCTTTGTTTCCTGCCATTATGCCATTTCTATTCAGGCTGTCATCTCTTCTGGAAAGGGATTTTTCTTGTTCTCTGTTTTGCAAAGCACCTGGCATGTTTTTGATTCTGTCAAACAAATAATAACAACAGATATGAAATTGGCAGTGCAGCAGAATCCTGATATCAGGAAGTAATAGAGGCAAATTACACTATCATTGTCATTGCCATGGATATACCACTACTCGACAAAAATTCTCATTGACTAGCTAGGTAAACATCAATAAACGCAAAGATTCCCAAGCGAACACCTCAGACATGAAGGAAATGTAGTTGTGTTTCACGTTGGATCTCAATGAACCACGGGGTTATACTTGACAATTTCAGTATTGGAAATAAAGGAAATAAATGAATGAGGTGTAGTTTTTCAGATGGGTGTTTGGATAGAAAATTAAGGACTGGGAGAAGATGTAAGGCAACTTTTTAAAACAAGAAATCAGGAAAAGGGTGGAATGGGTGTGTTCAATTTAAACTCTGCTTAATTAAAAAAGCATACACATGGTAGGGAGATTCTAGCATGTAAGCTAATAGACTCTAGCCTTGCTGATATTATCAGAAGCTCTCATTGCTGAAGAATCTTATAATACATTTTACTGACTTGTCTCAGTTGTTACGTGATATTAGGCACCGCAAGACAATGTTTATGTTACTTGTGTTGCCAAAAAAACCCACAACCCAGAGTGTAAAAAAGAAAAAGGAAAGAAAAAGATGTGGATTTTACTGTACATTTAGTGACAGGCAAGCCTGAAATCTCTAAAACAATACAGCTTTAGGACTAATGGATGTAGGCCAGGACTGGATCGAAATTATTTTACATATGGTTAGAACTCTCTTAACTAAATTATTTCAAAATTCTTGAGAGAAAAGCAATTTATTATAAATGTTGAGACAAGCCAAAGTAGCATTAATACTAAAGAAAAATAAACCAGCAGAGGAATGTCCCCCTGCCATACCAACCAATATTCTTACAGCTGATTCCTAAGCAGTATCTGTCATTCCAGCACATGGATTAGATTATTTAACAGCGTGAATCAAAGGGAACATACTCATTCAAGAGAAGAGCATTATTAATACATTGTAGCATGCCATACATCTCTGTCACCAAACTGGACAAAATGGGAGCAGATGTTTTATGATAAGCTGAGAAGAAGATCTGACAATATTAATAGCCATAACGTCTGAGATTTAAAAAAAACAAAAAAGCTAAAGGAAGCGATCTGATGGAGGGACAGAATGTTTTTTTATTTTTTCTGTCTGTAGTATAGTGTCTTAGGCACTAATTTTAAATGAAGGGAGGGTATTAACTAAGCTCAACCTCACTTCTATTAGGTTTTTTTTGCACCTGTCCTTTGAAACCCTAGTAGTAAAAGGAATGCATGAGAAAAGAATGCAGCAAAAAGGACCTCTGAGGAGAAACCCTTTCCAAAAGAAAGACTTTTTGACTCTGGTAGTTTCTTTTTACTATTTTGAAGGCAAGTAAGTCTTTGAATTGGTAAATTGATGTGTGAATTTATTCATAGCTAAAGGCAAATGGTAGTCACAAGTAGCACTTAGGTGCATGGGTATTTAAAACCTCAGGTTACATTTATATTGGCTCTGTCTCTAAGGATATTTGGTCAGCACCAGGACGGTCTCCAGATCAAGAGATCCATGAGATGGTGTATGTATACCCTGGACTGTGCATGGTTTTAGTCTGGTCTGCACCTGGTTCTCACTGCTAAGTACTGATTTCACCAGAGCAGAGACCAGGTGCAGGCAAACAAGTATGAAACATCAACAAGCAAGAGATGAAGATCCCTGTGTGACACATGGCAAATCAATTTGATAATTTTCTTGCATCTGTATGACCTACCTATTCATTATCATAATGCTTAATTTCTAGCTGCCCTGCTGTCCAATGTCATTCCAGACCTGAATTAGATAGTCTGTCTCAATGGAATGAGACAGAAACCTAAAATGGTTTGGAGAAAATGAAAGCCAGCCAAAGACAGTGGATAAACTGTTTGAGGTGGTAATAGGGCTTCATTTCTTGGATAGGATATCTTTATGGGTGGATTTAGTACTCTGATGCACGCCAAGGACACACCTGTAGTCAAAAATGGGACAAAACTATCATGCACACACACAAGTTACCACACACACTGTAACTTCCACAGAAAGGAAACTTAATGAGAACTTGGTCTCAGAGGCTGTGCCACCATGCAATAAATATGGATGAGTCCTAAGGAAACTATTTTCAGGCATTCATAGCCCCAAACCTTCTCTGAAAGGAGATACCTAAATTCATCCTTTCATCAAGAAAGATATTTAAAAGAAGAATTGAAGGAACATATGCATTTTATCTAACAGTTGAGCAGTGGTAGAATGATACGGGAAAGGGAGGTGCCTGCAGATCAAGATATTAGCTCTTCTGGGACATGACAGACCACTCAGCTTCTTCCATGAAAAATCTCAGTTTTACTCAGAGCAACAGAACAACATGGTATAAGCACTAATTTCAGAGTAAGAAGAAGATTTCTGGAATGGAAAGGTGCTCCAGGAAAGGAAGAGACTGTACAGAGCAGGAAGGAAATTTGGAGGCAATTTTGGCTCTTCCCAAGCAAGCTGCTGCCGCTCAAAATGTTTGGCAATACATGAATACCTATAGACTCTCTCCCTTCCCACACAGAGGTTAAAGCTATCATGTTGGTTTCATAATACCTTCCCATATCCCAAAGCTGTAGAGTCAGTCTTACTCTTTCTATGCATATGTAAAATTTCTGTGTGTTCTCAGAAAAGAAGTGAGCCATTCATCAAATCACAAAAAAATCAGGTGAAACCTCCTGGAAAGAGAGGTAAAATGATGCTAGACAGGTGTTACATTTCCACCAGCTATGTATCTTGACCTATGGGTAGTGACAATTCAGTTGTCAATAAGCACGAGTCAGTCTGCTGGCTTGTTCTGGCATTTATGCTAGACAAAGAGAGAGAGTGAGCTCAGTAACAGCTGGACATCACCATCGTGAGATACCTCCATCCTTTCAGCAAATAGTTTCTAACAATTTACATCACATTCCCATGTTTACTGATGTTCACTAAGCTTAACTAAAACACCTTAAATACAAACCCAATACCAATACCAGAATAGAACTTACGGTTCTACAAAATATGATATTCTGTTACGCAAAAGTATGCTGTGATGGCTCAATGACAGACATGAAGATGCATAGCTGTATGCTAAGAAATGTGATTTCTGTTTCTCTGGTACCTAAAGTGAAGCACTGCTAATTTAGACCTGAAAATTCAACGTTAAATATCATGCAACTACTTGTCAAAGCATTATGAACTATATAATGTGCAGTCCTCTAGGATTTTAAATGTAAATATCTTGACAGCATCTGATGATTAAAAAAAAAAAAAAAAAAAAGATAAATTCAGTTTTACACAATTCTATTTTAAAAAAGAAGTCTAAAACCGGTATTATCTGCTTTGAAGGCTGACTTTATACGAATTTATTTCTTTTCCATAATTATTAAGATACTTTCCTATACTGAATCAAACAATATATCTAGGGGATATTATTTTCTTTTAATTATTTTTTTTCAGAAAATAATTCAGAAGCAGATAACCCAGGCAAAGCATTAGTTTCCATATGATTTTCCTTAATCCATCTATATTAATTTCAAAAAATCTATATGACATAGGTTTATAATAGTATAAAAAAATGAGAAGATACTTTCCCCACATTCATTATGGGGCTATAGTCACGGAAGGAAACTCTTTCCTCCCACTAGCCCTGAAATTGTCCCCTCACTAGGTGTTTAAATTTCTGTCATTCAGCTTCCTCTTAAATTGTGCTGCCAACAGAAAGATTTGGATAATAGTTTAAATATACTCCATTAGCTTGTATCATTGGTGTTCCTGGGCAGTTCATATGTAAGCCTGGCTGACTCAGTTGTTCTGTGCTTGACACACCCTTTCGCCATACACACACACACCCCTTTGCTTTGTGTTCACTAATGGTTCCTGCACTTAAGAGTGCAGATCACTTGGAGTGATCCATAGTTTTTGGGTCATAGATAGACTTCCTGCTTCATGGTCATCTTCTGCTTACCCCCCAGTGAAACCCTGGTGTTGTTAACTGCAAAAGATAGTTTCCCTTCTTCTCATGGATGGGGAAATATCTCCCAAAACACAAAGGAATTTCTGTACTAGGAAACAAACATGGACATCTGCAGAAGGACTCTCTTTACTGAGAGGGTGGTCAGGCACTGGAACAGGCTCCCCAGGGAAGTGGTCACAGCACCGAGTTTGGCTGAACTCAAGAAGCATCTGGACAATGCACTGAGTCACATGTTCTGACTTGGCTGGCCCTGTGTGGAGCCAGGAGTTGGACTCCATGATCCTTATGGGTCCCTTCCAACTCTGGATATTCTGTGATTCTATGACTTTGGTCTTGTGATATTCAAGGAACTACTGCAAGAAAGGTACTGTCTGGGAGATATCCCCAGTGTTAGGCATGCAGTTTGATGAGATAGGTGGCAGCTTGTGACTGAGATTTGCAACAGACAGCATGGTCTATCTGTGATGCTTTTGCTACCAAGAAGGAAACACCAACTTGTCTCCTGCACAAGTTTAGGCAATGTGGACATTGAGATAATTATTCCTCTTGAAAAGAGCACTATGAAGATAGGCTTGAAAGCTTTTTTTTCCTCTTTCCCTTCCCTTCTTCCAGTTCTCAGCAGCAGATGAACTGGAGTGTGTAAGGAAGCTATATAGTAGGGTGCAACCTTTCTCTGCACACCAACAGTCACTTTTCATGGTATTGAGGCCTAGTAATATTAAAGGAAAATCCTCATTAGGAAACCCTCTCAGTGCCCTCCTGGTCTAATTTCTTTCTATAGGCATATTGGCCTGGATTTGAATTTAACCCTTCTTCAGCAGCCCATGAGCGTACAAACACTGGCTACTAGGGAAGAAGACATTGCTATTTTGTATAGAGGGCTGAGGGCAAAGGCTCACACCACAAAGATCCTGCAGGAGAAATACAAAGATTGCCAAAAGCCATCCACAGGACCAGCACTGCCTCTCAGCCTTTCCTTTCCCACCCAGAGAGTCCCTTCACTCCACTCAACTCCATTCTCCTTTTCTATTGTCTGCACCCATCATACTTTTCCACTGTCCCCATATTAAAAAAAAAAAAAGTGCTGCCAAGATGAAACAATAAAGGATTAAGACTTGGTCTAATTCTGCAATAGAATTTGATTTTTATTTGTTTATTCTTATAAATAGATTTTCATGACCTAGTTTCAGTGGCAGGATATCTGCTACCCAACAAACTCCATACTTTGGTAAGGGGAGTGTTTTACAGAGTGTGAGAACTGCACACACAGACTTCCCATTGACCAACCTCTTTCTGAATGAAATCCTAACCATCCCTTAGAACCTGGCATTTCTGAGTGGCCTTCAGGAGCTATCTGGATGATTTCACTAAATTTATTTCCAGGCAAATCAGATTTCTTATGCAATTTACTATGTGCAACCTCAGTGGGAGAACATTGAATTTATGACTATGTCTGAAAAGAACATCCTGCAGAGAACCAATCTGAGATTTCTGCACCTTTTTCACTCATGCATTTCACACATGCATTCTTGGCATAGAATGGTCGGTCCCTGAGGAAAGGAAACTGAAACATGTTTACCATCAGACATCTTAAAAGATGGACATGCAGCCCTTCAGGAAAGCCAGTGGAAACTGGCATAGTAAAACATGTTGAATGACAGTCAAGAAATTGCCTGTGTAACATTTCTACGAACATGAAATGCAAGGGATCAACGTGGATGCATTCTATCTGTCATTCTTCAGTCTAGCCTCTTTCAAGCCAGATTTGGTTGTCCCAGTAAAAGTAATAGGTGATTTTTCCTCTCAGTGAAAAGTCATCTTTAGATCAGGAGGTTTGTTTCTAAATGTAAGAGATAAACTCATGTTTTTCTTAGTAATTCTAAAGAAATACTCAGAAGATAATTTCTATTGCACTTGATAGACCTTACAGACTCCTCAGTGTTCCTTTGGGTGGTTTTGGGGTTTTTTTTAGCATAAAAGAGGAAGTTACGGACTTGGGGCTATGATGTCTGTTCTACAACTGACTGGAAATACTCAGAAACATGGAACTCTATCAGGCATAGCTATGGCTTAAGCACTGTGCTATTCAAAGTTATCTATATTGTGATTCATCAGATGACCTCTAAATTGTAGTTTTTCATTATTAGTATTATTATTATCAGAACAGTTCTACGATTGGTTATTTGGTTCAATTAAACACAGAAGCCTTGGTGCATGGATGAATAGATTTTCTGTTCCTGATTTAGCTCTTCTGGCACTAGGCATTATGTCTTGTTTTGTCCAAGATTCATTTGGCTGGCTACACAAGTTTTGCATGGCTGTATTGCGTCTTTTTTCACAGTCTATCAAGACATCAACTCTTTTTTGACTCGTGGTTCTTTTTTGGTCATTCTAATTAGACATTAATTTCGCCCAATTTGTATAGCATCAGTGCTAAAATCTGCTATCATTACCCTAGACTTAAAAAAACTACTCTAAAACCTTCTGAGAGTAAATATCATCAGAGTTCATGTTTTATTTTCAGGCTTTTAATGTAAAATTCTCCTTTATGTCTCTTTCAAGTCTGCTTGAATGAGCTGTGTATTACCAGTTGCTTTCCCATCTGTCTCAATTTAGTCTCTTTGACAAATTCCAATCTGGCCTGAGGAAAAATCAGAGTACTGAAACCACTCCATATTAGATTATTAGGTATATTTTATTAACGGTGCCTCTTTACTTAAACAAAAAATCTCGACACTCCTTAACTCCTCTGCCCTATGACTTAAGACTCAGACATCCTGAACGGCTTCATAGGCCTGTCTTTCCATTCCCTTCCTCTGTCTTTTCACCAGGGAAAAAAGGTGAGGGTTTTCCTCTTTAACTTGTATCCTTTCATAATCTAGCTGGGCATAATTTACACAGTCTGGAGAGCATATAAACCGCACAATTCCTTTCACTTGCAAACTGCCTATCCCTTACCTACCCTGAAAGTGTACTGAGAATTTCATGAATATTATAGACATGGTAATTTTGTCCCTTAGCCTCTCCCAACAGATTTTACTCTAAATACACGTTAAAACACCTAACTTAAAAATTTCAGAAAACCCCACAAACCTAGCTTGCATTCTGCCCCTACTCTTCTGTCAGGATATTGCAGATTTTATGACTATGGTTGAATCTTTTCTGTTTTTAAAATTCCTCTATGGAATGTTTTATAAAAATGGTGAGCCCAGTCATACTTTGGGTTTCACAGGTCATTTGTTGGATTGGGTTTTTCTTTATTCTTATGGCTTTTTTTCCCAAATTTTGCAATCCCTTTACCTTACCCAACTCTTTTTGAAGGAAATTTAATTACAGAACTGCCTATTCCCAAGTAAATAGAAGACTGCATTATGCAAACAATAAAGATCTCTGCCTAAAAGTAATTGTTGGCTACGTTTGACAACCCTTAAGGGAACAGGAGAGAAAATACAGGCTGCTGCCCAGAATTTCTCGTTTCACTAGAAATTAGTTTGAGGCTAAGACTTTCGAGTAGTCTTGCGAATCCCAAATCTACCATCTGCAAGTCCATTCCATTCCAAGTTAGTGGGAGGTAAAAAAAAAAAGAAAGCTTCTTTCTATGTATCAGTTAATTCATCAGAAGTACAATCCTAACAGGTCCCGTACATGCAGAAGCTCTGCTGCGCTAGTTGCTTAGCAAATCACAACACCAACTCCCTGGATACTCATGCATCACCTGCTGCCAGAATTGTACTTTTTTCTTAAACTGGGCTCGTCATCCTGCCTGGGAAGCGTTCTCCTCTGCAAGCACCCCGAATGTCACTTGTTTAAAATAAAACAAACAAACAAACTGAAACCGCCAAAACCCAAATGCATATCATGAGTGCATTGATTTCTATCTGCATGCGGGGAAGTAATGCATTAAGGATGTGTTAGCTCTAACATGTCACATACAGATACTTTTAAAAGGTGAAACAACCTCTTTTTTTTTGGCTGAGTTGGCCTTCACTCCTTGCACACAGCCAATGGACTGCTTTGCAACCATTACTGGGCAACAGAATGCTACCTGAACCCACCCTTGTGTCAGGGTGTCTCGGCATCACTTGGTATTATGGCTGTAGTGACATGATCACCGTCTCAGTAATAACCCGAAAGTCATATGTCATATAATTTATATCATTCTCAAAATTGCTACATATGAATTCTTTAGAAAGTTAAGGACAAATTATTTTTTTTTTTATTTCAACTACTAACCAATAAATGTAAAAAAATATCAACAACAAAACAAAAATAAACCCCTTCATCCCCCACATTAAAGCAATAGATTTTTGTAACATTCAAAACAGTGGAAACTATTTACCGTATATTACTATTAGTGGAGAAAAGCAAATTTAATTTAAAATCATATTTTCAAACTCCCTCAGTGGATGCCAGATAACTCCAGCTTAAACAAATATAAAAAACTCATTTTAAATGGAGAATAATACAGACAGAGCTCAGTTATTGAGATATTAAGGGCAACATTCAATTTGAGATACATTTAAGCATCTTTGCCTCCTGGAGATTTTTACATGACAAGGCTTTAGATAAACACGGTTTTGCAAACAGCAACTATCATATCTGATCACATAACCTCTGGACTGAAGCAGTATGTCAGCAAGTATTTTTGATTATTCCAAATAGTAAATAACTGTAATTTACTAGGCAGATCTTCCTCAGAACAATCACAATTTTTTTTCAAGAATTAATACCCATACACAAAAAGTATTTAGATGATCTGTTACAAATCTCTGAATTAAAACAAATAAACAAACAAAAACCCACCCACCTCTCTCTGTGATAAAGCCCAGTTTAAATACATTTTGGAACATACTAGTAGTGGAGAAGCTGCCTTTCTACAACACTCATCTTGTGGGGGAAACTGTAGTAGTCAAGGACATACAGCGTAGGAATCATCTCACCTAACTTTAACTACCTAGACATAAGACACCTAATTTAAGCTAATCATCTGGGTTCCCTCTACAGGTAATGGAGATAAGCATTCCCAGAGGGAGAGTCATCCTGCTTGTCTTAGGCATCTATCTTTTAGATGCTTGTAGATGGATAAAGTCAAGAACAGTCTCACTGCTAACTGACAGCCTGATAATCTGTCTTTAATGATGCACAATTTCCAACTTCAATGAAATTAAGCCAGAACTGTGATAATTCATTGTTTTGTCATTTAGCCTTTAATTTTCCCTCTGACCCAATTTTTTCTTCAGTTCCTCCCACAAAAATCGACTTTCTCTGGCAATTTATTTTTCTTGCACTGGACTATATTTTCCTGGAACCTGGAGAACTGCAACCAATGTCGATATGTTGCTGCTCCACAAATCCATTTACATGCATGTGTTCTAAATTGTAGTAATGTTCTGAACAGATAGATACGACAGGAGTATTGATAGCAATTGTGCTTTCTACTGTGGGTCTACTCTACCACTTTCAAATCTGTAAAAATCTGTGGCAACATTAAGGCAGTCAAGGTATATATAGATGAATGCTAAAATATATTTACTATTCAAAGAAGATGGCTTAAATTAAATAAGGAAAATAAGGAAGAAATCCCATTAGGACCCTCACTTTTACATGTATGAGCCCAGGTCACCACACATGGTCGGAGGCCTCTGTGCTTCAGAACACTGAACAAGTCCTAAAGGTGAAGCCTGGCCTGAACTCTCTTGCATTTAGGGTTTGTGGGTTCTCAGCAACTGCTGCGTCGCACCTTTAATCACCAAGCCCTTAGAAGCAACAGCCGAGATTTATAAGGAAGCAGGTGTCTGAACTTAGGACTCCTAAAGTCATAGCTGGGTGCCTAAAGCAGCAGCAAAACTGACAAGCACCCTGCGCGGTTGCCCACAGATGCTCACCACAGTAGTGAGGCACTTAGCATTTGTTATAACACAAAATGGATGTTTCTTAATTAAGAGTGTTCCAATGGCTACTCGAGGTGCCTTGGCCGAGTGCTTGCGTGCACTAATTTCAATGTTGGGCATGCAGTCTACTCTCTGCCTTACGTCTACAGCATTTCTAGAAAATTAATTTTAATAGTTAAAAAACATCTTGAGCTGCATACATGAAAATAACTCCATTTCTACGGAATGACAATCTAATACGAAATAAGAATATTCACCTTTTTTTTCTTACTCTGCCCAAATCCAGGCAATAAATTAGGCTTCTCAGCATGACTGTAAAGTGCTGTGAATTGTATAAACAATCATATATGGACACTGAAAAATAACCCTTATGCACATTGCATTATAGTTCCAAAAATATATTTACAGTCTATTACAAAGATTACAAATGGAAGTGTCTATGTAACGGGATTATGCTAGTTAAAAGCTTTTTACAGATTTTTCTTCAACAAAGGCAGGGGGGACAAAAAATTAGTATAACCAAACTGATTTTTCTAATGAAACAAAATAAATAAAATGACAAATATAACACTGTACAGTGATCTAAAAATGGGGAGAAAAAAGGAGAGGGAACATGATGCATTTAAGTTTTTGATAACTATCTTTGGTCCTAAATGTGGGAAAACACATTATGTAGCACTGAATATACATGTTTGTTTGTGATGCTCTGGAAGTAAAATAGAAAAATATAGTGCATTTTCAATGTATTCAGAGCTCACTACACATAAATGTGTGTACAAAACAAGACAGTATAAATAAAATTTACAAGTTTTACAAAGGAACATTTACAGGGTTTTTCTTTTGTTTTTATTTTTTTTGTGTGGATGCCCACATAATCAAACAAGACCAATTTATGACTGATCCCTGGGATCTTTCTCTATCAAAATCAATAGAAGCAGCCCAATTCTCTTTGGAAGTACAGCATTGTGTTGCTGGGGTAGTTCACAATTTTCAGATTTCTTTTTTTTAAAGCATTTCTCTCTGGTTCATACACATTCCTGCAACATCTGTAAAGACACCTTTTCATTATTGCTTGTGGTAGGTAAATATTTCAATCAAACAAAATTAATATGTAAGTAAATGGTGTAAAAAAGATACTCCATTGAGCAACTACTCTTGCATCTGTGTTCCTGTTGAGTGACTGCTGTGTTTGTGTGAGCACGCACACACATTTGTTCAGAGCAGCAAAAGCCTGTAAAAAACTTGAAAATTTTGAACTGCCCCTTGCTTCATGCTCTATAGTTCTCATATAAAATCTATGTCCTTTTTCTGACAGCTGGACTGCGTGACAGCTTAAACTCATATAAAATATATGCCAGCTATTTCTTTCAGATTTGCTAATGCAGAGTATTGGAAAAAAAATGCGATGTGCTCAGATTAAATGGTTTAGGTAACACTGGAGAACTGCACCCGTGTTCTGAGACACTCCTACAATCACTCGTCCATTCAATGCCGTGTCTCAGCAGGTTTACAGTTTTAGATCTACTTAGAATATATCTCACTTTAACTCTAGTCCATTAAAACCATCTTGCAAACAATTTGCTAAAAGTGCCTAGAACTACTTAGGGGTCATTATTGCTTTTCTTTTTTCTTTTTATTTTTTTTTCTTTTATTTTCTTTTAAAAGATAGTATATGTGTAACCTTAAAAAAATTCTTTAAAAAATATCAGAGCTCTTGGCAACTTGCATTTTCCTGACTCCCTGCCAATTAGCTAGCCATGTCAATACGGTGCTGATTTAACAAAAGTAAATGGCACAAAAGGATACCAAAGTTCGGACAGATATACATTGCTCGGTCATGCTTCTTAAATCTCTAGGAACTCAAATAATCTTTCAGAGGTACCCAGTGTAGTAATGTGTCATAGAATTAGCACTAAAAAGGTCCAAAGATATAAACATCATACTAAAAGAAAGTCTTTATGAAGAATAAACACAAATGATTAAAAAAAGATTCAGAAATCACAAATTTAAGGAAAATATTTTGTTGAATTCAACAATAATATCATGATTTTATCTGACAAATATATTCTTTTTTAAATTTTTATGTACATTTAAAAAGTCTATTAGATAAAAAGGAGGTTAGAGAGCTCAAGGTGTTTGTATGTTTATTCAGGTAGTACTTTGTTTATTGTCACTGCTGTTTTCCTTGCCACCACTGGTGGATCCTAATTCCCTTTTCATAAATTCTGGTGGCACTTAGGAGTTCAAGTCTGTAGGTGCTTCTTGTAGCTCTTCTATTCACTGCAGGAAGGACCCAGGAAATCAAGTGTCTTCTAGCAGCACTTCATATATACTGAAGGCCAGTGCTGTTCTCTCAGTCTGTCACCTCCCTCATAAGGGAGAAATGTCTATCACACTTGGATGCCAGTGCCGTGTAAATGTAGCATTTGTGCTCTCATAGTCTGAATGCTGCTCATGATTTTCTTTTGATGACCAACCAACGTGATCCCTAAACTCATCACATCCCTGGGGAAGATAAATGCGTACATTGTTAATTTTTCAACTTAGACTGCTATTGTATGGTATTCAACTGTGAGTCAAAGCTACGTAGTGGTCTGGGCGACAGGTTTCTAACATCGAAGCTGCACCGGAACCTCAGCTCAGTACTGCGAAGTTCATATAGGTGCTGTTCAATTTCTCAGCGAGGAATGCAATTACCTGGCAAGCGTCATGTAATCACACTGCACCTGTCTCCACATCTGAGAATGAGGCCAGTATGTTTTGCACTACGATCATCTTTTATTGTGGCTTTCAAGGACACCCAAAGAAAGAGACACTTCTCTTGTAAATATACTTTGGGTGGCTTTCAGGACAATGTATGTATAAAACCAAGATTTTGGGAATCACATTCTGCTTCCTAAAGAGATGCCTAGAGAAAGCCTTTGCATATTGACCCATACCCATCATGCAAATGGAAGAGTAGAAGCTGTTTCAATTCCACAGCTACTAGTGCTACTGGCCTAGCAGAAGCTTATAGGCTTTGATGACAGTTCTCAAGCTATAGGCTGAGACCCCTAATGATACCAGACAGGTAAGAGTAGAGTTGCAAACTTGAGAGTAATATTTAGAAACTCATTTAGAAAACTACTGCTCTCTGTAAGAGGAATTACATGTGTTTGGCAACCACCGGGACAAGAAGTTGTTTGCAGGTGCCAAGAAGACCTGTTTAGGATGGCAGTACCAATACAGGCCATGCTTGCCTTCGAAAAATTGTTTTGCTTCTCTAGACTTTTATCCTGATGCAAAGCATTCTTGCAGGACACGACAGCCCCCAGCCAATCAGAAGAAAACTCCACATCTTCCTACTACACATCTGGAAAAAGGTATCAATTAGGTAGTGGAGGCAAAGTGGTTATTTTCCTATACAAACATACTTTGAAATGGGCCACATATGAGTATCCCTCAAATACTAGCCCCTTGGTGTTATTTCAATTGGTCTCAAAAGGAGGGAAAAAAGTGATGCCACACATAGGTAGCAGGGTATTCTCCCTGTGATGGGATGCTCTAATATACCATCATCAGCTACTAAAATGGCTGGTTTAACCCCAAGTACCATGTATGTACTCAAGGCAAAGTTTTGGATTTGAACATTGTGTATTATTTTACCTATAAATTCCTAAATGCAAGTTAAACATGCCCAGTACTAACTTACTCAATAGTCATCCTGGCAACTGATTCAAGAGAGTTGTAGCCTGCTGCTGTGAAATTATCCTTATATCTTTCCATCTTAATAGCTTGTAACCATTCGCCTACGGAGCAGAAAGTGGTAAAATCGGGAGTGTTCTGGTCCAGAAGAGGGCTAATTGGTCTACGGAGAAGGAAAAAGGAAAGTAAGTTGTTTCCAAAGAGAGTAAAACATCAGGGAGTATTTAGCAAGGTGAGTGTCAAATAAGTTTGGGGTATTAAAAATGTCAAGAGTAGAAAGTAATAGGCCTTTATACACAGTTCAGATTATTCTGTGAATAGCTCTTGACTACTCTGTAGCTCACAATATGTACTTCCTAAGCTTAGTCATGTAAAAGATGAAAGGTCAGAGTGAGCAAAATCAGCCTAATGGACTATTGTTACCAATAGAAAATCAACCTTATTACCTAGCATGACAGCAGCTGCAGCTAAAGTTGCTGAGTAAAATAAAGATGCTATTATTTTAAGCATCTTAGAAAATATAGTTGTAGCTATTCCCAGTATTCAGTTGGATGGGACAAAACAAAGACAAGGAAAGAGCAGAGACACAAAGTAAGTTGCTTAAGGTCACACAGCAAATCAGTCAGTGAAAGAACTGGAAGCAGAACACAGGCCAGTTGATTCCCTAGTGTGGTGATCTATCTAACAGATCAAAAGATTACCATGAATAAATAATTCACCTGAAATTTTTAAAGGAGCCATTAAAAGCTACACCATGAAATACAATGAGGTGCAATCACTGAAAGGAGTTAAAGCCAGAAAATGAAAGGTAAAAATCTAGAGTGTAGCATGTCAAAGTACATTGGGTGAGCATGAGCATTATTAATTACTATTTCTACTGTAGCAGTTCCTAGGGCAAGGGATGCATAAAACTACAATAGATGATGTTCCTTGCCAGACTTCACGATTTTAAGAAACAAGGAAAACAAAGACTGCTAGTGGTGAGAGTGTGGAAAGAGTGACGAGTGGGCAGAAGTTCACCGAGAAATGTGTTAGATCTATGGTATTTACTTTCTTTAATTTGTTTTGGTTTATTTTTTTTAGGAAAGTCCTTTTTGACTTTGTTCAGCATGGTAAAAAAGAAGGGCAAATGAGGGAAGAGAAGAACAGGGAACAGAAGGAAAGAAGAACTGAGACACATGGATTACATGTGAACTGGAACCAGCCACCAAGCAGAACATCCAGAACCCAGCCACATGCACTTTTAGAAGAACACAGACTGAAACTTTTCTTACCTGCTACAGGTTCCCAGTGGGGTTTTCAAGCTGTTTGGATTTCTAATCATTTTGTCCAGAATACCAACTATCTGCTCAAACTTTGGCCTTTCACCACGTTCCTTCTGCCAACAATCTAGCATCAGCTGGTGCAGTCCTGCTGGGCAATCCATGGGTGCTGGCAAACGATAGCCTTCTTCGATTGCTTTTATAACCTAGTAGCCAACATAGTTAATAATTTTTCATCAAGGGATATTTAAGGAATATATATTGCTAACCAGTTCAAGAAATAAAAGGAAAAAAAAAAAAGAAAAAAAATCAATAAACTAAAATTTACCATCAACATTGCAAAAATATATCTGTTGTTTTGACACTAGCCTTCATGTTTTCAAATAATTTCCCCAACTTTATCTTTTGGCTTATTAAGCACATTGTTCTATATGTGCAGAACATAGCTATATTACCTAGTCAAGTGAGCAGCAGGGAACAACTATTAAATTCACCAAGGGAGCAACAGATAGATTGATAAATGGAGTTATTTCAGAAAGCATTATTACTTGCCCCAAGGCTTTTATGAAAGAGTGTGTGGTAGAAGCAACTGACTTGTAAATGGATAGGGATCTGTGCATGCACATATAAAATACAAAAAGCCTGAAGATATTATAAAAGGATCCAAGAAAAATGTTTAGCAGACAGAAGTTAGTAGTGAAAAAAAAAAAAAAGTTGTATTCTATGTCTAGCCCTGTTATATTAATGATAAAGTAGCAGAAATGTGCCACATGAGAGTGGAAGACCTGTCTGAATGGTATTTTAATGTATCACCTAAACAGAAAGATTTAATAAGAGATGCTGCTAGATGATGATATGATTGAAGGAGATCATAGATGTCTGAACCAAGAATTACACCCACCCGTTGACTTCCTTAGCCAAGTCCGTTTGGATTTAAGTAAAAAATAAAAATGGGTAAAGTAAAATCACAGGAAACTGCTATAAACCTTGAGGGCAGGATAAGAAACCACATCAGGAAGCAAGCCAGATAAGAAAGACTTGTGAAAAAGGGCTAAATCAGTGTTCATGGGGGATTTCAAGTATACTGACATTGACTGACATAGCAGTATTAGAATTGCTAAGGAAGGGTGCTTATTCCTGAAGGGTAGTGCATAGGACTGTCTTCTCCCTCGGTTTGTACAGAAAGCAAGATCAGAAGCTGCACTGGATGTAGCCCTAGGAAGCAGATCTGGTATGATATATAAAGTTGGTGAATATCCAGGGTTTAGCGAAAATAATAACCTCAGAAAATATTCCATAGGTTGAGTGAGAAAATGCAAAAGCAGTCGACTGCAAAGTAGACAGAACTGTAAAGAATACAAAATGACCTTCAAAAAGCTGGCTGAAATCCATGATTGCATCAAAACCTTTTGCAGAAAATAAGTTTTGTGAAAAGAGGAAGCATAGCCCGGTGGTAGGGCACTTAATGCAGGTTTGTGTCACAGAATGTCCTTCTGACCTCAAGGAAGTTGCCTCATCTCCCCGGGCCTCAGCTTTCTATCGAACATTCAGAATGACAGTACCATCCCACAACTCAAAAATGACTGAGAAATACTCAATTCCTGCAGTAACATCCACACCTTGAAGAATGTGTGCGGTGACCTTTCAGAGACAGTGAATTTATCTGTCAGGGTGGGAAGAGAAGATTTCTGCAGAACAGGGAAATGGGAAGAACAGTACTATCTAGGACAGAAAACATAAGAAGTAAAATGTAAGATCTTTTAGAGCAGCATTAAGAGGAAAAACCGGAACAATGGGTAACTTACGCTACAGAAGTAGCAGTGGAATAAAAATGAAAAACAAGTTACAGTGTGCATAGGACAACTGGTGTGCTTGAAAAGTAATGCAGAAATTTCAGACCTCCTAAAAGGTAAAAGGTATCAAACCCTTTGTGCATACTACATATGATTTATTACCAACAAAGCAGTTGCTTAAGAGGTCACAATGCAGAGACAATCAAAAAATAGGTAACAGCAAATTGCTGCAAAATATCTAAGGCTCTTAGAACTAGCAAACCATCTAGACAAAGACTGTATCCAAGAGTGTAAGGGACAGTGAAAACATGAATGGATGTATCCTGACCAAAACTTTTCCATGTTCTTTGTGATCTGCAGAGAAACCTGAAGAGAGGTCGGAATCAAGATGATGATATTATTTTTAAAAGGCTTTTTGAGTTACTGCAGAATCAGCTTCTTTGATGTGTATTCTAAGCAAGAAGAATGAAACTGGGAAACATAAAATAATGAGCTAGATAGAGATCAATGGAATTGCTGGGAATATCCAAAACATTGAATAAACAGTCTAAAAAATTTATAAGTTCCTTTTTAAAAAAAAATATATATACAAAACTCATGCACTTTGAAGGATGCTACAAGTGTAGTGGGAAGGGTGGGGGTGGGGTCCTGAAAATCAGTACTCAGAGATAATGAGATAGATGCAGGTTCTTTTGTTTTTTGGTTTTTTTTATATAAGCAAGGCTACAAAGAGAACACAGCTGGAGTTCTTACTAATATAAATGATTTATATTATTTACACTTTCTGCAATTTGTTTTTCAAATTCTGCTTTTGCTGCAAAAAGAGAAAAAGGGAATACTATTAAGAGTCAAGTATGCTTTTTATCATAATCAGACTATCTGAGAATGTAAAGCAGATTAGGAGAGGGTCAGGTCTGCTTACTGTATATACGAGTTGCCAAAAAAGAAGTATTAAATATGGTAACTGGACAATGTAATGCTATCGCTCTGCTTCAGGGTATATAATAATACAAAAGAATAAACATAATCATGGTAATAAATCCAGGAGTACAGCAAGGGAAAAATACCGAGGCCTTTTTCTGGAGAACTAATCTGCTCTGGGGTCAGTAACCGAATGAGAGCACAAACTAGCAAACCCCAGCAGTCTAACAGGGAAATAGGGTAAAGTGCAGCCGTTCGAGGGCTTCTGTCACCAGCAAGGATTAAGCTGAGGGGAGCACACTGCTCAGAAAAGTTTGGGGGACCCTGTGTATCATCTGTGCTCAGCCCACTCTGCATCTGCAGGGAGCTTGTAGGGTGAGTGTTCTCTGGTGCACCCTAGCTCCATGTTGATGCTAAGGGCTTTTGCTTAAAAAGAGATTGCAACACAAATTTGTGACCTCCATCACTCTAAAACAATGATTTAAAGAAAGGGTTGAAGAATTAAAGAAATACCATACAAAGATCCAAAGTAAGGGAGACATAGATTTCAGGAGATCTGATCTGGTCTATGACTACACCCACATCCACTTTCAAGCAAAATTATACATTTAAGACGTACAAACTGCCTGAAAGTGTATGTAAAATTGGAAGAGACACATTTAGCTTTTTTTATTCCAGTTAAATACTCCCATTAGTAACTCTGAAGGAGAATAAATAACTAATCATAAGACGATCCTAAATTTTTGTATCATAGATCTATCCATGGGACTGGTAGGATGTGTCTGTTTTGGGAGGACATGACTGAAGATCACAGCATACAATACTATTTGAAATTATTTTATCAAGCAATTGATGCATCTTTTAATTATGTGCTACTGAAGACTGTCATGTAAGGTGCTAAAAAGAGATGAAACTGCGAGAAGTGGTAATTAGCTGCTTTATGAAAAAGGTTCATTCATGTGCTTTACTGGCAGTTTTCAGTAGAGGGAATATTTTTTAAAATCCAACAAGAAGCATGAAGATAACAAAATTTCTCCCCTATTTAAAAGTTTTTCCGTATTGTTCCCTGAAAGATAGGTAAGGTTTGCCTTTGAGGCATCTTATATTCCTGTCAGACTTCTTTTATGTTTGAATCTAGTACAGAAGGAAGGTGTCAAAAGAAATGAAACTCCACTGGGTGTCTAGGGAATGTAAATATTTCTCTTTCTCTGCCCCAAGGACTTGTTTGCCCATATTTTGACAGTCCATGAAATCTTTGACACTGAGACCTGTCAAATATTAACAAGTTTTCACTGTGCCAAACTGACTCATCATTTACACTTTTATCTTCTATTTTTCAACTTTGATGTCGATCATTCAATCCAAAAATAAAATAATAATAAAAAACCCCACTCAGGCCCCCGACCAGAAGAACTTTAAATGAGACTCTTTCTGATATCTTTCTTACCTGCACAGCTTTTCCCATGTACTTTCTATATTAATATATACTCTTGTCAGAAATCAAGATTAACACCCATCTGTTCTATTACTGCTGACCTGTTGCTCTGTGTCATATTTTATGCAAACAAGGGTATTGTTAAATCAGCATAATTAACTTGAAAAAGTCAAAGTAGGTCATTAACTGCCACTCAGATTTTTAACAACTTTTTTCAACTGATTAATCATTGCTCTGAGGTCAGAGCCTCAGAATTATTTTTTTATTGGAAAAAAAAAAATTCATTCTGTGCTTAAGTGTAATAAAGTGCAGAGTACATATTACTATTTTTGATGTTCCAATTTTACTTGACACTCAGGACAGATACCTACAACATCCATATGGCAGAAAAAAAATTTAGAGATTTAGGTAAAAATGAAAGTTCTGTAACTTCTTCATTTTGTGAGAACCCTATAGTGTTTTGATAAACCTTATTTCTAAACCAACAGTCTGTGCATGCATAGTGAAACATGTATGTGTGTGTTTATAATATTTTTGTTTGTTTGTTTTCTAACACACACACACACACTCGCTCACAAAGTATAACCTACATCTTGATTTGACATGTCCCAGTAAGGCCGCTCTCCATAAGACATTACTTCCCACATAACTATTCCGTAACTCCACACATCGCTGGCTGACGTAAATTTGCGGTACTGGATGGCCTCTGGAGCCGTCCATCTCACTGGAATTTTTCCACCCTATGGAAATAAAGAAGAAAAGAGGGCAGTTTTCTTTTTTCTCCACAAAATTATCCATAGAGTCCATTCATAATTATTGTCATCAACAACAAAAACGACATTTATACCATCTACTATAGTTGACCAACTGTGGAATTTTCAAAGGGGTCTAAGGAAGTTTAGGCTCTTAAAACACTTGGACCTTAGAAACTTAAGACACCTGTCTAAGCTAAATTGGATGCATTTCTCTGGAAGTGCTTATCTCCACTGATTTTTAAAAGACTGCCTAGATGTCTGATCTACACCAGTTGTATAAATCCTGCCTGGCTGAAGCTAGGTGAGCTTTATATACTCTGCATATAAATCCTTTTGACTTGTCACATGGCTCCTCTGAAATCTCCGTCTGACATTTCTGAGCTGGGATCCCACTTAGGCGCCCAGTGGTAGGAGTGACAGCCGAGAACACGGGTGCAGTTGCCCGGATCCCTGCGCCTGTCGGAGCAGATTCCAGGGGCCCCTCCTTCCCTCAGCATGAGAAAATAGGTACAGTGAGGCCCCATGGGTGGGAAAGTGGAGCTAGCTCAACAAAAGAATAAAGAGCACGGTGTGCCCGATGAATGCTTATTTAAGAAAAGCGTCCCACCCAAAAGCAAGGGAAAATAGGAGTTGAGCTTTGTCACAGTCTAGCCTCAAGCTAGTCAACTTTTTGGTGAGATAAAATCTAGTCTGAAAAATAGTAATAGCCTACAAATATTTTAACTGACTCACAGTAAATGAGATTATTAAATTTTTTATGGCTAAAACTACTGTATTTGTTCAAACATAAAATATTGAGGAAGAGAATAATGAAGATACTCTGCAAAATTTTTAGAACTTAACCAAATAAAAATGTATGTTCTTACAAAAATATCAATCCCTAATTAGAGCCAGATTTCTGTGGAGACTCTTTTGACTGGTTACATTTCTCAAGAAATTAAATTCTCTTATTTATACTTTGTAGAAGATATGCTTCTTCTTACTATCCACATCTCAAAACTACTAAAACCCATCGATTTCTCTTACGGTAGTAGTGTAGACGGCCTCTGGATCATCTTCTATAACTCTGGAAAGGCCAAAGTCTGACACTTTACAGACAAGGTTGCTGTTGACAAGAATATTGCGCGCTGCAAGATCCCTGTGTACATATCCCATATCGGCCAAATATCTCATTCCAGCAGCAATTCCTCTCAACATTCCCACTAGCTGAATGACTGTAAATTGCCCATCATGTTTCTAGGGGGAATAAAGAAGCAGCAATTCTGGTTAGTATAGCTGAGAAGAGGAATAAGAATTAATTTTACAACTTTAGCTTTCTATTTACTACTTCCGTGGCAATTCATCCTGGGGCAAAGAAAATTCAAACACAAGTCTTATTTTCTTCAGAGATAAAGGAGTACATTCAGTTAAGAAATGTGTGAGTAGTTAATGTACTAGAAATAACGAAACTTGTTAATCACCATAAATTTCTGGCTAAGGCATGGAAAGTCTCTTCAAAGAAAGGTTACCTGATACACTTCTATGCTCTTCATCTCTCAGCGTAATTATTTGTATCAAGGAAATAAGAACTATCTCATTTTGGAACCCTAGCTACTTATAATTTTATTCATAGCTTGGAGTTTGTCAAACAAACATAATCTTTCTGTTCTCTATGGAGTGTTCATACATCATCTCACACTGTCTTGTTCACCTAGTAAGGAGTCTGAACTGGCCAGTTCAGGACACACACTCAAAAATGCTAAACTGTTGTGAACTTGAATTTCTTTCTCCTATTGCTCTTCTCTTCAACACAACCATAGTTCATTTAGGGTTTCTTCTACACTGATTTCCACCATGCTGACACAAAACTTCCTCCAAAAGGCAGATGACTGGCCTTCAGGTATCAATGGTTTTAACTTCAGCTGGTGGCAACAATAAATGCATGTCTATGCCACATTAAATCACTTAAATTCCTAGAAAGTTCCCATGTGATCATGTCTGACCCTTTCACTTCTGAACTGTTTTTGCTGGAATAACACGGAGAGCAGCTAGTATTTATCAAGCTCAATTTCAGCCTGAAAATCATTTAAATTACATAAATATCATGCATATATACACATATATATGCACATACATAAAACCATATTTTAAAAAGTGACGGTATATAAGTTAAAATACGTTTATATATGTTTTCATTTTGGTACTCACCCTAAGAAATGCATCTAAGGCCCCATTCTCCATGTATTCTATTACAATCATGACTGGTTTCCCTGAAAGAAAAGAAGACAGATTTTGTTTGAGAAACTGTAACACAGATGAAGTGCCTTTTTTTGACAAAACACATTATTCCTTTGAAGGACTGAATCATTGAGACAATGAACATTTCTGAGGCCTCCAGCACTGTTACTGATCTCTAATAAGTTCTTAAATGTCTGCATGGAACATGGTCATGATTCACAAAATTAAACCCTACAAATCAAAATGTCAGTGTGTTCTCCTAACTCCTGCTGTGTGAACAGGGCTCTGGAATAATGACACTTCAGATAATATGAAAGGACATAAGAAACCTTATCTTTCTGCATGGTCTTTGAGGCTAAATGAAACTAGAAAAAGACTATATTTCTAAGTAAGTACTTCATCTTTTAATCATGTGTGCATCTTAATTTTTTCCTCAGGTTGTGGTATATAGTAAGTATTGTTTTCATTAGTTACGCATCAGGAGAAAATCCATTAGGAGTGTGCAGCCTGTTTATAATTTGACCATGAATAAGCTAAACTAATATCTGCCATTACATTGTTATTTGACTGACATTTCGAGCCGCTGCTTACCCCTGGTAACGACCCCTTCCAAGTGAACAACGTTGGGGTGGTCAAACTGTCCCATGATGCTTGCTTCGCACAGGAAATCTCTCCTTTGCTTTTCAGTGTAGCCAACTTTCAGAGTTTTTATGGCTACTGCAACATCTCTCTTGCCAGGAAGCTTAAGGCGGCCGCTGCACACTTCACCAAACTCTCCTAAAATGAAGTAGATCAATGCTGAATTATTCTGACTATAATGTCAATATTCTTTTTAGGCCTTGATTCAACATGCCACCTAAGTGTGTGTTTAAATTTAAACGTGTGAACGTGCATATTGAAATGGAACGCAAAGACAGGCACATGCTCTAAATGAATTGCTAAGTAAGTACCTTACAGAGCAAACATTTCATGTTAAGCCAATCTCCAAGTGTGTTATTTGAATCTTTTAAAAGACTTGTTATCAACTTGTTACATTTTTTTCATAAATAGGAAATAAATATGAAGTAGCTTTTATCAGAAAATACTATTACACAAATAGTAACAGTATTTGTAAGTGAAAATGTCATTCTATTCTAAGTGGTTTCCTAGCTATCTTTAGATCCGATTTTTTTTTTCTTTCAAAAGGCTCTTTCAGACCTGCTTTTAATTTAACATCGTTATGGTGTTAAATGAAGCACTACATTATTACCTTCAAGCAGGATAATTTACTTGGCAGATTATGCAATGAAAGGTTTGATTTATAATAATTTTTATTACACTAAACAAACACAAGGAAATGCTGGAAGTTTGTAAAAGCTTCTAAACTAACAAAGTTGGAACTTGAAGCAGCATGTGAACAAAATGGCCAAACAGCCAGCAACAATAAATAAATTAAAAAAAAACCAAAACCCAACCACAAACTTTAACAACCATTATTTGGGAGAGAAGTAGTTGAACTCCATTGGACAGGAAAGAGGATGGAAGCACATGAGGTGTGGAGCTGCATGGCAAAACTTCTACTTCACTATTATTGTGACTGTGAATGATTTAAGGATTGCCCCTTGCCTCACAGGTCTGTAGCAACAGAGAGAAAAAGAGCCCCTAAACCGTATCCAGGAAGAAAAATCTCTTGGAATATATAGGAGAAAAGGGTAGTAACATATCTTGTACTGTATAAAGAGGAATATCTCTTTAGGAAAAAGATTAATCACAAAAATATTTAATAATATGCTACTCTGCAAATTTATCTGGAGTATGTGAGATACAGATCCAATCCCTCCTCTAAATCAAATCAAGTCTGAAATTTATCTCCTACATACCTGTGGAGTGACTTAGCAATAAACTATTGAGTATACAAAAGTATGCAGACACACCTACATCCAAGATAGGTTTTAGAGTGAGTACTAGAAAAGAAATAATGAATTGAATTAGGAAAGACTAACACAGAGAGTTTGATTAGAGAATCTCTTAGGGACATAGACTTAGATCCTGAGTAACCCGCTGGGATCAGGAGTTAAGTGCACATACACACTAGCAAAGCGTCTGGCTGGCAGTGGACAGAGGTATGCTTGGAAATGGGGTTGAATACCCCAGGTAGATGTTGAAGTGTCCTAATGGATGAGTTCTGAGAAATCTTGTTTAGGACACTTTCATATTCCAATGCTACTCTTCTCCTGTTATGCCCAAAAGCAGAGCTTAGAGAAGTAAAAAAAAAAAAGTGGTACCTGGGCCTCAGCTTCTCAGTTCTCCAACAAGAAGGGCAGAACTTTGACCATACCATAGCATTTCCAGCTGATGTGTTTTGGACAAATCTCCACTCAACTCAGCACGGCCCATTTTATAAATCCCATAGGAGATGACCGCATACAGAATTTAATTTCTCTCCCTCCCTTTCTATGCTAACAGAATTTAGCTCCAAGCAACTCCATGTCTGTCTGTTACCATTGTGCTGTACCTGAGCTAACTGGCCTGACAGAGTACAACTGTTCCTGCTTGCATGACTGAGGCATTAACTTCAACCAACTGGAGCTGTGGTCTGAATATCCATGCCACAGCTGTGAATACCATGAGGCATAGCTGTTACCTACATAATAACTAGCTGCCCACGGCCTTACTTTGGTGCCTTAACCTCCCTTCTGCACTTCATTAGCAATACGGATGACTACTAATGAATTCACCACTCAACTCACTCACAGCTCCGAGACGCAAGAACTTACTAAAGGATAACCATTTTCTCTAGCAGTACCTTCCAAAATTGTTTTTGTTCCATGCTGAAAACAAGACACAAGTTTTTGCGTATGTGATACTTCAAAGCCAGGTAATTAGGATACTTGGCATGGAAGACACTAAAGCTTAACTCCTTTCCAGCTCTCTGTGATCTGATTTTGATTGATTTCCAAAAGTATATCGCTCCCATTCAGGCAAACCAGGAACTTGAACTTATATGTTACACATTTCAGACCAGGACGCTAGCCAATGAACTACTTTTATTCGCAAGAAAATACTGTGTTCCGCTGAAATGATGCCCAAAATTGATCCAAAAATATGACAAGAGGAGTAGGAGTGCTGTGCAGCCACACAGCCACTAGTTCAACATGTCAACAAGGAAGAGACTGAAACAAAGGATGTGTGGTATGAAGGTCTCAGTATAGTGGACACAGTATTCTGTATGTGACAGGTGGTCGCAGCAGGATAGTAATGAAAATGTTGGCAAGGAAAGCACATAACCCTCATGCAAATAGAGCACAAGCATACTTGCACCCTGTTTGTCTTAGAGAGACATGGCACTGTTTCTTTGGGTCTTTAACATTCTGTTGTTCCTGGACTGCATTTCATTTTACTCTTGCATGCTATCTATATCAACAGGTCAAAACCATAGCTAAAAACCCATACACAACATGCTTTCACCATAGTACTCCTAATTAAATTTCTTCTGAACAACTACTGACACATGTTAGGATTTTTGTGATCAGTTATTCCCCTTAAAATCAAGAATAAATTAATCTGCAGTCAACAAAATTAACATTCTGGAATTAGTCAGTCATAACAGTGAAAATATGTTTTAAACTGCACACTCTGCAAATGAAGTGTTTTCAGCATTTTGCTTAGGAGGTACCATCAAAGTCCAACTGAAAATATCTCTGCGCTCTGAACTGTTGCTATGCTGACAGTTTTTTAACCCAAAGCAAAAGATAAAGCTCAGTAATTTTTCTATGCTAATCTTGAATTTAAATCTGGTATATTTTGTATTTATTGGAAGAGTTTCTGCCATTCTAGCATCACAAAAATTACTAGTTAGCAAGGGTTGGATTCTTATGCTCTTACTCATCTGAAGGAATAATTTGCTCAGCAGTGTTGTTAATTTCAAGTGTATTACTCCTTGATTAAGACATGATTCAACATGAATGAGATTACTTTAGGGAGGCATTGTGTGTGAATTCTAAGTGTAAAGATTTTTTTTTTACATGTAAACCAGCTTATTTTAGAGACATTTTTTCTCTTTTTAAATAATACCACAGTATATAATTTCCAGTGCATGCCAAACCACAGGGTGATTTTAAAAGTTTTCTACTAATACTTTTATAAAACAACAGGAAAGCAAAAGAACATTTCCTCCAGGAATCCAAAGTATTTGGTATTTTTCTTACCCATGGAAACTTAATTTCACTACATGGAGTAGTGCAATAAAAATGTCACATATCTTATTAATACAAACAAATGAAACTGCCTTTTTAGAGTATGAACACCATGTCTTAAGTAGGTGGCAGACAGTTCAAGAGGAAGAAAAGCAATGTAATGCTGGTGCAATTACAATCAGTCATGAGAAGTTAAACAATAACTTTTTGTATTCATAAAATATCAAAAAGAAAAATGGTAGAACAAAAAACAGCCTTGGGGAAGATTTTGTTATACAGAAACAAGAACTTCCTAGTCTCTATTTAAGATTTTGTGCTGCAGCCAGTTTTCTTTACTCACATGAACAAAAAACTCAGAGGTCAAAAAGCCCTCTTGCAAAAGGAAAGCGAGCAGAATTTGCACTCATGCCTAACACTTTCCCTCTGACAATAAATAATAGGTAGCAAAACTGCCCCCTCCCTCCAATTACATATTAAACAGCAGCTATAGTATTAGAAACCCACAAGCTTTCAATGTCAAGCAAGACTCTTCATTTACCTATTTGTTTTTTTTGTTGTTTTTTTCCCCGTTTGTTTTTACATTTTAGAAGCAAGTGCAGCTTCATTGCTCTTAACCACTCTGGCAAATGCAAAAAGTTCTTCTACACTTGAGATATAATTATTTGCCTGTCATTATGATGTATGAGATTCGATCCCAGCTAAATGGAACAGTTGAATTAGGAAGCCACGGCAGCCTTACCTGCGCCAATCACACGCTCAATTTTAATACAAGAGGCATCTAGCTCCTTGGCGAATTGATGGACAGCTCTATTTGGGTCCTCGTAGGTTTCAGGGTCAATGTAGGTTTTGGTGCCTGGAAATTTAACTGTAATGATGTAAGAAAGCATGACTGTGATGAAGCAAAGGCACTTATTGTGCAGTCAGCCCAGGAATTTCATTATGCCGAGTGCTCCTTGGAAGAGTGAACCTGCTTCCACACTGCCTGAGTCAGTTGCTCTCAGAGGCAACCTTAGTTTTAGGCATTATCTGCAAGTATGCTGACACAAGTACACAATCCCATCTCTAAAAATTACTAACATTAGTATCTGCATCTCCACCTTGAAGTGAAAGAAGTAATAAATATTAAATTGCGCTAAATGGAATAAATTCAAGGGTTGAGAGAAGTAAAAATAAAGCAGGGTAAGAGCTGTAAGACCAGCAGAGGAGGTAAAACTTTCTTTTCTGTGTAAGAACTGCTTATCCTTTCTTCCCAGGTTGCATAAACATCATTCCTTTATGTTATCTCTGTCTTCTAGTGGGATTTGAAAGGCTCTTCCACCTCCTTCAATTTGCTTAAATTACTGAATATAATAATATTATTTACACACTGTAGCAATATGAAGCTAAACTAGTCACAGCACTTAGAATTTATATCCTTATGTATGATTCTTGCACTAGAATATGAACATAGAATCACTTTTAGTCAACTTGTAAAGGTATGGGAAGGGAAAGTGGGCTCTGTGGCACAATTATTCCCTCTCTCAAGCACCTAAGTCAATAATATGCAGCAATTTGGTTTTTGCTCCTTCTTTCTCCAGTATAGCACCTAGTGCAACTCAGGCAGTGCAGCGGCCTGGCCAACACGTAGGGTTTTTTCCTTAGTTTGCTACTGATTCAGGAAAATTATTGTTTGCTCTTCTGGTGAAAGTAGAGCAACCCTGAAAAACTATTAATCAAGCTTTTTTTTTTTATGAAATAAATTTAGCTCACCAGGATTACAGTGCTGAGCTTTAATTAAATCAGTGAATTAAAATTCAATACGGAAATGCAAAGATGTTCCTCTGCTAGTCGATATACTGATATACAAGAATAGGATAGAAAGTCAATACAAAACATATATAATTTATGGTTGCTTTATAATCTTTTGAGTGAACATAAAATATTTTAAATATTAAAATATATTGAAAATTATTAATTATGTGCATATTTATGTTTCAGATGCTATTACTGACAAAAAAAACCCAAACCCTCATAAGGAAAAAGCTAGAGAAATTGAGTAATTGGATGAATTTGCATCCAGATAAGTTATTTGAAATGTTGCCCAGGTGCCATTATCTGCCATATTATGTATGTAAATAGATGTTCTTCCAATTGTATTGATAATGCTACAAAATTTAAAAATTATGTTTATTTCTTTACGTAAAAAATGACTAGAGAAAATGAGAAAAAAGCAAAAGGTTGGCATCTTATAAGACTTCTTTCAGGCACAGAGATGGAGAAGGAGAAGGAGCTGTCCTCTAGGGAGTGGATAAGCGGCCTGAAATAGGGGTAACCTTTAGAATCACAGAATCACAGACTGGTTTGGATTGGAAGGGACCTCAAAGATCATCTAGTTCCAAACCCCTTGGCAGAGACACCCTCCACTAGACCAGGTTGCCTAAAGCCCCATCCATCTCCAGTGAGCTTCTGAATCAAGTTCACCTCTGACGGTTCTTTATTCAAGCTCTCATAAGATATTTTGACAGGCCAAAGCTATCCTGGCATATCAACATGAAATAATGCTGGCCTGGATTTGAAGACATTGTTAGAAGAAAATGGTAGGAGGAAACCAAATAAAATTCTGAAATGCTTGACTAAACTTCTCTATTGTATCTTCAAGTATAGCACTTGAGGTCACAGAGTTTTGAATGAGACAAACAAAAAAAGTACTCTATTAAATGACATGTTTTAAAACCTGCTTTAAAAATGGTTACTTGTAAGGGGTTTTTTGTGTTAAGTATTTGTTTTATGTTAAACTACCTCAGCACAGGAGAAGGTTGTCTAGATGCTATGGAGCAAAAGGACACCAAACTGGTGTTCACAGCTCTGTGACCAAGCTGGAGACCACAGCACTGGGTTAAGTCTCATTGGCTATCAAAGAAAATTAGACACTAAACCTTCCATCAACAATGAAAAACTACCTTGGCAAAAAGTGACTTATATTTGGTGCTATGAGTTTAGAAAGACTGTGTATGCTAACTGTTCTGATTGATTTGCTGGATAATCAGATTTCTTGAAAGTAAAACGAGGGAAACAAACACTTATAAAGTATCACCATTTCTGGATTAAGTATTAATTACTAAGTAGCAGCTTTCATACTAATTCATTTACACTTTCACTGAAATAAAAATTTGCCTCTGATAATGGAGATAAAGGAATTACTTGGCTAGTATACTCCTTTTTTATATATACTGACTTACAAGAATACATAGCTAATCTTTTCCTTCAAGGACATAGTGGGGATTTTAAAAGTGAAAGCAGTAGCTCTTGTGAAGATGTGAAAAGCGTATAATGCATCTATGAGAGGCAAATTTCAAATCCATCACTCCCAGAATAGTAACATTTAAGTAACATCAGATTTTTGATGAATTCTTTAAAATCAGCTGCACTGAAAAGTGCATGTTAAATAATTCTTATCCCATTATTATTTTTCACCTTTCTTATGCAGATTATGAATTGAAAGCTGCAATGATGTCACTACTTCCTTTAATATTCATTGTATTTAAAGGAAATGATTTAGGTAGCAACATACTCAAATTCAGGAAGCATGAACAAATTACATCTGATCTGATTTTTTCAGGACAAAAAGATGAAACAGAAACTGTGATCTGATTTTTAGTGGTGCTTTACCTAGAACTACTCACAGAATAACTAGGTTGGAAAAGACTTTGAGAATATCAAGTCCAACAATACCAGTCCTCTACTAAACCTTATCCCTGACCACCTCATCTACCGATCTTTTAATACATCCAGGGTTGGTGACTCAACCACCTCCCTGGAAAGCCTGTTCCAATGCTCGATAACCCTTTCAGCCAAGAATTTTTAAAGAGAAGAGAGCACTGAGAAGATGCTACAGATTTGTGACTAGTGGCTACTTCATTCTCCGTGTGGCATTACATTCTCATAACAGCTCATGATTTTAATGTATAAATCTGATGGATTTAAGCTACAGCTGCCATTATTGGTAGCCATCAAAGGCTACGCAATAGCATAGCATGACCAAACAACAAGTTCTACTGATATGAAAGTTATCAGGTATGGGAGGAGACTGGAAACCCAGGCATTGTTCTGAGTCAGAATTTATATTCAGTTTAATTCTATTATGGGGTTTTGCAATTTTGGATGCTCAAAATAATTTTGCAATGCAATTTTTATCATACTTCCTGAGTTAATGACCAATTCTAAGAGAAATTAAAATCCTGTTAATTTCATATGTCAAAATGATACTAAAACTGAAATGCAAAAGGGTAAAAAGTATTTAAAACAATATTTTGATAAAGCTGAAACTATTCTTGCATAATCCTTTCTCCCCCTTAAGTGTCACTATCCCCAAAAGATATATTTTATTGAATTTTCTCAGGATTCTAGCATAAGTCTGGAGGGTAGATGAGATTTTAAGGAGAGGGCCAGTGATTCCAGAACAGAGAACAGTAATAAAGCGGCTGATTTTTTCATATTAAATATTCTATATTTAAGCACATTATATTGATGCTACGTTATTCACAGTATCAGAAAAGAGCTTTGGACCAGAACAACTTCATTGTTAGGGTGATACAGTGACCCAAACTTTCTTAATCTGAAGTTTGCCTGAGGTAATGATCATATAGTCACTTAGCCAAAGGTCTCTCAAATACTGCACCTCAGAGAGTTCATTAGGACGGTGTGAAACGTATTCAAAGAAACCAAAACTAAAGAAAAAAAAAAGCAGAATGAAAACAACAGTATATCATACACATCTACAGAAATAAAACTCTCAGTGTGAGCAATGTTGACTTTAATCTGCATTCTTTTTGTGTAGGTCACATTTTTACAGTGTTTAACTTCCCGCCTGCTACTTGCACAGCATTTTTTAATTTCTTACAGCTTTGTCTTTCATGAAGTGTTGTTCACTGTTGTCTACTCTGTAGCAACTGGGAATTTTTGAAAGGAGGAAAAAAAAGCAAAACACTTACAATGAAAATAAAGTTCTTCATCCCCTTCTTGATCAGCTTTGCTATAGCCACAATGCCTGAAAAGAAACACACCATTTTTGCTGGTAAATAATGATTTACTGCCTCACATCCGAGGTCCTGACAACATCAGTTCTGCAGGCTGGGATTTTTAGGCACTGAGCACCTAACTCCGGTAGGCCCTTTGAAAGTTTCAGCTATAATTCTCTTGACAGCAGAGCTTTAAATAAATCATGAACAGTTGCAATCAAAAGGCTTTTGTATCAAATACCAGTTGGGACAGGTCCTAAAGAGAAAATTCCAGGTCTGGTGAAAAGCTTCTATGGATAAAACAGAGGATTAAAGAACTTGAAAGCAGAACACTGTTTTACATGAGGGTATTCTTAAACTTACTGCTGTGTCTCTTTTTCTTGAATGTAAAGTCATTTAAATGCTTATCAGATAAAGTGTCAGACTTCTCCACGTGAGAAAACTGAACAGAAAGAAGAACTTTCAGGAGTGCAGGTAAAGGACCTGCTAGGGGTTCCTTTTAACAGCACATTTACATAGGACAAAAAGAACATCTTGATTTAAGCATGTCTTGCCAAAGTAAGAGGACAAACTGCATAACTGATAACAGGATTTCAATGAAAATTGTCCCAAAACTAAGTAAGAGTGGGGTGAGAGCTACTTATGCCTACTTATGGTGCAATACCTTCGCCCGATGATGAATCCAAACACCATGAAGACCAGAATGATGGTTCCTGCCACAGCAACCACAGCTATGATAATAACAGGATTCTGTTCACTGGAAACAGCTGTGGCTGCAAATGGAGCAGAGAGCAGAGACTGGTTAAAAACTATTCCCGACAGAAATGTAGAAAATTAAGTCAATCATCACGAATTGCAGACTGTTAGTTCACCTTTGCCTGAAACTATTACATTGGTAAAGTTAGTCAAAAAAAGGGCTTCCTTTGGAAATTAATCCAAATGCTGTATTAGCTAATGATTGTCTACAGGGAATAAAAAGGAGCTACACTGGAACTAACTTGCTGCAGCAGTTAGCTGAGAGCCAGCACTAGCACCAGCCAACTCCACTCCCTCTTACTGCTGCGCTGCCTTCTGTTTTCCTCGGTGGTTGACTCTTTGCTAAAAGGGAAGACCTGGATATCCCTGGTAAGGGGGAGCAGTGGGAGAATACACCCTGAAGGGCTCTGCTTCTAGCCTCCCCTCTAAATCATGTTGGTATGACTATGATGGTACCTAAGAAAACAGTGTCTTAAACATAAGAAGAATGTTTGAGATGAAACACTACCCATTAGCGCCGATTTCATAGTCAGCACATTTCTATCTCTTACTGCTATTAATCGTAGCAAATTGCTATTATTACTTATCATTTGTTTCTGTTAGCAACAAAAATGTGCTTCCACAAATACAAAATGGAATTCTCCATGCTTCAGAGAATTTACATGCTAAAACGTCCACACATTATCGCTCTTTTTATTCAGATATGTCAATGACATTAATATATGCAAATGTATGCATGTCACATTAATGTAAACTGAGGATGTAAATACTTAGCCTGTGAAACCTCAAGGTTAGTTAAATACATTGCTTGCCCGGCATCTAATGAGGGTAGCCATGTACTCTCAAGTCATATTAAATGAGCACAGCTCTGCTGAACTCTGCAGCTATGCTGGTTTGTAACAGTGAGGATCTAGATCAAGACGCTGAGAATAAAGGAGGTGATATCAGGCAGTGATGCTGAGCAAGGGACTGTGGATGTGTGGCTCATCTGGAAGCCACAGAGAGATAAAAGAGGAAAAAAAAAAGGGAAACACAAGGGACAGTTAATTAACTAAGTTGTAGATGGTATGGTTAACGGCTGGTAGTAGCAACTCAACAGGAATGTCGACATGAAGATTTTATAAATTCCACAGAATCAGGTTCCTGTTGCAGACTTCAGAGGTTCCCATACAAAGAAATAAACTGGTCTCTTCTTTGCTCTGGCTTGGGAGAAGTGAGCCGATCAACATAATTTATCTTGTCATTGACACTGACCTGTACCAACTGCTTCCCCCATAAAATAACACCACCCTTATTATACTACACAGATACAGAATAATCTGCACTGGGGTGAGGGGGAGGATTCTCTCACACCCCCTTCAATTTTATTTCATATTTTTTCTATGTTCTATTTAATGCAGGTGAGAAAGACCTCATTATTCACATCACTTTTAACTGAAAAGAATAAATGCTTATCTGAGTAACTACAACTTTCTGGATACCCAGGTCCGTAGGATCCTACTGCAGGCCTACACGTATCCCACTTGTGGAACCTTTAGGAAATCAGTGGTCACTGTCTCAAGCAAGTGCATAGGGGTGTAAGTAAAACAATTCAGTTCCTGTAACATCACCAGGCTGTCAAAGGGACAATCCCAAACAATATAAAATTTATGGAAAATATATAATTTCCTAAAACTGTTCCATTCTCTCTTTAAATTTCAGTGCAAACCTCACTTGGAAGTTAGGAAGCATAGAAATATCCTGACTTTATAAAGCATTTTTACTTCATAATTTTGAAATTTGTAAATAAATATGTATTTGATGTCCAATAGGTACGATATGTGGAAATCCAGGTATAAAACATGTACATTTTACATATCAGATAATATTAATATAATGGACATAGCTCCTCAAATATCAAACAGTGGCCATGCAGTTTCTATCACAATTTGGAAACCAGAGCATAATAAAAAAAATGTACTTAAAAACCAGCATCAACAAAAAAGGCTGGCTGGCTGTGATGGCCCCTATATATCTTCTTACATGAATAAATAAATAATCACACACACACACACACACTCCCTATATATATAAATGCATATATATATATTCTTAAAATACTTTGACACATTCAGAAATCCACTGGAACAATGAGAAGCCAATGCCTCTACACAGCAGCCTGACACGGGTTTACTGCTCACCTGTACAGTACTTCACTTGAATTATAGCTCCTAAAAATGATCCAAAAAAAAAGTCTTCCTTAAAAATGTTAATAAAAGACTAATTTGCTTGGCCTGCAAGTTCTGAAAAAGCTATAAATCAAATGTGAGAAAAAATATTTTTGTGAAAAAAATTACAGAAGAATTTAATGGAATTTACCTATTTTTTAACAAGCATGTTAATAATTTCTGAAAAACATATGAAAGAAATTGTGAATGCTTATCCTTGATGGGAATTATATACTATAACATCCTCTCAAGATAATGAAAAATATGCCAATTTTATAAGTTTCTTTAATGAAATCACAGGGTATTTTACATGGCATGTCAAAACATGAAGGTTGGCTTGTGACACAATAAAAATCTGCTGTGCATTGTGGCCAAGCGTATTGCTGGTTTATATGCAGTTCCTCATCACCTGAGTCAGAAAAAGGGTACATGATCATGGTCAGTGATGCACTTATCCTATGATTTCCTAGTAATCCATATGTTGACCAAACTTCAGTTGAAAATGTTTACCTCTGAAAATGTCTTTGATAATCTTAGTGGCTATCAGCACACTTAGTTTCAGTATGTATAAAATACTCAGATAATTAATGAAAAGTTGGGGAAACATTTTGGTTTACTAACTACAAACCACTATGGACAAATAATTAACTAACTGGCAGAAACTTATGAAAGATTATGACAGTCTTTTAATTTGTTTTCTAGAAATCTAATCAAAATAAGGAATTACTTCTGGCTGTACCTCAGGTATCTCATTCAGCAAAATGGGCTCTTTCTAAAGCTAAAACTCTACAGACAGGAAATACTTTAACAGATGCATATCAGCAGTAGCAGTTTATTGCTGCTTTTATGATAATTACTATTTCGATTATATATGTTAAATATTCATTATCGATAGTTTACATATTTTGTGTGGAACCAAGGTGGCATCAAGACCTAATTTAAGAACACCTACAAAATGTTCAGGTGACACCAGGCTGCAGTTAATATAATGCAATAGAGTGTGTTAACGCTTTAGATATGCTGCACAGAGTTCAGGGACCAGGTTTGGCATCCCCATCCTTTGAAACTGTCAGCTATGTATTCTCAGCTCCAAAGCTGGCTGACCTGCTGCTGTCAGGTAGGTCAACCCGAAGCAAATGACCCAAAACAGAGTAACCAAATTTGGGTCTGTGACAGAGCAATGAAGCTGCTAGGGGGACAGGCAGTTCCCATGGATGGGCTCGGGGCTGCCAGATCTCAGTGATGGAAGAGTTTCTTTCTGTAGAACTAAAACGTGGATGACTTTCTCTAAGCATGTATTTCCTCACATCTGTGAGGAAAAGAGGTATCTGTGATTTTTAGACAAATGAGAGTGCACGACTGGTTTCAGCTTCAAGGAAAGGGCAAGCTGTCTCAAAATGTTATCCCTCTGCTGAGATGTCACAGCCAGATTCTCTGGTGTACTGTACTGAGAAACCTTGTACTTCAGCTTCATACTTTCCATAGTGAGGATTTCTTTCCCATTACACAACTTAAAACATATGACAGGAGCCTTAAAGAAACTTAGTATCTTTGAGACATCTGTTTCTTTACTAAACCAAGTTGAAACTAGCCAATGAATACGATAGTGACTAAGGATGGACATACAGCTTAAACAAGACCCATACACAAAGAAAAAATATAAAGAGGTTTTTTTTCAGCTCTCTTTCCCTACTTTCCCCAGTTACAGAAAAATCTAGTGGAGTTATTCACTCACCATTACTCATTTCTCTTGTGAGGGGAAAGAAGTGTGTATTTAAATGTAAAAAAAAAAAAAGGAAAGAAATTACTTTGTGTTAGAAGGATATCAAAGAACATGATACATTGCAAATACTCTCCAGCAAATTATAAGAGTGTAACTTGTAGTTCTACAGCAAAATAAGTAATAAAAACTCATCCTGCAAAATACAGTGACCTCTCGCGCAAAACTTTATTCTTTCTAGTTTTAATAGTATTGCCTTATACTCTTTTCATTCTTGATTTACTTAACTACTTCTACTGAAAGTGTTAATTTCCTGTTAATGTAATTGTTTACCTGTGGCTTCTTCTAGTGTGGCAACATCCAGTCTGGGGCTGTAATTTCCATAACCAGCAGCAGTAAAAGCACGAATCTGGAAAACATACACTGTTCCTGGCTTTAAGTTATTAATAGAAGCTGAAGTGGACTTGGTTTTCACCGTTGAATAGGTCCTCTCCCTTTGATCCTGGAAACAATAAGACAAAAGATTAAATGACATTTACAGGTCAGATTTTATCATAGTTGCACATCAGCTACTGACAGTCAGCCTGAGTAGTTTATTTCAATTTGTTGAATGTTTTTTTTCCCCAAACATAAAAAATAAGGCATACTCTGTGGAGTATTACAAAACACAGTACAATGAGGAGCTCTAAGCATAACATAAAATTCAAATGGGATGTTCATGTTGTTACTCATAAAACATCCAGACATAAAACAATTGCTTCTTTGGCTCTGATTACATTTTGTGAAATTCTGATGAGAAAATAGCTTGACCACAGCTTTCCAGGGGGATCTGCAGGGTCTGAAAAGTTCAAGGACAGGGAAATCTATTTTTTCATGGTCAGAGAACCTTCCTTTGTTACCTTTCAACACCTTTAAAAAATGCAATACTGCCAATGTCTAACTGGATGGATTTTGCAACAAATAATGAAGTCCTTAACTCAGCTTTCATTTAGGCTTTTTTTTTCCCCCTCTGCCTTTTAGTCTCGGCTTTTGACTCTATGACATTGAGAAAAAAAAGAAGGAAAGAAGCTTGATATGTCACCCCCCCAAATTTGAAGCTGTAAGATTACAAACCCTCTGAGTAATAACTCACTTTCAAATATGACAAAAGCTGTATCACAGGTCATTACAGTATTCAAAGCTCTACTTATTCATCACATTTACTGATCCAGATTATCTTTCAGCATAGATATGTGCAGCCCTGTTGATTTTTGGTGGCAGATGCAACCCTGATTTGAAGGGCAGAAGAGATGAATTAACCAACCATCTGAATGCACCACATGACCAGAGAAGCATGAGCTGTACGAGGTGGTGCTAATGAGATGGATACAGAGGGAAGGAATAAATCTGTAACTCATTTCAATAGCACTTAACCGCCTAAAAATGATGGAAAACCTTCCCCTTTGCAGTCAGCAAAGCAGCAAAGGCTTTTGCTGCAATACAGGGTTAAATACAACAGATGATAAGATTTCTTTTCTGAGATTCAGTAATGGCTTTTCCTGGGACTTGCCCAGTTTGCCATTTGAGCAAGCCCACTGGCTTGGCTAGCAACAATTTTTCATACCTTCTCTAAGAAGATTTAAATTATCTGTAAGTGAGGACCATGGTGGAATGTATGTTGGTATGTGAGAAATAGCAGGAATACTTAAGAGATCAGAAACAAGTGTAAGAAAACTGTAAATAGTCAGGTTTAGGACTGTAAGCCACAGTGGAATTTCAGAGTTTGAGTTTTGATGAATAAATGAGGCTTATTTGAATTACCAACAGTTCTTGCATTCAAAATAAATAAATAACAAAGAAATAAAAATAACCTGTGCCAGAAATCTCACAGGACAAGCTTACTCGGGAGATTCAAGGCAGTTTCCATTCCAGCCCCAGCCAGAAGTGAGAGGTGAAAAAAACATCAGAATATTTCAGAACCACGAAAATGTTTGGTTTAATTTGTCTGTAAAAAGGAGCTGAAAGTTCAGGAACTGAAAGTTTGGATATTTTTTCTTTTTCTTATTTTTTAAATTAATGGAACCAAACTTAAGCTGCCTCTCATTCTGAGCAAGAAACTTCTGAAGTACTTTTCAAGCCAAACTGCGTTATTTTGGAAGGCAGGCAGGCATTTTAAGTATTTGTGTTAAAATTCTCTCACTGAATTAAAGGTGACTTTAAATTAAAGGTGACTGCTTGTAAGATGAATTTCTTATTTTCTTTTATTAATTTTGTTGTATTAAAAAAGTTTAACACCAGTTCTTGTCTTTGCAAACATAGGAAACTGGTAATGAAATTGTCATGCTTATTTAAAGTACTATGAATGCACAGGGAAAGTAATAAAAAATATAATGTAAAAGTTGTAATTTTATGAAAATCCTAGTATTTTGTCCATTTTTCTGTTTCATTTTAACAGATTAGAAACTACTTTTCATATTAAAAGAATCAAGTTTTTTGTTTGTAGTCTGGGTGTTTATGTTGATTTTTTTTGTGTGCAGAGAAATTTTGCCTTCGTTAAACATGTAAACATGTAAACTGTTGGGGGTTTTGTTTTGCTTTTTGTTGGGGTTTTTCTAATCTTTATTTTTTAGTCTTCATTTGTGTTTGAAAAATCGCCTGCTAAAATTAGTAAAACTCCTTTAAAAATATTTGCTTGTCTAGTAAATTTTGTTGTAAGAGTCACTAAAATGAACAACTTAAAGTGGGAGTTAACATCACTAAATAAACATTTTAGACCCTTCCCAAATCATGTAAAAATCTTCTGATAAGTGTATTTGTGATAATTCAGTACTGAAAATTAGATGTGACACTTGATATTAGATCCAATCCACTCTAAATTTACCTAATTCTATGTAACACAGTAAGCTGACACGCTTACTAAGGTGCTATTACCTTGTTTGCTGAGATGAAAAGTCTTCACAAGTAATCAAAAGGGAGCTCCTTTGTTCATTTGTTTGCATCATTTTAATTCTGGCTTTTTTTTTTTTTTTTTCTCCCAGAATATTTTATAAAAATTAGGAATATGTTACATGCTGTAGTCAATTTCCCAGGGAATACGGAGGAGCCACTCTTAGTCTGGGTCCCATGACAAACATATAGATGAACAACCTACCTTCACTCTGCTTTCATCCAGCTTATGGTTGCATGTGGCCCTACTTATATGCTTGTCAGAATTTTTTTCTTCTGGAGTAATTCAAAGTTATCATGACTGAAGCCCTAGACACGCTGAAATGAATGGCAAAACTCTGACTGACATCAATAAGATTGCAATTTCACTCTACCATAAACAGAGATCACTTCATCTACCATTGAAAAGCAGCCCTCGATTCGTTATTGTGTTGAGAGAACAAGTGAAAAATAAATCTCACAATGCTAGGACTTTTTAAAAGGACAAATAAGGAATATTTATCAGCTGAAACTGCAGGATGTGTTTTGGAAGTTTTGAGACATCAAGTCAAAGCGGCCCAGTTCATAAGGAAATTCCAAATGCAGTCAAGAGTTGCATTTGATATATCATCTCAAGACTGGAATTACAGCTGCACAGAAGGAAATGAAACAAGCTTTATTCACAATGTAGAAGAGACAGGAAAATGACAAGTATCATGGTAAAATATCCAAGTCCAGCTTAATAAGAAGAAAGAGGAAAAAAGGGCATACTTGAAGCAAATATTTCATTTTGAGGGCACCAAAATAAAATACACAGGATATATGATAGCAATAATAGTTGCTAGTTATGAAAAATGAGTAAAATCAGTGTGACTTTGAAGCGACAGGTTAGTTAATAGCTGATGGCTTTTACATTGTTCCACAACACAGCGAGTGAACATGAAGCAAACAGCACATTGCTGTATATTACAGATAATCTTAGCACTTACTTTCTCATAATACTTGATTTCATATTCAGTAATGACTCCATTGGGATGTTCTGGTTCCTGCCAGGAAAGCTCCACGCTCCTCTGCAGCACTCTCTCTTTCATTACTCCACTAACTTGCGAGGGAGCTGTTTGGACAAGATGTGTCAATAAATAAAAAGCAAATTTGTTGGATGCCTAAAATCAAATGTCATTACTGATCTGCCCCATGCTGAGCCACTTTCATTAAGGTAAAAGAAAGCACCTTTTCATAGCTCACAATTCAAAGCTAATGAATATTCAAAAGACCCTATAACTGTTCATAAACTTAGAATGGAAAACGAATTAAAGTGCAAACAGCAAAAAGTGGCATTATTCAAGTTAGCGAAAAACTGAAATTGATGGGATAGGAATAACAATTAAGCAAATTAATTCTTATTAAGATAGCAAGGCAGATTTTTAGATTGATTAAGAGTCTAAATATTTCTTGCATATGTTTCTGAAATGCACATAAAAAGGAAAATAATATTTTAGAAACAAAATAATATTTTAGAAACAAAATAACATTTTAGGTTGATATCATATAACTGGTTCCAATTCTGCTTAAAAAATAATCTGTCGCAGTACCCGATTACCACATAACTTGGCAATGAAAACAACTTTGTTAAGAGACTAAACCCCCTCCTTTTCAGTAGTTCAAACCTTTCCAAGACATTCTCTCTTTACAGCTGAAGTTTCCATATTTGGTCTTGGCATTTTTTGAAAGTGTGAGACAATTTAAGAAGTAGAGCTTATGAAAGAAAGGGAACACTGTCTTCCTCTACCTCACTGTACAGAGATATACATAATAAACATCACCCACAAACTAGCACCATTTGAAATTTAAGAAACCACAACAATGTACAAACATTATAGAGCCACTGACTCTCATTTTAAAATGTTTTAGACTGAAAAAAGTTATTTGCTTTATCAGTTTATCTCATGTAAAGATAAGATCAAATCAGAAAGGATGGCAAATTTTCTGCTGACGTGTGGGTCCAAAGGAGGCCCAACTTCACATTTTTCCTAAAATATACGTATTCCCATATAAGAAGTCTGTTTTACAGAAGTCCTGTAAAGCAATAGCTCTTTCAAAAACAGTTATGGCATTGGAACCCAACAAAGCTTGATCTTGTTCTGTTTCAATTCAATGGAAGTAATTCAAGGGTGTAACACTGCTCATGAAAAAGACAAATAAAAAAGGACCTGATCCTCATGCCACTGCAGTTAAAAGTAAAATGACAGCTTATGTGTGCAGGAACTTGTTCATATTTGTAGAGCAGATTCAGACATAGGAATGTAAATGAAAATAAAAGATAAGGTTTTTTAGATCTTTTTCAAGTAGAACCTAGTACTGATTTTATACTTAAATGCTTGAGAAAAAAATCCTGAAAATTTTAAACCTTTTTCTAGGTAAAAAAGAACAACCTTATTTCAGAACTTTATATAAAGCTTTCACTATGGAAAATGATGTACTGCCTTCAGATAAAACAACAAGCAGGTGAATTTCACTTTCTCTTTTACCATTCACCTTGAATCTAATTAGAATAATCCCCTTTCTATATTCTTTAGTACACACACTTTATTTAATTTAAAGAACACAGAAATCAAATATCTAGAATGCACAATCCTGTATCATTAAGGATAAAAATATAATGATAGACTAAAATTATATATATAGCACAAATGAGACAATAATACTCTAAAAAACTTAAAACTTGAATGTTAACTTCTCACTTTAATTGTGAATTTTCCAGCCTTTTTATTATAACATGTATATTCATGTAGATTTTTAAATTAAATTTATTTACATTTCATTAGAGGCTCTAAGAGTCCATGAAAATTAAGGATTGAAGCCATGCATGATAATTTTCATTATGAATTATGATGTTGTATATAATCAATATAATCAAAGTCGAAGACCCTTTAATGTAGGCTGCCTAACTGATAAAATCCATTGGATCATGGAAGCACCATGGTTTGATACCACTCTTTTTCACTCTTCTTGTACTCTTCTTTCTAAAAGCTGGGAGTACTTTCACTCTAATTAGTGGAATATATTCTTTTTTTGTAGCTAAGAGTCTGGAATGCAGCAAACTAATTTAGTCTGTCTAGCTTTCTTTGCTGTGATTAACTAGTTGTCGTCCTTGTCTAAATGAGTACCACAGCATCCTGGCTGAATTTCAGAGAAGTCATTATGTTTCACGTATAATGTTCTATCTCATCCAGATAAATGTTTTCAAATTGCTAATTTTACATTTTTAGATGCCCAAAACTGTTAATGTTCATACTTATCACGCAACAGTTTTATATCACCTAGGTCATTGGAGTTTGTTCGCAACATTTGCTGTCTTTTATTTTAGTTTATCTTTTTTTCATTCCATTGGTCATAGCACTCATTTTTTTTAAGCAGTGAAGCAGAATGAACTTGCTTCCCCTGTATTAGTTAATTCTGCATATGTAGGGAAGGAAGAGACAAGGGGAAAGATTGTAGGCAAGGAATTGAAATTGAAAGTCCCTGTGTGAGATTCCTACTTAATATCTGTACAAAGTACACCACAAACAGGCATATTCCATTCTCAAGGAATTCCCATTTAAAACAAAATCTCAGTGATATGTCAACATTGCAAGACAGAGTTCAAAACTCTTAAATAAATGAACTCTTAAATATATTTCCTGTGAATTAATATTCTTTTTATCCAAGAATGGTCAGATTAGAAGCCGATCTTGGTTTTGAGTGGGGTTTGGGGGTTTTTCATTGGTTTTGTTCTGGCCTTTCTACCCCAATGAAAAACACTGTGCTACTTTTCATTCATAGAAGAACCACATGAAGAAGAAAATTCCAACCCTAAAGACTGTGTATGTTGGTATTTATGAAGCCAATTATGTTGCATATAATTCCCCTAGCACATGATATTCCTAAAATGCAATAAGTTACCTAAGCTTATTTTGCGTCCCCACGTTTTTCCAGGGAAGAAGGGAATTTTCAAATTGGTTGAAGCGAGTATCATTGTCTGGCAAGGTACACCATTCTGCAAGGAAAGCTCTGTAAACTAGAACAACCATGTAAACCAATCTATTGACATAAAAAGCTGGATGTATATGCTATCTTCATCCTGCCTTTTGGGTTGCATTTCTTGATCTGTGCTTAATGAGAGTGTACAGGTCAGAAGCATTTTGTTCTTTATTCTAGTATAATAATTTCCTCCGTATTCTCTCTCTGTGTTTTCTCTGTGCCTTTCTTACAGACTATTTTGCATTAGTGTTTTCTTTGTTCTGACTTCCTGACACTTCCTTTTAAACCTTTAGTCCGCTTCTCATTGCCTATCCATGTTAATTAATTAACGACCTATTTATGGTTTTGAAACAGCTATGTTTGAGCAAGCTTGAAAATGAGTTAAAGCATACAATTAATCCCTAAATATAAAATGAAGTCTAGTCTTACATCACATAATAAAGATAACTCTAAAAAACCAAATTAAAATATATTTTTCCCATTGCTAAACAATAACAATAAAAACAATGCCATCATAAATAACAACAACAATAATAATGATCCAACTCTTTCAAGTATTTTTTTCTTTCAGTAATCTCTTTCTTGCCACTGCATCTATAACAAAGTTGTTCATGATGAAGACACATCTTACAGCATTTTAGACAACTTAGTACCCAGTCCTGAATGACTTGAGTATGCATAATCCCTACTGTATCACTTCAGGTTACAAAGACGCATCACTTGTCAGAGTCATTATTTCCATAATATATTACACAGGGGGATACAGGCTCTTCAAAACACCATTTGCTATCAACTTTCTTTCTGATATACCTCATCTCTTCTTTTTCTCCTTCCTGCTAACACAACATCCAATGCATCAAACACACACAGCCTCTCAGGGATAACAGGCAGATGTACCTACACATGCTGCATAAGAAAGTACTTCGAGAATGACAGGCCCTCAGCACACTCATTCACCTTTTTTAAATGCTTCAAATATACCATTCAGCAAAAGGAAAAATTGATTTTTCACCAGGTTTCAACATCACAGCCACAGAGAAATATAACTCTGCTGGGCTTTACTGATAAAGCCTTCAAGTTATATAGATTTCAAGCTGGTCATCATTTTCAGATCAAGTTATAGAAGAAGTTAAAACTGAGGTGTCAAAAAAAGAGCAGGATATTCCAAGGAAATATTCTGTTCCAGAGAGAATATTGCATCTAGTAGACTGATGTGTTACATCTACAATGCTAAACCAAGCATATGGTATACTATTAATACGTGCAAGTATTTAGGTATAGAACACTGTGATGATTACTTTCGAAGGCGTTGCTTTCAGTTCAGAGTCCTCTGGATCTGTTATAACAATATTTCTCTATCGTTAGGTATTCTCTGGTTCTTATACCTAACATTTCCCTTGATCCATAGTGTACTTTCCAAAAGAAAAAAGACAGATGCAAAAAGTAAAAAATACTAAAACAAAACAATAAAAAACCTGAAAAATGAAAACACATGAAGCTGAACTTTCACATATAAGAGGAACTAGACATAATGCACCAATTGCTTGCACAAAATCAACTGTAACACCTTTTTATTGAAAAAAGATAACTCAGCAAAACCGAACCATTTCTGAGTTTTCTTAAAGTCCTGCATCTTGAGTGTGTTTCAATTCCATCAACAGCCTCAGTCACGGCTACTTCTAATTTGATACTTTTTGAAAAGTCTTTCTAGAAGAATCAGTCTAGATATTTAGCAGTTCAAGTATATAAAAATCTATTAAAAATCCTCAGAAAAAACAGTTTCAGTCCTGCAGTCCCACTTCACACAGAAAGTTTCAGAAATGAACAGGAGTGATTATTCCCGGTGCAGGACCAAACTCTGTATCAGTAACTTCCACCAAATCTATGTTTGCAACTTGTTTCATTGCTTGTTATACACGGACCAACGGATGAATGGGCTATCGGCCTTCATTTTTCATATTTATTTTATAATGATGATAATGTGCTTAAGATAGTCAGAGCTTTGCTTTGTACTTGCTGATATCAACAGTGAGATGTTCATAGCACGAGACCCTTACAGCTAAGGAAGCACAAAAACTCTTCGCTTTTTGTCTCTTTCATTTTGCAAAGACACACATCAATCACTCAAAACCATGGGCTTTTCACACAGCAGCAAGGAGATCAATGTTTACATCCCTGTAAAACTGTGTCTTAGGGCCCAACGTAACTTTTACATTACGTGAAGCATTAACACCATTTTTCTGCAAGAGTGTTCTGCGGCAGTAGGGGATGTTTTGAGTATTCAGCCTGAAGGGGACATGGCTAACAGATGCAAACCATGGAAAAAATGGATCCCGATGGTTATAACCTACTCTATTATTTCTTTATAAAACGTCTTTGCTGTCTTCTTTCTTGGCAGAAATCTTTAGATAACAGAGATGTTTTGACTCGACAACTATTTTAAGGGAGACTGGAATCTGGCATCTTACTGACAACAAACACAAAATGAACTCATGTATATATATTTGAAAATACTAGCAGAAAATTATACTGCTGTTAGCTCTTAATGGTTGTTCAGGAAGAGAATACAAAACTCCCTGTACTCTATTAACAGTCCTGTACAAAGATTACCCAAATGGCTCCCTTCTGCACTGGCTTGTGTACTAATTTGCTCCCAAGGGAAAGCCTGTAAATGAAGTCATAACCTGTCATCCCACCGTGCACTGGTTTGCTCTGAAGGGAAACTTAGGTCTCAGAATTGCTGAAATTACTAAATAAGAGTGGTAGGCAAACAAATTATACACCTTGAAGAAGTGCAGCTACTGCTGTCAGGGCCCTGTGGTCAGCATGTGGCACCACACTGGTTTTGATGCTGATCTGAGGCAAGTACCTTGACACGGGTTTGCAGGTACTGGGCAAACTTTAAGAGTTTACTGTGTATACATTTTCCAATAAATATACAAAAAGCGCTGTGTGGGGGAAAAAAAAATAAAATAAAAATATTTAAAATTTAGAGCACATGGTGGCAATGCTACTCATGCCGTGACAGATATCCATCATAGATTCTGGGGGGAAAAAAACCCCTACATTTCTCTTCATCTTTACACTAATACGTCCAATAATTTTCATGTTATTTTATATGATAGTTCTTAAAAAAACAAAACAAAACAAAACAAAACCAGAAATGTATGCGCTGGCTCTTAAATTGAACACTACTAAATGGATAGATGGAAATTCGCAAGACTTCCTTTTTTGTTACAGTGCATTTCTCTCCCCTCAGTTAAGTCTCCACATGACAAAGCAGTCCATGATAAAAGGTTATTGAGTACCACTGTATTATGCCATTAGTACCCATTGCTTTGGATCAATGACAGAAAAATTCCCCACTGTGTTTACAAGCTGCAGCATTCAAAAAGAGACCCAAATAAATCAGATATTTTACACTAACAATGTCCTATGGAGAAGCCATTTTAACTTCCTCTCTGACACACTTTACTTTCTGGCTCATAAATATAACACAGTGTGTGTACAATGCTCTGTGAGCCACGAGCAGAGGCACACACAGCTCTCTGGGCCACTTGGGGATGTCCTGAGTACATGGTAACAGGGAATGTAGTCAAGTAATACTTGACTGCATTACTCCATTACATTTTTTGCCATTGCTTTTGTGGTTGAGAAACTCTCAAATTACCTGCTGATCTACAGAGAGGAATAGAAGCAGTAGTTACCTGAATACTTTTGCGAATCAATGAAAAAGTGTACATTTAAAAAATGAGGAAAAATCAATAGATATATTCTGAGCTCCCATAATAATATTAGGGAAGTTGCAAGAAAGCTTATTCTCAAATAGCATTGTCACCAAAAATATGTAGTGATTTACTAGTTGTTCATATCTTGTGTGTATATGATGCATGTACAATAGATAATGGTTTGGTAGTTCCTTCATCAAGCTCAAAACTCATCGGCTGGATCAGTTTTATATGCTGTCTACTCTGACAAAATTCTGGGCACAGAAACCAATAAAAAGACAGAAAAAGAACTTACCAGAAAGAGATGAAACAGTTTAGAAAGATCAGGGCTGACAGTTTGTCTATCATGTTTTGGGTTTTCTTCTGGTCAGTGTCTATGTCTAGACCCATACTGTGAACTCCCCTGTTTCTCCTGCCTGACATTTGGTACAAATATTATTGTCATGTCTGTATCCCATTTCTTCCAAAACTGGCAACTTGGGCATCAATCAGTGCTGAACGGATGCTGAGTTGCGTAACAAGTGACAACATTGACTCCCAAGGTACCCACAACTCTTGCTTTGTGAATAAGTTTTGACATGTTAGGCACAAACCTGATTCTTACAAATGTGTTAGAGCAACAAAACAGCATTACAAATAACAGGGAGTGGCTTTTGTTCTCCTGAAGCATTTGTTTTCCTTTGCAGAGGAAATATTTCTATGTTAATTAGATTTTTCTTTTGTCCTGCCTTCTTTTGCGCTTCATCTTTCATAACTTTTTCTTTTTTTTTTTAAAGCAGAAACATCTGCCACCAGCTTTGCAGTAAATCTTTGGCACACAGGTATTATTCTTCATTAAAGAAAACAAAACACCACAAAATTCCCAAAGATGAGGATACTCTTTTCCCCCGGTGGGCTACTCAGACACATTATGTTCTCCTCCTGTCTCCAGTCATCTCTGCTGGCAAGTGTCAATTACAGACACAGGTTTTAGGGAATGGAAGGATAAAGCACAATTTACAAATACTTTCCTCTGGAAGCAGACAGGTGTAATGACTGAGACTGTTTGCTGTAATTGAATTTCATGCTGTCATCTATTCAGTCACAAAAAGATGTCAGCTTCAAGGATGCTACTCATGGGAAAAAAAAACAAAACCAAAACCCCTTAATACATTCTCATTGCTACTGTAGAGCTAATATTGCTACCCCAGTTTCACTTGTCTAAAAGTAAAAGTTGCTTTTGCTGGAGGATATGAGGTGATTAGAGCTGTGGCTTTGGAGGCCTATGGACTAGTACAATTATGTTTATTTAGTGTAGCATGTCCAGGAGACAATTGACTGAATTCCAGCCCCATAACAAAATTTTTTGTTTCAGACATGGCCAACAAAAAATGTGGAAACAAAGTGCCATGCCAAAAAAATAAGAACAGTTGATCAAATATTAACAGAAAAGCACATAAATATTCTATAAAGATGTCAGCACAAAACAATAATTATCACTGTGCCAGAGGTTTGATCAAACTGATGCTTTCAAAGACATAATTGTTCAGTGGGGAAAAAAACATTATTTTACCAACATTCCTAAAATGTGTACAACTTCTGTTCTAGCCTTCCAAATTCCTGTGAAATGCATTATAATGGCACTGCTAACGATGGGCATATTTCTGAAAGCAACATGGGAAGTATTCCCAGGGAAGGCAGGAAGAATTCCTTGAAAAAATGGCTCACTTTCTTTTTTTTTCATGTTATGAGCCTGTACTTCTCCCAAAATGCATTAAATATCTAGAATTTACAGAGGCAGAGAAATATCTGTCTGAGAATCTCTGCTACAGTGATAAATATCAGAAGTAACAAGCCTGAAGTTAGTGCCTATGAGCAGGAGTGAAAGTCATGTCTGTGAGAGGAAGGTCAGACACAGCAGTCAGCCTACGTCTCCCTTGGTCAGGGATTGTGGAAGAAGCAGTTTACTAAGCACAGTGAGGTCACTGCTGTGGGGAACTGCCACTGACATAAATACAATATTCAAGATGTCCCTTGAAATACCAATACTCACATACATTCCAATAAATGAGAAAAAAATTCATTTTGTTGACTGTCACAAATCAAATGATTTGGGGAGTATTCATGAGCTGCTAAAAAAATGTTATGCAAAAGCAGAAGGAAAACCCATTATCTTGGAGGGGGGGGATATTTTATAAGGTGATTCTAGTTGATTTATTTGAACATACAACATAAATATTAACACCTGCCTCTTAAACAGCAGCAATTAGAGATAATGCATATATTTAATAATAAAATATGCAAAATATGTATGAAAGTACTTTCAATTTGTTTTTTTTTTTCTTTTTTGCAACCATTAACATTAAAACTTGTAACAACTCTAGAAGATAAACCGGCATTATTTAAAAAAAAACCAACAAAAAACAACCCTATCATCTATTACACAAACAGCAAATTCTAAACATAATTTCCAAAAGACCTTAAATATTCTTGACTCTGAAAAATACACACTGTTTCCTAAAAATGCCTCTTTTTTTTTAAATAACTTTAGATTTGGGGGCATTTTTTTTCATTATTTGAGAACATGCTATGGTTCAATGCTTCTCCAATGCTTGCTCACCATAAAACCTTGCACAAAGACTTGTCTGATGCAGAAACATATTAAACTGCAAAGACATCAATCATTTAACGAAAAAATTTACTACATGATTTCAAAAGCTGTACAGAATCATCATCTTTTTACAGACTTTCTAGAGGCTTCACTTCCCTGAATGCTATGAGGCTCTAAGGGAAACCCAAGTTCTATATCCAAAGGTTAACTTCTTGGAGATTTAGATTATGAAAATGTCAATTGCACAAATTATAAACCCATTTAGCTTTCTGATTAGTTCCACTTTTAGCATAGCATTTAGGGCTCAATTCTGACCTCTCATCAATTATGTTTTAGTTTAGCTGCATTGATTTTATCTAACTTATCCTTGCTTTATACCAATGGAAATAAGATCAGAATCAGGTCCTAAGGGTAAAGTAATTAAAAATTTAATTACCACAACTGATCATGCAATGTAGCTACATCATTAATTGGTTACTTTTTTTTTTAACAAAAAAAGATTAAAATTTCTTTGCCAATTTCACAGAGATAGGCTTTTACTTTTTTATTTCAGAAATAGTTCTGGATAGGATCCAACTTAGGCACCTGGGTGTACCTACCCTTTAGGAGACTATAGCTCTCCCAAATTAAGTGTGTAAGTTTTCAAAAAAAAAACTTTGCTCCCTGTAATACAAAAGTAAGTGCATTGGAAAAATCCAGAAAGAGGTCCTATCATCTGTTTAAACTGAGACCCATACATTTGAAAACATCTGCGTTTCAAGACCTTTGAAATTCTCCACTATACGGTGAATTTAGGCACTGATTTTAAGAAAAATGGAGACCTGGTACACCACATAAACCTGATGCATTAACACCTACCTACCTTTTAGGTGAGGTAGACATCATCTTCCACACACTGTTTAGAATGTCTTCCTACCTCCTAAATTTTCCTTGTATATTTAAGGAGTTGTATGCCTTAATCCTTAACACACCTTACAGTAATTAGTCTGGAGTCTGCTCTGACTTACCTCTCCAGCTTTCTACACACAATAGTATAAGTCTAATTCTTGATGAACTTGGAGGCATTTTAGAAAGCTGCTACCTAATTGCTGTAAGTACTTGCACAACTTGCAAGTTCACAATTATAGGGAATCAATTTAATGCTGAAAATATTCCTAAGCAGAATTGAAGTGTGAATGAACATTTTTATAAGAAAAAAAAAACCTTCAAAACAAGGCCAGAACAGCAGCTTTTGGGTCTGATTCTCTGTCAATTTTTAATGGTGTGAATAAGTAGTGACTGCACTGACTCCTTTCATCCTGATGTTGATCTTTAATCAATAACCAGGATGAAGGAGATGAAAATGGAGCTCTTTGCAGTTAACAGAAAACCATGAAACATTTAGTCAGAAAGGTTAAACTAAAAAAAAAAAAAAAAACCAAAAACTAAACCCAAAGCTGTTTCTGTTTTATTGCAGAAGTACTTGATATATTGGAAAAATAAGCAAAATTGCATAAGCAACGTTGAATAGTTTATTATGGTTCTATTTATTCTAAATAATAAACTTTAGATCAAATTCTCCATTCCCTCACTCATAGTGAAGGTACTGGGAGAGTGGTCTCCCTCTCTCCCAGACTGCAATCAACACAGCCTGTCCTGTTACATAAAAATAAGGAAAAAATGGTGTCTACATATCTTATGAGTCCTTCCAGTTTGTACATGATACAGCAAAGACAGTAAAACTGGAATGTCACAAAAGAAATTAAACTTGAGTCATAAGTACAGTTCTATTCTGTGTTTTAAAGAAAATTCCTGTTTTCATATGCAGAATCTGTAGACAATTTTTCAATTACTGTTTTCCATGAGAGACTCCAAGTCTACCGTAGAAATAATTGCTACCTATATGTACCTATAACACAGAAGTTGCTTTCACTGCCATCATCAGAAGACTTAAATTTAGTGATTCCAAGGAGCATCACCCAGCAGAGCAACTCAGTTTACATGAGTGAACACAGTGTACAACATGGTACACATTTAAATTAGCCAAACAATGACATTTAGACCAATAGTGTATTAAATAACTGAATGTATAAGGTTGTCCAGTATCAAAACAGAAACAAAAATAGGACTATATCCTCTGAATATCAGTCTATTGACTTAATAATTTGAAAAAGCTCTGATGCAATCATTTATACTCATGAATGTATTATAATACATATATTAAGATGGATATACATCAGAATAATGAACATCTATAGTTTTCTTCCATAATATATACGGTATAAGCACTGCTTCCCATATGAAATGGAAAAAAAATATATTGTTGGTACTGGAATTTCCCATGATAGTAAATATACTGAATGTTCCCTTAAATGTGCATGTAAAAACCCTCCCTTACAAGACAGCTATGCTAAAACACTTAGAAATTCCCCTCGTGATTATTCAGTGATAAAAATACTCAATCTCCTCATTACCTAGATATGAATTTCTGTAGGCCTTTACATGAGTCCCACTGAAAAAGGTAGAGAGATTACTTCACTAATCAAATCTCTATTGCATAAAAAAACCCACCAAAATTCCCCCTTTTTTTCTGGTGGTCGAATTAGTCATAAAATAAAGCTGGAAATGATAAGAGCATGTCTTATTTTAAATCTCTACTTGAAGGGGTTTTCTTTTTTTAACCTTGTAATTTCTCTAATCCAAACTAAATTAAAGGTTTATGAAATAGGCATATAAAGTCAGATAATATAAAGACTCATAGCACTTTTATAATAACATTTGTGTCCCACAGGAACCAATCAGAGCTTCATATATGCAATAAGCGTGCAGATTAAATAGGATAGATACCTTCAAACAGACATGATTGCAAACTGATTTTAGGACTAGAGTATCCAACAGGCTTATCTTTATTCAAAGAGCATTTACTATATACTGGCTGCATATACTTCGATGTTTAAGGTAGTATACAATTTATCAATAAAATTCTCCTTACCTAAAGACAAATGTCACCTTTTCCCCAAGAATGCAGTAGCTGCCTGGGCTGATCCCACCTAATTTTGCACCTGAGATATTAAAATACAAATCTACCTTCCTGTAATGGGTTTGCATGGCAAGGTTTTTGTAGCAGGGGGGCTACAGGGGTGGCTTCTGTGAGAAGGTGCCAGAAACTTCCCCCATGTCCAACAGAGCCAATGTCAACCAGCTCCAAGATGGATCTGCTGCTGGACAAGGATGAGACCATCAGTGACAGTGGTAGTACGTCTAGGGTAACAGAGTTAAGAAACGGGGAAAATATACTGCTGTGCAACAGGCAACAGCAGTCTGAGAAAGAAGTAAGAATATGTGAGAGGAACAACTCTGCAGACACCAGTGTCAGAGGAGGGAGACGAGGTGGTCTGGGCAGCAGAGCAGAGATACCCCTGCAGCCCATGGAGAAGACCAGGCTGTCCCCCTACAGCTCATGGAAGATGATGGGGAGAAGAAATTCCACCTGCAGCCTGTGTAGGACTCCATGCTGGAGCAAGTGAATACCTGAAGGAGGCTGTGAGCCCTTGGAAAGCCTGTGCGGGAGCAGGGCCCTGACAGGAGCTGTGGCCTTGGGGAGAGAGAAGCCCATGCCAGACCAGGTTTGCTGGAGGGACCCATGCCAGGGTGGTTTGTAAAGAACTGCAGCCTGTGGGGAGGACTTGTGTTGGAAAAGTTGTTGTAAGACTGTCTCACATGGGAGGGACCCCACACTGGAGCAGGGGAAGAGTGTTAGGAGTCCTCCTCCTGCGGAGGGAGGAGGGGAAGAGACAACATATGATGTACTGACCAAAATCTCCATTCCCCATCCCCCTGTGCCGCTTCAGTAGAGGCAGCAGACAAATCGGGAGTGAAGTTAAACACTGGAAGAAGGGAGGGGTGAGGGGAAAGGTGTTGTTAAGATGTAGTTTTACTTCTCATTATCCTGCTATTTTGATTTGATTGGTAATAAATTATATATTTTTTGTAAGTTAAATTTATTTTGCCTGTGATTGTAATTGGTGAATGATCTCTCCCTGTCCTTACCTCCACCCAGGAGACTTTTGTTGTATTTTCTCCCCCCTGTCCAGCTGAAGGGAGGGATACAGCAGCTTTGCTGGATCAACCGACCACATCTCCCTTAAGATCCTTTCAGTTCACTGAGAAAGAGATCCTCCTGGTCATTTAAATCTTATGGAAAGCAAGTCTTAGGTTGGCCTTTAAGTTAGGTTTTGTTGTCCCAGGTGTGTCCTGAGATGGAGCCTCCATTACTTGACTGCTAAGACTGGTTTTTTTTCATGCTACAGCTTTTGTCAGGTTCAAGGTTCTTTTACTATTTTATTAGCATTATTCAATTTTAAATAGTTAGTCTAATGCTTGTTTCCTGTGATAGAAAGAGAGAGATGCTGTTTTTATTCTATTTTCATCCATTTATTACCCTTAATTGTAAACTCATATGCCTAACAAATTCTTGAATCATTCTTGAGTCTATACAGTAGATGCTTAATGAAAAAAGGAAATATAATCAAGGAAAAGGGCTGCCCTAAAAGGCTTCCAGAGAGACATCCTACCTGGTACAGTTCAGGCATCAGTTAGGGAGGCAGGACTTCCCTCTGATGGACCTCAGAAGCATTTACCACTCTTCAAGAGGTAAACAAGGCATATCCTTTAAGGGTTCTGCTTTACCCAAGACCTTAAAATTTTTGTTACGTGATACACAGCAAAATTTGGCAGATGCAGTCTACAACATACCCACCTTTCTGCTGCAGTCTGTAACTTTTCTCCAATATCCCTAGAAACCACTCTCACCCCCTGGATACAAACAGACTTTTGAGTTTCTGCAGTTGATTTCCACAAGATTGCATTCTACTGAACAGATTTACATAAAAGATTTGTAGATATACTTGACATATTGGGATTGTGACTAATGCAGGTTTGTGAGGTGCAACATGCAAACAGCTAGTGAGTCAACCTACAGCACAACCTTAAGCAACCAAGCCTGGACTGAAGGTACAGGATCCCCCAAAATGGTGCTCAAAACATACATTTTACTGTACAGCCAGTCTATCTAGATGACATACTTTAACACAAAGTATGTACTTCTCCCCTTTTCAATTCTGTGTTAAAAAGCTGGCAATGAATTAAAAAAAAAAAAAAAAAGAAGAAAACCCAACATTATTAATATGATATTTCAAAATACTTAGAATGTATGTATTTTTTTCAGGCATATACTTTTACATACATATATATACTTAATAGCAAGCTAGGTCTCAAACCCCACCCCCCAAAAACCAAACAAACCAAGAAAGATAATCCAAATCTGCAGCATTTTTGCACAAGATGTACTCAATTAGTATGAAATTATCTTATTTTCGCCTTCCCTTTAGTTTTTATACTAAAGGGACAGGATGTGGTTTTTTGCATTCAGTGCTTTCTGTATGAGAAATCAGATGACTGCATCTGCTTTGTTGACTTTAACATGAAGAAAGAGAAATCTGCAAACGTTCCTTCCCTGCCCTGACTGTATAACAGCAAGTGAAGTGCTATGGCTGGTCTGGAGTACTGGCTCAGTACTTCCAGAAGGTCAGGAAGGCAAGCATTCGGCTAGAGTTTAAAGGAAGTTTAACTGGGGGGGTGGGGAGGAGTTAATGACTTAACGTGCTCTGAGACTCTGTTAAGCTGTCTGCATAGATACAAACAATGACTATAAAAAAGTTAGACTGAAGAAATTCTCCTTACCTATAGAATATCAATGCTTATCAGAGGAACTTTATCTTGTTCTTAACAAGTTGAATCATGAAAAACAAGATCAATAAGGGAGGATTTCTTTAAAGCTCCACTGTTGCATAATGGAAATTACTTTGAAGAGCTGGCTGTGTGTTTATGGAGCGTTAGCAAACTGTCCCTGCAGGCGCTGGTGACATTAGGCAGCTTAAAATACAGTATTTTACTTGAAGCGTATCTGACTCATTCTATTGGCATAAACTTCACATGTTTAGCATTAACTGCTTTTACAACCTGCTTTATAAATACATTTTGCTTCCCTTTCCAACGGCTGTCTTCTCCTTTCTTATGTTACAAATATTTTTACTTGTTACTTTTGCCTCTGACAGTTTGACGGTTATTACCTTAAGACATTGCAGGTGTTCTTTAGTTCTTTTCAAAGAATCATTTAGGTACCTAAAGCCTTCAGCACATTAACAGGTGACTAATTTTTAATGGTACACCTAAAAGAATAAAGCTCAAAGGCAGAAAATACAAAATGAAAATAAAATGGCGATAGGAGCAATTAATGCTTTTCAAAAACCCAGTAGTATTATTTTTAAGCTGAAATAAAGAATGGTCTAATCACTAACACTTTAGAATATGGCACTGCAACACTCAGGTTTTCACAAATAGAACACACTCCTAATTAGGCTGTTAATCAGCAGAGTGAAAGGTGGATCAACACTGTTACCATTTCCTACAGATATCCACATTGCCACTGGTCACCCAGACAGTGGCAGGTTTGCAGGAATGCTATTTTTGCTTAAGCTATGAATGCCTGATAAGACTGGTCTGAATTTTGTTTTCTGTAAACATCCTGTATTCGTTCTACCTTCTCTTGTTTTGTCTGTATTGAATAGTAAAAACAATGACAAAGTGTTTCCAGTATTGACTCAACTATTACCTATGTAATGTTTTCTGCCCTTAAACACATGCAGAGTTTTAAAATCAAGTTTTGGAGTTTGAATAACAAAATGGTAGAGCTTAATGAAACCTAAATTCTACAGAATTTGCCTTATGAAATGGGGACAAAGACTTTAAGTGTCCTTGCTACAGGAGAACCAAAGAGCGTGGAAAAGATGATTAAATAAAGCAAAATAGCATCATTGTAAGGAATGCGGTATCAAGACACTAGAAGGATGGGTATGAGAGGCAACCCAAAGTTACACATAGTTTAGAGCAACCTCAGGAAAACATATTTTCAGGTCTCCTCTACTATAAAAACAGAAAACTTGTATTTACTACAGAAGACTTTTCTCTGCAATGTTTGCCCATGGCAGATGAAGAAGATTACATAAGTTGCACAAGTAAAATGGGTATTGAGTGGTTTAAGAGACAACTGTGTTTGAACAAAGGTTGTCCAAACTGGGCTCTTTTTTACATCCAGTGATTATCTTTCATACTTTTATTTACAAATGGTAAATTCACTTAAAATAATAAACAGTGATGTAAATCTAGTCAGCAGATAACATCTATACTACTAGCCTGTATCCCCAAGGGACTGGAAGGTAAGGTGGTGTGTACCACTTGAGAGAGAGGCCCCAGGAGTAGAATGCTGCCAAGGGCTGGAAAAACAAATTACATCTTTTAATCACTGGAATCATCCAGCCTTGTGTTAAATCATAGATAAATTTAAGGGAAAAAAATAAATTACGTGACTAGAATAAAAAAGAGATCTTAATGAAATTCATTTTTGTCCTCATTTGTTTTCTTCCTGACTCTCTTGTCATAGTATTGAAACACAGTTTTCTTCCATATAAAACCTGTGTCTTTTTTCACTTTTTCAAATTCTCAAAAGATTCATTTTTTCAAGGTAGGTCTTTTGAAATTGCCAGCCTTAACAATGGTTTATTTAATGCACTCTGTAAAACTATTTCTCTCTTAGACATATACTTTTATTTACTGACTTGGTGTTTCATCTTTCTTTTCAATTTTCTAAATTTATTTTACGGTTGCATTCTTTCACAGCCCTAAAATAAACAAAAAACTAACCTGTGTATACTAGCATTCAGCTTTTTAACTCAAACTCTCTGTACAATGAAGGCTGTGCTATGGAGTTTCATTCAAGACATATCACCGAGCAGTTTTTTGTTTGGTTGGTTTATTTATTTTCTGGCCTACTTGATTTATTAGAATATCAGCCATGAATAGAAGCTAATATACCTGCTCTGCTTTAACTGTTCACCAGTTAAATAATTCTGCTCACCAGAAACAATCAATACTACAAATGACTTGTGCGCTAGTGACATTAAAGAAACAAAAAAGTGTTAAACTGATGACCCTCTAATTATCACATCTTTACTGAGGCAATGGCAGAATATTTATATATGCTGTTGGGCTTTTATATTGCCAGGGCATTGATTTTTGCCAATTAATGAATCTCTGTATCCTGAGAGAACACTATTCTTTCTTGAACTAGACAGAGATCTCTGATTACACAGAGATGTTCCTGGGAAAACATTGTAATTTTCCATTTTAATGTTATTTTATTCATGAGAAACAGCTAATTGATTTTGCTGGGATAATTATAATCCCCAAACCCACCAAAAAAAGAAAAAAAAAACCCAACAAATGTATATATATATATCACATAACAGACACATCAACCACAGAAGTGATGACAACAATAAAATAATTCACTACATTATGTTTCCCTGACCAAAAAAGGAAAAAAATAGAAAATTGAACATGCCCATGTGAAGGCAATCCTGAGTTTTGTAATACAGATATTATAATAACCAGGTACTACAACAGCAAGTATTAATCTGCTTTGGATAGGTTCTCTCATCTAATGATCTAAATTTTCTTAGTCATAATTTCACTTAAAAAATGTATTTTTTTATTAACATTTCTAAAATATCATTTGAAATACTACTTTTGAAGCATGTTGATTAAAAAAAAGCACAGGAAACAAGAAACTTCAGTACTAAAAGAAATATATCCTTCTTAGATACTATAGATTTCCCTCTAAAATGGAGATGAGGAACTGAAGTACCTTAAGCATCAGTAACAATGGTTGAAAGGTGTCTGGGTGCCTCATTCTCTAATGGTGACATCAGACTGGAAAAGGCAAGTTCATCCTCATGCAGTTTTAGGCACTAAGTAGCACACCAAAGTTAAAAATAAAGTCTCCAAGACTCCTTAAAGACACATTCCAATCTAATATCCCTAAGTCTTACTGTTGGATTTAGGACAGTTTAAAAAAAAATCCAACAAAACAAAACCCTTTATCACTAGAATGCAGACTTCTGGTTAGGTGCTAAACTGAAAAGGATTAAAACTAGGCCTGAGTCCTTATCTAGAAAGTGTATGTGACTGAACTTACATGGATATATTCTCCCATGGAAGTCCAGAAAAGCAGTTTTTTTGATCAAAATATCATCTATCATCTACTGTGCAATTCCAATCTCAGCTGGCCAAAGTTTGCCATAAAGGTTAGTAAAGCTAGTGTATGGGATAACACAAAGCAAAACAAAACACCAAACAACATCCTACCAAAAAGATATTTCAGTCCAGAATTAGCAGTGTTTAGGTGCTCCATTTTTTATTTCCTTACTCCTTCATTCTTAACAGTGGAAACGATGGCATCCCTTTCTTAAACAAGGTGAGAGGAGAATTCAGGGCATGCAATTCACAGTGTTGTTCCTGCTAAAAGCTTGGTCTGTTCAAGTGTAAACATCAATCTAGTGATATATGCTAACAAAATGCAGGAAAACAAGACTGTGAGCTGGCTCTACCGCTCTTCCAAATAGGTTTCTCCTCTGTACATCTAGGGCTTGGCCACAGCTCAAGGAGAAAATACTCCTGTCGTTCAAAGGAAACTGTGTCAGCAATGACATTCTACCACTTACTGCTTGTATGATTTTAGCTTACACAATGCTGAATATTAAATGCTTGGGTTTTACTTATTAATTATACCCATTTATTGTCACTGTTTCCTATTACAGGTTAAAAAAATTTCATAGTAAAATAATTACAAGTCCTGCACTGAAAAGACAACCTATGACCTGGTTTAGGAACTACTGCTAATAATGCTACTACTAATTCAACTTTGCATTAAATACCTTTCCTTAGATCAGACATTATAATTCTCTTTATTAAAAAAAAAAAGAAACTTGCTCTTGAGATTCATCCACCTGATAAAGAAGAGACTTTCCCATTCGAAAGAAAAAGTGGCTGCTATAATTTTATTTTACAAGTGATGACTTAAGGGATGTTTCTTCTGGTGGCATTTTTTATTTATTATTATTATTTTATTATTTTTTATGTTATGGAACTTTACCATTGGGATATAAGGTTAGTTTTTTGGCTGACACAAATGAGTGCCAATGAATGCTATAATTTAATTTCTATGTATGTACTACATCTGTAAATTGTTTTGATTTTCTGCACAGTGACCAAAATTAAGCCCACTGTTATACAACTTCCTTGAATGATTAATTCAGGCCAGAACTTAAGTTCACATGTTCTATTACAATATGAATAAAAATTTTTAAAACTATAGTAATATAACTTAAATCTCTTAAGCTATTTAGAAGTTAACTCAGTGTGTTTGGTTAATAAGGGACACTTCTAATACATATTTATAGATTGAAGCAGTAGGATATTCTTTGAAAAAAAATTATGTACAAGTTGAATGGCTCATAATACTAAGATTAAAAAATCAGCATTATACAAGATAAACATGTAGCAATGAATATTCTAATATACTTTATATTATAGTCTCTATATAACTTGGAATACATAATGCATACATATGTAATTAATAGTGTATATTTAAAATACAGGAACGAATAACCTAGTTACAAATAGATTCACAAAAACTTCTATCAATAATTTATTTATTTTATTTACTTATCTACGGGGGCTTTACGTGTCCCTCAAAAAAACCCAACAAAAACAATCTCAAAACATCAAAAGCAAGAATACTCTTCAATATTTTGCAGTATATCTATTTTCAGAAAAGCTTTCATTGCTCTGAAAATATTTCCCTGGTAATTATTTATACTATTTTAATATCAGAACTATTTCCAATATTGGAATCATAGAATTGTTTAAGTTGGAAAAGACCCTTAAAATCATTGAGTTAACCCAGCATTGCCAACTCCAATGTTAATCCACGTCCCTAAGCACCACATCTACACATCTTTTAAATACTTCCAGGAATGGTGACTCAACAACTTCCCTGGGAGCCTATTCCAATGATTGACGACCCTTTCTGTGAAGAAATTTTTTTTAATATCCAATCTAAATCTCATCTGGCACAACCTGAAGCCATTTCCTCTTGTATTACTAGTTGATACTTGGGAGAACAGAATGACACCAATCTGGCTGAAACATACTTTCAGGTAGTTGTAGAGAGGGATCAGGTCACCCCTCACCTGCACCATACTGAACAACCCCAGATCTCTCAACCAGTCCTTACAAGATTTTTCTCTGCAGCCCTTCACCATCTTTGGGAAGAGTATAGGGATGCTGCCGGGTTATGTAGGGTTAAGGTCAGGATGGCCAAGGCACAACTGAATGTGAATTTGGCAAGGTATGCTAAGAATGACAAGAAAAGCTTCTACAGGTATGTCAACCAGGAAAAGTTTAAAGAAATTGTGTTCCCTGCCCATGATAAGCAAAGCTGACAAGCTGGTAAAAACAGAAAAGGAGAAGGCTGAAGTTCTCAACAACATTTTTGCCCGTCTTCACAGAATCACAGAATGTTAGAGCTTGGAAGGGACCTTGAAAGATCATCTAGTCCAACTCCCCTCCTAAAGCAGGATCACCTAGATTAGGTCACACAGGAATGCATCTACATGTTCATTGAACATGTTCAATATCTCCAGAGAAGGAGACTCCACAGCCTCTCTGGGCAGTCTGTTTCAGTGTTCAGTCTGTTTCTGTTTCAGACACCTTCACAGTGAAAAAGTTTTTTGTTATGTTCACATAGAACCTCCTATGCTCCAGCTTGCACCCATTGCCCCTTTTCTTATCATTGGACAATACTGAGAAGAGCCCGGCTCTGTCTTCCTGACACTCTCCCTTTAAATATTTATAGACATTAATGAGGTCACCTATTAGTCTCCTCTTCTCCAGACTAAAGAGACCCAGCTCCCTCAGCCTTTCCTCAAAAGGAAGATGTTCCACTCCCTTAATCACCACATCCAGAGGGTAGTGCTCAATGGCCAAATGTCCAGATGGAGAGGGGTGACAAGTGGTGTCCCTCAGGGAACTGTACTGGGACCAGTGTTGTTTAATATCTTTATCAATGACATAGACAGTGGGATCAAGTGTACCCTCAGCAAGTTTGCAGATGGCACCAAGCCCAGTGGTGCAATTGACAGGCCAGTGGGACAGGATGTCACCCAGAGGGCCCTGGACAAGCTTGAGAGGTAAGCCCTTGATGACCTCATGAAGTTCAACAAAGACAAGTGCAAAGTCTTGCACTTGGGTCGGGACAATCCTCACTACGAGTACAGGCTGGGGGAATGATGTGATAGAGAGCAGCCCTGCAGAAAAGGACTTGGGGTACTGATGGAAAAAATCTGGACATGAGCCAACCATGTGTACACGCAGCCCATAAGGCAAATCGCATCCTGGGTTGCATCAAAATAAGTGTGGCCAGCAGACTGAGAGATCATCGGTTGGACCCAATGATCGGGTTGGACCCGATGATCTCTTGAGGTCCCTTCCAACCCCTACGATTCTGTGATTCTGTGATACTCTGCTCTGGTAAGACCCCACCTGGAGTCTTGTATCCAGCTCTGGAGCCCTCAACACAAGGACATGGACCTCTTGGAGCAGGTCCAGGGGAGGGACATGAGGATGAAGAGAGGGCTGGAGCCTCTCCTCTGAAGACAGGCTGAGAGAGTTGGACTTGTTCAGCCTGGAGAAGAGAAGGCTCAGAGGAGATTTTATAGCAGCCTTCCAGTACCTGAAGGGGACTACCAGAAAACTGGAGAGGGACTGTTTGTAAGGGTATGTAGTGATAGAACAAGGGGCAATGGTTTCAAACTGGAGCAGGGGAGGTTTAGATTAGACATTAGGAAGAAGCTCTTCACTATGAGGGTGGTGAGAGACTGGAACAAGTTGCTCAGAGAGGTGGTGGAAGTCCCATCCCTGGAGACATTCAAGGTCAGGCCTGATGAAGCTCTGAGCAATGTGATCTAGTTGAAGGTGTCCCTGCTTACTGCAAGGGGGTTGGACTATATGACTTTTAAAAATTCCTTCCAACCTAACACATTCTATGATTCTATGGTTAATTGCCCTTCTTTTGACATAGTCCAGCATTTCAGTCTCTGTCTTGTAGTGAGGAGCCCAAAACTGAACACTATACTTGAAGTGCAGCCTCACCAGTGCCGAGTACAGGGAGATGATCACTTCCCTAGTCCTACTGGCTACACTATTTCTGATGTAAACCAGGGTGCTGTTGGCCTTCTTGGTGACCTGGGCACACTGCTCAGACAGCTGTTGACCAACACCCCCAGGTCCTTTACTGCTAGACAGTTTCCTGGCCACTCTTCCTTGGCCTGTAGTGTTGCATGTGGTTGTTGTGACTCAAGTGCAGGACCTGGCTCTTGGTCTTGTTGAACCTCATATAATTGGACTCAGCCCCTCAATCCAGCCTGTCCAGATCCCTCTGTAGAGCTGTCCTGCCCTCAAGCAGATCAACTCTGCTGTACAACTTGGTGTCACCTGCAAACTTACTGAGGGTGCACTCAATCCCCTCATCCAGATCATTAATAAATATATTAAAGAGACCAGGCCCCACTACTGAGCCCTGTGGAACACCACTAGTGACCAGCCACCAAGTGGACTTAGCTCCATTCACCACAAATCTTTGTTGTTTCTTTAAAAGAATAAAAAAACAAAAATCAAAAATTACTAGCATAATGACTTGTTTAGAAAGAACCAAAAAAATCTCTGTTTTTTACTGCAAGGTTTCTAACTTGAAGTGTGGTTAAATGTGGTGAGTTGAATAGATGTCAGGCATCACCAAGCTGCTCTATTATTTCTTCAGCAGGATAGGGAGGGGAGAAAAATAAGATGGAAAAAACTCGAGGGTCAAGATAAAGGCGGTTTAATAAAGCAAAAGGCTATACACAGAAGCAAAGGAAAATCAAAAGATTTATTCTCTACTTCCCCTCAACTGGTGATGTCCAGCTACTTCCTGGGAAGCAGGGATTCTGTATGCATTACGGTTGCTGTGGAAGGCAAACATCGTAAATAATGTAAATAAAAATTATCCCGTTTCCTCTTCCTTTCTTTTAACTTTTATTGCTGAGCAGACATCATACTGTATGGAATATCCCTTTGGTCAGTTTCCGTCAGCTGTCCTGGCTGTGTCCTGTCCCAAGATCTTGCCCACCCCTAGCCTACCAGTGAGGGGGAAAATGTTGGAGAGACAGCTCTGATGCTGTGCCAGCCCTGCTCAGCAGAAGCCACAACACTGCTGTGTTATCAGCACCTTGCCAGCCACCAGTACACAGCTCAGGGCTGTGAGGGAGGCTATGGGGAAAGTTAACTCCGTCTCAGCGTCTCATACAGTACTTCATCAGTCTTCCACAGAAGTGGTATTTTAACTGCTCTAGATGACAAAAATGCTGGCTTTAACTTTTTGAAGTCCCAGAAATTTCATGTAAGACATATATCAAAACCACCTCAAACAAACCTGCAGATGCTCAAGTAACTTGACTGCTTTTCCTAATCTAAAGTTCAAGAGCTGCATCATGTTTTCTCTGTCATTCCTAATAAAAAAGTGTATTGCAGAGGTTTAGGAGAGAAGACATAGGAAATGTGTGTTGAACCAGCAAATAAAGACTTTAAACAGTGGAAAGAAATTTGAAGAATCTGTATTGTTTCCCAGACAGAACCATTGTAAATTGGCATAATAAATGAGTATGTCCTAATTGCTCAGGAAGTTCCAGAAATTAGAATCATAAAGCTGTCCTTCAGAGTAAGGACATTTGTCTACTTCAACAAGCAGTATGTTGGAACAAGCAGTAAACAGGGCATTAGCATTTCACCTTGTCCTTGGCAAAGCATGCCATTGTTACTTAAGTAAAAGCTTTTTGGGTTAGAGAATGCATTTTTATATGTGTATCTAACAACTAACTGACGCAGTCAGCCTGAATTCTGATGGGAGCCTTTCAACACTATTCTAAAAGAAGAGAAAAAAACAGTATGCAAAGAACCCTGATAATGACACTGTCTTTCAGCTAGTTTGGTAGAAAAATTTTATATGGTCCTGAAGATGACAGATAATTTTAAGTATGCTTCCAAAAATAAGGTGAAAAATCCAGTGATTCCATGGATTTAATAAGCCATGTTCACAGCAGAAAAATAACAAAATTATATCTACTTTTCCTTGCTTTATACATCACTACTTGCCTTTCTCTTCCTTTATCAGAAATAGCTGTATGAAACAAGATAGGCTGCCTCTATTTCCATTTCGGTTAGCAGGACTCAGTTCTGCAGAAAAATCCTAATGTTGATTTTTGACATCAGAAATAATGTTCAGAGCAGCAGGTCTTATCACAAGTTTTGGAGTAAAGATTTTTGAACAATAAGCCAGGAAAAGGTGAGCCACAAGCAGAAAAAGCAGAAAAGTATCTTGAAAAGTATTAAAATGGTTCAGTGAAGGAGTTAAATGATCATTTAAATCCAGTTCAAATAAAGGCATGCTTACCAAAACCCTGTACCACAAGTATGCTATGAGAATTCATATTCCATTTCTCTGAATATTTGTAATCTACGGGTAGAATTCCCTTTCTTTTCTACCATTAACAATAAATAATGTCAGTGGTATATCCAGACAGTGATATTACTAGTATTGCATGGTAATATAAATAGAATATTTTAATATTACAACAATTGTTTCCAATAGCTCCTAAAGTGTGTTCAATATTATATGAAGAATATGAAGTGCACGGTGACATATCTGCATATTTAAATATTTCCATTATCCTGGGATAAGGAATGTTCAGTAATGTCTGTGTAACACTCAGTAAGGCATACTTCTATACAGGGTGCATGGTAAAATGTGTACTGTCCAAAGACTTTTAATTATGCCAGATCAAAACTAACTTTCATCAGAATATTAAAAAGGGAAAAAAAAACCCCACCAAAACTAAATATTACTTCCTTTCCAAAATTTCAACTCACTATTCTTAGCTATTTTGCTGCAAGTGTGGATCACAGAAATCTAGGTAAGTAACAGTCAAAAAACCCAACGTTCCACCCTTTCAGTTTTCACTTGATATGGAAGTGTAATATTTTATTTCAAAAGTCCAGTTTTCTTCTTCCACAAATTACTAGAAAAAAACCCCAAAAAACAAAACAACAAAACTCAGCAACAAAACCCAGAAATGAAAATGCCTAAGCAAATTCAATCCTAATTGACTTTGCTTTATCTCAGTTCTATCTGTACCCACATCTAGGCTAGGACTATCATGAAACTAAACATGTTTAAGGCAGCTTCAGCTTCATAAAATCAGTTTGGCTTGGAGCTGCTTGGCATTGATCCTGCAGAAACAAGTGATTTAAACTGTTGTCATCTGAGGAGTATATATGTCCATGGTCATACGTAATCATAAACACAACAACTTGGTATAGAAAGAAAGTTTTCTTAGTGCAGAGTATAGAAAAAGTAAAGAAAATATTTTAAAATAAGAAATATAAAAATAAACATTAGTTTTCATTAACTGGATTTTGTTATACTTGACAATGAATCAAGCGTACGTAAAATTATATAAAATAATATAAATCTCAAGTAAAAATGATAGCGTTTGTTAGCTAATGAGCGTTACTTTCAAATCTGCAGAGCTGTTCAATGGAGAGGTATTTTAGAGCAAACAAAAGTCCACCATATGGTGCAAAAAAAGACATGCAGTAATTAACCCTTAACAAGGGAAGTGCTGAGTGCTACTGGTTCATTAATTCTCCTCACATTAGCTAGATTTCAAACGCCAGCATCGCTTTAAACAAGAAGAAAACTGGAAATGCCCCAGCAGTCCTCTTCAGGTGCTCTGTGGCTCCAACACCAGCTTTGAGGCTGGGGTGAAAGATTCAGGTTTTCACATCTGCCAAAACTTCTGTACAAATGCTTTATTTTGACTCCATAGCATAGATGGGTGAAAAAGCAAAGTATAATGAAGAAGGGAATGCTTAATTAGCCCTTTGAGCGTGCCACAGTTCAGTGGTCTGGCTGCTTCCATGTACAAAGGCGAGCAGGAAAGGAGCTGTAGATCCTGGGCTGCCAAGTGGGACATGCTCGTTTCCTCCCTTCTTCTGGCAATATACCTACTAAGGTATGTGTGCTCCTAGAGCAGAATACAGTTGTTTGCAAAGGGGATTAAACAATCTCTCCTATTATTTACTTACTCTAGATGACATCTAGGGTACAACACAACACTGGGGAAAAAAACCCATAGTTTTTTACATTGCAAATATATTATTGCATCCTCACTGTACCTAGAAACTTCAAATATGATAAATTTAAGATTTTTCTGAGCTTCCAATATTACAAGCAAGACCTTAAGAACACAAAATCTATATGTATCAAGTTATTAAAATGAAAACATCTACAATTAATAGCATTAAATGGTAAACTTTCTTAAGTTTTACAATGCACATCCAGATTATTATTTCCAATGAAATGTCATGCTAGTAACTCTAGAAAACACTGTACAATTATTCCCATAAAAAAAGAAACTCATACTTTTTAACTAGTTTTCTTGTGTCTACCATCAGGGATATGCTTTCTGGAAAGCAGATTTATGTACTTTGACAGATGGGAAGGAGAACTCAACTTTTAAAGAGGATGAAGATTCTTTGTATTCACATGAAAATGTTGAAAACCTTTTGGTAGTTCTTAAATTTCAGCATTTTTCTGTATGAAAGTTGAAGTGGATTTTTTTAGGGTGGGAGGATCTCATTTCAGACAGTATAACCGAATGAAGTGAGAGAGAAGCTTTCTAAAGATATTGTTTTAAAGAAAAGAAAACAGGATTGAAGGAACAAAGAAAGTTGAAGGGGTGCAACTATACAATATATTCTTTATCTTCCATGAAATGGTCACTGTTTTGAAGCCTTTGAGGCTTAATCACTAATGAGTGATGTGCCATATGATAACTCAAAGCTCCATCTCAGTATCTACCCACGCCAAACCTTTATTGCTCCTGAAAACTACAACCTGAATTGAACTCACATGCACTCTTCATCACCTGCTCTGGCAAGTGCAAGAGCTTTGAAGAAACCCAAAGAAAGAACTATCCGAGTACCACCCTTTATTTGCAGGCTTTAGAAAGAAAAACCCCTCAAACTAAATCAGAATTAACTCACTTTGTTTGAAACTGATGAGAAAAAAAGAAAAAGGGGGGGGGGGGGGGGCAGGAAATGGTAGGAAGAAGTGAAAGAGTCAATGGAAGAGGAGGAAAAGGGATGATAAAAGAGGTGAAATCAGCAAAGCTTGTAGCTGGGAAGTGCTGGCCCGCAGATTGATGTAGCCCACTCTGCAATAAATTCAGGATGTGATCTGCTCCAGCCTCAACAATGAAATTAGTTTGAATGTTACTTTATAAATCACTCAGTCATTCTTTAACAAGATGAACGTCTGGCAAGATTTTTTCCCCTCCCCGCCTCCTGGAAGAGATTACATTTTGAAAAGCTTTAATTTCTGAACGTCATTAATATGCTAAAGTATGGGCTGCTCCAAAAAACAGCTTTAGCTGTGTATTTCAACAAATGAATTGAAAGTGAATACACATAGGGAAGGATGATTTGCACTCACCACCTCTCCCGGATTGGGCAAAAAAATGAACAAATAAAGCCCAAACCACCCTTTTTTTACATAAACCTTGTCACTTTGAAATGTTCATTTTAACACAAACTATCACAGAGATTGCTTGTTGAATCAGTGTTTTGCTACTCATGCTTACAGGAAGGACTGATACTTTATAGCCAAATTCACCCTGATACAACTCTGGGTTATACTAGATTTGATTTTGAGCTACTGTGAATCAATCATTTACCCGAAATGAGTCACAAAGCCAGAGAAAGGCTTTTCTGCTTTTGATTTTTTTTTTTTTCGTTTGTCACCATTTTCTTCCTGACAGATAGCACTGCTAGTAAATAAATCATATATTTAGAAGTTACCCCATTCAAAACAAATATTTTAATTTCCATTTTCTGAAATGGTTTAATCTGATGCAAGAAAAAAGTAGGAGAGGTAAACATATTCTTACCCAGCCCATCTGTCAGAGAATACCTTGACAAGCTTCAGCTCTGTAAATTCTAAAAGCCCATGCTTAAAAGTTCAGCCAATTACAGTCAATGAGATTTAAGAATATGCTGACTTTTGCTTACCTGTTTTGTTAGGAGGGGTATTATGTGGGATCAAATCCAAACTAAAGAATTCTCCCATAACCAACTACCTAAGTTAAATCTATTCCACTATATTCCATATTCTGACCACATTTAAGATGAATGAACACAAAGTGGATATATTTGTCCTTTATCTTTTAATACTCTGCGTGTACAGGATTAAAAATTAGATTTTAACTGCATGTAATAAAGATTCAGCAAACTCTCAGTTAAGTTCCTCTGGGTTTATGTATGGATACCACGGCACTTGGAGAAAATATCTCTGCTTGGCATTTCTGGGTTCTGCTACATTCTTCCTTTCAGAGTCCATTTCTTGCAGTTTGCTTCATGTCTCATCAGTTTCATACATATGACAGAAGGAACAGTATAGAGGGAAACCATCTAGAAATGGATACACCTGTTGGCATATTAACTTCAAGGTGAATTTTCATGTGGTTTGCCCTTCCCTAGGTCTCCCTTTCAAGCCTCAGGCCATGGAAGGAACAAGACTTGGGCCTTGGAGGCATTTTTGCATACAAATACTTGTGAAGAAAAGATTAGGCCAAACCAGAAATCCTACAAAGATGACTATTAACTTTTCATTAAAAAAAAAAAAAAAATACATTTACAGATCCTACCTAAGAAGTTGGAGATTATGTGTAATTTCCTATATAACCTGGGAATGCTACTCTTATTTTGGCAAGATCTACTCTGTAGACAGTCAATTATACAAGAATCCTACATATTATCAAGGATTCATAGATAAGAATTTATCCATTTCAGATCTTAATATATGTCTGTAAAAGATCTTAGATGCTTCAAATTCTATATACCAGATTAGTGGACTGTTCCTGCTCTCACAGTCGGCATTTTAACTATTTTCAAAACTTCATCACTACATGTCCTCAAGGTGTCTCAATATATTTAAAGATGAAAAAAAAATTCACCACCACCAACCAACCAAACTAAAACTGGTCTTAAACCACCAAGGCTTTTAAACAGTGGTCTTGGTTTAAATCAAACCTATTTTGATTTCATTCCATCAAAGTTACACGAAGTTCCTTATATAATAGCTGCAAAGGTATGTACACAGATATATAAATGCTCACCATCAGAAGTATTAGTTGTAAGATCAAATGCATACCATGAAGATTTTTTGGGTTAGTCTTGTATTTTAAGCATATCTTTGTGATTTCTGGGTTTACACTCCACAAACGTGATTTCTCTTTTTTTTATATCCTTTCCCTTGACTATGAGATTTTTTAAGATGTGAAATTGCATCAAGAACAATACTTTAAATACAATTTGAAATTTACCTTTCAGAAAATGTGGAGTGTGTTGCTAAGTTCTCATAACAAACTCCCTGAGGCTATGACTGGTAATTTTGAGGGGTTTAGTTTTTTTTAAAAGCTCTATTCTAACCTGCATGGGCTGACCACTCTGCCACGGTGTAGCCAATAGATTCTGGAAGCATGGTATTTTCTGTCCCTGACAAGATAGGTGTCAAAGTCTTAATATCATAAGAAGGCCCCATGATTGTTACTATTAATATTGTTTTGAGTCTAATTCAATAGTGAAAATATTGTACCCAGTTAGTTATATTAAATCAGCACTATGAATTTTTACAATGTAAAAGTTACCCTTCAACTGTCATCGTCTTATGGGTTTTTATTCTGAGTATCTTGAAGAAACCAAAAGTCATAATTGACATTCAGACTCAGAAGGGAATAAGTACAGGCACAGGAACATTCCTGAAGTAGCAGGCTGTTGTTTTATTAATTCAGTATACATGGCATGTAAGAAGACCCTGTCTAGAGATAACAGGGCTACCACCCCTGAGAACTGCTCGACTGAGTTCATTTAAAGATTCAGACCAATCTTTAAATTCTCTCATCTTTCTTCTTGAGGGGAACAGAAGATATTCAAGAAGGAATTCAATTGTCAAAATCCTTTGTTCTGTGCTTCTCACAGGAAAATGCTCAACTACTAAAATATTAGGTCTCCTCTCTCAAGATGTTTGCACACAGCAGACATGAGTCTTAAGTTGAACTAACTAAATACTTACAAAGATCTGGTTATTCACTTCTAATTAGCTGTTCTTCACCCCTCCTCCTCAATGTCCCCAGAATGCTATGAGGGATTAAATAAAAATTTACTAAACTTCTTTTGAGTGACTATCATTCTTTCTTTAACCTCATGAAACAGGGATGGAACAAAGCTGCAACATCCCTAACAAGGTTTCTGCTTTACAAGGGATGGAGAGCCACAGAGACATTTTAAAAGCTCAGATTATTGAATAGTGGAAGTGACACTGACATGTCAGCTCCCTGTGGCACCCCATGAAATGCATTAAAACATTTGCAGCAGAAAGTGCATGTTCCTCATCTTCTTCCACCAAGCTCTTCTACAAATGAAGACCATTCAGCCTTCCTTTGCATAGTGCAGGTTTAGATACTATACCAAAACAAAAATTGTTAAAGTTTTCTGCACTATTAGTTCAAGAAGCTGCACATAATGCAAACATTTGAAGAAACAATCATGTTGATTTATCCCTTAAATTGCCACATTTGTATAGGAAGTACGGATGGCTGCATATCAGAAAAAAACGTCCTTATTACAATTGCAGCCCTCTGATATTTGAGCACAGTGTTCTCAGGATACTGTCGGGAACAAAGTTATTTTGCTGTGATGGCCAATAAAAATTATCTATGGAGTAAATAGACTTTAAATGAAGAAAAGAATTAGAGAGCACCAAAAAAACCCTATTAAATATACTACTCTGATGCTGGGAAAGGGAAAAGAACAAGGAGCATTTAAGATCCTCCTTAGAAGAATACAGATATATTGAGTTAGTTTGAGTTTGAGGTTAGAAGAAATAGAATTCTTTAACAGAGACATTCCTTAAATTTGTTTTTTTCTATGTCATACCAAATATAAATCGATGGTGTTATCTGAAGTTTAAATATACGAAAAAGTGACCCTTGAGGCATACATGCTATCTTCTCTCCATGAGTCTATTTCTCCTGGCATGCCCTGATTTTCTATGCTAGCTAAGAACTGCCTATTTTACTCTGATTCCCTTCTTTATTCTCTTGAAAACTATCCAGTAAAAGACTTATTTGATACTTATTCCTTGCTTTAGTTGTCTTCTTTCTTAAACTGACAGAGAATCTCTCTCCATCCTAAAACTAAAGGATAAAAGAAGAAAAAAAATGAGGCAGTTCGTGTCAAATATTGTTTTCCCATCTCTGGAATGGAAGTCGTCTGCTATTTTGGAGGGAGCAAGAATTTCAGCTGGAAAACTTAGACTGAGGAGTAACTCTGAGCCCCAAAACAGTGATAACAATTAACACTGACAAAACAAATGCAGTTATGATTATTTATGGGACAAAGTTTAACTGCAAGAGATGAAACAGTGGGGAAAAAGAAGATATCAAAGTTAAATTTCTTACAGAGGCTGGAACTTCTGAAAAGCTAAAATGCCTTCTTAAAAGATGTTAAACTAGACACAGCTTCAAAACATCCAAAACTGTATTATCTCCTGAGTGCTGCTGATACAGGACTTGAACACAAAAGGTCTTTGAGTTTCTCCACTCTCATTTCTTGAGAAATGATGCCTTATATCAGGAGCTGTTCAACAAGAGATCTCAGAAGCTCCTGTTGAACCAGGTAGTAACCAGAAACCAGAACCAGATCTCTGGGTGATATTCTTAAAATATGGGTTTTTTACAAACAAGAACTGAAAAACATTCAGGAGACCAAGCAACAGGAACATGCTGGTCTGAACATCCCAGGGCATTCAAAATTCTCAAAGGCTGTTGTAATAAGCCTGAATGAAAGAGAGGAGACAGCACTCCCCACCCTCACCACTCAATCTTCCCCACTGGTTGGATGCAATTTCTAAACAAAGCTGAGAGATGTTGTCCAAGATATGGGCACACAGAAATGCCACACACAAAAACCAGCTTAGGCTCATGACCACTGATGTTATCTTATCATAAACTGACATCACACAGTACAAGAAAGTGAGAATCCAGACTCCCCCTCCTGAAGTATAAACAACAGAGTGGGGATTACATAGGGCAAGTACGGGTTTATATACCACAACCAGGTGACCAAACAAAATATTATTATGTCCAGTGCCTGTTTAAATAACATGATAAATACTTACCATGGCTTGCTTTTTAATGCATTTGGGTCAGATCTATCATTATCCCAACCTTTTGAGCCCCAGGCTGGGTGCCAAAAGTACTGTCATGGTTCAGCCCCAAGCAGCAGGGGAGCACCCCATGCTGCATGCTTGCTCCTCTCCAGGCTGAATGGGATGGAGAACAGGCAGACAAGGGCAAACCCCAGGGTGGGGTATGGACAGTTTGCTGACACAGCACAGGGAGAGGGGAACAACAATAACAGAGTGAACATCACGAAACCATGATAACACTGAGCACTACATGACCTGATGACTAAGCAGAAGCTCAGCCCACCCTCAGACTGTCCTGGAGCCCTGTGGATACATCCTTCCCCTCTTAGCCCCTTTTATGGGGGGCATGACATCCCATGTTGTGGAAACACCCTTGGCCAGCTCAGCTCACCTTTGCTGGCTCCTTGGGAAAGTTAACTCTGGCCTGGCAGGAACCAGGACACATAAAAATAGATTTATTTTACTTTTTTTTTTTTTTAATGTCCTCTAAAATCCAGGCAATGTTGACATTTCTGATCACAATAGATAAACATTTCAAGAAAACTTCAACTATGTCAGAGTTTAATTTGTATATTCTGATCTGCGACGTTCTCCATATCTAATGTAAAGTCTAAAATAATCTGTAAATGTGTCTGCCTCAAACACTTCCTAGATCCTTCCTCTATGTGGTAATATGTTGTTTATTTTTTTTTCTTTTAATTTCTTTGAATCAGTAAATAAATCCTATCTGACAAATCACTGAGCTTCTATGACTCAAAAGAGATCTCTGGGTCGTGAAACTTAATGCTCCACTAACTACATTGTGGATAACATACAGTCATGATGTCGAGATGCAAAATATCAGAATGCTTGCTGCTTTTTTGACTGGAAGATTGTTTTAGAATGAGATGCATGCACTGTTAACTATGAACATTTCATATCTGCCTTTCTCTTGCTAAACAAGCTAGGTATTTTCATTTCTCACTTAAATGAGGTAAAATGCATATATCTAACATCCCTAAAATGCTTAGAGTGGAACGACTAAACAATCTTTTAGATAGGAGAGAAATTTGAGTGAGACAGAACTGTTGCCTAGGAAGCCTGACACAGAAAGTGCTGTTAAGGGTAGGAGGTAGGAATGACAGTGGGAGGAGAAGGAAGTGAATGAAGCAGTATAATGCAGAATCTGAACTCTCCCTTATGCGACCCAAACCCCGGTGTTATGTTATACAGCCCAAACAGAACTATTCTTGCAAAACTGCTTTTTGCACATCCCATCCATAGATATAGTTCTGCTGAAGGTAAGTTTAAAATCACATATCCCAAAGAAATGAATGGACTCTCCGTCCTTTTCTCTTCTTTGCAGCACAGGCCTTTCCAGTTGCGCAGAGAGGTAGCATATAGCTGGGCAAATTACACTTCCCTTTTTCTGCATAGTATGCCAACTGCAGAGCTGAAGTGACCAGGATGCTCCTGAAGTCTGTTCCAGCTCTGAAAGTTTCCCTTGGAGAATCTGCCATCTGAGTAGAACTAACATCTGCCAACAGTGCAGTGATAGAGGGCATAATGCTGCTTTGGCTGTGCACGTAACTTCCTTTTCTTTTCTGATCTTGGCCTGGTCTTGGCTGCGAGGTGGCTCTTGGTCCACTATTTGAATGATAAATAAATACAGTATCCAGAAGAGGTGAGAAAAATGATAGAGAATAAAATTAAGAATGGAACATAGGAATAGAGATTAGGGGATTTTTGCTGAAAGAAAATGTACAGCACTTCCAGGCGTTTACCCACAATACGAACCACACATCAACCAGATCCCCTTCCCATTTCTAACAGTTTAGGTGAAGGCAGTCTATGTGTTTAGTTTAACCAGACAATGCCATAAGAAAAAGTAATTACATAATAAATTAGCCACAAGGCTCACATTAAGTAATCAGAATGACATTAAGTAATCAGAATTAAATGACTACGGAAGAAAACTTGGTTGAGATGTTTGGATCCTTTTTGACATTCAGTCAATGATTTCCTTTCAAAATTTTAGTAGCACTTGATATCTCTCCATCAGAAATGTCTGTTGCAACACTGGATAAGAATTCTTACCCTTCTTTTTTGATGCATATGAAGATTAGAAAATAATCAGTACATCATATTTTCCTAGGGATTTTCCTATACTTAGGACATGAACCCTACAAGGCATATCTCTGTGAAAACATAATGTAATTATTACATTAAACAGAAAGGTCATTCACTGACCCTACTCTGTCTATTTAATAAGAACATTTCTGCAAAGATAAGACTATTACTACTATTTGTAGTTAGCAACAGTGTGAGAGGTAGTGAGATTATCCTTGCCTCTCTACACCCACCAGCATTTTTTCCTCTCCCAGAGATGACAGCCATGAAAATTACTTGCTTTTTAATACATGACATCCTTCTGATTTATTATCATTTCGCATTAGGAAAAAAAAAAAGCAAAAGCTATTGGTTATATCATGACTAGTAGATAATAAATACATAAATCTGAAAGCTTGAGATTTACTAAATTCATTATATTTTAACAGACTGATTTTCTAATTGCAGCAGAAGTAGATAGGAGCAGCTGGTTCTAGAATCTGCAAATGATTGAATCCATCAGGCCACTATTGGTAATTATGAAAAGGCTGTTAACTATTATAAAAATCTTTGTTTATCAAACCAAAGTAAACTATGGTAACCGGGGTGCAGAAGAAGCTTCCTTCATTTCTTCCCCAACTTACTCAAATAAACATTAACTTTTCATTTTATGTAGATAGATACATTTTACATTACAACTGAGTGTGCTGACCCGTACAACAACACCAAGAGATACTGTGCTTGAAATTCAATCCAATAAAATTACTATGAGAAAATCATCATTCCTTAGTTTAAAGTGAATGAACAGGCTGAGGAATAATGAAAGAAGACATAAGAACACCAGCTTAAAGTACCTTTAAAACGACTTATTCACTTTATACAACAAAAATAAACACAACAAAGAAATTCCATTTTTATGTTATTGATAACTATTTCTTTTAAATAAAAGTAAATAAACAAGAAAAACAAAAAAGAAGCACCTCAAAACATAACAAACTGATACTATGAAGGATCGAATTTACTATGACTATGACTTTGGCTTCCCAAAATACAAGCAAACACACTGCAAACTAGCCACTGGCTTGCCTTTATAAGCGAGTCAAAACATGAAAGCAGCCATGCACAGTAACTCCAATCTGAATTTGCCTGTGTCTCCTGAATTCAAAAGTACACAAACTCTGCTTGCTTTGAAGAAAGCAGCATATGAGGAGACAGCAGTGTCTCAAGGTTCAGGCAACAGGAGAAAAATGTGCAGTCTCTGTTCTATTGGCAACTTGTTCAGATATACACGAAGACTTTTAATTAGCAGGCTGGTTTACTTTATCCACTGACTTCCACTGTTTTTTTTCCAGGTATAGCTTGTTGCTGTATCATTAATGTCCCAACAGCAATGGTAAGTCAGGTATATCAGTACACATTTGTAAAAGTAAAATAAATTGCTATGCCTACACCAGGACTACAACATCCCTTGCAATACTATTTTTATGTAATGCATTTTCTTCCTCAGAACACATTCATATTCATTTCTTTACACACTGCTATATTAAATTTTAATTTTCAGCTCCTAAACATAACAAACAGATTATGCAAGGACTTTTATTGTTTCCCTGTTTGTAAGAGCTAAACCTTCCACCACTCCAGTCTGTTTTTCTCACTAGCAGTCTAACATTTCCATCTATCTATAGAACCCAAGAGAAATATGAACATATTCCTAGTTCTTATTGTCTCTGTTATGTACTATTTTGGAATAGACATCAGATTTGGATACATTACTGAAAACGCTAAATCCTGCTTGCATACTGTATACAAAAACTCTCATGAAGAAAGATATGGTCCTAAATATCATATATATAAAAATCTATTTATACTATATATATATATTTTCACTACTAGTTGTTACTGAAACCTGCATATGGATTTAGTGCAGAGTCCATCTGCTAAATTTCAGTTCGATGTATGCCATGGTCTGCCATGAAAAATAAAGTAGATGGAGCTGTGACTAAAAAGTTCCTTTTTTTCACACCTGCCCTTAAAAAATACTGGTTTATTAAATGCTGACTTTCATTAGAGATTAAGAGCAAGAATACATCTGAATACAGTGACATTTTCGTCAAAGATTGTATTTATTTTACTGAAACTGTATGTATGTTATCATTTTCCCCACTGAAAAAGGACTTTGAAAAGATGAGCTTTGTATTTCTATGCTATACCCTGGGGATGAAGACTAGTCATATTAGCTTTTTTGAAAGGAGTGCAGCCATTATAATACAAAGCATTTTCGTCCAAGTTCATTACACAAGGTAAGAACACAACCCTTAAATTTTCATAATAATTGGATACCATATAATATAATTTTCATAATTAGGTGTTACGAAGGCTACATATTCCTGAAAAATCAATATAAACCTCAAATTGAAAAATTGTATAAAGAAAATACGTGGGATATCCTTTCCAGTTACCAGAGTTATCTATAACACATAAATACATATAAATGCCAGTCTAAAAATACTTTTTCTCCAAAGGTTGCATACTTGCTGCAACATTTAGTGCTCTGGAACCAGTATGGTCCAATGCAATTAGTAAAGCCCTGAGACAGCATTAAAAAACTAAAAGGTGAGATAAGAATAAGCTTACTGAGTCATATGTCCCCAAAAGAATCTAGACATAGCTAGGAAATAATCCCGTTTGTAAGGTGTTCCACGTGTCTCTGCATACCATATTAAGGAAACTGTATTTTCCATCCTGTGGAATTAGCAAGAGTCAAATATGTGTAACAAACCTATTGCCTTAAAAAGCATCACGGCTGTTTATCTCATAAAGTACTATTGTTTCACCATCATTAAGCCTGCATAATTATAACTTCATTTTATGCTACTGCCCTGCCATTGAGTGAGTGCACTGGAGTGCATGAGTGCATATGTGCTTTAAAAAGGGACATTGCTTGCTTTTAAAAGGGACATCACCAATTTGAATGTTTGACTAATTTTTTTCCAGGTACAGTCGATGATAGAAACATCTTTAAATGCTGTTACACAATTTTATTATGTGCCTTCCCAACAAGGAAGAAACACAGCACCTAATTCTGTACAAGCTTGTATTTTCAAGATGCCTGGTTTGGTGAAATGTAGGATTTAGATGCCTTTCTGGCACTTTTTCATGTTTCCCAGGCTGGACTGTGATGGAAATTGGAACAGGCCCCAGGAGATGACAGCTGAAGGGGGGCTTTCTGTATTATAGCAGACTCCAAGGATGCCCTAAGGTAAGCGGAATTGCTCAGAGTTTGCCCAGTGCCGCATGCTGTTATTTTCTTATTGAAGGCACCGTTACATTTTAGTACACTCTGCTTTCACAACCCACCGGCAAAGAGGTGACAGGCATCACTGGTCATCTAGTAAAGCAGTTTGGTTCCCTTTAGACTGTCATTCATAATGCAGCCATTTTATGTGCCTTGGAGAGATACTTTTCTCTGCTACCTGTGCAATGACAACAAACGAAGGAGTCTGCTTCAGAACATCCCATGGCAAAAAAGAGGCAGAAATTTCTTTCCACTGCAGGTTAGAAATATAAGTGAATAAGTCTCACTTCCTGTACATTACCCCATCTGTACAGGACTGTCACTGGAACAGATCTCTACCGCATCGGTGCTATCAAATGCTGTGTATTATGGAGACGAGACAAACACAATCCATTTTACTTTGGAGTCCAGGATGTATGTATGGTATTTGGGAAAAAAAGCTGTGCAGGAAATAAAACTGTACTGGGAAAAATAATAAGACAGGGAAGAAAAAAAATAATTATGAAGCTCTTCATCCTTTTAAAAATCTAATTCCAGAAATATTGTTGACATCAGGGGTCCAAATTCATCCCTGATACAAATGAATGCAATATTATTGACCTAAAATGAGTAATATCCCATATCATTGTCATAACACTGCGGCATGGCCTGGGTCAGAGAAAGAGTACTCATATTAAGATTTTCCTAAGGAGCTTTAAGTTGAAATCCTTGTTTGAAATGAAGCTTTCAGCATCTGAATCTGTCATCTTCCTTTAGACTCCCTGGCAGAGGGACACTCCCCCACTGTTTCTACAGTGCCTAGCACAATGGGACATCAAACCTCACTGTGTGCATTAGACACAACTGTAAAATCATTATCGTCTACACACGTCTGTTTTGTTTCTTTGGTTCTTCACTATTATTCATGTGCCCTTTCCTCTATCAAACTTCCAGCTGAATGTTCCCTGTGAAACAAGAGACTAGGTTGGTAAATATGAACTATGCAGATTCTGAAATCTGCCAGCAAAGCATACATAATAATTAAACATCAGCAGATGCGTGTTATTTGCTAACAAGGCCTTAAACATCAATACGTTCTGGGTTATGTTCTGCATTCCTCAGGCTATTTATTAAAGCATGGTAATGGTAAATGTTTACCTATTTTGACATATTTTTTAATTTCAGTTTTAAATGTTTAAGTTCCCGCTGGATTAAGATTGCTCTTCTGAGGCCAAAGTACTAAAAATTAAAGAAATTTGCTCCTCGTCGATCTAATGAAGTACCATCTCCGCTTCCAGTCATTCCTGCTTTTTAGCATCTTTGAGCCTGACATCAGTTTTGGATGCAGCTAAATGCCAACTATCCCGATAAACATGTACACTACCAGCTGTGGCTCCATCTGCTCAACTAAACATTTTCACACCAAATCTGCTGAGGAAAAAAAATATTGTTTTTGGAGTTGGTTTGTAACAACTGAAATATTAAAATCTTAACTCCAGGTGGCCCTTCACTTTCCTGTTCCTTTGATGAATATATATAGAAGAAAACAAACCCAGCTATTTATAGTCTGCCTAGCCCCCAAAATCCAACGGAAGGAATTCGGTGCAAAAAGAACAGATAAATAAAGCAGAAATCCACAGCTGATAAACCTTGATTTTGTCTCTTCAGAGCCCCTGCAAATGCCTACGTGACTGTGACCTGACTGATGTGTGGCAGCAGCTATAAATAGGTCCCAGTCCCTCTGCCCCACCCCAAAAGCAGGCGAGGCTGGTGGGTTTATCAGACTTCTCCCAAAGTGTTGCAGTCGCAAGCCCAGAGTTGCAGTTAGTATTTCAGTAAACTGGCAAGATCAGTGCAGTGTTTCAGAGTGTTGAAAAAAAAATAATGCCCCTTTTTTTGTGAGCATGGATACCTGTAAAAGCAGCCAAACCAACATCCTTCGTTCAAAGGCTGAGTCAACTGGGGCTGATTAGGCCTTGAGAAAACAAGACTGAGAGGGGGTCTGATTAATGTTTATAAATATCTGAAGTGTGGGACACGGGGGAAATCGCCAGCCTCTTTTCAGTTGTCTGTGGAGACAGGACAATGGGCAAGGGCTTCAAGTTGGAATATAGGAAGTTCCGCACCAACATGCGAAGAACTTTTTCACAGTGAGGGTGACAGAGCACTGGAATAGGCTGCCCAGGGAGGTGGTGGAGTCTCCTTCACTGGAGATATTCAAGACTCGTCTGGACGCCTACCTGTGCGATCTATCCTAAGGAACATGCTTTGGTGGAGGGGTTGGACTCGATGACCTCTTGAGGTCTCTTCCAACCCCTACAATTCTGTGATCCTACCGGAGTCCTATACGCACCACTAGTCTGAACTGACTTCCATGTGTACAAGGCACTCCGAAGTGATAGCTGGCTATGTAATCAGATAGAGATGTACCTCACTGCTGTTAATCACTTCTTTTTGCATTTGAACTTTCAGATCTTCCTGAGCAAAGAAATAAAAGTCCTCAAGGCAAAGCAACACTGTTAATGTGGCTCTTGCTTAAACTGTCAAAATCATGTCAGAGACTTCAGTGTGGTAATGAGAGGTCAGGAGGAACAGTGCCTGCCACTGTTCTAGGGCAGTAACACCAACATAACAAGTCTGAAAAAGGACAGAGGTTGAAATTGCACCAAGCAAGTGCTTTTTTCACTTTCTGCTCCCCTGCTGGGGGCCCGACATAAGGTGTGGGACAGCCTCAACTCTGTTACCATGAAAGCCAGAGCTGCTGTTTTGAAGCACATCAGCTGAGCAGGAGAGGACTAATCCTCGCCACAAGAAGCTCCAGCATTTTTTCCTGCTATGCCTTCTAGGGCCTGTAAATTGCTGCTTCTGAGAGTCCTCGAGCGCACGTGCCAGAGTCCTGAGATAATCTTCCACTTTCATGAACAACACTTTGAAAATAATGGATACAAATCTATTTATCTTAAAGGATCAGCTGATTTGGAATGGCATTTTTTGGTACAGTGTCATTTTAAAAGCAAAGAGAGAACAACTCCCCACCCCAGTTAGGGCGTTTAAGCAGCTGCAGATAGAAGGAAGAAAACAGCAACATAATGGATGAATAGACTTTACTGTGGTTTAAAAAAGAAATTCTAGCGGGAACTCAAGAGGGTTGAAAAGGCGTGATGCATCTGTAACGTATGTTCATGAAAGCCAGGAATAATTTTATTGTAGCAAATAAAATAATGCCAAAAAATTTCATGCTGGACAGACATCATACCTATTTAGGTCAAAGTATTTCCTGATAACTTAATACATTCCTTGTTTATAAAGCCAAATTATATTTTGGATATTACACCTTCTTCTATTCTGTCATATATGTTATAAAAATGAAGGAAACAAATCTTGCTACATCTTATAGTTTCATGTAATTAAGAAAATGTCACCCAGGAATATGCTTTAAGTAGATGTGACAAGCAATTAACAGTTTAGACTCCGCACCAGAGACTTCTGAGCCTTTTTGATACGGCTTTCATTATTTCATTCTGAGTTTATTTTTGCTACCAAAGTCTGGTACATAGGAAACCCAGAAAGTTTTTCCAACTGCTGAAATTAAACAATGCCGATTAAAAGTCAAATTCTGCATAAAGGTTTGTACGTGTTGTCCTTTCCGGTTCACTCAGCAATGGCTTGTCTATCTGCATGAATACAAATGTATCAGTAGAAAAGGAGCTTGGACCAGAAAAATGTATTATACTGAATAAATTTATCACCTAAAAGCTCTTACTAATGATCACACTGGAAGCTAATACCTAGTGCTGTTTTATCTAACAGGTTAATACAATTAAACCGTGAAAAATAAATATCAGTCTGTCTTTCACTTCATGTTTTGACTCAAAAAAACATTACAAAGAGACTCAGTAATAAACCAAATTGTGAGAGATGTGTTCCAGAAGCAAGCCAAATATGAAGTTATGTGCAGACACATGGACATAACCCACTTTACTATCCTCTGTATTTCGAAGGTCTCCAAAATAAGTACTATTGGCATCAGTCCGAGAATAACTGAGCAGAACATGCTTTGTAAAATAAAGAAAATTATGAAGAATTGAAAAAATAAAATCTATATCCAGAATTGTATATGAATAAATTTGGTTTCTATTGTTCGGTAGCCAGAATCTCTGGCTACTGGCTAACAGGGAGGAATAATACTAAAAATAATCATATGTCATAGCATTTATTTCATTATTTTAGTATTTAATTTCAGTGTAGATATTGCACTGTTATCTATACCTGTGATTTACAACAGAACGAAAAGTAGTCTAGCAGCTTTCTTAGAAGAAAAGCTCATGAGCCACATAATCCAACAAGTCCTTGTAATAATGATTTTCCATCTATAAATTAATATTCTATAATTAGGCATATTTTCTCTGTAGTCCTTTGAGCTGTACCAGTTTATAAAGCTAGGGATCTTTACAAACACAGAAGCATATAAATATAATATATATTTGTCATCCTTTCTTAAAGAGTACAGTAAAGGAACTAAACACTTAAGCTGGAAAGTGCCTCTTTGTTCTACTATGGCTGCTTCTGTGTAACTGTATCAACATAAAGGCAAGTCCAAGAAATTTGCATCACAGAGAAATAAGGCAATATCTTGATAGTCATCAAATTCCATGGGAATTAACTTAGAGGCTTTGATGCAAACTGTACTGCTGTATGCTTTCTCCTACAGATAAGCATTACATTTACAGTGAAGAAATCTACTGGAGAACTTCCAGCAGTGAAGCTATCAAGCACTGGGGCTTGAGATAGCCTTTTAGATACCTGGGCCCAGGCCACACAGTCTCGAAGATAAGAGTGGAGACTGAAGTTAAGCCTAATTCTCTGAAAAGCCAATGTAAGTCAGTTCAATGTGCTTGTGGTAGTCTGAGTTGCTGCAACCTTTTGTATTAGATAACTTTCCCTACCCAGTAAGAGCTTTATCCTCAGGAATACTGTGTTGCTATCATCCAAGGGAGAAGCAGTAAATGCACAAATAACTGCAGCTAGTGATTAAGACTTTCTTACCCAAAGATGAGAGATGGACAGTTTTATTTACTAGATGTCACTCTGTGGCAGTTGTAGTGTCAACACAGAATACAGAGTACTCCTAAATTATGGAATGCACTGATGAAAACACAATGTATAACTTTCACCAGAAGCTATTATACTGGACCTGGAAACTCAGTGACATGTCATTTTCCTCTTGCTAGTACCATCTCTGCCTCATTTGGGTTTTGTTTCAACCAACCATTCTTTATGTCTGTGCTGTTTTCTTGCAATCATCTGCCACTACTGTGAAAGTGGAATAGTTCCACATCTCAAAGTACAAAAGGAAATGCATATGATCTGCATATACACCACAGGACTTGTTCACACAGTAGCTGAGTACAGGTGCCAAAAAGAGCTAGCAATAATACTGATTCTTGAAGGACACCAGAATGAAGAACAGAAAGGCGGTCTGCCCTGAGTACTAGTTGGCTGTGTTTGTCTGGGAAGAATGCCAACCATTTGAGTGTATTAATTTGGATCCTGCTACCTCTTTCAAGCAAGAACGTACTATCTCATGATCAACCGTGTTAAATGATTCAGATATGTCTAAAGTGATGAGAATAGATGTCTGTCCTCTCTCCACTGACAGGAGCAGCTTACCTATTACACATGCCAGTAAGGCCATTTTATGTCCTAGTTTAAATTCAGATTGTGCTCGATCTAGAATTTTATCTTAATTTAGTTAATGCAGTTGGCCTTTGGCTAGCTTCTCTATGAGTCTGCAAAGAGTTATTCTGTGCCCGTATGTGGGGACAGACAAAGGAAGATGATTACAGTTAGCTCTAGGGTGAAATGTGGAAACTGTTACAGAGCACATGGAAATGCTACACTAGGGTTTGGGACAGGAAATGAATAGCTAATCCAACTGAAGCTACAGGGGGAATGACAGAGATGTGAGACATAATTATTCAAACTGGAATGTGCTCAGGACGCTGAGGTTAACACCTCTCCTCTTGCAAATTGTGCCAAGGCTACAGCTGACAAGACTTCAGGTTTTTTACTTCATTTGAAAAGCAACAAATCCATTTGCAAGGTTCTTTTTCCCACAGGGGACAATGGGTTTGGCATAATACAGTGAGAGAGAACTGTCTTCCCAATCATCCTTAGCAGGTCTTTCAACATCTGGATTCTCACTGCAGGTATCCTATTCAAGTAATAATATTCCCCGGTATACCCTTACTCTCTCTGGTAGGTGAAGAGAAACAGTTTAAAGAAGCATAGCTACAGTGACAATGAGTCAAATATTCATGTATTTAACCTTGACAACTAACTAAAAGGCTAAATAAAAACACACAGTGAACTAAACACTGGAGGATATATCCTGGAAAACTCGGATGTTACTTTAAGGTTAAACAAGAGTGGTAAGTAGATGAATGCAGGTTATTAAAACCCATATAAATGTACACACTCTCACACATATAAAAGAATCAATTTTATGATGTTCAAAAGCTGTAAAAAAACCTACTAAGTCTTTGTGGAATTTTGCTGATCTTTCAAGAATGACAGATCAATCTGTTAAAGGAAGAAAAATGGATTGAAAACCCACAATGTTTTAAAAAGCAATTCCTTTCAGAGCTCTACTTTTTTGATAAATTAACTATGATCAGCAATGGAGAAATCCATTTTCTTTTCTATCTAAGCTTCGAATAATGACATATAATAAAAAAAGAGATGTGCCTAAGCAATTCATAGCAATGCCTAAATTTTCCAGAAGTAGCCTCTGCTTCTCAATTCCTTTGTTTTTGTAACTCATGTCCTGATTTTCAGAGATGCTAATTGCTTACAAGTCCAGTTGCACTTCAATTATGCAGCAACTACTCCTGCCAAGGAGTCTGGCAGGTGTCTGCTTTGTTGTGTCCCTGAAACCTAACCAAGCAACTTGGTGCAAGGTGAACTTGCATCCCATCACCACATCTTCTTTACTGAGCCTTTGAAAGGAACAGTTGCCCACAGTAATCTCTGCTGAAAATCAGGCCATGGGCATTAGTCAGTAGGGATACAGAACTTGAAGCATTCAGAGAAACCACGTTTTAAAACCTTGGTCATATTTCTACACCATCAGGTAATTATGTCATTACTTATAATCTGTAACATTAAAGACCCTCCTCCAGGGGTTTCATGCCATAAAGCAAGTTAATGACCCATTGCAAAGTACCTACTCATAATGGGATTCAAAACTTCATTTTAGCACCTTGATTATGAATGACATGCTTCTTGTTTTACTGCCAGTAAGGTGCTGAGTCACAACATATGAAAGCAGAAGCTTTTCTGATGTTAGATATGTAACATTAACAAGGATACGATAAACAGAATCTTCCAAAGAGTCCCTTAAACCTAGACACTACATTAGACTATACTATTATTATCTGTAGCAGAAAAGACTTAGCATCTAGTTTTTGTACAGCACAAAGCAAGGCAAAACTTCTTTAAGATGATTCGTAAGAATTGGTTTCTATTAAGCATCATAAATTTGTCTTCTGGGTTTGAAACACTGATGGTATAATTTATTTTCATTATTTTAAAATATGATTTTAACTTATTTAACTGTAGCACCAAAATTCCTTTTAATGATTACAATATGATTTGTCCTCTCACAAATTACAAAAAAAAGTGTTCTGATTAAAAAATAGTGAAGTCAGAATACAGCCAAATGTATTTTTAATATAAATGATGTGGAATTTACAGATCCTAAGAGCTTAAACAAATGCAACATTCATTTAAAAGTAAACAAACTGGTGATAAGTGTTTGCTCACCTTCTAAATTTATGCTATCCAATGAAACAACACTTGCTCTATGCTTTATCAGTCCTGACATCAATATTAAAGCAGCTATATGAACTGCCATAATTGTTTATACATCTCTTCCAGCCATTTCAACATGAACAGTGTTCTCCTTGTTTCTTACCTTACATGCAGCTATTTCATCATCTCCAGTTCACATATCAATTACCAGACTTCCACAATCTCAACAAAGATTTTTCTTTTCTATATCCAACCTCTCTTAGGCAATAAAAAATACCACCATCAAATTACAGGTGAAATGCTTCTGAGAAACCAGAGAATGTAACAAAATATATTTTTCTAATTAAGAAGGTAGGAATGGAAGGGTACTTTGGGATCCCTGTGTCCAGTCACCTGCCATCTCAGGCAACCATGTGATGTCACACCTTTCAAACAAATGACCAAGCTCCATCTTAAAATCAGATTGTCTTCCACTACTCCTATCAAAATGCTGCTCCAGAATCTCACTGGTCTGATGGCTAGAAAACTTATAATTTCCAGTCTAAATATGTCATACTACAAAATCAACCATTTGCTTCCATGTCAGTACTAGTCATTCCATTAAGTTAGCACTTGAATTGTGATTTTTCCCCCACGTTCCCCTACACTGCATTTCTGAATACTAGTGAAACTTGCAGCAGTCAGGAGTTTTTTCTGACATTCTTGTTGCATCTCTGTCATGTGAAAGAAAGGCAACAGGAGAAGAAGAAAATCAGACACCACACATACACATGACTGGGGTCTAAAATTTAGGATGCTCCTAGAGAAATGGAAAAAGCAGAGTTAAACTCGTAAGTTAGAGAACTGAACCTGACTCTCCCATTTCACAGGCTACAGCATTATGCTGGAGTAGCATTTCTGAGCCATAGCACCCCACTTTAAAAGAAGGCAGAGCCTGTTCTCTTATCAAAAACATCATGAATACTGGCATACTCTGTACAGGTTTTTCTGGCTCTGTGATGGAATCTACACTGTACATCTGATTTTTTTGAAACTAAATCTTAAGTATAAATGGTTCCGTGCCTACTTTTAAAAACTGATCTGCAGACCCACTGTCATCATCCTTGTAGCCATTACCAAGCTTTTAGTTTCAAACTGCTTTTTTATTTTCTTAAAATCAGTTGAAAACATCAACACATCAACAATACAGCGCCTAATGCCACAAAAGTGAAGAATTTGCTTCAACTCTCCTAGGAGTCGGAGCCTCTTCTGTTTCATTTTTTATCACCATTAATCTCTGCAGATATTACACTATATTAAATCTGTAGCACAGCCATATTTATCTCGAGCTTTTCTGTTATATGTATGTTCACAACAAAAACAAACCAACAAAAAAACAAATCAAAATTCCCCAAGATGTTTCATGAGATGAGGACATAAGAGTGGTTTTCATTTAATTCACAGACAGTTGTGAAAATCTAACTACTTTTATATTTTGCAGTACGAGATTTGTCTGGTAGTACTGTAACTTTATAAACTCCAACTAGAAAGTAAACATCCAATCACTTTTTTATTTTTACCTTTTTTTTTCTCCCCTCACTCCCTACTCACAAAAGGGTTTTAGCACTGGCAACATAACAGGGTTATTTCATGAATAGTTAAAATATATTCTAGAATGGCAATTTCTGATGTTTCTACTATGAAATTACATTTGGGATAACTCAATGTAATAATCTATAAATCTATATAACAGAACTGTGTCCAGACTTTCCAACACTAGTCTGCATTTCAGTGCAATCTGCAGGCAACAAAAACAGTGAGCAGATTTCTTTCCATACTGTAGAGTACTATAAAAGAATTAGTATTCTAACTCAAAATGGATACAAATTAGAAACAAAAAAAATTAAAACCCTCAAAGAATTCCCCTAAGAAAAAAAAAAAAAAAGAAGAAAATAAAAAGGTTTAACAAAAGTTTTCTCTTGGATTTTTAGTATTTTGCATACGTGCAAATAATAATTACTGATGTCTGTGAAGTCATTAATAATATTGTCAAACAAAAAACATTGTTTGTAGTTGAACAGATTTTTCTTTAAAAATTGAAAAAAATCATATCACCTACTCACTTCAAGGTTAAAAGAGTAATGCAAATTCATATGGGTCCCTGATGATCGAGGTAGGATTAACATATTTTCACCTTCTCTAATAGAACTGCTTTGGTACAAAATACATTGTTCTGCACTGTCATGATGTATGGCTCATATTTAGAAATCTGACAGTTTAGGAGTGCATTATGGCATTCCATTAAACTGAATACATTTTTGTGCTGCACAGAAAAAGATAAAGAGGCCACAATTCCTGTCTTCTTTTTAAAAAATAATGGCTTTTCTCACTACAGTAGTAAAAATTTTAGAAAATGTGGTATTTACCAGACTGGCAATTTCTATTCTCCATGTTTCAAAAACCATGAGGAAGATATAACTCTTTATTTCATATTAATCCTAACTGCTTTGTAAGAACATGAAGTATATTAATTGATAGAGGTGTCAGCTAAAACCCTCATTTACAACTGCAATAACAGTAATTTTGAAAACTTTCGGAATTTGACCTGCAAGTGGACTGTGATGTTTCAATTTCTGAGTGATATTAATGACCTAAATAATTGTAAAATGCCAGCAACACTGGTGATGCACCGCTATTTCATAGAGCAGTGCTGTCACTGAGAGAAGAGAGAAGGGACATGAAAAGGGGCTTGAAAAGGGAAAGGAAAGAGGACTAGGAAAGCATCAGTGAAACTTCAGGTTAGGGCATATATATACAAGAAGTCCTTATTACCATGGTCACAGGACAGAACAAAGTTGTCTATAAACCTCTGAAATGTAGACAAGGCTTTCATTTAAGAGTTTTATCTATTTTTAATACATATTTGGGCTGTACCATTATTAACCCATCTATATCACAGATGTTATTAGCCCATGGTCCAAATGCCTGAAACTTCCTTCACGTCAACAAGAACCTAGAATAAGCTTTTCAGTCTTGTAGCCTTCTATGATGTCATCACTGCCTAGGTAGATGGAGGGAGAGCAGTGGATATTATCTACCTTGACTTCAGCAAGGCTTTCGATACTGTCTCCCATGACATCCTGATAGCAAAGCTGAGAGAGTATGGGATAGATGAGTGGACAGTGAGGTGGGTTGAGAACTGGCTGTCGGACAGGGCTCAGAGGGTCGTGATCAGTGGAACAAAATCTGAATGGAGGCCTGTGACTAGCGGTGTTCCCCAGGGCTCGGTGTCGGGTCCAGTCCTGTTTAATATCTTCATCGACGACTTTGATGAGGGAATAGCATCCACCCTCAGCAAGTATGCCAATGATACAAAGCTGGGAGGGGTGGCTGACACGCAGGAACACTGCGCTGCCATCCAGGAAGACCTGGACAGGCTGGAAAGCTGGGCAGGGAGAAACCAGATGAGGTTTAATAAAAGCAAGTATAGAGTCTTGCACCTGGGAAGGAATAACTGCTGGAATCAGTACAGGCTGGGAGATGACCTGCTGGAGAGGAGCTCTGCGGAGAAGGACCTGGGGGTCCTGGTGGATGACAAGCTGGCCATGAGCCAGCAGTGTGCCCTGGCAGCTAAGACCACCAATAAGATCCTGGGGTGCATCAAAAGGAGCATGGCCAGCAGGTTAAAGGAGGTGATCCCCCCTCTCTACTCTGCCCTGGTCAGGCCCCACCTGGAGTACTGTATCTAGTTCTGGGCTCCCTGGGATAAAAAAGACAGGGTTCTCCTGCAGGGAGTCCAGCAGAGGGCTACAAAGATGAATAAAGGCCTGGATCATCTACCCGACAAGGAAAGGCTGAGTGAGCTGGGACTGTTCAGCCTTGAGAAAAGAAGACTGAGAGGGGATCTTACTAATATTTATAAATATCTGAAGTGTGGGACACAGAGGGAAGCTGCCAGACTCAGTTGTCTGTGGAGACAGGACAAGGGGCAATGGCCTCAAGTTGGAGCATAGGAAATTCTGCAGCAATATGAGGAAGAACTTTTTCACAGTGAGGGTGACAGCACAGGAACAGGCTGCCCTGGAGGGGTTGTGGAGTCTCCATCTCTGGAGATATTCAAGACCCTACCTGTGAGATCTGTCCTAAGGCACATGCTTTTGCGGAGGGGTTGGACTCAATGATCTCTTGAGATCCCTTCCGACCCCTACGATTCTGTGATTCTGTGATTTTGAAATAGTTTATTACATGACTTTTTTTTCTTCAGTAATACACATTTTATCTTGTACCCAAAGTTCTCCAAACCATGTTGAATAAAGAAACAGCTTTCTGGAGATCCGTCTTTCCCCTAGTGAGAACCATTTAAATTACGTGATAGTGAAGAAACGAAAAGCAGTAATTCTTGGCTAGAACAGGGGAAAATACCACTGAGTAGGAGCCCTTTCATCACAGTACCCAGAAAGGTTGTACTCTTGAAGCTTCAGCTGAGCATTTGAGCTTCTATCTTCCCTTACGGCTGGGTCAACAAAATATGATGTGGAGCAAGAAGGTGGCAAAGTGACCACAGCATCATATTGCAAACGTACGAGGCAGGGCAGTGGCTTTGAGAAAGTGTGGAAGAGGAACCAGGAGGCCAAGACTTGATGGTTCTGCCTTTGCTCACCATCATCAGGAGCTGTGGGAAACTGTCCTCCATGTTTGTAGGTAAAATTTACTCTGTGATTACCTCCTTATTAATGGTTTAGTTGTTGTCCTTTACACATACTTTTGTGTGATCCTAAAAGACCATCAGATTTAAAATTGTCTGCCCTGGAGCCTTTAAAACAGAAGCTAAAAAAACATATTCCCATATGTCTGAACAACCTCTTGAGCTTTAATAATGTTGTAATGTGACAGAAAGGTGACACCTGCTTTAGAACCTTTCCAATATAAACCAAATCTAAGATCTTTCCTCACAAAAGATAAAGAGTAATAGTGCTGGTCTCTATAAAATTATTCCTCTCATTTGGAATAGTGGGGTGAGAAAAAACATGAGCCATGAAAAAGCACTTTAATGTGACCAATCTTGTTATTTTAGAGTACTGGGTGAACAGCTTATTAACTGCAACAAGAACCAGATCTTCCCAGGTGCAATTAGGGAATGGAGGAATGCATCAATGTTACAGTTAGAAAACTGCTATATTAAAGACCTGCTTTTGTCCCATGGGAGACTCACCTAAAACACTGCAGAAAGATTCACAAGGGTTAGGTTGCCAAAAATATGTCACAATGATTAGTGATTAAAAGCAAAGTTCCAGCAAGAACAAACTATTTCAGAAAGGTCACAATCTCAGGATTTTATTTTTTTTAAATAAGCAAATGTATTATTAAAATTTCCTTAAGGGTAACCCTGTTACCTGCTCACTTGTCTGAGAACTTGGAGAGTCCCGGTGAGATTTGTTTCTCTTTCATATGCAATGCTGGCACTTACCCAGTGTCTCCAGCAGAGCTGCAGGAGAACCAAATTTTCTTTAAAAAGCTGGCGATATACTGGACTAGTCTTGTTTACAATCTCTCTTGCGTTGCAGTTCTCAGTGAAAAAACAGAAGGATAAAAAAGCCTGTTAAGGGAGGTTTACAGGAATTCCAGTCAAGGAGAATTTGGCTGTTAATGAACAAAGACGACCCACAGTTCTAGATTAACATGAAAACAAGGGCTTAATTCTATTGTGCATTTTAACAAGAAAAGAAAAGAAAACCCGGCAAGAAGATAACTTTAACCTATCTTAGTACTTATATAGCCACTAGCAAAACAGTATCTAAACGCCTCACAGTCACTAATGGATTTTTCTTTACAATGCTCCTTTGATGCAAGGAAGTCCTATTATGCTCATTCTTCTCATGAAGAACAGCATCACAGAGAGATTAAGTCATTCTCCAAAGTAACACAAGATGCCTATGGGAATGACTATGCAATTTATCATGGAACTCCGGAGCCCCAGTCCAGTGCCTGAACCAGTAGACCATTCTCTTCTGAAGAGACAAGAGCTCCTGTCCAGTACCTTAAATGACCTTTCAAAATAGCTATTTTCACATGGTTTTTTGCTCTACCACCATTCGAAAGAAAGTTGTTAAAGCAACAAACTTTGAGAAAGCCTAATTAAGCACCCTGCATCTTCTCTCTTCAGCTGTGAAATTTGGAACCACAAATACTTTTCAGACCAAATATCACGTTTCTCTTTAAAGTCAGCAGCAAAGCTAAAGCTCAGCAGCTTGGCAGCTGGCAATGATCCTTCATGGTCTCTGTGCAAATGCCCATGCTTCAGTAGTCCTTTGCAAGTTTTTTCCTAGGCTTTTTATATTCCTGTGACTACAAACAGCTACTATATTAGCAATATGTGAGGCTAAGTATATGGCAGGAGCCATTCACTAAGTACCAAAATATGTTCTTTCCTGGCAAAATGCAAACAAAACTGAAGAGATCAGTTTATCATTTGGTAATGTTGCTTTAAAAAAAAAAAAAAAAAAGGGGAACGGGACTGCTGCTTTCTATTTATATTCAATAAATGGTTTCAGTTTGAATGTAATTTAAGCTGCAGGAGCATCCATGAAACTTGCAGCCTAACACTAGGCCAGTATCTGTCTCTAAAGAGTCAAATTCATTTTAAAAAGTACTGTTTATGATGATGTTTTTGAAAAAGAAAATTAACTGAGATCATAATTTAAATTCCACACAGTTCACAAGCAACTTTCATATGGTAACAATTTTTGGTCACTGCTTGGGTTGACTGAATTTGAATTGGTGACCTAAAGGTGAAAGATTCTGCATTCCAGGATCAATCTTCATGCTGTTCACGATTCTAATTTTTTTAAGTTCAAAGTGGCAGAAGCAAGAGTTATGTGGTTAAACACAGTTGACTCCACTTTCAATCCAGTTTAAATATTTTCAGGGGTTTTTTTCCTTTAAAATTATTCTAAGTGTAAACCACAATTACACAAAATTCTCTTGTGTGTAGAGGACTTCCGGTTTAAAAAAACAAAAGTACCCCCATTGAAAAAGACAATAATCTTCTGGCAGATAATCAAATTTTGATATTAAAGAAATCCTGCAAACAGTTAGGCAAACACATTGTTACATGTTCAATTGTGCCTTTGTAAAACAGACTACTTATTTCAAGGTTTTTCAGTTAAGGGTATCAAACAGCCTGCTTTGGTTATCTAAAAAAATGATGAAAACAAATAAAAATCCCGTAATCTTAAGATTCCATAATTTTCATCTCAAATGTTCATACTCTCTTAATTCTTTTTAAAAAGGTTGTTTTCTAATCCAATAATTCTTCACTGTACTCAAAACATGGGGTTAACTAACATACACACACACTTTATCAGCTTCAGTGATAAAGTGAGTAAACATATTTCCAAGAAATAGATTTGTGAAAATTCTCAAGGAATTCTCACCTGTATCAGAGTTAAGAGATTTCTGCAAAACCTTTGTAAAATTTAACTGGTTTTGTTTGGGTTTTGTTTTTGGTTTTTGGGGTTTTTTTCTTTGGGGAATGGGACAGGAATTGAGAGGAAACAGACGAGAAAAAATACTTTCAGAGAAATAATAAAGGAATTTTCAAAATAGACATAGTGTCTCAAGTGTAGGCAACTGAATGATTCATGCTATGCTATTTTGTATTTTTATACACTGAGAAAGCATTTTTGTTCAGTTTTCAAAATACCTTAACTCTTCACCACATTTAATGAGACACGAATAAGAAAAAAGAATAAGCTCTCCTACAAATTTATTACCATGTTATTTAACCTGCTAGTTCAACAGTACACTTTAAAGGCCTGTCTTTCACCCACAGAGCAATGATACACAAAACTGAATGCAATTGCAAATCCTAGATCTGATACTGAGAGGAGAGCTACTAATTTATCCCCCGAATGCTTCAGCTCTACAATGGAACTCTTTGGCACAGGGGTCCATGCTGTAAAAGCTATACAGTATTCAAGAGCAAAAATTTCTTTTAGGTAACTAATTTCACAACCTGGTAACTAATTCTTCAGAGGTTGACTAATTTTTATGATTTGTACTATTTTAATTACTTTCCTTTTTGTAATCAGTCATCATTTTCTACCTTTGCCCTTTCTTGCATCACATTGTACAAAGCTCAGCTATGTAAACCAAAGCAACAAGACCACAACATCCTTACAGACACATAAAAAAAAAAAAATAAAAGAAAGAAAAAGAGGGACCCAAAATTTGTTTCATGGCCTATTTGGTTTAACAACAGACCCGATGCCCATTCAAGCACATATAATTCAGAAGGCCTGCCTGCCAGCAATAAAGACTGAAATTGGATACTTCGTGAGATTAATTACCTAGATAGGGCATGATAATGCTAGTCAAATGGGAAGGTAATTAAAGTGCACCTTCCATGAAAATTATTCATTGCTGATGGATCAGGTGACAGATAAATCAAAAGGCACTTAAAAAAGCTACAGGTTAACTTGTGGACGGCCGTCCCTCCCTGGAAGTCCGGTAACCGCAGCTGCTTGTTCCCATCCTAAAACAAAAGGTGGGAGGGTAACGCAGCCTCCGAGAAAGAGGAACCCGGAGAGAAGTTATTAGCATTGTGCCTCCAGACAAAGGGTCAGCTAGAGTGGAACCAGTCGGCTGGCAGCCTTCAGATGACTAGATCTCTCTGCTTGTATGCCATAAAGGGGTATTGCAACCGTAAAAGGCGGCAAGTGATGAATTAATAAGTTGACTGGTCCCCCGGGTGCAATCCTTACAGGCGGAGGACATGCTGCGGTAATCAAACGGGGTTATAAATTGTGTACATTGAATGGCACGAAATGCGTCTCACTTCATCACCGTTAAGTCAAGACTTCCTGATTTTGCCATTAACTCTTTAGCTTCAATATATTTATTTAAGCAGTAAAAGTAAGAGAAAGGGCTTACAATAACAAAAGGGCAACTGATACTACCCAGCGGGATATACAGTCTAATGGAGATCACTGACTCACTTTCTACAGCGACAGGGGTCAAACTGCACTCCTTTTATACCAAATCTCCCCTTGAGATGTACTGATTAAGTTAAAAACATTCAACTAAATGCATTTCTGAACATAGAAAAAAAAGAAGATTGAGTCATTTTTTTACAGCTAGCTTATGCAAATTCGTAAGCATCCACTCCCCACTCGAAAAAAAAAAAAAATCTATTTACATGGGAATGCATTTTTCAGATCCTAGATTTTTATAGAAAAATTCAAAATGACCTTATTTTGGATGTAACATCTGATTATTAAAATGCATGAAAATGGATAGTTGAATAATTATCACCTTCTCTCAATTTTTTATAATGTGCACTAACTTTTTAGGTTATGATATCAGGATAATTCTGACTGTTCAGCAGAAGTTAAATGGAAAAAGAAACCTTTGTACCACCCTTTTTGTCTTTATTAATAACAAACAGCCATTTTCCAGGGTTTAGATAGCTACCAGGACTAAAGGAAAACTTATCCCTAACTGTGAATCAGATTGTAAGTAGGCAAGAAGATTTTTTTTTTTTTTTAAATCATTTACTTAATGTCTTCCCCCAAAAAATATACTTTTGAAACATGTATTGAAACAACAGTTCTGCTTTTTAATAAATAACATCAAAACTGTTTTCCACATCCTCTGAATGTTTTTTTCCTTTCCTTGGGCTTCACAGTAACTACAGGAAATGAAAATTTAAGTGAGTTCTGAAGAGTGATGTAAACTTCAAAAATATAAACTCTGAATTGAAGCACTTTCTGTGTGTCCAATGGAAACCATAACCCTTTTAAAAACAGAATTTATGACACCAGCCATGACTGTTCCCAGGCCAAGGGAGTATTCTATATTCACAAAAGTTTATACCATCATGTGAAGAAAAGAGGCATGGTACTAGTTCACCAACATCGCTGCAGTTGTCAGTTGTGGCATTTTCCCCCAGAAAAGGACTTGTGCTGTTTTGTTTTGGGTTTTTTTTGCATAGTTTTCTCACTTTGAGATTAGACTATTACAATATTTTCAAAGAATTCAAATTTTATATAGTCTTCCAGATGTGTAACTATAGCTCAGTAAACTTAGTAAACTATGTTAGAGTTGAGGATGACTTATGAACACATGCTTGTCCATACCAATAATGAGTTAGCATGATTAGCTAGCTGGGCATAGTTGTGGCATTCTCAATGTGGGCATGCTGTTTGGGGAGATATTTAACTTTGTAAGTGCAAGCCCTGACATGGCAGGAAGAGGGGAAGGACCCTGATCCCTTTTGTGTAGGCATAGCTTTGGGAAACAGGGAACATACATTAAATTCTTCAGAGTCTCCCTGATTGCTTGCTAGTATACAAGTGGAGCTTGAGCTACTGATTTAGATCTATAGATTGCTAAATGCGATGAGACTTGTCCGACTGAGAGAACTGCTTCCATCCTTTACCACTGCTGTAGTCAGCAGAGGTGTGAAAAGTAGTTTCCTCTTTGGCATCTAGAAATTACTCTCCAAAGCATCATGAATGTGATAATATTCTGAGAGCCTGGGGTACCTGCTAGGGCAAAGGTTGCGAAATGGCTCCCAGGAGTATGGTGAAGGAGTTCACTTGCTCTATTTATTGCTCATTGAAGGTTATCTGTTTGTAATTGTTTTGTGCTGCTGCATGGTGGAGTTAATTTATTGCTTACACAAAAGTATAAAACACTGAGGAGTGGTCATCACTGCATTATTGTAGGCAAGATAAACTGTAAGGCACCTGCAGCCCTCCTAATGGGAACTCTTAACTAGCATTAAAATAAAAAGAAAGCATAGAATAAGTATTTTTTATTTTAACATTAATGCTATAAACTACAATAAAGTGAAATATCCCTATATTTGGACACACTTTTATATGCATAGCCTCACTAAACACCTTTAGTTAATTCATTCAGTGGTAAAAGGCTTCAAAGATTCATAATAACGGGAATTACTAATAGAATTAGAAAATTATTTTTAAGGAGTTTTAAAATTCTGAAGACAAGAAATTATTTTTAAATTGCTTCCTTGTTTAGTATTTTCTTGAAAATAAATATAAGCATGTAAATATTTAATGTTAACGTGGCAGAAAATAACATTTGCATATGTGGGGGTGGGAGGAAGAGGGCATTCATGTCATCAACTTCTGGCAGTTAATTTAGGTGGCTAAATAGGGAAGGTAATCTAAAGCTTCCTCTGTAATTAAGGACGAGTCAATGCACAATTCCTAAATTTGGCTCCTGTTCCAAATCACTCCCTAAAGAAACCTATCAATCTCCACGGACTACAACAATGTAAATATCCACCAAAGATTTAAGTGCTAATGTTTAATGCCAACATCAGAACACAGAATGTTTAGCCCTAAAATGCTTCATGTGATTAACTCTACATAATATAAAGAGCAACGACACTTTTCCTTCTTCATTACCAGCTAAGCTGCAATACAAAATTTAGAACTAAGGGTGAAATTTTGATCTCAGCTACACAAGGGAATATTTGGAATAATTCCACAGGAGGTCCACAGAGACAGATCATTAGACTATTGGTTCTGAAATATTAACATCCAATTCCTCATTTCACAGCCATGATTAGAGGCTCTATGAACTTAAATAGACTCTTTAGCGAAGTAAATGGCATTTCTCCACATAAGCATCAGGGTTTACTAGCTCTGAATCTTGCTTGCTGACTCAGCTGCTACTGCCTGGAAGGATCTTGGGTGCTACAGAAAGAAATGAGTGCTCTGTGATGCATTAGGAAATGGGTACTCAAAAAAGAGAAATCCTTAGATGACAGACAGACAGAAAAGGTCAAAAGGAGAGATGGTAAATAGATCCATCACCAGGTATGAGATGGTAGATACAGAAACAGAAGGGTCTGCTGCTAATGCACACGTGTGAGAGCTAACTCTAGATTCATTAGATAATTGTGTACAAGAAGCTGTTGAAATGTAGGTAAAAGTTTAGGAGTGTCATCTTTAAAAATAAAAGCTAAAAATCCCAATGGCAGGACCTCGTCCCTAGAGTCTTAAACTCACTTCAGAGGAACAAAGATATGGCTTAAAAATCCTGAAAGACAAACTAACATGCTAGAATGAAGCAATTTTAAAAAGAGATTAAGCGGCATGTATGCATGTGTGTCTGCACATCCCTCCCTTTTCCTTTCTCTGTGCCTGTTTATGGCAGAAACCAGATGGAAGCAAAATATGAAGCATCCCATTCTCACTTCTAGGATTTCTTCCATTAACATTAGAAAAATACCAGCACTTCTGTGAACAATTTCTCTTGCAATTTTCTCTGTTTCTAGGCAAGTAGATTCTCTTGCATCTGTTCATTCAGTAAGGCACAGGTCTTCATCGGCCTGCTGACTTCATGTAGGAATTGAAGATTTCTACCTGTCTGTCAAACACGGTTAAAAGTGGTCAAAACACGACTGACATTGGACAAAGGCGCTGAAAGAAAATTGTACACATTTAACACACTCATGTAGCCTTGTATGTTTAGAAAATTGAGCTTAAAAGAACCTTTCTCAATTAGCATTAATACTAAATTGGCCTGAGTCATATGACTTGTGCTGCCTGCTGTGAAAAATTAAATGTAGAGATAAAAAACCAGCAAGTTAGGGAGTCTAAACTACAGCTGTCATTAAAGCCTGGTGTATTTTGTGGATTGCTATCACAAACAAACTACCTTATGGAAACATAAAATGCAGCTTGTTATAAGCTCAAAATTAGGACATTTATATTGCTCACACAGTAAGATTTCTGTGTCATTATTGTAAGCATGACTTAGTTGACTTATGTTCGCATGCAGACGCCGTTATGTAACACTTAGCTCAAACAAATGGCTCTGTTCTTGATCTTCCCTATTCTACTGTAGTTAATGACCAAATATTGTTAAAAATTGGGACACTAATTATCTGATGTCGACATGTTATGGATAATTAAGAATTGCTCACTCTGAAGCCATGCTAATTGTTTTTCACAGGTCTCCTTCTCTCGTCCTTGTGTCCTCAATAAGGCAAGCAGCTACAGGTTTATGCGTACATCTCTGTCACGTACTTTGTCACAGAACATACATCATCCTTTCTGGCTCATCCCCGATTAATTTTGCTGGCTTGCAGCAATTATCTCTCCCTTTGTGCCTGACCTCCTGGTAAATGGAGTGCATGATAGCTGGGCAATTTTTTCCTGCGTATTTTACCACTTAATTGATCCTTGCTGCTGCCTACAATAGAATATACTAAACTTAAGTCATAAAATGGTGGAAATTGAGAAAAAGTGGTAACCATGTTTTAGCAATTGTAGTCGACAGCTGTAAAAATCAGATCTTGATAATGTTCTCTCATTTACCCTATTACTTGGATCAGTTGGTTAAAGCTGTTAATGATCCTCTTGGATCAATGTCTTTTGCTTGTAGCTATAATTTACTGCATTGGTGGATTAGTACAGATATTTTCATAGATAGCTCTGCATCATTCCACCAGATTGCTGTCTGCATCAAATTTGCTTCCATTCATCACTAACGAAGCAAAGAAAAAGATAATCAGCGTCTCCTATCTTAACATTAACTATTGAACTCAGGATAACACTTTTATTGTTGTCAATTTGCAGCCTTCAACCATGGCTTCCTCAGTAAATTGCCCTGAGAATTTCTGCCAGAAATAGATCCAATGATATGTTTTGACTATAATGGAGAAAGACTACAGAAATGACAAACTGTACAAAACAATTCATACACTGAAGAGTAGTAGATACAACTGTTCAATTAGGAATATGCCCTATGGAGTCAGCGCTGGTTCTATCACATGCAAAGCAGAAGAAAAAGCAACATGCCAGGTATTTTAATTACCTGGACTATTTCAGAACCTGAAAAATCTACTGCCATCCTTGGAGCTGTCATATTGGGCCACAAAAAATGATCAAAGGGCTGGAGGACCTCTCTGGTTTTAAATTGGAAGGGGATAGATTTAGATTGGATATTAGGAAAAAATTCTTCACTACAAAGGTGAGGCACTGGAACAGGTTTCCCAAGGAGGTGGTGTATCTTGTCTCCCTGGAGGTGTTCAAGGCAAGGCTGGATGGGGCCTGAGCAGCCTGGTCTAGTGAGAGGTGTCCCTGCACATGGCAGGGGGGGTTGGAACTTGATGAGGTCCCTTCCAACCCAAACCATTCTATGATTCCTATGAAGATAGGCTGAGATAGTTGGGCTTATTCAGCTTTGAGAAGAGAAGGCTCCAGGGAGACCTTATAACAGCCTTCCAGTACCTGAAAGGTGCCTGTAAGAAAGCTGGGAAGAACTGTTCATGGGGAAGTGTAGCAATAGGATGAGGGGTAATGGTTTTAAACTAGAAAAGGGAGATTTAGGTTGGATATTAGGGAACAGTTCTTCAATATGGGAGTGGTAGATCACTGGAACAGGTTGCCCAGAAAGGCAGTTGAGGCCCCATCCCTGGTGATATTCAAGGTCAGACTTGACGGGACTCTGAGTGACCTGATCTGGTGAAGATGTACCTGCTTACTGCAGGGCGGTCAGACTAGATGGCCTTTAAAGGTCCCTTCCAACCTAACGCATTCTATGATTCTGTGATACTGGATAAGTCAGCAATAGCTACTGCTATTATGGAAGATAATTCCATATCTCCCTTTCTTATAGACCCAGTAGCATCAGAAAGATCAAGCCCAGCTTTTCACAGATTTTTATTGTATCTCGAATTCCCAACCTGTCTTGACTACCTTCACCCTTACATGCCAGAAGTGACGAACTCATTCTTGGGCCATTAACAGTCCCTAAACTGCCAGAAGGGGAAGATTTATATTTTTCACCTGAGGGCTCGTTTAGCCAAAACTCCATTTTTCCTTCTAAAAATGCGGACTTACTGACACACAAAGCAAATAAAAAATAAGTAGCTGAATAAAAGATGATCTGTTCAAAAAAAGCAGCAGTGGAATCTTGAGTACATATATAAAACAATCTGGAAATACACTATCTTAAAATGCTGGACAATTCTACATGGCGTCTCTTTCTAGACAGTTAATTATGGACTGAATTTCATCCTGAAGTGGTGTATTGAAGCTAAGTAAGCTAAGAAAGCTCCTGATCTGAAACATTCTTTGTTCCTTCCTGCAATGCATTTTTGGCATGCTAAGTACACTAGATGTGATAGACTCACCATGAAGGTCTTCCAGCTATTAAATAGGCACTAGCATGAGTAAACTCTCCCATCCAGTAGATGCACATTTAGCTCATCTATCATTTAAGCTTAATGGAGAAACTTCTTTAGCTCTCCCTGTATAAGCTATCTTCTCTCTTTCAAAGATTTCCACAGGAGTCATTACAGTAGGCTGGCTCCATGCCATGCTGTCATCAGATGCTTCACTTTATAGCGATGTTACAGATAAAGAATTTTTTAATTTACTACATACAGCCTCAATTAAAGTTTCACATTGGGTGACTCTTACACACTTGCAATAGTGCCTTTCAGTAGTGATGCTTGTTTATCGAAAAAGCATCTGTGCACTTAGAGGGTTTTGTTTGTTCTAACAACGATATTTGAATTCTTCAAAAGGTCTGAAACAAGCCATTGGATGTTTGGAAATTCAGAGAGAAAAAATCTAATGTCTTATTTTGCTACAAATACAATCATACTTTTAAAAAAATTTTGTTCTTTCTAGGCAAAATAACAAAGAAAAGAAACACCTTAATAATAAATTACAGTATACTGAAGTAAGATCTCAGAACTCATAACCACAGTAGATTTTGGCAGTAGATTAATTCAAATAGTATGTATTATTCTGTCCTACCGACATCAGTATTTCACAGTTTTGTTCAATGAAGGAGTTCAAATCTGTTTTGTAAATACTGAAACACAAATCTTCCTTGTGCTTTTATGCACCCAGATATGTGGTGTTATTAGGTACAAATAAGGAACAGGAAACTCAAACAAACAAACAGAAGATGTCATTGAAATGTTCTATGACAGAATCAGAACAGGCCTTTCAACAATCCAGTGCATGGGAAAGTTAACAGCCCTGTGACTGCCATGCTTCTCCTAGCAGGTTGCTACCAAACATTTAACATAACATAGAAGCTCATTCTGACCATTTCTAATTCAGAGCTTTGGTTCTGTGAAGTTGAAACTTCACTTTGTCTTTATGTAGCTACACTAGAGTGTAGCTTTCCCCTATTTTTAAGTATTGTAAATTTCACATGGTTTCAACCAGAAAAATTTACTTAATTTCTTAGCAAAAATGACTACAACTATTTCTAAAAAAACTTTCACAATAAAACTGAACTGGCAAGAGTTCTGGGGGGAAAAAACCCAATATTTTTAGTATACTAACAAAAAAAATCATTAAAAATAACAAATTACATTCAGTCACAAACTGATGTGGAAAAACCTGCTAAAGTCAGAATCAAAATGTGATATGAAATTAAAGTTTCCTTTCAGGATGACAGATTGCCCATTGCTTTGGTTCCTGTGTGTTCTGATAGAGCATAAGGTTCAAATCCTGCTCCTATTGAAGTCAATGACAAAACTTCCATTGACTTCAGCGGTGCAGGATCAGACCCTAAGCAAAACAGCTAACATCTGCTTTCTTGCTTTCTCTCTTATCTCTCAATGAAAAATAGTAGAGCAAATTAGAACTAAATATTAGGGAAAAAAATTACTATCAGTCGGCTATTCTGTGATAAGTTTTCTTATAAAACATAGCATTTCATTTCAAATATATATTTTTTCTGTATATGTATAGAAAATATTATAAAAACTGTCAAATATCATATATGCCATAACAAATTATATCCTGTATAGATGAGTCCTTTATGAATTCCTAAAAGAAATTTAACATTTAGCAATCTTACAATAACACCCCAACCTAGCAATTCTACAGTATCTCTGTAACCTTGTGGATTTCACTACATTACATATGACCTGATAAAATCAGTGAATGAACAAACTGCTTTTCCTGATCTGATGGTATTTGCCAGAGGAAGACTGGAATTCTTATCAAGTTTTTATCCATCAGTTTAATTCAGGCATAAATTCAGTTACCGCCTCCTGTAAAATATCTGTGATATTAGTCCAGGGTAATGTGATTACAGATCGATAAGCAGTTTAGCTCCACACAAATAACCCAATCCATTTTTAAATGTACTGAAAAGACATGTCAAAAACTAGAAGAATAATAACTACTACATGTAACTAATTTCTACTCTAGCTTTACCCTTTTCAGTTGGTGGCCATGGAGTGCAGAACAACTTAGAGAACTATATGGTCTATCTACTGGTCTAGAAAAAAGGTAAACCAGATTAATATGTATCTTAAATGTTATTAATAACAAGCATTAACATCTTTGTAGCTCCCATTAAATAAACCAAGCAAAATGGTAACCCAAAGTACAGTCATCATAACATATATGTTTCTAAAAACGGCAGCTTAATGAAAAGCAGTTAGGGAATATTAATTTTGAGAAGTGCCTTTTTAGATAAAAATTCTCCCAGCTTAAGAGGTTCACAAAAGGAAAAGAAAAACATTATTTTTATAATTGGAATTCTTTCTACATGAAGCATTGTATTCCAATATATATAAAGGGGGAAAGCTGATCTACAGTTGAAGGCTAGAAGATGAAACACAACTCCAAAAGTAGAATCACCAGCAGGAAGTAGCAAGTGAAACCTGAAGCTAAGGGAAGTCCACTGAAATGGGAATATTTAGAAGCAATGTTCAGTTAACACTGAAGCTATTTGTAATAAGCTGTTGTGTATCACTAGAAGTGAACACTGGATGGAAGGTGTTAATGAAGGTAGATAAAATAACTTGGGGGCAGAATGGGAAGACACCGAAATGATCTGGGAAAAGGAGAGAGGTGAGACTAGAACTAGAATGATGAGGTCAAAGCAACTGGGAAAGCCAGAGGCATAAATCTTCTTGATTGTTGCCTCTGCTGGGGGACAGATCATTGCTGAAGTCAGGCTTAAGTGAGACTGACAGGAAACAGGAAACAAATAGATGGTCAATAGTGCAGAGACTGTGAAAGTGGAGACTTTAAAAAGTGTGTAGAGATAATTGAGAGCTGGGGAAAATGTGACAAGAAGCAAAGAAAATAAAAATTATGAGCAGTAACAACAGGAAGAGATTTTAGAGTAGGGGAGAATGGCAAAGTCACCCCTTTTTAGAAAGACTTAGGAAGTATTAATAAAAGCAGAACACATTACACAGCTTTATGGAAGGGATGGTTTGTTTCCTTTATGTACACAATCATTTCTTCTTGACATGTAAATCAATGGTACTGCTGCAAATAGTCATGATTTTATAGTATGTAACAGCATGATTTTGCTGTTCAATAGCATGGGTTTTTTTCTGTTCAAGTGGCTGGGATAATGCAACTTGAAAAACTGTTTCCCCTTTTTTTTTTTTTAAACTGTAAGTTTTGGGATCTGTTTTTTGTAGGAAAAGTTCTGAAAATTGAACTGCACACATTAAAAAAAAAAAGGAAAAGCACATCAACATATATAAAATAAATTGTTACTAAGAAAAACGTTTTTCAAGAGTAGGCATTGATTATGGAAGTAAATACAGGTTTTTTAACCACTTCAAGTTGTCAGCATTAAGTACATCTGAAGGCACAGCATGACCTAAGAGTGCTGTGGGGCACCTTTCTCGTGCTGTGAAGAAGCAGCGAGCATTAGTAAGTGCTCCCTGCATAGGAACAGAGAGTACATTTAGGAACAGGTACTAGCATTACATTTTAACTGTTGTTTGTCATGTTTGGTTAGGGTAATAAGGCATGATGAGTGCCTCCTTGGATATAATTTTTTTCTTTCCAATGACTATAAAGACAACTCAAACTAGCTCATGACAGACACTTAAATTTTCTCAAACCTTCACAAATGTTGGATTTCATCCAACCTATCCTAAGTTGTCTTAAAGTCAGGCTATGTTGGGTGAATTTCACCCTTTATCAGAGACCAGTCCAGTGTCCATTCAGATAAATTCCAGAGAAAAGGATGTAGAAAGAAACACACTATATTTGCAAAAGCTGCCAACAGAGAAATTATGTTTGATTTGAAACATTTTTTTAAGTGCATAAATGCCAAAATCTGAAAAATATTCATCTGCTGTGAAATCTACACAAGTCCATCAGTCTTTTGACACTCAAAACCATAAAATTTGGAAAGGAATTTGATGGATTAAAAGGAACTACCACTACCACTGAAAGGTGACTGTCTTATTAGGAAAGTGGTAAATTTTATCTTTGGTAAACAACCACTCAATAAGCTTGCAAAAGTAGTGTTTGTCAGCTGTTTGCCAGCTGCAGCTCTTCAGTACATTCACCTATTGTAACTGGGGCTTAGTCACATTTAAATCTGAATTCTACAAGGATGCAGGGGTTCACATAGATCAGCTTGCAATATTGGGATGACATCCTGTATTCTTTATATGACACTGGATAGGCAAGATATGAAACAAGATGGTTTATTCCTGAGGGACCTAGTGCACTTAATCTTTTACCTCTGATTCTGGCTCAGTTCTTTCACGCTTTTGTCAAAAAACAAAACAAAGCGATACAAAAAGACTCATGGTTCTTGGCTGCAGCATAAAAAATATGCCATATGACAACTGATAGCCTAGTCACAAAGTCTTTTTCACACAAGGAATGAATAGCGATGTGTCATATGTATATATCTGTGAGCAAAGTGAAATGCTGCCTACCCACTTGCAGTCATTTTATTGTGTTATTTCCACAAATATAAATAGTTTTTTTATCAACCACCTGGTTCTTTTCTGCTCTTTGTCTCATCAGAAACTCGTTATATGTGGGTGAAGAAACACTGAATATATTCCATAACCCCATTCTTTTATCAATAATTTCCTGTTATCATTACACAATGATTTGAATTTTGCAAGTATGGCCACAAAGGATCAATTCAATTAAAGCAAAACTACAAAGGGAAAATCTCACTGCAAGCCTCTGAGCAACTGGTGAACCCAGTAATTATATATAGCCACCTATTGTGCTAGCATTATAACATGTGAAGAAGGTTTAGTTAGGCACATTTACACACATAAAATGCAATATGGGCACAGAAAAAGCCATTTTTGCCAAAAGTATTGAACAGTCACACAGTAACAAATGAGAGCTGCATGAATCCTAGTTTACTTGGCTATAAATAAATCCAACATTTTCTTTCTCTCCATGGTAAAATAAAATAGGAGCACAGAAGCATAACAGTCTCCTTTGAGCAACCAGCCTCTTTCTGTTCAAATATAGTCATCAATCTGTTCCACCTAAAATATTTTCCTCCTCGAAAAACCAAAGAAATCAGTATTAGGATCCAAAACATACTGTTGCAAAAATAATGTAAAAGAGGTGTTTCCTTTTGGTGAATGCATGTGTTCTGAACAACTGCATTTTCTTTAACATGCATTCGGTAATTTGGGTGCAAAAAAAGCTGCATTTAGATGGAACTTTTAATCAGAAAATCTTGAAAAGCTCGGTAAGGAAAGGTAAGGGTTACCTTCATTTTAAAGATGGTGAAAACTGCAACAAAGAGAGTTTAAAACATCTCCTTCCCCCCAACACACCTGCCAATATGTTTCCTATATATATTCATTTTAGATCCCCAACTGGACGCCTTTAAATCCTTACATTCAGAAGTGCTAAACAGACAAAGCTTCAGTTGTACAAGTACCCTTTCTCTCAACAGTGACAGTGTCAGATTCTGTAGCACTAGGAAACGCTTGCCTGTGCATAATCCCACAGCAAACTGGAGAGCAGGGAAGGAAGCAGACTCAGGTCTCCTGCTTCCTCCTGCATGCTCTTATGAAACGTATCTAAAAAAACGGAGGTTTTTCCATTCCTTGAAGTCACTAGGTAAAATCTAGATGTTGTCGATAGTATCTATGCAAGCTATAGTTCCACTAACATCTCTAGTCTTGATGTGAGAATCATTCCATAAAATTATACAGCTTGCCTCACAGGTAAGGTGAGATAACTATATTGTATCTTCTGGCTGAAAAGCCCCATAAATTTATGACTATGAGAATACAAGAAAATAAACTGTAATGAATAACCTTTGGGGTAACAGAACAAACCTCTGATAAAGGCCTTTTCATTTCCCTGAGATGTGATACTAGCCACCAAGTTGCACTGTCTCTTTCTTTACCCTCTGTGCCACTGAACCATCAACACACATAAAGTAAAGCCAATTTGATTTAGCTAAATGGGAAAAAGTCCAAATCCTCTTCCTCATGTGGTAGTTCTGTACAGACATCTACAGAGAGCAGAACACTGTCCACCTGTGCACGTTTGAAGAATTATAGGGAATTATTTTAAAGATGAAAAATCAAAGTGCCAAAATAATATAGTCTGTGGCGCAAAAATAGTTTAAGTGTAAGTCCTCTGTTCTCAAAATCTCATCATAAACCCCAAGAACCGAAAGAGCACAGAGACCAATGCTTTCAGTCACAGGGATGGTTCCAAACTAAAATAAAATTTGCATTTGGTATCCAGGAAAGCACTATGGGAAAATTAAATAACCCATAAATATTCCTGCCTAACTTTAACAACTATATAAACCATCATAGGTTCGTGGGGAATGTTTTGTAATACATTTCTTTTTTTTTTTTTTGAGATGACCATCTTTAAACTGCAAAATAGCTACAGGGTTGGGTTTTTTTCTATTTGTTCATTGCTCCTGTAAAGTGAGTTTGTCCTCAGTTCAAAGCATTACTGTTGGAGATCATTTCTACTACACTACAAAAGAATAGCTTGACCACAGTCATTAAAATTTCCTCCAAGATCTAAGTATGAAGTATCCTTTAAAACATTGGTCAGCTGTTCTTATAGCAAGCATCAGTTATTCACTTCATAGTTTCTTTTAAGGCATTAGTTTCAGAAGCTAGATCTTGCAATTAATGTTTGGTTTACTATCTTTTGTTAAATATATAAAAGGTTAGTTTTACTATCCTCTTTTAAAGCCCACAGAGCACTATGTAGATTCAGAGGCCCATTATTTTTTATGAACAAGCAGCTTCTCATTTCAGAAACCTAAATGAGATATTTTACTTATATTTTTATTTACTTACGTATTTTCCCTTAGCATGCAAACAACTAAAGCCCTTTTTTCCCCTGGGGTGATATGCTAGTTTGATTTTATTTTCCCTGACATTTCACCTGTCAGATTATGATAAGTAGAAGAAACAAAGAATAATCATCACATTCTCACTGAATCTCATAATCAAATATCTGGAAATATAAGATAAATTAGAAACATTATCCTGAGGAAAAACATTAATACTGAAAACACCATCAGATACTCAAATCATCTCCCAGTGACCCAGCACTCCCATACAGGTTTTAAAAATTCAGAAAGGAAGCCTGCACAGGACCATCACATTGGCTTTTTTAATCTTAAAATACTTGGGAACAACCTACAATGATGTAAGAAAAAAAAGTGGCAGAGTTAAGAAAATCTTTTTAATAATAAAAATATATGTCTTCTTTAAGTCTTTCATGAACGCTTTCTGAAAGCAATCCTGAGACCAGGACACTGGAAAGGTTATCATGAAATAGTATAAGCTCAACTAGCTGGTGAGATGAAGAGATTAATGAGCCAGAACACACTAAGCATGCTCCTGATTTACTGCATCTGTAGTTAGCATGTTCCAAATTTCTCTCAGTCTCACAGTCTTGAGATTCATCAGTGATGAAAACTTACCTGCTTGACCGGTGGTAACACTGACAGCTGCAAAAAGCCTCTGGGAACGACTCAAGTCAGAAACCCCATTCACAGCTTCAACTTCAAACGTGTAGTTAGCATGAGCTAGAAGGTCCATGACAGTGACATAGTTATCTACTAATCCAGTTTGCTGTGGCATATATCCAATGTTACTCCCACAGGGAACACATTCGCCCTGCTCCCAGCTGCACCTCTTGCACAAAATGCGGTAGGTCACATCATTTCTTCCCCCGTTGTCAGCAGGAGGACTCCACTCCAAACTCACGGTAGTCTGGTTGATATTGAAAATGAGGTTCTGTGGTGCAGATGGAGGTCCTAGGTAACACACAAAAAAGCCCAAGGTAATTGCACAGAACCACAGTGGGACATGTAGCGAGCATTTTAATTACCAAGACAGAAAATAGTTGAAGTATTTTTCTTCACATAAACATTTCATTATTTTTAGTACAAGCTGCATAAAAGCTTCCTTGAACTTACTTGGCAAGAGCTTTATTTATTTTCCATTAAGGCATCAGAATAACAATTGTCTGTATATTTACTGCAACTGACTTTAGCTGTTTCTCTTCTGTGCAATTAAAAGGATTGGTTAATCTACCTTAAAGGTTGCCTTTTATAGTTTTCCCAAGTATGGCATTTGTTTGCTTGTTCTAAACGTACTGCACTAACTGCATCTAGTCCTTCATTATCAGCTCTGATACAATTCACAGAGATATTCCGTGCTGCTTTGGATTTAGGAGACTTCCACTATTTGAACCACCAATCTGTGTAGGCTACTTTACTTACAGTTAGAAAGTTAAGCCAGATCCAATTACAGTTCAATCAAAGCTCAGATCCACAGAGGTTACTTTTAATTTTTTTGTTTTATTCATTTTGGTATTACATCATGTAAAGTGCATTGCCTGCAATAATTTTACATCCATGGGAAAATTGTGCCTGTATTCTATCTATTACAATGAGTTACATGCTTACCCAACATGCAGTGTTTTCCAATGTTATACCAAGCAAACACAAAAATTGTATTTATGCTGATTCTATATTCAATGTCAATGTTTTTTTCCCCTCTGCCTTTCAATTTCATTTACTGTTGTAAATGTACTTTTCAAATACAGGAAAAGCCAACCGAAACCACTAGCTACAAGTGGCTACACCTGGTTGGTTAAGAAATGTCCTTTACTATTAAATTCATGACTGACTCACTTGTGCATGCGACATATGGTGGATCAGAAGGTGCTCTATAATAGCTATCTTCACAGTCACATCTTGAAGATCCTTCCTTGTCAGAGAAGCTGTGAGTAGGGCAGCGGGAGCATTGCAGATCTTGTGAGGAGGATTTGTAGAACCCACGGCCACAAGCTAAGGTAGAACAAAACAAATTGAGCTTTAGATTTCCATGGACTGCTATATTTTGTCTGCCGTGTGAGGTAAACATTCCGGTAAACCTCTGAACTACCCAATTCTGTTATGTTGGTGCAAGCAAGATCCTATGCTCACAATTTCTTTTTCTTCAATTGATGCTGTTATGATTTTGTGACATTTTTATGTGTTCGAACATAAACTACAAATACCTCAGCAGTTGGCAGCACAGTATTTTAACACAGAGGGTGACAGAAATACAACAAGCATCTGTTTTTCACCAAAGAAGAGTACAATAATGGTGTTGAACAGCTGGATGTCTGCAGTAGGCCTAAGCTAGGGGGAAAGCGTCTGGAGAAGCTCTGCTCTAAGGCTGCTGAAGTGTTTCTGGAATTCAAACTAGATGATTTCAAATTAATGGAGCAAAGTTTAGTCTTCCCTAATCTGAGAAACCCAAAGAAGCTGTAACCCACCGGTGAGCCCTCAACCTGAGGAAAGAATGAGGCATGAACACTTGTTGGACAGATGACACTGGTAGGAACAAGCAGAAAGAGGAGGAGGGCAGACAATGTAAGCTGCATAATTGTTTTTTTCCAGTTTCATGGAGAGAGACAGCTAGGCTGAAATGAATTTAATATAACTTTCAAGGGAAAGTTAAAAGGTAGATAATTGGAAATACTCATATAAAATCTTTTCATATTTTGGTTTGACTGCTGTTAACACATGGAAGTAAAAACATATGCTGTGTTCCAAAACTGATATATAGAAATACATTTTTAAGCTATTGCCACAGTTCCCAAAGAGGAAACACCCATAAAACACACCTATAATGACACAAGCAGAGAACTGCAACCTAGACAGCCAGCTTAAGAATGGATAAACTATGAGAGCTGTAGGGAATGAGGAAGAGGGGAATGGGTATCAGACCATGCAGAAACTGGGAACAGATCAAAACTCCATTTCAGCACTGAGGTTATGGGCAAACTTACAAACACTGTCAACATGAAAAACAGAACACAAAAGTCCTCCAGAACATTCTAATAAAGGAGAGGCTTTTTCAGCCACACTTTTATTCTTTTTTTTCCAGCTCTGACGGTCTAACCTTCTTAAGCCACCACCTGTATGCAAAGAAAAGGGATGAGTGAAACTTAGTGTTAAAGCTAGTTAAATAGTCATTCTGAATTCAGAGAGGGAGAATTTACTTTGGTTATATTTGTATTTGCTTGGATATTTTCTCAGAACAGAAATGCAAAGTATCCAAAGACACTGATATTTAGAACAGTTATTTAAGTTGTCTGGTACTGCAGTGATGGAAAGAGCATGAAAACAATGAGCTTTATCCAAATCTCACTGAAGTCAATGAGGACTGTCTTTGGCTATAATAGCCTTTGGACTGGACCCACAGTGTAGCTACAGCAACATGGTTCTTACTAACCTGATAATTTTATCCAGATGAAAGAAAATGCTGGTAAAACTTAAAACAGCAGTAGATTAAAGTTGATGAATTAGGAGAATCAACAGTGGATCATAGCAGTATAAAATGATAGGAAATTCTGGCCCTCTATGTCTCTTTATCAATATACTAACTTCTAAAGGAAAATATGCCTAAAGGACAGAAATCACCATAACATTTAGAGTTTGTTATGCTGAAAAAAACAGTGGATGGAATCTAAATTACCTGGCAGAGAAAATTAGCATGCAAAGCATGTGTCCTTTGACTTTGACAAAGAGGCACAAGTTTGCATTAGAAGAAAATCTAGGACTGCTTGTAAAACACGCTATAGTTTAATTCTACTACAGTAGCTGTTATAGATGCTATTTAGAAAAGAAGACAGAAAGAATTTTGGAGAAATGTCTTGGATAAACATAACCTGTGAATTCACAGTTGTGCCAAATTTAACTGAGAGCTATCCTTTTACACCTTCATTCAAGATTGTTTCAGAATTTCCTGACCAAAGACAAAGAGCACAAAAGCTGAACTGATTTGTATGCGTGTACGTTAAGACATATATTTAAACTTTTGTCTGCTCTTTCAGTACTTGCAATTGAAATGTAGCTAAAATTACCAAATAATAGTTTCCTGCCTTTCTTAAATAGTCATGTTCCTCTCATACTGAGCAAAACACTGGACAAATATGCTGGGTCTTCCAGCTTGCAGTCCTCTGCAAAGCAAAGAGCAACTTAAAAGGCAAAGATCCCTACTGTGTTTCCAGTCTGTCCTTCTCAGCAGGGAACATTACAAAGCAAAGATGCAGAGGGTAAAATAGAGATTTCAGACAGAAATAACAAAATGTAAACAGAAAACCCCTTTTCATTTTTTTTTTTCCTGATGACTTGATCAAGACATTTATATGCTTAGTCACTTACCATTTAAAGTAAGTGTGCATTTCTTATTAGAGTTGAAAGGATCAGAATGTCTGTGACTAGTTTACATGACTGAAAGCCATTTATTCTCCCGCACAGCATACCACAGGCGGCAGGTTCAGGCACTCATGCCATGCTACCATTCCATTAGCTTTTTTCCAATAAGAGGCCTGTGATGACATTTAATAACTATCCCTTTAACTTATACACCCCATAAATATCAGGGGCAGGAGGATATTCCAGTGTTTCATTTTTTAACAGTATGAAAAGAGTGCTTTTTAAGAAGGTTGTTTGGTGCAGGGTTTTTTTATAGTTTTTTTAGAAAGGATGGTATGCAGGGCTACACATCATAATAAAAGTACTCATTGGAGTAATACAATTAAATTAGTTTCCTATTTTATTCATAAATTCAAATCTGTAAAAATAAAAATTTGGGGTTTTTTTAGCCAAGCAGTAGAATACTTCTACTGCTCAAAAATCTGGGAACTATGAATCTTAATTTAATGTATATCATTGTCCTTGCCAAGAAAACTACAGCTAAAACCTCTATCAAGACAGGCTGTTGCATGCACCACTTACCAAGGTGCGATGACTTGCCAGTGACCTATTACAGGTCACGGATGGGAAAGAACCATTCAAAGACACTTTTTTGACTCCCTCTTTTCCCTCTCTTGTCCTATTTTACCAAATTTCCATGGTGATTTGGGGTTTTTTTTACATTAAAAGTAAGTTTACCTATTTTGATTCAATTTAGATCTTTGTGTAATATTTCATGGTCACAGGAACAAGTGGTATAACATCCCCACTGCCACTACCTACAGAAGCAACAGTAAAAAAATGCTAATCTCAAAAAAAACCCCAACATATTAGCCAAATTTTACTTGGAGCTTTGTACATGTAAATCTAAAGGTGATAAATGCACATACTGCTCCACAAAAGGATCTCATGGCAAAGCCTGAGCCAATTGAAATTGCATTTCTTCACATCCATTTTAATATTTCAATTCATTAGTGCAGGAGAGCACTCAGCAGCAGCACTTCTTCCCTATAAAGAGAGTCTATATTGTAAACCAAGGTACAGAACTCAAGCAACGATGGGAGATGCGCAGGAGGGTGTAACTGGCAAGGCAACACTTTGATGTTACAGGCGTAATCCTCGTTATTGTTGACGTGAGTAAAATGTGACCTCAGTTGATCTTACTCAAGCAAGTTAAGATCCAGGAGCAGTTTCACTCCTGAAGGGCTTCTGGGGTACAGGAAAAGATGGCAGGTGGGGGGAAAAATGGAAGAAAGCCAGCAGAAAATAAATTTACTTCCATTCACTGTGGTGTGTCATTTACAGCTGCTAATTTAATAGAGCAGTTCTTCCCAGATGAAGCTCCTATTTTGTTCAAACAGCTGCTCCAAAGTCTTACACGTTCCAGGAAAGGGTTTCAAAAGAAGAGCAGTGAACTTTACTGACAGCACAAAGACGCAGAATAATACCTACCAGCCTAACCTAAACCAGTCCTCAAATAACAAAAAAATTAGTTGCAAATTCTTTCCCCATATACTACAAAAATCAACAACAAACAAAGGAGAAAGCTGTGCTTCAACCAAGACACATTTCTCTGCTAAATATCCTCACAACAGTTAAGAACTGACCACCAGTGACGCCCCAGCTGCCCAGCACCTTGGATTTATTTACTTGTCTGCAATAACCATAGCTGCTCCTCAGAGCAAATCTCCTCATCTCCTCAGCAAAGCAAAGACGCTTCTCTTTCAGGGAAGCTGGCAGAGTTCTACTGTGAAATACAAAGATGACATGAGCCACCCTCAGATGAGAGAACGTCCCTTATGCCATGGAGCTGCAGTTCAAAACTGAGCAGGGCATCATCATTTTATGTTTAAGCTTCCTTTCCTGAAAGCCCTAGATAAAGCGGTACACTATTCTGCCCGTATACCAGGCAAGACCCCAGTGAAGACAACAGTATCTTGGCTTGGACTAAGTTGCTTTCTTCCTGTAGACCCAGTAGCACTCAGCCATAACAACGAAGTATTGTGACAGTAGGGTGTGGTGCACAACTGAGCAAGGTCACTGAGTCAGTTCAGTGCATGGTACTCACTCAAATACACATTTACCATATGCCACTGTGGTCAGTGCTATCACAAACATTTTGAGCTGATGAGTTTGGTAACTTTTAACACTGTAAATAATGGAATACTGCAAAGCTGCAAGTAAATACTAAGGAATTAACACACACTGCTAGGAACTATGATGCCACATCTGTGGCACAACAAGGCAACATTAGCTGTCTTAAGTAAAGGTGTTAACTGACTGTAGCTTATGGAGAAAAATTGCAGCTTCTCTGCTGTGAGGTCATCACATGCCTTAGTGTCCTGGTGGAGATCAAATAATGTATATTTTTCTTTTCATATTTATAAAAAAGTAAAAAAATTCCAAGAAACTCTGGAAGGGGGCACGAAGGCAGATGTAAGCAGCAGCAAACAGCAGTCTGGAGTCCCACTTGTGGGACAGGGACAGGGAAAAAAGCGATGTGTTAAGGACTGTTCATTTTTATGTAATCTTTTCACTATCAACAGTATAGAGATTCATTTTGCTTCTAGGAGAGCCAGGAAACTTGCACTGGGAGTGATGATGGAAGGATGGTAAGGGCTATAAGTGACATGTGTAACAACCAATCTTTGTACAACCAAAGGAGAAAAAACAGTTGTAGGACAGTGACTTATTAATCAAGAAAATTATCTGCTATTACAATAATACAAACAAATAAAATAAAATAAACATCTCCACTTCTAGAAGTGCAAAGCTTCCAGGTGGCATATCAGCTTAATACTGAAAAGGCAGCCAATTGTTTCAACATGCTAGGCACTTGATTGAAGATTACTTTTGATAATAATTTTTTGGTTTATATGAATATAATGAAACATAATAAGTTGCAAGGAGGTGTCTGCACTAATTGCTGTTTGATCCCATTATAAAAAGTAGACTGGTGTGAGGGGTGAAAAATAAAGATGACATTCTGTGCTAGTGGAGCAAAAGAGCTTATCTGTTTATTTCTGGTTTGCTCACCATCTCCTGAGTTTGCCGCCATGAGCAAGTTTAAGTGGTGCACATGCCATAGTTTCATGCATACTGAAGAGGATGAAACTTACATTTAAAACTCAATACATTGTCAAAGTCAGAGTCGAAGGATGGCAAAGGAGTAATCACAGAGTTTCAACGACAGCACATGACTTACAAACTTGGGGTAACAGCCTGGTCCCGCTGAGAACCAGGGCAAAATGACTGCTCACCTTGGGAGAGCTCAGGTTTTCCCCTGGGTTCCACTATGGCTTTATGTTAAGAGTGAACCTATACATTGTATTTTTTTCCAACAGGCAGTGGTTAGAATTTGTTTTATATCCTTGTGGACATAAGCCTCCATTCTTGTGATTTGTTTAGTGTTATCTTAATCAACTCCCTACGTTTCTACCCTCTCCAAGCCTGTGAACATTAAAGACAATTGAGCTAACCCCCTTTTCACAGAAATTATATATACACAAGGAGTTTGTGCAGATGTTTCCTGGATGAAGTTATGCAGCTGCAAAGAGTTTATTAATTATAAAATGCAAAATGGATTGTTTTGTAATTGAAACTCTCTGGGGCTCTGATACATTTCAAAATTAACATACATATATGTATGGTCAGGACATAGATGGATGCTGTTAGATTATTTATTACAGATGGATGTTTTAGCTAATGCAGAAAAAAGGCTGGTCTTTCTCCACTGGAGCTTTCAAATATTTGCTTCATATTAATGTCTATGGTTCCATAACTCAGGACTGAAAGCACAGCTTGCAGAAACAGTACTCCCACTGCTAGTGTTGCTGACCTCATCTACGATGGACAGATCCAGAATCTTTATTTTAATCCTATTGACAGTGCCTCAGTGGGAGTAATTATAACAGTCGGCCACAAATCCAGACCTCCTGTCACCGATATATTAGGGTTTTTCACAACGAAAATGAGCAGCAGACAAGGAGGATGAAAACAACATGGGGTAGTGATTATAGCGAGATTTGTCAACTCCCTTCTGTATTAACCTGCTACAAACATATGACAATTTGGCATGGGAGACACCAGAAATACAGTATGTTTAATCTTCCACGGTATTGAAAATAAAACTTTGAAAATAATTTTGGGGGCACTATTCTCTTACGAGATACTTGGCTGGTAGATCACAACATCAGCCACAGGCAGTGTTTAGCCATCGTATCTGAAAAAGTTTAGATAAACTGAAAGCAGGCCATTATAAAATAATTCCCAAATGTGGATTTCAATGTGAAATATTAGACATAAGAAATCCAGAAACAAAAGGAGACTTTATAACCTCTGATCCCCTTTTCCAATAATTTGTGTACGTTCAAGTCATGACTATGTTTGAAACTGTAAATTACTTTTATAGTGAGAGATGGCATCTGTTATGCCTTCTCTGGCACCTAATATATATTGTTTTATAAGGAGCTTAGACTGTTGTATTTTATTTGTCTAACTACTATGCAATGATAAATGTCTAGCCGAAAAAGATGTTTATTTTAGCTTGATTTTTAAACTGCAATAGCATCTAAAGATTATTCATGTTTCAACCAAGGAATTATGTTGTATGGTTTAGCCAGAGCAAACTTAAGACTCTTAATGGTGCCTCAACTATAGTGTGAATGACATATCTAAATAGGGCTGTCCCGTGGCTGCATACCATCATCCAGTGAATGTTTGCTGTTGCTTGTCAGGACTCTCTCAGACCTCGTATTCATTTCCCAAGCCTAATATGCCCTTGTTGTCCGAAGTCCTGCTAATGTCTTCTGAGAGATGTTCACATAATGCTGTTCACGCGAATAAGAGACCTAGAAACAGACCACTTGCTTAGTAATAGTAACTTATTCAGTTTTTTCCACCGAGTGAAGTAAAACCTTTGCCTCTCTACAAAATCTGCTTTAAAAAAATTACTGGGTATGTCATCATGTGTGCTTTTTTTATCAGAGGCACAACAAAATACTCTGCTGTTTTCCTTTCTAATTCATACTCAAGGACAAGGTAATCAGTTTCAAGAACATATCCCACAAATCAAAGAATACCCAATACTGTAACTGCAAAAATGCTTTGAATCTAATGATTCTGAATAAGTACATAAAAGACTACGCTTAAATCACAATTAAAGCAACTAGCATAGTCTGAGCAGAATTAATTAACTGGATAATTTAAAAGATGTTCATTGAGGCTATGACATACTGTTTCTCTGCAGTTTCAAATGCTGCAAGGACTTGGGCATGTGCCCCTCGTTAACTTTTTTGGGAACCATAACTTAAAGCCACCATGAAAATCTGTGGGAAATTAACATGTGAGATACAAAGACACAAAGATGCAGACAGATGCAACTATGTTACTGAACAGAGTCCAAAAGTGAAAAAGGTAGCGAAGTAAAGGAAAATAGAGGCTCTGGCTTTCCTGTTCTTTTTCTTTCTTTTTTTTTTTTTTCCCCTTTCCTTTCCTTTTCTTCCACCATGCCCTTCCCTCAAGATTAGGTTTGCAAGGTGGCTGAGTAGCTTTTGCGCAGAGTTGAGTGACAGCTCGCCTGATTAGCCAGACTGGAAGCAAACACTCCACACTTCGCAGGACATGGCGTAGGTTTGTCACAAAAAAATGAATCCATGTTTGAAGTTTTGTCAGCAGTGGAAATTTTATCTGACTTCCTCATTGGAGAATTAAAGGAAAAATGCACTCAATTTGCTCATAGCTTCTGCATCTTCGTTTCTTTTGTTTTGTTTTTTCTTCTTTTATTGGCTTGATCATATTTAATTACAAACATTCATTATTTACTAAAACTTTTACCAAAAAAATTCAGTGACTAAGAATTCAGCAAGTCTAAGATCACCAAATAACTTGTGGAAATTACAATGCTCTAATAGGAAAGTTGTACTATTATCTAACTGAGTGGAATAACACATCCCTAAAATGCATCAGCAGACAACAGACATTGCAGCAACAAAAATTAAATTGGCTATACAAACTACAGCATAAGTGGTGCTTCCATTTCTAAAAAGATGCATGAAAAATTTATGCTACAATGTCACATTGTTGTACTCATGTCTTCATCTTTTTCTTTTTTCACTTTTTTTTTTTAATTTGTAGAGAATTTAACTTTAAGAGCCATAAGAAAAAAAAATACTGGCCATTAAATTAATATAGTAATTTTTTTATGAGCTTTTTCTTTAAGTTTTTTCTCCCTTGATCTTGGGGTGTTGCTCAAATAATGAAGCACCAAAAAATTCCTTTTAGTCTGCAATGTAGCTAGCTTGCCTTATATAGTGTTGCTACTTAAATAACAAACTGAGCTTACTGAGTTCAGTAGGCACTTTAGCAATGGTGTGACTTGGTTCCTCTGATTTCACAGAGGTTCTGTACAGGCATACGTTGGCTGTCCATATGCAAATAAACCCTCTGAGGTATTTAATGCCCATCTGGGTTTTGTGGTCGCCAACATGTCTCAGGGAAGGTTTCCTATTGTTTGCTAAAGAGAACAACATACATTGAAAAAGCTCCAAGCAGTAAAGAAAGTAATGTAATTAGCAAGGGTGGGTGGGTGTGGTGTATTTTGGGTTTGTTTGGTTTCTAAATAAAAATGCAGTAACATATGATAATTGAGTAATTTTAAAAATAGCTTTGAATTCAGAACCAATGAGATCCCCATGGTCTTCTTACCTGACCTCCCAATACAGGAAAGGCCTTTGGGTTTAATGAAAAGAATCTTTAACCTTGAGTACTGTCCTCAGTTTTGGGCCCCTCACTACAAGAGAGACACTGAGGTGGCTGGAGTGTGTCAAAAGAACAGCAGTGAAGCTGGTGAAGGGTCTAGAGAGGCAACTGGGACTGTTCAGCTTGGAGAAGAGGAGGCTATGATGGAATTAATAGGTAGGGCCTGTTTCTTTTTTTTTTTTTTTTCTCTTTTACTCATTGTTTTAAGTAACTCCATTATTTTAGAATCTTTTTGCCTCATTATGTCAAACAAACAAATGAAAAAAAAAAAAATACCTGTCTCACTCTAAATAGCAACCTCACTACACAGAGCCACTGCAACACAACTATGAGATGACAACCTTTTATACAGAGCAGTGGACATGTCCCCTGACATGAATACTTCTAATGCCTATCAAGCCTTCCAAGGGCTCTCATCTCCCTTGCTAAATGAACAGCTGTAGTTTCACCAGTTTGGCTCTCGGAGTTCTCTGATCAGAAAGTCATTGTGTCTTCCACCAAACCCCACAAAAGCAGTTTTGCAGTATCTGCAAAAAACCTCTCAATCCCTGGTTGCCCCTTTTCTCCCTTCCTGGGAGAAACAAGAACTGGTGAAGGGAAGACTAATTAGAGCTTTTCTGGTAGAGCTGCTTCTAAATTGTCATCAGAGGGAGAATGGAAATACAGGTAAGTTTTGGTTATAGACATATCAGCCAGATCTACCAGCCAAAGAGATTTAGGTATGCAGAAACTGAAATTTCCGATTTGCCTCTCACTGTTCATAGCTGTTCCTCAGCAGACAAGTCCCATCACCCTGAGGGACAGATGGCTTATGTTGCCCCAAGTAGAGTAGCTAGGCACTTCTCAGGCTGCCTATACAGTGGATCTGCCCCTGTGACACTTTCCATGAGATTCTGTATGTTGACCTGCCCGCCTGCCACCAACCACGGGCAGGCGTAGGTGGGAGAGTGTTGGCTTTGGCCAGCTGGTGAGATCTGGTAAAGATTTCCTTCCCAGGAGGCCATGAAGTTCACCTAACACTTGTCTCTAAAAGCCTGGGCACTCAACCGGTCTGGTTCGGCTTAAAGGCTCAACACTGATGTTGAAAATGCAATGTAGATGAACCTATGCTGACAAAGGAGTTCCCCAACAGCAGTCTACTTCTGCAAGACAAAAAATACTTTATTATACAGGCATGATCATTCACATGTCACTAAAGTCTTATTTATGGAACCTTCTGACATACTATTGTAAAATTAACTTTGTGCTGCTAGTTTTATTGGTTCCCCAATCCAGTTCACTTTACAGTCACTAAATGTCTGTAAAGGTACAGTATAGAAGCAGGGGGCTGAGAAATGGTGGATCCACTTCTTTCAACAGCAATGTTTAATAGATGCATCAATAGAATGTAAAGTTAGTAAAAATATAACCTCAGTAGCTTCTTATACCTCTGTGGAAATAACAGCACCAAGTTTACTCGTTCTATCTTTATGTTATAGATTCCCGCTTCACAGAGATGACTCCTTCCTGATGCCCCAAGAACAATGCTTTATAATCATCCAGATACAATATAATGGGAGAGTTTCCTATGAAGGCCTCAGATAAGCTGAAATCTTTTCATAAATTTGTGTTTTATCCTGTAAAATAATGGAGGTCTTTTGGTGGAGTCTTAGATCATATGGTTCAAGGATAAAGTTCTAAAGGAAGTGATGAGAATAGAAATGTTGCTGTGGACTTCCTGAAGCTTTGAGACAATCAACTTGACGTGGATGTTTAATTTAATTTAACTGTAATGGTGCTTAATAATCAGCTGGCAAGAAATAAATTTGGAGGCCTTACTCATAAAATAGAACAGAAGTGGACAACTCAATAAGCTTTCCAATTGAAATGAAATTAAAATAACTTAATAACACATTTTTGTTTCCTTTGGACAATGACCTACCATTACCATTCCAGGCCTCAGTCCAGAAGACATTTTTCACAGGTTTCTGTAACACATTCCTCAAGGCCATCATTATACATCCAAACAAAAGACCAGCCTCTAAGAATCCACAAGAGAGAAATGACTCTACTTTCTGCACAACAGTGCTACGGAGTCTAAAAATAACCTTAGTTACATATCCTGGTCTCAGATATTCCTACATTTAATGTTGATTGTCCTACTTACTCAGAAAAATATGCTTATGCCTACCAATACCTTGTGGTGCTTTTAGAAAAAACTTTAATACAAAAAAACCCCAAACAAAACAATGTTCTTGTCAGCTACATTTGGCTTGGAGTGGTGGAAGGGGAAGAAATAGAAACATTTCTTTAAAAGAAGGGATTCCCTTCCAGGTTCACTGAAGCCAACAAAATCTTTATCAGTGCATAGACTGAAAATTTAAACTGTCTGTGTAAGTTTTTAACTATAATCTTTTGAAATAGAAATGGATTTAACCTTTTTAGCTAAAGATTAGAGTATCTGTTTATTAAATGACTACAAACACACATCTCCCCTTTAATGATACAATTAAAAAAAATATAAAGGAAAAACATGACCATAGTAATTCACTGATATGAAACTGAACTGAAATTAAACATGAAGAAACTTTTTCTGGGTTTGCTTCAATAAGTCTGTGATCAGAAAAAAAGCATTGCTAACTCTGACAGATTTATCTGCTACAAGTTTTCATGAGAAAACTTCCCAGATTCACACAATGCTTTAATTCCAAATAGTATAGCATGAGTTGTGATACTGTGAAATGAAGTTGTCTTTACTAATTGCATACTCTGAGCAGAAGTGTGTTTTATAGCAGAGAGCGTATCAAATCTGCCTGGCTGATCCTTATGATTTGGAAATGTCACTTTCTACCAAGCACAGAGAAAATAGGGAGGGGCAATAAAGCCGCTCAAAGATAGCAGCCATCCAAAAAGATAAAGAACACGCTGAGGAAAAGCAGACAACAGATTGCACAGACAGAACAATCACAGATGGAGGCCAGGTGGGTGGGTCAAACATTTTTTTAAAAAAAGGTTTATTTTCATATTTAAACAGTACCCCGTTGTGTAAATGTTCAGCAAAGAACTGATAAGAAAATGGATTTGTAAGTGCGTTTGAACAAACAACATGTCTTATAGTCAAGAGGGGCTTAGTCGTATATAATTAAGGGATAATGTGCATGGTTGAAAAGTGTATGATACAAGAAGCATTTTCTGCAAGTGATTAAACGCCACTGCAAAACAAAGGAGCTAGATACCCGAGGAAGCTTTACGGAGCCAGCATGGAGTAATCTTAAAACATGAACTTGCTTTTTGTTAGGGAAGACAAGAGGACATTCATCTAGCCATACAAAAGATTTCTTTTCACTGAAAACGTTGTGAACTTCCACATGGCATCTGCCACCTAACCAAACTCTTTAAGATTATCACACTTTCTGTTTCAGTGTACACTACCATTACATTTAATCCTTTAAACCCCCTAAGAGAACAGCTCTGTGCACATGCAATACCCAGGTTCACTGGAACTGTGTACAATCATAGTTCTCTGCAAATTTCTGAAAATACAGCGGCATTACTCAGCTGAGCAATTGCAGTCCTGAGGGCTTGATCCAAAACCGCTCAAGTCATGAGTGTCTTGGACAATACATGCCCTAAATCATGCAATCACAACAAGGCAAATGAGGAAGATCAACGGTCCACCTAGACCACTGGCTTGTTTGTGGCCATGATTTATGCCAGATCCTTACAAAAGGAAAGAAGAGCAGGGCAAAGAGGACCTGACTCCAACAAACAGGTGCTAGCAATCATGAGCTATCAACCATCACCATCTCTTTCCTTAATAACCCCTTTATTTCCATAAACTACCTGAGTTCATCCGAATGATTCACCTGAATGCTAAAACATGTTTTATTTCTTACAAGAAAATATACACAGTTCACTGTTTGGCACTATTCCTTACATGGCTGTAGCTTGCACAGATACAGCCACACCAACACTGAATCTGGTTAATGCTGACTGTAACGTAACAGCAGCAAACCACACTTTCAAAAGCCCCAAAAGCTTTGTAAACAACACATTACAAACACTGACCATTACAGGGGTTATGCACAGGTGTCACTGACTATGTCTCCAACACAGATATGTCATTGCAGAGACTGCAATACAGACAGACATGTGAACAATCTCCATGGCATCTCACCAGCTACCAGGTGTAGTTCCAAGAATACCAATATTCTGAGGCAATACTTTTAAGGATTTGGAAATGTAGCATTTCCTATTTGTGTTTTGCATTATCATTACTTATTTATGTCTCGGGTTTCAACTTTTTAAATGTTTTTTTCCATTTTTAAAATGGAAAAGGAATAGGCAGTATGCTAATATAACATGAATGCATCCACATTAGCACTTTTGTTTGGAGTACACTTTTGAAGTAATTTCCTGGCCATGGCTGCTTAGTATGCTTTTGTTCACATCAGAGTAATCTCAGAGCACATGATCTGGTTTGCTTTCAGAGGAAAATAATCAGGAGATGTGATCCAAGAGTGAGACTAATGCACTTCAACCACAACTCCAGAAAAAACCCCAGGAATTCCTTAAGTGTGCACATCAAGTCTACAGGACTAACTGTTTTGCTTTACAGATTCACTCTTATCATTCCGTGTTCCTTCCTAGTGACACCATCATGAGGGGAAAACATAAATTCTTTATTTGGAGAAGCTTTAATTGTTGGCTTTGATTGACAAATCAGTACATAAATTATCTAGCACATGTAGAACTGACTCAGTGGCCTAATTGTGAACAATTTGTAACTCAAATTACTTTCTTTTTTGTGCAAGTAATTCTTCAAAGAGCTCTGTGTAGCTTGTTAGAAAGACAAATTTATAGATGTTGGTTCCTCAGTGCTCAAGAAACTGCACAATTCTCTGAAAAAAAGAGCAGGATACTGAAAGAGAAACAATGCAGGAATCAGGTTGTTATTGTGACAAACAAAAAAATAAATCAGTAAACTAAAAAGAAAAGCATAAAAAATAAAAGCTGGTTTACAGAAGTGTGAGAAGAAAAAGTAAATTTCAATGTATAGTTCAATAACAGGCAACGGGGACTAGTTTGTCCTTACATAACATGCATGCAGTTCCCAGAAGAAATACTCCATGTTAGAGAAGTGTCCTCACAGCCCATGGCAGAATTTGCTTTTCCACTTAAGAAGGAATTTAAGGCTTTCAATTAGGCAGCTCTATTCAAAAATAATTTGTTCATTCACAAAAAGGGTGGACTGCCAAAGAAGAAATAAAACATATCTCAAGAAGGCGTGAAAGTCATGGCAGTGGCCCAGGGGACAGCAGGTATTGTCACTGACAGAAAGCATTCCCTGATATCTCCCTGGGCTCCAATACCCATCCAATACTCCAATATCCCATCTTCAGTTCTGCTACATTACCCAAAAGCACACTGGTCCTCCAGTACCAGTGTCCTTCTTCCCCATTCTTGCAATTTTCTATGTTAAATATTTATATTTTTTGAACGAAAAAAACACAAATATATTTAAACTTTAATTAAAGTTAATTTTATAAGAAAAAGGAAGATGGAAAAAAACTCAAGGAGCAGAGTGGCTGTGGAGGACTACTAGGAGTCAAGTAATGGGTCTGAGCAACAGGAAACAACCCAGGCGTGCAGTCCTCACTCGGGGCTGAGTTCCTCCCCTTCTCTTCCCAGCTTTTCCTAATTGCTCAGCCAGATGAATTTCCATTACACAAACCAGCTCCTTATCACTAGCAAGCACACTAGTCTAACAGACCTACAGATCTCAAATGGGTCTCCTCTGAGACAGTGACAGGAAAGCTACACAAAGGAAAGAGGTTGGCCAACTCTGACACTGGATTTAAATTCAAAGTTAGATCGGGACCTGGGCGTCCTTAGTCTGCCTTGAAGACTTCAACAGGAAAAAAAAGGGGCTGTTGGGAGGGAAACATCAACAGAAACTGCAGCAATGTGATACAGAACAGGAATATTTTTAGAGAAGAAGTTGTTTAAATTAATCCCTTAATCTCCACTGCCTAGTTGACAACAGGCCACAGATTAAATATTCAGGATGCGATTTCTCCCAGGATTATAATACCTAAATTTCAGTGTCAGTATGTGAGTGCTTAGATATGTAATGAGTAGCTCACCTCTCACTGGAGTCTATGGAGACCCAGGGCTCAATTCTGAGATGCCTAAACGCAGTTACCTAGTCCAGTCTGGAAAAGGACTATCCAGACAGTTCCCCAGGTAATGCTCCAGAAGCGTACAGGTCTTCTGTGACCCCTGTATCGTCTCTGGCACACCAAATAGATGTCTTGCATATTATATCTACCATCTCAAACAAGACCAGACAAACAATGTTTATGAACCCAACCCCAGACTCTTGCAAATGGCCAGTGAATGGCTCTCCAGGCAATGACTTCAAAATAAATCCTCTCTCAGTTACTTGCCCAGGCATGCCAACTTATAAAGCATCTAGTCATAAGAATTACTAGTAATCCTCAAATGGCACCCAGCTGCCTAGCCTCATAAAATATCTCCTGTTTTCATATGCAAGCAGTTTATCTAGCATCCTATGATAGGTGGGTAGTGATGAGAAATGAGAACAGTAGATTATCCACAATTCTCTATCAGATCTGCCTCTATCAAGTACCAAATACATCCATACACATAGTGTTGTAGAGCTTTTTATAGCTTGTCACACAAAGTCTCACTGACTGAATTGAAATGAGTAATGTATGCCTACAGGGAATGTGATATCAAGCTGAGGCTGGCATATCTGAGCCTTAGAGTAGAGAACTGGTGTACTGTAACTAGTTATCTAAATTAAAAATAAAATAGCAGTGAAGTTAATTTGTTTATGATTATCTTAGGCTACTACGACATTTATGTGGAAGATGATGAAAATTAATTTGGTATGAAGGCAAATGTTAGCTGGCAATTTGACCGTATTACAGCAGCAGTGAAGATAGAACACACATTTGAAGAATCTTAATTCTACACGAACGATGTGAGCCTGTCTGTGTTTGCGGGCATGTGTGTACACATGTGCATGCTTCATGAGCATTCACATTTCAACGATATAACCCTCTCTACTGGTTTATTGTGCATCCAAAAGTAAGTGGTAGGAGTAGTCTGGGTCTGGTTGAAGCCAAGAATAAGTAAACATTCTCCATTCTTAGCAACTGCAGAAAGCAGAGTTATTAACGACTTTATGAAGTACACACCAATTCTTAAAAGAAAAAAAACAAACCTCTATTTTTCTTTCCATATATCATCTTTCTTCAAACTTTGGAACAAACTAACATATGACATCACTGAAATAGCAGATGCAAATGCCATATATTGGGCTTTTTGCCACTATATGCATGAAGCTACACAAGCATTAATTATGGACACTTCTGGGGGATCTGGGAATCCTTAATTAACATTCTACTTCCCACACTACAAAGGGTGCCAACCCAGTTGCTCAGCCACTAATTTTCATGTTGAACTAATAAGGCACTTTTGTGCAATTTTGTGCCCTGTTAGTTTCCTTGTCCTATCAGGCCCAGAAAGGGTCAAAACTCTATTCTGCATTTAACCTGAAGCTTTTAAGACATTTGATAATTACTGAAAACTTTTCCAAAATAAAACAAAATGCTGTGGAGAGCAAAGAGCTCTAAGACATAAAATGGGATGCAAAGCTCACTGAAATCTTCTTCAAATGAAGGAAGAGGTTTTAGCTACATGTACACATCTGACATTAGTGACTTTCTTGTACGTTTTTGGAAGAATGAACCCAAAGGTGTATCACTGCCCCCACACTGGTTTTCAACTAGTAGCATTCTCAGCAAGAACCTCTGGAAAGACTTAAAACAATACATCCTCCCATCTGTCCCATGCGTTTAAAGCTTTTCCAGTAGTACCAGAGGTTTCAACCATCCTCTACTTAGTGCCGGATTTTCACTCATCCTCCTTCAGTCCCAAACATAGCACGTATTGTGGATTAGCAATCAAAAAAACTGTTTCATCAAAGCCTGAAAATGGGAGCTAGTGGAAAAAGAAATGGAATTTAATGTGAAAATAGGTAATGCTAGGGTTGCTGTACTGATTGCTTTTTTTTTCTTTCTTTTTTTAAACTGAATTCATTTACAGACTCTGCTTTTTATTTGCAGTGAAGCTGCTATAAAATTTTCCGTCAGCTGTAGCTGGTTTGCAGAATTAAGGGCTACTGCTGTACAATTTAGAAATACAGATTCTTGACCTTTTCCATGATGATGTTTCTACAACATCCTTTGGCAGCAAAGCCCTTAGTCTAATCGATAGTGTAGTAATTGTCCTAAAACTTAATATGAATTTTTTCTGACAGGCCTTAAGCACATAGCATTTTATTTATGTCCACTGACATATGAAAATAAAACACTCCTTTTCTCTTTGTAACACTTTGTAATAGGTTGGCAGACTTAAGATTTTGCATATAAGTTCATATTTTTTCCCCTGCTTAAAAAAACCTAACAAAACAACTCCCCAGACAACCACCAAAATCTCACAACCATAAGAATGAAGACAACAAATTCCAAATTATGCTGGTAGATTAGTAGCTCCCACCATCATAAAAAGTGAAGCATCTCTTTCAGATGAAAAAATAATAAGAGAACAGGGGACAAAGAAAAAACTTAGAATGTAAGAATATGAGGTAGGGCTTATGTGGTTTGAGTTGTAAATCATATCCAATAACACAAAACTCGAGGAAGGGATTGACTTTTGGTATCATCTCAATCTATATTGTTCAGCTAAAGATTCGACAGGTATATAGTCCATTTACATGCAGCTCTTTGCATATGCAGCAAAATTTATGTCTCCTGCTCAAGCTTTATACCTGTTCTGTTAAGCTTAGAAGATTAATTGCACTGCTACTCTCACGAAGGTCAAACAGGTGATGCAAACTTCTGCTGCTTTTAGTTCCTAAATTTCTGGAGAGTTACCTTAATGCTGTGGGTTTTAGGTTTACTTTATTAAGGCTGTAGCCATGCTTAACTACTTCAGTGGGATGGGAAAAGGCAATTTTTCTGCATAAAAGAATAACATAACATTTGGCAATGCATACATCTGCATTATCTCCTCAGTTTTCTCTTTGCATCAAAACCAGATTAAAACTGCAGTAATGTTCTTTATTCTCCATTTCTTTGAAAAGAATTATTTTACATTTTCAATGAACTTGGGTAAATTTTCATTTGAAGTACCTATTCTTTGAAAGAAGATGACCACAGTAACTTATCAGCATGATAATTCATCTTACTTCTTCTAGCTTCTCATATTTATATCAGAGAATCTGCATACTGTTCTTCCAGGCTTTCCAGCATCTTACTGCCTTGTGTTCTTCAGCCTGACATCCTGGCACTGAGTACACCAAACCTGTCTGCCAATTTTAAATAACTATTCCCTCACTAGGGAACATCACACACTTTTTCACTGGGTCTGTCTCCATCATAGGCCCTTACTTTGAAGCGACTGAGTTCATGATAATGTATATACAATGCCTTTATGTGGCACCATGAAAAGCATAAAAAGAGTTTAGTTCTTTTCAGACATTGTTCCAGCTGGTTGTATATGTTTAAATACAAGAAAAACTTTAAATATTGTCTTTTCTTCAATATTTATGTATTTAAATGTCTATAAGCCTATTGTCCATTTTTATATCCTTGACCTTGCAATGACAACCATCAAAGTAGAAGTAGATTTCATAGGAAGAACTGCAGAAAGGTCGATATTCTGCTCTGTTTCACCTTTCATTAGTCGTTATGAGGTACCATACAGCCTCAACATTTATTTTTTATGGCCTCTGTTCTTTTCTAAGCAGGGGTATAAAGTAGAAGTGGAAGTGGACTAAATCCACACGTGGTTTTATTTCATGTTGAGATTTCATTCTACTACTCTGCTAACTACAGTAGGCAGCTGGCCACTTTTACAGGCTAAGCAGTCTTCTTTATAGAAGAAAATTATTTAGAAGTAGTATTGCTCAGTAACAAGGACACCCAAGTTGGAATTTCTATTTCAGATTCACTCTCTGTATTGGCACTTAACAGCTTTGTGACCACAGCCAACTCAATTTCTCTTTTCTCCATCTTCTCTGGTTAAATAATGAACAAAGGGGGATACATTCCCATTCCGTGTATAGACAGTAGCACACCAGATTTAAAGGATTCCTCTTCTTGAGTCTGGCCAGAACATGTAGGCATTAACATACTAAAATCAGCAACAGCCTTCAGTAAAATCTGTGCAATTTCATTAGAATCTAATCTACTCAAAGGAAAATATCACTAGGGTAGAGAATAATTTCTAACAGCCAATAGAACTAAATGGAAGAACTGACTCTCTTCTCTACACCTCCACTGAAACAAGCATGAAATGATACAGTGGAAAAGAACCTTACTGTCAGCCGTAGGATATACCTAACAGACAGGCACATTGAAGATAAACGCTTTATTTCTGCATCTTTTTTCTTGTGCATTTTAGGAGATGGCTATGGAGGTATGAGGGTAGATAGACAAGGGGCTTTTATTGATTTTGTGTGCTATACTTGCTCTTGCTACTTATTAAGAGCTGTGGAAATTGCCCATGGCTATCTTTTTCCATGTTTTTTTTTTTTTTTTTCTGTCTGCAATACTGTCACTCCTGTCTTTGTTCATGTCCTGGAAAAGCAGTTCCTCCAAGGGCCACTGCTACAACAGCAGCAGACACCCAAGTCATATAAATGAAGATGGTAAAAGATATGTAAACACTTCACAAGATTACGAATTCTCTTCTTAACCAACACCACAATCACTGAAAGAGGTGAAGACCTTCAATCCACAATGCCTACAGTTAAGACCATTCAAAAGCACATGATGGCAAGAGAGATCCCACAGGATGAGGCCTTGTTTTTACTGTGGATCTTTTTTTCAACCAGAGTAAGACTCATTGAAACTTTACTTTAAGAATTTGCTATGGTGTCAACAGCGGCAGTAGAGACAGCAGCTTTCCAAGCATCTGTCGTGTCAGTGCTAGGGCCATCAGTATAAACAGATTGTGCTAGAGACAGTTGTCCCATGTGAATCAGTAAGACTCAGCCAATTCTCTCTATCCTGCACAGATCACTGATGAAAAGGATTTTCTTTGAATTGAAGGATAAATGTTATAAATTCCTTGTATGAACAAAAAAGCCCTCAGCATGTTTTATGCCTTATTTTCCCTGAATTTCTTCTGATAAATGCACACTCCAATCTGATAAATATTCCCCAAGGAGCTTCATGCAGTCTGCTTGTCCAGACACACAGGGGGAAAAAATAAATAAATTTAAAGCATCAACCTATGGATGACTAAATATTGATGAATATGGTGCGAATTCTGAGGCAGGTTCTCCCCTCCTCTGTCTTCCACTTTCTAATTTACAGTCTGCAGTATTTAGAGTCACAATGTCAACCAAAGTCAGAAGAAATAGAATTCTAGAAAGCATTACAACCATCATTAGCACTCTCTATCCCGACTACTTATCAGACACATATAAATCTTGATGCCTATGTGACTCACTATGATGAAATTAAATGAGAGTAAACAGAGCAAATGCATGTCTACTGCTTTTATCTCTAACCTAGTCAGACAGTCATCAATATCTGTGAGCTACAGCAATATATTATGTAATATTTCAGAATATTGTTATCATTTTATTAAACCAAATATCTTTAGTATTTACTCCTTGTATACCTCCATCATTTCCTAACAGATAACCCCATTCCCGCACGGACTGGATGACCCAACATTTCATACAACAGCCTCACATGCCTCCTTTTCTAAAAAAAAACCCAACCAAACCAAACAAAACAAAAAGCCCCACCAAAAAATAGTCCAAAAAATCTTTTCAAAAAAGAAAATGTGTTTTATGCCTAACATAGTGCACAGAGAACTAAAATCAGAGTGCACAAAGGCAAGAAAGAAAAGCAGAGCAGTCAGTAAGAATGTTAAAGCATGGGGTATCCCTGTTCATAACTGCATGTATTGTAAAAGCACAGAAGCTGTACGTTCACACCAAATCAATCGTCCATTTACCCTCAGACATTTTAATCAGTTTCCTTAAAAAGACAGGTGCTGATAAAGATTTGAAACAGAGACCAAATTAAGAAAATGACAGGACAAAAGAAACCCTGCTGCTACAAAACAGCTCTCTCACCAGGACTGCATTTCTTGAATATTCTCCTTCAAGGAGAAGAACGTATCATTTTTTTATATTTAGCCAGGGAAGGTGACAGACTGAAATCAGAGTTGCTAAAACCAAGGCAGGTAGTGTGAAGCGTAAGGAAGTACGGAATAGATAATTTAAAAAGAGGAAAGGGGTTAAAATTCTTTTTCATCTTTAGAAAATCAGCACATTATTCCAACTGAGCTAACATGCTCAACTGTACTGCAGTATTACAAGGAAGCTGAAGACAAAGGTTTCATTCACAAGTCTACCCTTTTACAAGAGATAACCTCCTGCGCAGATGTAAAGTCGAGTCACGTCTGATTAACTTCACTTCTCCTGTGACAGTGGACAACAGTTTTGGAATTGAAATAGAAAGAGAAACCTTGATCCTGTATCGGTCAGTGTCCTGCACATTGTTCAGATCAAAACTTAACATAGCAAAGTGGTGCATGCAGATATTTATTACAATTATGCTAAAAATCACAAAGATGAAACTGATCATCTTCTTTTTCATTTTCACCACTACCTGACAGAAGTACCAACTCTTTCTTATAGCAAGTCCTGAAATACCTTTAAACATTACTGAATTTCCACTATATATTTTCTTTTATTACAGGACATCTTCAAAATAAATCATTATCCATGTTGCTTAGAAATGTACTTCCTTTTGATGTCTGTCTTAGAACAATGCTTCTGCTTTGTGACATCACAATTAGCTGTCATGGAAATGAATATGAGATAATAAGCAGAATACTTTGGGTCAACTCCTAGTTGAATTGAACTAAGATTCATGCCATTCACTTCAGAAAGGCCAAATTTTTACCTTTTAAATTCCGCCAACAAAAACCCACTGGGAATAAATGAACAAAACATGGCATCCAGTTTTTATGCAACATTTGACAAATAAATTCAGCAGGAGGTTTGGCATTCATTTAATGGAAACATGGATGAGCCTATCTCATGCAAATAAGCTGCGGGGGCAGAAAAACATGCATGCATTGGAATATTTTGTAAAAAGTGCTGTTTTCTACAGAAAGCTTATGATCTTAGAACTTATTAGGTGTCCCGGTGGCCAAAATAGAAGGAGTCAGTCTACAAATAGGCGGAAAAGTAATATTTTTCTTGTCCCTGAATTACATATAATTTAGTTTTGATCTGGATTTCTAGCAATGTGCTGGAAGATTACATTAGTTCTTTATGCTTACTGAGGCAGAAAGGAGTCCTATGAGACTTTTGATCATGTTAGAATCATAGGATCACAGCATGGTTTGGGTTGGAAGGAACCTTAAGGACCATCTAGTTCTCACCTTCCTGCCATGGGTAGGGACACCCTCCACTAGACCAGGCTGCCCAAAGCCCCATCCAGCCTGGCTTTGGACACTGCCAGGGAGGGGGCAGCCAGAGCTTCTCTGGGCAGCCTGTGCTAGGGGCCTGACCAACCTTAGATCTAATCTAAATCTGCCCTCTTTTAGTTTAAAAACACTTGTCTTACCATTACGAGCCCTTCATAATAGTCACTCTCCAGCTCTCCTGTGCGCCCCTTTAAGCACTGGAAGGCTGAAATAAAATATCCCAGGAGCTGTCTCCTTCTCCAGGCTGAACAAGCCCAACTCTCTCAGCCTGTCTTTGTAGGAGAAATGCTCCAGCTCTCTGGTCATCGTTGCAGTCCTCCTCTGGACTCACTTCAGCAGGTCCGTGTCTTTCTTATGTTGAGAGTCCCAGAGCTGGACACAGTACTCCAGGTGGGGTCAAGCGAGAACAGAGGGGCAGAATCACCTCCTTTGACCTGCTAGTCATGCTTCTTTTGATGCAGCCAGAATATGGTTGCCTTTCTGGGCTGCTAGCGCACATTGCTGGCTCTTGTTGAGGAAATGTTATCTTTTCCTACATTACTTAATTTTGTAAGTTTGTTAAAACATGTTAAGTCATTATTTCAAATTGAAAATATTAATGTAAAATTATTATACCCATATGATACACTAATTAGTACCCATTCAGAACTGTAGCAAGAAGGGAAAAAAAGTGAAATGTAAGACAGAAAGCTGACGCTATAAATATTTTTAATGTGTTTCTGGCCTGATATGTTAATATTGGTCATTTATCACAGGAAAATAGCATGTGTGCTGACCTAGCACTGCAACTTTTTGCAAATACACAACAGCCAGCTACTAATGGCTTTGAATGCTATTAGTGCATTGTGGCAAGAATAAATGTATCAACGAGTTTTTAATGACTTTAAATGGGATGCCTCTGTGCAGCAGCAAGGACTGGCACAAATATAATACACTGTGTTTTATTAATAAAAGAGCAACCATTTTTTCCTCCATCAAGATGATCCCCTTCAGGTCTGAAGTGCACTACAGGTGATAGCTGTGCGACAAAAATAGAAAGACATTCTCTTGGTCCTAAAAGAGTACTCCCTAGAAGGCATCACTGTCTTTCTCTGGAGCAAGAAGATTAATTCGGACTCTCACACAGAGCCAAACAAATAGCCCACATCTGAAAAACACCTCATAAAAAAACCTTCAGAGTCACCTGCCTAATGAACGAGTGTCATACTAAAAAGTTAACAACAGGAGGTCAATCTCTACTTATTTGCACTGGAGACTTTAAAATAAAACCATTTCCACTTTTCATTTTATTTGATTATCACTTATTATCTTATTTTAGTATCCTTAACTACACAGCATTTGTCAAACATCAGAAGTGTCTGACAGCTTACCATTTAATAAATCCAAGAAAAGAAAACTGTAATGTATTTCTGCAGAAGCAGATACACTACAGCAGCAAGTAGGCATAAAGTTTTTGATAACATTACTGGTAAGAGGCACTTTGAACAACGAGACAAATTCAGACTTATTTTATGGTCCAACATAACTTTACAGATTCCCTGCACTTTATTTTTAGCACAGAATTAAAAGTTACCCTCTCTACTTCTCCCCAGTGTTGCAAAGGAATTAAGTGTGTATCACCAGGATAGAGCATTTTAGTTAATACAGCAGAGCAGGAGTTGATCATTCCAGGAAGGTTAGATTTCGTAACAAAAATGAGCAGCAGCAGCAGCAGTAAGGCTATAAAATTCTAGGGCTGTATACTGAGGGCACTGTGTGTTACTAAAGTGGAGTAAAAAAAAAATTATATGCAAAGCAGAAAATGCAGTGGAATACAGTTCTGCAATAATGAGCTTGCTATTGCATATCCAACAACTTACTCCTATTTAGCAGTCAGTGGTAAAGAGACCAGACAGCAATTCATAGCTAAGCATCTGATTTGCAAGCTGAGGATCACAGCAGTCTTCACATGCGGTTGTCCTGATTAAATCCATGCAAAGAGTATACAACTTGCTCCTCTTTAGTTTAGATCACTTTTAAACTGAGATTTCCCCTTAACATGTTTGCTCTTCACCAACAATTCCCACTTTATCCTGCACTACTGAGCATGGAGGAACAGGTGTGCCCTTACTAGAAACATTTTGCTGCTCAGTGTAGAAGGATATGTCCTTCCTTTTAACCTAATTTTTGCCCATAAGGAAACTCCAATTACACAGGCATGGGAACGCAGGTCCTGTGATCCCTGATGCGCTGCATGCAAGGAGCCAGACCTCATGTACTCAATGTCCTCTGCAGTCTGGCCATTGAGGGTATTTTACAGATACAGGCTATAGCAAGATTTCACTCCAAAAGGGTCTCTACAAATGTTCATCTGGGAAAGAGGGAGCAGTCCATGCTTATGGTCTGTTTGGTGAATTATGCAGCAAATACAGTTTGCAAGGCGAAGGATATTTTTGCTACTCCTCATCCTTACAAACTCAGTCTTTATTTACAGGCTTTCAAAGCTCCAAGGTACTCCCCTCTTTCCTGTTCCTCATCAGTGGTAACAGTTTTTCCACAAGTTAAATTATGTCCCCAGTTACACCTATGCAACAAATAACCATTCTTCCACACTTTGAGTCACTTTGCCTTTGATGGTTTTATACAGGTAAAAGCTAATTAAAAGTCATTATGATTACACCACCATAACTTCCTAAGCAGTTCTGCCATTGGTGGATGAGATTATCTAGGAGCCTTGTCTTACTCTTTTGAGATACACTGATTTGTCAGAACTAAAAAGACGTTTTAAAAAAAAAAAAACCAGGAAAAGAATCCTGAACTAATCTAATCACATATGAAGAAAGAACTCTGCAGTTGTTTTAACTGTGGGCTTTAATGTGGCCTTAGGAACCAAAGTATGCTTGAGAAATTGTTAATTCCTTGCTTTTTAATTCTTAATCCTGAAGCAACTGATAATCTATTTTAAATTCAAGTTCTAAGAATCACATGGTTTTGTTGTTATTGTTGTTTCTGAATGATCATCTAAACTCTAGCTTGAAGAAAAAAGTCATTGTAGTTGTGGAAAACAGTGTGAAGAGATGAACCAACCACATTTCAGACACAGAATTAATGCATACACAGAGATTAAAGAATTATGAAATTCCTAATTTTGTGAGGGCCCAAATAATTTCAGCTACATGACTTATGCATGCCTGTCTAAACATTAAGTTAAAACAACCCACCCAGAAAATTCTCAGATTCAGAACCTTTATTCTTTTAATGAATGAATCTTTTAATTTACAGACACATAGAGATAGTGCTGAGAAAAAAGACACATTTTAGCTTGCTCAGTGAGAAGCATAAAGCTCTATCACCTTAGATCATAAATTGAAATTCTTTTGTTTTTAAATAAAGTCATGGAATCCTAGAATGCTTTGGGTTGGAAGGGACCTTAAAGATCATCTAGTTCTTACCCTCCTGCCATCAGTAGGGAAACCCTTCATTAGACCAGGTTGCCCAAAGCTCCATCCAACCTGGACTTGAACATTGCCAGGGTGGGAGCTTCCACAGCTTCTCTGGGCAACGTCTGCCAGTGCCTCACCACCCTCACAGGGAAGAATTTCTTCCTAATATCTAATCTAAATCTACCTTCTTCCAGTTTAAAGCTATTTCAGCGGAGCCTTGTCACTACACTCCCTGATAAACCGTCCCTCTCCAGCTTTCCTGGAGGCCCCTCTAGTTACTGGAAGGCTGAAATAAAGTATGCCATGGGCCTTCTCTTCTCCAGGCTGAACAAGCCCAACTCTCTCAGCCTGTCTTCACAGGAGAACATAAGTGGTGTTACTCAGTTCTTGCTGCTCTTGTTGCATGGGAAAAAACATATTCTATAGGTAATAGAAAAATCTAACCTTTGTCACACCCTCTACCCTTCACACGGAGAACAAGGAACAGCACACAGAAGGGAAGAGGAACACCACACAATATGGCCATACTTACAATTAAGCCATTCCTTTTTATTTATTTATTTATTTTTCATTAAAATGATTTCCACAACATTTACCGTTGCTGTTTAATCTATTTAAAATAGCTTTTTTGTGTGTGTGAAAGCACTTTGAAAACTATTATGAAAAAAACCAAAACACAACAGAAGCAGGAAGTAGGCCTTAGCTCTTATGAAAGACAATCTCCCAAACACTTCAAGGGGACAAGGTCAGGCCTCACCTTTATTCCCATGCATTTGCATTATTGACTTTATGAAACAAAGGCAAAGCCCTGTGTAAAGAAATCACTGTGCAAACCAAGGATGCCTGCGTGATCCTGGGCAATTAGCAATGGCAGCTCTGAGCACCACGTGCTGGCAGAGACACTGGCTATTTGCACAGCATACCGATACCACTTTGCTGTGGTGTGCAAACCATTAAATGATAGGTCTACCACAGTGATGAAAACTGCTTTACACTTGTATTCACTTGTTGAAACTGCCTAGCACTCCAAAATGCAGGCTAGAGGCTGAGAAATACCTCCATCCTCAAGCTCAGACCCTGACCAAAATTGTGCCATCAGATTGCATCTCCTCATCTTTCCCCCACCACTCCATCAGCATACCTTCCCTTTCCCTCTCCTAGAGGTTATATCCCCAGGCTGCAATTTGACAGCAGGTGCTTTAAGCAGTTTGATGCTTTGCGTAGGTGGAGCAAATTATATTACTGATTGAAAAAAAAAAAAAAAAAGCCAAATGGATAGCCTTGTTAGTATACAAAAGAATAAAGTGGTACATTTAAGTGAGATTTTTTTCTCCATATGGCAAATTTTGTTTGTTGTGAAATCACATATTTTATTACTCGTAGGTTATTTACAGTATTTCTGATCAGTCCAACAAAATGGTACATGGTTTAACTGTTCTCTTTGAGTTGATTCTTTATTAGTCATATAATCCATTTTTCTACTGATTAGGGCAGATGACTCAGTAGTAAATATTCTGTCTCCTCATACAATTGATTTCTTGTGCTTTTTTTCTTCTAATATTATTTTCTCCAACACAGTTTTGCTGGCTAGTCTTCATTAGTATAAATCATCTGCAGATGTGCTAGAGATTTCACACTACGGCTTCAAAGACCTTTTCTAGAAACTCTGGAGAACAAAGCAATTTTTCATACCTAATTCCATTCTTCTCTTCCCCACTGATGTAACTGTCAAAGAAAATCACAGCTATGCTGACAACACAATACAGAATGAACTCAGATCCATACAGACTATTTCTGCAGAGGCCCAGAGTCCAAAGGTGAAAATTATCTATTATTCTAAACAACACAACTGGACAAAAAACCCTCAAAAACACAACAACAACAAAAAAACCTGCTGTTGGAAGACCTTTCCCCTTATGGATGAGATTAATCAGGAGCAATATCAACCTAGCTCCAAGCAAGAACACCGTATTTCCAGTACCTGCTAGGATTCCTCCATAAGAGCAGCCAGACATGGTGACTATGTCACCAACAAACTAGTTGTTGCTACTACCAAGCTTATTCCCTGCCTTCAGAGAGAAAGAGGGACACCACCAGCCATCTTCCCATCACCCTCCAGCTCACAGCTGGCTGTGTCACTACCCCCCTAATGAGTCTTCTGCTGACATTCAGTCCAAAGCATCCTTTGTTTTGTACAGTTTTGTTTAAAAGAAAAAAAGAACAAACACAAACACAAAAAACCAACTCACAAACAGGAAACTACATTAAACCAAACACTTGCAATTTATCTTATTTTTGGATCAATTCCTCAGTAGCCTGCCCATGGAAAGCTAGTATTTTGCAAACTTTCAACTAAAATAGGAACAATATTCAATACCAACAGGATGCAATGAATCAATCTGCCCATGGCTTAATTCACAAAGGCAAATTCTCTTTCAGTCTTGTCCCAGAAATGTTAAATAAAACCTCCGTACTTCAGTATCCATTTCTGCTGGAGAAGAGGGCAGAATTGATCCAGTTTGGTAATTTTTTTTTGCTATTCTACACTTTTCATTGGATAAAGTCTGGCAAAGGGACAGAGAATCAAAACTGAGCCAGAAACAAATCAATTTACAGCAATGTAGTAAAATAAAAATGTGACTTAATCTATTATTACTCAACATAACTTACAGAAGAAATGGGTCTTTGTAAAGTCTTAAACAAATTAATCTACTTTTTAGCAGGTTTAGGGCTTGTTGAAGGCCTAGTAGGGTGCCTCATTGCTTTCAATGCTCTCTGGCTCATTGCTCTTTCCACACTGCTCAGTAGCTGGATGTAATTCTGTGTTTCAGAAATTTTCCTTTAACTTCAGGTTATTTCAAAATGATTGCAGAATCAACTGAATATAGGATTTATGGGCAGGGAAATAAAAAAAAAAAAAAAAAAATCTGAGGTAATCTATCTGGACAAATTAGTCCTATCATATACCCCAAGTAAAACCGGTCTTAACTAAAAGTAGCCTTTTAATAACCTGAGCTATATGTCTGAGCCATCATATGTCACAGCCAGCACACAAATAACTAGAAGCTGATGAAATACGGTGCTGTTCTTCAAACACAATCAATCACCGATTTCTTAAAATTTCATCCAGAAACCTAGTGCATTTCTTTCTTTTTTTTTTTTTTTAAATCACATCTGATGTGAGTTAATATCAAGCAAAGGCATACAGAAAAATCTCTAGCTGATGAATTGCTAAGTAAATCTGTTACTACAGGAAACATGTTCACATCTTTAACAGGTACAAACAAACACAACTGATGGGAACAACACAATCAATAAAGTAGTTTCCAAAAATCCTAGGACTGTTTATCTTAAGATCAGATATGAGTGATTTCAATTAGATGCAGATCTGTTCTTATTTCTCATCTTTGCCAGACTGTCAGATAATTGCCTCCCAAGCAACTCCCAGGCTTTCTCAGTTGAACCATGAACTCATTCTTTGACACACAAAAAAAAGAAAAACCAAAAAAACAAACCACATCATTTTGAGTTCTCTTTTCAAAAGGACAGGTATGCATTGCAGCCTGAGAGGTGCTAACTCTACTGCAATCATCATTCAAACATGTTTTTAAAACCAATACTGTGGCATAATGGAATCCTCTAGTTTTCTATTACCTGCTGCTGTGTTCTTTATACAGCAGGGGAAAAACATGGTTGTGCAAAGTTCATTGCTGGATGCAGATGAAAATTTTGATTAATAATGACTACTCATCCTGCATCTGCATTTTATTACCATAAGCTCTTATGCTCATCTCTCATAATGCAAGCACAAGTGAATTTCAGCTAATTTACAAGAAAAAAAATCCAAATCAAACTTATTTTCACCTCCCATGTGTGGTACAGATCTCACGTGCTTCCTCGAATCAGAACCACAAGCCTCTGGGAAACCCCACTGCGCCTTAAAAAGAGCCATAGTGTGTCACCCCAGAGTTACAACAGATGTTTGCACTGGCTTTTACACAAGAGGAATGCAGATGCATTCTGTTCATAAAAGTCTGTGGCCAGTTTGGGGATCTATCTGGATCAAATGCACTGTATAAATACGCAGTTATCATCATTACTCTTCTGTCTTCGATAAAACTTCTGGCAAAGTGGAACCTATGAAAACTCTTTAACTTTGGGTAATTAAAACAATATTAGAATAATCATGTTTCACCATGACAAAATATTACTGGAAACAAAGGAAGATCTTAACCGTTGCATGTAACATGCCTTTCAAAATAAAAACCATACCCATGAAAGCGATGGGTTGTTTTATTTTTTTTACTTCTGTAATATATTTCTTTTTGTGAAGGTATGTTGCAAAATAAATGCCATTCTTCATTGTGTTCTAAAAATGTCTGCTTTGAACTATTTAAACTATTTTAATTACTCTCTGTTTTATCAGCATAAATAAAATTTGCTCACTGACCCATGTATTTCTTATCTTAGAGAACCAAGCTACTTCTCCCAGATCATTTAGTGTAGGTTAGCCAGGCTTTGTGAACAGCGTATAATGATATGCAAACTAAAACCATAACTATGTCAATTTAAGGTCAAAAAGGCCTATTTGTGGTTATTATGGAAATCAGTTTAAATGTGAGGTGGCTAAACAATGCGCCTTTGCGTACTGGCTCAGCAAAAAACCACAAACAACCTGCCAACATCTGCTTTTTGAAGTGTCAGATAACATTATTTCCAGGATGACATCAAGGGCCTTCATTGGCTATGCATAAGGTCAGTGAATATTAACTTCATTTACACTTGGCTGAGAATTGGCTGGTGCCAACAATAGAGGTTTAGATCCTCTGCTGAGCAGGGTTAAAAACTGACAGAAAGCTGCCATTGAGGAAGATGGATGATCGTACTGGCTGACCCTATTCCTCCCCAAGTGTCACAGCTTCGGCCTCTTTTCTATCTCCGCAACAAAAGACCCTCTCTGAGCTACCCAGTGGCCTTCAGCTTTATTGGTGCTAACAGGCCCAGACATTTTCATCGATTGGATTCTCTACCTCTTAAACACAAGAGCTTGCCCTCCCTGGCTAGCCAAACCTTGGCACAGATGTCTTTTTTTGTAATTGCTTCTCTGCTGTCTGTTGGGAAGGATGCAATCGGACAGGCAAACATCATGTCAACACAGAAAATGGTTCACCATTTATCTCAGTTTCCCAATGGCATTTTAAGGAAAGTGATACGCTTTTCGCCTAGGGGGATTTAACCCTTCAATGGCTCAAAGTGTCTATAAATGCAGGAAAAGAAGTTGCTGTAACATCACTGTACTAAATTCTAGAGCATTCATCCTACACATAGTTCACAAATGATGAATCACTTTTTTCTGATCAGACTATTCAAAATAAGAACAGAAATCAGGTTAGTGTTGTTACTGTGTCTCCCTCTATGTCAGATCCTCAAGGGACTTTTTAGTCAAGTTCAAAGTATATATTTTATAAATAAGGCTTGAATACTTAATAATGTAAGCATCTGTAGAATTGCCGGGCTATTTAAATCTGAGGCCATAAACTTAATAAAAATCACAAAAATACTTCAGGAGCTTAAATGGATTAGAACATATCTATTATACAGAATGAAAGCAATCAGACATCTCTTAAAATTTGAATGACACAAACACTGGAGAAAGGATATGAAGAAAATGTAATAGAGTTGTATAAATGCTTTCAGGTTGAAGAAAAATAAAACTTATGTTCTTTTTTATCTTTTTTTTTTTTGTTTAAGACATCTGCTACTGGACATTGCTGGCAAAAGAGTAATGAATTTGACAAGCCACTTGTTTGATCCAATACAGCAATTCCTGTCTTTCTGCATACACCATGGAAACACCCAGCCTCCTATCATAATTTATATATTTTCCCAGATTCTGGGCTGCACTGCATGTGCTCTATGCCAGACTGATTGTGCAAAGCCACCCTTAAAGGCATTATAGATAGCCAGAGGACTGGTCTCCCACCGAGGTGCAATCAACAGGATTATAGCAACCCTTGCTCTGCCTGACATAGGTTTATAGCCAGAAGCGAACAAGCATGGATTAAACACCCCTATTAAAACCCATAGCTCAAGTTATCTAGCAGGGACTGGCACAACTCTCAGAACTAAAGATGATCTAAAAACCATGCACATAAAAACCTGACAAAACAAAAAAAAAAGGGGGGGGTGGAGAGGGGTGCATGCACCAAACAGACTATGAGGTTTATAGCAAATATTCTGAAGTAATCATCTCAAATATTAAGGTAGATATGCCAAATACAGGAGAGGTCTCAATGGTGGCAAAATGAAAGTAATCCAACCTGGCAGGCAGCCTGTGAAGGTGAATGGAAGTATCAGGCAGCAAAACTACCTCTCTGCCATGATGTAGTGTGGCAGGATGGATCTAATTATTTCAGTTTTCCAATAACGCTTTTAGTTATAATTGTGGGAGGGGGTTTCACGGAGTGGGGGGTCATCAAGTAAAAAGGCAAACATTTTATGCTAAGGGAAAGGGAAAAATGGCACCATTTTCAAACTAGCCACAATCAAAAAGGAAGTTTACCTCAGTCATAAAAACAGTAGAAAAGAAAACCCAGTCATAATTCACTCATAAAATGAAAGATGTACTATGAAAAAGTATGCGTGAAAGTAGCTGAAGTGATTTTTGAAAATACAGCAATACATATATTTCTTGGAATTAGATGTTCATTGCACACAGCCTACTGCAATATAAAATAACGCAATTGCGCGATTGTACACCAAGACTCATGATTATTTCTTTTTTCACACTACTGGCAGGGAATATTGCCACAGTAATGAGGAAAACACACATTTTTCATATTTGTAGTAACTCCTATTAAACAAACCGCTTTTAGCAAGGGCTGCAAGACTGGGCCCTTGCTCTTTGTGTTAATAACAGATGGTTATGACATGGGGCCAATTCCTGTTTTTCTTACTGTCACAAGTAGTCCCAAGGGACTAATTATTTTTAACTTCTTTTTTTTTTTTTTTTTAAATGAATAAAGCAAGCAGGATTTTACCCAAGGGAAAATAAGCAGTTTTGTAACAAAAAAATGTTTGCCGGTCCCCTTTTCCACTGGGTAACAGTAGGGAGCTCTGCCTCTTTAGCACACCCTGCCAGCCCTGAAGGCAGCGTTAACTCCACTTGCAGGTACTTGGAAGGAACAGGGAGAGGGAGAGCTGTCACGTATGTATGAAAGGATGACAGCTCTCAACAGATTTCCCCAATATGCTACAGAAACCACTATCAGGGATGGAGATTGGCAAGGGATCCCCAGCAGCATACTACTTCCATCTGGACTGGGTGGAATTACAGTGTTTCCCAAAGCAGATAGCTATTGGAATTTTAAAGAGGACAAGTCAGTTACATTTGTTAACCTACAGAGGTTTGCAATACAGCACAGGAGGTTTTGCCCCATGGATATTTCCTAGAAAAATGGCTCCAGTCAGAAGATACTCTCCTTTTCTATAACCTTAATGAACAAATCCACATCAACCATGATATATTTTAAGCATATTCTGAAAAATAAAATAAAGAAAAATTATGAGAAGTAAGTACCTGTGAAGCAGGTGCTTATCATACGCTGAGCTGACCAGCCTGTTCACCTATACAGCAAAATATCATCTCTCCATATGGTCTACACCATCCATTAACCACCATACTGTGTTTCTCTAGCTAACTACTAACACAGTTGTACAATCTGCTGCCCACCATAAGAAGCAGGAGGAGCTGAGCCACTGTTACCATGGGGCAAAGGCTCCTCGGCCTAGGACAAGTGTAATTTCTGTGACACACAAAAGGTTTGTTATAATCTCCTTGAAAAGGAGGTGTGAAGGTGCCACAAGCTGGATCTTCATTTCACTGAGTGTAAATACTCAGGGAAATGGAAACAACTGGTATGACCACATACATTAAAAATTCACTTCTGAAGCGATTGTAGAGATTGCAAGACTGTAAAACCTCTTCCATCTCTGCATTTCAATGTAATATAAATTAGGGATTTCCTTTCTCCTAAAGAAGAAATTAATTTGGTACATATCTATTAGGTAAGTATGTATGGTACTTCATAAAGTACCATCCAAAAGTATTGTTTCATCTTGAATGCTTAAGCACCTCAGCCACCCACAGCTAGAAACAGCATGATGATGTTACCCATATTTACCAGACCAAACTATACTCTTCTCTGATGACCATGACACTAGAAAGCTAAGGTTTAACTTAATAAATCAATTAAATCTAGGAACATGGAAGGATATCCTCCCTTTAGAAAGAAGGACAGCCCAAGCAAAAGATCTTTTTATGTACGTGGATCTGATCTGTAATGTTTTATGTGTTCAGATGACCCGAGCAGCCTGTTTGTGCATAGTCCCAGAACATGTCCATCAATCAATGTCAACATTCTTCCAAGCTCCACTTTGACTGGCAACTGACAGTCAGTTATCTCCTGAATGTTAATTAATAATGAATACCCTTGTCACTGCATAAATACACAAAATGTCTTTAAATGGTGGAATTTGAAAAATGGGGTTTGTTCTGTGAGAGCCAGCGATGGTACTTTCACTAAGTCCTTGTATTAAGGAGGGAAATGAAATTCCTCATTTAAAGATTGCACATCATTTCTACTATCAACATGTGCTTTATTTTCTGGAAAAGACTCCTCTACTTGTGTCATGCGATTTTGAATCCTATGTTCCTGGATACACAATTTTTACAACAATAATACACAATACAGTGATTGTGTAGCTCTATATATGACATATCTTTAAGAAAAAAGATCAAAACTAGACATATCATTGTCTCCTTCTCTGTTGCATTCACCCAGAAAAAAGAAAAGGTGTGTTTTAAAAAGATGTTATTTTTCTCCCTTGTTTACTGGAGTTATTCACTAGCAATTCCACTGACAAGACTTTTTTTTTTTTTTTTTAGTAATAGGTCAAATAGAGACATATTTTAACTGGCAAACTAAAGCAGACAGACAAGCATATGCATAGTAAAACCAAAGAGTTGCCCCTTTTAATCAGAAAGTTAAATGATATGCAGCTAAGTGAAAGTGAGCAGAAAAGACAGTCACTGATCACAGATGGAATATTCTATTCAATCTGCATTGGGGAACATGATTTTCAATCCTGTTTATGATTTTAAGTACATGATATTTTCACATTTCCCAACATCAGGGTACAGATTAAATCTGTCTGAGACTTCCATAGGTGAGATAATTAGGTGGCAATGTGGAGCCTTGGGATTTGGTAATAGTTACAACAATGTCTGTTTCTTTTAGGTATCATCTGAGGAGACTTTATCAGTAGTTTTGTTTGAGGTTTTTTTTTTCCCCTTCTGGTTAGTGTCAATAAAACTATATTTTAAAATATAATGCCCATATTTTGAAAGCTGTCTATTTGTCTGCATAAACACATTGTTGTGTGCTGACTGTGTAAGGACAATGTTACAATTATACTTAAGAAAGAAAACAATGAATGTTAATTTTTACTGAAGAGCTACTGGTACAAAACTAAACTTTTCAAAAAGTTGGACAAATATGAAAATAGAGAAATATCTAATTTATGTGTGGTGCAAATAAATTGATCAAGAAAAAAATATGTTGACATCTTGAAACATGATAAATCAAACATCCCAGACTCAGTGCATTTCATGCAAGGGACTGTATCATGGACCTGATCCAACACAATACAATCAAATAAGAATATCCTCTCTTCAGTAGGATTCCAAAATTATCTCTATGCAGCAATTAAAAAAGAAATGCCAAAGATAATCTTAAAAAAAAAAAAAATCAGTTTCATGAAACTTTTTTTTCTTTCTAATTACATTTTCTTATTTGATATTTTAGGACCTCAAATAAAACTTTACGGTCTAACAGAAACAAGAAAAAAGATCAATATATCTCCATTTGCTTTGACACAGAAACAAATCACCCTTATAAACAAATGAAAAAATCAGTACAACATTTTTTCCAGTTCTATCATTCACCTCAGAATTATATGCACATATATAGTACAAATAAATTGATAAAGACAAAAAAAATGTGAAATACAAGAGCTCAAACATCCAAGATTAAGTGCTTTGTATTTTTATATATGTGTATGTGTTTAATATATTATATATATATTTACACATATACACACACACACACACACACATATATATATATATAAGAAAGCTCAGAAAATAAGAGACTGGAACCCATCACTTTATATGGATGTTTCTAACCGTTAGACTATGGGAAGAGCAAGTTTCAGCAGGGGCTAATAAAACCTTCTAGTGGTGACTGCATGTTGGTTAATAGGCATGCCCTATTTGAAGCAAGAGATCTGAGTTCAAATTCTCCTCAGCAAGAAAAATAATTGACCTAAGTTTGGAAAACTTGAGTTGAGTGAGATCATGTAAATATGATCAGTGATCACAGCCACATGTTGCCCACTCAGAACGTGTTCCACAGACAAATTTTTGAGCACGTAATTTGTTCCAGCAGCAACAAGGCTGAGCTGTTTGGCATACAAATTGCCAAACTTTCAGGAACACAATAAACTTTACTTATAGTATCTCAGTTGCCAACATTCTTCACATAGGCATTTATGAAATGTAGCATTTGTTATCAAAATCTACCCATACAATAGTTCAGTGAAAAAAAAAACCAAAAACCAAAAAAACCAACCAACCCAAAAAAAACCCAAAACACAAGACAGTATATTCAGGAAGTTCAAAGAATACTGATTACTACTCATAAATTACTAGCAAGTAAACTGAGAAACGGGGGGATTTGGAGGGTTGGAGGCCATGGACAGTACTAACTTTTCAGGTGGAGTGGATCAGGTCATTGATCCAAGCTTCAGACAACTCCTAAGTTTTTCCTTGATGGCCCATCAGAAGTGGATGAAGAACTCTGACATCTCACCCCACCTCTCCTACACAGGGGGTTAGGCTTCTATAGAGAAACAAGCGCACCCGCACTATGTCATAAGATTAAAACAACAGCATACACATTGGTCCTTTGAGAAAAATAAACTCTATCAAGCGTCAGGGGACACTTGCAATTTAGTCACATGATGAGGACATATTCAGTAAGGTGAAGGCAACGTACAGCATGTCCCAGGCATATGGTTACATGAGGCCTCCATATTAGTCACCTGCCAGAAGATCTCCAAATACCACATTGAAGGCCACCCTAGTTCAATCCACTGTGTTCAATCTGCTGGAAAAATGAGTATCAGTCATCTAGGCTGGGTGATCCTTCACATTCACTACATGTCAGGAAAGAATACTAACTAGTGATAGTGGCTAATTATGATACAGACTGTATGTCTCATATACCATCAGAGGAATTTTTGAGTCCTGTTTATATTCTGTACACATTTATATTATTCTCTGTACACATTTATACCATCACAATACCCACAATTCAGAAAAACACCTCTAATCAAACATGCATTTAAATATGTTTCATTAATGTCAAAGTTTCAGGTTTATGTACATACTTACAGTTACTTAAAACTTTAACACTTTCCTCAGTAGGAAAATATTACCTATGATCTTACTCTCATTGAGTTAATCGGATTCTTGACTTTATGTTCAAGGGTTGATGCCTCAGCCTGCAGTTTTCTGCATTAGGCATTACTTCCTTCAAATGGTTGTAACTACTGAAAAATAGGAGCCCTGTTTTCAAACTTTCTACAGCATGATTATTTACAGTAACACATACTGTTAGAGCTCTAAACTTACACCAGCTTCTCGAAACAGAACCCTTATTTCACAATTACAGTAAGGAATAATCTTTGCATGTATGTATATTAAATATATTGCAAAGCAATAACAGTAATTGTATTTCTTAATCATTTACTTCCTTTTTATCCATCAATCACACATATTTGAGGCATGTCAGGTGTCATAAAATGCTAATAACTGCAGTTAATTAGACTTTTATTAGAAAAATGCTTGATATTATTATTGCTGGAGAGGCATTTCTTGCCAAGAGTCACATGTAACTAATCCAAACCATAAAAATTAAGTAGTATCAATTTACTTTGCATAAAGTCTCCTGATGTGTCTTACAGATGTGAGCAATTTTATCCTCCTTACAACAGGCAGCAGGGCCACCCAGCTAAATAAAGCTATACAGGTAGATGCATCGAGGGGATCGACTCTAGAAGTATAATAATTGAGCCCAATTCTTCTCTCACACAAGTTTTATACTTAGTAGCCTTTGCTACTCTGAATTATTCTTATAAATTATCTCAATATTAAGCCAAAACCCTTAAAATGCATGTAGTTTCTAAGAGATGTCTTTTCCTAAAAGAAAAATCTCTTCTTAATGGAGAAAAATAGAAGTAAGGAAAAAAAAATTAAATATTGAACAGGCACTCTCCGGTATGTTGGCATGTTGTGTTTATTAGGGGGACTTGAAGTCAGGAGCAGTCCTTAATGTAAAAATACACAAGGATACTCCTTCACCAGAGATGCTGGACATACTGCTGATATGTCTGAGAACAAGAAATAGAATGAGATTCCCACAGAAAAGAAAGTCTCTGCTATGAACTATTAAGTAGGATACTGTCCACTTTCACATATAAAATACAGTTTTCATTAATATTAGGGACAAGAGAAGTTACAGTGACAGATACAGGCAACAGAATGAATAGGGAGTGTTCAGGGATAAAAGCTTCTCTAAGTAAGGAGAATACTGTTTATAAAAATGTCATAAATATATTTGCTATTTCTGCTGTTTTCTCAATAACACAAGGTTAGAGAGGATATTAGATACATAATCCTGTAAAGAGAGGTTACTTTTTATGAAATTAAAGATGGGTGATGCTGAATTAAACAGTGAATCTGCCTTTATTTTTCCTTTTTTCCCCCACTTCATGCCACAACATTGTCTGAAGACTTACAGTAGGAAAAATTTACATCTTTTTTCCTGTCATGTGAACCATGATTGGCTTCTAATAAGCTTCCTGAACATACTTTGTTAGTTCTTTTAAGGAAACTCCTAAAAAATTATTTTATTCTTAACTTGGTTCGAGCCTTAAGGTTTAATTAACAACTTCGAGTGTTTCGGGGCCGGGGGGGAGAAAGAACACCAAACATACATTCATGATGTAAATGGAGCGTATGTATTGAGTTCACTTCAGAAGATCTTTTTTTGTCTCTGCAGATATTAATTTGAAAATGTTTTACTCATTTTCAATTTTAAAAGTGTTAACCCACAAGCTGTGTACAGCTTGTTTTTAATAACTAAATTAGTATTGCAGACAGAGCTTGCACAGCACAGGGAGAACACCAAGATTTAACACTGAGAAGTCAAGAAGGAGTAATTAATTTTTACGCTGTAGTTCAAGTAGTAATAAGGATGACACTAACTGAAAACCCAAAAGTGTCCCAAGTAAAACCAGACAGATATTCTTAAATATGTAATGCCACTTAATATGACCTGTTGGGGAGAGGGGGAACATATTTTCATGTTAACAGAGGAAGTTTGGGATGCAACGAAAGTCAAAAGCTAATCTCGTTAAGCAAAGAGTATTTTCATGTCATTTTTATTTTCTTTCAACTTCAATACCAAAAATGGATCTCTCAGTATGTTTGTCTCACCTCTCGAATATGAACGTCCAATTCACTCCTTTGCTTAAGGCCTTTTTTGTTTTCAGAGAACAATTTCTACTTTGAACTGCACAGTTTGCTTCAATAACTTAGAACAGCATTTCACCATCCATATAATGGATGTCTTACAGATACATAAAGCAGATCAGTTACACAATTATTTACATGTTCCTCTCTTTTCTGTGATCAGTTTTTCCATTAAACAATCTCTGCTTTCAGTTTCTCTGTGAACTACTAACTCCCCCCCCCTTTATTTTTTCTTCAGTTCCTGGAACCTTGTCTTCTGGTTGGCTTTTTTTTTTCCTTTTGTTTTTAAAAAGCTAACAGTCATATTTAATGGAATGCATGTACACTTGAGATTCCCTTGACAAGGATTATTCGTGTCACTTCTCCGATTTGTACTCATAAATGTAAGAATATTTAAATTTATTTTTTAGTGGCTTAATTTTCAGAGGTTAACAGAAACCCTGGGAAAAACAAACAAACAAAAAACCCAAGATAGTATTTCCAAGCAAGCCAGTTGCTTTTTCATCTACGAATATCTTTCGTACTTCGAAAATTATAACGAAACTATTACGTGCCTATTGAACATTTCACAGAAGTTTTTCTGGGTAGAAAAGTTTGTTTCAGAAGCAGGATGTATGGTTTTGGGCAACAGATGACATGATGAGATTCCATTTCTAAATACCAACTAAAGCTTCACTTCGAACAAACAGAAGATAGACTTTATGGCTAAGGAGTTAACAGCCCAGCTGTTGAGCAACCATAGCTAATTCAGCAGTGGCATCCCAGACCCGTAAAAAAGACAGCTTTAGTGCTTTCTCTGTAACTAAAGGAGAAATTACTAAGATTCTGTTAGATTTCACTGCTGGCTTTGTTTTGTTTTCAAAATCTCTGCACAGCAATGACTCTGACGAAAAAAAAAAAAAAGTGCAACAAATCTAGTTTAAGAAACTGGTATTCAGCAAAACTCTAGCAAAATGTAAAACCAAAATTAATTACTGGAGGCAACAGTATATGAGAAGAGAAACAGAGCAGGGACAGAAGATAGGCTGAAGAAGGGAAAGAGCTCTGTATTCAACTATTTTATCCAATTTCACTTCTAGGAGCTGAGCTCTTGATTCCGCACTTGCATGTGCTATTTCACTCCTGTCAGCTCTACTGGAGAAAACCAACTAATTCATTGGAAACTAAACCAGTCTCTGGTTTAACTTTGCAGTTAATTCATTTTAGGGATCACTATGATGGTATTATGGGTGAGAACTAGCCCATTTCGACTGGTTCTTGATCACTTCAGCTTAACACCTTACATCTCATATATCTTCACATAACACTTGGGAGAGGCTGCTCAATAACCAAAACTATAATTGCCTGTAATCATACTAAACAAATTTATTCAGATACTTCAAGTAACGGAAGATGAAAAAAATAAATAAATTTGTATTTTAGGGTCAGGAGGCAACCCAGATGAGACCTGAAACTAATGCTATGAAGCATGAAGAAACTAGTTTCTTCAGGTGATGACTAGCCTTGACCACTGAGGACACAAGTTATTTTGTATAATTTAACTTGGAAACCACTCTTCAAAAAGGATGCATTTAGCAGTAGACTCAGTTCCTCTCCCCTTCTCTTCTCTGTGTTACCACATCCATAAGGCTGAAGGACACAAAAAAAGTAGATCAAAGAAACCAGAATGACTTAGGAAGACTGACAAATACATGAAAAACGTTCTCTTTATGAACACTAGGCTGTTGTGAAAGAAAAATACAGCAAGAAAATATATCTTGCTATCATATCTCTCTAACAAGAAGGGCAGTCAGAATACTGCAAGACACTTAACTTTCTAGAAGCTCCAAACAGGGCTGGAAGTTGAAACCACAGCTCTGCACTGCATTATAGAATCAGCTTCAGTATTCTTTCACCATCTAGCTAGAAGGTCTTACTTTCACCTTAAAAATATCTGCTAGGAACCTTTAGTAAGATAATTACATGGTTTTTTAACTTTAAAGAAATGTCAATGTGATTTGGTATCTGGTCCCAGATACAGCTACATAGGAACTACTTGATTAATTTAATTTTATTTTTTTAAAAAGAGACAGAAAACCAGTTAATATGCTAGAGGATAAAAAAGGAAGGAGGTGGACACTCTGGTATTGAACTTCCACAGGCTTCAGAGAAAATTGCAAGACTGACAGAGATCCTCATCCTGTGATCTGGTTCAATTGCTGAGAATAATTACATTCTCTCTCCTAGAGAAATTTTGGAGGCAAATGGAAGAAAGGTAACTTGTCTTCAGAAAAGTAAACATTTAGAATCTTGGTGATAAAAATGCCACTAAGAAGGTTTTCTACCATTTTGCCCCTTCTCCACAAAGCAAAGCAATTAAAAATGCAGAAATGTCAACACAGGTGACTCAAGTTGCAGGTCACCCACAGCTTTGGGGACACACTACCTGGGCTAAACTACACATTTGATTTACAGTATGAGCAGCTTGGGCTTTTTAGAAGCATGGTGACTTTTTAAATTATTATTATTGACAACTTATTTACATTTCACCCTTAATTCATTGCCCTATACTAGTAAACTTCCAGCACATCAGCTCCTAAGTGGAGTAATATTAAAGAACAAAACTAAAAATCAAAACTAAAAACACTACCACACATACTTTACCACAGATATGCCAAGCATAAGGCAAATTCTGTTTCTGGATCTGTTATCAAGTAGTATTTCACAAAGTCAAGAGATAAAAGTTTGTCCCAGGAAGAAAAGAAGGAGCAGATGCAGCTTGCAGTCTGGCACTGTGTACAGCACATGACAAAGTTTGGAAAGGAAAGCCTGTATCTCTTTTTTTACCTCACTAAGACAAAATGTAGAAAGAGCTATAATCCCCTCCCCATTTTGGGGTCAATATACCAACTGTTAATGCATATGGTATTATAAAATGTTTAATGGTAAAATGCACCCATTTGGCTTTCCCTAGAATTCTGAATTTTTGGACTTGGTGCCAAACCAACTATGCAATTTCTCAGTTTGGTCATACTAAGAGATGCTTCCTACCTTCTGAAATATCACTCTACTGTTCCATTGAATAAATCTAATTCTCTCCCTCCCCAACCCCAACTAACGTGAAACAGATGGAAAATACACTAGAAGTTCCTCAAGAATTATTTTCTTCTTCAAATACCAATCACTGATTGCAGTGTGGTCCTTACATGCACAACGTATCAACTGGACTCCACTGTGAGAAAAAAAAAAAAAAAAAAAAATCAAAGTTAGATCTTTTGGGAGTCCCCTACAGTTAGTGAGAATATAATTGGGTTTTTGTTGTTGAGGATTGTTGTGTTGGGTTTTTTTTTTCCAGAACAGGTGCAACAAATTATGTTGGAATAACTATTCCTAAGTACCTTTGCTAGGTACTTTTCAAGATAATCCTTTAAAATGTACAACTTCCACACCTATGAGGAGTGCCACATACCATCAGACGTAAGATCAACACTGAGGAGATAGCATCCTTGCACATAAGCAAAAGGATACACAATTCAAAATTCAGAGGCTCAACTTGTTTTCTCATGATTGTTCCACCCAGCTTTAAGATTCTTCTTTTAAATTACAATTGTGAGCTCTCCGGATTTTGGCTTTCCTTCTATGTGTGTTATCACGACAGATCGCTGAGGTGGCATGGACTGCTTGGCACACCTATAGTGAGAAGAAATCAGTGTACTTTTTTTAAAAAAAGAAAAAAATCAGCTTGGAAGATCAAGCACTGAAGAAGGAACACATGGGAGCTCAAGGTTTCACGGCTCATGACTTTCTTCCTTATTCTTCCCAGCATTACCAGTTACATTCATGCAACAACAACAACAACAAAAAACAAACAAAAAACCCAACAAAAAAACCCCAACAAACCATCAAAAAAACAACAACAATGAAAAGAAATCTTCTGGCAACACTTCCTTCCAGTACAGAGTTGTGTATAAATCAAAATTCAGTTGTTTTAGTATCTGAACTCAATAAATTTCAAACGCGGGAGAGAAGCTGTATGCAAAAAGAACACATTCTTCAATCACAGCCAGCCAATCAAGCTAGCATAACACAAATGAAAACCCCCACCGAGTTACAGGCTGAAGAGCTATTTGGAACTACAATGTGGCCATCTACTCCTACCTTTGCTGAAACACAGCCAGATAAGGTATTATTCTGTATCTTTAAAAGACCTTCCTATTGTGTTAAGTTGATTCAGCTAAGCTACAGCAAGTGCAAGAGAGGAATCACAGACGTCTGCCCATCCTGACAGAGCACAATGCTTTCTGCCATGAGTAGCCCCAAAGAAGTCACGCAGCATGCCAGGTACAAAGTAGCTGCAGAAGTGAGCCCTCAGACAGAGCTATAAAAGCTCCAGGTTAAGGAAGCACACGCCAACTTGCTTCTGCTTGATCTGTTACACAGTTTGACAGTAACAGATAGCCAGTTGCATTAGTGTCAATGTTCAGATAAGTTTCTCTCAATATCTGTCACAAAAAACAGACGCGGTATCAGTGTGCCAGCTGTATTATCGGTCACTACATAGTTGATCATACTTAATAACATCCTCGAGCACAGACACGGCTAACAAGTATCACAGACGGCAATTACTATTGTGCGCCACAGTCACCCGGACTGTTCTGACTCAGAGCTGCCAACGGCGTGCACTCAGCGAGCGCCTGCCTCCCACCTTTTCCCTCTCAAATACATTAACTCGCCTCAATATGGAGCCAGAGTTTGTTTTGAAACTCTTAACAGGATCACTGAAAGAAAAGAGGAAAAATACCATAAATGATCCTCTGGACTGTTTCCAGAGTAGTGTATTCTCATAGCGATTGCTTTGGCAGCAAGCCAAAAATGGGAAGTGTTCTTGCAAATGAGCACACTACTATACTCAAGTACAAGTTATCATTTAATTCTTTTGTCAACATCAGTGTGGTTAGAAATTAAGAAGCCTGTTTAATAAACAGGTTACTTGAATTCTAGTTACCGAATACTAATTTATTCTGTATCCGTCCTCTACACGCTTCACTCAGCTCCTGCACCCTACCCACTTTTCCCCCCCAGCACAGACTGCTTTCTTTTTTTGAATACCTTCTTTCCTTTATTAAAAGTCAAATAAAATTAGTGTACTAAGTACATCCACCATGGCTACATCTGTAATCAAGAGCAAGCTAACTAAGAAAAGGAAAAAGGTCAGTTGCTACAAAAAAAAAAAAAAAAAAATTGAAAACCTGAAAATAGGCTTCTATGGGACACAGAACTTAATTTTTTTAACAGAGCCTTAATACAGTCTACTGAATGCTTTCATAGGGGCAGTTTATCACATTACAATTACACCTAATGAGATCACCCTCCACAGTGTATAAGTCCTCATCCCTTCCCAAACAGAACAATGAAAGATTTGTGTAAGGCTACAAAGGCCTCAGATCAACTCCACTCAATTCAGCTTGTACTAAATTTCTTCAGAAAATCTTGCCAAGAACACAATCATGTTTTTCCTGAGGACAAATTATTAATAAGGAGACTAATTTATTTTAGTTTAGGGCATCCCTAATCCTCTACAGGATGTTGAAGTCCTCATGCAGACATCTCGGACTCAGTGACTGCTGCCAGCTTTGGTTTTTCTTCTCTTCACAGATTTGTGGGGGTTTTTGTTCCCAGTTTTCAACTTACAACATTTCTCACCTATCTTAGAATAAGAATGTGGTGATATATAACTCGTGTTACCTTATGTTAAAAATGATACCCTTTGAGTTAAACGTACACAAAAACGTACACAAAAAAACCTGTCTTCAAACTGCCTACTCTCTCGATTTTAGCAGAGACAATGAAATATCCTTTTTCAAGTTAAGTAGAAATGTCTTATGCACGTAGCCCCAGTGACAGCAATGCTAAGGTTAAGTATCATTCTAAGAACACGGATAACTGAATCAGTGTGAATTAGAAAGAATGACTCAGTAGTCACTGATTTGCTAGTGTTCTGAACTAATCATGATTCCATGGCAAGCCAAAAGTTTAGTTAGTTTTATGCAGAAAAGATACTGTAGAAAGGAAAACAGACTTTATTCTGAAAACTTGATATTCTGTTTTAAAGTTGTATCTTGTGTTAGAAATGCAACATTCAAATGCTGGTTTCCATATCCAGAAGCGCCAAGTGCTTTAGATTAGCCAGTGCAATGTTTACAGTTTGAGGAATCAAAAAACTTTAAACACAGACTCATTAGCTGGCAGAACCTGACCTATAATGTATATATTACAGCAAGTTGTACATTTACTTACGTTCACATGTGTCTCCTTTTTGCTGGTATCCTGCTTTGCAGATACATTTTCCAATAGGCACTAACCATTCTCCTTCTGCGCTACAGTGCATCTTTGGCGAGTTCTCCGCTTCCTCCTCCGCACTGCTGACACAAGTTCCTCGTACTTCAACTAAAGAGGAAAACTCTGAGCCAGTCACTGTGTCAGGAAAAATAGCTAAGTTCTCAATGATGGACCAGCACTTCTTGTAGTAGACTTTGACAGAGACCAAAGCAATGCAGGCCCCTACATCCTGAAATGCAAGATAGAATCCTTTTTTGGACAAAGGTCCAATTTCTCTCACCTCTGTGTTAAGTTTCATTTTTCTCTCCCCAAGATCACCCTGGGTAAAACTTTCATCTGCTGCAATAGTGTCTATTTTTACATATTGGTTTTCTCGGATATTCCTGCCAGTGTCGTAGTCTGTTTCATAATAATACAAGTTAAAAGTTTCTTTACAAGTCCCCAGAACTCCAGGAAGACTGTTACAATCCCTCAGAGTGAATTTCAGTTCTACAAAAATCCTTTGTGCATTGCTTTTTGCAATCCAGTTAGTCCGAAGCCAGTTGTTTTGGTTTGATTCCATCACCTGGCATACCTGGTATGTTCGTATAGGAGTGTAGTTTTCATCCAGTCCACTAATTTCTTCCCACTAAAACAATAACAAACAGTTAGTAATACAAAACAAGTATACTACGAGATGTAACTACTGTGTTTTTTAAAAGGCTTCACACAACTGAAGCCTCACGCCTTTTTAGCAGTACGGCTTCATAAAAAGTAGGCTATTGTTAAAATACTCTGAAGCACCCAAATAAATAATATATATATATATATATATATGTATAAACACAGCTGCAGGCTCTCTCTCCCTCCATGTCTTGCCCACATATAAACTGCTTCTAAAAACAATTGCCATATCATGGGCACAGTTGTATAGGGGAAGCTTCAGAGAAGGCTGTTCAACATACCAAGTTCGGATTACACACTAGGCTCTCCCACATTTCATTAAGGTCATGACAGTTTTGGGTAAGCAAAGACCAAAAGGAGGGAGGCGGCTTTGCTTCCAGAGGAACCTAAAATCAGTGAAGTCGTAGAAACTGAAATTGCCTTAAGTTACAGTACATAAAACTTGTGTACATAAAACTTGGAGCGGAACTTTCAGTTGTGCAGAAAGCATAGGATCAGGTCCTGAAATTTGGCAGACTCCTATGCAACCAAAGTGTTAGAGAGAGGGCAAGAGAAAACAGAATTAAAAATACGAAAGCAAGAAATCATTTTGGTTGTCTCCTTTTTGCTCCATCCGCCTGCTGTCCTACTTACAAACCAAAGAAGGTAAAGCAGGAGGTCCTCACCTCACATTTTGTTCAGTGTCTGCATCCATGTTTAAAGAAGCAAACTTCATTCACTTGGGAGGCCAAACGAACCATGAGATTGCATACATAATTAAGGACAACCCACATGATCGAAAGATCACTGGTTCAAAGCTTGGTTTTTGTTGTTGTTCCCTCTTTAGGATAACAACTATGTTACGAACTGGTAAGCCTGTAACAGAGCCTGGTAGCCTCTAACAGGTTTTGGTGGCGTGGGAATTTGCACCTCCAGCAATGGCTAACCTTCCTCTGAAATCAGCCAGGTGAATCTGCCCAGGTGTAACCAAAATAGTATCTGTTTCTCACCCTTTTTTTTTTCCTTCACCCCCACATTTCTTGTAGCATTTAATTCACTGCAGAAAGTGCAGCTGTAGTAACTGAAGGGCGAGGTGGAGGAGGCAAGCTGTCCTCACCCAACAATGTAGGCAGCCATGACTTTTCCATATGGCACTTAGCCCTCTGGCCCAGTGTCAATAATGCACTTAAGCTCACGCTTAAGATCAATGGCAGTACTTATGAGCTTACTGGTAAGCATGTGCTTAAGTGTGTTGCGGGAGTAGGACACTTCTGCAGGATGGAGCAACCACTGACATTCCTCACACCAGTAACCAAGCATGGAAGGCACTGGTTTCCCAGATTAGGAGCCATGCAGTACACTGCTTTGCAAGCCTATTTGACACCAAATTAGAACATTTTAATGCTAGTGTACGGCTCCAAGAAAAAGCAGATGTGGATGAATTGATGTTGGAAGTTACCACTGCAACATATATCATGGCTGCAGATGCTGAAATGCACAGAAGTTGTAAATATCAAAGCACATTTCAAAGACCTACAGTTAATATAGACATGGTATGTATGGTATTATTATATGCATATGGTATTAAATGATTTAAATATATTATTAAATGCTCGTGGAATTAATTGAGCTGATTGCATGTGGAACTGTATTGTTCTCACAAGAGAAAAAAAGTCACTGGCTTCATAACAGATTTATTAGATGTGAGTGAGCAAGATATTCTCTCCCCCCACCCCTCACCTCTGTAAGAACTAGTACAAATAAGAAAAAGTAAAAAATGGGCCTGGACTAAGATTTTTGGCTCTGCCACATTGAAATAGAACAAAACACACAAAAAAAACCCAAAAAAACCCAAGCTCAAAACCCACACAACACCTCCTGCAAAGAAACAGCCCAAAACAAAACTAAAAAAAAAAGACAAAAACAATCCCCAACAAAATAAAACCACAAATGACCAAAACAACTCCATAAAATTTTACTCATTTTTATATTCTCCATTTCACATTAGGTGGGGTTGTGGTTTGGTTTTTGCTTGTTTGTTTTTTTTTTTTCTTTTGAGCTGGTTTTGGGGGTTTTTTTCTTTGTTTTATTTTCTATCTTGTGTAAGCAGTCCTCCCTCGAAACACCAAGCCAGATTCTGCAATGAGATATTCCACTTAGATGACGTATCGTTATCTTTGAAGTGAAAGTAACTCTAATGCACGATACAACAGAATCTGACTCCTTGGGCTTTAATGCGGACTTGCTCCAACAAAACAAATCCCCATCCCCCAAAACCAGCAAACAAAAAACAGAAAGCAAAGCAAGCAAACAAACAAAATATATTTAACAAAAATCAAATCTTTTTTTTTTTTCTTTTTTGTAATACAACACCAGTGAGGCATCTTAGAGTCAAAAGGACACTGCATGAGGCTGGCTAAAGAATCACAGAGATTCTGATGCTACAGTCCAGGAAAACAACACAAAACACTGAATTCAGGTGAGGACTCCTATTTACATTATCCCTGGCGTTAAAACACTGAAGTCTATCTTTCCGCATTTTCCCCAAGCCATGGAGTATGATTTTCTTAATAGATTAAGGAAATATGACTTATGACTCAATTACGTGGTCACAAAGCTATGATTTCAAGTCCGTTGGATGTGTACCTGCTTCTCTGCAGGGGAAAAAAAAAAAAAAAAGACCCATCAGTACTTCGGGATACGTTTTCACCTATGCCATCTGAGGTCACATTTCATTTAAAGTCTTTTTAAGTGATCAATTCCACGGTAAGTTTTTACAGCCAGAAAATTCAATTTTTCTTTGCCCTGCTGCAACATATGGTGATACACATGTAATTCCATCTGAATGCATCTTGTTCTATTGGTTCCCATGTATGGTATTTTAACTTCTTAGTTATCTTAACAATGTTTGAGATCATTGTTAGATGTAACATTTGCAGTTGAATGAGGCATTTAATGAGTGTCTGGCTGATGTATTCCACACTGTGATGATGCAGTAGTTTCTCTCAACTAGATTTTCTGTGTTTATTCCCAGGAAGTCTTTATTGCATAGTAGAAAACTCAGTAATTAAAACTAGAAAAAAAATATATTTCCAAATTGTCATTATTAAAATACAACTTCTATGTTAATTTATAGGCAACTATTTCTGAACATTTTCACATTAGTTTTGTTTTGCCTTTAATTCCTGATTGAAATTGGCTTCTACCTCTGAAAGTCACCTTTTACTATTTGTTGAATTTGGCTCTACTTTCATCTTTCAGTATGCTGACATGTGTAACGTGTGTTGACACGTCTTTCTTTATCTACAGGTTAGCCTGATATAATTGCCACCAAGCTAATCTTTCAAACACCTCTGGTAAAAGCTTCAATCAGTGCAAAACGCTAATGCCGAGGTTATTAGCCATCATACATGTTGAGCTCACATTACATTGTTTCTGAAGTCCTTAGATTCGTTTCCAGTTTGTGCTTGTATTGATTTTACGATCTTGCTTTTAAAGAAAGACACTTTCAGATTTTCATTCTTCTTATTTAAAGGATTTGTTACACTTTTATATCCCCACTTACACTTCACGCTCCTCTGGCTCCAGATTTCTTAATACACTGAAGATTAAGGGCCTGATCCCCCCAAGTCCTTGTTCATGCAAAGAGTCACAATGGATACAGCAAGACTGTTTCCATGAGTAAGAACTGTCCATATAATTTATGATTTGTCAGACTGAGTTAAGGTAGGACAATATACCCATCACATCTTTCTGAAAACGTTCTTCCTCAAAGCTTAAGGCAGAAGAGGTGTACTACCACCTTCCAGCATTTCTCGCCTTTATGTATATAATAAATATGACGGTAACATCAATGTTTCTAAACTTCTCAATTTTTATAATGCTGTACTGTACAGTGGTACTTTTCATGGAGCACCATGAGATTAATGTGTAAGCAAGCTGGAGGTGGCCTTAACCACATAATTCGTGCCTAGTTCCAGATATCAAGCTCCTCAAGACTTGGGGATGTTTCAAGTTTGGAATGTCATTTCAAACACATCTGCAGTATAAATGTTTTTATTTTAGAGCACTTCAATCTGTGCTATTCAATTACAAAGAAAACATCGTAAACAAATTTATGATCACCCATTATACAGAAAATTAAAAACATATTTTTAGAAAGTTTCCACACAGAAGTATATCTGCTGTAGAATAAAGGAAGAAGGAAAAAGTGATTTAAAATACAGTGTTATAAATATATAGAGCTTTCTGATACAGCAAAAAGGATTACACTACAAAACATAAAATTACTGAGAACATTTAGGTGAGTTTCTAAAGAGCCTCTTCCTTTTAATTAGCTTGTACATTTGTACACTGTAACCTGAGGTACGGTTCTTTCTGTTTTAAAAATGAAAAAGCCATAAACACTTGGTACGGTTACTGAGAGAAATATGAGGGGGAGCTAGTTTAAAGCAAGTCTTTCAATTGCTTTGGTAAAATAACTACTCGTCTTCAGGAACATAATTTTTGCCTGGAGTACTTACCCCATTGGGAGGAGAGGAAATCCATTCCAATTCTGTCTGTTGTGCTTTAGAGTCCAGCAGTATTACTAAAAAAAGAGAGAAAAAAAGAAATTTCCACTGTTTGTTAAATACAGTAAGTGGGAATATAAAACCACAGAACAAAGTCTGAATTTTAAAAGTAATACAAAAGAATACATGCTTTGTACAAATTAATATTTTATCTTTATAATTTTTTAAAAATTTGCAACAACTATGCATTTACTAGTAAATAGATGATTAAATGATTATGTACCATGTACATAAAAGCAGCTATCCATTAATCTTAACAAATTCATTGCTTAAATCAAAGTCTATTGTTTTTCTTATTGCTCTAAAGTGTTACTAATCAGTGATTAAGATGCATGCTCCCTTCATCTCCTTTGTCATAGAAGGACATTTCCCATATGGTGGTTATTACAATGAGCTTAAACCAAACAAATACACACCAACATTTCAACATTTTTCCAAACTGATTTAGACAGGACTAGCCTATAACTTACCAGGACTTGTACTGCAAAAGCAATGGTCTTTTTGAGTTTGAAAGAAAAAAAAATGTCTTTTAAGAGACAAAGCAGTAATTCTATAAACAAATGACAACAAGGAATACAGAAAATAGAAGACTCTGCAATTACCTCACATTTTGCATTCACAAAATACTATACACACAAAATCAGACTAATTCACTTTGTGGTAACAGCTTACTAAAATCTTCATGCTATTATACCCCAGTGACACTTCTATACAAAAAGACATGGATTCTAGTAGCACCATAATTATTTTCAGCTTAATGTAACCCCGTCTCCAAGAGTGGTTAATCACAGCCCAAGAAGCCAACTCTTACGAATTTTACAATGCATATTAGAGGTTACAGTACAATGTTCTGTTACCTCCAAACACACTTTTATATATATATACACACATATATATTTTTATTTATATTTCAATTATAGCTATGAGCTTCTTTCTTAGCACATCAATATAAGTTTCTGTAATACCTTCAAATGGTACATACGTTAATCTGACATGTAAAAAAAAAGAAAAGAAGTAATTTGCTGTAATACATTCTTTCAAACGGTCAAAGCTTTAGAGTGATCAGCCATATACCTGGGTTTGGTACACTTCGAAGATTCCTTCAAAGCTGGACACTTAACTTCCTACTTCCACTTGATTCAACAGAAAGTAACCTTCCTAATTTAAATCTACTTGGTATACTTTTAGTTATACAGCTACTGCTAACTTTATACACAGCGTTAAAGTACTGGTATTTCAATGCATGATTTCAGGCTGTAATTTGAAGCAACTTTTGTCGGGTCTTTTGAAATGGTTATAATCCAGGCTTCGGCCCTTTGTCCTAGTAGGATTTAACAGAAATTTTCAATGAATTACTAGAAAGATGACGTGACTTAAAAAACTATTAAGACTAATATTTGGAAAGTCAGCTCAACACAAAATGGTAGCTTACAGGCCTGTATTTCAGTAATAGAGCTACTCATTAAGGAAGTTTGATAGTCTCTCTCTCTAGAAAGATTATCTGCTTATTTCATTAAGCTTGGATTCAAGGGGCTTTACTTTGTAACACTTTCTATAGAAAAGCAGGTGGTGTATGTGGTGGTTTGTTAAACAAGAACATTTACAATGGTTCTGGGAAAAAAAAAAAAAAGGTACCACGAAAAATTTAACCATTTCAGCACCAGCACAACGCCCCATGGCTGCAATTCATTATACTGTGGGGTTTTTTTAATTATTATTATTAATGTTATTTGGCACCAATTCTCCATCACACAGCAGCGGGCGGCCACATCCCAGGAAGAAAAGACAGCAAACAAGCATAAAGCCCTGCTCCACAAGCACCCCTGGCAAAGGAAACGCTGCGTTTCCGTGCGGCACCGAAAGTTGCTGGGGAAGAGCTTTCCCGGCGAGCGGCTGCTGCGCGGTTCCCAGCCCGGGCTGTGCAGCGCCGGGAAGCGATGCGGGGGAAGAGGGGTGGGGGGGAGGCGGGCGCTGTGCTCCGCGCTCCCCGCCGACGGTCGCGCAGTGATGCGCAGCCCCCCGCGCGCAGACCCTCCGCGGGGGCGCGGCGGGCCGCGCTCTGCGCACAGAGGGAGACGGGACGGGGGAGCGGCGGAGGAGCTGAAGGAGGCGTAAAAGCGGCGGGTGAAACGTGGGAGCGTAGCCGCCTGGAAAGGGCTCCGCGGGGTGCCGCGCAGGCGGGGAGCAGCGGCCTCTCGCCTCCGCGGGGAGCCGTAGCCGCGCACCCACTCCGGGGGCTGCGCGCAGGCGGCCGCCCCTCCGCGACGAGGAGGGGGGCTTGGCGGCCACGCAGCAGCGGAGCAGCGTTGGCACTGCAGACCGCCCCGCCACACCCCGCCCCGGCTCGGCGGCCGCCGGCTTGGGGAGGCGGCGCCCGGGACAGCATCCCTGGGACGGAGCCCCGAGGACTTTTAGCCGCGGGGCGGAGGGCTGGGACCTCCCCGCGGAGAGAGCGTTCGGCAGCGCCCCCGCGTCTGCGCTCGTCGCGAAGGGACCCTCCAGCCGCGGCGCTAGCAGAGAGCTCCGCAGGTAACTCCGTCACCCCTTGCTCAGAGAGCCAGACGGACCCTGCCCCGCTCCTCACCGCGGCTTTTTCCGAGCTGCCGAAGGAAACTCAGAAAACTTTTCAGCCTCTCACCTCGCCCCCATCCCTCTTCTGTACTGAGCGGGGTGAAGCCACGCGGTGCTGCTGCTGCCACCGGTCCTTCGGCGAGGCCGAGGGTGAAGCTGCAAAGTTACTTTCCCCTCCCCTCTTAATTATTCCTTCGCTCTTTCTTCCGCGGGAGTTTTCTGCGCTTGCAGCAGGTAGCCGCTATCAATCCCCGTCTGCCGCTCGCCCCCTCCTGACCCTCCCCTGGCTAGCTGATTTTTCCCCAAATATACACACATTATACTCACACACTTACATGTATAAATGCATATGTATATATACACACACGTATTACACATGCAAACACGAGGCAGGCTACCGCCGGGAGGCACCGGCGCAGCCCCGATCGCGGCGCAATCTGCAGGGCAGAGCGGGACAGGCAGCCCGCACCCTCCCTGCCTGCTTCCCTGCCTGCTCGGCCCTGCTCCGCTCCCCACCCCACGGCCACGCGTTAGTGCTCTCCGGGTGGGGGGTCTCTGTGCTTTACAGCCCCTCCAGATAAACTTTCCAAATGCTGCTAAGGAAAGGCTCGCTCCTCTAACCAAGCCATCGTCATCTTCTCTTAATGGCAGAGAACATTTTCATTGAGGGATTTTATCTTTTGTTTTAAAGCTCCGGTTACACTGTCGAAATGGTATTTTACTGCATGCCAAAGGTTTGATGAAAAATACTGATGTGTAGAGATTGGGGGGGGGGGGGGGGGGGGGGGGGGGGAGGGGAGAGAGAAGGCACCTCCAAACGCACACATATGCATAAATACCGAAAAAGCTACTGAGTCCCCCCTTCTCTGTCGTCCACAACCCCCCACCCCCCCGCCCCAAGATGGAGATGGACCTTTGCCTTTGGCTGTCAAACGGGAGCACGGCGCCCCTTTAAATCATTTCGGATTTTCTCAGCGTGAGAAAAGAGATTCCCAAATGGACTTTGCGAATTGATTTCATACACCTCCATCAGTCTCAGAGAGAAAACTGCCTGTTTACTCCCTGTGCGCGGGGGAAACAAATGTCCGGGGTTCGCCTTACACAGATACCAGTGTTGGATAGATGGGAATCGGAAGCCCCGTTGCGATACAAAGATCGTGTAAAACATCCATCCCTAAATCTCCCTTTCCAATGATGCCGGGGAAGAGTACACACGTTGCAGAGACATGACGCCTGGATGTATGTACCCTCTAAATGCGCGCCCATCCTGCATGGCCGGGAGGTGCAAAACTGCACCCCGATGCTCCTTCCCACGGTCTGCACCGCCTCGCGGGGCCGGAGCGCTGCAGGCCCCCGACGGGCAGTGGTGCGGGGCTGCCCCGCAGCCTCAGCCCCGTGCCCGTGCCTTCACCGAAGCGTCCCAAGCCTTGAAACTCAGCCCCCAGCCCCTCCATCCCCCACCCAGAGAGCAGCGAGGTAATCCGCCCTCCCCGCACCTCGTCGGGAGGATTAAGGCAGTGATGCTCCCCTGCATGGATCGCCGGGCCGGGGGCTGCCTCCCCAGCCCCATGCCTTTCCATCACGTGCAAATACCTCGCAAACCTCATTCCTGAGAGCAAAGGCAGTTGTCCCGGTCTCTCACACACACACCCCCCCGCCAAGTGAATGCCTCGCTCTTTTCTCCCTCCCACCTCAATTATATATTTAAAAAAAAAAAGGACTTTTTTTTTTTTTTTTTGAGGGGAGGGTTGTTTTTAAGGGTTGGGGGCTGACAAGCAAGCAGGTCGCAGTGGCATGCAGGTCCTCCGCTAAGCCACCACACAGACTTCGTGTGCAAAAGCAATAAATAAGCCCAAACTTTTTGTTTTCCGCATCACCTTACCTTCTTTCGCAGCCTGTGCCTCCCCCGTGTGTGCAAAGCGGAACAGCCAGACGGAGCACAAAATAATCCAAGAAGGGAGACTACTTTGGAAAACCATGGTGCAGGAGCGGGGCGATTTTATATATTTCTAGCTATATATTTCTAGACACTGCCGCTGCCGCCGCTTGGTGGGTGCTAGAGGACGGTGGAGAATTTACACTGCTAGTCTCTGGCTTGGCGCTCGCTCCCTCCCTCCCGGCTGCCTTTGCCTTTCTCTTTTTCCTCCTCTTTCTTTTTTCTTCTTCTTCCTCTTCTCCTTCACGACCACCACCTCCTCCTCCTCCTCCTCCGCGCCGCTGCCCGGCTCCCGCACCGGGCCGGCCGCCCGCCAGCCCCGACTGCAGCCCGGCCGCCCGCGCCGCGCTCCGATAATATCAATCAGGGCGAGGGGGCGGGACCGCAGCGGCAGGGCGGCCCGTCCCTCAACTTGACTGACGACCACCCCTGACCAAACAGCACCGACTCTCGGCGCCCAGCGGGCCGAGTCGGCTCCTGAGTCGTCGCGGCTGGGGGGGCGGGGTCGGCGGTGTCGCCCAATGAGCGTGCGGCGGTGTCGGGTTGCCGCCGGTGCTGGGGAGCCGCGGGTTGTGCGCGGGGCGACGGCGGCGGGACAGAGGGGCTGAGCCGGGAGCGGGTCTCTGAGCTCGGACGGCACCCGAAGGCTGTTCTGCACGCCTCGTAGGCGGCCGGCCGGCTTATCTTCCGAGAGGTTGGGGCGGCCGGCTGATCCCCGGCGCTCCGACTGCTCGTTCAGTGCCGCGGCTGCTGGGGTAGGGAGCGACGGGGAGTCCCTGCCGGGACCCGTCCCCAGCCCCAGCCTGAGTCGCCACCGCCGGCGGGTCCCGGCGCTGCCCCGGCGCTGTGTCCTCCCATGGCCAGGCCGGGCGCGCACCTGGGCTGCTGCCACCGAAAGGGAAACTTCGGGAGGAGCTGCGGGATGGTGCCCCGAGACAGCCCTCTACCAGAAGTCACGTCCCGCCGGGCTGACACCAGCTGGGCTCCCTCCTTCCCTTTGTCTTTCTCGGTCTCCGTCCTCCGTCTCCGATTTTTGCCCAAATACGAAGAACAGGTTAATGACTGTATAGATCTTGGTTTGGGGGCGATGGGGAGAGGCAGTTGCTGCCCCCCGTCCCCGTCGGGTGTAACTTGAAGCGAGGGTAATCCTCTCACAACGAGACAATTTAAATAGGAGGGGGAGGGGGAAAAGAAGGAAAAAAAAAAAAAACAAACCAACCCCCCGAAACCCAAAAATACCCGAAGGAGAGAGGAACTTGCCAAACCCCTTTTGGCAGCGCTCACCTTACGGGCCCGGAGTGCTGTTCCCGGTGATGCATTATTTATTATGCCCCCACCCCTCCGTTCTCCCCCAAACCCACCTCTGTTCCTTCAGCGAGTGAAACAACAGAGCGACGCAAAAACTTACGTCCCTTCAGCGAGGCTGCATAGCCGATGCCGGTGCGACGGACACGGTGTCTCCGCCGGCCTCGGTGGGAGCGCTCCTCTCCCTGGTAGCGGCGGGGCAGGGACCGGGATCGCGCAGCCCCCGTGTCGGGAGGCGGCGGCCCCGGCTGCTCTCCCCGCTCCCCGTCCCCTGCCCGGCTCCTACCCCTAACTCTTCCCAGCACACCTTCCTGATGCTGTACGGCTCGGAAGTGGATTTGTACAGCTCTGTTCAAAGTGCATCGCCGTGTCCATTCGGAGGATACAGATGCGATGTAAACGGAATAAGTGATTATTGCCTTGGAAGGAAGCGAAAACCGCGGAGCGCAGGGGGTGTAATTCCAATTCGGTGGCAAGGTGATGCAAGAATCTGAAACAATCCTTGCGCAAATGGGGACGTTGATAAAGGAAATTTAAATTGCGAGGGTGGGTAGTGTATAGGATCTCTAGGTAGTCACAGAAAAATATAATAATAATAATAACAACCATAATAATAGCAATATGCTCAGCGTTATAGGATAAGCAGCCACCATACTCTGGGCTTTGAGCACTTTCTCCATGGTCTCCTCATTACTTCTGAGAATGGTGTGAAGGTCGCCTCAAAAATGTAATACCAAAAGTGTATTCCTTTCACTTGCTGATCAGTTAATACTCACGGCTCAGAATATGACACTTTTTGCGTTTCATTCGGAATGCTCTTTTGGTACTCTGGATACCGTGACGAGTGTAGGCAGAGTACGCGCTCTTGATTCCCTCATCTTCTCTCATCTGTCATTCCCATCCTCATACGTGTGTACTTAGAAAGGGGAGCTGTACAGAACAGTGAGTTTGCTTATCTTTTTCTAAAAAGACTATTTTGTTTTAAATGCTTATATGCAAGTATTTTGTAACTTCCTTGCAGATTTACACAGGTAAAATTATTTTTCATGTGGCATATGTTGTAACAGTGGTTAAAACAGATGTAGGAAGTCCTTAAGCTAGTTAGTCCTCTATGGTTTCCTGGCAGAAAGTGCAGGTGTTTCACTACAACATAACTAAACCAAGAAGACAATTTTTTAACCTAGACAATGTGTTAAAAAAAAAGAGTATTTGTATTGAGACTATGAGTGACTACGTTCATAAAAATGCAGAAACTTGCTAAATGAACAAACTGACAGGAGAGAAGCCCAAATGGTTATGAGGTATATCCATGTTCTGCATATAGTATTAGGCCAGACACTTATTTTCCTCATTACCTGTGTTTATACAGTCTATATTTTACTGTATTGTACAATCTCATATTGCATGTGTATAATATGTGTATAGGGTCTGTACACATATAAGGATACTTTAGATTATGTAAATATCTATTTATGTGCACATGACTGAGTGTATAAAGACCTTAAATAAGAGAGAGGGGGAAAAAGGTGTATATTTCTCTTACTGATCAGTTCATTTTAAATGCCCCATCTTCCTGATAATGGTAAACTGAGCTAAAGGTGACATGTCCTGCTTCCTTAAGTGGACATACTCACAGTTATACTAAAACAATCCATATTCACTTTATATTACAGTGTGTAGGGTTTTTTAATTGTGCTTCTTACACTTTAAATCTTTGTGAAATTGCTTCAGAATTTGAAATCCTTTTTAGTGAATTTTATTTTTTTTTTTCCTTTTCCACTGCTTCTTTGTAATGTTTTCTAACACTTCATTGTATTCTTTAGGATGCCCAGCCTGTGTTGTGTCTCATCCAGCTGAGTGTTGGATCTTCTGCGAACAAAAACAGAAAAGAGGAATATTACAACTGAACCAAAATAGTCAAGCTAAATGGACTGAAACCCTCAGATTTTGGATGAAAATCTCTGAGGGAAGGGGAAAAAAAAAAAAAGAAAGAAAAGAAAAAGAAGCTACTGGGAACATCATTCAACTCAATGTGTTGCAATTCAGACACCATCAAAGTAAATGGTTAAGTGGAACAGAACTATGTAATGAAAGATATTAATGTTGCTTTTTTGCTTTATTCTGTTTTGTCCTTTTTTATTACTAAAAATCTTTAGGTCAGATTCTGCCTTTTATTTAAGCTAATGCAAAGTTAGAATGACTTTCTTGATATTACCTAGCTTTTCTATGCTGATACTAGCTTGATACTAACTGAGCTCCCCTATACTGAATTGCAATTGTCTGAGCAGACTTTGGAGAAGTATTTAAAGAATTTTCTCATTAAAATTGGATAACTATCTTCACCACACAACTCATTCTGAAATTGTGATACAAGAAATACAGGATGAATTCTAAACCTATACAAGTATGTGCAAAGAAATGAGCATGGTTGAAAAGTAGTTATAAAATTTTTACAAATTACCTTTTTGCAGGAGCGAAACATTCTTTCGTGGCTACTCTGTGCAAGGTCAAGCAAAATTTCAGTATCTTCAAAAAGGTTAGCCTCAGAGGTTAGCCTCAGAAATAGTTTATGAAAATTATATCGAGTCTTTGTTCTGTCCACACAAGAATGATCCTTAAAACTGTTCTGGACCAACACCCCCCCGTCCTCCCCGTCTCCCCCCCCCCCAGCCCCCCCGCCTTGAACTGTGTTTTATAGTATTAAAAGTAGAAATTAGGCTTCAATAAGAGATGAAGATTTTCTAAACCTGGAATTCGGTCATTTGTGGTCATAATCTAAGTAATCCCTAAGCAATCTTTTACCTGTGCACAAGTTTTTCTATTAAATATGCAGTACACATTTTTTGTACATTTTTTTGTTGAATTTTTAGTATAAAATTCAGTGGGTTAATGAAATCTGACTTTTAAGTAATATATGCATAATAAATCATTATATTCAGCTTTTCATTTAGTCTTCCAGATGTAACGGCATTTACATTCCAAATCTGGACCTGAGATGAATTTTCTGTACTGTGTCAATTTCAGATCTTCTGGCAGGTTTATAAGTCAGAGTTGCTCTATTATAATAAAGAAGGTAATGCATTAAATAAATATTACTAGTTCATTAAGAAATTGTAAAGAATTGGGACTGCTTTTTCTGAAAAGCATGCACATGTATAAAGTCCTTTCTATGGTGGAAATTTCAGTTGTTTGAGGCTTTTTTAAAAACTACTTTAGTTACCACAAATCAGAAATAGTGCTATAAAGCTTCACACTTTAAAATCTTCACATACATCATAAAAGTAATAACATAACAATTCACTGTAAAATTTTCTCTTGGGGGATTTAAAGTTACACACTGTGCTAAATGGATACTTAGATTCTGTTTTCCAAATCTATGAATTTTCAATACACTTGAAAAACACTGTCCAGAAATAGAGGTGAGACGGTGTGCCACCTTGTCATTTAATGGAATTGAAATACATTCTGTAGAACAATACAAATTAAATTCACGTTAAATGTATACTCGAACATGAAATGCCTCTGCCTTTGCTGAGGAACAGTAGCAGAGAGTTGTACAGAGTCCAAAAATGTGCTGCATCTGGGTCCTGTAAGACTGCTTCCCTGATAAATCTGCATTTGAAAACTGTTTTACTGAGGAACAAGAGCCTTTGGAGAATATACTGTCTCTGTGTTGATCACTCTTCAGAGTCTGCTAGTATATCTCCTTGTGCTGTGGACCTTCCCATGGGAAGCCTGAGCTGGGCAAGCCAGCGCCATCATCGTGCATGCAATATCATTTGGAAATATTCTGAGAGGAGATAATTTCCATTGCTCACCTATGTATTAGAGGAATGCCTTTGTGCCCTGGTGCAACAGGATGTAACTGCACACATAAGCACATTGTTGACTTCAGTAGTCTGTGAAATTCAAAATTTTGATTTTCCTTGTCATACTAAAAGTTGCATACAGAAGAACCTGATTATAAGGGTAGTTAATTCTTATTTCAGTTAATTATCTGTAAGTAGTAGATAAACTCTAGCAATATGCTCCAGTGAGGCTAGTATCTTCCTGTTCTTCCTCAGTACAAGTGACATCTGATCGCTTCCATCTGTGACAGTCCTAGATTCTTCTTTCAGCCCAGCTGAGGTGAAAAATCAGACCCAGTAATTTCCTGTTTCCATATATTACCTCCTCTTACAGTCAGTCACAATCTCTCAGATTCCTTATGGTTCTGTGTAAGAGCACGGAAGTAGAAAAAAAAAGAATAATTAAAAAGTCCCTCCTCTCAATCCTTCTTCTGTGTTAGGAGGTAGGAGGGAGAAGGATAAAAGAACAGATGCAATAACCCTTATTTAGTTCTGAAAGATAAACTACAGATTGCAATGGCAGGAGTTCCAATGCTTTCACCTCTAGAGCCAGGAAGCATAGTGATGTGGAACATCACTAGTGACAGGAAAGCTGCCAACATGTATGGGAGAAGGTGTTCTTTGAAGTAGAATAATTTAAGAATTGCATCCTTCATCCCTCTGTAGATTTCCCTCTCTGCCGTCTTTCATATATTCTCATACTCCAAAGTTTCTGTGGACATATACTGCCATTTCTATTCTGGTCTGTAGATTTCACCTCACCCCAAAACTGATCTCTCGTTATCCACTGCAGGTAAAACAGATTTCTGACAAGCGGCACACATACCAGTTTGTGGAAGTTTGTTTTGTCATGAGATAGTTGATGCTTAGCAGATATGTTAAATCACAAGACCTTACATACCTTCTCTCCTACATGGAAATTCATGTGATAGTTTCACGGGTTAGTTATGATTTATTTAAAACACTTTTGATTTTGGCTTGAACTTGCCAACTGTAGTTTCAGGATACAATTTCTTCAGTATTTACTTTAGAGTGAAAAAGGTTAATGGAAGTACCTAACAAACTGTCTTTATGTAGTCAACTCTGGTTTATCTAGAGCAATAGTCTTAAAATACAAATGCAGGGATGATGCAAATCCTCTGTAAAATTAAGCAACAGGACTACATAATGAGGAACGAAGGTTTTGCTATAATCGACCCTAAAGGGCAAGCTAACACCTGCCTGGATCAGTAAATGTAGACTGAAAAATAAACCACAGTATTGCAGCACTGTCTCTGGACCCCTTCTGTCCCTCATGCAACCAGATCTCTGTCCCCGTGATAACAGGTACCACAAAATGGATAATTTCACCTCAGTCACCACTGAGTGGATTTTTAAAATTACTATTATTTCATGCACATTTACCAAGTCATTTCTTAGTTGTCTCATGTCTAAAGCCTCTGTTGAGATAATATTTTCCTCTTGTAAGTGATTCCATTGATCTAGGTGAGAGTTAGGTGCTACTCAAGCTGAATGAGTGACACTCTTAGGGAAACACTAAGTATATTTAAGGCTCCTTCAGATGGAAAACACTTCATTTCAAGAAATCCTTTATTTGTCCTTTTGTACATGTGTTTCTCAAAGGAGATGATTTGAACCGTAAGCAGAGTTAACTGATGTGGTGGGAAGTGCTTTTTTGTACATCAGTCTTTTTCAAAACAGTAACTTTTACGTTTTTTATTATTATTACTATTGGTGTAGGTCTTTCTTAGGGGTTCTTGTTTTGTTTGGTTTTTATTTTTTCCCCAGTGATGGCACAATAAGCAGTTGTCACTGAGCTGTAGTCTTGCCAGTGATATCTAGGTCTTTCTCTTAAGTGGTTGCGATAAATTTAAAGCCCATCAATGTGATTGAATAGTTCTTTCTTTCTTTCTTCTTCTTCTCTTCTTTCTAGTGAATAACATGGCATCTGTCTACAGTAATTCATCTGTCATCACACTGCTCAGTTGCTTAGAGGTAGGGTTTCTAAGTCCTGGCTAATTTGAATAACCTTTTGCCACATTGCTGTCTACAACTTCCACAATAGGTAATAAATATATTAAATTGTGATACTCATAGTACGTATCTTGGAGCATCTTCTCATTTGTTTGGATTTATGAGGAATCAACCATTTATTTGTTAGTGAACTTTGGGGTTCATCTCATAGCCAGGGTAATTCTTGACAGATGTCTACCTCGCATTCTGTAATTATTTAGGTCTTAACAGTCGTCTTCAGGGAGACTCAACAGACTATCTTGTATCATTTTATTTGATCCCCCCAATAATATGATCCAAAACATTGAAATAAAAGGCAACTGTAATACACAAATTAACAACATCTATTTCCCTTTGCTTTTTAATGTTGTCTTCATCCCATTTTCAAATATAACCAAATATTCAAATAACATTACTTGAAAGGAAATGAATTAGTACAGCTGAAAGACTGAACCTAAAACAAAAATAATAATTCAGATTTATGTTTTATGTGAGGTAATAGGATTTTGCATTTTTTTCACATATTTTATTAGTACACAAACTACCAGGCAAATTTCTATAATTGCTTCATTACAGTAGTAAGCCCCACAGTAAGAAATCAACTTACCTAATTGAACTTCCAGTGTTAAGGAAAAAAAAAAAAATGGTAATCTTCCAGACCAGAGCATCTGCCAAGGACATTTCAGCAGAAATCAGCTTCCTGAATTCTAGGAAAAAAACCTCTGCACTACTTTTTCCTTCTTCGGTGTTAGCATACATCTTCTTAATCATTCCATATGGATAGTGGGAGTTTGTTTTTTCCCCAAAATGGGTACAGAGTTCTCAATGAATGTTGCCACACACACACTACCCAAAAAAAAAAAAAAATCCCTCCAAAAACCCTAACAAAACCATAGTGTGCCTCTTACAACTTACAGTCAAGGGACATGATGGGCTGAGAGAGCATTCATGCCCTTCAGATTTGGGAAGCTGAAAATGTCCTCAGTGTATCCAAAAGTGCTCTGGAGGCCTCTAAAATTGTATCACCCTCCTAAGGCTGCCTGGTGCACTGCAGAACCAATTTCTATCTCTGCCTTCTGCAGCCCTGTCCCACCCCAGTCCTCCTTCCCCCTAGCTTTGCACTTTGCCCCTTGCCATCTTCTAACATGCCTATAGATAGGCTTTCCTTTCTCAGACAGAAGCCGTGATTTGTAGGGCTTTAATACTATTCCAGCCTCTTTGTCCTGCCATATAATGTGCCTTGCATATAACCAGCTGTAGCGTAATTAAGCTAGATTTTAGGTGCTTAATCAGGCTCAGCAAAATAACATAGTTGGTCGCATTCCTTCCAGCTGAAATCAGTACATAGCTTTAAGTCTGCACTGCCTCTACTGTACCTGTGAGTAACTGCTGTCAGCTGGCAAGAGCTTCATTGGAATTCGGATTCACTAGGAGATTAAGATACTTTTCTTTCAAAACAAGTACTGTACTGTAGCTGTTCAGACTGAGACTTTTCAGTACATTTATTTGTCAGATATACATATGTATGTGTCTACAAGCGTAATTTCTTCATAAATTAGTCACAGATAAATGGAATGTAGAGATAATATAGTTTCATGCACGCAATAGTGTGTACAGAGGGCCAGTCCCTTATCTCATGTGAATTGACATAATTGCAACAACATTATGCTAGTTGGGGATTTTTAGCAAGAATTCATGCCAGTTACATAATTCATTACAGCATATTCTAACCTACTGAAATCTATGCATATCTTTAACCATAGCTAGTACAGTCCTAGTGATTTCTGGTTGCAAATTCCCTTTAGACATGCTCTCAGATTCCCTCTGGATATGCTCCTGTCATTGTGTCACTTTGAAAGCCACTGCTGCAGTTCTTCAGTCTACACAGCTCTCATAGAAGTCAGCGCAGGATTTAGTTGCACGTAGGTAATAGTGTGTTGGTCGAAGCACAGTATATCCTGAGCTCTTCTAATAGTCCTCGGCACCTGCTTCCAATTCACAAGCACTGTGAGCCTGAGCCTCACCCGATGCGAGCCCCTGGAGTTAATGTTTTTATGCACCTGATAAGATTTCTGCCTTATGATGAACTGTACCATTTTAATCTTTCAAATTCTCTGTATGTGTGTGTGTATATATATAAACCCTATAATATAAAGTGTCTGGGTCATATTAGGTGGGGTTTTTTTTGAACAAGAATTCTGTAGGGTTTTGTGTGAATAGAGAGAGCATGTTCTCTCTCTCTCTTGTCTTATTAACTTCCCCCACCAGTCTGATTTTGCTAGGAGGCTGGGACTTGCTCCTGTCGAAATCTGCCATGTAGTTGAAACAGTATCCTACAGTGGGATTGGAGATGTTAGCCACCTTTTGCACATCCTCCTTGAGATACAGGGCTGCCTGTCCCTGTGAAACATCCTCTATCACCTGAGGGCACAGCAAATCTATGTAACACCACTTGCTCACTGTTCTGGCTCTGTTTTAAGACTATGCTGGAGAAACAAGATGAGTGAGAGAATATGAAGAGTACAGCTTGCCTCCACCTCCACTTTCCATCTGCTGAATTGAGGAGAGGGACAGCTCAAGGAAGGAGAGTACCAGGAGTAGAGCCACAAACAGGGAAGGCTGCTGTGCTGTGCAGAGAGGTGTACTGGGTATCGCTGTGGATACTGTGACAGTCAATGTAACAGTTTTGTTACTGTTTGATTTAATTTCTGGTGATGCCATTGAGTATGGTGTATTATCTATGCCTTACCTTTTTTTCTTACCTTCAGTTTTGCTGAGTTCCTGGAGGAATTATCCAGATCTCAGAAAGGTGTAACTTTGCAAAAGGTATCTGTCTGTATCCAAATGATAGAAAGCCAGAAGAGTTCATAAGGAGGCTAAAATAACAAGATTATTTTTTTAAAAAAAAATTGCTTATCGTTTGAACTGTTGTGTCTCTCTAGCATGCGGGTATGTGTGATAACCCCAATTAGCTGACAGTTAGGTCACATTAATCAGGCTACTTCTGTAACTGCTTCTTTCTACCTGCCTGTCATTCTCCAAAGGAGTTCCACACAGTTATGGCCAGCTTAGAGACAGGCTTGATTTGGCAGTGCTTTGCTCAGCTGCATTAAGTTGTTTTGCTATATGGAAAGAATTTGATTAGTTCACATCAAAGTTGCGCCAGGTAAAATTGATGTGTAGCAGGATGAGCTGAATCGATGTGAACTGATACAAAAATCTGGAATCCTAGCTTTCAGTGGACTGCTTAATGCACTTCAGAAGAGCAAATCCCGGCACAGTGTAGCACGCAAAGTGAAATAAATAAATGAAAACTGCATGATTAAATGTTTTCATCTGGAAATTTCATTGCAATATTCAGAAACTCTACAAATTCTTCTAATTCATCATACTCTTTGTTTATTACTAATAAATTAATGTGCTGATGGAAGGATTTCATTACCCTTTCTACACACTTCACTAGTTGCAGGTCATTTATTAATCTGTGTTATCTGGTAAGACTAAAACCAGCTGTAATTACATTATTAAACATTGATTAATAAGCAGCCCACATCACTAATATACGCAGGAAGCAAGATAAAAAATCTTTTTAAAGATTTAGAGTAAAATTTTAACATTCCTTTGGGAATAAGGAAATCTGGATCTTTATCAATATTCATTTTTGTAAGATTCCATTTGCTTGTACAGCTGTATCTCGAAACACCTTTTGGAAACAGATTAACAAGCAAATTCAATTACACTAGAGTAAACAAACTGCATTCACAAAGTCGTATTAATGCACTAAGTGAAACATTTAGAATGAAACATATTTTTTAAAATAGTCTTCAGCTAACCATTCTTTTCTGTTTTGTATTCTTAGTTCAATCATGTAATTAGGCACACATCTATTTTAAATCCATTTGTATTTCACAGATTTAAAAACAATATAGCAATTTGAAATACATTATTAAAAACACTGTAGATTCTTAGACCCTGCTTTGGAGGTTTTCAGTAAAATCAGTTTGATTGAAGTGACACACAGGAAATTATTACATGTCAGGAGCTTTGATTATCATTAAGGATAAATAAGCAGAATGTCTTTGGCACTTGACACAAGTGGGGAACTTATTTTTATGATATAGCTCTATGGGAAATAAAGCAGATGGAAAGAAGATGCTTTTAGAAAATGTTAGATGTTTTAAGTCTGTCCTCGATTAATCACAAATGACAAATCTTATTATAGCAGCCCTATTGCTAAGGGTCTGACAGTATTTCCATTACAAATGTATATTTCAAAGATTTAAAAATGGACCATAACTATTAAGCCTGGGATGATATTTGTTGTTCACACTGTCCACTGCAGGATCACATTTTCCTCACAAGGCTTTAAGAAAATCCCTTTTACCTTTTTGAGTCGTATGGCATCAAAGGGACTAGAAGTGGGAAGTTTGGGATGACTTGTTCCTTAAGAGAACTTCGAGGAGAATCAGAACCATGTTTTGAGACCCATAAGGACATATTCCCTACTCAAAGATGTTAGAGAGTCTTTGCTACTATTCCCTACCTGTGAGACAGGACTACACATAACGTATGTCCTTTGATAGGACAAAGGGAATGGTTTTAATATAAAAGAGACTAGATAGAAGGAAGAAAGATTTTACATCATGAGTGGTGAAACACTGGAACAGGTTGTCCAGAGAGGTGGTAGATGCCCCATTCCTGGAAACATTCAGGGTCATGTTGGACAAGGCTCTGAGCAACCTGTTCTAGTTGAAGATGTCCCTGTTTGTTGCGGAGGGGTTGGATTAGTTGACCTTTAAAGGTACCTCCAACCCAAACTATTGTATGATTCTATGATATGGAGAACACAATAAGGAGATCCTAGACTTTTGCAATCTGTCAGGATTTTTAGTCAGTTTGGCCAAGTTCCTCTTGGTAATCCATGTTTGAGACCATTGTCTGGCACTGGTTGATAGAGGAGTTTCTGTAGCCCACTCCTCAGCTGGCTGAACCACTAATTCAGGCTGCCCATGAGAAATTGCCCCTGCCCATGCCTAGGAATAATTTAAGAAAGTGATAGTGGTCTGTCCAGATTCTGCTCTAACAGCACAAATAATAATTGTTTTGCAACATTCCCTAATGCTGTTTTATTTACAGGCATAGATTTTGGGACCATTCAATCTGATAGGACAGCTAGTGGTTTGGACTGAACTGAAATCTGCAATCAGGGTGAGGTTTGGCGGTACCAAATGGAGCAATCCAGCTTCAGATGGCCAGACCTTCAAGTTGACAAAGGTGATGTTACCTCTAGAGCTGATATCCTTGTATAACCAGTGCATAGACACATGCTGATATCTGTGCATCGTATATATAGCAAATTCCTAATAAACTAATGGGCAAAGACTTTCATTGTTTTTCTGGCTCTCCTGGGTGTGCTTTCAGAAGAAAATAACATACACCTTTATCCACTACGGCTGAAGAATTGTGTTCTTTTTGCAGTAGTAGCCTTGGAATAGTCACATGCTAGAGATTACTGCCTACCACCTGGCAAATGAACCTGAAAATGAACTCATCAACTGCTGCGAGTGAGCCCAACAGTCCTTTAAGTGACCAAGAGTCTGGGCCATACGATTTATGTGCACAACAATATGGCACGTGCTTCCACTAAACAAACAACTTGCTTACTCTTCCATGACAAACTTGTCTGGCTGGTGAGAAATAGGAACTACCTAGACTTCAGCAAAGCCTTTGACACTGTCTCCCACAGTATTCTCCTGCAGAAGCTGGCAGCCCGTGGCTTGGATGGGTACACCCTCGGCTGGGTAAGGAGCTGGCTGGAGGGCCAGGCTCAGAGAGTGGTAGTAAATGGAGTTAAATCCAGCTGGCGACCGGTCACGAGTGGTGTTCCCCAGGGGTCGGTGCTGGGGCCTGTCCTCTTCAATATCTTTATTGATGACCTAGATGAGGGCATTGAGTGCACCCTCAGTAAGTTTGCAGATGACACTAAATTGGCTGGGAGTGTGGATCTGCCTGGGGGTAGCGAGGCCCTACAGAGGGATCTGGACAGGCTGGAGAGCTGGGCTGAAGCCAATGGCATGAGGTTCAACAAGAGCAAATGCCGAGTCCTGCACTTTGGCCACAACAACCCCAGGCAGCGCTATAGGCCTGGGGCAGAGTGGCTGGAGGAATGTGTGGAGGAAATGGACCTGGGGGTACTGATTGATGCACGGCTGAACATGAGCCGACAGTGTGCGCGGGTGGCCAAGAAGGCCAACGGCATCCTGGCTTGCATCAAAAATAGTGTTACTAGTAGGAGCAGGGAGGTAATTGTCCCCCTGTACTCAGCACTTGTGAGGCCGCATCTCGAGTACTGTGTTCAGTTTTGGGCCCCTCACTACAGGAAAGACATTGAGGCTCTGGAACGCGTTCAGAGGAGGGCTACTAAGCTGGTGAGGGGTCTGGAACACAGGCCTTACGAGGAGCGTCTGAGGAAGCTGGGATTGTTCAGCCTGGAGAAGAGGAGGCTTAGGGGAGACCTTATAGCTCTCTATAACTTCCTGAAGGGAGGTTGTAGTGAGCTGGGGGTCGGCCTCTTCTCCCGTGTAGGCAGTGACAGAACTAGAGGGAATGGTAGCAAGCTGCGCCAGGGGAGATTCAGGCTCGACATTAGGAAGCACTACTTCTCAGAAAGGGTAGTCAGGCACTGGAATGCACTGCCCAGGGAGGTGGTGGAGTCACCAACCCTGGGGGTGTTCAAGGAAAGACTGGATGTTGTATTGAGGGATACGGTTTAGTGGGAGCTAGTAGTAATAGGTGAATGGTTGGACTGGATGATCTTCTAGGTCTTTTCCAACCTTGATAATTCTGTGATTCTGTGATTCTGTGAACCCTAGAGACAAAACTCAAGCTAGAAACTAGATTTGAATAGGTAGTTTAAAAAAAATATGCTCACAGAAGGAAGTTATTAAAATATAATAACAATATTATTGCTTTGCTGAAAATTACAGATGAAGTAAAGAACAAAATGTATTATCATATTTTTTTACTTTATTTAAGAAGCAATATTTGCGAGAGCTAAAGATTAGGCTGATAACTTGGTTCATTTGGACAGTTGAGGCATAAGGTATTGTGAATAGAATAAAAAATAAAACTTTCCATTCTGTTCAGGAGTAAGTTACTTAATATTCCAGTTTCTTTGCAAGTGGGGAGTAATTATGTTGTGTTATTTTTTCTTCTGTTTGCTGTTCGATTTTCTTTATACAACATTGGTCATGATGAGGACAGTAGAAACTAAAATATTATATTATCATGTGAGAATATAAAAACTAGATTGAAAAGGGATGAAAGTGAATAAAATGGTAATATGGGGAAGTGACTCAAGTGAACAGACCAATAAGTACTTAATAGAATTTTCTTTACCAAGTATTCTCTTATTTTCAAGACATTTATAGAGTAGTGTTTTATTATGAAAATAAACTTACTCAACATCTGTAAAAATTAAAATTGGAATACAGACCTGTGTGCAGTATGCAGTGGGCGTCTTCTGTGTTTTGGACAGTAACCAGAAGAGTAGTTGAACATGTATTTTCATAAACACAGGTAAATATATGCTAGCTTGTGATTGCTGATGATTTCTGAGACAGGAAGATGAGATAGGTGAAAAATGTGAAAGTTATTTGTGCAGATCGTTGCTGGTTAAAGAAGTTACATATATTTTAACACATATAAATGCTCTTAAACAGAGGATTTTATTTCCCTTTATTCTGTTATTTCAACTGTGTCTGTCATGGACTAGAATCAATACTGTGCGACTTAGGTGACCAGCCACTTACTGACAATATTGACTAATAGAAATAACTTTATAACACACATAACTTCATATCACACATATCACTTCTGTCCTGAAAATTATTGATCCATCCAAACTTTAACAGAAGCAGTCAGTGATTCATTAGTCAAAACATACCTAAATGTTTGCGGAGTGTTGTTAACCACTAGTCTAATCAGCAGAAATGAAGAGGAATTACTGAGCTATGTTCCTCCTAAGCATTGCAGCAGCTTAATGACTCACCCACAAATGTTATCAAAAAGGTCATTTGGCTCATTCTTTCACGGCACAGTTCATTTGAATATACTGTGTTTGAGTTACTGTTTTTTGATTAGCCTAGGTTGACCGCAGCTTGATGTCACACAACAGTAGCCTGAGACTTGTCAGGGCTAGCTCAGTGCTCCATGTCTGCAGTAGTAGGTCTTTGGGGATGGAAACATAAGCACACCCAAAATATTGATGGAGAAATCACTTCTTTCTTACAAGACCCTGGAGATTCAGCAGACTTGACCATGTTCAACAGTGCTGTCCCCAGTCTGGTTGTATGAGTAGCTGCTGAGCTGTGTTTGAATCTTGGCCTGTATTATTTCTCAGGCTCGCCGCCTCAAACGAAAAGCATTGATGACCATATGTTAAAGGATTTCTTGCCTGTGAATAGGACTAAAGTTAGGAGTGAAACCATAATGGAAACAGCCCTATTGTATAGCTTGGGATGATAGGAAAGCATGGTATCAGCTTGTGTGACTGTTGGCTTTAGGCTGGTTTTGATGCGTAACTAGCAGGCTGTGCTTGATTTGTCGCTCTTCTTCTGTGTGCACACTTGTGCATATCTGTGAATACGCTGGAAAAAAAGAGAGAGGGAAAAGCTCTGATATTGCCTTTAAAGAAAATACAGAAGATTCTCTGTTTGTGCCTTCTGTTCCATGTTTTCACCAACAAAAAATAATGTTGAAATCTCCACAGCTTTTCCGTGCGTCCCACCAGCCTGGCGATGTACCTGAAAATGTTGCAGTATAAACTCTGCTGGTTTGATTACTTCATGGTGTCTGATTTTCTGCTACTCTCATAGCCTGATATCTGCAACAGATTGTGGGACCTAAACACAAACATAGCTTTTGTGTCTTATGGTGGTATATTGGTAGGGAATCGGGTACTCTGGAGGATTTTCTGTCTCCTTAAGGCACATGGCTGATGGTTGTGCATAAAAATGAAGCTTTAGGTTGTGCTGAAAATTTCAGGTTTTGTTTTCAAATATGCTCTGTAAGAAAGCTCAAAAGTTAAAAAGTGATTTTTTATATATATATATATATATATATTTGCAGTGTTTTGATGAGTGGGATTTTGTTTTCTTTCAAAGAAAAACGAGAAAAATAAAATCAGATTTTTTCCTCTCAGAGAAATGCCTTAGGAAGGAACTTTTTCTCTGCTTATTTATTGATATTTATGAAGAAGTTTTGTTTTCAAAAATCCTCTAACCCAATATAATTATATGCTGAGTATTATTATGGGGAAAATATTGCAAAAGGAATGGGTAAATATATAAAAATATTATTTAAAAAGTGAGGCAACATCACCAAACATACATGTGTCCTAGTTTCAGCTATGATGGAGTTAAACTTTTTTTTTAGCAGTGAATGGAATGCCATGTTTGGGTGTTAGCATGAGAATAGTGCTGATAGCACCCTGATGTCTCCGATTTGTTGCCAGGCAATCAAGGACCTTTCTCAGCTCTGCATACTTCCTTACTAGTGAGAAAGGAGGGGACGCAGCCAGGACAGGTGATCCGAATTGGCCAAAGAGGATATTCCATACCAGTTACGTCATGTTCGGTATAAGGGGGGACTGGGGGGAAGAGGGGGAGACAACGCCAGGACGTGCAGTTTTCTGGGGATGGTTGGGGTGTCCGGGACGGGCTCTAAGCTGTGCGGCCTGAGTTGTGTGGTTTGGTGAGAAATTGCATTGTGTATCACCAGTTTCATCTATTTTGTGCTTTAAACTTCTGTTATTGTTATATCTAGTTTTCTGTTATTGTTTAGTAAACTATCCTTATCCCAACCTGCGTGGTTCTGGTTTCTAGGTTGTGGTTTCTTTTCCTCCTTTCTTCCTTCCCTTTTCCCCTTCCCCCAACTTTCCTTCCCCCTTCCTTTTAAAAGTACAAGCGACTGTGTGGGGTGCGGCCCCTGGCTGGGGCAAAACCACGACAACATGTAATTTCTAGGTATGGCAGAAAACAAACAAAAGCTATATCCACACTAATCAGTAAAACAGGCCATGATCTGTTCTTCTGAAATCAAGTGGCACAATATGATTTGCATCTCTTCCCTCCTAAAAGAAGGTGTCCTTACAGGCTCCTGCAGACAGCCTCGGCCTGAGCTAGTGGTGGCCACCTGGGGCAGCCCCATCTCAGAACCCTCCCGGGCAATTACGTGTCGATGGGATGGAATGTAGATGATCACAGCCCCCTGCTTAAAGCCACATCCTGGCTCTGCTTGGTTCCTGAGAAAAGATGCAGCAAAGGGAGTAGCTTTCTGCTACAATTTTTGTAGGAGCTTAATTTACCTGCTGGTCTTGATCCTCAGTGATTAGAGAGCTTTTCTCATGTTGGGGAGCCTCACTGCTAATGAGCAAAGCACAGGAAAGAGCCTTTGGCCTGAAATGAGTGCTCTGTTTTGAATGATCATTTTTAAATGGCATGTGAATCACCACTGTGTCATCAAGAATATAGCAAAAATGCATGAGAAAATTCTGTCAATAGAATGCTATTTCCATGGACTATTTTGTATCATTACAAATTGCATTAGCTGTAATAAGTTACAAATGTAATTTATTATGAGTTAACATCAGGGCTGAGACAAGTCATTAAAAATGTATAATACACACAATTTTGTTTCCCCTGATAAATGTAAAGTTTGTGAGGCTCAACTCCCCTCATTAGTATGTGACAGTGCCAGGAGACACTTTGATCCAAAAAGCTAGATATACATGCTGTATGCCATAAACACATTTTGGTTTTAATAACAATCTGAGATGTTCAGCATATTGCTTAATAAAAGATCAATGCTGTAATATGATTAACCACCCTGTGTTGCTTTCTTTCCGTTTGTGAGAAAAGATAGTTCAGGAGCTGCACGGCAGTGAATAGCAAAATGACTAATTGACAGCCAAAATGAAGGTTTCCCTGAGGGTTTTTTTTCCCCCCTCCCCGCCCTCGGGGCTTTCTTTGTTGGTAGAATGCTGTTAACTCTTTTGTTTAGGGTCTCTTACCTTTAAGCAGCCTTGTGGAAGAGCTTTTCATATTTTTTAGCAGTAGATTTACTTGCTGAGTAAATATAGCTGATGAAAGAAAAGCTGGTGATCCATAAAAGACCAGGCTGCAGGGATCCTCATTAATCTTCCAATAGTTTTTGTTGTCATTCCTCTTTAAAGTTCCATGCCTTGTAAAGTGTTTGTGGAAAAAGTAGGAACACTTTTGCCTTCCACTAAGCAATGATTTCCAGCCAGATCCCAACAAAAGCTCGCACTCCCTTTCAACTAGTGTTAACTTCAGATGCATCATTGGGCAGGGTTCTCAGCTATGAAAGGGAAAACACAGTGTAACTGAGTTTTACAAAAGGATGACAAAGAAAAAGCTGGAGAAAAATAGTTTTCTTGTTATCTGTTGACATAATGTGACTATGTCATTAAATAGATAAGCGAAGTGGGATACAATGATAAGGTAATAATAAAAAAATGAGAACATTCAACCTTAAATAAGAGACTGTCCTTTGGAACAGACTTACAGAAATAGTGAAGCATATGGCATGAAATTGAGAAAGTTAATATAATTAGCTGTGATGGATTATGGCAGGATCATGAGAACATTAGGATTGAGGCCTACAGTTTAGAAGGTATTACAAATTTGGGATTTCTGTGCTAATGGTCACTGAGCAGGGATCGAAGCATGGAGTGCTTCTCCTGAGGATGATTAAACTGACTTGTGTTCAGATTGCACTTTCAGTGCATTTTCAGTCCATCTATCAGATATGCACCTAGTAAGTCATAGGGAATAGAATCACAGAATCATAGAATTACAGAGTGGTTTGGGTTGAAAGGGACCTCATCAAGTTCCAAACCCCCTGCCATGGGCATGGACACCTCTCACTACAACAGGATGCTCAAGGCCCCATCCAACCTGGCCTTGAACACTATCAGGAAGGGGGCGGCCACAGCCTCCCTGGGTAACCTGTTCCAGTGTCTCACCACCCTCATAATGAAGAATTTCAATAGTTCAAGCTATTTCATGGACAAGAAACAAGGGAATCAAAGGATTTTAAAAGCTCCTGTGGTTCAAAAGGTAAGAAAGGGTACAAACCAACAAAATGCTACCATTTTACATCAGACTAAGGGGAAATAATTTTTGCTAAGGGGAGTGGAACAGAGATACAGTCTTAGATATTATCTCCACATTTTCACAGAGGAAAGTCTCCAAGGCAGGACATATTTTTGGTCATCTTTCAGCTATATTCAGTACACATTTTCAGAGCTAGGTGAAAGTACTTTAGTGGATTGTTTTTCTAACAAAAAGTAAAACCTTAGAGCAATGAAAAACATTTGAACGTGGATTAAGTTTAACAAACAGTTTCCACTGAAGAAATTGAAAAAAAAAGAAAAGAAAAAGAAAGAAAGAGGAAGAAGAAAAATAGACACCATAATAGTCCAGTTCAGCATTCCTGGCACAATTTTTTTTTTTTTTTATGATCACCATTCAGAAAATCAAGAAAGTACTCTTAGCCTAGATATTGTGATACTTGCTTCTGGTAATCCTACTGCTGAAGCCCTCTCTGGGACCTGGGAGGCCATGGTTTTGATGTATTATCTCTTTCAATTGAAGCAGAACCACAAACTGTGGATATTGGTCATCCACTACTCTTCCTCTGATTTCCCACATTACAGCTTTTCTGTTTTGTATACAGCACCGAAATGATAAACAAGGCACAAGTTAAAATTTAAGAACAAGTTTTATGTGGCTTACTTTTAGACAGCTAAACAGTAGTAATTTTGTTTAAAACATCTCCTAGGATCCTTCTATAGCTAACGTCAGGTCATAAAAGCAATCTTAAGACCTATCTAAGGATTAGTTTGAGTTGCGAATTTTTCTCCGCTGATGGTAAAGGAAGTTAAGATTGTTACCTAAAACTAGTCCTTATGGAAGTAGGCCAAGTTTGGGTGATACAAATCCCAGCTGGGGTGTCTCCTCTTCTAGCAGGTCCTAGACTTACTTTCATTTTCTTCTCTGTGACCTAGAGGATAGTGGATTATTTATAAAATGGGGAACAATTAAAGAAAAAAAAAGCCATAGGAAAAATACAGCTCTAAGTGATTGGGGAGCTTACATTCTTCTAGGACAATGAAGATGGTAAGAGGAAAAGACTATCAAGTGCCTTAAAGGAAATATTTTTGCTTCCACAACAAACTAAGTGTGTCTTTGTCTCTGAAATGTGATTGAACTATTGCTGAACTAACTATACACACTACCTAACATTATCCCCAACGTTATAAAATAAAGGTATATGATAAATATAGAAACAGAATCACATGTTCAAGAGTTGCTTAATAGATTTATCTGCCTTTGGAAACATATAAAATAATGATGGCCTTTCCTATTATTTGGCCTCAAAGTGATCAGTAAACCAAAACTTAACTTTTCTTATGGAAAAGGAATCAGATGAGTCAGATGCAGCAATATATTTTGCATTGTACAAGCAAGCCCTCAATGGCTACATACATGGCTCAGTGGCAGACTGACTTACTCAGCGTATAGGTCAACCTTAGACAGATGGCGAGTCCCTGAGAAAGCCTTCAACAGTGAGTTACAGGACTGTCTAGGGCAAGCTCTCTTCATGGAAATGAGCTCACCTCTTCCTCCATTCCCAAACTCCTAATTCCTGGAAACACCTGTTCCTTAACCTGGGGCTACTTAGCTTGAGAGTTATTTCAGCTTGCTTCTTTGTAGCCTTGGCTTTGTATATATGTCTCTGCCTGTTGGGGAGAGATGGAGGGACCTCTCTATCAGGTAAGAAGGCCTTGACTCCTTGTCGTGAGGTTTGGGGCTGTTTGAAAAAACAAAACACACAGGCTCTGATTGTAATTGCAAGTTGTTCCCACAATGCCAATAACATTACTCTTGTAGCAGAATAAACAAGCAAAGATGCTAGTGTTAACCGTGATTTGCAACAATTATTATAGTGGAGAAGGACTGCCATGGTAAGGTATTGCAAGTTCATACATGAAAATCTGTGCGTCTCATAGGCCTATAGTCTATAGCATAGAGCCAAGGAAGAGCAAATAATACCCACTGGAGTAATTGTTTTAATTTTAAATGAATGAATATGCTCAGAAAATCAAGCATTTTAACATAATCCAGTCACTAAGAAGTAGTTAATGTTTAGGAAAGACCTAACACAGTCTTTATTCTTGTTATAAAAGTCTCCAGTAGAATAAGGGTTTTAAATTACTTAAAGCTCTTTGAGCCTGAAAAAAACCACACCCAAACCAAAACAAACAAAACAAAAAACTCCAAAAAACCCCAACCAAACAAAAAAAACCCCAAACAACCCCTTTAAAAAAAAATAATGGCCTTTTTCACTGTTCGTTCTGAGATATACTAAATAGGACCCACAGGAAATTCAGGCTGTATTACACTTTGTGAACAAGACTAGTGTACTCTAGAGTAAGCTAGGTTTGAGCTGGGTGGATGTGAGGTACTCTGCATGACTTGACTTGGAGGTCATGAATTGCTCTCTGGGGTGTATACCTTTCAGCAAGTTAGATGTTGGCTCATTCTCTCATGGTGAAAAACATAGTACTACCTTTGCTAGTGAATTTTGATTTAGTCTGATAATTCCTGTTTTCCTGTTTTAAAAAGACAAAGTAAAATAGAGATGGGACAGTAAAAGTTGGGTGTAATAGATCTTTTAGAGGTCTGTCTTGACAAAATGTTTTCATGAGGATGAGTGAGTTCTAGTATCACAGTTTCTGCTCCAGTTTCTCATTAGCTGCTCCAGAGTGTTGTATGACTGATCTGGCCAGGTCCATTTCCTTCACTGCTCTTGCTGAGGCTAGGCTGAAACATCTGGGCTGTGCCACTGCTGTTGTCATTGTGATTGCTCTCAGGATTGTAAAGCAGAAAGGAAGAAAGAAAGGACAGGCAGCAGTCAATAGAACCTGAGGAAAACAAAGAAACGTGCTGAAGGAATGAAAGAGGATGAATATCCCTTTTCTTCTGTGTTTGTAACTGTGTGGACCTCTGGTTAGGTGTCCTGAATGTGGACATCCTGCTGATTGTGAACGTTAATGGGAGAGTCCTGATGACAACGATGCTAACAATAGCAATAATAACAACAGTAATAGTGTTTTGTTTGTTGGGTTTTTTTAATCCAGTCTCACTACTGAGTCCATTTGAGAGGAAAAGATTTGCTTTTCAAAGCTTGGAGAAATGAGGTTACAGATAGAATATACTATCCCAAACTATTTAATTTAATATTTAGACTCTTTTTTGGTGATATCTGTTTTGCTTCATTGATTTTTTAGTATTTATTTTTATTTAATAAGCCAAGTCTTCACATAGGTGCTCATTTTTTAAAATTCCTTGTAATTTGAATATTTTTTCCCCCATTTTCATGTCGCTTCCCTTAAACAGTGATTATACTGTTTTATGAATTTTTGAACACTTTGAACTACTGAATTTACCATTAGGGAAAATATTGAAGCTTGGATTTTTACAATAGGAAAATAAGTAGTTGGCTCAGCAATAGCAGATGGACGTTTGTAGTATTTTGAAGACATCAGGGAAAAGGAGAGTTTTGGAGAGATTCAAAGGAAGATAGTGAATTAAGATTACTGATGTTCACAGGGATACCTTTCTAAATGTGAGGTTAAAAAAAAAAAGGGGGAAAACCCCCAAAAAACACTGGATAGCAAAGTTAAACTACTACATTTAGCAGAATTAAAATGGCTAAAGTAAGCCATGAAAGACCCTTCCTTGAATGTGAAAGTAGGTATCCAGAGTTCAGTGCAAGAAAGAAGGGAAAGCCAGGAGAAAGACACAAAGGGATGGCTGTGTTGGTCAAAGTGCCAAGCTATCAAACAGATCTTCACAGAACCATTTTGAATGTATTGAAAGAGAAAGATTACCTGCCTAAGGCCTGGGAGAAGAATGTTATGCGAACTGAAATGCCAGGGACCAGCTGAAATAGATAGAAAAGATAGAAAAGGCTGCAACCAAGAGATTTTCAAAAGGTTTAGACAGTCTGGAAACAACAATCTAGAAGAAAGTCTAAATGACTGCTCAGCTTTAATGGTCCATACTGATGTCTGTGATGACTGGGAGATAGATCTGATTGGCAGATACGTCTTTGGTTGCTTTTTCTGCACAGAAAGGAAAAAAATGTAGAAAGTCTTTTAGAGGAAGAACAAGATCCTATTTTAGGTATATGAAGTCTGAGCTGATGACTAAATACATTCAAGAACATATAAGAGATCAAACAGCGTTTTGGTTTGTACAGGAGATGACAGGTTTGGCTGAAGTAGAACTGTCATAGCAGAGAAAGAATAAAATCAGTTTGCTTCTGAAGGTAAAATTACCTGTGGAGAGAGAATGAAAAAAAGAATGTAATCTAGAACACAGTGTGTAGATCCACCACAATGAAGTTTCTTCTTTGACAAATATACTGAAAGGACAGTTGGTAGAAGCAAGAGAGGATTCAGGAAATTGTGACAGAAGCTAAGTGAGACAAGATTTAAGGAACAGTCAGTAAAATCAAAAACAACTGACAGATTTAGATAGAACAGGGCCTGGCAAAAAAGCGTAATTAGAAACTAGAGTAAGCATTTTTTAGCTATACATAAGAGGAAAAGCTGGAGAATAAGAGAGTTTGGGTTAGAGAAAGAAAAAAAGATTTTGTAAACAGTGATCAATTAATTCAAAAGCAGAAGAAAGTGAGATTGATTTTTTTTTTTTTTTTAGTGGAAAGATTAATATTTTTGTCATTAAGGAAAAGAAAAATGGAATTCAGAGCTTGTGATTAACAGGAAGGCATAAAAATGAATAACAGGTTTATGGTATTGGATAGTACCTATGATTCAAGGGGTGAACAGAAGAAATTGGCTTCTTCTGAGACAGGGTAGTGGAAAGAAGAGTAGGTAGAAGTCATGTTGTCTTTTAGCAGATAATATTCTGTATGGATGCTATCTTAAAGTTATGTTTCATTTTGGTTTTTTTTTTTTTTTTCCTTCACACACAGATTACCTTAACATATTCTTTTGGGGTGTAACAATTTTCTTGTATGGTACTATGTTGTATTCTGGAGAAATTCTACAAAAAGAGAAAAAACAAGGAAAAACACTAAACTGCTTCCCTTCATACACAGCCAGGTAATTCTTTAAAAAAAATAAAATATTTATTCATAGTAATGTGCTAAAACAGTTTTTGGAGTGTTGTGGCTGCACTGAGAATGTGTGTTACTGACACAGAAGTAGCTAGAAACACTGGAGTACATTTCTTGAAATCATCTCCTTAACTTCCATCTGTGATTTTATTGAGCTTAGATTTAAGTATTAGAAAACAGTAAAGGCACAGCAATGGTTAAGGGGATTCTGCAGAAACCAGGCTTTCCCCATGAGAATCCATCTGCACACCTATATTTCTGGGCTGCATTCTCAAACATTTTTGGAGCAAAGAAAGTATAGCAAAGTGCTCCTCAGGACTGGGAATGAATCCTGCCTCACCATCTGTTATTAATTTTGGAGCTGAAGACCCAATGCATTATTAAATCACTAAGTTAAAAAAGTTGTGTTAAGCTGGTGTTAACTTAACCCACTACTGTGAGGAATGTTAAAGTTCAGACTAGATTTGAGAGAGGGTGTTAGCGGTGAATAAAGACATTCCTAGCTTTATATATAGCCTGACTTAGATTTCTTTGAGCCAGAAAATGCTATATTTTATAAAAAATTGCCTCACACTGTTGTGACTGAGTGCTGGAGTGGTCTTGAATAGTAGTATATTGTATTCAGTCTTTGCTGTAATACCTTAGTACAGCAAAGCAGCTAACCAGTGAAATACTGGTTAAGGGTATGCTCTCATCTGTATCTTATATATGGTGCTATCATCTGAGCTGTGTCCTTGTGATATGATGTCTTTAAAAGGCCATCCATTGCTTTACACAGGTCAACTTTTTTGGCCTTGCACTACACTCTTCATCTTCTTCTAAGCACCTCAACAGGGCTTCAGAGACAAGTACTGCAGGAGACGACATTTTCAACTTTATTTGGCGAAGTGCTCCATAGTATAGCAATGCTCCTGAGCATTGCTTGGGACCGAGTCCTTCATTCTGAAGTTCTCTACCTTAGTATAAATGGAGGTATGCTTTCAGCCTGAGTAATTTATAGATTTATTTTTTTTTCTTTGCAGGATTTCCCAGAAAAATTAATCCAGAAAGCACTGGGCTTGCTGCACCGGAGCTATACAGATGGCCTGCATGTGTGCATAAAATCAGATGCATTGACCTGCCCATATGTAGATGATATGTCTGTGCTTCTCCTCCAACTGAGCTGCTAGGCATCTGGAATTCTCAAAAGAATTTCCAAAATACTCAAAATCCCACCTGGGCACAATTTCCATGAGGAAAAAGAAGACAGGGAAAAACTTGGACATGTGGCAGCCCTAGTACAATCAGAGTAGTTAACTGTGAAAGCAGGCCATTAAAATAAATCCTGCATTTTTTATTGTCTGTCTTGTACTGGAAAGATAACACACCTGTCAATGTGGTTTTAGGGTAATTCTTTATTGTTTAGTTTATGTCTTTTATCATGGAAATTAACAAAAGACACAGGAACATTCTCTTACAACGCAATGGGTTTGCAGGCTTCTTCGATGCTGCTATTTTGTATAGCTATATTTTTCATGCTCTTCCGAAGGGTTGTTATCACATGTAGTATCAATGCGTATGCACAATAATTTGAAATAGCTATAGGGGATCTACATCTCCTACTGCAGTTACAAAGCAAGCTCGCTGAACACTTTTCCAACATCACTATCTTTTATGCTTTATATATATGGAAAGCAAACGCTGTGCCTGTTACTTTGTGGCATTAAGGTAATGGCTCCTTTGAACATGGACACGCTGCATTGTAACAGTAGTACAGATTGCATATTATGAACTCGCGGTACTCAATGCAAAGTAAACATCCCAATGGCAAGTAGCTCCTGAGGATGCGCAGTAGTTGCTTTAAAACCACAGCATCTTGCCCAATTTAAATTACTTAAACTGATTATTCTACATTCCAGGCTAATTGCCTGCAAAATTTCATTATAAAAATCACAGCTGTTTGCATGTGTGCATGGGAGTTTGTTTGTTTGTTTGCTTGCTCGTTTGTTTGTTATTCATCTGAGAAAAGAGAAATATGTGTCTGAAACAGAAAATTCTTCTTCAGGTTTCAGAGACGCGTTTATTATAAAATGTTTAACACAGAATCAGTTTAAGCCTATTAAACTTTACAGCCCAACCTTCCATCCATGTCACCTCTCTGTATAGACCTTTACCAACATATTGCTATGGAATATGCACCTGTATATCAATGCCTCAAAGACACATATGGCTTCAAAGCATACCGACTCATGCTGGGCATAATTTATCTAAAAAATGGACAATGTGTATCCTTATTTGCATATAAAGAGCAGAGACATCTTCAGATATGAATCAGAAAAATCCGTTTGACATCAGTGGAAGTATATGCACTAAAACCAGCATATGGTCCACAGTTTGTGAAAAACAAGTGTTCTGCCCACATTCTTCTTACACACACACACACACACACACACACACACACACACACAAGGCCTATGCTTTTTATTTCCACCAGCTGCAAAATGTAATAAATTTATTTAGCAAGTGCCTTTTTTATATTCTTCATTTTAATCTGGATCCCTGCTCAGAAAGATTTAATTGTGTTTTAACTGAGCATTCAGAGAGAATAACTACTAACATTTTGCATAGAATAAACTGCTGACAAAGAACTAAATTTACCAGAGCAAAATATGACTGATGCCTTAAAAGTCCAGTTCTGTTTCCTGTATAGACAAGGGTAAAAGTTGGTGCTTACATGAGTGCTATTAGCTGCCATAGCAATAATGGTGATCATGGTATGTGAGCAAGATAAGTCTGGGAGTCGTGCCTTATATAGTAATTGCATCCAATCAATGAATCACTTATTTCTGTGCCATCTCTCCAACTGCAGGCAGTGTCAGCTCCCTCCATAAAAGGCTAAGAGTATTCACGCTGTAACTGCAGTTACTACTCACCCAGCGACCAGAGAGGGTTTTCTGGTAGACACTATTTAGTGACTTTTCAAAAACACCTGCGTGACTCAGAAGTTTGAAAGTGGCTTACACACTTTAGGAAAGTCAATAGAAATTATGCACCTCAGGGCCAGATTTTTAAAGGCTACTATCTTCCATTGATTACAGGAATTAGGAACCTAAATACCTTTACAAATCTGGCACAAGAGGCTAAATCACATTTGAAAGTCAATAGAAATTAGACTCCTAAGTGCCTAAATCAAATGAAAAAAAGACGTGTTTTAGGAGTGAGAATCTTTATAATTGTATTCCCGCTAGTGTAACTGCAAATTATGGGTTCAATTATTCCACTTAGGCACAGCTCAGAGGAAGAAAGTGGTATGAAGTTGCAATGCCCCAGAGGAAAGCAACCATTCCTAAACTCTTTCAGAAGATGCAGCATACTGCTTCATGAATTTTTGGCTTGTGAGAGAAAGAAATCAGGGCTTTGTTTTAAGCTGTTTTCTTTAGACTGTCAGGATAAGGACTAATGATTCTATTGGCTTTTATTCCTATTTATATAATGATGCAATTTAAAACAAAACAAAACAAAACAAAAGAACCTGTTTATTATTTCTCACACTTCTGACAACTGATTAAGTACTTTCAAAAAAAAACAAGTAAGATGTTTTTTTCGAGTCCATGAACTTACAATGTAGGGAACAAATTGTATTATTTGAATGCTTATGTGTGTGCTCCAATGAAATATAAATTAACAGGATTGAGAAGTATCATTTTACTCAGTACAAGTACTGTCTATGAGCAAATATGTAAACTATGGCCATAAATAAATGGAAAAGAATAAGGTAATGAAATAAGAACAGAAAGAAGTGAATGGAAGAAGAAAAAATATCAACAAGAAGGTAAAAAAGATTTTTGATAATGCCCTGAAAGACAAAGGAGTATATATCACTGGCACTAAATTATTTTGTTTATAATTTACCATAATTACATAGGAGAGTTAGCCCACCATTACCAATAGGACAGTGATTATATGCAAAGGTCATCTCTCTTCACATTAATCAAGGAGTTAACAGTGATTGAAATGATTCAGGGAAAGGCTAGAATAAGAAGGGGGTAATTATAGAGACATGGGAAGAAAATAAACAGGAAGCATCATGTTTTTCAAAAAAATGAATAAGAAGACTCTTAAATGAGCAGCAAGCACATTATTTCCTAGCATTATCCCATCTGGAAAAAGAAAGAAATTAAAAAGAAAGAAAGAAGGATGTTCCCTCTGATCTATCAATAATGTTTGCAATAAACTGAATACTATTTATCTCCTCATTTGGAAGACAAATTATGGGAACTGAGGATGGTATATAAAGCAATATTTGCAAAGGGGGCTTATAAAATCACACATGGTATAGGAAAAGCAAATCAGGAATTACTATTCAACAAGTCTCACAATGCAGTGTTAAGGACAATCCAATGAAATTGCCAGGTAGCAAATATATAGTAAAGAAAGATTGTTTTCCACACAAAACATTGTTACATTGCATTAGTTTTTACTATGTAGATTTGTAGACCTGAAGTATAGGGTTGGTCAAAATGAGGTTAAGACAAGTTTATGGAGAAGAAGTCAAGTGACTTTTTTAATCCTGTTAACATAGTTGTTACATCTGAATATCCCTAAAAGCACTCATTGCTCCTTGAAAGGAGCACATGGATGCTGCCCACTGATGTGATATATGGGACTGTGACGGGACAAGGAAACAGAAATAGAGTTTTTCTCTTTCTCTGTGTACCTTCCTTCTCCTGTTTCCAGGAATGGCCAGAGCCAGGAGGAAGGTGATGAAGAGGTACTGGGTATGGCAGGGCCTCAAACCTCACAGGTATATGTAAAAGGAAAAAAATAAAAATATAATATAAATAAGGGGTTCTTGAGGAGGTGGAGTGGGTTTGCAGCTGTATTGCATGGTGTACTTTTGCACCAAGAGGTCCTCTTGCTTCAAGGAACACATGGGGATGCCAAGAATTGCTTCCTGTCCTAGAACATGTCTACATGTGGACAATTTTTCATTCATTCAGAGTGAAATGTGGAGTATGCTGTCCCCACAGCAATATCTTACCCTCACGATAGTTAACAGACCTATCAATTGATGTCTAACGGGGCACAAAGACAAGGAAACGGAGTGAAAGGAACATGTATGTAAGGAAGAACTTTCACAGTGCAGAGATAGTGACAGAGCAGCTACATGTCATGAGACCCACTCCTGTAGGCTTGTGGTGTGTTCACATTTTTTTGAAAGGTGTACAAGGGCAGAAAGCCAATAAGGAGACCTGGGTATCCAAGAGTCATGTGTGCCTGGAGGCCACCCTCCAGAAAGGCTTGCCTGAAGGATAAAGGGATCAAGGGATTTGAGGTGTCCTTCACTTTTCTGGAGCAAAGGATGAGGAACACTCTGCTTCAGATGTCAGGCACTGTGGGCCCGTGCGTACCCACTGACTGGTCCAGGGGTCTTCCAAGGTTACCAGCATCATCCTTCCATATGCCAAGGGGATCTCTGTCACATACATGTGGGTAAAGGTAATCCAGCAGAAACTCAGCAAGATTCGTCTCTTTGGTGGCAATTGGAAACACAGTTACTCCAAATATTGCATAGGTCTTGGCATATACTTTTGGGAATGACAATGTCAGTTAGGTAAAGCTTCAGTCTAAGCCTGGCAGTCCTTTTATTTTTGCTCAAGGTCCTCTTATCCTACTTTTATAACATAAATCCAGACTCCCTTTATAGCCAGTGTAGGAAGAGGCATTTTGCAATAATTATTTTTGTTCTGGAAATGGCTGCTTTCTCTCTGAGTTAGCCTAGGTCCCTATGAGATGACTGTGTAGGAAGAAGCAGTTACTGGCATCTCAAACATTGAAAGAAAAAAGTTCTTACTGCCTGACTTGGTACTGATCTGCTATAAGGGTAGCTTTCATAATGCAGGATCTAGCTGTCAGATTATAGTCATAAAAATAAGCTTTCTTCTGTGTTTGGTATAAAGAAACATTTATAACCCTTTCAAGTTCCTTTTATTTTTTTTGCAGGTAATGGAACAAAAGACAATTTAAACACTATTTCTGTTGCTCAATTAATACAATAAAGCCACCCTCTGAGAATTTCCAGTATTGCAATAGTTCCACTGCAAGTACTGCATTTCCAATACAAAATAAATCAGAAGTCATGTAATGCTGCAACAGAGTCCTGTCAATACCAGTTAAGAATACAGGAGGATTTATGAGGTGCTGGCCTTCTGATTCTGCAACACAAGGTAACTCAAATAACCCTGAGGTTTGATTTAGAAGCAGTGACCCTCGAAGTTTGCTGCTAAAATATTATAAAAACTTGCTGCTAATTATCAGGGCTATTACTGTCAACAAACCATGGCTTAGAAAACTGAACCTGAAACTGTCTACTATCCTGTTCATATATAGAAGATTTATAGTTGTAATTCAGATACTGGCAAATCCTTTCATCTGTAAAATGACAGGTGTGATTTAACCATGTCACTTATCTATTAAGCTCAGCAAAATTCCAGGGCTGAATTCCTTCATATTTCTTTTAACTAGAGAAAGACATTTCAAATAAATTCCTTTATTTATTTTTTTTCCTAGTGTAATGAGCTATCCACATTAATTGAGAAAATATTGCATGTGGATTCCACGGTTGTAAATGAAAAAGTAATTAGTGTTTGAAAATCATATGGCTTCAGTCCTTGTAGTTTTAAATATTTAATTGAGTGTTGATCTTGCAAACATTTGTGTATTTGAGTACTGTGATTAAAGTTAACAATGCATCTACAGCTTGGTAGATTGGATCTTTTTGTGATATATCCAAGCATTTCCTTTTGTAGATTATGGGATACATACAAAAAAGTTAGTTTATGAAATCAATTGCTATCAGAGCTGCTCATTAAGAGAGCTCAAGGTATAATCAGTCATGAAAGGACTTGTTTTCTTTCAGAAACTTGTAAGAGGAGATTCGGAAGTTTTATTCCTAAATCATGTAAGTATTTTTATCTATTCAAATTGCTCATGAAAAGTACTGTTAAGGATCTGAATTTGCTAGTTACTAAAGATACTTATGTTTCTGATTAATATTCAATTTCTAACTGTAAAAAAACCCCATAAAATATATGAAAAATATATTTCCTTTGGGAATTTTAACATTTCCCTCCAAATAAGTGATCACATACAACTGAAGAACTAAATTGCTTCCTATCAATCACCACATACGTTGTTTACTTTTTCTTTCTATTATTATTTTGCTTTTCTACGTAGATCAAAGAAGATTTCAAATGGCATGGTATAATTAATCAATCCATTCTGTTAGTCTATGGTACACCAGACTGCCATTTTATTCTAGATACATTGATGTTTCTGTCAACTTGCTTTTGTCTTCTTCTCCAGTATCATGACCTCTAAATAAATTATGTTTCTGATTGCAAAAAGTAAGAATCATAGAGATTCTAAGGGAGCATAGGGATTTTTCAAGTACACATTTATTTGCTTAGTAAATCAGATATTTTCCCCATGGCTTTTAAAAAGTGGATATAAAGAAATCATTAATCATTTGATGAGAAATGCAAAAACACAACCTGTTCTTGTGAGAAACTGAGTCCCTTTCTTCTCATAGAATCATTGTTTTAGTACAGATTGTTGGATTAGGCACTAATCAAGAGGTAAAAATTTTTAACATTAAAGGAAAACATGTCTTCCTTCTGTTCTTGAAATAGTCCATTTGTTTAATAGAGTAGAAGTTCAGTAGCCTTCCAGTTTTACATTAAACATAGTTCCAAAAGTATGTGGTATTTATACATGTAATTCCCTTTAGTACTAATTAAAACATGTAATTACGTGTGCAAGACTTTCCCATGTGCCACCTAGTGAACTGTCTGTGATAGCAAGTTTCCAGTCTAGGGAGAATGGTAAGGAGAGGACAGCATGGAAAAAAAAAAAAAAAAGAAAAAAGCTAATAGAAAAAAGCAATGAATGGGCTTTCTGGTTAATGAGGAGAGAGCATGGTGGGGTATGTTGTGTTACGGGGAAGTATTCAGTAAGTATTGAAAGGAAAAAACAGTAGCTTTTGCATAGTTTCTGTTGGGCAGCTCCCTGGACTCTTGACAGCTCCACACCACTGACTGACCCATATCCATTTTTCTTCACTTCTCACTCAGCAATTGCACCAGCTGTGGTGTTCATCAGAGCCCTCTGGAGCCAGTCCATTGCAGAAAGTTTGCAGAAAACTATTCCAAATAAGAAAGACTGAAAGGTAGAGAGGAGGAAAGAAAAAATAGAGAGAAAAGCAGTAAAGAAGGGAGGAGGGAAAGAGAAAAATACAGTGAGAAAGGGAAGGTCCTCTGAGAGAACATTTTCCTTTACTGATTAGAGAGGGATACAAATAATTCACTAACAATAGATAACTAATTGGTAGACAGCCAAAAAAAAAAAAAAAATCTGTCTTGGTGGAATAGTGTTCAAAACAGATGCAAGATAAAAGAAGTGTGCTTACATCCCTTATGCTGTATTGCAATAGGCCACGTGATCATTTGTTCTGGAGCTCCTTGCTCTATATAGCAAGGTAAAAAGATTTGTACTTGCGATAGATGACATAGCCCTGCAGAAAGATAATACATGGGCACACTGTTTGTATCCTTCCCCACATCCTGGCTCAGAAGTATCTTTGTCAAATGACATTCCTCTCAGCTTCCTTATGCAATTTATTTTTTTTCCCTCTGCTAGGGATCATTTCAACTCCTGCACTGTTACACTGTCTCTTCCCTTTCCCATATCCTCAAAATACACCTCAGTGGAATTTCTCATAAGATTTGGTGTATTCAGCCACCTCTCTCAAACTGCCTCTTATATCTGTTTATCGTCTGCCCTTTCTTCTGATCCTACATGAAGCACTAATCTGTTTCTATATTGTGGATTAAATTTCCTGACACCATTCTTTTTTGTTTTGGTTTGGTTTGGTTTTGTTTTTAATTTACTTTCAGTCCTCTGGATTGCTCTGCCCCTGTTCCACCTTCTTCATTGGTGATGTAAACATTTTGTCTATGTGTTTTGGCTGGAAACCTCTTTCACTCTACCAGTTAATGTACATCCTCTGGGGACGCTTCCAGTAGCAATGAGATTCATGGGTAATACAGTTTCTAGCCCTTCTGCTGGGAACGACTGTGTCTTCTTCAAAAAAGACACATTTCTGGCTGATGGTCCCAGCATTCCCAAGCCCAGTAGAAAAGGAATTAATTTTCCCATTACCCCCACATAATGTGCCTCTTTTCTAACACTGATTGGTGTTTTCATTGACTCAAATGGCAGTTGTTCTATGTGCCAACCAAAACTTTACAGAATATTTATGCTCAGATTTCTATCTTAATACTTAAATTTAATCCTATGTTTAGTTCTGGTTAATATGCAGAGACAGTTGGGCCACATAGTATTTACAGAATCGATTTATTTAACTTAAAATTTATTAAATCTGCATACATTACTGTTTTTTAAACTCTTCCACTTGAGACTTTCTTCCAAATTTGATTAAACTGTTGCTTAGGAAAACTGCTCCAATTTTTCTCCTTTTTTTTTTCCCTACACTTTTTTGAGGAGTAACTGGAACTGAAAATAGTACTCTAAAGTGCACTGATGTAATGCTAAGCAATGCAGCATAATTGCCTAGCTTGTTTAACATGACACTCCTAATAATACAACCCAGATAGCATTTACGGTATTTGAAATATGTCATGTTGTTGACTCATTTAATTCATCATCTGCTGAAGTACCTAGATCCTTCTCTCTAACTGCGAAGTTACTGATTCTCATATGTGTGCATCTGGTGGTTTCTTCTTCTCAGTAATGCTTTATGTAATCTCATTGGATTCTGATATATTACTTTTCTTTCAGGAATTATTTCCTATTTATCATAATTATAATTATTTTTATTGTCTGTAGGACAGTCATATCCAAAATCCTTGGTCATGGTTATCGGGCTTCTGCTATACTCTACACTGATGAGGTAGACACAGGCTCTGCCATTTACATCTTTTTTGCACCACTGTGATATTTTGATTACTTTCAGCACTGTATTTATCTACAAATGCAATTAACATATTCCCAACTTTAGCCTCCAAATCATTAATGAAAATATTGAATGATATTGAAGCCAGAATAGATCCCTGAGAGACCCAGCTTAATATCCTCTGCCAAGCTGATGTTGAGTCATTAATACCAGAGTGGAAGAATAATTTGTACTGACTAATTTACTGGATGAACCTTATTTTTTCATGTTTACTGATTACTAGTGAGAAGATAATTTTTAAATGAATATTCCAGTTTTCATTAAAAAGCTACTGTAGAATTCCTTGATTACCACTTTTCTCTTGAAATATGAGAAACTGCATCTCAATGTTTGCTTTAAGTTGTGTACACTGACAGCACTATTTAGGGCCTGTATGCACAGAAGAGTCACAGAGCAAGAATCAAGAATGGGAATAATATTTGTTCTTCATTAATTCCTACTATGGATGTACACAATGATTTCTTCATCTGGGACCAGCTACTCACTATTCAAGATGGTGTAGCTACTACACACAACATTATTTGTAGTTCTCACTAATGCTGTGTTTATACTAGTGAATTATGTGTGTATGAGAACACTTTTGGGTATTGAAGCCAACTGGCATGATGTTGCCCACGTCTCTGGTAGCGAACTTTCTGCTCCAGAACAGGGTGTTGTGTAAAACTGTTTATTGAAAATGAGCTAGCCTGTACAAGCTCATGAATTGTCTCTGGGCATGGTCTGGACTGTCCTAACTGGCATGAACCGAATTAGTGCCAAGGAACATTGAAGCATTTACTCATATAGACAATTGTGTTCCAGCACCTGGAAACATTCCCACGCATGGCTGATTTTAATACTATAGATATAGTTTAAGGTCTACACTGAATGTTCTGTGTGGCATGCTGATGTGTTTTAAATTAACATCCTACTGTGCTGTTAATTATTTCTCTTAACTTCCCTAACTGTCTATGTCTAGGTACACATAGTGAAAACTTGGTTCTGTTCTCCAGGACAGCTTCCAGCATTAGTTTTACCTTGGAGCATATTCCTTGAGGAAGACGAAGTAGTTTGGTGGCTGACTGCTTTTCATCCCATTATCTTCCTTTTCTATTGAGACCTTTTGCTAGGACTGGAGATGAAGATCAGCTGTTGCTGAAAGCATATGAAACCCAGTAAGTACCCAGTATTTTCTGGCAAACAACTATGTCTTACAGTCACTGAAGAGATAGAGACTGCCCTTATCATTTCACAGTGATCCATGGAAGAATCCTAAACCTTGAACAAACACCTTCAGTGTTCTCAAAACACTGAAAAGACTGTCCCATTCTTAATCTTCATGAGAAAAACTTTCAATATTTTAACATTGTCAACCTGTCACTTTGATCCAGCAAACTGTGATAGAGTCAACCAGGTTAAAATTCTGTTTCAGTATGTTCATCATATCCATATATACATCTTGATCCTCCTTCAGTTTGCATCTCGAATACTGTGTAATTTAATGTGTTAAGATCACAGGTTATTCAATAGATAGTGGAAGTAGCAAAGCCTTCTTTCCTTTGAATTTAATTCTGTGAATCTTCTCCTCCTTCTTGCCACTTATAGTATTTCCCTCCTCCTAAATTTCATTTAGGCAGTCTTTTTTATTACTCACTATAGGTGGTTTGATGTCATGTTTGTGATGATTTCTTGCCAATATACAGATGCTGAATGGCCAGATGTCTGATTCCTCTCAAAGGAGGTAATGGAGTAAGTTGTATTTGCTTTTCCCTCAAGAGACACCATAATTTGGGGCTCTTTCCTCTATCCAGATTCCAATTATTCTATGAACTTTGAAAAGTTAAATTCTTTATTAAATGGTTGAAACTGGTGAATGACTTCAAAAGTTATTTGTAGGACAGAGAGCATGGTAGCATAAGCCTTACAACATCAAGAAACCAGACTAAAATGATACATCTGGAATAGATATCAGACCTTCTGCTTATATATTCATGTTATACTTTTTATAGATTTCAACAGCATTCAGCTCATACAGTACAATAATTTCCAACTAATCAACCTTAAATTTCTCAGTTTTATGTGATCTGACATACAAATCTTGTTATATGATTCTTTTAATGTTTTTCAGGATGTTTTACATTATTAGATCTTGACAAAGAAATATTTATGTGAAGTGGCTCAAGGCCAATAACGTGCCTTTTGTTTAATAAAAATGCAGTGTGAACAGTTTAAGAGGTGTCTGTGTTTAATGGTGAATAAAACACTGACTGTTCCTTTCTACGGCCAAGTTGCTGTCTAGCTTGAGGTGCTAAATAGCAGAGAGTAAATTTTGTGGTCTCTGCTAAGCCTGAAAGCGGAAACACCAGAGAAATTGCAAGTGCAAGGGATTTCAGGGCAGGACATAGAAAAAAATGCTTAGTGTGTAAATGAAATAATAAGAGCAACAACTCCAAAGGATATTCAGGGTGATCAAGGGTGTTGTTCCCAGGACAATTAAACTCAGGTGGCTGAAGTGTCTTGGAGCTCTTGAGGGTGTCTTACCCTTTTCCCTGTGGGTGCTGTCCCCAGGGCTGGGAGAGCAGGCTCCATGTGAGGCTGCTTCTGATTGGCATCATTTTACGGCTGGCTTTTTGCCTTACTATGCTAGTGGCAAACTGTCTGAGAAATAACAGAGTTGGACCAGCTTTCCCAGCCGCGAGTGGTGATCTCTGCAAGAGGCAAAGTGAATAATAAGAGGAAATAGCTGCTTCAGCCAGACAAATTTAATCTACTTGTGTTCATATGTCAATCCCAAAACAGAATGAGGTGAGATTCAAGGTAAAATTTAAGGTGAGATTCTGACCAGTCTTCACTTTAACCTTTACCTTGCTTGAATTTCGGGAGTGCAAAGCACTTATTTGTCACAGAGAAGTAATTTTTGAATTTTTCCTACTTACCTTTCCCAGTTAAAAAATGGCAAAGTGCAAGGTCCTGCTAGCCTTAGGGAGTAGCCCTTTCCTTTTCTCAGGGATTTGCAACCACAGAAGTATTTTTTGAGGCAGTGGGACTTCTTCAGCAAGCAGTGACTATTCACTTGCACAATCTTTTCTGAGATAAGATGGTTATATATCTGTATATATGTCTAGCAGAATTAGTACAATCCAAGGAGTGATCTTCCACAACAATCTAAAGTGAATTAAGTAAACATAGCATTTCTGTTCTTGCAGCATGATCTAAATACCACTAAAATCCCTGACATGCTTTGATGAAATGATGACAGGTCTTGAATCAGATTCTAACTAAAAAAGTCACAATTTTTTTGTGTGCCTAATGCTTCCCCCTCCAACCAGAAATCCCAGCTAAAGTTTTCAGGATAGTATTGTTTTTCAAGATGTAAGATTCCAAACAGAAGAGGAAGTAAGATTCTAACTTGATTTATGCATTTTTCCTATGCATGCACTGTCTACAGTTTCTATATTTTGCTGATATTTTTCTTAACATTCAGCCTTTGAAACAGGTTGGGGTTTGTTGGGTTTTTTTTTGTTTTGGGTCTTTTTTTCCAATTAATATGAGCAACATTAGTATAGGATCACTTTTCTGATTGATTTTTATTTTTTCGTAATTTGTTGAAAAAAAAGTAACTATTTTTTTGTCTTACTATGGACAAACTGAGACCCTAAGCAACTGGCACTTTTCCATTTTCCCTTATCAAACATGATATGTTTTGAACACAAGATCAAATCAGATATGCAGTTTAAGGTTGCAAAAATTGGAACCGTAGAGGTTTTGGTTAAATACAGGAAAAAAGTACCACTTAAACAACTGGCCAGTGTTTTGTCAGCTGGGAACTGTCTGGGGGTGTGGGGCAGACATTCAGCCATCGGGAGAAGGCAGGGGGTAAGAAGAATGAAACACACTTCATTCCTCCTTCTCTTCAAGCATGCTTCCTCTCCAAAGCATGCTTTGGCTGGGGGCCAGGGAAAAATGCTGGGTGGTAATGGGGGGAGTGCAACTGGGAAAGCCATCTCTCTGTACCTTCCACTAGGTGAGAGGGAAAAGGAAGATATTTCGGAGTGTGGCAAAAGAAATTAGAGACATGCAGGGTCTCAGACATGGGATGAATGGGTAACTATTTTCAGAAGAGGAAATACAGAGATATTAGAAGAGAGAAAGTTGATTGGACAGAAAGATTAAACTAAGGAGCACCTGTGCTTTAACCAAATCGAGAACTGACAGCAGCTCTTCCAGTATAGCTTCATGGTCCTCACTGCCTACCTCATGTTTTTCTGTTGGAATGTTTTTGCTACAGCATCCAAGTCTCCTTGGAGTTTTCTTTTCTTACCAGATTTCTTTGTAACTAATTGCAACTAAAGTGTCCTGACAAGAGCCTGTTGTTTCTGTGGGGTTGGTGGCTTGGCCAGCTGTCCCCTATTTTGTGCCAGAGGAGAGAGAATTCATCTCCTCAAATCCTTCCAGCCTCCATTTCCAAAGCTGTAGTTGCACTATATGAAGAGGAACTGGAATGATGTCTGGTGCCCCTGGATATCTTTTCAGATGATATGTAAACCTGACAAAACATTTTCTATCAAGAACTGGGATAAAGCAGATCTCAGGATCTGCATGCCTACAAACCCTCCAGTGTTATCCTTCTGAACACTTATTTATCACAGGAACAGTAGGGAGCTCTAGCTCAATGAAAGATTTTATAGCACTTGAAAGGACACTTAATCAGTGACTCATTTGTAATTTAATTTTATTATACTTAAAGATACTATAAATACAAATTTAGGGACTGAGACTGTAAGTCTTTACTCATGCAAATAGACCCATGGCACTCAGAAAGACTATTTCTGTGATTACAGAATGAGCTCTTAGATTATTGGGAAGTTACACATCTGTTAATCAGACAATATCATTTTCATAATAGTTATTCAAAAAAGGATCTATAACTGTGTCATGAGGAAAAGGTAAAAGATTTGAACAGTAGGTGTGTATGAGAAAAAATAATATAATAAGAATATTTCATTTATTATAAAATATAAATAAACTGTGGCATAACTCAATTGGCCCTTTGCATGCAAATCCATCTTAGAATTTATTTTCAAATAAGAATCCATATGCAGATTCAAACAGCCTGTTTTTGACATCTCTAAGAGAAACTTTCTTAATTTTATCTAAGATATAGAACATTATCTTTAGTGCTTGCTTGTCAGTAAAGCCAGGTTTACGTTAAAGTGTTACTGTAGGAGCAGTGTTGATCTTGGTAGCTGGCACGATTACACTGTCAGTCTTGGTAACTGGCATGATGGCTGTGGCAGAGGCTCTTCTGGTGTAGGCAGTACTCAGGTACATAGCTTTTGGCTAAATGCTCTGTAACTGATGTCTTGAGCGCAGTGGGTGAGTTGGTTAGTGAGGTTTCAATAATTCTTTTTCTTACATGCCAAGAAGTTGCTACTTTTACCATAACTCACTCTTTTAATACAGAACATATCCGGGACCAAAATATATATTAATTTGATTAATTTTTAGCTGTGTAGGAGTTAGATACTTACATGTACTCAGGTTACACCAATACTGGTAAACCGTAGACCAGGATGAGGTCTTACTGCTGGCATGCAATCGGTCGTCCATAGTATCTAGCTTTAAGCACAGGTCCTGGAAGTTTTTTCCCATGCCAACTGTTGCTTTCCCAAGTAATACCCAGGCATTGCTGGGGGAAAGCCTACTCCAGGTACCATACTGGTACCACACCGGTACCAAGCAACAGCTTGGGTGCAGGCCCCAGGTTGTATGTAGTGGAATGGAGGACTCAAAACTGTGCCATACTGGATGGGCTCAGGCCAGAACATGTACTGTTTTGTGGTTTTTTTACTGATATACATGTAATCTTAGCCTCCTTAATCCAATCTCTTTCTCTTCTCAGTAGAGAGAGATAGGCACTGCCAGTAGGTGGTTCAAGCTGACTTAAGATCACTATCTTAATTAGAAAGATTGCATGACCCATTGGCTTCAGAAGGACCTTTACTGATAAAGTGAGAGTAGATGTTACTTTAATCAAAGTTCAGTGAACTAATTCCTAGGCTAAGTCCGTGGTGGAGGCAGACCATGAAGGAATAGGAGTTTCCCAGCAGAAATCTCATTAGCAGAAGTCTAGGAGCTTCAGGGTAAAGATGAAGAAAGTGCCAAAGGACACATTCATGCTGCTGCGTGCTGTAGAGAGACTGCAAAGTTTCGTGGGAAGCTGTGAGGCATTTGAAAGCTGAGAGGTAATTAATAGGCTTCGAGGAAATCAAAATAAGTAACTATATATGTCTAGATAATTGTATATTATTAGAGCTCCCGTTTATAGGGTAAGCAGGCATACTTAAAATACTATTTGGACATATTTTCATGAGGTTTTAACTGCAACTCGCTTGCACTGTCTTTAGACATGAATGAGATTATGCACTAGGTGAGGTATGGTTTTTGAAAAAGTGTGACATGTCATTTCAGTGTCTTGTCATTTTGTGGTGTTAAAAATGGATTGCTGTGTGGTTGTAAATTGTGGGAATGTTTTTTTTTCTTTTCCAATGGTATATTTGATTTGCTTATCAGACTACCGAGGCACTGAATCAGGCACATCATATTTCATCTCACTACATTATCTCTAACATAAGCATACATGAATCCACACCACAACCGCTCATGTAGAGGAGTCACAGCATGTGAGATTCATGTTGTTTGTACACTCTCTCTAGGGCTATTCCCTTCTGTATTCATATTTCACATGTCAGACTTAAAGGACAGACTTCTCAAATCACCTGACAACAGTGAATGACTGGTAAGTAAGCATACAGCTTGTAATTCATGCAAAAGTGTTTTCATGGTGACAGCAAATCTGTACGTGTCCTTTCTGAAGGAGCGTTGCTGACATGGAACCATCAAGATTTGTAGATGGCTCTGTGTGCAGTGATTGACAAAGTGCTTGTGGTGCTATTAGTAAACGTAGCTCCTCAGTGTCTGCACAGGTATTATCAGAAATGCATTCATATTATGACATATTTCTGTCCACTCTTAAAGTGATGATGTGCTTCGCAATTGTAGGATAGCAACTGAGTTGTTTCCTCCCTAGCTAATATAGTTAAGAGTTGTTTCTCAGATGTCACTCAACCCCAGGCCAGGGGTGGTAACAGGACATCTTGTACAATGTGGAAAGTGGTTGTAATGGCTTGGATTCACCTTGGAACTAGCACATATTGGATAGGAGGGCAAAGATATGCAATGCTTGCTATGCATGTATTTAACTGAGCAATGGAGCCTCCAATGGTAGCAAAGGCTATGAACCCACAGTGCACACCGTTAATCCAGACAGTAATTCTTTTGTAATATTCTTTTCTGAAGCAGTTTGTAGCAATCACAATTCTGTATCTTCACAGTAGCTGGAGAGAATCTCTTACAAATGTTTTATAGTAGGAGAAATTAATGAGATAAATGTAAGAGTTCTACACAAGCTACCCATGTACTCAGCAAAAATGAAGACGGCACATACTCAGTTGGAACACCTGAATTAACTCCTCTGAGATATAAGAACATGATCATAGCTGATTGCTACATTTAACATAATGAGAAATCACTAGGTCTTTTTTTGCCTATGGTTAGAAGTTTAAACTATATGCATTTACACTAGAAAAAAGATCCCGTTTTTTAAACAGTGACAGCAGTAGAATAATCAATGGAGTAACTGACTAATGCATTAACTTTCTCAGTTTTACGGTAGACACTGCACGACCAAATTTTCAAAGCAAGGCTGTTTTTAAAGTGTGGTTCAGAAATTACTGAGCTTTTGTAGCCAAGTAACAGGTTTCTTGTTTAATGCAGTATGCTACTATGCATAAATTTATTTTTCTGCAAATACTGTATATGGGCTGAGAATCATCTTTAAATGGCCTGATTTAGTCTTGTTGACCATTTCAGACTAGAGTTACTACCTTCTGTCTTAGTTCAAAAATTAATTCATGGAAGACTCATGCCTTAAGGCCAGACTGGATAATCCCAGTGGTTCTTTATTATATCATAATCTGTGAATGTCTGTGTTGAGGACAGAAAGGCTAGGGTAAAGTTCAAGAGTATAATTAAGGGGCAGTTGTCAAGTATCCCTCTTTCCAAGAAAACTCTGTCCTAATTAATGATCCCTTTGTGTAAATGTTAACAAAATTTTCTACCCCTGAGCTAATGGATTTGATTCACCTCAAAGATAGATGAAGAGCTATGAAAGGGATGTCTGAACATACAGAATTATAAAAGGTTCTCTAGAGACTTGGAAAATAGATCAGTTGGAAAGCAAATTAATTTGGACAAGTGAACAAAGGACCCTGATAGCTACCATGCACTGAAAAGTAGATGGAGACTGTGTAGGGCAAAGCAGCTACCTTAATTCTTGAAGAGTCCCCATGCAGAATCAGTGCAAAGTAGGAACCATATGGTAAACAGGAATAAAGATGATCTGCTTTCTTTCAGTCTGCAACTTCCTAAGGAATATTTTAAAATATAATTGCTTTTTTTCTTTTTCTCAGGAATCTTGGTTTTCTTAAAAATGCTCTTGCAAGGATAATTTCATATAAAAATCCTCAAAAAATACAGAGGCAAATAAATCATACAGAGAAATAACAAAATAAAAAACCATGTTGTTATTTTCATATTATTCTTGTCTTTAGGTCAGGGCTATAAGTAAAGGTGTGAATTACATCGTTGACAGGTGAGAACCTAAAAGACAAATGTGGGTGGTTAAAAGACCAAGATCATGATGGTAAAAATAGTTTCATGACTAGTATCTTGAGAGCTTGTACAATAGTGGGTGGACAGACACATACCATTTCAGATTCTCCATTGCAGCATTTGGATCAGTTAGCTGTGTTTTCCTTTGTTTGGGTTTGATATATAAGCATTTCTTACTGAAATACGAAGCCTTGTTCTAAAAATCTGTACATATGTTTATCAGCTTCAAGCTGAAGAGTCTAAATTCTGCCATCATTTGATGTTCTGAACACCCACTATAGTTTATATTTTTAAAAGTTTATTATATCTGATCTGGTTTTTTCAATATATTTTGTGCCAGGACTGCTAGAAAATATTCCTATACATAAAATTAAAGAAAATTCACTGAGATAATAACATGTAGTGAAATGCATATGAATGTTTAAATCATAATATCTCAAAGCACTTTGCAAACACCAGCTGAGCCTTGTATAACATATCAGAAACAAAAGTTTTATCGACTCATTTTACAGAGGTGGAAATGGGAAGTTTTGACTCATGAGCTCTAGTGTATTTATTTATAGTAGCTCAGATATTCACTGGTGATTCATGTTAATAAATCGTGAATATGCAACGTCATTGCCAGTGGCCACTGGTTGTGTCTGCTTTTGCCTTGTGCCTAGGTGGACTGGTAGCAACTGAAACCATGGTACATGGGCAAGGAGTGGGGGAAGCTAGAGTAAGGTCGAGTTGGTGTCCTTATATGGATAATACAAAGACTGCTCTGTACACCATGGAAGATAGTCACCCCACTAAACTGTGCACCAAGCTGACAATATGAAGAATCCCTTTCTGCTAACTTAATCTCACCACCTTCCTGAAAACAATGCAAATTTCAGTGGATTTGATCTGGGTTTGGACTGAGCTGAGTTGCCACTCAAAACCTCAAGCCTCTCTTTTTCTAAGACATCCCACAACCAGAATTGTGATTTCAACGATATCAGATGCTTACCCTACCTTCCCACCAGCTGTGCTTGGACTCAGATAACTGTAGGACCAGAAGGGATTTGAACGTGTCTCAAGTAAATAGTCAGAGGTCTGTACTGTGAAATAATTTAATAGAATGATTAAATAGGTTATAGAATAAATATACACATGACTTTATATTGTAAATATCCAGTTCCTAAACATGAAACCCTCAAAAGCATCATTAATTAGCAGAACTGAAAAAAGTAGCATGTTTTATTAAAATCTTAGCTCAGATAAGACAGCGGTGTCAACAACAATAAGGTACTCATATCACAAGGTTCATCATAACACTCAGCAGCAAATGCATTGTCCTACACTTGGAAACCATTAATTTGGTACTCTGCTACACTTTGTAATTACCTTTGTAGGGAATTATGTGTCATGTATCTTTACAAGTGAGCATTCAAAAATGGTGGGAACATAGATATAATCTTTTGTTTTTCTGTTTCTTTGCTTCTGAAAAGAAAAATGTGTGTCTAAAGCGTTAAGGTTCTGTAAAAGTCATCCAGGCATGGCAAAATTTTTTACTGGTGGTATAGTATGCACATCTTCCCATATCCGCATGAGCCAAAAAGAGAGGTTTACCTAAGTGGTTAATTTCTCACTAATTTATTAGTGACATAGAGTGAGTAACTATGAAAATACAAGCATAGAAATAGAAAGGCTTTTAAAAATGGTACCAAGTACTTGTGCATAGCTAGAACTGCTTAGTTGAAGAAGCAGCACACCCCCCCCCCCAAAAAAAAAAACCCGAAGTAGTTTTCCATTAAAAATCACAGATTACAGTTAAGCTTTAAATCATAATTGTGTTTTATTTTGGATCTTTCTCATTTTATTTCAAGCCATAGAATGATAGAATCACAGAAACATTTAGATTGGAAAAGATCATCAAGATCATTAAGATCATCAAATCCAATCATTAACCTAGCATTGCCAAGTCCACCACCAAATCATGTCCCTAATCACCATGTCTACAGATTTTTTAAATGCCTCCAGGGATGGTGACTCAACCACCTCTTTGGGCAGCCTGTTCCAATCATGATCCTATGATTCTATGATTCTATGATTCTATGAATCCTCGATAACCCTTTCAGTGAAGAAATTTTTCCTAATATCTAATCTAAACCTACAATGGCACAAATTGAGGCACTTTCCTCTTGTCCTCCCAGTTCCCTCATCTGCTCCTCATAAGATTTGTGGTCTCATTTTCTGATGATGACTCCTAATTCTGCATTCTGTTTACATATCTAGTCAGATGAAAAATATTTCTTGTTCTAAAGTGCTGAGTAGCATTGTTTTGTGATGGAGAACAGATGGGTTCTTCAGCCTTTATTTCCTTCTTAGAGATATTGTGACCCAAGTTAACTAATATTTGTAAGGCAGTTTAAGATATTTTAATGACTTAAACAGCTAGTGCAGAAATAAAACACTGGATCTGGCTCCCTCACACTTGCTGAAGTTCAGAACTATGTTGTGGGTGTGATGAGCACAGTTTATGACTAGCAACAGTGATGAATATTTTCAAAGGACAATTTATCCTCCCTGTGTCGGAGAACAAATTTAGGATGGGATGTGTCATAAGATCATCTCCTTGTCTCAATCTACTTCTTATCATTTACTGTAGGAAGAACATATGGAACTATCTTAGAGTAGCCTGACTTTCACAATAGCTAATATTAGGTGAGATGAGTAAGATGTTATGGACTAAAGTTTCATCCTTTCACTGATTTTAATGGAGCAAAAGAGTACTGTGGTATACAGGGTTATTTTGTTGCCATTGATGTTGTTTGTTGTTTTTTGTTTGTTTTGGTTTGTTTTGGTTTGGTTTGGTTCGGTTTGGTTTTTTATTGTGGTTCAAATCTAAAATGGTAATGCACTTGGAAACTGCAAGTTACAGCTTATTGAATTTTAAAGGATTGGAGCTTGGAGTCAGTACATCAACAGTAAGAGCAAATGGTCAGTAAGCAAGTTGGAAAGTTAATAAGAAAAAACCCTCTGAGAACACAAGAAAGTGCCATTGTCTTATGTAATTTTTTCTCTCTTATAAAATCTAACTGTGGTATATGACTAAAAATTTGTATCAATTATATAAAGGTGAAAATTCAAATTATAGTAGGAAAAATTATAGGATAAAGTAATTTTAGATAAACTAGAGTTTGGGTTGACTTTACCTTTAGGGAATCAGGTGAAATAATTGCAGACTAGTTAATAGTCATCTTTGGGAAATGAAGAAGGACAGCCGAAACTTCAGAACAGGAAAAAGATATGGTACCTAACCTCAGATGGTAAGATGGAATGTGTATACTGAATTTTAGGCTTAGGAATTAAAATCAAATAATCTATTTGTAAGCATTTAGAAGATGATAAGCCAGTAACTAAAAGACAACATGTTAAGAATAATGTTAAATCAATACAATTTCTAACTATTCCTCATGGAAGAGAGTAAAGTGAGATATGTAGTTTGTCTTGGCTGTTTTAAGGTTCCTAATAGAGTTTAAGTTGACATCATAATCAAAGTGGGTTAAATATGACATAGATTAAATTATTGTAAAGTGGGTGGACAGAGCACTAGAAAAGAAAGTATAGTTTTCTGTTCTTTGCTATCAAAGACTTGATGAAGCTGGATTAGGCAGATGTCTGTTCTGGGTCTGATACCATTACTTCTTTTAACAATAATTGGAGTACATTTATTTAATGATTACAAGCTGGAAAATTTACAAGTACTTTGGAAGGCAAGAGTATAATGGAAAATGACCAGGGCAAACTGTACAAACACTTGAAAAATAGGAAACAAATTTGTAAGAAATAAGGCAAGGTACTATGTTTAGTAAGAATAATCTGCACCTTCAAAACATGGAATCATTGTCCAGGTAGTTCTGCAGCATGCAATCTGGGAGATACAACATCACACAGTCGTAAAAACCAACATTTTTCTATTATGTATAAATAGGAGAGTTATATATGTAAGGAATTAAACAATCCTTACACTGCCCACAAATGGTCTTATTGGACACAATTCAGAGGATTGTGAGAGTGATCAAAAGTTTAGAAAAGACAAGGTACAGGAAGAAAATGTGAAAGGAGTGGATCATTAAGTCTTGATATGAGAGGAGGCATGACAACAGGTATAATAAAATTGCTTAGGAAAATAGCCTGTTCTCTGTGTCCATATGGATTAAAAGGTAAAGAATTGATTTGTAGAGTAGCAAGGGGAATTTATCTCAAGTATTTCCAAGGGGGATATCCACAACCTCATTTCTGGAAAGCTTGTTTCACTATTTGATAACCTCTTTTTTTCTTTCTTTTTTCTTTTTTTTTTTTTTTTTATTTAGAATATACATTTGTGCATTTTGACCATCCCCTAGATGTACAAGTCTTTTCACTAGATATTTATGCCTATATTTCACTTCCTAAAATATAAACTGTTTGGAGGAAATGCAAAATCTCTAGCTTCTGGGACATTGCAGGAGAGCACTCAAGGATATAAGACTGAGAGAACTTTAAAACCCCGTAACAAAATAACTGTCTGAAATCCTATTCCACAAAGTAAATTGAAAATTATTATGTGATATTTTAGTCTCATCTTTCCATTTAAAGTCAATGAGAGCCCAAAACTCAATAGTTTTCACTGGCTAGCAAATTTATACCTTAATGTTCCCTTGATTTATGAATATGAAAACTTCATAATACCTCAAATTTCCAGTATAAGAAGGAAGAATTTTTTTTTAATGTGATGAAATAACCTTTATCTTCTTGTCAAATAAGATATTAACCTATTAAAAACACTTGAAATGTGCATTATTTTCCTTGATAATAAAGTCTGAATTTTCTTATCCTTAAACATTTTTCAACCAAAAAAACCCAATGAAATATGCACAAATGCTCATTCCTATTTACAGTCTCATTCTTTCTTGACAATGAAACAAAATCTAAAAACTGTAAAACTCAAAATGCACAGCATTTTTTCTGTTTATATTTTCTTTTTCTGTTTATAAATCACATAAATATTGAAACTTGTTTGTAATAAATTAATAGTCTTTAGAATTTATAAACTTTAGAATATTTGATAACCTTATTTTTTAAAAATATACTGAAATCTTGTGGCATACTTTTTCTATGTAGGCAGAGAACAAAAAAAATATGAGATTTATGTATTTTTATTGCCAGTGAGTATCTGATTTGAATCAGTCTGAATCAGGAACAGTAAATATTTGAATTCATATGATATTCCCAACCTAAAGGACAAATAAACATAACTGAAGTTTTAGGCCAAGACCACTTGATTGAGTTATCTTCCTTTTAAATTGAAAATAATTCAGAGGCCCTCTTTACATCTTTTGTATTAGCTGTTCCTCAAGTTGCAACACTTTAGGTGCCCCTCTTTTCACTGAAGTCTAGATTTTCCCCTTTTTAAAGATTTGTTTCATAAACTAAAGGGTTTTATTCTTAGAGGGAACATGGTAATAAATTCCTTGTAAATTTGCTTACAATTTGCTTTTCTGATTAAATCTCATTGAACAAACTGCAAGCATACTTTTAACATGGGCTGCTGAATCAGAATGCAAATGTTACTTATTTCCACACTCATTATCCTTGCTTGCTACTTTTACCTCCTTCAGAAAAACTTCAATTTATTTCTTTTGTCTTTTTGTATGTTTGTCTTTTTATAATGATTAGGCACTCTCTCCTGGTCACAACTAGTTGTAACACCTTGCCTAATTGAACTCAATTTTTTTCATCTGGAGAAGAGGGGGCAATAAGGAAACATTTGGCTCCTTGGTCCTTTGCTGGATCTAATCCCAAATTAATGCTAATGATTAATAAAATAATATACTGTTTTGCATACAGAAGGCCTACAGAGTGCTTAAGCAGTCAGAGTGTTTAGACAAGTTTAAATGTAAATATTACTGCTTTTTTTATAGGAGTCCTTGATCTCAGTTGGGTATATACCCATGCACTTTAAAATTGTGATGTTTAAATTGTGAATCATAGATTTACTCTTGTCTTTGAAGTATGGAGTTATTAGACTGTGAGCTTCTCAAAAGGGGGAAAAGAATAAAGTTTATAGAACACTCACACCTGAAATTAGATCTGTTCATCTAATGCATCCTTGAATAATTTATTTTGCAAAAAATGGCAAAATTAATGAGATGATAATCTGATCTGCAATGAATAACTCAATTAACTTGACATGACATAGCATTACATACAGTTCCAGTTGCTACAGTAAGACTACAGGGAGAAAAAAAAATGCATAACCACCCACCTGCCAGTTCTGCAGGAAAGGAATGAATTGTGAAGTTCGCCTGAAGGAAAGGTGGTTACACGTCTGGAACAATTGCTCTGTGCATCAGAGTAAAAAAGTTTTCAGATGATTTCATCCCATTTCACTTCTGCATACTACTGTGGTGAGGACAACTTCTCTGATGAGAAAACTGACACCTCTATCACTAGTGGGCGTCTAACTCAGCAGCAGAAACAGATGGAGTCAGGAAAATCGCAGCATCTGTCACATAGGCAGATATGAAATGCATAAACTTTTTTGTGAAGGTGAAAATTGGCAGATCAGGCTTCTGGTTGTAATACAAACCCATGAGATCTGGGCTACAAAAGTAGCTTCTGGATAAATCATTCCCACAGGTAAGATTCACCAGTTTTGCTTCCCCACTTACACGTACATTCATCCTGTTCTAGACTGGGGCTCAGTATGTGACAGTTAATTAGCTGTGGCTAGAGTAAATGGCTGTTGGGGAGGTAGGTGGATAGTGCTGGTAAATCTGAGGAACATCAGAGTGAGATGGTCTGGTGTTCTGGAAGAAGGTACATTTTTAGGTATTACTAATACCGACAGCTTCTGATTGTGATATTGATAATGTAATTTCTGGTCTTTTCCAGAAGCAAGAGATGCTGGGTATGGAACAGAGACTGTAGACTTCCTATCACAGTGGATTACATAGTACAGAAAAAATAATGCCTACATCTGGCTTGAAGTCCACAAACATTCTGTCAAAATCTGTGAATGTCAAACAAGATATGAGAGTTTGTTTGTAAAATTCTGGTACTGATGTCTACTATTTTGGGAACTGACTCAACTTATGATTTTCAGTGCTTTGCTACACCAGGATATAATGCTTTCTAATAGACATGAGTAGGTAGCAGTGGAAAAAAGTAGTTCAGAGAAGACAGGGTCAATGTGACTGTCCAAATTAAGTAAAAGAGATTTGAGCAAAATTCTGAGAACAAAAAAAAAGAAAAAAAACCCCGAATCCCACAACCCCCCCCCCCCCCCCCCCAAGAAAATGAAATATACCATGAGAATATTTGAATTCAGAACCATTTGGGGACTGTGTCTGCACATAAGCCAAACAATGTAGGAAGAAGTCAATTTGGCTGAGATGAATTATTTAACTGCCAGGAATCAACACTAGTAAGCCAGATATAAAAATTGGAGAATGACTAGGGATTCAGCTGATAATAAGCAATTTTGCTTCAGTAATGTGTAACCTGGTAACCTATTTGCTTTAGAAGTCAAATCAAACTGGGAAATTGAGAATTGAAAAACCTGTTGATTGTCAAACACCGCATGTAATTGAAAATGTAAAAATTACTTTATAATTTTAGATATTTGCACATCATTCACTGTCACTGAAAAATTGTCCTTCTCATAGACAGCTAGTGTACTGAAACCAGAATGTTTTTTTATCATGACAGAAAGCACAATGTCCATTTCTACAGATTACTGTCATGTAGTGAGGTGGTATCAATGTGGTATCATAAAAGTCATGATTATTTAATTGTCCTTCACCATTCCATCTCACAATTTAAAAATGGCTTTCAGCTGTGTGTACTGCACCATAAAGCTGAGGCTCAGGTCAGTTTTTTAGCTATTTGGTACATTGCAAAAAAATATGAAAATAAGGCACTTCAAAATGGTAAGTAACGAAGAGTTTTGTGATTTTTCTGTCCTCTCCTTTAAACTTTTGGAATGATCAAAACTGCAATTTTTAATTAATATTCAGTGTGGCAAAGTAAGGAAATCAGATGCCTGGCAGTCACTTACTACAAAGCACCTCAGTTATTCTTCATGGAACTATCTGAGGCATTAGCTCCCTCTAAGAAGTGAAATTTGAAGTACTAAACTTCTCCTAGAATTTACATAATGACAAATATGTGGGATAATTGAGATTACACTTTACAGTTTGTTGGCATCCAATCTTACTATCAACTGCTATTGGGTCTCTTACTTTAAGCAGTATTTCTTACACTGTTATTTCTGCAAATTGAAGCTGAGGGTAGGAATAACCAGTGAAGTAACCCAAAATAGGGAATCTCAAGACAAAAGACTGAAGATAAAGACCTCAGCGTAACAGTGTGCAAATAAAGGACTATTCTGGGAAGAGATTATCTTGCCTAAGGATTAAATTTCCTTGGGTTGGAAGTGCAGTAAAGTTTCTCGATTAGAGGCAGATTTACCTCAGTTCAGTAGTCTTCATTATCCAACCAGAACTGTTTCTTTAAATTAGCTGGGATTTCTCCATACTATCCTCTTTACATGCTTATGTCCTTACTTTTCAAATCATAATTCTCACTTTCCAAATACATACTCTTATTTAATTAGCAATTTTGCATCCACTTCTAAAATGTCAATCTGAAGTTACATAAAAGGTAATTCTCTGTATTTAGTATTTAACTGTTTCATAAAAAAAAAAAATCAATATTCATTGTGAATGTTGTTCTTGCATTAATGACAGTGTGAGTATCATGTGGTTTTGCCCTTTGTAAATTAGCCTTTTATTCAAAATGCATATTTTCTGTTCACTTATTCTTCAATCTCAAACATAGTGGGATACAAAAGTCAAGTCTACATTATATAAAATCAAGATTATATTTCTTTGGATAAACTTTCTAAAATGAAGATTATTCAGTTTAAGAACTTCTTGTTGTCCTTTACTGTGTTTTGATAATTAACAGTTGACAGGAAAATCATGCAAAATCTGAACTCTCTGCAAATATTGACTGTTGAAAGAGCTGGTACAGTTTTCTTGGAGCTCAAGTATTCTCTGCTTGAAAGTCTGCCAGAATGTGAAATAATTAAGTAGAAATTTAGTGCCTTCACTAAAAGATAAACTATAATCAAATAAAGAATGGTTAGTAGATGCTGAAAATACTGATACATGTTTACATCTAAACTTGATAATTCTTTCCCTGATATTTGAAAATTATGAAATCTGTAGAAAACTGTCAATTTATGGGCATTGTGGTCATCTTTCAGTAACACTTACCCAATGGATTTTGTTTGTTTGTTTGTTTGTTTTGTTGGGTTTTGGGTATTTTTTTTCTGTTACTGGGTTGTATGACCTATTTTTCTGATCCAGTGTGCCTTTTCTTACTTTCTGACTTGACACCTGAGTTCTGGAGTTCAATTAAGACACTTTCATTATCTAAAGAATCTGGTGCTTCCACATTTATCTTTAAAACTTCTATATTGGTTGGTAGTTCTGTTGCTCATTTTGTAACATCATGGCATCTTCAGGAGTATGGCAGAACATAGGAAGGAAGATCTCCAAACTAGAAAATCAAAGGATAAGTATCCAAATGTCTGAAATAGAATTTGACTCTCTAAGTTATTTGACATATCAAAACCAACATAAACTTCTAAAAAACCACTAACATCCTCAATTACTACCCACAGAATCACAGAATGGTTGAAAGGACAGCCAGACTGGACATCTGGAGGTTCTTGGAGGTCATCTCTTCTCCTGGGACAAGGAATCCTTTTCTAACCCTTTCAATTAGTTCCCTAAATGTACAGTACCTCCCCATTTGATCTGAAATTTCTGTGACATCTGGTTTTATGAATAGACTGAATGCTTCATTCTTGTAGATACATGCTTATAACTGCCTATGCTTCAGTGGGATCCAAAGACTAAAAACAGTGGTGAAGATCATAGAATCATATAATCACAGAATGGTTAGGGTTGGAAGGGATGTCAAGGTTATCTAGTTCTAACCCCCTGCCATGGACATCAACTAGATCAGGTTGCCCAAAGCCTCATCCAACCTGGCCTTAAACACTTCCAGGTATAGGGCTTCCACAAACTGTGCCAGTGCCTCACCACCTTCATAGTAAAGAATTTCTTCTTAACATCTAATCTAAACCTACCCTCTTTTAGCTTGAAGCCATTACCCCTTGTCCTGTAACTGCACTTCCTGATGAGCAGTCCCTCTCCTGCTTTCCTGCAGGAACCCTTAAGTGTTGGTAGGGTGTAATTAGGTCTCCCTGGAGCCTTCTCTTCTCCAGGCTTAACAAGCCCAACTGTCTCAGCCTGTCCCCATAGGAAAGGCGTTCCAGCCTCCGCTCATATTCATGGCCCTCCTCTCAGAGCATATTTTACATGATCAGGCTCCTTGGAACAACATTTGTTATTCTAAAGTGAATGACACCATTTGTATAATATTCTGGAAATAGAATTCGAACATTTAAGATACATATATGTGGTGTACTGCCACATAATAAAAATTTATTGTAGTTAAAATATTCAAATTAACAGCAACAAAATAAAAAATTACTGGTAATCTCATGTTTTTATTTCCTTGGCAAGGCTTTATGTTGGAAAGATCACTTCTCCCTATTTCTGTGCTCTATCCCAATTTGAGATTTTCTCAAAGTTGAAAGCCCTAGCTGGGTTGCATACATTTTCCCAGTTGAATGACAGGAGGTGGAGCACAGTGAATGACGCTCTTCCATTTCATTGTCAATACGTCTGTTTGTGTCAGAATGATTTGAAAATGAAATAATTTCAAAAGATGACGATTTCCACCTTTATTGAGGGAGAAAAAATATAAAACTTCTCTAATTATCTAATTCTATATTCTGAAAACATGCTCCATTAAAAAAAAACCAAAACCAAAAAGAAAACCAAAAAGCCAACAAAAACCAAACAGGGACAATCTTTTCTTCTTATTGTTTTTAATTAAGACTTCTAGTTTTGTAATTGAACAAACAAAATAGACTATAATTGTGTCTAGATGGAAGCTAAAATGCTATACCAGGAAATGGCCACTCTCAGGCTGGCTAATTCACATACTCCTTCCCAGAACACCGATTACTGGACATTACTGAGACAGCTTTTTGAGTTATATACTCTTTTCATCTGACCAGCTTAGCAATTCTTGCATTCCTATTCATTTTCTCCTGGGAATACGATGTTTTGCACATACCTAGAATGCAATGCAACCTTCAGACTATTTGTTGAAGGAAATGTCACTTATTGCAGATGTCTTTAAGCTGATGATAAAATATTTTAAGCTGGTGATACTTTGCACATATAGCTTTTGCTAGCAGATTAGAAATTAACAGAGAGAAGCCAGTTTGTGAACCTCACCCTCATGCAAGTGAGCTATTACTCGCATGAATGATCACTGAGTTTTCACCCTCGCTGCATCAGAGAATTGCTTGTGAAAACTCATTATTTTGTAATCAGAAGAGAGGGACACAGGGTAAACTTATCCTATAAGAATACCCTCAGTGTGAGGTTTGTCGTATGCCAATAGATGGAAATACTCTACTCATATAGCCTTACCTCAGTGCAGGTTTATTTTCATATGGCATTCAGCCACAATGAACATTGTTTGCTCGACATAGTTGAGGTATTAAGGATCACATTCTAATTCCAGCTGACTATTTCTGTGAATCTCTAAACATATGGCTTTGTGGTTGTGTTGGAAATTTTCAAGAAACGTGGAGGTGTATGTTTGAAGTTGGGCACAGACCCATAACACGGTACCCATAGTACAGTAAAAGGTTTCTATTATTTTTTTCCCTTCCCATAACGGAACATGTAGATAAGCCATTTTATCTTTTACAGTGGTTAACTGATCACAAAATGTATTTCAGAATAATAATCTCAGCCAGATATCTGTTAACTCCTTCTTACATTAGATACTCTTTTAATGCCATTTGCAAGGATATTTGCGGAACATGAAGCGACACACATATTTTAGTTTTCTGGGGAAAATACAGCATATTGCAACACTTTTTTTTTTTTTTTTTTTCTTCTCTAAATACTCCTCAGGCAGTGTGATGTTACATGGCTCTGAAAGAGACATTTTGTGATGGGGTGGAGGTCAAAAGAAAAATGCAAGTGAGCTGGGGGAAATAAAGAGGGAGAGGTTATTTATGGATAAGCCTAGGGAGCAGGGCCTGCTATGCATAAAAGATCTATGGGAAATCAAGTTCCGATTGTAGGGTATCTGTGCTAGGAGTAGTTCCCATCCTTCCTTTACTTCTGGCAGCACAAATTCAAGAGTTTTGCTGCTAATGGCTTCTCTGGCGTTTAACTTAAGTGACTATCCCTAGGCTCACTCCTTCTTCTAGCTGACAGCCTCTCAACCTGCTTAATACCAACCATGCTGCGTTCATGAGGAGACACTCCTGGGGCCTTGTAACCTGCTCTGTAAGCTCTGTTCCTATTCCTGCTGTTCTCGGGGCCTCAGTGTTTCCCTCTGTGTTCCTACATTTCCCTCCAAGCAATGCAGCAGAAAGAGCTTTTTGAGTAATTCCATTAAAGCTACTGAAATAACATAGAGAAATGCAAATAAATGTAGGCGAATCACAGTTAAGAGTGGTTTTCTTTTCCTTCCTTAAAGGGAGTATGCTACTTTTATTAGTAGATTCACCATATTATTTCTAGAAAAAAATGATGATATGCCATTAGAAAAAGAATAGTTTTACCTAGATGCACAGTAAAGAACAAGCATTTATTAATAAGCAGCCACCTGTTAGGTGCTGTAAATCAGCAGTTAGTCCAGTCTCAGAGGAGGCTATCTTACAGTCACATAACAACTATGTTACTCTCTGCTTTGTCCTGAAAAGAGTTTACTACCCTTCATGTTCCTTCATTAAAACAGCTCTTCCCCTCCCACCCCACCCCCATATGCTAAACAGCTCTTCTTTTCCCCCTGGTATGCTAAAAAAAGGATCTTTTACTTCATGAATCATTCACAATACAGAGTAATAATTCATGTAAATCAGCTCATAATCTTCTGTGCATACAATAATTCGGGGAGGTATATTTGATTTTTCCTGGGTCTTCTTCAGTTTTGCTTTAACAGAGAGTTCAACCTACAGCACTTCCTGCTCATTTGGACCTTCTCAGTGTTGATTTTTAACATTCAAACAGTTTTCCCCTAAGCTTTCCCCTTACCCGGCACCTTAGGAATGCCCAGCCTTTCAGTTCTAAGCTCACTTAACATGCTGATTATAGGTGTTGTCTCAAATTTCTTTTTGTCACATTGATGTGGATTACTTCCAAACCAGTTTCTGTCATGTTCATGCACTGAAGCTGCTGTCTGAAATGCCTCTGACAGCGCCTTGTAAGCCATGCTCCTTCTTTCCCCTTGTCCTCCCTGCTGTTTTTCAACATTCTTGCTTAGCTTTTCCTTAAAATGGATGTCCTTTTGTTATTTTTATCTCATTTTTCTTTTAGCTAACTGTCTCCAAGCATTTCTTGATTGTTTGTTTCTCTAAACTACTTTCTTCATTATGCATTACATTATCCAAGTATCCTACATATTTCCAGCTTTTCTTTATCTACCCCCTTTTTTGGGCAGGTGGTAGGGGGGTGGAGCGAGGGGCTGGGGACAGCATGTCTCAGCTAATGATAATGTTAAGAAAAGACCTCCCATTTTCACACCAATAAGTTGGTTCATATTTTAGGCTTCTTGTGTCTCATCTGTTGTTCAAGACTGCATGGATTTAATCATATGGATTTAATTTGTAAATCTGTGTTCTTACACTTTAGCTGTTTCCTGTTCTTATTGACGTCAACACTATCACTCTGCAGCTGGTACCTACAACAGAAGGACCTTTCGGTCTCCTGTCTCTTTCCTAACCGTGATCCATGCTTGTAAGTTTTGCAAGCTGAAATATCTTAATTTAAAAATGTAGGGAAAAAAAAAAAAAAACATACCTCACAAAACTATAGAGTCCAGACCTCCATAAAGACAAAGCTAAAAATAATTTTGCCCAAGTAATATATTTTATTCAAGAAGTGACTATGACTATATTTTTTTAAGAAAAGTTATGTTGTGTGTTGGTTGGGAGTGCTTGTCAGAATAGGTCTAGAGCTATAAGTTTACTAGCAAATTCAGTACCGTCATGTATTTTGTGCTCATATCTCTAATTCTGATACTTTGCTTTATGTTCACCCAGTCCAAAAAATTCTCATCACTCATGTAGATCTCTGCTATGGGTCTCTGCAAACTTATAATTTTCTATGGTGGATCTTTTTTCAATTCTGTTTGTTTGAAATTTGCTTCTCTTGAACCAAATTCAGTAATGCCACAGAAAGCATTTACTTAGTGGACCGGTGTCACTGAAAGCTGTGATTCATAACATAATCCACTCAAACCAGCAACCTCATGCAGCATTCCTACACCTTCACCCTGCCTCACCCCCCATGCTTTGTGTGATCTCTGTACCTCTGAAGATTTGTTTTCTTTGCCAGCTGCCATGTATAAATTAGTCTGAGATGAAATACAAATTCAACATCACACCAAGACAAAATAAAAACACAGAAGTATCACAAATTTAAAAAAAAAAAAAAAGATTAATGGGACAAATGCTGTGAAGGATATCTAGATGGCTTTACTGGTTCATCAACCAACTTTGAGTTCAGAGGTCACTGGTTCTGTGGCCATTGTCACAGGGATATTTGTCATCAAAGAAATTCTGTAGTAAGATCACCTTAGTGTATGTATTGGTGAGCAATTTGAGGAGGAACATTCAATCTGTTCAGTAAGTGGTGCATTCTTCTTTCAAAGTTAAATTTGCTGAGAGTTGTCTTAAAAAATTCTGGATGTTCTTCACAATTTGATCTTGGGGATTATTTTTCTTTTCTTCTATTATTCTTTGGTGTTTCTTCTATATATGAATTAACACTAAACTGAAATAAAAGTCAAGATTGACAGTAATTATTGTACACCAGATTTATTACATGTTGAAAACAAAACCTGGCATAAAGCTGCACTCTATTGTTTTATTTCTTAGCCAGTTTCTACCAGGAGTCATACTAAACATTCCCTCCAGCACAAAAGCCCAACCAGTCAATGAACCAACTAACCAACCAACCAACCAAACAAACAAACAACTTCCCCACCATTTTTACTTCTTTTGATTTGTGAAAACAGAAGGCATATATTATGTAATAAACTCAGTGAAAAATGTGTAGTGAAAATTAAATTTCACTCTACTACATTGTCTAACATTAAAAAAAAAACAACTGACAAACAGGTTCAGAGAAGCTTTCTCAAACTGGGGAAGCATCTAAACTCAGCTGATACTTCTGTACCTGCAATTCTATTTACAGACCAGAAGTCTGATCTATGAACTAGGTATTTACATTGCTTTATAGGAGTACTTTTGAGATAAGGTAACCCAATACCTAATGCTTTGAACTGGGACACAAGAGCTATGGTTACACCAATAAATTAACTGGCTCAGGCACTTCAGAACTATCCTGTGATCATTGGTTCTGCTTAAAAGTATGCCATGCTCCGTGGCTCACTTTCTGCTGCGCACCAACAAGCACTGGTAATGCTTGAGCACTTTCCAGGGAATATCATGGTCCATGGATCTTTCCCAAGAGGTCATATAGACTGGCTGATAAGACAACTTAGCTGTGAATATGCGTTCTGTTCCATGCCACTCGCATCTAGAGACAGGTAATGGACCTTGGACATTTGATTAGCTAATATATTCACAACTAAATTTCTGACTTTGATATTCTAGCTTGGCCTCTTAGGCGACTTTGCACAGAACAGTTCCCTTGTTAAATGTTCTTTTGTTTCCCTAAGACGGGCAAGTAATGCTGGCACATTGGTGTCTGATTTTAATCACAGAGAAAATAATTAATTCATAATTTATGAGTAGGACATTTTTTTGGTTCGTAACACCAAAGGAAAATTTGTCTTCTCTATTTACTTTCACTTTAAAATTGTATTTCTAAATTGTATTTAGAACTAAATCCTCTCCAAGTATAATTTTATTTGTTTTAATGGGTGAGACATGACAGCTGTGGGTCGAGAGGAGTATTTAGTAAATAAAAGTGAAGGCAGGAGATCAGCTTCTGGTTTCCATTATCCATTTTTGGGGTTTGAAGTTTTTGTTGTCAATATTTCCATGACTAAAGAAAAGCATTTCATAATAGTGAAAAAATTTGTGAACATGTTTCCACTGTGATTTACATGTTAAAATTTTACAACTTCATCTGCTGATGGTATTTGTGAGAAGAGCCTTTGTCCCAAATAAATGGCAAAATGCTTTGCTTCTGGAGTGAGATCATCTCCTTAAGATCTACACAGTCATTGGGAATTCAAAGGAGTCACAGATGTAGTGTTTAGGTGATGTAAAAGTTCCCTAATTAGAGAACCAAAAGTTAGATACATGCACCCAACAGCCTTCCCTTTGCTCTTTTCTGGAGAAGACATATAAAAGAAAATGCCTAATCTCTACTAACTCATGTGAATCCGTCCATGGAAAAAATGCAAACCCATGCTAAGCCTCATCGGATGACTGAGACACCAGACTACAGAGGGAAGACTAATATCTTCTTAATCAGTGCAAAGAATTGCATGAAAAACAATGTGGTATGTACAAATACCCTTCACTGAAAAGGTTCATTAAACTTGATATACACAAAAGCTGATGTATTCTATACTCATTCTTTAAATAAATATAAGTAATTGCAACCTAATTTTCTGTCTGAATTTCATGCTATTAACTATTTATACCACAGGAATAATGTGGGTAAAACATAAGAATTTCTTAAATGGAAAACTTGAGAGACCAGTATGTTTATAACTGACTTTCCCAAAGGAAGAACACTTCAGGAACATGGTCCATTATGCATACATTTGTGCCTCTTTACAGAAAGTTTTTACTGTAAAGTCTATCTGTCAGTTGACTATTGTAACACCAATTGTAATGTCAACTAAATTTGACAGAGGACTAGAGATCTCAAAATCATTAAATTTACAGCCAAAAGGAAGAGACAGACAGGAGAAAAACTACATTGGGGCTGGAGCAATGATGGAAGAATTCAGGATTTAAGAAAAAAAAAACCACAAACAAAAAATCTCGGATTTTATCGGGACTGCTAGAATAGCAGATAACAACCAGAATTCTGCAGCTTTCCAACTAGTAGTATGGGCTTTCCAACAGTTTGGGTCACCTGTGCTGGCTGTGGCCCCTCTGAGTTTCCCGGGTTTCCCCCAACTTCTCATTGGCAGGGCAATATGAGAAGCTGAAAACTCCTTGACTGCTTGGCAACAAATAAAACCATCAGTGTGTTATCAATGTTATTCTCATCCTAAACCCAAAACACAGTACTATACCAGCTACAAGGCAGAAAATTAACTTTAACCTTGCTGAGATAAGGATGACAGTCTATTTTGTTATTAATACATCATTTTGTTAGTAATACATCACTTAATTTTTTTCCTGCTGCAAGACTTTTGGTCCTTCTAAATTGTGGAGGCAGAAAACTGTTTTTTCTTTTCTTTCCAGTAACCTGTGTCTGCATGCACATAAACAATTATGCTTGTACATAAACATATATAACTGTACATGAATATCAGATATGCTTTCCTCCTCTCTTCTTCCTTCAATTCCCAAGCCTTACTCTTGTCTTAAGGTAAGCCAGGTCATTCAATATTTGCTTTCAAAGCAGTTATGATTTTTAGACTTATGGTTGTTTTTGTTTGCCTCCTCTGGCCAAGATTTTGCTTGAAAAGCAGGGCCAATACTCTGTTTAGCATTCCAGCAGGAGTCTTGCCAGCTCTGAACAGGGAGGAAGGACTGCTCCATACTTTTACTTGCTCCTCATATTCAGATACAATGTCTACATTTTTTCAGCTGACTGATACTTTTGGCACATGCTCAGACTAGCATCCCCTATAGCCTCCTAATTTTTTTTTTCTTCTTTTCAGGTTATCTTTTTTCTAATGTAATTTCCTCAAGTTTGTTTTAGTCTGTATCAGTGTAGCTGAATATTGCTGCTGTATTTGCTGTTTATTGCACCTGTCTATATAGTTCCTCACTAATTCCTTCTTTTTTTTTTCTTTCCTCTATATATCATTAACATTTTAAATCCTAATCTTGCCTTCGAAAGCACTCTCATATTTCTGTTACCTGAAAATATAATCAGCAAATAAGAAAGCCAGTGATCAGCAAGACAAAACCTGCACAACCTCACTCAGTATTATCTGGTGTTTTAAAGTTAATAGATAGGTGCTCTTTGAGCAGGCTAACCTAAAAATTTGGTACAAATTTTAATTTAATTTCATACATTTCACAGGTCACTGCTTTGCCAATGAGATAACAACATGGAGAGTAGAAAATCAAAGTGTCGACTGCTTCTCTCTTCTAGTTCCTGGCAGCTCTTCAAGTTCTTCCAGTGCCCTATGCCAGTGGTCCCACAAAGTTGGAGAGGTCTCCCTTGTCTCAGGGGTCTCTAATCTCCTTTTCCTGTATCCTAGGTCATGATCCTACCTCCCAGCTACTCATATTAACTGTCCTATCTGCCAGCTCATTGTTGACATTTTCTTATTAAACACCTCAGCCTGTTAAGAGACATGTCTTGACCACTGCCAGAATTTGGGGGTTCTAGGAGCAGGAATCACCCAAACTAATGAATGGGACAGCAGTAAATTGTACGTGGCAAGGCTGAAAGTGATTAATTCTTCGTCTTTCACTTTAGAAAAAGACTGAAAGAGCTTAAAAATCTGTTTCTCAGACTAAATAACACATTCATACAGCCCAAGTGGTGTAAGCAAGTTGTCAAGAATACTAGGAACCATTTAGAAAGCATTTTTAAATAGCAGTGGATGCAGTGATGTTTGCCGGAGTGTGCCTGCATCCTGAAACACTTAATCAGAGAACTCCCCTGTTTCTATAAATAGATTTGATTTAATAGTTGATAGTTAATTTGAATATCAAATTTGAAGCCCAGTGATGGCATGTGGCTGTTGACATTTACTATTTAATAACTGTTAATGGAAAGTGGGAAAAAGATGGGATTTAAACCACTAAGGGTTGGAAACTAAGGATTCAAAGTGTGGAAAAGAGCAGAGGAAATTAGAAGAAGAGGGTAGAGGAAAAAAAAAACGGCAAAGAATGAAAATAGAAGTGGGCAGAGGAGGGGCAGATTTTTTCAGACAGTAACACATGTGACAAGAAAACATTTGGACAACTAAATAAAAGCCTGTCTGGGAGTTCTATGCCAACTTTCTACTGACGTCAGTGGGCATTGTGTCCCCTGCACTGCAGACAGCATATAGTCCTGAATTTATACCTCCTGCTACAAATAATCAGATTTTGATATAGCAAATAAGCTATATTTATAAATATAGATTTATATGTATAAATCCAATAAGCATGTGAAACATGTAAGCCAGTAAGGTAACAGAATAAGTGAAACTGACTTTTAAGTTAAGATGTTTAAAAACAAATGGACATTCTCCGTACCTGCTGCTCATAGAGACTGTGGGGTCAACCCGCGTCGTGTTGTCAGGCTGCGTTTAGCAGCCATGGGGACCTGAACGGGTTTTTTTGGCTGAAGGTGAAATTCCCGCACGGATACATGACTCCAGAAGGGGGAGCTTCAGCAAGCACAATCTCAGTAAAGTCAATTTGCAATGTAATATTTAAATAGTTGCTCTCTTACAAGCAGATTTCACACTTTTGGTCAATGTAGAGGCAGAATTTGATCTTAGGTAATGCCCCAACTCTTTTCTGTCACTGAAAACTATCATTTATGTTTGTTTTTTTTTTTTTTAAATAACACCTGATGAAAACTGAATATAATCTTAAATCTTCTTGAAAACAAATATATTTAAACTTAGACACATGTTTAAGTAAATTAGGCATAAAACTGTAACTTTTTAAATTGCTCTAATAGCTTTCCATCTGTGTGCCTGAAAATAAAGAACAAACTGGCTGCTTTCCATTCATGCTAGGTAGGGAAAAAAATACATGCCTTTTCATTTATTGATAGCTTAAATAATGAATAGGGACTGCAAGTTTAGATATTTCTAGGGCATTCTATTAATTTGAATTTCTTGGGAGGACAATATAAGTGCACAGTTGTTCCAAACAAACTAACCTGCAGGTATATTTATGTGCTTTTATGTGCACAAGTGCATTAAATCTGAAAGAAAACAGAAAGGAGCTTGAAAACAGAAGTGGGCAAAGATACACTTATAATTAAGCCCTTGGTGAAATCCAGTAATAGGTTTTCAGGGGCAAAGTGCTGATTAAAAATACAGGAGTTAAGAAAACAAATAGTGAATCACTTGTGCCAAGATCAAAACATTTTGAGTTCCTGCATCTCTGCCTTAGGGTAAAGATTGTCCTATAGCTTTCAGAGTAAGGAGACAACTGAAACATACAGATGTAGTTTCACTCTTAGATGTTTTGCACAAATCCTCTATCTTCCTTGGAGGGCTTGAAAACCTGGCAATTGTTACCTGCAGAACAACACTATCTCTCAAGTGATGACAGCAATGCAATATGTTCTGGATGTGTCCCCCTCTGATAAATATTGGAATAATTTAAATTTTTATTACCTAAGTCAAGAGAATTTTGAAAAATATATCCTAAAAACATTTAGAAGAGAAAAAAATCCAGACATTGATTTATCCCAATTTTTATCCTTCCTGACCACTAGCTCATTACAGTTTACTAGCTAGTATTTCAGCTATCAGATATAGTTGAGCATTTTCAAAAATTGACCAGTAAGGTTTATATCCCCTACCCCCCGACCCCCCAGGTAAATAGGAGCAAAGAATATAAAAACTGTCTACAAAGTTTATTTAGAAGAAACTTATAGTATCAAACTGTGGCCTAGTTCAAGGTTTTCAGTTTATTAAAATTGTGATGGACTCTAATACTCAGAAAGTATTAGAGTCTTGGGCAAATAAAGTCTTCCCAACTTGGGCATTCATACAATTTACTATATATGCAATGGTTTAATTTACAACTCTTTCAAGTACTTCCATTTTTACAGGTATTGAAAATTAGCAATATGTCAGAGTAACACTTTCCAAGGTATTCAAATCATATCAGATCAGTTTTGGATATAGTATGAAAAATTATAAAATTACTGACTAACTAAAGGAGAACTAAACCAAGAAATCAGGCTTAAAGGACTTAAGTCTTTTAAAAATTACATAGGGTACAGTCACTTTCTCTGGAATAGATATTTCTAGTCAAAGGTAAACATAAAATTGTTCTCTTTTTAGGTCCCTATCTTCATTTTACCTATTCATTATGTGTCCAACATAAAGCTCATTAAAGTTGGTGTTATTTCTTATGTTGGTTTGAATGAACTTTAGAGCACAGCTTCCCTTACACATCCAATGTATAACTACATCTGAATTTTATTTGCTGTTATGGTATAAAACATATCCTTAACTTTCTGCTACAGTTTCCAGATTCTTGATACTTTTTGCAAAACAAATTTAAGCTTCTGGGCAATAAACTTTTTTTCTTAGTTATTTTTTCGTGGACTACTTTGATATATTCTTTGTCCCTTAGGGTTCACAGTTTCACATTTTATATTCACCTGCATATTAAAAGGCCATTAATATTATCTATTTGCTCCAAGTGAAACCAGTATCTTATGTTTGGTTTTTGAAAAGGCATCTATTCAATGCCTCAGAGAATGCAGAAGCTGTAACTCCCTGCTAGTTTGTTCTCTTTGTGCAACATGGGCACTGCTGAAACATGCCGACATTCCATACCTCTTGCTGTAAGTCCATAAAGTCACTAAACAGATACTTTACAGGTTTTAGGAAAAAAAAAAAAGTAGTAAATTTTAATAATAGAGATCAGGAATTGAATGAGTAATCAAAAAATCAATGTAAGAAGTATGGCTCGGGCACGTGTCACAACTTCAAAGTTCTTCAGATTCTGCATAGTATATCCTTAGGTTTCATTCAGTAACTCTACCAGTGCTTAAAGCAATGTAACCATACAAGAACTTTCTCAATGATCCCCTACAAAATCCGTACATTATGACAGATTAATGCTAATTTTTAAAAATGTGATAATTATGAAGCATTTTGTGTGTCTGAACTAGTTCATAGAAATGTAAAATGAAAAATTCGTGGAGATTTAAAAGGAAAAAAAAGTATCACATTGATTTAAGCAGTTAAAATCCACAAAGTTCAGTGTGATTCAGAATCCAAAGTTACACACAAGTGTTTGTGGTTGTCCTAGTATTAAGATTATTACAAAATGTAGTTACAGATATTGGCAATGTCAAGCAAATCTGCATATTTTTAGGATTTTTAATGAATTAATTTGGAGAACCATCTATGAAAATAGTGAAAAGTATGAACATCCCCTTCAATGACACTGTATTTTTCAGTCACTGATATATTTCAGCAACCATTGCAAGTTATCAAACTAAATACAAAGTAAAATAGAAAGGATGACATTTTGAAGGAGGAAGGCAGTGTTGCTTATTACACTTTATTTATTTACTTATCAGAATAAAATTTGACTGCCCGTTAGGTCAAAAAAGTACAAAATTATTCTATAAACATATCAGAAATGTGTGATAAAGAGATTTTGTAATTTGCATTCAATAACAGGTTTTAGGTAACTTTTGTAATAACTACTGATGAAAAACAATGAAATAAAGAAAAGACCTATTTTGAATCTAAACATTTTTTTCACATTACTTTTTACCTTCTTCATTTTTTTAGGTATTTCTGAAACATTCGTGGAACACAGCTTTTCCCAGAATCCATATTCCTGGAAAATTAATACAAATTACAAACTTATTGCCCCTTTCTGTCTTTGTCCACACTCTGGCCTGTCAAACACTCATAACTTATAGTGATAAAACTCTGTTCAGCACATGAGCAACTTAAACTGTGGTAAATTTGCTTTGTCAGCTGGTCTGAAGTCAGAGATCTAGGAATAATCCTGTGTCCACTTTTTGCCTTTGGCCATATGACATTGCCAGAAGGAAACAAGATTTTTAATGTAGACAGTTGTCCCACCTGTACTACTAGCTTTGGCCTGCACTAAGGTATAGCTTGTGCTCAAAGGCCGAATAAATTGAGCATACAACCAAAAAGCATGGACATGATGCCAGTTTTGTCCAAGGAAAAGGTCTGATCCCCACTTCAAATGCAGGGGCATCTGATGAAAGAGTAAAAAGGGTGGCCTGGATGATTTAAGGATTTTGATGGTGACCAACAGGCAAGGAATGAATGTCTGCATCTGAGATCCTACACCACATAATTCATCTGAAATACTTATAAAAAAATAACCTTAGTATCCTGAAAAGTATAGCAGTCACGAATCATGAGTGTTTAGACAATGACTCCACAAAAGATTGCAAAAAATCTGCTCAGTACCTGCAGAGCAACTCACCAGTACAAATTTGCTAATGAACAGCTCCCCATATTTCTTATCTAGTCCTTTGTGTTGTCTACTCAAGATAATTTAGGTAACCCCCACTCAAAGCTTCCTGAACAACCTGTTTTACAGAAAATATGTTGAAATAAAAGCAACTGAAAATTTTCAAAATATGACATCATTTTCCCTTCTACCATATCCTGTATCTCAAAACCTTGCATCAATTGCCTTAAATTGAACAAAAATATCTCTGATTCCTGAAAAGTGCTCATAAAGTCTTTGAAATGGAAATTATGTTTTCTGGAAGAACAGTTTAAGTTAAAAGGAACAAAACTGGGTAATATATAACAGAAAGCAGAAAGCTGGATTAAGGTGGACTACCTAGGGTCTGAAGACAGTGGAAAATTGACATAAAATGGCCTATCATATGAAAATGTCAGCCTTTTACAGCCACTTTGCACTTCTCTCTGCAATGTTGCATATAACTGATTTAGTACAGGACAACAGTGAGTTGAGCCTGAAAAGTGGTTGGACATGATTCATAATTCCTAATTCCCATTTTTTTAAAAATAAGCCTAAATATTTAAAAGTCTTTTTGTGAAGGATTTCACTTTCAGCAGTTTAGAAATATTTCAGTACAGACAACATGCAGTTTAATATTTTTGGAGAATAAATGTTTATATCTTTGTTTTGAGAAAACTTTTTAAGCTTATATGATGTAAAAACCACACATTGCAAATAAAGGTTGACTTGTATAAAAATGAAGCTTTCAATGAATCTGACACATTCAAATAATATAAAAGTATGGAAGAAGGGAAGGGAAGGGAAGGGAAGGGAAGGGAAGGGAAGGGAAGGGAAGGGAAGGGAAGGGAAGGGAAGGGAAGGGAAGGGAAAGGAGGGGTCTTGTTATAACATAACTACTGGAGGTAGAACAGTTATAGAAATATTACTCAATCCCATGAGAGCCAATGTGGTGGCTCAGTTTACTGTTTCCACAGCTGCAGGGCATTAAATGCTGACAGCACCCAATTTTGTGATCACCACACTGTATTTTACCATACACCAAGTCAACTGTTAGATCTACCACTGGCAAAGAACGTCTCTTAGCTCTAGGCTGTTGGACCCTTATGAGTACACATCCTCTTGCTTTCCTATCTGCTCATCAACTGTAAGTGACTCTTATTGACTTTTACAAATATATTTTAGACTTCTCTCTCTCACAGACACATAAACATACAGACAGACACACAAGGTAATTTCCTGCTTGGAAGTCTCACTAAGCTTTCTTTTTATAGTTTTTTTTCTAAAGGTTCTTTCCTCTTTTCCTCTGAAACCTTTCGAATCTGATCAGCAGCAAGGGTAAAAGAAAATGCTTAGGCAGAAATGCTGTGCTCTAAATAGATATTAATGAATAATAGAGAAAGTAATTGATGCACATTCTTAACCATTCTGTCTGACTGAGAAATTGCTGAAGAGTTACTTTGAGTTTTAGGTGTCTTTTTCCTTTATTATAAACTGCCAGAAGGGTCCAAAGCCACCCTTTCAGTTATTAGCAACAATTCAGGTTGCTCATTTGACACCCAATTACTTTGGCACTCAGGAAACCCTATTCATTGTGGGCAGTTCAGTGTGAAAAACTGACAAGGAATGTAGAGAAAAGTTGGGATAGTCGTTACCCAGCTGTGTTCAAGACTTTGTATCACCATGTGAAAATGCTTCCAGCACTGGGGTCAGAACAGCATGTCCCCAGCTTGCTTGCTTTCTCTGTTCCTGAACTGTATTGATGATGGAGCATGTAGTTGATTGCACACAGCTCACTTTGTTCAGTTAAATCATTTCCCAATACTTATGACTGTTCCCTTAAAGAATGTCCGGGAAACAGCACAGATAATAGTGGGGCACTTTTGTGGCTTACTGCTAGTGTGCCACCAGATCAGTGGAAATACAGAGTAAATTGCCCATATTGAAACATCATACAAGATTCACTAGGTACACAATTTCATTTACTCTTTGAAAACCTGAGACTTTTGCCACAGATTACCTTTGTTTTCCACTTAATTGTCTATTTCATTATCAACCATGTGTTTTAATCTGTAAAAAATAAGGAGGTGGTCTTTAGAACAGAAATAGAGCAAGAGTTTCCCACAAAGGGAACTTCTGTGACACTCTTTATGTAAGTGTTCTCATTCATGTTTTGTAGTCCTCATGGAAGGTATTTGTCTGAATGAAGAAATATGCTTTAGTATGAGAAAAGAATTGCAATGAGGGGCATCTGTATTTGCCAGTTTAGGGAATCTACATAAAGTTCATAAGTTCTTGGGGGAGTATTCACATCACAAAATCATCAGTGCATATAGAAGCTGCTGCAACTGTCAGCATTGTGACACCTGTATTACAGATCAAGTGTGATAAAGAGCAGGTTATCATATACATCATCCAACTGCATGAACAATATTTGCACTAGGAAAGATGACCATTCTAGAAATATTTGCTGGCATAAAAGAAATTTTCTGGGGGAAAGATGGGTATAGGAGAATGTAGTTGAATGAAAAATGGCAAGTTTTTGTCAGAAATGAAGCGTCATAGGGCCACACTCTGCTAATGAAAAAATACAGTGCAACTGCAAGATAAGCCAAGATAAAACACATCTGAGAGGAAAGGAAAGAAAGGAAAGGAAAGAGAGGAGAAGAAAGAGAGGAGCGAAAAGGAAAGAGGAAAGGAAAGGAAAGAGGAAAGGAAAGGAAAGGAAAGGAAAGGAAAGGAAAGGAAAGGAAAGGAAAGGAAAGGAAAGGAAAGGAAAGGAAAGGAAAGGAAAGGAAAGGAAAGGAAAGGAGAAGGGAGAAGGGAGAAAAGGCATAGAAAAGGAATAGGGAGAAATAGACAAAGATTTTAATTGTATTTGAGGGGGCTGGTGTGACAAGATATAGGTATTTCAGTGGCATGGAATCTTTACAAAAATTCTCTTTTCAGTGCACAGAATGGACTGTTCAGAAAGCTGCTTAAGAAGATTCCACAGGAGGCAGCCCTCGAGGGCAAAGGAGCCCAAGAGGGTTGGATGCTCCTCGAGAAGGAAATCTTGGCAGCACAAGACCAGGCTGTCCCATTCTGTCGGAAGAGGAGTCGGCAAGGAATGAAGCCAGCCTGGCTGAGTAGAGAGATCTGGGAAGATATTCGGTAAAAGAGGGAAAAATATGGGCTTTGGAAAAAGGGGCAGGTGTCTTGGGATGATTATAGGAATGTAGTGAGATCATGTAGGACGGAAGTCCGAAGGGCTAAAGCTGAACTGGAACTCAGACTGGCCAGTTCTGTAAAAGATAATAAAAAGTCCTTCTATAGGTACATAAACAGTAAAAGGAGGGTCTAGGAGAATCTCCAGCTCTTATTGGATGCAGGGGGAACATTAGTGACAAGGGATGAGGACAAGGCTGAGGTACTTAATTCCTTCTTTACCTCAGTCTTTAATAGTAAAGTTGGATATTCCCTGAGTACTCATCCTCAGGAACTGGCTGACAGGGAGGGGAAGAATAACAAAGTTCCCGTGGTTCAGATGGAAATGATTAGTGACCTACTTGGCCAGTTAGACACCTACAAATCAATGGGGCCAGATGGGATTCACCCAAGGGTACTAAGAGAGCTGTCAGATGTGCTAGCAAAACAAACCCCTTTCCATCATCTATCAGCAATCCTGGCAGACTGGGGAAGTTCCAGTCGACTGGAGGCTGGCAGATGTTACACCCATATACAAGAAGAGTCGGAAGGAGGATCCAGGGAACTACAGGCCTGTCAGTCTGACCTCAGTCCCAGGGAAGATCATGGAGAGGGTCATCTTGGGAGCTATCATGCAGCACATGCACGATGGCCAGGGGATCAGGCCTAGTCAACATGGGTTTACAAAAGGTAGATCCTATCAAACTAACCTGATCACCTATGACAAGGTGACCCACTTAATGGATGAGGGGAAGGCTGTGGATGTGGTCTACTTGGACTTCAGTAAAGCCTTTGACACAGCTTCTCACAGCATTCTGACTGAGAAACTGGCTGCCACTGGCCTGGACAGGTGGACCCTCAGCTGGGTTAAAAACTGGCTGGTTGGCCAGGCTCAAAGGGTGATTGTAAACGGAACAAAATCCAGCTGGAGGCCGGTCACGAGTGGCGTCCCCCAGGGCTCAGTCCTGGGTCCAGTTTCGTTCAACATCTTTATCAATGATCTCGACGAAGGGATTGAATGCTCCCTCAGTAAGTTTGCAGATGACACTAAACTAGGAGGAAGTGTTAATCTGCCTGAGGGTAGGGAGGCTCTTCAGAGGGATCTGAACAGGCTGGACCGATGGGCTGAGACCAATGGGATGAAGTTTAACAAGGCCAAGTGTAGAGTGCTGCACATGGGACATAACAACCCCATGCAGCGCTACAGGCTTGGGGGAGCACTGACTGTAGAGCTGTCAGGCAGAGAAGGACCTGGGAGTGTTGGTTGACTGCAGGCTGAATATGAGTCAGCAGTGTGCCCAGGCAGCCAGGAAAACCAATGGCATCCTGGCTTGTATCAAAAATAGTGTGGCCAGTAGGTCTAGGGAGGTGATTGTGCCCCTGTACTCGGCATTGGTGAGGCCACACCTTGAGTACTGTGTCCAGTTCTGGGCTGCTCACCACAAAAAGGACATGGGGGTCCCGGAGCGAGTCCAGAGAAGGGCAACCAGGCTGGTGAAGGGGCTGGAGGGCAAATCCTATGAGGAGCGGCTGAGGGAGCTGGGGCTGTTTAGCTTGGAGAAGAGGAGGTTGAGGGGAGACCTTATCACCACCTACAACTACCTGAAGGGAGGTTATAGAGAGGTAGGTGATGGTCTCTTCAGCCAGGTGACAGGAGATAGGACAAGGGGGAATGGCATGAAGCTGTGCCAGGGCAGGTTTAGATTGGATGTTAGAAAATACTTTTTTACTGAAAGAGTTGTCAGGGCCTGGAACAGGCTGCCCAGGGAGGTGGTTGAGTCACCTTCCCTGGATGTGTTTAAAAGATGGGTAGATGGGGTACTTAGGGATATGGTTTAGCATAGGATGGGAATGGCTGGACTCAATGATCTTAAAGGTCTTTTCCAGCCTTGTGATTCTGTAATGCCTATTGGAGGGGTTGTGGGGGTGGATTTCTGACCTGAATCTCTGGATACTGCGTAACAGACTTGATGGACTGGTGTCCTACATAACAAGTTTTAGGTACTGGTATTCCCAGATTCATTAATCAGGACTTCATAAACTTCATAAGTCAGGGCAACAAGATTTTCCTCAGGCAGTATTTAAGAAATAATGCTTCATAGTGTCCTTTGAATAACTGGAAATGATCCCCTCCATTCCTGAATGAGGAAGATTTAATGGGGAGACCTATGCAACTTTGTAGGAGTCTCTATCAAGTGAGTTGGATTCAGCTGCCCATGGAAGTTTATTTACGCTCATTCAAAGACCATTGCAGCGTTAAGGTCAATTCTCAATAATATTGCCTGGGATATCCCTAGGAAAAGAAGGGGAGAAGGGACCATGTGAGTCAATGGGTATGTCTGCATGCTCACTGAAGGAACAACCATTCATTACTTAGTGCCACCCCCACCACTCTGTTTCCATCATTTACAGAGCTAGATAGCCAGAATTGCCCCCCAGAAGCCTTTGGCCCAAGTCAGGTATTATTCTTCCAGACAATGATTTAACACAGTATGGGATTTAGGGTGCCCACTAACTCCCCCAAGTAGCGAGTTTTGTAGCAGCTACAGCATTTTGGAGGGAAGGAAAATTTAGCATTATGAACACAGGGCACTTCCTGACAGCTAACATCAGTGCTAAAGTGTGTTACTAGTCATGTCTAACTTACACATAAGACCACAGCAACCAAGGACCTTTCTTCAGTTATAAAGGTAATTTCAGGTAATGTCAGGTAATTTCTTCTATTAATGAACTGTAAATTTCTGCCATCTAAAGTTTAACTGATTGTTTGACTCTCCAAGCTGTTCTAGGGTCCAGATGGGTTCCAGCAAGCACAGCTCATCTCTCACATTAGCTACTTTATACCAGAATTATTTTTTTTTTTTGCCAAAAGTTATTGTTCATGTAGTTTGCACTTTTCCTTCCATTGTTTTTAATCTCTTTACACGTGTCACATGTATGCAGCAATACCTGCACTGTGACTATGGATGCAGAAAAATACTTATGATGTTAGCACATTGCTACTTCTGGAAATTTGGCCTCTGTAATTGCCAGTTCTCAATGATACCAAAAATATAATATTGTCATGGTCTGTAAAAATAAACTCACTTTTTCTCTTATAGAATTAAATGATATTATAACTCTGTGCTTATATAAGCACTTTTAAAAAAATAGAATCCTGATTTTTGTATATTTTGAAACTTCTGAAACTTCATGACTGATCTCCATCTGCCGTCCATAGGAAAATAAAACTCACTGAACATTATCATCAGTGTCTATTTTCTTTATACATTTCAGAGACAAATAAATAAAACATGCACAGTAGCTTTACCTTTGTGAAAATAAATTTAAAAATGAAATAAAATTTTTAGCTGACTGATAAATTCTAAAATTCTACAACATTTTTTTCAACTCCATTTCAAAGGTATTTGTCATCCACATTCTTGGGTTCAATAGACATTATTTTGAAAACCATGCATAATTTTTTAATGAATTAGATCCTTTATTTGGATTACTATAACATATTGCTCAGAAACTTTGTGCATTATGTATACACATAGCCTGCGTATACGGCTCTTGAGAATTTAATGGAAATGTATTTCTGATATGGATTTCTATTAAACAGCTGCAATATAGAAAGTTTCATAGTCTCTTTTCAATTCTGTAGGAATATTTTATAGGGATTGATTGTGTGAATACTGTATGTGCATAAATGAATTAAAGCTATTTATGAGTAGAAGTTTTATCTAAAATGTGTTTCTTGTTTTGATCAGTGTAACTGAGAGCAGAATTTATCCCATTAATAAACAGAAATTGATAAAGTGTGCCAGCATTTCATATTAAAATGTGATTTCAGCATACTTCTCCTATCTTGTAATTATCACAGAAGATTTGGAATACTATGTTCTCAGCACAAGCTACATTTGCATATTGTATTGCACATAATTTTTTACCCTGTTACATACTCTCCCAAATCAGCTTTTTTTAAAAAAAAACCCAAAAACCAAAAAACAACAAAACACAGTCAACCAATGAAACAAGGCCTGATTGACTGCTGGGGGATTTTTCAAATTGGCATTGTCTAGTGACTTTTGCTTCAGCTGTATTTTCGCAGCTGTCCCAAGAGGGAAAGAAAATAATACTAGCCTTTGCCACACTTGTAAAATTGTTATTCTGTTGGGAGGGATGATCAGAACACAGCTGATCAAACCATTCCTTCTGGTTTCTCTCAGAATCTGCAGTGATGCTTATTTTAAAAATGGGCTTCTCATCCACTCCCTCTTACAAAATTTAGAGTACCTGAGCCCTGTAATGAAATGCATTTTACATTAGATACACTATCTAAACAATTCCTGGAGCGGAGAGAGATCTCAGCACTTCCAGTCCTAATTAACCTGTGGGTTTCCTCTTGTGGTATGACACTGGCCTATTAAATCTTGTATTTCTTTCTGCAAAGTGGCACAAGTTCAATGGGAGGCATGGGAAGTGTCTTTTCCTTTCAGAAAATTGTATCCCAGCAGCTAGAGAAAGCTTCTGGGAGGTGAATGCAGTAGAATTGAATTCCCTCCAGCTGAAGCAAGAACTGTATCCCGTTCAATCTCTAAGCCCTTAAAGAAAACGGGTTTGTAGCACAACCTCTTCCACTGGTGATCTTTTAGAAAAAAAATGCGGATTTTTAGAAGCCCTGCCAACGTCTGAGAAGATGACTTTCATAGACAAATCCCTCATTTCTGGATTCCATTCTCCATTTCCCCCATCCAGAATCCCATTTCTGGATGGGGGCAGTAGAGATGGGCAGTATTGCACATTTCTACAGTGTGGAATTTTAGAGATTTAACAACTTTAATGTTAGACATGGACATATGTCAAATTTATATGCTACCAGTTACAGGCATGTTTAGAACAAAAGGGATAGGTAGAACAGGAAAATATTTGTGAAATGAACTGGAGGTTAGACAACCTAAAATCCACCTGTTCCCTATTTTTACATAATTATGAACCTTTTATTTATGCTAGGAGATTCACATCAGAGCACAGGCACTGGAAAAGCTGGTTATCCATATTGTTAAAATGACAGTGCACTCTTTGGCACAACATCACTTAGTTCCAATGAGTGTGCTTGAAAATAATTCTCAGGCATGAATTGAAAATTATCACAGGGTAGGAATCATTCCCAACAGGCAGTTTGAATGTTGTTAACTTGGTTTTGATGGCAAGAGAGCTTAATAGTAAGGATGTGCCAGTTGGCTTCAGTGCCAAAACAAGCCCTAGGATCTGTTGAGTTTGCTAGTGTAGATAGAGTCCTATTTGTTCTAACATCTAAACCTAATCTACATCTTACTGGATTTTGCGGAGAAGGTGGTGGCTGGTTTGGGATGCTGGCCCTTTTGATTTGGAATTGATGTTGCAAATTGCTGTTCATATAAATTATTGTACCTCAAATAGTTCCACTAGATGCCTGTAAGGTCACATCAAAGATTTATGAATGAGGTTTTGCAGAGCCAGTACATGGTGGGACAGGTGCAAAATAGAAATGTAGAATCTGATTCCTGTGTGGTAGTGCATTATGCTACCAGGGAAACCAAAATCCTAAACACCAAAGCAATCTGTCCCACCTTTGGATTGTGTGTCCATGCATCAGCTCATCCTGTAGCCTTTCCCCAAATCAGTAGTCATATGGATTTCACTTTATTCATATCCCTTTATACAGGCAGCTGGTGAAAAACTAGTCCCCTAAGAATGTTACCTTTGTAAGAATAAGTACATTATTCCTCAGTGTGCAGTAGTTGCATGAGCAATATGGTTTCTTCTTTTCATCCTTTTTTTCATCCTGTGACTTTCTCACAATGTTGTCTATTTCCCTAACATGTTTCTTCCTTGAATAAGAAGGAATATTATGTGCTATCTGTATTTGTCTTAAATATTAAAAGCTAAGAAACAAGGTACAATTAATTATTTAGAAAAGGAAATTAATGGCTATTATTATATTATGATGCTAAATGTCAGTTATGATTATTATGTTAACGTCAAGAGCCCCAGTGAGGAAATGGAACATCAGGTTCCTGGGGTAGTTTGAACTGTACAGCTCTGAACCTCAGTTTGGAAAGAAACATGCAATAATTGTCAAAGTAAAGAAATGAAGGGCCAAGAAATAAAATCAATTGGACAGTTCCCTCTTTTCTCCCACTCATACACAGTGACATCTACCACAACTCTCCATGCATCCTATGGTTTCCACACACTTCACCACCTCTACTCCCTACATAGCTGCATGGCTTGCTTTACACTTCTTTTGTTATTACTGTTAGTATTTGTAACCTTTTGTTATTACCGAAACAATTCTAAAAGAAATTGCAGCCATGTTCTCACTTCATTTTCGACTACAACCTCTCCCAGAGTCCCAGTGATACCTCTGCCATCCATTTCTTGCATTTCCTTCTCATGAAACTAAAGTACAGCGGACTTCATTCTTCCATTTGTGGAAATATTCAATGTTAGAAGTCTTGACTGGAAGGAGTCTCTGGAAGTTGCCCAGCCCAGATTTTTCACATGCAGAGGGATTGTACCACCACTGTGTCAGGTGGCTATTTTTAAGAAGTCCTAGAGAAATCCGAGGACAGGAAGTTCACCTTTGTGCCTTGCTGGGTAATGTGAGTGCTGCTCTACCTTTCTGGAGAAGTTTTCCTCCTCTCTGATCTGAATATCTCTACTCACAGTTTCTGGCCAGCTATGTCTTCTGCCACTACCACAATGGCTTTGGCTCTGTCATCTTTGCAAATGACTTTCAAGCTTTTGTAGACTGCTATTAGATTGCCCCTAGTCTGCCTTTTCACCTAACTGATGAAACAGGTTTCCTCAGCCCACCCTTAGAGGTGATGTGTGAACAGATTGGCAGTCTTCATATCTCTCATGGACTGGCAGGTTCCAAACCAAAGTTTGCAAATCCTCCATCCTCTCCCTTTGCTCTCTTTCTCCTCCTGTACATCTGCCTATTTTTTATGATCTGTTACAAATTTTTACAGTGGACACCATGAGATTTTTGTCACTTCTTTGTCTCCTTTCCTTTACACATAATTCCTAATCCCTTCTCTCACTAGTAACAATAACACAGATTTCTTGTTAGTCATATTTGGTTCTCTGTTTGCAAGTTTGGTTTTGCACTTCATATGCAGAAAAAGACATCAGCTTGGTGTTCATTTGGGACAGCTGTAATTTTTTTGTTGCTGATATCCTCTTTTATGACCATTATCTGGTTTTCACTGCAAGGATCTATTGCAGTGCTCTGTAGCTGAACTCTTCAGTGACATTCAGTTGATGAGTGATTTCTTATTTGTGGTAAGGGTTGATGAATTCTTCTTCTCCCAGGCTCTCTTGCCTCAGCAAAGTTTTTCCATCTGTCACTTCCATCCATACCAGCTTTTTTCCCTTGTTTCTCACTCTTCAGTGCAACACATGGCATGCCTGCCTCATTCCTTTGCTCAGAGAATCTGTGTAGAATATTTGGTTTCGTTAAAGGCTTAAGACCCGGCAGAAAGATCTGTTGTTTCCTTGCCCTGGCTACTATGCTCTGGGTCATGTAAAATTGAGTTCAGTGGGAAGGGAGCAGATTGCCTCCTGGAGAAGAGACTTGTGCTCAGCTCAGGGAAGTTCTACAGTGTAAAGTGAAAGGAAAAAAAAGTTACTAAAAACTTAGTAAACAGAGAAAATGCTGCATGAGAAAGGACCAACTGACTTTTAAGAAAAACAAAAAGAAAAAATAAACAAAAAACCTGAAACATAAAAACCAACCATACCACTATCCTTCGCATATTCACAGCCTATTAGTTTGATGTATTCACTTGAGAAAGGTATGCAGCCAGGTGAACTCAGAATTCTGGATGATCCAACATCCTGCCCGGATGCCTTACTGGACTACTCACTACTCGCCCTGCAAAAAACATCAGCATCCAGTTCCTACAGTGACACTTCTAGAATGAAAGTTGCTAGAGGAAATTCTTGGAGAAGGCTTACTTCCTTACAAATTTGTTACATTCTTCAGTCAGTACTAACATTTTTCTTGCTAAAATAAATCAAATTCACCAAATTAATAGATTTCCATATCTAAAACCACAGCTTCTATTTTCTTCAACTAATTCGTCACAACGTCCTTCTGCCCCCATTTTTCTCTCCTCAGAGGACCTTGCCAATTCATTTTGAAAGGAGATAAAATGTGTCTCCGTTCTCTTCCTTTGATCTTTTCCCCCCCCTCTTTTCCCTTCTCACCCTCTCATGTTTCTTCTATGTTGAGAATGAGGAAGGTTTTAATTCTGTTCTCCTCCAACTCCACAAAGTGGTCTAGAGAGTCTCATTGCATGTTCTTATCTCAAATTGTGACACTGATGACCTGTTTAACCTCTGTTTTTCAACTCATGTGACAAACATGTTCTATATTTTTCTAATCTTAGAAAAAACAAAACAAAACAGAAACAAAAAGGCTGGAACGCATTTGCTTCAGTCTTCTATTTCCTTTTTTTTTAGTGCAAAACTAATTTAATTTCTCATTTCCATCAAAAACCTGTTCAGGTGTGGCTACTGTGTGCTGCAGTCTATAAAAGTCTTATTACCTTTTTCATTTCCGATGGCAAATACCAGAACCAATGTTCCAATTTCATTCACTGCTCTGGCTGCCGTCAGCAGTCATCTATCTTTAACATTGCCATGCATTTTTTCTTGAAACAAAGTCCTCTTTTGCTATGGTGGCTCTGCCCTCTTTAAATCTCTGTTGTCACGTCCTATGGAGACTTCTCTTCATCTCTTCTTCTTCTCTGTGGCTGTTCCATGTATCTCTGCCTGTGGTCCTTTCTTCATCCTCTGCTAAACACAGGTAATCATATGCAAACGAATTCAATTGCAATTCACCCATCTGCCACTTCACAGTAAAGCAGTGTCTGTCTGTCTAAATCAAGATTTTGAACTGCTTCTCCACTATTTCCTCATGACTATCTAGTGACTTCACCTAGCACAACACAGCTAAACAAATATTTTAAAGAAGAATAAAAGAGCTTTTTCTCTTCCTTCCTAAATCTCCATGCAGAAAGATGCCTAAGTGTGTCATTCAAAGAGTATGACTCAGGTATGTACTCTAGGTCCTCAGGTGTAGGTTACATTTAAATAATGTGTTTTCCTTTTGTATAATATCTTAAAAATATATATATATTTACAATTCATCCCATAATATAATCCCCTTGGACGGTCTGATTTCAAGGACCTATATGCAGTATAGACATCTGCATCTGTGCTCTTTTTATTTTTTTGGATTCCTTTTCAGTCAGTGTAGAAAAATAGTTACTTACAGAGTGGAATTTTTACTAAAATAGACATCCAATCAAACATTTTAATTTTTTTTCTCAACAGTTCCTATATCTCTTGAAGGACTAGCTCATATTTAAATATTCATGCTGCAGATGTCTAAAATTCATTTAAATCAATTTTGTCTCCTTTTCCATTTCTCTCTTTAACATTGTAGTTTCTTTCCTTTCGATGCTACTGAAGGCAAACTATCCCAACTTTAGAGTTCACTTCAAAATAGTGACCCAGCTTCATTTCCCCAGGCTGTAACTTTGACACATCCCTTCACTATCTATACCTTTCATCTGAAATCAAGTTTATGCTACTTGGTCACAACCTTTCAGTATAGATAAATATGGCTTTTAGCAAAAATCAGATGAGTGTGTATAAAATCAGATAACTAAGGTATATATTGCACTTTTTCTTTATATTCCCAGTGCATTAAATATTTTCTCTTTTATTCTGTATCATGCATAATTCCATTCCTGATAGATTCTACTCAATAAAAAAGTTATGCATGTAGTGTTACTGCCTTTATCATCAAGAGTCAGAATGTTTATCCTAACTTAGTATTTTCTTTTTTAACTTTATTTATGTAATCTCCAGACATATGCATAAACAAAGAAACTTTCCTGTCTAGGATGCAGAAAGCTGTCACTTTATTTCATTAGGTTCAGATCCACCTCACAGAGCTGAGACATGAATTTGCAGTGACTGAGTGCAACAGAAATAACATCACACACCAGCTTAGAGAGCCAGTGCACATTTTTAATATGTATTTATTTCCATAAATGTAAGTGCTGAGCAGCTGATTTCATTAAAATTATGGCATATTACATTTAGGATCTCTATTTGCATATTTTCTGAAAGCTGAAGTATTAGTTTTTGAAGTGCCATTTTAGGCAATTTTGCAGAGTGACAGATACAGATTTTCATTAGGATCACAGCAAGCTGTTACCTAAGATTTGAACTCTAGAGAACAAGCCCCTCTAGAACTACATAAAGATATGTTAAATTACTATCAGGATTGTGGAGGCATGAACTCCACATGAAAAAAAAAAAAAAAAATGAAGGTTATGACACCCTGACATATAGTTCTTTAAAAAACTAACAATAATAATAAAAAAATTATAAGCTTCCAAAAAATTCTGAAGTTGAAGTATAATTAGATTACATGGGGAAAAGATCAGGAAACATTTTGCCTTGCTTTGATCTGATTGCATGTCTATGGGAAAAAAAAAATCATCTTGAATAAAAAAAAAAAAAATCACCTGAAATACATGGGAGATTATGTTATGCTCTACTTTCTAAATTTGTAAACCCCTGTTTTTCTCTCAATGATATGACTTTTTATTCCTGGCTACATTCATACATTCTTATTAGTCTCATGATCCAGGTTCATAGTTCTGTCCCAAGGGAGACCTTCACTCATGTTTTCTCTGCCCTCTGTTTTCAAATGGGGAAATAAGCATAATTGATAGCTGTGCTTAGTTCCCTTTGAAGCTCTTGAGTACAGAACCTAGTGGAAAAAAAAACACCCAGAAGTAAAGTGGTTTGTTCATTTATGGGGGAAAGGAGACTGCAGAAGGACAAAGGAGGAAGGAAAGCTGGAAGATGAAGGAAAAATGGAAGAAAATCATGAGGGAACTGCAGCTGAAGATAAAAGGCAACACAGTATCAGATTGCAAGAACAGACAGACAGAAGTATGAATGAATTCCAAAAGTTGCTTCCTCCAGAGATTGTGTGTCACAGATGCTGCTGCTGCGGAAGAGTAGGATTTAAACATCCATCAAAAGCCTGCTATTGTCCTGGTGGAAAAATAAATAGTTCAACATATTGCTCATCTAAACCAAAGTTGCCCTGTAAAGGCTTAGAAGGTTGGGAAACGGGACCCATGAAGACTTCTTTCAATTTTCTCACCCAGTTCTCTGGCTCTCTCCTTTTCCCCTCTCACACTCTCTCTTTATAAATGTAGAGCACCTGTATAATTAAAACCAACATATACACTACATATAGTGTGCATATATGTATGTATGAATAGGTATAGGAAGGTATGAGTGTGTGTGTATATGCATAATTACACACACACACATATGTATGTGTGTATGTATAAAATGTATATATATTCTTCTGAAGCCTGATTGAAATCAAGAAAAATATTTAGGAGCTGGCTGAATTCCAGAGTGAGACTGCATGCAATAACTTCACGTATGTGTGCAAGCATGAACACATTGTGCATTCGCAGTTTCAATGTTCAAATGCAAAGTATCGATCAATGTTACAATTTATTGAAGAAATCTATCAGAACTGGAAACATGTCCAGAAGGAAAAACATATATCAGGTAACCTTGAGAAGTTTGGAATTCAAGCTGGTTGTATACCCAGTGTAACTAACCAGTACAGCTATTTAGTATCATTTTTTAAATGAGCTGGATGTGAAATCAAGTTTTTTTTCCCTCTATTTCTAGGGGGAAACAAAAGGATTAGACAGGCTTTGGACAGAATTGCTTGAAAACACAACAGATCTGAGGTTCTTTCATCTTCATCCCAGGAAATCTCTAGCCTGGACACAACTGAGAAGTGTAAAATTCTTCCTGCTTGTAAAACAGTTCTTGTAAATTAATCTGCTGAGCACGGCATGAAAAAGCAAGAGTCAAAGCCCAGTTCTCACTTTAACGTTACTGCTGTTGGATTCTGTTGAAATAAATTAAGATCATTAGATTTCAGGCCAAGCCTTTATGTTGGTGTTGATTGGCACTTGGAAGAGCTGATTCTAAACTGGATACAGCTCATACAGAAACTACCTTCTTTCTTACAGTGTTTAGTTGTGCGATAGAAGTCATGAATTTTCTTAACGCAGTTTCAGGATTTGTATAGCTGCTAAACCAGAAGATATTCACCTCATTCTTCTTCCCTTCTACTTTATAACACCATAAAATTGTTCTATGAGTTATTAATAAGGATCTAGACTTTTGACCTTTGATACTTGGCTGAGGATAAATTTATCAAAGTGGAGCTGTGGTAGAGCCAGTTGGAGTCTGTTGAGGTGTTAAGAATCTATATTCAGTGCTATTAAGGAAAAGTAATAAAAAAAGTACTGCTGTTTGTGACTGTTCTTAAAATGTGCTAAAAAAATTGTCTGTGCTGGCTTGACAAAAGCTGATCATTAGTAGAGCTGCTGTCATTGCTCCAATCTAGCTCAAAGAAGGTTCTGTAACAGAAAGGCACAGATGAAAGACTGCTTCACTTTTTATACTATTCTTTCAGTTTTCCCACAAAAACTGCAAGGTACTTAGCTTAGACCCATAATTTTCCACAGACCCATAAACTAAGTTCTATTTTATGAGCAGTGTGGACAAGAACCTCATGAAGTTCAACAAGGGGATGTGCAAAGTCATGCCACTGGGGAGAAATAACCCCATCCAGCACTACATGCTGGCGGCCAACTGGCTGCAAAACAACTTTGCAGAAGAAAACCCAGGGTCCAGGTGGTCAGCAAGTTGAACATGAGCTGCAATGTGTCATTGCAATCAAACTAACGACTTCCTGGGATGCATAAAAAGCAGGCCAAGAGAGGTGATCCTCCCCTGCTAACTCCATGGTGGTGAAGCAGTTGGAGTGCTGGGTCCAGTTCTGTTCTCCACAGTACAAGAGACACAGGCATATTGGAGCAGGTCCAAAAAAAAGACCACAAGAAGGGTTATGAGGAGACATACAAGGAAAGACACAGATATCTGGGATTGTTTGGCCTGGAAAAGCAGAAGTTCAAGGAGTTCTTAGCGATGTGCATTGTTACCTGACTCTTGGGAAGTAAAGAAAATGGACACAGTCCTGGGTAACCTGCTTAGGCTGATCCTGCTCTGAAGAAGGGGTTTTGGGCTGGACAATCTCCAAAACTCCATTCCCTCCTCAACTGTTCTGTGATCCCATGTTGCTGTGAAATAGGTGATCATATGTCTGTGAAACTATCCCTGAACCACTCCTGTGGCCTGACTGTGCCGTTACCGTAGGTACTGGTCTCTTCGCTCCCTTCTCCTCCCCTCCCAGTTGCGGACAGGGCACTGCAGTGAATAGTGTGTTTACCAGTGATTTCCAGAAGCTAATGAAAAGCTTGACAGTGTAGCAAAAGGGTTGATATCTTGTCACAGCCTTTTATTTAGGCCTCAGGAGTATCAGAGGCCAGCTGGCTTGAGGTGGAATCTGGCCATACTCAGAATATAATTGCTCCTAAAAAGTTAGCGGTAACCCTCCCACCAGGCAGGTGTAGTGAGTTGCATCAGCCCTGAGACAACGCAGCCCTCCTAGTTTTCTATATTGCTAGGTGAACAGATGCATAGTGGTATGGAGGCACATATGTATTCTGATGCACATGCATGTATGCAAAAGTGAATATTACATTGCACAGTCATATATATGTTTATAATTTTGAACCCTCTTCCGTCTCTGATTGAGGCAGGGTAATTTTAGCAGCCTATCACAACAGTTTAAGATGTTGTGTACCTTCTGTACTTTGAGAGTTTGGAACCTTCTAACACTACACTAGTATAATTTTGTGAAGAAACTATACAAGGCTTTGGAACTGGGATACCTAGAAGTGACTTTTCTCTTGTCCTTATTAGGTAGCTGGAAGGAGATTACAGTATATAGTGTAAATTTAATGTCACCCTGGCAGGAGGTGGCAGGTTAGGAATCCTGTCAGTCACTGATTTACTGCTTAACAGTAGGGAAAGGCTTTAGAACAAACCCCGCAGGAGCATTAGAAGCACTTTTTTATTGTCAAGATGTTAGAACACAACACAGGGTAGCCACTAAGCTTAAAAGTGATTTATGAAAAAAAGACCACCTGGAGATTATCTTATTTTTATCATTTTAAAAGGACATAAAAAGATCATTTTTGTCATATCTTTTTCCTGGTCAGTACACAAATCCACAGAGGAGCAATCTACTCATAAAAAGGCCATTGATGTTATGAAATTGTTCTAATTTCTAATGTTGTGTGTCATTTATTGCTCTTATATAGAACGACCTGTGGTACACTTGCTAAGTTACTGTCTCTCCACTTTCACCAAATTTTTAATTCTTCACATTCAAAAAGATGAATTTTCACAAAACATTTTAATATTGGGAGATGAAGGCCTGCAAGGGAGTGTGTTGTTAAAAACTGTAGCATTTTATACTAATTTTCCATCAGTAGTTATGGTTCCAGAAAACTATAATTTTAGAAATTCTAAAATCCTAATACTAATCATATGAAATAATAGAACTTGCTATATAGAATCAACAATAAAAATAACCTTTGTAAAGAATAAAAGCTAGAGGTAGAAGTTATAAATTGAAAACTTTGGTGTGACTGGATTAATAAAAACAAAAAATCCTCAGGATTCCAACAAGCTATGTTTAATGTCAAGGTCAGGACTCAAGAACAAAACCAACATAAACCAAAGTAGGGTATTATTTTTAGCAATAATCGTACCTTGTCCAGAGTTTCACTTAGAGCTAGTATAAATACAATACGGACTCCTTACCTGTTATCCCTCTTATGGTTGGTTTGGGTAGGAGGGGTGGGTTTTTTTGTATTATTAGCTGAAAAGTGCAATTTGGTCTTGCAGCTACATTGTGTATCACTTCTACAAGATGGAACTTGCTTAGACTGGTCCATTCTGCAAATGGACCATTGTCAGTCCAACAGAATCTAAAATATTCAAGCTGAACTAAACACCATTTAAATTTATGATTTCCATGGAAAAATGCCATTGGGCTGTATATGGTATAAAACAAAGCCTAGCTCAAGCTTCTCATCAGTACAGACAAAACTGAGTTTTGCAAATCCATGGAGAAAGAAGGAGGGGAGAGATCCTGCTGAGAGCCTGTTCACAATTTGGGAACTGAAGTGTTGGGTTGTGAGCCAGGTACGTGAGTCCTGGGGTGGGAAGGTCTCTGTAGCATAAGGATTGCTTTCATTCTGTGCCTGACAGGCTGGAAGAGATGGGGATCCAGCTGATGATCTCAAATGGGACAGCATTCCTCCTACTCCTTAAGCAGTGCTGATGCTACCTTGGCAGTTATGGAAGCTGAGTTGCCTAGGGTTGAGGCACAGACAAAGAAATTAATGCTCCTGTGAGTCAGCTGCTGCCTTCAGGGAAAAAAGCCATTTTCTGTTAATTGAGGAAATATGCCAGCCTTTTCTTTTAAGAGTTGGGCAGAATGATATGGCTTTTGCACTTCCAGAAGAAATGTGGTTTTTTTCTTTTGATACTAGGTGGAAAAATTAGACCACTGATCTCCAATTCATGTGAATAAAACTCCTTCAAAATAGCAGAAATCAGGGATAGATTGTTGTCAGGGCATTTTCTTAATGTAGAGTATAGGAGTGAATTAATTTTTATATCCATATGAAACCTGAATTGAAATTCAGATACAGAATTTTTCAGGTTTTTCTATTCCAAGGCCAAATTGTGCATTAGGAAATCTGCACTACTCTGTGGGGATCATGGGAGTGTGAGCAGGGAAGGACTGTGGATGTTGCTGTCTGCCCTGGTCCACCTGATGGGATGCTGCAACGGGAAACCAGCTGGGCAAGGAGAGGTGAGTGGGACTTATGGTCTCTGCTAAAGAACCTTGTAATAGCATGCTATATTTTACTCTTAGCTATTACGTTTAATGCCCAAGCAACAGGAATGAAAAACTTTCATTTGAGTTTTGTTACGTTTTTTCACTCTGTCGTATAAAAACTTTTTTTTCCCTTTCCTCCCTTCATTCTTATAACCAATATGTAGGCTTTTAAAAGTTTATGAAAGTAAGAGATTGTATTTTCTAGTGCAAGAAGTGATAAGCATAAGCCAGTCCATGGGACAGGCAGCTCTGTTGCTATTTCAAGCTGAAGACATACTAAGCAGGTAATATCACTTTTGGTAGCAAGGACATCCCATTTTGTCAGCTGAGTCTATAGATACTTGGTGATCCTTATGGGTCCTCTCCAGTTCAGAATATTCTATGATTCTACGATGCAAATTATCTTTTTGGAGTCAAGTGAACTCGTTCTCAGGAACAAAGTTTGAGACAGAATAAGAAAATGTCCTCTACACTTAATTTTCCTTACCAATAAAAACCATAAATTTGCTGAGAGAATGTATCCTGTCTCAGTTTCTCAGTTAAGTAATAGTATAACCTCTTTTTAATTTGCTTGTTCGTTTCAGAAAGGTTCTAATAGCTGTGTCTCAAAGGCAGAGCTCTTTTTTTGTCCTCTATATTTCTAGTCAAATATGATTGTACAGCTGATACAGAAGCAGAGAAATGTTTTGAGGTGAAAAGATACTAATATGCAAGTATTTCTCAGTGGTATACCTGTCCTCATTTGATTAAAATTCTAAAAAAGCTGTTACTTTGCTTGCATTAGTCAATTTTTTAAGGAATATTTTGGCACCCAATTGTATATTAAAGCAAAGCCTAGAGGAAAAGTATCCAGAATGCTTTAGGAGTGTTGGGGAAAAGAGGTTATCTACTGGTTATGGATTTGTGTCTGAAGAGGCATACAGCATATTTTTCCTTACATTATTTGTACCTCTGAATGACAGAGGCTTTCCATTTCTTTTAGTTATCTGGATCATGGCTAGAGACTATGGAAGTATTTCTCTCTGAAAGACAATGCACCATGTTTATAAGTGCCACTGTCAAACAAAAACACATGAAGATGGTTGGAATTGTCTCCTAAAGGCTGACCCAGAGAGAATTTCTAATACTTCAGTTCCAGCCTTTAGCTCATCTTGCTGCCTGCTTTGAATATGGTTTTTGGTGTAATCCTTAAAGTTCTGAAACAACTTGACCTGGCAATATAAAATGAAGACATTTATCCTGTTTCAGAGAGTAATATAAACTGATTTCTTACATGACAAATTTATTTATGGCTTGCAATAACCTATCTTCAGTTGAGAGATTTTTTTTAAGTTTTCCCTTGCTATTGCATAACGCCTTAATTGGTTACCTGATAATCAACATATAGATTTTGGGGTTTTTTAACTATTCAGTAATAACTTTTAATGTGTCTCCCGAGTTGTTCATTGATTTATTTTGGTTTTAAATTATGTGCTATAAAGTTACGTTAGAAACAAGTACACAAAAAAAATCCTGACTATCTTAATCAAATTCCTCTATAGCTTCATAGAATGGGAAAATTGGAAAAAGAAAAAAAAAAATATTACTCTTCATTTTAAAGTGCTTTGGCAAATTGTAGAAAGGATTGGTGTGGCATTTTGCGTGGTGTGGCATTCTCTTTGGCACTGAGTGAAGACTAACTACATACTTAAATTTCCTGAAAAAGAAGGACATATTACTTAGACACATTATCAAAACAAACCTGAGTAGTCATAATGTGGGGCATGGCAGAACACATATATTCACCTATTATATGACTATACGCAGAATTTCATCCAGCTATCCAGTGTTCTTTAATGAGTTCAACAATATGAGCTTATATAAAGATAGTTTTCATTACAGCATGCAGATTTGATCTCTGTAACTTTTGATATCTAGTCTTATCTCATCATCCAGCTACTTTTTCACTATGATCAAATTATCTTCTTTCTAATTGTTGTCAGTTGTTCGTGAGCAAGAGATGGAACTCTTGAGTGTTTCACAGTAGACCATTTTACAGTCTTCAAAAAATTTCTATTTATTTTATACATAATGTGTGGGGTTTAAGTAAGAATGATTTGTAGAACTAACATAAATGTCTTGCAGAAGGGTACATTATTTTTTCCATAAAAAATGATTTTTTTTCTTAGCAATAAGTCATTATATGCCATCTGACTAAACCTAAAACATGAAAATATACATTTGACTCCCACACTGTGATGACATTCTTATCCTTCTAGTGAAGACTGAATTTTTCTCATTACTTTTATTTTCTGTCTTATTTCAGCCCAAGAAATAGGAAAGTATTTTTAAGAAACTGTAATTAAGAAAGTATAAAGAGCTTATGTGTAAAGTTGTTCCAAATAAGTTCTCTAAATAAACTTTCTTAATATTTTGTAAGCTATTTATAAAGTATTGATAACACATAACTTATTTTGCTGAGCATAAATATATCCTCTTCTATGACATATAATTCCTCTTTGTAATATAGTTCTGTTGTAAGAACAATTTGCCAGCTCTTAAGATTACTATAAAACATAACAAGTATGAAATTAAAATAGAACATTAATGACATCAGCTGTCTTATTTTTCCCTGAGAAAAGTCAGGAAGTCACCAGCATAACTAAAAACTAATCAGTTCAACCACTCATATTATCATTAGGTTTATTACTCAAATCTCAGAGACATTTATGAACACTGCTTTCTTAATTTTAATAAAGGAAGTGAGTGAATGTCCTGGTTTCAGCTATGATGGAGTTAATTATTTTTAGCAGTGGATGGAATGCCATGTTTGGGTGTTAGGATGAGAACAGTGCTGATAGCACCCTGACGTTTCTAGTTGTTGCCGGGCAATCAAGGACCTTTCTCAGCTCTGCATACTTCCTTACTAGTGAGAAAGGAGGGGACGTAGCCAGGACAGGTGACCCGAACTGGCCAAAGAGGATATTCCATGCCAGTTACGTCATGCTCAGTATAAAGGGGACTGGGGGGAAGAGGAGGAGACAACGCCAGGACGGGCGGTTTTCTGGGTACGGGGACGGGCTCTAAGCTGTGCGGCCTGGGTTCTGTGGTTTGGTGAGAAACTGCATTGTGTATCATCAGTTTCATCTATTTTGTACTTTAAACTTCTGTTATTGTTATATCTAGTTTTCGGTTATTGTTTAGTAAACTATCCTTATCCCAACCTGCGTGGTTCTGGTTTCTAGGTTGTGGTTTCTTTTCCTCCTTTCTTCCTTCCCTTTTCCCCCTCTCCCCCAACTTTCCCTCCCCCTTCCTTTTAAAAGTACAAGCGACTGTGTGGGGTGCGGCCCTCGGCCGGGGCAAAACCACGACAGTGAAGTTGAAGAAGTAGGAAAAAAATGGAGGGGAAAATGGGGCATGAAGCATCTGAAGTACTACAAGGAGGAAATAGTTCTCTGTCACAACTGATACAGTGATTCCAAGGTGGTACTGGAGACTGCAAAGTGTTGGTAACTCTACACCTGACTGGCAAACCAGACCCCCCCCCCCTTTTTTTTTTTTCCTTTTTTCGAAGCCAGAAGCATTTATCCAGGAGATGCAAGAATCAAGGGTCAGCAATAGTTCAAATGATGCTCCTGTTCCTTGTAGCGTGCTTCAGTTCTTTGCATCTGCTGTTGATGTTTGCTAAGAGTTTTTATGTTAAGGTGAAAGAGCAAAGAGGAGAGAAGGGACACAAGGCAGCTCTAGGGAAGACAGAGAAGGCTTTGGAACAGGAAAGAGAAGGACTGACAGTGAGAATAAGACCGAGATTTCACTTGTACCATAAAAAACCAACGGGTGATGATTATCTATGAGATGAGGCAGCTTTTCCCTCTTGCTTCTCTCAGCTACTGAGAATCAGCCTTTTCTAAGCAGACCACTATGTGTATGAGCTTAACAGGTAAATGATTCTTATTCCAGATAGGTTTCTCATTATTCCTCATTGAGAATATGGTACAAAGTATGCTTCAGAATAATCTTCTAGATATTTAGACAAAGAGGAAAAAGTAGCTTTCTTGCAGATTTTATTTAACTGTATATCTGATTGCAGCCACTCGCAAGTCTCCAAATGCATTTTCCAGAGTTATGTATTTATTTAAATAAAGCATAATTGTAGAATAGTGTCCTGGCTAGTCCAGACGTATTTCATTTTGGCAGCTAAATAATTGCAGTTGTGTCTCATTTTTCAGGTGGAAGTCATTTGACATCACAGGTTAGCCAATGCCAAGAAGTATTTATTTTATCCTTGGGGAAGTGGAACACTGAGGAAAAAAAAGGTTCTGCTTAAAATACGCAGCACATCTTTAGCACAGCTAAGCATTAAGCCATTCCCAAAGTAATGCATTATTACCGTAGGGGCATCTTCTCTATTTTACTTGATCTGAAAATCCAATTGGTAGGTTTCTTCTTGCATTGCAGCTACATTTCCAAATTAGGATCCCCAGGAAGGATCAAAGCCTATTGTGACAGATTCTGATTTTACCAAAAAAAAAATAAAGGTGGTGTTCTAGGTTTGTGACAACAGACAAGTGTCAGAAGAGAAGGACAGCTGTGTTTGTTGGGGGCAGGAGCATAAGGAAACTGTACAATTAAAAAAAAAAAATTGCTGTGTGGTAATCAGTAATCTCAGCTAACTACTGTAGCTATTCTGGGGGTTGTAATCCTTTAGGCAATAACTGCATTACATATTTCCACATGTACTACTGAATTTTAAGGAAAAGAGCTCACAATATTTTGCCTTGCCAATATCTTTTCTTGAAGATGTTTAGCTGGGAGAGAAAGATGATTTAAAAACATGTTGTTCTGGGATCATTAAATCTTTTAAAGCCAGACAGGGAGAAAACAAAACCTCAGAGACTATTAATGCTTTGGGGCCTACTCAACAACATGTTCCATAATGAAATGCTAAATCGGTATAATTTTGTTTAATCTGCCTTGCTTTGTGGGCTTTTTTCCCCCCCTCTCTTGATCTTTTCTCTATCATGCCAATAAACAGACTGGTTAAGTGTGGTGCTCAACTAAGAGTGCTGAATGACTTGGGAGGCAAATCTTATTTATAGATATGCTTTATCCAAGTGCTTCAAATTCAGAATAAAGTAGCACTTTAAATATTTGAGCTGGGGTTTGAGAGGTATGTAGGAAATATGAACACCCACTTGTACAGAAAGGGATTGCTGATGATTATACTCTTAGCATGCAAATCTCTTATGCAGATCTGAAAAAGCCATTTTTGACTCTCTGCAATGTTGTAATCATATCTCTTCATTCTTCTGATCTTTTTAAAACTGTAAAGCACCATATAATTTTTGGAAAAAAAATGACTATTACATGCAGCAGTCCAATGGTTCTTCAGAGCACCTGGAGGTATCTTTTCAGACATTATCATTCTGCTTTCACTTTGCTGTTTCTAATAGAGATTATCTGATTATGAACAGGTTGAACAAATGAAATGTTGGGAAGGGACTATGACAGCGATTAAAGGGGAGTTAAATGAAATGTTTCAGAAAATATTACTGATCTCTGATCTCCTAAAAGAGCAGCAGTGGTCTTTCAGAATAATGTGGTTGACAAACTTTCTGGATAGCTTTTCTGTTATAGGAAGCTGGGGTGATCCAGATAATTTCCAAATTTGTTGTTCTTCTCTATCATAGCAATTCTTAGAAATATTGTCTCCTATCTAATCTTTCCTTCTCCTGCTTCCTGACCTTCATGGTTTTGTTCCTGAGCATGCCCTACAGACTGATGCAGGCTCCCTCAACCATGCCTGCCCACTTCTGCTGCTCTTTCACCACCGCACAGATAAGCAATGTGGTGGTGTGGCTGTCACTTGGCAGACTCCCAGCTTTAGTGTGAGGCAGAGGCTAACGGGTCTTGCCGAGTTCAGGATTCAGAGAAACAGCTCGTTACTGCAAGAGGTAGTTGCTGCCAGTTGCTGTTGAGCTCAGGGGAGGAGAGGCTGTGACATTCAGCTTCTCAGGGAGGAGAACTGCTGCTTCCCTCACTATCAATTTCTGGCAGCACTGACTGATTTCAGATCTCAGTGGGAGCTGTAAAGCAGAACTGTCTGCCTTTCAGTGTGCTGAGGTACTTCTCTGACTGGCCTCTGATAAAGCCTTCTAGATGGATTTTTCCGCCCTTGTCTCTATTCACTGAACCCAGGTAAAGATATGGGCATCTTTTGGGGCAGGGGGGAGTCGGGGCCATAGATACCATAATAGTATCTACTGCTGAGAGCTGAGCAGTGGTCAGACCCCAAGCCAAGGCATATAGGCAGTAACATACAAAAATAATTATTTATAAAAATAATGTCAGAGAAGAAACCTGCAACACACAAGCTAGCACCCCTACAGCTAGATAAAAGTGTAGCAGTGGTAATAAGAATCATCAGTGAAACACAGTGACTAGAAGATGACCACCAACATTAAACCAAGGTATATGTTGGATTTCATCAACTATGTCTCAATGGAATTTTGCTTTATAGACAAGGCATATGTCTATGGTAGGTGGAGATGAAGTTCCCCTTACAAAAAAAGAAGTTCCTACCTACAGAAAAAATGTGTGTCTGATGACCAAGCATCAGCATGTGTTGATTTGGCAATTGCAATAAGAGGGAAATATATTCAGAATATCCAAAAAGCATACCCTATAGCGTGTTCTCTATGAATCCTCTGTGACTATGGCTCTGCTGTGAACAATCACCCATGGACACTGCTGTCAGCACGGAGCCTCAGAGGAATAAGTAAACAAGTAAGAAATATGCAGAACCCCAGTTAGCAAGGTAAACTCAAAGTAGCCAAAATGCTTTCGATGTTGTAAACAGAATCTTTGGGTGGAGTCATAAAAACATTACATGTTGCAAATGTCAGGAGATTAAAACCAGCTTTGGCAAATGCAAACGGAAAGGAGATGCATGGCACCTTGTAGGTAAGAACACACCTGGAAGGACTCCTTTGCCTAGCTTTTAGATTTATCAGGTGTCACGATCCACAACCTAGGCAAGACTTAGTTTGGCAGAGGTTAAACCCCCTTGCGTTCCAACCGAACCTCAGATCGCTCTGGGTGGCTGGGGGCGGCTGGGCTTAACCCCTGAGTGACGTTCAATTGTTGGGTGTTCTATCGGGATCAGTTCTCAAATTCTCGGAGAACAGAATTAAGACTCGAAACAGAGTCAAGGGTAAGGTTGCTTTATTTGGAACAAATGTGCAGGAAAAGGAGGGAAGAAAGAGAGAAGGGTAGAAAAGAGAGATAGAGAGAGGGAGAGAGAGAGACTGGAAGGGGGGGGGGGGGGGGGGGGGGGGAAAGGTATATCTACCACCACGAGGCTGCGGCGCTCCGTCTGATGGCAGAGTATCCTTCAATGTCTCCGGGTCTGGTGGAAGGGGAGTGCGTTCCCTCGTTTGTCCCTCGATGTGCTCGCTTCCGCTTCCCTCATGTCGCTTGCTTCTTTTCCATGGTCGAATGCTCCCTTTTTGTAGCGATACCGATCCTTTGTACCGCCACAAGCTTCCACCTGGCCTGTGGGAATGCTTCAGGGTGGATGACCGCATGTCTGATGTGTGAATGGCTCCAGATGTGTGCTCCTGATAGTGGAATGCTCTCCTGGTGTGTGAATGGCTCCTGATGTTTCTCCTGATATCTTTTGGGTGGCTCTTTGAATAGTCATTCGGTTCCTGGAAGCCTGAGCCGGTGGTGATGTAGTGTGCTAGGAATGAGGTTTGGTTAGGTGCGAGGAAAAAAGAGGGGGGGACGGTTCTGTTGGCAATTGTTAAGACATATTTCCAGTACCTTACATCAGGCTCTCTGGATAATCAGGGTTCAAGAGTGGAAGCCTGAGTGTGAAGAGCATATTAACAGTGTTCAGTTGAAGGTGGCTGGATAAACATTTCTGTTTATTCACAAAAGTGTAATTTCTACCTATTCTTTCAGGGTGAAATGAACCAGAGAATGGTTGTGACTACACTTCACAAGGTGGCATTGGAAAAGACGCAGTCCCAAAACACCATGCTATTCTTCTGTATGATGAATCTTCATACTGTCAGGAATACTATTTCTTCTCAGGATTTGCAACATCGAATGTATTATGTCAGTATACTTCTCAATTACCCTATTAAGGGCATTATATAAAATATAATTGCTACTGTAGCATTTGAATGGCTAAATTTCTTTTTCTCATCACTCTTAATTTTCATATGTAGTTTTCATTACCAATTATTTTCAAGCACAGTAATTAGTGATCTGTTTCACTCATACCTACACCTCAAGAGGATAACAACGAGGCTGAATTTGACATTTCTCTATGAGCCTTGTAATGCTTAGACTCTTCCAATATTCGAGTGTCTTTGGACAACTGCTTGCAGGGGAGCAATTTTTTTTCCTTTGATGAGGCACATCATCTCATAATGGAAGTAGTAACAAAAACATTTGGTTGTGCACAACATATGCACAGTTGGAAATGAAAACAGAGGTCAGAGAAAGAAGGAATCTGCCTCAAGGAGTGTTTTCACTACTTCCAGCCAATGATTGAGATTTTCCACTTGCTTTATTGCTAAACATGCTTCTGGATGGTAAGAAGACAGACCCTGTGTCAGACACCTGCTCTAGCATACAGGAAGATGCTGGCTGTGCCTCCTGTCATGCACACAGCAGCTGAGTAACATAGAGTGGTCCTTCAGATTTCTCATACTTGGTGGCTTCTTACTACTGGAGTCACCTGGTGGGATTTCATAGAAACATCGGAATTATTTTGTGTATGTAAACTGCATAAGTATGTGCAAAAATGAGCAATGTGGTTGATGGGCATGAGTAAATGCTGGACAAATATACATAAAAATTTCAAAAATTTCTAGGTGGAAAACATTGGGCTGTACTGAAGATAACAATATTTTTCCTGGTTGCAGCTGGTACATACCATCTTCCAGGCCTTGCATGCACTCATTCCTGAGGCTCCTGCATTTGTCATGGGGCTTGCTTGCCTTACTGTATAGTAGAGTCTAGTTCTTGTTAGTTGGTGCTACTTTATTTTGCTGTTTGCAGTAGTACTGTACTACTCATCCTCACACTCCGCTGTGCCTGGGAATATTTTAACAACAGCAAGATACCTTGAAGTATCTGTGGCTGTGAATAAGTCCGTGCTGCACCAAGTACACCTTGAAGCATCAGTGGCTGTGCATGAGGTCATGCTGGAGCAGCTCAAAGCATGTGGTCATGGATGAGCCCATGACAGAGCAGGTACACCCCTGAAGGGACTGTAGCAATGGAGGGACTGTAGCCATGGATAAATCCACGTTGAAGCAGGTTCACTCCTGAATGCATTGTAGCAGTGGGGAAGGGCATGCTCAGGCAAGTGTATCTCTGAAGGCATTGTGGCCCATGGAGAAGGCCCCATGGTAGCAGGTGCACCTTGAAGTGACTATGACTGTTGATTAGTCTATGGCACAGCAGAAATACTCCTGGAGAGACTCTGGCTCTTAGATAAAGCTCCACTGGTAGCAGGTACACCCTTAAGGGACTGCAGTCTGCAGATAAGTCCAAGGTGGAGAAGGGTTAGGGGCAGGAGATCATTGCAATGTTAAATCTCATGGTCTGGTCCAAAGACTGGGGGTGGAAATTGTAATGGATATATCTTTAAACTGTTTTAACCCATGATTTGAGTGGCATGCTATAGGAATTACTTCCCTATCCAGGGCATTCATGCCTTGAAGGATTGCTGGGATAGGGTATCTACCACCTCTCTGGGTAACATGTTCCAGTGCCTCACCACCCTCACAGTAAAAAATGTCTTCCTCACATCTAATCTAAATCTACCCCCTTTAGTTTAAAACCATTACCCCTTGTCTTATTACAACAGGTCTTACTAAAATGTCTCTCCCCATCTTTCTTATAAGTCCCTTTTACATACTGGACAGCTGCAATAAGGTCTTCTCTGAGATTCTCCAGGGTGAACAAGCCCAACTCTCTCAGCCTGTCTTCTCAGGAGAGGTGCTCCATCCCTCTGATCTTCTTTGTGACCCTCCTCTGGACCTACTTCAACAGGTCCATGTCTTTCTGACTTGAGCCGTCCAGAACTGGCATTTGATAGGACCATCATCTAACCAGAGTCGAAAGGAAACACTTTGACCAGTATAAAAGTTTTGTGGTATAGAGACTGAATTGCAGTGTCTAACTTTTTGTGAACTTCAGCTCATTTTTTGTTGATGCTAAGTGCCCTCAAGGTAACTTCAAGTAGAGATCAGATTGCCCCAAATTATTTAGGTGTAGGATGAAGGACTTTTTTTTTTTTTCACACACTTATTTCCTATCCAGATACTAATTGCTCTAGCTAGCTGTAACATTTATTTTGTCACTGATCACTAATAATTATTTTCAAAGCTAGAAATTTATATTCTTATGTCTAATCCTTGCCAGTCAAACCTCTGTTGAATCTGAAACGTCTTTGTTTCTGTCAGTGTGTTTGTTATTTGCACTCATTTGCTGGAAGTAGAGCACTGAAAGCTTGGGAGAACCCACCTGACAAACATAATTTGCTAAGCTTCTATGCCTAAAGATAGCTTAATTGGGCAGAATGCTGAATTTGAAAGAAGGGAAAATTAGGGCAACAGAATGAACAATAATTACAAAAAAAAGTCTTTGAAAAGATTGCTTTGACAATTTGAAACCAATTCTGTTGATTAAAGAAAGAAAAAGAAATTTCTCAGAGAACAGAAAAATAGAAGTTTTTTCCTACATTTGAAATAAAATCATTAAGCTCATCAAGGGGTTTTTTTTTGGTTTTGTTTTCTTTTTTTTTCTTTTGTTTTGTTTTTCCCCATCTCTGTCGGGTTTGGGACTTAATTAATAAAATTAATAAGCATAATTCTGAAGCAAGCCTTTGTAAAATATAATTGTATGTTCTACATCATGTAATAAGGTACTTTTGTGTCAAACTAGGAAGCATTACCAGGTAATGCTGTAACAACACCTGGCTGTTTACTGTGCGGGTATGTACATACTGCATATAAAACAACATTATGCACTGCTACTTGTGTGCTGGTTTTAGCTGGTATAGAGTAGATAGTGTGGGGGCTACATTTTGGATTTGTGCTGATAATATAGAGATGGTTTTGTTATTGATTTGTTTGTTAGTAGAGCTTACATGGTCAAGGCTGCCTGATTCTCTCACCCATCCCACCAGAGAGAATTGTCTAGTACTCAGCTGCCAGCTGAAGTTAAACCATGACAGTCCATTTTAGCACCCGATGTGGGGCTTGAATGGTTCAACGTAATGACAGATTTGATTGGAATGTGTTAGATCAAATTTACAACCGTTATTGTTGTTTCACTACTAGTTGGCAGGCTCTTGCACTTGTCATGGGGGTTGCTTGCCTTACTTTATAGTAGAGTCTAGTGCTTGCTAGTGGCTGCTTTTTTATTTTGCTGCTTGCTGGAGCGCTATACTGCTCATCATCACACTCCGCTATGCCTGGGAATATTTTAACAGGAGCAGTGGTGATGTGCCTGGGCTGGCAGATGGCTAGGGCATCACTGAAGTTTCTGTGCTGCTGTATTGGACAGGCTGGAACTCCAGTGTGAACTCAAGTCAAAGGGACTGTGGATGAGTCCATACCCTGAAGTGTCTGAGGCCAAGGTTATGTCTGTGCCACAGCAGGTGTTCCTCTGAAGAGACTGTGTCTCATAGGTAAGGCTCCACTTGGAGCAGGTACACCCCTAAGTGACAGTAGTTTGTGGATAAGTCCAAGGTGGAGCAGAGACAGGGGAGGGAGTTCATTGCAGTGTTAAGCCTGGTGGTTTGGCCCAAAGAGATAAGGGGTGGATATAGTAATGGACGTATCTTTAAATAGTTCTTACCCTGGATTTGAGCTGTGTGTTACAGGAGTTACTGTTGAAGAAAGTACCAGGAGATATTCAAGGTCAACCCCTCGGGTTTTGGATTTGAAGATACAAACAGGTTAATAGGATGCATACAAAAAAGGAAAGTAGTAATAATAGTAATAATAAACACAAAACGAGTCCTGAACAGCAAATTTTTGCACCACGTGAAGTCAGTGCTGCACGAGACCTCCAGCTGCCGCACAAGACCCTCAAGCTGACTAGTGTATTAGCCCACAAGCGCAAGCAAAGCAAGACAAGGGATCCATTCCTAACTTGTCTTTCTTCCTTGTCTTGCTTTGCTTGTGTATGCAGCTTTTGCTTTACCTATTAATATGGCTTTATCTCAACCCATGAGCTTTCTCACTTTTACCCTTCCAGATCTCTCCCCCATCCCTCCCAGGTGGTGTGTGGTGCTTAGTTGCTGGTTGGGGTCAAACCAAGACAGTATGGAATACCTGTATGGACAAAAATGCACTTTAAAGTGCTTTTGGAATTCTCAGGGTTTTCTCTTTTAATATTTTTATTAATATTTCTTATTTTGTCAATTTATCCCATGTTTAAATCTCAGATCACATTCATCAAGATCATCCTAAAATAATTGTATTCACAATGAGATCAAAACGAACAGATTATTCTGAAAATTGGCTTACACTATCAGCAGTTCTGGTTTCCCCTGCATTTCAAAAATTGTAGAAGTTTTTTTTACAGGTCAGATGATACAACTGAGAGTTCATACTTTCTATCCAGTTTTACTCTATATATGCTGGTTAAATTCTTTATAGTGAAAGACATTATTCTGTATATTTTTGTCTTTTCATAAAATCATTGCAAATGTGTGCAGTCAAATGGCTCCAAACATCAGTAGATTGCCCAAGTTGAATGGGCTGCAGTTTTGCTTAGGGTAGTTTTTCAGAGCTTGTTTTTCTGAAGGTTTTCATATTGTTTTCTCTGTATTCATTCACATGTTTCAGTGATCCCTGATATAATATAAGCCATCTAAGTTTGTGGTTGTTTGTTGATCTGTGGGAAGCTATTTAAGGTTGAAGGCATTTCTAGTTAATTTCTTTCTATCCATTGAATTTAGCAAGAAAGTGAGTTTGTGACAGTTTTTACAATAGCTCCTTATCTAGCAGACTATGTGCAATGTAAAATAAAACTGTTGCAAAGCTTTTGGATAAAGATATCTTGAGATTCACAGGCATGACACAAAAATCATGTTCTTCATTTATGTCTTTTCTGTAAATAGGAGTTCCTACAGTTATATTTAATTGTCCGCTTATAAAGATATTTATATTTTCTTTGGTTTTAATTATGCTTTGCTTTTCAGAACCTAGTAAGTGTGCTGGAGATCCCATAGCAACCAAGAGTTTATTTTAAATTGTGTACCTGTGTTGTAATCACTTAGGGCCAAAAATTCAAAACTGTGCCACCTGGACAATATTTATTCTTCTCAGGAATCTTGTTCTGAGACAACATAAGTTTGTACAGTAATATTTGTCTTGCATTGTTCCAAACTCTTCTACAACATAACAGGTTAAAACTCACTAAAACATTTTGCCATTTGCACAGAAAACACAAACCAAGCTTGATAGATATGAGACCCAAAGGTAATTGTTATGCGCGCAATACACAGGTGAGGCTTTGCCTGTTCTTCACATGTCCACACCACCTTTAAGATACCACTCCTAAGCTGAGCAAACTGAGGATTTTGCAAATGTAGATGTCACTTTTTGAGAAGCAGCAGTAAAATTATTCAGTTTATTTTTAGTATTTTTTTATCTTCAGAATTTGCTCTCCTGAAAGAAAATATGATTACAGATATATACAATATGCAATCCTTAATGAGTACTTCCTTCTGAAAGTAGTCAGACTGAAGCTGATGGGAATATTTGCCAGAAGTTAATCATATACACGAGTCTTTCGAAGGCTGCATTGTAAGAGCAACTTAAACTAGCTTTGTCTTCTGCTTTTGTCAGAAATAAATAGGGAAAAAACTCATGTGGGGAAAATACTCTAGGTTATTAATATTTAAATGCATTTCTGCAAGACCAAATAAGGACTAGTTTATGAAACAACATATCTAAAAATAAAATTTAAAACTATTATAAAATAGATAAATAAAGGTGAATTTCGAAGCTTGCAAGCTGTTGAATAATGTGTTCTCTTCTCAGTTTAGACCACTGGAAGAGAAGAGTTTGAAAACTATATACCTGGATTTTTTTATACTTCAATTTTTCAGACAGATCTGCAGGTTTTGATACAAAGTCTATTGGGAATAACCTACCATCAACAAGGAAGTAGTCTGTAGCATTGAAATATCCAGCCTGATATTGTCTTAACTTTCCAGATATTTTTGAATTAATGCAGACTTAATAATAAATGGTCACAGGTTCTGGTTCTCATGGGGAAATTCAACAACTTGACTGCAAGGGTAACCAAACAGGGCACAAACAATCCAGGGGTTTGTGGAGTGATGGCAAGTTCCTGACACATGTGACTGAAGAGCTGACAAGAGAAGATGTATTACCAATCCTAATCCTTGCAGACAGGTAAGGGCTGATCAAGGAGGTGAAAGCTGGAGTAAATTTTGAAAGCTTGGCTGCAATAACCATGAGATTGGTGGAGTTCAAGATCCTGATAAGAACAAGACAAACAACAGAATCACAAGCGTGCGTTTCAGGCAAGAAGCCTTTGTCCTCTTCAGGGACCTGTTTGCAAGAATACCCTGGCCCTTAAGAGAAGAGGTGTCCAGGATAACTGGCTCCCAATGCACAGAAGTCAAGAAAAGGTGGCAGGAGCCCTGTACAGTTGAACAAGAAGCTCCTGACAAGACTTGAAGAAGCAAAAAAGAAGAAAAAATAGGTCTGTTCTCCAGTAAGGGTCTAGAGATGCAATCTGAGCATGGAGGGATAGGGTTGGGAAAGCCAAAGCCAGTCTGGAGTTGTATCTATCAGGGAACTTGAAGAGCTACAAGAAGGCCTTCTGTAAGTATTTCAACAGCAAAGGAAACCTAGGGTAATATGAACCCACTGCTAAATGGGACAGAAGACCTGGTGACAAAGAACATGGAAAAGCCAAGGTACTCAATATCTGCTTTGGCTTGGTCTTTATTGGTAAGCTTTCCTTCCTCAGTCTCAAAGTCTGGAGATCAAAGAATTACAATTGGAGAAGGAGAATTAGGTTAGGGAGTACTTTAACTGTAATTGCACAGTTACATTGGACCTGAAGGGATGCACCCTGCAATTCTGGGAATGGAAAACGAAAATAGATGATGCATAAAATCATCAAAAGGTGTTATTTCATACTGCTGGTGCAATCAGCAAAACCTTAAAAGCATGACTCAAATTTAGGGCAAAAGTTTGCCTGTTTGTGTAGCAAAATGTCTTCTTAAAACCTAATGTATAAAGGTTTTCATATTTTTTATTGAGACGGAAAGATACATATCTGAGTGATTTAGGACGTAATGGCAGGGTTTTTTACATAGATTTGCTCACTCCACATTCACAAATAATTCACAAAGGAATAATTTGCTATATGTCAAAATTACAGAAAATCTTTGGCATTTCTTGGATCACTGACCATGCAAAGAATTCTGTGGCAGTTCATTTTTCATGATTCCCTGAGCCTCTAGTTGAAGAAAATGGATTGGTGTTGATGATGGTCCTGACTATGCCTTTTTCACCTAAGAAAGGGGTCCAGCAAAGCCTGGCCTTAGGAAAAAAGATCATAGGATTAAAAAAATTGAGTAATATGAGTATCTGTGTCAGCCTAAAGGGCTAATAATCACAATTAAATCTCTACAATGCATGAATAAATTTATTTGTCAGACTGTCACAGTCACTGATAGCTTCATGAGATGGGGGAATCCAGATCTCTGATGGGATTTCTATATATTCCAGTCTTCTGTGGCAATTGAGGAGTCCTTGAGACCTTAAGGCCTCTGGGGTACCTATAACTAGAAGACTGAGGAAGGATAATGGAAGAACTGCTGTTATCACTAAGTTCTACTAGTGAGTTTTCTTTCTGAGAGGCAATACCTCTTTGGTGGAAACTTCACGTTCTCCTCTTTTTCCCCTGTTTAAGCAGAGATATGTTCAACACCTGCACTTCTCCCTCAAATCTCATGTTGCTTTCCAGAGCTATGTTGTCAGAAATTACATGCTTCGGAAAGGTTAGTAAGTGTTTTCTGTGCAAAAGTACAGTCCATGGCATTGGTACATACTTAAAGTGTCACAGGCCTGAGTAATTTGATAATAAACCATTTTTTCCAGATGACCTCTTCTAATTCAGTGGGAAGAAGGGGCCGCACCTGATTACTGATGAGCTTATAAAAATTTGGTTTTCTTTGTATATGTATACTTCCTCCAGATTATTCAAACAGCACTGTGGAAACAACATTACTAAGAATTAGCTTGGCTTTTTCTATGCCAATTGATCATAAGCACTTTATTTTTTTATAAAAAATAATTATTTTTTATCTACCTGCATTATTTTGATATTAACATAATTTTCAAGATAAAAAGACATGAATGAGATCTAAAAAAATAAACCAAACAGAACAAAAACCTGTTTGAAAATTCGACAACCAAGACTTGATCTGAAACACTTAGCTATATGCAATATTTGTATGTTAAAAAAAACCCCCAAAAAACCAACCCAGAAACAACCTCTAAATGACATCTATATTAGTTACAATTAGTTTTCAATTTTGAAAATCAGACCTTGCATTGTTAAACAACCTAGAGAAAGAGGAAAACAGTATTAATAATAACTGTGAAGGGTACCATTTGAGTGGCTTCTTTGGAAATGGGTTACTATGGAAAAATCAAAGCCATGGAAAAGACAAATTCAGGGATAGAAATCAAATAACTTTTTCCTCACGGGACCACCTCTTTGTCTGAAATTCCCTATAATATTGGCTACAATATTTCTGTAGTAAGCAAAGAAAAACTCTTACAAAGAAAGTTAAATTAAAAAGGGGATCAGTAAATTTTCTAATTCATGTTACAGGTCCTTAATGTTCATCCAGCTGCAAATAAATTGAATCCTAGAAGTTCTATCTTGTCTACAGCATAACCTACCGTTTAAGTCATGAATTCCTGAAGGGCATTTTCTATTGGGCTGTTTTTCTTATACTGTCTGAACACTGGCATCAGTTTCTCTAATATTAAAACACTTATTTAAAATATAATTTGTCATTCATCTCTCTCTCTTTCTTTTTTTTTTTTTTTGGTAATTTGATAGTTTCTCTACTGCATCTGATTTAAAGATGTTTATTCCGAAGAGCCATTAGCATAAGTCTTGGTTACTAATGGGCTGGAAAGTACTTCATCATCTAATGTTTTACAAGAATATCAGCCAGCTTCTCTGTACATGTTAGAAACATTTAATAGAAACTTTATTCTTTTTTAATTGATAAATTGTGGGTTTTCTTAAACTTGGTAATCTTTAAAAATCTGTGGTTTTACTGGCAGCTCTCAAAATTATGAAGAATTTTTTTAGTTTTAACTTTGTATATCAATTTCCCATATTTCATAATATTTAAATATATTCAAAATAAAATAAATTGTTTATTGACTATTTTAGTTGGGAAAAAACATGCTTTCTACATGAATCATAATAGATTTAACCAATGCTGTCTCTACTTAAGCATGGAACTGTGTTTTTTAAAAAGTTCTACCTAGTTCTTGGTAAAGATCTTTTTTGTTTTGTTTTCATTCAAATTTTTTAGTCTCGTTTGTTTTCTTCCCAATAGCTCTCCTCAGCACTGGGAAACTATTGTCTGAAACATCACATATATTATTCTTTCCTCTGTTTGCTTCTATATACTTCACAAAATATCAGTTTTGAATAAGTTTCAAACTTTATTAACCAAAATGAAATCCAAAGTATGCTTACTAACTCCTGGGTACAAAGTGCACAACCACTTTTATGTTTAAAAATCATAATTTATAATTTTTAGCTGCTTCAATATTTTATTACCAACCTGTGTTGCACTTTCAGATTGTCTGATAAATAATTCCCCCACAATACCTTATTTTGTTTTCTGCATCCAATACTCTGCTGTTCCAGGTATAACCCTTATATTGTCTCATTTCGTCTGTTGATCTATAGCAAGCATTGACCAAAGACCCCCGCTGAATCTTGTGGTCTTTTTACCCCTTTCATCATTATGTTGTTCTTAAAAATGCTATAGAAGATTTCAAATTTCTAACCTTATAAAATGTTCCACCGATTTTCTGTTATGGCAGCTGCAGAAATTTTCTTATCATTAATTGTTTCTGCTGCTTGTACCTTTCTTTGGCTGTAAACACAAATGAGAATTTCTATTAGGGTTAATTTTGTAACCTCCTTACTCTCCCTGTGTTATTTATTATTGTAGCTAAACTCCTGTCGTGGTTTTGCCCCAGCCGAGGGCCGCACCCCACACAGTCGCTTGTACTTTTAAAAGGAAGGGGGAGGGAAAGTTGGGGGAGGGGGAAAAGGGAAGGAAGAAGGAGGAAAAGAAACCACAACCTATAAACCAGAACCACGCAGGTTGGGATAAGGATAGTTTACTAAACAATAACAGAAAACTAGATATAACAATAACAGAAGTTTAAAGCACAAAATAGATGAAACTGGTGATACACAATGCAGTTTCTCACCAAACCACAGAACCCAGGCCGCACAGCTTAGAGCCGTCCCCGAACCCGGAAACTGCCCGTCCTGGTGTTGTCTCCTCCTCTTCCCCCCAGTCCCCCTTTATACTGAGCATGACGTAACTGGCATGGAATATCCTCTTTGGCCAGTTCGGGTCACCTGTCCTGGCTACGTCCCGTCCTTTCTCACTAGTAAGGAAGTATGCAGAGCTGAGAAAGGTCCTTGATTGCCCGGCAACAACTAGAAACATCAGGGTGCTATCAGCACTGTTCGCATCCTAACACCCAAACATGGCATTCCATCCACTGCTAAAAATAATTAACTCCATCATAGCTGAAACCAGGACACCTCCAATTATGATTATTGACCCTTGTATCTCATGATATTTCTTGAGTGTGGTTCTCTCCTGTTCTGGAGGCCCATTTGCAACAAAACGGAAATTTTCAGCTTCCCAGCATTTACACAATAGGGTGAAAGGACATTTAGAGTGCAATTGTCCCACCCTAAATGAGATGTATGAGACAAGGAGATAAATCACATTTTAGAATTGCCCATATTTCTATTAACTGTTAAGATACTGCAAGTCAAGAAGCATACATCAATATCTTCCTTCTAAGTCATTAAATTTAGGCATCTTGAATTTCATTTTTGAAAATGAAATTAGCTTCTTTCATTTTACTGTTGTGCATTTTGCCTGAACAGCAGAGGTATCAACATCTATGAACTTCTGGGACTTTGCGAGTCAGAATTTAAGTATTTAGAAGCTAACCATTTTTTAATCTGTATTTTCAATGATGATTGTTTATTTGAAATGGACAGAAATTTCCAGGAAAATAGAGCAGAGCTTAATTTTAATTGAGCAAAATAATTAGATGATCTTGTCTTTACCATATTTCATAACACTATTCTTTACTAGCAAACAATAGCAGTAATAAACCAGCAGTTATGATGAAAAGCTAGTTCTTTCTTCTGTAATCCTTAGCACAAGTATTTGCATAAATTCTATGTTACAATGCAGTTTTATGTTAGGAACACAGAAAGTATTGGAATTATACTATTTAAACCTATTTTCTAAACAGCTTTCTGAAAAATAAAATGAAAAGTTAAGTTTAGAGGTAGAAGATATGCCTCCTGGAAATTGCTTCTCAGCGAGACTTATTTTTAACACCCTATCCCTACAATTTTAAGTTTTCAACATGAGATATGAGTATGCTTCAACATTCAAAGCATCACGCTCTCATAAGAATTAGTATGTTCAGATTTAGATTATTGGTTGGATACTTAAATATTTTTTTAAAACAACTATATATTTTAAAATGTTATGTTTAACCTGGTCATTACTGACAGCTTTGCTCAAGTTATTATGCCAAACATGAGCTTCTATAATTTAAAACTTTATCAAGCACAAAATATATAGAGATTACTTTTTCTTTTATTTTTTGGATTAAAAAAAAAGAGATTAAAAGTGTAGTGTTAAATTCAAGGGACTTATGAGGAAGTTCTGGGAATTTGACACAAAGTGTTAATGAATCTAGCAGCAAGTGTCATAGTATCTAGCACTTAAGGGTTGGGGATATTATATTTCTATGCCATCCATATATTCTTTCAAGTATCAATTAACCTGGCTTCACAATGGCACTTTTATATATACAGCATCATTTGATATGCATATTTTCAGTCAGTAGTGCTAGCTTAATCAGTACCCAAACCTCCAGCCTCTGTTCTGTTCATTGTTCATGCATTCAGTCACTCCTTATATTCACCTGCAGAGCAATTTGTGTGGGCGTGCACTAGGATGGCAGAACCGATCCTGATGAAAAAAGTTATTTTTCTTTTGCTGGATTCCTTTTTACATACATCAGTTACCTATTTGGTTCACCATATGACCTCATAAATACTTAAGGCTAGTACAGTAACAGAAATGAGTGTCAGTGTGCTGTAGGAAATGTGTCATGAATTGCTGAATTGGCTTCACCAGAGTTACTGTGGAACGCTTAAAATGTCTGGAGTGGATTATCAGGCTTATACAAAACCAATCAGGATGTTGAGATAGATGGATTATGGAATAAAAGGGAACTGGAGAGAGATGTTTGAAGAATGAATGGGGAAAGAAAAGGAAAACAAATGCATGCAAATGGTTGAATCTTAAATGAAATGGAAACGACAATCAAAAGCCTGCATGTAACTTCATAAGTGTCTCATTTTCTGATTTTAAAAGTCCCTTGTATCTAGAGGTGGCTGAGATGTAGGGCCAGAGGACAACGGTGTCCTGACAGTTGTCCTCAGGGACAGACAGTGGTTACAGAATGTGCCCCAAGAAACATTTCTGAATTTTCTCCAAGCTGTTCGATGTTGTCATGGTTTAGACCTGATTGGCAATGCAACTGGTACTCAACAGATGTTTTGCCTCAGTCCTCATCAGCAACCTCCATTCCCACATCTCCCAAGTGGATGGACTGCAAGACAGACACTCAGGGGAGCAAAGTTCCTGCCACTGTAAAAGATCATGACCACTTGAGGAAACTGAACATACATATAAATCTATGGGTCCTGATGAGACGCATCCGAGTCCTGAGGGAACTAGCCAATGCAGTTGACAAGCCACTCTCCATGCTATTTGAAAAGTCACAGCAGTCAGGTGGTATTTCTTGTGACTGTAAAAAGGTAAACATTTCACCAGTATTTAAAAAGGTTAAAAAGCAGAACCCTGGGAACTACCAACCTGTCAGCCTCACCTCTGAATGTGAACAGATCCTCCTAGAAGCTATGCTAAGGTAAGATGGAGGACAGGGAGGTGATTCAAGACAATCAGTGTGGCTTCACCAAGGTCAAGTCCTGCCTGACCAACCTAGTGGCCTGTGATGGAATGACTGCATCAGTGGACAGGTAAAGAGCTGCAGATGTCATCTATCTGGATTTCTATAAAGCCTTTTACATGGTCACTCACACCATCTTGCTCTCTTGATTTGAGATGGGCAGACTTGTATTTGATTGGCAGACTATTTGGTGGATGAGGAATTGGTTGGATGATCACATCCAAAATGTAGTGGTCAATGGATCAATGTCCAGATGGAGATTGATGAAAAATGGTGTCTCTCCGGGGTCCATATTTGAACCAGTACTGTTCAGTATCTTCATCAGTGACATAAACAGCAGGATTGAGTGCATTCTCAGCAAGTTTGCTGACAACACCAAGCTGACTGGTACACCTGAAACACCTGAAGAACGGAATGCCATCCAGAGGCACCTGGACAAATTCAAGAAGTGGGCCCATGTGAACATCTTCAGGTTCAATAAGGGTAAGTGCAAAGTCCTGCACCTGGGTCAGGGTGAGCTCTCATATTAATACAGGCTGGGGGATGAAGTGTTTGAGAGCAGCCCTGCAGAGAAGGACTTGGGTATACTAGTGGATGAAAAAGCTCAACATGCGCTAGCAATGTACACTTCCAGTCCAGAAGACCAACCACATCCTGGGCTCCTTCAAAAGAAGTGTGGCCAGCAAGTCAAGGGAAGTGATTCTGCCCCTCTACTCTATTCTTGTGAGGCTCCACCTGGAGCGCTGAGTGCAGGACATGGTGGAGTAGGTCCAGAGGAGTGCCACAAAAAAGATCAGAGGGATGGACCACCTCTCCTGAGAAGACCCCTGAGAGAGTTGGCCTTGTTCACCCTGGAGAAGGCTCTGAGGAGACTTTATTGCAGCCATCCAGTGCCTAAAAGGGGCTTATAAGAAAGATGGAAAAGGACATTTTAATAGGGCCTGTTGTGGTAAGACAAGGGCTAATGGCGGTAAACTAAAAAAAAGTAGATTTGGACTCCATGTGAGGAAGACATTTTTTACAATGAGGGCGGTGATGCACTGGAACAGGTTACCCAGAGAGGTGCTTGATTCCTTGAGACATTAAAGGTCAGGAATGATGAAGCTCCGAGCAACTTGATCTAGTTGAAGGTGTCTTATGAGGAGCGGCTGAGGGAACTGGGGTTGTTTAACCTGGCACAGAGGAGGCTGAGGGGAGACCTTGTCATTGCCTACAATTACCTGAAAGGAGGTTGTACAGAAGTGGGTGTTGGTCTCTTCTCTCAAGTGGCAGGTAACAGGATGAGGGGGAATGGACTCAAGCTGCGCCAGGCCAAATTCAGATGAGGCATTAGGAAAATGTTGTTCGCTGAAAAGGTTATTAGGCACTGGAACAGGCTGCCCAGGGAGGCGGTTGATTCACCATCTCTGGATGTATTTAAAAGATGGGTAGATGGGTGTTTAGGGATATGGTTTGGTAGAGGACAGGTACGGTTTGGCTCGATGTCAAAGGTGTTTTCCAATCTAGTGATTTGATGTTTCTGTGTTCCTGTTCACTGCAGGGGTGGGGTGGGGGGGGCAGGTGGAGCTGGACTAAGTGACCTTTAAAGGTTCCTTTGAACCCAAAGTATTCTGTGATACTCAATGATGCCTAAATGATGTTTTCCACATCTGAAATATTTCATCATTATTTTCTCCCCTCCTTCCAAAATTTGTGGATAGAGAAATCATTATGATACATCTGAAGTCTCCTGGAAAACGATAGCTGGTCCCTACATTCCTGTGTGCAAACCCAATTAGGAAGCATACAGGTGAGGAGTGGTAGCACTGTCCCCTACTTTCCCAAGCAGACCTTAAAACAAAATAAAAACAAAATCCATTTTTTACATCATTACAAGATGTGTAATTTGTGAAGTCAGAATGAACTACTGTCTAAAAAATTTATAAGTAAAAAAAGAAAATATAATTCTAATAGCTTTGAAGCTAGAAATATTTGCTAATGTGTTTTGAAGAGTACAGTATGCAGGTGTACATTTGTATGTGTGCATAGGAGATGAATATTTCCCTGTGTGTTAGCAGGTGAAGTATTGTTAAGACTTTTTGTGCTTCATAACTCAGTGGTCAGAGTATACAATTTGTACATGAGATACTCATTTCATCCTTGGTCCTTGCATTTCATTTCCCAAGGCTTCAATGAACGTAAAAACAAGAAAACTGTCAGGGGCTGTAATCATGTCTGTTTTTATAAGCAAGGTAAGTTTGGGGTTGTTCAGGGCTGACTGGAAGAACTTCAGGGAGAAAAAGGGGCAGTAGAGCATGTTCATATATTGTACCTAAATCTGCCAGTACTATTTCATTTTGTAGACATTTCTGCCCTATCTCACATCTATAACTTTAATTTTATCCCCAAAAGATATAACTCTAAAGTCAAGCAATAGCAGGCAAAATTAAATCAAGGGATTTATTAATGTAAAATCCATAGTAAGATAAAGATTGCTTTCTTTCTTTCATATTCCTTAATGATTAAATAACATATGAAACAGTACCATATGTATGTGTGTTTGAGATTAAACTTAAATTCTTAGTGCGTATTTCAGCTTTATAATATTTTATGTACAGCTACTATTTATAACATATTAACTTTCTCTAGTAGGATTTATTATTCCTTTTACATAAAGGCAAGCCAAATCTAAGATAAGTGACTTAAAGTGGTCATTTGGCTAGTGGTAGAAAGTAGGAATTAGATGCCTTGGAAACCTTTTTTCTGGATAAAAGAAATGTAGCCCTCCAGCTCCCTGCCCTTTCAGATATATGCATGGCAGAAGCTTGTTTGGAGACACAAATCCATGAATATGTTCTGGTCACTGCTCAGGATATCCAAGGCAATGCAAAATCCCACAGAAGGTAGACTGGGCACCACAGTATTTTAAATAATAGCAAGATTACAGTGCTAATTAGGACTGGGAAGTCATAAATGAGGTTTAACACCTCCCTGTTACCAGTTCTATTTGATACTATGGTGGTTCATCCCCAAACAGTGGCTGGGCACCACACACCGCTTGCTCAGTCCTAGGGGAGAAAGAGACAGCCTCCATGGGTTGGAATAAGGACAGTTTACTGAAAAAAGCACTGTGAAAGTAGAACAATAACACCTAATTACACTCATACCCAGTGATAACACAGAGTACCTTACAAACCCAACAATTACAGACTGCTACCCTGGCTGAACTCAGACTGCTCTGGAGGCATCCAGGAGTATCCCTCCCCAACTAGCCCCTTTTATAGGGACGTGATATCAGGTGGTGTGGAAAACAACCCAGGCTAACTCAGCTCACCTGGGCTAACTCAGCTCACCTGTGCTGGCTGCTTGGTGAGGTTGACTCTGGCCTGGCCAAAACTAGGACAGATACCTACCAGGGATAGACTTTTGAGTAGGGCCTGTTGCAAAAGGATGAGGGATAATAGTTTTAAACTGAAAGAGGATAGATTCAGACTAGATTTAAGGAAGATATGCTTTATGATAACAGTGACGAAACACTGGAACAGGTTGTCTAGAGAGGTAATAGAAGCTTTATCCCTGGAAACATTCAAGGTCAGTTTGGAAAGGGTTCTGAGCAACCTGATATAGCAGAAGATGTTCCCACTCATTGCAGGGGGTTGGACTAGATGTCCTTTCAAGGTGCCTTCTAACCTAAACTACTGTATGATTCTATAATGCTATCAGGAAGCTAAATGACCTCTCACCCAATGTGTGCCTGAATTGGTTTCTCTGCTCGGACACCTGGACTCACTAGACAACACACACCTCCAGCCTTTCTGAGGTAAACATCACAGAATTCATTGGAAAGGGTGTGTAGTACACAACACAGCATACAGAATACACAATGATACTGTATTCATAAAACAGTGCAATTCTTTGGCATTGTGTGTCCTTGTTTCACCTGCTAAATGGAGCTGCATGTAAGACAGAGTTGTATGGTATTGTAATCACAGGTCCTTTGATAGCAAAATCATAGAAAACAACAAGATATGGCTTAGCTCCACATACTTTAAATTTCACAATTCAAATACTTTAATACACTTTATATTTGGAGATTCAATTGTTAAAGGAGTGCATTGTGATAATATTACATATTGGCAGTTATGATTCAATCTCATGTTAATGATTTATTTCTCTGAAAGCAGATAAACTAAGTCCTGCTGCTTTAAAGTATTGTCTGCTGGAGGTATGTATGTTTTGATTAATGCAGAAGCTTTGACGAAAACAGGATCATTTGGGGGGGAAATTACCAAGAAGTTAGCTGAAATAATAAAGCAGAAGAGCAATTGCCCAGCTGGACTAATCTGGAATTGTGCCAAAACATTGAAAAGTAAATGGTAAATTTAATTCAAACTACTAATGCTAATATTTAATGCAAATGTAAATCTGTCACAGGGTGCATTTGAAGCCAGTGACACACCAGGCCATACATATCTCAGGCCTGCTTCAGAGCCCATCTTTTCTCAGTGGTTGTGTGAACTGAGTGACTATCTGTCTGTTTGATGTGAAGGACTTGCAAGAAACACTTGCAGGTCGGTACTCTGGGCAGACTTGGCAGAAACTCAACCTAACAAGCTTGGTGACCTTTCTAAGCTTGAACATATTGAAATAGATACTTAAATGCCTCCAGAAGGTCATACCTGCCAGGGTGTAAGTCAAGTCTTGTGTCAAAATTGTCCCGTTATACATAGATACTAAGAGAACAAGTGGGAATCTGAGTCTGTAGCCTACGGAACAGATCACTCAACTAAAAATGTATCAGTTCCTTTCTAGATCTTGCTCTAGAGTCCTATTAGTACTGGGTTTGGCATCTGACATAGAACTGCTTTCATCACATTTTGTATTTGAAATTTTTAACTAGTAAACTAGTTGAATATCTATTAAGAAAAAAGGCAAAATTGAATTCTACAAGATTTTGAAAGATCTTTGGAAAATTTCGTTTCACAACATGCCCAGGAAAACCTCATTGTCAGAGTATGCAGGTGATGTAACAAGGAAGGCTAAGGCCCACTTGGAATTAAATCTGAGAAGTGATGTCAAGGGCAACAAGTAGATCTTTGTCAAATACACAAGTGGCAAAATGAAAACTAGGGAAAATGTGGGTCTGCTGATATATGAGGTGGGTTCCCTAGTGATGGAATATCAGGGAAGGTGGAGTTACCGAATGCCTTCCTTTGCTTCAGTCCTTACTGCTAAGACTGGCTCTTGGGAATCCCAGACCCTGAAAATAGGAGAGAAAGGCTGGAGAAAGAAAGACTTTCCCTTGGTCAAGGTGGATCACATCAGAGATCATTTATGCAAACTTGACACCCACAGATCAACAGGCCCTGATGGGATGGACCTGTGAGTCTTCAGGAATCTGGCAGATGTTACTGGTAAGCCATTCTTCATCATCTCTGAAAGGTCATGGAAAACAAGAGAGGTGCCTGAGGACTGGAGGAAAGCCAATGTCACTCCAGACTTCAAAAAGGGCAAGAAAGAAGACACAGGAAACTACCGGCCAGTCAGCTCCTCCTCCATCTCTGATGGAATGGCTCATTCTGGAGGTCATCTCTAAGAATGTGGAAGTAAAAAACCTTAACAGGAGTGGTCAACATGGTTTCACCAAGGGGAAGTCATGACCAACCTGATAGCCTTCTATGCATGACTGACTGGGAAGTGAGGGGAGAGCAGTGGATGTTGTCTCCCTTGGCTTCAGCAAGGCTTATGACATTTTCTTCCATAACATCCTAATAGATAAGTTTAGGAAGTATGGGTTAGATAAATGGACCAGTGAGGTAGATTGGGAACTGTCTGAATGACAGAACCCAGAAGGCTGTGATAAGCAGTCCAGAGTCTTGTGAGTCTCATTGGTGGCCTGTAGCTAGTAGTGTTCCTCATGGATTTGGACTGGGTCTGGTCCTATTCAACATATTCATCAATGACCTGGATGAGTGAACAGGGTGCACTGTCAGCAAGTTTGCTGATGATACAAAATTGGAAGTGGCTGATACACCAGAAGGCTGCACTATCCAAGAAGACAGGCTAGAGAGGAACAAAATGAAATAATACAAGGCTCCTGCACCTAGGGAAGAATAAGTCCATGTGCCAGTACATGTTAAGGGTTGACCTGCTGGGAAGGAACTCTGTGGAGAAGGACCTGGGAGTCCTGGTGAATAACAAGTCTCCATGAGCCCTTGTGGCCTAGAAGGCCGGTGGTATCCTGAGGTGCATTAAGAAAAGCATGGCCAGCAGATTGAGGAAGATTATCTCTACTCTGTCTTGGTGAGGCCACATCTGTAGTACTGTGTTGAGTTCTGGGCTCTCCAGTTCACGAAAGGCAGGTAACTACTGGAGACAATCCAGTGGAGGGCTACAAGGGTGATGAGGGGAGTGGAGCATCTCTCATGTGAGGAAAGGCTGAGAGACCTCGGTCTGTTTATCCTGGAGAAGAAAAGACTGAGAGGGGATCTTAACACTTAGAAATACCAAAATAGTGAATGTCTAGAGAATGGAGCCAGACACTTTTAAGTGGTGCCCAGTGACAGGACAAGTGGCAGTGGGCACCAACTGGAACTCACAAAGTTCCACCTGAAAGAAAAATGTCTTTACTTTGAGGTGACAAAGCACTTGCACGGGCTGCCCAGAGAGGTGGTGGAGTCTCTTACATTTTCTGTTTGCTTTTGTTTGTCAGGTTTTGCGCTACTCATCTGTTCAGAACAAGTAGCACAATGGTTTATGGAAAAATCTTCGGACAGTGAGTGCCACATTCCATTACCCTAGTTCTTTAATATGCTATCCAATTACTTTGTCTATGGAGATTGACCAAAGAAGTGGGATCTACAACTGGTATAACTACAGCATCTCTCAAATTGCATGAGATCTTTTATTTTTTGTGGGGCTAGATACATTTGGCAAATGTATCTTTTGGAGAGGATGTGTGAAATGCAATCTTGTTAACATCAGAAAAGTCTCTGCCTGCCACAAATTACCAATTTAACAGACAAAGGAGCTCCTTTGCACTTCAATATGAGACAGAAATCTTTGTTTCAACTTTCAGAAGTTATTGATCTTTGTTTGAAACAAAAATAACAAAAAATCACAGCCTGAAAGATAGCCCCAAGGTAAAAGCAACAAGGAAGCCTTTTAGTAACCACATTTGTGGTTTGTTGGTTTGCGGCTTTTTTTTTTTGTTTGGTGGTGGTTTTTTTGTTTAATGCTCCCAAATTTCAAAGGTCTGTAAACTTCATCATTTGAACATATATAAAATATATGCTTCCAGAATACCATGATAACACTTGGGCATGTAATGTTGAACTTAGGTGAAATTACAGCCCACATTTATACTAATAAATCAAATAATACACAGGAATTTTCACAGGCATCAGAACAAGATTGTCTATATTAAAAAACGGTTACTAATCAGGTAAGTATATAAGTTCAAGATGTAAAATTGTTCTAGGGACTCTTCCTGATATGTGAGTTGCAAGAAATCAACATGCTTTGAAGATCTGGGGAACATACTATGTTGATCTAGACTGGACTATCCCTATTAGCCAAAAAAACTAGTCATGTTCATTGACAACTTTAAACCTCTTCTATGGTCACAGATACTTGTCTAGATCCAAAATTGTAATCCACTCTAGACGTTCCTACCTTTCCAATGTGAATTTATTTCTGTCACTGAGGATATCTTGGGTTTCAGGACATATACTTCTAGTTAGAAATTGCTTTATTTGTGGTTTGCAGATGACTCTTACAGTTCTGAAGAGAGAAAAACACATGAATTCTTTTTTTTTCCTCTTTTGCCTCAAGTAACTTCAAAAGTTGAGATAATGGATAGTGAGTTTGTTTTCCTTTTTTCTCTTATATAAACACAACCATTTTCTTGTTTTATTTTACTTTTAAGTGAAAAGAGTGTCTTGAATGCTTCCTAAAAGCCAGATTTGGAAACCAAATTATTGAGTGCTTACTTGCATAAGCACTCCCATGACAGGTCAAAGAAATCAGCCTAAGTTAGTTAGTCAAGTGCTGCATGTTAAGTGACTGCAAGCAGACTTAAGTATATGATTAAATGGTTCCCTAATAAGCTTAATTTTCTTAAGGGAATGAGAGCAACGTATTAATTTTTTAAGGAGTGAGATCTAGTAGCTAATCTACCAGATGGAATAAGAAATAAGTTAGCATTTACCTTTCTTTTGTAAAGAAAGTATACCAGAAATTAACTTTTCTGTAACAGCTGTTAAAATCATATATTGGGGAAGGGAGTAGGGGCTGGCTTTAAGTACAATTCTAATTAAAATGTCAGCATACTTATTGGGTTTGGATATTTTAATAGCAAATTGATTTGTTTTTGTGCTAACTGGCTTGGTAGTCACCAGGAATAAATGTGTGTAAAATACTCATGTATTTCTTCAATCCTTTTGTCTTCAGAGAAAGTGTCAGAGAAGGCAGAATTTTTGCCTGTTGAAGAAAAGTGACAATTATGGTTAGGTGAAATGAGAACTGACTTTAATTTCTAACACCAGGAAGTTATCTGATAATGCAGAGGAATCAGATTTGTCAAGCAAAAAGACACCTTGTTGCATAGTGACTTGTCAGGTTATTTAGGTCTATACTGAAAACAAATTGGCTGCTGCAACTTTTAAAAGCATACGGGTGATTTCCAGCAATTTTGTCTAAAGTTTCCAGAGTATTAGTTGATAGGTTATGCTCTTAAAAATCTCAGTACTTATGTTAGCTCACGGGTTATGGAGATTATGGAGCATCCATCACTAGACTCTTTTTTTTTTCCTGAACTAAAAGAACATGTATTACTGATGTACTAAAGACATTTGATCCTGCTTCTGCACGGGGAGAAGCACCACATGATTTCTTCAAGTTTCTCAAGATATAACATTTCTTTTAAGCTCTGTATTTCAGTGAACTAAACATTATAAGTTTATCTTGGTATTACCATTGGTTCTCTTTAGCAAATTGGCAGTTCTAAAAGGTACCACATAAATGTGCATCAATATCAATAAATAGTAACAAAAGCAATCAGGAAAATTGAAGGGGAGTAAGGTCTTAAGACTTATTCAGCATCACAGAAACTAAACCCGAAAGCAACAGTTCGCTTTTTCCTCCTAACTATTATGTACTAATCTGTCAGTTTTGCTCAGCAGAGTCCTGACATGGCACTGTGCACAAATACATATTTCTAATTTTTTTGTGGCACCAGCATTGAAGTAAATTTAGCTGTTATTGTTTTGCATGTACAACTCTTCACAGAGCTCTGTGGGGAGCTATGTAGTCATAACCAGAGATGATTCATGATGCTGTAGGAAAATAAGAAATATTAGTAGACTTAATAAATGAAACATTCTAAAGATGACTGTTTCACATCCTAGTCATTTCTAGTGGCTACCCAGTGATTTTTTTATGATATATTCACTAGGTGTCCAGACTAAGCTTTGACCAGAGACAGGCAGGCTAGTTAAGAAAACAAGAGTGTATCATTTTGGTATTTGCAACCACTGCTATATAAGGATTTGCAGTATGTGTTTATGTGAAGTAATGTTTGCAAACTTGGAAAAAAAAAAGTATGCAGAAAGACAGATTTTTTTTTAACCAAAACAAAAATAGCCTACTGATACTTTATTGTTCTTGTTTGTATTCTTTTTGCCTTCTCTTCAAAAGAATATACCTTAGCAACTGAAACGACATTTCATAATATTTCAGCAAGAAAAAGGAACTAAAAGCAACACCTTTAACAGACTGAGGCCAGCACTCATTTCCCAGGTCTTAGAAACCAATTAGGCCCTTCAGTGGACATGTTTTTCTCCAGCAGTGATATTTCAACTCAGATCATCACAGGTAACTGAAGTTTTATTTTCCAGTGTTACTGTTCTTTTCTTTGTTTGGCTTGTCGTGAGGATGCAGGGTCAGATTTCAGTAGTGACTACATCAGTAACTGTCCATCTCATCTTATTTCTCCTAAAAGAACAGTTGAATAACATTCTAGAACTGTTAACAGAAAATATCCTTAGAAACAAAAAGGACACAGGGCCAAGAAACTACAGTGAATCTTCCAAACATTTTGCCATTTCAAGAGCTTAAATTGCCTCATTTTTTTTAAGTTTCTTTCCTTTTTCCCCTTCTCTTTTAGAACTGAAATACTTTTTGATTATAATTGTTTTCCATGGGATCTAGACTTGAAATGTCACTCCCCTTCGATTGTCTTCTGTAGCACGATAACAAAATCATGTCAACAGCTCTGACTGAACTCCATCAAAATGGCCACCCTTCCTATATACATCTTTCAGGTTTATACTTTTTTAAACTATTAAAAAAATTCTAAATATTGGAAAAGCCATATCATAAAGTAAATCTGAAGAGTTTATGTCATGCCTCTGAGGTCCTTCTCCTTGTCTTTGCCCCCACAAACATATATTTCTATGTATACATGTATATGTGTAGCTGAAAAAATGTGTAGTACTTTTTACAAGGTCTTGAGATTTAAGCAGAAGTGGCAGCCGTGCCTTCCTCTGGAGCTTAACCTACAGCAGGAGACACAGAATCCTTAATACTGTGTAATAATAGTTATATTCCCCTAGCTCAAGCTGCTGAGACAAGTGCTCTTGGATAACAGGGTCATGCTGTCTGCTCTCAATGGCATCAGTAGCAGTTTACAGAAATAAGTTTGTGTATGTTAGAAATGGCCATAAAGTGTTATAAACTGTTGGTGGTGTATTTTGACTCCAACGCAATCCCTAGTGGCATGATGCTGGTAATATACAGCATCGTGTCCTCAAGGACTGAATAGTAACTGCAGAAATAGCAGAGAGAAATTCAGTCAGGAAAGCCCTAATGAAAATTGATTGGAGAGGCTGGAGGATAGAGATAGAGTATATCCGTTCAGCAGGAAACCTAGCTTCAGTCATTTCCCTTCCCCCCTTTTTCATCTAACTTGTAGGCTAGAAACAAAGATAAACCCAGATCTCTGGATCCGGAGGAAAACGAATACTGTATTTAGTGTGCCAAATTTTCTGCTGGTATATCTTGATACAGCTCAATTGACTTTAATGGAACTTGGCCATTTTTTACCAGCCAGGAATTTGGTCTATTGTACTAAGAAATGTTCTCACTGAACTTGCTGCATGCTTTCACTTATATTCTTTTCTGTTATTGCAATTGACTTCCACCTTTATGAAAGTTCATGAAAAGTTTTGAGGTTAAGGGCTAAAAATTCTCTGATTAGTCTTGTCAGAGAGATATTCCTTTATAATTAAATTATTTTGATATTTTTGGGGGGGTTGGACTCCATGATCTCTGGAGGTCCCTTCCAACCCCTACAATTCTGTGAATTTTAAAACCATGTTAAATTAAAATTGCACATTGGCCACTACTTTTAAAATTAAGTGATGTATTTCAAAATGCTCTTAAATTCTGTTTTTTTCCTTTTAAATCAGTGATAAAGTTTATTTATCTGTCTCAAATGGAAGTCTAACAATATCTTTAATGTCTAGACACTTTTCTTGTTACTGTCTAGGTGATGTGGAATTATGTTGCACATATTTCGTCTATAATAGAACCACGTAATAGTAAATCCCAGAGCAGATAAAAGGCAAAAGAACTGAACAGTACACCATGCCACTGTTTGATTATAGAATGTGCTGCTTTTGGCTGGGGTAATGTTAATTTTCTTCATAGTAGCTGGTATGGGGCTGTGTTTTGGACTTATGCTGAAAAAAGTGTTGATACTGTAAAGCAGTTTTTTGTTATATAGAGGCACTATTTGTTATTGTTGAGCAGTGCATACACATAGTCAAGGAGGCTGGAAGTTCACAAGAACTTGGAAGGGGACACAGCTGTCACACCTGACCCAAATTGACTAAAAGTATATTGCCTAACATATGGCATCATGCTCAGCATATAGAGCTGGGCGAAGAGGGAGGGAGGTGACATTTGAAATGATGACGTTTCTCTTTCCAAGTCACTGTTACTCATGATGAAACCCTGCCTTCGTGGGCATGGCTTAATATCTTCCTGCTCATGGGAAGTGGGGAATGAATTCCTTGTTTTGCTTTGCTTATATGTAAGGCATTTGTTTTACCCATGTCTTTATCTCAACCCGTGAGTTTTTTCACTTACACCCTTTCAGTTCTCTTCCCCACCCCTCAGAAGGAAAGTGAGTGAGTGGCTGCATGGTGCTTAGCTGCCGACCTGGCTTAAACCATGATACAGAGGCATCTTTTAGAAAAAGACTCAATGTGTCTAAAGGTCCTGTGTAAATGTGTAAAAGTCGTCAATGTGGGTGGGGTGTGTTGAATAGATTAAAATTATTATTAAGTTATGATTATTTTTTCAGGAAATAGTCTACTTTATTGATTTTCATATGTTTTAAGGAGAAGAAATTCTGAATGTGTTTTTAGGTAGAACATATTCCCATGTGGGCGGACAGTGCATATATAAGAGAGACCTCTAGCTGCAGAATGCTGATAAGGAGCTAAATATACTCTTGTAGGTGGGGTAGGCTGAATCAATAGGTTGGAATGAAAGAAGTCGGTTGGAGTGTGTCCATCCAGAGTTTTGAAAATACCAAAAAAAAAAAAAAAAAAGCAATTTTATGTTGCATTTTCAAATGGTAGTGGAGAGAAAAAGGTTATGTACATATCCACCAAAATCTAAAATTTGTGGTTTTATTTGTGGATAGTAGATTGTGCCTGGTTCCTGATTTAGCTGACAAGATATTTAATAGATGAACTTTTTTTGTTTTTTCCCTATACGCAGCATTGAGTTTTCACATGAGGTAGGAGTAGTTACAGAGTTGCTGACCCTTGTCAAGTCTGGAGAGCATTTTCTGCTTAAGCATGATGTGAAGCATTTGAAGATTTTTAAAGTAAACAAACAAATGAAACAACAGCTCATTAATGTATCTCCACAGTTTAGGTGTTTCTCGAATAGTCAGCAGTTGAAAGTGAGGTTTCAGGATATTGTTTTCAACATAAATGTTCTTCTATTATTATCTATTTTCATTGAATGAAGGTCTTTTCCAGATTTTGGCTGGGAATAATGGGGAACTGTTGTCTAAGTAGAAATGAAGGCCTTCTTGGCTGACTAGCTTTCCTTAGATGTTAAAAAAAAAGAAAATACACTTTCATCTTATTTGTAATTGGACATCAAAAAAGCTTAATCTTAAAGTACATGCATCTTTAAAACTTAAAACAAAAAGTCAAGGCACACAAAGAGCTATAGAAGCATTCCACTTTCAGCAAAAGCAAGTAAAAGTTAAAGAAATTGGAGGGAACAGGAGTACAGATATTTTGCTATTCAGAAACTAGAAAAGGGTGATTACATTGTGCTGCTATATGGGAAAGTCAAGTTCACAGCAGAGGACAATAAAGACAGTAGAAAAGGCTTTGAAGAAGTGTAAGACAGAAGACGAGAAGGAGAATTTGTGATGACAGATGTGATCAAGGCTAAAATAATGACACTTCTGTACCATAAAATTGTATGGTGGAAAAGAGGAAAAGTATCAGTGATTGAGCACTAAATTTTGTCTTACCAGAAAAAAATTACCAATATGAAGGGAGAGATTAAAGATTGTTTACTGTCAGATTGACTGGCTTTTTTTTCAAGTAATGCAGAGTCAACTTTAGCATCTGAATCAAAAGACAACTTATTTTTCAGTTTATTGAAGATATTCAGTACCTTCAGGGATCTTTGGAAAGATATGCAAGCTAAGTATGGTTTCCTGTAGAGATGCTGAAATAACTAATGACAGCTAAAGATGATGGTTACTGGCAAATTAGAAAAATTGGAGATTAATAGATAGCTGTAGGGATGAACAAATTATTAGTTAAGAACAAGAATATTGACAGAATGCATCCATACTGATGTTCAAGCAGGAATATATATATTTTAAGAGATTTTTCTTGATCCCCTTTTCCTCAAGGTCCATCTAAGTTCTTCTGTTCTTTCTCCCTGGTTCACACAGTGGAACGGTCTCAGATCTCCTGAACTAGATTTCTCTTGGAGAGACTTAAATTGGAAGATGTACTCCAGGAACACATGTAATATTATCCAACTGATAATTGAGTGTCTATACCCCAGATCAGACTAAAGCAATGCCAAAGTAACTCCCCCTCATCATCAGCTGTTTCATTCCACAGATTCACTATCTTTTGGCTGTACTACTTGTTAATATAGACCACACTCAACTATCAGCCTCATAACGTGCCATATGCTCTTTTTTCACTACCCAGAACTGGAGCAGCATCATTTGTACACATCACAAGGAGAAGAAGGGAGTAAATCAGAATGAAGTCATTCAGTTACAAATGTTTCATGATAATAAAAATATTTACACCAAGTGAATACTTGTAATAACATAAAACCAAATTTAAACATGGTCTTTTATGTAGACACCATTTCCTCATGCAGCAGACACAGTTTTATACATCCCAGCAAATATCTATAGGTATACACAAACATAAGTTTATACAAAACCAAGAAAACATTAAAGGTTCTGTAACATAGTATGAATTCCAAAGTATAACAAAATTTTAAATTAATTAGATAGTTAGCAAAGTGCACTGAAGGATCTTTTTCTCTTCAGTGCAGCAGAAATACCAGCTGCACAGTGCTGTGTATGATTTATTTATAGGCTGCTAATGAAGACATATCTAATCATCATAATTAATTGGTATTTTTGTGCTTTGGGGCCTAATCACAGAAACTTTCATATGTTGGCTCTAAACTAATCTTAGGTTTAAGGCAGAAATTCACAAGAAATCTTGATTTTTCTTTGTTCAAGTTTGCTTTTCCATTGAGCTTAACTACAGTGTGGTAACTATAACTTAACCCACAAAAACACAGCATATGTTGAAGTGCCGTGAAAATGAGCCAGGAGAGGAGGATTTGCAGAGACAGCATTGCATACCAACTATTTAATATTTGCTGTGTGAATTTGTTTAAATGAGGCCTAATTTTAACCCTATTTAATCACACAAATTATCAAGGTTGGAAAAGATCTTTGAGACCATCACGTCCAACTGTACCTGTCCTCTAGTAAACCATATCCCTAAGCACCCATCTACCGGTCTTTTAAATACATCCAGGGTCGGTGACTCAACCACCTCCCTGGGCAGCCTGTTCCAGTGCCCAATAACCCTTTCAGTGAAGAACATTTTCCTAATGTCTAATCTAATCTAAGCTTGAGCTCATTCCCCCTCATCCTAGATAAACATCAACTAATTAAACTAATCCAGTATAATTTGTAACAATCCACACAATTTCCTGATATTTCTTTTTGGTTTGTATTCTGAACTCATGTACAGGAACAAATATAAAATGTCATACAGTTCTTTAAATGTGCTGTTCCCTTGTGGTTGTATGTTCAGGCAATCATCTACATTCCTCATCACTATACTGGTAGTTGATAGATATTAAAAGTTTGGTATAATTTTAATTGCTCAAACTAAAGTGCCTTTTATTTTAGATGAGGAAAATTATTATACAAAAAGTATTATACTATTAAATTCTATTCTCTGTTTTAAATAAGCATGTATATTTATATATATGTGTGTGTATATATATACTCTTTGCACAAATATAGCTCCTTGTTCAATCTTTCAAGTATGAGTTATGCATATACCATTTCATATCCATGAAATGAATCCTCCTTTTTTCATATCCACCTCCTTTTGTCATAAATGACTTCATTACAGCAGCAGCAGCAACACTTTCATTTTTGGCTAATATAGCTATTCCAAAAAGTAGCTGCAATAATCACCTTTCTTCTTGCCAGGTATTGGCTACTGGGCAAGGGTAACTGTATATTCAGTCTTTATGAGTGTACATTACAATAGAGAAAGTAATAGACTGATTTTTTTGTTGCTATTGACTCTAAACTCTTATATCTTCTATTAAATACACTAATCTGTACTGGTACTACAAGTTATATGTAGCAAAATGATTCTACTTACCCCTCAACCTTTGTCAGTTTTTGTTTTATCTACATTCTGTAAATAGAAATCTTAGTTAACAATTTCTAAATAGGAAACTCATAACTTTATTGAGTTTCATAGATCTGAATTTTCAAGGATTTTAATTTTCCTGGATCAGTAAATGCTAATTTCCCAAGTATTTGTGATTGGCATGAGTTGTCTGTCTCCAAATGCTTGGAAATAATCTTGATATCTGTAAAAGAGACTTGGTTATATTTTGAATGTTCATGAATTTATTATCAGAAGTGGCATACTGTGTAAGGAATCTGCTAGAAATTCCTGTGTAAGGAATCCTGGAAATTAAACTGAAGACCTTTGCATCCCAAAGTCTTGACTTTACCAAATGAATGAAAGAACTCTCCATTAGTTGTTAGTTCTAGTAGCAGCCATTCTTATAAAACATTTTTAAACTTCCAGATGAGGAAAAGGGCATTAAATACTTCCCTTTCAGTAATGTGCTTGAACTCAAATGAACCAATACAAAGATGTTCCAGTGCAGTGCTTAAATGGCATGCATACCATTCCAGCCAGTGCACTTTAAGGGTATCATATGAAGCTAATTAGGCACCCCTATGAGTAATCTATCTTTGCTCAGACTTAAACAACTGGTTTCCTATTATGAAAGAAATAACTTTATTTCTCCTGTTCAAGGAGAAACACTTTTAGCTATTTTTAAGTGTCCCATCAGAATTCCAAAAGAAAATTATTTGAACCATTAAGTAGCAGTATTACTCCATTCTTCAAGAGGAGAAATGGGAAAAGCCTGCATAATTTAGCTGAGCCTACTAGGAGGAAAAAACCCCACAAACCACACCAAAAACCAAACCAAAACCCCCACAACCAATACAACAACAGGGACACAGTTAAAAGTAGCAACATTTATATCATCCTTTCAGTTTCCAGACATGAGCTAGTAAGGCCATTAATACTACAGTTTATAACAGATGGTTGTTCTTTCTTGGACATACACATACATCATCAAATTTCCCTTTGAGTTTCACCCTCTTTAATTCTCACTGAAGTCAATAGGAGTTTCATCTGTGTAAAGGAAAGCAGAAATGAACTTGTAGGGATATTTTTCCTTTGTCTTAAGTGACATATTGTTAAAAGTAGGGATTAACTGTCATGGGGACCAACTAGCAAAGAATATTGTTTTAGTGTTTGGGAAATAGAAGTGTATTAATATTTAATTTTTTGAAGGCTAAAACCATAAAAGTTCTTGAATTAAAAGGAGAAAATTGCCCACAGATGTTCTATATCTACATTCCTTTGCCTGATGTCATACTCCTTGAGAATCCCCCAAAATGAATGTCCATTTTCTATTTTGCTGTTCTTCAACATGCAAGGACAGTCAGAAAAGGTGTATCTGACCAGGAATCTGAGGAAATTCTGAATTTTGAGCCTGTGTTATTAAGTCTTCTTCTTTGTTGCTTATTGCTATTAAAAACCAAAAAAAAAATAAAGCAAAATAACAGAAAACTCATCAAAACCCTTGATCCACAGGTCTTTCACAATGTGAGTTATGATCTACACTTTAAGAAGCTATAACCTCAGCTTTAGATGACCCCATAGAATGCTTTTGATTTTTAACTAGCATAGAGACACAGGAAGAAATCCATTATTTCACGCATAGTTTACTTACCCACGTCATAAAGGCAGAAATATTCCCCTGTGGAATTTGATATATGATGATCAGGGCTGTAAACCTATTCTGACTAATCATGTTTATTCTGATTGATTGAGCTAATTGAAAAACAACACAGATATTCCCTGTAGGTGCATTTTTCTCTTATTATATTTGTATGATAATAAAAAAGGGATGTTTTCAATTCTGAAAAAATAATTACCTTGGGTCTTCTTAGCCTGACCGAACAGATTGCTTGTCTGACTGGTCTTAGTCTAACAGGTAAGCAATACGTTTTCCAAGCTTGACCATGCTAAATTTAACGATTAAAAGTCTAAATAAACTTTTGGAATGAGGTCTTAAGTACTTCTTTATTAATAAAATATATACTTTTTTTTTTCCTCTCAGTGATGCTATCTGTGCCTGCTTTGACACTGTTGCATGACCACAAAAATAGTTCTTAGCTTTCCCACTGGGATCACAACTCACCTTATATGTTAAGTGATCTTACCTACTATATTTCCTTAGCTTTCAGAGTATACTGAAAAGCCTGATGGAACCTTACACTTCACTTACCTTTGTTAAAACAAACCTTGTTCTTTGTGGCAGCTATTTATCTATGCCAACCAAATGAGCAAAAAGTCTTGAAATAACCTTTCATGAAGAATCAAAAAAGTGCAGGTTGAAATATTATTTTTAACTCCCTAACTTGTGCAATGACTTCCTCAGAAATCACAAAGCATTGCCTTCTTATTTATGAGATCCCACAGCACTGAGATCTATTCTCTTACAGGAAAAAAAAAAAAAGAAAAAAGTGAAGGTTAATTTTTCTGGGGTTACCTTTGGTGTCTAAAGCAGAGCTGCATGAACTTCAAAGTTTCAAAGACCAAGACAGAAGGAACATCCAAATTTTTGGGTGATTATCTAGCATGTTTGTAGTTTAGATTTCATGTTGAAAATATTTTATAAATAAATTACCTCATGTAATTTCTATTGCTATTTCTTTTTATTTCAATAATATATAAGTTATAAAAAGATGTTTAAAATATACTTTAAAAAAACCCAGAACAACCTACTCAATGTGTTAAATTTAGCATTCCAAAAATATGGTAACTTTAGAGGAACATGAACTTTCATGACTCATGAAACTTAAGCTTGTAAACTAGATAGTGCAAAGTATCTAGTTTCTTTTTTTCTCCAAAGAGAAATGAAGATGTGGAATATCTATCATTTGAAGGAAGGAGCCTATACCCCCACATTGAATTTCCATGACAATGTAACATTAAGTGCACTAACTCTGTGTCATGCTCCGTGTATTAACTTAGAGATACCAGCTGGAGCCAAAAGAACAACCAAAATATAGGAAGTTACAGCAGTTACTTTATAGCCTCGCAGAATTCTTTATTCAGCAATTCTTATTTTTAATTTTAGTTTATCTGAACCCTTGAATTTCCTTTAAAATTTTGAATTGGTTCCAGTCAGGTACATGAAAAGGGAAATCCTAGATTGGAACTTTCATTTAACTCTGAATATTCTTAACAAATATAAGAACAACTGCAGATATTTGCACTAAACAAGGAGGACAAACATACAACACAGATACATTGTTCTGAATTTTAATGAAAAAGAGAACAATTCTTTTCTAAATTATGTCCCATGTAAGAATGTCACATGTGAAACTTTGCAAGGTTTCCCTGCAAAAGTTTCCCATAAATATGTCTGTGTGCAAGAACTCGTATCAGGAGTGTTCATGAACTGACTTTTAAGTTCTTGAGAAGATTTGGAATCATTTAAACATGGAGCAGGAAAAAAATTGTGTCATAAATCATCAGAAAAAGAGCATTAAGAATAGTAAACAGGTGAGCATTTGTTAATAGGTTACAAGTTGTCCCATTTCACAAAAACAAAGAAATAGAATTCATAGAATTTTCAGTATGAAAAGCCATTCCAGCCGAAGGTTTGGTACTGTTCAGCATCAAAAAATATCATGATTGACAGAACCCTACTGTTCTGCAATCCCTAGAAATATTTTTTCTTTATCTGTATGTATTACAAGGAGATTTGAACCAAATAGTGGGATATTTTGAACACTAAAGAGAAACAATTTCTATTGTTTGATGGAAAGGGCAATTTTAGAAAGATACCTAGTGACTCATCCTATCACTTCACTGCATGCACATCTAAAACACGATTGATTCCGACACATCCGTTACCAACTAGTTATTGGTAAAAGAATCCTATGAATAAAAATCAGAAGCTATTTGTTGGTAGGCACACCAAAATACTTTTCAAAGGAGCATCATTTTGGCCCATGAAATAGTTTATTGACTTATTTCCTGATGATTATGAGATAATGAACAAATATTGCTTCATCATCAGCCATATTATTTTGTACTGCTTGTTAAATCGAAACTGCATTTGATCATGACCACCGTTAGTTGGCATGTCTTATTAGTTATAATGAGGAGCTGTATTAAAGTATGTTATACAGTTCTAGAGAATTTTGTTCTGACTGGAAGGATATGTAGTGCAACAAAAGGTGGGTTTTTGTTGTCTTTTTTTTCTTTTTGTCTGTTGATGTGCTGTTGGTGATTTAGTCTAAAATGTGTACACTGTATTGTTTTTCTCATCTATAATGTAGTTATAAGGACAAAGCTAGTCACATCAGAGGATTTATCTATCTTCCACTGTTCTTTATGTATTTCCTGCATCTTCTCTCATGTGCAGTCTTTCCAAAGATTAAAGACTGGGCTAAGCCAGCTCCATCTATTTTCTCTATATTACCACAGTATCAGTGTGGTGGTGGTTTTGTTTTCAGGATTTTTTTTTGGGGGGGATGGGGGAAGGACGATGACGGACTTGTTTTTTTTTTTTTCTCATGCAAGAAAACATTTCTGAGGAAGATATTTTATATGATTTGCCCAAACTACAGAAAGTGTATAAAAAGGTAAGGAAAATGTGTGTCTGTGAAACAAAATATATCATTATAAACACAAACTGATGGATGCTCATTTTTGGGCCCCTCATTACAAGAAAGACATTGAGGTGCTGGAACACATCCAAAAAGCTATGAAGCTGGTGAATGGTGTGGAGGAAAAATCTTATGAGGAGCGACTGAGGGAATTGCGTTTTAAAAGGAAGCTTAGGGGAAACCTGATCACTCTACAATTACCTGAAATGAAATTGTAGATGTGTGGGTGTTGGTCTCTTCTTCCTAGTGACAGGACAAGAAGAAATTACCTCAAGTTATGCCAAGGAGGTTTAGATTAGATATTAGGGAAAATTTCTTCACTGAAAAAGTTACCAATTATTGAAAAAGGCTGGCCAGGGAAGTGATGGAATCACCATCACTGGATGTATTTCGAAGATGTATAGATGGCATGCTTAGGGCCAGTGTTTACTGCTGGACTTGGAAATATTAGTTTTATGGATAGACTTGGTGACCTTAGAGGTTGTTTCCAACTTAAGTGATTCTATGATAATGTACAGCATTTCCAGAGAAAAATAACAGCGGTAGAATCAGTTTGTTGTGCAATTTTTTATCTTGTCTGACACTTCCACGTCTATAGTTAGCAGCTTATATTTGGTTAGTGGCTCAAATTCAGCTTGGTTCAACTATAAATGTCCTTCCTTTTCTTCCTCAAAGTATTCTTTGGTACACTATTTCTTGATCATGATGGACAAAATCATCTTAGTTCTGCAATCTTGGTTTAAATTCAGTTCAAGTGCCACCATAGGTCTTCCTATTCAGGTCTTCCTATTCCTTCCTGTTTAGCCTGGAGAAGAGGAGGCTAAGAGGAGACCTTATCACCACCTACAGCTACCTGAAGGGAGGTTGTAGAGAGGTGGGCAATGGTCTCTTCAGCCAGGTGACAGGTGATAGGACAAGGGGGAATGGCATGAAGCTGCCCCAGGGCAGGTTTAGATTAGATATTAGAAAAAAATTTTTTCCTGAAAGAATTGTCGGGGCCTGGAACAGGCTGCCCAGGAAGAGGGTTGAGTCACCTTCTCTGGATGTGTTTAATAAAAGGATAGATGAAGTACTTAGTGATACAGTTTAGCTTAGGATGGGAATGGTTAGACTTGATGATCTTCAAAGGTCTTTTCCAACCTTGTGATTCTGTGATTCTATGATGTTTCATTGCATACACTTAATAGATCTATCTATTAATTTTGGTCAAGCACGATGCCTCTCTACTTTTCAGGACATTTTTGAGCTCTTCCTAGCCTACTGAAATGGATTCAAGTTTGATTCAGTTCTACCTCTGAATTTTAAATCTTTGGACTATTTTTAAATAGTATGATCCACTTTTTCTTCTGCCATATAATCTGTGCTTGAGAGAAACTTTCCAAACAACAGCATTTTCTTCCTTCTGCTGCCTGAATGATCTCACAATAGCTTGACTGCCTCTATCATGGTTTCTCTTTGCTTGTAACCCCTCATTTATGTGAATGCATCTACTTCCTCTTGTTTTACACTCTGGTTGGCAGTTACTTGAAATAAGAAACTTTTTATTCTCTTGGTGTGTTCTTACAATGCCTAATATAATAATAGGGTCCTCATCCTTAGGTTTGAAATTCTGATGGACAATGAACAAAAGTTAAAAGATGATGACTGGGTGGTGGAATTGCTATCAGGAATCTATTGAAGGATTAGTGACCTAAATGGTCCATATTTTGCATCACTGAAATCAGGCAGTAGTATACTATAAAGTTGCAGGAAGCACACCAGAGAACTAACATGCACTGTACATCAACAGAAGCATTTTCCTTTGGCAAAGGATATAAAGGTCTGATAATATGGACTGTCATTTTAACAGAAGAGTGGGTTTTTAATTTTTTTTTTTGTTACTCCTCTGCAGGGTTTTTAGGAAATCCATTTGATTATGAGAAAGCTAAAGTTTCAGATATCGATTCTGTGACCTTCAAAGAGGGCATCTATCTCTCCTCTTGTACATGATCCACTATGATCAATTTTTAAAATCCTCTGAATGTTAAAAATATTTCAGGTTCTTTTTCCAGGGAAAGAGGCTGTGACAGAAGGTAAAAAGGAGCACCCTAGGAAGGTAATTCAGTTATGTGCAAAGAACCACTTTATCTTTCTGAAAAGCAGATAAGGTTCCTAGCAGGAGAGGACCACATACTCAACCAGCCTTATGGGCATATGCAAGATCTCATGCCACTAGAAAACGTCTTGATGAAGTGGAATGTGCTGTTCTGCTAATTAAACCAACATAAATTACATTCCTTCTAATATAAAACAATTTATTTGAATTCTCCCTATAATGTACTATAATGTGTCTTTTATTTTTTTTCCCAATCAACTTAGTTTCCCACATTTTTAATTGAAATTATAGATAGTTACAGGTAGAATTTAAAAATGCAGGTCTGATGACTTGATTCTGGTCACATCAACTTTCACACAGAATCCTGTAGGATCTTCCTTCAAAACTTCACGAGCTTTTCCAAAGCAGGAAGTCTGAGAAGGTCTCTTTATGTGAAAATATCTAGAACACTGAACTTTTATGTCACCTCTTTTATTTTGGTAAGTTTTTTGTCTGAATGTTTTCTCACAGAGCCACACTGGCTGTCAATCTATCAACAACTTCCTGAGATATATCTCTTCTGCCTAAGTTTAGATTATACATACTTTACCTTGTATGCACAACTAAGATACTCAGGTGTCAGAGAAGAACTTTACAAACAACACAGTAATTCTTTTATGGTAAAGCAAGTATATTTCCATACCTTGGAAGTTTATAAGCCTGATTCGATGTAAGGTTCTTATGTCAGCACAAATACTTTTTTTCTAAGTTTGTTAATGCTTTAGGGAAAAGGAATGAAGGCTTTTCTTTTTTTAAAGAGGCCAGTAGACACATCCAAGACATTGAACAAATGGCTTTTTTCTAGACTGTACAAAGAAGATAGATAATATTTAAAAGTACGTATTCAAATTAATTAGGAGGAACAATAGTCTAGAAAGCCATTTTTTCTCATGTATTAATACCCTTTTGTTTTTCATTCATATTGTTCGTGAACATTAATGACCATGGGAATAAACATATTCTGTATTGTACCCTACACCCCATTCTTCTTTCTTACATACAAAAGAAAAAACCCCACAAAACCAAACCAAACACAAACCAAACAACCCAACAACACAAAAAAAGATAACCTTGTTTTTCCACGATCACTTCCATGACTTCTAGTATATTCCTTTCTTATTTAGGTTCTCCAAGGTCAAGCAGAGTAGTTAACAACTTTTCTATAGAAAAAACTTTTTTCAGTCATCTATTTTCTCAAAGCTTGTGGAATCTTGGTGTCTTTGAGATACCTACATCAGAATAATTGACACTGTCCAATAATTTCAACAGTTGCTTTTGAAAAATTGTCCTCTATATACTCGCATATGAATACAGATTCCATATTTGGTTACAGTGAGTAGGTCTGTATAGGAAAAAAACACAACCCTCCAGTTTCCTAAAATAAAAACTAAAAATTAGTAGTAATAATTATTACTATTACTTGTTGCATTCTATAAGATAAGTACAAGATTATGCGTCTTCTAAAATAACATTAAAACATACATATAGATAGAGAATATTTTATATTTTTGCAAGAGTTATATTTGGTCACCAGAAAATTATTCATATAAGCAAATAGAGAGAATAGTGCAGAAGGAAGTGCAAAGCAGTTCTCAATCCACAAATTAATAGGAAAAAGGAAACAACAGTAGATCCGGTTAAACACCACAGTGCCAATGAAATTCTTACCTCACACTGAAAAACATAATTAAGTGTAGAGGCAAAATCTAGTTTGATAAATAAATATCTGTAGTTATACATTATTGGCATTACACAAAGAACAGATGAGAACAGGAAGCAATGTTAGTATTACAGAACTGAGTTCCTAATTAATTCTTCATCCAACTAACTAAGCCTCGTAATCTCTTCCTCTCGTTTCTCAAGTGTGGTCATTAAAACTATCTGACAACATCGTGTGCAAAACATTTGTCTTCCATCCTCCCTTAAGAACAATGTGAAGCTTAGGAAGGAGTAGAATGGCAACAGTGCATCATCTCCTAGTTAAGGAAATCATCTGAACAGCATGAGAAATACCAAGTAGAATAGTGCACTCTTTTGTTCTTAAAAGAATTGTCCATTTTTTCTTCATCATGAGTCAATCAGTTCTTGTTTCTAATTCAACTTAAATATGTGAATCTGAGAGTGGCAATATGAACATTTACAAATGGTAGACTAATATGAAATATTCTTGATGGATGTAATAATAGAAGGAAAGAAAAAGTGTCTTGGCATTGATAAAGAATGATATTTTCCCCCAAGATTACTGGAGAAATTGTGAGATTTTGTTGGTGATGATCTCACAAATAATCTATTTGTCTTTGTTTTTTTTTTTTTTTTAAAACCTTCTTTAAGGTTACATACTACATGGCATTCCTGATACCATTCGAGCTCATTTTTACATGCCCTGCTTAGAATATCTAGATTAGAGATGCATAAAGGTGTTCAATGTGCAAATGCAGTGTCAGGGCTGGATCTGAAATCTTTAGGGTTAAATGTTAGGTTGAACAGCATCCTGAGTCAGAACTATAATTTGTTGCACCATATTTCATTAGTTTACTCAGATATCTATAAAATCAGATATTGATGATGCAGTATAATTATCAGTGGTTAATTTTGGTGACTTGATCTACTTTAAATTTGGATACTGGATTACAGGGACTTTTATCTCTGTGTTTTGAGATTGAGTTCAGATCATGTTTTTGCTTGTACCACTGTGTGCAGCTGATGCCACCATCTAACAATGCTTTCTTTCACTTAACATGGGTACACACTACTACTCAAAATTTTGGTGGAGACATTAAGGCATGGTACATGGTCACAGCATACTCTCCAAACCCGGATCTAATTCTTTGAATAAGGGTTAAAGCAAATTGACAGGGCTGGATTAGGTATACCAAATTGTCTTCTATGTCTTTGGGCATAGCATGTTCTTCTGCATGTTTTGACAAGAAACTTCAGTTTCCAGCACTGTCAGTCCTTGCTTTTCGTGTATTCAAAACCTTGATTAGAATAAGTCTTGAGGCTGAGTAATGTCTTTTCTATTTTAAAATACAAGAGGGATTTAGAACTATGGCCTCTTGCAAATGAGGGTGTATTATGGTGGAAAAGAAAAGTAGCTTAGTGCCAGGGAAGAGAGCAGTGACCAGTGAATGATGCATTACTACCATCTACTTTAACCTGGGACATTAGATGCAGCCATCAAGGGGGCTGTAGAGACAATTAGGAAACCATAATGCCCTGTGTCAGGCTGCCTTTTTCCTCACAATTCTGCTTTATTATAGGGTGAATTTGACTCATTGGAATTACATCCTTAATGGACTAAAGTAACCCAGTGGTAAATTGGGCCACCTATACACAATTATATGAACACTGAGCCAAATTCATCACTGCGGTCCACCTGCTTTGCCAAAGATCAGAAATGTAAAGCAGGCCAGTGTCTGACCCCCCAGCCAACTGACATAGTTTTACAGCATATTTCAACACAGGAATAGTTCACAGCAAACAAAATGTATCAATGAACCCAGTGTATTGCACACTGAGCCAATTTAATATAATTTGGAAATAATTTATAAAACTTGCTTCAAGAAAGCTAGAAAACAAAATAGCCCCTAATGTTAATTAATACGTGTGTTTTAAATAATTTAATGCAATTATTTGTTATCAAGAAAGCAAGAATTTAGTACCTGTCGAAGTCTGCAATTTCCTTATCTATCTATAGAACATGCAACAATTGCCTACAGCTTGCTTATAGGCATGTTCTTTCTATCCTTTAAATCAAAGAAATAACAAAATGGAATTATGTATTCTGTGCATGTATTAAATTTTATACTTTTTTTTTTAAGATGAATGAGGGAGGCTTCACCCTTTCCCTTCATTTACTTAAAATATTGTGGAACTTAAGTTGAAGTTGTTTATTCGATACTTGGTTTTTTTGGGTTTTGTTTTTTTGGTGTGTTTTGGGGTGTTTTTTCTTCTATTTCTTGAAGTAGTTTACTGTAAACAAAACAAGAATGCATTTATTTTCACATCTCCTCATGCCAAGGGACACGATGACACATTGCTTTTGAGATGCATCAGTCATATTGAGCTACATAAAGTGACATGATACAATGTGACATGTTGACGAACAGTGTGACACAAGGTACATATTTCACTGAATCATTCAAGGCAGAATTATAACAAGGGAAGTCCCAGATTTAAAAGGAATAGAGATCTCTAGATTCTAGTTTTATTTTTCTTTCTAGAAACCCTAGAGATTGCCTGGAAAATGTCCCTTAGTAACGGTACTCTATTTGCTAATGTCTTGTTAATCACATAGGAAACATAGTATTTTTTTTGGTGTGAATTATTAGTCTGGCTACAAAAATACCCACCATACCACGTAGGCAGGAAAGGTGCTTTTAAAGGTTATTAAATTTTGTTCTGGTTCTGTGTGATATCAGGTTGTGAATAATGTAGGCACAAAGAAAACATAAATTTATTTCAAGAGAAAATTGCAAAGAATTTTAGCTGACAGCTGTTGCTTATGAGAATGAATTTTTGTACAGGAGCTATTGTACTGTGCTATTACTGGACTGTGTTATACTTATGATGTATGTAGAAGTTTGTATGCAGAAGGAGCATAAAATTGGTTACTTAAACAGAAAGGTTTATTCACTTCAAAATTACTTGAACCATGCTCATGTGCTGTAAGCAAGGGCATAGGTGAGCATATACTAGGAGTGAAAAGTTTTGTTGAATAACAGAACTTTAAGAAGCAAAGTCTTTCTCATTCTTATTTATTTATTTACTAAGTTTCATAGTTAAGTAATACAGTTGTAGGACAGAAATTACAAAACATCAAAATGGTTGCTAAAAGGAATTCAGAGAAAATATGGGGGGAAAAAAAGATGGAAAAATAAAAGGAATTGTTGCAGGAATTGCAAAAGAAAATGTTCTTGTCTTGGTGCTGATAGAATTTTAGGAGAGGGAAAAGAGCAGGGGACAAGCTAGAGCCTCTCCATATGCTCATGTTTTACGTTTGGCCCCACATTTGAACCCACAAACCATTTCTTCATTTCTGTGTAACCAGCTTTGCTGGATAAGTTTCAGGCCTCTCCCAGATAATATGGTAATGAGGGATGAAGAAAATCAGGTCACTGACAGCTCAGAGATGATGAAATTTGACTGTCTGTGATTATACTCAAGCCAAATTCAAGTTTTGATGTAGTCCTAGAGAAACTAGGGGAACATCACTATTTACCTTCATTCGTTTCAAACTGAATTGTCTTCCGCTACTGGTCAGATTAGTAATGCAGACTTTCTTGAAAATAAATGAGACCACACAGAAAGCTTTAAGATCCTTTTTAATGAGCACAAGTATGTGATCATATGAAGCCTCTGTGTTACAGATAATATGGAGGCATTGTAAATCACTGTTGCACAGTGATTACAAACAACAAAACAGAAATAACTTACGGCTTGGATTTATTTTCTTGCTCACCCATCATCTCTAAATATCAGTTATGAAGCTTTTAGTGAAAGCATGATGCTTTTAACTGTACTCTCAAAGCCAACAACTTTAAAAAAGCACACCATTATCATATTTGTTCAAATTCAGTCCACAGCAGTGAAATTCCAGCCCTGTGGAAGTTATTGACAAAACTTTTACGATTATACGGAGGCCACGATTTCATTTGTTGTTTAAAAAAATGTCAGAGGTTGCTTCAGACTACTTCACTGATTTAATGTCTTTTCACAACCCTAAATATTCACTCCATTTACTAACAGTACATTCTGCTCTGTCCCTTTGCATAACCTTATTAAGCAAGGTACTATTGTAAAATCTCTGGGTCAATTTAAATGCAGTTGCAGGTGATACAAGTCAGCACAGAATTTGACTCATTCTATAAATGGGAGTGAAATTAGTGAACAGCATATGAAATGGTGCTGGCTTTGAAGAATAGATTATTATCGATAATTATGGTGCTGCGATGAGTACTTTGACTTTTATGGTTCCCTGTAATTTACATGATTTAGATGTATAGAAGGGGGGGAAATAAGAGCTTCATCCTATTTGGGGAAATAAACAAAAAGAGTGGAACCAAACCTCCCTTTCTCGAAAGAGCAACTAGGTATACTGTATTTTAGAGCCATCAACACTATCAACATTTAAAAGACGACAAGAGGGTGAGAGCAAAAATAACGTGATAAAACAATTCACAACTAATATCAGGAAAAAAGAAATTTCAACATTGCTGTCACTCTGCTGACTGAGTTGACGAGCAGAGCTGATGTAGGGCTTTTTTTAAGCTGTGATTGTCCTGCCAGCATGGATTTGTGTTGTCATGCTGAGGGCCCCTTTAATAGCCCAGAGGTAGCAGGTGGCTGCTGACTTACAGAGGCTTGCATCTATTTTATTATTTGTTGGCTCTTTTATCCCTGACAGATTCAAACACAAATAAATTCAATCAGGAACCTCTGCCTTTCTATGATTCCATTTGGTACCTGTAGCTAGCTGCAACGCATTTCTGAAATAGCATAACAACAGCCCCAGTGACGTGGCTAGAAGTAAACAAGATGTTTTATATCCTGAGTGGTGATGGCTGGGCACATAAACCAAGGAAAAAAAAAATGGAATGTGAGTTTCTTATGGAGCTTGCTGTGGGGGAAAATAGAATACTTTAAGGCAGAGGTGTTAGCTAAATTTTGCTTAGAAATCAAAAGGTGAAAAATAAAATAGAGTATTGTTTTGAGTAAGAATTGAGCCAAGGTATTTTGAAAACTGTACCCAACATAATTAAGTGCAATGCACAAGAATATAACCACTTTGCACAACATGGTCATACTTTATATGTGCTCCTCAGTTCCCATGTTCATCAAAACAAGCAGGTTGAAGGGGCTTTCAGTGACTAACATTGCTGAGATCATCTGCCCCATCAGTAGTGAAAGGTACTATCCAGAAGTATACTTTGCTATGTGATCTGAAGGAGTTGAAAAGTGTTACCATCTGCTACATCTGAGGAAGTCTCTAGATGTCCATGCCTTGGGTATTTTGGTGAGTGATGCACATCTGTGAGGCTCAGGTTTCTCTGTCACAGGTTGTTCCAAAAACTGAGGTCTGCTGAAAATTACTGCTATTTTAAAATTTGAGTGTGAAGATTGACCAGTTTCATGCTACTGTAATCAAGAATTACATTATGGTTTGGGTTGGAAGGGATCTTAAACAACACCTAGTTCCAAGCCACTGTCATGAGCATGGACACCCTCCACTAGACCAGGTTCCCAAAGGCCCATCCAACATGCTCTTGAACACTGACATGGAAGGGGCAGCCACAGCTTCTCAGGGCACCCTGTGCCAGTGCCTCACCACCCTCACAGTAAAGAATTTCTTCCTCATATCAAACCTAAATCTAGCTTCCTTCATATCAAGGCCATTACTCACAGAATCACAGAATCACAAGGTTGCAAAAGACCTTTAAGATCATCAAGTCCAACCATTCGCATCCTAAACTAAATTATATCCCTTAGTACTTCATCTACCCTTTTTTTGAACACATCCAGGGAAGGTGACTCAACCACCTCCCTGGGCAGCCTGTTCCAGGCCCTGACAACTCTTTCAGTAAAAATTTTTTTTCTAATGTCCAATCTAAACCTGCCCTGGCACAGCTTCATGCCATTCCCCCTTGTCCTATCACCTGTCACCTGGCTGAAGAGACCATCACCTACCTCTCTATAACCTCCCTTCAGGTAGTTGTAGGTGGTGATAAGGTCTCCCCTCAGCCTCCTTTTCTCTAAGCTAAACAGCCCCAGCTCCCTTAGCTGCTCCTCATAGGATTTGCCCTCCAGCCCCTTCACCAGCCTGGTTGCCCTTCTCTGGACGTGCTTGAGGACTTCAATGTCCTTCTTGTGGTGAGGAGCCCAGAACTGGACACAGTACTCGAGGTGTGGCCTCACCAATGCCGAGTACAGGGGCACAATCACTTCCCTAGACCTACTGGCCACACTGTTTTTGATACAAGCCAAGATGCCATTGGCCTTCTTGGCCGCCTGAGCACACTGCTGACTCATATTCAGCCTGCAGTCAATGAACACCCCCAGGTCCTTCTCTGCCTGACAGCTCTCCAGCCAGTCTCCCCCAAGCCTGTAGTGCTGCAGGGGGTTGTTATGTCTCATGTGCAGCACCCTACACTTGGCCTTGTTAAACTTCATCCCATTGGTCTCAGCCCATCAGTCCAGTCTCCTTCTCCTAGCATTACTTGCCTTTGTAAACAGTCCCCCTCCAGCTTTCCTATAGTCTGCCGTCAGATACTTGAAGGCTGCAATAAAGTCTCCCAGGACACTTCTCCAAGATGAACAAGCCTAACTCTCTCAGCTGTTCTTCATAGGAGAGGTGCTCCAGAAGGAGACCAGAAAGAGAAAATAACCTCCCTTGACCTAAAGGTCATGTGAATATCATCTTAACATTAGCAGCTCATTTTCATGAAGTACCTCCAGAAGTGTTTGAATATGAAGGTCAGACTTTCCCAAATTCTGTATAACTTTTTTCCTGTAGAATAAAATACCCCAAAATATTGAAAGCAAAATATTGACTAGTAAATACAGCTATTGTGCCTTTGTAAGTTTTCTTTTACTTGTCCTCTTCAAAGAGCTTTTTGAGAAGTCAGATAGTAGCTGACGCTTCCAACAAAAGTTAAACCTTATGCCATTTATATTTCACTTGAATTATAGGGTAATATATACATAAAGCAAAAGCACATCTTTCAAGAAGTGACTACTCAGTCTGAGTGAGGCAATCATTCTTCCACCATGTGTTTGGGCTAAGAGGCTTTTAAGGCATTTTCATGTTCTGGGAAGAGGCATTTCACGTGAAATGGTCTTGCTAACTTTTATCTAGGAAGTGGTATTCTAAATTCCTATTCAGTTATTTAATCATATCGTTGAATTGCTCCTCTTTTCCTTCAACTGAAAGGAATAAGTAGATGGTACAAACCTAGAAGTTTAACCTGAGCATCCCTAACCCCACCTCACTTGGTCCTGCCTCAGTCTTCCCTTTTCTCCCTTCATTCCTCTACAAAGAGCACGAGTGATGTTAGGACATTCAGATAATTTCTGTAAACTCTCCTACAGCAGTAAATCTTTGTGTTACTCTCAAAGCCAAGCTCAGCAGATCAGTATAGGTGGAAGCAGAGCAAAACAGCAGAAGAAAAAGCATGTGTCAAAAGGCGAATATACTGAGTTTTCTAGGTGAGCCAAAACACCAAACCTGGAAATGAAATATTTGCTGTTCAGCAATCCAGCCACCGGGATTCAACTGTAAAACTCTCAATTGTTATTTTCCTTTTTCTCAGGAGTCTCCTCAAACAAATGCCTATAGTATCTTAAAATTTAGCTGAAAGTTTCTTCTACTTCTTAGCTATGTCAAAGCACTCCTCATGGTTTATAGTAGTTTGCTGTAGTCAACATATCTTTAAGACTTTGTGCCTTGGATCTTTTGCCATATTATTTTTCTATAAATATTTTCATTAATTTGTGATGAAAGCTGCCAAGTTTTGTCTGCCTACAGAGATTCACACTGTGATGTCCTGCCATTCAGCTCATGAGTCAGCATTTCTCCATGCTATCAAATCTTGCTGCATCAAAAAAATCCTATAATTATGAATAAAACAGTAAAATTCCCTGGAAAAAAAAACTATTGTAAGTCCTGAAAATTACAAGTTTGTAATTACCTTTTTTTTTTCTGTGTTAGTGATCTGACCTATCAGGTACAGTCACACTCACCCTTGGTCTAAATTGAGTGGCAATTTAAACTCACAAGTAAATGCAAGTACACAATGGCACAAATACTTAAGTTCAGCCAGCTTAAACTCAATTTAGGATCCAGGGACAGACTTTAGAGGCTAAGCAGGTTAGTGCTTTTCTTTCTCCCAGATAATTTCCCTACTGACAAAGGCCTAGGAAAAGTAGGGGTCCACTGCCCATACTCTGTGCATTTCTTCCTTACATAAATACATCCCTGAACAGGGAGAAAAAACAATGGATAGTGAAAAAAAACATGATTTTTTGCCACTTCTACATATGGAAGTTAACCTTTTTTGACCTGTTTCTCAAAAAATCACAAGCAAAAATAAAACCAAAATTAAAACTGAACATAAAAAACCCCAAAAAATCCCCCCAACAACTAAAATCACCAAAACTAACATATAAATTTAGTGATTCAGTGCAGATAGACAAGCGTAGATGAACAACAATGACCAATTGAAAAATATAGGGGGTATTAGGATTTCAATGATTAAAAGAGAGAAGTCTCAGAATCTTAAATGCCTGTACACCAATTCCTGCAGTAAGGGGAATAAACACGAAGAGTTGGAAATCTGCATGTAGTCAAATGTTTATGACCTAGTCACAATTACAGAGACTTGGTGGGACAACTCACATGACTGGAATGTGGCCAAGGTTGGCTATGTCCTTTTTAGGAAAGACAGGCCAACAAGGAAAGGAGATGGACTTGCTTTTATGTGAAAGAGCAACTAGAATGTATTGAGTTCTGTCCAGAACAAGGAAAAAGTTGAGAGTTTGTGGGTGGGAATTAAAGGACAGGCTAGCATGGGCAATACTGTTGTGGGTGTCTATTATGGGCCTCTGGATCAAGAGGAGGACATTAATGAAGCCTTCTACAGGTAGCTGATGGTAGCCTCACAATCACAGGCCCTGGTTCTTATGGAGGATTTTAACTACCCAAATATTTACTGGAAGGTGTGCACAGCCAGCTGCTCACAGTCCAGGAAGTTCCTCCAGTGCATCAATGATAAATTCAGCAGGTCCTACTTTGCCTTCTTCAAGTAACTGGGGGAAATCTTAAGGGACAGGGTACTGAAAGGAAAAGGGGCCCAATATAGTTGGTCCATATTCAAGGACTGCTTCTTCCAAGCTCAAGATCAGAGCATCCAAATGGGAAAGAAGTCAAGGAAGGGAGGCAGAAGGCCTGCTTGGATAAACAGGGGACTGCTGGGCAAACTCAAGTGGAAGAAGAGAGTCTACAGTTAATAGAAGGAGGGCATGACCACTTGGGAGAAATATGACTGTTGTCAGAGCATGTAGGGTGGAAACTAGGAAAGCTAAGGCCTTTGGAATTCATCTTTGCAAGAGAGATCAAGGATAACAGAAAGGGCTTCTTCAAATACACTGGAGACAAAACTAACTCTAGAGGTAATGTAGGGCCTTTGTTGAATGAAGTGGGTGCCCTGGTGACTGAGGATAGTAAGAAGGTGGAGTTACTGAATGCCTTCTTTGCCTCTTTATATACTGCTGGAGACTGTTTGCAGGACCCCCAGATGGTTGAAGCCTGGAGGAAGTCAGGATAAACGATGAGTCTGCCTTGATTGATGGGGACTGGGTCAAGGATTAATTAAGCCATATGGACATCCATAAATCCATGGGGACTGTGTCAGGGATCAATTAAGCCATATGGGCATCCATAAATCCATGGGTCCTGATGGGATGCACGTGAGGGTGCTGAAGGAGCTGGCAGAAGTCATTGTTAGGCCACTATCCATGATCTTTGTAGGTCTTGGGAAAGGGGAGAGGTGCCTGAGGACTGGAGGAAAGCAAATGTTACTCCAGTCTTCAAAAAGGACAAGAAGGAGGACCTGGGTAACTACAGACTGGTCAGCCTCACTTCCATCCCTGGAAAGGTGATGGAATGACTTCTCCTTGGTGCTTTCTCTAGGCACATAAAGGAAAAGAGGGTTGTTAGGAGCAGTCAACATGATTTTACCAAGGGGAAGGCATCTTTGGCTAATCTAATAGCCTTTTATGAGGTGGGTAGATGATGGTAGGGCAGTGGATGTGGTCTACCTTGACCTCAGTAAAGCATTTGACTCTCCCACAGCATCCTCGTTCCTAAACTGAGGAAGTGTGGTCTGGAAGGTCAAGTAGTGAGGTGGATTGAGAGCTGTTTGAAGGGAAGAAGCCAGCAAGTTTTGATCAATGGGACAGTCTAGCTGGTGGCCTGTACCTAGGGGAGTCCCTCAGGAGTTGGTACTGGGACAAGTACTATTCAATATATTCTTTGATGTCCTGGATGAGGGAATAGAGTGTACAGTCAGACGGTTTGCTGATGTCACAAAGCTGGGAGGGGTGGCTGACACACCAGAGGGTTGTGCTGCCATTCATCAAGACTTAGACAGGCTGGAGAGTTGTGTGGGGAGAAGTTTAATGAGATTTAACAAGGGCAAGTGTAGGCAGTTGTATCTAGGGAAGAACAACCTCAGGTGCCAGTATAGGTTGGGGACTTTCCTGTTGGAGAGCAGCGTAGGTTACAGGGACCTGTGGTCCTGGTGGACAGCAGGATGACCGTGAGCCAGCAATGTGCCCTGGTTGTTAAGAAGGTCAATGGCATCCTGGGGTGTATTAGAAGGAGTGTCTTTAGTAGGTCAAGAGAGGTCCTTCTCCCCCTCCACTCTGCCCTGGGGAGACCACACCTGGAATATTGTGTCCAGTTCTGGGCCCCTCAGTTCAAGAAGGACATAGAACTCCTTGAAAGAGTCCAGCACAGGGCCACCAAGATGATTAAGGGAGGGGAACACCTTCCTTGTGAGGAAAGGCTGAGGGAGCTGGGGCTCTTTAGCTTGGAGAAGACTCAGGGGTGGCCTCATTAATATTTATAAATATGTTAAAGGCAAGAGTCAGGATGACAGAGCCAGGCTCTTCCTAGTGATGACCAGAGGTAGGACAAGGGGGAGTGAGTGCAAGCTGGAGCATAGGAAGTTCCATGTGAATGTAAGGAGAAACTTTTTCACTGTGAGAGTGTTGGAGCACTGGCACAGGTTGCCCAGAGAGGTTTTGGAGTCTCCTCTGGAGACATTCGAAACCCGCCTGGATGTAGTTCTGTGTGATTTAGTCTAGGTGATCCTTCTCTGGCAGTAGGGTTGTAATAGATGATCTTTTCACTTCCTATTCCTATATTTTCCCTTCCAATTCCTAATGTTCCATGATTCTGTGATCTGAAAAAGAATGTTTTGAAGAAACAAATAGCCTGTTCTACTTGTCCACGATGAGGAAAGAAAAAAATCATACACACATATATATGTATCAGAAAAAAAGGTTTAGTTTGGACAACAGTAGGAACAAAAGAAAAATAACAAGATAGAGTGTTGGTACAGAGTATTTAAGAACAAATCAGACCAGATTTTTAGTCCAGAAAAGAATAAGCTAGCAACAGTCCTTGTAAACATGGTTGTGCTATAATTTCCTTTGTTCTATTTAGTCTTCCAAAAACTTAGGTATTTTGTATCTACACATTTAGCTAAAAAGTGCTGCTAAAGAGGAAAGGGGAGAAGAGGTTGGTAATTCAGCATATACTTGATTCAAGGGACTTGGATTCAAGTTCCTAAACTTGGGTAACTTTGGCTCATTGACTTTGGGCTTCAGACTTGCATCAGCAAAAAAAGAGGTGGTAAATCTGTGTCTCACAGTAGTAGAATGCACATTAAATCTCCCCAACATTTCATGAGTCTGCCTGATGCTAGCACAATAAATGTCTTGGAAGGCCTAGAAATAAAGTGTTTAACGAATGAGTCATATCCTTGACTTCTGTAGTACTCAATCTGTTTATCTCAAGTAAGGAATCTAACCCAATTAATTTGTTTAATGTTTCCAAACATATATTGGAAAATTATATTTGCTTTCTGCTATAAAATGAATGCAGTTTGTGTATCAATCACTTCCAATAGGATAAATTCAGACAGATGTCCTCTATATATATCCATAGGGAAGTGTACTTAATGCCTGTGTGATGAGAGAGATTCTGAACTCTCACCCTGTAACAAATTCAAATGCAGTGTTCTTAAATATATATGTATTTTTTTTTATTTTTCAAGTAAAAACTTAGGGTTCCCACCACAAATATTTACACTACAATGAGCAGGAGAGATGAAATCTGTAGGTAGACAGTATAAAAAATGGTTCTAAGTACAATCATGTCTTCAGAGAAACATATTTCCTTTATAACAGAAAAACTAATCAAACCCATGTTGTACCAGGAACTTTGGCTGCTAAAGTACATTTTATTTGATCTAATAGAATAAATTATAACACTGGAGGGAATTTCCAGCTTCCTGAGGAAAGGTAGCTTGGAAGATTGCATGCCCAGGTAGAAACATCCCTCAAACAAAATTCAATGTTGCAGGTCCATTGCTAATTTAAAAGATTGTGAAGTATATAGATCCTCATACATGCTGCACCTTTTTCTATACTGCTATATCTACAAAGAAGCTTTAGAAAAGATGCTTTGTTTGCATGTGCAGAAGATGAAATGCCACTGCACCTGCAAAGACTCCATTAAGCCTGTTTGCATACAAACTTTAGTGCTAGCCTAACCAAATAGTATTTTTGTATGTCTAGTGACTCTCTGCCTTTTGAACTTCCCAAACAATCTATTATTAAATTTTTAGAGTTGAAAAGGAAATTACACTTAAAAAATCACTACTTGAGTTGAAAATGCAGGTTTCAAGTTGTTCAGTAGAAAAGCCAGACACTATGAGTCAGGCAGTGTGTGCAATGCTTTAATTTCTCTAATAAGACAGCGTAATGGCCCATTATTGTTTTTACATGCCACCTTACTGTGCTCTTTGAACAAATTTTCTGTCAAATTGTCTTTTAGTCTCCATATATTACATTTGTATTGACCCTGGGCCCTTTCAAAACATTATGTTACAGAAATGTTGAAGTGTTTCACTAAAAGTGTTCAAAGCCATTTACAGCCTTCCAGTAAACATGTAGTTATTCTTCTTTCCATTCCTGGTATTATATGAATATTTATACCTGTATTTATATGTAGATATAGTTGTACTTTTATATGCATATATAAACATATATACACACTGGCATAGAAATAGAAATATAAATATTTTTTCTTAGAAATTTATTATTATATATTAACAAAGGCATATTAAAAATTTATGAAAAAGTAGTTAGATCAATTTAATCAAAGTAATCTGTGCAGCTGAGAGTCATTACACATTATAGAGTTTCTCTCTTGTTTAGTTTTCTGATCTATTTTCATTAATGGGTGCAACCAAGACCACATTCATCTTGAACATCCATAAAAATCAGGCACATATGCATGTGCTACTAGTTATGCACCCTGAGGCATTACAGAAGACTGTAAGTTAACACTGAAACAATTTCTGTCCATTTATTATGTAGGTTTATGGGGTGTGGCAGTTCTAACGTGGGGGATGGTCTGAACTCACAGGATTGATGGGAACCTTCAGGGTTGTGTTATTTAAACATCCCTACCATGGGCAAATGTGTCATTAACATCCTTTTATTAGCGCCATCTTAGAACTTCTGAAACCTGCTTCACTTCTCTCCTGTCAATCTTCAAGGTCTTTTATTCTTCTGAGGTTAGGAAGTACTTCCTAATTTTCATGCAAAATTTATGCATGAACACTTTGTACTTGTTTATTCTTATGCACATATTAGCTTTTAGCTCAAATAGCTCTTCACCTTTCCCTGGATGCTTTTATTCCGATGTGTTTATTGACTGAAGTCATATTCCCTTCCTGTCTTTGTTTTAGTAGTTTAAGAAAACCATAAGTCCATAGTCTCTTGTAAAGATTCATTGTACCTTCCTCTAGTCATAATAAATAGCTCTTTTCTAGATTTATTTCAGTTTGTATTCTGTTTGAATGTACTTTGCTCCAGAATGCATGACTAGAATTGTGTGTAGTATTTGAAAAGTCTTATAGTATCTACATTGATACAAAACTTTCTCTTACTTTACTGGAAATTCCTTAGTTACATACAATCATAGAGTCACAGAATGGTTTGGCTTGGAAGGAATCTCAAAGATCATTTAGTTCCAATGTCCTGCCATGGGCAGGGACACCCTCCACTAGACCAGGTTCCCAAAGGCCCATCCAACATGCTCTTGAACACTGACAGGGCAGCCACAGCTTCTCTGGGCAGCCTGTGCCAGTGCCCCACCAACCTCATAAGGAAGAATGTCTTCCTCATATTAAACCTAAATCTAGCTTCCCTCAGATCAAGGCCATTACTCTTTCTCCTAGTATGACTTGTCCTTGTAAAGTCCCTCTTTATAAGTTTGTCTCTAGCTTTTCTGAAGGCTGCCTTCAGGTACTGGAAGGCTGCAATAAGTCCAGGAGCCTTCTCTTCTCCAGGCTGAACAAGCCCAATTCTCTCAGCCTGTCTTCATAGGAGAGGTGCTCCACCTGTGTGGCCCTCCTCTGGACTCACTCCAACATCTCCATGTCTTTTTTGTAGTGGGGACCCCAGAGCTGGATGCAGTACTCCAGATGGGGGTCTCATGTGAGCAGAGAAGCAGAATCCCCTCCCTTGACCTGCTGGTCATGCTGGTTTTGATGCAGCCATGGTATGGCTGGTTTTCTGGACTACAAGCATACACTGACAGATCGTGTTGGGCTTTTCCTTAGGGCTGCTCCAAAGTGAAGGGATGCTTTCCTTGCTTGTCCTGTCAAACAGTAATAAGCAATGATCTGCTACTTTGTGTGTTCAACATATGTTGCTTCAGACAGAAAATGAGCTCAAATGCTTTAAATAGTTATCAGTGATGTTTGTAATGGGAAAGAATGAGAAACTATTGTGTGTTTTCTACAGTATATGCTAAAAAGTGTCTTGGGACATTCACGGCTGTGAAACAAAGGTGTGACATGAATTGCTGATTGTTAGTATGAACAATAAATATAGAGACTGATGACTGGTGGAAATATATAACTAATTGCAGTATGTACAGAGCTAGTAGTGGAATGGAGCAAAGAGATATGATGAGTTTGTGAACTTACATTAAATAATGGTTACACAATTAGGAGCTTTGAAAACCTTTCAAATCACTATGAATATAAATACAAATATATCAGTCAGGTGAGCATTTTCTATTTAAATGCTTTTAATCAGAATGGGAAAACGTGCTGTTAATAATGTTTTGGAGGAAACTTTGATTCTTAATTTTCTGTTTTGCAACAAAAAATGAAAACTAAGGAGGAGGGAATTTCTGCTGGTATTTCAGTTTCTGTTCTTCACATTTTCCTTGTTGGTACCTTTATTTCTCTTCCCATCTTTTTTAGAAGAGACAAAGTAGAAAAAAAAAGGAGAAAATATATCTTTATATTGCTTCAACATTTTTTAGAAAATGAGCCTGCATTTTAATGAGACATTTTAATCTCTGTTCATCTAACACACACGAGATGCCCAATGAAATAATTTATTCCCTTTTATTTTCTTGAACATCCCTCTTCTCAGATTTCCACACCTATACATCTCTAAATTCCATGGAGTACAAAGTCTGATACCATTTCCTGTTTCTCTAAAACCCAAACCACCCAAGCAAAACAAACAAACAGAAAACATAAAATGTTTCTGGACTTAGAATGAGATTTTTGACCTTCAGGTTAATCTTTGATTTGTTACTGATGAGCCACTGTTCAGGCCAGGTCCCATTTGTGCTATGAATTTTATAAGCACAAACGCAAACCAAGAGTCCTGTTTGAGTATGTCTACTGTCTAACTGTAAGAAAAAGGAAAACTAGGTACCTGGAGGCTGGGAGAGAGAAGGAGGAGGGGAGCTGTGCTGGAAACAAAGAAAAGGTAAGACAATTCTGGTAAATGTGGAATGAGAAGGGTGTTTCACTGCTGAGAAGACTTTTTGTAGGCAGCAAAAGGATTTAGTGAGGATGAAACTGAAAAAACACAATCAAGTGATTTTTTTTTTAGGAAGCTCTAAGCAGCTAAGATTACCACAGAGCACTGTACAAATGTATTTTCCAGAATATATAGGAATGGCAAGCAGAGATAGGATCTCACATTTCAGTAGTAAACAAGAAAGACTGAGCAGATGCACACTTCAAAGAACCTTGGGTGTTAAAATAAGTAATCTCCATTTTGTATGATGGAAGAATTAATAGAAAAATGCATATAGAGGATTGTCATTATCAAAGCAATGAACTATGAAAATGATATTTTGCTGAAGCACTTTGAATATGATGAGAACCTAAATGAAAACTTTATTAGGCTAGCTGTACAGGAAAAGATACACCTTGTGATGGAAAGTAGAAGATGTACTGAAAGTTTGCTGTAACTTGAATATGACAATACAAAAAGATGATGGAGTCAATTACATCACTCAGTTATGAGACTCATATGGTTAGGGCTTTCAGTGATGAGGGACAAGGTGATAATGTTCAGAGAAAATTGGAAAAGAGGAAAAGGAAAGAACTGGTTGGGAGAAAGAAAAAAAAAAAGTAAATTTAATTTTTTTGCTACCTTGAGCTTGTATTTTGAAAAATCAGCTCACTAGTCAGAGGTTCAAGTAGGAGAGCACAAATCTTCAGAGATGAGCTATATCTACAAATGGTGATCTGCCTAAAGATGAAAGGCGAAAGAGTGTTTATGAACTGGTTTGCCCAGTGGCCTGGTATATAGATCAAAAGAAGAAAATCAAGTTTTGATGTCTGGGGTACACCCTGAAGAAATGCCAGAGGAGAAATAAAAATAGGTGCATATGAAAAATCTGGATTATTTTTTCTTAAATTTTACATAAAAAATCCATCTGATGCTAGAATGATGCCAAAAAGTTAATCCTAAAAAATCTAGATCATGCAGTCAAACAAGCCCATACATCTGGGCCTGTGTAAATGTTTTAGTTAAGACAAATGCCATTGCAAGAAAAGGTATGTACTCACACATGGAAAATGGTATCTTGGAAAACAGTGTTCTGAAAATACTTTTTCAAGGCACAGTGGAAAATTAAATGCATGCAAGGCCTTTGAGAGGAGTTGAGGCAAAAAATATTAATGACACTTTGTAGTCTGTTAGGGACATAGCACTGATTAGACCTGTTCTACAGTTTTATGAAGTTTTGGTATCTATATTTTTAAAAAATGTTGATAAAATAAACTGTTACAATATATTCCTCCAAATGTCTCTGCAAAAAGAAGACAGGAAATTGCATTTCACAATGCTCTCCCTTCTTAAAAACAAAAAAAAAATTAAAATTGATTTGATTTGGTGCTGATTTTGACACTTTCTTGAGTTGAGGATTGGATTAGATGACCCGATTCCTTTCCAACTTAACTCACTCTAAGAGCCTACTTTTATGGCATTTTCATAAAATAGTATAGCAAAGGACATAACAGCAGCTATTTGACACATTCAAACCAAAAATTATGTTTTTCAAATAAATAGTTCTATAACTTGGTATCAGAAAAAAAAAAAAAAAGAAAAAAGATTTAAAACGCTTGTAAGAGAAGTACTAGAGTCTCCTTGATTTGATTTCAAAACTGCATGTCTTCTGGACAATGTGCTTTAGCTAAGTGTATGTTTTGCTTCAGTCATACACAAGCGACTAGTCTTTGTAGAATGTTAAAGAGATGAAATGTGATGTTTGTGGCTTGGACTGGGTCAAGGTGTTTGAAGCAGTTGTCCCTTCTGGCCTTTCACTCTATGAATCTAGGAATCATATTAATCTCGTTCAGAGACTATTTTTTGGAAAGTTGTTCCTTCCTCATAAAAGTTTTGTTTTCTCCATCCTGATCTAAACCAGTTCTCCATGTAGTAACACATTTCCCAAGGGAAATATCACAGTCTCATGGTTTTATTTCATGGCACTAACTTGGCCTTTAATTTTGGGACCAGAAGTAAGTTTAGAAGCAAGTGTGACACTGCCAATAGTATACGAAAAAAACATCTTTCTGATCTTAGATACCTTTAAAATTATTTCATAGTACATACCTTTAATTTTTTTTTCCTAATACACACTGAAGTCACACACTAGCTAATTACTTCTTTCCACAGGTAATTGAAGATGTGAAGAAAAGACTACAGAGATTATTATATGTTTTATTATTATTTTCTTTCCTCTACATTTTTTAGAGTAAAAAGAAAATTAAAAATAAAATACTGATGTCTCAGATGGTTAATATTCAGGTTTGGGGTTTCAAAGCTGCCTATGGGATTTGAACTCCTGTTTCCTACTAATTTTGAAGCAAATAGTCAGCTAAGCTTCAGGTTTTAAGGAATGTTGTATCTTAATAAGCACATCAAAATATCATCTCTTCTGAATAACTTTGTCAAATATAACCACTATCTTTCCTGCTTTTATTTTTTTTTATGTGTGTCACATAATGTCCTGCTAGTTTGCTAAATATCTTCATCATTGCCTTAGCCTCCATGAGTCTGGATAGTAATTAACTGACTGATAATACTTGCTAATCGGTATTTAAGTAATTTTTAAATGGTGACACTTAAAGGAATTTCTTTTTGTGCATAATAACCAAAACCAGCTCTAGGTGTTAGCAAACTGCTCTTTAAAACCAGAATATTAGTGAATTCTAAATGTAAAACTATTAACTGGATGATCCTTGATCCCTGACATGAGCTGCCATCCACAGCCCAGTCATTGCTTGCTCATCTCCCTGTGGGAACCACAGTCTTAAGAAGATTACACTACACAAATAACAATCAGCTTGGATAGAGGACAAACCAGGAGAGAGTCCATTAAACCTTTCACATCGTTACAAGCCTCATTGTTTTGCAGATGAGCAACATAAAGTAGAACATATGCATGAGGCCTCTTACTGACTCTCTGGATACCAGGGATTTCGACTATCTGAACCTAGTTGATTGCTGGTAAATGAATAAATAACCTTGAGATAATCCTTTCCTTTTGCCAGAAAGGTGCCCTGCTTAAATACCAGATAATGAAAAAATGTCCAGATTTCCTTTATCATATTTTTGGTTCTCTGTTTTCTGTACTATCCTGTAATGGCTACGGTCACTGCTTTTTACCATCTGCTCACATTAGAAGGTGAAAATGGCATTTTGGAGGGAATCTTATTAAGCCAGACAGGGAGAGGGAATACAAAAAAATAGTTGAGTAGTTTTTTTTCTCAGTATCTGATTTAAGGTACAGGCCACCTCTGAAGAAAAAAAAAAAAAATCCTGGGCATCAGGAGTTCTAAAGTTATCAATTTCCATGGTTGTATGACACAAGAGGATAAAAGGTGATTTATTCAAAATGTAACTGGCTGGTTTATCTTTTAGTATGCTCCTACAAAAGCTATTTTTCATTTTCTGCACTGGGTGACTGTTGATCATATTTCATTTATGCATATTTAATATTCACTTTCATGCGATTTTTCCCCGCAATATTATTTTCCTCAAATGTCAAAATGCTGGCTTGTTTATTTGATGTTTGAGCTATTGCAATAATAACAGAGTGCTTTAATTTTAGATCAGAACACCAGAACACTGGCCTTTTAGGTATCTCATTTAATGATAAGGTGCATACATGCAACTAATATCTTGCTTAGCCAATTCTATCTTAGCAGAATTCCTTCTTAAAGAGAAAGATAGAACAGCAGAATAATGAATATTAATCTATTTGGACCTCCAAGAATAACCTTTAAGTTCAGATTCCAATCTGTGTTGATACTACCTGCTATGAAGAAAATCAACTCTATCTCAGCTAAAAGCAGGACATTAGCAAAGTATTTTACAGTATTTTTCCACTCTAGGGTGAACTGAGCAAGCAAAAATAAGTTCAGGAATCAAGCAGTTCATGATGCACTACAACATGAAAGAATCTTAAGTTTATATATCCCTCTTCTCTGAAGAATCCCAGGATATTGGGTGGTTTGAATGAAGATGCTGAATTTGCTGCTAACCAGTTTAGGTTCTCTTATTGCAGATGAGTTTAAAAGGACTACAAAGAGCCCCTAAGAGCTCTACTGGTGACTCCTGATTGGAGATCTTCACTTCCCCTGAATTAAATGAGATGTGCATGAGGCTCCTTGTCTTTGTATGTTTAACCAAAGGGGAAGGAAAATGTCTCGCACAGAGTAAGGGTATGAAGCTATTCACAGGTGGGGGAGTTTTACATCCCTTCTGATTCTTCTGCCTTACTTATTTACCCTAAATGCCAAGAGGCAGTGGTGGGTGAAACTGGAAAGGCTGACTAGTTTAGTTAAGATTTGCAAAGAATACAAGTGATGCTTAACCAAAGCAAACAAACCCAAGACCGGTGAAGCTGATACTCAAAAGAAAATAACAATAAAAATAATTTCTCATATGACTTGTCTTTTCACTTCGGCCTGGACATAACTGTTGAAAGAAGAGTAATTTTTTTTGTAATGATAATAAAATCAGATTATTATGGCACTTTTTTTTTTTTTTTTTAATCTGAATCAAGATTAAGGAAAATTAAAACGACCTTAGGTAAAAAATAGCAGAAGCTAAAAACTAATTTTATGTGAACTTAGTTGCCTTTCAAAATGAATTATAGGGTTGATTATTCATCCCAGGACACACACCTACAACAGTGAGAGATCTGTTTTTCCTTGAAGTATGGGGCCCTGTAAAGCAAAGAAATAATAGCATTTACAGCATGAACTCATGTGTAGCTTGGACGTGTCTAGAGGAAAATATCTTAGGTAGGCAGATAGATAGATAGATAGAAAGTAGTTGGCTCAATTTATTTCTCCTCTGACATTTCTCATAAATCCATTTAATTCCCTCCTTGTACTCTGAAAGGAAGGTAGCATCCTTCCATGGTTCTAATCAGAAACCTTTCTCTTCTTCTCATGGAACTATTCCATTATTTTCCATCAGCCCTTGTGGATCTATTCCCTTTCTTCTACTACTTTCTTCTTGCACAATTCAGTGTGAGTGGGCAAACTGCTTATAAAAAGCCTGGGATTAGAAATGAAGGGCTGTTGAAGTTTATTGGTAAAAAACAAGCAGAATTACTCTCTGAGGAATTGAAGGAAGCTTACTTGGAATCTGTCTGTATTTTTCTTGGATCCTTTGGGTCCCGTTAGTCCCTCACTTTCATTATCCTAAGCACCAATTCATTTCACTTACTCTCACCTTTCCCCATGGTCATATTACTTACAATACCATGATGCAATGATTTTATTGCTTTGTTTTTCTCTATAAAACTTTATTGACATAATAAATAAAACACATTTTTCTGATGTATTTGCAACAATAACTATGCCCTTACACATACAGATATCAATTTCATGCCGATCATACAAGTATTTTATATGAAGACAAGTCCTAGATAATAAAATATATAACTTGAGCGTATCACTAATGATTCCATAACAAATACCTCTCCCACTGTAAATCATTCACATATTGGTTTAGTTAGGAATAATTACTTTTACTACTGTAAGTATTTATATCTCATTAAACAGTTGATACTTTATGGTAGATACAGTAGCTATCCTGATGAATACTTCAGACAGTGATGTCACTTTCCAATAGTGTTTTTAAGGCAGTTGTTAGGCTCAGGTAAAGTTAAGTTCATTATATATTATCTTAAGGTGTCTAAATACACTTGTATAACATCTCAGCATTATGCACTGCCTGTATAAGGGGCTTCCAACTGGCGTCTCAAGTGCTTGTGTTACATTCTTTGGTTTTCACCAGTGAGGAACTGCATTTATTAAGTAAATGTCCATTGTTACTCACATATTGGTTAAGAAGTGGTAATGCATGAGGACATTATAAATGTAAGTTAATCAGAATGTTTTGAGGGAATTGGTAGGGTTTAGAGAAGAGAGGTTTGTTAGATGCTGATCAATTAGCAAGGGGCCAGAATGTCTCGCTCTGCTCTTGTTGGGTGCATATTTGCAGGTCCTTTCTTTATGCACTTAATATCTGGTGATTAGTTTACCCATTCTGTGCATTTATTACTGTCTCTGAATACCTTGATATGAGAGTACACCATACTCTTGTTTAAACTGGGTCTTGCAGGTAATAATTTGGTCCTCTCAGCAGTGAATGATAGTATGATTAACTATTTGTAAGGAAAAAATCCCAACAATCCAACAACAAAATATCTTGTTTCTAATCTAAAGATGAGAATAAATATGGGGATATTTCTCTTCCCACATAGGGTATTACTCTTCCTACACAGAGTTAAGTTCAAAGCATATTCAAGTTTATGCTGACAAGTACCATCCAAAGACTTCATGCAAATCAAATTCACAGAGTTTTGGAACTGAGAAACATGATGAAGGAAATGAACAATATGTGAAAATGGTAGAAGTACAGAGTTCACCATTGGTGGGAGTTGTCAGTTTGCCTACACAGTACCCAAAAACATCTATTTTCCTTTTTTGTTACAATATATTCTGCAGAGTTCTCTGTTGTATAAAATTCAAGTTAAAAATTCCTGAAGTGGCCTAAACAAGTATTTGTCCAGGCAGCAAACTCATCTACAAACTCATCTACAGAAGTACAACAATATGATCAAAAATAGGTTGCCCTGTGCTGAAACTGAAGCAGGAGACAGATGGCATGTAAAACCAGAGCTGTGTGATTTTTCTGTCTTGTGACAGATTTTGAAGGTGCTTTTTTTTTTCCCTATATCTGTTTAGGATATAAAATAAAAATGTAAGATATACATGTATATGCAGGATAACAGAGAAGAAATAAGTGAAATAAACAAGATTTTGATTTCTTAGTATTAAAAGATTTTATTTCAAAGATTATATTTTATTTTTAAAGGTTTTATTATGAGTTTAAAAGAAGACTAAAATCCATTTTGCAACAAAATGTAAAAGTTGTGGGGTTTTGTTTGGTGGGGATTTTTTGTGTGTGGGATGTTGGGTTTGGTTCTTTTTTGTTTAAAAATATTGAAACCAATCGTTTAATGTTTGTAATCCTTTTTTAGGCTTTTTATTTAGAGAAATGTTAAAACTGAACATTTGCCTGATACAACTTTGATTTTGTTAATATATACTTTTATTTTTGAAAAAATCTCCCAACTTATCCACTGTGTGAACAAAGCATTTTTTTACAAAAAACATCCATAATTTTGTTCTATATCTGACTTTTTGATTTAACAACCATCTCAGCTCACTTCATCGTGAAACTTCAGAAGATCCAACTTTCAATGTTCTCTTCAGACTTGAATTTTCTTGCAGGTCCAGTGAATGCAGTCTGCTGATACTAAAGGTTCACAACACCCAGCTCATTAATGCTTATTTGTTGCTGTCACTCTGTAGTTTACCACTGTCTCTCTATTACATAATATAGCTTTAAAGGCATATTATTATCTGATAAAAAGATCTTGCCTCCATAAATCTTGTTAAAACTAATGGAAATTCCCTTTGCCTATAAGAAACACTGGACAAATCAGATAGATAAACCAAGTATTTAGGTAAACCTAAATGGTTAGTTTTGTTCCTATCATCTTTCGGTGACTGGCTGTCAGTATTCTTTACCATACTCTGTTTCTGGGTAATGACAAGATATTAATAAGTACAGACTTTAAGACTGGATCCAAGTATACTTGAAGTATATTCAGATACGATTTTGCATTATATATCAAAGACATTAACACTTATTACCTTTTGAACTTCTGACTTTTTGAACTCATACAGTACCCTAACATTGAACTTTATTTCATTAGTACATCCTATGTTTATGTGAGCATTACAAAATGTTAGAACAAGGAAGTACAATATTCAAAGTCCTCCTTCTCCTTCAAAGAAATGGATGAATTAATTTGTTAAAATCTTAACTTGAAATGCCATACAGCTTTACCTAGGTAAAGTAAGAAAGAACCAAACTTGACTCCACTTTGCCATAATTCACATTCTCCCTTTAACCAGAAGTTTTAAAATATCCATTACAGTATCAGTATTATGATTTAGTACTTGCAGTATTATTGACTTTTCCAATAGCAACAATAAAACACAGCAAATCATCCTAATGACATTCTGGAGAAACCAATTAGGAAATTAGGACAGAACGTTAATCTACTCTAACACTGAGGCAGGACACAGTTATCAATCCTTATCAGCTTGGGCTCTGTCTAACAACAAGAGCAAATATTTGTCTAGATCACACTGGGTAGTAATTCCAAACAGTGCACCAACATAACTAACTTGCTATTCTCACAATTGATTTATAGTAAACTGAGGTATAGGGTTTGGGTGGGGGGTTGTTCGTTTGTTTGTTTGTTTTTTACAATTTCACTATCTTGTTCTCTTTCTGATGCATATAAAGAAAGAGTGTGTTAGAACTGTCTGTACTAAACTACTTGGAAAAAAAACAAAAACAAAAACCAAAAAGAAACTCCTGATGTAAAAACATCACTACTTCCCATAAAATATCCAAGGGATAATATATGTGAAATGCCATGTACTCTGTTGATTTCCACATGGACAAAAACCCGAAACATATGCTACTTCTGAGCTTGGGATGTGAACTAAGAAAATGTAGGCAAAGGGTGGTCAAAAAAAGAACAAATAAACATGTCAATAACAGGGTCCAGTACTTTTAGTATTTGATTTGTAAAATAAGGATCAGGTGTATTTGTACTAAAGATTCATTGGTCTTGTAAGAATTATCTTAAGGGTTAATGTCACTGGGGTTTTTTTGTTTATTTTTTTAAAGTACAAAAATAATCCCTTATTTACTCAATTGGTGTAACATAAATACTGGAGAGTAGAGGGAACTGGTATAAGAAGAAGCAAAATAAACCCTGAAAACAAGCATGTTTTCAACAGAATGTCTCCGATTAAACAGATTATGCTTTTCTATCCAATGATTCTCTGCAGAATAAAATAAAATGGTATACAGATTTCATGGATTTCCAACAGTTTGTACAAAAATTCTCCAAATAGATTAGATCAGTAAGAAAAATTGCTAGAATTCCTCTTGTACATTTGTATGAGCCACTTAATACAGATTTATTGCTGCTTAACAGATGAACATGGGAGGAATTGGTGAAGCCTTGACCCAACCGTCTTCCCATACGCTCATATGGTGTAGGAGGGATGTAGACTCCTAATGATCCAGGCTACTAACAGATTTGTAGGGTATTTTTATCATGCAGGAATAGTGGTGTTAATGACTTTGCACTGCAGTCATTTTCACCTAACTTTAGTCATCTGACATAAATTTATAGTCTAAACTGTTCATCCAGTTTCCCTCTGTTGCTAGTGATGAGAGATGAACACCCCTTACATCAAAGGCAGTTAATGAATACCCAAATCAGGTTAAACATCCACTAATGAGGTACTAGCTGCAGTATAGGTGTGGTATCAGTTTGCATATTGCTGGTTAGACATGAAAAATTATTCTGAAAGCCCAAGTGTATGTCCAGGAGGTCTGAAATCCTTGCAGACATGGTCACACTGCTTCAAGTGTCTGGTCTGGGTAATTAAAGCTAGCACGTCTTTTTCTTTATGTGAACCAGTATTAGCCTCAGAAGAGAGCATTCAAGACACAAATCTTTCCAACAGCTATTTGTGATTTTCTCCTACCTAGAGCTCCATCAGGCTCCATCTTATAGTATAAGAAACTGTTTTCAAGTTGAAGCATAGGAAGTTCCACACCAATATGCGGAAGAACTTTTTCACAGTGAAGGTGACAGAGCACTGGCACAGGCTGCCCTGGGGCGTTGTGGAGTCTCCTTCTCTGGAAATATTCAAGACCCATCTGGATGCCTACCTGTGCAACCTGTCCTAAGGAACCTGCTTTGGCAGGGGGGTTGGACCTGATGATCCCTTGAGGTCCCTTCCAACCCCTACAATTCTATGAAACAGTGGTTAAAACACAGAACAGACAGCTGTTGTTGCAAGCTTATTTTTTGCTTTACTTTAGTGGGGAGGTCCAGGAAAGAAGGAAAAAAAAATGAGAGATTTTTTTGTTTGTCCATTTCTGTGATGATAAATGATTAGGATTAGGGCTACTTGTCAATGGTGATCCAATAGGTGTCCAGTCAGGTTGTTAGCTATCTAAATAAGTTTTACAATAAATCTATGTTGGTTTAGAAGGCTAAATGATTCATAGACATTCAGATCATAGGGGGAAGGAAAGAAAAAATAGAAAAAATAAAAAAGGAAGGACTTTGACAATGAAAGTTCACACCTGAAATCTATGACCTTTAGTTACCTTGCCTAACAGAGCCAATGCTCTAAGCTACATGCTGGTGTTGGATGCACAGAGAACTTAGGTATTTAATTACAGGATACATGAAAGCGAATGCTATGAACAAAGAACTAAACTAACAACCAGGAAATCTTAATCATCTAGGGTTATTTTGACATCCACCCACTAATGTTTATGTGTATTAGCACAATATATTAATCAACATCAATCTGGGTTCTACCCATATTATCAGTTCAGTGAAGGCCACAGGCCTGAATCTGAAAAATTCTGAATCCTGTCAGGTGAAGTTTGCCTCTTCGCTTCTGGACAGCCCAGAAAAACAGCAAAGACATCCAGCTGTATGTTCAAATGCTCACTAGAACACTAGATGACTGTGACCATCTTCAGGGTTGCATCCACCTCCATTTACAATTCACAGTCATGAGCTATTCCTGATAATAGATGCCTAAGCCAGAATTTTTTTACAAAATAAAAATAGCAAAGAGGAAAAAGAGGCACTTTGACTTTTCCATAATTATCTTTATGTGGGGCTGATAGAGCTTTTATCTTATGCATAAAGAAATTAAATACTCTGTCAGAGAAAGGTGGTGGGGCAAAAACAGTGCTGTATGGCTTTGAGTAGCTATCAAAATGAAGATTAGATTAACATTTTTTCAGGCTTTAGCTCAGCTTGGAGCATCAGGTATTCATTTTGCCTTAAAGTGGAGACTCAGCTGCTTCCTCTGTGAATTCAAGGGATGTGTGCACAGTTTTACACCAAGTGGGACAACCTCAATGGGAAAGGCAATAAGATATATTTACCAAAGAGTATCACTGGACACCCTTTCTCCTTAGAGAAAGTTCCTGGGAAGTGAGAGGTATGGGAGGATGGTTTTCAACCATTTGTCTTACACTTCTGGCGCTACAAGAGACGATCTGTCATCTTGTTGTTCAGAATGTCTATGGGTTATGGTCCACTGAGAAGCTAGACAGAAAGTGGCCTTGGAGAAGCCTATTACAGACTTAATTATGAGGGCTCAACAATGTGCCTTGTGCAGTTCTGGGGGCTGTGTATTCTGAGAGGCACATGAATGTTTGAGACTGTTGCAAAATATACCAATCAACATTTTGAAGTAGTGAAGAGCAAAGTGTTTTCAGGATCATAATTTTTGGGTCTCAGCTTTTAAATTTTGTCTAAAATCTGCCTTGGGTACCACAGACTTTGATGACCATAACCTCTTGTATGATTATATGGAGGAATGCTGAATGTTGATGGTGTTTTATATAATGCTGTTATTTATTTTCCCATTAGTACAAATAAAATCATACCAATATTCATATGCATACTTTGCATTGGATATTTTTCTTGCCTCAGTTTGCTGATACAAGCGTCACAGTGAATTCAGAGTAGAGAAATTTTTTTTTTCTGATAGAGTTAGAGACATCTTTTTTGGGGAAAAACAACCCCAAACAAAACTGCAACCAACCCTTGTCAAAATCTAAGGAATCACAGAATCACAGAATCATAGGGGTTGGAAGGCACCTCAAGAGATCATTGGGTGCAACCCCTCTGCCGAAGAAGGCTCCCTAACTCATATTGCACAGATAGGCATTCAAACAGCTCTTGAATGTCTCCAGAGAAGGAGACTCCACCACCTCCCTGGGCAGCCTGTCCCAGGGCTCTGTCACCCTCACTGTGTAAAAATTCTCCCACATGTTGGTGCGGAACTTCCTATGCTCTAACTTGCAGCGATTGCCCCTTGTCCTGTCCCCATAGACCTCTGAAAAGGAGCGGCCATTACCCCCTGCACCCCATACTTAAGATATTTATAAACATTAATTAGGTCCCCCCTCAGTCTTCTCCAGGCTGAACAGCCCCAGCTCACTCAGCCTTTCCTCATAGGGGAGATGTTCCAGGCCCTTAATCATCTTCGTAGCCCTTCTCTGGACTCTCTCCAGGAGGTCCCTGTCTTTTTTATACCAGGGAGCCCAGAACTGGACACAATACTCCAGGTGGGGCCTGACCAGGGCAGAGTAGAGGGGGAGGATCACCTCCTTAGACCTGCTGGCCACACTCCTCCTAATGTACCCCAGGATCCCATTGCCTCTCTTAGCCAACAGGGCACACTGCTGGCCCATGGCCAACTTGTCATCCACCAGGACCCCCAGGTCCCCCAGGTCCTTCTCCACAGAGCTCTTGTCCAGCAGGTCATCCCCCAGCCTGTACTGATACAGACGATTATTCCTCCCCAGGTGCAAGACTTTACACTTGCTTTTATTAAACCTCATCTGGTTTCTCCCTGCCCAGCTTTCCAGCCTGTTCAGATCTCGCTGGATGGCAGCACAGTGTTCCTGCGTGTCAGCCACTCCTCTCAGCTTTGTATCATTGGCATACTTGCTGAGGGTGGATACTATTCCCTCATCAAGGTCGTCAATGAAGATATTAAACAGGACTGGACCCATCAGTGTCTTCCACAACAAGAAATAGGCATAGTCTGTATACCAAATTGCTACTCCAAGTGATTGCAATCACAGTTATGTTACTCCTGTGGAGTCATACATAAATGATTTTAGATTCATTCCCAATGTATTGAGGCACAGAGTTTAAAGACAATGAGAAAAAAATAAACAACAAATACTTCATGTAAGATAGAAAGGGGTTTGGCATACATGACTGCATCTTTGCCCTGGACACATCACTACTATGCAAGCATTCTATTTTAAATATAACCAAATTTCCCTGTGCTCCTCGATTCAATAATCTGAGTCAATGAGGAACACCCGAAACCATGAAAAGGGGATGAAAAAAAGACCAGAAGAGAAATAAGAAAATTTCCATACAAGAAAAACAGAAGCCTAAGCTAGACAAAAATATTGAGCTATCTATATTAGAGAAAGAGTATCCATGAACACATGAATACACACACATTAATAATTACAACAAGGATTCGATATAGCCATTACCCACATTTCAGCCTACATTAAATTATCCTTTCGAATCTCAAAATAGCTTGCCCTTCTTCAGCCCATCTGCCATCTGACAAGCTCTATGTAGTCACTACTACCTATCTTCCTGTCAGGTTGCTGCTCACTAAAGAAGGGACAGCCTTGGTGAAGCAAATTTCCAAATCCCTGATATTTGTTCGTAGATTCTGAGAACACTAACGAGAATAATAAATGGAAGGAACAAAATAGACACTGAGCTTCTGGGGACCTCAGAATAATGTTGTTTTAATTTAGTAGGAAGTTTTAATTGTGTTTTTATTTTATCTTAACTTGATATACCCACCCCTCATCCTGACACGGTGGAAGCTAATTCAGCAACATTTTATATCTCTTTTGTGCTATAGGGTCTATTGTCACATCCAACATATCAAAGACTCTTTCACTCAGCTTGTATTATATGCTTCCTCAAGTAGCACCTAGAACCAAAACAGACTATCTGTTTTTCACCCAGATTTTACAGCAAGAATATCTAGAGTTAAAGAAATGAAGTGAGGAAATACACATAACACAAGTTTGCTGTAGAACATAAACATATTGCCCATAAAGGTTTACTAACACTCAGCTTCAGATGTGTCAGATTTTTCTGTACCCATGAGAGGAGCTGACAAGCAGAAAGATTGTCCTCCCATATGTTTGATGAAGATGCAGTAAGATAGACAAAATGTGATACCAGCAAGTTCATGAGTAACGTCAAATGCTTAGTGAAGAGAAATGGAAAATATCAAACAGTTCTCTTAAATAGAGTTCTGTAATATCTAAGATGATGACTCATCAAAAATGTAACATAAAGCAGTCTGTAGATAAAATAATAAGCTAACATAAATGACTCAAATATAATGGGTTTGCATTGCAATTATTTCTTTGTACTGGATATATTTTAATTATCTGAAGATACAATAGGCTATATGTCTTTCTCTAATTGTGGGCGATGTAGTGTGCTTTATTATTACCTCCCTACAAGCCTTTTAACAGTGCACCTGACATTTGTTATGGGGGCAGTAAGTGTTCAGAAGCTGAAAAGACTTTCACTAAATCATGTCCACCCTGATGCTAAAAGGAACAATGCCAAAGAGGCTGGTGGTAGTAAATGGTTGGAAAAAATTAACAGACGACTGTGAAAATCTTGGTCACAGAAACGAGTTTTAAGTGTATTAGAGGAAGACTATGATTATATGTACTGGTTTTGGCTTGGGTAGACTACCATGGGATTATGTTTTGAATTTGTGCTGAAAACAGTGCTGGTAACACAGGGATGTTTCTGTTACTGCTGAGCAGTGCTTATATAGAGCCAAGGCTGCCTGATTCTCTCCCCCATCCCACCACAGGGGAGTGAGCGAGCAGCTATCTGATACTCAGCTGCCAGTTGAGGTTAAAGTGTGACAGTCCTTTTTGGTACCCAACAGGCGTCTTCATAGGCTCAAGATAATGACAGATTTGATTGGAATGTTCTAGATTAAATTTATAGCTGCTATTAAATGGCAGGCTCCAGTACTTGACAATGGGGCTGGGGGAAGAAGGAGGAAGGAAGGATGTTCAGAGTGATGTTTTTTGTCTTCCCAATTCACAGTTATGCGTGATGGAGCCCTGATTTTTGCAGATGGCTGAACACCTGCCTACTGATGGGAAGTGGGGAATGAATTCCTTGGTTTGTTTTTGCTTTACCTATTAAATTGTCTTTATCTGAAACCACATGTTTTGTCATTTTACTCTTCTGATTCTCTTCTTCATCCTGGTGTAGGGGGGATCAAGCAAATGGCTGTGTGGGCCTTAGTTGCTGTCTGGGGTTAAAACACATCAGTGTGAAATTTTGGCAATTTTTTGGTGGGGCTGAGTACAGATGACAGGGACCTGATGCTGAGAATATTCTGGCAATAAATATGTTATGGGCTCCTGAGATAGAATTCCTCTTGGAAAAGCAAGAGAGGCACTAAAACAACAGACTTCCAACCAGATGCTAATTATTAAAAATTTGAGATATTTTGGGCAGCCAGAAAAATAGGGTAAATTATAAGCACTGTCATAAGGACACCATATTCAGGAAAAAGGAAGATACATTTTGCCCTAGCTTGCACTGCTAGATAATATTTTAATGCAAGTTCTTTTTTAGTAATTGCAGCGGAATAGATTACATTGAGAATTTTTCCAAATTAAACAAGACTGCCCTTCAGAAACACTGGACTGCAAAAGCTGTTTTTGTTACTATGCTGAGATTTCTCAAAAATGGCTTTGCTATTTCTGATATGTTCACTCTTTGAATAAAGAAACAAAACCATATTTTCTGACCGTGTTCTCTCATGTCTTCCTATAACAAAAAAGATACCAGCAAACTTCTGTCACTCAAATATGCTTGTTACATCTAGTTGAATTTAAATTCCTATATCCAGAAAAAAGCTTGTGTGCTGTGTCACTGCCCCACTGAGCAGCCTCCTTGGTTTTAATTTGCATCTTCAGGTTGCAGTTTTGAATATGGTACATTCCTCGCTCTTAGAGAAGGATTCTTAGAGGGCTGTTTCTTTTCCAGAATTTATTTAGGAGATATCTACCTCCCACCATTCCAATAATACTCTCATCTGCTTTTAAAAGGCTAAATAATTTTCATAGGTGTTAGGAGCTGTATTTTTAGTGACAGCTTATGTCTGCTTGGCACATTCCTGGTGCAGCAATGTTGGCAGATCTCATGTTACAGAATCTCCTGGCCTGTCATGTATTAAAATGTTCTCTGGGCATCCAAGCACTTAAAATACTTGTGAGTGTCAGGCTCACAAATGGCCATATTCCTTTAGTTTAGATTTAAATGCTAAGATAAGCTAAAACATTGGAAAACACAGAGCTTTCAAAGGTAGTCATCCAGTTAGATGCTAACAAACTAAACAGCTTGCTGATTCTGATTTCAGGCAGTGGCAAATGTCTAAAAGGTATATTTAAATGGAAGTAATAAAACCTGAGATCTATTGACAGTTTTGATAACAATGATAAATGCCATGATATTTAAACAGATAGCCAGCTGAATCATCGGAAGTGAAGGCTTATGTCGCAATCACATTCAGCTAATAAAATTCCAATTGTTTTTTGATTTAAATGTTTTGGATTATGTGATAACCTTACCTACATTGCTTAAATTGTTATAAAGAAGAATAATAATTGTTAGCAGTAGGTCAAGTATAATTCCTTTAGAGGCATACTTAGGAAAAGGAAAGATGTTCCAGTTATAAGAATGACAACTCAGAGCTTGGAAGACCTGAGGTATTTTACAATTGACAAAAACTACTTGTGCTGCAATGCTTCATGAGGATAAATACACAGGAGTTGTTAAAGCTCTTGGCCTCTAAAGTAATGAGGGCGCTGAAGGTAACAGAGACTAATAGGCATTGCATTTCATTGTTTGTTTCATGGCATCCTAATGATTCGAACATAAAGGGAATAGACTCAAGGAGACTTGAGCTGAGATCTGCTAGCCTGGTAGGCAGCTTTTACAAAATCACTGAATTACTCTCATTTCTCTCTTATATAATCATGGCAAATAATCCCACTTTTCTTTGTAAATAAGTTTTCTTATGAAATATGTTATCTAAGGCTATTGTTACTGATAATAAAGTTGTATTTGATTTATTTTTGGAAGAAAGTTGCATTGAAGCTGTAAGAAATCCTTGTTGTGAGCCTATATTTACATTTAGAGGAAGGAAACACTCTTTGCTTAAGCCACATATTCTGGATTTTTTTTTTTTTTCCCAAATCTTAATATGTTCTTACAGAATTAATGGAAAAATATGGGAGCCCTCCAGTGGTGAAAATAATGTATCTGAATTTCATAATGTAGTTACTTTCCCATGAATATTGCCTGTTTGCAAGGTAGTTGACATAGTTTTCTGACACATAGGAATGCTGATCCCATTTTGATTTACAGGACTTGATATCATCCAACATTTGCCTGGACTTGTATATGTGAATGTATTACCAGATGACATTATAAATGCCAAGAAAACCAATTTTACCTCTCAGTTACTTCCTTTTCTGTTAAGACAGTAAAATCCTCAGGGGTCCTTTGTTTTCATCCCACTAGAAACCGTGTGGCTTAATCAAGTTCTCTCCTTCCACAGGCTTCTCTCCTTTAAGGCTCTCGTGGTTGAAAAGGGATTTACAATTGCAGTAATAGAGCTGTTTGGCTGGCCTGATCCTCCTATTCTTTGGCTTCCTGGATTATCATGTTAATCCAGTCATCATTTGGCTCCAGAACTTCACTAACCAATGTAAAGCTGCAGGACATACTTCTGGAAAGGCTCTGGACACCTGGCCTGTCACTGCTTTGAAACTGTGGCCTTGAAGCACATTGTACTGCTTCAGCAAATGAACTCACAATTTGGACTTCCATGTCCAATTTACCTTAAAATGGTGGGGTCATTATTTCCATGGAAAGGCCTTTCTGGTGCACTCCGGGAAGAAAGTGGAGATTATAATCTGCTTTCTAAAGAAATGTAACATTAATTTGCTCCACTTATGCCTGCACAAGTCCACTGGGACTGCATTCCTTCCCTAAACATGCTAATCTCTTAATAGGACAGATAAATCCCTAACATGGAGTCCTGTGCCTTTAATCCACGTCTGCAAGACTTTTAGATATTTTAAAGTTAAACATGCCAGCACAGCTCTGAGATAGAATCTCCTACCAGAGTTTTGAATGTGGAGTTACATGCAGCTTCCTTGTGAGTGAGGCACATATAAAAGACAAATGTCTGAAAACCAGCAGACTTTTCAGAGACTCTTTCTGCAGCACTGGAAACAGCAGGAAACTGACAAAACCCAAAGGGTTAGGTGTTTGCCTTCTTTTACTGAGGGTAGCTTTTGTTGAAAACACATGTTGATAAAGTGCATGGAGTTACCAAGAATATTTCTTTGAAGCCGTCGGCATCTGATGTATTCATAAACAGCCCACAGCAAAAGCAAATGCTGTACAGCTAGAAGCCCACTGTAGTACCACTATCCACAATACAGTTGTCACAGGTAGATTCAGCAAGGCACAGAAAACTGATACAACTGACACAGATGTGAGTGTCTGCCTGCACACACACATGTTGCTTTGCATAGGGTTTAGCATGAGAAATATTCCTGAGTACAGACAGAAGAGGAGAAAATGCTTTCCTTTCTGGGTTTGGTTTTTTTATTTGTTTTTTTTTTTGGTTTGGTTTGGTTTGGTTTGCTTTTTTAAAATTCTTTTTTAACTTTTTTTTTTTTTTTTTTTCATTTCATATGTAAAGGCAGGCCACTGGAGTATACAGAGCAGCAGAAATAAGATTGTAAAGAGACTGAATCTGCTTCACATCCTTTGCCTTTGGAATTCAGTGTTTTTTATTGTATTTTATACAGCAGCTATAGGGTCCAGGCCTCTTATTGTCATTGATAAAAAAAGGCCTCATTTAACTGCTGGTGAAGCTGTAGAGTGCGGTGTGTGTTTGTTAGTCTAAGACATCTGCTCTTTGTGTCAGCAACTAAAGCCAGACACCACTGAATGTCCCTTGTCCTCTGCCACGCTGTGTGTGGAGGCAGCAGGTTGAACCTCTAACACTGCCATCCAACAAAGAGAAAAGGGGCAAAGAAAATATTTGTCTGCAGTGAGGGCTAAGCGACAGGAAAAGAAACGCTTTTAGCTGTGGCTGAGAGGTTATGTGATTAGCATGTGACGGCAGCTGGTCCCTTAGCCACTGCATGGATAAGGATGATTGACTGTCAGGGAAGCTCTGAACTATGTAATCTGACAAAAACAGTGCTGAGAGGATGCCGATTTTAGTTATGGGGCCTGCTTTATGCACAGTTCACTTATCATCAGGAGATACTCAAAAATAGGCTGTGGATCAAGCAACAGCTACTCTGGGGTGTGTGCTGCACTTCTTGTAACCATGCCTACCTGGACCAGCTCCCTGGCTGGGTGGGGGCTACCTCTGCACCCCATCTTCACTAACACTTCTTTCTGTTAGCACCCTGATTTCCCTCTCATGGCCCAACTGTTCCCATGCCACCGCTCTATGCTGTCATACAAACCCCTTGGAACACCAACAGCCTTCGGGTTGCAGCTGCCCAAACCATGAGCCAGCAATTCGGACTGTCACGGCTGTGATCTAATTGCCCAAGAAGTTTTTCGTTTTGGGGGGTTTCTTGTTTGTTTGTTGTGTGGGATTTTTTTTCATGTGGGGTTTTTTGGTGGGTTTATTTTGTGTATGTTTTTTTGTTCAGGTTTATTTGTTTGTTTTTTCCTGGGGGTGGGAAGGATGAGGAAGGTAAGAAAATAAAAATAAAAATGTGTAGATGATAAGTACATTTAAGACTTGACATGTTCATTTTTCTGTAAAAGTTTAAAAATAAGGAATAAGAAAAAATTCAGTTGTGTTTGTATAATGAGGGAATTTTGCAGTTTTGACATGCAAAGAGATTTTGTTAAGCTTGTAGCTGTCAGTTGATCAAAATAGAAATCAAAGGGACTGATTTTGATGAAAGTTTACTTTAAATTTACAGTTAGTTTCTTGCTTTTAGTGAGAAAGTAAAATTTTCTTTGCTTTGGCTGAGAGTTGGACTTGTCATAGAACTTTATCTAGAAGTTAGATTTCTCAGCAAGTTGTCTCATGAAAGTCAATGGAGGCATACAATATTCCAGTGAAATATCCTTACTTGCATCGAGTAAAGTGTCATCACTGGAGGGTCTGAGCCTTTCCACTCATTGTGGAGCCAGGATAACTAGGTTAGCTTTTGCCAAACATTTAGATGGCAGAATTGCATAATTTCTATCTGACTTTCAAGGTGATAAATTCTATATTTTCACTAAGATTTTTATTTCAATAGTTCTGTAGAACTTTGTTTGGACATGTGTTTCACCAAAAATGTGATGCCTGTCTTTTATTGCAACACTATTGCATTTGCTTTTCAAATACTGATTTATTTTTGCCTGAAATCTTTCACTGGCTTCCTAGCGGAATCATGTAACACTTTTAAACATTTAAACATGATGAGTACTCTTGAAGGATTGATTGCTTTTATTCTACAGCTGTAATTTTACTGCCTTGTATCTAAAGACCAAGATTACCAGGACCCTGTAAAATGTCTACAAATGCTTTCACTCTTCTACTAATGCTTAACTCATGGAAAGAGTTCACTGAATTTGATCTTCACTTATTTTTTATTTCAATGATATGTATTGGTTTTCCTTACTCTATACATAAGCATACCTACATCAAGATTGTAGTTCAATAGATTTTACAGCTCTGTAAGAAAACAAAGTCACATAGCAACCATAATATCCTCAAACATGAGAGTATAATCTGTAAACAACATTCTCCAATGACTCAGTTCCAACATTAAGATAAGATATTCTTCAGTGAACAAACAGGAAGTGTAGTTCCTTGACACTCTTGGAATAATAGGTTTAACACCATTATAATGCATTTTCACATAGTACTGGGAAGTAAAGAGCTGAAAAATAAAACGTGGCGTTGATTACAGTTCTAAAACATAAAAGTAAGAAAAAAAGATGGGACAAGGAAAGTTTAGCCTGCCCTTTATTCAAAAATGTTCAGAATCTGCTGAGATTAGCAAGACCCCTGGACTTCAACGCTTTTCTTGCTTTCATTATCAGAAAAGACAAAGAAAAAGCCACCATTTTTTTTGTCTATCTCTTCAGTCTTTCATCCACAATCAGAAAAAAATCATTAACTTCAGTAGGAGTTTTGGCATATTCCAAAATTTGTGTATGATATTTTAAAGATTGCTAGGGCTTTTGACAAAAAAATAAACACACCCCCACCCCTGTTTTAGAGGCAAATTCTGAATCTTAAAAAAAGTTATATGACTGTTTCCTGATTTGAATGATGTTTGTCTCAAAACAGAATCAAGTTTAACTCATAGAATGGGCATAATGCCTCATTAGTTTTAATATGTTTCACTGCAATAGACTTGCTTGCTTATATTTTCACTTTAAAGAAGAAGTCAATCTATATGCATCCCAATATAAGATACTTGGATGTTCAATATAATTGCACAATTTGCTAACAAGACATTTTAAAGAACTGTGATGAGAAATTTAAATGCAGGTAATCCAGGGGCTTTAGGTAATATGACTTCATTTTAGCTCTCTAGAATAAAGCTAATCTCCATCCTCTCGTAGTGAGAAACAGGTTTTGATCCTTGAAAATGAGTAGTTCAATTTCATTGAAATGTCTAAGTATGTGGTGAATTATTTCTGCTTAGTTTTGGCTTACCATAAGAACTGAATAAAAATAAAAAGTCCATAACAAGTCACCATGGAATGGTTTATTGTGCAACATAGCATAACTGTAATTTAACAAGGGCTAGTAAACTTATTTGCATAATATAAATTTTAACCTATTTTATAATGAATTGGCTGTGTGAGTACATTGACCCGCAATTGGCTACAATACTAGAGTTCAGGAAAAGTGGTGACATAATACATTTCCTTGTAGCAGCTCAGTGGAATTGCTAATATAATAGCCAAGAGCACGTTTTTCTGAAAGCATTTGGGAACACTATCACTAGTGGAAACATGATTTTTTTGCTGATACTTTATTGTTGTGTTCTATATTAATTTTTTTTCTTCTATTTTCTATGTGGCTTTTTAGATAGCAAAATAAACAGTGCAAGTGCATAAGTATTAGTTGAGGTTGATAGGGCACTGATGCTAAGGCTAATTAAGTTATATTTCATACATATCCAGTATTAATATGCTTAGTGCATATATTAATAGGCATATTTCAGTTCTTCTTCACTATATATGAACAAGTGAATGTATGATTGAACCTCTACTACATGACAGAAAACAAAATACAGTTACCACAGCCTGTATGAAACAAGCCTTTAACTCTCTGACAACAGTTCCTGACATTTATAGCACAGCTCCTGAGGGTCTTAATGACCATCATGTCATGCTGAATCTACTATTAATATACCTCACTAGTAAGGAGAAAGTATTATGGTTTTTATCCTGAGTGTGAAAGGTCCATATTTCATAAAGATCTTGAGTCTGGCTGAGTTATTAGAAGGTTTCCCATAAGGAAAGAAATAGAGTAACTCTTTTTTTTTTTCCTTTCCTCCCCTAAACAGTTTCTGCCTGTTGAAACTTTATTTTCTTAAAAGAAAGGAGAAAAAAAGTGATCGGCAGTTAAATTAAAATACAGACTTAGATATTGCCAGCAAAGACTGTCTGTTGTTTTACAATGTTATGCAGATGGCAAAGATTAGAACTGAGGGTAATCTTCATGTGGAATTGCCAATCTGCTTAGCAGGACTTCCATATTTTCATTATTTTATTAGACAATATTATTATTATTACTATTATTATTATTATTATTATTATTATTATTATTATTATTTACCAACTTCTAAAGAGATCAAGACACAGAAGGCCACTTGTAAAGCAAGCAAGAGAAAGGTTTCCAGAAGACAAAGATCATTTTTAGACATTCAGCTTGGTGGACCCAGACCTGGGACATTAGAGAGAGTCATGAAATAGGTTTGGTTGGAAGTGTTCCCTGGGCCATATTTGTTCCATCCTCCTGCTCAGAGAAGGGTCAAATGTCTTTCCTGGGACCTTGTCCTCTCAGGCTTTGGAAATCTGTTTTCAGGAAGCTAGGCTTATCCTGCAAGGAGCACTAAATCTCCTTGACACTTAGCCTGATCCAGTTCTTCTGACCAATCACCCAAAACAGGTGCATCCCAAATTATTTGTTTCTTTCATAGATCTTGTCTGGGATGGGTTTCTCCTGTCTGTATATACAGGATAGGATTGATACAACCTACTATTGTGCCAGGCATCCTTTGCTACTTCTTTAATCAATGAATTGAAATTCAGCATTTCTTGGGCATGATTCATCTAAGTGTATAGTAGATTTCTAATACAGGCGAGATGAATAGTGCCCCAGGGTGTCTTTTGCTGTTGAATCCATTGCTAATAAAGGGATCTTGGAGAGATTAGCTCAGATGTAGACATGTACACTGCACACATCTGAAATTAGGTGAGATAAATCCTATCTATGGACTTTTCTTCAAGTGGTAGCAAAAGAATTACTTGTCAAATTCAGGCTTAACTTGTTATGGTGGATGGGTTGTGTGTTGCAGATTATAGGTGAACTCAATGTCCTTCAAAAAGGGTACTGTAGTTTTTCTAAATTGACATTATGTCAGTAAATCCTTTTTTCCATTTCCAAGTATAATTTTTTAAGAAGTAAGTGCTTCTATTAGCTCATTTTTCTATAAGGAATAACTGAGGAGACATATAGCATGTGACTGGAATTATTTTCATAATATTGAGTATGTAATATGTCAGTAATTCACGGTCTGTTGATAGAATGAATTTAAACAAATGAATTTGCCTCTTGTATCTTTTCCAGTTTCCATTGCAGACTGCATAAATGAGAACTGAAATAGATGAGAAAAGAATCTTTTGAGCAGTGCATGCTAGTGAGGAAATATAAGCATTTTGTGTACAGAATAACGAACGTGACAGTGTTTCAAAAGCAGGAGACAAGTTCATATTAGTAAGTCAATCTATATCTATTTTTTTCCCCTGTGACAAAACCAGAGGTTTGAGTAAGTTAAGGTCTGAGTGAAGAGTGGTATACATTCTCTCTTCAGCTCTAGAAGTACACACAAATTTTGGTTAAATTAGAACAGTGGAGTTAAGGCTTTTGTATGTGGCTTTTAACAGTAAATGAAATAAATGATATTATGAGAAACTCACTGAAAAGAAATGGAGAATCTGAGAAGACTGTTTACTTATAGGAACAGGAGATCATGAAAATTCTAGTGCACAGTGACAGCTGGCACTACCTGATGTAGCTAGCATGTGTAGTGCTCCATGGCATTTCATGGAAAAGCTGTACAGTTTGCATTGTCATGGGGCTACTACTGTCCCTGAGAAACTCTTCTTCATTCCTTAAAAACATCCCCCCTGTTTAAGACAGATTGCACCATTATCTGTTTTGGCATGTGTTCCAGGCCATGAACTAGGATATGTGAAATTTAGTGGGGAGGAGCTAATGTTTATCTGAAAAGCTGTATGAATCACATGAGGCTTTTGCCAATTTATTTCAATACCTTTATGATTGCCACGGAGATTGCCATAGTGCCAATAATGTACTTGCATTACATTATTAGTTGTATAAAATGCCTTTTCTTCCAAGCTTAGATATTAGGAAATTAAGGACCTACTTTTCCCATCAAAGGCATTAACAGTCTGTCAATAAGCCTTCCTGATTTTAACTGATTGCTGCTCAAATATTATATCTGGTGATCTGGTGGACTACCAGAAAAGTACTCAACCACATCTTCAGTTTGAATTAAATTGAGGTGTTGTTGTTGTTTAACCTTAGCAGGTAACTAAGCACCACACAGTCAGTCAGTCAGTCACTCACTCACTCACTCATTCCCCTCCCAGTGGGACGGAGGCCAGAAGCAGAAGATCAAAGATGAGAAAACTTGTGGGTTGAGATAAAGGCAGTTTAATAGGTAAAACAAAAGCCACACGCACAAGCAAAGCAAGACAAGGAATTCATTCACCACTTATCACGGGCAGGCAGGTTTTCAGTGATCTCCAGGAAAAAACACGGCTCCATCATACACATTGGTTCCTTGAGAAGACAAACACCATTGCCCCAAATGTCCACCCCATGGATGCTCTTCCCTCAGATTTATATGCTGAGCATGACATCATTTGGTATGTAATATCCCTTTGGTCAGTTGAGGTTAGCTGTCCCAGATTTGTCCCCTCCTAATTCCTTGTGTACCCCCAGCCTCCTCACTGATGGGGTGGGGTGAGGAGCAGGAAAGGCCTCAGCTCTGAGTAAGCCCTGCTCAGCAGTAACTACACCATCCCTGTGTTATGAACAGTTTCCAGCACAAAATCCAAAGCACAGACCCATACCAGCTACTACAAAAAAACCCCAACTTTATTCCAGCCAAAACCAGTACAGGTGTGTTTGTTGTTTTGTTTTGCTTTGTTTTGTTCCATTTTGGTTTTAATTTCTTACTATCTCATGCCACTCTTCTGATACACAGAGCAACTCCTGTACCAGCCTTGGAAAGCAGAACCTAACTTTAAGTGGTTTATGTTCTTGTTAGTATTTGGCAGTTCAGGTGCTATAACTTGTCAAAAACTGATTCATTCTGTTGGTACAGGAAGAACTGAAGCAAGTAGTGAATCTCTCAGGATCTTCACATCTCTATTTCCTTCATAGTTAAGGGCAATGGTTGGTGACAGTTTTGTCAGCTCGTCACATAATGTCATTGGAGATTCTACATAGCTGCCTGACAGTAAATTTTCCCTTCCATTTGTTAGAAGGTACCAGCCAACAGAGAGATAATTTTCTTATGTAAGTTTGTAGTGAAAAATATGTAAATAGAAACTGACTTTCATATTCTTTTATTTATTTTAATACATTTTAAACTATTGACTACATATCAACATTGAAGTGAAACTTTTGAACTAGAATCTGAACATAGAAGTGCAATTAATCTGTGAGCACAAAATTCCTATTGCAGTGCTTTTAAAGCTTCACAGACAAAGCTGAAAATATTTCATTTTAAATTCCACAATCTCTCATGCTGTGATGTTTTCCTTGTTCCTTATGGGCAGGTCATTCTACACATTTCCCACAGAATTCCCACAGAGGACCTTTGACATGTTCATGAAGTTACAAAAACATTTCGATGAGCCAGTCTACAAAAATGGATAAACATACTAAAACCTTACTGAGTAAAATAATATGAAAATGCCAAAAAAGGAAAGTTGATTACCTTTCTGAGACTATCTTCTCAATTTCCCCATTGTAGGTCTTTCTACAGTGCCCTGATGCTCATGAATGACATCTCTGAATAGCTGCTCAAAAGTAAAAGTTGATATGTTAATGTATTATACACAAGAGCCAATAATAATAATATGTGCGACATTAGTGTATGTTTCTTCAAGATGGTTGACTGGCTTAGTAACAACAGAATGAGACACCTAAGCTCAACAACAAGACAAAGAAAAATCTTTAATGTCTGAAAGCATGTCAGATGTGTGCTGTGTTACTCAGCTCCAAAAAATTCAAGAAAAAAAAAAAAGTGTACTGTTTGAATATACCTTAGATGGACAGTCTTGAAGGTAACAAGAATAAATGCTAATGGGAAAAGTTTAAGATCTTCAGCACAAGGATGCACAAAATGTTCAAAACTGAGATTTAAACCAAAATTAGTATATTAAGCAAAATAATAATGGTAGGATATTAACATGTAGAGCTTCTAACTCTGTAAGATTTTAAAAGATGCTTCAGGTACGATACATGTATTTCTATATTCTACCTGCATGGGTCATACTATTGTCCCAGTGTAAATCTGTGGAGAAATGTGGTCTCTCAGCCCACTTAACTTCTTCCTCAGACAGCATCAAGTATGATCCATTAACCTGAACTGAGGTACAAAAATCCAGTTTTTAACCTTTGACAAAAATAAACATTTTTTTTTTCCCACTATCCTTTTGTCAAGGATGCATTAGGATATAGTATTATTGTTTATAATAATTGACCTCTCAGGCTTGTTATTTCTAATTTGGCTTCAGTAGATCTAATTTGTTCTTGCTTTGTGTTCTTGTGTCTCTAGGTGAAAACATGCTCTTCCATTATTGCTAGCAGTTTTATACTTAGACATCCCAAATCTTTTGATTAAAAATCTAGAAATCTTGAAAGTTCTAACTTCAGAAAGGAGGAAAGGAGTTCTTCTGAGATATCAGTTTCCATATTTGCATTTTTTTCTTTTATTTCCTCATTTTGTAAGATCTTCTCTTCTCCCAGGCAAAGGAAAGAATGACTTGGATGGTCCTGTGTGGAACAAGGAGTTGGACTTACAGGTCCGTTCCAACTCAGTATATTCTATGATTCTACGAAAGAACTGTTTGTGGATTTTTTAAATTTTCCATTTAATTAGGAAAGAAAAAAAAAAATCAGTCAGATAACAATCTGCCATTTAGAAGAGGAAAAGTCCTATCATTTCTTCCTTCTTTGTGGAAGAGAAATGTATGTCTTTGCAGGGTTTTTCATACCTATTACTAAAATCTTGGCTTCTTGAAGCTATGCCCAGATAGGATGGCATTTGCTCTTATTCCAACAGACTTAAGTTATTTTAATAAGGAACTTTCATTTCTTGTCATATCTAACACTGTAGTCAGTGCCTTGATTTGGAGAACCCTATAACATGATTTATTATTAATCTTTGCCTGATTTGTGTAATATTAGAAATGCGATGGAATGAGATTACATGAAGATGTTGCTGTCACAGTCGTTTGAACCATTATGATTAGATAATCAGACTCTTGAAAAGAATATGTCACTAAGAAATTGCTGGGGACAAATTTCTATTAGAATAGTATTACTTTATTGCACTTGGATTGATTAAGAATTTTTTTTAGATTTCTGCAGATATAACTAAATCATGAAATTTACTATTGTGTTAGATCAGTTTTCTGAGGTCATTGAAAGATGGTTAGCTGTATAAAGAAGGAAGATTTTAATTTTTCAATATTTTCCTGTCAAGAGATTGTTTTCATTTCGGCTTTACCTGCCTGACAGGACATCTTTCTATATATTGTTTTGTCCAACCAAAATGATGCTATTACCTTATCTGCAGATCAGGAAATGAAACTCCTGTTTCTTGAGGACAATCAAGTGAGAACTAAACATCTGCATCTCATGATACAATTTAAACTAAGCAGCATGATTTTAGAACAAGATATTGACTTAGTGCTCTGACTAAGTATGGTCTAAAGCAATTCATTTTAGCACCCAGTAAAAGGGCTGTGCCTTAAGGAACTTGGGCAACAATATTGCAACTGTCAGTGGTAAAGACTTGCCATGAGCAAATAAATCATATAGGATAACAGTCAGATCTGTGATGAAGAAATTAAGCTTCATGGCAAAGCAATATTTTAACTAAGACTGATAATCATAATAAAAATTACAGAGAGAGGCTATCTGTCTAAATTCAGCTTAGGCTTGGATTTGACTATATAAAACTTATCTAAATAGCAACCAGTATGTCAGCCTGCCTACATGCTGCCTACTAATCTTATCAGTATAGCAAGCATCCAATTAATCTGACGATTCCCTATCCAGCTTCCAAATTACATGAAAACAAACTTACTCACTCATGTTTAGATGTGACTGTTTAGAGAAGAAAAGCCCCTCATCTTTCCTGGTGCTCTGATGTTCAGATGGATAGGCATCTGAAATCAACCCATCTTGGATAAAAAAAGCATGACCAAGAAGAGCAGTAGTGCAAAACTTCTGTGCAATTATATAAGACCTTGAGGACTCACTCAGGAAGCTGGGAGCTCAGTATCCTAAGTACTGTTTGGGGGGATCAGCATTTCCCTCTAGTCAAGAAAGTTACAATATTTCTAACGGTGAGTGTTGCCAAGAGTGTCTTGGGCAAAAAAATAAGAGTAAGAGAATCTACTAGGAAGCAAAAGGAATTCTGACACCATCATAACAAATGGAATATTCCCTTGTGTAAGGGTAAAACTGAGGTTGATATTCTAATGTCAGTCTCATGTATAAGGTTCTCCTTGAAGAAGAAGGAAAGATTATCTCACAAACATCTAGGTTTTGGGAAACATTATACTACTTTGAGACTAAGCTTCATCTCCTTAAGCTGAGTAGCACCTAAAATGCAGACATTTTAGCTTCTTGCCTGGCTATTTTAATCAATAGACTGTAGGAAGTAGATGTACAATAGTCCATTAGAAGTGGACAGACTAAATCCAAAGCTGAAGTAACTGTTTCCTCTGTTTAGGAACCTCTTTTCAGGTTCCTAAATTCTCAGTAGAAGAGGTAGATATCCAGGAAGAGGAAGAAAGGGCTGTACACACGTTTAGAGCCATGATGTTTGTCTTCCCAGGTAACAGGTACATACAGTGGAGCCCTGCTTTCATGGAGACTGATCACCTGCCTACCCATGGGAAGCTGTATACAAATTCCTTTGCTTTCTTTGTGTGTGTGTTTTTGCATACTAAACTGTCTTTATCTCAGCCTATGAGTTTTCTCACTTTTGATCTTTTGATGGCTCCCCCATCCTGTTGGGGGAGTGAATGGTTGTAGGTTACTTAGTTGGGGGCTAGTGTTAAACCACAACAATTGACTATGAAGACCTTAAGTTAAATGGAATGATTCTTGTGGCCTTAGGTCAAGCCCCTGAAATTTCAGTCACGTACTGTGATATTAGGCACCTTGATAAGACGGTTTAGTGTCATGCTTAATTTGTGTGACATGCTGACTGCTTAAATATTTCACCCAAACTACAGTGATTCTGTGATGTGAAAGTATGTAAGAATAACTAATGGTGACGTGAGAATATATGTACTTGTACCATTTGCTCCTGTCATTGTGTGTTGACATTGTGCATTTTTGTGCGTTGGATTAATTTTCCTCTTTTTTCAAAGGAAGATGAGGTGCCATCTGTTTTTCAGATCCATGATCACTATATCTATGTCCCCTTCAGCCACTAGACAAGGGTCAGAGTGTTATTTTCCAGGCCCATGAAAGTCTTATTAGACTTTCTGACTAGGTGATGCACTACGAGGGGGGCAGATATCAATTTTCTGGTCAATATTTGAATGACATGCGAAAGTGGTGTGACTCTATTATCAATGAATGGAAGATATTATCCTGTTGAGGAATCCTCATGGTGCTTGTGGATTTTACATTAAGGAGAATAAAATGCAGAGGCACACCTCAAGTTTCGGTTTAACTCTTAGCTGAAATGTGGAAGCTCAACTATTTAGATGAAATATAGTCTTTAGAAGTTATTTATTGCTATGTTTCATGGCAGCTGGCCTTTGATATGAAAGTGCTTTACAATTTTTATTTTCAGATAATTCACTATGCAAAATAAATAAAATATATTAAATGTAAAATATTTTTCATTAATTTAAAGTTAGCTTTATAAATTATTTGTCCTATATGTTTAATATATGATTTTTTTCATTCTTCTCTGTTAGTAAATTACACCTTTTAGGAGAAAAAAGGAAATTTGGGCCTTGTTGGGTCATTCAGGCCCAGAAGAGAACTGGCTTTCTTTTTTTCTTTTGTTCAGTGCTGTGCAGTTTTATGAATCATCATGTTTTGTTGTGCCACCTAGAAACTTAGAGGAAGTTTGATCTTCAAAATACTATGACAAACTCTTAAGCAGAAGGCTGCTAAAATTAAAGAAAATAATAACACAGCATCTGAAGTAGTCAACAGTTTCTTAACGTTGTTTAAGGACTGGTTCCCATCATATGTACAATTTACTATTTTTGTTATGATTTTTGGGGAGGGTGAAATTTTGTGTGCTATTTTTTTTTCCTCATCCATCTCTGACTTTATGCAGAGCATAAAGAAGCAATTGTAAGGATAAAATAGACAGCTAACTTTTTCCTGGCCACTGAATATATATGAATTCTGATTTATTATTATGACATTTAAGCATACAAACATTCATCTATGCATACAAATACCAGAGCTTAGTGAAAAAAAGTCCATGGTTATTTTTGTGGGATTAAAAAATATAACTTTTATTTAAAATGAATCATTCTTCTTGCCTTTTATGACATTGAATAATAAGGACATTTGATGGATTTATTGGGTTTTTTTTTCCTTTTCTTGTTGTTTGAAAAATGTAGCTTTCTTCTTTATTATTCTACCTTAGGCTCTGGTTTTCATCAATAAACTAGAAATCTTTGATCAAAGGAAATTGCTAAAGAGCTGTGGAAAATATTTTGATAAAAAATAAAATTGACCAGAGACTTCCTAAGACATGCATATTCAGATTTTTCTTTTGCAAGAGGCATTACCTTATAGCTACTTTTCCTGTACTATGCATATTGATTGGAGAGCTATTGTGTTTCACCCTGATTAGTATTGCACTAATCTGGTGAAGCAGAGAATGAATAATAAGAATCCAATAAAATTATGGAAAATCTGTTTATATAGAGTATGTCATTGACAGAAATTATCCTTTGCAATGTAGTGAATACCTCATTAGTAACTCTTTAGAAGATTATGGATCTCTTAATGCTTACTTTGTACATATTTTGCTGCTGAGCCTTTTAATAGACCAGTGACTTGATCACTAATTATTCCTTATCACTTATCATCTGGCATTCCAAACCCTGTCTTTGCTCACAGTAAACCCAGGAAAGCTTTTTAGGTAGATGTTCTGTAAGTGTATACTTAAGAACAGCCATTTACTTTTTCTTTTGTCTTTTTAATAATTGACAGAAAAGCTTTGCCATTTTCTCTTTTGCTGTCTTCAAGTGTCAGAGCCAGGTTTGAATGGTGTTCCTCCTGGGATTTATTAAAATAAGTGCATCTAACTACTTACTCTTTCCTGTGTCTTCTTTGATGGGTTTATCTCCCTGTCTTCATTTTCTCTCTCATAATTCTTTACTTTTCTACAATATGTGTCTTGATATTACCTCATGAGACGTCCTCCATATGGACCCCCAAAATGGTGCATGGCAAGTTTTTTATACACCAGGAGGCCTCTAGTACAACTAAAGTAAAATACGAATCCAGTGACTTTGCATGAAATTCAAAGCGTTTTTACTAATACGTAGGTAATGAATGCACAATAAAAATATGGAATATGTGTAGTAATATTATCATCAGAAAATAAGAACAAAGAATACTAGAACATTTATGGAATCTGGGGCAAGGAAGACTCACAGAGGTTGATATTACCAAACTTTAAACAAGCTGGATGTATTTAAGTCAATAGGGCCCAATGGGAGTCAACTGTGAGAGCTGATGCCATTGTGAGTCCAGTCTTGGTTTATATTTAAAAATTTTATTGGTGATCCAGAGAGGTTTCTGAAAACTGGGAGAGAGCAAATGGCACTCCTTTCTTCAGGAAGGACAGGAAGGAAGATCTGAGGATTTGTGAGCAGTCAGCCTCATCTCAATCTATATGTAGATAATGGAGCTACTAATCCTTAAAAACATTTTCAAAAGCATGAAGGACAGGAAGGTGATTGGGAATTGTCAGCATGGATTTATAAAGGGGAAGTCGTGCTTGTCCAACCTGATAACCTTTTATAATGAGGTGACTAACAAGTCAGGAGTCACATCTTATCTCTTCCAGTTTTCAGGAACCTCTCTGGATCTCATGAATTCCAACAAAGGTATATAAACAATCTGGCCCTAGTGAGAAATAAACCCATGCATCAGTAAGCACAGGGGACCTACTGGCTAGACTTAGGAGTGCTGGTAGACAACAACTTGAACCTGAGTCAGTAGTGTTTCCTTATGGCAAAAAAGACAAACTGTGTCCTGCATCCAAACAAAAAGACAGTCAGTCTATAATACCTGGAGGCCCGCATGGATGAACAAGGAGCTCCTGGGCAAGCTCAAATACAAAAAAGGAAGCCTGCAGAGGGTGGAAGCAAGGGTAGGTAGCATGGGAGGAATACAGAGAAACTGCCCCAGCAGCCCAGGGATCAAGTTAGAAAAGCTAAAACCCTGGTTCAATTAAATCTTCTCAGGGGCATCAACTACAACAAAAAAAACCCACTTCTATAGATATTCCAGTGATAAAAGAACAATGAGGGCAAATGTGGGTCCCCTTTGGAAGAAAATGGGATACCTGGTTACCCAGGATATGGAGACGCCTGAGGTACTCAAAAAATTTTTGTGTCCGTATTCACCAGCAAGGTGAAGTTATGTTTCTTGCATCACAGAAGGCAAAGGCAGGGACTGAGAGACTGAAGAACCGCCCACTGTAGGAGATTGGGTTTGAGTACTTCTGAGAAACTTGAAGGAGCACAAGTCCATGGGACCTGATGAGATGCACCCTCAAGTCCTGAGGAAACTGGCAGGTGAAGTGGCTAAGCCTCCCTCCATCATATTTGAGCAGTTGTGGCAGTCTGTCAAAACTCCCACTCACGGGAAACATAATACCCGTTTTTAAAAAGGAAAAAAAAAGGAAGACCCAAGGAAATACAGGCTGGTCAGTCTCACCTCTGTGCCTGGCAAGTTCATGGAGCAGATCCTCCTGGAATCTATGCTTAGAAGGATGGAAATTGACACTTGGTGATTGGTGACAACCAACATGGCTTCACAAAGAGTAAACCATGCCTAACAAATTCGATAGCATTCTACAATGGGGATTGGTGGATAAGGGAAGAGTGACAAACATCATATACCCAGACTTATGCAAAGCACTTGACACTGTCTTGCATGACACCGTTGTCTCTAAATTGAAGAGACATGGATTTGATGGATGGACTGCTCAATGGATAAGGATTTGTCTATATAGTCTCACTCAAAGAGCTATGATAAATGGATCAATATGCAAGTGGAGACCAGTGATAGAATCATAGAATACAAAAATGTGTAAGGTTGGAAGAGAACTTTAGAGGTCATCTAGTCCAACCCCCTTGCAGTAAGCAGGGATATCTTCACTTGATCAGGTTGCTCAGAGCCCCATCAAGTGTAACCTTGAATATCTCCAGGGGTGGGGCCTCCATCATCTCTCTGGGCAACCTGTCCAGTGATGTACCACGCTCATATTGAAGAACTTTTTCCTGACATATAACCTAAATCTCCTCTTTTCAAGTTTAAAACCATTGCCCCTCTTCCTACTGCTACATGCCTTTGTGAACAGTTCTTCCCCAGCTTTCCTATAGGCACCTTTCAGATATTGGAAGGTTGCTATATGATCCCCCCGGAGCCTTCTCTTCTTCCAGCTGTCCAAGCCCAAGTGTCTCAGCCCTTTGATCATTTTTGTGGCACTCCTCCTGACCTGCTACAATGGGTCCATGTCCTTGTGTTGAGGGCTCCAAAGCTGGACACAGTACTGTGAGGTCTCACCCGAGCAGAGTAGAGGGGCAGAATCACCTCTCTCGATCTGCTGGCCACTTCTTTTGGTGCAGCCCAGGATGCAGTTGGCCTTCTGGACTGAAGATGCATATTAGTGGCTCATGTCCAGCTTCTCACCCATGAGTACTCCCAAGTCCTTTTCCTCAGGGCTGCTTACAAGCGTATCATCACCTAATCTGCATGGAAAACAGGGATTATCCTGACCCAGGTACAGGACCCTGAGTGGCATTCCTCAGGGTCAGTATTAGAACTGGCACTGTTTGACATCTTTGTCAGAGACATGGACAGTGGAATTGAGTGCACCCTCAACAAGTTTGTCAATGACACCTACCTGTGTTGTGTGGCTGACGCACTGGAGAGAAGACAGTCTGTAGAAACGGGCTCATGCAAACCACATCAAGTACAACAAGGTCACGTGAGAGGTCCTGCACATTGGTTGGCGTAATTCCAAACAAAACTACAGATTTGGCAGAGAATGGGTTAAGAGTAGCCCTGAAGAGAAAGACTTGGGGTTGTTGGTGGATGAAAAGCTCAACATGAGCTGGCAAGGTGTGCTTGCAGCCCAGAAAGCCAATCATGTCCTGGGCTGTGTCAAAACCAGTGTGACCAGCAGGTCAAGGGAGGTGATTCTGCCCCTCTGCTCCACTCTGGTGAGACCCCACCTTAAGTACTGTGTCCAGTTCTGGGATCCCTAATACAAGAAATACATGGAGTGAGTCTAGAGGAGGGCCACAAAGATGGTTGGAGGGCTGGATTACCTCTCCTATGAAGACAGCCTGAGACAGTTGGGCTTGTTCAGCCTCGAGAAAAGAAGGCCCTGGGGAGAACTTATTGCAGCCTTCCAGTACCTAAAAGAGGCCTACAGGAAGATGGAGAAGGACTCTTTATCAGGGAGTGTAGTGACAGCACAAGAGGTAATGTGTTTAAACTAAAAGAAGGTGGTGAGGAAAAAAATTCTTCTCTGTGAGGACAGTGAGGCCCTGGCACAGGCTGCCCAGAGAAGCTGTGGCTAACCCCTCCCTGGCAGCATTCAAGGCCAGGTTGGATGGGATTTGGGGCAACCTGGTCTAGTGGAGGGTTTCCCTGCCCATGGCAGGGGGGTTGGAACTAGAGAAGTTTTGAGAACCCTTCCAATCCAAACTGTTCTAGGATTCTGTGGTTCTATGATCCTGGGCTGCATGAAGGGGAGCACTGCCAGCAGGTCAGGGGAGGTCAACTTTCTCCACTGCTCAGGAGTGGTGAGACACACATCCGGAATGCTGGGTCCTGCCTCTTATTTAGAAACTGTAACATATTTTCCTATTTAAAAAAAGAAAATAATAATAGTAAATACATATATATCACTGCCAGATAGTATCTCATTTTCTATTCTTCTAGTCTTCCTCTTTTTCCTAATTGTTTTATTTATTTATTTATTTATTTATCATTCTTACATTTTACTCCATTAATCTTATAAAATCCCACTTGCCCTTGAAATTTATACCCTTCAGCTATGTATAGATTTTCAGCACATCGAATTTCTGTGGTTACGGAGTAGAGCTACATAATACTAAGGATTAGTTTTTTTTTTTTTTTAATGGTCTCTATTTCATACCAGCAAATTGTTACTTCACTAGAACTGTTTAATTATCTAAGTACCTGATTGTGGCCATATATCAGGTACATACAGAGGTAAATGCTTCAATTGTTTCATCAAACAAATTACAGGTAAAAGCTCTACTTGCAGGATTATCAAGAGAAATACTAAGGTCTGCTAAGCTGTTGAACTCATAAAGATATCTCATGCATCTGACAATACAGATAAAGATCCTCAGAAACCTTAAACTTTGTGTATGGGTCAAGTAACATATGGTGCAAGAAAAAACACACATTTTTTTCTCCTAATTTCAAGTTTAAAGTATGTCAAGTGTGAATAGAACACGGAATATCATGGACTGAACTATTTTCAGTGAAGTCTGAAAACGTGCAGACTCTGTACTCCAAAGTGCAGACTTCTAATATTTTTTTCCTGGAATTAAGCTATATTTGTTACATCTTTCTCTCCCTCCCATCTTTTTCCATTTGCAAATAATCAAGCCAGCTTTGGACTATGCTGGTGTAAAAGAAAATCAAGAATAAAAAAAAATGTTTTAATTATAAGCTGCTGCCTTGAGAAACAGACTACTAAGGAGGGACTGCAGGAGCTGAACTTCAAGGGCTACAGATAAGCCTCAGACTGGACCTGTGAACTCCGGAAAAGCTACTGGCTCTAAGCATCTGTTACCGCTTCAAGTTTGATACCCAGACCCATTTGTAGTCAGGTTGTTTAACCAATTAAATCAAAATGTAGATTAACATCATGACATTCAGGGCCTGACAGTTGAGTGGCCATCCCATTCTCTTTATTACGTGTTATCTTTGAAGGCTCTGCTCTGCAGCATAAGTCACAAAATACCTTGGAAAGTAATCTAGGTGGATTTAAACATGAATATATGACTGTCCACCCAATGTAGCAGATAAACTTTAACCTTGATGAATTCACAGACCCCTGATTCATTTTCAGTCATTTTGATGCCTCAATTATTTTGTCCATCTCATTTTTAGAAACAAAGGATGAAATCTCTAGCGTTATTGGGGTGATACCTGTGTCAGGAACATTTTGCTAAAGTAGGAAATCACAAGATACCTGGAACAGGTGTGATTTTCGGAAGGTGAATGTTACTGTAAAGTTAATAAAAGGAGCTCAGAGTGCAAGAAAGAGAACATGTGAAAGCGTGTCTTTGGAAGGGATTGGTGTAGAAATGGGGAGCTTAGGGCTACCCTGTTTTCCAGGCCTCCCTGTCTTTTTTTGCCCCTCAGTGCCTGAGGTGTAGTTTGTTTGAGTTCCATAGAAGAAGGCTGAAAACTGGAGATGTCCGTCCCCATCTCAGATATATCCCAGTGACTACAATCAGGCACTTGTTTCCCTGCTGCTTTCTCAAACTAATGAATTTTGCATTCCTGGCTATGCAGCAGCTCAGCCTCAGGAGAAGGAACAGTAAGTGCCTCATTCATATTATTCATGATACGGTGGTTAGGTCATTCTCAAGGGTGATAGGAGAGGTGGATTCAGCCCCCTGTAAGACGATCAGGGCTGGGAATGCAAACCTCTCATTTCCTTAGTGAGTGCTCAAACCACTAGACTATTAAACATAAGACAGTGTCACCTTTACCAGATATCTTTCTCAAAAGAGGTCTAAAACACTCTATATCCTAAGTGGATGGAAGCACCTAACATTTTCTATTAATTTTCTACACTCTCAGTGGAAAGACAATTAAAATAGGAGTGGATTGCCCTCTGTGCATCTTCAGAGACAGTCTCTCCACTATGGAAGGTAGACTAACTCGTCAGCCCCCTTCCATGGCCAAACAAGCATTTGTGCATCAATATCTAAATTAAGCACCTAAATTAAGTGTACGAGATTGTATCCAGGGAAATGAAATCTCTACAGATATTGCAACTATACAGGGAGAATAGCATTTGAACCTATTTTGCCAGAAAAATCTTTGGAGAGTCCTTTCCTGAGACATGTGGGCACAGCAGTTTCACTTTTGACCCTGACCAACACTGAACTGTTCAAATTTATTTTCCTTGGGTCTTGCTAGCTCTGGCATCTCTACACCATGCCCCATCGAGTGAGGAGCCTTAGAATAGCATTTGCCAACCTGATACCAGGAACTAAGCATCTAAATCAGTACTTAATGTACGAAGAAGTAATGAGTTATTCAGAGGCAAAGGGCAGGCAGAGCCCCTGTCAACTTAATGAATATTTGGGGTACAAATGACCTCTGAAAATCAGGCCATTTATTTTAGTACCTAAAAATAGATTCAGATGTTTAATTTTACATATTCAGGTTGGAAAATTTTGGCTAGAGAGTAAATTAATTGCCTAAGGTCACACAGCAAGTCAATGTATAATGAGAAAGTAATAATGAGTGAGGAAAAAAGGTATTTTTAATCTCTGTGGATTTATTGAATCCCAAAACTCTTTTCATAAAATGAAAAGTCTTCTTGAATGTATGTGTCTTTTTTTAAATTGTGGCTTAACATTCATATTTAAAATGTAGTTCTTTAAAGTGAAAACAATATTTTTCCTCCACGTTTAATCCTGATTGGTAGTATCTTCTTGTTGCTATGAAAACAAAAGGTTCAGTCAAATCTTCAACAGCAGATATTTTGTTGCACAGGTAGTTAATGAATGAGATATTTGATTACAAAGGGATAAGTAACCTCTCTGTAGCCTGCAATTAACATTTAACTTGATATGGCCAATAAGCCAAATGAAGGGAGAGTAAACTGAATAAAAAGGATTTTTCTCTCATTAGGGGTTCATCACACATATGTGCCAGCAAAGCACAGTGTTGTGATTGGTGATTTTGTTTGTAGGTTTATATAAAGCTAAGCTTTCATCTGGTCAAATAGAAATAAAAGAACCAACTTGCCCTCTGGAGAAAAACAGTATTTTATACTATTCAGATTTCAAGTGTGTGAAGATAATTTATAACAGTCAAGTGCATTATTAGGCAATAATGATATCTCAGGAAGTTAGTCACTCAGTTCCTGTTAAAATCCTGTGAGACTGTAGTGCCTAATTCCCTCACATGCTTTCTAGTTTTAATGAGTTCTTTCTTAGACGCAGAGAATAGTAGCTGCTATATCCTTTTCACACAAATACAACCTAAACCCTTGGCAATGTACTCTGATTCAAAATATGGAACATATCTGTCTAAAGAAGTTATGCAACCCAAAGTCAGCTGCATTATGCCTTTTTCCTAGCTCACAGAACTTCTCAAAGCTGTTTATCCTGAACATAGAAACAAAGTGAGAGTGGTCCCCACATTAAGGTTTGAGGCTTGGGAAATACAGGTTGACTTTCTTTCACTGCTGCCAGCTTCCTGCATTACTTTGGTCACACAATTTATATCATGGCATTAAAGACCAGAAAATTTATTTAGTTGAAAGAATAATCTGAATTTGCAAGATTAACCTTTTCTTGGTTTTAAGGTTGATTTTTCCTGCTGTGAACATAATTCCTGGACAAAATTAAAACAAACAAAAGCCTAAGATGCTGTGTTCATGAAACCCTAGCTGAAAGTTTTGGGCAAATGAAGAATAATCTCTGTCATAGTTTTTTCTTGCCCATCTCCTTGTTTCTTTTGTCTACATTTCTTCACTGACTCACCCTTTTCAAAATTTCTTCTTTGTTGCAGGACTCCCCATGGGGTAGGTCTAATGTTAGAAATCCATTGGAATCACATATGATAAGGGATCACTTTTATATACTAGGTCTTCTATGCAAAGTGTATATATAAACAGTCAATGCCAATCATTTCCTTAAACACTGAAACATTTTATATAGTGAAAAGAGAAGTACAAGAACTGCAATTTCTTGCTATCTTTCAGGTTCACCATGTATGGGCTTCTCATGAAGGACATGACTTTGCAGAAGGGATAGAACACTTAGCTAAGGGTCTCTAAATCAGTGAACAATCATGAAATCATTGACCACTGACACCACTTCATTCTGGCAAAATGAACAATATGAAAAAGAGTATGTGCTGTTCTTTGCTATAAACCATACTTGTCCTGGCTATCACTCCAAGAGTTAAGTATCTGTTTAAACACCATCAACCTGTTTGCTTAAACAAACCAACACAACAGTAATGCTTTCAGGGAGTTTAATGAAATGGATTTTTTGCTATAGTTAATAGACATGGTATCAAATGAAAATCTGATGCCTTACAACAGGACTGGCATTGGGTAATAATGCTCAGTTTGTGGGACTGCTGTGGGGTTTCTTTGGACCTGCCGAAGGTACCCTGTGGTTTCTGAATTGAGGAAATAATTGACTCTTAATGATTCAGCAAGAGTGAGTATGGGGTACAAACCACTAGAATTATGGTTATGAACATTATTACTTACTCACAGCTTCAAATGTGAGCTATCATTTGTTGAAAGGAACACAGAAATCCTGTGCTTTTCTCTACCTCTATCTTCTATTTATTTTTATCCTTAAGCATTGAAATAGTTTAAGTCTCATCTTTTGAGACCCATCTTTAACTTTGTGTTGTGTCTGTCAGTGGGGGACTAAGCACAAGGTTGTAAGTAAACCATTTAGAGAAATGTATGTCCAGTTCTGGCACTTGCTGTGAATACTGTCCCCAATCCTTTGTGGTATCCAAACAAAGAATGAAAGGGCAAACTCCTTTGCCCAATTCAATAGCGATATTGAATTAGTCTGGTTTTTGTAGCACAAATTGTTGTGTTCCATAGGGAGACACAGACGTGAAAATTGATTCGTTTTTCGTAAAACAGAGTTAAAAATCCCAAAGAATAATTTTTTCTATATTCTTAAAACCAATACATCATCAGAAAGAAATAGATTTATAATTTATTTATAGTAGTAGCTGGTGTTAAGAGAATTTGTGATTACAATATCTTACAATATAATTCTAATAATATATTCTGCTACTTAAATAAAAAAAAAGGAACAAGCATACACAGTGACCTATCAGAGTGAAAAGCATCTTTTTTGTCATTGTCAGTGAGAAATTCTACCTTTATTGCTGTTTAATTATGTTTATATAAAATTTGTGCTCTTAAACAAAATAATAAAAAAGAGGGGCTTTTTCTACTTGCTACCACTGCAAACTAAATCTGAAACAAGAAAGTGAAGCTACAAGGCTTTTTATTCTTGTTCATACCTTACCCCTGACAATAAATATTCTGAAGGGCAAAATCTGTCTTAAATTACAGTATTGGCTTTCTTCTGTTTTATGAATTCTACTTTGGGTTTCTGGTGTAAGTCTATGCCTTCAATGGGGCTACACAGACATATGTATCTAGGAGCATAATTTGTACACTCAGGCTGAAGAGTGAACCTGCCACAGGAATTTAATGCTGTGGATTGATGTGTTAAAAAAAAAATAAAAATCCCTTTCTCAGAGCTCTCTGCTTCTGTAGGACTGTCAATGGTAAAAAGTAAAAGCTAGTCTATGTCAGTAAATGGATATCATACTGAATAAACACAGGAAGAGTCAGTGTGCTGAGAAAAATAGGGGCATTTTTAGTTGAAGATGAAAATTTGCCGTTTAGGCTTTCAACTCTACATGGGCCAGTAGCAGTAATTAGTTCTATTCCATTACATTCTTATACTGGTTTGCTCACCATAATAGCTGAGCGCATAATATAAGTACTCCATAGTGGAATGCAATAAACATCGTGTTTTATTTCATTTTGCCATTATCTGTATGACTTAAGAGTATGGCATGCAGTGAATGTGCCATTGTTGTTGTCTTTTTTCAACCATATTACTGTTATAGGAACATACAGGCATGACAAGTCATGATGTAGTTTCAGTTAGACAACACAGGGTGAAGAAGCATACTTTGTGAGGACACAGAAGAGATTTGTAATTGCCCTCAGTTTCTGTGAGGGTTCAGAGTTTCAAGACAGCTTTCAAAAAACTTCGCCTTCAGATGAATTTCATCCTCCTCAGGTCTATGCCAGAAAGACACAGTTCTCCGTTACTGTCTCCATACCAGACCTTAGTTAATCTTTTAGCCAGACTGGTTCCAGGTCATTGAGTGTCTGAGAGAGATATGGTCTGTGACGCTGACCGTGATTGAAACCAGAGGCAGCTTTAGGCAGTGAGGCATCGGGGTAGATGCAAGCAAACAGAGTTTGCCCACATTCATTATCAGCAATATAGACTACCCACTTCTTGCCGACTTGCCTGAAAGAAATAAAAAAAGGTGAGATTACCCCGTTTCACCACAGGCTTTAGTCTTATTTTACTGGGGAAAAGCCAGAGGCCTCAGTGGAAAACAAATGACAACTTCACTGATAAAATTGCAAATGAGAAAATTACTGCTCTCTACACCCTGCAGCTCCCTTTTCCTCTTTCTTTTCTTTTCCTCTGCAATCAGCAGCAGCACTCAAGGCTAGCAACACACTATGGTTTGCAAAGATCACTGCGAGCTGGCTGACTCTCCAGCAAAGTGAAGTACACTGCAGGGAGGCTGGGTCAGCTGGTACGTGCTCTAAAATTTACCAAGTTCACATCATGGAGTGTCAATGACTCTGCTGTGTTTGGGGTGAGGAGGGAACTGGACAGAACTAAAATATTTCAGTTTACATAGGATTTCTTGTTATTGGGTCCCGGCAACACACCAAAACCCCTTATTGTCATGTCACTTTGAACTGAATTAAAAGTTTATTGTTTACGTAGGATTTTGATATTTGAAAATGTGGAGTGTTCTTCATTTGGGGCATTGTCAGTATCCCCATCACTACATGCTGTATGATATCCCCCTCTCAGTCATGAAAAGATTTTCCTTACTCTTTAAAATAAGTCTCTGTAGGTTCTTCCTTTTTTCTTCCAGTATTACCTCCCAGATCTTCTATATTAATCCATAAACAGAAACCAATGTTCTTCACTGTAATTGCAGACATCACAAAAATAATATGGCACTTATATGAAATCATCCCACTCACACTTCTAAATAATGTGATTATTCCATATGTACAGAACTGGAGACATAATTTCTCTTTGAATTTTTGTATCCAGAATTTGCTAAAAACTTCCTTGCAAAGGCTGAAACAATATTTTGTCTCTTCCTTGTCTTTCTGTGTATGTGTATACAATTATAACATCATTGAGTTCTAACTTGATCACAAAGTTATTTCTTATTAATTTATTAAATAGCAACAGTACATTTAAAATTCACAAGTAAAACAGTTATTAACTCAAGGAGATTAAAATTTGTGAAATAAGTAATACATAAGATAATAGTTCCTTAAAAAAATAAATTTCATAATGGCATAGAAACGGCATTGCTTCCCATGATTCAAGATTTACCACCTGTAAAAAAATAACTCAGTTGCCCATAAATATTTTAGAATGTAGGAGATAAAAGCATAAGTGCTGGTACATTATTATGAAAGTACAAAACAGGTAAGAAAGATGATTAAAGCCCCTGTAGGAGAGAAGACATGGAGGACCATGGCTGGAGTGAAATGGAATCAGGTTAATCTAAATTAGACATTATACACTTCATGATTGCAGATTATGAAATGGAGGAATTTGATTGCTACTAGAGCTCATTTGAAAAAGAAATGTGCCATTTCCTGGCTGTGTGATCTCATCTACTTCATTGCGTATAAAATCTATAGTTTACAGATGATGTATATATACTGTGTTACTGAAAAATATACATTGAAACTAAACACAGAGAGAGTTAAAAAAAAACAAATCCAAACAACCCACATCTAAAAAAAATGAGTGCAGCGTTTAAGTGGCTTTTGTTTCAACCGAGTACATTTTTCTTTTTTCTCTTAATGTACTTAACCTCAGTCCCATTGTTTTGTATCCCATTGTCACAATGCAAGGAAGAAGCAAGGAGGGGAAGTTGGAGAGCCAGAGATTCAGACACGAGATCTCACGCCTGTCTTTTCAGGCAACTCAAATCCATCTTTAAGTACCATATAGGCTTCTCTAGAACTTCTGCCATCAACTCATCCAAACCAAGATGGCTCAGATACGGCTTTGCATGGACAGTCAACACTTGACAGAGAACTTTGTGACCTCTAAGAGTCTATGATTCAAATATTTGCCCAGCTGGGTCTCACATGGAAGTTATGTGACAGCACACTCTCCTTTGTGAGTGCCCATGCTTTCTGGTTCAATCCGCTCAGAAAACAAACACTGAAATAGCTGCTGGGACAGCTTACCCATCAGTTTCTTTCAGTATATTTAGCCCATGTCTTCATGCTCTCCTAGAGCTGATGCAGAAACTTTTAGCTCCATTTAAATGTTTTGAGGAATGAAAATAATAATTTCTTAGAAGTGTATAGATACACACTCATCTTTCCTAGCACCAGTGAGCCTACTCAGACTCACTGCCATGCAGTAGGGAAGCATGCTGCTGCCACGGAATGCTAAAATGTACTTGACAGGCTGCATGTCAGTTAAGCACAAAATTTTAAACACTTTCTATATTCAAGTTCAATATTACATATTTCTTTTATCAAAGGGTAAAAACCCTCTAGTATCCGCTTTTATATCACATGAACAACGCAAATAAAGCAAAAATAATGAGTCAGATACCTAGCAAATTGTTCACACTAAAGTCATTAAAGGATATACTATTTTATATCATTTAATATTTATAATATATGATAACAGCTATTTCCTCCACAGGAAACATGGAGAGCAATGATAACAGCCATTGCACTACAGGTAAAGTCTTTCAGTACAGTTTAAATATCATATTGTGCTGTTCAGGGAGCCCTAAAGGTATTATATTGAAAGCCTATAATGCGTTAAGACCTTTTCAGTTTTATGCATTTAATGTTTCTCCTTGGTCTGTTTTGATGTAGAAAATAGGAAGCATAAACCTATATTTTTTGAGCGCTTCTAGAATGTGATTCTATTGTTAAAGGTGCAATTTTATTGTTTTATTTGGAATACAGGACAAATAAGTTCAATGAAATCCAGTAAAGTAATGAAGAGACATTCAGCCATTGTGCGTGTGTTTTGGTAGAAGCACACCCAGTGTTTGAGAAATATGACTCTGTCTTGTTGTTTAGAGATGTCACGTTTCTTGTTTCCTGGATCCTTGTATGTTTTATCCCAGCAAACAGAGATGAAAATAAAAGGAAGAGACAAAAAAAAAAAAACAAACCCAAAAAACAAACTGAAGTCACTCGCTACAGAGAAGAATAATACAGAAAACCAGAACTAACAAAGAAAGTTTGCTTCATACTGAATTTGTGCTATTTTAAGTTTTAGATTTTTAACCCATAGTATTGGTCTCTTCAAAGGAGTGAAATACTTTATCTTCTTGACAGAACAAATTGAGTGGAAAATTACATAAACCCCTCAGCAGATGTTCTTTCCCACATTGTTTGGGAATTTATCCCCATTACATAGTGTTTCGAAGGCCCATGCCAAGCTGAATGGGGACATTAGCAAACTTGAAGATATGTTTAGGTGAGCAGTATGCAAATATTCTCTTACCACCTCCTTCACATTTTTCTGTGTACAGTCAACTTCACCATGGTCTTCTAATGTGTTCTATCAAGAATAACTCTGTGTAGGTGCTAGACATAGTGTATCTCCATTGCAAATCCAATAAATGATAACCTGGGTTTTTTCACTGAAGCAAAAGCCAAAGTCCAGACCTCTATAAATTCAGTTTGCTATAATGAATGGGTCTTGGAGTCAAAGCTGTCAGGAAACAAACAACAGGAAAAAATAAACCAGTTCCAGTTCCTACCGCCTGCAACATATCTATAACTGTATAGCATACTAATCTCTGCAAATCAGATGGCATCTTCAAAATTATAATGCACACCAGTGAGTTAAGCATCTGTATAACAATAAGATTTGTCATCCATCATTCAGTGAACAGCATAAGGCAACTTACTGTCATCTAGTGCCAAGTGACATCTATCTAGATTGTTTGCCTGTCCATTTGACTCTAAACTCTGCTGCAATCTTTGAGCCATTCCTATTTAAAAAAAAAATAAAAAAAATATTTATTTTTAAATTCTTATTTTTTAATCTTCTGGTAAAGCATCCATAAAGCTTTTGAATGAAAACACTGACAAGTGCTATAACCAATGCACAATGAAAATCTATTCAATAAATATCCATTAACCCTGTTTATTCACTAGCAAATGTAGCCAATTTCACCAATGAAAGTCCTGGCAGAATAGCAAGGGAGATTTACAGCCCAAGCCCAAGAAGATACATCTGCAGCTGAGAAGTTCATGAAGAGATGCACAGGAATCTGGGGATAAATCAACAATTCCATGCTCTGGGACAAGTCCACAAAGAAATTACAGGCTACCTGCTGGGAAAAATGTCTCAGCTGATGTCTCTGTACTTAGTTCTTTACCCCTAAAAATACATTGTGAATTGGGATGGTGGAAAAAAGAGACTGAAGAATTGCAACAAGAAATGAAGGTAGTGGAAGTTTTCTCCGCGGGGATTAATTAGTCTTCCTTGGCCTGGGAAGAATAGCATAAAGCAGATTCATTGGATCAGAGAATTGGACAGAGCCTGATGTTTTTAAACAGTAAGGAGAAACACGAATTCCTTCTACAACAGATAAATGCTGTTTGTGATGTTTCCAGTAAGAGACCTAAAGGAGATAATTTTGGAAATGAAACTTCATTGCACAGAATGATAGCTACTCCTAAGATTCCTGGGCTACTTTCTTGGAGATTACTGGCAGCATTGGTGCAAAAAAACCAGTAATACCATTACATAAAAAGGACATTCCAATACTATCAGTATCAATCCACAGAAGAAATAAATTTCTATTTAATTAATTGTAAATAAGAATTGTTATGGTTTTGATTTGATATTATTAGAGAGAAACACAGAAGATGTACCCTATGTTAAAAGGGATAGCAAAAGCAAACATATAGCTTATTAAGCTCAGAGATCTCAGACCTCACTGTGGTTATTGGTCTAAGTTTTGCCAGCAGAACTCTATGGGTCATTATTCTCTAGTTGAGCCAAGTTATAGATAGCTGCATTAATAAAGGTCTGACATATAAAAGGTATGAGTCTGATATGTGGCTGAGGGAGGCCCTCCTGTTGAGTCAAGGGGTTCAGAAAGGAACTGTTGCTTTGCAAACTCCTTCTCAGAGAGCAGCCTAGGTGTGGCTAGGTCCTGTCTTAGTCTCAGACTTGGTCAGTTTTCTGTCTAAAGGATTGTATATAAAGCCACATGTCAGAGTTAATGTTTTCCTATCAGAGCCCCCAAAGAACTTTCACTGAGGCAGTTTCACAAAGTTGAAACTAATACAAAGTTTACTGAAGCAACAGAGTTTTGAATTGTTGTTGATAAATGCACTTACTGCAGTAGTGCTAATATGTGACTATGATTTTAATTATAATGTTAGAAAAATACTCTACCAGGTATTCTCACCAAAAATGTGAAATTGCAATTGCTTACCAAGAAGGCATCACTGTCTTGGGTAGAGGAGAAGGAGCATAGCCCATCAACCTCCTTTTATAGGGTCTTCAATTTCTTCTCTCCCCCCTCACCTAGAGGTAACTTCCTCAATATCCTTTATATCCCAGTTTTAGCTGTTCCCTCACAGGGTGATATTTAACATGATTTGGGTAGAGAATCTGCTATAGCCATTAATGTTGAGTATGTACTCCTTTTAGCTCATTATCGTGTTTAGGGGTATTGACTTTAAAATTAATTTCACATTTAATGAAGCAAAAGTTCTTACTATGGGCACCATGGTCTTCAAAATTCTGTGTGGAAACTGTCAGTTTATCCTGCAGCCTCTAACCAAAACAGGGCTGTCTTTCTGCCGTAAGACTTCCACCTTAAGCTGCCTCTCACACCAATATTGCGGATCTCCATTCACAACATTCATATGAGAGATAAGAAGGCACCAGTGTTTTTAACTTCTTCAGTGTATTTCCTACATCATCCACCTTGTGACTGTAGTCACTCAATTCGAGATCCAAATCATGTTTGTATTAAGTCAGTCTTGGGGTGTATCTTGTATGTTTGAAGTTTCTTTCTCCTTACTTGGGCATAGCTCCAATTTGATCCACCCAGACACCATGAATGCTTGACAAATTAATCCTTGTGTTAGCATGGAGTTGATGCAAGCTAATAATACAGAAAAAAAACCAATTACAATTATCATTATCAATACGAACTGCAATAAATAAGCAAGCCATCCTCATAGTGAAAATCCTAAACAATGTTAAAGTTTGTTCAACCATCCTACTTTCATGCTCCCTCTAAGGTCCCTACACACTTTTGCTACATGCTTCATTGTTCATTTTGTATTCCAACACTATGGTTGCAAAGAGTTAACCTACTAGTGGTGGATCTGATATAAGTGTTTTTCCATTTTAATTTCCCTCAGCCCCCAATGACCACAGGCCTCTCTTTTGCTCTGACTCAACCGGGGGGCCAGTGGCCTCCTTGGGAAAGACTGCTGGGGCTGACACAATCACTTATCAGTCACAGATCCAGCTAAAATGGGTCATTCCTTACAAGGGGGAGCAAAGGCACAGGTGCTGATCTCCTCTCTTTAGTGACCAGTGATAGAACCCAAGGGAATGGCATGAAGCTGAGACAGGGGAGGTTTAGGCTGGATATTAGGAAGAGGTTCTTTACTGAGAGAGTGGTTGGGCACTGGAACAGGCTCCCCAGTGAAGTGGTCACAGCACCCAGCTTGTCTGAATTCAAGAGGCATCTGGTCATATGCTCTGACTTATCTGACCCTGTATGGACCCAGGAGTTGTACTTGATGATTCTTATGGATCCCTTCCAACTCAGGATATTCTGTGATTTTATGATTCTAGGTGAATGCAGTCAAACCCTTTTTATCAAGCATATACTAAAAGCAATATCCCACACCCTACCAATCTGGAGGTTGAAGATTGATATCAAACTAGCCGAAGACCATGAGGGTCTAAAGGAATAAGGTGGAAATGGTAAGTCTTTGCTGTAATCTTCCTTACCCATATAGCTAAAGAAGCCAAAACCTTCTATTTGAAAAACTATGGTAGACATTTACTGCAACTTAATTAACAGAGTATCAACTGTTGACACATAAATGCAGATGACAACTCTCTTTCTGTCAGCTGAAATTAATCAGTAAATGTCTGCTTTTTATGGCCCTTACACTGACTCTATTACAAGCCAAAAAAATTCAAAATCAGCTAAGACCTGAGTTAAACAGCCTCAGATATGCAAAAGGATTTATGATATTTCTTTGATTCCTGTGTCAAAATCTAAGTAACTTGATTGCTAAGTCCTTTCCCATTCTTGCACTTAAGTTAGAGCCACAAGATGTCTAACTTCTGCTTGTCTTCTTCAGCTTGTACTGAAGACTTGTTATTTTACTTTCCTAATACAGCTGTCTGTCTTCCTCACTCTAAGCTGGACAGGCAAGGGAGTTTGATATTAAGGTCAGCATAAAACATGGAAAGGCTTAGATTCTTGGGAGACTACAGAGAGCATGTCAAGAGATGCCTGCAGTGCCTGTTAGGAGATGTCATTATGTTGTACAACCTGGTACACTAAGGTGTGCAGAAGATAGTATAGTTCTTTAGCTGGCTTTCATTGTTCAAAGACATTTCTGGAAATTTTCCAATGACAAATATAAGAAGATATGTTCCCTGATGACTCACTGACTTCTAGACCAGTGACCCAGCACTTGCTATATGGACATGCTGCAGTCTTTGTCCTATTGAGAAAATTTTCAGAAAGAATGGATTGTATTTCCAATGGTAATTTAAAGGTTATTGTTTAAGAATTTCAGATACCAATTTAAGAGTCTAAGTAGGGGATTAGATTTGATTTCCACAATGGAAGAATATTATAGACCTAAAATACCACAAAGAATTGTGGATGTAAGTTTTGAAAGAAGAATTTCTATATTTCCACCTCATCTTAGTGTAATTTTCAGTTTGGCCATGGAAAGAATGAGATAAGCTCCAAGAATCTTATGACAAAAATAAATGAAGTATTTGACTTTGGCCTGAAACATTCATCCTTGCTGCAGCACAGAATTTCTGTTAGCAAAGGTAAAAAAGAAATTAAAAAAAAAAAAAAATCAGCCCAGACTGTGCTAAGCAAAATGTCTACAGGTTAATTTTGACTAAAAATGATACAATTACTGAATGAAAAGTCATGAAAGTAATAAGTACCTATTTTTGATGTATCAGACTTTACTGTCTTCCAAAGAAGTACCAGTTTTCTCCACCTGAATCTGAATATTTGAATGTCTTTTCCTTTTTTTTTCTTTTCTTTTTTCTTTTCTATTTTTATTTCTTTTTTTTTAACTAGGTTGTGATCTAGCCAAAGCACAGAGGGAACATTGACTATAATGTGGAAATAATCGTAGTGGATAAGGGTTTCCAACCATATATGTCCCATTTTGAATACATTTATATCTCTATAGACACTAAATCTGGAAAAGCCAAAATTCTTTGAAAATGGGCTCCAGGTCACATAAAGTTTTGTGAATTTTACTTACTCTATTCAATATATGGTCTCTACCTCTTCTGTAATAAACAGTCATTTTTTTTTTTTCCCACTTTAATATTTAACATCCCTGAGGCTAGAAGATTATATGCAAACAATGTTAATAGCATAATTTCTCTCCATATTTCTCACATAGCCTGTCAATAAATCAGGTTTAAATAAATCCCAGTCCTGTAAGATAAGACAATGTTTGTGATGTCTTCAGTTGCATTTTGTATATTTATTACAAAATGTGTGTATCATGCAGCATTGAAAATTAGTTTTGGTAGATAAAAAGAAACAAAATGCTATCCCCTATAACCTCGGAAAAAATAATAGTTCAACAAACTTTAATATGTAGTTGGTAGAGATAAGAACTCAAACTCAGTAGTATAATTTTTCAGATGTGGTCCAAATGATGCATATCCCTACATGGCTTCAGTTTTACATACGGTGAATATTACATGAACAATCTACACATTATTTACAAGGCTGTCCCCTTCCTCTCTACCTTATCTGCTTCTGTACAGTAGCACCCTTAAAAATATCCATTGACAGGTAATTGTTTGAACCCACTTTAGGCCTCTGTAATAAAAAGCAATAGCATCCTATGGGACATTTGTTTTATCAGCAGACCTTTAGCTAACAGTCAGAATGAAATCCTCCACTGACCCTCAGTTCCAATTGTGAGATTTTTTTTTTTTTTTTCCAGGCACCGGTAGAGGAATAGAAAAAATTCTGGTCAGTACACTGGTTTGCTTCTAACAGCCCCACGGCTACTGCAACATGTATAATTTTGGAGCTCATGTTGAGGTCAGTGGTCAGCCAGCTAGTTTAATCCCTCACCTTATAGCCACATCTTTAAGTATCATAGCCCTCTGTACCCAAACAGTGACCTTGGATTGTTCTTCTGAATCCGTCAAAGAGGAACCTACTTTTATAATCTGCATTCAGCTGTGGGAGCGGGTACTCCAAAATTACAAACCTGTGCTCACCATTAATTTCTTTTATGGTCTTCAGTAAAGCATTTAATTTTCCTGTCTTAGACAACTGTCTCTTTGGGAGATATTTTTTAGCAGCTGACCAGCTTCTTACAGAAAGAGATATGTTTTATTATGTCAATCGACTGTGATGGCTGAGATGCTGGAAGGATAACTGCAATCCCATTGCTGTGTCCTCCACAGCAACAACTTTCACCACTACTTCTAGATTCAAAATTTACATTACAGAACTGCTGCTATAGCTCCGCTAGTGTGGTGGTCAGATGTAAGATATGAAGAATAGATCCTGTTGGTGAATATTGTTGGCTAGCACTGTGCATTAGTTCTTTCAGGACCCAGTTCATGATATCCTGAAGTAGGTGTCTGAAACAGGGAAGATAAATTACAATCCATTGAGTCAGCAGGGAGTCCGGACTGATTAGTTTAAAAGTTGATGTCTCTATTGTTGCTTCATAGAGATAGCAGAGAGTAGTCACACCAAAGGAATGCCTGTGCAGGAGTAGTTATGCCATCTCAAATGTAATCCAAGCATGCTGAATTATCTTCTGTTTATACAGTTTTATCTACATCACGGATGCTAGCATAGCCATTTTACCTGGAAACCTTATTTTCACACCCCACTTCTCATAACTGTCTAAATAAACATTGCAGTGATTTTTGGCCTGGTTTCGTTGTGGGATGCAATCAAAATGGATATTATGAAAATAAAGAGCAGTACTTTTTGTGTAGTTTCAAAAATAACATATTCTTAGGGTCAGGGTTGACAAAGCTGTATCAGTCTGCCAAAAAAAGGCCAAGTTTCTCAATTCTACAAAGTTACCAATCACATGTTGAACTATAATTAAAAATAGTATCTACAATATTAAAAAAAAAAAAAAAGTCTGAAGGAATAAAATGAAATCAGTTCATACCTATTTACCAGTCAGATCATTCTAGGATATAGTATATAGTTAGTTGATATAGAAACACTCATATTGTTCATAATCAGGCATGCCACTTTGCCCCAAACTGTCACAGTCTATTTCAGGAATCTAACCCTTTCTACTTCCACCTTTTAATCTCCTGTCTACAGGAGATAAATCCAAGCTAAGCATATGACATTTACATTCATATTTCATTAGTTGTGGTGTCTGGGTAGATTTATTCTACAGTTTAGGAGTATACAGAACTAAAGAAGATTCTTACTGAGTTCAGGTTTGTCCACACCAAAATGTTTCAAAATCAGTCACTGAGGTCTGGCTTGCATAGCAGGCTGAAAGCCCAAGTAAAATAATTTCCTAGGAAGGCTATTCCATTTCAGTTTTGCTAGTAAAGTCATGGGAACTGTAGCATTGACTCAGATCAGTTGTTCCTCTAATCCAGGAACAGCTCTAACTTTGAGTAATACCAGCTTCTTCAAAGAAAAGTTTCAAGAAACAATGTAGTGAGCCCCTATTTAATTATCTACCTGATGAATGGCTCCTTTTTTCTCCTCTTTAAATCTCTGTTTATGCCTGAAGCACAAAATATTTCAATGTTTTCTAAAAGAGTTGCTTTAGTTTTAACACTTTTCACTACAGAGCTGTATGTTTATGTTGTCCATACACATATCTAAATCCTTTTAAGGATTCACCTGTGACAGTGAGTTCCACAGATTTTTTTTTTCTTTCAAAATACACATTTTGATCCATTCTCACTTTTCTACTGGCAGTCTCATTTATTACCATTTGTTCTTGGGTTCTGAGAAAAGGCAGATAGAATTTCACAAAACAGCTTTTAGTATGCCACAAAACTACACCAAAATCTACTTGTCCCAGTACTGTTTAAACTATATACTTGATTTCCTATCCACTCTCAATTTTAATCAGATCCAGAAGAACTTCCAGAAACTGCTATCAGTTTGGAGGATTTTGCCACTAAGTAAATGGAAAAATAGAAATACTGAATTTGAAGGAAAACACAAGTTATCTTTTATCAAATTCTCTGGATGTCTTGAGTAAGAAAAAGGTAGAAATATAAAGGGGGGGAAAAAAAAGAATAATTGATAAAGGACAGGTAATACTGAAAGTTTACTGATATTGTGAATGCTATCCTTTCTGCCCCAAATGTCAGGTTCTGTTTTTCTCTTTTGAAAAGCTAGGAAGAAGGCAATTCTGGTTTTCTTCCTTAATCCAGGAAGTCAACATGGGAGATCTCTTTTGGGAGTGGTGATGGTAGGTAATGTGTCCTTGTACAGAAATTACAGAGAAAGCAGTAGGGTCTCTTTTCCCTTTACCTCTAGGATTATATGCCTGGATGGACTGATAAATGCTCCCCATATTTTCCTTCTACCTCAAACAAAGTGTTGGCTTTGATGTGTTTGGATTAGTGAAATAGATGGATAATATTGTTTCTATTGACTTTTTAGAAGCAGAAAAGTTTCCAGCGTTCCACAAAGAGATGCATTGTGCTTGTGTGGTAAGGTTTTCATAGGGACATGGGTACAGGGATGGCTTTTGTGAGAAGCTGCTGTCCAACATGGCCAATACCAGCCAAATCCAAGATAGACTAGTTGCTGGCCAAGGTTGAGCTTAGCAGTGACAGTGGTACTGCCTCTGAGAAAAGGGGAAAAAAAAGAAAAGAAGGGGGAAAAATACTACAAAAGTTGGCGTAATTGAAGCCAGTGAGAGAGGAGTGAGAATATGTGAGGGGAACAACTCTGCAGACAGCAAGGTCAGTGAAGAAGAAGGGGGAGGAGGTGTTCCAGATGCTGGAGCAGAGATTCCACTGTGGTCGATGGAGAAGCACTAACATTTGAGAAGTTGATTGAGGACTTTCTCCCATGAGATGGATCTCACGCTGGACCAGGGGAAGAGTGTAAGGAGTCCTCCCCATGAGGAAGAAGGAGTGACAGCAACAATGAATGATTATTTGACCATAATCCCCCTTCCCTATGCCCCTGTGCCACTGGGGAGTGAGATAGAGAAAATCGGTAATAAAGTTAACCCCAGGAAGTAGGGAGGGGTGGGGGGAAGGTGTTAAGGTTTATTTTTATTTCTTTTTATCTTAGTCTGATGTCATAAACTAATTTCCCCAAGTTGAGGCTCCCATGTCTTGCTTGGTGAGGACAGTTGGATTTATCCTTATAACCCTTCAAAAAGAGGCATGCTCACATTGCTGCACAGTCAGCACCACGCCTCACATGATGTTTAGTGTAATAGTGCTTGAGCTCAGTGAGTGGTAGGAAGCACTAACATAGGTTTATCATGAGTGCAACAGTATTATTTTTGGACTCGGAGCACAAGCAAACTCCATTTGTAAAATGTATTATTACAATATATTCATTTTCCTTTTTTTTTTTTTTTTTTTTTGAGGCAATCAACAGGGGATTTGATTTTCTCCAGGTTTTTGTGACACTGGGCTGTGGGATTTTTCACCTTCAGGAGGTGAAGTGCATGGAGACTTAAAACTTGTGATTAAAATGTTGTACCGGACTGAAGTACAGTCCTCAAAAGAATCCATTGCAAAAGAGAGCACAGTGACTTGTGCTGCAGTTTCCATAAGCCCTTACATAAATAGACCATTAATTAGAAATTAAACTTTTTTTTTAGAAGATAGAAATTGAATAGGAGACTACTGAATGTAGTTAAATAACTTCATTTAGCTTTTCATGAGAGGAAAATTTTCTCTTTTTGTTTTGCTTTTTCCTTTCAGAAATGTTGGTATTTCAGAACATCCTTTTCAGAGGAAGTTCTTCATCAAAATTCTCTGGTTCTGTTTGATTCTATAGGATGTGTATATTTTCCTTTGCTTTAGGCTTCACTAAAATAATTCAACTTTGATAAAGCTCTTCTCAGGAAAGAAATTTAATTTAAAAAACTTTCTTTTTTTCCAACTGACTCAAAGCCCAGGACTATGAAAACAGTGATAATCTTGGCAGTGAATATTACTCTGTCAGAATGCTTCTAAAGGTATATGTCCATAACGTAGAGCCCTGACAGCACAACTATATACTGCAGTCACAGTAAAATCAAGGGCTGAAACAGCTGCGACAGCAGAAATCTCTACTTTTCCTAGAGCTCCTACACATATACCAGCAGCACAGCATGTGGTATGGTTTTATTCTACTTATACAAGGCCAGATTTGGCTGATATGGATGTATCCACACGAAAGCCTTTTGTCAGTGTAGAACTGAAGTAAAGCATTGCTACTGTAGATGTAAGCTCAGATTGTATGATGTACATTCAAATGCAAAAAGTATTGTGTAGAAAGGACATTGCTACTAAATCTATCTCAAGCAGTGTTGTAGTTTTACGTGGCTGTGTTCTGGTGGAGAAGGGGGGCTGCAGGGGTGGCTTCTGAAAGAAGTAGCCAGAAGCTCTCTGCCTGAGAGAGCAAACACCAGCCGGCTCAAGGCCGGAATTCTTGACCAAGGCTGAGTCCAATGGTCATAGTGCCTCTGGGAATCACATTCAAGAAGAAAAAAATGCAAGCAGACACTTTTTGCCACCAGAGAAAGGAGTGAGAAGATGTAACAGTCTGTGCAGACATCAAGGCCAGTGAAGGGGGTGAGGGGAGGGGAGATGATACACTCCAGGTGCTGGAGAGTGAGATGCCCCTGCAGTCCGTGGAGAAGACCATGGTGAAGCAGGATGTCACCCTGCAGCCCATTGATGATGATAGGGAGCAGAGATCCCATCTACAGCCCATGGAGGACCCCACACCAGAGTGGGCGGAGATACCTGAAGGATGCTGTGACCCTATGGGAAACCTGCATTGGAGCAACCTCCTGGCAGTAAAACTGTCGACCTGCAGTGAGACCAAACCATGTAGGAGCAAGTTTGCTGAGGGGACTTGTGACTCTGTGGGGGACCAGGCTGGAGCAGTCTCGGCCCAAAGGTTGGCACCCCATGGAAGGGAACCATGCTGAGGCCATTGGTGAGGAGCTGAAGCCCCAACAAAAAGGACTCACGTTGGAGAAATTCATGGACTGTCTCATGTGGGTGGAACCCCATGCTGGAGCAGGGGAAGGGTGTGAGGAATGCCACCCACCCCTAGATAAGAAGGAAAATTAACTACTGAGGAACTGATCAAAACCCCCATTCCCTGCCCCTCCCTGTGCCACAATGGGGGGAAGAAGGGAGAGAAATCATGACTAAAGTTAAGTCTGCTAAGAAGGAGAGGTGGGGGGAGATGCTTTAAGATCTGGTTGTGCTTCTCATTACCTGACTCTGGTTTCACTCTGTGTGTGTGCAGTGTAATAAATTAGAGAGTTTACTTTCCTTTATTCTCTGTTGAGTCTGTTTTGTCCATGACACTAATTGAGGAATGATCTCTCCCTGTCCTTATCTTGGCTCCTAAGTCTCTCAATATGTATATTTTCTCCCCTGTCCAGCTGAAAAGGGGAGTGATAGAGCAGCTTTGGTGGCGTCTGACTGCAAGCTACAACAAACCAGACACTTCCATACTCACTGTCACATACACTATACATTTAGCCAGGCATGTAAAGCTACCTGACATCCATGGGAAATTTTTTGATAATTTTTGCTTCAGAGCCATGGGATCCATAATATTCCACCCCCTGCTATGGGATACAGCTGTAGTGGTGTGTCCTACTCTCTGCAGTGCAGTGGAGCTGCATCTACCTTTGACCTGACTGACTAAAAATGTCTTAAAACCATCTCTCAATCTCTGTTTCTCACACATATACTTTCTTGATGCACGCTGAGTGTCATCAACACTTGGAGCTCCTCGTTTTGAAAGGGTGATGGAAGGGACATGTCTTTCACAAGGCTAGCTGAAGAAATAATAACATAGGAATTGTTGCAACTGTGTATAGCTGTCATATCTGTGAAACAGCTGGACCTTCTGGCATGCTGGTTCTCCTTTTCTGGACAGACAGACGGGGTACCAGAAGGTAAGAGGAGCTGTCAGATGCAGGGAAGCAGGACTAATCATTAACAGCTAAACATTAGACCCTGTGTCCTTCATGCAGTGGCACAGAATGTGGGGGGGGTGGCTTCTGTGAATACTGCAGACATCAGAAGTCTTTATCAAGATATGTTTTCTCATGTGGTAGTTAATAAAGTATACCTTGATTTCTAGCCTTCTTGATTTTGACTCACTTGGTAGTGGTGAAGGAGCAAGATACAGTTGTTAATGTCTTTGTTTCCTTTTATTGGGACTGATGAGGAGATGAGCTTCCCATTTGTTTTTTAACTGCCATTGCTTTACTCAGGAGTAATACAAACACCTAAGAGGAATGTCATGACTGAAGGAGAATTAAGCATACTAATCTGCTCTCCATTCCAGCCATTAATATACTATATATCCTGTCTTCACTTCACTTTCATATTCATTACTTCTTTAATGAAAAAAAAAAGATATTTTAATGGTCAAAAAAATCTAAATGATTAATGCTACATCAGTTAATGACATTTTAAAAGTATTTCAGGCTGGAAATGTGACACTACAATCATTAAAAATCAGATTCAATTTCCAAAGGTCCTAATCTTAAACTTTATACTGCTGGCAGAAACATAAAATGATATCCCATAAGCTCGAATGCTTCTGTATGATGGAAAAGCTCAGGAGTTTTGTGAGTGCTGCCAGAAAATAATGTGTTCTGAGAAATTCTGGAAGTTGAACAGGAAGATAACTGATGAGGATATGACAGAGCAAATGAACAAATTGTTCGGTATGGAGGAATTCTCAGTCCAGAGAGATCTTTTACTTTGAGACATCGTTTGGGGTCCAAGAGTAGCATAATGGCTCCAAATGGATAAAAACAACAGTAAATCCCATTCTCATGCATTATGCATGAGCTCTCTCTATTGGAGTTTACACCACCATCTGGTGTTTAATTATTCCCGCTTTACACCACACGGTGGTGTGAATCTAATGAAATGAACATGTACATTATAATAATTCGGTGCATAGATTCTGGTTTGCTAAGTATTAGGTGCCAGGCATCCTATTTCTAAAGCTGAGAGTTGAAATTCTTTCTAGAAAAGAACTGTTTCTGTAGACTCTCACTGGCAAATACAATGAGAATTAATTGTTTGATTCTCTAAAGATCCATTATTCCTATATGGCTGGTTGATTTTCTCTAACATCTGTACAACATAAATTAATTATACAGTAGTGTCAGAATTCCCATTCTCATTCTCTGTGTCAGCATTGTTAGAAGGGACCTTTTTCTATAATGATTGTAGATTTTATACATATATATATATATATATATATATGTATATATTGCAGTATCGAAGGACTCTTCCTGGCTCCCTTGCAGGCACAGTGGCTGTCACTGTATGCACAAAGTTTTGTTATGTATCCAGGTTATTATTTTTTCACATTCTCACCTGTAGGCCATTAGATTTCAGTCTGTCATCAGTGTATCTGAAACCAATATACTCTGATATTCAATTAGTTAGGATGGTAGTTTCTACTTGGCAATAAGCCCTGCTGTGAAGAGTGAGACTCCTCAGCAAGTGCAGTGTTCCCAATGTTCCCAGAAAGGATGCTGAAAACAGCCTGTGTCCCCAATTAACAAATTACACTGTCCACATATTTTTCTGTGAACACAAGTTTTTATTAGTTAAGATACCATGTATGGATAACAAACAGGATTTTCATTAATAATCACAAAAGAAACCTTGGAAAGGTTTAATAGTATGTTCAACAATGACACTTTTCTACCAGAAGACAGTGGTTATCTTGTAAGATAACTCCTCTAAAGGATATTCAGATAGCCACTGCATCCAGCAGTGTAATCCTTCCTTACATCTTACAAATTTTAGCCTACATTTCTATATTTTGATATACTTGTGAGCTCAGCATTATGTGAACTTGTGAGCAAACTTGTAAGGTTATGATGTTGAGCATGAAAAACATGTCTAAAAGCTGCAATTGTTTATATTTTAAGAGATAGTTGAGAAAATAAGACAAAGCAGAGTCTCTGAGAGCCTAGAACAAAACCATTTTGATGTGGTGGTTTGGGTTTTGGAAATTTCCTTCCTCCCTCCCTCCCCACCTCCCTTCCTCCCTTCCTCCCTTCCTCCCTTCCTCCCTTCCTCCCTTCCTCCCTTCCTCCCTTCCTCCCTTCCTCCCTTCCTCCCTTCCTTCCTTCCTTCCTTCCTTCCTTCCTTCCTTCCTTCCTTCCTTCCTTCCTTCCTCTGTTAGAAAATGAAGAAAATGTCATGTTTCAGAAGAACATTTTTCACTCTTAAAAAGCCATTTCAACATTTTCATTCTTTGCTATGCATGTTTTAATCAAAAGCCTTTTCAAATTAGTGTGTAGGTTTGAGTGGTGTGGAAGACCCTATAGTTTATAGCAGACATAGCAGAAAGAGTTTGTATTACAAAACAAAAATCATTATCTTGAAATTAATATAGTTATCCATATCAGGAAGGAAATTATTTCACTAGATCAGCTTTCAAATTGTTATAAATAGTTGATGTAAAGCCTCTAAATTCAGTGATGTCACCGAATCTGAATAACAAAAATATCAGATGCTGTAATAACAAGCAAGCAAGTATTCTATCATTTTCATTTTGTTGAAAAAAAAATCATATGCCATTATATTTGCCATTTTTCAAATATCCATCACTTGAATATTACAAAAGCTAAACAAATTCAGACATAAGTCAAATCACTATGGTACTGGTGGGTGACAAAAAGTGCCATTCATAAAAATAATTTTCCAATACAGACTTTCACTTTTCAGTTGTGAGAATGTGATAAAAAGCATTTGTATAGAACAGTGATTGGCTTGGAGATAAGTCGTGGTGGGGGGTGGTTTTATTGTTTGTTTGTTTTGTTTTTAATGATAAAAATAACTAGGAAATAATAAAAAAGTAAAAAAATATCCACCAGTTGCTTTTGCTGCAGAGTGTATTGTTTTACAATGTTTGCACATAAGGAATCAGAATTATTCCATATTCTTGGTCCTGGAGTAGAGTGGGGATGTTTTGAGGTTTGTATCAGCTCTCTGGGCTAAGCAGAGAACCTCAGGAAGTGCAGGTCATGTTTTTAGTACTCAAAGAAATTAGGAAAAGGACTGTGTGGGGTTAAATTTAGTATTATCTCATCAGCATTCAGCACCACTGCTATGCCATGAAGGAGAAAAAATAACAGAAACATGAGAAGAGGAATAGATAAAAGGCAAGCACTGAGAGGGAAAACATGTTGTTTCTTAATTGAGCTGGAAAGAAAGAAGAGGAGGAGGGGGAAGATGTTGCTTGCAGCTCTCTTTTGATGAGAAACCTTTCTGTGCCCATGACTATTTAGGTTAAAAATGTAGTGCTGCCTCTAACAGACAGTCACATTGTAATTCGTATATGGTAAATCAGTGGTGAAAATTCAGGAAGAAAATAAGAGGAGGAAGGGAGGAAAAAATATAATTCAGCAATGTGAACATTTGTAAGATGTACAGGGTCAATTCATCTGAATTAAGGCATCATTGTAACTCCTCTGAAGTCACTGAAGCTATGCAAGTTTACATCAGCTGACATTTTCACTCCTGTCTTCTTACTCTCAATGTCTCAGCTCCTTTCTCTCCACCATATCCCAAATGTCTCTGACTCTCTAGTTCTATGCTGTACAGTAATTTATACTGTACACATAATGACAAAGGAGAGATGGAACACCACCAGATTGCAACAGTATTAGATTCAGTGTTAAGGCATTGTCTCATACTTGATTTCTTTTTTTTCTGAACTATTTGAATTTCACATATCTTTGATGTTTCAGCATTTAATTTCAAGATTTTTTCCCCCCTATTTACTTCTCAGACACCTGTATCCCTACTTGTTATCTGGGCTAGAATTAATCTCACAAGAGTGAATTCTGAAATGGAGTTTTTAATATATTCCATTTAGAGACCCAAAATAAACATGGCAAGAACAGCCACTTTAATGGCATTTTGGCACTTCTGTTTACAGGTGGCAGGGGAAAGTACAGAAATTCAAAAAATAAACAAAACAAAACCAACCCCCTAACAAACAAACAATCATATAAACCAAATCTCCTTGAATTCGGGACAACGGTTCAGCTTGGGGCAGAGGTTTGACATTGTTCTTATTGTAGCTAATCCTAATGCAGTGATTTCTAATTATACAATAAGCATCCCCTCTCGGATGGAGCTGCCTGTCAGCCTGCTCTACAGGAGAATTGGCCATATGGAGCACTCCGCAGACGGCTGGGCAGTGGCATGTGTACAGATGTGCAGGATGAGCACCCAGGTGTTTCAGCCTGCCTTTGGCAGGCAGCGAGCAGGCAGCTCTGTGAGGGTGGGGAGGATACTCAGCAAGGGTGAAACAAACAGGCAAGATGGGGTTTGAAAGGAAATAGGAATGATAATAAATAGCGTTAATAAATAGTACTAAAATGTTTGGGTTCTTTTTGCCAGATCATTTTTTTTTGCATTCCATCATAAGGAGCAAAGTCTGGTCTCACTTAAGCTTTGATGAGACTCTAAGTTAGAAATATGAATGTAACACAAGTGTAGGCACACATGAGGTAGCTCAATATCACGTTAAAAGAACAATGAGGATGGATTTGTTTTCCCTGCCAGATGAATTAAATGAGCCTAAAGCAGACAGGTAGCACTACATTCTACCCCCAGATTTGCTCAGCTCTCATTCCCAGAGCCGCTGCTACATGATTCCAGTGGCTCAGATGATACCTTCCGGAGTTGCAGTCCCACACTAAGTGTACTGCTTAGACCACAGGGAACGCACAGTCACCTCACTGCCTGCATTTGAATTTCTTCTGACTTGTGCTGGTGAAAATGCTACAGAAACGCCAGCATCTTTCTGCCACAGCTAAAGCTGGAAAAGATACTTTTTATGCTACCATCAGCTGAATCCTGCACACAGCTGCATCCAGATTCAGATATATCCATGCACACAAATAACAGTGCTGTGAAGCTGTGAGCACAAAGGAAAACCACATTGAAAAACCTATTATAAAGTTCCAGAGAGTGTTTTATATTATACAAAAAATACTTACTGTAAGTATTTACATCATTTACAAAACTTTAGAGATGCTTTAAAGGATGCTTTGAAATTATACATGCATAGGATAAGGGTTTTCTTTCAAATAAGGAAATTTAATGCATATATTTTATACAAGGTGAAATGAGTGTCTGTTTCAGCATTTCAATGTTTGCTTCAGTGTTAAAGGATTGATTTTTACCCATTCTGAATTTTTGTTTAATATTTCATTGCAATTATAGAAATAAGAAATTCCTTTTTTTTTATATTGGTAAATACATATGGATTGATAATTTGCCTTCAGCTGAAAATTTTAGAAGAAAATATTGAGAAAAATATATTTTAAAACCACAGTCTTGTGAAAACTAAAATAATAAGAAACAGATATGCATTTTTATTAAATATGAAAGAAATGCATTAATGAAAACTAGTGTCAGCTTTACTTCCAAAAATCCCTTTGCATTATATGTGCTACTGACTGTATATATCATGAAGAGACACAGAAAATTAAGAATGTCAGCCTAAGCAGTTTTTAACTTTTCACAGGTGTGGACTCTCATCCTAAGCCTGTCAAACTTTTGAGTGAATTAGCACAATGCCTAGTGTGTCAGGAGTTTACACCAGTGGCAGTCTGGGCTGAGAAATGAAGTAGATGTGTATTAAATGTTCTCAAGTTTTGGTCATTACTCTTTCACAAATCAGAAAATACTCAACCTGCTAATCCTGAGAAGGATTGAGTGTCACAGGAAGTCAAATGTAGGACTCATCTCACCTAAAGTTATCATATAAAAAGAACACTTCTCCTCCCATTCCATAGAGACACAGAAATGAGAAAAATTGCTTCCTGGATACGCCTATCCCTCTCCATAGGTTACAAAAGGAACCCGGAGGGTTTGCTTAAGCTAGGATAGCTTTTACTTAGCTGCACTAAGAGGGATGAATCCCATCTGCAGGGCGAGATTTTCATGACTTATATATTCACTTTTCCCATGCTTTCCAGAAATCTGTGTTTCTAAATTACTTATATTTAGAGTTTATTTTAATTACTATCAAATGAGTAGACAGGCACATTAGGAAAATCCAAGTAAGCTGATTATGCCCTTTAGTTCGCTGTGTGTGTTTGAAGCATAGCTTACAATTTTTTTGTCTATTTTTTTTTATTAGCACATACTTGGAAATGCAATGCAGAAGTATGCATCCTGATGGGGATACCGAGTTTAAAAAGATAATAGAAGAAGAAACATTAAACATTAAAACTGCTCAGGGGAAGAGAAAATAACCCCTAATGAACTTGCATTCACGCGCGCACACACACACACACACACACACAAATTTCCTTCTATAACTAGTAATCTGTTATTGTTTTATAGTCTGAAGCATTAAAGTAGCTCTTGTATTTATACAAGCGAAAGAAAATTGCATGCTGCATTCACAGTCACACTTGTCATCTCCGATTATTAAATCTAATTTGCCTAAAAAACAGGATGTAAAACTGTGTTTTACTGATTGTATTCCTGACAGTAGGGAAACTCTCCAGATGGAGCTATGATGCACGATCAAAAGGTTTCATACCTCACTGAGAAAGCATACCTTTGCTCATGGCACCGTCCATCTCACAGCAGCGAGATGCCTGAATCCCAGCTTGGTTAAGAAAAGAGATATTTCCCGAACTATTTAACCTGGGTGGATTCGTACTGTAGCCAGTCTGTAAGAAAGGAAAAGCTGCCATATCTTTAAAGTGGTAATTCAATGGTTAGTGAGACGTGAGTGAGCTAAGCTTTGACTCCTGTTCTGGCTGAACCCATACCTGCCTGGGGCTGCCACCAATAAGGTGTTCCAGGATGGGAGTTTCTCAGCCTTTTCTGTCTCACTTTCCAGGTAATAACTGGATATCTAAAGGGCCAGAAATGGAGAATCAATAGAAGAAATAGAATAAACTCGGCAGCCTGATGATTAGAGCAATCACCTGGAATCTGGGATCACTGCTTTCTCAAGGGAACTTGTAAAAATAATACAGAAAAGGTGGGGCAGCTTGACCTTGTAGAAATGCAAGTATTTCTCCCTCTTTAACCAGGTAGTTGTATTTTACATAGTAGATGATGTTTTATACAACTTTGTGAAAGAGGGAAAGGGGAGAGGGAGTGGGAATTGAATATTTCTTGCCATATTGTGAGTGCTCCAAGTGGGATAAAGAATAAGAGCAGGGTAAACATCTATTAAAAACAAAAAAAAACCCAACCAAAAACCTTACAAAAAACAAATAAACAAACAACACACAAAAAAAAAATAAAAAGGAAAACTTAATTCTAAATTGATTTCTTTTAAAGGCATTGATCTGTGAATTCCAGTTAGGCAGCTCTCAGTACTTAAAGTTTTAAAAATTAAATTTCTGAAAACTGAACAGTCATTGCCTGTACCAATATCTTTGGTAGAAGATCTTTCTGGTGAAATAGACCTCTTCAACAGATCTATGATACCGCAAGCCTGTAACTGTGAGCTGTGGTCCTCCTTTTTCTTCCCTACAGTCAGACATCGTTAAAATTTCCTTTTGAAAGGCACAGACTGTCATTGGACACTTTCCTGAACTGCCTCAATTTGGTGTATGTACAGAAAAGTGGACCACTAAGTGATAGCTTGGTGCACTGCAGGACCTTAGTAAAGCCAATAGTGGAGCCATACCAGAGCTGGGGCAAGGAGGGGGCTCAAAATCCCACCCAGCAGTGGAGCAAAAGAAAAGGCCAGCAATTAGAGTAGCTCAGGATGCTACAGAGCTATAGCAAGCTATTTCTAGCTTTGCATCCACTTTTAGGTACCTGATTTCCCCAGGCATATGAAAGGTATATATCTGCATCCACACTATACAGTTTGGAGTTATTAACCTTATTACACAGACGTGTACCTGAAGACTAGCATCCAAATCTCTCCAGTGAGTCTATCCCATTTTGCTTTTCAGAATTTCATGAGGCAGAATCCAAACTGGCATCAAGAAATATATTCTCCAGGCGCCATTCGCCAAGACCTGTTAAGCAATTAATTCTAAGCATCTTCATAGCTTGGATATCAAGACAAGCTTTAGATTATTATTTTTTAAGAATATAGGATACAAAATTACCCCTCTATCATATCTGATTTTACTTTTGTTATTTTCATACTGAGACTTTGACCTTGCAAACATTTAATTTTGAGCATGTGAGCAGTGCCATGGAGTTCAAGAAGAGCAACAGAAGTCACTGGAGACATCTGACCCCAATTTAAACCTTAATCCCATGAAGATTTTTGAATATGAAATCAATATGACTATTCACACAGTTAAAGACAGGAATGTGAACTCTTTAAAGGGTTGGGACCTAACTAGAATAGGTCCTTTTAATTTCATTTGGTACAGGAATTCCATGTTTCTGACAGTTTTGTTGATCTTCTTATAACCTTGCATATTATTGTTTTGACGTTTGGGAAAGAAAATTATCTCAGGGGTTTCAGCAGCACCACATCTGTTTGGGTGAGGTTTCCAATATCTGCCAATAATATCTTGTAAGAAGACAGAATTTTCACAGTTCTGAAAAATATAACTATGTGCTAATAAAATAATGCATTCAATTGCACCATTGAACCTTCACAGAACTCAGGCTTCTAATGGAGAATAGTCTCCTGCTGGCTTGTGTTGTGAAGTATTATCTCCACATGTATCATTAATTTCCTTTTCATAATTTTAGGCCTCATTAATCCATCTTTAGTTGCCTTGTATTTAAAAATAGAAGTTATTAAAGTAGATTCCTCTGAATTGCATAGTAAATAAATTATATAGGCTATTTGGCTCTTAAACTGATGTTATAAAAATGTATTATTATTCTCACATATATGCACACAAGACACAAAATCTTATATTTGCCTTAACAAAACAGAAAATGAAGTTAAATTAAACCCCACTCTTTCTACAGCTAATAATGCCTATTTACAGGGACTTTGCTAATATGCAAGAAACAGACAGCTTGTCAACTTACTTTTAAAATACATCCTTAGTATGCATCTTTGCAGTTATTTTGAAAAGCCAAGGCAAAGAATTAAAGGTGAGATACATTCTTCTTAAACCCCATCAAAGTCTCTAAAAGAAATCCAATACTTAGGTACTTTTGGAAATAGTCTAATTCCTAAGGAATTTAAATTAGGTGGTTTCATTCTTAGATTAAATCCCCCTGTGTGTTTAATTTTAATTGCCCAGATACAGGAACTGCGTTCACACTGGGCAGTCCAAATAGGCACCTGAACTCTGTCAAAGTCTTTAGAGAAGCTTGACAAACATGAACTGTAGGACTACAATCAGCATCCTCTGGCATGTTTGATGGGACTTGATTTGATTATTTATTTTTTCCCTATAGAGGGTTCTTCTAGAGTAGTGCTAGAACTTTATTCTAGGTCCTAGGCTACTCACCAAGAGTGGATTGAATGGTTACGTGTTGGCAGAGTACTCAAGATACCAGGAACATGGAGTTTTTGTACACTCAACTTGTTTGCCATCAAGTGGTTAAGAGACACAGGGCAAGAGGAAAGAAAGAGATTTTTATCTGGTAAATTAGGAACTAGGTGACTTAGAAGAATGAGAATGAAATTGTTGTTCCTACTCTGGCTCTTGTATCCTGCTTCATCCCCAAATGTTGCCCTAACTCCTAAGTGTGGCCAGCAGTTTGGTTAGGGCAGCTGTGAGCAGGATAGATCCCTAATGATGAAGACAGTTTGGTTTTTTTGTTTTGTTCTTGAATTTTGACTTTGGAATTAAGGACAAATGGTAAGAAGAGTTAAAACCTTACTTCAGGATGGCATAGAATATTGACAGTATTTAGAATACTGCTACTAAAACCACTCTCATCTGCAGCAGTATCTGAAATGAAACATGCAGTCTATCCCTCTCCAAGCCTCCAGCAGCATTTTCTCTCACTCCTGACTGTACAGGGAATTTAGGCAACTGTGTAGCCTCCCCTTGCAAGGACCAGTTCTGTACATTTTTGGAAAGGAAGTACTTAATCACCTCTATTAGTTGGACTTCTCTTCAGTTTATACTGAATTTATATTGTCCAGTTCTGGGCCCCTGAGTTCAACTCCTCAGAAGAGTCCAGCACTGCACCACCAAGACGGTTAAGGGAGTGGAACACCTTCCTTATGAGGAAAGGCTGAGGGAGCTGGGTCTCTTTAGCTTGGAGAAGACTGATGGGTGACCTTATTAATGTCTATAAATATGTAAAAAACAAGAGTCAGGAGGATGGATCTAGGCTCTTCTCAGTGATGGCCAGTGATAGGACAAGGGGCAACAGATGCAAGCTGGAGCATAGGAGGTTCCATGTGAATATAAGGAGAAACTTTTTCACTGTGAGGGAGACAGAGCACTGGAACAGGTTGGCCAGAGTGGTTGTGGAATCTCATTCTCTGGAGACATTCAAAACCCACCTGGATGCATTCTTGTGCGATTTAGTCTAGGTGATCTTGCTCTGGCAGGGGGATTGGACTAGATGATCTTTCAAGGTCCCTTCCAACTCCTAACATTCTGTGGTTCTGTGAACCATCACTAGAGGGGAATAGTGTTTTGCATTTCTTTGATTAAACTTTTTGCTTTGTCTTGCTTAATATTTTTTTTCTCCAGTAAATAACACATAGTAGAGATCTTAGTGTTTTTACACATTCATCTTTTTCCTTAGAAATTTTTATTAAGTCCAGTATATATTTTTTCTATTTTCATGATCTAACTACCTGTAGATACTTAGATACCTGAATGTTTTGTTGCACTATCCTCATGAACAGAAAAAGTAAAAAAATCAGTTTACTTTCAGTGAATGGAATGTTTAAGCAGCTCTGTGAGCGATAACCACGTAATGAGTTTAACCATGCCCTAATTTTGGAGCACTGTGATAAATAAAGTTAATGCCATGTTTTAGTGTCTCCTGCACTGTGTCATTTCTTCATGGATTATTTCTATCATTCTCAACCTCAGAGTAATTTCAAGCAATAACTGCCAGAGAATTGCTTCCTCCTTTCTCCCAAACTTCCTTTCCAAATGCATTCTGCCTTTAAATGTAAGGCAGACTGTAAGTTCAATATCTTGCAGCCCTGCAGGGTTAGAAACAGAAGCTTTATCCCATTAGAAACAGATGGTTCCTACCTTCCCGATGGGACATACGTAGCTCTAACTAGAATCCCTGGAAAGTTCTGAAACAGTATGTTGTGACAGACTCCTCACACCTGCAGTCTTGCCAGTTACTAACCTACCCTATAAACCCACCTTTTAAATATTGGAGGATGAATGAAAATTACAGTAGCAAAACAGCACCAGCTTCAGACACAGAAATCCTTTGTTTCAGAAAAAATACATAAAATGAAAAATAAGAAATGTACTAAAAAAGATTTCCAATTTCACTGTTAAATGGATGCGATAAATATCATTCAATGGGAAGTTGTATACAATGTATACTGCAACGGTGGGCTGAATGGCAGAATGACAAAGGGCTGAAATCTGATTTTTATTTATGTTAGCCAGTGATAAATCTACCTTACTGGTAAGTCAGCAAATACTTAAGAATTTAGGACTAGGATGAAATTATATTTTTATGTAGTTCAGCTCCTGATGTTGCAAGTATATATACCTCACAATACTTTCAAGTAATTAAAGAAGTTCCACTTTAAAAATAGGTCAGATTTTTTTTTCCCTTCTCTCTTCCTGCAGATACATCACTGTTCCTATGGCAGAAATCTTTTTCTCCTTTTGTGCCTGAGTTTATTCATGACCTGACTAGTGGTCTTTTTTAATCCTATGTCAATATTTTCACCTAACTCAAACAGTTTTGCGGGTTTTTTTTCCAGGTTAAGTACTTATATATAGATTCAGTCCTTCTTGGACTTCTTCTCTGTCTAAACTACCTAAAGGGCATTTTTGTTTCTTTTCTTAAGAAGGCCTTCTCGTGATCTTAGGTGCCTTTCTCCAACCTATTCCATCTTGAATGCATCTGTTCTTTATTGTAGGTAATCAAAATTATATACAGCATTTCTGATGGCATTTTACTTTCTCCTTATACAATGTCATTGATTCCTGCCTGTCTTCTCTGAAAATGCTTCAAACGATACTTTGTAGGATCACATTTGTCTTTTTCATGGCCATAATATCTTCATGGTATGTAGTTGCTTATGATGTGTAGAGAAAGATTCTCTTCCTTGATCATTTCCAAATGATGAATTCCTGATATACTGTGAGTGGAAAAAAAAGAAAAAAAGTTGTTGTTATCAATTTCTACATACATAACTATATATTTCATACTATTGAATTTAATTCTATTCCTATTTTTCCAGTACTTTGGGTCTTCCAGTTCTTTCTGCATGATATTCCAATTTTCCTAACAAGTTACATATTTCATTTAACTTGGTATCATACTTCTTTCAAGGTTATTACAGATAATATTAATGAAACCACTCAAGAGACCAATCACTGAGGAACTGCAGTAGCAGCCTCCCTCTACCTAAATTCCTTCCTGTTCTTTACTTGCATTGTCACCCGTCCTTTAGTCCCTTCCCCACTTTATAATTCCCAGATTAATCCTTTTTTACTCCTTTTCTTAACTAACAATTCCTGTGTGGTATCAGATTGATTAGATCTGTTCTTTTTTCCTGTCTAGAAAATCAATTATTTTTCAATGAATTCTATCAAGTTAGACTGGCAATATCTTATTCTTTCTTTCAAAGTGTCTTTCAGAAGAAGCTTTGCATATTATTATTTATCAGACTAATGGGTTGTCACTCTGCCCTCCTTTTCATATTTTATCTTCTGTTCTCCACTAATATGAAACAACCCAGGAAATAAAAAATTATTACAAATTCTCTCTGTGAAGTCTGAAATTCTATGGTCCAATTTGCTCCAAGTTCTGGAATAAAAACTATTTGGTTCCTCTGATTTGAACACTTTAAGATCTTTATATTTTGCATCTACCTCAGTTGTGGTAATTTCCATTTCTGAATGCCTCTTCACACACTCATCACCTTACCTTTGTCTTCATGTTCAGCATCATAAGTTTCATAGAAATCTGAGGAAAATAATCATTTAAATAGATATCTTTTTATTCGCAGTGCATACTGCTTCTGTTTCTTCCATTCTTAATCTTTTTTATTTATGTGATTGAAGCAACTTTTTACGCTTGACTCACAAACAATATATAGGAATTATAGAAGTATAAACCTTTCTAGTTACTCTCTCTCCCTTTTCTTTTTTTTTTTTCCTTTGGCCCTATATATTATTCTTTGTGTTTGTATTTGATCTCTTTTCATTCCAGTATTTCTTTGATTCACTTACTTAGCTCAGGAGGACTGAAAGATTCATCTGCCTGCTCCTTTGAGTTATGGCATTCAGATGATTTTACCCCTTTGGTTTAAATAAAATCCAGATCCTCTTTCCATTCAAGTTCCTGAATGTTATAGAGTAGTTGGTTTCACTATATTTGCTTCTTCTTGTTTATCAGCAGTTGACCCTTCAAAAGAGACAGCCTAAGTAACAAATCGACTCTTCATATATCTTTATTTATAATGTGAAAAGAACAGATAAGCAACAGACTATTACTTTCTGTGCATGTGCGTGTGTGCAACATGACTAGTCTATATTATAATTACTTACCAAAAATCATCTGAAGAATCACAGCTTCATGTTGATTTGGTGACTACCTGGTGAAGTGGGCACTGCTGTTTTCATAAAGAAGAGAGGGAGAGGAGTCCAACAAATGGAAAAATTAAACTTTTTAATAGGAAAAAAAGCTGATATTTAGTTGAAGCAGCAGACTAGCTTGACAGAATCTATACTAGGACTGTAAACTTAGTAAGGCCTTAATTTAAATTCCTCCTTACTGTGCATTTTCTCAAGATATTAAGAAGAAACAGTGTCCGTATAAAATAATTCATAGCATTTTGAAGACCATCATGATATTTTCTTGAAAGTCTGTGCTTTAAATATGGAACAAACCCACCCCTGGTTAACATGTGAGTTTATCACCATAAGGTGGTCTTCTTGCGGATGTTGTGTAGTTTCTCTAGGCAATAGCAGGAACAGAAAATTGAGAAGCAGTACATATCTTCTTGAATATTGATTGTACAATATCTATCTTTGTTCTTTCTGGAATTAGCTGGTGGTCTATTGTCCATTAGCAAACAGTTACTTGAGCAGAAGTTAATGTTACAAAAACTATAAAAAGAGCAGCAGCGCAGCAAACAGATTTAAATCAGCTAAATTCCAACAAAAACTCTTTGATCTTGAAACAATTTAAACTCTACCAAGGGTAAGTAAACAGATAGAATATACTTTCTTTCACCTTCAACTGTCAGTAGTTGCTTTCACATTCCCTGTGTTCAGATATGAGGAAAGTTTTAATATCTTTCCTGGTAGAAGACTCTCTTAAGCTGTTAGCATGGTTATTTTTCTTTAGTTTACATAGTTCTCATTGTATTCACATGATATTCAATTGTGAAAATTTTCTAACCCAAGGTTCCTCTCATAGATAGAGAGCTATCAAAGTAGCTACAGCAGCAGAGTCAGGATTTTTTTCCTACAAATTTGTTGATCATACAGAAATATAAATGACACTTTAACAATGGGGTCTAATTTTATTTCCATATCTATATCATCAGTCTAATCCTTTGCAATATAGTTAGAGTCTTTATATGTGGTCATATATAAAAATAAAACCATTTAGATACATAAACACCAGAGAATAATAACAATTCAAAGAGCTCTTTTTTAAAAATCATGCAGGTTCTGTATGTTTCTTTCATTTTAATTCTCTGTTCTCAACTAAGAAAAGCCACAGGCATATTGAAGAACTATCCTGATTGCTAAAGAGTACTGTATTTGAGGTTCTTTAGAAAACACCAAAAAATCTGGCTGGAAAAATTGTTCTTCAAAAGTGAAACTCTTCAGACTAACCAGATGATTTCTGTTTGAAACAGATTAGGAATTGCTCATAGGAGCTAGTCCAGTTGCTGGGCTTTAAGACTATACTCTCCATCTGAGGCAAAGTAACATCTGTCCTTACAGCACTCCACATTCTGAGACAAAATGGAAAGAACTAATTTAACTTAATTTACAGTGATCCTTCTATTGTTCTCATGCTTAAAATTTGCTTATTTTGATTCACATGATGGATCCTGGCTTCAGCTCTTTAGAAACAGAGACTGGTGATACAACCTAGATAGCATCAATTCCAGTTACACAAGAAGAGATACTTGGCTGTCCAGGCACATTCTTCACAAGAACATTTAAACTTGTGTACTTGGGGAAATATCTTCAGGACTGGGAAACAACTTACTCTGTTTTCATACGCTGTATTCTGCTAAATATCATCCTTGAGGAAAAATGCAAAGTTAAGAGATGTTCTGTAGCTGTTATTGAAAAATATATTCAGACAGATATTCCTCTCCATGGTTTATACTTTGTGACAATTTAGTAACTCATGCTGCCATTTCTCTTATGGCTCCCAAAGTACTTTGAACTCTTTTTTCAGCTGCTGTAGATCTCCCCCCATTACAAAGAAAACTGATTGCCATGCACCAAGCATATCCATATTTGTTCCGTCCTCTCAGCCTTTCACATTTGACATGTTAGCGAATTGGCAATTATCGACAGATGGTGCAAATTAGAATGTCATGATGTTACTTTATTTTTTCTCCAATGGCGGGTTATCTTTCTAATAAATCCAGGGGTTAAAAAAACACAAAGATAATATTTCCCTTCCTTTGACCCATTCACCTCTAATCTTGAAATAAGCCTAAGAAACAAAACTAGTAAATCCACATATTTTGCTAACTCACTGATTTCATTGCCCAGGTAACTATTCCTTAATTTATCCCTTAATCCAAATGTTTCTCCTTTATTTTTATCCCTTAATCTGGAAGTTGCCAAGGATGAAATCTAATGTCTATTATCATTCAGTAAAATTATTAGATATGAACCAGTCCTCTAAAACACCTTAATGTGAATGAGAAATACTGAACTAAGGCTGAAAAGGATAATGAACAATTGCATCAATGACTACTGAGTGAAAATCTAAAGCAAGGGAATACTTCAGAGGACGAAGGCACTTAAAAATGGAAGCTTCAAATTAATTGTCAGTCAGTGATCACGTTACCAAACACAAGGATTAAAATCTGGGCTAGTCTTTTTGAAATATATTTCAGAAAAGAGGTGTAGGTTCTTGTAAGATTCTTATTAAGCAAGGATAATGTTTCTTATTATTTAATTGAGATAAATCTAATTAATTTGTTATTCCATTTGTTTCCTTGTTAACATGTTGTTGGGAACTAATGAACTTGCTATCAGATTCAAAATAAGTAAATGGAAAAAGCAGAAAAAATAAATATACATTATTTTATTTTCATAATTCGTAGGAAAAAAATCTTACTCTCTAAATTTAAAAAAAATACAAGGTCCTGGTTCTCTTTCTCACTTAAACTACTACTTAGATTTATTGGTGTTTTTCGGAGAATAACTTGGTGGTCCCTAGTTAATCAGACATTCATATCTGTTTCAATAACAACAGTTTGAAACAGAATGCTATTTCAGTTTCACTTCTTATCATTTCCAGTCTGCTTAGGCTTATTTCTTAAGCCATTTATTTTTAACCTTTTAACCATTCAAATCCATTGGGGATAACCTACAAGGAACCCACAAATGGTGATAAACCCACCCAAAGTTCATACAAGTTCTACTTAAAACTATAAAAATATCTTGTCCAAAAAATTGTTGAATATGAAGAATATTAAAAAAAAAAAGCAAAATAAAGTTCAAAGTTTTTTACTTAAGTTTTCTTGGCTTCCTTTTTTGATCAGCTGCGAATCTGAGAATGTCGACTGGGCTACTCAGTTTTTCTGAGCTTCTAGATTTCTAAGGCAAAGTTTACATAAATAAATAATTGTTAAAGCATGTCTACAAAGATGTGACCTTGTAAACTTCTTCTCTTTTTGGTGTTTCATTTGGTATTAATTTATTGAACAATGTCCTTTTAAGTATCGATTATGCTCTATCTGTTCTGGAAACAAATGCAATTACAGGTTTTCAGTCTTCACACACTTCTTCCGGACTTATACTAGTATATTAATTTAATTATCTTTAATGGAATTACTCTTGATTTACACTGCTTTACCTGAGCTGTAAATCTAGTTCATAAAATACTTGACCTGGCTCCCACAAGCATATACATTGAAATCTGCAGGCTTTTACACACAGTAAAGAAATGCCCAAGTGCTATATAGGCATACAATTATTTTCACTTCTATACTATAAAAAACTGATAAATATTCTCCTAGTGTTTCTTGTGAGGTTTTGCACAGACCTGTATTGGGCTATGTAGTTATACATTACATCCTTGAGTTGTACAAACCAGTCCAGACAAACTCATACTGACACCTGCTTTAAAGGAAGAATTTATGCCAACTTCAGTGGGAGGAATCCCTTCCCTGGAAAACATCCTTTTTTTAAACCTCTGGAGGGAAACAAAGAAGTTACTTTAAAACAAAGTCTATTCTAACAGCTTAATATTTGTTATTTTTTTAGATTCCTTTTCAAAAACAGTGAAAGAAGCGTGGGTAGTTGTACCAATGGGAGGACCCTTTGCCATCAAGGCTTCATCACAATGTCCTTGAAAGACCCTTTTTACAAATGCAAGGATTTGAAAAGGACAAACAGGGAAATAAACCTCAAAGGGGATGACAATAGGACATGGAGAGGAAGTGGGTGGGTTAATGCATCTGAGAAGCAAAGCTTCTTATAAAGGCATTGAAGAGGTTTAAGGTTCTATTTAGTGACAAAAGGAGTTATGGAATAGGGCATAATTTTCCCACAGTATTTTTGTCTTTTGATGTTTTTGAAACACAAATTTTAAAAAACCAAAAAGGATAGTTTGTAATTTGATAGGCTGAGCATGTCTATTTATAGAGAGGAAAATTAGGGTGCCACCAATATACTGATGTATGTCAAATCAACTGACACCAACATTCTTTGAGAAAACTGTTAGAAAGTCTGAAAAATCTTGAGTACTATTTGAAATCACACTTATTTTCCTTCTCCATTTAGTATGTGTGAACTCTTTTTGTACATTATAGGGACATAGTCTTGATGCAATTTTAGGACTACACCCACCAATAGTAGTGTCATAGAGCTTTACAATGGAAAGGGAATCTGCAAAGTGAACTGCAGCACTGCTAAGTGCTTATAATTCTAACCTTGGCAAGGTGACACAAAAACCAGGCTAGCCTCTGTACTCAGAGTGGGTATTGTCTACAAAAATGAAATAGCCTAGGATTTAGTGGTCCTCTCAGATGATGTTTCTACTGTTAGGCATCTTCTACATTCCTTAAAACTGTATTTTTCTGGTAAAAAACCCACAGAATGATTTACTATGTTTGTGAAAGGCAAAGAAAGTTGTGAAGGAAAATTCTTTTCTTTTAAACTACAAAATAAGTATTCTTAATCTACGTGTCCTAAGTAGGTTGATCATACTGAGAACATTTTTCTTGGGTCAATGGTCTTTAACTATTGCAGTAAAACAAAAAATGTTTTATCCTCCTGAGATGTGAATTTCCCCTGATGGCTCAGGTAGACAGACCCATTTACAACAATGTAAAGCCACTGGTCACCAATCATCTCCTTCATATAGCTTATGACATATATTTCCATATGCGTACCTTCAAAATCATATAAATTTATCTTTATAGTTTCCTTCTAATTATCTAGACTAGCCTACTCTACCTATTGCACTGTATGGCAGCACAATGGAGGGACAGGACATGTGGTCCAAAATCCTGGCTTTAGAAATTATTGAAAAGCAGCTGAAATTCAACATCTTTTGGTTCAACAAATTTAAAGCTTATGGAGGACTTAGAGGTGGATAGCAATGTGCTTAGCTTTCCAGTAGGATTATACTTGTATTTTATACTACATGTTCAGTGGGGAAAAAAACATGATTTGAACAAAATATAGAACCAGCTATCCAAAAACATCAATGCAATTAGCCTTACATTATTTTTGCTTAGTAAGTCTCTTTTATTCTGCAGGCATGAAAAGGTAAACCATCATTGGGATTCTTTGAGGCTAGGTTCTGATTGTCCTATGCAAGCTCTGTAGTTACATTATTCTGCACTTTTGCTAACAAGGCCAATGGCCTCTGGCGGTAGTGCACCTACACTGTTGCCTGTGGGATGGATGTGGCATAAACTGATAGTTCTAGCAACACCAAAGCTGAGGATTATATCACTTCTTCCTTACATTGATCCTAGCCATTTTACAGTTGCCCACTCAAAAATGCAGGTAGAAGACAGCTGAAAAGCATTTCCTCAGATAAAGTCACATTTTTTCCCAGAATTAACATAGTTTGGTTTCAAAAGCGTGCCCAAGTTCATGCTTGTCATTCAATACGGAAACACCATCATTACTCTAGCTCTGAAGCATACCTGATAAATGGTTTCAGGAAGTGGAGACAAATGTCAAAACATGTAATAAGAGGTCTACGTTCACTTGAAACAACATCATGTTACTTTCTTGATTTTTTGGAAAGTAAAAAAAAAAAGTAAATACATAGTAAAAGACAGAGACAGTACAAACTAAGTTTAAAACAAGGGAAAAAAAATGTTAAGGGAGTAGAATGAGGAAGGGTGATGGAAAGACTGAGCGACAAGTGGTGGAAGTTGGAGAAAATGCTGATCACAACATAGCAGAAAAAATGCAGCTCATTCCAGAGGAAATATTGTCAGGATCTGCTGATAGCACTGCTCTGACTCCTCTGCTAGCTTCACTCTTTCGGGGATTTGTTAAAAAAACAATAAAGAGGAAAACTCTAAATGTCATCCTGAGTTTCACAGGTTATATTAAAACCTTAAATTGTGTGAATTTATCCCTAAGCTTTCTTTCACTGACAAAATATCATCATCTGATTTAGTACTTCCTAGCAGAGGCTTTAACCTACCTCTTCCTTGTGATAGTTGAATCAGCGCAAGGGTAACAGAAAGTTAAGCACCAAGCAGCTGCACAGCTGCACTTCCTCATCTACTGAGGGAAGCCCAAACCCTCTTGCATTTGTACAGTGAAAAAAGGGGCACAGGAGGGAACCTGCCCTAGAGGTGCTAATGCCTTCCATGTTGCTATTATTTCATCAGACTGCCCCCATTACTACCTAGAGGCCAGTTCAGCCACTCTGGAATATTTTGTGAAGTCCTGAAGACTGAAAGGATGCCAGCTTTTTTACCAGTGCTTCTGATTTTGCATGAGTACAATCACATTAGGAGAAATACACATGGGAGAATTAAATCCCATAAATGAAATAGAAAATCCCTTTGGATGATTAGTTCAGAACAATGTTAAAAGAATATTTTGTGTGCATGTCAGGGTTTTTGCCAGTCTCAAAGTAGTCATTTGGATTCACTTCATTATAGGCACTGCAGTACCTTAGAAGAGAAAGAGAGAAATAGAGCGTGAGACAGAGTAATAATAGCCCTTGAACGATGAAGTCTTTCTCCCAGCACAACTTCAAATAACTCAGACAACTATCTTTTAATCAAATATACACAAATATATCAGTGTAACTGAATTCAGCATAGCTAGCATCCATGAGGAGGAAAAAAAAAAAAAGAAAAGAAAAAAAAAGAAGCACAGAGGAATGCAGAGGAGAAGGAGACACTAGATAAAATGAAGGGAGCACTACATCATGGACTTAGACTTAAATAGAAGCATGAATACCAACTAGACAGTGGAATAAACAGACGCTGTAAAGATGGTCTGATCTTTTCCTTTTTAAGTCAATAGGACTTTCTCCACTGACTTTAGTGGGAGAGAAAACAGGCTGCTATTCTCCAGCCCTGCTTCTTTCTACCAGTCTGGTTCTTGTTCTCTACTTTTCCATGTTGACTTTATGGCCTGTGTTCTCCACCTTCATCCTGGGGGGTTTAATTCATGTTCCTTGTTATAATTTTTCCTCTTCTGGTAATGCTTTTTCATCTGCTCATTTTCTGACTCTGATATTTTAAATAATTGAAAGAATCATTATATTTCAGATACAGGTAAACGGGTCCTCTTAAAGAGGATCAAAGGACAAAGCAAGTTTAGAAAAAAGAGGATGAAAAAATGAAAAAAAATCTAATCAATATTTGTAGAAATCAAAGTCAAGGAAGTTGTTTTGTTTGGTTTTTTTTTTTTTTAAATGGTTGATGGTTTGGGGTTTTTAATTAAAAATAGACTTCAGTAAATATTTTAATAAGTGTTTATAGCAACATTGATTAACGTCTCATGAATGTTTTCAGGAAAATGAAAATGAGGCCAACTTGAACTTTGTTAAATAAAACCAATGTGAAACTTGCTGTCAATAACATTTCCTTTTCCTTTCCAATGTCTTTAAGGAACAATTCAGACTTCGATAGAGCTGTTCCCATTCTTGAATGTAGCTCTGTACTTAAAAAAATGCATTTAATGAAGGTGGTGTGTTTTCTTTTGTGCCTGCATCTCAGCAGTAGGATTCATCTAGCATTAGCTATCTCAAAGGTATATGTCTAGTCCAAGCTAGTAATCTAGTCTTCTTCTGTGGTCAATGGAGAAAGATAGTTATCTTAAGAAGGTAATTCCTTCCATCCAAAGATAAGGGGTGAGATTAATTGCCCTCAGAGGACACTGCATTTGCTTTGACTGTACAGGAAAAAGAAACAGCCATTATGACTAGGTTCTTACAGGCTAGATAGCACTGGTCTGGAATAATGAGACCCTTGCAAGATATTAATGATTGATTAATTTCTGCAACTGCTTTGAATTTTGTTGGCTACTCTTTCTGTAGTCAGAGAAGCATCCCACAGCATGAAATCAAAAAAGTAGATACTGAGCTGCATGTAATGGCTTATTACTTTTCATTCTTTTGCTATTGATTACCCTGCATTGATAATTCTGGAGGAGTTTTTCTCCTTCTCTCATCCTTCTTATCAACAACTATGCTAGTTCTCTATTAAAACAATTCAACCGAACTTATGAATGAACTTAATTTTGAACTCCTGTTTTATTCCTTTCATGCCTTATGTAGCAGGGGAGGGTTTATGTTCCTGCAAAGCACTGACTAGATCAGAAATGTTTTTCCTTTTATAAATATTTAAATACTTTTTCACAAAACTATTAAAAAATTAAAAAATCATAGTGAAAATATTTATACTTCGTCTTTTGATATTTAACTTGTCATATTTTCCACTCTCTATCCTACATGTGGTGAGCCAATTTGCTCATTAGACGCTTTCATATTACACCAATAGGTGGCACTAGAAATTTCTTTATTTTTGTATAAAAAGGACAGCGACAAGAGAATTATATTTTTATCAGTACAGTAGAGCACTAAAAGAAAATAAGATCTTACAGGGCCTGGAGAGAAGCAAAATAGCAGCGCTGGCATGGCCTGCAGCTCTTTCTTACAACTATTTGATCTTTGATATGTAAAGGTAGTATTGCCTAATGAACTCCTAATTTCCTTTTTATTCTACATATCCTCACTTGCTGCAGAAATTTAGGTAGCATTGGTACTTGGGCTGTATTTCCTGCTGGCATAAATGGGTCACATTTGAAACAGAGTTTCTCTGCCTACCGAATAAGTGTTAGATCCTGCAATTAACATTATGTTCTGTTGTATCATGAGGCATGTCTTGACAATATGCAAATTCATAGAATCACAAAATCACTAGGTTGGAAAAGACCTTTGCAGATCATGAAGTCCAACCATTCTCATCCTAAACTAAACCATATCTCTACCTCATCTACCCTTTTTTTGAACACATCAACAGAAGGTGACTCAACCACCTCCCTGGGCACCTCCCTCATTGTTATTTTTGGCAAATTTACTCTAGAGTGCTATAATGATTTTTTTCAGCTAAAGGTTTTTAAATTGGCTTCATAAAGTCAGCATGAAAATATTCATGGGATATTGATGATGGGATTTTTCATGGCATCCTTGGAAGAGGTCTCCAAACATTTTTTTCACCACCATTAATTTGTGCACTGAAGAAAAGTGAAAACTGGAATGATTAGGTAAGGTTCTTTAGACTTCTGTACTCTGTTAGGAATGCCTAAACATTACCAAAACATTCCTGTATGCAGGAATTCAATTCCATTATCCACTTATTTTTTTGTCATTGTCACAGAGACTCAATATGTATGCAACTATTTTAATTCACTATCTAATAATTCAGATGTTTTTTAAATAAGTTGAATTTTCAGTCCTCCCTGAACTTGGACTATGAAATTTATATCCCATATTGTGTGTCTTTTCTTAAAATAAGTTGTAAGAATACATATTGTTATATGATCCACAGGTGACATGCCTACTTCTCTCATAGTGATCTTCCTTAACAGCACTGAAGCACACAATTTAGAGTAAGCATGTAGTAATTTTCCTAAAAAAAGAATTCCTCCCTACCTCTGTGTCTTAGAATCATAGAATCACAGAAGGGTTGGAAGGGACCCCAAGGATCATAGAGCTCCAACACCCCTGCCACACGCAGGGCCACTAACCTCAGGCCTGGATCTACACGAGGTTGCCCAGGGTCCCATCCAACCTGGCCTTGAACACTTCCAGGGACAGGGCATCCACTACCTCTCTGGGCAGCGTGTTCCAGCACCTCACCACTCTTTCTGTAAAAAACTTCCCCCTAATATCTAATCTAAAGCTTCCTTCCTTTAGTTTTAATCCATTCCCCCTTGTCCTGCCATTGTCTACCCTTTTAAAAAGTTGAATCCCCTCCCTGTCTTGTCTGTGGTTAACTACTTCTTAGTTTCTCTTAGTTTAATAATAAGAATGTTATAAAGTACACAGAGTGCAAGAGCAAGAAATCCTTTTTGTAGTGCTCTGGTCACTGCCATAAGATTTCTCCAGTCTGATTTGTTAGGCCACTTGAAGGAAAGGTTATCAATAGTGAGAAGGAATCAAAGCTTTTGCAACTGCTTGAATAGACAAATGATACTGAGGGATTTGGGGAAAAATTCTTTCCATCCATAAAATTTTTTCCAACTGCATCCATGCTATGGCTGGGAAGTTGAGGTATGTGAGATTCAGCTTGGTTAGTCAAACCACATTGCTAGGTGCAGAGATCACACAACATAGGACTTAAAGGTACTTGAGAGCCATCTCCATCCAGAAATAGGAGGACCTCCCATTTACAATGAGGAAAGATAGGGAAAAGAAAAGGAATTTCACTGTTCATATAGCTGCAGTTTTATCAAATGATGAGGCGATAGCTGTGCAGCTGCTTTCTGTTCAGTCCACTAGTACATTTCTTCTTGCAGACAAATTCCCAGTCCTCTTCAGCCCTTTGGCTGTTGAAACAGGCCTTTCTGGTAAATTGAGATCTGTTACAGTTTCATCCCAGCTTTAAAACAAGGTAAACAAAACATATCAGCATTCATATCATGTACATACATATGTATCAATAAAATCAGGAAAAGATTGTTTAGAAAAAAAGTAAACATTCTCACATACTTACCTTGGTTTTATATATCTTTACTTCCTTACATTGAAAATAATTCCATACATATAAGCAAGCAGACAAGCATATGCATCTCTTATTTATAACTTTATTTATTCCTGTGAAATATTTATAGTTCTAACTCAAGCCAAATATAAAGATGAGTGATTAATCTTTTGAAGGCAATTCATAAATTTGCACTCAAAACCAGGGCACTGAATGGAAACTTGTACCCAACTACCTGGAAAAATTATCTAAGAATAAATCAGATCAAAATGCAAAATACTGGGGGCTTAATCCAGTGAGATACTGAATAGCTTCAGCTTCCACTTACAGTCCTGGGAGTGAGCGCAGGAAAGCTTGAGAGAGATAACTCAACACCTTTCATGACTGAGCTCAAGATGAATTAGTGCAATATACGCAGTGTCATGTCTTATTGCTTAATTGACTACCTCTAGGTATAATGTAGTTGGCTTTATCACAGAAAAATCATTTTGATTTATTTGATGCATTGTATATCATAAGGAAACGTGCATGAGGTTATTAATGTCTTGCATAGCTGTGATATATTCCAAGGGCACAGATAATGCGCTTCATCATATGCAGTACTAACTTATTATGACTATTACCCTGAAGTTTTCTCTTTTTTATGAATTTTATTTTTATTGTATTTTTCCTCACATTGCCTGCTCTGCATGTTACAGAGTTGAGTAGTGCTTTTGGCATACAGCGCTGAACTGTAAATATTGCAGAACTATAGTTGGAACACAGCAGTTGGAAATATTGACTACAATATAAATGCAGATTATAACAATTCAATTTGTAGCTAATTTATTATAGGCAATTGAGTTGTTAATTGTTCTTTTTGGCTCATATACCTCAAGGTCTGTCTGTGAGAGGTCAAATGGCTGGGCCATGATCTCTAAATAAATGTAGATCTGTCAGATAAAAATAAATGTGTCTAGTGAATATCCTCTTTTTTCTCATCTTTTCCTACATATTCTGTAATTGTTAAAAGAATAAGAGAGATTATTTAAAAGGACAAATTTTAAAATATAGTAAAACAATAATGAGATTAATGAATTTTGTCACAAAGTTCAGTTGGTATGATGAGTGTGAGACATATTGATAGGGCAGTTAAAAGTATTATTTGACTTTCCCACAAAGGGTTAGTAAATTTATTTAAACAGTGTGGATACTTTAAAGAAATAGACATTCAGACTTGAATTCCAAGTTCTGATTTTTGTCTTACCAGCTTTTGTGTTTGTGGGGTTTTTAAAAAATAAAGGTTTCTGGTGAAATTCTACCTTTTAGGCAGTTATTTTCTCCTGGAAACCGCCTGCATTTTTTCATGCTCCACCAACATTAGTCATACCTTTAATGATTACACTCATGCCTTTTCACAACTGTCCTCATGTACTGAGATGGTTAACTAAATTTCCCTTTACAGAGGGGAAAAAGTTCCAAGTGGAAATTTGCTTGTTGCCATTCAAAACAAACCAACATATAGTATGTAACTCTTTGTTGTATATCATGTTCAAGTGCATGCAGCATCATTTAGGATGTTTTGCTGTCAACTGTTTTAGGTAAGAGGAATCTTAAACCAGGCTGCTAACCCGCATGTGTTTCTCACTGGCTCTAACTCCCGGTGAAGGCATGGCTATATTTATTATGCTTCTCACTGCTTTTTTATTCCAGTGCAGTCACTTATATTTCCTATCAGTGTGAAAGACAGAACTGGGCTACTGCCCATCTTAGGTGGGCATGTCACACTTTAGACATGGCTCTAACTCTTTCAATTTCTTTCTCTTTTGGCTTCAGGGCCTCAATCTTGTACATTTAGAACACGGTACCACTGGCCACTGCCTTTCTCCCACCTGAAGCCTTAGATCAATTGTATTTAGCTGGGGGACATATGCAAGGCTTAGGCCCTGAAATTGCAGATGGTGAAGGAGATCTTGAAGGTATGTTAAAGTCTAAGAAATATTGTCATCTGAAGATATTTTTCATACTAGCCACCTACTATTTGACAGGGTACATGTCACATTACCTCAAATAAAAGGCATGCTAAGTCAAACACTTGATATGTTCATGTCATGATAACACATTCATCAAGTTTTGATCCACATTTCTTCCTAATAGCACAACAGAGGTTTTTTTCCACATAAGTATTTTGGTAATTTATGAGGTCTGCTTAGGAGAAAAGCTGCCTGCAGCTAATTCAAATATACCAAGAGAGCAGTATTGTACAGAATGTTTTTACATTTACTAGGAGCCTGTAGTTTTACAGTCTGTCGATATATCAGAAATAATCTTTGAATAGGAGCAAAGGATGGACTGAACTACTGAAAAAAACTTTCAAGATTAGGCTTGCAGTATTCCTCAGGAAAATCTGCCTTCTTCATGTGACCCCAGAAAGGCTTTTGGAGGGCAATGAAAAAATCGTGAGGTTCAATTCTTCTTTTTTTTCTAACTATAGCATAAAAATAAAATACAAATAAATAAATAAATAAATCTCAAAGTAAATATATTAAAAAGCCCATCAATACAGAGAATAAATAAAATGACAACACATCACTTACAGCAAAAAAACCCAACTAAACACAGTCTGTAATTATAGTTTCACTGATTTACAACTACTTGTCAAAGTTGTTATAACTTAACTTGTAGTGGGAGAACACTACGCTGGCATGGAATGATAGTAATTTCTGGAAGAGAAGAATGGCTGTAGTAAAGTGAAATACTGAAAAAGGGTTATATACAATCCTCAGGCCATTTAAAGCTCACTAAAACTCCACTGAAATATCAAGTCCTGAAGCTTAGGTTTAAAATTATTTCCTTGCTTTTAGCTGTATTTTTTTAAGAAATAACTTTTCACTTAACTACAAATCTCCACCCAGTCATTAGCCATTGATAGAAATAATTAACATACTCATTTAACTTCCATTTGTCATTTTTTCTTCCAAGAAAATTGAAAATAAAGAAAAATAGAGAAAAAATAAATAGACATACAGCAGAGGTAGAAATAGGGATTGCCTTTGAGAAGATTTTGGATATATATTCCAGTTTGCTTGTGACAGCTCTTTAATTTCAGTATTTTTCTCTAAAGACACATCATCAAATGTTCGGAGAGAAGAGGATAAGTGTCTCTGAATGCCTAAAAATAAATCAAAGGGTAGTGGCTAGAATATCAGATCTAAATTTACGTCTAAATCTGTGGAACTAAATCTCAACACAAAAATGGAAGCCCAGATTGACTGAGCAATCTGCTACACCACAGTGGATTTAGGGACAGACTTCCATTTCTAGGGGAACTGTAATGAAAGTTATCAAGCAGTTTGGTCAAAACAGTTCTTCCTTGATCTACCATTTTAAGAATTCATACAGTGCTGGCAGTCCCCCTGGTGTATGCTGAGCTGGTTGTGCATATTGATAACGTTGTGAGATCTTTAAGAGTAAATTCTGTTTTTTCCTGGTTTTTTTAGTTGCTTCATTTTGTCTTTTTTTTTTTTCCCTTTATTTTTCTTCCACTCCCTGCCCTCCCTCCTCCCCCAGCATGTCTGTGCATGCCAACAAGGTGTTTAGCAGGGAAAAAATCAGGTAGACTAGATTCAAATGCTTATTGCTCATCTGTTCTTCTTTCAGGGAGATTAGAGCTTACTGGCATCATATAATTGCTTAGGTATAAATCTGTGCTTTCTTGTCCCTATTCAAGATCTCTGCAACTAGAGCCGCACAAAAAAGTATAGAGTTGACAGAAAAACTAGAGAAAATTGTTCTGCCAGAGTTTTGAGAACTGGGACTTATTTTCAAAAATACTAAAACCACATTATCTTTTATATAGTCCCTAAGGCAAGTGTATTAAATACATCTAATTTATCAGACTTAGTAAGTCCCAGTTAACATAAAATTATTTGTCATATACAATGTGTTACAACCACCAGAGAGCTGGGATGATTCAGATGTGTGTAGAGAGCTCACATGAGAGTCTCCATATCTTAATAGCCCATGTTAGCTCTCTGATGAATTCCTTTTGGGAACCATAGAAAGGAATAAGGCAATCCCAAACAAAAAGACGGATTGGTGCTGTGTGCTATTAACATATGGAGCAGGCAAAATAGATTTCTGAATCTGCTTGCTTTTTTTTTTTTTTCCTTTCTCTTTTTATACTTCCTTTGTAATTTCTGTGTGGACATGACTTTTTTGTTTCCTCCATAAGTATTAGTGGACCCCTAGTTTAATGAGTCCATGATGCTTTGTTGAAGCCTTCAGGTACTACCAATACAATAGCATCTATTCTAGTACAGTTAGCCTGAAATCTTAGTCAAAGAAGTGACAGGCAGACCAGAATCTGCTCAAACCTTCCCACTGCTTGTGACAATAAATTCTGTTACTTCCAAACCCCTGGACTCCCCATACACAAAACCAAACTACTCAAACTTCATGTAGAGAGGGATGGGGATGGAGATGGGAGGGAAAAATGCCTTTGACTCTCAGTCCAGCAGGAGTATTATTTTTTTTCTTTTTTAAAATATTGCAGTGTCTTTTCATCCGTTATCATAATAGTCTACTGGTCTCTACTTCAGAAAGAAAACACTTACGTCAATGGGATTTAGTCCTTTAAAATATTAAGCCAGCTGGCTGCCTTTGAGACTCAGTCCCTTGTCGAGACCAGCAGGCAATATATTTAAGCCAAAGTCAACAGAAGCAGGGTGCTATGAAATAGCCATAACCTAAACTTTTTGACCCTTTTTCCTCCTATTTTATCCAAAACTTTAAGTAGAAACAAGACAGAATAGTGAAAAGCTGTATGCATCGAAACTATAATTTCTTACACATCAGTAATCACAAAAGGAAAATACTTTTAAACAATTCTAATTGCAGGTAGAAAACTTGAAATCTGAACCATGACATGCTAATTTTACATCAGTACAATACTTCCTGGAGAGAACTCACTCTGAGGAAAACAACACATAGTGGGGATCTGTGGAAAAGACATATGCATTGTTACAGATTGAAGAATGAAGACATGCCCTGGATAGTGTTTTCAGTTTTTATCACACCATTACAGAAAGACTGAAAACTGTGTGAATGTAGAAGATCTGCAGGAGAACAGCGATGACCAGGTAGTGGTGAGTGAGTGGTCTGTATATTCTCTGGAAGTAGAGATTAGGAATTTTGGAGAACTTACACCAAGAAACAAAATAAAACAGAGATATAGTGAAAGTATGACAGGTGTTCTATTATATTTGTTTCTATAAAATTGATGTTGGAAGTTAGTCTGACATTTAAAAATAACATTTAAAAAAAGTTATTATGATTCTTCTAAGAGATTATTAACCCAAGGAACTCACTTCTGCATAATATTTATCAAGAATTCCAATACACGCCTAAAATCAGATTAAACTTGGAAGACTCAACAATGCATGGAACTAAAAACAATGAATACTCTTGCAGAAGACATGTAGTCACCAACTGGCAGGGCAAAATTTCTCATCCAAGGGAAAAGAAGAAGTGCTTTAGTTTAGCTAAATATTCTGTTACCCTCTGAAAACTGAATAGGACAAATTAGTGTTTTGCTGTTCAGTATTTCTTAATGTCACACGGATTATTTTTGCATTACTTACTGTTTATAACCTTCAATCTGTATCAGCTCAGATGAGATCTGAATGTGAACACGCATTATCGGGAAAAGTAGCCAGCTTACACTGCAAGTCTAAGTACAGCTCATGAGCTTGCATTCCGAGGCATAGACCATCAGATCAGTCACAAGGCTGGATAGTATGTGCTCCTTCCTGAAGTACATATGAGCTATTGCAGCAGATACTGCTTGATTCCCTGAAACTCAGCTGCAGGCCTGACATCATGTAATGAAGAGATAAAAAAACCCATAACATTGCTACTTTCCTGCAAAAATTACTCCTTGAGCTCCCCTTTTCAACTTACTTCCTGAAGATGTAACTTAAGTATTTAGTGGACATAAGATTTGGATGTATTACCCACAGGGCAGGAAAGATTTATAAACCCTGGTCATTATCCATGCGAACATAAAGTTACAAGTGACAATTACAATTCAGCAATTTTTCTAAAAGCTAGATTGATTGCTGTATATAAAAAAAAAAAAAAAAAACCCAACAACAAAAAACCCCACCAAAAAACCAACAAGAAAAAAAGAGTTGCATTGTTCTCTCTGATTTGAGGGAAAGACAAGATCACAATAGGCTTTATTTCAGTCAGTGTGAAGAGTGGGAAGAGAGTTACATACCATTGTTCCTTATTTCTTGAAATTTAAGGAGGGAGAGACAAGGAGTGTTGTAAAGATCTGAAAATTAATTTCCAAAGCATCTCTCTTTACAAGGAATATTAGGAGGCATTGAAACCATGTTCTACTTGTAGATGTAGAATTGTAAACATTTTTAATTATCATTATTATTACTATTATTTATGGGTTTGTGTTTGTCACATGGAAAGCTATTTATCCTGTGTTAAGAGGCAATGTAAAATATAGAGATTTTATTATTTAGCTTACTCAATATTTGTGAGTTTTCCTATTCAAGTGATAAGCATAAACACAGAGCTGCTTTTCCAGATATGAGGGATAAAAATGAAATGAAGTATAGATCTGAGCACTCACCTTTCTAATGGACATTGAAAAACACACTCTGTTCCTGAGGGTCCCTAGGAAAGCAGTATAGTTTCAAGCTGCCAGACTATATACCTTTCTAACTGCAGAGAACTGATACACACTTCAGTTGCGCAGGGAAGTCAGGCACTGAATTAATATTTTATCTATTCCTATGTTCTGGGAAAAGAAAAAGGTTTCTTCTGCCCTAGAGAAAACAGTAGAATTCAACCATGAATGAAGAGGAAAGAAAGAACTGGTTATTAGCATTAAGATTTCTGCATACTCAGTCAGACATCATACGTAAGGTAGGTCACAATGAGCCAGCGTTAGAAACAGTCTTGCATGATTCAGACTCCAAGCTTCTGCTTCACACACTGCTGAAGCATGAAATTTCATCAACATTTCCTGTGTCCTTTGCTTTGCCTACATTGGAATTTGCAGTTTTACACAGCAACACCTACCAAACTTCAAAGGTTATACAAAAGTACTTTTTCAGTTACATCAGTAAATAATCCACAATGAAGAGAAATGTAAGAGTCCCCTAACCATCTAACATTTATGTTCTATTTAGGCTGTTATGACAAACCTTGTTAGACACAAAATATCACTGGCCTATTGCCACATCAGTTTCTGTCTTGAATCCTAAACAGCTAAAAAAAACATATGGTTTCTGCCATACAAGAGGAAGTCAACAATCCCATATTAGTAAACCTAATGGATACCACTTTGTTGTAGTTTTGTGTGGCTAGGTTCTGGTAGAGAAGTGGGGGGCTGCAGGGGTGACTCCTCCAAGAAGCAGCTAGAAGCTCTCTGCAGGTCCCAGAGAGTAAACACGAGCTGGTTCAAGGTGGGAGTTTTTGCTGACCAAGGCCAAGCCCATCAGCGATGGTCACAGTGCCTCTGGAAATCACATTTAGGAGAAAAAAAATGCAAGCAGATGCTTTTTGCCACCAGAGAAGGGATGTATGAAAGTGTGCAGACACCAAGGTCAGTGAAGAGGGGGGAGGATGAGGCACTCCAGGTGCCAGAGAGAGAGAGATTCCCCTGCAGCCCACGGAGAAGACCATGGTGAAGCAGGATATCCCCCTGTAGTCCATGTATAATGACATGGAGTAGGGATACGATCTACAGCCTGTGAAGCACCCCATGCCGGAGCAAGTGGAGACACCTGAAGGACGCTGTGACCCTGTGGGAAGCCTGTGTTGGAGCAAGCTCCTGGCAGCAAAACCTGCAGCCTGTGGAAAGTCTGACTCATGCCAGTGCAGGTTTGCTGGGGTACTTGTGACTCTGTGGAGAATGAGGCTGGAGCAGTCTGGGCCTGAAGGTCGGCACCCCATGGAAGGGATCCATGCTGAGGCAACTGGTGAGGGGCTGACACTCCGACAGAAAGGACTCACAGAGAAGTTCATGGACTGTCTCCTGTGGGTGGAACCCCACACTGGAGCAGGGGAAGGGTGTGAGGAATACAGAAGCTGTGCCCCGCCCCTCCCCTCCAAAAAAAACCCCCAACTAGTGAGGAACTGACCAAAAATCACATTCTCCCATTCCCTGCCCCTCCCCATGCCACAATGACAGGGGAAGAAGGAAGCAAAATCATGACTAAAGTTAAGTCTGCTAAGAAGAGAGGGGAGCGGGGAGATGCTTTAAGATCTGGTTGTACTTCTCATTATCCGACTCTGGTTTAACTGCGTGTGTAGTGTAGTGTAATAAATTAGACAGTTTGTAATAAATTATTGTAATGAATTAGATAGCTCTCTTTATTCTGTGTTGAGTCTGTTTTGCCCATGATGCTGATTGTGGAATGATCTCTCCTTGTCCTTATCTGGACTCCTAAACCTCTCAATATATATTTTCTCTCCTGTCCAGCTAAAAAGAGGAGTGATAGAGTTACTTTCATGGGTGCCTGGCCTCCAGCCAGGGTCAAACCACCATACACTTATCCACAGGCATCACATACAATCAATGGTAGGAAACATATCAGAGAATGAGAAGAGTTCAGGTGTGACAGAGACAGTGTTTCACATGTGTTTTTGCCGTCATTTAATTGTTAGTAAATACTGATGGTTTCTTACTTCTAAGCAGAAGTTAATAGCAGAATCTTAAAAGCAAATCAATGATCCTTGGTCAGCTGTGACAGAGACTACCATTCCCAAATCAGATTTCCTATATTTTCTAGATTGCCCATGTAGGGACTTCAGTTCATGGCATGAATCATTCTTTGGCTGTTGAGACTTCCTCTAGTTCCTCAGATTGCATTGTTTGAATTAATACACGCAGAAGATCTCATATCACTACTGTTGATGCATCTGTAGAGAACACAGAATCACAACCTTGTGATTACCATTCACATCATAGTATTTTACTTTGAGGCATTTCTGCATTTTTAAAAGAGAATGTAATTAAAAACCTTGCTAGCCTTCAGAGAATAGGCATCCTTATTTCTTGACTTTTAGCACTAAGAGCAAGCTCTCTCTGCCTGTACATACACTCCTAGCACTGGAAAATAATGCTTATTCATGCCAGTGGGCTAAACAAATAACAAGGCAAGCACAGGAAAATGTCTTCAAACCTGAAAAGGCTCAAACTGAGATCAGCTCTCCAGACTACCAACAATATTAGATAGCTAAAAGAACATAGAGACTAATAATTTTGAGTCACAGCTATAAAAATATTTTTAAAACTAATAATGAGTTCACATACTCATAAAAGTGGTATTAATTCTCACAGAAATGCAGTTGCAGACATCCTTGGGTATAAAAGCCATAGCAAGAGCTATGTAATGTATAAATTGTGCATTTAGCCTCCATTTAAGGTAACATTTAATTTGTTTTCCCTAATGATTTTAACTGTGCAACTTATTAGTGCCAGTGGCATTGTAGAAAATTGGAAGTAGAATATCTTCAGGTGTAAAGGGTGGTTACTTCATTGCCCTACTTAGATAAGCAGTAAATTGAAAGCTTGTTGGTTAGGTAGAAACCTTTATTTGCCACATCCCTCTAGCTATTTTCTTGTTATTTAAAATTTAGTTGTATTTGACACCATTGACCTGGATTCAGCTTTCTGATATTCAAACAGTTGCCTTTATCACATGTTGCAAACTTGCATTTCAACATTTCCATTTCCACTTCTATCCACTTGGGAACTGGATTTAACCTAGTATTTTTAGTCTTTTTAGCTTTAAGTCTTGGGAAATTCTGCAATGAACTCTTTGATGTCTGACCCTATTAGTGGGTCTATACAAAGTGTCAAGGGTCTCTTAGGACGTCAGAATGGCCGCATGATGCTTCTCATTATGTAGTTACAAACAGAATCACAGAATCACAGAATCACAGAATTGTAGGGGTTGGAAGGGACCTCGAGAGATCATCGGGTCCAACCCCCCTGCCAAAGCAGCTCCCTAGCTCATATTGCACAGATAGGCGTCCAGACGGGTCTTGAATATCTCCAGAGAAGGAGACTCCACCACCTCCCTGGGCAGCCTGTCCCAGGGCTCTGTCACCCTCACTGTGTAAAAGTTCTTCCGCATGTTGGTGCGGAACCTCCTGTGCTCCAGTTTACAGCCATTGCCCCTTGTCCTGTCTCCACAGACTACTGAAAAGGAGCTGGCCAATTCCCCCTGCATCCCATACTTAAGATATTTATAAACATTAATTAGGTCCCCCCTCAGTCTTCTTTTCCCCAGGCTGAACAGCCCCAGCTCACTCAGCCTTTCCTCATACGGGAGCTGTTCCAGGCCCTTAATCACCTTCGTAGCCCTTCTCTGGACTCTCTCAAGGAGATCCCTGTCTTTTTTATACCAGGGAGCCGAGAACTGGACACAATACTCCAGGTGGGGCCTGACAGTCACCTAGCTCATTATAGATGGAAGTTCTTAAATTTATTTTCCCCTGAGTAGCTGTCCCAAAGTACCTGTCCCAACTATGCTCAAGACGCAACATAATCATTTGCTTGGAAGTGGTTCTTAGTTTTTGATTTTTTTTTCTGTTTTGTTTTCAACAAAGTTGTTTTAAAGCAACAAATGTTGAATAAAGGTACTTTTCTTTATACAGTAGGCCAGTCAATATAGCAGTCATTCTGAGAATGGTAATCTATATCCCACTTCATATCTCTCTTCTTACCAGAGTGGCATAGGAAGAGTGGAATAGAAGCTAGTGCAGGACATGCAAACTCTTCTTGATGTTTAGGTGCTGAATGGAATAGAATTCACAATTATTTGGGCCAAAACCCAGAGAACAGCTGATTCTCTTAATTCCTGAGCAGGTTTTTGCCCTGAAAGTAAAGAGATTATAGTCCTTAGTTTTAGGAATGTCTCACTATTCTACACAAAATGATGTGTAGAAAATATATAGAAATGTCCATGAGAGGATTAAGAGAAATTATTGTCATTCTATCTGAAAAGTCTCATGTTTCCTACCTCTGTTCTTTCATGATCAATTTAATTTCTGTTCAGTGATATGGCATTAACAGGAGGAACTAAAAACAACCCTTCCAAAATATCCTCTTTATTAGTGTTTAGAAAATTCCTGCTCAGATATATGGCTTTGTATCATCTTGGTCTGAAGCAAGAGTTACTCAGTTATTTATTGTTAAAATACAAGATTGTCCATTAGTATGTTCTGTCTTCAGATTAATCCCTTGGGGCACCATTCAAAGCATTTTGTATACAATCATATCAAGCCTCTTGGATAACAAGGAGAGAAGACTGTCTAGGTACCTGGATCCAGACATAGATGCTCTATTGCTCATCTCTGTCATAACTGAATTCTACAAATAAAACACAAAGCTTTAGTGTACATTTCTCATTAGCAGCCACAAAAGGGCACAGCAGCCTGCACCCTTTGCAACACTAGTCTTAGGAGTCATTTTCTTAGAAGCCCTAAACCTGCACATCTGCCCTACAAGAAACTGAAATGGAAGAGTACAGTTGCAGTTAAGAAAGAAGATATCTGGGACTGAAAATGAAAATAGATGTCACCTGGAAAGGCTACTTATTCAGTGTTTTACCTTAATACTACATGCACTTTGATAAAAATATTTAGGGCGTGCTCCTGCTCCAACCCAGGGCAGCACTGGCACTGGAGCTGGTCAAAGGAGAGATGGCATGCAGCCCTGATTGTTCCTTGGCCTCACGTGGATTTGTTTCATATTCTGTCTAATGGCCATACAGGGACAGAAAAGTGTAGATCTTCAAAAGACATTATCATCCAGTTTAGGTTGCTTAGGCAACCCATCAGCTTTTGTACCATGTAATCTCTGTAGATGCTCAGATTCTTTAATTATTGTTTGCTTTGTTTTTCTCAGCAAAATTCCCTAAACCACAAAATATCTGCTTCAGAAAATGCCTCTTTAAAGGTATAAGGAACTAAATGTTCTCTCTCACACATATTGTCTTATTGGCATTCTTCTGTTCTTCTTTTCCAACTAAAGAATATACATATATATAATGAAAATTTCAATGATTAGACTATGTCCTACGGAGACACAGGAGATGAACAGAGATGCATTTTCTTTTCTGTCTAATGGACATAAGAAGTTGCATTTCCTTTTCTTTCTTTTTTTTTTTCTATTCTTTATTTTTAATTTTTCTTCCTATTTGTTGTTGTTGTTGTTGTTTTGTTCTGGTTTTGTTTCCCAGAACATTCCCAAGAATGTTCCAAATAAAATATATCTACAGTGTGGGTCTATTTGTCATATCTGTCTACACTGTCTCACTTTTCTGAATATTCATTAGACAAAAAGTGGCGTATGGCAAGTTGGTTGAGTACTCAGATAGAATGGGCAAGATCTGGCTTTCTGTTATGGTTTCTTCCTCGTATTCTGTTATTCTGCTATGTGAAGTTGAACAGTTTAGCCATTTTCTTTTCATGTAAGGATTAAAATATGCATTATGATGAATTAAGCAAATAAGCTTTCTATTTATTCATCAAACCCGTGCAGGACCACAGCTGAATTTGTTAGGCAGCCTGAAATATTTTCTACTTTTTCACTGCTTGCTTTGCTGTTTATAAGCAGCATTTTATATATACCTGTCCAAGCAATATGAGAAATTATTAACAATAATTATGCTTATTCTTTCTTGTTAAATGTGCAGCATATTACTAGATTGATGGCAATAACCATATAATTAAATACAGTAGTGTGGGTTGAGATGTATGTCCATACTTATGTGTGTATTTTTATATTTATATACATATAATAAATACACATAAAAGAAATAATGAAAGTAAATAGAAGAAAATTGCTGTCAAACAATGTTCATCTGGGAAAATTTCTGTAAAATATGAATGTCTGGAACTAATTTTACAATGACATGACACAAATCATGTGATAGCAAAAGTAGTATTCATTTGATTCCTTTCGCAAAACTGTACATCTGCCATAATACTGACCTTAGCTCCAATAAAAGAATAAAACAAATAACAGTTGATATGCACAGTGCTATACTGCAATAATCCAATTATTTCCCATAGTGCAGAAATGGCATGCAATTTCCACACCTGTGTTTCCAGAGAGATGTTATTTGCACAGTTTGGATCTGAATGCCTAGTTAAATTTTGCTGTGGTGCCTCGGGTCAGATTTATGTTAAATTTCTCTCTTTATAAACTCCATGGTCACATATTATTTTCTGGTGTGCTGGTTACATGCACTGCTCTCTTGCTTGGCAGGAAATCCATCTCGACAATCAACTTCTGCATCCTTGTGTTTAGTAGCCATGCCATAAAGGCAACACCTGCAGTGAGAAGCACCAGCTCCACAGTGGGGGGAATGAGAAACATGGGGATTGTGTTTTCCTGATGGCATTTCATCTGTCTTTCATAATGTAGCTCTGATAGTAGCCTTAGGCAAGAGACCCTTCAGTTGCACAGTAAAACCACCAGTGGCCAGTGTCTGAGAGGTGGGCTGTTATAACATCTTTCTCATCAGATGTTAATGCATTTACAACACAAAAGAAATAAAGTTGATATAGATCACAATCCTAATAAACAGTTGTTTTTAAAATGAAAAAATACCAGCTTTGTCTGATGCTTAGGGCCATACAAGCACTGAAAAATTGATTGTGGTGTAAAGGATTTCTATCGCCTTGCAGAAGTCAGATTGATTTTTTCCTTTTTATTTGATCTAACTTTAGTTGATTGTGTTTCACATGTTTTACATTTGCATTTACAACTATGTCCAACTTCCTGTCTAAATCCAAAATGTTATTGACTTCAGCTGTGCAAAGCACAGTCAGTATCATCCTTCCTATTTCTGTATTTCAATACACAGTGTTATTCTGAGTCTGTACAAAGATGTAGTCTGTATGTTAAAATGTATTCTGTTTGATTCTCCACTCTCTCTCTTTTTTCATATTTTCTTAAATTTTTAATTTAAACAAACAGTTCAGGACTCATTGAACTAATGGTTTATTGGTTGTCTTTGGCAAATATAAAACTTTGGCAAATATCAGCTGTCTACATTGGATAAAGCTATAAGAGACCTCCTTTAAAAAGTCATCTTCGAGTTGGTGACAAAGTGCAACACCCATTGGAATTCTGGAGCATTTCATAACCCACACTGTTGATGACCAGCTGTAGCCCAAGAATGTACCATATGTACCCAAACAGTATCACTGAACTAATGCAGTTCCAGGAAATAACAAAGTAATGGGACATCTTGCTTCCTGCTAAATACAGTTCTGTAGATAACAAGCAAACAAACAATTCCCCCAGAAAGAAAAACAAAGTTTCCTAACATGTATGAAATTCACTCTGGTTCAAAACTATGATTTTCTCCTTCTGAAATGAATTTGACTGAAAACAAAATTCATCTGTTAGGAGGAAAAAACACCACAAAATCTTTCTCAGGATAGTACCCACCATCCATTTGCACACCTCACAGGTCTACTTTCGTCCTTCCTAGCCTTACCTATAATAAGATCTGCACATGTTTTTATTAACACCTTCTACCTTAGTGAGCTTTACAAAGAGGTGCTATTTTCTAGATCACATGATTTCTCTCTTCAATCAGGATTGCTTCTCCGCAGACTCACCTCTGGATTGTCTTAATTGATTTAATGCTTATAATGTTCACTCTACTCTTCTGACTCATTTAGGGACTATTTTCTGCCAACAGCCAAGAATGACAAGTCACAACATTTGAAATCTACAGCCAAGCATTCTTTTCAGCGCACAACACATATTTTTGATACAAAAAGAGAGAAAGTGTTTGACTGAAGAGACGACAGGGGAACTTCAGGGCTAATTGCTTGGAAAACCAAAGACATTCCTTATTTATAATTCCTAGGCTGAAGATAGGAGTATCATCTGGGTTTTTTGTCCTTTTTTATTTTTTTCATCTCCTCGTTAATACTAAAAAGTATCCACATGTCATCATTAGCTTTCTGGTAGTATGCTTCTATATCAAGTCATTGAAAGTTTGAAGATGTACCTTGAGGTATTTAATTTTTTCATTCTGTTTTATATAAACACTTTAAAGTGTTGTCTAGGTGTTCTTCGTGCCCTTATCTATTAAAAAAAATGTAACATGACAAGTGAAGCAGTAGAATTTAATGCAATTCATCAACAGTGAGTCACACTATTTGAATATTCAAGTCTCCCCTCCCCCTTGGTAACCTAATTTTAAATGCATTTGGGAAAATGACATGTGCAATGTGTCCTCAATGTCTATAGATTTGGCCTAATTCAGTACAGGTGGGGATTGGTTCTAAAAGCCCCCACAGAAAATTAGTGCCATCAGCCCTCTCTCACTTTTTCTAATTCTCATTTCAACTGTGTCAGTACAGCAGAGAATGAGAGGTGGTATTCAGCAGGTATGGTTGATCCTTTTGGTCATTTTCATCTTAATCATCAGATTACATCGCTTTGTATGTGTTATTTCCCACCTAGAAATGTAATACAAATATCTAGCAATGGAAAAACATCTGGTTGTGCATGTGCCCAATTTGAGCGTACTGTCATTAAAACAACCTTTATTGTAGTATGTGCAACTGCACTATACTATACTCACTTTAAAATACTGACTGAAACACTTATTGTGAAGACAAGAGCTGAAGATGCGGGAGATACCAGGGAGTATAACTAGTAAGTCTATATGGGTTGCTTTAGAAAGTCAGGTATAGTCTATGAATGAAGATAACATGTTTCACAATGATGTACCACTGAGTGATGTTCAAACCTGTACTCAAGTAAAGAAGGCATTATATTGTGTCTGCACACCAGTGCTCCCAAGACAGCAAAATTAAAATCAAGGTATTTAAAATATTTTACAGTTTTATTACTATAAACTGTGGTAAAGTTAGGTTAAGGTGGTTAGATGATAAGGTTTAGGTAGGCAACCTGCTTTTAAACCCAACTGTTATCTCCAACCAGTGTTGCACTGACCTATGAGGACGTATCAGTTTGAGTCAGTATTGCTTAGAGATCTTTGGGCTACTGTTTGATGGAGGTAAATCAGATGCCTCTACATCAGGCTTCATTGAGCCCGAATGTAGTAAATATGCATTCATACAGTTTACTAAACTGAAATAACAATTTGCAAGACGTAGGAAGAAAGAAAAGTATACAGTCATCTGTAGAGTCATTATTCCTCTGCAAAGAAAGGGTCCTTAATGAACCATGAACTGCTTTTAATGAAGATGATGAAGAAAAGCAAGTTCCTGCAGACTTTATTTACTAGTTTAGGTGTCAACCTTTTGGTAGTGGTGGAGGGGTCTCAGGAGTGGCCTCTGTAAGAAGCTAGGGCTGCCCTGTACTGGACACAGCTGTTCCATCAATGGGTGCACTGCTGGCTGCAGCTGAGCACATTAGACAAGAGTGACAACCCTTTGAAAATATATTTAAGAAAGGGCAGGAAATGCCAGGCAGACGGGGAAAAAAAACCCCACAAGACCCAAGAACAGAGAAACAGAGAAGGAAACACCAAGGTCAGAGAAGAATGAGGAGAGGGAGATTTTCCATGGTGGAGTAGATATATCGTACAACCTGTGTCAGGGACAAGCTGGAGCAGAGACAAAGTGTGAGAGGGAAGGAGCATCAGAGGAATCACTGTATAATGACCATAGCCCCCACCCTCCTGCACCATTTGGAGGAGCAGTTAGAGGAGTCTGCACTGAAGGTGTGAAGTTAGGCACTGGAGAAGAGAGAAGACAGGTGGTGTTTTAATATTTGTCTTTTTGTTTCCAATGATCCGAATCTATTTTAATTGGTAGTAAATTAATTTTGCTGCAGTCAAGTCTGTTTTGCCTGCAACAGTAATTGTTAAGCAATCTCCCTGTCACTACCCAAGGCTATCAGCTTTGTCATCCTCTTATCTCCCCGTCCTGCTGAGGAGGGGGAGTCATTGTGTTGCTGGGTGGGCATTTGACTGTTAACTGATGCTAATGCACAAATTCAAAAAGGAGCTAACTGTGCTATGCACAAATTGAAAAAGGTACTTTCTGTATGATTTAAGTACTTATGAGAAATATTTCCAGCTTATTCTGTCAAAATTTAGCCATCTTTCATCCCTAGAAATGTTAGGGTTCCATAGGCCTTGCTCTTTGTGTCTAGTCTAGTGAATTTTCTCTGAGAAAATCAGTTAATACACTGCTGGAAAGATACTGTCTGTTTTGCAAATAATATTCTGGAATTGGCTGCATGGAAGCTTTGGTTCCTCTCTTACACTGTATGAGGTTCCTTGACTTCTGCTGTAGCCCTTTGGTTTGGCTTTTGGCGTGGTCAGTGGTACTTTTCAGTTGTTCCTCTCAGGTTCAGTTTCTTGCCTCATATGCAGGGTACTTCATCTGCACTCATATTCAGTCAAGTTCCTTTTCTCTCATCTGCATCATAGAATGACAGCATAGACCCCAAAATATCTAGTTTTCCTTTAAAAATAAGTTTTGGCTAGCAAATAGTAATATACCAAAATTTGTGTCTTTTAGTTTTTAATCTGAACTCTCAATTACATAGACAAAAATGTTTTGTCTTGATGGGAGGATAATTATATTCCTTAAATCTTTTTCATTAAATAATAGATGCTTCCTCCTTAATCAAAGTTTTTACTCTGAGTAATCATACTGTATTATACAGACTTATATATAAATACTGTATAAAATTTCACTTGATAAAAATCCTGCTATCTATCAAATGGAAAAGAAAAAAAAACAACTGACATCATATGTCAGCTAAAGTCTCTTACCTCTCTTTTTAGTCTACTAAAATAGATTCTTACCACCATATAAATTGGTAACTTGTTTTGAATTATTAGTCATTATTTGATGAATTCACCACTTATATATACATGCCTAGAGATATATGTGTGTGTGCGTGTGAATATACAGACACTTATAACTATATACCTAATTTATTACAAACCACCAAGAATACGTTCATAGTAGCAAATCTGGTAAGTTAAACTGCACAGGGACACTGGGATGTCCAAGGATCATCTAATGAGATGGTATAGAGAACATAACTTGTTATTCATTGAAGAGGAATTTTTCTCTTCTGAGTGAGAACTAGCCGTGTACCTCACGGTTATACCTGAGGCCATTACTGATAGAACCGTAGCTTTGTTTAGCTGATAATGGAATACTAAAAAGTAAGCATTTTTGACAGTCATTGAGTTATACATTTTTTTTTAAACTGTTAAAGCACACCTTCTTACAACAGTGCTGTTCTCATCATACATGTAAATGTTTTGCCACCAGAAAGGCTGATTGAATTATGTGTTTCTGAAAGTACCACTAGACATGCAGAAATGACATCTTGTGTAGCTGTTGTTGCTATGTCTGTATGTTCTGACAATTTCCACAAATCTAACAAAGTTGATATTCATGTGACGATCAAAATGAAACTTGACAATAAAGTCTTCATAATTAATTTTACCTTGATTTTCATCAGGAAATTCCGTTCTTGTATGGGTTTTAGTCTAAACAATTTCTGCTGTATGATGAGCTATAAACTAGAAGTGCCTGTGTCTTTCCATAGACCCCAAAAAAAGTTTGGATGTAAAATTTCTATATTGTATTAGCTCAGATTTAGAATTGGACATTGCATGTATCTAAAGATTAGGTGAGATTAATTTTATTCATAATGCCTTTTGCAAGAAAAATGTACAGGATTGCATGTTTGAAAGAAACCAGCTTTCATACAGCAAAAAACATGGCAGTAAACTTCTAAATAGATCCATGAAAATAACTGTCCCTGCCTACTTATTGATAGACTGATGTTCAATGGAACTATAAAAAAATGCAAAGATGCAGGGAAAAAGGCAAATATCATAATCATCTTCAAGAATGGCAAGACAGAGGGTTTTGAAGACCTTCTGGCAAGTCAGCCTCATTTCAGTCCCTGGAGAGGTTATGGGCCAAACCCCTCTGGATGCAATTTTCAAGTGCACAAAAGGCAAGTAAATAGCAGAGGAAAAGTAAATGGGTTTGCCCAGAGCAGGCTGTGTCTTATCAGCCTGATTTCCTTATGTGATGAGAGAACAGGCCCAGTAGATAAAGGGAGACCAGTGGATGCTATACTTCTTGACTGCAGGAACAACTTCAACACAGTATTCTTACAGTTAAATTGCTGAGATATGGATGACATTACAGTGGACTATACAGTAGACTAGCAGACTCAAGGTTTATTATCAGTGGTACAAATCATGCTGGCTACTTGAGATGTGGCCAATAGTATCTATTGTATTTATTAGCTATCTGGATGAGGGGATAGAGTCCTCCCTCAATATATTGACCACCAATGCCAAGTTGGAATATGCAGATAGTACATGGGAACAGAGCTGCTATTCAGAGGGGGTTTGACAGTCTGGAGAAATGGGAAGATAGGAAACTCAGGAAGAACATCAAAGACAAATGTGAAATGCAGCACTACAAGCTGGACACCAAAAGAACTGAAAGCAGCTTCACAGAAATGGAACTGAGATCCCAGGTGGTTAACAAGCTGATCATGAGGCAACACTCTGATCTTTTAGAAGTGAAAACCAACCACATACTGACCAGTATTAGCAAGAGTATACGCAGCAAGTCCAGTGAAACAAATTTTCTCTGCCTAGTTTGTGTGACATCTGTGCAGTATTGAGATACTGGATGAGATTTGAGATTAAGATACTGGAGTGATTCCAGTGGACTACAAACATGGTGGACACATATTGAAGCATGTGACATGCACTGAGAAGCAGAGAGAAATGTATTTTAGCCCAAAGGTAGGAAGATTGAAGGGGTACCCATTTATCATTTTCATCTATTTCATGGGAGAGTATAGATAAGACAGAGACAGACTGTTGTCAGGGTTTTATAGCGATGTACAGTGCAGAATAAGAGGCAATGGAGAGAAATTAGAACACGGATATTCTGACCAGACATGAGAAACATTTTTTTTTTTTTTTTTTTTTCTATGAAGGTAGTTAACCTCTAAATCAGATTGCCCAGAGAGGTTGTGGAATTTTTCTATCTTTTGAGATTTTTAAACTTGATTAGATAGAGTCCTAAACAACGTGCTGTAGTTTACCATTTCTTTCAGTTTAAGACTGGACTAGATGGCCATAACAGGTCCTTTTCAAATAAAGTCTAAATTAGTTTATGATTTCTTCAAGGTCTATCTATCCACCTGAATGCTTAAAAACCACCCATAAACTACTAACCATTTTTTTTCCAAAAATAAACATCTACTGAAAATTATATAGCATGCACACTATAACCAAAGAGACTCTTCATATTTGTATTATAGGCATAATCTACATAGACAACAACTGTACGATAGACCGTAGTTTATAGAGGTAAGCAGTGAACCCTTTAAATGTCTGCATAAAGCCTGCAGCATATGCATAACAACTTCTGTTTGTTGTTGGGGTTTTCTACATTTCTGGGTCTAACAACACTTTGAAAAGTATATCTAGATCCTGTGGGAGTGCTATAAATATAGGTGATTACTTATTGATTTTTAAAATGCTAATTTTAGTTTCAACATGAATTCAGTTTTTCAGTTATATCTTGTTGATATGAATAGCATCCACTGTCCAAGCTAGTAAGTAATTGAGGCTCTGGGAGTTTGACTGCTCTTGTGCTAATTAAAATCTAATCATCATCGTGAGAACAGATACCTACTGAGACTTTTTAACGATAACTCCTAAAGGATCTTCTCAAAGTTTGCATGCACACACATTCTTTGTCAAGTGTGAAGGCTACTTAAGATGCTGAACACATCACAGCTGTAATACCACCATTTCTTCCAGGCTTAGGCACAGGAATGATCTCACTCAGTTCTGTGATTAATCCTGTGCAACCTTTTTGCTTCTTGCATGGACTGAGGGCTGATTTTCCTTTCCATCCAAACAAATTCTACATGGCCACAATTAAAGAAGTTGTAAAAATGTTTTAATGATCATCTATAACTTGAAAACAAATTATTAACAAACCCCCTTACCTTATTATAATAGCAACCCAAGAACCACAGAGTGTTCCTGTCTTTTGCAAGAATGTAATCTAGGAAACAAATACTAATGCATTCACACACATATGGTTAAAGTACCACAAGCATGATTTACACATCCAAGTAAAGATACTACTTTTGCTTAGAAACTGAAAATATACCTTAACAAATGTGCCTTTGGAAATACTGAGACTGTAAACACTCATGCTGGAATCAAACCACCTGTAATACACCATGAATTCTGTCCCTTAGCACCGGTGTGACTTTGGAGCACTAAGCTTTTCCGGGAAACTAAAAAATAAGTAGAAGCACATAATGAAAATTTTCAGGGAGCATAATAATCCTGGTACAGGTAAATAAAAATATTACTACATGTTTTATTCCATCAGTAGATTTTAAGAAAAAACATATTGTGATAAGGGTTGGTTGGGTTTTTTGGTGTGGTGAGTTCTTTGTTCTTTGGGTTTTTTAATCCATTTTAGACAAAAATACATCAAGAAATTTTAAACAGTGGACATTTTCTATTTCAAGTATAATGATGAAAATAATTGTAGATCTTTGAATTGTGAATTCACAAGGAATATACTTTAGTGTAATACTTTTGGGAAGTCATCATAAAAACCACTCAGTCCGCTTATTTTTAAGATGCATTTGATATCCTTCTGCTGCATATTGTCTGCACATGCAAGCAACAGCTAAGAAAAGGTAATTATAATCATGGGAGGAGTGATAATTATAAACAAGCTCCCAGTTGACCTCCCACCATAATTTTCTACTACTGAAAGTGTGTAAAAACCATCAAAAGCTAAAACTGAGAACAGATTCTACCGCTTTCCTCTGCAAACTCAGGGAAATTTTAATGAAATGAATAGGAGGAAGCATAATCCCTCTGTGGAGATGAAGTACAAAGGAAAAATTTGAACAGCTCTAAGATGCTACCTCTTAGTGAAGAGACATTTAGTTTAGGTAGTTGAGAAATAAGGATTATAAATCTCAGCCAGGTTTCTTCTGCTAGGTGCTTGAGTCACACTAGCAGATAAACTAATCCAGTTTTAACTGGAATATAAAGGCTAGTCAAAGTAATGGAACCAACTTCTATTAAACAAATGAAACAAAAAATGAGAGTACCTTAGAGAAAACAATTTTTTGGGGAATAGATTATTATACTGAGTTTTGACACTGTTTATTACAGTACGTGATGGCTAGAAAGGGGGCAATGTAGGGCTTTGGTTTGCATTGTTTTATTGAGGAAAGAGCAGGAGTCACCCTGTTTATCGGAAGCAAATATAAAAGCTGTGGGTAGCTTTGGCCTCTGTGGGAGAGCCTTCAGTTTTAAGAAAAAGAAAATTTGACAGATAGACAAAATTCAGGCCAGCTAGTCATTTCCCCTGGGTCAGTTTCCCTGGGGATCTACCAACATGAAGGAGTTTCTTTCCTCTCTACAAGAACACACATTTAGCTCATGAAAAGCAGAATGTGATGGAGAAAATATGAAAAATAAATTTGAGATTGCTTTGGCCACTGAAATTGTTGGGCTGTGGAAGGAGCAACTTAAGCACAGCCTCAGAGAGGTTCAGCCATAGCACTGTAAGTAATTACAAGGGAAAGCAAGATTATCATTGATCTCATGAGGAAAAAATAATAATAGAGTGTTGCAAGTGGATTCCCATTTGTGTTGATTTGTGTGGCCTGACATGTATCTATTTTGTGCACATATATTTGCATCTTTGGAATACGTGCTCAGCCCCACTACTGAGCTGGAAATGGGGAACAATAGCAGCAGCCACATCCAGCAAAGCTGTGAGGAAAAGTCTCCTGGGTTCACCTTCCTTTCACAGCTGAGATTTTTAATGTTACAGTTGTTCAGCTGCACTCAGAACTGTCAGGATCTTTTTTTCTTGCCACCTGCACCTCTGTACCTGACACCACTCATACTGAAGCAGGTCTGTGAGCATTTCTGCTGGGTTTTGCTGCAATGCCTTTCAAATTTCCTGGCGCTTTAAGCATTTCTTTTTTAATCTTGCTTCAAAGCACATGGCACATCTCTGAAGCCCTGGAATCATTCAAATCTGAAGCACTCTGGGGTTTCTGAGTCACACTCTGTAATTTGAAGCATTTGAAGCACCTGGGAAGATCTGGGACATATTTATTAATTATCTTCTTATAGCACCAAAGATATACATAAAGATGTATAGCCAAAATTAAAGGCATGATTTTTTTTTTTTCCTCCCCCAGAAGCTTTAAATCTAGGAGATTGATCATATAAAGTGCCAATAAGTGCCAGTGAACATCAGAGGACTACTGGGTTCTCAAGCTCTCTGGACCAGGTTCTAAGAACAGGTAGAACATTTCCCCTTGAGGGAATTTTGAAGTCTTAAAAGATTAGATTCATACCTGAATTTTGGATGCTTAGGTGAAGCAAACTTCTGCTTCTTTTAAATTCAGGCATCCCTACTCCTTAAGGGATAGGACTTCTTCATTCTTTTTTCTTCATTTCTTTTTTTTTCCTCAGGAAAAAGAAATACAGCAATACCTGCCAGTGTGGCACAGGACAACTTGTCTACTTCAGAAAAGCAGGTGGATACTGCTTCTTGGTGGTTGTCCCTGTGCCAGTATTGTTATCTGAGACTGAAAGTAGCTTATTGCTAGAGAGGAAATCTGTGATGCAAGTCATACTTTTTAAGTGTAACTTGTTATATATGTGTAACAGCTGTGAAATAAGAGGTTTCCACAAAACCACATGAAGTACTTTCTCAGGACACCTGCTTGTCAGAGAGTAACTCTTCCTCCAAAGAGGATTTTAGTTAAGTCAAAAGAAAGCAAGCTCTCGCTGCTTGTACAGCTTACTCTAATATATCTACCTTCACAAAGTAGCATGCACAGCACTCTGTGACTGAAAACTCAAAAGCATTCTCTGTCACCCTGTGCCAACAGTGTGTGTGTGATCAACATCCTTCCTCTCTTGCCTTATTACTAGGACTTGAAGCTGGAAAATAATTGACTGAGGCCATCTGTTTTTTGGAGAAGGGTCCAAAGGAAAGTTTCAGTGCATGTTTGTGGGAGCTAGGATCTAGCTATACAAAATCCATTTGTACTGTGTGTTTCAATATGAAATGGAGTTTCCCCACATGCTCCTTCCTCCTCCATTAGCTGTTGTGCTTCTGTATCTGGTTTAGATAATGTCCATTGTCATTACTGGCAGTGAAGGAGAAAGTTCTCTCTATGTGTATATTCATGCAGAAAAAATGATTAATGAAATTGCAACTCTTCTCTGGACTCCCCTCAATTTTCCTGCTCCTGCATAGCTTTTTCCTTTCTCATCCACTTGGCTAGTCATGAACTGATGTCCTATTTTTTGTATCATGTCTCTAATTTCAGGCTCAGCTTTTCAAATCTATTTATTCATAAAAAAAAAGAAGGAAAAAGAAATACTAGACTTGACAAGGGAATTGCAATTTTTTCCAGCTTCTTTGCAATTATCAGTTATTTCAAGGTACTTAAATATATGGAGTAGTAGACCTGAACCAGGCTATAACAATTTCCCCGCTTCTCTCAGAATCTACTCTTTATATTTAAATCACTTTAACTATAGGACATCAGAAACCATCCATGATTAGGTGGAGGAACAAGTGCATGAAGTTATAACAATACAATCACAAGAGATATTGTAACACATTCTCCTTATTACTGCACAACTCTCTCTACAGATGCCCATTGACATGCTAGATACTGAAGTGTGTAAGAACAGATGGATTATCTTGACATGGGCTTTTTACTAAAAATACAGAGGTCAATAGTTTGATTAGTACTCTGGATTCTGTGATAATGTATATAATTTGTTCCACAGACAGTTTAACACTATTAAAATTATTTTGTTCCTTTTGTGCCTGTAAAATCTTGCAACCAGCTAGAAAACACTGACACTGTATGTGCTATATTAATTATAAATGGGATTAAATAGAAAAACTAATTTTTTTTTTTCAGTTGGTAAATCAGCAATTCAAGGGTTTATTCCCCTGGCAGTTAAGACATATACAGTGCCACATACACAACATCATTTAGATTCTGATGGGTCAAATGTAAACTTTTCCAGGTTTATTTAGGACTGAAGGATGCCTTGGATGACAAGAAAAACCTGTTGTTATAAATAGTCATATTTTAGTAGCGCATTGAAGCCTGGCTTTGAAGAAGGGTTATGAACTGGCCTATCTTATTGTGCTGATAATTAATTGTGCGTCCACATAATTGAGATATAATTCACTGACAGTGCCAAACTGTGCCATAAAGCAAAGGAATCTGGCACTTAAAATACAGCCTGAAGGATTTGACTCATACTGCTGTTCAAGTTGATGGCAAAAACTCCTACTGATCTGAACACGAGCAGAATTTTGTCCTAACTGTGCCTGTGAGAAAGACTACTTTTCTTTTAATGTAAATTGACATGTCTTAGTCTGACAAATTCTTTTCATTATGGGCACCAGGATTACTTCATGGCCTGAGGCATTCACGGCTGTAAACTGTTCTTGGCATTTAAAAAAACACAATAATTTTAACCCTATCCCCTCTCTTATTACATTTTTGGTCCTCAACATCTCAGGCTTCTGCAAAATCAAGCTCTGTTACACGAAGCCTGAAAACATGAGCACTACTATTGCACAGGGCAAGGGAGATGCACAGGAGCTGAATAACACGCTACAGCGAACGCACTTTTTTGCTGGTTCCTAACTGCAGTGCCTGCAATGGAAATATCAAAGGGTAAATTCAGGATTCAGTTTAGGCCAGTGCACTCACATTTTTTTTCATTTAAGGATATAACAGAAGGCAGATTTGATTATGCAAATTAAGTAAATATTTTCCAAGGGTATTTTTCTCCCCCCATCTTCTAATTATATATATATTTTAATCATGAAGTCCTTTTACTTCTAAAGAGAAGGAAGGGAGGATTTTACCAGACAGAGCATCCTCCACATCTTTGCTATTATTTGTCAAGTACATGTATTATGCAGATTATGTTTCCAGTCTCTCTTTTAGAATATATGAACTTCTGTGATTTCCATGATATTCAGAAACTTACTCATGCCATGGCATAGATAGTAACAGTGAAATTGGTCATCTCAGTATAAAGCTGCCAATGCAAGAAATATGGCAGCTCAGACTAGAGTAACATGTAAAAATTCCTTGACCACCTTTCCAACTACAAATGTAGGAAGCACTAATATTTAAGAATAGAGGAAATGGAAAAAGAGACAGTGAGAACAGGGTTTTCCTGTTAAAAACTGTCATTGAAGCGAGAGGGGGGGGAAAAGAAGAACAGAACAGGCCTCCTGAATTAGCATGCATTTGCAAGGAAGAATAATTTAGTCAATTCAATAAATAAATGCTGTGTCTTCTAATGAACTCAGTATTATTAAACCAATACTGAATGGAAGAAAAGGCTCAAGTATTTTCCTAGTAGAAATAAATGTTATTTTTAATATAAGTAAGGATATTTTGGTACTGTACAGACAGACGTTTTGTGGGAGGCAATTATAAATTTCTGGAGTAATTATTTTAGTGGCAATTATGGAACTTTTACTAAAAGTAGATTCTGCCCCAACAGTGAAGCTGGCTAGGTGGTATCACCTGAACAGTTTTATTCTTTAAATTGTAGCAGCAGAGAAATCAATTATAGATTCTCCCCCTCTGCCTCTTTCTTAGTCATATTTGAAGTTTTGATGCTGCGCTTTCCGTTTATTTGCTGCTGGCCTAATAATCCCCTGCATGCTGGGAAAACCTTTGTTCTCTGACAGAAGTAATAAAGCTGTCTGCACGATTCCCTCTTGTGAGACATGGAGAGCTCCCATTTTATTTAATTTGGTGGTGTGCAGCCTTTTCAAAGTAAACACTTCACAGGGACCAAATGTGGAATGACATCCCTGTGACCGGCTGGCGTGACCAAAAAAAATTAAAAACTTGCTTATCATGAAAAAAAACCCAATGACTCTCAATTTCAGGTTCCCCTCCCCCCTCTAAGAAACCTGCATGAGAAACCTGGGTCAAATGGTTTTTAGCTCTCATTTCGGCTGGAGCATGTGTCTTCCTGTGGAAGTGCTTCTACTCTCCCCTGCTCTTCATTCATTCACTCCCACTGAATGGCAGCATACAGAAAATGAAGAGATCTAAACGCCAGCAGGAGGCTGGCTGCTTTCTTCTAGGCATGTCCTGAGCCCAGTCACCCAGAACAACTTGTGATCCCTGGACAAAGACACTCACAGCAGGTGGCCATATCAAGAAATTTTCCTCCTGGAATTAGATATTATTCCAGGAATCACTACTGAGTCAAACATAATGCCCCATCCTGCTGGGTCAAGTAGGATTTCATTTCAATTTCTTTACACAACGATGCGTTTCATCTTGTCTGCGTACAATGACAGTGCTCAGGCATGAAATAAATTGAAGTGCTTGAAAGGCAGAATTATCCCTTGAACCTGCAGCATTCCCGACCCCAAAAACATACATTGTCAAGTGAGTTCCAGATAAGCAGGGTCTTCACCGAGTGTTTGTGCTGCTTGGCTTCCTTTAATCATACTCCCTTTTGTAAAAGGGATTTTCGAGGGGAAAGATAAATCATTGCTGAGGAAAAAGGTCATTTTCAAAAGGCTTTAAGAGCTTCATTTTGTGTGGCTTTTCAAGGTGAAACAGGTAATTCAGTGCAGTGAAAACCTTTTGTATTCAACTTAATTCACAGTTCACACTACCAAGAAAAAAGTAACGAAATAAGCTTGAATAAAATTCATTAAAAATCTTCTCGTAGGTGTGTGAGCCACATTTTATTGTTTGCTAATACATTGGCCTGAATATTGAAAAATAAATTTATGACTAATACTGAAGCTGTATATCCTGGCTTTAAATCATCTGTGCCTCCAGTATTAGACCATTTTCTTGGTGTAGCACAAAAGGCATCAATCATTTCTTCTGGGAATCACTTTTGTAGCACATATACTGAATATACCAATACTGAGACATCCAGCCATATCATTGACATCCTGCCCACAACCAGATGGAGACTCATATTTTTTAGGATAGCAAATGTTTTGCAGTCTTTCATGGATAATGAGTCTGCCCTGGATATACAGGGACTCCTTCTGTACCTCTTTCAGACTACCAGTGTAGACCTTCCAGATCTCTGGCCACAGGCCAGACATCTATCCTTGTTTAAGATATCTGTGCTCTGTATTATAACCTCAAAATATGAGCTCAGTTTAAGATTGACCAGATGAGCATACATAGCTTAGGTTAATAGACTAAGTCATGATCCTTTCAACTATAATGAATACATTTCTCTGTTCTTTCCATTTTTTCCCACTGAGCTGAGTATCCTCTAAAGCATGGCTGCATGCATTTCACTGGGAACAATCATCTAAAATTTTCATTAATGTTGACTCATCTATAACCTTAAATAATAGCCTTAATCAAGGAAGTACTCTTTCATAATGAGGACAAAATATTTTTAAAACATGCATCTGTATCAAAAAATAGGGACTACAGAAACTGATCTTGTTTGCTTATTTGTTTATCCCACACATAAAATAATGTAGATCAAAATATGGTCACCCTCAACTCGGATCCTAAAACTAATGTAGAGAATAAAGATAGTCATATCTTAGTAGAAAAAGGTAGAAATGCTGCTAAAAATGAAAGCTGTTCTCTGAGATTACTCCATTCTTTTATTTCCTCTTTTAGGGAAATAGCAACCCTAAGGAAATGCAACAAAGCTCTCAGAATATGCCTGATGAAAGATCTCATGAAGGAATAGTGCTCCCCACACTCATTGTCTTGTCCCTATCACATCTACTTGTTTCAAAAAAGATATTACCCCTGCCTCCAAACACTTTGTGGGATGTTGTGTGTTCCTGTTTAATATCTTCATTGATGATCTTGATGAAGGAATAACATCCACCCTCAGCAAGTACGCCGATGATACAAAGCTGGGAGGAGTGGCTGACACGCAGGAGCACTGCGCTGCCATCCAGAGAGACCTGGACAGGCTGGAGAGCTGGGCAGTGAGAAACCAGATGAAGTTCAACAAAAGCAAGTGTAAAGTCTTGCACCTGGGAAGGAACAACTGTTTGTATCAGTACAGGCTGGGGGATGACCTGCTGGAGAAGAGCTCAGTGGAGAAGGACCTGGGGGTCCTGGTAGATGACAGGTTGGCCATGAGCCAGCAGTGTGCCTCGGTGGCCAAGAGAGCCAATGGGATCCTGGGATGCATCAGGAGGAGTGTAGCCAGCAGGTCAAAGGAGGTGATCCTCCCTCTCTACTCTGCCCTGGTCAGGCCCCACCTGGAGTATTGTGTCCAGTTCTGGGCTCCTTGGTATAAAAAGGACAGGGATCTCCTGGAAAGAGTCCAAAGAAGGGCTACGAAGATGATTAAGGGCCTAGAGCATCTCCCCTATGAGGAAAGGCTGAGTAAGCTGGGACTGTTCAGCCTTGAGAAGAGAAGACTAAGGGGGGACCTAATCAAAGTTTATAATTATCTGAAGCAGGGGATGCAGGGGGAATCAGCCAGCCCCTTTTCAGTGGTCTGTGGGGATAGGACAAGGGGCAATGGCTGCAAGTTGGAGCATAGGAAGTTCCGCACCAACATGCGGAAGAACTTTTTCACAGTGAGGCTGACTGAGCACTGGAATAGGCTGCCCAGGGAGGTGGTGGAGTCTCCTTCACTGGAGATATTCAAGACCCGCCTGGACGCCTATCTGAGCAATATGAGCTAGGGAGCCTGCTTTGGCGGGGGGGTTGGACCCGATGATCTCTTGAGGTCCCTTCCAACCCCTACAATTCTGTGATTCTGTGATTCTGTGATTATTAAGTACCTTACAGAGATTGTACATAGGACACAGGATCATTCGTATTTATGGACTGTGATAAAAATATACTGAGAATCTAGTTTAAATTTTCAACTTGCCTTGTCTCTTCAAGCCAAGAGCCACTGACCAAATGCCCTATTGATGCTCTTAATCCAGTTGAGAGGATATAAGAACAGCGCTTTTCATACAAAAACAAAACCAAAACCACAACCACCAACAAAAAATTTCATTCTGCACAATTATTTTTATTATATTCTCATGACTGCAAGCAGTCATGCCAACCTTGGGAACAATTTTCCTTCAGGATGATCATTTGAGTGCATAAACTGTTTCTGGAACATAGGATATAGTAAAGGTAGAAGAGAATAAATACGGGAAAGGAAAAACATGGTTTCACCAAACTTACTATTAAGAGTAAAGCAGCTCATGCAGTTATTGATGTCCTTTTGACTACTCTAATGTGAAACTATTCTAAATTTCTGTCAGATCTGTCTGTCCCTTCAGAAAGAAAAAATGTGGTCCTAGAGGTAACTTAATCACAAGGGCATTGCCCGTTTTCATATAAAACCTTTCTCTTCAAGGCCACTGGTAGAATTTTAACCTACAAAGCAAGGTATATGTTCTATTCCGTTGAAAATTTTGGACCCAATCTACTAATTTTATAGTAAATGAGGGTCTCTTAGTTCATTCCAGTATCTTCAGAGAAAAGGTTACAGGGGAAATCCTAATTAATTTTCCTCAGTAGATAATTAGCCTATTAATATGTCTGATTCATAAATATTCTTGTGTGGATTTACTTTTTCAAAGTGGGATACATCAGGAAAAAACCTTTTATACTAAAATTAAGTTTGTGACAAAATAAATATATCAGTTTTCTGTGTTCCAGAGATTTTTGTTATTGGTTGGTTTTTTGCTGTTGTTGTTTAGGAGGGAATGGAAGTTTACATTTATTAACAAACAAACAACAGCAGCAACAAAGAAATATAATTCTAAAGTAAGATGAGAGCATCTAGGACTATCAGCAAATACCAAAGTATATCAATTGATTTTTTTTATCATTATAATTGAAATGGCTTTGTGGGCTATCTAAAATTTCACTGACAACAGCAAGGTGTTACGTAGTTTGTACCACTGTTTTTGTGGTTGTTTTTTCAGTTATGAAATCCATCATGCTTTCTGCAAGGATAGCAGCAGCTTTTATAATAATCTAGTATTCTTCTGTATAATTATACACAATGCACTTACCACAACAGCTACAGTAGCAGAGATCAAACACATCTCTTAGACACCCCATCTTTGTGTAAGGAAAGACACAGCATCATTTTTCAGTAATCCTATCCATTGGCCATGGAACTGAGTAAACAGAAGATTAGAATTGAGATAAAATATTGTGGTTATATTGTCTTGATCTAAAACTTGCCAACACAAACAATTCTTGGTAATAAGAGTGCCAGAAACCTAATGGCCCTATGATTTCAGAAGACAGGAAAGAATTGAGAGGACGATTTGTTTTCATTCTTAAAAAATTGCAAGCAGCTAGCAATCATGAAACAGCAAACACCACAGTTAATAGCATAGATAATTAAAACATATTAATATTTTTTGTCTAATTTCCTTAAGATAGTAAACAATTCAACTGAAAAAATATAAACCTAAACAAAATACCTTCCACACCAGGGTAGTGAAATCACATAAATATTTATTCCAAAGAAAAATGTTCCTTCCCCTTCTTTTCTTAGAGTGGTAATTCAATGTTTATTCTGAATTGCATCTGGAATACATAAAATGTTTCTTATTTCATGATTACAACCTGTCATAATTTTTCTACTTTAAAAAAGCATACTTCCAGTTGACATTGTGTTGTTTTGCAGGTTGTTTGTTTGGTTGATTTCTATTGCATATTTTAATTTTTAAAATTAATATGAAATGCAATTTCCATTAATGTCTGTTTATGATGGGTCACCAAGAGAAATACAAGGAAAGTAATTTAAATCTCAACCACAGAAAATATTTTATGAAAAAGGTAGTCTTATTTTAATCAAATTATTTTTTTCCAGCATTTGCTAATTAAAAAAAATCCCACCTATCACTTATTTTATATGTTAATTATCTTGTCCTGTTGCATTTGCATCAATAACTATATATTTCAAGGGAGGGAGTTTACAAGGCCATTTATCATGTTTACATTATTGATAAGCACATGCACACACAAACCCAATAGGTATAGTAATTTCTGTATTAATTCTTACCTGAAGAATAATCAGTGACTTGGTTGCTGACTCCATTTGGTGCTGAAGTGGTTCTAGGAATATCAGATGATCAGTTGTTGGAGTTTATGAGAATCCTAGTCTTTATTTAAATCAAGAAACTGCATAAAAATAGTGTCATTTTTGCAGAGTCCAGTTTATGAGCTCTTTCGTGTGCATACATAAAAATAGATAAGCATGACTTTGTATAAGATATTCCTTATTTTCAAATGCTGTGATCTCTCAGGTGTAAATTGGAAAGTTTCTTGAATATATGTGCAGAAACATTCCCCCGCACCCTTTTATTTTTTAGCTTTTCCTGCTGGAGACTCTAACCACCTCCAAGAGGAAGCTGTTCCCTGTGGAATGAGGCATCCATCCTCACTAGGATCTTGTAAACCTGAGCCCTTGGGAGTTCCAGTTCCCACCTGTGCAGGCCCCCAGCCTGGCAGCACAGCACATCAGGACAGGGAGCATGAACTGGAATTGGAGTTACACTGCTTCCACACACCAGCCCTCACTGGAGGACGTGCAAAGGCAACCACTGCATCTACCTGGAATTCTCTAATTAGCCCTTTATGGAATTAAGAGTGCAACAAACAAGAATCACTTATTTTTTAAATAGGCTCTGACTTGTAGTTACAGTTATATTTTAATGAGTTGTCCAAAGTTCATTAGAAAGTTTGTTTTTCTCTTTTACCTCACTTCTGTTGTAGAACCTTATGTTTTGGAATCACAGGTATATTGTTCAAGTGCTTATTTATTCAGTGTTCATGAAATGAAAATGAAAATTAAAGACATCTTCTCAGGTGGATTGCTGTAGATAGAGACATTATCATATTATCTTGAGCAAATCTTTCTATTCTTTCTCCACTTTCTAAGCCTATATATGTGTCTCTGCGAAAGCTAAGTGTGGTTCTATGTGATTTTGGGTGTTTTCATTCCCTGCTGTCAGTGAAGATTCACTTTATGTTCTTTTAGCAGGAAACTGCTTTGTTCAGCCATTAATACTAGACCATATTTTACTATGATTATCTCTGGTTTTATTGTTTACTTCTTTACAAGATAATCAGATTTGAATCTGTTAGGCACACAGAATCACAGAATCACAAGGTTGGAAAAGACCTAAGATCATCAAGTCCAACCATTCGCATCCTAAACTAAACCATATCCCTAAGTACCTCATATACCCTTTTTTTGAACACATCCAGGGAAGGTGACTCAACCACCTCCCTGGGCAGCCTGTTCCAGGCCCTGACAACTCTTTCAGTAAAAAATTTTTTTCTAACATCCAATCTGTACACAAACAAAAGAAAAAGGCAGATCATGGCTCAAAGATTCGATGTCCTGTAGATAATAAAAACCTTAATAGATAAAATACAAGGAGAAAAAAAGGAAGTTTAATGATTAATGATTGATACAATAAACAGTCATTTCTACATGTCAGTGCCAAGACCATGCTTTTAATGTACACACTTACACAAGGACCAACAATGACTTTCAGTATTTGGATATGTAAAATTCTCTCTCTTACCTGGAGAAGATGTGAAGATAGCAATGAATAAAAGATGTAAAAATATATTCCTGGAACTCATGGTCAAAGAAGACCTTTTACAGGAACCTCAAGAAAAGCTACCAATAAATACCACCCAGACATCTAAATAAACAAATTGAATTGAGTAGTATATTTCATAACAGAAAACAGTTGGTTTATGAAAAAATATTAAAATGACATTCAAAAGCCAGTCACAAAGAACATTGTATGTCATTTGAAGTTCTTTATATATAAGGTTAATAATTCTTTATAAAGACAAAGAATTCCCATATGACAATTTATAGGAAGTGTTTGAAAAACTTCATGATTTCTTCATTTTTCTAAATTTCAACTATAAGCATGGAGTGTTCTGATTCAAAAGTGTCAATCAGCTATGGAACAGAAGAGCTGGATAACACCAAAAGAAATAGACATACAACTTACTAACTTTAGGGATCCAGTCTTTCTCAATTTTAAAAATTAAAGGAAGAGAGTCTTCCAAAATACTAATACAAATATTTAAAGCCAGTTTATTAATTATATTATTGCTATTGTTATACCAGTAGTACCCCTAATCTACCAGACATCCACCACCAACTACTTTTAAACTCTGAGTATAATATTGGGGACTGAAGTTATACTAATTTTGTTAGAAGTGATCATGAGATATTATTGAATTCATTGTAAGAAGCATTTTTAATTAGAGGTCACTTTTCTAATTGATCTGTAAAGACAATTTTCACAGGTACAAAGGCATGACATCAATAAAAAGCCACTAGAAGTTCCTTTCCATTTGAAGGCTTTAAGGAGAGTGATAATTGTCCAAAAGCTCTCACTACTGTACAGCATTGGCACCAATATAAGTTTATTTTCTATAATCTGCTAGAGAATACTCAGTATATTATTTTTAATGCCAGTGGAAGTCATGCTGGTTCTTCAAGATGAACTTACATTGACAATTGTGTTGTTTTTCTTCAGATCTAAAATCTGTTGATAGGAAAAGCCAACTTATTAAGTGTGCATCAGGAGTCACAGTTCTGATGGCAGAGTTGCTCTCCTTGAAAGATGAAGGATCAGGAAAATGGAGCAAAATTACTGAAGAATTGGCTTGATCCTATTTCAGTCCTAGAAGATGTGTTTTGCAAAATATAGAGCTATGTTGTTAGATTTAACACAGAGATAATGCTATTGCCAATGAAGTAAACAAGAAAAAGAAAGTCAGTAGTATTGTAGTTCTGATTCTCTGTGAAATAAAACCCAAGGACATTGAAGAATGGTTGTTCTACTTCTTTAATCCAACAGCTGTAAACACTGCAATACCCTTGTAATTGTAGAGGAGACAAAATAATGGGATTAAACTTTGAATGGTCACCAAAGTGCTTATCAATAATATGAAGTGTGACTATTGCTACTTGTCTGCAAAATATGAAACATTTTCTACCAAGCAGGAGATATGCTTGGTCAGCAGCAAATTAGACAAACTGATAGATTTTTTTTTTTCTGGTTCTCCTAAAGAAAGAGAGAAAATTCCATTTTCACTGACTTTCAGAATATGCTTATTCCACGTACATGAAGTTTTTCCCTGTGAATGGATGAGTTGCTGAGATGTCTCACAGGCATGGGCATGTCTGTTAATACGAAAGTGAGTGTGGGGTAGCAGTACCATTTCATATCAGGCATGACTGGTGAGCATCAAAAATTGCGAGAAAAAAAGAATCTTGTCATTAAAAAGATCAAAGATCACTTTCAGATACCTGTAGTTTGCTTAGAAGATAACTTTTGCAGTAGGCAGAACACATCATGATGCTGCAGCTGACTGATACGGAATGTGTAAAAAGGCAAAAATAGCAGACCAGTTCAAAGACTTAAAGGTAGACTGGACTATGAGAAACCCATCCCTCTATCTTCCATTTGAAGAAGTTGCATGAGAAAACTCCTTTGTATAGAGATACACACTTGAACATTCAGGAGTTTCATGTAGGTATTCATTTTTTCATTAATGACAGAATTTTGTGTTCCTTGTGATCAGCAATCTCTACAGAAGCCTCATGCTTTTCATCCTTACAAACGTATATGGGATTCACTGCTGGCCTTCAGTGTATGTATTTTAAATTATACTAGTGAAAGAGAAAAAAGAAGAAATTCCTATTAAAAACAAATAAAAATTGGCTGTTCACATTTGCTTTAAGGCCACTGAAAGTTATTAAGAGTTTAGTCAAACATCTGTCAGGGATAGTTTAGTTATATTTGCTTTGCTATATGTGCTAAATTGTCCAATTATAGTGAATATCTATTGGTTTACACATATAGCATTTAAAAAATCTAAAAATATGAAAGGTGGTTATAAACAAGAAGGAACTCTCAGAATTTCTAGTTGGGGTGTAGTAACTACCTGCAAACGTCAAAAGCACATAATGATTTAGATATCCTTTTCTTTGGCTTTGATTTCAAGGGTACTTTCGTAGACATCACTACTTCGTGACCTACAATTAAGATGATGTCAAGCCATAAATGACAATATGCAAAATGTAGTTATAGAAATAGAGGAATAAGAGTGAATTAATGGCAAGAACAAACAGATTAGCCTATAACATACTTACATTCTGTTCATTTTTGTATATTTCTTAAATATAGCATTTTCATTGAGTGACAAGACATATTAAATCCATATAATGGAATTTCAAGAGTAATAGATCAGTTTAAGAATGGTGATTCCTTTTGTTTGTTTTAAGCCTGTTGCCTTATCATTTCATCAAATATTACTCTGATGGTGTAGTGGGAAAAACTGGTTTCCCATTACACTTCTTTTTAGAAATCATGTTTTTGTAAGACTGTATCCTACCTCACTTTGTGGCCTCTGTTCTAAACTAGTCCTTATGTATAAACACTTTTATATTTTTTACTTTTCTGTGTAACTTTTCTAGTTCTCGTAGATCTTTTCTGAGGTGGATGAATAATTTCAAAGAACAAAACTTAGAAAGAAGTTTGATAATCTGAATGATTTCTTCTATTAAAAATAAGTCCTCTTTTAACCAGTTACACATGTAAAAATAGGCATGGCAGATTCCTAATATAGGTAGGTAAGGGATATATTAGGAGATGAAGATTTTGACAGTGTAGGTAAGCCACAATATTGATGATACAGCACCCCATTCCCCCGCTTTCCCACATAATGGGGAATCCAAGTCACTCTATTGCTCTCACTACCACACACCAGATAGGCCAGGAATCACATAGCTGATGCTGACATGTAATGAAGGGCTAAAGACAAAATGTAGACTGAGAGTACAGCTGTATCAGTACTAACTTTAAAACTTGCATATGCTGGTTGTCATTACAATTACTGTAAAATATCTCAAGGCTTTCACCGAGTCTCTGATGCAGCAAGTTCTTAAATACATGCCTAAAATTAAGAACAGAGGAGAACATCAGCTACGATGGCCAAGGTTTAGAAAAGGAAGCAATGTTTATGGGAAGTGAGTGATCTTTCACTAGGTTAACTGGTAATTGAACAGAGAAATGGATTTTGTGCCTGGAAGTTTGCCTTTCTTTCCCTAACTATATCATTTGGTTTATCAAAAGACATTTCTCCTCTCTGCAGCACTTGCTGAACTTAGAAGTTTAAGATGTCAGCAAATCTGTTGAAGTCAGTAAAGATATTTATGTAGTTATATTTCAAATGCACCTAGTCATTTTACTGAACTGATACCTGAATTACATCAGACTGCAAAACAGAAAGCCTGTGATGTGGACATCACCTCTCTTTGAGATTTATTTAAAAACACTTCTGTTAATATCTGCGTTCTGTGGCATAATTCCCATGCTGTGGTTGCCAATCAAGCAGGTTTATAAAGTCAATAGGCAGCAGGTGTGCCTTTATATAGTCCCTAATTACCAACTTTTACTAAAAGCAGAAGACACCTTGTGAATCAAAATTGCCTTTGCATCGCAGTGAAGGAGCTCGACTCAGATACACTTCCTTGAGGAAGGCTTGAGTTGAGCTAATGTTACTGGCTCCTCACACTCACAAGTGCCAAGGGGGAAAATAATTTAAAAGTTGTACATTTAAAAGTAGCATGCACCATTAAGCTGAGTCTGCTGTTGTGAGGAAGCATGAATTGACTGATTTATAAAACACACTGTGCTTAGTGCAGCAGTGCAGACCTGCACGTGGCTTGTGAGCCTAATAGGAAGGGGAGGAGAGCTATTTGTTTTGTTGTGTCAAACCATTCTGCTGTCTGTGAAAGGAAACTCATCTTGGGATAATGAAAGAACAGGCATAGAAACTCAAACAATAGTTGCTGGATCTTAAAGAAAAAAAAAAAAAAGCCCACATATAATTTATTTCCTTCCTTTTTCATAGACTTTCATGTATTAAGGTGTCCATAATGTTATTAAACTGGTGTGTTCAGAATAATATGAAAGAAAATGAGATCATCATATTCAAGCTGACAGGCAGTTGTACTGAGAACAGCCAGTGTTTCTCCCCTTGATCTAAAAGATGCTGTCTTATGGTTCCAATTTCTTCCTCATTTTAAGAAAAACATCAGTTCATTGTCTGTATTTACAAGAGCCTCATTGTATCTATATTCTCTTTAGTGTTTTGTCATTCTAGAGTAGAGAATGAGAAATATTTTAGGTTTGCAGTGGTAAGTTTGAACTGAGTTTTTCAGCATCAGTTTTATTTGATGTGAGTACAGATTATCTGTACTCCTTGATCAAGCCTTCACGTGGATTCTTTCTCGTGGCTTTCTAGTGTAGTTGCTCAAATGTAAACACTGAGTGCAAATGAGCTTCTCTTTCCTTGGCTATTCTGGCTGTTACTGAGACAGTTAAAGCCTAAACTAAGTTAAAATTACCAGATGATATAGGTAAAGAAATTAAAAAATATTTTCCACTTACTTGGTTGTGAACCAAATGTATTTGTATCATATTATTTGCATGGAATTTGAATTTATTGAAGCCACAGTTGCTACCCTTATACTATATGGAGAAATACCATTTTAAAACCCAATTGGCAGGAAAACACCAGAGAAATATAATAGGGAAAGCAACTTCTTATCATAATAAAAGAACATTGAGTATTCTATGGAGCAAAGAGGTATTTTTGGCATCTGGCTGCAGCTTCTCTACAGATGCACAGTGTAACATGAGTACCAGTTCAGGAGTGCTTGCCAACAACATTGTGTTAGAATAATGTTGGAAATTCATTGTTGTCGCTATTGTTGTTAATAATAATATTAGAATTATTATTTTTAAAAATATATTTTTACTAATATATTGAGCATAAAATCAGGATGCACAAGTTGTATGATGGAGGTGACTTCCTAAAGTTTGATGCTAACGTTCAATTATACTTTTATTCTGAGTTTTTTTTGTCAACAGTTTTAGGGAAATTGGAACTGGCTTATGGGAACCCTACAGTAAAAATAGAAAAGCTGCAATAGAAAGAATGTGGGCAACTGATAATGAGAACAGATTGTCTCGTTCTTTCCCCCCTCTGCCTCTGGTTTCTTATTTTTACCTTCTCACAATAGCTGACCAAATAGTATGGTGTCCAGGAGGAGAATGTCAACAATTACTGGAAATGAGAAAGTCCTTTCTCTTCATTGATTATTGTAATTAATCTTAACAGAGGGATGCAGTGAATCATATATTAAATGGCTCAGTGGGTTAGATAAAAACTGGACAGAATTAAAAAGAAGAAAAACAACAGAAAAAATGAGACTAGTGCAGATAAATAACAGGAAAATTTTAAATGGGAGCCAGCACTTTCACTTGTCATTAAAAATATAATATAACATCAAATAGATGCCAACTTTCAAGTTTGTTCCAGAAATGAATGGGATACTGTCTTCATTTTGGGCCAGATGATCCAAATGTAAAACGACTGTTTTGAAAAACTAAATACATAAAAGAGTATTTCACTCCCAGACGAAATGTACACCAAGGTTTAAATGTCTTCCTTGTATGGAAAAATGATTGTAAAAAGATATTGTGAAGTACTATTTGACACTGAGGTCATGCTGCTCGCATACATTCTACACAAGAAAGAACTCTTTATGCTCACTCAGTAGCAAACAGTTGCTGTTACTATTTGAACTGATTAAGGTATAGTGTAAAAATGCACTTTTGCCTTTTAGAATGGTTTCATTAAGGCCAGAGTGACATAATACCACACATCTGTAATTCAAATTTGTTGCTACTGAGGCAATAAAAAGCAAGTGCGCTTTTTTTTTCTTTTTTTTTTGTGTGTTAAGCAGATTTACTCTTTAACAGTGAAGCTTCAGTGGATGATTATGACATCAAAGTGTGACAGACAGTGATTATGTACTGCAGGGGGAAAAGAAGGATAAAGCAGACATCTAATTCCCTTAGCTTAAAGAGACATTATCCCTGAGTAGTAGGAAAACTAAGTATTCCATCTCTTTCATTTAGGAAAAAATCAACTACTGATTTAAGCAGCTTGCCTTATCTGAAATATTTTCTTGTAAAATCTTAATTGTAAGCTTGTTTCCTTTCTTGAAGTATTTTATCAATAATTCATTTGATTTTTGTTTTTTCTTGACTTTGAGACTTAATGCGAGCATCTTGCTGTTCTCTTTTCCAAAGACTTCATCCATAACTGTACCTATGCATGACCTCTTTTTCCTTTCTTCCCTACTGCCCCAGAAAAACCACAGGACTATGGAAACAATTTTAAAAATCCAACATACTGGATACAGAAACTGAAGAATCTAAGTAATTTAGAAATGATTCAAGAATTTTAGTCTTCCTCTGAAACTGGGAATTATTTTTTGAAATTTTTATCTTATTTGGTCACATAGTTGAAAAGAGAACATAAAAATATGATGCAAGGAACATAGGATTCGATACAGAACCCTCTGAAGTCACTGGAAAGATTTTTGTTGGATCAGGTCTTTGCTGCTGATACAAGTAACAGCTGCATCATTCTGTTTTACCTATATTAATGGAATGTTTGGATTCCATTTTAAGTGGCATGAAATATGCAGAACAACAAATTGCTGACAAACGTTACAAGGAGACACAGACAGATAAAACCACCAACTAAATTCAAAACAGGTTTTGGCTTTAGCTCAGAAGACTTTACCCCATTAAAGGTAGGGAAGGAGAAAGATAGGGACTGTGAGGGCATTGTGGATTTAGTCACTGAGGGGAAAAGAAAAAAAAAAAGAAAACATCAGAAGAATCCTCTTGATCTAGAGCCAGTATATACTGTTTAAGTGCCAGACTTCAATCACATGTTCTTTAATGAAGATTTTTTTTTAATTCTTCTTTGACAAAACAAAAGGGATAGTTATGAAAGCAAAATAATAATAATGCAAGATTATCTGCTTTTTTGTGCTGCTATTTCTTGTCAAATTCTCTACTTTTAAAAATATCTCTGTCTTCTGCTTTCACAGACAGTATAACAAAGTAAATAGCTGCTGAGGGCCTTTTCTTTTGAGCATGCTGTGAATGCAGTTTTGTGAAGAGAAAAGGGTTTATAAACAGTTTGTGGAGAGAGGAGGAACAGATGACATGAGGACAGAAGAGCAGGGGTGGGAAGTAGGAGTCATAGCTGGAATTGTTATAAGCGGCCAGTTGTCTCTAATGTGTTGAGATTCATGTTGTGTTAGAAGGGGAAAACAAAGAGAAAATTTCCAGTAATATGCTGAGGAGAAGCTGGGGGAAAACCCTGCCTCCACACAAATCAGTGGCAAACATGTCTCAGCTGAAATGGAGACTAGATGTCACCTATGTTTTTGCCAGCTAACAATGGTGTGTCCAGCCCCAGTGATAGATTTTGTATATAGACGTTCAGCATAGCTTAAAACTCTTTCTTGACTGAACACCAGATTTTTCTAGCACGTCTATGAGCATGTGTTATACATTTGGCTTTGACTCAGTGAACATCCAGTTAGGTGGGTTAGCCATCCTGCATCATCAGCGTTTAACTTAAGACACCTTCATAAACATTTGAGCACCACTTGCAACATACATTAAAATGGCTTTATTTTTAAACAAAGAGGATAGAAACTGCAGATTCTTAATCTGCTGTTAAACCTTAGGATACCTTTTAAGTGGGTGGGGTTGGGGGAGGTGGGGTGGGGGGGTGGAGATAATATAATCTCCCAGAACAGACAGTCTCCAATGTACTAACTTAGAAGCACACCCTAAAGCCCTGTACTGTCTGTGATTTCTGGAATGATTGCAAGGGTTTCCTACACAACTCACATAACCATGTGGGAATTTTAAAGAAGAATTTATCCCCTATATATAGATACCTGGAAGGCATTTATAGAAAAGTGTCATAACATGCATCTGATCTCTTCCCAAATGCACTTTTGCAATCATTATATATTTAGGAGAGATTTTTTAGCTAATGATTTTAGACATGTAAACATGTCAGTAACTTTTCCTAGAGGATCAAGACAGGAATAATAAATCAAAAAGAATTCAGATGGTAAGAGAGGAGATGCTATGTGTTATTGCAATGAACACTGAATGACATGCATGCATTAGGATGACACCTCAGAAAGATTAGAGCATTTCTCTCTGACTATTGTTAATGTAGCTCTTTATATTAAAAATTGCGTTTTTCAGGGGGCACAGAAAGCAGGCATTGTTGCCTGTTGTAATGTGTTAAACCTGTCACATTTTTTCATTCTTGATTTTCTGTCACTTTTATTATTTTATAGTATAGCTTCTAAAAATGTTAAGAATTTTGGTAGATTTCATGGAATCCTGATTTTAAGAACACAAAACAGGAAGCTGTTTTGAACGCTCCCACTTGATCCATCTTTGTGCTGGCAGCACAATGCCTGTAAAATCCACCTGCTGGAAGTCGGCTGGTTTATGCAAAGGGATGTCATGGTAATTTGAAAACTGCTGAATACAGAGTGAAGCCTTTTCCTGCCCCCAAACCTGCCACACCAGTTTTTCTAGCTCATTACATGCCAAAACTTTTGATTGATGTGCTCACTTCAGTCACGGGTAATTTTAACTCCTATATTAAGTAGCTGCTGCTTCCACTCCATTATATTTCCTCGTATGGGGCAAATCAGAGCTCAAGCTTGGCCTGTATTGGTCTGAACTAAAAGCCAGAGTAAGCCTTTGTTCATTTTTGCGTAGGCAGCAAGCCAATATCTCAAAACAACCTAGTCAATCACACTGCCTTTTCTTAATTGTCATGATCCCTTGAATTGGAGTGTTTGGGAACTACTACATAGCATTTTTTTGGAAGCCCTAAGGAGATAAGAAGGTTGTTAAAGGCTTTCTAGATATGAACGCAAACTTTTTCGTGAACTTTAAGTAGACTGTTAAGTGTAGAACAGAATAACCTGTGACTGCCTTGCATTGTGGCCAGTGGGATAGAACTCCTATTTTGCACAGGCTTGTTGCTTAATTTGGTTTGGGACCAAAGAGAAGCAGAAAAGAAATGCTGGGTTTTCTCAGAAAAATAAGGTCCCACATATAGTCCTATAGGTACTAGGCTATATTTAAAGAGTGGAAAAATTGCCTAAAATGGGTATCATCTCTCCTATGGCTCTTTAAAAGGCACTTTATCTAAACCTATTGTTTAGATACTCTGTCTTGCAAACAGGAAGATACCAGTTTATCATAAAAATAGTGCGTTAAAATAGGTATACTTTAGTGGCTGTGAAGGGAAAGAGCTGATATATGAAATGTTTCTCAGATCTCATTTCTACGCTCAGGTTTAGGGCTATATATCATCCAGTCACCTAAAGATTTGAGAATTATACACATTATAAATTCTTTAGACAGCAAGAAGATCTCCTTCATTTAATCCTGCTTCAGATACCAGTACTGAGAGGAATGCTGTTAGGTTGAGATGCAGCTTTACTTTTACAATAGGATAGTTCAGATGAAATGGTACCCCTAAATGATTTGTGGGCCTCAATCTCTGTTTTAGATCTGTAACTAAAAATCTGTGTAAAGACATTTGGTGGAACATTAAACATTCCATGTCCTACCAATGCTTCACTGATGAAGTTCAAATGCACATTTCAAATATAGCTGTACACATTTACTTAACTGGGTTGGTTAAAAGAAATATAGACACATATTATAAATGTGCATAGTCATGCCTGGCTTCATTTTATGTTCTTTATAGAGCACAGACTCTTAGCACCTTTGAGATGATCTGCTGGATGGATTATTTAGGCCTTGTAAAAAGCCATAATGTTAAAACCAGACCATAATACAACATAAAGACTGTGATTCATTTAACTGAACACAAAAATCAGAAATGATGCTATATCCATCTTTGAGCTAATTATGAAGATACATTAATCTTCAAGCAACTTTTTTTCATCATCAGAAACAAGTAGGCTCTTACTGAGACTAGCACACCTCATGCTAAAATAGTCAAATATAGGCCAGGCTAATTACTTCCAAAAAGGCTCTGATGGTGTCTCTTTGGAAGAGAGGGAGACCAAGGTATACAGATTGGATGTACATCTCTATACTAGTAGTGCCAAGAGTTAGATAAGATGAATCCTTTCCAAAGAGACGTAAAAATCTAGTACCGAAGCATAAACAAGAAGCTATCCGTGGAATATGTCTTTTTAGAAGAATTTCTGGGATACTTCATTTGTGCAACTTCAAAAAAATAGATGGATCAGTTAAAAGCAAAGTTCCTTGCTTGCTACTCCTGTTAATTTAAAAATTCTTCCTCTATCCTCTTTCATAATTTCCGAAGTAATTTTGTGGGGGACAACACTGGTATGTCAAGAATCTAGATGTTCCATTTATGAAAGTATCTACTGCTTTCACTTCTTTGTAAAGAAACAGGGAATAAACTGGGTCCTGCAATACAGCAGTACTGTAAAAGATTCTGCCAAAGCAGAAAACCAAATGAAGAACCCGTTATGTATTAAGATGACAGAAATTAATATCTTTATCAGGAAAGGGTTAGGAGAAGTTATACATTAGGCCAAATAAAAGGAAATTACATTATACAAAAGAAAATTAATTTACATTTAAAAAAATATACCTACAGTGACTGATCTATTGTCTGCTGTAAGAAGCTCCACGGTATTTCTTGCATTATGAAAGTATACATGCCACCTTTTACAAGGAATCAGATACACTTATCAACCTTTAAAAGTTTATAAAATCAGAGGTAGGAATATTGACACAAGGATTGATTATATCATTGCCAGTATCTAAGTGTCATTACCACTTCTAACTACTGTGGTATAGATGCTCAATATGTTAACTCATAAAATATACGGCTTTATCATACAAAGACTGAATAAGAAACCAAAAATATTCAAACTGAATTAACTTACCACAAATTTACTCTACAACAGTGTCTAGAATGAGGCAAATGTAGTCTGTCTCTTGGAGGAAAAAGGCCAACAATAACATTTTTTTTAAAAAGAATAATTACATAAACATATGTAAATTAATTAAATGGCACTTAAGCAAGGCTAAACAGGTGCCACGGAGATTAAATTAGCCACATTACAGGCTCTATATATGGCACAAATAAAGAAATAGACTCTAAAGGGAGATGCCATAAGCCATACTGTTAAAAACTCAGAAAAAAGGACGTTATTGAAATTATAAAATCAGATAAAAATAAGGATGAAAGATGCCTCAGGCTGTCATTTAAGATGTCCCCTGGCCCAGTAAGAATCAGCTTTGCCTATATAATGTCCAGTGTGTATATTTCTATGCTGTTCTGGAAGACCTCCAGTACTGGAAGCAACCTTCATTTCTAACGTAATTCATAGATTCATTATGATTACACTAGGAAGCTTTTCTTTCCATGCAGCCTGAAATGTTCTTGCTGCTGTTGAAGGCTGTTGCTACTCATCCTAACCACGGAGTACAAAGTTCTTTTTTTCTTTCAGTAGACTCTTGTGTACTTGACATCTATTTTAAATGTCCCCATTCAGTGTTCTCAATGGATTTTTGGGTGTGTTTTGGTTTGGTTTTTTGCAGCCCCCCCATCCATGCACCCCCAACCCTCCCCCCCCCTGCTTTTGGCTGCTTCAGTCTCCTCAGTCTTACAAGCATCCTTCCGGTAATTTTATCTACTTTTGGACTCTCTCTCCATGATCAGCATGTCTCCTGTAGTGAAACATTCCATGTCTCCTGAAGTGAAAACATCTCCAGCAAAAAGAAAAGGGAGAAAGTAACTTCTAATCAAGGAGAAAAAAAAGCTCTGGAAACATGAGCTATGGAAAGTTACTCATAAAACAGTAAGGCACACCACAGAACTATGACAAAAGGTGACTTGCCAAGAGTATGCAATATTTCCAAAAACTTCACAAGCAAGTAGCTGCTGAGCTAGTAATGATCAAGGTATGAAAGAATCATGTAAGGAGACCATTGCAGTGAGATTAATTTAAGTACTGCACTTATTTTCACTACAAATCAAGAGAAGCACCCAGAAGGATTAGTATTTTGTAAATAATAAATATTTTAAAAATAAAATTCTTCTAATAAAAGGGAATGAATTTGAAAACTGCTTTAAAATTGTTACAGTAAATAAATAAATGCAAAAGTGATACTCATGAGCATTGTAGAGAAGCTTATCTGTGAAACTTCTGGATTACTAAATTAATTGTTAACATTTATCTCAATACCAGAAAAATACATATGGCAAATTTCATACAGTCTTTGAGAAAACCTGCAGGTGTATCTTGGGAACTGGCAGCCTAAGAATTTAGGTTGTTGGTTCAAGTGTTATGGAAAATTGGAATGTGATTGCTGAAATAATTACTTCCCAGGATTTGTCCTACCCCGCTCTGAAAATTTATTGTCTCTGCAGTAGGGCAGCCGACATAAACTATTATAACAAACCAGCTTTGATTTCAATTCACAGAAATACAAATAATAATAATAATGATAATAATTAAAAAAAGCTGAAGAATCTGGTCTCCCAAAATAGCTTCAACCAGGATGCAAATCAACACCTTCTGCTCTGCACCAAAATGTGGTAATAAAGAAAATGATAACATATGGGTAGAAAACATTGGCACACCAGACAGTTAGCCTGGCTTTTGTGGAGCTGAGTTACTTACTGGACTACCTCCCTTAGCTTCTCAACAACTTTATAGAAAAGAGTGACTTAGCCAGTAAAATTAATTTAGTTGTTCACTAAAGACTCTTAAAACCATGTAGCCTGTCATTCCTCTCATGAAGTGACATAACAGGGAATGGCAGTTATTATAAATTATTTTGGACAGTCAAATTTAAGATGGAATTTAGAAAGAGGGCACCCAGGTTATCCTTGAAGAAAGGGAAAATTAAGAAATAATTAAAGGAATTGTTTTTTTCTTCTCTTATGCTTGAGGAATGGAATTCACAATCTCAAGAGCACATGGAGGTCACAAACTTTAACATATTAAAATATGGAGCAAACTTTGACATGGATGCCTACCTATTCACTAAACATCTTGATACAGGCTGCAAGGCCGTATGAGCCTTTGGGTTTTAGTACAGAACAAGAAAACTTTCACACATCTGCAGATTTTATATAAATACTCAAGGAACATATGCTTTTATTTTTTTAGGGGTACCTGAATAATTTATTTCCCCAAAGCAAAAAAGAAAAAGGTGAAAGAAAAGTTTCTATTTTAGAATTCTAAAGGCATGAATGTATAAACAATTTCATAAAAATCAGGCTAAAAATATTTTAATATTTATGTATAAAACACAAAAAAATTGAATATGGTGTTCAGAATCAAGCCACCAGGAAAATTTTCCCTGACAAATTCACAATGCAACTTTAAAGGGCCCTAGAAATGACTCAACTCCAGAAATATAAGAATCTAAGTTTGAAGGCAATGCTAATTTTCCTTTGACTTAGAGATGTTGCATTGGTTTTTGAAATTCCCCTACCAGTAACAAAGTAACAAAATATATTGTTTTAACATCTTTTCTTTAAAAATTTGGTTTGGTTTGATTTGGTTTGGTGGCTTGCTGTTTGTGGTTTTTTTTTTTCTTTCCTTCCCCAAGAGCTTTAAACTCCCAAATCATCTATGTCACCCTCAAGGACTTTTTTTATCTCCTTCCACATCTTTACTTGGAAAGAGACATAAACATGAACTTTTACATGTTCCATTTTGTTCCTTGGTTAAATCATTCTGTGAATCCTTTCTAAAGTCCCTTTCTTCATAGACATTTGAAGCTTAATGTAGATAGATCATTTCTGTAAAAGAAGAAAGAAGCTGATACAGTTATGTAGATACTCTGGAGGAGTTCAACTGTGTTAACTTCAGGGATGGTCTGAGATTTTTGACAACCTTGAATATGGCTTTCACTGTTATTCAACTCCAAAGAGAGGTTTAATACTTATTTCTTTTGCCATCAGAAAATGTTTGCCTTGGGAAAATAGTATATATTGGGATTAACAAACTCCTTTCATTTCACTGTTGCACAAGGGCTGTTTATATGTGGAAAACTGGGATGATGATCTTATTCTGGGTTTAAATCAGGTTTGGTTCAATTTAATAAACAGAAGCATCTATACTAGAAACACTTTACCATTATAGAAATACCAATACAGTAAACCAGCAGAGTGCTCCTAATGGAGTCATTATCAAACTGAACCTTTGTATCAAAGTAATAAATTCACTGTCTTGAAGCAAATCAAGCTAAAGAACATCTTTGCTGGTAGAACAGAATCCATAGTAAGGATTTATACCAGCTCAGATGCAGAAGTTTAAATTCACTCTCGGTACCTTGGCTATTTGAACTGTAAATAAGTCTTTAAGGTAGACATTATCTAAGTCAATGGGGAACAAGCTTGGAGGAAATAATAAACCAGGGAGAAATTGAAAAAAGTGTGTTTAATGAAATCATATGGGAGTAAAAAGTGGATTAATTTCAGTATAAATTTGGTGTAAATTTCTTGTTTGTATTTGCAACCTTTCTGCAGTCTGAATCTCAGCTGTTTCCCTAATAATTCTCCCAGTTCTACCTTGAAATGTATTTTATTTAAGCTCAGATATCAGCTTTCCTTCAAGTATAGCCTTCACATATAAGCAAATGTGTGTCAAGCAATTTAGGAATATGCCTGAAAGAAATATGATTTTCCCTCCTGAATCAATCAATCCTCTCTTCTTCCTATACTACCTATACAATTCTTATAAATGATACCTTCACGATTCTTTTGGGAGGTTAAGTAAGTGAAATGTTAATGCAGTTCTCATATGAGAGAAAATACATGTAGATTCCCAGTGCTCTGTAATCATAACACTTCAACATCATATTCATATTCCTGAAATACTGACTGCCTAATATATTTCAATGTATATTTCTTTTAGGAGATTAAAATGAATTAAAAAAAGAAAAAAGAAAGAAACAGCTAGAATCAGTGTCATTATGTGAGAACCAATTTCATTAATTCAGTGCAATTGGAACCTTGCAAAGGATTTACAAACAAAGGGGTGGGAATTGCGATTAACATGTTCCCTTGTCCCTGAGCAAGCCTCCCCTTTGATCTTTACAGATGACAGGAGATGTGTCTTAGGAATTAGAGTGTAATGCAGGCATCAGCCTTGATTGATGGAGGGGTATCAGGGCTGAGCGAGAGGAAACTCTTCAGGCAAGCAGGCATGTGCCACTGTATTTATTGCACTGCTCCTCCTCCTAGTTCTTTCCTGAAAGAAACCTTTTCACCTAGGTTCAGTTTGTCATTAGCAATGGCACTACAGATGGGTGTTTTTCTTTTTTAGCTATGATCTCTGGAAGCTGTGTTCCATGTCAGGTGCTCCTTTCTTTTGACCTACTTTGGATTGCAGCTTTGGCTTTAATAAGAACACGGTGCTCTTTTCACAGGTTGATAGTTGCTAATGCAGATACAGCCTGGGAGGGGGAAATAAAAACAACAACAACAGAAAAAAACAAACCAGAGAAAGTATTTAGGTTCCCATTTCTAATCTGAAACAAGGCAGAGTAGAAATATTTTTAGGTGTATAAATAAAATATTTCAGGTATCAGAAGTGATACAGCTAGACTGTGCACAGGCTAATTTGCTCTGTTTCTCATCTATGAGTATTAGTACTAGTCCATGGAGTAGATAATAATCATAATAAAAAGTACTAGCAAAGTCTCAGTCAAAAAAAATAATGTCTTTAGGAGTCGCTTTTCTGACACCACACAAAATGACATGGCTTAAATGTCTTTAAAAGAATTGCAAGTACTTGCATTAGCTAGACCTCAGAATCATTATTTAGGCTTAGAAAAGTGCCCCAAAATAATTTGCTTATAATTTTAAATTATACTTAATAAGCAATAAAGGTGATGTGTTTCATGGCAATGGTTGTTGCCTTGTGACTGCTCAGCTGACAATCATTTACCTTCTAAAGTGTCTTCAGATTAACTATATTGTACCATAATGGTCTTGTGTCTTAAAATAAAAGGGGACTTTTACTGCTACTTGCATGTGTGACTCTTCTGTTCCAAAGCCTGGGTGTGAAGCTGTCATATGTGGAAAAAACAGCTCCAATGGAATAGTATATGGAATAGAATTCTGGAAGGAAGATGAGATGTTTGGTGTGCTGATTTGCATGCCAAATTCTGTGATGATCTTATTTTAGAGTTTTATGTCATAAGAATGTTTGTGTAGGCTAGTTTAGTCATTCCTACAATAGGTGAGTCAACAGAAAACATAAGCATATGACTAATTTTCATGATATATGTATTTCAATTCCTACTCAAGAAAGCAGATTATGCTTTATAATATATTATAAAGTATATAATAATATTAAAACAGGCTCTTTTCTTCAAGAACTTAAGTGATTTGCCATTTGAGATGTGAGAGAAGAGCGAAATTATTTTTGTTATTCTGAGAGAGGAAGGAAAAGAAACCCTTCTGTTTTGCATAAAGATGTCTAGGCAATTTATGCAACACTTGTAAAACTCCTAAAAATCTAAAATAGCATTTCTTAAGTAACTGTAGCTGAACAGGAAATGTAGCAAGAAGCAGGGATCTGTCGAACCAGTTAGAGCTTTTAAGAGTGGCACGTGTCTATACCACAAAGGAAGAATTCCCATGTAACCGAAGTGACTTTGTGGCATTAGTTCTTTCCAGGATTTAGCCTTCACTAACTAGTTTTTTATTAAACTCTACCAAACTTCAAGGAGGTATGTCTCAGGTGGCGTATTACAACAGCATACAGCAGCCTTTTGTAGACTAAATATAATTAGGGTTAGCTGATTGCTAAGAGAATTAGAGGAAAAGCATCAGGAATAAAAAATAATAGAAAAAAGCAAAAAGCCCTTGTATCTTAAAAGCTGTGTTCAAAGCTGCATGTGTGAGTATACATAAAAGTTTTAAAAAGTATTCACTAAGGATAGCAGATATATATACCATAACTAGTTAATTAAGCCATCATGCAAAGAATGCTGCAGTAAGCAGTCATTAGAGAGCCTCTCAGCAGAGTCACCTCGCCTTTTCTCTCAATTTATTCTGTTAGTCTTTTCATTACAGCTGAGAAAAAGCAGGAAAAATAATGTGTGAAAACTATATCAGTTAACTACGGTTGCCTCTGTGTGTAGCACACCTCAGAATTTATTTCATTTAAAAAAAAATAAAAAAGAAACAGCTTCATTGCCAAGAAATCAGCATCATTCATTTTCTGACATCTCTGTAGCCTTTTTGATAAAGTTTTATTCAAATTTTTCCTCTTTCTGGCTATTAAAAATATTTGACAAGCAAAAACATTCCTCATGGAAAACTATTGTGGCCGATCCAAACACAATATTGCCAAATAAATGCCCAGATTCCTCTCTCTGCATGTGTGTGTTTTGTGTTCATGGTGTGTTTATGAATGAGATTTTTCATGGAAATTAGAATGATTAAAAATGACTTCATTTGATGCCAGATAAGATTTAGATATCAAAAGACCTTTTTAAGGAAGTAAAAAATAGACATGGGATGTACAGTAGAGTGTACATATGCTTGATAAAGAGCAACTTCAAGCTAGAATGATGTGGAGGACTAAATTCACTCTTCTGTGAGCCTTATGCAAGTCTGTGCTCCCAAACTGAGTGCCACTTAAGGATTTTCAAGGTTGAATGTGTATCTTCAGAAACAATAATGAATATTCTTTTTTTCTTCCAAACCCAGGCTGTACACCACTGCTGTCTCATCATCTGAGCAGTCAGATGAAGCTTTTAGACCTGAGAGGGATATCTTATAGGAGGGATTTTTTGTAATGAAATAAGGTATCTTAAATGCCATTTGTTCTTAGAGAACAAGAGCCTGTTTTCCTGACAGAGAAAAAAACAAACAAACAAACAAAAAACCCCAAAAAATCACCAACCCACAAAAAAAACGAACCCTCAAACTTGGAGTATTTTTTTTTTTTTGTGGCTTTAAGCCACTTCTATACATCAAGGGGTTTAAATGAGATCTTCACAAGGCCATGGTCCCAGTGCTTTTGCAGTCTGTGCCTCATTTTCATTTTTCCTTATTGGTTTCTCAAGCTTCTTAATTTCAATGTCAAAAGCTGATGCTACTCTCCCTCTCCTTCTGTCATCGTTCCAACACCACTTTTTATTTTTTTTAATTTTTTTTTTTAATATTCTGGTGGTGTCTATATGGAGAGGCTGGTATGTGTTTCCTTCCAGCTGTCTAGACCTGGCCAGCTATGGTTGTACAGTGTGGTTCAATTCATATCTCTGTGCTCCAATCTCCTACCAAGAAGAATCTGGAGATACGGGAGGGTGGTGTAGACCTGAGTCATTTTCTGTCATGCAGACATGCTTGTTGGGGTGGCAAGAGTAAAGTCTAGTGGTAGTGAAGTATTCCTGTGCTGCCTGTGGACACAGCTAGCTGTATTTTCTAGACCAATGGACTTCTGGATTAATAAAGAAGAAAAATCTCCATCTACTGATGTTACATTTTTTTCTCAAATCCCTTTTTGCTAGTAATAAGATCTACTTAGTTTTTTCCTGATTTCAGTGCCTTCATACACATTTTTTTCATTATTTCTGTTGTAGATACAATGTCCCCTACAAAAGCTAAATAAGAAATCTATATCCATAAATTAAACAATTCAGTTCCAAGGACTGAATTGTCTATGTAAGTTACTAGAAAAGTCTTCATGATTTTTTCTTGGGTGAGCTATTCTCTAGACTATGTCCAGAAAACACAATGGTTATCATGGCTGGGTCAACTCTCATTAGGCAGTTTGGATGCAGCTGCTATAATTAAGGTCATCAAAATGTTTAGCTTGATAGTGATGCATCATGCCAGGACAAATGAGACAACAGCCATAGTCTTAACAGTGATCCCACCCTAGCCCTAGTACATGCAAACCATCTCTAGACAATGCAAAGAAAAAAAATTTTGGAGGTGAGAGAACCATTGGATAAGTTTCAATTAGAGATTTTGTTTTGCTTTTGTCTGGGGTGGAGGCCATTATTGTTTCAAGAATCTGATTAGATTTCTTACTGATTTCTTCCTGAAAAGGCAGCCAACAAACCCACCAGTTATACATTCTTGAGTGCCATCTACTGGCACCTTCTCTATTACAGGCATGTGTACATATTTGCATGTATGTACCCATATTTATAGCTGTACAGACACAGGAACATATGCACATATGCATTTATTGATATATAGATATCTGTGTATGCATATATATTTATGAATGTATCTGGAAGTCAGGCTCGTAATAACCAATTTACAATGTGTATTCACCCATTTAAAAACTCTCACCTCATTTTTTACCGTGCTTAGGTGTTAAGGCTAAGTTAAATTAGCAGAATTAATGAAGGCAGTTTTCCTATGAGACTGTATCCCATGTTCCTAACCAATTCCGTGTCCCCTCACATACACACAGAACTCACAGCTCTGAGGTCCTCATTCCCCCCAGCATCATCCTATTGTCTACGAATTGCAGAGTATAATTATTCTTTCCTCGGAGGGACCAATAATTTTATGCTCTTTACTCTGTCTCCAGAGCTAGGAAAACTTTTTAAACATGCACTTCTTTGAGCTACCTCTCCTTCTCAGACCTCACTGAAACTGATCACTAAGGGCATAAAATTTGCCAGGTAGACAGTACAAAGTACAGAGGTTGTAATCCCATCTCTCCTTTCATTTTAATTGCATTCATTTTCATGTAGTTCATTTTAATTAACTGGTTACCCTAATGATCATTAAACATGGATTGACAGTTAAATAAATATATTGTTTCATCTTGAAGGAGATACAAAGGTTTTTTTTTCTTTTTTTTTTTTTAATTTGGGTCTGGGAGGTGAATGTTCAGGCACTGGGAAATATACTGCTGCTATTGGTGATCATACAGAAATGAATAGGTGGAAATGAAGACAGAATTTTACTTACAGTAGTTCAGATATCTCACTAGCTTCTTTGCCATTGGAAGTAGCATTCTCAGAGAATAAGCACACAGTACTAGGTTCTGGCCTACAACCAATTCCTTCACAATGCAATGTTAAAAGAGAAGGTAATTTTCTGAAGTCTATATTCAGGATATGTTGTCTTCATTTATTTCTGTCCTACAGAAAATTCCTTGTCCTGCTTGTACCAGATAATGATAAGTAAGTATGAAAAAAGACCTATAGTCTTCACATATCTGGTAGAGGCTATACATCTGTTCTCTGTACACATGATGAAGTGCAGCAACATACATTTACCAGAAGCAACTGTTAATTATGAACTATCAAGCCAAATAACAATCATTTGTGACTTTTCAGCATGGTCCTGTCCTACTCCATGGAGTTCACCCTTCCAAAAGTAAAGGCCTGAGGAAAAACATCTCATGCAGCCAGTTCTCATTTCATGTTTGAGAGGTAAATTTCAGTGTTGAGCTCAAGATACCAGCAGTTCAAAATAACAGTAGAAATAACAGGAAGAGAAAATACTTCTTCCATGTTATAACCATTGCCTAAAATGAAAAGCAAAAATTTGTTATGGAATCACAAATCTATTAAAATGTGTCGAGATCCTAACTCAAAATGTGTTCTTCTATTATTTTTTCGATGGGAAAATTGCTTGCTATACGAATAGAATGATTTTTTGTCTGGAATTTTCAGAAGAAAGTATAAAGAGGCAACCATTTGAAAATAAATTATGACCCTTTTGAAAATGTTCTTAACTTCAAGCATACGAGGTGTTCCAGCAAAATTCTGTGTGAAAAATAAACACTAAGAAACGCTGCAGATCACATCTAATTTTAGGCTAACGCAGAACAAGGAAATGTAAGAAACAATGGAGAGAAGAAAAATGAAGTAAAAAGAAATCAGCTTCAGCACTTTTTTTTTCTTCTTTCTCTTTCTCTGCTGGTTTTATTTCTATATTAAACCTCTATCTATTTCAAATTTTATGAAATCATTGCTTTACTAGCATTGAATTGATTGGGTGTTTTAACTTTTGGCTACTTCTAATATTGTTCTTAGGAGTTTCATTTTGCTACAAGACATCTGTTTTATATTCAGAAATATGTTATGTTCTACACACTGCCTTTTAATTTTAAATTAGACCAAAATAGAATATAAACATAAACTAAAACCACTACATGGTTTCCTGTTATCTACTTTCTTAGCTTCATGCCTTTCCTATAGTTGAAGTGCTCTTCTGCCTTCATAGCCACAAACTATGAGCAAGCAGTTTGGAAACAGAGATACTAATGGTTCTCTGTAAAGCTACATTCATGTCACACATATGTCTACTCTGATTATCCTCCAAAATAGCTAGTATTAATCATACTAGAGGTGAATGGAAACACAACTATTGATTTTGATGATCTTTGGATTAAGATCAAAAGAAACTGGAACTTTTAACAGATCATTTCCCATGGCAGGGGGGTGAGGGGCAGGGATGGAAAATAAGATTTTCACCCACTGCTGAATCATAGAGAGCACTATAATGATTTAGTGTTTTAACCCTATATTGACTTGAAAACATCAGAGATTTTGTTGGAAATACATTTTAGAGTACAATATGTAAAGAATCCCTATAGTAAAAAAGCCCACAACGGTTCCATACTTTACGATTATGAAAATCTGAACACTGTGAAGAATTACTCACTAGGTAAATAAATTCTCATTCATTTATCCCTCAGTACATTTAAACAATTTGCCTGTACTCTAGAGTTGACTAAAGACAACAAAGATGATTTCTGCTTTTTATAACAGGAGCTGTACCAACCTCTCAAGTTAAATGAATCATGGTTTTCATTATAGTCTATTACAGTCTTTCAGAAGTTTCTGAAACTTTCAGCTTTCAGATTGAAATTTTGCAGGTTTTCTCTCTCTGAATATCATATTTATTGGGACTGTCATTATCCTTATTGCTGGTTATTATTTTCTGTGTGAAGATTTATGCAGGATGTTTACTTAGTTTTGAAAGATAGCCAAGACAGGGGAGAGGAAGGATACACTTTATTTAATACAAAAATTCCTAATTCATTTGAGATTTGTTTTTTAACAGCGAATAATGAAACTAAAATTTTAATTTTCTCTTGCAATGTATTTATTAAAAATGTCTCTGAATTTTCACAGAAATAAAAATGGGGGTGTATTTCCAAGGACAAATAGTATAATATTAGACTGCGCTGCTTGAGAAATATTATCTGATCCTGTAATTAAAGACTAGTGTAATGAACACACGTAGAGACAAAGTTGTACATTCCACAGAACTGACTGAATGCTTGGCACAGCTATTTATGAAACAGTGCTATACAAAAAGAATGAATTATTTGAAAAGCAATAGAACTGCTCCAAGGAAAAAAAAAAAGAAAAAAGGGGTGTGTGTGGCAATTTTCACAATAAATGTACCTGTTATTAGTAGAATGCATCATCTACCTAATAATAAGACACCAGAAAGAATGTGTGCAATATAACAACACTGCAACCTCATCCATGTTTTTACATCAGTTCATTAAAATGGAATAAAAATTCAGGGGATACTTTATATTTATGGCCATCCTTAAAGCCTTCACTGTAGCATGGTATCAATAAATGCCTTTTTAAATATTCCCAAATGAAAAGCATTTAATTTTTACCTTCTTTCTGTTTCCTACACACAGACACACACACACTTCAATTTGCACTTTATCTTTGAAGTTTACTCTCTGCCTTTAATTAGCTTTGATGGACTGGTAAGACTTCACAGAGCAGTTCATAGATTTAACACTGATATATCATAAATGAGAAATCTTCTGCTTGAAGCACCATTTTAAAGCACCATTTTAAGCTGGGAGGACACATCAAATTGACATACACTCAATAATAACATTTCACAGCTTTTAACTAAGCTGGTAAGCGTGCTTGTCTGTGGGTGTTTTTGGGGTGTTTTTACCTTTTTTATTTATTTTTTTTTATTCTTTCTCCGCTCAGAGGCAGCTGCACATTTCTGTTCATGTACACTTTTTGCCAATACTCTGATATCTTTATTTAGGGAATCATAAAGAATTGTTTGGAATCTTCTACAGTTTCAAAAAAAACCCCAAAAAACTAGCCACTGAAGGGGAGGAGGATAAAACCTATTCAGAAAACAGATGACAATTTTTCATCTGGGTATCATACAGAAGGATGCTTCCTTCCATAAAAATAGATCCTGTAATATTGTTTGCTCCTCACATTTCACAAGGGCCAATCATTCTTAGAAAGAAAAAAATACCCTTAAACCTATGAAGTCAGCTGAATCCTACAATCCACATTCAGCCAAAGTGGTATTTTTTTTTTCAATTATTACTATTTTACACAGTAAGGCATAGGAGCTGGCTCCTAAAAGAAATAGATCGTTCTCCCAGCCTCCCCTGCCATCCTTCAAGAAACAATCCCAGCCTGAGTCAAATCAGCTCGCACAAATTTTGTTTCATAAAGAGACAATTTGAATTGCATTTGTCTGCAATTTTTTTTATCAGAATGCTGCTAAAGAGGGAAAAAAGCAACAGAAAAAAAGGAACATTGTGATCATTTTTAAATAAACTGTCATCCTATTTATCTGAATGGAACGATTTAAATGTCACCATAATGAGCTGTTTGGAGTTTATTTTTTAAATTATAATCTGTTAATTAACGATTAATGTGTGCCTTTAAGACATAGCCCACTGCAGGAGGTACTGGCGAGGCATTTTGCCTCAGCAGGAGCGCTAGGCAGTAGTTAACACAGAATAAGCAACTGGGACAGATCCTCCGCTGGTTAGGATTTAACTTTGTATTTTTTGGAGTACAAAAGAAACTATACTTTCATATGGAAATAGGCTACAGAAGTGTCTTTCAGCAGGTGGGGAAAGGGTAGGGTTGGAACATGCCAGGGTACTGCCTAATTGTATTCCCCAGGGATGGAAAGGAAGTGATAATGCTGGAGTTTCGTTAGCAATATATAGACCAGACAGGATGAACCCCTTAACTGAACTGCCTCTGGTGATTATACCGAGTACTGAAGGATCAGTGATTGTGTTGTTTGTCAGAACAAGGGTCTCAAACACAAATAGAGAACAGAGGAAGTAATGTTTTACTTACAGGTTGGCAGTAGGATGGTTATAAAGATGATCATTCTTATGATCTTACTTCTAGGTCTTATGGAGGGCTGACGTCTGGCTGAAACAGTTCAGCCACTGAAACTTTCAGTTTCAACTGAACCGGTTGGTTACATGGAATTGTGAAGTAAATATGATCCTGGTTACTGAGTTAATATCAAATTGTTTTGTTAGTCTAGTTATCAGATTGCTGCTTTGTGCCATAAGAACCAGTGCTCTCTTACGAATAAATAATGGAGAAGGCTCATGTCTTTTTTAGGTATCAGCTTCCTGGTTATATGAATACGCGCCAACCATTTCTTTTAGGTTCTGGGTGAAGAGTTGATTATGAAGGTCAGATTAATACACATCACTGCTGACCATGCACTTGTGGGGATGCCACTGGTCCCTATAACACCACAAGCCTTCCAATCATCTACAGAGAGAAACTGGAAATTTTAAAATAGATTTACTCCTTTACTCCCCATTCCATATTTATGCAAGATGATGGTTCGGATTGCATAATTTCCTTCAATTTCATTACACCAGAATGTGCTTGAGAAATGTTTTCTGAAGTTTGTTTTTTTTAACTTTGTTATTAAAACCAGTAGCTACGGGTTCCTCAGCTAATAACAGATTTTCGAGATTACACTTTACTGGTGTTTTGATTCATCTCACCTGGCTTAAACAAGGAAGAAACCTCAAACTTATTGGTATTGCTTGGTTGTTTTGAAAAGTTAGAAGATAGCAGACATGGCTGTCATGTAAATGAAAACCTGTAGCTGGAACTTGCAGAAAAGCTTCCTCTGTGCGATGTTCAGGTTTGCACCCAGCTAAATGCTTCCCATGTCCTGCTTGTGTATACATTCATGGTCCCAGAATAGATCATTTGCATTTTTATTCTGTATTTTTACATTTCTTGGCATATATTCAGGCTTCTTTCTTCACTAAATATGGATTTACTAGAATATTAAGTCACTGTCTAATGTCCTCACTGTATTCTATGGGGTTTTTTTTTCCCTGTTTGTCTGCTTTGTCTAAAATATATTTTTGAAATAGAATTGTAAACAAATTATAATGCCATAAACAAAGGTAAGACTTACTGCAGAACTTCAATACAGAGAAACAGATAACTTTTAAAAAGGGAAATATTTAGCTGGGCTTAGAGGAAAAACAATGCAGAAAAAGGAGCAAAGGAAGAGGAAGAGCTATATTTGTGGCTATTTGGAAGCATTGAGGCTTTAATTTAAACACAACCATCAGCTACACTAGCTGGCACAGGACAGTTTGTGTTCCTGCTACCAGAATCTGTAATTAATGAGAACTGCTGTGGCCCATGCTAGTTGCTGACCTGTCTCCAGGAAAACTATGTGAAAGTCCTGCATGGTTTCAGCCAGCTTGGCTCAAGGACTGGTACTAATGAAGAGAAGCCATAGGGGAATGAATGTTTCTGAGACCATAACTATATGATGTTTGCAAACAAAGTTTCTTCTATGGAGCGGTGGTTTTTGTCCTATTTTTAAGCCTGCACTGCATCTGCTAGTACAGCTGTGAACCTTCTCTTAAAAGCCCCTCTCTCACCTGCACAGCTTTGAGGTTGGAGGTGCTTGAGTTGAGCTCGTATACGCCTTCAGAAGACTGAATAGTTTTCTTTACTATTAGATTGAATATAACCATGATGTAAGTCTAGGCCCACGGGATACCTCATATATTCTCTATTCCCTTCTATGAATTTGTTATTTTTTTTACTGAGAAGGGAAAAAATATACATTGAATCAGAAATAGCAATTACAATTATTCATTCTACTAAAAACTATTATATCCCTCATTCTCAGGCCAAAAAACTTTTTTTTTTTTTTTCCTTTTCCTTACCAGAAAGTCTCATGCTACAGTGAATTGCATATGATTATTTCCAGGACTTTGCTTATCAAAATGCAGTCTTCAGATAAATAAAATAACAATTTTCCTCCATTCACTACAAAGGGTAAATTCAGAGATAACAGTGATCTGGGGATTTAGAAATTGTGCTAAATTCATATGGTAATGAACATCTGTGATGTTTTGGTGACTCACTTGCTCAAAAGGATACAATCCCCAGGTTTCATTATTGTCTTTGAAAACTTGCAGGAAGTCCCACACTGAAAACTGATGACAGACAACACAGGACAGTTTTAAGCAGTCTCCCAGTATGGTATAGGGCAGTGCTAGGCTACATCCCAGTGTGATACAATGCCTAATGTCTAATACATGGAAAAATTCTCAACATTTTAGTGTTTTAATGACATCCTCAAACATTAATGGAAATGTAACTTAATGAATCACCTTGAGTACTATTGTAATTTTTTGCTTGTTTGTTTCTTTTTCTCCATTTGCTGAGGTGGCAAAAACTGAGCCACCTGCCAGGAAACTCTCTTCCGAATGGCTTAATTCCTTTCTTTTGCCTCTCTTCCCACTCTTCCCTTGACAGATAAGACCTTTTTCAAGTGTGTTCTGAGAATTTCAGAGCATATTTTCCTTTTCAACTGTGTTAAGACACTCAGCTATTTACACTGGAGGCTTTTCTTTTACAAAACAGGAATACCTCCCTCTCAAGTTTTTCTGTCACTGGGCTTGCACCAATGCAGTTTAATAAGCTCAATTAATTCAAAGTGAGACAAAACACCAAAAAGCAGTTTTTAAAGGGAAGATACAACTATACTCACTGTTCAGAGAGTTGTGGAAAAGCCAAGAAAGGGTAGGATAATGCAGAAAATCCAAGCATGTGCTGCTATGCAGAATAGAAGACAGGGCTAGGAAAGGTACCGACACGTGAAAAGTATGCTGCAGGTGAAAGCAGCTGAACTGTTGTAGTCTGAAGCGTCACATCTGTGCCAAAAACATCTATATTCCTGGAATGCAGGGAAACCAGCAATAGGCCAATGCAAAGGCAACGTGCACTACATTAGGTCCATGGGAGCCTGTACTGACAGGGGTATGAATGTAAGCTGCCACAGATGGGGAAGGAGGTAGCCAGGCAGTGGCATCAGCCAACCAATGCCATGTTTATCCATCTTGTCCCTCCGTATGTTCTCGAACACCATTAATCTTACCAAGCAGTCTGCAGCAGGTATTTTTGCATCACCAAAAGCTCCTTTTGTACAGGGTTATCTATGTCTCTTAAGCCTTGTCAATGGGAAATAAAAATGTTTTCTTCCTAAGGGGAAAATGAGCTCAACACATGCTGCTTTTGAATCCATTTCCCCCCTCCCCCTTCCAATTCTTTAGCAAGATGCAAGAATTGTTACAGTAACTCACAGAACAATTGAAATACTTGGGGTTTTTTGGTAGGCCTAATAATAATTTACCTAACGACTCTTAAAAAGCGATGTTCTGGTTATAGTGGAAAAGAAGTTTTGTGCTTTTTTGTGCATGTCCTTCATCTTTGCTGATTTTATCATACATTTAATTTTTTAACTTGTCCCCAGATACCCAGGTCTTCCTGGAAATCTTTTAGTCCTCTGGAGACTGTAGTTTCTGAAGTCATAATCTTAACCAAAAAAAGCTGGATTTACAGATTGATATCAAGAGCACATGGGATCTTTATAATTAACAACAACTTTTTTTTAAGAGATCTTTACCTTCAGGCTTCAGGGTTTAAGCTTTCTCTGATATCAAAGATCAGGAAGAGACCTAACTATAAATGCAGATTTTTCTACACTATCTTGCTGTGAGGTTTTTAGACCTTTTTTTCCTGAAACTCTTTGAACTGGCCACAATAAAATACAGTCTATCAAACCTGACAGATTTAAAGTTTGGTCCATCATAGCAATTTCCTTTTTCCTAAGAATGCTTACAAATCTGTTTTAACTTTCAGGATGCTTGGCCAAGCCATAAATCTCCTTTCCAATCACTTAGCTCTCTTAAATCCTGGGTAGTTTAAATTGTTCTAAACTTTGTTGGAGGGATTATTCTTTTAATTGCAATTATACAATGAGTATTTCATGATCTGTATTCATTGTACAATCATAGAAAAATTCTAATCCTAAATAAGATGTTGAATAATAATTAAAACTACTGAAGACTTGATTAAGAGTGTTCAGGGATTAGAAATGAGAATTAAAGATGGCTATTGGGCCCAAGGGAAAATTCAAGGACTTCAAACACCTTTTCAAGGAAAAAACCCCAAAACAACCCCACACATTGCAAACAAACCAAAATGAAACATGTTTTTCAACGTGATTAAGAAATTTATTGGGCTAAGGATTTCCTCCAGGAAACAGTTTTAAAAAGCAACATAAAAACAATAGAAAGTATTTTCTGAGTTCCTCAGAGAGTTCATTGTGTACCATGGAGGACAAAATCTGTGATTAGCTTCAGAGAGAGTGTTAAATGCCTGAACTGCTACAGAGAAAAAAAAAAATCTAATAAAGAAATGGAATAAAAGAAAACTTTGAGGAGAAAGAATAAATCAGGAAATGAAGGTTGAATTTTATTTCCCATCATAAATGTTACATGTTTACAAAGTGGGCAAGTACCCTTTCTATTTTTTTTCTTTTTTTTTGCACAAAATTATTTGCACCATAAAATGTGCTTAAAAAAAACCCTCTCATTAGCTCAAATGGAAGACATTTTGCATAACAGTACAGATACATTTGAAATGAGCGAAACTGTTTAGTCCTGACTACCACTGAGCCAAAATTCATCCTCTTAAACAGGGTAAGAACGTCTTATGTTGTCTAAGCAATAATACATACATATTTATATGTAAAAAAAATATGTAAGTACATATATGTTTGTATGTATTTTTTTATATATATATATATAAAACACTTTTTACTGCAGCTCTTTGCTGTTGTTCATCACAGTACTGAGCCTTAGGATGATTGCATTATCCTTAGTTCCCTGTAAATGAATAGAAGATATCAGTGAAAGTGCAGAAAAAATCACAAATATGTGAAGCTTGAGAAACATTTTTCCAAAAACATCAGCACCATTAAAGTTTTAAAATAACATTTTATGGGAAGATTCTGTTCTGGTACCAACTGAAGTTACTCTGCTGGCTTCAGTGATGCTAAGCTGATTTCTGCAAGACAAAACTCACTAAAATATCTAAGTTCATACCTTCAAATTAACATGTTCGTAGAAATGGTCACTACCAAACAGAAATATGCCAAGACATGATTCCCCTAAGACAAGCAGCACCCCTCTGACATCCCTGAGGTGGTCAGACACTTAGAGGCATCTACGTGGAAAATGTGGCAGAAAGGGTCTCTTTCTAATTTCCTGTATATAAATTTACCTGGGAGTCACAATAAATAGGACTTGTCTACTTTGAAATTGAACTTGCACATTTTCTATATTTTTTGTACAAGCTATTCTGTATTTCCTCATCAGTGTATATTAAAAGCCTCCTGGATATGCAGCTGAAACTTTATATCAGTAAATGATGAAAATAACTCATAAAATCAATTAATTTGCCTCTAGTAAGGCATCAATTTTACATATGAATAGAAACAGTAAATCTTTCTGAGCACTACAATTTCCCTAACACCTTTCTTTTTTTTTTTTTTTTTTTTTTTTAATTCCAGACTGAAACAAAAATTGAAAAGGTTAACATTTTTTATTAGAAAACAATCAATTTTGATTTGATCAAAAAGTGTTGCTAGGGTAGAAATAATATGAATGTGATTTGGGCATATTGTATTTTTTGAGCTGCATACTGAAATATGATTTATTTTCAAAGAATAATTTTTAAATGAAAACTTGTAGTCAATACAAAATGCAGCAATGGAACATTGTTACTCTATTAATAAGTTTTAATTTTTTTTAAAAGTCTGTCACAAGATAGTTCTTCTGATTTGACAATAGAGGGCTTGTTTTATTCTTCTCAAAAAAACCTTAACCAACATGGTTATAAGAAGCATGTTTCAGAAAAGGTTTTTTAAAATACAAAACAACTTTGACTAAACTGTTTAACTGGTCATGATTTGATTTAACTGTATGAAATATGGCACAAGCTTTTAAAGTAATGTAAGCTTAACCTCCGCCTTGGGCGTCTCTAAAACAATTTATGTAGGCATGTAGCTAGTACTGTCTGGTAATTGCCTTTCCACATATTCTGAGAAGGAATTAGCTTGTCAATCAAAAAGAAATTAATTATTATTATTTTCAGTGATCTCACAAACTGACATTGTAGATTCTTGACAGAGGAAGGAGAAGCAGTACATATGATCATTTCCTGAGTGTCACACTGATAGAAAAGCCTACACCCAAAGCCCAAAGATAATTCCTCTTTGCTTTTGCAGTCAACTGTAAAAGGAAAACAGTGTGCTATAATGCAGAACAGTGCCAGACCAGAGGATACAGATTACTAAGCACCACTAATTATGCCTCATATGCATGAAGTGGGAATGACAGCATCATTGTGAGTGACAGCGGACACTAAAACTCCCTGTGGAAAGACACAGTCTTAAATGATGTCCCACAGACAGATGCAGAAGTAATACAGGTCCCATGGCTTGAAATTAAAATTCAGCAGAATTATCCATATCAAATGATAAGTTGAAGTTGCCTGAGACTGAAAACAGGGCGTATCAGGTTCCATGACAGCACCTTTAGGCAGCACCCCAGGCCTGTATCCACTCTAAACCCTCTAACTTTTATGAATAATTTATTATTTGTCATTATTCTGTCTAGTGCTACATGTGTTTTTAAATACTAGTCTTGTAATTATTTGTCCCTGTGCACTTTATCAGCTCAAAAAATTATATCTGTGCTCTTCAACATGTCGAGAAGTCAGTGTTTATCGTGAAAGATTTCAAACAATTGATGATAGTTTTATAAAGTAATTATCATTAAATTATTATTTGTGTGAATGTATTACTGCCTTCTGCATGATGACTTAATTATGGCTGCATATATATGTCCTTCTGCATCTCCTGTGGAATCAGCTATTATGCTTGTGCAGTGACAGGTACATGCAGATGGGAGATTACAAGTGTTCCGTAATTTGCTTCTGTGTGTTTGCTGCTAATGTGTACATTTTTGAATTTGCAAATTCTTTGGGCATATTTTCTGTGAATTTCACTCTGTTTTTATGGCATAAACTAAAAAGTGTCTTTTGAATATGTCCAGTGGAAGTTGTATACCTGACCTTAAGATATTAAAAAAAAAATAAAAAATAAAGCGACTCTGTCCAGAAGCAAAGTTGGTAAGTAAAGGAAAAAAAACAACTGTGTAAATTAAACCTCAAGGATGGCTGGGCCTTCATCTTGTTTAAGATAAATATTCCATAATTTGAAGGATTTTAAATTATTATTCAATGTCATATCCAAATTTGTCTGAATTACTTGAAGAACTGAATATTTCTCAAATTTCATATGAATAGGATTTTGTATAAAACATCCTATCTGTGTTCCTCACCAGATCTTAGTATCAAAAATAAAAGTGAGTTTAGGTATTTGTCCATTTAAAAAAAAAAAAAGTCTTCAATAGAAGTTTTGTTTCCATACGATTTCAGGAAAAGCTGATTTTCAGGTTTTATTTAAAATTAGATTCAGATTTGCAGCTCACAGCTTGGTGCAAAGCCAAGCAGATCTACATTAGATCTACTACAGGCAATATGTTAAGATAATGAGAAAAAAAAAAGTAAATTTATGTAAGTTTTGTAAAAGTTCATTTAAATATTTTATTTTCCTTTTATTATAATTAATGAGATTCCCATATTTTTATTCTGAATTTCAAGCCACCTTACTAAAATACTTAAAACAGTTTCTGGAGCTTTCCATTAATACAAATTAATTACTTGCTAGAATATATTTAATTTTATATAATCTATTGCTTTGCTTATGTATGAAGAAATTGAAATGAAGTACATTTTTTTTTTATTTTTCAAAATTAACATGGCAATACAAAAAGTATAAACTGCTCCATATGCAGGAATATATCATACCCATAGGGGCACCTTTCTTCAAGTTCAAAGGGAGATTAATGCACTTGTTAGGATGTAAATTACACTTCTAGCACTGACATGAAAAAATTGCTGTAAATGATGTACTGTAAGCATATATAACTTTGGCACCAGATAATACTTATGTGTAATTAATTTAGGATGTATATTTTCCTTTTTAAAGCCCTCCAACAGGATACAAACATTTTTAACTTGTATGTCTCCTTTGATCCCTCCCCAAATGATCCACTATTTCTCAATTACATGGCAACTGAAATATAATTTACTTATATCTAATATAACTAATATAATTAGATTATATTAGATATAATCTAGATCTAGAAAAAAAATGTTTACTCTCTATATTGTACTTTTTAATCTAATTTAACTTTGCAGTGTATAAACTTACAGATATTTGAATGTTTTTGCTACCTGTTTGAGTATGTTTAGTGTGTTTTAATTTTCCACAGAGATAAAGCATGTATGATTTTCATTAAGGATTTTTAAAAAATTTTGAAAAATAAAAATATAAATGAACACTCATGGTTCATTACATGTTGATGAATTTAAAACATATCCTTTGTTGGCACATTTTTCCCTTCTACTTTAAGTAGAATTAACACTTTAAACTGGATAACCTATATCCCAGGGTATATGAGTTTCTCTGGAATACGACCCATATCTGGACTATTTGGACTGAAATTTTACATATCTGGTGTTCATTGTAAAGGAAAAACCTGAGATATGAAAGGAAAAAAGGATGCCTGATTCTTTTGGAAAACCAGAAGTAGCATTGCTGGCTAAGCATGGTGATGTTTGGAGAAAGATGAGGAATAGGAGTGGGAGCTATCCACCTTAACAGACCTTCAGATGACTCAAAGGCACAATGAATAGGTCTTCAGCATGAGCAAGGAGGCTTCACAGACTCAGGAAAACATCAGGTAAAGGAAGGAGAAAGGAGGTAAAGGACATCTTGGATGATGAAAGTAGAGGTACACAGAGGCAGAGTATAGAATAACAAAGACTCAGGAATAATTATTAACATTGTTGGCATGAGTAGTATTTTGGGGCTACACACTTGTGACTAGGCCGTCAACTAAGCCCTGACCTGAGGTTAAGCAGACGAAAAATGTGTCTTCCTGATGTGTACAGATCTTTCAGCAGGAGCAGAACAATGTTTTTCTGGAATCCACCATGATGCACCCATCATGTACCACTGCTGCTATGGTACTGAATACATACGTTTTGCTCAAGAAGCAGTTTTAGGAATAAGTACCTCTATGACCAGCCATACCTACCCTTTCAGAGCTGTGTTTACAAAACTACTGACCTGAAAAGTAGCTCCCTGACAACCAACACGTTCAGAGGAAATTCAGCTTTGCCAAATTGACTTGGCCTATAAGTGGTACATTAAATATAACACAATACTGAAAAGGAGCCAAAAGTGGGTCAGGAAATGTTTGCTTTAGACACTGGCAGTGCAAACAGTTATGCTGAAAGTAACAGAGAGCTATTGCACTGTGTAAAGTTTTATTAGGTTTAATCTCCCATTAAAGTTAGTTCCTCTGCAGTTCAGGAGTGAAGAATTATTTTATAAGTACTGCAGATCAATATAAAATGGAAGCTTGATTTCCAGATAATCTAGTTCTCATAAAACAAATGCATGTCCTAATAGGGAAAAGAAGAAACCCAGGATACTAATTCTAATATTTATAAGTGACCAATGATTTTACAGCTTCAGACAATAATGTGCTGGCTAAAAGAGTCTTTATAATATTGCCATGCCAAAGATTGTATCAAGGAGTACAATGTGAGAAAACAAAAATAACTCCAGTTTTACAAGAAGGTATTTATAACCAGGCTTGTTTTCAAAAAAAAGGATATTACTTGTGCAGAAAATTAATTTGACTAAGTCTGGCACAAATAGCCATCCTCAAAATTTGATACCTGGCCGCATGGAAGGCAATGGGACAGCATTCAGTTCTTCAAGATGTTCCATGAAGAGAGGTTGTCATCTCTGAAGGCCCATGGAAGAGGATCCATCTCCTACAACCTACATATTATCTTATCTTCATTTTCTCTGCCTGGGAAGTGCAGAGACCCTCAGAGGATGATCTAGCTCACTAAAAATTAGATGCTTATTATATACTCTGTTTTCCAGAGAGTAGTAAATTAACAGGAAATATAAGGTATCTCTCTTCACCTAGTATACAGTTCTTTGTCTCCAACAACAATGAGGAGAGGTCATGTCTTTGTGGTTAATCTGGATGTGGGAAGAGAACAGGTCTGAGCTTCAGGTCCCTGCCCTGCGCTGGGGGTCTGCAATGCCACTAGTTCCCTGAACAGCCATGCCCTAAGCAATGCAGCAGTCACAAGGCCAGGTGAAAGGGAGTTTAGTGCATTAATTTATAGTCAGGAAAGATACAGGTCCCCCCTCCTGGCATTCTGCTTTTCTGTCCTCAGGGAGAACAGGTAGATTCCTCATGTAGCTGGGTGGCTTCCACTGCTGCTGAAAAGCAGAGTGAGCTGCTTTAGGTGGAACCTAAAAAGGTTTTCAGTTCTCTGCCCCCATTCAGGTGAGCAGAATCTCACCCAGTGCCTCATCAGAAGGAAATCCATAGAGGTTTTAAATTATCCCATCTCTTATGATAACTTCACTTAAACTTAATTCTAGCTTCTAATGAATTACCTGTTATTTTCCTTTTTTTAATATTTCCTTTAACCCTGTTTCCAGGCAACTTACCAAGTTGCCAAACTGGTACAAAAATCTTTAAAAAAATGTGCTCAAGATTTCAGTTATAAGCTTCTTGATACTCTGTGATCTAAATATTAGATGGAGTCTGAGATATTTTCCTTATTTTGAAATAAGCCCAAAAGTGTATTCTAATCTTTGGCCTTTTACACTGACTTGAAGTACTGATGCAGAAAAAGAGAGTAGGATATCCCCTTTAAGTACGGTTTTCTCCTTCTCCCAAAAACTTTTAGTGTAAAAATTATTAATTTGAATTTTATCATGATCCCTTTATTTTTAATCGTAAAATTATAGTAATAGGGTTATACTAACTAAAGATCATTATAAATAATCATAAAATATTATAGATTTTTCTCTGCATATGATACAGCATATTAGTCAACTGAGGCATTAGATGCAATACTTATTTTTAAAATATCTCCTGTCAGAGAACAGATTCTATAACCTAAACATTCAGTAAAACTTATCCTATACCCGACTTTAGGTAAAACTTAAATATTTTGTGAATAAGTTTATATACTAAAGAAGAGATAGCAAAAGAAAATATTTGTCCCATTAAAATAGTAAGATTCTTAAAGTAACAGCACAATGGAACTTTGATTAAACATTGTTTTCACTGATTTATTTTTATGCAGTTATAACTTTTTTTTGTTTTTTAAATGAGATAACTTAGTGAACTTGAAAACATATATTTTCCAAGCTATATTGATACCTCAGAAAATGTAGTCCCACAGAGCTCTTTAAGCTCTGTGGAAATGCTATAGGCATAACTAAACCCTGGAGGCTTAGGGAGACTAATATCAGCAGGAGACAGTAAAATGCAAAATAGAACTGACTGCGAAAATAACAGTGCAATGGAATTTCCCCCAGGTATAGATGGAAAGAAACTTGGTTTCAGGATAAATCTTATGTTAACCCAGGTGAATGTTTATTCCCATATGACAGCACTGAAAGCTGTAATGGCCTTCAGAGCTTCACCTGGGATGGGAATGTGACTGCTTTCTGTAGTCTGTAGGTAACTAAGGTAGCATGGCTATAGTTGTGCTAGTTCAAGCTGTAGAGTTTGAAATTGTTAATCATTCATAGAAAGAGGACTTTCTTACTTTCCAGGCTCTGGGAAGTTTCTTTTTGAGATTTACCTGACTACACCTAATGACCTGGAAACTGATTCCCAGACAGCAGTAAACCGCTGGTGATTTATACCAGTTGACATTCTGGTTCTCTTATCTTTCCAATGTTTTTTTTTTTTCTTCCTGATAAGATTTGTGGTATCAATTGAAATGATACCAAAGTTCCAATCACTATAGTGTGATTAGAACTGTAATTTTCTTTACATTTTCAGTTCACTTTCCAGAATTTAATTGAATGGACATGTTGTTTTCATTCCTATTATTGTTATAGTTATTCTTTGTGTTAATTTTTAAGTAAAACATGCTACGTAAATCTGAACTGAAAATATATTTCTCACAGTCGCTTGTTAGCTGGCATGCTGCCATGCATATCCAATAGCCAATAGCATGTACATATTTATTATTGAATTGGATCTTCTACCAAACTCAGGGTGCCTTGGTAATTCATACTTAGTCAACTACTAAACAAGGTGAGCTAGAAAAGTTTGTGGAAATAACAGGGAAAGGTTTCTTTTTTCTGTTCACCTGGACAGACAGAAATAATGGTATGGGAATTTAAATTTCAAACTTCCATTTCAAAATATTTTGACACTGATGCACTGAAGGTTTGGGTAATTTGGTATGGAGGAATGCTGTCTTGAATTTTGACAGCATTGTGTGTGTCAATGCATCTGATCAACGTGTTTGACATGAGACATTCTTTCCCTAGAACGCTTCCAGATATTTGTCAGAACGTATTTCCTCAAAAGAAGTCAAACCGCTAAATTCATTTTGCCTTCTAACAAGAACCATCCACACTGCAGCAGCAAAGCTAAAGCTCCTGTGTGGAAACAACAGCAGGAGATGTTCAATACAATTTTACACTCCGGTTATTGCTGAACACAACTGTGAGTAGTGGTGACTCAAATTAGGTTGCCTTAGTACCAAAATACTGTCATTTCATGAAGCCATGTAAATGAAAAATAAAAATCTAAGCTTTCTTCTGGGAAAAATATTGTATCCTTTTATATTTCCTTCCAAAATCAAAGTGAAGCAAAAATTAAAGAAAATGTACAGTCTACCTAGAGAGTGCAGGGGGTTTATTGTCTTGAAATAGTTTGGTAACTTTAGTCAAGATGTTAGCCATGACACATGGGAAGTTTTATCTTCATGAATGCAATAAACTTGCATCTAGTAGAAATATACATTTCCATTATTTTTGTCGTCTTATATTCACAGTGTATATTTGCAGACAGAAATATAGCTCTAGCTTGTCACACTTTATATCATTCAGTACTTGATGACAGTAAATACAAAGCCATTATGATCACACTGCTTTGTCTTATCAGGGATAGATAGCTATTTTGTGATTTCCAGTTGAGAAAAGCTTGTATAGCTCAGCTGTCTTGCTGGAAGGAGAATTATCTCTCAGCTCATTTGGCAGACTTAAGTGGTGGCCTTGTAGTAAGATGCCTGTGTTTTACAGAAGACCAAAGTACAGAGGCTTTGAGAGAGAAGGAAAGTCCCTTTGGTGCAAAAGTGAATTTACTAGCACTTTTCCAGGACTGCAGTCACCTGGGTGTACTGCAGTGCCACCAGCTTCCTCTGATGGCTTCTTCTAAAGCCTAGATTGGCTGCTGAATTGTGAAACTGAAGCTGTGCTCCTGTAGGATACAACAGGTCTCACATAGATGTAGATTGAGTCTTTTACCTGTTGTTGGCTGAACCCTAACTCAAACTTGACAGTTCATGTTTTCTTCTCTTCAGTCCATTAAATATCCATCTGCTTTTCAGTAGAAATAATGAAATTATCTCAAACACTGAAGCTATGCATACACATCTCATGCTCTGTGGGCTAGCCATAATTTAAGTTTCAATTCCTGTACACCATGATAAATTATCAGAAAGTGGAAAATATTATCCCTCATCTGGCCACTATTGGTAAATTATGAATTGTAACTTGGTTGCTAATTTTTGTTGAATATTTTATCTCAGAATCTGTTCTATTGCTATGTATTACATTGGACTATGCAAAGCGATTCACACCATCAAGAGCAAAAAGACTGTGTGGAGCTTCAGGAACCTGCTTTGTCAGTTGGGTTGGACTCGATGATCTCTTGAGGTCCTTTCCAACCCCTACAATTCTGTGATTCTGAGATTTTGAGCTCTTAAAAGTAGAACTCTTTATATATATTTTAAAATATTAATCCTCTAGGCTTAAACTGGCATAAACATTGATTTAGAATCTGATGTCTTCATATCAGAAAAAAGCCACAAAAAATAAAAGATGCATAGAAGCAACTGTCCTAAGTTCTAAGGCATTGTTAATGAAATAAGATATTATTCTGCTATGCATGCTTACCTCTACTATGACTAAAAAGCTCATTTGAACAAATAACAATAATGCAGGACCATATTTTATCTTAAATTTATGACCATAGACACCAGATTGCAAACAGAAAAATTCTGTAAGTACACAAGGAGATAGAGTCTATGTAATTTCAAAACACCTTTCTACATTCAACATGCATAACTTCTGGTAAAGCTTTTTCTTTGGCATGAGTTTCTCTTTCTCCTACATGCAGTATGCAGTCAAATTTATAAACACACCACTGAATCCTAATAATATATTTTGCAGTGTTTCCATACTAATCATTGCCTCGGTGTCTCACTGAATAAATACACACGCATATATATATATATATTTCAAATACTATTTATACTTTCTTGTCTATGAGCTTACATTAATTAATTTTTTTCAGGGAGCTAGGACCTGATTCTTAAACTGAATAACTGTTTTTACTCTGATGCTACGAGACAAGAGGTAGCAGCTAATGTTTATATTATTGATTTATCAGACACTGAAGGGATTAGGTTCTAAGATTGTTTAGCACACAAAAATCCATACTTATTGTATTAAAACAGATTTTGAGACCTTGTTTATTGGCTATATCCAGGGTCAGGGCTATGGGATTTATTCAAGCTGAAATGTCTATATTATATATGAACATAAACCAATCTGTTAAGAGGAATATCTAATGTTGGCGACATAAAGGCATATAATTTTAGTAAATTGCAGGTCAGTAATTGAAAAAGACCATTTATGCAAACACTTGTAAATTTAGTAAACTGCCTAAACAGTAAATATATTGAGTAAATAAAGATGAAGTTTGGACTAGTACCCAATTTTGGCAACTGTTTGCTTAATGGATTTTCTATTATGCATTCATTTTGTAATTTTCATGGATAAAAATTTTCATTGTTTTGGTCATAACTTCTACATGTGTACTCAAACAGAACAATGTGTCTTACTGCTCTTTGGTGTATAATATACTGGCTTGTGCAAGCAAATACTGGACGCTGTTCGAAAGTATCCATTATCATAGCTATTCAAGTATGTGGGGAGTCGGGCCTTCGCGCCTCTGTGTTTGTGCATTTTTAGATGTGTACATGTTTGAGATAGTGACTTTCTGAGAATGAGACACATTAAAGAAATGTAAGATCAATATTAAAAATTGATATAATATTTATTTGGTGAATTTAAATCCTTGTCATATTTTTAAATCACAGAATCACAGAAATTTAGGAGTTGAAAGGGACCTTGAAAGATCATGTACTCCAATCCCCCTGCCAGAGCAGGATCACTTAGATTAAATCACACAGGAATGTGTCCAGGTGGGTTTTGAATGTCTCCAGAGAAGTAGATTCCACAACCTCTCTGGGCAGCCTGTTCCAGTGTGCCTTCACTCTCACAGTGAAAAAGTTTCTCCTTACATTCACATGGAACTTCCTATCTTCCAGCTTGCAACCATTGCCCCTTGTCCTATAACTGGCTCTCACTGAGAAGATCCTGGCTCTGTCCTCCTGTCTGTCTCCTTTTACTTGTTTAAAAACATTAATAATGTCACACTTCAGTCTCCTATTCACCAAGATAAAGAGCCCCAGGTCCCTCAGCCTTTCCTCACAAGGAAGGTGTTCCCCTCCCTTAATCATCTTGGTGGCCCTGTGCTGGACTCTTTCAAGGAGTTCTATGTCCTTCTTGAACTGAGGGGCCCAGAACTGAACACAATATTCCAGGTGTGGTCTCACCAGGGCAGAGTAGAGGGGGAGAAGGACCTCTCTTGACCTAATAAAGACACCCCTTCTAATACATCCCAGGATGCCATTAGCCTTCTTAACAACCAGGGCACATTGCTGGCTGACCCTAACTTTTTTTCTGTATTTCTCCTCTGATCAATTTATTCAAGAGGAAATTTTTTGGTGATACTTTTTCCTTGTTTTGTTTCTGTTTGAAACTGTATATACTTAAATCTTACATAACTTCAATATTAAGTGATTGCTTGTCTACATTTTCTTTTTGTCATTCTTCCTTTAATTGCAATTAACTGTATGTAGCAGCAGTTCTACTGTCCTGTGACTTTCTGTCCTTCATTTTATTTTAGATGTGAACAAGTAAAGAACATTTTTGTATTCTCCAGAATGACAACATTTTGTACATCATAAGCTTTTCCAACAGGCCTCTCTCTCTGAAGCTCTGTCTTTTTAAATCTTCTTATTCTGCTTAAATGGCCTGTCTTTGGAATATGTAATATTATTGCTCAAATGTACATGCCTAGATTAAAGCTTTACCAAAGTGTAGGCGGTGTTGCTTTTGACCATAGTTTCAAGCTTCACACTGCTTGCTGTTGTTGCTCATTCTGTCCTATTTCCCACCCACAAGGACTTTATGAAACGGTCCATGCATGACTTCAAATAAGTAGGTGATTGTATGCAAGACACGTTTTCTTTCTACAACTGTTCTTAAAACTCTGTTTTCATTTCTATTAATTATTGTCAAGAAGAATCTTGATACACACAAAGTCATGGCTTGCCATTATGAGCTCAAAGTCCTTTAGTTCAAATGCCCTTTAGACTGAAGGGCTTTGCTCCAATTCCTAAACTCTAATGTGGGAACCCATCTTATGTTGCTGGACTCTTTGTGAACAGAAAAAGTTTTATTCCTTGTACCAATATAGATCTGAGGTCTTTAGAAATGCATTCCCCATGATAACAATCTTATATAGAAATAAAATTGCTTCTTTAGCCTAAAACACTCCCTGACTGATATAAAGTAGAATGATTAAAAATTTCCCCGTACAACGTAAAATTTTCTGTATGGAGCTAGGATTAGTATAAAAGAAGTGCTGATTTCAGTTAAGACCCAAGTTTCTATAGAAAATACTTCTTTATGTAGGCAAGGTGTAAGCAATAAATAGAAACTGGAATTTTTTCAATTACAGAAATATTACAAATTAATCAACTGTTTTTCATGCACGTAAACAGACTATATAACTTCCTCTTTGTGAGAATTATTTACTACCCCACCACTTATTTTTTCTTTATGCAAGTAGCTATGGAAGCTATAAGGACCTGAAGATCATCAAGACTGAACATATGTTACTAATACTGGAGTCAAAGAAAATAAATAAATTTGGAAAACTAAATATTTCACTGTAGTCAACTCACATGATTCAGATAAAATATGAACTGATAAAGACCAAAACTTTACTGTGTTATATGGTGTATAAATTCTAAACATGTACTCTTTATCTTTTTACCATTATCTATGTTCCAGTGTCAGATTCTGTTACACTATCTAGCTGATATGCAATGTACTTTCTTCTTCCAGCTTCTTTCTGCTTATTTCTAATATAAATGTTGCTAAAATCGATTTAGTTTTGCTTGGTTTTCCATGTGCCACACTGCAACTCAAATGGTAGTTAATGCCATTTTGTGAATTTTTTTTTCAGTTTCATGTAAGTGTTCTTTTCAGTAATGAAATAAGCATTTAACATATAAAAATGTAGTGAAGTATTTTGAAAGAGAATACAAAACATAAAATACTCAATAAAATACCCATTAGAAAGAGTATTAGCAAATACTTGTATTTTATTTCCCCCCCCTACATTTCTGGTGTAGCAGGAATTTAATCTGTAAAATCATTTACAAAGGTTAAAGTAAGGAAATCTCCTTTTTTTCATCCTGAATTCTTTGCATCCCTTTTTTTTTTTTTTAAGATAAATTTGAACTCTTGCTATAAAAATATCTTCAAGTAATAACTTTTGATGTTTTACACCTTTTGATGTCTTGCATTTCAGGAACATTATACATTGCATTGTCCTCCACAAAGGGCACTTTTCCTACTGTGCTATTGTGTTAACAGTGATCTTGTGGTATGACCGAAGCCCTTCCCTCATACTCTTTCCATCTCACTGGTGCAGAAGGATTCACCTGGGACCTGGATCAGGGCTGTTACAGGGCATGGCTACTGCTCTCTGAATGAGTTCACTCTCCAGTAACTGGACAGAGAGAAGGCAAACATGAAAGGAGACTCAGCAGAGCTTTTGTACCAGTACTGCCTTTATTCTCTGATCACAGTAGACTATTCAAGGACTGCAGTAATTTACTTCCTTCTGCCTTTTCCCTCCCATTTCCACCACATACACACAGAGCAACAAAGAGAGCAAGCTGGACATGTTATTCTCAGTCACCCATACAGAATATGGCCAGTTCTTCTGCTCCTGTCAAGCTGAGTTCAGATCAACTTGTTAATAACGTTACAAAAGCTGAGTTGTTCTATGCAAAATAATCATACCAGGGAAAATTTCAGCAGTCTTCCTCCCCAGTGAACAAACACACCAACCTTGCATTTGTTCCTCCTTGGAAGTTTGCACTTTCAGAGGGTGACAAAGTGGGCTCAGTTTGTGTTCTAACAGATTATGAATGCCACATGTGACATTGCTTGAGAATATGGAAAATGTTTATACAAACTGTCAGAGATGGCTGCGCTAATTTGTGGCATGTGGCATGCATGTTTTTGAACCAAAAACTTTGTCATACACCTACATCTTGGCTGTAGAATGTATGAGGAGAGATCTTGCTGACACATTGCAGCTGTAGCTCAGTTCACTGTGAAATGCTTTGACTTCAACAAAATTCACATGATGTGCCAAAGAAGAAGAAAAAGGAGTGTTACAGTCTCTATCTTTCTTTTGATGTCTTTCCCTGAAGGTGAACTACTCTCATGTTGCATCTGTAGTGAATGGGGTGAGTGAGGCATCTCTGTGGTTTTTTTGAATGCAGACTCCAAAAGGAGGTAAATATACATTGCTTTTTCACAGGAACGAGGGATAGAATTCCGCCACAGCTGGAGATAAGGAAAAGTTGGAGCAATTGGCAGGTATTAGTGATGGTGAGGGATGCAGTTGATACACATGCCTTAGGAATCAAAATACTTGGTATGTCTTTGCATGGCCTTTAACAGCATTGGCATGTAATATGCATTTGTTTTAGTCCTTTATAGCCTCTGTCCTGGCCATCAGACTTCCAAAACAGTGAATGTTCCCCCTCCCTATTAGACAAAATGCTCTTCTGTAGACAGAAGTGGCAAAGACAAAAACTATAAAAGCGTAAGTTGAAAAAAGTCTTGCTCAGCTCAAAATGTAAGTCAAGTCCTGACCATATATCAGCCATTAAGTGAGAGGATGTTCTGCAATGTTATTGGTTTCCATTATTTCTCACTTCTCTACATCAGCATTCCCAGGAAGACAGTCCATAACTGGCACCAGATGTTATCTAGTAAATTACTTTTGTCCTGCTAACTCTGTATGCTTTTCTTATATGATGCCATTTGGGTCAGATTTGCTCTCCGTCTGTTCTGTGTTTTTCTACTTTCTCATTTTGCTTCCATGAAACTGATGATTAAGTAAATAGTCAGTAAATAGATTCAGAAGTTAAAGTATCATTTCCATTAATTTTAAATTAGGTACACAGAATCTTTTGGGGAGCAAGAATACTTTTCAATTATTTTAAAATATTGTCAAGTTATGTATACATAGATATCTTACTGCAGTGTGTTCTGCACTATTTTGTAATATGGGTCCATGTTTTTCCTGACTTTCTTTTAAAGCTGAATCATTTTCTTATTAAGTTTTAAGGAAAACTGGACATGACTGTATTGCAATTTTCTATGTCAAGCAGATATCTGATGGAAATTATATAGTGCTTTCTATAATAATTAACTCTTACTATGACCACCCATCGTGAATTTTCCAACAGCCTGAAGTGATGTTTTTGTTGTGGTCAGGGATGTCTATGTTCTTAGAGTACTAGTTACTCCCCTTCAAACTGATTCTACTAATAAAAGGTTCTGAATCTATCCTGACCAAATATCTGGCATCATAAGGTTTGACAATATGAATACTAAAAAAAAAAAATTGTTTCTTAGGAATCATTCAGAGTTACTCTTGCAATATATGCAAAGCCAGTGATCCTTAAGAATCAAATCTATTCCAGAATGAAGAATCAATCAAAAGCTTTGAATTGTTTTACCATTATATTACAAAGTACCTTTCAATGTTCTACCTCTTCAGGTACTGCCTGTGTGTTCTGAATATGCAGCTTTTTTACGTCCTCCAAAAATTTTCAGAGAAGGTTGGACATCCATCTTCTGGAGTAGTTCTGTAATGACCAGGTGTCCTTGTTTCCCAGGATTGGACATATGCATTGCAAATAGACCATCTCATTCTCAAATTCCTAGAAATATGGAGAGGTCATCAAATGACCTTTCCAGAAAGAACTATAAAATATTTCCTGTCATTGACAAGCCCCTAAAAAACTCATCATATGTTTTGGGCTTTGCATTTGTGACTTCATTACAACCAGATGGGCCTAATACAACCTGTGAGACATTTGCCTAAGGAGGAAAAACAATGAGTGGTATTATCCTAGACTATTTGGGATGAGTAAGACAGAAAATAAATGGGCCCTGAAGTCCTCCATCAGTATGAAAAAGGATTGAGGGAGAGGATCTAAATGTGGAAGCAAGGTTTTGTTGTGATTTTTTTTTTTTCTCCTGGTAGTATATAATTATCCTAAGATCTTGAATTGATGGACTTGTCTCAAACAACTTCTATAAACTGGTTAAGAAATCTGATTTTTGACTCATGCCCTGTAAATCAAGTATACAGTAAATGCTTAGGCAGTGAAAATAAGAAGAAAAACATACAGAGATCATGTCGCAAAAATTTCACCAAAGGCATACAAGAATCAAGGCTCCAAATCCTTAAAGATGCTCCTGGAGATGCTAACTGAATGCTAGCAAATATTCTGCGTATTAACCAATTGCAGAAAAGTAGTAGTAAAGCCTAAAAAAATGCTATTATGTTAAGGTGGATTTTGTTGGATTTTTTTCTTTTAATTTGGCTTTTGTTTTTTTTTTTTTTTTTTAATGAGACCATATTAATGAGAGTGGGGCCAAGTATGTGAATTTCCAATGCTGAATCTGAAAGGAACTTATGTAAAGTGCAATAGTGAAACAGCTATTTTAAACAAATCCTGGTGATCCCCAAACTTGTGCTAGCACAAATTGTTACCAAAGCTCAATCACCATAAAATTCCTCCAAGATGCAAGTAGAAACATTTTTCTGTTTAAATATGCCTTGGCATTCCCTTCACTCCCTCAGTATTGTCAGAGCCAATACCTATATCATGAGGTTTCCTATGAAATGTCCGAATAGCTAAAATTTTCTTGCAAAGGAGGGAGGTTATCACCTACTTAATGTCTCTAGCAGTGTAGACTGCTTTCTTGTCTTGGAAAAAGAAGATAATTTTATTGACCCAGTAAAGGCCTGTTACTGGTTATGCAATAATGAATCTTGCTATTTTTCCATTAGAAACTACCCAAGGACACTTGAAATTTTTCTATAAAGCGGTGGGAGAGAGAAAGTGTATCTTCATGAAGAGCAGCCTGTAAGCAGTTGATCGGTATAGTCCTGGGAGGTGGGAAAAATTTTGCGATGTTTAAATCTTCTCAGGTTAATGATGATGATGAATTTTGAACCTGCTTATGTGACAACTTATGTAGGGCTATTACATGGCAACACTAGCAAAATACACACATACACACATACATAGACACACACACACTTATATCATTACTACCAAAGAACAATGCCTGCATAACCCTTCTACCAGACTATTGTCAGCAGCAAGATCTGCTTGAGTTTAATAAAAACATTAGAAAAACAAATAGAAAAAAATGTAGAAAATGTACTGAAAATTATGATGATCAGTGATACAACTCTCTTCAGTTGCACACCGAAATCATATAGCTAACAAACTAGATTCTCTCTGAAGTGACAAGACCATTATTTTATATAGTTTCCAAGTATACTCCTCTCCTGTTAAGCCAAGTTCAGAGAGTTGGGTTTGTTCAGTCTGGAGAAGGTTCCAGGGATCCCCTCAGTTCAGGAAGGACATAGAACTCCTTGAAAGAGTCCAGCACAGGGCCACCAAGATGATTAAGGGAGTGAAACACCTTCCTTGTGAGGAAAGGCTGAGGGACCTGGGGCTCTTTAGCTTGGAGAAGAGGAGACTGAGGGTGACCTTACTAATTTTTATAAATATGTAAAAGGAGAAAGACAGGAGGACAGAGCCAGGATCTTCTCAGTGATAGCCAGTTATAGGACAAGGGGCAATGGTTGCAAGCTGGAAGATAGGAAGTTCCATGTGAATGTAAGGAGAAACCTTTTCACTGTGAGAGTGATGCAGCTGCCCAGAGAGGTTGTGGAATCTCCTTCTCTGGAGACATTCAAAACCCACCTGGACACATTCCTGTGTGATTTAATCTAAGTGATCCTGCTCTGGCAGGGGGATTGGAGTAGATGATCTTTCAAGGTCCCTTTCAACTCCTAAATTTCTGTGATTTTGTGATTCTGAGACACCTCATAGCAGCCTTCTAGACTGTTTATCTGGGAGTGTGATAGGACAAGGGGTAATGTTCTTAAACTAAAAGAGGTTAGACTTTAGGAATAAATTATTCCCTGTGAGGGAGGTGAGGCACTGGAACAGGTTGCTCATAGAAGCTGTGGCTGTCTCCTCCCTGGCAGTGTTCAAGGCCATGTTGGATGGGATTTTGGACAACCTAGTTTAGTAAAGGGTGTCCCTGCCCATGACAGGGAGGCTGGAAGTATATGATCTTAGTTGTTCCTTCCAATCCAGGAAATTTTGTGATTCTATGATAAGAAATATTGTATGATTTCCACATGTTTGAAAGTCCCTTTTAAGTTCTGGAGAGCTCTATGCTTACTTTCTAAGTGGGACCTTCTAAATTGAGTTTTATTTAATCTTAACTAGTTCCTTTTGAAGTAACAGTCCTTTTTCTCAAAATGCTCTAATGTATTAAGTGAGGTATATGCAACAGAAATTATCATAAATTAGACAAAGAAAAAAATATAAAAAACCACACATAAGTGAGAATTTCTTAATACATAAACTGAACCAGACCCTGACATGAGACTTCATGTAGTGGACCTCATAAAAACAGAGCCTTCTTAAAAAAGTTTCCTGATTAAGAAAAGCATTTGTCCTTAGAAAAAGAACTAAAAATATACAGCAAACAAATATCTAGGCAAATTGGTACAGCATGGGTCAAAATGAGTATTACCTGATTTAGCAATAGCCATTCATTTTAACTGTGGCAGAGTAGGATCTGTAAATCCTTATAGATTAGAATGAGACACAAGGGAGGTGAGAAGCGCATCCGAATGTATATTCTATGCTTCATAAAATCAAAGCAGACTGTTACATTGGGGGCTACTAGGCTGCAACATTTACTGGGATTCCTTCTCCATTCTTCCCATGGCAATAATGCAATTGGATATAAAAAGTAATTCAAATTCCAAACTGAATTTGACTGGAAGGTTCAAAGGGCTGTGAAACCTGAACTCCTGCTGCTGTTCTCCTTGCGTAGGAAGAAGTTGCTGGGACCATCAGGTTGTTTGGTACCCTGAGTGTCATATATATTTTGCATACATCTGTGTGTGGAAAAGAGAGAAAGAAAAGCTAAGTCTACGAAGTGAGAAAAGAAGGTCTTTTAACAGTTGGTGCAAAACTGAAGGGACTGTTTGTGCTGAGCAGCCCAAAAAGCTAACAATTTTGATAATCTGCCCTATTCTGGCTGTTCCTTCTGTAAGGGCAAGGGAAGAAAGTGCGCTGATTTCTCCCTTGCTGGTCTGCTTGTCCTCTGGGGCAGGAACATTACACGTCACTGCTCCAAATACAGGCTGTCACGTAAGATGATAGAACAAAGGGAAGTGACTGAAAGTAAATAAAACTTGAATTCACACAGGTATAAAAGGACCTTTTTCTATAAGCAGGCAGTTATAAACATCACTCTGAATGGTTTGTGAGGCAAAAATAATGGGCTTGTTTGAGAAGCAATTGAGGTGCTTTCTGACAAAAATAGTATATTAGGAGATTAGTCTCCAAGGGGTGGATAACCTTTTCAGATTCTAAGTATTTCTTCTGTTCTCATGTGTGAGCTTACAATCTGTTAGTCTCAAAATATATCTGCAAACCCACAGGCCCACCTTCCTGACAGCTGCTCAAACAACAGAGCGGAGGAGCAGAGAAAATACTCTGCACCATCACCCGCCCAGCAATTCTGAAAAGCTTGGTAAGTTACTCATACAATCCAGAAATGCCAGTCAGGGAGGGAGGGAGGATGGAGGCAGTGGGGGAGAGAAGGGCCTTAAAGTGCAACATTTGCAGCACACGCTGGAAAACTAAAGGGGCCAATTAGTATAATAGGTTTGAAATCATTTCAGCACAGTCCTAAAGACAAAAGAAAAATTGTCCTTCAGAAATGGGGCTTATTGTTCAGACGAATATAGAGATGAACAATGAATTCTATCTGTTTTAGAGGCAACATTCCTTCTCCTTCATACTGGACCATACATTATTAATGAGCACTATTTTTGAGTGTGAAAGAACGTTTGAAAAGCATTAACGTAGTCTATTGGATGTGATTGACACTGTCATCCCTTTCATTTTGCTGTTGGCAAGAGGCATCCCTGTAGATTTATGTGCATCTGGACATTACTAATATTCTCGTTGTTATGCACTCTGGGCAGCTGTGATATGGAAATTTTTAGCATGGTTTTCTTCGGGAGGGGGGAATTTACTGTTGTTATCGGCACAAAAAAGGAATCATTTTCTTTGAGATTTTATCAGCCAAAAATATTTAATGTCTGGTTCCCTTAATAACTCTATTCTGTTTTCAATATGTGTACCTTTAAAGGAATTTCATGAAGATTACATGGATTCTTCAGATATTTCCAGTGACTCTTTTCCAGACCGACAGTTCAGTTTCTGAGACTTATGTCCACTTGTCCTGCTTTTATTTTAACCTCCAGTTCTCCAACTTGATTGCATTTTTAATTCAGTTGGTGCATCAAGGACTGTAGCTAGTGTCTGCCTGTTGTTTAGAACCACAAAACCTCTTCTGATTTGCCTGTGTAATGGCCTTTATTCACAACAATTAAGACCAGCGAATTTAAGAACCACTGAAACAAAGCATCTAAATGACATACAAAACAAAATTAACAGAGGTTATGTGGTCCTTTTTCTAGGTAATGCTATTTATATTTAGATTTAGAATTGGTTTAGTTTCTCAGGCCATATAAGAACATATGTAAACATTTTATATACACAAATATTTTAATGTATATCAGAGAAGAGAGGAAAAGCCTACATAACAGGGTGAAGACATGCTAAAAGTTATGATTGTGTTGACATTGCATGAAGAAAAGAGTTACTAATATGGACGTTTAGTTTTTAATTTAGATTTTTTTAGTGTTAGCTTTTATATATCTATATACAAGTATATAAAATGTATAGATACACACAGAGGTCTTGATTATCATTCTGGCTATAATTTTTTAACATCTTTAAAGAGAGCCCTTTTGCTACCCAACCTTCTCATGAGAGGTCCTAACCAGAATAACTCTTAATGCTGAGGGTTTGTTTAAAGTGTTGGGGTACAAAAGAATGTAGAGCCATTGGAGTAGGAGATAGTAACTCAAGGGTATATTATTTTAAAGTATCTATAGATATTCTATGCAATAGGAAAATGATGAGTTTTTAAGTCAATGCATAGCTATCTTCTCCTCCAGTCTTCTCCAAATATCATATCTCTGTACTCATAAACACATTATCTCATCACTGTTTTGTTTACATATAGCCTTATGCAACTACCATTTTGTATCCAGCTATTTGAGGTACATGAGCAGCTGCTTTCTGCTCACAGTCAGCAGGTCTGCTCTTTGATTGACATGACCACCACCTTCCTTAGAGGTCAGGCTCAGCTTCTCCATGGCATATCCATTGTTGGCCATCCCAGGCTGTGAGAGTTCAGCACTGAGGTCCCTCCTGCTCGGCAGCACAAGCAACTGCCACTGCTCCACTAGACAGCCTAATTACACCAATCAATCATGTAAAATAGTTTGCAAGGCTAGAAGTGGAAGGTTATAACTCATAAAGACACTTGCCAACTGAAGAGGTGGGGAAAGTTAATGTATAACTTAAAAAAAAAAAAAAACAAACGAAAACCAAACATGCTATGAAACAAAATATTCTTAAACTGTTCCTCTTAGTCAGTTTTGTTTCTTTGGGACAAAATCTGAATGTCATTTATAAGTCAATAATTATCTACAAGGCTTAGTACCTTGCTTTTTGACGTTATTTGATTTTCAGCAATTCCAGTTTCATATCAATGTAGATTTAATGAATTTAAGGACTATTTTCTTCTTCATACTAAGATGACTTCATGCCATTCTGTAAAGCATAAGATAGGCAGAATAGTCAGCATAAGTTCTTTAACAAGAATATTGATATTTTTACATAACTTCTTAATTTTGCTTTCCCCAAGTCTTGTTTATAGTATTTTAAAATTTTGCTTAGTATTCACAGCTATCTGCCACATGATACTGTTTTGTGATTACTCTCAAAGGTACAGCATATAAAGGAAGATTCCTTCACTGTTCTCTGAGAAATTTCTTGCTAATTCTCCTACTTACTGTGTAAAACCTGCTTTGCCTCCTTAGCAGAAAAGTGGTTTTGTCAAAATTGTACTCTGTCAGGAGAGTCATCAGCATTGCCAACTGTGATGGATCAAGTGCTTTCCAGAAACAAGTCCTTGCATAGGTTCAGGACCCAGATCCATTCCTTGGTATTTCTGAATGTATGACTTCAAAAGATTTTTGCTGAGTGACTTACTTAACTATGAGTGTCAAAACATCGTCTCAAGAGATTGTACAAACATTATTAACTTGCTATTGCACAAATATTACAAACCTAACTTTATAACCTTGGTACAATCATTACAAGTAGAAAATATATGGATGAATACAATAGTTCATTTTTTTTAATGAATAAACACCATTCTTTACAAGTTTTTTGAAGTTTACCTTGTGAAATAATATATTTTTATTGCAATATTTCCCACTGTCCAAACTTTATCCTGCTTCCAGTCTGAAGTGGAGGCACTTAAACAAGAACAAAAGATTTCTTGGTGGCTTGTCCATATGTGAAAATTTCAAATAGAAGAAAAACACTTTAATTGGAAGTTAGACTAAAACTCTCCATGAATCTGGAGAGATTTTTACAACAAAACTTCCCAGTGTCTCAGGTGCTAGAGGTGCAGTTTATTAATTTTTCTTTCTTCTTTTTTTTTTTTAATGTTGGTAAAAATACAATGGTTTTGTCTTAGATTAAGGTGTTGTAGCTGGATCTGTTTTAGGAAATAGCCGAGATTTCATAATAAAGAATTTAAATACTTGTGCTCCATTTAGTCAAAACAGGAAGAGGAATAAAGGTGTGTATTGGGAGCACAGACCTGAACCCTATTGCTCAGTATTTTCCCTGTGCAATGTCCCTGAGTGATATGTATTCATGTCTAAATATCAGAAATTAATCCGGTAACATAGTTTTGGTTCTGTTTTTCTTGAACCAGATTGAAGTATTCACACACAGAGGTACAAACAGATACTGTAAAGTTTTGTGGATTGTATAAATTCTAATTATGTTGCTAAGATTTGAGGTACACAAGAACTTGCTGATAAAATATGTTACTCACCCCTCAGAATGAAGTGTAATACTAGGTGAAGAGCACATTTAAGGAGTGTCCTAGCACCTGTCCAAGTTAAAACCACAAAGTGTTTAACTGTTAAAAAACCTCTAATGAAAAGATCCTTCTTCATCCAACACCGGAAGAATTACAGAAATTACTGAAAACAACTGAATACTTCAATAAACAACATTAATTTTCCTACCATGCTTCATGTCTTCTGCTGGTTTGTTTTTGTTTTTTTTTTCCCACGAGTGTTACATATAAAACATCCTTAAATCTCATGGGAATCATCTATACATCCTCCAGTGGATTTTCATCTTTCTGAACTCACTGATAGCAAAGCTGAAACAGACCAAGGCAAAGACTCCCAAATCTGGGGAGCTCAGGCAAGGATCAGAAGCTTTTTCCTGCAGGGAGATGTATTTATCCCTTTGCCAATTTGCCTCATGCTACTTCTACTGCTATGACAACCTCTGTCTTGCAATCCATAATAGATTCTCCAGATACTTTCTTCATTTCAAATGAAAAATGAAAAAAGAACAAAAAACAAACACACCCAAAAGCAGACAGATTCCATTAAAAACCACCTAAAATTCAGGTGTTGGCCATAAAGTTCATGAAAAAGCTAATGAATTGTTGTGGAAATATTGGTTTTGAAGCTTTAGACTGGATTTGGTATAGTTTAACTATAAAGTCCAAGGAATAAAGGTGAAGAAAGCCATATTCACATATGAATATTTAAAACCAATTAAAGCCTGTTCAGAGGATCTGGAAATTCTTTGTTTGATATGAAACCTTTCTAATTATTAACTAGATGATGCTGTGACAGCATGTTTCTTACCAGTAGACATGATTAGACTTTAACTAGAGATCTCCTACAGCATTCAATGAACAGGTTTTTTGAGTCAATCACATTATTTCCCAAAGCTAGCTATGAAGACATAAAGTTAATAAATTCACTTTTTCTAGGTGTTGTGTACAAAAGCAGTCACATTTTTAAATGCACCTCTAAGTCAACCAGTAAATCACAAATTTTAAAATTTGTTTTCAATTTTAAAGTGTTCATTTACTGTGCTTTGATAGATCTTTACTAACTCTTTAATTTTTAATTTACTTTAAATGTTTCCTTTCTTTTCTGTGGGGAATCTTTCTTGCTGAAGAGTCTAAAGTAAATTATAGGACTTTCATCATAATATTTTAGTCTGCTTCTCCTGAGAACTTCCTATGAAACAGTAAATACTGCACACCAGCAAACTATTCCTATGGTTCTCACCTCTTTTTGCTCCTTAGTTAGGTTAGTGGAGAGTTATATTTTTATGTCTGTAATCGATATGCCAAGGCTGATGATTTTGATTGAAGTAAAAAGATAAAAGAATATTTCCTTCAGGAATCTCCAGGGAGAGTAAGCTTTGAATGTATATAAAGGATATAGTGTCATTGCAGTTATATGCCTGAGGAAATTCAGGAATAGAGGATATTGTAGTAGGTATTACAATCACTGCAAAATAGTTTTAAGCTGCTTTTTTTCTTTTTTTTTTATAAAAAAGTTAAAATACCAAGCTTACATAATAAAGTGTAGATTGAATTGTTGGGCTCTCTGCCCACTCACACCTGTACTTCTGTACCGTGTTTTCCCATTGCACAGCTACGCAAAGGAAAAACAAGAGTTCGAACCACCATTCTATGTGTAGTTTAAGCAAATATTTGCAGATTATACGACAAAGTAAACAAAAATTACGGTGTGAATTCCCAGCTATTTCCTCATATCTTCACTCAATGAAGTTTCATATATGTGATCAAAGGTTGTGACTATACCATGAAAAAGCCTGGTTATTACTAATAGACCACATGGGCTATTAGGTCCTCCTGGTTCAGAAGGGTGCACAGAACACCCAGCTCACATCCTTACATCCCCAGAAAAAAATATCCACAAGATGTTTAGTAAATATAAATCTTGCAATAGAAAATTATGTATGTCCCAGGAAGAAATTCATCAGCATATCTTTTCTACTGTGGAAAGGAATTAAACTGATCTTTGAGGAAGTAAACATTGCTTCCTATGAAGAAGATGACTAATGTTTTCTCTGATTGCAAATCTATTTTCTTATTTACAAACTGTAAAAGGTAGTTCTTTGGTCTAAATCTGGTGATTTGTGGGAAAACAAACGAACAAAAACATCACCATAAATCACATTATAGCTTTGGTTGTCTCCAGTGACTCCGAAGAAGATCCTCCTCTCCCCTAGGTTCCATCTAAAGTTTTCCAGAAGACAAAGGAGAGAAATAAAGTCATCCTGGCTCTGGAAAGTGCCCAGCACAAACTTTGAACTAATTACTTTTTATGCGACACAAGTACTCAGCATAAATATGGTAAAAATATTGTAGTGTAGTCTCTTTTCAAACTGCTGTGACAATACTAGACATACACAACTCTTACTGAAAGAAGGAACTCTATGAGAATGTACCCCGTTCTACACTTTTGGGCATTTATTAGCAGTTTAAAAAGTCACTGCTTATGCAAATCCGAGAAAGGGCTGCATTCTCATGAAGGAAGTAGCAAACTGTTTGACAAAGAAAGTACCCAAAATATTGGTCATGATCTTATTCCCCCCCATAATAAATTGCCCAGAAGCCCCCACTGTATTTCTACCACTTTAAAAAAAACCAAAAAACAAAAAACAAAAACCACCCCAATATTTTAATGTAAAAGCTGCTTCTTTACTACTGGTTGTCAATTTGTAATGGGAAAATGTAATGTAATGTAATGTAATATAATCCATGGTCCCTGATGGCATACACTCATAAGTGTTTAGGGTGCTAGGAGATTATTTCTAGGCCACTCTCAATCATCTGTGAAAGGTCATGTGTGTGACTGAGAACTGGAGGAAAGTAAATGTCACTCTGGTCTTCAAAAAGGGCAAGAAGGAGGACCCAAACTACAGGACAGTCAGCACCACTTTCATCCCTGGAAAACTGATGTAACAGCTTATTCTGGGGGTCTAAGCATGTGGATGAAAAGCTTATCAGAAGTGATCAACATGGATTCACCAAGGAGAAGTTGTGCTTGACCAATGTGATAGACTTTTGTGATGGCATGACTGGCTGGGTAGATGAAGGGAAAACAGTAGTTGTTGTCTAATTCAGCAAGGTTTTTGACACCATCTCTCATAACATCCTTGTAAACAAGCATAGGAACTGTGGGTTGGATGAGTGGATGGTGAGATGCCTTGAGAACTTTTTTGAATGGAAAAGCCAAGAGGGCTCTGCTGAGTGGTGGAGAGTCTAATTGGAGGTCTCTAGCCAGTGGTGTGCCCCAAGGGCCAGTTCTTTATCTGGTCTTATTCGACATATCTTCAGTGATCTGGATGAGGAGACAATGTACCCTGAGCAAGTTTGCTGATAATACAAAACTGGGAGGAGTGACTGACACACCAGAAGGCTGTGTTGCCATTCAGCAAGACCTGGACAGGCTATACAGGTATGCAGAGGGGAAACTAATTAAATTCAATGAGGGCAAGTGTAGGGTCCTGCACCTAGTCAGGAATAAATCCATACACCAGTAGAGATTAAAGATTGACCTGCTGAGAAGGAGCTCTGTGGAGAAGACCTGGGAGTCCTGGCAGACAGCAAGCTGTCCATGAGCCAGCAGTGTGATCTTGTGGCCAAGAAGGCCAACATTATCCCAGTGTGCATTAAGAAGAGCATGGAGTCTCCTTCTCCAGAGATATTCGAAACCCACCTGGACACAATCCTGTGCAATGTGCTCTAGGTGATCCCACTTTACCAGGGGGTTTGGATTAGATGATATCCAGAGGTCCCTTCCAGTCCCTACTGTTCTGTGATTCTTTGCAATGGTTGTTCATGTTAGTAAACATTTTCCTCCAATATTTGCCTGCTCTACTTAGAAACAATTTAAGAATTCAATTAATTCTGCAGGAAACAAAACAAAACAATTTATGATTTGGAACAACTGAATTTCTAAGGAAAAAAAAGCAAAGTAAGTATAGCAGAAACTCGTTTAGTGTGATTTCATGAAACTTGTCTTTTTTTTTGCAATATATCCTCAAACCAATCTGCTCAATAACATACACTTGAGCTTGTCCCTTGACCCACTAAAATTAATGGAAGTTTTACTACTCACTTTAATGGGAACATGATGAGGCCTAATTTATTGTATTCAGGAAGTTAGTCCTTCATGAAGACAAAGTGGAAAAAGTGAGAAAGGATATGAGGAATCAATGTAATTGAACTTTGCCCAGGGTCCCATGAGAACCTACTGTTCTTATTATTTTGGGTTTGCCCAACCATATTTTTTTTTCTTTTAAATAATATTTTCTTATCCTATTTTTTCTGTTGCTCCATATCTTTTTTTGTCATTATTATCATTTAGTTGTGATGGAATTCTCTTTTCCTACTTTCTGGGTTAGCAAAACATAAAAGCCTCAGTGTCTATGATTCTAAAGCTTTAATCTGATAGTAATTCTAATGATAAATATACTTCAAAAATTTAGGTTCTTTCCACCTAAAGAAAACCAAAGGTCCTCAAATATTAGTTAATATAAAGCAGACTCAGTAAGTCAGTGATGCTAAATTGGAATATTTTCAACTACGTGTCACTATGGTCAGCTATAATAGAATTAATAATGAGATTAAGACACTGGCACTGAATGTCTGCATGTAAACATCCACAAGCATGCAAATTATCTGGCCTTTCATTATATTTAGTGGAGATTTTGTCAATGCAATTAATGAAGGTTAGAAAGCAATTAAATTTAATCTGAGCATAAACAACAAAGGTGGGATTTGCTTGCTTAAATATTGTTGTCTAGTGCCATTTCAGATGCTAGAGCACCAAAGATATGTTCATAAGGCTTTCATAAAACACAGTGTTATAGAAGATCTGTACCTTTCTGGAGCAGCAGCTGGAGACTGGGTTGGGTGCTGCTGTAAGGAAAGATACTTTGGAGTATCTGAAATAATTCCCACATTTAACTGAATAACTCCTCAGGCCTTATAACATTTATGGCTTAGTTCTCCATTGACTATGATATAACTTCTGCCACCTAGCACAGGTGACAGGCACCTTCTGACACCTAAATGAAGAACTGTTTTTGTACTGTCCTGTCTATTCTGCATTCCCTAAGTTACTGATTAGTAAGCTAAATCAGTAATTTGGAACACAGAACAAAGATGCTGATTTTGTTATTAATGCTTTGGTTCTGAATAAAATAACCCCAAAATTGCTCGGGCAGCTCTGTAATCTTGCTGCTAAACCAAGGATTTATACCCAAACTCCTTGCAGGTTTTAGAATCTTTTACAAATATTGGTAAGAGTTAGGCAGCCTTTCTGAGTCTATTTCCTTAATGATTACTTTAAATGCTTTATGGCATGGAATTTCTAAACACGTGTAATGAGAAGGGACATCTGAATAAAGGAGTGCAAAGTCTTCCAGTGCAGTGCTCTGAGAGTCAGGTTACTTCTGAATAGAGACTTACACTGCATGCATGAAGTCATATGAAAACAGTATGCTTGTTGAGCAGATTACCGAAGCAGATTTTAACTCATGTGTCTGAACTTTTGAAGATTGGTATAATCACTGTACTTTAATGACAGGTTTTTTTATAAAGATAGATTTATCATTTAGCTGATTGATATTTTGTCTAAACAGTGGTCCAATTATTGTATTTGTAACATTTTATCTTGTGAACTTTTTCCTTCTAGTTATGCTAACCTGTATTTTATTTTCTTTCTCATTCTTTTCCCCCAACATATTTGTTTTATTTTGTTTACAGTTCTGGTGTAATTCCAGAGTAATTTTCTGGCTTCAGTGGATTTTATCCAGATGTCTATTGATGATTAAACTGAAGGAAGATTTTGTCCATAATTCTCTTCCTCCTTTGTATTTTTTTAGTATTTTGAACTTTCCACTATCTTACATTAGTCCTTCAGCAAGAGCTTCTTAAGCCCCAGGACAGCCCTCAAAAGCAGTCTAATGTGGTTTAAGCAAAAAAGAATGCTTGACCTATTCCATAATGGGAGCATGCTATTTGCAGATAAGGAAACATGAGTTATAAATTTCCTGCCGGCAGCTCATGATGCATTTGAGAGTTACATATTCACATTCTCTAGCCAAAAAGTGCCTCCTTCATACAGTGGAGAACAAAAACAAACATTTTGCTTCCTATTAGTGGGACATTTGAATTGGTTGCCACAGAACACTGTAAAAGGGTAATCTGACATTCTCTGATGATTATCCCAGTGTATGAATATACTATGGTTATTAATTGGTTCAGACAGTTTTAAAATGAGTATTTAATAAGAAAATTTATAGAAGAAATCAGACTTCATTTGAAAGTAGGAATGAGTATGGTGGGGGATGTTCTTTGGAAGAAGTTGCTAGAAGATACGTTTTAAGGTGGAAAGGATTCAGCTTGAATGTATAGTAAATTATCAAGTTGTACAAATGGTTTTTATGGCTCTTTTTAAAACCTAAATTTCTCACTCCTTAGATCTATTTATCCAAATAGGTCACTTCAAAGGCAAACTCTACTTTTTGAAGGAAAGTAGCACACAAAATTTCATTTAGTGTTTCTCTAGTTCTTGTAAAATTAATACAGCATAATGTAGGAAAGTACAATTAACTTTGTGTGTGTGTGTGTGTGTTATAGAAGAGTTTTACTTTTAAGCAAGAAGCTTAGGCATGTTCTGAGAAGTGTTACTAATTCCAGTTCTGGCTATGTATAGCTTGAAAGTCCTTGAGGGTTTACACAGATGTGGTCACTCAAGAAGAGCAGTATGCCATCACCACCCATGAAAACCAGGTGCTGAGTTATCTCAGACTGGGTTGGCAAAAAAGAATGTAAAGGTCCAGGCTGTGGCATCATCAGTAAGGAAAGGTGCTATTTAATCACAATGCTCTGTAATTGTTCCAAGGACAAAGTTGTGTTTAGAAGTGAGTAACACCGTACAGTTTAATCCTTTTCCTTGGAGAAAATGGAGGTAGAGAATTTGAAATGGAATTCAAGCAAATACTGTATGTTGCAAGTGAGACCATTCCTTGAGGTATCTCAGCAACCCAAATTATACATTAGTTTTCCTTTTTACAGAAAGGTAAATTGAAGAGATCAGGTTTTGGTTTTTTTTAATCATCTTTACTGGTGAGGATAAAAGACAGGCTTTAGCAAAAGGCACTTAAAACAGATTTTGTTTTGATTTTCATATAAAAGTATATTCCAAGTTTGAAATTAATTAAAATTTATTAAGAGTAGCGATAAGCTCATTTCTTACAATATTCTATTCCTGTAGTGGTCAGAAATATGTAAGTCATGATTTTCTAAGGCAAGCTGTCCTTTCAGAATATGATGCAGATTCATAAATGGCATCACTTTGAGTTCAGTTCCCATATGTGTTGAACAATAAATATTGATTCTTCTGGAGTGTGGCACAAAAAGTTAATATGAATTGAAAATAGATTGCTCCAGTCTCTTCACATTTGAGTCAAAGGACTTAGTCAACTATTTCAACATTCCTTTTTGCCCCTTTTTTTGTTAATATTACCATTATATGCTTAATTAAAAAAAAAAAAAAACAAAAAACCCCTGTTTTTTCCTGTTCTAAGAAAGAAAATGGGTTTTATATTTTTTATGAATGCCTTAATTTAATCTATACATATAACCAAAAGACATTAAACTTTAGTTGTTCTGCTGAAAAAATATTATTAACATATTGATAAAAAAAAAAAAGAAGAAAAAGAAAAGAGATCTAGTACCTCTGGATGGTGGTATACTAAAGGATCCTAGAACTCTTCCAACTTCAGATATTACTAAGGATTTGAACCAGTGCCTCTTGTAGCTTTGTGAACCATCAAAACCTAAGATGCTATCACTGTTCTTAGAAGAAAGTCTTTAAAGTTTCTACTATCCCAGATATTATAAAAATACAGAATATAAAATAAGAAACTAAACAGATAAGAGCATATAATTCATTCCATCAAATAAACAGCCTGTAGCTGAAAAGCATGTGGAATTTTTTTTCTTCCTGGGCAGTTCTAGGTAAGGTAGTACCTGCAGATGCAACAAACATAGGTTTATTTGAAGGACATTCATAATGACATGTTTAGTAGACAAGGAATATTCTTTTGAGGAAGTTTGCACCATCTTCAGACTTCTTATACACAACTTAATCCAAAATCTACTGAGTCAGCAAAGGTAGATCCTAATTTTTTGATGCTGCAAAAATTGGAAGTTGATTTGGCCTAAATGCCACCTAGTATTTTGTGCTGAAAAAACACGGCTCAGTTACATTGCCAGCTCTGTCTGAACTGAAAATTGCTCAGTGCTAGATTTTATGTTCTGCCAAAACAGGCCACAGGTATCTCTGGCCTCCTGTGAGCATTCAAGAGACTAGAATGCCCCCAGCAAGTACCGTAGTGAAGGTCAAACACTCTCTGCAGAAAGTACTGCACAGAATCCTGAATGTCTCTCTGACATTCAGGGATTTAGCTTCAGCCTTGAATGTCACGAAACAAATGACATGCAACACTCAGGCTGGAGCATGCCTCCTGCATCAATTCATCTCGAAATGCTTCTGGGAATTAGGCAGAGTTTGACATAATTTGTACAGAATCATTTATGACTACCACAGAACAGTTCTATGAAATAAATGTTATCACAAAACATTGCCTTAATAAAGAATTAGGTTGGTTTTAATCATCCACCTTCCTTAGTTAAAAAAAAAAAAAATACTAAGCCTTCTGCAGTAGTGCATAAATCATGCTGGCTTCTGAATTGTTAAGCATCACTCACCACACACCAAAGCTAAGAGCAAGGATGCAGAATCCAAATAGGTGTAGTTACACGGGGAGTGCATGTTACCCATTGTCTAGAATCCTTGGCTATGCCTGTGCTAATAAAGAAAATGCACAACAAACTCTTCTTTGGCCCTGCTGCCAGCTGCCTTGGCACAGCTTATTTCTGTATGGATAAATTCTCTTTTGTCCCAAACCATAGTAACTGCATCCAGATTGTTTGTGAGGAGGAGTCCCTGGCCAATGCTAAGCATCAAACTGTGCCTGGGCATAGTCTCTGAGAGCACTGGTTTATAAGTCCAAAATTATTTCAGGAACCATACTAAGAATTTAACAGTATGAATGTCCACATACCGGTGTGCAAGTCTGCTCATTGACCCTGTTTAGTTTGCCAGAATGTATGTCTTCTAAGTTGTTTCGTATGTACCAAATATGCTATATGTGTCCATGTCAGGAATAATGGAAATAGAAAACATGACAGTATTGATATGAGGAAGAAGTGAATGGAATTGGCTTAAGGTGAAACATGAGCTCAGCAAAACTTGTAACACCAGTGGAGAGTGAATTTTTTTCTTCATTAACCTTCAAGTTAAATAGCCAGATGATCCTTGTGTATGTGAAAATACTTTTAATATGTTTACAGTTCAGTGCTGTCTAGCACCACATCTTTTAACCTTAGCATCCTGACATCATACTTATCTTGTATGTTGATGAATACAAACAAACATATTGATACATCAAAGCAATCTATTATGTGTTCTGCTGTTGGGGGGGAAAAAAAAGAAGGATACAAAACAGGTATGTATGATATATGATTCTTTCTGAAGCCTTCAATACTATCAGCCTCCAACAAGCACTGAGGTCATTGAGCATTATATATGATGTTGCACAGTGGATGGCACTTCAGGTTATTAGCACACAGCTGACAGCCAAATCTAATTGTGACATATAATATAAGTACTCCAGCCCTTCTACTGAATAGAACAATGCTCTCACCCTGTTGTGTATGAAACACATAGATGTATGCACAGATGCTGGACAGAGAATGTGTTTAAACAGGGGCAAAAACTTATTTGATGCAATTGTCAAAAGGAAATATATGTGAAAATACATATATGTGAAAATATATATATGTCAATTAGTATTTCATCAATCTTTGCTGCTTTTAGGGTGAGTAAATGATTTATATGGTAAGGTTCATTGCATTATATATAAAAACTTATTGGGAAAAAGGAAAGAAGTCCAGAAGTTGAAATATTTAATATTCAAAAAGAATGAATAGTTGAGAAAAGCATACAGACTCCAGTCTTATTAATGTTAATATCAATAACATTAAATGAAAAAAAAAAAAACGTTAGTACAATACTGTATACTGAACTACTACACAATTCTCTCTTTAATTCATTTCAGATCTGTACCATTGTACAGGCAAGAATAAAGCTTCATCATTAACGTTCGACAATTTACACAAAGGAAATCTGCAAGATTCTTGCAAGTGAAACTTTGGTAAAAATATTAATTCCCAATAAACCTTGCAAGAATTTGCTTGGTCTTCTGGGTTTTGGGGTTTTTTTGGTGTTTCTTTTTGTTTGCTTTTTTCTTTAGTGTAACAAAACTTCTAGAGGATAAGCAGATACGCTGTTGGCCATAAGATTATGTACATTTTGTAAAGCAATTCTATCTGCTTCTCTGACCCACTGTGTTAATGAACCAATTAACATATCCTACCTCTGTTTCTAAGAACTGTCCATCTGGGACAATCCAGTGAACTCTCCCACCTACCGGAATTCCAGACACTCATTTTCTTAGTATAGATCAGTTTCCTAGATCAGAACTATGTACAGAACATTTTACACATTACAGAATTCCTTCTAATTTATAATTTTGTAAACTAAGTTTAAGCAGATGTTGTTGTCATTTAACTAAGTGTGGTGCTGCTGAGATGAGGGCCAACAGCACCTCCACTCCTCTCGCTAACCTCACAAGAGAACACAGAGAGGGCAAGTTCAGCTTCTGCTCTCACCCATGTCCTCATGGTGGTCTGCCAGGCAGCCAAACAGTGGCTCCCCATGTGTTCTCCCCAACTGCACATCCCTTCACCCCTGACAGAGGAGGCATCTCTGTAGACAGGTCCCAAGGTACAGTACAAGTACAAACCTTGCATCCATTTCAAAACAAAGGCTTATATTCACAAATCTAGCATTTCCACTGTGGTGCCAACTGCATGCTGCATTCTCCCATCCCCTCCTGCAATACCAGGCAGAGCTGTGATGAACAGACAGACTGCTGCCCCAGAAGTAGCCTTGTTTCACTGCACAGCCCACAGACAGCAGAGCAGCTGCTCTCAGAAGGTTCATGACAGTTCACACTGCAAAGTAATACATGTTAAAATGTGTTGTACAATAAATTTGCTGATGTTCCCCAGACTCAGCTGTTTCCGTTGCATGTGAACTAAGCTACATGCTACTTGCATATGTCTGCTCACATATTTTAATATAAATTCAGCCAATTCCAACCTTGATAATGTGAGCATAATGTGTGACAGATTCCTCAAGACAGAAAGATCCTTTACAAATATTCCAGTTTTTTGAAAAATAGTCTGGGTCTCAATAACTAACAACTTTTCAGCCTGTAGATTAATAGTTGACTTAATATGATGACTCAGACTTTGATATACTGGAAATCTGTAACCTATTCTCAGAATGCTACAGGATATTAGCACATCCCTCTATATTTTTTTTCTGTAATATTTTACTCTACAGAACAACATTTGTTTTGCTCTTAGCTCATCATAGGTGAGAAGATCTGCATCTTTGCCTCCATTGCTATTTCATCTTAAACAAAAAGAGAGACAGTGTGATGCCTGCAGTCTCCTTGCTGACAGCATTATATTTAAAAATGAAAATTGCCTTGTCTTACTCCATGTCCAACTGCTCTGTCCTACTCCATGAACATATTAGAGTGGACCAAACTACCTTAATGAATTGGAGAAGAGGGTAATAATTTTACTGTATTTTTAACATTTCAGTCATAAATTAATTCAAGATAGAAGATTATCTCAAAGGATGAGGGCTGGGTCAGGGGTCAATTAAGCTCTATGGACATCTATAAATCCATGGGTCCTGATGGGATGCACCCAAGGTTGCTAAGGGAGCTGGCAGAAGTCATTGCTAGGCCCCTATCCATGATCTTCACTAGGTCTTGGGAAAGGGGAGAGGTGCCTGAGGACTGGAGGAAAGCAAATGTTACTCCAGTCTTCAAAAAGGGCAAGAAGGAGGACCCAGGTAACTACAGACTGGTCAGCCTTACTTCCATCCCTGGAAAGGTGATGGAATGACTTCTCCTTGGTGCTGTCTCTAGGCACATGAAGGATAAGAGGGTTGTTAGGATCAGTCAAAATGGTTTTACCAAGGGGAAGCCATGTTTGACTGATCTGACAGCCTTTTATGAGGACATAACCAGGTGGATAGATGATGGTAGGGCAGTGGATGTGGTCTATCTTGACCTCAGTAAAGCATTTGACACTCTCTCCCATAGCATCCTCGTTGGTAAACTGTGAAAGTGTGGTCTGGAAGGTCAAGTAGTGAGGTGGATTGAGAGCTGGTTGAAGGAAAGAAGCCAGAATGTTTTGATCAATGGGTCAGAGTCTAGCTGGAGGCCCGTTTCACTTAGTGGAGTCCCTCAGGGGTCAGTACTGGGACCAGTACTATTCAATATATTCATTGATGACCTGCATGAGGGAATAGTGTACAGTCAGAGAGTTTGCTGATGAGACAAAGCTGGGAGGGGTGGACGACACACCAGAGGGCTGTGCTGCCACTCAGCAGGACTTAGACAGGCTGGAGAGTTGTGTGGGGAGAAGTTTAATGAGATTTAACAAAGGCAAGTGGAGGGAGTTGTATCTAGGGAAGAACAACTCCAGGTGCCAGTATAGGTTGGGGACTTTCCTGTTGGAGAGCAGCATAGGTGACAGGGACCTGTGGTCCTGGTGGACAGCAGGATGACCATGAGCCAGCAATGTGCCCTAGTGGTTAAGAAGGCTAACGGCATCCTGGGGTGTATTAGAAGGGGTGTCTTTAGTAGGTCAAGAGAGGTCCTTCTCTCCCTCCACCCTGCCCTGGTGAGACCACACCTGGAATATTGTGTTCAGTTCTGGGCCCCTCAGTTCAAGAAGGACATAGAACTCCTTGAAAGAGTCCAGCACAGGGCCACCAAGATGATTAAGGGAGGGGAACACCTTCCTTGTGAGGAAAGGCTGAGGGACCTGGGGCTCTTTATCTTGGTGAATAGGAGACTGAGGGGTGACCTTGTTAGTATTTATAAATATGTAAAAAAGAGAGAGTCAGGAGGATGGAGTCAGGCTTTTTGAAGTGATGGAACACAGGCTGAAAGATAGGAAGTTCCATGTGAATGTAAGGAGAAACGTTTTCACTGTGAGGGTGACAGAGCACTGCAACAGGCTGCCCAGAGACCAGAGAGGTTGTGGAATCTCCTTCTCTGGAGACATTCAAAACTTGCCTGGACATGTTCATGTGTGATATAATCTAGGTGATCCTGCTCTGGCAGGGTCGTTGGACTAGATGATCTTTAGAGGTCCCTTCCAACTCCTAACTTTCTGCAATTCTGTGATTATCCCATTACATTTTCTTTAAGTCTTATAACTAAAAGCTTTACCATCTTTCCTTGAGGTTGACTAAGTTTACCATCTTTCTATAATGTCTCAGTGTTAAGCAAAATGTGAATAACTGTCATCCACTTTCTTATAATCAAAACTTTCAACATGGGTTTTGTAATTTTTGTTAAACCTGCCTGCTCATTATCATGCTGAATTTCTGTATATTTCTGGTACTAAGCAAACAGGTGAATTTCAGGATTTCTGTCCCTTGCTTCTCTATCTTTTTGGGGAGATAGAATTAGTCCCTAGAATCTGAAACAAGCTTAAAAACTTTGAAACTACTTAAGCTAAGTTGATTTTTTAGTTAAAATATCCATTACAAAATTTTATTCTTATAGAAATTATGTAATGGTGATTCTATTAGTTATGTAATACGGAATTAGAGCATCTTGGAGTCCAAAGCAGTCTGGACTTGTTCTTCCCTGTCATTCATAGACATAGCAGAGGTGTGACTAATGTGTCTACATACACCATCATATTCCACAATTTCTCCTGTGCAAAAGTGCCTAAGGACTCTCAAAACCTAACCTATTTCCCTCATAGTTTAACGAATCACTCCTTTACAGAGCCATTTAAAAAATACTAATTCCTGTAGTAAAGTAGAATTAATGAAAATCCTGAAGTTCATAGGAGCTATATTCTTCTTATTGTATGCAGTGATTGATGTTTTGAATTGATCAGTTTACTTCCTGATGCATATGTTTCTTCCATTCCTTGTTCTTCACTGTCTGCTCTCCTTGAGAAACTCTGATGTCCAACCCAGAAACTAACCACACTGTGGCCTCCTAGCTGTCAGTGTGTAACATAATGGTTATCTGAGCATCTCTTCAGATGGGCCATTCTAATAGGTATTGATGTTGATCCTGCTTCATTCAACAACTTCTTGTTTCCCTGGAAGCAGCTTACATCTGCTTGGGCAAATTCTGTCATCACTGCCATTTAATTTGCAAATGCCATCTGTCCTGGAACTCCCTCAGGAAACAATCTTTCTTATCTTACTCATGAGAGACATTCACATCATTTGCACTTTTCCAGCAATACTTTCTTGAAGTCCTACGCATCATGTAAAAGAGTCACCTCAATGCTGCAAATTAACAGATATCATTAAGTTATTAAACTCACAATTCCCTGTTTGTAATTCTGCACATCATCTGTCCCACCCATATTAAATACCTTTTTAAGGTAGACTTAAAACCACCAAGCTTTCATTCAAAATTTCTCCATTGGTCTGCCCCTGGAAAGACTTTCTGAACCCTGAGACAGATTCAAGCAGAGTGTGGTAACTTTCCCTATGTGTTTCTAGCAACACGGTTAAAGCCTTAGGAAAAAGGTTATTTATTGTGTCCAAATATTAATATAAACAGATTGCTTATTGCCTTATTTTTTGTATGTACAAACAAGGCTGGAGGGGTTTTTATTTCCTCATCTTTGGTCAAAGACAATAGCTTTGGTCAAAGGCTGATAGAATCTCATGTTCATTTAACTTCCAGGAAAAGTTCTGTAGTCTTGAAGAAAGTGTCATCAGCTGTGACAATGATGCTCACACATGATATCAGGACTTGGCTTTCTTCCAGGCCTGTATCTCGAAGACAGCACAAACCAATATCATATAAGTGAAGCTGGATTGTAAATATGGTTTCGGCAGTACTGTGCAGTTCCTTGTTGCTTTGCAGTTCCTTGTTGCTTTGCAGACATTTCCATACCTTCTGAGCAGAAACAGGAAAAGGTACATTCTGTCTTACTTAAACTCTGTGTCAGGCAACATTAAGATTGATACAGTTTACACCAGGATTCTGTAGCTAATGCCCTCCACTGTACTTTTGTAGCATGCAAGAAGAAATGAGCTGACAAACGGTGCACAACTAAACAAAGACAACTAAAATAATGTCTTTATTTCAGCTGCCTCAGTTTAATGTGTGATAGTGCTTGCAAATGCAAAAAATCCTTCTTCAATCCCTGTTTAAAACTAGTAGTGAGCATCTTCTGGTAGGTAGAGACTGCTTTTTCCTTTTCAAATATTTAGGGACAAATACCAATCTCCACACAAGCAGAGGTTTAAATGTCAGTCTTACGGCTGCAGATAAAAACTAGAACAGGTTGCTGATCTTCTGCTGTACACAAGTAACCTCAACTCATCCACATTTTTGATCTCGAATAGTCAAGATTTTCTGTTCAGGAGAGGAGATAACTGATGGTCCTGAGATGAACATGCAAATTTTTGAAAACTCTTAAAAAAATTAATGTTATTTGCTTTATCAATAAGGAAAGGTCACAGATGAGTTTGTAATGTCCAGATAATAGATTTATGCACGTATGCTTTTGTAGTTTCTGTAATTGTAGTAGCATCCTTTGTAAATAAAATAGCCCATCTCAACTCTAAAATTAAACACCCAACATGAGTTAAAAAAATATGTTAAATATATACTGTACTATAAATATTCTAGCCAAAATGATAGGACACTGGTCTGAATACTATAGTTAGGCCAGTGAGCCCATGGGCTTGCTTGCAATGGATTAATTTACTCATGTGTGTTTTCTAGATTCAGTCTTCATTACTGGACTAGGAAGGTACACTTAGTTTGGCTCTATACTTATTCACTGATCATCCTATATATATATTGAATTTAAACAAACAAAAAGAAAGGAGCATGAGCAATATTTAGTTCAAAATTTTACCTTTTGAGTGTTTCCCGTTTTCTACATAAGAAGACAAACAAATCCTAACAATTACAGATAATTAAGAATCTGACTTTTCTATACACATCATAGAGGAAGACACAAAATACACCGGTGACCCATGCACATATGTCAAAACTTAGAGTTTTCAGTAGAACAAGGAAATTCAAAAGTCAAATATTTGCCCTATATACCTTTGTACTGATGGATGCATCCATAACAATGGAGGTCGTATTTTACTAGCAACATGAGTCAAGTAATTAATTAATTTTTTATCTCTTCTCTTTGGGAGTTTTTTTTAGGTTATTTGCTGATTATTATTATGTTTTACCTAAAAGCTTAGAAATTTTAAAACCTTAACTGTGATAGTTTTACAAAACCAAACTCATTATAGTAAATTTATCTATTTAACTTAGCATTGTCTGCTTAGCTCCATCAGCAGAATCCGGCCCTGCAGACTCTCAAACAGGGATGATTTTAAAATGAAAATACTGAGCATACAGTAAATACACAATCAATAGGACTGATTGTTTAGTATTGTAAATGAATGACAGTTTCAAAAGAGAACTGAACTTTACAATAATATTTTCTATTTTTATATTTTTCTTCAATATTTTTGAGGAAAGGTGTATTTACTCCATGGCACACAGTATATGCATACTTATACTACTAGAGGAAATGCTTGATTCTAGTTCAATTAGTAATAGACACCTTTTCATAAGAAATTTAAAAAGTATTTTTCCATGTTTCCTTTGATTTTCAGCCTTGATCAATTTTCATTTGAAAAGGTAAGTGTAAATTTCCGTGAGTTTCAAAACCAACAGTAATTATATATTCAAACACTCATTCAACCAAAAAGTTTTATCAAGGCCTGCTAATGATGTGAACATCTTTCTTTTTGTCTAAAAATATTTATTTTTCTAATTACAAACTGTAGAAATGAAATAAAAACCCATTGTGTTATTGGGGTTTTTTTCTTCTTCTTTGCTTTTTTGTTTCCTTTTCTGTTCTTTTTAATCATGAGTGTATGTAAAAAAAGTCCTACTGGGGAATAAACTAGTGTTATGATTTTCAATATCATCAGAAATTGGGCATCATCCCGAGTAAACCACAGCAAATATAATTTGGAAATTTCTAATCTGCTGAGAACAAAAAATGTTGGTTATTTTTAGTCTTCATTACTTAGCTGTGTTCAGCTTTGTTTTCCAGCTATGGGAACAGTCTTGTGTAGTCACAGCTGTTAGTCAAGATGGAGATCAAAGGATAGTCTCTAGACTTGGTGGTCCACTGGGCTATGAGGCTTAAAGAATCACCGTTTCTGAAATCAGTAAGTGATAAGAAAACATTATTGTATTCAAAGAGTTTTGATATTCCAAGCTGGAAAAGCAACTACATGCCTACTGCTAGGTCATCTGAGGGGATGGATTTTGGCACAAATTAGGCCAGAGACTCAAAACCACACTGGCATATCTCTAATAAAATGCTTGAAATACATCAGTGCTACATTCCTGTAAGCATTTGAATGACAAAGATTTTTTTGGTTACTGTTATTTGCTTGTTTGTTAATGTTAATGAAATTATAAAAGCAAAATTGTCACATGAAGTAAAACAAGATGCTTTTTTGTATATTTACTTGTCAAGGTCATTAGGATGAACATTTATTGATCTGCAACATATTTCTGAACAGTAATGTATTTTCCTTGCTTATATAATCCTTATTTTTTAAAGAAAAAATACTTATGCTTTTCTAACATTGCATAAAAGACAATATTCACTCCATTGTTAAAAGGAACTCTAGTATTGATCTTTAAGTGAAGCAAATTTCTATACATAGCCAAGTAGATTTCCTTGGAATACACCCCAAAGATAATGAGTTATTCAGAAAAAAAAACCACAAACAAAAAACCAAAAACTGAACACCAAAGAATGTCTGGCTGTCCACAGACTGCTTAGTAATTTTTCTCATTTCATCTATTTTCTGAAAGCTTTCTCTGTTCCTCATGTGGGATAAAGTTGCACTCCACGAGATAAAGAAACCTCTACATATTTATACATTATTTTTCTTCTTTCTATGCCATAGAAACAAATAGTTAAATCATGCCTGCTTTCTGTGAGAATACTTTAAAGATGCAGAACTGCAGGGAATCCCCTTCTGCCTGAAGTTCTTGCCTGCAGAAAATACGACTGGATTGTGATGTTCCCAGTGGTCAAAGGCAGAGAAGGATGGATGCTGCTGGCAGTGAAGCAAGCATGGAAAAGGGCATGCCCCTAAGCAGGGTGCAGCATCCCCAGGAACCAACTCACTATTGTGGAGCTGTAACAGAAAACCTGTCTGCGCTTGCTGTACAAAGTCTCCAGCATTACCCAGCATACAGCATGCAGTACCCTTTGAAGCTTTATTCTCTGTGCTAAGCTACTGTGCCCCAGAAATCCTGGAGAGAGGTTAGGTCCAGCTTGCCACTGAGCTGGGGCAATCTCAAACACAGGGGTTCCAACCCGCCTCCAGCTCCACTGAGGCATATGTCCTAAACTGAAATAAGTGGCATTTTGGCTTTTTGCCTGCATCTCTATGTGCTCACAGGTGTGCACATGCAGACCTCTACCTGCCTTTAATGCTTGTCTCTGCCCATTGTGCACCTGTGCATATGAACACACGGAAGCAACATGACATGCCAAAACATTGTATTATCATTAAAAGAACTTTTTTCCTATCCAACTTCCTATGACAGGAATAATAATAATGAACCAAGCATGATATTTTACTTGTCTTTAGAAAGAATTATCCAAACAAAACTTGTGAGCAAGATTTGACAGTACTGGTATTCCTCCAACTACTTTGTGGTTAAAGAAGTTCAGATCATACTCCAAGAGGGACGAAAAGGTCACTGATTTCACCACTTCAAGATTTTGCCTCTAGTTTTGAAACACACAGTTAAACTGAACACTTTTTATTCTTTTGCTATGATAAATCTACCATCAACTTTTTCACTGTAAGTTGAACATGAATCATAATACTATTTTATGTGAAACTACTGATTTCCTCACATATACATCGTTCACATTTCATGCACACTTCAATAATCTTGGAACTAAGAGCTTCTTGTTTTCATGGTAGTTCACAGGATTTGCTTATCTCTCTCCTCGTTTATATTGCCCTAGATCTGTAATTTTACTGTAGGATACTGTTAATACAAAATTTGCCATGCAATATGTGTAGTAGCACCTCATTTTTAATCTTACTTTAACATGTTTAGTGTAATTCCAAGCAGAAATGATAGTGAAAAAATACTGTCTTCAAAGACAGATTTGCCTGAGGAAATATGTTTTCTATGTCTTCAACAGGATTACATTCAAAATGCTATTTAGGATATATTTATTTTACTTAAATTTCTATGATTTGTATTCCTACTATTTAGACTTATATTTATACTTAGTACAGACCACCATCACTATCTATATTCTAAGTTAATTGAAAACTGATTAAAGTAATGAATCAAAATAAGCACAGATATTCTGAACCCGAATTTGGATATTAAAATCAACTTGTATAGAAAATGACCTAAATAGTTCTATTTAATTCTTTATTCATGCAATAATTTAAACAAAATATATTTTTAAGTATACTTGCTATTTGTAGTTTTCAAGTGACCTGGTGGTTCCAAAATGTTTAATGTTTGCATGTATTTTTATTATACGTATGCTATTTTTAACAAAAATAGCACATTTCCTTCTAATATGTATTTTTTTCCCCTAGAGACTTCCCTATATGCTGGTACTTCTCCTATCCTGTAGGATGTCTTAAATGATGACACAAGTAAGTATTTAACATATTTTGTTGTAATTTCTTTCTTTCTTCTTTTCTAGAATGAATTTATCTTCCTTGAGCAGAAGGAACAGAATGAATTTTGAATTCTTTCTCTGTTCTTAAGAATGCATTTGTATGGTACTTAAAATTTTGCCCAGAATGTGCGAGGTGGAAGGCAACAACAATCTCCTTTCAAGCAAAATGTTGTGATTTGTCCCTTACCAATCCATGATGATCTTGAGCAATTTAATCTAAATAGACTCTACTATTTTCACACTTGAGTGGGTAACAATTGCCTCTGAGGTGCAAATGTGATGAACCATTGACCGTGTCATTCAAAGGGAAAAGACGCCACAAAAGCCATAATATATGCAGTGAACATAAGGCTAAATTGTTATCTTTAGATAACAAGTTATTGAACTTTTTTTAATGTAAACTTTACGTACACTATGATCTTTTCTGTAAACCAGATAGCTAAAAAGACATAAAGGTAATTATTGGAAACCAATTGCAGTGAACTGCAGAACAAAAGCCATTCCTTTTTATGATGATAATTGAGCAGAGCGCTAGGCTTAGTAGGATAAAATGATTTCAAGCCTCTTTACATTGTGTTGATTAGCAGATTGAAAATGTGATGTCTTAATAAAGAGAAATATACAGTTCCAAAAACACAGCTCCTTTCTGAATTATCTTAATTATAACTTTTTTTTTTTTCTTTGACTTTTGCATAAACTACCATGGTAAGGGCCAAGTCCCATGTTTACAGGTTACTTTCCATGGGACCCTAATAATTAATCATAGAATCATAGAATGGTATGAGTTGGAAGGAACCCCAAGGATCACAGAGCTCCAACCCCCCTGACACAGGCAGGGCCACTAACCTCATGCCTAGATCTACACTAGGTTGCCCAGGGCCCCATCCAACCTGGCCTTGAACACTTCCAGGGACGGGGCATATACTACCTCTCTGGGCAGCCTGTTCCAGCACCTCACCACTCTCTCTGTAAAAAACTTCACCCTAATATCTAATCTAATTCTCCCAGTAGGGCTTTTTTAAGACTCAGTCCAGTAAACCAGCCCATGTACTCTCTGCCAAGTTGATCTTTCTGTGACCCAAAGAGCAATAGCTACACTTTGTCCCCCCTTCTATTCCCACTTCTGCTGAGGATCATAACGTAATTTAGGGGCTTAGAAACATCAATCACAAAATTACTCTAGTATTCAGCAGGACAAAGTGACATTTTCTGTGACTAAGTTCCATATGTAATCTTAGGCAAAGCATCTGAGACAAGAAAAACTGGAAACCCTGAATAAATAATGTTGGTTGGAGGTGGTTCTTCTGTTCCCAAAAGTCATGAAGCATTTCAGGTCACTGACATCAAGAAGGATGTCCTGTGAATGATGGCCTGAATCTCCATCTACATTATCATCTCCTAATTCCCTTTCTCTATCTTATATGTGGGTATTTGCTCAGAAAGAAAACAAAAATTCTTATGTTTATTTTATTTAATAATTATGATGCAATATGTATGATTGCCCCAACAAGAAAGATATGTACATTTATAATTCTTTTGAAAACTTATCTGGCCACTGTGGATTTGCAACTGCTGATGTACCCAAGTGAAAGGAGATCAGGTTGGAAATACTTCTGAAGTCCGAAAACTATATACATTTTGTTTCTGCTTTTGTTTTGGTTCTTATCTTTCTGATTGAATTTGGTTTGCCTATAGGCAACGATTTGGAAATCTGGTTACAGAGATTTTTCTTCCTGTGGATTGCCCCTAGGGGATTTCTGACACAGATCCCATTTCATCCTGCTTAAAAACTACTTGCATGTGAGATGTGGAACACCAGCATCATGCAGAACATTTCTGCACAGATGTCGGCTGTTGATAATGGCACACTACAAAGCTTTTAGTAGTCACAGTTAAAATGAGAGCATTTTCTTTTTCTACAACTGACGTGGCCTTCTGCTTTTTCACACATCTAGAAGTTAGTTTTCCTTCTTTCTTTCTTTCTTTCTTTCTTTCTTTCTTTCATTTGGTCATTAAAAGATAACATAATTTATTGATTCACAACAGTTTTTTGCCTGTCAGGGTAAAAAAGATGCCATTCCCTCTCCCAATAAAATAATGCATAACATTCAGCGGAAACATTGTATTTCAGGTGAAAAAAGGGAAGGACACATGGCTGAACAGCATCCTTCATCCCTCTATGTGACTAGAAGCAAGGAACCTCAGACTTAATGCTATTCAGTACTATTCAGACAAAAGAGATACCAAGGAAAAATATTGATTTGTTAAAATTAACTTTTTATAGAAATGCATCAATTTCAGTGATTATTTTTCCTTGCAAAATTTTCTTAAAATTTCATTAAAGACTTTTGTCAAAAATGGGAAAGTAGCCTTGTAGTTAAGGACCTCACTTGAGATAAAAGACCTGAATTCATATCTATAATGACCCATAAGGTGCAGTGCTGCAAACCACATCTAAATTTGGAACACAGTGCCCTTACTCTCAGTTATTCTGTCAATAAATTCAGTTTTGGAAAGTCTTATCGTCGTCCCACTTAGAAAGTGTTGTCAATTGATAAACATTTTCCAAGAAGCAAGGAAAATATGTGTTTTCCTGCTTGGTTGTTTTATTTTTTTTTTTCTTTTTCTTTTTTCTTTTTCCATGACATATTATGTTTATTGGGTTTTGTCCCAATTCTGTCATTGAATTTTCCCAGTATGTCTGTCATCTCATGCTGAAGTACCTGATCTTTCATTAAACAAACACAACCTCTAACCTTTCTAGTTGCAAAGATAACCTTCAAACTGTGAATTAAATGTATTTATTTTTATCTGCAATGTCTCATTTGGTCTGAAGCATGAAATGAATGCAAATTTTTTTTTTCATTTATCACACTGTTGAATATTAATATTAATACAATCCAATTTTTAGTGTGAAGAGCTATTTCTATGCTGATCAAAGCCTTCAGGAAAAAACGAGAGGTCCTAGTGTATGCTTTGTGCCCCTGCAAGTGCTCCTTGCCTCCAAAGTCTTGGGAAGTTAAAGAGTGAGAGAAAACAAAAGAGTTTGAGATGTAATAGTCCTGCATATCTGTCTTAATAATAACTGAAGCTTTTGTAACAGAATAATAAATAGTACATCTCTGAGGATATTGAAGGGTCTGGAGGGGAAGTCTTAAAAGGAGAGGCTGAAGCCCCTTCATTTGTTCAGTCTGGAAAATGAGACTAAGAGGAGACCTCATCACTGTATATGGCTTACTGGCAAGGGGGAATGAGGGGGTAGGTACCAATCTCTCTTTGTTGACCAGTGATAGAACCAGAGAGAATGGCATGAAGCTGCAACAGGGGAGGTTTGGGCTGGATGTTAGGAAGAGGTTCTTTACTGAGAGGGTGGTTGGACACTGGAACAGGCTCCCCAGGGAAGTGGTCACAGCACCAAGTTTGGCTGAGTTTAAGAACCACCTGAACGATGCACTCAATCACATGCTCAGACTTGGCTGGCCCTGTGTGGAGCCAGGAGTTGGACTTGATGATCCTTATGGATCCCTTCCAGCTCAGGATGTTCTATGACTTTAAAAGTGTGAGGAATTTTGGGGGGTGATTGTTTGCTGATTTTGTTGTTGTTGTTGTTGTTGAATGATGAAACCCCAGGGAAAGAAAACTTTAACTCAAATAAAACTTCTATTTAATTTGATTGTATGCCAAAAGAAAATACAGTGGGAATTTTCCTCTTTTGCCCTGTAGTATAAAAAGAGGTTTGGAAACAACCACACAGGTTTCCTCTGTGTGTGAAGGTTACCTGTAACTATTAAGATGAAGGAAGTGCAAGTATTTCCATTTAAACTTTTCATTTTCCATTCCATTTTATTCCCCTGTTTGTGTGATCCCATCCCACCTCCCAATAAACAGTGTGGAACTGACGATTTATAATAAATTTTAGTTTATACAAGCCTTTGATATGCTCAAAGTACACAGCTGAAATTAAGTCATAGAGCAATAATATAAGTTGGTTTGTGGTGAGGGAGTAGGAAGATAGTGCTCAAAACTATTAGCTATACAAAATCCTTGAAATATTTTGTAAAATAAACTGTGAATTTTCCTGCGGACTGTGTTTCGTTCCCTTTCACAAAGTTGTTTTTCTATTCTGATGTTGATGAACATTAATTTCCAGCATTCTATAAAAATAACTTTTTTCTGTGATATGAAATTACCTGCACTGTGGTGTAAATCAAGATATTTAGTGGAGACCACACAAGAAATCTGTAGCAGAAAATTTCACTGATTTTCCATTCTGACTAAACCAGTAATTACTGAATAATCCAATCTTTTTCCTAAATAGATGATAAGCAAATATTTTGGAGAAGCTAAGCAAATAAAAATAAATAAATCAGCAAAATAATCAATATATAAAAATAAAGCATATGTAAATACTTTGTTCATACTGCGTTTGGGAGCACTGCATTTGTTTGGGTGACAGCTTCAGCTATTTCAAATCAGAGTTGTTCTACAGAACTGAATAAAGCAATTCTAACTATGTTCCTAGGTAAGGATCTTACCATTTTCCCCTCGTTCTAGTATTAGTTCTGTTAGTGATGAATCCTTCAACTTTGTGTTTTAATGATGCTCTTGACTGACAAGACTATAATGGAACTATTCTTTTGATTCTATGCAACCATACTAATTTTTTTTTTCAAGTTAGAACCTGGACTAATGCTTCCTGTGATGGGATATCAGGTTTCAGCTGTTTACCTCCAGAGCTATGTCATCTGGGCTTTCTGGTTCAATTTTAAAGGCTAACCAGCCCAAGTTCCTCCCTGAAATGAAATGACAAGAAATTTGGGAGGATCGGCCATTCAAGAAAGAACTAGGAGCTTGGCATTTTCCATAAACTCTATTTTTAATTAATAAAAAAATACACAAACCACAACCCCACACACTAGATCTATGTAAGTTAAAGTCTGAAGAAATATTTTTTTGAGAAATTATGCTAATATATTCACAATGTGTGGAGGTTTCCAATCAACCGTCCTTCCTGGCCAAAAATGTCCAAGTCAGCTAAAAAAGCATGCAGAGGATTTCTTTCTTCCTTAATAAACATGTAAAAGAAGTCTTATGAGCAACAACTTTTTCTTTGCTCTTGCTGGAACATTTGCATCTAATTCCTGAAAATATGCTGAATAGTTATCTTTTACATTCATTTTTATTAAAATAAATCAACAAAACCCTCAAAAATCAAAATCATAATTGACTTTGTTGTCCCCCAGGAGCAATATTAAGAGCTCAGTATTCTCTCTAAAATACATGTCAATTAGTTCTAAGAATTTGCCTTGTAATTCTTAAAAAAATACTGTAAGGGCACAGGAAAAAAATGAGCCTGGGATGCTCCTCAAGGGAAAATGAACCAGGAACAGGGCAGGTTTGGGTAGAAATCCTGGGTGAGGCTAGTGAGGGTGACTAAGGCTCATTGGTGCAATCTGGGAGCACACAGCACCTCTATATTGCTTGGTGATTTTCTGTAATGTTTGAGGGTGTAGCCCTGACAATCATCAGGGTGGTGAAGCTTTCTCTAGGTGAGCTTAGAGCTAAATATTTGCTTTCTTGGGATGCTCGCTGCGTGACCCCCTTGCCTCCCCCGAATGGTTGTGGAGAGAAACTGTTATGGGAAAAGGTGTTGGTGTTGAGGCTCTAGGAGAATGATGTGAAAAATGGGGTGGATCTTTAAAGACTATGGCAACTCTAGCAGGTAAGTAACCAGGTAAATGAGGTCTATTTTATAGCCATCTCTAATCTAATTGAGGTCAATTTTGTGTGTTTGCCATTCTGCTTTTCCCTTGGACAAAAGCACAAAGTGTTAATATGAAATAATTCCAATTAATAATTTGCCAGAAACACAAGAAATGCCAATGTCATATCTTGCAAATCCTCTATGAATACCTACCCCCAGTGCCAGAAACAGTACTGCGCTCACACAAATCACAGACTGCAGTCTGAAGGAGATCATTTCCCTGAAAGCACTCTTGTGGATTTTCAGTTTCCCTAGGTAGAGCACATCTTTTACTGCTTTCTAAGTCTATATGAAAATTGCTAACGGTCTGGTTTCTTGCAAAGCAATCTGTAAGCAAGCTATTTGTAACAATGGCAGATTTAAGAATTGTCTTGTACAATTGCCCATTTGCTTTTATCTAGAATATGATTTTAAAGCTTTGTTTTAGCAATAGTATTTTTTTGATCAATATTTATCATAAATATAGCTGGCTTCATTTCCTTCTTCCTTTTTTGTCTGTTGTTAGTTGGTTTTGTCTTATGGGCCAGGCTGGTGAGACCTTTTTTATTGTATGGGTAAAGAACATATAAATAACAAGGTTCTGGATTTTGACTGGGGTCTCTTTAGTACCACCTAAAGTATAATAACAATAAACTGATACACAAAATCATATCACAGAAATGACAACTGGTAAACAAAAGTCATATTTCTTTTAAGAATATTTTAGTAAAAAGAAATTGCAAAATCCATTATTTAGATTTTAATTTAAGAGTTTAAAGAATGTCTTTACTTGACCAGACCAAACCTGTCTCCAACCAAAATGTCTTCCCAAAATGGGCATGTGAGGAAGAGTGTAAAAACACCACAAGCATGTATTATACTTTCACAATGGAATAGAAACATTAAGTAAATTCATACTTCTTTACCAGCTGTAAGCAGAAACATAAATACCAGAATCTGGCATAAGCATATTTGAATGCTCTTCAGTTTCCAGTTAATAATGACCATATTAAAGAACTGTGTGCTTTGAATTAATTTCTGGAGGTTCTTTCTAATATTTGCTCTTCCTTATTCGTGATATGCTGGGACCGGTCATTCAGTAAGTAAAAGAGTTCCAGCCCAGGCTTCCAATCATTTGTGCTTGAGAAATGCTCATTCAAAAGTAGTTTTTAAAGTATTTATTAAGCCTCTGTAGACATCTCCCTTGTAAATTTCTCCAGAAGTTAACTTAGAACATCTATGTGTTACCAAGACTCTTCAGGCCCATCAAATCAGGCTTCAGTTATGCTTGGCTTCCACTAATAAAGATGTTCACACCCCATTTTATGCGTATTCTCCTTGTTCAGTAATTTTGCTAGTTGTGAAACTTTCTTTATATTGACATTAGAGAAACATCTGCTGCATATGCATCTTGCAGTTGCTCATAGCAATGTACACCAAATTTATTTTTATGGGCATTAACTAGACTGTGCAGCATAGAGATGCTAATGTACACTGCAGGTCCTGAATGCCCAAATGTCCATATCTAGTGCTGTGATTGCCTTTATGGCCTCTGTGTACATGTGCATTTTTCCCCTGCATAAAGACCAGAAGATGGAGTAAAGGGTATGTTTATGTCTGTCCCTACAGAGCAAGGGGCTCTACCTGGATGCCAGATAGCAGAAGTAGGCCCCCTACATGGCAATATGGGTGTCGTATAGATATCATCTCAGAATAAATATATTATTTGTACTATGCACAAGTACTTATTGTGAGATAGATGTACAATGAAAATTTGTCTGAACCTACCAGTTTGTTTTACATTTTCTTTTGACAAACAATTACTCAGATGAAAGGAGAAAAAGTAAGACCAACTCAGTTCTGCTTCTCTCAAACTTGGCACCACACATAGAGAACTAAACAAGTTACTAATGCTCCTCAAGGAGCCTTTGAAAGAATATTGTTTTGATGGACTCATCTAGCCTTTGCTGAAACACTGTAAGGGCAACAGTATTATATGTTAAAGTCAAAAATATTTAATCTTTTCAGAATTTTGAGAGGTGTTGAATAAATGAAGGTGGAGTGGGCTTTTACTCAGAGCACAACTAAGTTTGCAAAGTTTTACACACTCCCACCTATCAACAGAGAAAGCAGATTACGTTAGGCTCAAGAACAGAACTGAATGTGAAAAAAGACAGTAAAATGATTCATTTTTGGAGCAGATTTGTTGTGTTTTAGTGATATCCAGATCAGCTTTCCAATGTAGGAAGTTAAACTGTAAGACTTGCAGGCTTACTATGGATGCTGGACAGTGCATGAAGTTTAGCAATATCTGACTCTGCAGGTCAGATTGTCCACACTCAGCCATAAATCTGCAACAGCTTTATCAACATCTCCAAAATATTACTTCTTTTATGGGCTTGCTGCACAAAATGTTGCATAATGGGATCACTAAGTAGTATTTGCATCCTCTTTTTTAGCCTCCAGCTTTTGGTGCTGACATTAGGAAGCCAATCTCCACATACACCTCAGAAGTCAAGTGATAGAAACAACCTCTTCCACAAGTGGAGAGTTGGCTTCATCTTTAAGGCAAGGAAATCAGCCTCATAACTTAGCCACCCAGATGCCTAAACAGCCCAGATATCATCTTTCATCTCAAACCTTTCCAATAGAGGGATAATCTCTCATTAACACTGTTATTTTCTATTGATGCCAAGTTTGACCTATCAAAAATCCTGTCTAGAACCAATTGTTCAACAGAAATTTCAATCCAAGACACTCAATAAAGATGCTAAGTAGTGACACCTGAACACAGCATAAATGTTCTTACTTCCTAATGGAAACTTGATAGGTTTTAGCACCATAAAAAAGCAAAGATAATTATACATGACTATTAAATATATGCACCAATTAAAATGAAATAAACAGCAAAATCTCCACTCCTCTCCAATCAATATTCTCAATAATTTTTTTCAATAAAACTCTTGAGGCTGACCATCTTATGTCACTCATATTAATGAAAGCAGAGAAGCCAGGAGAAATAAAATGAATGTTTTTATTATGGCACCTCTGATCAAATGATTAGTAAAGAAGGGGCTTCTCAAACTTAATTTAGATATATCCCTTCTCCTTCCTCTGATTAGAATAGCATCTCTGCTTTGGAAGCAGCAGAGTAACACTGCCACCCACTGCCCCACTTAAAGCTGTAAGGGTAGATGAAGGCTTGAGAGTAATCAAGTCTTTCCAGGTATATTCGTGACATATTTATTAAGCTTTGAAAGCTCCTCAGGGTAAATTGGGCAGGGTTTACTTTGTTTTGAATCAGATGGAGTGTGATCTTCACCTGCTGCAGTAAATTGGTTCTGAGAATTACAGTACCTTTATATGTCGGGTTTTGCTTACCCACTTTCAGATGTCACCATCCTCCTCTATGGCTAAATACAGTAGTTCTTTGCTGCAGAGAAACACATCCTCTGAGCTATCTCCACATAACAGGCAATCGCTGTGAAGAGCGCCCACCTTATCTAGCGCATTTAGACAAGGGAAGCTGCTGTTATAAAGTTATAACGCATGACACGACAAGCAACATTTCAGCAAAACTGAAGTACTTACTGCTCCAAATTTTTCATTCTATCCTTCTGAATCACTGCATTTGCATATTTTACATCTATTTGAGAGAAACTTTTGCATTTCTCTTATCAAAATGACATTGCTTTCACTTTGCTGATGCAGGAATCATTAAAATTCTACTCATACAGGCTCATGGATGCTATTTGTTTTTAGTTATTCGTTAGATGGAAAAAAAAGACTAGAACCACTTTAGGCTCCAAACACTGTGATGATTTTTTTTTTTAATTGCTCTGTTTGTGTGTTGTTTTTAAATCATGCATTCATTTCTCTTTAAAATTGCATTCAGATTTGAAACTCACGGTCTCAAAAGCCAATTGGAAATCTCGCCGGTTATATATTTCCCAGTTTCTGAAAACCTTCAGTCACTTCTGACATTCAAAGTACATGAGGCATAGGACATTAGGTGCTGCAGTGTCAAGATATTAGAAATTACTGCAAGGTCTTCTCATTTGAGCCCATACCACCATGCCCACTTCTGGACCTCTTGATATTTATAAATAATAAAGAGGAAAATTATTAGTTTTGCTCTCAAATACTCAACAAATTACTAAGCACTGCTTTCACTCATGTAAAATTAATTCACAGGTTTGGTGCCTGGCAGTACTTTGCTGTAAGAAATTGCATTCTATCTTCTATGCATCGAATATAGGACTTAAGGAAAAAAAGAATCAATAAAAGAAATTAAATATAGCCAGCCTCCCTCAAACAATAAAAATCAATGCTATGTTATCAGGTACCTAAGAAGCAGGTTTATTTTCAACATTAATCTGGATAGTAGTTTCATGGTAATTGATTTTTTTATACTTAAGCTGTCAAAAACTATAACAAGCAATGATTACTTGTTATTTTCCAAATTCATAAAAGAATTGATTCTATGGGGATTGTGGGGGCTTTTTTCCCCATTCTTTCTCTGGCACTGAATTAGTTTTGTCACTGAAACAATTGCTAATCTTTCTTGTAGTGATGACAAAATTGAAAAATAAATATTCACTAGACCTTAAATGGAACAGCTTTACAACTGTAGTGAATTTCTGTTTGTCCATAAAAATAAAGTGACCATATCTTCATTATTTTGACTGGTAAACAACGTTGCAATTTTATCTATGGCTGAACTAAATGTTGCATTAAATATTATGCTTTCATTAAGTGCTAATTTATTTTGGCCAAACATGGTTTATCTTGCAGGAAAGCAAAGCACATTTACTACATGTATTGCAGTAGTGCACTTTTTACTATATTATATTTTTATTGAAGTTTTATATGGGATTTGTGAAATGCTGGGAATCCTTAAAGTAAGATGAAGTATGAATTTATGAATTTTTTTCCTCTAATTTAATTTCTTTAAGGATGAAGAAAGGAAGGTAGGACAAATCAACAATCTAGATATTGAAAATTTAAATATAAAATAGGATGTAAATTAATAGAAGGTTAGGCTGAAAGGATGACATACCATACTGTTTCAGTGATTAATTAATTTTTCAGCAGGTCAGTGAAAGAAGAAAAAAACAAAAATAAAAGAAAAAAAAAAGGTATTTCTGTACAAAATCTAAGACTGATTATTTTTCTATTTATTTTATACAAACCTACCATGTGCTTAGAGAAAGAATGTTACCTGGAGAGTAACTAAAAAATTAAAAAAAAATTCCTTACATTATTTTGATTTATTCTGACAATCTAGATGTAAAATTTCTTCCAGTTCCGCAAGACAAATCAGAGCAGTAACAGTCACACTTATCCCAGGCAATTTGTAACTATGCGAGAGGTTTATTAACACAAACTTGCTTTCCATAAATAGCGGTGGCAGCTGGAGCAGAAGCCAAGTTTGAGCTGGCAAAATTAACATAACAGATAGAGACACCCCCTTCAGTAGCATCAGTATTGGCAACATCATGCACAGTATCCAATCACATTTATCATTAGAGTGGCATGGCTGTAGACAAACTAGAAGATATGTCATTAATATTGATATACAGCTCTGCCCCAGAAGAAAAAGAGGCAGACACAAAATTACTCAGTAAGTGTTGCATTTTGCTTGTTATGATCTGTAGAATGGAGTACAACAGAGGATGTTGTGTTATTGGAGAGGGGGAGTAGTTAGATGCAGAAAACAACAGTGAAAACACTCTTCACTATGTTTAAATCATTTATTGTCCAGTCTTGTTTTAAATGGCTTAAACTTTGTAATTTTCAAGGCTTGCCATGCAAAAATATTCCAGATTCCAATACCAAACATTATCAAGATTTCATTCACTTCTTTTTCTTCAGACATCCAGCTTAAATCTTCCTTTTTTTAAATTTCAACAGTAATTATTCATCCTTTCCCCTTTGTACTGATTACAGACTTATGCTAATAGCAGATTTTTCCCTGTTGCAGCTAGTACAGAATTCCTATGATGATCTTTCTCATTTAGGTGTATGAGTCAATTTGTATTTTTTAATAAATTTCCCTTCCCATCAGCTTTAAAAATTCTTACACTATCATCTTCCTCATTTTTGCTGAGGTACAGTCTTTATTTTCCTACCAATGTATTTTAATATTTTCTGGTCCCTGATAATTTTTGACTTTTTTTTTGAACATTCGCAATAATTCATTGCTACTCTCTTGGCAAAAAGATACTGAATGGCCCTGCAAGTCAAAAACATAGGGAAGAGGATAAACCTTTTAAAATAATGCAATCAAATAAACAATGCATAATAACATTACTGTATTAAAATATAACACTATGCTATATTTATGCCAGTAAATATTCCCACATTAGTAAAAAAGCACAGAACCTTCATTAACCATAAACTTAATAGGGGGGAGGGCTGTGGGATTTTTCCCCTGATGTGCAGTCTGTATTATGATATCACAAATTAAATTCTACAGGATTCATCTTTGAACAGATTACATTTCTTCAGTTGAGATAAAAATGTTTTACTTTTGACATTATGTCCTGTTTCTGTGTATTTCTTATGTCAGACATTGTCATTATTGCACTATATTCAGATATGTGCCCTGTGGAAAAAGTAGCAAAACTTTTCTTTCATGGTGACTTGCTATATGATATAATAAAATGTACTGGCAGGAAGATATTAATTTTAATGGTTTTCAAACAAAAAAGGAAGAAAAAATATATATTTTTTTTTAAAAAAGTGAATCACTCATTAGATGAAACATCTTTCAGAAGCTGCTCCATTTATTAGTGAACATTCATCAGCATCCTAAAGCTCAGCCGTTCAAAAGACTAGCCTATGGCCTGTATGAAGAGGATGGGGGAATAAAAAGGCAGCACTTCAGGGGATTCTTCTACATTTCTATTTTCATATGATTATCTGGCACCATGAAATGTTAAGATGCTAAATGTTAGCAGAGCTTCATTGTGATAGGCACTTTATACATTTATTCAACAAGGGGCATTCGTAGTCTTGAAGAAATCTTACAATAAATACTCATTGCAATGCCCCCTTCTAAAGGTACTGAACTAACAGTGGGTAACATGTTTTCACTCAATTCTTCCAATGGATTGGAACATGGAAACAGAATTGTTTAGTGTTTAAGAGTAGTGGAACTTCTGTAAAAATCCAATGCCATCTCATTTGGTTTGACTTCACATTCCTTAAAAGAACAGGAGCTCTTAGTATAAACAGGTAATACCTTCCCAATACAAGGAAATGAGTTATCAAATATACTGAATATTTTCTTTAAATACTTGCAAGTCTGAAAGGTTAAGTGACAAGGTTAAGTGTCTAGTTTTACGCTCTTTTTGTTCTTAGTGTGCTCTGAGTTTTTTCTTAATGATAGGATTAAATATGGTTTCCAGCTACAAACAGTTGCTTGTTCCCTGTAGGTTACTCTCTATATTTCGTACTTACCACAAACAAAGAGGAAATAACTTTCTCAGTCTTTGTGGGTCTCTTAAAATGCACACACTTTGGGGAAATCATATTTTCTTGAAGGAAATGAGGCATGACCAATCACACAAAACGTGAGAAAATCCCTTGATAGGTGACCTTTGCCACATGTAAAAGAAGCTGTTCAGTGGCTGAGGTTTCATGGATTTCATGCATGAAAATCAGATTTTCTGGCCACCAGTGCTGTTCAGTAAATAAATAATCCATCATTGTGTCAAACAGTAGAAACACGAAGATACCAGCATTGCTAACTGAATAGAGGTTTTTAGTCAGCAACTTATGCAAACCCTACGTTTTGTCTTCAGGAGCTGTGTGTGTCTCCTTTGCAGTGTTTAGTTTTCATTACTTGAACTTAGGTTATTCATGTTTAGGATAAGGGTGAATGAGGTCTGTGGTAGGGACTGTATCACCAGTTTGACTGTGTATATACCTAGATGCATATATATCATAAGAGAATGGCAAATAATACGATTTTGTAGTACACTCTAGGACTATACTGTTTTAGAAGAATGCTAGATACTTTTCTGTGGTATGTTAGAGGCAGAAAGAACCACATATTCAACAGAAATTCATTTAGATGTTTTACCTCAGTGTGTGATGTAAATTTGCATGAACTGATAAAATATTTTCTCATCTATATTTCATAATCCCTGATCAGAATCTTTATTTATTAATCAAATATTTTTCTCACTTATGTGTAGATGACACTTGTCCATGTTTTCTCTTGCCAAAACTTGCACTTTTTCTTTTTTTTTCTGTTTTTAGTACAAAGGAGTGAGAAACTCTGTATTCGGCATGAAATGACTCCACAAATAGATGTTAAAAGTCATTTAATAGTAGTCTCTTCCTCAGGCATGAAATTATCTACATTAGCTTTAATTTTCTTTATTTAAAAAGATTTTAATCAGCTGAAATATTTTTTCTCATATCTAGAAATCTAATTCTTTAGTTTATTACATACAGTTTTAATTACAACTATTATAAACCCAAGAAATATTAAGTATAATAAGGTAAAATTCTTAGCTCCTTAGAACTCATCTTTGTAGTAAACACTTCACTTTTTTTCCCATTCTCCTTCTGGTTTCTCCAGACAAAGAGGTGTCATGACCTCTTCAATCCACTACACAACTGACACTTACTGTTTGCTTTTCAGGTCCTCACCATTCCCACTGCTGATATTAAATAAATAAATAAATAAATAAATATAAAAGCGCACTTTTCTATTCTCCTCATGACATGACAAACATCTTTCCTTTACTGCTTGTGTCCTTCTGGTCTTGGGAACAAGACTTATTTGTCCAGTTCACAATCTCATTTAACCAGATTACAGCTCCTTTCCACCTATCAAATGCCATTGCAGATAGGTTACTGTAGTCATTCACTCGTTTTAATATGCTGTAGCATAGATTCGGTATGTTTTAAAAAAATATCAGGTGTGATCAGTTAAATTAAAATGCACTAATAATCTAAATCTATCTAACTGTGAAAAATAAGTTAAAACAATACTGTTGAGCATTTTGTTGTAGAGCAACATAATTATTTTTTTCAGTGTTACAAAGTTTTCTGTATCTTATTGAAAATGTACACTACTTTAGCATTTGAGTGTGAAATGATTTATTAAGCTTCTCCTGGTCAGAAATTTACTGTTGCCTCCCACTATCAATCAATTAATCACATTAATCTGATAGAAGAAATGTTAGTTAATTTGCTTTCTTAATTTTATACATCAAAACTTTTAAAAATTCTACCTATTCAACTATTGTGTTCCTTTTTTTTTTATTGCTGACTTACAATGAGAGGTTGTATTAGGATAAATGTTAGAATACATTTCTGCATTTGTGCATGTATTCATGAACACACGATGTTTTATTGTGATTTGTCTGTACTGGTGTGAAGATGAAAGAAAACTGCTTCTGATACAGTTATTATAAGACAATTGTCTGTTCATGCATATATAAATTTAATTGTTCTGGTTTATCTTAACTTGTCAGATCATTCATGTTTAAAAAAAAAAATATACATCTTAGAAATCATCTTAAAGAAAAAAAGTCCACATCTGCTTGTAGGAAATTGAAGAAATGCATAAAGGCATTTAGCAAAAGTCATATGATGATTATAATTTGTAGAAAAAACTTGAGTCTTGCACTCAGAAGCTTGCTTCCTTCCCTGAAAAAAAAAACCCAACAAAAAACTATGTGGTCTATTCTGATCACACTTACTAAATCAAACCTTTCCAAATGCCCTAGGTTTTAAGTTTGATGGAAATCGTCAGACAGTCCACAAGTTCTTCTAGGGTAATCTATATTTGCAAAGAGGACAATAATGTAGAACAAGTATCCCCTTAATCTGGCCTCTCCCTCAGCTGCTATTGGATGTTTACTTTTTTCCAACTTTCTTCTGTGACAATTCTGGAAGTCTTCTAGAAGTGCATGACTGAATGGCTGGTTTCACAGATATGACTGAGAATTCCCTAGGCATTTCTTCAGTTTAAGGGAAACATCTGATATTCTTTTTCTTTCCTTTGTAATAAAATTTTGAATGTTATTTCATCATTATTAAATGACTTGTTGAGGAAACTGATTTTTATTGTGACTGAAAGTTGTAGCGGGTGTACATTCTTTGAGTCTAAACTGTGACTTTTATAATTGTAATAAAGAATGTAAGCAAGTAAAATGAAACACACAATAAGAATCAGCTCTTGCTCAAAGGCAGGATGATTTCTCCAAAAGTTGTGATTGCTATAGTGTTATGTTAATAAAATATAATGCAATCATTGAAAAATTACTTTTCTGATATTTTCATCCAGCAGTGAGATTTGCACGACTTTATTCAAATGTTGGGTTCACTCTTTTTTTTATCAGGAAGCAAAATAAAGTATTAGCCTGTTGTAAGTTAAAGAAGAGAAAAAATATGGTGAATTCCAACAAAGCAACTATAATTTCCCAGAATTTTATCTCTACCTGAATGTAATCTTATGTTTATCAAGTTTTTTTTGGCATAAAAATACTCTCAAATGATTATATGAGTGTAAATTTGGTGTTGGATTAATTTGGCCTAAATTTAAAAGGCTCATATTTTAGTTAACCCTAGGCCAGTCATGCTAGACCATCTTTATGAACAGTGGAGAAAAACAGACTTCTAGAAAAAATGCAGTTCTCTGTCCTGCTTCTGGCCAGGACAGAGTCAACCTCCCCAAGCAGCCACCACAGGTGAGCTGAATTAGCCCAGGTGAGCTGAGTTAGCCTGGGCTGTTTTCCACACCACCTGACATCACTTCCCTATAAAAGTGGCTGGTTGGGGAAAGGATATAGGCTGTCTGGTGGGTGGGCTGCCTGCCGTGGGTCTTGCATCATGTAGCACTTGAATTGTCAGGTCAGTAAGGTACTCTGTGCTCTCACCAGGTGTGATTGTAATTGACTGCTATTGTTCTGCATTTATGGTGATTTTGTCAGTAAACTGTCCTTAACTCAAACTGTGGAGGCTCTTTCTCCTCTGGGAGTAAGTGTGCAGTGTATGGTGCTTAGCCACTGTCTGGGGCTAAACCACCATGTTCTCAAACTGTTGATGGCTATTTTTAGACAAGTCTTCCTGCCCCCCGGATATGCCTCTTCTGTTCATTGGAACCCAAGTTTACCAGTTTAAAGTCAGTTAACTTTAGATACATAGATTAGTCTGAGATGAATTCCTCCACAGCCCATCCAAGCAAAATCATGTATTGCATCTGTGCTGTAATTTTCTTTTTCTCATATAGTAAATGATAGAAAATAATTTGGGATTTAGTCTTCATGCATGGGTGATTCATTTAGCTATGTATTCAGAAAGACTAGGCAAGGTTTTATCATCAAAAGTATTCCTTATTACTTTATTTCCAGCAGGTATCTTAAGATATGAAAAGAATGAAATAAATTAAGCTAAATCACTGGATGCAGCTCAGCTTTTGTCTCTGGTTTTGTAGTATTACTGGAAATTTGATTACAATCAAAATATGTTGTATTTGCCAACAATTGAAAGATATACTGTTATATGGTCAGTTGCTATTGCAAATTGAGCCTTGGTTTCATAAAGATGTCTGGTTTTGGAGTATAGTCATCCTATGCTGCCTTTAGAACTCAGTGAAAGAGACACTTCCCAAAAAAAGTAAAAAAAAAAAAAAAAAAAAAAAAAAAATATTATTCCGGGGTGGATGGGCTCTTTCTTTGGAAACATCTTTCTCACTATCAGCTATGAAAAAAGAATAACTATATTTGTAATTTAGGTAGTTAAAAAAGGATGCTGATGTTGAATGAGATTAAGCTGGGCTTTAGCCAAAGCTGGTGGTGAAGAGAGCTGTTTATACCCCTAACAGACTCTTCCTCATCAAGCAGAGTCATAATGATCCTGTTAGTCTTTCATTGGCAACATTGTGGTACCTACCTTTTCCCAACATTAACTTCTCCTCTTACCAGATACACTGGGCTGGGGTGTTACTCTGTAAGTACTCAGGAACTCGTGGTGAGCTGGTGATGTCTGTGTCTCCACTCCTTTTCACTGTCTCTAAAGGACTGGAAGCTTTTGGGAAGGCAGAATCAGCCCTGTGCATCCTTCGTCTCCTGCTGAACTTCACTCAGTAGCTGTTGGGAATGTTACAATAGATGGGCCAGCAGAGATGGGTGTTGAGAGGCTGCTGCTGACAGAAGCTCAGCAAGCTTTGAGACGAGGAGCTCTTCCTTCCCCTTTCCTTCATCTCCTCCAGATCACGGTGGCTAAGTAATAGCTCTGCATTCCTAACAGAAAGATTTGATCTGTTATCCCCATTTCCTTCTTTTCCTGGTCTATTAAAGGCAGCCAAAATTTGTTGTCAACTGCTTGCCTTTATTTAGCTTATAATAAGAAAGTTCTTAACCTGATATTAAAGAAATTAATGTACATGTGTATTTTATCACAGTTTTCCTTGGAAACCGAACAAACCATCAGCTTTTGATTTGCCTTCATTTCTAGCCGAATGTTTTTATTGTGGTTGTTTCAAAATAATTTTTAAAAAACCCTTTTTTCTGCAAAATGAATTTGTTGAAAAATCTTCATAAGGGAAAAACTATGGAAGGGGATTAAAAAGGAAAGGAATTATATCACTTTACTTCATTTATTTTAAACTATCAGTTTGGATTTTTTTGTCAATTTCTTTCTCCTTCTGCACAAAAAAGAAATCCTTGCTCTCATACCATGGCAAGTATAAAACTTTCAAGTCTTTAAAGAAAAGATACCTTGTTGTCTTGTAAGTGTTAGGGGTGGTTACTCAACAAGGAATGGTTTTTAAGTTGTGCTTTGTCATTTTTTTTCGTTTCAACTTTGAATCCAGCAGTCACCATAGTATCAATTTTGGGATTCACAAATAAGCCTTTGAAAATTTTAAATTTAAAAAGACATACAGTTCCTCATAAAAATGGTAGTATAAAATTTATTCAAATTATGCATCTATTTTGGTGATTTATTGTCACATGATACAGATAAACTAGTGGAATTCTATTTTTTTTATCAGCTTGATAGGAAGACACATAAGCAGGATTTTTATTACAAGACATTCCAAGATATCTTGCCTCTATTAGTTATAACCAGAAACTAATGCAGAGAGCAGAAGTAAAGCACTGATGATGTTTTAATGTAATTTTCAATGAAGATTATGAATTTCAAGATTCAGATTATATTTTATGCAGAAATCAGTTTTGATTACCTTTGTAATAGATAAAGCAGCCAATAAAACTAAACTTCTGGAGAAAAGAATAATTTTGCTAAGCAATTCTGAAAGATAAAATGTTTACTTTTTTACATATTCTTTGTGGATCCAGTTTTGGGCCGATGAAAGTTGGCTTGAAGCATATTAATTAATTAATATTATAATATTAATACAAGTTCTTAGAGAAAAGAAGGTTAATATAGACATTCCTATATTTCTCTGGAGCCCAGCAGTATAGATGGAACATTGCAAGATACAGCATTTTGTGAGCATTTCTACAGCAACTGAAATATCTAAGTTGTTAAACATTCCCCTCCTATGACTTTTAGGAGATGAACAATTAGACACATAACCATATTCAGATTCCTTGGAGCAATTCAGAGAGCAAACACTGTAGTACTACACTGAGAGGTGCCTTTAAATAGGAAGTTTAGGAATTTCTTGTAGTTTCACTGCATGGGAATGGCTTTGAAGAAGTCTTTGGGCAGGAAATACCTCTTTTAAATGGCTAGATAAGTCAGAGAATCTCTAAAGAGTTTTAGAGGTTCTAGTTTCCAAACTCAATTTAATCATGTTGGCCTCAATGAGTATGGAATCAGAATCAAAGTGTTAGGTTGGAAGGAACCTTTAGAGGCCATCTAGTCCAATCCCCCTGAAGTAAGCAGGGCATCTTCATGAGATGCTTAGAGCCCCATCAAGCCTGACCTTGAATATCTCTGGGGGTGGGCCCCCCCCACACACCTCTCTGGGCAACCTGTTCCAATGATCCACCACCCTCATATAGAAAAACTTTTTCCTAAACCTACCCTTTTGTAGCCCAAAACCATTAGCCTGCATCCTGTTGCCACATGACCCCTTGAACAGTTCTTCTCCAGCTTTCATAGAAGGACCTTTTAGATATCGGAAAGCTTCTATAAGGTCCCCCTGGATCCTTCTCTGCTCCAAGCTGAATAAGCCCAACTCTCTCAGCTTGTCTTCATAGGAGAGGTGATCCAACCCTTTGATCATTTTTGTGGCCCTCTGTACATGCTCCAACAGGTCCATGTTCTGTCTTGTTGAGGGCTGCAAAGCTGGAAACTATTCCAGGTGAGGTCTCACCAGAGCAGAGTAACGGGGCAGAATCGCAACTGTCAATCTGCTGGCAACACTTCTTTTGATGTGGCCCAGGATGCGGTTGGCCTTCTGGACCGCAGATGCACATTGGCTCATGTCTAGCTTTTCATCCATGGGTACCTTCAAGTCCTTTTCCTCAGGGCTGCTTTGCAGCATATCACCTAACCTGTATGTATAACAAGGATTATCCCAACCCAGGTACAGGGCCCTGCACTTGGCTTTGTTGAACCTCATGATGTTCAGCTGGGCCCACTTCTCCAGCCTGTCCAGGTTCCTCTGGATGGCACCCCATTGTTCTGGCACATTGACCTTGTCACCCAGCTGGGTGTTATCAGCAAACTTGCTGAGGGTGCACTCAATCCCACTGTCGATATCATAAATAAAGATATTAAACAGCAATAAAGATATAGAAGAACAAGTATCCTGAGAGCAGTATAGTATCAACAGGAAGTATTCTGATAGCAGGTCTGCCCTAATCAATTCCTTTTTAGGTCTGGGAAGTTGCATCAATCTTGCATTTCCCCTCATGTGCAGTCTGATATTTTCATTTGATCATAATTTTAACTTCTCTTATTCCTCTCATCAGACAGCTGAGAAGGCAAACTCTGTGTTACCACAAACCCACAAAGAATTAATTTGAACCCTTAGTCAACAGCTGAATCCATAGGGTTCAGAAAAAAAAGGAATGCCTTCTAATAAATGCAGACATATTGCCTTGAAGTGTCCCTCATAATGAAAAACAGAAACTAAACCCTGCTTACCTCTTTCAGCCCACAGCAGTGGAGCATTGAACTCTCTATACTTCAGTAGGCAGATATGGAGCTAGCAATTATGGACCAGTTTTGTGTTGTACTCCTGTCCTTAAAAGTGAAGCAGACATATAATTCCGAGTGGGATCTGATGTCGTTTACCACACTATTGTTAATTTCGTGCGCATCCTACACAATTTGACATTTTAAGATCTTTGATAAGCCTATTTCTTCTATTTCACACAATGCACAACATGTAGATTAAGTCATTAGAATTTGTTGAGGGAAGCTGGAACACTGCCCTTGACTATGAGAGGTGGTAGAACTTGTTTAGTTTGTTCATTCATAGCTTATAGAAGTATAATGCAGAAGATACCTGTATTACTATATTTCTACAGTTAAAGTATATTTCTAAAATATATTACAGGCAGTCTATATCTTTCTTAAGGGCAAAAATGGTGGAAAGCAAGCAGTGAGTGTGTTATTCTATTCCTGGAGGGTGTGATTATTTGGAAGTGAGCTGGAAATTGGTCCTTCAAGCAACTGAGTATAGCGTGGGGTAATAAGCGACTCCCAGCCTAAGCACGGTCTGAGAGCCTAATGGTGAAAGGAACAGGGTCCTGTTGCAGCAATGTTGAAGTAAAGCTTCAGAGATGGTGGAAAGAGTCGTACAGATTTTGTTCAAATTGTGCAGTTGCCTAAAGTTGCTGCCAAGAACAGGAAAGGCCTTCCATTTGCCACTGTTAATATACAGTGGACTTGATAAGAATTTACTTTGAATTGTTACTTTATTTTCTAAGAATTTCAGACAGGGAATCTGCACTTTTCCTGTTTAAATTGTAACAATAGCTTGCTTTTTGAAAACAAGTACTTTTGATGGTTATTTTAAAGAAAAAATGAATAATTCCAATTTAAGACTTCAGCTAGCTCAGGAATTACCATAAACTCCAAGCTAAATTATATTACAGTACAGAGGGAAGTAGTTAAAATTAGTAAATTTAAAACAGGTATGAACAACATTGTTATGTATAATTTCACAAATATAACATTTCATATCAGAATACTTTCTGTGATCATAGTAGACGTCAAAACCCAAAATTTCATTTCTGAAACTTAGTGCTGACCCCCAAAAATATATGATGATTGATTCTCAAGCCAACATCTATTTAACTACAGAAAAATTCTGAATGTACACAGACCATATCATACCTTTTCATACTTGGACTAAGGTAACTTTGAAAGAAAATGATTATGAGATAAAATAGTTTCCTGTGGTAAAGTATTTGCAAGCCATTTTTAAAGTACTGAGGAAGTTGTAATGTAACATCAAGAGGTGATGACAGGTGATGATACTCTATTTGTGTTGTTCTGTATGCCACTCTTATATTTTCAATATGACACATAAATACATGAAGCTATGCACGTAATAGAGGTAGAACTAGTATTTGTGCAACTAGAGTTTTCAGCTGTTCTTATTGCAAATTCAGTTTAAATTTTAAGTGACACAAGAAGTAACACATTCTTTCATGACAGCCATCAAGTCACGAGATAGCATCTTTAAAAAGTGGTGACTCAAGTCTAACAGTTTCTCATAGCAGATAAGAAAAGTAATTTCTTAATGTAGATAGGATTCCAAGTGAAAAGGTTGGGGGTTTTGATTGCATTTTGTTTTCCAAAACTCTTGTGTGATTTCATAATACACCAAGCCAAGGAAACGATTCCATAATCAAAAAAAAAGTTACAATACACATAGTTCTATTACTCCTAAGATTTAGGGACAGTGGGTGATAGGCAAGAAGAAACCACTTTGAAAAGAATCCAATGTCGTCTCATTGAAAACTCTAACTGCAAAGATTAACTTTTTACTTTTACTTTTTCAGTCTGCAATGATTTACAAAGCTTCAAATGCCCACAAATCTACTAAGCCAGGCCATTTAAAGAATCTGAATAAGCTTGCACGGTTTTAAGCTTTCTGACTTTGAATATTAGCTTTGAAGTCATGCCAAAAACTGACTGCAATCAGAGCTGCTTTAGAATTGAATTCCTGACACTAGAATTAGTGTTGGGTGTGCGGCATGCCTAATGATAATCTTGACCACGCTTGCTGCAGGCAGCCATCACACATGGTGCCTCTGAGTCAATAATTCTCCTAAGATAAGATGTGGAACATCTTGGCTTTTTTCATTTTTACAGACTGGTGTTTTGGACACTGTCCATTCTGCAAAGACAGCTTGCTTCATGACATATGGCATTTTTCCACAGGACAGAAAAACTGCTTGCACATACCTTTAGTGAGTTCCTGGTGGAAATGTATAGAAGAGGATTAAGAAAAACACCAAAAGTTGAAATACCTTACATACAGGCTACAACCACAATTGATTGTACTCTCAAGCTTCTTACATTTCTGAATTTGTTAGAGCATCAGTGTTTATTTACAGGAACTCCTAATATTTATATCACTAGAAACATGGTCATTGTGTAAAAGAAATAAATTAGCCTGTTACTTCTTCAACAAAACAGCACACATGTGCCATGTCATTTTTATTTTGTTCTCTGTGCTGCAGTGGAGTATATGCTTCTGCTGCTCAAGGCTTTTGAAGTTACATAGTATGTCAGAGGCAGAAAGAAAATCATACACAAGTAGAGTTTTTTTCTAAAACACATGCACATATGTCACTGTCTTACTAACAAAAGACTCCTATCCTGTGCTCAGAAAGGTAAGCAACAGCATTTTCATTGAATTTAGTGGAGCTTAATCAAGCTCTAGGTTCCCAGAAAAGAAATATATCATTCACTCAAACATTAGTCACTATGAAAGAACAGATAATTCATTTGAAATATTGAACCCTTAAAATGCATTCTTCTTCTTGGCTAGATGATTTCATTTAACTGTTATGACATGATTCGTCATCCTATTGTGATGCAGCACAATGTAACTGAGCACATCAGCCATTTGAGATAAAAGTTGCCTTGCAGATACAGATGTTGACAATGGTTTCAAAACACATTCTATTTTGAACATAGAAGTAGATTACATAAACAAGGCAAATTTCAATAAACGGTATAATTATTCTTTACATTCTGGACCTTATATACAATTTTTTTCTGCATCTCCAAATATACTCCATTTCTACCTTTGGAAAGAACAGAGACTAAAAAAATACCCACACCTTGAAACCTGTCACCAAAGCTCAGGTTTTGGCAAATATATTTCTAAGTTTTCATATTTCTATTAAAATTGTATATGAAACTTTACCACTGACTTATACCTTGTTAACCTACTTCTGCTTTTGCAGAAAGAACAAAAAAGTATGGCACATAAATTAAAAAAAAAAACAAAACAAAGCTATAGCTTTCTATTTTAACTATAAAGAGCCCTATCAAAACCAGGAAAACAAAATATAAATGTCTATTTAAGGTGAGAAAACTAAACATAAATAAGTAAGAAATTACTTAATGCTCAGGAGCCAGATAAAATTTTGTTCCTTTCAAATTTTATTCGAATCTTCTGAAGTAAACAGAGAAAGTCTGTTTTAGTTCATCTTGGAATGGTTCATGTGTGGAAAGACATGTTGAAAATTCTTAAGATTCTCCTTGAACAATAATTGTGACATTTTATATCATCTATTGAATGTTTGTGAAATGATAATTTGATTTATAGCTTTCACCTCTAAAATATTTCCTTTTTATTTTGTTTTAATGGTCTAAAATGTGCTGGTAGAAGATGTTACATGATTTACTTAAAACATTTAAGTTTTTATTACACATTAATGTGTTGAATATGATAGCTTTAGAAAAAATATATTTATTTAAAGAAATCATCCTCAGTTTTTTGCTGATATAGAATTGAAAAATAAAAAGGATCTTCTGTCCTGTATTGCTAATTCCGTGAAGTATAACACCATTATTCCCAAAACAATTATTTGTGGGATGAAAATCTTGGCTCTAATGTAGTCGTAACTCCCACTCACTTCACTGCAATCAAGAGATTACCACTGGTTTAAATCAGTGTGAGATGAAACTCAGGCTTCAAGATATTGTCTGAAATTTGACAAACCAAAACCAAACAGTTTTACTCAGGCCTAGCTGGAAACAGATCTGTTCATTCTTCTGAGTCTTACATGGAAATGCCAAATGTCAGCCGCTTCATAGGCTGCCATTTAGAGGCTGGCATACCCTGTTTCCAAAATTGGCCTTTGGAGTGGAACAAATGCATAGAGAATGCAGACAACTTCTTTATTTCATGAGAGTAATATAACAAATTCATGTCATCTTCCTACATTTAACCTAAGCAAAAAGGACAATCAAATTAGAAGTTACTCTAGATAAGAAATCTGCGTGCATGAACTGACTCTTCAGAGCTCTTCCTCTGGTTGGGGATTTACCAGCATGCAATAGGTGGAGAAATAACTTTTTCATTGACCACAGAAAAAAAGAAATTCTATATTTGACTCCAAATTTTCTTGACATAACAAAGCAGGCTTTTCCATGAGAACATACACAATCAGTGAAATGTTTAACGTCTATATTTAGATCATCATAAACATTAAATTGTGAGCATACACATATGTGCATGCATGCATATATATATATATATTTATACACACACACTGCAAATGCAAGGAAAGTGTGCTAAGAAAACCAATATCTAAAGAGAAGTTATTTCTTAATACTAATTGGGTTTATTTTGTGGAATCTTGGGACAGATTTTTTTTTTTTTCCCCCACTACAAATTATTTCAATTTCTGCTTATACCATGGCATTTGTGTTCCTTCCATTCTAGTTGTATAGAGAGCATGATTTCAGCATTCTACCTTTAACACTTGAAATATTTGGACTTCCTGAGGCCAAAATTTTGCATTTCGGGGGGAAAAATTAAATAAAATAAACTGAAATAAAATACAATACTGCAATTTATTCTTCTGAGACTATAATTTGAGGTAGAGGAAATCTCTTAATGTTCATAATAGGATGGTGTCCTGCTTTTTATACATTACAGCAATATGATTTAAACTCCATAATTTAACTGAGAAAAGAATTTTAGGCATTTTTGAAAGGGAGAAAGTAAATGTATGTGTAAATAAACCCTCATTATCTTTTCTGAGGGTGTTAAACTTTGTTTCAGCAGTCTATAGTTTAGTATTTTTTGGAATTAAAACTACTATACAAATGCTAAATATTTTCTTGGACAATAACTAAGATGCAAAAAGTCCTCCAAATTACTTCTATGATTTTGGGGACTGTTTTGTGTGGGGTTTTTGTAATGGTAACACAGCAATAGAAGCAAATTTAAAAATAACCCCTACATTTTCTCACTTTTACGCTTCCTGCTAGTTAGATTACCTGAATCTCTTGCCTCTTAATATTTTCCACAGGCTTTGAAATGGCTGAAAGTAAATCAGACATCAAGCACTAACCTTTACCTTCCCAGAGATACAGACCTATGAAAAATTCAGTTTTGTTTGGGACCCAAGTGCCAAACGTACTAGAAATTGCTCCCATCCTTGTATTATTAGTAAAAGCCATGGCTGTGGAGACAGACAAAAGATTTCTATCAAAGCCAACAAAAAGTAGCTAATCTGCTTTCAAGTTTTGAACTAAATCCTCCTGAGATCCTGTAGCTCTAGAACGAGTAGTTGTTGGTTGGTTGATTTTTTTTTGGTGGTTTTTTTTTTTTAATGTATGTTTAAAACTAGAAAAATAAAATATATATATCATAGACAGCAAAGTGTGGAGCGCTTTTCAGTTCTCTTTTAAAGTGCTTGTTTAATTGATTTTTTTGTTGTTGTTGCAAATGGAGATTTCTCTCGACAACAGCTGCTGCGTTTTTTGTAGAGTCTGGTAAGCATCAGCCCTCCAAATGAGCCTGAGTCTCAGGAGGAGGAAGCAGGGAATCAGAAAGACCATTGTGCCTCTTTTGTCACTATTCTGTTAGCAGCCTTAGTTAATGTATGCTTGCCTCTCAGGCAAAAAAAGCTTGACAACTTGTCCTTGTTTGAAACGATAATACACCACTGGCTCGATTTTGTTAAAATCAGTCTGCTCAGCTGTGGAAACAGACATGGTTTTTTTTTTTCTGTTGTGTGATATATGCAATGAGTTATCACCATACGCCCAGTACTTGGATGATGGGATTTTAAATGTCAGGAAAAAAATGAAAATATCAACAGTTTGGCAGTAGAAAGATCTTTGTTTAATGTGAACCTGACTTTCTGAGAGTCTTTCTGTGAACATCTTTCTAAAACCTAATCTGTGAATATTAATTTTAAATTGAAAAATGACAGTAGAGTTGAATTTACCTCTGTGTGGTGCATTTAATTGGGAAAGAACTAGAAAATTCTGAGTATCTTATTAGGGATACAATGAGAAGGATACTTCAGGAAAGATTAAATCTGTTTCTCACTTTAATTTTTAACATTAGTAGATAATACGAATTTTCAGAGTATTTTTAATTAATAAGTTATTTAGTAATATTTAAGGAGATGTTATATAAAACTTTTGTATTTAAATGTCTTGTTTTCTCTGCTTTGTTTGGTTTACACCAACATTCAGATATAGATCTACTCTTACTCTTAAACAAATACTCTGTTCCACCCTGTCCTAATTAACTGTGCTTATCCCAGAGTTTGTGCTGAAATGTAACTGCTCCTCATTTGCAGCACCATCTCCTGATTCCCTAACTGAATGCAACTTTTATGTGAAAAGCAGTTTCTTAAAAAATAAAAATATTCATGTAGGTAATACCCTTGTTTTCTGTGTGAAATCTGAGAAAAGATAATCATGAGAGATTTTAGAGCTTTGTGATGTCTCTGGTAGGAAAAAGAGTAAACAATGGGTAATAAGGACATTTATGAATGAGTTTTTAACAAGGTTTTAGAGAAGGTACAGGACAGTAGCTTAGGTGAGTTATAGCTGTGAAGTGATGCAAAAAGCAATGCAACGCCTTATATCTGGAAATGAATTTCCCTATAGAAATAATTTTGCTTCTGTTTCTGTTTCCATTACAGACAATAGGAAATTTTGAAAATGTGTGTCACCTTCAGTGGAAATAAGAGAAGAACGAAAAACACCTTTCAATTCATGGGGGCGGGGGAGGGGGGGTAAATGCTAAAACTTTCATTCACCTAAGAAGTTATTTTCTTGCCTCGGTGTTCTCTGTGGAAATGAGTTTAGAAATCTATACTGTCACTGTGTATGTCTGCACATGTACATATATATCTGTGAATAAATGCATTCAAATATACACATACCAGTCAGAAGTACAAGTCAGCAATGCTGAAACTGAATGCAATGTAGGCATTCCTACATTAATTGTTTATTCTGAGTTTGAAGCAAATCTATTGTAATATTCCCTTTAGCCGTCAGCACTCTTATTCCATTGTAATATAGAGTAGTGAAGGTCAGTGTTGATAGATTCTTATTGTGTTTTGAAAAAGATTAATGCTTAGCAATGAACTCTCTATGAAAGGTTTCCTTTCAAACAACATCTTAGGTTCACTGATTCAGCGTAAAACATGAGCTTGTATCATAAAGGTCACAGTTAACACTGTACTTGACTGCTGGGTCCCTGGTTTAATATAAGCTGAATTAGATCTCATTTTTTCTCCATTACTGAAATTTAGGATTAACCACCACTGAAGCAAGAAGTTTTTTCACCTGTTACTTAGACATTGACAAGCATTAGATTCCTGAAGGGGGGGTGGTCCTTCACGTAGGCCACCTGATAAGGTATTTCATTATTTCATCTGTCAAATATGTTAAAAGGTGTTACATGGACAGAGTTCAACAAGCACTAAGTGTTTGGCTCCAAGGTAATGGGAGGGAAACCTCTCTCCATCTGGAGGCCTGAGCCCTATCCTGGATTGTGGATATATAAAATAGTTGAAACTGGAGAAAAAGAAGGGGCTCTCCTCAAACAAAGCTTTCTGGTTCAAGATCTGTCTTCTATTCTGCAAAGAACTGAAGTCCAAATCCCTCTGCTGACAGGCTAGGGTTGAGTCCCAGTGTGAGTTTCCCTTGCCTAATTAGATATTTGAAAGAGAGACGTTCAAATCAACTAATCTATCTAGCTCCCCTTTGTAGTTAGTGACAAGAGGATGGGGGCTTCTGCTGATTATCCCAGGCAGTTATTCTAGGAGGTATCTCTGGAAATGCCTATTTCTCTATGGACTGTAAAGTCAGCCTAAGGTGAGTACTTCAGTCTTATAAGTGAAGCTTTTAGTTACCTGATTTAGGACAGATGAATCCCTCTCCAAGTCTCTATCTAACCTTAATGATAAAGTACCTTAGTAGAGTGAGTCTTGGTTAAGCTTGTTTCACTTTGAAAAAGAAAAAAAAAAAAAAAAAAAAGGCTATATTCACTTGAGGGGAAAAAGAAAAGCAAAGGAAAAATTTCTTTACCAGTTGATTAAGTCATATAAAGCTGGAGTGTCAGCCCAGCACATGTTTTAATGAATATGTATATAAGAAAAAATAACACAAGCAGGACACAGTGACAAAGGCTCTCTTCACAATATGTAAGAGCCCAGCATGCTTAAGGCTGTGGGTGCCCACTAATCAAATACATCACAGAAAGAGTAATTTTCTAACCACTGAATTTAGTAGTAAAAGGTACTTTTTCTCCTTGCTATGCACAGATAGACTAGGCCTTAGAGGTGAAAGTGGTAACAAAATCTTTATTTTTTTCCAGCTCCGCTGATTTTAAGATTTGAGTCAGACATCAGCTGCCACTGCACTGTCAAGAATTTAAAGCTTCTGCCAATGATCAGGGTTTGTTCTTGAGAGATTTATGCTGCTAGGAGATTTAGGATCTATAGAAATTATGTTGTGGTTTTTAAAATCTAGAATTGGAAGGGAAGAATGTGATAAAACAGCTGGACACCAAGAGCTGTAAGGACCACCTTCACTTGCAGCACTTCAGTGAATGATTCTCTTACACAGGAACAGCAGCCATAGATTTAACCAGATGAGAAAGACAAGAATATTTTTTTTTCTCTCATGTTTGACAGGCAGAACTCTCCTAAAGGGTGAAAGTGCTGTCTCAATTTTTAACACAAGCCTACACAATGGTTTCTTACAGTCACTGAGAAAACTATTAGTTCTTCCCCAGCTTTTACACTACAGTCAGGTATAAAAATCGTGCTGCCCACGTGTGTTCCCCATGCATCAAGGGCCTAATCACAGCTTTTCAAACAGACATACTCTGTAGTCAGTGGAGAGAGAGAGAAAGAGGTTCTTACAGGGAGGGGTAGGAAACTACCTCATCTCCAGATAGGTGTCTAAGTGAGTTGGATAAATCACCCTCTTGAGAGGCTATTCTCTTCCCACTAAACCACAGAGACAGCTTAGGTGATGAGCTAAGCTTACATGACTAGGCCTTCCAGTGGCTTACGGGTAGATGAGCTGAAACCCACTCAACCTTTCTAGCATTCATGCAGTCTCTCTGCAAAGAAAGGTCTTCATAATGACTAAATTTTTCATTGATGTTTGAAAGAATGGTGTTGTGGTTGGGAGGAAGGGGGGGGGAATGAGATGACAGGTTTTTGTTCTCTAGAAAACATAGTACCTGTTTTAATAACATTTGTCCTTTCATTTAATACGTTTTATGTACAAGAATAATCTTGATTTATGCTAAACTACATCTTCTAATATTAGATATGGTGACTGTCTCCTCTTGCACTCTGTATATCTTCCATTTCAGAAAGGCTACATTAGACTACAGAGTGCTTGACTGCTTCCACATTTCTATAAAGTTGAAAAGTAGATAATCTACTGAGACAACAGCTTCCTAGAGAAACCATAAAACAATCCATGAGTCAGATGCTATGCTAAGAAATTCATAATAAAAATGTATTCATGTCAAAACAGAAACTTTGAGTGTGTATGTCCACAATAATAAGATTTAAAAAAAAAAATCTATGTCTAAGTGGCTTTTCCACTTACTGTTACAGAAAATATAAATTATACACTTTGTAACCATCTGTAATGTCAGTATCAGCAGCTGCTCCCAACTCACTTCATAGTGTTATTGTATATATTATTTGCTTTGGAAATTACTTGCAGTTTCTAGAGCTCCATCTTGACTGTTATAATTTTTTTTTTAAATGCAATCCAAAAATTTACAACGCTATAGCTAGTTAGCAGGAATGACTTTACAGTAACATCATATTTGTAGTAATGATTTCCTTTTTTGTCATCTTCCACCAATGTTTGTTTTATATGTTAAGTACCCCTAAGAATGGTGTTTGAGTATGTGTATGTGTGAAAATTTTCATGTTGGCATATGCTGACACAGTTTCCTTTCCAGATATTTGTGAAAACTGGTTGCTAATCACTTCTGTTAGTCTGACTTCACATCATTTAGAAATCTTAGGATAATTTCCTAATTGTGGAAAAGAGAGTGCTGAAAAGAATAAAAATTCTGAAGAAAGCAGATGTAAACCCCATTTAGAAGGTAATAATTCAGGGAAAGTTGAGGAAGAAATTACACTGAAAAAAAAAAAAAAAAAAAGAAGAAAACTTCCAGTGATTTAAATTGAAATGTTCCTTAAAGTTGAAAGAATTTTTAGGCTTCTTTTAGGTATCAGTCATATTCTCACACAGGGCTTCATGGAGATGGGCCAGGCTAATGAGGTTAGAAGTGTGTTCTACTGTGTTTCCTGGCTGTCACAAGCAAGGAAAACAAGCTTCTATTTAGAAAAAAGAAAAAAATAAAAAGCCTAAACCACTTACTGGAATAGCATGTTAGTCATATAGGGTGTGATGGATAATGAAAGATGGGCTTGAACTTTGAAATTTAGTCATTTTATTCCAATCTTGATCAAGGACTGTAGCATTAGGTTCTTGCTGTCTGACATAAAAATAACTGATGGACTGTACAAATATTCAGTGATTTTCCTGGAAGATATCAAGAATGTTCATCAGAGATATGTTTCCATATCACAGAATCACAGAATCGTAGGGGTTGGAAGGGACCTCAAGAGATCATCGGGTCCAACCCCCCTGCCAAAGCAGGCTCCCCAGCACACACTGCACAGATAGGCGTCCAGACGAGTCTTGAATATCTCCAGAGAAGGAGACTCCACCACCTCCCTGGGCAGCCTATTCCAGTGTTATGTCACCCTCGTCAGCCTTATACCTTTGTGGTTCTGTGGATCATAGTTGTTCCAGGCTGTTAAGTATCAGACCTTCACATTCTTTCACTTTGTATTCAGCATGAAATGTTTTGCAAAATGATGTTGTAAAAGATTAGAGTGCCTCAAAAGGTCTGTTTCACTGAACTTTTAGAAAATTCACAATTTAAATCACTGGAACTGTTGTGTAATGCTGTGATTTCTTCCTTTTGTTTTATTTTCAGAAGGTAACTTCTGGAAATATGATCATCTATTTTCTTTCCCCCACCTTACTTCTCTCTCTTTTGTCCTTCCCTTCCCTTCCCTTCCCTTCCCTTCCCTTCCCTTCCCTTCCCTTCCCTACTCAGGTTTTACATTTTATCAGTGGGCAGATTTGGGGCTTGGGCACAGCTATAAAGGACTAGTTTCAAGCTGTTATTGGCTGACCAATATATTATTTTATAAATGATCTCCCAGAATTTCATAGAAATTAAGTACTTGAAGAGTCAATACTTGAAATCACCATTCTCAAAAGGGTGTTAAGGTGTTGCTTATTTATTTATTTTCCTATTGATCAAAGCTTTCTGAGTAAAAAGATCCACTGACTTTCAGCTGTGCTCTGAAGTTTCTTTGGCAGTTTTGGAAGTGTTCTTTCTTGTCCCCAGGGTTTCCAAGGCAATAAATTTCACAAAGAGTAAATACATTAGAGAAATATTAAACCAGAAAAAAAGTAGGTATTAATTTTTGCTCTTAAAACAAAATAGAAAAATAAGAGGGAATTTTTTTGTTGGTTGGTTGGTTGGGGTTTTTTGGGAGAGGGGAATTTAATTTTGTTCTGAAGGCAACTGGTATTTTGGTTTCAGCAATTTAAGCTAAGATTAGTTTTCAGGAGGAAACAAGGTGATTCTAACTTCAGTCCTGTACATCTCTGTTTCATGTGTTATCCCTGTGAGTGAGGAAAAAAAAAGAGAAAGAAAAGAAGACATAATAAACCCTAAAATATTTATTTGGCAATTTTGTAGGTAATTTATGTGGACAAAGTAAATATTTCTTTGCTTTAATAGAATGGAAAGGCATTCTAAAGGTGACAATAAACATCACATCAATAAATTTTTTTTTCTACAGTTGTTAAATATGTAAAGGAAAAGTGAAATACCAGAAATATTTGCATTCAAATATCAGTAGAGAAAAATAAAATAAGGACAAATTAAATAATAAATTCCTTTTTATAGTTGTTATTATATTAGCATGTTATGCCTCACAGTGCACATATATCTGAAAAGTGCAAGTAGCTGGGACTAGGCTCAAAAGGTTCAGTTGTTCTAGCTGTTCTTCCTCTGCCCTAGCCTTTCCATGACCTTCAGCAAGCCCTTCATACTCCCTATCAGTGAAACAGAGACAATGATATTTAGAGAATGAATCTGCAGCTACAGCACTTCAGCTGCCGATCTCACCCTAAGAAGGATTCCCAGGCTGCACGTGATTACAACTGTGGGAGAACATTTCTGCTAATGACACAACCACAGAGAAAATTTAAGCTCATCTCCTGTCCTAAAGTTCTTGTCCACATCCTTTTTTTTTTTGCAAGAGGTGTTAACAGCAGCATCCTAGCTATGTTCTGTCTCTGCTTATTGCTCTCCAAAACCCACTTGCAGCTGGATACAGATTTTATTTCCTGCCTAAGACCCTGAGTGGGTGCAGAGTGTGATACTGAGCAGCCATTGCTCTTTTGCAGGAGCATGGCATTTTTATGGGATCTTGGTTGTTCCCCTCTGGGCATCTGTGTCTGTGTATGCACGTGTGCATGCATGAGTACAGTTTGATCCCTTGTTCCTTAACAGCTCATGCAGTATAAAGCAAAAGGCAAAGGCAAAGTCAGGCTGGATTTAAGAAGCTTGTAAGAAGCTCTGTTTCATGGAGCCAGCCACTGCCTAGGTTAGGTATACAAATAGCATACTTCACGCAAGTGTTCTGGTTTTGCCTTCAGAACACACTGTCTTTTTGAGCCTTTGTACTGCCACAAAACTGCTGACTGCAAAACACTGCTGCCATTTTGTGTTCTAGCTGGTACCAGAAAGACTTGTTCCAGGGTATCTGCAAGGAGACTTGACTGTTGGTTTTCTTTGTAGGTTTTATTAAAGCTAAACTAAAGCAAAGAAATAAAGAGGCATCTATGTGTGGATGATCTCTATTATCCCATTTACTAAAACGTAAAAAAGAAACTAAAAACTTTATAAAGGACAGCGATAGAAAGTGTTAGCCTTTTAAATGTTTCATTTACTAGCTGCTGCTCCAAGATCTTTGCATTGCATTTTGAAGCACTGTCTCATAACAAATGCTGAAAAGAAGGGAAGAGCAAAACAAATGAGATACACATACAGTTATGAAAATTAATCATGAAGAAACGCCAGTATTCTTGATGACTGAGCTAATTAACAGAGGATGAAACAAAAGATGACAAGATGAAAAAACTATATTAGAGACTTAGTGTCACAGTACATTGCTTAGCTAAGCAGAGCCCCTTTTCAATGGAACAGTAAACATTATCAAGCCGTTAAAAAAAAAAAAAATTCTGAAGCACTCTAATTAATCATAGATGCTATTTATTTCAGTCTTCAAATGCTCTCTTCAAAAAAGTAAGTTTTTCAGGCAACTGAAAGCATTAAGTGCTCCAATACAGCACAAAAACATGTTAATTTGTAAGGAAAATAAATAAGTAAATAAATTGGAGCACTACAACACTGAGTTGCCACACAGGTTCCACTGCTTCCATACAATGGCTCCATTAAGCTGAATTTGAACTGGTAACTTCTAGTAGAGAATGCTCACAAATTCGTGATTAAATAAATTAATCTTTAATTTAAATTAGGTGTAATTGATTTTTTTTTCCCCAAAAAAGTACTTCTTCAACCTTTTCCATTTGCATCTTAAAACTCAATCTGGAAAAGCCTCCATGTTTATCCTCCTCTTCTGTTCCCATGTAGCCTCCCCTGACATCCTTAAAATCCATTCTCTGCTATCTAACTCTGCAAATCACTGTACATACAAAGGTGTTGAAGGTGGATCCTGACAGGAGTTAATTAGTTGCTTAAAGCTCTTGTTCCAGTTAAGATTCCTGAGAGTTTCAAACTCTTCCAGGAAAAAAAGCTTTCTTATTACAAAACCATGATCCTTTATCTTCAGAGCATGCCCAGAAAAAACCTCCTAACAAGTTATGTAGCAAGACAGACTCAGAAGTAGATAGTGTATGAGTGCTTACCAGAATACATAGTATATTTCTGTTTCTCCTCCAATAAGTAAAATTTATTTATAAATGCTGGAGTAGCTCGAAAAGAAGATTTAAAGAGGTAGATTTGTACCAGAGTAACCACAAACCACAGTCAAATATAAAATATTTTGGATGAAGAAGTTCCTCCTTTGGCTTAATTCAGGTTCTTGAAGCATGTAGAAAATAAATTTATAACACTTCTCTTCATGTAATACCACATTGGGGTTTCCTACAGCACTGGTGGTTAACCTAGCAAGTGATTAAGTCTTCCCTTTCTCTTCAGATTTTTGTTTATTTTGTGGTTTTGTTTTCTGTCAAAGCAAAGGGAAATAAAATCATGCCTTGCCTTCAGACAGAACTTTGAACAGGAGCTCAATTCCAGATTAACATTCATAATTTAAGAACTCAAGAAAATGAAGTTAGGTGTCATTTCAGGGAGGTTTACTCATCTCTGGCTACTTTCATCAGCCATTCCTTTGCTCATCTGTCATAATTTGATCAAATAGTACCTTGCTTAGCTAGTTTCTCAAGATTCGTTCCTCCGACATTGACATCTGATCAGCTAATCTAGAGTTAGTTAGTAATCTAGAGTTAGTAATCTAGAGTTTGTTGAAGATAAAGCATGAATTGCAGTCAATCATGTTTGATGAGGTCGCTTAAATTATGAGCTCAAAATCCCCCAAACCCTCCACAAAATCTCACCTAAATTCAAGAAAACAGGGAAGAAGGACAACCTGGGGGTGTACACAGTGTGAACACCTCTGAATATCTATTTATGCAGTGCTGAGAGAAATTCAGATCTACAGCTGGGCTAATGAACGTAGGATCATCAACTATGTGCTTGGCCCTATTTTTAACAGTACTGTAGTTTGGAAATCTTCACTATAAGATCTCAGTCTTCATCTCTTGCAAATGTGTAATGGCTGTGCCAGATTACATGCTGCTTTGCTTCTGTTCTGAAATGAGGAGTTCACACTAGAAGGACACATGATACAGTTTGACAGATAAGTGCATCACTTTAAATAGTCTATTTTTTCTTCGCTGTCTACAAGCCCTGCAATAATAACCTGCAGTTTTGAGGTTCTTTGTGAAGCAGGTGGAGTCCTGATTTCATTGCGCTGTGCAAGTTCAGTGTTCTGTGGGAACAATATTAAACCAATTTGGCTTTTGAGAATTTGACTTATTTAGTACATGCCAAAATAAGAGAAGTATTTTCAAGTATTTTCTATTTGCAAACAAAATGTCTAACTGGAAAAAAAAGTTGCATTAAGAAAAGATGTTTTTAAGACAAGATGTTTTTAAAGCAAGTCAACTTGCTTTTTAGAGTTATTCAGATATGTATCAGAAACCAAAAAGAAAACAGAATTTTATAATTTATAAACCACAAGCCATGTCACAATATCTATAGGGTGAAAAGAACATTTGCGAATTTCTTCAGTGCAGCATGCAAGAGATATTTATTAGGAGATGTGAGGAAATGTATTACATGGTATTGAAATTAACTTTTCCCCCTAATGGTTGAGTGTCAGAAATGTGCCAGCTGCTGAGGCTGGCAGACTTTTTAAATTCCACGTTTGCAATTCAGAAATAATTTGGTTTTGGGAATAATCGAGAGTATGACAGTTTGTCTACAAATATGTCACTTTCTGTTTACTTCACCATGTGTCAATTGGATTAGTTCCTTATACAGGGAGAAGAAGCTGCATCAGCCATTACAGATTCCCTGCTGCATGGTCTGCCTCTGCAGCCTGGAAAGGACTCCTCCTGCTACCAAGGAAATCAGGGAGTAAAACCCCAAATACCGTGCTCTTCACCTGGTTATGGAAGAAACAGGTTAGCGGTAAATTAAAGGGGCTTCTGTGGAGACAGCTGTTATCTGTATGCATCAAGTTGCCCATTTTCTGCACAATAGTTTGTGTAGGTGTTAGGAGAATCTCAATAGTTCAACAATTATTAGAAAATTCAGGGAGTCAAATGTTTGGCTGAATGATGGCTGGATATTTCTTAAGTCTGCTTTTCCCTCTGCAAACAGCTGATGCCTGCATTAAGCTAAGATCAAATGAAAAATGTATTCAGCATTTCAGAGATACCCAGAAGCAAAATAACAGTATCAGGAGCTAAGCTTTCTTATGCTTCCTTTGTATATGTCAACTTATATTATCCTGTGTGATGTATCATCCTTCCCAGTGTACTCAATATTATAATGAAAGAGGACCATTAATATGGAAAATCATGAGACTATTTCTTTCATATGTAAAATAAATTGCATGCAGCCACACCTCTGATCTGAACTTTTGAACCTAGAAACTGTAATATTTTTCTTTTTTATACAGTCCTGAGAGTTTTGATAGGACCTACTACTGAGTTTTTTGTTTTGTTTTGTTTTTTCCAATGAATTAAAAATACTTATGATCATAGAAACAGCCACGCTAATGCTGTGAGAACTGTGTCAATGAAGGTATATCTGACCCCTTCCTAAAATGTTTATTCTTATTTAATTTAGTGTGAAGGTGCAGTAGAAAAATGGCAAATTCAAAAGACACATTCTCTAATATTCTAGGAGGGATAAATCTTACTGGGGAAAAAAAAGTTTCTCCTATTTTTTTTCCCCTCTAAGTCTCTCTAACATACAGATAATTTAATTTCTCTAGCTGTGAATTCTGATTTTTCTGGTTTGTATTGATAACTCCATTTTGTGTTGCCAAAAAAAAAAAAAGAAAAAGAAAAGAAAGGTAATAATTTGGCACTGAGAGCATCATGAAGACTCTGGGTACGTACTAGTTTAAAGGGTCTAATTCTTCTTCCTTAAAAGTTAGTCTTATTAGCTATTTTCTTTATGTCAGAGTTGGCATTTGCTTTTTTTTTGCTTAGTTATTGTAGTTTTGGGTTTGGGATATTGGTTGTTTTTTGCTTAGGGTTTTGTTTTGTTTTTGTATTATTTAAATTCTAAATAATGTAATCAGATTATATTCAGGGGAAGAGCTGTTCCATTCTTTATCCCAGATATTTCACCTGGTCCATGTGAAGCAGACAGAAGGCCACCTTCCTGCCAACTGCTCTGTGACAGCCTTTTTAGAAAAGCATATTTTGCCTTAATATGGACTACAAATATTTTAAAGAAAAAACGAAAAGAGTTATGAAATCCATTCCATAGGTCGAGGCACCTTAAGCTAAACATGTGTTAGGATGTGGCAACAATTTTTTTTGACAAGCTGATAAAAAAACCCCAAAACCCACTATCAAAGTTGCCTATGAGAGAGAGAAAAAGACAGAAAGAGTAAGAGAGAGCAAAGACAAGAGGAGAGAAAAAATGAAAGGAAAAAGATTCCAGAAGCACTCATAAATCACTTCCATCAAATCACTCAGAAGAAGAGTCACCCTGCATATAAATCTCCATCACTTAGCAGCTGAAGACTTCAGTTTTCAGTCTAAACCCTTGACATGCTATCTCCTACAAAGAAATTCAGAGACTGTAAAGTCAGATCTGAGTGTAGACGAGCATCTTTTTTACAGCTATGAGAAGGTTCGGCTCTTCTAGGTATAAAGTTCCCATCCCCCCATCAGGCAAGAGAGATATGCAGTCCAAAAGAAATACAGGACACTATATTTAAGGCTAAATTGAAATAAGTCTCTTACCAAACACAGACAAAGTACATTGTATTGATGATGAGTTTAACAGCTTACAAATGTATACTCAAAGCAGAGGACCCTTGCTGGCTGTCTTAGTATTTCCAGTATATGTGGTATCTCATATTAAGCCTAATGGTTTACCACATAATTGGATCATTAGTAAACCAGTGTTCATGTTCAGTTTCCACTTTCTATTGGTTTAGAGAAAGCATTTCAAATTTGCATTTAAATGAAATTGAGCAAAGACTGATAAAAGCTTCAATTAAAAGGACACCTGTTTTTGTTAATTCATTTTTAATAGGAACAGTAAATATTTTCAGTTGATGCACTTTCTGCTGCGAGATCGGTACATTCTTCTCTTTATCTCCAGTGTCAGACACCCCACATTAGAGGAATCGATCATTTTCTCTAACTAGAAGAACCTGTCCCAACCTTTATGAATCTGTTCATACAAGACAAAAAAGTAAATTAAACCAAATAATTATTCAGAAAATAGAAGCATAACAAGGTAAAACTCAATCAAAGTAAATTCTGCAAATTTCTTAAAAGCAATAAGTTTTTGTTGGTTTGGGTTTTTTTGGTTTTTGTTTTTGTTGTTTTTGGGGGGGGTGTTTGTGGATATGGCTTTTTGGTGTGGGGAGGAGATTTTTCAAAATAAAAGCCACATTTCTTCTTCATTTACACATTTCTTAGAGCTTACTGACCTCAGGCACTCTGGTATGAAACAAAAGCACTCTTCTGTTTCACAATTATGTAATGCAAACAAAACATAAAGATTAAAAATATGTAAAACACAAATCATGACAAGCAGTTTTCATAGAGCATAAACCCAGCTGGTGTTCATGGAGTATGAGTTTCTACTGGCACCTGGAACCATTACGTCTTCCTATAAAATATCTTCCTATAAAATATCTTCCTTTAATTCTAAATCATTGGCTTTATAGCCTTGCCTTATGGGTTTACAGTTCTAGTTTTGTCCAGTTGCCATTAGTAACATAGTAGCTCATCTTGTTTTTCTAATACTTTTGAAATAATTTGTAGCCATAATTGCTTCTCTGATTTCCATTTGCTGTAACCATAACCACTAATTTGCTAACAACCGCTACACTTCTGTTAGAACCAAAGCTTAAAAATCCAAGTAATTTCCTCAAGAACAATTTGCACTGGACACCCTTCTCTTTGGGGATGCAATGTAAGCATTTAAATAAAGAACTGAAGCATTTAATTACTGTGTGCTGGCTTCCTGCTAGCAGGACATCACACCAGTGAGTAAATGGATTTAGTTTCTTGTAACACAAGCCAGGAGTCATCTTGACAGTTGTGTTTTTCATTCTCAGATGTCCAGTTAAGGGAGACACAGGGGTCCAATCCCACCTTTAAAAACTTTATCTTTGGCTTAAATTATTATTGTTTTTAAATGCTATGTGGTTTTTCCACAATAAACTTAGCAAAGGATTATGTTTTTCATTTCTGGTTGAATGAGGAAGGGAATTAACAGAAATGTAAATAGAAGATATTCACGGGAAAGTGCAGGTTAGGGGATTTACCCTCTATTTGTTACAAGTTAAACATTTGCGAAAGAAAATAAATACTGCAGAGCTCTCTCCCCTCCCATCTTCCCCTCTCCCTCCTCCTCCCATCCCCATATGTATTCCTGATTGACATACACATATAGTCTGTTCAGTTTTATATTTGCTGGATGAAGGAATGTATCAGGAGTTTTAAATAATTGATTTTTATTTGGCTCAGATTCTACTTCTTAACTGGTGGCTGCTGCAGTTGTTTTCTTTTAATGCTTACAAAGCTGAACTAAAAATATCTCTGGAAGTTCAGCATGAGTACATGTTGCAAAAGGTTTGGACCTAATGCTCTGCCACTAAATAAATATATTAATCTTTTTCTTTAAAGTTAGAAGGCTAAAAAAACTGGAACAAAGCATATAAATAACTGATTTCAGTTCAGCTCAAAGGGTCAAAAGACTCTAGCTAGTTACTATGCCTATGAAGAGGGAACTGCTTTAATGCTCTCCAACCCACTTCAAAGGACTCTGTGCTCTTTCACTGACTTCCCTGGCAAAGCTGTGTGTGAGTAATTATTGCTGTAGCTGTTACAGATTAAGCTGAAATGGGGAAAAGACACTGTATGAAAATCGATGCAAAGTAGTGGGAAATAGCAGCCTCTCACTCAGTGGCTACCTTCAGCTCTACAATATGAACATCTAAATGTTGACCAGGCCACTGTAAAGGCCTCAGTGTTCTCTGACTTACTGACTGAACGACACGTGCTGAAAGATACAGACTCATCTAATTCCTATCAGTTTCAGCTGGATTTAAATATCTAGGTATGTCTTGCAAATTTGGAAATGTACCTTACATTTATTGTCATATTAAAGGCTCTTAGTTCCTTTGTGTCCAAAGAGGAACTAGATTCAGTAAGAAGCCTGGTTTTCTGCACTTTACCACCTACATAAATGAAAAAAACCTGAATACAGCAAAGCTACATTAAATAAGCAGTAATTATTTTGATTGATTTGCAGAATTAGTTAATTATTTTTAAGAATTGCTTAAAAACAAAAGTGGATTTTGGCAATTCGACTTTTCAGTAAAAGCATAGAAGTTTTACTGAAACTTCCTCCCCCAAATGCTTTAAAAACCTGTTTTGAGACACAACTCTATTTTCTCAAATTATAAATACCTAATTATTACCAATAGAAAGTATCTGTATTTTTCAAACCAGCCTTCTTTATACAGAGAGAAGCTTATGACTATCAAATTATATTTTTATTATATTTGGAAAATTGCACAATATTCCTTGTGAGGATAATGAACCATTTCTCAGAGGAAAAGAAAGTCAAAACCAAAACACCACAAAAATAATCGTCCACTTCCCAAAAGGAAATCACAAAAAAAACCCCCACAATCAACTAACCAAAAAAATAACACTAAAACACCAAAACTGGTGCTGAACAGAATTCACATACTTCTAATTGTGACATATTTTTTTAAATATCTCTTTTTACTGGATTGTGAACAAAAATCTTAAGGATGACCTATACCTGATAGTTTAAAACATCACAAAATCTTCTCTTTCAAAGAAAACCAAAGTTCAGAGTCCTGTTCTTTGATTATTATGTTAATGTATTGGGGTTTTTTGTTTATTTGTTTGTTTGTTTGATTTGTTCGTTGATTACTGAGTCATCTTTCTGGTGGATTAGTAATGTGGGGCTGAGCGCATTTGCAGTACTGATTTCCTCTTATATCATGGTGGTGGTCTCTGTGAGTCGCACCTGAATAATATTGTAGGATAGGAATTTATCATGATAGGTTAACTGTGTCTGGAGAACAGTTAACAGGAAACAGAGACATGGCAGATAAATTTACCATTATGTGGCTCCACCAACCACTGTCTATCCCCTCCCATGGACATGATGAAGATAAATGTAGTGGGCATGTCACTGTCATTGGATTGAGTTGTACTATTCCTTTCAGCTGCTCTGTCTTGCTCTAAATCAGTAAAGCAGCTATAAACCACACTTTACATTTAAACCACCCTTTGGGCTTCTGTCCATCTCAGGAGCAATACAAGCCAGAATTGGAAATTCAACCTATACTTTTTCTACTTCTGAAGTCTTTTCGAATTATCCTTTTTATGCAGGAGGTTTAAAACCTCCGAGGGTTTGGTTTAACATACCCTTATGAGTAATGGAGGGCAGGGGGTAGGACAGGAATTTTAATACCCTGTCAAATAGAGGTTAATGATATCGTCTTCTGCTAACTATGTTCCCCTGGAAACGTGACTTTGTCCTGACATGTTGTTCTCAGTTAAGCTTAGTCCATTGCATAGGTACCATTGAAACTCTTCAAATTGGTCCAAAACCTGGGTGACACCATACCTGTCTTTGACCGTGCAGTGGGAATAACGCACTGCAGAAGAGTTATAGTTCAGCTTAGTACGGAATTAATCAGAAAACTTTGCAAAGAAATCTCTTGCTCAGCTTTAATTAGGATTAACCAGTCAGAGGTCATCCTCTATTCTAGTTAATACCACTTGTACCACCTGAAAAATAAATGGATTAAAAGATTCAGTCTAGTTTCTGAATAAGCTAAAAACCCTGTTAAATCTGTAGACTATATAAAAAATATAGTTAAACATATATATATGAAAGCAAGGATTCACACACTGATTTTTTTTTTAATAGTTTAGCTCAATTTTTTGTTAGCAATCCAATTACATTTGTAAATAGCTTAAGAAGATTTTCCTCTTCATATCGCTGATGCACAACATGTATACAGGATACCTCATGCATCCAGTGGGGTTTGATCAAAGACTCTCACTGTCACTTCCTTGCTGTGTTGCTTTCTCAAAAAAAGAAAAACTAAATCAAAATCATTTTTATTTCACTAATATGGAAAATAGGAATCACAAGCTCTTAAAGATCTGATAAACCTTTAGAAGTCCTTATAATATCAAAGGAAAGGTGAGTGTCAGTTAAACAAGCAATTTAGCATTTGTATACAATTAGAAAACACAGTGCAATTTTTTAAAAAGTCATTGAATTTACACTTGATAATTATAAGATGGAAGTATAGGGAGAAGTTAATCAAAACCATAAAGTGAGATGCAATAAAAATATTTAACCATCTAAGCAAGGGTATGAAAGGAGTTTGTATGTGTTTGTGAGACTGAATATATATGTACACATTAAATAATATAGTTTTACTTTTGTATGAAAAAATACATTATTGCCATATTTTATTCTCTTACAGGTTAAATATAGTTTTGTGCATTGCCATGTTTTATATTCTTATAGTTCCATCATAGTTTCACACATCTTTCTTGCATAAGATAGAGATAAGATGTCCTAGTGTTTTAAGTTTAAAGTACCTTATATATACAGTGTGATACTTGTTACCTATAAGGCATCAAATTTAGATCAGAACCGAAATTATTTTACTCTCATGATTAAAAGCGCCATTTGAAAACAGTTTTCCTTCTGAGCTCAGTGAAAGCACAAAGATTCTGATGGAGAACTTGTCCATAATGCACACTATTCGATGTATTTCAAACAGTCCATCTTTTCACAGTTTCTGTTCTCAGTATGTCTCAGGTATAGTACTGGGTAGGTTTGGAACTGTCTATGTATAGATATTTTTAATCAAATCCCCTTCTCTTCACCATTATGTGAGATTCCTTATGAAGTGGATATGTTTCTCTTTAAGCATCTCTGACACTAGAAGAGTTGGTCTTTGCCTAATTTGGAGCTCAGTTGGAACTGCTGAAATATTTACTCACTTGAAGCAGTCCCATGTAGAAACATTTTAATGATTTCTGAGCCTCACCAAATACTTTATTAATAGCACACAGAGACATATTTAATGAACTTAGAAGAAAGCATTCAAGAATCAAGTGAAATCCTGAAAAATTAAGCAAATAGATATTTATTCTCTTCAGAACCAGCAGTATCAGTCTATAATGACTGGAATGAGTAAAAATCGGTGCTTTTCCCTGGAACTTCACTGTGAATTTTAAGTGCAAAGCCCTGATGGTAGTTATTAAGCTATCATACTGAATTACATTTAAATTATATGAGGGGTTTTTGTTTTTATTTTTGATACCTGATTCAAATTTCAGTCTGCCTTCTGAAGGTCATTTCATGTCTTACCTTTGTGCTTCACGACACTTCCACATTTGTGTTCTTGGTTCGCGATGAAGTAAAAGTTGTTTTTATCCATATAAATTCTAATTAAAGCTAAATTACATATTTTCCTTTTTAAAACTATTTCCTTTAATACTGTCCAACAAGTTTTATTTAATAATATAATTCTTTAAAACAAAACAAACAAAAAAACCCGCAGGAAAATAATATTTAGAAATAATTATACATGTGAAACTGAAAGCTTAGGAAACTGCACAGCCTCTGAAGTAAATAGTTCTAGGCTTCAGCACCTTTCATTTCATGTCATAAAAAACAGGGAAATTAGCTTTCTTTTCAGGGTTAAGAAAAAACATGTTAGCATATGACATATTTTTTGTTCACCTGCTTATTATTTTCCTTACATGCATCATTATATTATTGTGTGCCTTCAGTTACTGTTTTAAACGTAATTTTCAGTTTTCTGATATTACAACACTTTTAAATGAAATTATTTAATCATGTACATGTGAAATTAATTTGAAAGTTAGTCTTAACTGATCCATTAAAAAGAAGATATCTATAATATGCCCAAATATTATATCCATGTATTATATCAAAATATTATATTCATATACAGATAATTATATTATGACAAAACCTGATTAAATTTTTTAGTCTGGTGAGCTTGGTAGTGGAGATATTTTTACCATACTTAAAGACCATAAAAATGGCAATTTCCTAGTGTATGGAACAAGTTCATACAGAAAATGTAGAATACTTTCAATCTGTGGGATTATTATCACTTTGAAGAAGTGCCTCCTTATTGAACACTGACAAAGTGAAATATTTCTTATGATTCTGAAATTGCTTCAGTGGCTGAGGATAAAATAGTTGAAAACTTTTGTTACACAGCTTCTACAGCCAAATGAGAACTTGTCTGTAGTGTATTTTGTTGTATTGTAGAATATATGAGGCAAGCAATTAACTTCAAGCAAATATTCATTTTCATTTCCCATTAACTCCGTAGTCAGAGGAATATCCTCCAGAATTAATCTTAAGGGTGCTGGATGCGAATGATGATATGTTGTCAAAGTTCAAACCATTTGATTGTAGTATAATTTTTCTTTCTTCAAATACTCATAATTCAGTTTCATTGATGTTCTGAAGATCGTCAGGACAACAGTAGATTTTTCTCCTTTCAAGTGTGCATCGCGGAACAATGATCACAGATGTTTTTGTATATCTGCTTGATGTAGAGAAAAAATATATCTTTGTTTTCAGCAAAGAATTGTCTGCTTTGTTTTCAAACTAGAAAAAAGTTGATACATAGTTTTCAATACATGAATCGTACTGTGGATTAATCTTGGAAAATGAATAAAAGTATTTTATTTCTAGGACATAGGGTAGAATTATCGTCATATGGCACTAATTAAGCCAGTTGCTTGCCTCCTTACTTATGATACCTGGAAGACAGTATTCACCAAATTTTGCAATAAAACATATGAACAGCATACATAAAATAGTTTTTCTGTTTCGTTTAGCTCCTAATATACTTTTTCTAAAGTAGGGATTTTGTTTTGTTATTTTTTTATTTTATTTTTTCTTGCATGATCCTTCAATGAATGTATAAAATAATCTGAGATATATTTTGAAAGACACAAATCTGAGTGACGTAAACACGTATCTGTATTTTTATTACAAATATGCAATTTTAGCACACTATAAAAGGTGGGGGTGGGTCGTTGGGGATGTTTTTTAATTGTTTTTTTTGAAGACTATACAATTGTTAAAGACATAGTGTTTATATTAAAGCCTGCATTAAACACAAGACATGGATTACCAGCTACAGCACAAACCTGCCGCAGAAGCACCCTGCTGTTCAAGCACTCTGGGCATTTCATCAGGCAACATGACCAAAGCTCTGCTTCTGAGACCAAATGCAGAAAATGGAGTGGTTTAGACTGTGTAACAGGCAGCCACCTCGGACTCCTAAGTCTCCATGCCCACATGGACTGAGAAGGAGAGACAGAGCCCTTTAGAACAAATTCATGATGTAACTTGCTTTTCAACCTTTGGGTCCAAATGAAAGGCCCTCTCTAGTTCTTATGAGGCCATACGTGTCCTAGCAGATTTATCTAGGGAAAATCTGAATTTAAACAACATATACATTATTACTGCTATTATTATCTTTACGACTGCGATTGCTGTTGGCTACAGATACCTGACAGTAGCTGTGCTTTTTGACAAAAGTAAATACTAGTTTGACTGGCAGTTGAGGATACTTGCAATATGTTATATAATACAACAGAGGATCATGCATTCGACAGCCTCTGTAAACTGTTCTTTTGTCATCCAATGTTGATTCCTCAAGCATTCTCATTTAAAATTTTGTAAACAGGAGGGAAAATTAAAAAAGAAAAAGGCCATATTTTATGGAAGGGGATTTATCTGCATTTTCATTACATGAACAGCTGGAAAGACACACTGAATCATTTAATTCAGAATGAATGCAATCACCTCTGTAAACTTGTATCTTCAAGAGTATTTCCTATATAATTATTTTTACTGAGTGGAGAAGCTAGAAAAAGAAATGTATAAATCCTACTTTTCTTTTACAGATCGTTTACAGCAGTCAGAAAAGCTGATGTCCATGTGGGGTCAGCTACACCTGCTGTCTGTGTAGGAAAAGGGTGAGTAGTACAGTGTCCTTAATTGTATCAAAGGGCCAAGAGTATTTGTCCCTGACACCAGGTACTGGCTGAGATATAGTTCTCTTCCTCATCTAACAGTCATTACTCTTTCCCTGATCTCATGCAAGAGAGGAGAACACAGTTTTTACTGATAAGGACTCAGTCAAATACAAAATACATATAAATTGCACCAGATAAATCTGGCAATTTCATTGTAGTGATTTTGTGGCCTAGGATTTGTAGGTCCAGCAGGATATTAGCATATCCTATGTGTTCAGAAGAGTCAATATAACACTGGAATCACTGGTAATCTTGTACATATAAACCGTGGGGGTTTTTTATGTCAATATGAGGGTACTAAAGACCAAAATAATAGTGATCTGTGACACAGCAACTAAACTTCTACCAGAACAATTATGGCTGTGATTTTTTATATTCAATATCTTGCCTTATTTTTTTTATAGTTTTAAAATTTATTCACTATGAATTGTAAGGATTCAGTTTCTCGCTTTACCAGAACTTTAGCACAATTTAGACTTGAGCTTGATCCCATTTAGCTCCACAATACAAGGATTAAGAATATGAAGCCCACAAAAGGGTATTTTTACCCAGACATGAATTTCACGCTACAGAATACTAAAAGCAGATCAGCCTCCACATGAGGCTCTCTTCATGAACTCAAGAGAGTTTAGTTTTATGAAGCTGACTAGTAATATTTGTGCTAAGAAAAAAAATGGGTTTTTTTTAAATTGTCTTGTTCGATAATCAGATCATAAATGTTAATTTTTGAGAGAAGATTTATTAGAACATCTGCTTCAAATTAAAAGGACACTGATGTTTGAAAATACTCTAATTTTTGTTTCTTTCCAGGGCTGCCAACAGAGTAAGATGGAAAAAACACGCATCAGCATAAAATTTGCATTTTCTTGAGATGCCACTCGGATATCACTCTGTTCCAACACATTTCTAATAAAGTTTGGCATGTATAATATCTACGAATGATATTTATCAACATAGAAATGAATCTTGTGTTTTAAATATCATGGGTACTGTGCTATTAAAGTTTAATTATAGTGGATGATAAGACAGGTACTGTTAATAAGATGCATTGGAAAGGTTTATATTTCTAAAAAAGCATAAATGCATTTATGTTAAACTCACAAGACTTCTTAAAACTTTGGTAGGACAGGGTTTTCCTAAGCACTTTGTCAGCAAAATGGTTACATAACATGTGTAAATGAAGTCTGTCTTCTACATTCAGAAGCTAGATACATACTGCCATTTTACCTTGTTTGCTCTGATTCTCTTTTATCTCTTTTAAACCTCTTGTTTTTCAAGCTTTCATCCTGATTATAATCAGCAATATGAAATTCTTTGATTGCCTAATGTTTTTTTAAAGAAAAGTCTTAGAGAAACAAACAACACATTTCTTTTCCAGCTCGTGACATATACATAGCAAAAAAGGCTCTAAGCTGGTTTCATTCAAACTTTAGTCTACCATTTTCTAACTAGAGGTATTCACAGTAGATAGTGATTGCCTGAAGCCTAGTCAGATCTCCTTAAAATCTGTGAAAATATCCCAGAACTGCAGGGCCCTCATTTTAAGCATGAAATACAGAGCATTCCTATCTTTCTTGGGAAGTTCCCAACCAACTGAAATATTCAGAGCTTCGCAAAATTACCATATTGTTGATTTACTCTTGAATTATTTTGGTCTAATTGACAGTGATGGAGTGGAAGTTTTGTTGTCAATAACACATTGAAATTTGTGCTTTAAATCTAATTAGGGCAGTTTACTGAAAACGACAGATAGAGGGTTATATGTATTTCATATGAAAAAATAGAAATAAGCAATAAGGAGTAAAAGAAAACTGAAACATGCTCAGTCCTCTGTCATTATTATTATATATATCTGTTGTATATACTAACAACAACCATAACAATAATATTTTATAACTAAATTAAACACAGATAAAGAAAAAAAAAGGCCAAAATAAACCACTCAGAAAAGAAACCCACAAAATAAACAAACAAAATCCCACCAAAAAACTACCAACCTCAGAAAGAGAAAAAAACCTCTGTCAAATAAATATTCATATGTATTAGAGACCTTTGTAGTTGGTTAGAAAATATCAAGAAAACCTCTTAAAGGACATTGGATAATGTAGTGAAGTTGGTAATGAAGAAAACACAAATCATGTTTTCTGAAATTGCAAAAGTACGTTTCTTCCTATAACAGAGTGAAAATTACAGGTAATATTTTTAAAGACATGAAAGTCAATATTTCCAATTGTGACCAGTAAGGATTATTATTAAAGATTTGTGTTTTTAAGATTTGCATTCAGCAGTAATTTAGAGTTTCGGTACATGAAAGAAGAAAAAGAAGATCTAAATTACTTTTCCATTTGGAATTTAGAAATAAATTTAGAAAGGAACATAATTCCTTCCAAATTATTAACAGAGGTTAACTGGGATGGTGTCTGGCACACCAGACACAACAGTTGTGCTGGGCAAAATAAAGTATTTCAGAAAAAAAGATCCTAGAAGTCAGCAATTTAAGCGAGGCACAGCTTAGATGGACTAGGACAGATGTGAAAATCTTTCTAAAATGCTACAGACAGGTGTTTCTTGAAACACTTTTCTATTCAGTGCTTGCTGAGCACTGTTACTATTTTTACTCCATCCCGCATTAACTACTCTGAATGCTTACTGAAAACGTGGTGTTTAACCCATTTTTTAAGTTATTAAAGCTAGCTTTTCAGTGATAAGTGAAAGGAGAAATTTGAAGATAAACTTCCTCCTCCATGTGTAGGAATATTGCATTAAGAAATGAAAAATTGTCACTGATTTTTGAATGGATCCTGCTGTAAGAGAGTTATATTTTGACAAAAATTCCTGGAATTCCAAAATGAGGAATTTAGGCAGGGAATGTGCATTTTCTGGATCTCAGTCAAGGCTGGGCATAAAGTAGGGTCCATTATAACAAGCATTAAAATGTTTCTGAGCATACAGAGAAACTCTAGTCAGTTTTAATACTGAAACTGGAATATCAGTAGAGAGGTCATTTCTTGCTAATTATGCAGAAGATGAGCGTGGTTTTTCAGGGTAATCATTAAATGCGGTGAAAGGCTTTAGAGATTAGAATAATTTTGGGAGGATTTCTCCTTTTTGGATAATTTAGCCCAAAGTCCTATCCAATCAGCCATATCAAGGAGCTGATAATCACCAATATCACTGTAAACTTTTCTAGAATTCCTTTCATATCTCATCAAATCCTTTATGAAGTAAATCACTGGCATACATGTAACACACACCATGTTTCAGGAGAAAAAATAAAAATAAGGAGAAAGAGAGGACAGTAACCTAGCAGAAAGCTGTTTTCATATGACAGAGTTTAGTATGGTTCAGGATTTTGTTCAGTTTCTTTGATTAATCTGCTGAAAACATGTAACTACTTTCACATAACTATTTTTGTTGGCTTGATTTTTTTTTAGGTATGGACCTTATGTTTGCTGTGCCATGCTTTGCATTCTCCCCCTTTTCTCCATATTCATGCCAATTCACCTGGGACTGCTTCTGTTCCCTTTAGATCCACATTCTTCTTTTCCTCACTCTTTTTTTTGCCTCTTTATGCCCCTTTGCCTCTTTTTCTTATCTGTGTTTATCATTCCTTCTCCTTCATCCAGACAAATCCTGTGATATTTGTACAACAGCTGACACTAAATGATATATAACACTTTGAAACCTCACTTGAAATTCAGCATTGAATATTTCTGATATGTGTTCTACGCAGACTGGTTCAATGCTATTCATCCAGCGACAGGGAAGAACTGTAGTACAAAAGGAGATGGAGGGATGACAGAAATCAGGCAGAAAGGCATGTGAGACATCCAGTGTGAGTGAGCACAGGTCTCTACCATGTATATTTCTCCAATTGACTTGGAGATAGGCACATAATTCTGTGTCTGACCAAACAGAACTCTTAGCAAACACGAAGATAGTTAAAAGGTTGTTAAGGTTATAGCACTCCAGTCATCCGTAGGCAGAAAATAAAATGCAGCATTTGTCAGAATATAATATTTAATTTCAAAAAGTATATTGATTCTCTAGAGATGAACATGTGTTATTAGAGTTCAAATGTTTCTCAGAGTGTCTTCCTTCATAAATTACCATTTCTGCTAACTTCATAGGTTTTCTTTAAAATAATTTCAAAAGATCCATATGCATTGAATTCCTACTAAAATGTATGTAATATTTTCACATGAAAAATTAGATTCCCATACTGAGATTCTCCAACTTCAGCTCGTGGCATGTATTGAATTTATAACTGCTTCTTTCTGTCAAGCTTTTTCCCAATAATGTGTATTAAAATGATTACATAAAAATAAATTGCATTACACAGTACTGTAATGTTTTCAAAGATGACATTACATTAGTCTAACACAGGTCAATTTTCTCCAGTCCTCTAATAGCATGGATAATACCTTGCTTTGTGGGTGTTTTTGTTCTTGTTATTTCTGATTTTCCCTTTTTTCCTGGAAGTAATGTGCAACATTTCCCGGCACACATAAATAAGATCTGTTTTTACATTGTACTGCGGGCACTGTGTCTAGGTTTACTTCAGCCAGCTAAATCTAATAAACATCTACTGGGATAGTAATTTTTAAGTTCAAGTTCAATATCAAACATGTCAGCAGTGCACTTAGCAAGAAGCAAGGCAGCAGTTTGAAGAAAATACAGATCCAGTCACCAGTAATTTTTATCAAATTATAAACCCTTGTTAGAGTGCTGGGATTTCATCAGCTAGCAATACTTAAATAAAAGCAATCCTTCTGCAGGAGGTGATTGTTTTTCTTAGGCATAGGTAGATTAAACCTAAATTCATTTACATACTTTTGACACATGCTCTGCCACTTATGTCTTCATTATCCACATTTGTGAAACAGATATTAGAATTTGCATGGTGTTATCAGGGAGTTTCATGCTGATCAGAAATGGACTGGCATTTGTATTTATTGTCTTATACCTACTGATGCAATTTTTCGTTCAGGTAATTTTTTCTCTCTGTAAAATAATTGCTGGTGACCTGGAAAAAAAAAAAAATCACCATATTTAGAGTTGTGAAATGTTGTGGTAAGTGATACATAATTGTTTTAGACAGATTAGTTATACAGTACAATACCAAAGGTCCGTGTATATTAAGCAGATAGATTAAAGATACCGGACACGTTTTTTGAACAACAGAAATTCTTTTAGGACTGTGATTACAAAAAGACATAGAGGATGACTTTAGGAAATTAAATCCAAAATTTAAGGTATTTTTGTCTGGTGGCTACTGACAAATTCTGAAGTTACTTGTTCCACAAGTTCTGAGATAAGTAAATGGTTTGATGCCTAAATCCAAAGGGATTCTTAAAGTAGGTATTCCACCCAACTTGGTCTAGATTATGAAAGTGTTTTCAGCAGTCATTTTATGACTTGCATCTTCCAAGTGGAGAACCTTTCAGGTATGAGAGATCTGGAACTACTTGGCCTGGAGAAAAGAAGTCTGAGGGGGATCTTAGTGTGCGTTAATACCTGATGGGAGGGAATGAAGATGAAGGATCCAGACTCTTCTCAGCAGTGCCCGCTGACAGGACAGGAGACAATCTGCAGAAGTTAAAAACCAGAAAACTTCATTCACACACAATAAAGCTTTTTTTTGTGCTGAAGGTGGTCAAAAACTGGCACAGGCTGAACAGAAGTTGTGGAGTTTCCATCCTTGGAGATTTTCAGAACACAATGGAACATGATCCTGGACTTGTGATTGAGAAGAACAGTTGGGCTGCATGATTTCAAGAGGTCCCTTCCGTTATCAACCATTCTGTGATTTCATAACACACCCAAGGATACAGTATTTCCAGTCCCGTATATCTAATTGGAATGTGAAAGACCTGTCTACAAATACAAATATTTGACTTGCCTGGAGTTCTGGACTTGTATCAGACAATTCTGATATTCTTCCTGTGTTATATATTAGTGCTCTGGTTACAGCATACACAAGACTGGATGTTCCAATTTTTTATGCATTCATTCTTCCCTCTAAATCTCTTCTGTTTCAGACACTATAATCTGCATATCTAAAACTATGGAAAAATAAAGGCTAACATTAATTTCCTAATTTTAGTTGTGATCCCAAAGGAGAAAAAAGCTTAACAGACTTTAGGAGATAATTTTAAATCCCATGTATCTTCTCAGAATTTCCTCCTAAATTGCTTATTTTCCCATTAATGATATCAGTATGTGATCATGTAAAAAAAGGTCTGTATGTTACTTAAACAATGGCAAATATAATGTCTACAGGGGCAGTGTCTACACTACCATAACTTTTATACTTTTGTGTTCATCTTGCACAAAATCCAAGGTACGGCTCAGCACTGAGACTTTGAATTGCCTGTGAGATATATTTGCTTTTACTAGTCCAGTAAATTAATTTAATATGACTTAGCTATTGGGAATCAATTACTTCATTAAGAAAGGTTTGAGACATCTTGTCCTGTAATCATCTCATCGTAGAAGTGACAGTTCAGCTTAGTGTCTTTTCTTACTTGTATTCTTGACATAATTTTCTTAGGAATCATGAATAATTTCTGATTTTCTAACTCTGTCTAACTCTTTGTAAATTGTTGGCATTTGTTCCACATCTCTGGCTAATTAGTTTTTACCCAGAAACAGAATTTGGGTATGCCTGTACACTCCAGTAAATGGACTGTAGGGGAAAACAGTCATTAAAAAATAACTAAATCACAGAAGCTCAGAAGAGTTGAAGTGGGAAAGGATCTCTGCGGAAATACTCTAGTTTCTATATTCCCAACTCAAGCAGGTTGGCCAAGACTTTGACTGGTTGGGTTTTGTACATTTCCAAGGACAAAAACTCCACAGCTTCTCCAGACCATCTGTTCCAGTGCTTCATTGTGCTAAAAATGCTGCTTTCTATACACAAATGAATCTCAAAGAAAAGTTATTTTATATATCTTTGCACTACCAATTCTGTTTCTCCTTACAAAAATACATGGCTGCTATGTCTTCCCTACAGCTTGACTGTAAAATAAAATTTCATCACTGTCCAATAATGATATTCTGCAAACTGTCCTAAATAAAATGGAGGACCAATTTCTTTGTTCATGCTGAGAGTCCTGAAGCCACATCCAGCTTCTTACAAAATGAACAATATTTTCTGCTTCAAATCAAGTTTAATAAGGTTATTAAGAAGTTCTGGAGTGTCTTCTGTGCTGCTCTTAAAACTTGCAAGTAACTTTGAGACATGTCCTCCTTCTGATAAGAACTTCAGGACTTGTAAATATACTCAGCTTCTCAGGAGCTTGTGAGGCTGAGATGTGGGTAAACTGCATTGATTACAGTTTCAATAATCTGTCATAGTCCATCTCTGTCAGCTTCATAAGTCAAACATCTCTTGCCTCTGATTTTCAAGGTTACAAGTCCATTATTTTAAAGTCTAAAAAACCCAAAACAGACAAGAAAAGAAAAAAGGTACCTGTTTTTAGCCTGTGAATCAGAGATTTTTTGCCAAGATTTGGTTTTTAACTTCCTTTATGCTTTCCTGAAACTGATATTTCCAGATTGCCTCTCTTCTAGTTCCTACAGTGTGATTCTCCTCTGCTGATATGCTGAGGTGAGCAATTTAGATTTCAGGTTCAGTTTTGTTTTTCAAAACTTCAAGGATAAGAATAATCTCCTTTAGTTGTAGATTTCTACATCAGGAGAAAGTACACTGTACACCAGATGTGCTTAGTTCATAATAACCCTGGCGTTTGGAATATTAAAACCAAGACACATATATTGACCATAGTTTTTTTGACATAACATCAACAAGGTTTGCTCAACAAATTTCCGTTTTAGAAAATTGCAATGGGTTTGCATAGATTTTACCTGTAAGTTTCAGCAAAAATCTTTTTTTTAAGAGTTTAAATCAGGTATACATGTTCCTGATGCACAGTAGGGAATCACATCCTTTCTGGGATTTTTGGGTGATACAGGAATTTTTTAAAACTTCTCTATAGTTTTCTTCAGTTCATGGTATTTCTGTCTCCCCGTTCTGTTCTGTTCAGGCTTAGAAGAAGATGGAATTTCAGGTTCCAAATTGATCAGGTCAGCCAATGCAATATGATTATTTTATGATGTTCTGAAATGTATGCTATCAGACTAAAAATGTAATGGTGCCAATTTGCCAATATAGAAATGATAAAGAAGAGTCCATCCTGGAATGCTCTTTTTGTTACAAGATATTTATTTTACTATACAGTGTTTTCTTTCTAACCATGTATCACAAAATATATAATATAAAATAAGAAAAAACCCCACAGTTATTGTAACAATGGTCTTTCATAGTAAACTTAACAAGTACAAATGACACAGAAATGCCACTTACGATATTTCACAATAAATATAAATAACAAATATAAATAATGAATATAAATTTCTAAAGTTTAGATCAAATGAACAGTTAGTAAATGGGTGACGATTACACAGAAAGGAAACAGGAAAATACCTTTATATAACCTGATGAATTAATTTGGAACTAAACAGTAGTCTTCTAGGATTTATTTCTGGAAGAGGAAGCAGCGAAGAGATTTTGGTGGTTTTGACAGAGTAAAAATATTTTATTATCTTTCCTGGTCCAGAAATTTTCTTCACATGACCCCTGTGAGGCATAGATGTAAATATGAACATAGATTGAAACCATCTGCAGCAAAAAAAACCCTCAATGTTTTGAAAGGATTTAAAGAGACTTTTATGTTTATAGTTAAATGTGTGCCTATGCGCTGAGCTGGAATAGGTAAGGAAAGAAATCCTTATAAAATGCCTAAAAAATATAAAAGACCTTCCTCAGCATTATCTATTGAACAGTATATTGTATGAAACTTTTCCAACATTGTAATCTTGATCTCTGTTGCAGAAAGTAATGAGGAGAAACTAAACTGACAAACTTCTCTAACCAGCTGCACCTCACAGTCCAATTATGTACGTATTCATTTTACAGATGAAATTTGGCTTTGATGAAAATCAGAGCACTGAAGCTGAAAATTAACATTTTGATTTTTTTTTTAAATTATTTTGTTTCCTTTTATTACATTAGCATACATACAAAGGCACCCATCAGTAGCCCTGGGCACCCTCAGAGATATTGCAATGGAAGTCAAAAAGGGGTAAAAAACATCAAATAAGACATTACAACTGCTGTACAATAGAACAACACATAATTATAAAAAATAAATGTATCTAAACAATGATGTCCTTACTAAGTACAATAACCAACAGACTGACTGCAATATATCTTGAGTATTAGAAGATCTATGATGTTTCAAATATAATGTCATAGCCATTTTCAAAGCTGAGGGACTCATTTGAAAGGAGTTTAGTCAAATTCTTTTAAACCAAGTTTATCGCATGTCGACTGAGTTTCTTAACTTCAGTTATGTAAATAATATGATCAGGCAATGTTGCAAGGAAGGACATTGTATGTCCTAAGTAATTTCAAACTTCATGATATTGCTAACCTCTGTATTTAGAAAGAATTAATTTTATTACTTTTAGATATTTAGGGACAAACTTCTAAGTTTAATCTCATCGTATTTATATAGAAAGAAACAGACAAACTGAGAGGGCATTGAACTAAAAATTGTAATTTTTGAGAATGGGGTTCGTTTATAACCTCTAACATCTACCAAAAGTTTTCCTACTAGGTATGTTTTTCAGCCAAAAGAGAGGGAGCAAGTCACCCTCAGAGAATGACTCTTTTTAACAAACTACTAATTTATTTTAGATAAACATGAATTACTCCCAGAGACCACTCTTTTTATTCCATAGAATGTGAAGTAGCTATTTTCTGCATTATTGAACAGATTCCCTATGTAAGAAAAAACAATGATCTAACTTTCAGGTGACAGAAACATGGAGAACTTAATTGATCAAACAGAGGCATCAGACATTGTTAGAGGCAGATTTCAAAAAGATTTCTCACTCTATTAAAGAAAACTCTCATTTGAGTGCAAACACTCAAAACAGATTTTTTCCTACAGTTATTCAGAAAACACAGTTATTATACTGCCTGTTCAGCAGTCCATACATTGTTTAATTTACAAGGAAATTCTTTGGAAGTAAAATGCAGGAGGAGATAGAGAACTATTCTTTTTTTTTTTTTTTTTTTTTTAAGAGCACATCAAATTACTTATTTCAAATCTGTATGCTTTTACAATAGCTAGCTGTATATTATCAGGGGAAAAAAAAGATACAAAGACACAGGACACCTCTAGACCTACACCCCTCACCCTCTCCCCCGCAAAAAAAAAAAAAAAAAAAAAAAAAAGAAAAAAGCTCTTCTAGGTGATAAAAATAAAGTAATCCCCTTCTCACACCATTTTTAGTTCAGCACACTAAATAGACAATTTTTTCTTTCCCTATGTGATGTTATATCTCTGCCTTGAATACATTCTGCACTACTATACATATGTTTTTTCTCATGCTTGTCATAAATTTTGCTTTTGTCAAGCCTCAGGATAAATCCACACTAATTACATAGGTAAAAATAAAATCAGAAATAAAAATTTCTATCCATGTTTCCAACCTCTCAGCCTTTGGGTAAAATCTTTTCCCATTCTTTCATCTTTAAGGCCTGTGAGGCTAGAAGGTTCACTGAGTCTTGTCTGATACAAGATCTGCTATTTCAACCAGTCCGTTGCATGCTTGCTTCCTATAAAATCAATAGGGGAAAATAGGATAGGAAATAAACCTAAATGTTAGACTTGTCCATCAGAGAATCCAGAAATGAAGGCAGTTCATATCTAGGAAGTAGTAGGAAGTAGCACTTCTAACCTTTACTTGATTTAAAGTAAGAAAAATGAATGTAAACATTGAATTAAGGAAAAGGCATTTTTAATAAACTTGAATATATATTGAAGCTTGTGAATTAAATATAATCATTGATTAAAAATATAAAATAGGTCAAGAAAAATAATTAACCAGAGAAGATAAATCTGTGCTTAATTTTTTTTTCTTTGCAAGATGAGGTTTTATTTTAGCAAAATATATATTTTTAGGATATGATTTCCAAATAACAATAAATAATCCTGGATTTATTGTTTTATACATCACAGAAGTAAAAATGTAATATACTGAGTATATTTTCACATATGGAATAAAAAATATGTATTTCATATACATATGTTTTGGGTGCAGGTTTTTTTGTTTTGCTTTTTTTTTGTAAATACATAATTCAAGATATCAGAATCCAAATGAATCTCTATGATAGGTCATATTAACTCTTTAAGTTCAAATTCTTTCAATCTTTGCTGTGTTAAGAAGTTCAAATTTGAATGTTGGTGCTTATTGAAAGCTAGATGCAACTTGGACTATACACCACCTACAACCATCTGCCAATTGAGATGGTGGCTTATGACAAGCAAATAAGAAATAACCATGTCCAGAGTGGATGATAGAATGGAATAAAGAAAATCTAACCCCTTTTCATCTTCATGTCCCAGTCATCATGACACATTTGGTGTTATCCTATAAACTGGTGGAGGCCAGCAGAGAATGGCTTCTCTAACTACCTGTGCTAAAGCAGGAAGAAGGATACATGTCAAAAGACTCCTGTAGGAATTAGAGAACCGTACTGCAGTGCTTCCTGAAAGTCATGATCTTCTTCCTGAAATCTTTTGCCTGACAGCTTTTATCTGTGTGGGTGTCTAATCCCACTCAGAATGCCTACTTCTAAGAATTACATCTTTTGTGTTCTAGAGATGTCTCTGATGTATCTAAATGGACTTTTAACCAAAGCAGAAGATGATGTTACAGTACTTCACAACACACCATGGTAACTTTGGGTCAATACTGATTTTTTTTCCTGTATTTATTTCCCAGCACTGATCTGGAAAATTCAGTCTTTGTAAACATCTTTTGTAGAAATATTACTTCTGCTTTGAAAAACAGGACAATTTTACATTCTGAAAATTATTTATTCTTTATGTATTTCCTGAGCTTTTTATTAACATTTTATTATTTAAAACCAAAACCAAACCATAGGAGGTCTTTATATTCCTTAGCCTAAGTTTACATAATGACTTTGTTACTTGCTCTGAAAGCAAAAAAAAATTCCCCTATCACCTGCTACTTTAGATATCCAAGTCCAGAATTCTAATCTTTATAAGTCCTCACAACATTTATATTGAGGTATAATTTACATTATAGATATTAATCAAGTCTGTGGGCATGGTCAACTAGTATTATTTTAGATGTTTGTCTAGCTATAAATCTGTATGGGGCCATCAAGTATGACATGAAAACTTAAGAAGATAGATGCCTTTCAAAAGGGGCAGCTAGAGGCCAGCAACAGTATCCTAGGACATCTAAAATTAGCAAACTGTTTTTAGGTAATTGAATTTCCCATTACAGGATTAATTATGAAGACTATCAAAGTCATGGAACAATAACTGACAAAATATCAGCCGATATTGCAATGATGTCACAAGAGACACTTCACATTATTCTTCCTGAATTTTGCTTCACTATGCTACAAAGAACAAAATAAATTATATTCTCCCTACTTAAGCAAAATTAGCCTTTACATTCCCAGATTTTTGTAGTCAAAAATAGCAGCCCTAAGGAACAGAGGCTTAATTTACAGTACATGACACAAAAGAAACATGAGCTATTATGGTCCCACTCCTCTCAAAAACACAAAATAAGTGTATTAATGATCTGACTGCAAAACACATTGCTTAATAATGTTCTACAATATTTATTGATTCTTGAAAGTATCTACTCTTAAAGCACCGTTCCTGTACTGCCAAGATTAAGTTTATCATGAACTAATATTTTAGCTTGGTTGTTTAAATATTTTGCAAGTTTGAGTTTTATATTCTAACATGTTCTATTTAGCTTTTTGAAAAAGCAACTAAATCTTTATGATTTTGCTTACCTGAACAAGTTAGTTTCAGTTTTAGTAGGATTATGTAAATTGACAGCCTTTCCTGTAAGCACTGTGCCTCTAGAATTTAGTGCATCTTAGACATAGTAACACAAACATCATGAACAACTGAGGTATTATTATAATGAAGAAGAAAAGGTATGCAAAATATACTAGAAAATATGGCTGCATGCTTCAGCTGCTGTAAATCAATGAATCCCATTTAAGTTAGTGGCTCCTTACCAATCTACATTAGCCAAAACCCTGACCCTACATTTTCTTCTCAACAGGCCTGAACATCAACATTTTTTTTATTTTCTTATGAAATTCTATATTATAATAAAGTACTTAGGTATGTTTAGCCAATCAATTTGCTGGGTAAATGGAATAGTCTTAATACTGTAATTGTGCAATTAGAGTCATTTGGCCTGTGTAGAACTAGCCACTCTTAGATTAGCAGATTGATAAGGATACAAAGAGAGGGCCAAAGCATTTTTTTTTAAACTGAAACTTTATTTCATTATCATGTAATTGGGTTAGGTTTTATTTTGTTATTCCATATTTCAGTGGGTATGATAAATATGAGGTGCCCTGAGGGTGATGCTCAAGCAATGATTTGCCTCATACAGGGTTTATCTGGGAGAGTTACAGTCCCAAGATTTAGTTTTGGAGCACAGTATTTGGAATAGCCCAAATATCTCAGTAACCATGGAATTAAATATGTTTGTTTTGCCTATATAATTTTATCACTTATGCTTCTGTGTAACACAAGTTCTGGTGCATTGTTAACTTCAGGAGAAAATGGAAGCGGACTTAAGAACTGTGCTGTTAAAATCTTGCTCTCTTTTTGGTTGCTTTGCTGTTCTTAACAGAGCTTGATGCTAAATGTGAGAAAGCATGGGAAAGAATGTTTAGAAAAGATACAAGATTATCAGCAATTAGTTTTTATTTCTATCAACAGTTTTCTCCTGTGCAGTAGGAATGTACTAAAAATATAAATGATCCATTGTATGTTAATGAAGAATGGAATTCACCTTCCTGCTATATTTATTGCTGCTATCTTTTTAGTGGTGTATGTTTAGTGCAAGAAAGCTATGTCTATAGTAAGACATTAAACAATTCCTAGATAATGGCATCTAATTATCCCTCCCATTAAATTGTTTGAGCTGCACATGGCAGGCCTTTGGCCTGAGCCAACTGGTACTTTGCAACACAATTCCTGGACATTGTTTGGGATTTAACAACAACCAGGAACTTTTCTGAATAAACAATTTGGATTTGGCCACTCTCTTATTAGAAGAAGAGAGTTTACTAGAACAGACCTATGCTGTTTTGTGCTGATTGGTACAAAATATCTGCAAATGGCTCCAGGCACTGTTTAATTTATTAGGCTAGATATAGTTAAAATGTCTCTTCCCTACATTGTTCATATGTTTTCCTTTTGTTTTTTTCTTCTTTTTTCTTTGTTATAATAAAGCTGTGCAGTTCCTTCCTGAACCTGATTCCTGCAGAATCCTGTGGTGGTGCAATGTATACCCACTGTATGTCTAATTTGTTCTAGAGTGGTCCATTACAATTTCTTGGTGTTCATCTTTGTCTCTTAGGTCAAACTTTGTTCTATCCTTATTCACTTGCTCCAATTAATCTATTGTGCTATAGATTCCTCCTGTGTTCCCCTTTAAATAATTTATTTTCCAAACTGAAAAATCCCAATGTGTTTAATATCTGCTCATACCAAAGAACCTGAATGTTCCGGGTTTTTTTAAGTTCTGTATCTGTGTGCATGAATGCAGATATATATTCACAAAAACATCACAGCATAAATTGTTGAGCTACATATATAGATAAATTTCCTTTAATAGTAGGAAAAGCAGAACACCAGCTGCAGAATAAATTAATATTTTAATTTATATTCCATATTTTAATTTATATCTCTGTAAAAGAGAAAACAAGGTGAGAAATTAGATTCTGTGGTTTTAGGTAATTAAAGAAGGGTTAAAAAAAGCATTTTGACACTAAAGCACAGTGATGTTGGCATAAGAAATCTGGTTATTTTCTTCAATAAGATTGATTCTAGCATTAGAATTAAAAAAATACTTCACCCCATGGAAAAAAAAGAAAGTCTAATCAAGCTTAGAACAAGCAAACAAAACAGTATATGCCTTTTCAAAAATATCTGGTTATTAGCAGGGGTTTATGCCAAATTGCACGTTGTGAATGGTGTCTTGAACTAGAATTTCTGAAGAACAATGAAGCTAACTTGGCATGTTTCTAGTATCATTCTCTCTCTTCCCTCTTAGTGTGGATTCAGCTACACAAGCAAAATTTCAGTTTGTTCTTTCATGTAAGGGTTGTTACGCTTTTCTATCTTGGACACTGCTATTTATCTTTGGCAACATAAGGGATGCTGTGCTATTTTACTGATTCTACACTGACCCAGAAAGCACTGTTAATGTAGAAACAATCTACTTTTTGATTTGATCAAGTGATTCAATACAATCCTCATGTTTAATAACTTCAGGGAGGCTAATTGTGCTTCAAGCATATCAAGCGTTTAAATTTTCTTCATTAAAAGAACTGTTTTTGTAGCAGGAGGCTTTACAGAGTGTCCAGTTTGCAGTTAAATACAGAATCACTGTGACTATTCTATTTAGGGTACGCATTCATAACAATAAAGGTTCAAGTATAGAAGCTGTGCTATTAATACTAAGATAATTCTATTCTATAATGTATGCTCATATAATTTTATTGTATAATGTATGCTCATATAATTTCTCCCTCTCACTTAGGCTGTTTTAAAGAGCTACTCCTTCGTGATACAGCTGAATCCAGTCTTTTCCTTCTTGTCAAAATCTGTGAGATTCTACCAGGGCTTCTTGAAAATCTGGGACTGTAGTAAATCCTAGGATTCAATTGTAGAAATCAAACAAGCACACTAAATAAAACCCAAATAAACAAAAAAAAATTAAAAATCATCTATCACACAGAATAAAAAGAGGCTACTTTTTTTTAACTCCATTGCTCTTTACCTTTCAAGAAATAAAAACAATATAAAGCATAAAAGAGGAGGGTTAAAACAGTACAACAGTAGCAGTAGATGGCATTTATTCAATGCCCAATAATTACACTAAATTTTCCTTTAGGTAAAACAGAGCAGAAGGTGGGTTTTGTTTAACTTTCCTTTTCCCTACAAATGGGGATTTACTTCATTCTGAACATCTTTGTATGTAAGTCAAAGCCATTATGATATCTTTATCTTACAGTAAATAATTTGATGCAGCAAATTCATTGTAGGGCTTGGGCAGGACATTGTTGCTATAAAAGCGTGAAGCTGACTTCTCTTTCCAGTTCTGACAGCACACAGAGAACAGCAGTGCTGTTATAATATATAATTGAGCATGGAGGATATAAATACATGAATCTTTATGTCTACTTCTGATTAGTGACAAAAAGAAATATTTTGGTGGGTTTTTTTCTCTCTGCTATGGTTTACTATGCATGCAAACAGCCCAGAGTCTTTGTATAGAAAGCTTCAAGCAACTTGACAGTGGGAATCATCAATAGGAAGCAAAGTAAGAAATTTCTCCAAAATATCACCTGCCAACATTACCTGGCTGAGATTTAGCTAACATTGGCTAGACATTAGGAAAGGTAACTATTAATAAAAATTGTGGGACATCTACCTCCAAAAAATAGGGTTACTAGCAGGCAATAATGATATACAGAATTCCTCTGTTTTATCTGAAAGGAAGATGTGGGCATTGTCCTGGTCTTCTGCTGGCCTTAACAAAGTGTTGGAAATAAAATAAACCATGATCACATTTAATGGTGACAGGAATATGGCTGGAATCCCAATGTGTATGGACAAAGACTGCTAGAAACCAGAAGACTGTTAGAAACCAGAAGAACTGAACTCAGTTAAACCGAATGAAAATAACTGAATGAAAACAATGGAAACTTCTTCTGTCAAGGTAGCATTTGGCCTAAAGTTTTTTCCTTTCTTTTGTAGTAGCAAATTTGAAATCATTGTTCATATTTCAACATGTTTACTCTGTATCTCCTAGGTACATTATTGCATGGAAAACATTACTTGTATCAGATTTTTCAAAGGTCAGTTACTCCCAGTGTATTCTAACCTTGGGATTTGTGTGTATAGATTCTGTTTCTGAAAATTTTCATTGCATTGTCTTGCTTATAGTGCTGTAAGAGGTCTATTAGTTTATTTTTTTTTCTTCAAAATGTCATATATTCTGAAGATAAATTACCATGCTCAATAAAGAAAACTATCTAGAATCTTTAATTCAAGACCAGTTAATAAATTTCTTTCCTTCTAATACTGTTAAGACCATTACATTTCTTTATTAGTTCCAGGACTATTTCAATTATAGAGGTCACTTAGTTATGAATATGGGCTTATGTTCAGTTGTAAATAAAATGTTTTCCTTGTTTTACAAATGAAATAACTAAAAGACTATTATCAATGATCTCCAGTTTCTAATGCTGATATGGTTAATCCTTAATCCCTGTGGAGTTAATTAATACCAGTATACATTTTGACTAAACTAGAGCACTGTGCTCAAAACACTTAATGGAGACCCTGAGCTGTGTCTGCCAGTCCCAGAGTGCACAGTTTGTTAACACTCAGGTGACAGTACCAGGCTTTCTAAAAGAAATCAACACAAAAACTTTTCTGCCACCCGTCTGGCAGAGACAACCTTGCTGTTCCTTTCACCACTTACATTTTGAAATTGAGTGTATATAATCAGTCTTCATATCTCTGCTAACTTCCCTATAATCTAGACCTTCCCATACAATATACCTTCTTTCCCTGAAGAGCCAGCCAGTCTTCAAACTGTTCCCAGATTTTACTCTTCCCTTCCACAGTCCTTGAGCTGAACCTGAGTGAAAGGTAGTTTCTCAGGAATAAGCAGCAAGTTCAGTTGGATAAGGACATTATTGGGGAAAAAATAATCCTTTAGAGCAGAAATCAGACAATTATATGTTTTATTGACTGAAAATTAAGAATCCTCTCTGCACATATCTGAAATGAAAAGGATACAGTCAATGCATTGTTTGGGTTATTATTTCTTTTCTTATCAAGTGCTTGAAAAATTTCTTCATTTGCTTTTTAGGACAGTGTATCTAGTCTCTGAATTTAAATCAAGCCTTTCTAGGATTGAAAAATCTTTTAGCTCCTTGAATTCTGATGGAAGTCAAATATCAGACTGGTGTAAATACATAGAAAATCAACTCTAATTTTAAGTAAATATTTTTGAAATTTTGTAGAGTAAGTAAATAATTATTAAGTATGAAGGGAGGAAGAATTTTATGTGTGTCAGAGAAAATTGAAAAGAACCCCAGGTTCCCCACAGGAGTTTAGTGACACCTCAGAATTAGAATAAAAATAATAATAAAGTTCAAGATAGTTTATATGATGCAATAAATATGAAAAAATAAGATGGAACATAGATGTAGATTCTTTAACTTCTCTGGGCTTGGAAGAGTTCAGGTCATGCTATCAGTACTTTTTGAACATAATTCATGTGTAACTACTTAAAGGCAGTGAAAAGCAGGATGTTGTCTGAAACCAACCCAATAAATGGACAAGAAAATAGAGAATATTTTTACTGAAATAATTGCCAGTACATATTTGTATTATTGTTATAGGGAATTATGTTCTTTAAATTTAATGATGGCTAAGTGCATAAGAGAATGAAAAAATAGGGTGTGGAGGAGAGAACATAAAAATCAGTGTGCAACACTACCATAAAAAGCTAAATACTTTTTGCCAAGAAACATACGTCTTTCAAAATTCATTAGTATCATTAAAAGATAAGAAATAGAGGAAATACCAAATGATTGAAGCTGAGTCTGCTTTAGTAAGCTGTGCAGTGCATAGGGATCTGTAGTGAAACTCTGTAAAGAAACAGTGCTGCAGACCCAGTGTGCATTCTGTACATGTTTCGGGACAGGGGGTGGGAGGGTTACTTGGAATTAGCTCTAGTCTCAGTACCCATTAATGGCTGTAGGATTCTGCATGTATTCCTGGCGTGTGTCTTTTGATTCAGTTTTATCAGAAAGATATCCAGCTAATGCACTCCAATATGTCTCTACAGTGACAGAAAAAGCATAGAAAATATTGGAAAAACTAAGGGATTTGTTTCTCAGAAGAACACCTAAACCAAAGGTATTAATATAAACAATCCATGCAATAAATAGAGGGCAGCTCCTCCATAAAGAGAATATTGTCAGAGCTCAGACTTGATTCATTTTATCTTTAAGATGTTCAGAAGTGTCTGACTCCCTTGAATCTCTTTGGTGAAAACAGACAAGGACTTTAAGGCAAGGTTCTGACTCTCAGACTTGGAGGGCAAAAGAAAGTATCAGAGCTTTTTATATTCAGTGAATAAAAGAAAGCTTATTGAATAAAAAGAGTCCAGGTTGTTGCAGGAAATCAGAAGAATATTTTTTTTCTTTAAGTGCAAATGAAATAAGTCATTAGCATTAGTGTTGCTCTAAATACAATTTCCTAAGTGTAACTGAACAACTGATTCTACTTCTGGGAACAAATGAAATTAAAACAATCAATACTTGAAATACAGAAGAAAAAAATCTGTATCTTTATATATATATATATACATAAAAGTAGAATTTTTAACACCTAATCCAAATAAATCTTCATTTAGTAACTATTTTTGTTCAGAAGACCATTGAAACAAAATGTTTAAATTGTGCTGATGTTGCTGGAAGTTATATATAGTTTTAGCTTTTAGACATAATCTTACAAAGTTAGCTGAACAAGAAAATTTACTTTAACACTCACTACTTGGTATATAAACCAACAGTTGGAAGCTCTGTGATTTAAATCCCTGTAACTGAATGATTTAGAAATTTAAGACTGATACTGAGATTCTGTCTTGGTCGTACTCCTTACACGTCCAACGTGATCCAATCCATATTGACAGAAGAATCAGCATGTACTGAGGTTATTACAAGACAAGACACTATCTGTTCAGTCATTTATATAGCAGATTTCGTTTGATATCAGAACCCAAGGGATTAATCTCATCTCATTCAACCAGTTAGTTATTTCAGTCTAAGGTAGTCCTCAAATAATCATTAAAGTGAACTGCCTTCTGGGAGTGTGAATTTAATCTGTTTTTCTGTAAAGGTAGCATAGATAAATCAGCTTTGGCTTACAAACAAAATCTGATATGTAAAACACTGAGAAGAATACTTCAGATTTTGGATGTGCATCTCTACTTTACTGCTGTTAGGCTGAATTTGTACACGAGTAATCCCCAAACTTCACAGAAGCCCAGTTAATGATCACTGCTTTCGGGTCCATTTTCTCCTTGAACAGCTCAGCTCTGCTTTCAGTTGTGAAGTGTGTATTCTTCATTCTGTTTTTACCTGTTCTTTTCTTCCTTTCCTCACATTGTCTTTACTGGGGGAATGGGAGGGTGTCGGAGAAGAAAATCGCATTCTAAAATTATGCTTTGTTTCTTTGAGCTATTGTTTGCATATGACTAGTTTAATCATGCACAACATTCACCCTTCATTACACTGAATGTTGTTAGTAGTAGATGCCTCTGAGCACAATAATGCCTAATTTGCATTAATCTTGCTTTGCTCAATTCTTTTATAGTGATACAAACATATGCCACAAATTACTCTCCATTTTTAAACCACAATAAATGTATGAGCTACAGTCCCATATAAAACAGCACTTAATTTACAAAACTCTTCTAAAGTAACTAAAAATGTTAGAATGTTCTCATTTCTGCAAGAAAATACAGAACCAGAATGTCTCAAAACAGGATGCAAAACAGTGTTTGCATAACAATGCAAACAGGTAAGTAAGCAAAACCAGAATTCACCAAATCACAAATAAATAGAAGGTTTTACTACAATCCTGGGCTTTAAAATTTTTACCTTCCCACTCCTCTACTTTTCTGCAGGTAATGTTTTTGCAGGTGCCAGCCGAGGCAGTATAATTTATTTTGTTAGGGTCTCTAGAAGGCAGCCTTTAGCTAAATATAGTTGTCATATAGCTGCTACTGGAAGTGCTATCCATTCAGTTTACCCTTTAAATTCTCCCCAATATATGCCAGCTCTTTGTTATTCATTCCAATTGTTCTACTGAAGGTTCTACTGTAAGTTCTTGAGGGTTTTGTTCGGAGAAGTCTGTATTTCTCCACATTGTTTAAGAGATGATGATATTGTATGACTTCTGTGTATCAGTGCATAATACAGTAGCCATAGAGGTGGAGAGATCCACCTCAGTGTCATTCTGTCTGAGGCAATGTAAAACCTCTTTTGGAACTCCCAAATGTGGACTTACCAACACTGAATTGAATACTCAGACTAAGGAAACAGGGCACTCTTCAGCTTTCAGCCCCCCTAGATTCCCTCTCTTATCCAATAATAAAGATGTTCACTTCCTCCTGTGGTCTGAATAAAGTACTAAAACAGGCCTAGAAAAAAAAAGATCAGCACAAAAGCTCTTATAGCATTATGACCATTAGGCCCAATGGCTATATTCTGCCTTAGTCTTACTCCTATTTTGATCCAGCAGATGTAGAATTTCATTTTATGAAGTAGCATATCTTTAAAAAACCCAACCAACCAAACAAAACAAAACAAAAGAAGAGGTTGAAAACATCCGGGGTATCTCAAAACCTCATGAATATGCTCCTTAAAACAGATATGGTTTTGCACAGTCCAGGCAAAGGAGTGAGCTGCACCTACGCATTTTTCTCTTCAAGTTTCCAAATAACCAAGTAAAACAGGATTCTCACTTAATTTTTATTTCTTTCAGTAACATTTTCAAATAAGACATTGTTCCCTGCTCAGTTGCAGGATAAGAAAAAAATACATTGACATGTTCTCCAGGGAAAGGGTTGGAGCAGAAGGTTCCAAGGAGGATAATGTTTCTGCCTACAGCCTTATTTAGGATACCTGGGATGTAGACTAATTTCTGCTCTCTCTTTTTTAGCTCTGGAGAGCCATGTGCCTGTTTAGCAACATGCCTACACTGTGTAATTATCTCTGAACTCATGCTGAACCACCCGCCCTCTGACTGGAACGTAATACGGTCGTGGGTCATGTCAGTGCTGACACTGGAACCCCAGCTCTTGATCTGCATGCAATTTCTTCCTGTCACTGCGGTAACTTAGCAAGTCAAAACCTTACCTGGGATATGTACTCAGCTCCTTACATGCATCCCAAACATCCACCATCAACATCTGTATAAATGGGTTTGAATCCTTCCGTACGCAATAACCGAATAGGAAAGCTGCAAACCACAGCAGAATTGCTGCTGGGGGGACAAGGTTAAAAAGTGAAGGGCATTATTCTGCACAATGCCTTCTCCACATCCTATATTACTTCTCAAGAAGAATTTTATCCATGAAAACTGTCAGAATTCCAAACTGGAACAGCTTTCAGAAGAGATTAACCTTCTCCATGGCACAGCAATTTTCCCTCCAGAGGAAAGCCATATTATTTCAGTCTAGAGAAGGTGTCTATTACTTTAGAATTTAAGAACCCACATGTTTCTTCTCAGAGAGAGAAGCAATTACTTTAACTGCTGTGCTCAGCATGAAAATGTTTGGGGAAAAATGCCTCTCTTAATCATATTTTGACATCTATATTTAAAATGGGGGTAAGTATATGAAAAACTAAAATCGAAGTTTAAAAATGTACACCTATAATAATTGTTATGAAACCATAAAATACAATGTATACATTATTAATAATTTGCTATGTGGAAGTACATTTTAATGTAGTATTTAGCATTAAACCTTTGAGGGACTTTTCTCATTAAAAAACAGTTTTGATGAAAGATATTCTCATAAACAAAACCATATTTTGGACATATAAGTATGGACCTTGATTTATTATTTATTAACACTTTTCCATTATTAACTGAACAATTTGCAGTTACAAGAGGGAATTCCTCAGTGTTTTCCTACCTCTGACAAAGAGGATTCACCCTATAATCTTAATGTACTACTGTGAATAACACTTTCTTATATCAGACAATATTTTTTTTTCCCTTTTATTTATTCTGCCAGCTAAAGTACATGCAAATACTAAAGAAAAACAGCACTTGAATTCCTTCTACATCTTCCCACCTCCTTTAAAAAGGAAAGGGATAACAAAATCGTATATCTTCAAAAATTTAGCTTACAGGATTTGTCTTTGTTGTGGCAACCAACAGTTTTTAGTACTAAATGACTGGGATACAGCACATGTACTGGAACATGGCTCATACCTTCCTGGTTCATCCTCCAGTAAAGAGTCTCACTGCAACTTGACGGGCTGGCGCAGCACCGGAGAAGCACCATCTCCCCAGGCAGAGGGTACTGTCTACTTTAAATCATCAACCCCCACACATAGCTACAACTCTGAGAAGAAAGCCCTGGGGAGACATATTTAATATAGCACAAAATATCTTAATGCTCAGTGTCACAATCCACAACCTAGACAAGGCTTAATTTGGCAGAGGTTAAATGCCCTTGTGTTCTAACTGATCCTCAGATCACTCTGGGTGGTTGGGAACAGCTGGGCTTAACCTCCAAGTGACGTCCAATTATTTAGGTGTTTTGTCATGACCACAACTTCTCAGTTCTCAGAGAACAGAATTAAGACTCAAAACAGATTCAAGGTTAAAGTTGCTTTATTTGGCCCACAACAAACATGCAGGGGAAGGGGGGAAGAAAGAGAAAAGAGTGGAAAAGAGAGACAGAGAGAGGGAGAGAGAGAGTGGAAAAGAAGAAGAGAGAAGGGCAAGGGGCTATATCTACCACCATGGAGCTGCAGCATCCCATCCGATGGCAGAGTATTCTTCAGTGTCTCCAGGTCCGATGGGGAGGGGTGAGACATTCCTTGGTGTCTCAGTCTTCCTTGGTTGTCTTGGTTCCTCTGATTGCTTTCTTCCCCTTTCCATGGCAGAATGCTTCCTTTTTGTAGTCATCCTTGGCATAGCCTCAACCTTTCACCTGGCTGTGGGAATGCTTCAGGGTGGATGAGGGAAGGTCCAATGTGTGAATGGCTATCTCTTGGGTGGCTCCTTGCATCCTAATTTTGGAATGGTCTCCTGATGTGTGAATGACTCCTGATGTAAGCCACTTTAAGCCTGACAGATGGTGGTGAGGTGGTATGGTAGGAATGAGGTTTGGTAGATGGGAGGAGAGGAATGTGGTTCCGTAGGTGAGAGGAAACAGGTTTGTTAATGAGGTTTGGTAGGTGAGAGGAAAAAAAGGGGGATACAGTTCTGCTGGCGATTGTTAAGGCATATTTCCAGTACCTTACACTCAGTCAATGAGAGGCCTTCCTGAGCATCATGGAAGCCTACTGCTTAGTCGGTTCATACACGTCTTGTCCTTCCTTCTCTCTCTCTTATCCCCTCATTTCCATGGAGGAAATTGAAAGACCCTAGGAGATACAAAATAGTCCCAGGCCATGTATAAAGTAATTTTCAGTGTCAGGACTATAGTGTGTATCCCCCTCTTCCCTGGTTCCCTGCCAGCTTCATCTCTGTGGAGTTTCCCTTTCAGACTTTTCCCACTGTGGAGTATTTCCACAGTCACGACTGCTGCAAAAACACTGGATAACCTCAATCTGTATTACCTTCTGAGAGGAAACGCTTAATTAAAGAGGACGGAAAAGGGGGTGGGGGATTGTTAACGACTTGAATATTTTGTTCTACACTACAGCTTGCTGGAGTCTGAGAGTGAATTAGTATAATTCAGTCTCTAAGTGATTAACTCAGAAATTTTCATGAGCAGTAAATTCACTGCAAAAATTAGGACAAAAGGTAAAAAATACATGCAGTCATTATCAAGTAGGAAAAAAAAATGTTCATAATACAAAATTTATGGTCAAATAAACATTATAAAAAGGAGCATTGAAAAACACATTAATTTGAGGGCACCTTCCCCCTTCCCTGTTCTATTCAAAGAGAGTAACAGGGAGATTAAATCAGTAGGAGAGATATACATGTCACACTTGCAATTTATTTTAGTGCTATTGAAAGGAGACATCTAAAAACAAACAATCTACACAGGCCTATCTGTATCAGTGATGAGGAAACAAGCCAAACCTTCTACAGAAAAATTAGCAAAACACAGTTGTTGGAGAAACCAGTAAAAATAGCTTTACTGGAGTTTCTAACAACTCTTTGAAGCTCTGTTCTAACCTCCCTATATTGTTTCCTTAGCCCTAAACCAAAGCTTGTATGACAACAAAGTAATTCAACTGCAAACTGTGCAGTGTGTGGCCATTTCTTTCTGTCTTATTTGGTATCAGCTTGGAAATGGCAGTGTGTGACCTACCTGTTCATAAAAACATCAAGTTACAGGGTTGCTGGGTTTTTTTTATAAGTGAGAATAGTGCTCATCCCCAAACCTATAGGTGATTTAAAACACAGAGTAAACCTCCTTTCCTCCTTAATAATTGATGGCATATTAGTGATTTCAATGAAAAATCACCTTCTCTGACCCAGATCTTCCATAGGTATTTAATCTAACCGAAATAGATTTGTTATTGTGTTTGCAACTCATATCGCAGAAGAAATTACACTTCTACAGAGGCAAGCTGATTCTGTGTTTTGCACAACATAGATGGCACATTTTGATGAAATGTTACTATATTTGATTAGAAACGCTCCATATAGGGGCTGAATCTGCTGGCTGGTCAGATCACTTAAGGCAATTGTGTTGAATTATATCCCTCTACTGAAATTAGATGTAGAGCGATGTGATTATTGGGACTTTGAAGTATCTCCCTCTATTAAGCAGGACATACAAGAATAACTTTGACTTCAGTTTTGTTCTTAAAAGATCCACCTGGGTCTAAGAACAATGGTAAATGTTTTGGAAGCAAATATGAAAGGAGAGACTACTTACTTGGCTAAGTCCTCACTTACTACGCTTCATTCTTGCCTTCTAATCCTGTATCTGCCTCTATCATTATTTCTGTCTTGTGCAACTCATATGATCTCTGTATCTATACAAGAGAAATAATGCAGTCTAATCATTTACTGCAAAGGGAATTGTTGGTCATCTTTATTTAACATCACCACACTGTTCTGAAAATAGTGAGCTATAAAACTGCTAAGTAGTTTTACTATCATTGTGTTCCCACAAGTGGCTAAGCTCCCATAAACAATGATCATAGATGTTATATGAGTCAGAGAGATGCCATCAGTGTTGTCTCTTACGAATCCAGGTTGCCAGTTTAGTTGCATTTTTATTTTGACCCATTTCTTGGCTGAAGTTTTAAAATAGCAAGGCTCATTCTACCTATCAAACATAACACTTTTATTCAGGAATTTCTTCTAAGAAAATAGTTTTTAAAATGCAACCTGTATTTTCTTTTCAATATAATAATAATAAAGAAACAAATTCTAAATAATAGTATTCAGTGGGGATAAATCTGCATCCTCACATAGCTAAAGAAAAAGCTGAACTTTAGACACTTACTCTTCCTTCACTGTGTTTTGTTTTCCTAAATTAAAAGAGAAGAGAGGGTGTCATATTGACAGAGCTAAAGTAGTCTATTCACAGAAATTCAGACTTAGGAAAAATTACTTTCAGTTACAATATTAATGAAACAAATCCAGAATTTCAAATCTCTCTGTCTGGCAGTCACTTTATTAAAAATTCAGCTGTTGGCTGAGTTCATAAGTGATCTTGATCCTCCCAGGGCTCTTACCCTGAAGGTTAACAAGGCTGCAAACGTTAAGACCTGGTTCAGCAAAGCACTTCAGCAGTCTGCAGGGCAGTGGAGGTGATAGATCACACACAGTTCAAACATCCTGTAACCCCACTTGCTCAGAGTATATTGATAATAACATCAGTTTTACAAATTAGACATGGAAAAAAATCTATTGAATCATGCCAGCTGTCTCCCTGACAATTTGTGAGTTATCATATTGGGATATTCATGTTGTGATATTCATTTTTTGTTTTGCATGTTTTAAGAGGTGGACATGTTCAACTGAATTCCATTTAACACAGTCACCTATTGAACTGCTCAGCATTTTGGGGATTTTTTTCCTTCAAATGTTTAACCTAGCTTGGCTTTTATAATTATATATATTTTTTTAATACGGCCCCTATAAATTTACGTGAAGAAGCAAACCAAATTAGTACTTCTAAATATTTTTAAACACATAGAAGGTAGCTGTAAGAAATATAACTAATTTTTCAAACATCACAAGAAATGGATAATGAATCTGGTATAAAGTAAAACATGCTCCTCTGGCAATATATAACTTTTAAATATAACAGTATATAAAAATAATAGCGTGTAATATAAATAAAATGAATCACATTTATTAATATTTTCTGCACATACCAAAAGGAGACTGTAGGAAAGGAAGAGGGTTTTTTAAATGTATTTTATAGACTTCCTGTATGGATATAAAAACTTTTAATGTTACCTAAATTATACTTTTTTTATTGATTTATGTTTACTTATAGTTTATCTTAAATTCTCTAGAATTTTATATATGTGTATGTTTTCATGTATTTATAGCATCCTCTAATAAAGAGTGACTATATATATGTGTAAAAACTGTATGAATAAATTGTATAATTCAAGAAAAATTACCATACATCTACAATTAAATCTCCAGTCCCTTTCAAATATATACATTTTCTTTGAGCACTCTCCTGTCAGTCTGCCAATATCATCTTTGTAATGCTTTGCTCAGAATCATACGTAATTTTCTAAAGACAGTCATACTTCGATCATACACCAAAGTGCTTTTATCTGTCTGCCACAAGATCTGATGCCTTTTTGCATGCATGTCTCAAAGATGAGTTGATTTCTTCATACCACATGGCTACAGAAAACGTGTAAATTGCTCTCTTCTTACAACAGTCGTTTTCAAAATTACTGCTGTCCAATTTGCTGTTTCCCTTGACTGCTTGTGATACTGTTTATTGCATTTTCACCTTTTTTCTTTCTTTCTTTTTTAATGCATGTTTTACACTTGTTCCTTTTTACAACAATTCCTTATTTTTTATTATATTACTTCTGAGGGGCTTCAGTCAAGATCAGTGACCTGCTGTGTCAGGCATTGTGCAAGCATACAGGTATTTTCCGATCCCGGTTCCAAGATAATTAAGTCTCCTTGTATTACTTCCCTGTCCTCCAAGTATCTCTTTAGTATTATCTCTGAATGTAATTAATGCTATTTACTTCTCTCCTGGGTTAGAGAAGATATTAATCCCTGACTTAATACAGATCCCTGCAGCACCATGCTACACACCTCTTCCCATCTGGATATATTGCTGACATTATCCTTTGTTTATGCTCTTTCATCCTCTTTCAATCTTTCAATAAGACAGTTTTTCTATCGAAGCCAATTTTAATTAATGTTGACAAAGATTTTAACATGTATTGCAAACTAAATATATTGCAGCTATTGTTTTTCATGTCCCCATTTTTCTTTGTAGTTCTAGCTAAAAAATAAATCATATTTATCTTCTACCCTTTGTCCTTTCTGCATCTATTCTGCCTCTTGCTGTAAGGTGCATTAGCCTATAGATATTCATGGTCTTTTCTCTTGCTATAAGCTTTACTATTTGAGGAAGAAAAAGGACAAAGCCAAGTAAAGCAGTGAGCAGGATGGCCCCAATCCAGCAAAGCAATGAAACACATGGCCATCTTTAAACGCAGACATAATCTCACTGGAGTCAATAGAAATACTTGCATGCTTGAAAGTAGTATCTACCAGCTCAAGGCTGCTGTGCTGAATATATAAAAGGATCGTGTGCTAATCGTCTCATATTTCCTTTTGTATTTAAAAATAGCTTCACACTAACCTTTCAAAGCCCCCTTCATCCTTTCTGATATCTGAAGCAGCGATACAATACATTTCTGAGGTAACATCCATCAACACAGTAGGATGCAAAATATTCAGATTTTCTGAACTGTATACTTTCATATTTCCTCCATTATTCCCTAACCTGCTCCTCATCAGAACAGGAAATATTTTAACATGATATTCATATCACATATTTATAAAGTTAGCTTATTAATATTATTTATTTATTCACCAAAAAAAAAAAAAAATCAGTATCACAGTCACTTTTGAAACACGATTAATTTCACCCTTCCTCAGGACATACTTGATTTCTTCAGTAGCAAATGCAATTTTGCTTTGCACCCGGCAGCGTAATGGTTCCTGTTGACAAATGTTAATTATTTGTGTGGGTTTTCTGTTAATTATTTGTGTGGGTTTTCTGTTCCTGACATTCTTGGCTCTGAACTTATAATCAAAGCAAAAAGTAGGGGGGAGGAGAAGGGAGGGAACTTTTCCCCAAATAGTGGAACAGCTTTATTTGTGAATGTCATGGGAAGCTAGAAGGAGAAAAGAAAGCAAGTAAGTAAATGCGTTAGCCCGAGGGAAAGGATTTCTAAGGATGTGCTCTTACATCCAGCTGGGATTGGTCTCTTCTTTAGCTCAATGGATAAAATAAAAAAAAAAAAAAGAGGAAAATTACCCCATGGCCCCACACCCCCAGAAGATACAATGGGATTTTAGCACTCAGAGGGAATCTCTCCCCACCACAATTGAAACACAGCTTAACTAGCCTTAAATCAGACTATCTAATCAACTGAAATCCAATGAAAAATAGCTTCTGTTATGCCTTAGAAGCAGAGTGTGGATGAGGAGATTAGCTGGGGTGAGATTAATCACTTTAGAAAAGAGAACTTTAACTACTTTTTAATAACACACAGTTCAATGTGGTTGAGAATATGGAAGCTCAGATAAAGCCTTTTAAAAAGTAAGAGCCATCAAAGCAGTTTGGAAATGTTTAGCTGCTCAGATACTGTAGTGGGCAGAACACATTTTCATCTGTGCTTGTCTGAGGTGATTCCTTATTATCATTCTATAAGTTTCACACTAGGCAAAAAGAGAAAGACTCAATAGGTTTTTTCTCATTAATGGTTGTCATTTTGATTAAAAAAACAGAAGAAGAAACACTATAGTTTAATGGGTAAATGCAAATGACCTCAGCATTGCGGTTTTGTACTTCAAAGTAGAGTAAATTTGTTTTGAAGTTTATTTGGTAGATGAATTGCAGTCAGAGATAAGCAAAAAGTTTTGAACTCCCAAGGGCTCTGATAATGCTTCAGAAAGGAGAAAATTCAAGAATTACCACACTTGTGATCAAACATAATAAAAATTAAGGCTAATAAACATCTTTTCTAATGTCAATCTAAAAGGTGAGCCAAGGAGGATTGTGGAACATAACATTATCAGTTTGGAATTCACAAGGTTTGTTATCTTTGATTATTTTTTTTAAATTTTTTTTTGAATGAATGAATGAATTTTACTTACACCCCTAAATTAAAAATATTCTTCTTGCACAATAACCCTCCCAGATTTAGCTTTTACAAGCAAACTTCTATATATGAGCAGTTATTAACAGTTACGGTAGAAAGCTTTTTTCCCTGCAGTTCTCTTGATAGGCAGAAGCAGGGTAGTAACTCTCAAAAGATAATTTAAATAACAATTGAACCATTGTAGAGGAATGACATTTCATATAGACTGTTTGATTATCATATTCCATGCTCCTAGGAGCCATAGGACAAAAACAGAAGACAAGATTATGCTTCTTTATGCTATAAAAGGTTTTTCCCAAAATGCCTCTGATTAAAGACATATAAAAGGTATGCTTTTACTTTTGAACTAACCAGACATCTCTTCAGTATTAAACACAGATACATGTACATTTTTTAAACATTGCTTTGCCATTGGTGTTCTTTCAATGTTGTATTGTAATCAGGAAAAACTGATGTCTAAGTAAATCTATAATGATTTGCATCTCTTGTGGATCTCTCCTGGTAGCAAAGTTGTAGCTGTTTATATCCTCCTCCCTCACTGATACATACTGTCCTGCAAAACTTTCAGACAACGCAGACTTGTCAGTGCTCACTAGCAGCTCAGCAGTCGATGCCCATTCAAAGGGGCATACTTTGTCTGACTTTGCCTTTTAACATCAAACATATATAACAAGACACATCTCATCGTGTGTTTGCTTCAGGAAGTGCACCATGCTGTCAACATGACAAAATCAAGTACAAGACAAGCCAGGACACTGTAAAAATCATTTACCCTCTACTGAATGTAAAGATAATTTAAAACAAGGAATATGAGTTTTGACAGGCCATTTAAATACAACTAAACATTTTCTGAAATCAGCCAAATCAAACAGATTTTGTTCTAAGGTCCAAGCCAAAAAGGAGAAACTAGGACAGAGCCTGGCTTTCTCTGCAGTCTTTCGTACACTGTCAGAGACATGCAAAGGAACAGCAGCAAGACTGTGCAGGCAGCTCCCACAGCTGACCTCAGACTCAGCCCTCATTGATGGAGGACAGCAAAGCAGGAGCTTGGCTGGATCCTGCTCGAAACAAGCAAAGCAACTCTAGAACATCTCAAATTACTGCAGTTCTCACCAACTACTAAACAAGCTCATCATTTGAACCCTATGTAAATGTTTTTTAAATGTGAGACTTAGGTTCTCTATCTACCCTCTGCAACAAAAGTAGACAGTTCACCAGCTATGAATGCCACCTGAGGGAAATTATATAGATATATACATTTAATACTGGGCAAGGTACACAATTGTTTTTTATTCTTAGCTTTCTGTCACATGTATATGCTGTTTGTGAACTCAAACAAGTCATAAAGTTTTCTATTGTTTCATTTTTTATCTCTTAGAATTATTCAACACAATAAATTATTTTGGGGCACAAATTCACCTCACTTCACTTGAAGCACTCAAGATACAGATGTTAGATGCTATAACTTCCATTGATAGTTGACTGAGATATAGAGCTACAGAGCTGATTGAGAGAAATAGGTGTTTCATTCTAATAATTCAGACCTCAGGTTGGCTGACCCTCTCTCTTCCCATTAACTACAAAAGAAGCCTTGAGGTTAGTTTTCCAACTTTGACAACTGAACTTGACATCTAAAATTGGACTAGATGAATCTAGGCCACGGTGTCTGCACTTGGGCTACATATTCTAAGTTGAAGGGCTTTTAGGTATATATATCAATACATTCAAGGTGACTGGTGTGTCAGTGATGAATGTGTTAGGAAGTAAATAAAGCTTGGCTTATTTCCATTTGCCCTTCAGAATATGTTTTGAGCTCAAGCTACTGGTCTTTTTTTTTTGGTAATACATATACTCTATCTTGCACAGTCTTCTTTCAGTTAACTACCATTTTATATTGATTCTGCAATGCATGCAGAGTCGTTCAAGTAGACCTTTGGTATTGCTATCACACTTCAAGAGCTCAGAGGGGAAAGAGGTGACTTTCTACTGCTTCTGAGTAAATCTGTAGCATTATTAGCGAACTGAGGAAATATGTATGTCAAGACTCACACCTAAGTAAAGAAGAGGAGATATTAACTGGAGCCTGATGCACAGACATGTTTTAATAGGTTGCTCAGTCCTACACAGAGAGATGAACAAGTCCTAGGTCTCTGTGCATATGACCTCAATACCATTCAAGTTAATGGAAGTCACGCCTTCAGTTTCTTTGGAAATGGTATCAGGCCTCATGCTGATTAGTTGCAAAGATACTTCCAGTTTTGGGTGGGGAAAGAAAGTAAAAGTTGATCATCTGGACTGAATCCGTCCTTAAGTCTATGGAGGTTCATACATGACTGATGGCTAGTGTTTTCAAATATTCTTTAAATTCACATCCATTGAGTAGTTTCCATGTTGAAAATTAAACCTTTGCACTGGTTCATATCCATGTTTGTTTAGTTGCTCTGTTTTGGTTATTTTAGTTCGTAGAGTGCTTAGCTGTAACTCCTCAGGTGGGCAGTTAGGGCACCCCAGACTTGCAGGTGGTCTTCTCTCCCAGAAGTGACTGAAACTCTCATGTTAGCATTCAAAATTGGGTACATGCAATGCTAACTTCAGTTTTCAATAAAATGATGAACTTGGCAATAGCACATGGAAAAGTAATCACTGGAGTATGATAGCTATTCTTTAAAAAGTAGTCACAAAGCAGTTTAAAAATCTAAGTCTAGTATTTTATTAGACGAAAAAATTCAAACACTCTTTTGTGTCTTTGTAATGTCAGGTTGATTAATGTTGATTTCCTTGGAAGTTACTATTGTTTTCATTAGCAAAGAGGACTCAGCAAACATTAGTTATTTTAAAACAAATCATGAATTAATCACAGAAAAATGTCCTTTTTCAGAAAAGAAAAACTATTATTCATGTATACATCTCCCTGTGCCCTTCAGATCACCTTATAAATATCACAGCTGAAAAAGACTCTGGACTTAATGGTGGTTTGGTTTGTTTCAATGAGAGGCTGGGGCAAGGTTAGTCATGTATGTGATATTTGTCTCCTTTTACTTGACCATTTGGAGACATCTCAGTGAAAGGTATCCATAGCTATGTAACTTCTACATTTATTTATCAATCATTTATTTGGTGACATTTGAAACCTTGTACTGCTTTTTATAGTGAGGGCATAGACAGCTCCAGGTCTCAGCTCAGGTAATTACCTTCCCCCTTAAGCACATTTCTCCTTCAGTGTTTGTTAGAGTGAGATTCTTCTCTTTTCTTTGTCCTGTTCTTTTATATCGTGCTGTGCACAGTGGAACTGCTTCTATGTCTCATTTTACACCTTATTGAGCTGTAGTAGGAAAGTCACTGCCAGACCATCTCGTTTTGTCAAGTGGTTCTTAGAGCATTTCTTGTTTATATCAAGTCAGCACTTACACACAGGTCATTTTGCCACAGCTAACAGCACTTAGTATTTCTCCACAGGATACTGCAGAGTCTAAACACTTTCTGGGCTTATCACAGGGATTTCAAAATTGTTTGTATAAACTACACCTATTCGGTAGAAATATTTGTTTCTCTGCAGTCTAGAAATGAAAGTTTGAGTTTCATCAATGCCAGTAGAGTTAGAAGCCTGGTTTCCATTGCTACCTTCCTGAGTTTTTGTAGATGGAGCATCTATAGCACAAATACACTCCTCCCAAGAAAACTCCTTAAAAATGTGTCCAAAGATGGTACATTCTAAACTGAGCTGTCCATTATGCACCCAAGTGAGATGACAATTCACTGTCACAAGCTATTAATTGAATTCCAGAAAGCATGTTCCCATCACCTGTTTTCGGCATTGACATTGTCATGTGAACATTCCTGCAGTTCATTTTTAACCTTCGTTATCCACATTATCAGTATTTCCATTTCATTTTCATAGGAGGCTGAGAATTGTTTAAATAATTTGCATTCACTGAGCAGTCCTTCATTGCTTTATATGGACCATCTGTGAATTTGCTAATAAAGTCATTTGCGCTAGAGCTGATGGGCCCTACCGATACTCTATAACTACATTTATATCAGTGAGGTGAATGTCCTTAGGTTTGTTCTTCAAGAAAGGGTCTGATTGACATTGCATAACCAGCATCCATATTATTAAAATCTGTTTCTCAAACTGCCCATTTCTGCAACCTTGAAATTCTTTGATCTTCTCAAAGGAGTTCTTGAAAATGTAGCAGCCTGGGCCAAAACACTTCTGGTGACTATTTTACTCTTTAGTCATGCCCATCATAAACTTCCAGCACATGGCAACATTCATTGCCACTGTCTAACTTGACAGTTTAGATGCAGAGTAAGTTCTTTAGGATTTTGGTAGTTTTTCCAGACACCTGGAAAATCTTAGCATGTCCCTTCCCGCCAAAAAGAATAGTTTCATTCTTAAGATGAGGAGATTGCAGGATTTCAGGTGACAAACATGGCAGAATTCTGCAGAGGATTATCAAAAGTGCAGAAGCTACACATGGTTTGTAGTAGAAATCCCTGAGCTGAACATAGTTTGAGAACATTAAGAGGTAGTTTTGTCATCCTTTCCCTATTCATATATTCTTCACTTTTGGCCTACTTTGAATAAGTAAAATAAATGCTTCTCTATGTGCCTTTTTGATGTCAGTAAGTACAGCTGCTCGTGTACACCTTCATACCTTTCCACTGCTTTTTGTGAAAAGTAACAGGTGTAACGTATGACATGGACCCCATCCCTTCATCACGGTATTGATTTCACTCAGACTATTGACATTTTTTTTATATTTCACCCCTTTCCCGAATGAAAGAAGGGAGTTAAATGAACTTCCCCCCCAGCCCTGTCAGATAGCTAAACTGATAACAGAAGTGCACATTATTTCTATAGAAAAGGAGGGAATAATTATATGAATACTTGCTTTGATATAATTGTATCAAGTATTTGCCAAAGGCTGACTTATGTAACTACCCGTCAATTCTGTCACTCAAGCCCATGTCACAGAAAAAGAATCTAAATATTTTTACTGAAGTTGTATCACCTCATTCAGTGTACCTACATATTTTACTACTTTCATATATATATATATATATGTGTGTGTTTGTGTGCATATATATATTGATACCTGTATTATATGTGTCATTAAAGCAAAGCATACCATTTAATTCTGAATCAGTCTCAGCCTGCCTAGGTCTCTCTCAGGAGCCTGAAAATCATCACATTGTAGTCATGTTCTCTTTTGTATTTAAAAGAAATGAAATAACAACAAAAAAAAAGATTTAAAATACTGAGCAGAAAGGAAGGAGGATAGCCTACTCCTAAATACTTTAAGGTCCAATAGTCATGATGCTGTTGGTGGTGACAGGCATAGATGCCTCCTCTAAAATAAGTAGAGAATGAAAAGGGGAGATAAACCAGAGTTTTCTGTATGTGAACGGGATATTGCACATAAACCTTGTATACTTCAGTGTATTTTCAGGAATGGACTGTCTAGGGTTATGTGTCTTCTGAAATAAGAACAGGTTTTGTGGACTTCATGCTTATCAGTTTCATTTTAGTCTGGACTTAGGAGGACTGACTCATCAACAGCTGGGACTTCAGTCTTCTTGACATACAACTACATCAGTTTCCTCAACTTTGTGGCCCAGATTATGGCTATATATATATATATTTCTGTTGATAATTTAATGTTAAAATTCTCTGTTTTACCTTTTTTTTTTATTGATCCTACAATACAAAATTTAATTGAAAGCACAATTCAATTAAAATGAGATATTGCTCCTGCAAAGTAATAAACACCTGCATGAATCTTTAAAAAACATTTTAAAATATCTTCAGTATCATTAACACTTGTGTGTGAACTGTGGCATAATATACAATAGGTCACATCTTTGGAGGAATTTTAAAAGATCTTCCTGATATTACATGCTCATATATCTGCATGGAAAAATGAAACCCATTCCTGCATAGTTTACAGTCAGCCAACTAGCCTCTTGATTTTGCTGCTGAAAAAGTCAAATGTGCAATATGATTATTACAGTCAATCAACGTCTGAGTAATGTGCAAACTTAAAAGTAATTTAGTAGTTTACTAATCTTCCTGTCCTAGAGCCACATGATTATATACTATCTATCTATTTATTTATTTGTGTTTTTTCCAGCTAGGGTGTACCACTGTGCATCAGTGCACTATTAAATGCTAAAAGATATAGACTAATGCCTTTGCAGAAAATAATCCTTCCATTACTTTATAAAAGGTATACTATGAAAACTGTCTTTCTCCACTTTGGTTTGCCCACCATCCTTAAACTCCAAGGTGTTAGAACTATCAATAGGGTAAAGAAATGAACTGAATGTCTGAATGCCTTGCTAAGAAAGAAACATTGACTACATTGCAGCCTGAGAAAGGAAGAAAATATATTTACTCGTTAAAAAAAAGCCAAATCTGAATCTAGTTTAGACTTTCATGATTAACGTCTCAATTTTGACATTTACAGAGATATAAAACAAACATTGCCAACTGTACTCAAAGCCCTTCTGATCTGTTCATCATTTACAGTTCAGATTTAATTTACCATTTTCACAATAATTTAATAACATTTTCAGTAATTCTTGCTTTTGACACTAAAACAGCATGGGGTTGATTTACTGTGTTTTCAGACTTGTGCTTTTATGTAAACACATTAGTATTTTCACAGCATGCTTGGAACAAATGGAGCAAATTCTGATCCTTTTACACCTAGGCAAAATCTACTGATTTGTTTTAAAAACAGAGAGACAATTTGACTAAATTGCAGTCAGAGTAAAAGATTAAAAACTATTGCCTATCTGGAAGGCGAAACAGGCCAATTTCACATAACACTAAAGAATGTGGAGTAAACCAGCAGTCAAGGCAGGTTCCTTGTCTGACAGCTTTTATCTGTTACAGCTTTTATTACAGCTGGGTTTACCAGCTTTTATAGTTACAGAAAATAGATCCATATGTATAGATAGCACATGATGCAAATGTGTTGCACATATCTTTCAAACAAACTGATCCCTAAACATTCTTGCAAAGATAGATAAAATAATTACAGAATGAAATAATAAAAAACAGAGGGAGGAGAAGGTAAGAAAGCATGATAGGTAAGGGAGAGGTTGTTTTTTTCAGGGGAGACTCAAGATTATAGCATCCCTATGAATTATAGCTTTCATTGGTAACAAACACTCCTGCTGTTGCTAAAGGATTTTATTCATCTGCGTAGCTTGACTCCTTTATGCCATTGGAAAAGGCAATAGAAACATCTTATGGCTCTTTTTAGCAAACAGGATGTTTAAGCCCTGAAAGGCGAAGATACTGGGATGTGTTTAGTGAGAAGCGACATGTTGAATCAAATTCTGTGTTCTATTAACTATGAAATGCCATTGAAGTCAACAACACACAAATGTAACTGGCAGGAGATTTTGACTTTTACTTCTAAAAATCTGCTAACAGTGTCAGAAAGCAGAAACTGATCTGAAATCTGTTTAACTTCTCTCATCTTCTGTTCTTTTAAATTTCCTCAAAATGTGTCAAAAGATATTTTTTGTTTTCTGGGTTTTTTCCAGTTTCCACTGAAATCTGTGAAAAACACCTTTTTCTACCAGTGGTCTGTGAACTGTAGTTGAGTCTTGTGAAAGAAAATCTGACCAACATAACTTTTTGCTAACATGTATTTTTTTGCTAAATCGTAAGAACTTAGTTTTTAGGATGCCAGACCTGTAAATCTTATCCATTTCAATTGGATCAGCAGGACTACGCTTACAGACATGGAATGGTTCATTTTCAGTAATCCCCTTCCTCTAATTGTAAATTCCCTGCTACTGCACTGTGGGTTCTCAATATCAAAGTAATTGGCACATGAAATAAGTCTGAAGTTCTACATGAAAGTTCAAATTTGGATAAATATACCTTCTCCAAAGAAAATTTGAGCATTCATTTTACCCCATAGAATTCAAGAACATATTTAAAGATCTGTGTATAAGAGTGGACACCAGAGTTTCCCTGCATCTTCAGGAACTGTTGTATTTAGGTCTACTGACAGGTTAAATGGGTGCTCAATCAGCTATCTAAAGGCAATATTTCACTTCTAAGCAAGCCAATTTTTCACCATCTGTGAAGGAATAGGTAGCCAGTTACAGGCAAATGTGAGATTTGTGTATACAATTTCTGAAATTATACATATATATTGGGTTGATATGAATCACTGAATTTTGTATACATATGAATTTGGGATATTCAGACCCTCATGCTTTAGAATATGATGTAAATTACACAAAGTGTGGCTCAACCCACACCAAGTGAAGAATTCTAATTTGGGGATTTCCCCAGTTGTGTACTTAAAGATATGCTAATGTGGTTTTTTTTTTCCCATTAATAGCTAAAAAGATCCATTGCTTCTCTTTTCAATGGGCTTGTTGCTAATGAAAAAGATCTTTTGTTCCATAGCAAAACTGTACAGCTCAGGCAGAATGATAGCATGCTGGCCCTTTACACTTTGGATACTAAAAACCCTCAGGCAAAATATTTTGCTGAAAAAGCCAAGCTTGGCTCCATTCATTTCACAAGTACTGCCCCCTTATACTAGCTGTGACTTTGCCTCTTTATTTAATGATTCACTGCATCGAGATATTTGCATAAAAGCATATTTATCTATGTGGAGTTAAACGTTAGCCTTCTTTCTAAAGAGATCAGTTTTGAACAGTAAGAATATTTTCTCTTGTCCTGGGGCAACCTTCTGGCAGCAATTGTTGCAGTCAAATAAATAAATCACAACACTATTCCAAAATGAAATCAACAGATATAAATTCTTATGTCTTCCTTTTTTTGAAAGGTGACTTTGAGCAAGAAAATTCTATGTTGTTTTATCCACTGAGCCAAGAAGGTTGGGAGACTATTGAGGAATTACTATTGATTTTAAGCAGCATTTAAACCAAAGAACAGATTTCAAGTGACCTTCCACTGTGATAACAATACCTGTAAGCTTAAAAATCAGCTTTGTCTAAAGGAAGTCAAAGCCTCAGCTATGAAATACAATAAATAGTAATTTTAGTTTAGTTTAAACTAGTAACTACCAATAGCTTACCAGTGGATATACCAAAAAGACCTCCGCTGAATCAATAATTTTGATGTTATTTGGATGTTTTGCTAAATTTTGAGTAGTCATATGCAGTCAATACAATAATTCAAAATCTTGGCTTTCGTTTGGTTTCAAACATTTGTTACACTCTGTTCAGTATTTTCCCTTTTCTTTCATTTAAGGCTTCCTTTATAGTACAAATGAAGTTTATAGTGCATTTAAGTTTGTTATCAATATAAAAAATATAAAATAAACAAAGGCTGTGCAATTACCTTCATCAACTTCAGTTCTGAAAATAGAAAGATGACATAGCAAAGCTACAGCTTCATTCTGCATGAAATTAGCCCAGAAAAATGGTCTTTAACCACTAGTACACCTGCATTTGTTCCTAAATACTTTATGAAGGGAATTTTCTCCTGAGTTCACGTGGGCTTTATGAACATCTCTTTCCACAGTAGATGGTGGCTTACTATCCACTAGGCTCCTAATTTTTTCTAGGGAATCCTGTCAGAGAGGTACAGAAATACAGCTTTGTTTCAGGATAAATATCAGCTGAGAAAGAGTAAGTTAGAAGGTTTATGGAAATTAATGTTATCTCAGCACTGTGACAAGATGACAGCATAGCTAAGCAAAAAATATAGCCACGAGTAACATTAATTCCATGTTTTCCCTAAAAAACACTAGAGTCGAGATTTGGGTCTGGGATTACCCATTTTACACTGAAGAGTTATTGGTTACCATGTCTTGGTAGAGAGAGTAAATCCCAGCCTCTCGTGTCACCTCATGTTCACCTTAAACTTGCAAATCCACATTCTTCTTTTAGTTGACCTTGATATCATTTACATATTTTATTGAATAAGATGAGCATCTTATTCCTAGTTGAATACTCACTAATCTCTTACATATGAGGGAAAGAGGAACAGAAACAATTTTCTCTAGCTGTGAGTTGAAAGAAAAGAGTGACCTCTACTGAAGCATGTCACAGACCTCACATGGCAGATGACAGCTCCATACTATGACTCAAAATTGCTGAAACTGAGAAGATGGCATTTTCAAGATGAGCTGGAGGGAAGAACTGAAAAGATGCTTCCCTTCCTTTAGTTTTTTTGCACTGTCTAGTGAGAGTGTCATCCTGAGGCAGAAAATTGTCTGCTGCAAATTTCTTTTCAAACCACTCAAATCCCCTCAAAACTCTGTGTATGGAGCACTGGGCCAGATTCCACGTTGTGGATTCCCCTGTGTAAGGCAGCTGCTGAGCTCTAAATTTCTGTATGATTTTGTGATGCTAGTTTTCAGCCTGCTGGCTCTGTATGCTTTTACAAAGGTACATAATTTTTTTCTATTATTTGTTGTTAAAATTGGGTCTGGTAAAATGTAGAGACCAAAAAAACCCCAAAAATCCAAACCCCAAAACAATGTATTATGTTTGTTTCATCAGGTTGTAAAAGAAACATCAGAGAAATATACATTAGTACTTAAAAGGAGGATGACGAGAGAGGTTCCAATACTTTTATTTTCTGGCTTTAGAAGTTGTTAACAATTTTTTTCAGTCTCCATGACAACGGTGGGACTCTGCTCCTGTCACACATTCTTAGTATATTACCCCTGTCTGTGCGGAAGCTGTGTTTCACCCACGCCTTTGTTTTAAATCATTATTTTGTGCTATACCTATTTTTTTCTAGAGACATGGAGCCTCATTCTGAACTTGCCTCCACTAGTTTTACACGTGTCACCTTTACATAGGAGAGAAGTTGAGCCTGACTCACAGCAATGAAAACCAGATCAGAAATAAGATCATGCTGTAACTGACATCATGACAGACTTCTTATCACTCAAAATCTATTTCAGAGCTCTTCTCTAACAGTTTTCCTTCATGCACAGAGTTTTCAATGGAAAGAGAAAAAGGAAAGTAGCAGGCATCCTATACCCCATACCAGCAAAATATGGATAAAGCCATACCTTTCACGGCAAGGTCTCCCTCCCCCTGAGATGTCGAGAGGAAACCCTAGCTACTGAGAAGTTTTTGTCACATTTTTCATGGACAATTTACCCTTTCTTGCACAATTCGCACATACAAGCATTTCCTTTAAACTCCAGTTGGTGAGAGAGGGACACACAATATATTTTTAAACATCCAAACAGTTCCTGTTTCATTTTGTTCTGACTGTCTTAAATCTGTCGCATGGTTGTTGAAAAAGGAAGCAGCATCTGGTCTGAACATAAACTCACAATCTACTTACAGACTGGATGTATTAATTCCTGTACACACAGTTCTCAGAAATAGCAAGGAAATTAATTAATTTACAACTTTGTTCCATTTGTATCACCAAATATTTCTACCAACTGTCCACCTTTTTCCAACTATCCAACAATATACTCAGCAGAAAAGGTCTATAACTAGGACCATTACCATAAAACTGATCATCCAATGATTTCAACATTTACGCATCTTGCAGATTTTCAATACATGACTACACGGTGTATTACAAATAATAGGGTGACCTCAGACCACAGAGACATTCCACTGAATGATTTAACTTTAGACGTGATAGTGAAAGCCCTACCATCACTGGTCAGCATTGTGGTCATTGCAGCTTCAGAAGCTGGAAATCATCAAGCTGTGAGACTGTGCAGTCCTTTCCCCGAGGAATTTTCCTGGGACAATGGAACCTTGCAGTGTGAAAAGGAAATTAAGAAGTATGGAGACCTTATGTATGAAACATTTAACATCTGCCCATTTATAAAATTGGAAATAGGAGATGTTTACTTACCTTTCACAAGCTATATATCTCCCTCTTACTAAATGATTCTGGTTTACCAGAAAGATTAAACAAAAGAAACACACATTTATTTTTTTTACAAAATACATTTCAGGATATGAGCTGGTAAAGCACAAGGGCTAACAGCACTGTCTAAAGCTTTCTTAAAGTCTGTAACATAATGGTCTCCAAATACATAGAGACAAACTCAATGTTTTCAGGTTTCTGCATGTTAGCATATTGTATGTTTTCTTTAAAGCTCTTTGCTGGTAGAATCTTTTTATTACCAAAGATCCCCAGTTTTCCTTTATGGAAAAACATATTCTTAGTCATTGTGATTGTAATAAAATTATTTTGGGAGCATAAATCATGTTGTCCAGTAGCAGAAGGCATGGAGTAGATATACAGTATTTATTGTATATTAAAAATCACTCTTTTAAGTGACTATCAGGATCTTGATTTATGATATTGATGGTACTGACATTTTTCCTCTAAGTCCATCAGTGACATAATGGTTAAATCTTTCATTCATAACATTCCTGATTTTATATTAATTGTTTCACTTCATAGGAGAAGACTAGGAAGGAATGCAAACTTCTTGACACTGAGAGTGCCTCAGCAGATTAGTAATTAAGAAGCTTGATGCTATGTCCCAGTGGCAAAATTCCTGTTAGTTTCAATGAGATCACCTCAAAGTCATCTGAAATTTCTGTGAATGTAAAGGCTACTTCTTTCTTTCAGCTACTTTTGGACACTAATAAGGTTGATTTTAATGGAACATATTACATCCTTACTGGGAGCAGCATCTGCCCCCAGCTGAAAAGATTGCCCCCTTCTTTCACTTTGTTTTGAAAAAGAGCTACATTTTCATAATAGCGTCCGGGTGCGCACACAAATCTCATTACCCAATAATAGGATTTGTCTACATACCTCCTGCTCAGTCTTTTGGAAACGTACATGTCCCTCAGCATGGGTTATTTTTTTTTTCTCCTTGTTTCCATTTACATCTGTCCACATGAGTACAATAGATTATATTCTATATAACAGTTTTAGTCAAGCAAAAAGTTGCTAAGTATATAATCAAGGAGGAGGCGGAGATATTCTTAAAGGACAAAAACAACTTTGGAAGCTAAACTCTCACTTTTGTTCCAGTGATTGAGATATTTGAAAGTAAAAATATGCCATAGAGGTGAAGCAAAATGACATGGTATAGCTATATAGCAGTAAAATGCTAAAGCAATGTTTAATTATAGTCTGCAGTCCAGATATCTTATGATTGGATTTATCTGCTACAATGGAGTTGTCTTATGGAAACTTGAGATACCAACATTTTAAACTGGGGACGTGAATGACAGTTTAGGTTAATCCTTATTTTTTTGTGAACTGGTTCTACTCTGCCTTTCTTTAAAAGCAGTAAAGGAAAATAATTGAAGATCACTTTAATCTTTACTGCCTTACTTCCAATCACTAGTTCTATAGTTTTCAGACTAAATGTGTTGTAGAAGATAGGTTAAAATTTTTATTCAGAATATAGAACAGTAATTTTTTGGAAAAGACCTCATCTAAAATTTTGGAGGGAAAAAAAATCAACAAACAATAATCCTGAAACACACCTCTTGCAAACAATTAGAACTGAAACATAGGAAGTAAAATGGAACAGAGAAGCAAAAAATGAACAGAAAAAAATATATCCTAATAATTCCTACACTCTGCGAAACTCTCTGGAAAGGCTCATCACTTGTAAGGTGCAGGAAAACAGCTAGAAATTTGGGCTACTTATATCAGTTTATCCTTTGTTTCTCCTCTATCTGTATCAAATCACCAGTCTCTCATTTTATGTTTCTTTCTCTGTATAAAAAGTTGTTTGATTCATATAAAGAAGCATTTAAGATACTTAATTTACTTTTTGCTTAATTAACTTACTGAAAAGTGAAGGCCCATCTATCTCTCTTGTTGAAAAGCATGAATAAGATGTGAAGTCATTATTTGGAAATGAGGTTTTCCTCTGTTTTCGCATGTCACGTTTTTCAGCGGGGGTAGAGTGTCTTTTCACAAGACGCTGAGAGTGCATACAGCCAGGACAGCTGATCCAAAGTACCGTGTTACATCGTGCTCAGTACCTAAGGTGGGTAACTGGCCAGGGAGGAGGGGTCACAGCTCGGGGATAAGCTGAACATCGAGTTTCAGGACATAAGCAAATTGTGTTCTATATTACCTTCTTTGCATATTGTTTTAGAAGCATTGCTGTTATTTTCCTCTTCCTTTACCATCCCAATAAGCTGCCCTTATTCCAAACCAGAAGCCTGACATTTTTCTTCCAATTGTCCTCCCTATCCCACTGCAGGGGGAGGAGTGAGCTAGTAGCCAGCACTGTAGTGATTACCTGGCTGGCTGGGGCTAAACCATGACAGCATGTGTTATGCACTTGATGCAGAAGGTTACATTTCCACTTTTTTTTTCTGAATATAGGCAAGTGGCCTAAGTCTTGTTGCTATGCAGTTTAGCCATAGCAACAAACCAAAAATCCAATGTGTTATTTCTATTTTCCCTTCCAGACAGTTTGCCTAGTAAAGAAGACATGCCCGAAATAGCACTGTCAAAATAAGTGCAGTATTTCCTCTGAGAGATGTCAAACATTTCATCTTTCAAAAGACTATATTGTACAAAAATGCTATGCAAAGAGTTGGAGAGGTTGCATTCAAGCTACCCACATCATTTTGATGCACAAATAAGGAAGTTAAAAAGTAATTACTGTAAAAGAAAAAGTCAAGTTTTTGTTATATATTTATTGAATATAAAAAGCACCATGATACTTTTTGTTCTTTGCAAGATAATGGTACTTGATTATTTTAATACCCAAACAAAAGGTAAGGGGTGAACACCTAGTCTTCAACACTTAAGTTTGGTGATACAAATGTTGTTCTTTGCTTCACAAAAGATTTTATCTTGCTTCTCCAGTGAATTATAGCTTACAATCAACATTGCACTGTGCTTAAATATACCTACATTTGAGACGGTATCCCAGTGTGTTGCAAAGATACAAAAATTATTTTCTTGTGTCTGGAAAGGGAGTGCAAGAAAAGACAAATAGTTTATTCAACAGATTATTCCACAACCTCCCACGTGATTCCCAGCAAGTCATGAAAAGTTAATGTTAAATGTATAAAGAAAAGTTTGGCTTCCTGCCTTTTTCCAACTTTAAATGGGACTTAAATGCCGGAATGTAATTTCTGTAATGGAAAATCTTACTAATTGCATAGACAATCAGTTTTTCCCACTTCTAAAATCAGGAAATTATGAGAATAACTCACATATGCACTATGAATTTAAATTTCTTAATATCCAAACACTCTGTGGCTGTTATAATAATACTGCTTTATTTAATTCTGCTAATTTACCTAACCAAATATTTCAGACATTTCCATGCATATGATTAATTTACGATTTACCAAAGTATAAAACTTCATTTGTTTTTTTTTTTTTTTAAAAAAATCTTTATTTCAAAAAAACTTAGGAAGAAACATTGTGGCACATCCATAATTTAAAAAAAAAATCATTATAAAATATAGTTGGTGTGCTTTATCTATGGTGAACTCCAGGCTCTAAGTTTATCTCATGCTTTCAACCACTGAACATAAATTAACCAAAACATAAGACTTTTGCCTTTGATATGCCTGTGACAAAACTCCTGTTGCATCTGCAGGTGTGTGGTATGTCAAACTGCAGCAAAGATAAGCTTTTCTGAAGTTTAGGGGAACAATTTGTGTCCCCTAACTTCCAGTGTACCTTATGCCCTCAATTTCAAATAACATTGATTGCAAGCCATCTTGTTGCTTGAAGAACTGGGATCTCCAGGATTCCTTTGTAAGAGCCGTGGGAGATGCTAACAGTGACAAACCATAGAGAGTGGAAAGAAATACCACTATAGTGACAGAAGAGAAAAATAGCAATAATAACTTTATTTTTTCTTCCATCTTTTAATACTACTTTACGTACTTGATCAAATTGTAAAGCCTAGTTTTTATTAATTAATCCCAGGATTTCAAAATGTGATTGATCTCCAGTTGCCAATGTGGACACCACACAGTTATTTTAAGGAATATCATTTATAGATATCCACAAGTGAAATATTGAAAACTTTTAGAAAAGAAAACTAGCTATAGGCTATTTGTTAAGAGTCTCAGTTAAAAAAAAAAAACAAACCAGAAAACCAAAACCCACAATTTTTGGATGTGTTACACAGCTACATGTAATTACATCTACACCAACCTCCACTCTCCACTCAAAAGAGAGTTTAACTTTCAAATTCAATAAGGGAAAGGATTCAGTTTGCCCTCTGGTCTGCAAGTTGTGGGATCAAACTTAATTTCAAAACTTGTACATAACTCCTCCCTGGGTATCTTTATAATCCACCTCAGCATGACTTAGACAGGCTTGTCTTTTTTCTTCCACCCACTAGTTCATCTTTGCAAGTGATACCCTCTCTCTTTTGGAATAGTGTGTACTATAGGTAACTGAAAAATCCTGACATTACTAAATTATGCTGAGGACATGCTATCAAAAATGTGCTGGTTGCCTTAATCTTGCTTTTTTATTCCTCCAGGGTTACTTACCTCGAAGAATGGACCTGTTTGAATTTATTTAAGACCAGGAAGGACTTCAAATTTTGCTCTGTTTTATGTCAACCTCTTTGAGACCATAGAAAATAGAGTACTTGCTTTGTTTCATTAATTTTGAGGCTTCATGCAGAGCTAGCATCGAACATAGCCCAGTTTCAAAATGTGCTGCAATAAAAAAAACTCTATTTTCATGCTAGCAAGGAGTTATCATGCTTTTCATGAGGTTTCAATGTACTTTAGATGTGGTATCATTCTGAGTCCTTTCACCTCACTTATGGGTCAAAAAATAAAGTATTTCTTAATGGGTTAGTCATCCAATGGTTCCTTTAAAATCAGGAAGGAGACCTAGGCATCTCTAGAGAGCAACTCATCTCATTGTAAGATAGATATCTAGGATAAGTCATATGAATTCTCCCCTTAGAACTGTCTATATTTCTCTGTTGACAACAAAGGGGACTGAAGGTTCCAACAGAGCAGATTAAATTTTAATGTTTAAACTGAAATGATTTCTATTTAGACACCCACAGTTAGGTAAAATGAACACTGCTATTTGTTACTCCTTTCCTGTTGAGGTAGGGCTTCTTACAAAATAAGCACTTGTTCTACCTGGGTTTATGCTGAAGCACCAGGGTTCCTGGAGCAGAAGCAAACCTTCTGTGTGCTGCCCACTTTGCTTATGCTTGGAAAGTAAGACAGGCTGTTGCCAGCCTCAAATGGAGGAAGGTGTTTGAACAGTAGCTCCTGCTGGGATAGAAGTCTTCTGAAGATTTGGTCTTCATTTCTAGTCCTCTTCTGAGAGCAAGCCTGGCTCTCAAAATTTTTGCTTTCCCATGTTTACTGCAATCCTCAACATTTTTCTTCTTTTATTTTTATCCCTCTTCTGTTTTTATTTAGTGTTAAAAATCTAGATTTAATGAAACATCCTCCCAAATGGAAAACTACTGTGAAAGACAAGTAAAGTCATTTTCAGAATCCCAGAATGTCAGGGGTTGGAAGGGACCTTGAAAGACCTCCATTTTCCTGACACTAACCCTTTACATATTTATAGACATTGATGACATCATCTCTCAGTCTTCTCTTCTCCAGGCTAAAGAAACCCAGCTCCCTCAACCTGTCCTCATAAGGGAAGATGTTCCACTCCCTTAATCATCTTAGTGGTCCTGTGCTGGACTCTTTCTTGGAGTTCTATGTCCTTCTTGAACTGAGTGGCACAATATTCTAGATATGGTCTCACCAGGGCAGAGTAGAGGGGGAAGAGAAACTCTCTTGACCTACTAACCACACCCTTTCTAATACACCCCAGGATGCCATTGGCCTTCCTGTTCACAAGGGCACATTGCTGGCTCATGGTCATCCTGCTGCTCACCAGGAGCCCCAGGTCGCTTTCCAACGGGTCAGTCCCCTACCTATACTGGTAACTGGGGCTGTTCTTCCCTAGATACAAGACTCCACACTTGCTCTTGTTATTTCAATAAATTTCTCCCTGCCCAACTCTCCAGCCTGTCCAGATATCACTGGATGGCAGCACAAGCCCTCTGGTGTGTTAGCCACCCCTCCCAGCTTTGTGTCATCAGCAAACTTGCTAATTTAAGTCTTCTTCAGTGTCAGATTATGTTTTATTCAGGGAAAGGAATGGGTAATATCATAGAGAAAACTATGAATTCTCAACTCTGCAGCTGCCTGGACCATAATTTCTTGCACTACAGTGCTACTTCCATCTTTACCCTTCCTTGAGATTTCCTCACTGTATCTATATTTCTTACTTTTCCCCATTCCCTGAAGATTCATGTGGATCTTCATCCGTTTTATCTGAGTAATGTTGCTTCCATCTTTTCATCACAAATCAAAATATATTTAACCCACTTTCCATTTTTTTTTCTCTTCTGTTTAATTGTAGTGTCTCTGGAATACTCAATGGAAAAACAGAAATTCCAGTAACAAAAGAAACTTCTCAAGCCTTTTCCCTACACCTATTTATAAGAAATATAAATTTCTTATAAAATCAAAAGCAACACTTGAAATTTTTCCTCTCCGTACAAAAGCAGAATAGAGAGAAGGGGGTGAAAATATAAAAGAGCTGTAACCAACCATTAAATGTCCTATCACAAACACTTCTACTTGCTTCTGAAAATGTTTTAATATAATTAACTGTCTCTTATATGCAGATAATTTATAGTTTCTTTTTTTTTTATACTAAACATTTTTTCATGATGTGCAAGAAATTGTAAAAGAGAAGGATGTTTCTAAGAGGAAGGAAATGATGAGACAGATAAATCAAGCAGAAAAGTCTCATTTGAGTCAGCACTCAGGTCCTTTTGATTAAAGTGACTTTAAAGGTACCAATGCTCCCAAACCATAAGAATTTATTTAATTAGAACTGTCCCTGTTATTTATAAAAAAAATTCTATTATATACTCTTAAAAAAGTTGTTTTTTTTTTAAAAAAAAGACCAATTAAAAAAATCTCTAATCACATAACATTCAGCCTTATAAAAGCCTGCAGTTCTTATGGACACATTTGGGATCCTCTACCTTTCAGCAAGGTTTCTGTGTAAAATAACTGAAATTCTCCAAAAGCAAAGAATTACTTTTTGCTAGCTTAGTGGAATCTTGCTATTAAAAGCTGAGATACAAATAAGAGTTTAAAATATAAATTTTTAAAAACCCTACCATAATTAAATTAATTTCAGAACTGAAATTTTAAGTCTACATCTCCATTGATAGAAAATATAAAATTGCTTTCTTTTTGGTAATTCTGGCTTTGTATCATGGAATCCCTCAACAATCTTTGCCTCATGCTACTTTAATTTTCTGCTTGATGTTAAGAAAACTCTCCCTGCACTCTAAAATCCAGCTTTTTAAAGGAAGGTAGAAATGTGGCCAATCTTAACTATGTGATAGTTTTAAGATTAGGTAAACTCTCCATCACCCAGACAAGAGGCTGGTAAACTCCCTCTTTCCACTTTTATCCGTGAGCATACATAAACAACTTCCTTATTGCCTTCCCTTTTTCATCAGTACTCACATAATTTATTATTATGAAGTCACTGAAGTTCCTCATAGCAGTGTTTGAGCTAATCACTTCGTGCAGTAAGAAAAGACAAATACAAATAATATATTGGTAAAAAAAGCCCAACAAAATGTAAGCAGAACGATTATTTCCTTTTTCTTGTCAAGTCCCTTACCTAGCATTTGCTTTGCAATTGAAGTTGAAAGTTCTTAAGAAATGAAGATACCATGTTTAGTTACCCATAAACTAACTATGGAATTGTATTATATAAAGGTATATGATATTAAACATTATACTATCCTATATTCTGTTAAATAACAAGGGTTAAAAAAGGTCATCAGGCTCAAGAAAACATGAAGGTATCCTGCCACCATTGATAACTTGAAAGATTTTGCACACCATATGCTGGTTTGTATATATGTCTTCACTGTAAAACTGTGTATAAGAAAAGATGAACAGTATTCCTTAAATGCAGCACGTGTACATGTTCTATAGCATCCATTTGGACATGGTTTTGACACTATCAAAAATCCAAAAGCTCCCTCCTTAGCCTTTGCAAGGACTGTGTTTGATACAAATAGTCGTTTGAAAGATTATCAGAAGCTCCTGCTTGACACAAAACCTGGAGGCTATCTGTGGAAACATAACAAAACAAAAAGAGGGAGATAGAGAAAAACACAGGAAAAAAAAAAAAAAGAAAGAAATATTTTTGCCAAACAGATGGGATTGGCAGTTATCCTAAAAAGCTGGGTTATGGCTCTGCCCAGTACTAAGGATTTAAAAATAACTGCCTAAGGCCTCAACCAAGAATGTTTTTTGTCTTTGTCTTTTTTTTTTTAATTTGGGTTTGTTGGGTATTTCTTTTTATTTTTTTCCCATTTAGATATACAAAAAAGGTGTAAAAAGAAGGAAAAAATGGGAACAGTCAAAAATTCTTTCTATAAATCTTGTTTAATATTCTCCTTTGAAAGATTCTTCCTTTGAAATAATTGCAATCAGTTAAATACTCAAGTACATGCATGGAGATTTACAGATCTACAAAGGAGTTTGAAGGAAGAATTAATTCCCGTATCCACACATAAAGCTCAGTTATTTTTTCTTTGAAGAATAAACAAAATAGGTTAATAAAAAGACTCGTATACTTAAAACGGAATAGATGTACTGAAGTCCATGACTGCAACCTCTATTTAGCTGCTTACCATCTTGAGTCTGTACACGTTTAACTCTCCAATGGTGAAGGTCTGTGGCTGCCTGACATTTTGCTTTTGGGCATGTCTAGAATTGCTGTCATCTTGACAGTACACACTACCTCTGCCCTCACCCTTTAGCTTAGATGCTCTTATTCTCAGCCCTGAAAGAATATTTTTTTATAGATATATTTATATGATAGATCAATAGACAGATGGCAGTTACATACAGATAGAAGGAAAAAAGCCTACATTGTCTATACTACCCGAAGCAGACACCAAATAATTTCATTCTAGTTAGTGAAATCTTGTGGAAAGAGATCTGTGTACTGATCCATGTACAAGGTAGTTAATTAATTCCAAATTAAACAGTCATTGGTTAAAATATGTAAACAGATTTCCCCCTTGTGGATCCATGCTCTTGTCTCCATAAAATACAAAAAGTGTCTTGGAGCAGGGCTCAGAAGTCTTGTGCAAGCTAAGGATTAATGCTTTCTGGCCACCCAAATGAGAAGTCTACTTCAAATTCAGTGTCCTCTGAAATTTGATTTTTTTTTTTTTTCCAGAATCTAATCCAAGCAATATAAAGCATAATACTGATCCATTTCCTTTTGTCTCTGCATCCCCATCCCCTCCCCCCCATGCCCTTGTAAGGTTTATTTTAGGTAATACAGATGCAATATTAAGAGAGCAGAAAAGATTTTTGTACATGTTAACAGTTAGCCCTAGTGACAGTTTGATAAGAACTCTCATGAGTTTTTCCTGATATTCCCAAGATCTCCATGCACTTTACAAACTGAAGTGGAATTCATTTAAATGGGAAATATTTTTGTATGCAGCAATTTTGCTTAGGTTCAAATCCAAAGCTTATTAAAGTAAATAATAATGTTTCCATTGACTTTCTTGGGCTTTGACTCAAGCTTCATGAATAGTGTTTAATTATAAATTAATGTTTCGGTTTTTTTTCTATATTCACCCAGTCTGGAAGTTCACAGTGTCTACCACTTCTTAATTTGCTAGCCAGGAACTCAGCAGTCACCAGCAGAATCCTTCTTATCCTCCAAATGAAGAGGACACAGTGCCTGATGCAGTTGGCAGCTACTGCTCTAGAGCCTAATTTCCTAACAGCCTTTCTTGAGAATGACAAAAAAGAAGGTGGATGGTGCAGGGGCAGGGTGGTGTTGGGAGAAAGGGCTTTGTAAGAAAGATGAAATCTCAGGCATATGCCAGTGTTTCCCTCTGTAAAGTACTGGTCAGAATGATTCCTGAAGGCTTTGTTTTCTGTCTAGGAGGTTCAAAATCTCTTCAACTTTGCAGTATGGACCGGAATGTTTGTAAATACCAAATGGATAGCATTTAGTGCAATAATATTCACATGTATAATCAATGGACCTATGAATCCAGGAAAACCCATGAAAAGACCTGTAGGGCCTCTGAGGTTGATTGAAATGTATATATATATATATATATCAACACAGATTATATCAACATGTGACACAAGAAGACAGCTGTCCTCTTTTGGTTGCTCTGTTTTATTTTCTAGGAATCTACACTTCTCATGCAGGAAAATAAATGCCATTTCAGTGGCATCTCTTATGTGCATTTGAGTGCTGGTGAAAAAAAAAGACCTTGTCTGAGGACACATTAGATGTTTTTGTTTTCAGAGCAAATTTAAGTATTCTAGCACTGCACCTACTAACTATTCAGACAAATTAAAATGAATTGTGGCCAAAGTATGAGGTAGAAGTAGCAGAAAGGACTGATGTTTCCTCAAAAAGTTCTCTATGCTGAGAACAACCAGGATAGACTGCTATTTTAGGAAAGTCTTAAACTCAGTGCAGCAAGAGGAGGCTAATTTTGCAGGTAAATATATTGCAGTCTGTAATGATAGTGGAAATCTTATAGATTTTGCTCCTCAAGAATACTTTCTTGAATATTTGAGATAATAATTCTTCATACATGTAGTGTTGTCTTTGATCCTTTATTTTTCTCAGCAATAACTTCTTCTAATGAACCTTCCTCTTCATTTCTTCTTCTTCCATCTTCATTTCTTCTCCAGTTTACATGTGATAGTAAATTATGGTAATCTGATTGACAGAACAATCTGTGCCTCCAGCACAATCTTTCTGCCTCTTCACTATTATTATGAATGCGGGTAGGCAGATAAACACATATGAAACAAAAAATAGGTGGAGATACCTGTATGCATACAAAAAATCATCAACCCATCCATATGAAACTTATACAAAATAGGAACATCCATCAAAAAATAGCAAAACAGCTAAGTGAAAATAGATTTAAATTTAATGCTTTAAATATCTGTCGCATGCAGGGCACACTTCATAAACTGCAGATAGACTTCCTGAATAAAATATGAGGACATGTAACTCCATGACTATCTTGGTTAGTAAAAAAAAAATCTGAAGAAAATTTATAAATAGGCCATACACTATCTCCAAAGGGATAAACAAAATAGCCAGCAGTGACAGTATTTGCTTTTCATGTCTGCAAATACAAGGCATAACAAATGTCAGCTCCTCATTTGCAAATTAAGATGTAAAGGAAATGTCTGTGACAGTACATGCAACAGTTCATATTTGAAGTTTGGCACAGTGAACTGACAGCCACAGAGGAACTGCAGTTGCCTAATCCTTTCTTTCTGCCTTCCAGCTACTGGCGAGGAGGGTGGAATTTAATAAATATGTGATGAGAAAAGACTGTGAAAGGCTGGCATATCTTCTCCTCTGCAAGAACTCATCTTCAGAGATAATTAACTAGGTGACAATATACAATGTGCCATTAACAAGAGCATTCAAATCATTTCTGGACTTAAGTACAATTTTAAGCCGCTTATCAGATTTTCATTTCTGAATCCATTCAGCTGTCAGGCTTACATCCTGGCTCTTTATTGAGGCTCACATGGGAATCCAGACCTTCTAATTTTCTATACAGATTCATTTCAGAATCAATTAGAGCTGGTGGCAGCCTTGTCCCTGTGTGCTAAGGGGATTAGCTGGGCACTTGCTCAGCTGAAGTTACCTTTGAATGTACATTCAACCCTCTATTGAGAAAGAGTTGTTTTCCTGAGGATTCTGAAACAACTGAAGCAGTGAAATCAACAGATGGCAGATAATCACTGGAACAGTCTCCAGTTTTCTTAGGAAAGGGAAAATTTCAGAGTGCATGCTAGGTAAGAATCTTACACTGTACAATGAAGAGAAAAAGATAATTGAAGTAGAAGAAAGAAGGAGAAAAAGAAAAATGAAAGAGGTGGAGGCAGAGATGAAAGTGAAAGAGAAGGATAAGAAAAAGAATAAGGATAAGAAGAACAAGAACAAGAACAAAAGAACAAGAACAAGAACAAGAACAAGAACAAGAACAAAGTGGAGGAGGGAAAAGGAGAAGGAGAAAGAAAGCGAAGGTGAAAGAGAAGGCGAAGGAGAAGGAGATGGAGAAGGAGAAGGAGAAGAAGGAGAAGGAGAAGAGAAAAGGAAAAAAAGGTACTCTTCTGACTGTCTTCAAAGTGCACAGAGGAACTACCAGAAGTCCCAAGGACTCTCCTTTTATTCTTTTTGTCTCGGTATGCAGTTGACAACTCAGTTTTTTCTTCTGACCTTCGACCATCTTTCCACCCACATGTTACTAACTTCAGTATTACTTGTCTTAGCAATTTTAGCTTGCTATCCCAAAACAAGTCTTTCAGTAAACACTTCAGAGCATAAACCCATGTGAAAGAGTTTTCCACTTTTTTCTGTTTCCAGGCAGTCTAGTCTTTATTAAGTGACTCAAGTTATTCAGAAGGCATTTTGGTAGTTTGAGTACTGGTATCTTTTGGCATAAAGCAAGTTGTGAATTATTATTATTATTATTATTATTATTATTATTATTATTACTACTACTACTACTACTACTATTATTCACTGGAAAATTAGAAAGTTATGCTTAATCTATTATCGGAGCTTAATTATGTAAGGTTCTTGCTTATGAGAAGGTAGCATGCTCAGCCACTTCAAAAAACATCTGCTAAAATTTGAATTCAGGTTTGTGAGATTACTTGCAAAAACTGACTACTTCAAAAACAAAGAAGCAGTATTTGGTTTCAAAGTAAAGGTTGCAAACATAGAATATAAACTTCCAAGTCCTAGTCTACTAAAAGATACATATTCTGCAGATCAGGAGCTCCAAGGGTGGCTAGAAACCAAGAAACGGTCAACTGTGTCATGGTCATGTCAGGTATGGACTCTGACATGGGCTATACTGGTCTTGACAGGTTTTTTTTTCTGTTGTTCACTGCCTCACTACAGAATGTGTATCTGGCCTCCCTAAAGGAACATCCTGCAGCAGCCCTGGTCTAACTTTGGCAGTAAGTGCATTTCAATTGCTTTTAGATCTTCTAGGGGCAAAGAGCCCAGATCACTCAGTCACATTAAGGACGTTCAGGGTGGAACTTTAGCATATCATAATCTTTGGAGACATAAATGTTTCTACTAGCTTGGGTTTAACTCCTTCATAATAAATATTAAATAAGTCTTTACGTTCTTCATCCACTCATTGTATTGTTTACCCAATAATATTGGTAATGTGTTCACATTTCCCAAAAACTTCTACATTCTACAAAGTACTTTGGAATTTAGGACAGCACTAGGTTGTATAACACAGGGTCAGAACCAAATGTTCCTTCTCTCATTGGGAAGGGAACAGGCTCATAGAGAAATGCATCCTTCAAAACATCTTCAGAAAATTACAAATTATTCATTCTAGCAATATATTTTCCATGTAAACATTGATTTAATTCTACTACTGAAAAAGTAAATCTCACCTTTATTTTTTTACTCTCTTTACATGAACAATGGTGAAATCACTAAATTAAGTTAAAGGATTTTTTTTTTCTAAAATTAAGAAGAAATAAATTCACTACACAGTCCATTCACATATTTTAATGGAAATTTTTGTTAACAATAAATCATCTTATATTATATGATTCTGTATTTTCCTAACTCCTGGAAAAATAAAAGGCCTAGTGAACATGCCTATTTAGTAATGTTATTCCAAAGCTCCCTTCAGTTCTCAACTAGAATCCATAAGCTCCACATGTTTTCATAGCTGTCATATTTCTGAGCTAATAATATTTAATGTGTTCAGTCCAAATGAGAATGGATTTGGAGGTGTGATTTTATGATATTGTTTTCTGAATGACAAAGCACAAAGAAAATAAAGATCATGAATTATTCATACAATAGAAGATGAAACTTATTAATGCAATAAGGATAAATCACACACACACTGGTATGACTATAGAGTAGCACTGAAATGCCTGTATTCCCAATGTAAAATTTTTGAATAACTTTGATATTTAGAGATTTAGACATACACTTTTTGCAATGCCTTATATATAATAACAATTTTGGATACCACTTCTAATGCTTCATTCTTAACATATGATTGTATGACATTCATTTTAAAATAATATGACAGTATGATGAATTTAATACTGTAGAGAGCAACATCTCCAAAATTCTGTCACAGAAATACAAAGTTACATGCAGTCACACATACACATGAGTAAACTTCAGCTTGGATAAATAGTCATGAGTCTCTTAATTTTGATAAAATCACTTGATGTTTACCAAAGAACAGATCTATTAAGTTCATTAAAGGTGACAAAGTAACAACCCTTGAGGCTGAAGATATCTATTTTCAAGAACATCTAACCAAGTAGGACAATCCACAGAAAACTAGCTCAGCAAACCAATAAAATAATGTATTCTGGCTGTGTGATGTGCTTATCCCTGTAAAAGAAAAACCTGGTAAGTATTCTTCTATCAATAAAATTAAATTAATAAACCCATTCTTAAAATTTACTTATGTTAAAAACAAAGCAAACAAAAACGGTCCTGCAAGGTATTCTCTTTAATTCAGTGATACAACATACGGTGATGTTACTTCTGCTGCTGAAGTCAGTGGCAATTTTGAACTGGGATTTCAACTCAAGCAATTCAAGGAGAGTTCTTTATTTTCCACTGTTCATAAATTTTTGCATTTACAATTACTTTAGAGAAATAGCACATTGAATCCTGACTGAAGAATACATTTGAAATACTATTCACAAATTTCCATATATCAGTTTGAGAAAGAAGCTGAAGACCCAGAAATTAGATATATAATTTATATTAAAATTTAAAAGGAAATAGCAAAGAAATTGCCAAGGAAATTTTCCAATGATAGATTCAGAAGTGTTGCAAGCACCAATGAGGATTCAGATATTAGCAACATGGGCAGAAAAGTCAGAGATTCATAGTGAAAAAATGCAAACTCAAGAATATGTGAAGAGATAACCCAAAATATTGAAAAGGAGGCAACCAGCTGGAAAGCATTAACTCTGGAAATACTGGACAGCAAATTAGATTGCAGTTTCCAATGTGAAATATTGTTTTAGTAAAGTAAAAAAGCTATTCCAAATTTTGTACAGAGTATGCATTGCCTTAGAAATCAAAAGCAATATAACTTCTATTTCTAAGGGCCTGGTGTGATTTCACCTACACCAGTGTGTTCAGTGCTGGGCATCAAATTTCCGTAAAGTTACTGACAATTTCGTAGGAGATCAGAGAGCTGCAGTAAATAAATAAACAAATAAAAACCACACTACAAATAAATAAATAAATGACCAGTGGGCTGAAGTGAATGAGTTATGATGAATTATTCAAAAAGCTAAATAGAAGCTTGGCCATGTAAAATGGTGTTTTCCCTGACATGAGAAAATACCACTGAATGACATTTGCCTTGCATGAGAATATAGTCTCTTCATGAAAACTCTCCCTTCACCGTTGTGAGGTCCCTATATATAGGAGCTTATTAGTGAAGCAACTAGGGAGAACAGTAACTATAGTTCAAAAAAGTCAAAGTATGTATAACAGAGGAACCACTGATGTTAGAATAGTGTATTAGTTCAATAAAAGTAAGAAAAGAGATTCAGTAAACTGTGTGAAAGACAATCTGTTTGAGGGGGACTGGGCTTTTACAAATAGCTTTTGGGGACGACTAAACAAAAGGTCATATAAATTGTAGTTTAGGAGGACTAGGAGTCCTGGGAAGAGTTCCAGAGAATCACCTGTGTTTTCCTTCAGGATTCTGGGATAGGTGGGACAAAAAATATGTAACATATTTCATGATTTATAAACCTTAGCCAGGAAAATCCTCTCATCAGTTTTTATCACTTTCATTACAGAATAACAGCTTCCAGTATTAAACATGCGCATGTAGATATGTACAGATCACAAATAAATACAGAAAAACACTATAGAACTATGGATGTAAGGCAAATAGAATAGTGTTTTGGGTTTGCATGTCAAGGTTTTGGAAGCAGTGGAACGATAGGGGTGGCTTCTCTGAGAAGCTGCTAGAAGCTTCCAGTCGGTTTGACAGAGCCAATACCAGTTGGCTCCAAGACAGATGTGCTACTGACCAAGGACTAACCAATCAAGGACAGTGGCAGCACCTCTCGGGTAACATATTAAAGGTTAAAAAAAAGCCAATCTAGCAGCAGCTTTTTGCCAACCAGAGAAGGGAGTGAAAAAATATGAGAAACATCTTTGACACCAAGGTCAGTGGAGAAGGAGAGGGAGAAGCTGTTCCTGGCACGGGAGCAGAGATTCCCCTGCAGCCTGTGCAGAAGACCATGGTGAAGCAGGCTGTCCCCCTGCAGCCCATGGAGTACGATGGGGAGTAGAGATTCTACCTGCAGCCCATGGAGGACACCACACTGGAGTGGGAGGGATACTTGAAGGAGGCTGTGACCTGGTGGGAAGCTCATGTTGGAGCAGGCTCCTGGCAGGATTGCAGCCTATGGAGAGAGGAGCCCATGCTGGATCGATCAGGTTTGCTGGCAGGACTTGTGACCCAGTGGGAGACCCACACTGGAGCAGCCTGGTCCTGAAAGTCTGCACCCTGTGGAAGAGACCCACGCTGGGGCAGTTCATGATGAACTTCAGCTCATGGGAAGGACTCACATTGAAGAAGTTCATGGGTGACTGTCTCCTGTGGCAGGGACCCTATGCTGAAGCAGGGAAAAAGCGTGAGGAGTCGTCCCTCTAAGGAGGAAAGATTTGGGTTTATTTCTCATTATCCTACTGTTTTGACTGGGTAATAAATGAGATGCTTCTTCTTCTAGGTTACTTTAATTGCTGAATGATCTCTTACTGTCCTTAACTTGACCCACGAGAATTTTGTTGTATCTTCTCTCCCCTGTGCAGCTCAGGAGGGGAAGTGATAGAGTGGCTTTTGTGGGCCTCTGACCTCCAGCCAGGGTCAACCCACCACAAATAGACACTAGCTTTTTCCACCCCTCATGGGTTCCTCTTTAGCTGTTTAAAATTTTTTTTTAATTTAGTAAAATACTATCTTCAGATAGCATCATTAAGAATGTTAATTGAGATCTCCTAAAGCTACGACATGAAACCTTATTTCAATCACTTTTTACAACGATCCTGATTTGATTTACCCACACTATATATCATTTCACAGTTTTCATGCCATTCAACATATTCCTGTTTTCATCCATTTTTTCAGCAGATTTTAGATCTAGTATATAGGCAGTTCCAGCATTTAATTCCAAATTTCCAGCCTCAAGACAAGGTTTTCTCCTTGTCACTTCTCTTCAGTCCTATTCCTAATACCATCTGTTACTGAAACAGGCTGTTCTTGCTTTTCTTTAACAAAAGAAGTAATAAATACATATGAAAGAGTGTTAGTTTTCTATTCTTGTGATGTGTCTCATGGTAGTATAAGAAAAAGCAACTGCAAAACCTGTGCAGAGCTTGCATATCCTGTGATGTAACATCTTAACAAAGAAGATATCTTCTGGGTTTTTAGCTATTAAATAAACATTACCACTACTTTTTTTAGCAGGTCTGAACTGAGGTTTTTCTCACATCTATCTTGTTTAAGCTTAGCTATTTTAAGAGGTAATGCAATTACACACCTGTGAACAGGATCTTGTAATTGGAAATATCAACTTAATTTGACTATGTGAGATATTAATAGCTTGCTTTCACATCTTTTTTATTATATGTTCTTTATTTGGTACTGATGGGTCATATCAGAAATAGAAGCATTTGGCAGTTTGTCACTTAACTCTAATTTTTCTTTTTTTTTATTTTTTCCTCTCACAATAGAAACCTTCCACTGTCATTGGAAGATATTTTCTTCAGGTGTTCTTTAGTCATTTATTGCAAGGTGTTTAGCTTCCCTAAATTTGTTGTCAGTAATATTAGCTTTCATTAGGATTCATCAATATATATCAAGTGTCCAATCATCTGCATTTTCATATTGAACATTTTTCTGAGTCAACAAATCTCATTTTAATTATTTTTTCTTTTTTTATTTTAAATTAAATTAACACCTTATACTACTGTTGCAGATTTCTTTTTTTCCCGTTTTTAATCCCAGAGTATTGACATAATTTCATGTTACTTGTGTCACATAAGCATTTTCCAGGACAATGTAAACAACCGTCATTCAAACAATTTGAACTGTTCCATGCCCCCTATGGCATTCATTTCTTCAGTGTCCATAATTTTAAAATCACTTAAGAAGATTCCGCTTAAAAATGTTTTTAGAGATGACTTGCAAGTTCATATGGACGTATGGACATTCGTGTTGACAATCACTGGATTGTCAATAAAGAACTGCTACTTAGTTTTCTCACTTATTTTTATTACAATAGTAGTTGAAAGTGTTTTCAGTAATCTTTGCAAAATGTTTTAAGAATTTTTCAATTATTATATATTTAGTATAATACATCCTATATTTTCAAATTCCCCCCATAACTATTTCACTAGAGATGCTTATTGAGGTTTTTAATTTTAACCTATGCTCTTATTAAAATTATCATTTCTGGTTTTGTTAATTAAGATGACTTCCAAAGCAAATAATCTTATTCCACATTTACATTACATTTGCATTCTACTATCACTACTGAATGTTTTGGTCTTTTTTATTGATTAAACAATATTTATATATTGGTATGATATCAAAAGCCCATAAGCAATTCATTAAAACCTTAGATTGTGAGGGCAAAATTTCACATTATGTTTATTGACTTCCATTTTGAAATAGTTCACAAACTTCATCCCACGGTTCACATTTCTGCCATTTGTCTAACTGCAACACTTTTACAGCTGTGGTTTTGACACAAGCATTTCAAACAATCTATCCTTTACATCCTTTGCTAATCTGTCACAGTTGATAACTATGATCATTTTTTAAAAAATATGCATTTTATTTACATGGATTACTTAAATTTCAGCTCCTTACTATTTGGACACATGAAGGTGCCATAGAAACAGTTAAATTAATTCCCATTTATTTTTATTTTCTTTGAGTTAAATGGTTTATGGCAAAGAAAATAAAGCATTACAGAGCTCTCTTTTAATTCTGCCAGTTAAGGATATGTTTGAGTAGATTTTTGTTTCCCATTTTATTATTTGTGTTTCATTTGCTGTCAACCAAGTATAACAAAAGAATATTGCACATCATGCTAATCCAAGATGTTTCTATTCAGCTAATGTAGCAACATGTACCTGCTTAGTAGGCGGTTGGATATACTTAACAGAATTTTTGTCCTAATTAATCTGGATAATATAGCTTGTATGCTGTCTATCTGCATTTTTCAACTGTAAAATATATAATGAATTTTGCTACAAGGGCTTTTCCAGTATAGATTAATGGAATTATGTAAAACCTTCAGTATGTATTTTATCTACAGCTTCCAAAACCATAACTTTCTAATCGTGGTCTCTCTATCAACAACAAATGCATTTAACTTGATAATAAAGAAGCACTACAAGACCAGAATATGCAAACTAGAAAACAATAATTGACAAAATTATATATCCCATAAACCATGCTTGTCCATTTCAAACTAGAAAATAAAATTTTTAATTAAGTTTTTAAAATTATAATGAGGGCATATTTGTTATTATTACTTTGGGGGTGGGTGGGTGGGTTATTTCTATATTTTTGATTGTTAGCAATTGCATTTCCATCAGGATTAGATAGCTAATACACTTACATAAGAAATGCAAGTGAACAATTTGGTATTTATACCATGTTACCATGGTGTGGATCTGGCATTTTTGTACCTTAATTTAAATTGTTTTGTGGACAGTTGCTTAGGATGGGGGAATTGTCTTGCTACCACTTGTGTCAACAACACTGACTGGCCAGATTAGATGGGGTGTACTTTATTATTAAAAAAATGAGGAGAAATATATGATGTTCTTTTTCACCTGCATATTAGTAGAGTTATATTAAGGTAGAAAGACATGGAAAATGTTTCTGCTGGAAAAATATACTTTAGGCTTCTTTTGTTTTTCTTCCTATAAACAATTACCATAAGAAAACCAAGACATTTCTGTTTTAGAATATTTCAATATTATAAATCAACTAGAAAAAAAAATAATTCAAAGAGTAGCTCTGGAAAATAATCATTCTGCATTACAGCAATATACAAATACTTAATTCTGTGATAAACAGTTATTGTTTTGGCTATGATGGTTTTATATGAGGTTTTTGTTGTTGTTTCTAATAAAGGGTTGCTGTGGTTTAATCCTAGTAGGTAGTTAAGCACCACACAGCCATTTGCTCAATACCCCCTTACTGGCGTACAGAAGAGAATTGGAAGGGGAAAAGCTAGAAAATTTGTGGGTTGAGATAAAGACAGTTTATAATATAAAAAATAACAACCCCCCCCCCAAAAAAAAAAACCCACCCCAACCCAAAACACCACCACCACTAAAAGAAAAATCAAGAAAAAAGCCTGATGCTCAACCAGTTTCCAAACAATAGTAGTCCTGGCAAACTTCCTTCCCATAGTTACTTGCTGAGCTTGACATCATTATTGTACAGGATAACCCTTTGGTCATCTGGGGTGAGGAGTCCTGGCTATGTTCTCTCCCAGCTTCTTGTCTGCCTCCAGCCTACTTGCTGGTTCATCTGTGTGAGAAGCAGAAAATGCCATGATGCTATGTAAGGACTACTCAGCAAGAGTATCAGCACAGTTTTAGTCACAACTCAAAAACATAGCACCATACAATCTACTCTGAAGAAAATTATCTCTATACCCAGCCAAAAGCCGAACATGGTGGGGTTTTTTGCCTATAATGCTTTTCTCCTTACTCAGGGGAACTTACCAGTTTTTTCACAATGGTATCTAACCTTATTGTCATCTCATATTTTTCCACAGTTCATTCATAACCTGTTTCCAGAGAAAACATAAACAACTCTTACATTTTAGAAAACTTGACTTATTGTAAATAAAACTTATAATTTTAACTTATTTTTTTGTTTGTTTGTTAAACAAACTTGGTTAAAGAAGGTTTGTGCTGATGTTGAGGACTTCAGCTGCTTGGGAAGGTCTAGCTGTCAGTAATTTGCTTAGCCATTAACTGCTAAAAGTCAGTGATAGTGGAGCCTCAGTAGAGCAGCACAGGTTATCTGCCATGTTAATTTGCCAAACTCAAACTAAGACTGGACAGTCTTTCTTTTGTATGTAAACTTACATCGTTCAATTTTCTCAGCCTTCACTGTGCTGTACAGCAAACATGAAAACTGTTGCAGTAGTCTGGTGTATACGTGCTGTTGCTTTTCCCTTAGTACCTCCTGGCTACATTAGTCCTGTATCACTAATAAAGATGTAAACTCCAGCCAGGCTGTAAGACACCCAACCGTGATAACCTCTTTCATCTCTTGAAGCCAGACAATTCAGAGTGAAGACATGTACAGCACTTTCTGAAAGTTGTTCCTTAAACAGTCCTTCGTTGCTTCTATGAATAGAAGCGAAGGGATTATGAATCTAAAAGTTTGGCTGTTGACTCCACCTGTAGCAGAGGCTTTGAGGTTGTTACTAATGTCCTTTCATTATTAGGGTTATCTATCCTAATGTGTTTCCAGTTCCCATTTGCAAGTCTTCTAAGGAGTTTCTTCTGAAACGTCTGCAATAAGGATTTACAGGAAAAACAAGAAGTCGCTTCATGTAGGTTAAAGTTACATGAAAAAGCAATAGAAAAGGGGAAAAAGCCCCACATCAAATCTTTTATACCTTTTAATAATGTATGCGGCATAACTGTAATTCCTCTTGATACTCTTTGATACTCTTAATTTACTCATACTTAAATGCATCCAGACAGGTCCCAGAACTTCTCAAGGACAAAAATTCCAAATGTTAAAAGATAAAAATGACTTATCACAGTTGTTTTTGACTACAGCGTCAAATTTCAGACCACTTATAATAGCTGCTGAATAACATTATTGTTACTTAAATAAAAATGCTACCCACTGTTTTATCAGAATCACTTTTCATTTGAAATTTACAATTGCATCACTTATCACAGCAAGAAATCCATTTTACTAAAAATAATAGAAAGGGGCACACTGTATGCCAACTTTGTATAGCAGTTCATTTGAAACAAGTGAATTCAAAATGTCTATGAAGGAGTCTTGTACTAATTACACTTTCTGTTTTCCTATAATTCATTTTCTAGAAGTTAGAAAATATATCTAAGACTTAACTGACATTTCTGACAATTTCCAGCTGTTTTCTCAGACTATTTCTAATGAATAAAAATAATGGATTCAAATATTTCAACATGAACTTAATTCTTAAAAATAACTCTTAAAAATAGACTAATGCATTACTTCAGTATGTACATTTTTTAATCTTAGAGGTCGTTGACACTTTTCTGCAGTCAGAATATTTTTTCTCAAGAAATACTCATATCAAGAAGGGAACTTCCCTGAGACAGAAAACTACTTTAATACAAATTAAATTTTAAGGATGTTACTACAAATGTAGTCAATTATTTCAATGCAGCTCTATTATTTTAATATTTCCTGTGCATATGTGTTTAATGATAAATTACATAAAATTGTAAACATTTAAAATTATATATAAATCAGAGTAGATGGTATATTTCATACTTTTCTTTGAAACCCCTGATCCAAATTCCTTACTTAGCTTTCTCATCAAAAGTAAGAGAATACTGGAGAAAAAAAAAAAACCTTCTCAGATTTCAAGTAGTCATCCCTTTGAATGAATGCACTATCTAAAAATAATTGATAAAATCACTTTATATTTTAATTTAAAAATGTTGATTCATATTTCTGGTCTCCATAGAATCTTATTTTAGAAAATCAATTTAAATATGAGTATATATGTACAGGAACAGTAGCTGGAATATGGCCAGGAATGACCTAAACATGGGACTTGAAAAAGACCCCCTCAGATTGTTAATCTGTGGAGTGAAATGTTAATCTCTTTGGGTTAGTGTACTTGTTCATCGTGTACATCAACCTGTCACAAAAGAGAACAAAGCCATACATATAAGTACTGTGGTTTTTTTTTTCTTTTTATTTATTTTCTATTATGTTGTTAAGGTTTAGGAAAGTTACAATAATTCAATCAATTTGCCAAAACATTATGTGAAATAAACACACTTACACAGCATAAATAAACCCCTAGAATAAAATTCGGTAACCTAAATTACATGACCATCCTCCAAATTCCTGACTAAACTCTAAATACTTGCTAGCTTCAGCATAAAATTGAGGTGAAAGACTTAAACTTTGCAGCCAAATTCAATACAGAAGACCTTTTTGTTTTCAATAGAATGGTTGAATGAACAGCATCCTGCAGAAAAAAGTCCAGGAGGACTTTATTATAATAGGTGCACACATATGGGATCAAGGATAAGTAAGATGTCCAGCACGACCATATCTCCAATTTGTTCTAACTTCTCAGTGTTAGGATACCAATAAAATAAAATTAAATAAAATAAAGTAAGACAAAACTAAAATAAATCAAATTAAAAGCTGTTCGTTTGTCTTTGCATCTTTGTAGCCTGGCCCACACAACTCTGTAGACACTGGTCCAATTCCTTCAACTCCACTTCCAATTGCTTGAAAGCTTTTGTAATATTTTATAACATGCCCAGCAAAAGATTCATAAAGTAGGTCATACATATAACTGAAGTGAAATGGTCTAATCGCCAAAAAAAAGCCTGTTATGTATAGCCAGCTAATTCTGGAGGTTTGGGCTCAAATTTATCACCTCACCACAGGCACTTGGTTGCACTAATTAAGTCAGGAGCTAGAGCTTCATCTATTCCTAGTGAAGCAGATTATATTAATGAAGCAGAAATTCTCTTTAGAAGTGTCAGTATGCCTCTAGTATACATACATAAATAGATAAGCTAAGGTGGTTAGTATACTAATTTAGACATAATAACATAAACTAAGTGGGATGACTTCAAAGATTGTACTTCAGAAACTGAATGACACTAACGATTTCAGAAAACTGATGTTCTACCACTTGTTTCCTAATGTGTCTGCTCTGGTAGGTAAGCATTATAGAACAGACACCAAACAAAATGTAGAGCAGGTATTTTGTTTGAAAGATAAGTGGATGTTTAAAGCCTGCAGGTAATGAGAGGAAAAAAAAAATCTCTATTTGTGGTGTTGTCCTGTCTTAATCTTCTGGCCTACTCTGTCACACACGATACCTGACATCCTGGACAACCTAATTCTTGGACATTTAATGCTTCTTACTGAGCATACCCCCATTTGTAACCAAATAATTTTTCTATCACCTATAGCCTTTTATTAACATGGACATGTCCTGCCTAACTGATAAAGGACAGCTAAAGAGCTTTGTATTGCTTTATTATCTTACATCTATGTTATTGTACCAATGTGAAAATTTGCTTTACAGATTATTTAAGAATAATTCTTTAGTAAACCATTTACACATACTGTGGATTTGGTATTGTTTTATTTCTTATCCCATCCTCATTTACTGTTTTATGTGAAGTATTTAGATACATGCTACCCTAAAAATGAACTCCTTGACTATTCTGAATTTTTATACTGTTACTCAATGGTCAATTAATTTAAATTAAGGTCAAAGTTATGTTTTTTTATTACTTGTGATGATGGGTTTTTTTGACATACATATTAGTTTGTTATATCTCATCAAAGTAATTAATGAAAAACTAATTGTAGAATACAAGCTTTTTATTCTTGTCATTCCTGCTGCATAAAATTTTCCAAGTATTTGAAAGCATATTATACCAGATAAGTGAAATTTGCTCTATCCTGAGGTACAAGACTTAAGACTTAGGGGAAAAAAGAGATCTTGTCAGTGATAATGGATCAGAGTATTCTCCCAACCCTTAAACCAGTATTTAACTGAGGGAGAAGATTTCTCTAACTACCATCAAGAAAGCATGTTTATTTTCCTTGCTTATTCACAGTCTACATTAAAGATTAAACTAAAATTTAAACCCTTAACAATTTCGGTCTTGTACTATGCATTATGACTCCTGAACAGAATATATCCAAATGTACTTACTGAGGCCATACTCTTTAATCAAAAAATATTTATTATCATGTTTAGTTACTTCTTCAGTTCCTTACCCTTTTTCTTGCATATATACATGCAAGCTTAGCTTTCCAAGCCACACTTCCCACATCAGGAATTTGTTGGCTTTTTTTTATTGCTACTCTCTCTGTTGTAACTACATTAACTGACGGCAAAGTAGGTGAGAGGAAGAAATTGTTTCTGGGATCCCTTAGTTAAAGGCAGGAAACTTTTTCTCTGATGAGTATTTTCCAGTAAGAACAACAACCAGATCCCTGGAAGTGTTCATACACTTTGAGATACCTGATGCAAGAACTTCTATGTATGACTGTACAATGGAGCAATTCTGTAAGACTGTCTATTCTGTGTTCGATTACTTGTGAGAATTGCAGAGCTCCTGCCATCTGGTTACAGACATTCAATTATTCTGAAGAACTTAAGTTAGGGAAAAGATTGAGTTTATCTAAAAAAAAAAAAGCAAAAAAAAAAAGTTTGGCCCTCCTGTACACCTGTAATTAGTCAGAATAGAGCATTTATGAGTATGTCTAAGCCCATTAGGTTTAGGCATTGTCAGTCATGTTGCGGAATTTTCTTCTTTGAAAATTAAGAGCCGCACCATGGCAATCAATATTCATTGTCTGTACAAAAAATATATCAACAGCAGAAGGGGAGTCCCAACAAATCAATTGTAATATAAGGGAGCCACTAGAAAAAAAAAAAAATCACAAAGCAAATTTTTAGTATCAGTATTGTTTACATAAAGCTAAACTGATAGGTATTAGTCTGAGCCTTGTATAAGTATGACATATTTATCCTGCCTTTGTGCAGCTTGCATAAGTCAGTCAGGAATGAAGTCAGACAAAAGAGGAACATGAATTGGTGCCCATTTTAATCAAATCATAAGAGTTTCAAAGAACTTTCAAATTTGAAAGTTTCAGAGAAGTTTGAAGAAGGCATAAAAGAGGGAAGACAATGCAGAGTAGCAACATCCTACACCTACACTGGTGTCAGACAGGCATGGCTTCCTGGAGCATCTCTAGTGCTGCAAATCACTTCCCAGAGCTTCAGAGCCCCTTTACAATACCTGTCAAGTATGATCTATTGCCTTTCTCAAGTAATGCACATTCATAAGTAAATATAAGAATGACAGAGTAAGTCCATATAAGTGACATTTAGAGTTGACATTTTCAATCAAAATCGACTTTTAAAATAATCTGAGCTTTCATCTTATCTATTTTTTTTTAATTGTATTCTCTTTCTCTTACAGTACATCTTTTAACGCCGAACAATTGAACACTCTTGTGGTCAGAGAAGCTGGAGTACCTCTTGTTTTTTTGTTCTTCCAGCTCTCACTGCCTGTTATAACCAGCTCTATTGAGAATGAATTCTATGACATGAATGCTAAATTTTGAAGAATCTCCTCATCAAGGCAAGAGACCATGAGACATCTTAAGAGAAGAAATCACTTGGTGAATGAATTCCAACACTTGGAAAGAATAGGAACATTAAATTGCAACTCATTCAAAACATGGCATATAAAATTCTTCTTGTTTTGCTTTTATTGAAATATCAACTCTTCTAAGGACAAATTAATTCCTGTCAAAAATTTGTCAGGAAGAAACTTTTCTTGGGTTAATATTTCTAGCAAACTAGCAATTGAACGCATTACCTTTGCTACATTTGAAAGGAATCAAGCCGCTCTACTTCTTCCCACTCCTTCAGGAAATGCAAAACTCATCCTTCTCTTTCATTACTGTAATCTTTGTAGGTATGTCAACAACAGGGAATAGGTAGGCCGTAGAACTGTTTTATCCTGCACCTGTGGAACTATTTGTTTATTGGAATTGTAAATGAAAAACCTATATTCCCTGGCCTGTCTTGATACTATACTCTGGCACATTGAGCAACAGAGAAATAGGAAATCAGGTTGATCTTTTCTGAAAAGAACAAACAACAACAAAAAAAAAGAACACCCACTTCGCTATTTCAACAACTGTGGATAATACTTTCTTGCTCGCTCCATTTTCCTACAGAAATAGCAGTAGAAATATGACATAAAGCATTGTGTTCCTCACTGTGAATGAATAGAAGCCTGTGAATATCTGCTACCAGACTCAACAGACAGGTTAGCCAGTATGAAAACCACCTCAACCAGTGAGTGTCTTCAGGATAGACATCCTTCTACATCTCAGATAACCTGAAAGTTCAAGGGTGGTTTACCCTTACTGATTTTACTGTATGTTTTACTGTGAAGGTGACTGTACACAAGAACAGGTTTCCTAGAGATGTGGAGACTCAACATTTTGGTAATCAAAATGTTTTGACTGTTTTGATAGTCAAAACATAACTGGATATAGCCCTAGCAATCTGCTCTACTTGATCCTGCTTTGAGTGAAAATCTCCACAAGTTCCTTTCCCCTTCTCAGTTTCTCTGTGGTTCCATAGCTGCTTGAAATATACTGATTTAGAACAGTTCCCTTTTGCACATGGTTCATCCATTTTACATGTTAGTACTAAAACCAGTAACTGTTGCTACAATCTACATCTCTAAGACAAAAATAATAGCCATTTTCTAACTTACTATAATTTCTGGTTTTATTTTGTTTTGTTTTTCTTCTCAGCCTTCATCCGATTTCCATCCTAACATCCAGCTGATGGGAATTGCCTGTCTCCAAAAGGGAAACGGATACTTGCCCAGGAGCTGGCAGGACTTGTAGAAAGGGCTTTAAACTAGATAGGAAGGGGGAAGGGGATAAAGCCAGGTCTGCTAGAGATCGGCCTGGGGAAGTGGTATTGGGATTAGGAGAGAGGCAAGGGGCTCAGCTGAGGTGCGTCTACACTAACGCACGCAGCATGGGCAACAAGCAAGAAGAGTTGGAAGCCATAATGCGGCAGGCAAACTATGACCTGGTTGCCATAACAGAAACATGGTGGGATTGCTCCCATGACTGGAGTGCTGCAATGGATGGCTACAAACTCTTCAGGAGAGACAGGCAAGGAAGGAGGGGTGGTGGTGTGGCTCTATACGTTAGGGAATCCTTTTCTGCCACTGAGATTGTGACTAGGGATGATAACATTGAATCCCTATGGGTAAAGATCAGAGGAAGGGCTGACAAGGCAGACATCCTGGTGGGCGTCTGTTATAGACCGCCAAACCAGGATGAAGAGACAGATGAGGTGTTCTACAAGCAGCTGGCACGAGCTGCACGGTCATCAGCCCTTGTGCTCATGGGGGACTTCAACTTCCCTGACATATGCTGGGAGTACAGCACAGCACAGAAGAAGCAGTCTAGGAGGTTTTTGGAGTGCACAGAGGATGCATTCCTGATGCAGCTGGTCAGAGAGCCCACAAGAGGAACTGCCCCGCTAGACCTACTGTTCGTGAACAGGGAAGGTCTGGTAGGAGATGTGAAGGTTGGGGGCTGCCTTGGACAGAGTGACCATGAAATGATACATTTCTCAATTCATGGTGGAGCTTGGAGGGGGAATAGTAAAACTGCTACCTTGGACTTTCAGAGGGCAGACTTTGATTTGTTCAAGAGACTGGTAGGGGGAGTCCCTTGGCATTCAGTCTTAGCGAACAAAGGGGTACAAGAGAGCTGGTTGCTCTTCAAGAAGGAAGTCTTAAGGGCGCAGGAGCAGGCGGTCCCCCTGAGCCACAAAATGAGCCGGCGGGGAAGAAGACCAGCGTGGATGAATAGGGAGTTACTCTTGAGGCTCCGTGAGAAAAAGAGAATCTACCGCCTGTGGAAGGAGGGACGGGTAACTGAGAATGAATTCAAGGAAGTTGTCAGGATGTGTAGAGGTGAAATCAGAAAGGCAAAAGCCCAGCTTGAATTTAACCTGGCCGCTGGGGTGAAAAAGAATAATAAACTATTTTATAAGTACATTAACAGTAAGAGGAGGACAAAGGAGAATATCCACTCTTTACTGGATGAGGCTGGGAATGTGATCACTGAGGATAAGGAAAAGGCGGAGGTTCTGAATGCCTTCTTTACGTCTGTCTTTAAAGGTCAAACAGATCCTCAGGGTACCCCTCTCTCTGACCTGGTAGTCTCAGCTGGGGAGCATGCTAACTCCCCTGTGATTCTGGAAGAAACAGTCAGAGACTTCCTACTCCAACTGGACTGCCACAAGTCCATGGGGCCGGATGAGATCCACCGGAGAGTGCTGAGGGAACTGGCAGAGGTGGTAGCCGAGCCGCTTTCCATTATCTATCAGTCCTCCTTGCTGACTGGTGAGGTCCCAGAAGACTGGAGGCTTGCCAATGTGACTCCCATTTACAAGAAAGGTTGTAAGGAGGATCCGGGGAACTACAGGCCTGTTAGCCTGACCTCGGTTCCAGGGAAGGTTATGGAACAGATAGTCTTGAGGGAGATCATGCAGTATGTGCGGGATGGCCGGGGGATCAGGCCTAGCCAGCATGGGTTCATGAAGGGCAGGTCCTGTTTGATCAACCTGATCTCCTTCTATGATCTAGTGACCCATCTGCTGGATGAGGGAAAGGCTGTTGATGTGGTCTACCTAGACTTCAGCAAAGCCTTTGACACTGTCTCCCACAGTATTCTCCTGCAGAAGCTGGCAGCCCGTGGCTTGGATGGGTACACCCTCGGCTGGGTAAGGAGCTGGCTGGAGGGCCGGGCTCAGAGAGTGGTAGTAAATGGAGTTAAATCCAGCTGGCAACCGGTCACGAGTGGTGTTCCCCAGGGGTCGGTGCTGGGGCCTGTCCTCTTCAATATCTTTATTGATGACCTAGATGAGGGCATTGAGTGCACCCTCAGTAAGTTTGCAGATGACACTAAATTGGCTGGGAGTGTGGATCTGCCTGGGGGTAGCGAGGCCCTACAGAGGGATCTGGACAGGCTGGAGAGCTGGGCTGAAGCCAATGGCATGAGGTTCAACAAGAGCAAATGCCGAGTCCTGCACTTTGGCCACAACAACCCCAGGCAGCGCTATAGGCTTGGGGCGGAGTGGCTGGAGGACTGTGTGGAGGAAATGGACCTGGGGGTACTGATTGATGCACGGCTGAACATGAGCCGACAGTGTGCGCGGGTGGCCAAGAAGGCCAACGGCATCCTGGCTTGCATCAAAAATAGTGTTACTAGTAGGAGCAGGGAGGTAATTGTCTCCCTGTACTCAGCACTTGTGAGGCCGCATCTCGAGTACTGTGTTCAGTTTTGGGCCCCTCACTACAGGAAAGACATTGAGGCTCTGGAACGCGTTCAGAGGAGGGCTACTAAGCTGGTGAGGGGTCTGGAACACAGGCCTTACGAGGAGCGTCTGAGGAAGCTGGGATTGTTCAGCCTGGAGAAGAGGAGGCTTAGGGGAGACCTTATAGCTCTCTATAACTTCCTGAAGGGAGGTTGTAGTGAGCTGGGGGTCGGCCTCTTCTCCCGTGTAGGCAGTGACAGAACTAGAGGGAATGGTAGCAAGCTGCGCCAGGGGAGATTCAGGCTCGACATTAGGAAGCACTACTTCTCAGAAAGGGTAGTCAGGCACTGGAACGCACTGCCCAGGGAGGTGGTGGAGTCACCAACCCTGGGGGTGTTCAAGGAAAGACTGGATGTTGTATTGAGGGATATGGTTTAGTGGGAGCTAGTAGTAATAGGTGAATGGTTGGACTGGATGATCTTCTAGGTCTTTTCCAACCTTGATAATTCTGTGATTCTGTGATTCTGAAAATTCCCCAAGTTTGATTGATATTAAACTATGCACTACTGGAAAAAAAAAAGTGTAAATTACTGGAGATCCTTCCACAGTACATCAGCTACATTTCAGTATTCAACCTTCAAAACTGTCTTCAGAGATTATTCTTCTTCCAGACGAATAAAGATATTCTTCTGGGGTATTTTCAGCTACTGAAAAAAGCTACCATGATCACTGAACCAATCCTTTCTGGTTCATAGTCCTCAAAATAGACAGGCTTTCTCCAGGATAATTTGATGTGCCAAATATATTGATAACTTTATTAAGGACAACTAATTTTTCACTGGAAGTCATAAATGTAGAAAACACCTATGCTTTCTAATCCTAGTGAAGCTTGAATGGGTCTATTCCAAACAACGAATGACTTCAAGTTATTAGTAGAAAATAAGAATATATTATTTATTTGAATACTGCTCAAAATAAGTGAATACATACAAAAGTTTTGAAGGGTTTCTCTCTGCTGCCTTTAATGGTGTGTTTATCACTGCATCTGCCCCTCTGCACTATTATGCATTTGCACATATCTTGTTTCAATGTCTGCCTAAGACTAATGGTCCCACCTGCTCCCATTCTCTTGTCACTCGAACTCCTTCTAAGTCCCATATTTCCCATATCATCTAGAAGAATACCCTGACCATCTATCCTCTCTACGTCTTACCTCAGTCACTGTCTTCTCCAGTAAAGCCTAGAAACATTTAACTAGACTAGCTACAATTTATGGGAAAGACAATTTATTATTATCTGACTGGGACTTTGGATGATAAACTTTTCAAATGAGGAATTTTACTTACTTCCTATATTCCAGACACTACAAAGGATTGCTCATCTGAAAAGTAATATAATAGCAAGTGCTAGTCATTTTCATTAGAAAACTGGAATCTGCCTTATAAATTTGTTGTAGAAATGGTCAAGACATCTCAAGGGTGAAAAAATAAAATAGTTTAGATAGTGAGTTTTCTTTCTTTTTAGAAGAATCTAAACTGATGACCAGAAATTATATAACTCTTAAAAATCTTGATAATCCTCTCTTCAGAACTGTCTAAAAACCTGAAGTTTTATCTTCAGAATAATTCACCTCACCATCTCACAAGCACAGCAATCGTATTATGGCTAAGGGTAGTAGAAAATAGTGATGGAAAATATATTTACAAAACTCAAGAAAATTATTTAAAAAAAAAATATTGTTGGGTGGGGTTTGGTTTGGTTTGGGTTTTTTGGTTTTGTTTGTTCTTTTTAAATTTCATAGGCCGTTTCAGTCATACCTAGAAAGTCTGACACCAGCACAATAGACCTGAGGTCTATGCATGAAAGCAGAAATGGTTCTCAAAGGACAACTGAATGTAGTATTTCCTGCCGCAGCCAGTGAGGACTGGAGATACTCAGGGGTTGTTTGAAGTATTCAGACTCTACAAGTAGAAAATCTTAGATAATAACAATTTTTGTGGTTCCTATCCTCTATTAGTCATGTTTCAAAATTCAGTATCAATCAGAATTTTTTTTCTTGTGAGTGGAATCTGAAAGATGGAAAGATTGACTTTAATATCAGCAGTTCATCTTAAATATTCAGAAACATTTTAGAGTATCTTTTTTTCTTTTTTAAGTGTTTTTCTCATGATTACTAATGATCTGTAATTATATATGCTTTTCAACTTATGGGTATGCATCTTTTTTGTGTATCTTTTTCATCTTTCTCTTCACATACCTCACCCATTTAGAAATACATTAAAAATCACTCTTTGACTAGTACTGTCTTGCAGCAGCAGAACTCATAGCAAGTTTATTTAAATGTTTGGATTCTATTTCTATTAGCAAAGTAATTTTAGTTTAAAAAGAAAGTAAAGAGTATTTTTTAATGCTAAAAAATCAAGAGTAATTCTGGAGACAATATTAGTGTTCAAGGAAATACAAATATGAAATCTAATACTGTTCCCAGTCTTTGACTGAAGCTTGCTACATTTGTGGTAAACAGTGTTTTTTAATTTAATTTTGTTGCAAACCTTTGAAACTGCATGATGAGGATGCATGCTGTGATTGCTGAGATTTCTCTTAGCCCAGAATAGAAGTGGTCAAAATATTTCTGTGCTGTGTATGACTATTAGTGCTGTGAATCTTTGTTTGGACATCTCTGTGTCTGGTTTCCCTTCCCAAAATATGTCTAGTAGGCTACTCCTTGCTTAAAAGGTCTACAGAATGCAGGAAGAGGTAATTATCCGAACAGTGAATCGGTGAATCGGTGACCTGGATGCTGGTAAGAGAAATTACTTCCTAGACTCCAATGCCTGTAACAATCAAGGTCTGATCATAAGGGCAGCTTCAGAATGGTTCCTCTGTCATGTCTGCCATCTTAGGCAGATATTTTAGATAAATGGAAGCAGATGCCTAGAAGTGAGAAATAGAATTGATCTCTACATATTTGTTGCACATTACTGACACTGAAACACAGCTCTAGACCCTCGCATGTGGACTTTCAAAACTCAATTTTATTGCCATAAGCAACAGTCTAGTACATTCAGGATGTTCTAAGTATTTGAAATATTCACTTCCTGGGATATATGTTTTGAACTTAAATGATACCTAGTACCATTTCTTCAAGCATCTGCCTGCAGACAAATAGACATAGGCATAGCACCAGAGACATGTCTGGAAACCTGAAATGGTCCCATAAACTTAGGAGGAAAGAAAAGCTAAAGAAGACTTTAATTTTGTCTAACACTTCACAGTTTTATGTTCGTCCTGTGTCTATGGGTAATTTCTAAAACTAAGACATTTAAAGTCAAAAACTCCATATAACAATGTAGATCCAAAAAGAACAATTAAAAAAAAAAAAATCTGAGTCTACTTCTTAGTTCTTTCTCATCTTTACCTTCTTCATTCTTTTCTTTTTTCTAAGACTCCACAAGAAGAGCAGATTTTAAACTTCAGTGTTTTCTCAGGGCTTTCAATACAATTTACAGATATTAAGCAGAATGTACAGAATGTCATCCACTCTAGTCTCCCTTCTTTCTCCCCATTATGACTAAAGGCAGCTTAATGTAATGATTTCAGAGCGTTGTACAGAACAGACAGACACTGAAATCAAGGGAAGAGCACATACACTGTATCAGAGTTCAGAGGAAAAAAAAACCCAACCAACCAAAACAACAAAAAGCTAAAACTCTCCAAGCCAATTGTTGGGCAAGATGTCAAAACCAATTGTAAGAAATCATCCTGAAAGATATATTATTATGCATCTGTAACACTATATATTAAATTAAATGTAGTCAGTATTTAGAAGACTAATAAAATGCCAGGTCCTATTTTCTTTATTTCTGAAGACTGCAAAAGAAAAACATGATTAACTTTTTGGACTTGATCTCTTATCAGTGAATGCTTGTATAAACATCAGTTGAAAATTTGTGGTATTGTGTTGCTTAACACTGATGAGCAGTCTTATGTACCGAAACCTGAGAGATGTACAAGTCAGCACACACAAAAACAGTCCACCAGATAACAGCAAAAGTGCCTGATTAGCTTGAGTAATTATAAAGATCAGAACTAGAAGACACTCACAAAGCAGTGAATATTTCAAATCCCAAGGAAATCACTGGGAACTAATAAGATTTAACACTTCACTGGATCTGATCTGACACTGTTTTACTAGACTTTAGGAGAAAGCAGTTTTAAACTACCAGAGTTTAGAGATGGAATAGTTCTTGATGGAATCTCTTATTCTGCTGAATTCCAAAAAAGAAACAAAACAGGGACTAAAAATACAAATTATAAAAGCCATATAGATGTAAGTGTTCATACTATAGTATCCAAAAAGCTGAAGAGAATTCAAAACATAATAGTAACACATTTCTAAGATCTTTCAATATTTTCAAATCAGTATAGAAATTGCATTCATCTTTAGATTTGCAGGTCACAATTAAAAAAGAACCACATCATTGTCTTTTGATCAAGACCAACAGGCCAAGGGTATTAAGAGAAAGGTTTCCATAAGCTTTCAGGAGGTTTGACAAACAACAGTTAAACAGACATCTAGTATACCATTTAAGAATTCTATAAAACCAAGTAAGGTCTCCTCCCTGCTCTAGAAAAAATAAAAATGACAAAATAAAATCAATGACTTAAGTCCTTGCCGAACTCCTTGATAAATCTTGGGAAAATTATGGCAATCTCCTCCCATTATCTCAAGACCTAGTCTTTGGGTTACAAAGAAATACCAGGCTTATTTCTACCTTTAATGCTAAGAAGGAATTATTTCAGTTGTGCTTTCCTCTGGACATCAGGGCTGCATGTAAGTATTTCGTTGAATCAGGGCTTAGAGGATTCACATCAACAAGACACTAATTAGTTCACTGAGGTCCATGAATGAGCTTGGTACCTATTTTCAAAATTTTAAGTAACTTCTAAAATCCACCAGAATACAGGAGGCTGTCCAAACATATGAAAGCACTTGAAGAGAACTGAATTCACAGATGACTGTGGAACAGATTTATTGGTATATAAAAATATAAGTCAAAGTGATTGGATCATGTGTTTTTAACCACATTACTGACATCATGTTATTTAGGTAGAATCTTCAATTTAGACTAAAATACAGTCATTTCTTGCTTCACTTTAAAAAATTTAAGAACAAGTTTTGAAAGGATTGTATTAAAATTACATATGTAAAAATAATTGCTTGCCTTGCTAATGGATTGCAGAAGTAACCAGGATTTTTAGCCCTGTGAATAAATTAAAATGGTCCTTATCTTATTAATATGAAAATCCATTCTGTGCTCTGTCTATCTGGTAAATCGGTAATTAAGGATTTAGAGGCCCTTTGCCTGATTCTCCTCAGTGAGGCAGGTAAAATCACAGAGAGTCTGTGACTACCTTTGCAAATCCTCTAGATTATAGATATCAATACCTGGTGTTTACTCATTTTGAAAGTTCTGGAAAGGTAAGCTTAGGTAAATTCAAAAGGACTGCCATTTCACAGTCCCCATTCATTGACAAATTAAAGCTGAAAAGGAACTTATTCTCTGATAACATATAGGAATATGAGGAGACTTAAACAAAACACCTGATATATTATTCCCTTTAGTCATGTTTGAGAAGCTGGCAAGTGAGGTGATGCGGTCTTTTTTTTAACATATTGATAAGGATATGATAAAGGATTAAGAATTATATTCACAAGGAGCACGCAATACCTAACTTCTAAGGGTCCAGGAGACTAAGTTGTCCAGGTTTTCCTACATGATACCTCAAGATAATACACACAGCATTTGCAAAAACTAGCATGCTGAATAGAAAGCCCTGAAACCACATCCATCTAAAAGCTCCGTAGAGAAATCCAGCAGCTGAGCTGAAGCCTCAAAGTCAAACTAAAGGAGGCTGGAATCAGCTGGCACTAGAGGCTCAAGGACTTGGTGCTTCTCAGTTAAGTTCAAATGGATTCATATACCATAAAATATGTGGGTGATTTTCTTATTTTAACTAGTAGATGTAACTACTGAATAATACTTTTGGATGGAATGGGCAGCTATCATTTAAAATCAGCATTCATATTTTCTCCTTCTATTCCCACTTCTACAGGATCAAGCTGGATTTTTTTTTTTTTTTTAAATATAGTGAGATTTCTGGAGATTGTTCATTGATAGCTGGTCCTCTGTGTCCCAAGAGAATTTGAAATTCCAGGAAGTTTCACAAAGTTAAAGTTTTCCTTTCATTACCATTCTCTCTTTTGCAACAATTATATTCCTTGATGAAAAATAATGTTCTTGCTTAATCAACTGAACAGGTCTCTCTAGGTAAAACGGGCCCTATTTGATAGTACCAGTGGCATGGAAGAACATGTTTGGAAAAAAAAAATCTCTTCTTCTTACTTAGAACGTAGCTGATAGAATTTGTATGGTTTAGGATCTGAATTTCCAAAATACCGATAACTTTGTGAGAGACTATGACCGCCATTCAGCTTTTGTGAAGCCTGAAATGGTACAAGCCTGTGAAAAATAATCACAGTTTAATCTGAATTCAGCTGTGAATTTTATGGAAAATTCTTTTTAGAGAAGCACGTTTGAACTAAGAATGACCTAATGTTATTTGGCACATTCATGCTTTGCGAATTTATATCATAATCAGCTGATTACTTCAATTACTTAATTTTTTTTTTTTTAAATCTATATGATATATAAAAAGAGATGGACAGGACTTATGCATTATGTTACTTCCACACAGTTTCATATTTTTATATATTTTTTACTTAACAAAAGAAACTTATGGACATTTTTTTTCCTGAGGTGTTATGGGAAGTTTATTTGAGGACAAAAAATATTAGATTCTTCAGATTCTGCTCTGATATAGATCAATCTTCATGCTGCAGATACATTATCAGTCCTGAGATAACATTGAATGAGTAAACAAATTATAAAAGGTTAATAAATATCATAAGCATGTTAGGCTTAAGTACCATGTATTATGGATAATTATAAGCTTATAAGTTGAAGGTTTTACAGTTAACCTATTGATCCCTTGAACTCTACAACAATTTACAGTAACTGGCTGACCAGTCAACAAGTCATATATTACCCTTTATTATGCTTTATATGTGAACATAAATAAAATATATTTTAAAATAAAATGTGGTTCAAATGCATATTTAAAACTACTTCTCATAAAAAGCCAGGTTTAATTAGTGACTACAGTCACTGTTTTTTTGTGAGCCCTGATTTATCAGCTTGGATAGCTTTGGGCACTCGTGCCCCTTGCTTCCTACTTTACCCTTCTCTCAGATAGTCTTCTTTTAATGAAGGAACTCTAACATTTTTCTGAATAGCTACTTAAAAATCATTGGCACAGCCCATGTACTATGCAAAATTTTAGCCCTTTACTGCTACTAAACTGAGCTTTCTTTAATATAGCAGGCTACTGTTCAAAATAATTAAAAGACGATGTACAAGTCACAAGAGTTGTCCATGAAGCAGGGTAGGACATTGGGAAACTAGTGTAATTCTATCTCATTAAACTGAATTGACTCAATAGGTATTTGTTGTTAATTAAGTAATTAATTAATTGTTTCTTTTATTCACCTATACAGTTATCTGTCATTATTAGGAGCTTTCCCTATTTATTTAACTGAAAATAAATCTGGTATAAATGTTGTTCTTATAGATACACTTTTTTTTTAAAAGTATAAACGGAATTTTGGAGTCTGTGTCCCTTTTCCCAACTGACAAATGCAGTAGAGGTCCCACTACCACACACATACACACACTTAAAACTGCAGTTTAACAGAAGCTAGCAGTCAGTCACTGCAGGGAGCTGCTCCAGCCCAGCCCACAGCCCAGCAGTAGACCTTGGTGCACAGGGGCTTTTCTGAGGCAAGAAACTTCAGGGAAGTGGAGACACCCTCCAGGAGCCAGCAGCTCTTGTGGGAGACATTGAGGGGGCATTGCTGGACCCACGGTGGCCACCTCCAAGCCTATACAAGGCAGCCACTGTGACTAGAGCAGGCAAACAGAGCAAGGCACATCAGCCAGAGCTTGGTGCAACAGTTTGTGTGGAGGGGGTGCAGGGAAGGCACCTCTTCAGAGGAGGGGCATTCCACTGGCTGAGTGGGAGACTTGAAATATACACTGGTCACTGTTCTGTGACCATCTGCACAGGTAAAGGACACCCATTCTACTGCCCGGAGAGGGTTGTGGAGTCTCTTTCTCTGGACATATTCAAGACCTCTCTTGATGCCTACCTGTGTGATCTGCTATAGGGAAACTGCTCTGGCAGGGGGGTTGGACTTGAGGATCTTTGAAGGTCCCTTCCAATCCCTACGATTCTGTGATTCTGATGCCAAAAGCAGAATGGTGGATACTCATTTGAGAGCAAAGGCTGCAGCTCCAGCTGGGGGATTTGCACCATCACCAGTTATGGCTGATGCCTCCGCCCAGATGAAGCTGCTGAAGGGAGAGGCTGCAGGGCAGACCTCAGCTTGAAGGAAGTGCCCAGACCTTTATTCCAGGGCAAGGAGAGGCATCAGACTCCCGGCACAAGCTGTGCCTAGGTAGAGGACCTGAGCATGTGGCTGAGCTACAGGAGGTGGTGAGAATGCTGTGTAACATCAGAGTGGGTGAGAAGAAATAAGATAGATGTCTATTATATAGCAGTTCGTTAGACTACACAGTCTGCAGTAGATCCACAAAAAACAGCCAAAATCTTCCCTATTGGCCACAGAGAAGGGAGTGGGACAATAATTCAGAAGAATGGAAACTTATGATGGCAAGGAGCAGCAGGAGGAAAACACTTCCCCTAAAGTCTGAAGTGCCCTTGCAGGACCAACTCATTGCTCTGCAGACTGAAGAGGAAAGACCCAGCATGTCAGGAGAGACACTGGAGCTCAGTAAGGCAGCCTGGCCTACTCCAGATGTAGGAGAGGTAGCTGGTGACTCTCTTCTGAGAGGTACAGAGGCACTCATTTGCCAACCTGATGCACTCTCCAGAGAGGTGTGCTGCTAAATGGGGGCTCAGAGCAGGGATGTCACCAAGAGACTACCAAGACTTATATGGTCCACTGACTGTTATACACTGACTATTAACTACTGCTCTTTTTTTTATGTGGGCAGCAGTGATACAACCAGGAACAGACTGGGGAGTATCAAGAAGGGATATTACACAGCACTGGGAGCAGCAGTAAGGGACTCTGGATTGCAGACAGTTCTTTCATCAATCCTCCCAGTCAAAGGGAAGGGATTTGAACGAGCTAGTCAAATCTGGAGAGTTGGAACATGGTTACATTGCTGGTGTCACAGACAGGGGTCGCTACTTAGACCATGGGACTCACTTTGAGAAACCTGGTCTCCTGGGGGCTGATGAGGTCCATCTCAGAGAAAGGGAAGAACATCTTTGGTCATAGGCTTGCCAAGCTGGTCAGGACAGCTCTACACTAAAGGGGAGGGGAACCTCAGTCCATCCCGCTCCTACCAGTTTGATGCCAGTCCCAGCAATAGATGCTCAGGGCGGGGAAAAAGATCAGAGATCAGCAGAAGAGCATCTGAAGTGCAGAACAAAGAAATTCCATCTGCTCCAGCCAGTAAGCCAGATTCATCAGTGGCCCAGCTTAAATGCCTCTATGAAAATGCATGTAGCATGGGGAACAAACAAGAGGAGTTAGAAACGTGCACGTGACTGCAAGGCTGTGATCCTATTGGCATGAGAGAGATGTGATGGGATGGCTGTTGTGACTGGAATGTTGCAATGGAAGGATTCAGGCTCTTTAGGAAGGACAGGCAGGGGACATAAGGATGGGGTGTCACCCTCTAATGATTAGCCAGAGTGTGTGGAGTTCTGACTGAGGATGGATGAGAAGATAAACAAGAGTTTATGAGTCAGAATTAAACAGATCACAGGGACAAGGGACATTATAGTGGGGGTCTGCTACAGGAGGGGCTAGCAGGGAATGCAAAGCCTTGGCTGTGGTAACCATGAAATGGTAGAGTTGAGGATCCTTAGGGCAGCAAGAAGGGTACATATCAAGCTTCCTACCCTGGACTTTGGGAGGGCATACTTTGGCTTCTTCTTTGGATCTTCTTGGTAGTATATCAAGAGACAATGACCTGAAGGGAAGAGGAGCCAAAGATAGCTGGCCAGTATTCCAAGGGTATGACCAGTGATGAGTGGTGTTCTTTAGGGGTCAGTACTGGGACCAGGACTGTTTAAAATCTTTGTCAGCAACATGGACAGTGGGATTGACTGCACCCTTAGCAAGTTTGCCCATGACACCAAGTTGTGTGGTACTGCCAACATGTTGGAGAGAAGGGATGACATGCATAGGGACCTTCACAGTCTTGAGATGTGGGCCCGTGTGAACATCAAGAAGTTCAACAAGGCCAAACGCAAGGTCCTGCACATGAGTTAACATGATCCCAAGAATAACTACCAGTGAGGCAGAGATTGGATTGAGAGCAACCCTAAGGAGAAGCACTTGGAGGTTTTGGTGGATGAGAAGCTCAACATGACCCAAAAATGTGCACCTGCAGCTCTGGGCTGCATTAAAAGAAGTGTGATCAGTGGGTCAAGGGAGGGGATTCTGCCCCTCTGCTCTCATGACACCTCAACTGAAGTACTGCATCCAATTCTGGGGCCTCAAATATAAGAAGGAAAGAGAGCTATTGAGGTGAGTCCAGAGGAGGACCATGAAGATGATCAAAGGGCTGGAGCCCCTCTCCTATGAAGACAGTATAAGAGAGTTGGGTTTGTTCAGCCTGAAGAAGAGAAGGCTCTGGGGAGACCTTATTGCAGCCTTCCAGTACCTAAAGGGGGCCTACAGGAAAGCTGGAGAGAGACTGTTTACAAGGGTGTCCAGTGACAGGACAAGCGGTAATAGCCCTAATATAAAAAAGAGTAGGTTTAGATTAGATATCAGGAAGAAATTATTCCCTGTAAGGGTGGTGAGGCCCTGGCACAGGCTGCCCAGAGAAGCTGTGGCTGCCCCCTCCCTGGCAGTGTTCAAGGCCAGGCTAGATAGGCAGCCTGGTCTAGTGGAGGGTGTCCCTGCCCATGGCAAGGGGCGTTGCAACTCGATAATCTTAAAGATCCCTTCCAAACCAAACTATTCTGTGATTCAATGATTCTGTGATTCGTTTGTGTGAATGGTAAATTTATTAATATTTTTCTGCTCTGGAGCCTCTGAAACTGCACAGCAGCACTGTGTATGAAAGCAGGTTTTGTAACCCCTAACAGTACTCTAAGTGCTTAACTATAATTTCTAATGATGTCTGTTGGACTTTACTCTAGGGATCATATATCTGTTTAAAAATTAATTTCATATATGCTAAGATTTTTGGTCTAAAGAAATTGCAGATTCACATTCGTTGTGCATATTTGGCCTCTGCCCTTCCATTCTCAATCAGAAAGGGCATGAAGCTGTTGGTTTTTTCTGTCAAAGTGAGTAAAACTGCCATTCGCTCCATTAATGAGAAATTCAGCTATTGATCTGATCTTTGCTCCACTGCCATTGATTTCTGCTCTTTGTTTTGTCATTTGGACCTAGAACTGTCAATAAATTATTGACTGAAGAATAGAAAGTCGATCATTTGTGTTCTCCTTAGATCTTGTGAAAATTGAATTTATCTTCTTATTCATTGACATTTTACTGTGAAATTCTGAGCCTGTAATAACGCTGTTTCCACTTATTCTGGACTTGAGAAGTTTGTGATTTTGAAAGATAATGTCTGATGCAATTAATTTATAGATTAATAATTTCTAAATGGCGATAGAGAAAACAGCATTAAATATGCTTAACGTAAATAGCTTCTTCTTCTAATACACTTCATTTTCTAGAATATCTTCTGAATAATTCTGGAGCACATAATGAAACATTCAGGTAAGATATAGTACAAATATATGTTAGTTTCTATTGCCACTTCAGTGGCCTCAGTTTCAGAAGAAGTATACTATAGTGAGGAGAAGATTCTCGTCTTTATCACAATTTGCCTTTATACAAAACACTCAGTATTCAATTTACTTAGTAATTTTTAAAAAATATTTTCTTTTATCTTACCTATTATATCTTTTACAATAGATTAAAGTCATAGGTCCTCTGAGAGTAGCATTTTACATCAGTAAAATTTTGCATATTGTTAGTACTTTTTATTCTGAGTTCTTTTAACAAGGAAAGAGTAAACAAAACAAGAGAAGAATATAGAGAACAGTCACTGAAAACTCTATCAACTGCAGATTTCAGTATTGTATAGAAGAAAGGGCTTGAAGCAAAAAGGATTACTTCAGAGACCTTCTTTACATACAGATTTATGAAGAAATCATTACTAGGTTTAATTCTCTGTTTGGATCACTAGTTACATATCCACTTTGAGGAAGTCTGAATTCTGTGTTGGATGAGCTTAAATTTAAAGGCATACTTAGGTCATTAGTTTTTCAAATAGCATTTTTTCAGGTCACTAGATTCTCCATGAGTCATTTTTTATGATATATTTTATGTGATACTTCTGTACATGGTCTTTCTATTGAGTCCTCTGGGTAAACTAACAAAAAAGAGTAAAGGGCAAAAAAATGTAGGCATCTGTATAAGCCATATTGCCAAAGAACATTAAGTACCCTTTCATTTGACCAGTTACCCTATGTCAAATACATAAGTTATTGGGAGATAGCCTGCTAAAGGTATATGACAGGAAACAAACTGTCTCCAGCGTTCTAGGGTGTTGCTCACTTGCCATTTAGAGACACAAGGAAAACAACAGAAATAAGTAGCAGTCTGTGTTGGAAAATATCACTTCTCAAGGAATATGTATCAAGAATCATGACACAGATAAACTTTACTGGTGGTTGTAAAAGCCTTGGAATGTGACTCAAAATGTTAATGAAATGACCAGGAGCAGATTAAACAGTGCATGGTAGAATTGCAGGAGAAAAAAATATCACTATTCAAGACATATTGAAGTCAATCACAATATTTCCATCAGTTTTCAGAAATATACGGCTGTTGCCAATGATGTTTTGAATTCACTATCCACTTTTTTTATAAAAAGGATCAAGTCTTATTTCCTTGATTAAGGATAAATGAATGCTGCCATTATATGAATGTGTCTGAAATGGACAGGAAGGATAATTGTTTTCATTTTGATAAATTCAGATAAAAATTAAAATTTGTTATTTTTGTTTATATAGAGAAGGAAAATCACCTTATTTTTTGTTTTAGTGATAATTTGGAATCAATGCAAAAAAGGAAGGAATGCTGAAATTTGACAAGTTTTCATTGCAGAGAAGTCCTTTTCAATCTTCCACTGAGGACTGCACTATTACAGATATGACTAGATGCATACCCTCAGCACACATAAAATATATATTAATTTCCTAATAAATGTTTTCCTTTAACAATGACAGTCATGTGATACACCCTTATATTCACATATGAAAATGTATATGAGACTGTGCACACTTAAAGAGGCCTGAAGTATGGAGTTTTTAATGACTCCAGATTTTTATGCATAAAAAAAAGCATAATGTGATACAGTTGAGAATTCTGCTGGAAGCCAGCAGGATGACACCAGTATATATACTTGTTTGGGTGATGATAGTTTAACATACTGAACCCCACAGAGTAATCACGGTATGGCTACTTGGGTTAAGTATATTTTTCAGACATTAAAATTACCTGATGTTGGTAGAGAAGATCTTCATATTTACTATAAAAAATCACTATTGACTTATGACTTTTTTTTTTTTTAAGTATCTGAATAAATACATAATTTCTACTCAGATCAAAAGGCAAGGCAATACTAAGATTTCCATTTATATTAAAGAATTTTTTGTTTATCCTTTTAACTAAATTCTAGAAGTTTAGTCACTGTATATATAATGGACATATTTTCTTGAACATAATTCTATATGCAATGAATTCTCAACACCTATGTGAGAGGTGGCAGCCTGCCTTCCTTTCCACGGAAGTGCCACATCATGACACACTGACTTCCAACACTTTTTAAAATTTATCTGAAAAAGGATAATTTTGAAATCCAAGGTAATTCTATGGTTACCTGAATGAGGAAACAGTCAGCAGAACACTTCATATTTATTTATTTTATGCTCATTATATATTTATATATTATATAAATATAAGTTTCATATTAAAAGCATGGGAACTGTACTTTGAAAAGTGAAAATCCTTGAAGCTATGTTAAGGGGGAGAAGGTAGATGATGTCTTTCAAGTTGAGTAACAAAGACAATTACTGCAGGTCTGTGGAAATTATGGCTACCTGTTCTGCATATAATTGGGTACATCATTTGGACAAATGAACAAATAGGTTCTGTGCTAGTAGCAAACATGATCTTTTAGAGATTTCTGTAGACTTTAAGTATATTGTGATTTTATATTTTTGGGTCCAAAAGCTAAGAATAAAACAGCTATTATGTTTTTCACAGTTCATTTCTGTTTTTTGCCCTGCAGACCTTGTATAACAGGAAAATGTGATCCCAAGTCTGCAAAGTCATTGCTTCTCAGGGACTCACAGCCAGTTGTGTTTAATGACCTGTATTGGCCCGCTCAACAGGAACTGCTCTGCTGTCCTAAAACAGATGGGCTATACTTTAGAAATATGTAGTTTTACATTATTTTTAATATTAGATATATTAGCTTTGCACTCCAGTCTACTAGAATATATTTGAAAGAGAACTGATCACCAGGGGGAGGAAAAACAAAAAAAGGAAAAAAACCCACAAAACCCCACAACAACAACAAAACACAAGGAGGGCAGACTATAAATTTTTTACCCAGCAGGAAAAGCTTATTTTTGCTTCATTTAACTAAATCAGTTCTTTCACCTAGAAAATCAAGGTATATACTGTATAATTTTTTTTATTTATCAAAACAGCTTTAGTAACCCATTACAAATAAAACAATTCCATGTTTTCACAGATTTGCTTTCTCTATATTTCATCACCCCTTTCTAGTCTCTGCCATGTAAGAGCAGAAATAAAGTATTATGACAGAATCACTGAGATAAATCTGTGTAATATATGTATTGAATGATCTTGCTGATTTTCAGTTTTTCAGCAGAATGCTTAAATTCTTTGCATTCCAAATAACTATAGTTAAATCTTGTCTTTAGGAACTGAGGTGTTTGTGAAGTGAAACTCAGAAAAGAGAATGAATTTATTAAAAACTTTTGTCTGTGCTTAAACATCAAGAGAACAGTAATTTTTTAAAAAAAATTAAAATCTTGTCCTATTTCATTTATATAAATTTATTTTACAATAAATTTGAGGTTCCCACAATAAAAGGATACAACTAAAATGAAGTTCCATAAGAAACTCTGATAGAGCATTGAAAAAATAAGTCCTTTAACATAGAAAAATTTCATTCTTAATGGCAGTTAACTTCTGGAGAAGTTTTGGCCTTGATCTCTGTTTTGAACCAGGGCATATTCTTGTGACAAGAACAATTTTGTTGAAATTAATGAATTTCCAAAGATAACATGTTAGTTTATTTCATATCAAAAATCCCAGAACAGCAAGGAGTGCAGAAAATGTTGCCTTGCAAAATATTTACACTTTCAGGCTTTACACTTGCTTCCAACTCTGCTAGTTTTGTCATCTAAAAAAGAGATTATATTGAATTCTTCTAAAGACACCAAATCATGAAACCCTTCTATCAAATATAAAGATGAAGTGAGTGCAAAACTATAAGCAACATTTAATCAGTTTCATTGTTTAACTATTATGCATAGCTGTCAAAACATAATCAGAAAAAAACCCAGCTTTTTCAGTCACTGCATAAACTGATTGACACAGAATGCTATATGAAATTGATTATGTTTTATATATATTCATATATATATATAAAGATACAAACATATATACAATACTGGAGAGATTATCAAGCTTTTAATACTTCTGGTTCTTCATTAAAATATGTATCAGTGTAATCATTTTCTCAAAGAACAAGAGAATGTTGTAAGACCTTTAGGGTGTTGGCTAAAAGTGGGGGTTTGCCACATTCATTAGTTGAATTGAATCAGATTAACATGAATGAAAAGCATGGGTGGGGAGCTGAAATGTGAACAACCTGAATCTTGATGGTTTAATTATAGCATATCCTTTTAGCCCCAGCTGCTAGGTCTGGGAATCATCAAGCATGGTCCCAAGAGAAAGGGATCAGCACCACTTCCATTACGAAACACGATACATACTTTCAAACTGCTTGTAAACTCTTCGCAATATGAATTAAATCTTGAAGTACTCAAAACACTACTTTGTGGGTTTTTAAGTCATTTTAAATAGATCTTATTTCCTGATCAATATTCTCCTATTTGTTGGCATACCCATGTGTCCTGCTAAAGATATAGATATTTTTCTCTTATCCTCTCTCCCTGATTTGCAGCATGATGCGTGAAACAGATAAAGTGGGATGAGATCACCCTGAGTTTGCTATTGTAAGTTCATGAAATTGTATTTCAGTTAAATAGATTTGGCATAATTTCTTAGGAAAGCTATTAATCATTCTGTGCCAGCAAAAAAAAGATTTCAGAGAGAAATTTCCCTTAAGTGAAGTCAGTGGGACTTGCTGTTATCACAGATTTGTCAGCAATCTTACAACAATTATGATTTTACATATCAACTCTTTCAGAAAAAAATGCCGTACTGAAAACTAATCTGTCACTTTGAGGTAAAAAAAGTGTTGTTATTAATTAGCTGAACTTTTATATTTAATTTGTGTGTAGTCATATTACATATATTTTTCAATTAAAATTTAAAGTATTAAAATCCATTGTTACTGTCTGGTTTACAGATTTTTTCTCCATGGATACTTATTGGTCTGTACTATCCAGATTTCTGATATTCTTTAAGGCTCTATAGACCATGTCATTCTTTGATCATTCTCATAATTCCTCACTGTTATCACTGCTTGCTAATGGCACACTTTATATATTTTTAAATCTCTCTTTGAAAAATTAAGGACTGCTTTTATGATTTTATGAGGAATACAGCTTTACTTTTTCCTCTGCCTTTTATTGAAATCAAAATCAGAATAGGCATGGCTTTCCAAAAGACAAAATTTTGCAGAGGAGCCCTGCTGGCTGCTCTTTGAGGGCAGATGGGCCAGGAATCAAGGTGACAAGTGACTGCACCAATTGACCAGGGATTCTCTGTGGCTGAATGTGGCCAAGGTGTTGGCAGTGACAGGCTCTGTCAGTTATCTGCAGGTGATCATCAGAGAGGATGAGGTAACAAGTGGCGTCCAGGGTCTAGGCAGGATGCCCTGTCAGCACATCAGGCTTGCAGGAGACAAGGCTATTTGTAAAATAGCACTGAAGTCCTTCAGGAGACATGACTGGAGACCAACACTCCTGAAGAGTGGTGCACTGACACCCCTGTGCTGACCTGAAATGGGACATCCCCAGAGGATGCTCAGGAGAAAGACTAAGGCCTGTTAGTGTCTTGACTTGTTTCATGTACACTGTCTTTGCTAGAGTTTTCCTATGTTCAGGGTAGCAGGTCCTTGACAAACCTCCTACTGATATTAAAAAGACTTTTTCTTCCATGCATCACATCACCTCAAATTCTATTCTGAATTGTAGTTCAATATTTCAGTTGAAGGTTTTGAGTTGACCTTTGTCCTTCCTAGCAGTTGTCTAGGTCTCATATCTATACACATTAATAAGACATAAATTATTTGTTGAGATATGTAACAGAAATTTCTGATTTATATGGAAGATTTAATTTCCTCTCTTACTAAATGACTGTTAATAGCCAATTTTCTGAGAAACGTGGGTTTTCCAGTTTGCTGTAGGCATTATTGTCAGCAAGAAGATTTTCTTGTCAAAGAACTTGTCATCAGAACACAAACGAGTTTTAGTTTTATCTTTACTGACCTTAAGCATTACTGTCCTTTTCGCTTTCTTCATGTTTTTATCATATTTATCTTATCTGCTCTAATAGCAAAAATACCCTACCCTAAAATGCAGCTGGGGAGACAGTGCATTTGTTTTATTTCAGACTATGCAACAGTTTTGCCAAATGTCAAACATCAGTGAGTGCTTTTTCTCCACTACAGAAAACCACCATGTAAAACCAAGCCTGCCATGTCCTAGTGGTTCAACATTTTCCATTAATTTACAATCATCTCTACAGTTACTGCCAATGCATAAAAGAAAGATGACATTTTAACGAAACATCTTATCTTAAAACATCTGCTCACACTGTAGCAGTCCTTGATTTGTTAGAACATTTCTGTATTCTACCTCATGTAAACAATATACACCTCAACCTCAGCTACAGGACAACTCCCAAATATCCAGAAGTTTAGTTCCTCTCTAATCAGCATCTGTAAGTTCTAATACATATTATACTTATATAATAAGTATGTATGCACAGTTCAAAATTCTCAAATTTTAATCCTTTTTCATGTAGCTTATAAAGAAGCATCTAAAAATCAACTGCTTTTGACATGATTCATCATAAATTTAAAAATTATTCAGTTTTTCCTATTGCAATATTCCATGCAAATCAAGGACAATTTTCTGTAGAAAGATTTCAATGCGCTAGTGATACTGATTCTCACCATTTTCATATACTCAGCAGCAAGATGTAATGCTGACAGGGCAAAATGAATTTCAAAAAAATCTCAAAAATATTTTTTTAATGTATTCATACAGAAATAGATGCTCAGTGATGCATAAAAAGAGTACATTCATTTGCATGTATTATGAAAAGACTGCTATGATGCATCCTAGAGAGCCAAGTAGCCTCAGAAAAAGGTTCCTGATGTCAGTAAGACAATTTTTACACTGAGAACATTTAAGGCTGCAGTTTGCAGTGACTGATCAGCTATCAACAAGCTGCTCGGAACAGTGTTTTTATAGGAAATGGTGTGAAATGGAGGGGTAGCACCCCGCAAGCATGTGACTGATGGAGACTCTTTACAGAATCACAGAATCGCAAGGTTGGAAAAGACCTTTAAGATCTTGACGTGGGAAGGTAGCACAAAACCAGGGACCTGTTTAAGAGAAAGATTCTACCTTGAAGTTATGAGTGTGTGCTTGAACCCAGCATAAACAGGGAGACCAGATGCTGTTCAGATCTAACGTAAGTGGATACCCCAGGAGCAGCATCCACCTTTACAACACACAAATGAGAGCACTAAATGATTGGAGAGCTAGTTAGCAGCATTTCTCATTTTTTGTCTCTTAATTTTATTTTAAAGTGCCAGACTTCTAATTAAATTTAACACCTCTTTCCATAGTGGCATGATTTGACAAGACAAAGGTTTTTGTAAATCCTTGATAACAAGGTACAAAACCGTAAATCTCTCTTCCAAGTTATACCATACAGAATCTGATTGGGAGCTTGGGGGTCAGTTACTTGACATCTTGAAGACTCCAAGTAAAAAGAGCCAAATTTTGTTCTCTGGAGTGGAGAGATCCTGGCACAGCATGGCTGTGTCACATGGCTGAATTTGTGTCTAATTCCCAAAAACAGGAGCACATGCTGCCCAAAGGGATTTACCCCTGCCCTTCTTAGGAAAGCACTAAGATACTAGTCAGCTTAAAGCACACCCATTCCAAAATCATGCTAAATCTTACTTTTAAATGATGTAAGTGACCTTGCCTTTACACACATATAACAGACGTATGTTAGCCACAGGTGTGGCTAATACAGATGAAGCAGAGGGTGAAGACAGTTAAAACTGCTTGTTTCCTAATGAATCTATGCAAGTTTTAGCAGTATTGCGTTTAGTGTAGTTTCTCCAGCACAGCCTCAAGCCTTGTTTCTCACACTGCTCCTCACAATTTTTACTTTTTTATTTCTTTTTTTTTTCTTTTTGAGAGTTTCCCTTCCTTCTCGCTGGCTTACTGTGGAAAATAGAAGAGTTGGAAGGAAGAGAGGAACTGGTGAGATTATTAATAAAAAAATGTCATCCTGAGAGGAGCAGTTCTCCAGCTCTGCTATTTAAGCCTTGCAAGACAGGTTGCAGTAATGCAATCTCTTTTTCACATTTAGAGTCTCCTTCTTTCTCACTGGCCTCATTTTTTTCTCTGTGAGGCATTTAATCTCTTCCATCTTTTTCCTCATTCATGACCTGGTATCCAATTACAGTAACTATTCTTGCTTCCTCATGTCAGTGATATTTTTTCAGTATTTATCATTTTCAAATAGTATCTCTTACCACAGAGTTTCTTCATATTCTTAGCCTTAAAAAGCCAATTAAAATTCACAGGAGCTGATAAGTCTAACGTTTTCCACTGTTTTTAGCGATTTTCATCACAGTCAGTTTTTATATGCAAATACAGTCTTCAGCTTGATATTTCAGAGTTAGGCAAAAACCATGGCCATTAGCAGCTTATGATTCCTACTGAAATTTGCCCCAGGTAAAATGTTTGATTCGCTGTAGCTGAAGATCAGAATGATTAGGATATTGAGATTAAATAGCTATTTTTAATGCTTCGTTTGACATCTTAAAACCTGCAAGTCTGCCCATTTTTAAGAGAGCTGGCAATTCTGACATGGGTAACTGTCACAAGACACTGCTTGTTATTGTATTTTAAGCAGTTACTAATTGCCACCTTGAAGCTAGATGAGCTTGAACGAACCGATAATATGCTTTAATTTAATTTATGTATACTAATTGCTTTAAATAAATATAATTTATTCATTTTTAAAGGTTGTGTTATGGGCTTCAGGTACTCATTGGGTAAAGTACATTTAACCTAGTTCAGTATTTTCTGGATCTCCCTATACTGCTGCATTGGAATTCCAATGAATATGGAGGCTAATGTATTCTTCATGTGCTAAAATTATAGTCATCATGATATTTTTCCAGCCCCATTTCAGGAAATACACAACGTGTTATAATATGCAAGAAAGTTCCCAACTGTTCTGACTCAAAAGTCAAGAAAAAATATTTTGGGGGATTCCTTTAAAATAATCTGAGAATAGAAACAAGCCTAGATACTGTAGTGAAAAGTCTTTGATTACATACTTAGGGTTGGGGTTTTTAATACATTTCTTTAGTCACTGAAATACCTCTTTCCCATTAGATTTTATGCCCACTAATGCAATGTATAAAAATAAAAAGCATGCAAAAGCAAATATCTAAAAAAGGTTATCTGAAACAGTGAGTTTAGTATTCTAATTTACCTTCGAGTAAGTACTGTATTTTAAAACTAAAACAGAAAAAGAAATAAAATACAGGAGCATCAAATTACCCTAACTCATATTATTTGAGATAGTGATGGGAAATAGAGACAGTGTTGACATACAAAGAGGAAAATGGATTTTTCATACAAGTAAAATGTAAAGTGATAATTTTTCATAGGCCTCTTGGTATTTATAAGGAGTTTTTGCTATTGGCAGCAGTCAGACTGTAATACAGAAAAAAAAATTCCAACATTTATTTTTTTAAAAAGGCCATATATATATATATTTGATCTGCATGGATTTTTAAAATTTATTTCAGAAATGGTAATTCAACAACTCAACACTGACTGAAATGTATCTAAGTTGCTAATTCAGGATAGAAAAGCAAAATATTTCATGAATTCACAGACTATGGAAAGCTTAAACACGGGTCTTTCTGTTTTGTTTTCCTGATGTCTCTAAAAAACTGCTCTCACAGCTATTTTATTTTTTTTCCTGAAGATACAGGTGATAAGGGATTCAGTTGTCCTTTCATTGAGTCATTCTCTATCTTATCTTGGTTGCTAAAAATAAATTTGGGAAAAAATAACTGAAGAAGAATTAGAATTGCTTTTCTTTTCTTTCATTGAATATGATGTTGAGTTATATTTCATCCAATTAAAAAGGGGGGTTATTTTATATATATATACATACATATATATATAATGCTTAATCAAAAAAAAAAACCCAAAATTTTATTCATAAATTGGCAAGTAAGGTAGCTGAAAATCATAAAAATTTGCTCAGGAATTAAAACTGTTGTGAAGATGATGCATGGTATGCTCAACCCCATAGATCATCCTTACTATACATGTAGTATTTAGGAAAGAGGGCTGCTTCTTAATTCTTCCTGGCAATAACTATGCAATTCCCTGAATAGATAATAAAATAGATAATAAAAATTTGAACTTTAATTTTCCCAAGAATTGTTTTTACAGTGCAGAGAGATGGCATTCAGATGGGGATTCCTTACCTCTTGGGGAGGGTGTAGCTAAAGACACATTTGTGGAAGAGAATAAGTAGAAGAGCCTCATTTGTGTCATAAACAGCTGAATTACACTTCACGTACTAACAGATTGCATTTCCAGATTGCATGCCCAGAGAAGCCATCTCATAACACTCCTCAGGGATCACTCACTCTGCCTGAGGTCCCCAATTTCTCGGCTCCTACAAGAAAGGAATGACACAATCATTTGTAAATATACTAGCCCAAAACTAGAAATGTATTTTTGCCCCAAAAGCTCTGTTTCAATACTTTTTAAGGAAACCATTTAATCTAAACTCATAAATTGTTTCAGGAATGTCAAAATGACAATCTTTTGAGACCCCTCCAGTGCAATTCCACGTATTAAATCAAGACTTTTCAGAGTAACCTAGTGCTTATATAGACCTTTTCAGACAGCTAAGGAAGGACTCTTCTATGAAGATCTCAATATTTTCCAATATTCCCATTTTTTTTTCAATACTGAAACACTTCTCATATTGTTCATTCTTAAAACCTGACTTTAACTTCAAGTTTTATATGATAAAAATTAGAATTACAAATAAGATAATGCGTTTAAAATGAACACTAGGTAAATCTGAGTTTGACCAGTAATTTTAATACAACATACTCCAGCTCAAAATTATAATTCAATTGTAACAGGCTAGGCTGAAAAACATGTGGCTTTCATATCATACAAAATCAAAAGGTCTTTATTTGGAAATAAGAAAGCAAGTAATTAGTATCTGAGAAATTGTTGAAGGTTTGAGTAACTTACAGAACTTTGAACTTTAAAAAGCACTGTCTGCTACAAGCAATCCCCTAGCTTTTTTAAACAGCTGTGAATACCTTCATGATGCAGTTAGGAGACTATGATGTGAGCCACTTTCTTATTGGATTACCAGAATGCATCTACGTATAGCATAGGTGATATACCAGGAGATGATAAAAGTAGGATGACAGGTGAAAACTCATCCTCCAGTAAATCCAGTGTTATGTCTAAATATTTTGTAATATTGTGCTGCTTTTTCTTTTTAAAGTTGCAGTATTTCCTGAACCTCTCTCATTAGTCACTGTCATTTCCCAATATGAGATAGCAGAAACATTAAGAAATATTTAACATTCAATACTGCGGTCAATCACATCCTTCCTTAGTATAAAAAGGTTTCTACAAAATTCAGGTGCTGACTTGAGAGTCTTTTCCAGGTCAGCATCTTTGATGTGATGGTTCAAATGCTTTCAAAAATATTGAAATTATTGAAACATCCCTGTGTACATTTATAATCATACAACCATTTACACTGGCAAGACCAGGAAAAATCATGTGGTCTGTCACAGTGCTTAGAATAGAGATAACTTTTATGTTAGAAATGTGGAAAATAAATTTCTGTATTTATTATTGATCTTGAATGAACCTCTTTTTGAAAGTTAGTTCATGGCTATAGCTGAAGAGATAGAGTTCAGAATCATAACTGTTTGAAAAACAGAACTTTAAAATAAAATTAATTTAAATCTTTGACTTTTCTTTCATAGATATTTGACTTTCCCCTAATCACTGTATTCTAAGAAAATATTATCAAATATATTTTTCTTTTCAGCTTTGATTTGCTTTTAAAATGCTCTTGATGTGAAAACAGACTACAAAAGGAATCTCCTCCATCCAATCTTATTTTTAACTCTGGATAACACAATGTATATATGCCCATATTAACATTCAGGCTGTGTGATTCATCCCACCATGTTGCAGTAATTACTATGTTTTCACACTTGTCCTCCAGCATTATTGATTCAAATTCATCCCGTTTAGTAGTCCTGCTCTTGGACAATAGGTAAAGAAAATCTGCTGCCTCAAAAGGATTTAGAAGCTAGGAATGGAGTTCCTGCAGCTTTTGCTTTATCTTCCAGAATTCAAGTTTTTATTGAAAAAGAAAGTTCCCAGAACATAAAATTTTAGGAAAAGACTTCACTGTGTACAATGTGTTTGGAAGTGTGCAGAAGAAAGCATTTTTTCTAACAGAAGAGTAAATTCCTCACATTCATTTTACTACATTGTTAAATATGAGTGTAATTACCTATACTGTTAACCAAAGAGCCGATGATTGTCATAGCAGAACCAATAGGCTATGGCACTTATCCAGTGTGACTAACTGTATCTGCCACCTCTGAGACCCCATTCATTTGAAAATGTTTCTTAAACATAATAGAAGCTTTGACTACACAGGGTTACAACACTTTACTTCTAAAGGTTTGCCTTTTTCTTAAGGGAAAAATAACAAGAGAAGAATTCCAAGTTTAGTCAACCGAAAACTGTTAGAATCTCCTTGAAAGTTGTCCAGCAGTGAAGATTTTTCAGCTTAGCATATTTTGACTATCTAGCTTGCATCTTAATAAAATCTTAGCACAAAGATATAGAGAAAGGAAATTTCCAAGGAATTTCTAAAATGCTGAAGGAATAAGATTTACTTATTTTCCCAATATGCACTTACTCACCTGACATTTGCAAGGAACTGCTAAATGAACTTCTCTATCAATTATGTAATATTTTTCATTAACTCTATACCTTTCTTGGCATTTAAAATTGCTTATGTTGCCACAAATATTCTTTTGGGTCAGGAGCAGTGAACAGACCCAGAGCAGAGAGCAGAAAGAAAATGAATTCCAGACCTTTCCATACTTGTCTCTCCCCACTTGGGTTTCACTCACAATTTGAGTTGTAATCATAGTTTGAGAGCTCATATACAATGTCAATTAGGGGGAAATGCACAGGGAAGAAAAGGAGACAGTATTACAGTGAGGTTTATGTACTAAGTTCCGGGGCAGGAGGGAGTTGAGATGTTACAGGTTGGATCTTGCCCTGTACAACAGCAGGGAGATCTGGGACAATTCTTCCCATTTCATGAGGGATCCAGAGGATGATCAACACCATGTGTTCTTGGCTGTTTTGCTTGTCAGATGCACAACTTAGAATGAAAGGAAATGAAGTAGCACTAAAGATAACTGCTTGCCACTGTTGCTTTTTCAATACAAGTCCCATCTTCTTGAAAACCTTGTTCTTTCTTCCCGTTTACACTTCTCAAAGCAATAGGATTCTAGTGGAGAATCCCCTTCAAATAGACAGTACAACAATGCACCATTCCACAGGATCACTGATACTTGACATGATTCCTGGTATTTATTCTCTGTAGGCCACTTAATTTTATGTACTTTCCAATAGGTGCTCTTCTAACCAATAGCACCATGATTCAATGCAAAATTCTTGAGTGGAAAAGTGTGATTTTACTATTACTGAGACAATGTATATATATTTCAACTGCCCAAAGTTTGGAAATCAGTAGAATTTATAATCAGAGAGGAAGAATAACGGCTTATTTATTTTCCCCTTCTTTTCCTCTGACCAGCTTCAGAAATTTCCACTCAATATATTCATGACTATTGGTATCATAATTGGGAAACATATTCCATTAAAAATATATCTAAAACCAGTTGAAGTGCACCAAAACCAAAGAATTGCAAAGAAAATTATTTTGTGAGTGGTTGCTCACAGTGATATATTGCCTCTGTCTACAAAATGTAGAGTTACATTTAAGAAGAAAATATAAAACCCCCAAAGCATTAGCACAGTGGGACACCAAGACCCATGCCCAGGGCTCTACAGTAACAGATATGTAGTAAGTTATGAGGTCTACTTGTACTCTATGACCTTTATGCATCCATGCTACCGAACCTTTTTACTCTCAAAAATGAAGTAGTAGCATACAAGGTTTTTTTTTGGGATTGATCCATGGCCCATGTTAATTCCACAGCTGCACTAAACAATTTTTCAGGTAGTACTGCTTGATATAAATCAAAGTCATGTCAGGGATTATGTAAGAAATTTAACAGTGTAGCAAGTGAAGTACCACTGCATGGGAATTTTTCCTGGCACTCTGCAATTTTCCAGTATAAAAGCAGCCCATATGTCTCTTTCCTTAATCTGTTTAGGCCACTTTAAAATCTTGTGATTTTTAATGGATGTACATACAACTAGAAGTTTTTACCTAGGAGATATTCATCCATCACTTTTACATTAATTGCTGCTAGGCAATGTAACACTGTATACAGCTAAGTGGCAAAAGACAGGCCTCCTGGTGAAACATTCAAATCATCCAAGTCTATTTCTAGCTAGTTAAATATCTAGCAGTTCACAGAATAAATCCAGCTCACTAGTATAATATCCCCACAGCCTTTATACCTTCTGCTTACAAATTAATAAAACAGGAATCTAAATTAGCATATTATATAAAAATGTAAGTTTGCTACCTCTGGTGAATATTTCTCATGTTAGTTTCAGACCTACACAAGTTTTATTTTAAATAAAGCTGAAACATTAAAAGAAAACCCAAACCGAAAACAATTGAACTATAGGAAAAATGTCCCTGTTGCTAAATCTTCCATTACATTTTCAGTTTACATCATCATGCAGTGACAAGTGGCATAAACCCCAGTATTTTGTCTTGAATTTTATGCTGTATGGAAAGAGTCATATTCATGCATACTATATTATATTAACAATAACATCACATAGGCATTCATTCTTGATCAGAGTTTTCTTCAGAGGAGACCAATATTCATTTTAACTTCTGGTGAAAATCAAATAAGAGGTTTCTAAGTGATGATTCTAATTAAGAGCAAACATAGAGTAGTAAAAGTAACTCTGTGGGAAGAATGAGAATTATCCTGTTTATGGATTTCTTGCAAAAAGTTCAATTTCATAGTTCGAGGACCAAAACAATAGACACGGACCTCTGCCACTGACAAGATTACAGACACCAAGATAGGGCACAGTCTGTGTTGATGGCCTCAACACTTTTCCATGGTAATGACATATTCCTATACAAAGTAGAATATGTCTTAGAATATGTTTCATCCACTCCCTGTGCCTTTCTCACCTTTTGTGCTTGTCTACACAAAAGGAAAGCAGTGACAGAACCTAAAAATGCCAGCTGTCAATCATATGTAGTAGGGATGCATACACATTTTATTTGTTTCTGTTAGGTTTAGTTAGATGTGATTAAAAGTTCTTTATTTGCATTATTTTATTTTCCATTCAGATTATAGGAAGTTTATTTGCATTTACAAATATTCATACTTTTTTCTTCCTTTATACCCTCTGTTGGAGTTTTTGTTTTATATGTTCTCAAAGTATTTACTTCTTAAAAAAAGGCAACATGAATTTAATTCATTTGCATTTTTTTACAGCTATAGTTTATACTAACCACCTGGTTTAGAAAATTAAAAAAAAAACCCAACCGATCAAACCGCCAACAGAAAATCCCAACCAACCCACAAAAAAAGACAACTACAGTAAAAATTAATTGCCCAAGGCAGCTCAAGTATACATACGGAATTACTGCTTATAAGCACTATGGTATAGCAAAATCAATAAATCAAGCTCTCACAGTACTATTTTATGTCGGTTCATGGGGTTTTTTTAGCATTATTTAATTATTTTTAAAGAACCTTTCCATGTTAGGAAGAAATATATAAAAGTATTCAATCAATAATATGTTTCCCTTTGATGTTATCATAGCTCCTTTACTTTTATCAGGGTATGAAATGTTTATGGTTAAACAAAGCTTGCTGAATGTTTATATGATTTATCAGCTTTAGGCAGGTGGTTTCTTTTCTGAAAGTAAACTGAAGACTTGGGCTTTGATCCAGGCTAGCCCTCAAGAACATACTTAATTTTAAGCACAGAAGCAATGTCCTTAAAGTTATGTGCAAAAACCACTTTTTTTTTTTTCCTCTTGTCTGGAACAAAACTTTAATTGGCAAGAGATGCCAGTCCAGTCCTGTCTCTTTTGGCCTTTCCATTTTTTTTTTTTTTTTTTTTCCCTTTATTATTCAGGAAAACAAAATATTCTTAATTGTGATATAGTGTTAAATCCTATGGAGGAATGTAAAAGCTTTGCCAGTTCATATTGCAAACTGGGTAGACACCTGGAAACTTTATCTTTAGTTCTCTACACATCAGCTTGTCACCATTTTTCAACAGTAATGAAACTGTAAGTGAGAGCCTAACTCACGGTAATCAACATACACCTGCTTTCTGTTGGGAAAAATGCAGCACTTGATGTGGTGTCTTTTTAACCTGCAAGATGGTGATAAACTTGCACGCTGTAAACATCTGAGTTCTACAAACTTTCTCTCACTGTTCGTAAATTGAACATGAGCAGGAGGCCACTGGCACACACATCTTTTTAAGTGATGACAGTCTGTAGTGTCACTGGTAAAAAAAAATTATAGTCATGGCCAGTAAGGATAGAGAAATCTCACTAATTCTTTCATACAGAAAATATTACTTATTATTATAATGTGAATATTCATGTGTTTCCACAGTGTAAGTAATGTGAGATTATCAAAAACATATATTGGACAAGTCCGGACAACTACTTAAGTCCATCACGGTCTTTAGAGGAACATTGTCCTCATGGCCCCCAAGCCCATGCACAAAGCACAGCACAGCATATCGTGCAGGTAAAACCCAAACAAACAAATAAAAAAACAAACAAAAAAAGACAGAGAGAAACAACTAACTATGCCAGAGAAAAATAAAGTTGTTGTCATTGCTTACATACACATTAAGTCAGAGAATACATTAATTGAATCATTCCTAATTAATTCCAGGAATGAGACTACATCCACCTGAAACAGGAAGATAAAAGAAATTCCAAAATTTGGCTATGGGAAATACCTTCTTGAAGACAAATTCAGCACTGGTGATTTAAAGATCAAGCTCCAGCTGAGTTTTCATTGCCTATAGGAAGATAACTAACATCCTGTCCCTACTTGTGAGCAATCTCTGACCCTTTATGCTATCTTACCATCCCATGCTACAAAGCGAAGACAGGTATCAAAAGGTGAATGAAATATTCTTGGGCACAGTAGCTGTCTACCCAAAGCAGTAAAGCTTTAGATTAATATGTTGTCAGCCATACCACATCCAACACAATCAACAAAGCGAGTGACTCTTCAAACCCCTCTTGTGTGGGAGATATCCACAGATTCATGTGCTTTAGTCTCTGACATTATCATGATCCGTTGCACACCCTACAGTTGTTTATACGAGTTATATTCTCCACTGAAAAAAAAAAAAAATTGGTTCTTTTCCATAGCAATCCTGTGGACTGAACACGAAGACTTCTTTCTATATGTTTGATATCTTCCTATAGGCAGAATATCTGAGTTCAGAAGTGATGAGTTAGTATTTGCGATCTTAAAAGTCTGCTTTTCTGAAGGGACTAAAACCCACGAACTGTTGCTAGTTTTAAACTGGTTTATTTTTGGTTTGATACGTATTTCTTAAAGGAGTGGGAGAGGAGTAGCTCATTTCCCTGAATATTGTTTAAAAAACCCAAAAGCTTTCTAGTGTTGACTTACTATCTATCCATGACCCATTGCAGTACCTAGGAGTTGTGACCATTTCTGCCCTTTTTGGTTTTCAGGGGTTTTTTTTGTGCATTCAAATATGATGCAAATATTCATTGTTCTAAACTCCCTGAGTAAGTCAGCTACTGAGGTCCTGCTAATCTGATCAGGGCTCTGGATATTATCTTGCATTATGTCAATAACACTAAACTAGCACGCATTCAAATGTTCCTTCCTTTAGCTAGCCTAAATACACTAAATACAGTCACACTTGATAACAATAATATTATGCACAAAGATGTTATGCACTAACAAATTCGTAACATATCCTCAAAGCTATAAGGTCAAATGCAAAAAAGAAAAAAAAAAAAAAAAAAGAAATATCAAATGTATTTCCAAATGTAAGTTTGCTAGTGCTTTTCTTTGTCCTACATTCTAATACCATTTTTCCATGGTCCACTGCCACTTTCAGCACACTGTTAAATAGACTAACTCAGGTATTATTTTACTTGTCTTGTTCATCGTGTGGCCTTCTGTCTAATAAGCCTCACACCATTAAAAAATATGATGATTAAATATCTCTTTAGCTTTTCTATGGCAGCGATCACTACAGTGTCTGAATGTTTCATAAATATTAATGGGACTCTTCATAACATCTTAGTAAGAGGAAGGGGTGGCAATCTTGTTAAATAAAACTGAGGGGAATCACAAAGAAGCACAATTTGAAATCAAACTTATTAACACAGTTAACATTAATGCATTTTCTATTTTCAGAGCAGTTCTTGCAGGCAGCAATTGCAGCTGTGAGCTCTCAGCAGTTCTGAAGATAACGTTCCCCAAGTAAAGCCTGCAGAAAATATGGAAGGCATCATTAATGACCAGTATTTTAAACTTTAGCTGTCAATGACTTAAAATATTGCCAGAGATGTTTTTTAGTAGAGGTTGAAACAGGGTTAATTCATCAGGACACTATTTATTCCACTTAACCATACTCTGCCTCCTCATTCAGTATACAGTACCTTGTTTTGCAGGAAAAAAGGCTGATACGGGTGACATTCATTCTCTAGTACTGATTCAGCCTGACAGCTTGCCATTCTCTCATTGCAGGGAGTGTGACATAGTTATCATATCACACATATTTCAATAAAGGCTCTGTTCTGACTACCAGTCTGTCCTGAACTTCTTGCTACTCATCTCAGTCTCATTTTCCTCACACAGGAAATCTTGAGTTTGCTCTTCTCAGACTCCTCACTTCAGAGCAAGGGTCCTTGCTCAGGCTACACTAACGGTGTGGCAATCTCTAATCACATGTTTTTTCTCTAAGCATCTCCCTTTCAGATGTCTGCTTTCTGCTAAAGGCTCTTCCTCTTCCTTGCTGTAAGAGTGAGATCTGAGCAGAGGGAGGACAGGGTGGCACCCCAAAGCATGGAGTGGCAAAGAAAACCTTGGGCCTCAGGTTGACTGAGTGTATTTTTTCAAAAGATATTTATACATCACAAAACAGAGATTAATTTTATCAGAGAGAGAAAGCACAGTTCTGGTGCAAATTCTGCCTTACACACTGAACTAGGTACTGGAAGCATTTCTGGAATTTATGTTGTGAAAGTCAATATAAATATCTCCATATTTATGGAGGAACATTTTGTCTAATTTTTGTATTGAAATAATAGCCAAAAATAAAGAATCCAACTGAACTATCTCAGATAGGGTTCAATAAAGTTTAGAATAACAATATTAAAAATGATTGAAAACAAGGTCAGATAGCTTTAATGAGAGAATTTTTACTGGCTTCAACCCTAATACCTCTAAAGAAGTATTTTAATTCTTTCTCCACTAGTACAGATGTTGCTAGACCCATGTTAAAGATTCATATGATCTAGGAGAAAGGACCAAAGAAAAGTACGTCTGTGAAGGTTCTTTGTCACAAAGAACAACTAGTCTGAAGTACCTGAATGTCAGTTTAAAACAAACAAACAAAAAAACCAAACCAAAAAACCCAAACAAACCAACCTTAATGTAACTCTGTGTCATCAAATACTCTTATTACCTAAACCATGTTTATGTCAACAGACCTGTTTCCCTCTAACCTTGCCAAGTCAGGGAAAGCTCACTCTCATGTATGCAATGTGCTGGCCATTCACCAGACCTTTTTCTGAGTGTCCCTGCAAAACAAAGGGTTACACAGCTTCTTCTAGGAACTCAAATTTGTACAAAAAGCATTGCTTTTCATTTTCCAGGGAAGCTCAGGAAATAGATCTTCATCTCAGGTTGAAGCAGCGATCAACCACTTTTTGCAATAGGAAAAAAGATATCACAGAATATAAAGGACCAGGGAATATTTAAGCTGTAAGTGCAATGTTTCCTATTCAGTAACGTTTGTGAATCAATGAACAGCATTTTGAATTTTGCAGGAAGACCTAATTCTTCCTGTGCATTTATCAGCCCTGCAACACCTAGGTCTTCTCGTGACTGTGGTTTTTAGTCACTACTGTATGCATTGTCTTACAGCCTTTTTTTTTTTCTTTCTTCCCCATGACAGTCATCACTTGATTTTTTTAAATATTATGGCAGCAGATATCTCACCAGCTAGTGACTTAAAGACATTCTTAAAAATGTATATAACCTTTGACTAGATTTAATGTATTCAAGCCATTTCTACATTTCTGATAACTTCCCTAAAACTAAAACAATATTCTCCTAATACCAAAGTTCCAGCTTTTCAGAAAATGAAGAACTCATCTGCTAGTTTAAAATGTACCATCTTAATATTCATTTACTCAGGCCAACAGACCTCAAATTATTCCTGATTTAGTATTCAAAAAAACATTTCAAGAGGTATTTTCACGATTACCAAATCACATTAGCTCTGCTTTTTGGCTTCTGCAATTAATAACTATAGGAGTTAATAAAAGATCCATGCAAAGTGTGGGAGAACAGAATGGATTAATCAAAGGCATAAGATATTGTATATTTTCCTAGCATTTTCCTAAATTTAATGAATAATTAGCATTTCTATTAATTATTTAACTCATATTCTACTGCTTCTAAGGATAATTTCCCAAAGTCTGTATTTATAGGAAATTGGCATTTCATGCAGTAGCTATCAAATGGTGCCATATGTGCTGCCTTTTGTAAGAGAAATAATCATCTATCTTTGGAAACAGTTGTTAAAATGTAAGATAAATACAATTTAATAAAGAGTTCAACTAAACCCGAATTTAATATTCCCTTTTTAATTCTATTCCATTCAAGCTTTTATGCCAGCTTCATCACCATTAGACTATATGAATGCCTACCCATTTCGCATTATTAGTGTGCTGGATTCATCCCAATTATCTTAAAGCATCTGAAACATAGGTATATAGTCTAAGAGTGTCATCTGACCATGCAGTCATAACTAGTCACCATCTAGTAATTAAAGCACCCCCAGAGATTGATTCACCCCATCCTCAGTTTGCTACCTAAAATGGAAAGGATGAATTGTTCTATGAAGGTTCCTACTCGCAGTAAGCTAAAACATTTGCAAACATTTTTGTTTCCATTATGCTTCAGCATTGTGGCTTCCTCAGGTGGTCAGAGAACGCACATGCACGTAGTATTCTCCCCTCTTTCCCACTGGACCCAGGACCATGTATCATGTAAAGGGTATGAGTCTGATGTGTGGCTGAGGGAGGCCCTCCTGTGGAGTCATGAGGTTCAGAAAGGAACCCTTGCTTTCTAAACTACTTCTCAGAGAGGAGCATCTCAGAGAGGACCTAGGTGCAGTTAAGTCCTGTCTTAGTCCCCGACTTGGCCAAATGGCTTATGTCTAAAGGTCTATATATATACTAGAGTCAGTGTTTTCCTGTCAGAGCCCTGGAAAGACTTTCACTGAGACAGTTTCACAAAGCTGAAACTAATAGAAAGTTTATTAAAGAGACAGATATAAAGAGCTAGGAAGTGCTCTTGATAAGTGCACTTACTGCTGTAGCACTAATATGTGACTTATTATAATTACAATGATAGCAAAATGCTAGCAAATAATATTCTCAAAAATGTATTCTCAGAAAAAGGGTGAAATTGTAATTTCTTACCAAGGCGGCATCCCTGTCTTGGGTGGGGGACCAGGAGCACAGTCCATCGATTGCCTCTGGGTCTTCAACTTCTTCTTTCCCTCCAGAGGTAACTTCCTCAATATCCTTTACATCCCAGTCTTAGCTGTTTCCTCCCAGGGCTGCTGTTTAACATGATTTTGGTGGAGATTGAGTACTGTACTCGTACATGTTTAGCATATACTCCATTTTATGTCATTAGCATATTTAGGGATGTCAACTTTAATACTAATTTCTAAAGTGATTATTAGAGTTTAATTCTGAACTCAGTGCAGAAACCATCTATCCATTCATTCTGCAGTATCTAGCTGAAACAGGGCAGTCCTGCTGCTGTAAGACTGTCTTTCAACTGCTTCTCACACCAACCTTGCAGATCTCCATCTACAATGTTCGTATATGAGGTAAGTGGAGACCAGTGTTTTTAACCTCTAAGGTGCAATTCCCACAGCATGAAGGTCTGAATCTTTGTGACAGTCACCGAGAGCCTTGAATTCAACAGTACCTCTGTGACTAGTGCCATATTCTGTTGCAAGATCTAGTATATTTTTTCTCTGTAATGTTTTATTATGTTAAAGCATTTCATATCTTTTCAATCTCTTCTGTGTTTTAAAGTGGACATAGATAAGGGCTGGATGTGAACTGATAACAGAATATAATGACCCATCTCAACGAGATTGATGTGTGATGAGACTTGGAGTCAGAGAATTAAACATATGGTATGTGGTATATGATTCCACAGTGACTAGAATTAAAGCTTTGGTGCTCAAAAGCATTCTTGTACAGACATGGCAAGAGTCACACTTCTGGATAATCTTTAACTATTTATGAAACTCTGTTTTGGAATTTAAATATAATGGACCTAGGAACTGTATCTAATTTTCACCTTGTCATAATGGAAAGTAAACCCAAGGTTTCAGGAATGCAAGTAAGACAAACATGTAGAGAGGTACAAAGAGATTTAGATACAGAAAAAACACCCCCTCTCAGCAATCTGAGCCTGCAAGGCTATGAGAACCTCAGTGAATTATAGTTATGAGAAGCACAGGAGAGAAGATCACTCCTGACAGTCCATAGTAAAAGAACAAAGGAACAGACAATTCAATTAATTCGAGACAGTATTAAAAACATTAACAAAATGCTTACGACTTGATGTTAGCATTCATATATCCCACCAAAATTCCATAGGTACTATTTATCAACATGAAGTCAGCAGTATTACGGAATAAAAAATTTGAAGGCCTGAATGACTTTACAATTTTAAATTGATTATTTTAACCTTTATCCTTATAGGCAACTCTATGTTAATAGACATGACAAGGTAACATGTATAAAAATTCCAAACTCAAAGGTAAAATTTTACATGATACAGTCCTTGTATATGCAAGTTGGATAAATATAGCAATTAAATATTATTTTATTTTTTTTTTGTGTATAGTAAAGATGTCTGATGACCATTTGAAGGACTGATGAGGACTGATGAGGATCAATATTCTGAGAAGTCTGTCTAATTTAGCTTGTGCTAAATTAGCACAACTGTTTGTTGCCGCTCTGCAGTGCTCTGCACAGAAGAGAGTGCATTTTGATGCTTTTTATAGGTTACAGTATTCAAATTTCAAAGTGCTCAGAAGTTTCAGTGTCTTTTCTCTCACCTAGACTTTCCAATAGCCTTCTGATTTCACCTCTCCATGAGATACTTTAAACTTCTTCCTGTATATTCATAACCCAAAACATCACAAATTTCTTCATGGTCTTCCCACTCTCCTCAATGAAACGTTCTTCTATTTCTTTGCCAAACTTTCTACTAATCCCCAAGTTCCTACTTGAAAAAGAAAACTCTCTAACCAGCTCTGAATTGAATTTTCTTAGCTTACAAATCTCTTTTCTATTTAATGTCCTTTTGTAGTAACTACTGAGTTAATTTTTTTATTCTCTGGATCTATCATCTGCTTTTCTTTGATTTCATTAAAGAGCATAACCTGCATTGAGGAACAGCTGAGGCTCATCACAATGTGTCAGGGCTATTGTTCTTAACTGACAAGGAAAAAAGAAGAAGACACAGAAGAAAACAGGATATGAAAGTCAGTGGAAGGAAGGGGATTGGAGACCAAGTAAAAACTTACATAGGAGCATTCTCTGTGGGATTAATATCCAGCACAGGAAAATCAACTATGATAATTCTGAACTTGAAAAGGTAAAGGGGATACCAGAGAGGATGTCAAAGGAATTGAGAAGATTTGTTTTTTCCATCTCTAAAGCTTTTTCTTTGCTACACGGGGACATGGGGGAGAAGGAGAAGTGTCTAATCTTAGGCGTTGCAGTTATACTACAAGGCTTCTGCTCTGCCTTTAAAAAACTAGCTTATTTCAGCAATAAATCTATTATAGGAGCTGCAATCCTAAAAGTGCTGCTGAAGAAAACATAACCAAAAAAAGAATAGTACTTACTTCATGCCTTTGTGGTGTTTTTGTTTATTTGGAGGGGGGTTGGTTTGGCTTTGATTTGGGTTTTATACATGCAGCTTAGCAAGCTAAAAAAATCTAGAAAAACATTTATGCTTTTCTAGAATTTCTCTCTTAAGCATAAATCTCTCCTTTTACACTATAGTCCCATTAATTACATTTTTTTACTTTAGAAGCAAATAGCATCCATGTTTCAGTTAATGTCATGATCATTTGCCCACTTATACATTGGATTCAGAAATGGCTGGTGACATACAAAAGCTCAATCATTGTTTTAGCAAAAAAAGAATGTAAAAACTTATTGCTAAACTGAACCAATGATGTAACATTCCACATGAACTTCACCTTTGTCCAAATACAGTTGTAACTAACTGATTCACAAAATCCCTAAGTATTTGATTGCTTAGAGTCTGTCAGATTTTATATTTCTTACTACTGAATCTACACTCATTTAAATATTAACCACTAGACCAGGTCTTCTATCTGCTCAAAGGAAACCTGTTCATCTCACTGCTAATTTTATGTCTACTTTCATTTGTTAATGGTCGTCTGAGGAGTATTGCTGTGTCCTTTTTTCATAAATCAAGCTAGCCATCCTTATTTAAGGAAGGTATCTAAGTCTAGGAGATACTAGTTTCTGAATCACTCCATTTCATAAGCACCTAGCTGAGAGATGTCTGCACAGGTTCAAGAACTCAATCCCAGGAAGAAGAACTAATGAGAATTCATCTCTTCAGTTTTTCCAAAATTCTTACGTAAGTTCCCTAAAAATTGCTTGATTAAAAATTATTCAAAATTTCTTTGAAGATCTGAGCTCAGTCTGCAGAATGAAATCCAGAAACCTAGATGAGGTAGTATTACAGGTTTTGGAAAGAGGTACTCCCTTCAGAATAGAATCAAGATCAACCAGAATGATACCAGATCTGCCTATAATGACATCTTAAAGAAACTACAGGATGACTTTGCAGGTTAGCAGATAAAGCAAAGACATGGAAAGAGTGGGGTTTAATCCCTGGTTCCATTACTGTATATATTTTAGGTAATAATTCTGAAATATTCTTAAAGGAGTGAGCTATCTCTCTACTCAGCTGCTGCAGAAAATATGAAGACGGAGATACATGAAATGACTTTTTGAACTAAAATGGGTGCAAACCCAGTATTTTAAGAAAAATCTCAATGGTAGTTCATTCTACAGCTATATGTTTGATCAAGTCACTCTCAAGTTATTTTTTCCAGAAAGACTCAGCATTTTGAAGATCAAAGTATATTTAAAAAAAAAAAAAAAGAAAGAATAAAGCATATCTGAATGGTTTTGTTTAAAAGCTAGCACTGTGACATTCATCCCCAAATGTTCTCACATTTCTACTGTGTTGTCTACCTGAACACTAAGGCACAGCACCCTGGTAAGCTAAGTCTATTCATTAATATACTAAAGTCTCAATATCTCAGTATATACATTAACTGCTCAGTTTAAATAAAAGAGATGCACAGTAGTATTTGTATTATTATGTAGCAGTCCCATACAAGTAGCGATGAGAAGTCTCATGCCTGTATTTCAGATTCTGTCCTCCAACATTTAGCAAGTCTAAATGATAGATTTCTGTACCCAAAGTTATATCAACTTTAGATAACTTGGTAGGTCCATCAAGTCAGTTCTAGCAACCTCTAAAATTCTCCCTGTTTCATCTTGCAAAGAAGCTTTTGTTCTTATATAGAAAAGGCTAGAAACTCTCATTCAGGACTATCAAAGAAAGATTTAGCTCCAGGGTACTTGGACAATCAATTACTGCTTAATTAGGTTTATAATTACTAGTGACTCTCTTGTTATAAAAAGCTGCTGATATTGATGTGCTACTTGAACTTATCCCTGTATCATGAGTATGTGGTAGTAAACATCAGCAATACAAGCTGCACATCAGTGCTAATGTTTACTTAGATCTAGAAAGGAATTGAAACACTAGTATTGAAGTGGCAGAACAGGACAAACTTTGTCTTATTCTAGGAAATAGCATTCTGGATTTTCATTTTGGTAACCTTCTACTGGGTTCCCCAGGACCTTGATGCAGTCCAGCCAACACTCAATATACAACTGGAGTTCCTACAGGAGGACTTAAAAGGACTTCAGGAAGTAACACCCAAAACAGCGGTCACATGTGGACATACCTGAGAAAGCACCACAATGCCTGGCTCAGGCACCAGCTCAGTCAGACACAGCAGACAAACATGGGATAATTAAAGTTAGACTGAGCTAATCACCGCATGTGCATTTAAAAGTCATATGAGAGACACTGATGTCCCCGAAAAGGATTCACCTCATCCAAGAGGCGTCTGAAATATGTGGGACTAAATGGTTCAGAAGGTGCCTACTTTTCTCCCTTGCACAGGTTGGAGTGGTTAGTCAGATTCTGATGTCTTTCTTTTATGTGCCTAAAAGTGCATGAGATTAATTCCATTCTAAATGTTCCTGGAGGGGTCTGATTGGACATTCCTTTTCGGAGCATGCCTAATCAGTATTGACAGTTTTAAACAGAGTATAACTGGGGATGACTCATGTTTTATCTAATGTCTTAATGACTAAAACAAAATATCATGCCTGTGCCAACTCACTCATCATCCTAAAATTTTCCACTTTGGAGGAAATAATTTGGATCATATTGCTGTGGGCTATGTAAGCATTAAAAACTCATGTCAGAAGTGAACCTCTTATGTTAGGGCAACACCTCCTTGTGTTCGCAATTTAATATAATAGTCATCTGAGTAAAGGGTGAAAACAAATATAAAATATGGTGTAACATGCAGAACTAGGGAGAAAAAGGAGGAGCCAAATGTGGATTCCATTCCTCACTACATTTAACATTTATATGGTGTATAGGGGGAAAGAAAATAGAATAATCTGAGTAGAAGCAGGACGGATGGATTAGCTGGAGGGAAAACTTTATTTTCTCTTTCCATTCCATAAGAAGTATATTAATAATGTGGAATCTGTGTGAAGGTAAACTAATAATGAGCTATTGTGTAAAGAGAGGTACATGGATGGAAGCATACATATCTTATTTTACTGTGAGGTGACTAAATAAATATTCTTTAGTTTCTATATGGTTTTGGCCAGCTAATAGTTGTGATTTCCCGAAAGAGAAAATCTGTAATCAAACACAGAAATTGTTTGTATTGACTGCTAAGCACTCTTGGGCCTCAGGCTATAATTTACTGCATAGTTTTAATTTTATTTTGTCTGCAATTTCTTAGAGGTCCACCAAGCAAGGGAGTCCCAAACAACTGGTTAAAACTGATGTTGCTTTCAATACATTTTTCACAGTAAGGGGGCGAGGATCTGACTCAACAAATATTCTACTCTCTATAAGTACAGTACAGTTATGGTCATGAGTAAAAAGCTATCTGGAATTGCATAGACTTCTTTCGGGCATCTCAAAGTGCTCTAAGATATTCTTGTTTGCAAACTCCTAAATAAAAAAGTTAACAGAATTTGAAAATGTATGCTTCTTTGTAAAAACCTATTTTCAACCACAGGGAAAAGCAAGAAAGACATTTTATAACATAGATTGTTTTGAATCCCAGAATCTTTTAGAATTTTTATGTCCAAAGACAGGATGACATTCTTAGAAGATGTGTACTTGCCTGTACACAGGCATTCAGAATTTCATATGCCAAAGATCCATGTTTATTAGTCTTTTAAAACATATTTTAATTAGATTTTTTTTTAAATTATTATTCACAAAGGGGAAAAATAACTTGCATGTGCTAACTGAAAAAAGCCATCTTCATCTACTTGATGATTTATTAGGAAAATTAATTCCTTCATCTAGATTACTGATTCATTAGGAAAAGATTCTTTTAGAATCTGGGTACATCTCTGGAAGACATGAGGAAAAACCTCATTGTATTTAGAAATTTGGGTTCAGCAATGGATACTGGAATGAAGTAGAAATAATGTGTGATAAACAGGATATAAAACTAAAGTATTTATTTGCCTTTTGTGGTAATAAGTCTTTCTTGTACAGGGGTGATATAGCAGAAGCTTGGTCACTTCTTCCAGTTTTGAAGTATTATTTCTGAGGTTATTGTCCTAGCTTGTACATATGAAATAAGGAGGTCTTGTCAATCAAAGTCATGGTTTTGCATGGAGCTACAAGACACTGACTTCCTTCTGAATCAGTCTGAGACTGGAAGTGAGTGAAGAAGAGTTTGTGAAAGATAAATTTATTTATTTTATTATTTTTAAAACTCTTAAGTCATTTTGGCACTAGAAATTTACCTGAGGAAATTGGTAGAAATGAAATAATACTGGATTATTAACCTTTGTAACAAACACAAAGAATGGAAGTCACTGCAACTTTCTTTTCAAAACAGTATCAACTATCAAGAGTGCATGTATTTAGTTTTATTTGAATGATAGCAACATAAAGTCTGCAAAACTTTTTAAACCAAAAAAAGTTTCAAATACCCTAAATAGCACCTAGGAAAACCAGGAAATTTTGAATAAAAACCATCACATTTGAACATTTTATAATACACGACACACACAAAAAAAATCTCTCACTACCTTTTAGATGATCAGATATACTGCCTTACTTTAGAAAAATTTTATATTTTTTTGTAAATTTTCAATTAATTTAACTTATTTGATTTCTAGGACAATGATAGCAGTAACTCAGAAGCAGTTAATTGCATCTGTAAACATTCTTCAATCCTCTCAGATTGTTGAATACTTGTGTGGCCAATTGTGTAGTATGTTTGTTTTGGGGATTTTTAATGTGTGCATAGAGACACAATAGATTCAGGTAGTCTAGCTGAAGGAGACTAAACCCTTTTAGTTTCCTCCATAAAGCATTATGCTTATAGATGTTTAGTGTCAGCCTCACTTCTGTCCCTGGAAAGGTTATGGAACAGATTGTTCTGGATGCCATTACCAAGCAACTGGAAGAGAAGAAGGTCATGAGGAGTAGTCAGCATGGATTCACCAAGGGGAGATAGTGCTCGACCAATCTCAGCCTTCTATGATCTCATCACCGGCTGGGTGGATGGAGGGAGAGCAGTGGATGTCACCTACCTTGACTTCAGCAAGGCTTTCGATACTGTCTCCCATGACATCCTGACAGAAAAGCTAAGAGATCATGGGATTGATGAGTGGACAGTGAGGTGGGTTGAGAACTGGCTGTCGGACCGGGCTCAGAGGGTCGTGATCAGTGGAACAAAATCTGAATGGAGGCCTGTGACTAGCGGTGTTCCCCAGGGCTCGGTGTTGGGTCCAGTCCTGTTTAATATCTTCATTGATGACCTTGATGAGGGAATAGCATCCACCCTCAGCAAGTATGCCGATGATACAAAGCTGGGAGGGGTGGCTGACACGCAGGAACACTGCGCTGCCATCCAGAGAGACCTGGACAGGCTGGAGAGCTGGGCAGGGAGAAACCAGATGAGGTTTAATAAAAGCAAGTGTAAAGTCTTGCACCTGGGGAGGAATAACCGTCTGTATCAGTACAGGCTGGGGGATGACCTGTGGAGAAGGACCTGGGGGTCCTGGTGGATGACAGGTTGGCTATGAGCCAGCAGTGTGCCCTGGTGGCTAAGAGGGCCAATGGGATCCTGGGATGCATCAGGAAGAGTGTGGCCAGCAGGTCGAAGGAGGTGATCCTCCCCCTCTGCTCTGCCCTGGTCAGGCCCCACCTGGAGTATTGTGTCCAGTTCTGGGCTCCCTGGTATAAAAAGCACAGGGATCTCCTGGAGAGAGTCCAGAGAAGGGCTACGAAGATGATTAAGGGCCTGGGGCATCTCCCATATGAGGAAAGGCTGAGTGAGCTGGGACTGTTCAGCCTGGAGAAAAGAAGACTGAGGGGGCACCTAATTAATGTTTATAAATATCTTAAGATTGGGATGCAGGGAGAATTGGCCAACCCCTTTTCAGTCATCTGTGGAGACAGGACAAGGGGCAATGGCTGTAAACTGGAGCACAGGAGGTTCCGCACCAACATGCGGGAGAACTTTTGCACAGTGAGGGTGACAGAGCCCTGGGACAGGCTGCCCAGGGAGGTGGTGGAGTCTCCTTCTCTGGAGATATTCAAGACTTGTCTGGACGCCTATCTGTGCAATGTGTGCTAGGGAGCCTGCTTTGGCAGGGGGGTTGGACCCGATGATCTCTCGAGGTCCCTTCCAACCCCTACAATTCTGTGATTCTGTGATTCTGTGAAAGCTAATTAAATTCAGAAAAAAAAAAAAATTAAATGGTTTAGCATTCTCCTTCCTAAATTTTCTCATGGAAAAGGAAGGAAAATATACAGGGATGAGGTAATGGGGAAAAAAGAAATAAATTATTTAGTAGGTGCAATCAAATAGGCTTGTTTGATTGTGGGTTTGTTGTTTGGGTTGGGTTTTTTTTTTTTTTTTGGAGAGAGAAGTTTTATAAGGAATGTAAAATCAAGAAATCTGGAAGATGAATGGGAAGTCTGCTTCACTGGATAAGGCAGAATTACCAAACCAGTGAGGTCACTGGAATCTGAAGTATTGTTATTTTGATATTTTGCCACACCCAAGAGTGTGATTTTTCCTGCTGTCCTCTTGGAAACTCTATATGACTTTTTGTTTGACTGGTTCCTTGTTTTTTTATAAACTAACCTTTAGCTTCCCAGGGAGCAGCTACTTCAGCTTCTAGCCTTTGCCATGATGTTCATGGCCACTCAGGACAGTGAAGCTGAAACTTTCTTCTGCGAATGAAAATTTCTCCCCATATGATTTCCTAAAGTACCTCTGCATTTAGGCCATCTACCTCAAGTTTGGAGTGGAAAAAAAAGAGACATCTGGAATTTGAAGAACATTTGAGCATACGACAAAAGTTTTCTCAAATCTTGCAAGTGTATTTTAGGTTCACTTTGTTGGAGGAATTGCCTTCTCACAGATTTCTGTTTGCCCCATATTGAAGGAAGTACCAGCTGTCTCATGTAAAAGAGGAATCATGACCTTTTCTGTCAAATATGTATAAAATAAAATCTGTGCATTTTTAACATCCATAAATTGATGCACACATAAATGTACAATTTAAAATGCACTAGTATATCCATCAATCCAAAGGACTGCTTTAGTTTTCTTTATTCACATTTAGTAAGTCCCAGAAGCTACTTGAGAGCAATGTATTTCTCAGAATAAGTAAGGCTTATTGAATTTGAATATAGCCTTAAAGGAACACCCCCACAGATGCTCTTTACAATGACACTTTTAAAATAAAAGAATATGTTCCTTTGCACTGGAACCAGCTGACTTCACCAAATAGTGTATAATTTTAAATGATAAAGCCCTTTTACTAGCTCTTGCATTTAGAGGTGTAATTTGAATACCCAGGAATCAATATCTGCTTTGCTACATGATTACAACCAAATAATTGAAATATCAGAAGGGCAGTGAGCCATAGAGCCTTTAAACTGAGGGAATAACACATTCTAATGACAATGCTTTCAGTATGAACGCAGTTCTTAATGTAATTGTATGCAACTTTTGAAAGTACTCTTTTTAGCACTCTGCAAAAAATACAGGTGTGTACATCTGAACACCTGAAAACACCGGTGGCACTTCTGTGTCATCAGTTTTTAAACAGAACTCCCCATTGCTCCCTACAGTTCTGCTGCAGACAAGCCACAGACTCTCCTCTCAGGGAGGAATATTATGCAAATTCAAGCCAATGTGACAAGATTGATTTTGGACAAGTCTGAAGGCTGAAAAACAAGCTGCTACTTCTTGCAAGCTAGGAACAGTGGTTTATGAACCCTGGTTCCTCTGGAAAAAAAAAAAAAAAGAAAGGATCTGTATAAGGGAAATACTTAATTCATGTTTTTACTTGTAAAGAAAAAAGGGTTCTCCCTTATGATATAAAACCAGGAGAATCTGTAGGTGAAGAGCAAGTCAAGGTTAATATAAATTATGTATCTGCTACCTAGTTGCAAGGCAGAGCAAAGAAAAAAAAAACGGGCTTTCTTATCAAAGAATGACTGCAATATTATTTCAAAGGTATTCACTATGATTGTAGGATAATGCTTTTAAAACTGCAGTAAGCACGAAGGTTGAGCAGCTTACTTAATGAAGTGCTAGCCTTTTATCCCTAGCAGCATAATTTAAATCCATCTTTCTGTCCTAAGTAAAATAAGTGGCTTCATCTTTGTCCCTCACGGACAGTAATATACATTAGATAACTACTGCGTGTAATTTGACACAATTTAGTACAACCAATAGCCATTTTGGCAGTAGAAAACCAAGCTTCAGCTACCACAAAGGCTGAAAACTCTCTTTATCTTTTTTTTTTTTATTTTATTTTATTTTTCCAGTAAAGCAATTTTCAAAAGCATACTTCTGTTTTAACTGAAGAATCTATTTTCCCACCACAGTCCTAATTCCAGGTGTGATTCCTTATCTCCAGCTTCTGTATCAATCCCTCTAAGATCAAGGTTTTAACAATGAACTTTATGTTACATCTATTTTTCTCTTAATTTTTCTCTTTAAGTTTCCGCAGGATTTCACTTTTAGATCTGAAATTCCAGTCATCTTATATACGACAACATCAGTATCTGCTTGAGTGGAAATCTGAAGCAAGGAGATGTTGGCTGAATGTGAAATTTTGCAGAAGGTATTGCAGCTGTTTTTCAGTTATCTAATATCTGTGTATTCATAACTTAAACATGGATGAATCTGAAAGTGTTTGTAGATGTCAATCTAATAATGTATTTTCAATACATTAGTAGTATGTAGTAAAGCTGCAACTGTGTGCGGCTTTCCAATTAAAGTCACCTCAAAACCAGTGCTGTTTACAGACCACATAACCAAACCTATCAGATTTAGAGGATTTGCACTGTGGTATCATCTAGTAACCTAGTGAACTATAGGGAGCAAGACCAAAGTGCCAACTGTCAGATTATATGGGGCCCACCTTTGCTTACATCAGTATTTTTTCTTAATACATCACCTGCCACATAAATATCTTATAAACTTGTTATGCTTTAAGAAATTCTAATTGATTATCATTGTGTGTAGCTATCAGAGAGCTTGTTTGTGTCAGGAGCTTTTTGCTGCTTATATTTGTGTACAAGGTCCAAATTTCAGTCACGTTCAGCCGCACTGACTTGGATTAAGATAAATAATATACAAAGTATGGCTTCAAGAACCTCAGTTTCTTAATTTCTTCATATGTGTGCATTTGCAAGGATGAACTCCTCCTCCCAGAACTTAATGGGAAATATTCTATTCAGTGATTGCATCAGTAGTTTCTTCCACATTTTGTGCAGCCTCTACCTTCTTCTAAGCTTGCTAAACTCTATCAGATGTTCTTGTTCCTTTCTGAGTAGCGAAAGCTAAAGTCTTACATATGTTTGTGAAGCTTTACTAAGAACAGCAGTCCTAGTAAAGAAAATCCTACCTCAGCAAAAGCAGCTGCAAAAGCATTGAGGTTGACTCTTTGATTAGTAATATTTGTTTTAAATATGTTTTTTATAAAACCTAATTTACAATAATGAATTCACAGGTTAGCCAAATCTGAATAATTTTAATAAGCATTGTACTGATATAGTCACTAGACCATCCAGACTTTCAAAAAAAGTATTTGGAACATTATCTTCCCTCTGTTGCTTAGATGCAATAGAAAAAAACAAAAAAACAAACAAAAAAACCCACACACAGAGATAAATCCTGAGTGGGTCACATTCTTTCTGATTTGAAGGCAAAGCCTAAAGGCAATCTTAAAGATTCATGATAGATAATGAATTTAGTATTGAAAACATGATAGTTTTTTTTTTATCTAATGCATATGTGATTTATAATTAAACTACCTCACTAATGTAAATTATTGTATATTGTAAATTCATATATGATAACCCAGATAATTGTTGTAGTGCATCAAGATACATTCTGTTTTTAAAATAACGACTGAAAAATCTTGTGTGTGAGATTGCTGGTTTCCTGCACTCAGGACTATTATGACAATACAGAAATAACATTTACAACTACCTGGAAGCTGATTACTTCTCTGAAAAATAGACATGTGCATTTAGAATAATATTTTAATTCATTTCTGTTCACAAAAGCTTTCCTTTACAAAAATAATACAAAACGCCATTACTCAACAGTACTTAAATAATAGCAAACTGTGAGCGTTTTATTCTTGGGGCAGGGAGGGAATGACCTAAGGGTAAAAAAGAGAACCTAAGAACTGGATTATGACTTGACATGGTACTTAAATTCACCCTTCTAATAAGCCTAAAATACCACATCAAGGAGAATTTCAAAGACTGCCTTTTTATAAAGTCTGTACAGAAGTCTCTTTTTCTCAGTCTCAGAAGCTTTCAAAGGCAGAAAGGCCAAGACATGAAGACTGTCTTGTCTGCAGAATTCCCATCAAACATAACATTTAAGAACAGTGTTTACTATTCCATGTTTTATGAGAGAGATTCAGGCAGTTACTGGTTTAGATTTCATTTAATTATTGAAGAATTTATTCAATCTTGAATATTTATTATGAAATCCTAATGAAAGAAGGAAAACCCATTCAAGTACACTGATTATCAGTTTAATATTTGTGTACTGTGAAAAATTGCTACACTTCTTTATTACTATGCAGTCATGATTTTTCAAAAAGACGCACTGCTTTGTTAACTTGAAGGAAGAGGCTGCATAGTTGACATCAGTCGTTACCTACAGGCCTGGTGTGTACTGATCTGTAAAGATATTACCAAAGAAAAATCTATACAATACTATTAAATTAAAACTGACATCTACCTCATCATCATCGTGAAAGGAAAACAAAAAAGGCCATTGAAGCAAATATCTCATTATCAAGTGTGACAAAGATTTAATTAGGGTAATTTTTCAAGAATGTTTGCTTACTGGGCTGAGGCTGATTCTTCAAATATTTAAAGTCAGTGTTGCTCATTTCCTATTGACAAGGTGTATCTACAGTAAATGAGGAATAAATTCAGCAACGTCTTCATACAGCTTTTTTCCTTCCTTTTCCCCTGACATGAAGGGGGGAGTGTTGGGTGCTCAAGCTCACTGGAGCAGAATCCATGCTTTTTTCTGTTCAAGGAGGAGCTGTGGCAGGAGTAGAGCTGAGAGCTGTAATCCAACCACATTTTAATGACAAACTTCATTGAAAAGTGGAATCAGGTCTTGGAATTCTGGACCTTTATTTCTTTTTAGATGCAGTTCTTTTGATTCACTGATTCATTAATTTATTTGTTTCGTTGGTTGGTTGGTTTTATGTAAAGGGACTATGATAAAACTGTTCTCTTTTCCACTGAGCTGGGAGGAGATGTGGAGACATGTATTCTAGCAAGAAATATCACATCCATATATGGTCAAGATGGACTGTATTTTTTAGTTCTGTTTATTAAAGTAATTCTTAGGTTTGGGGGGGTTAAGTTTTAGCTACCCTTTATTAATATAAGAATGACAATTTTATCAGATAATTTTAACTGTACATATTTCATATTTTTATAAACAGTTACAAGATTTATCATTATACCTATTATATATGTATCTGTAAGAGTATATAGCTATCATTTTCTATTTGTTCTCTATGCCCAGGCCTCTCTACTTGAGAAAAAAGTGTGTATGAGAGACAGAAAGAGCAAGAGCATACACTTGTGAGTTAAAGTTTGCTTTTCTGGCTGTGAAAGTTAAAATAAAATCAAAGCATAATGCTTTGTATAGATGAAAACAATTCAATTTGGTGATTCTGAAACTTGCTTGAGTTTTAGTATCTCAAAACATGGTCCCACTCAAATAATCAAATACCTAAATTTTAAAAAAAAAAAAAAGTTCAATATTTCAGAGGTTTTTAAACCCTAAAGGAGTAAGATCAGAGGCTAGTACAATCAGAATTTCCATGACTGAAAAGTTTTCACAAACATTCTTCAATATTCTTTAGAAACATGTTTAGAATTTATCAGCGTGTCATCAAACAGAGAACTAGTATCTTCATTAAGAATCCCTACAGCTAACTCACACTTAGGAATGGGTATGTAAACCAGAAAATTGTATTGGCTAGATAAAATTTCAAGGACCAGAGAAATTTCAATGTTACTTTCTTTCGGTTTTTTCATAATATTAAAAAATGATGCATGTATCTGTAATTTTTTTTTTTAAATATAAAAAATAGAATAGCTTATCTCTTTCCTTCCCTTCACTTTTTTTTCTTTTTTCTTTTCTCTTGTTTTTTCCTCCAAATTATCTGTCCACATACAAGCTTGAATGCTCTTTCACTTTATTTTGTAAAATTTATTTTTCACTGCTTGTTAATAAAATCAGTAGTGCTTCATTAATAGTATTAGGTTCATAACCCTTCCTCTACTAGAAAAAGAAAAGCAATTTTTTTTTATATTTTTCCCTAAATTACCTTTGCATTCCTTGTATGTTTACTATAATTCTGATATATTAATGTTTTTTTGGTCATGTTCATCAAATAACGTCTTCAGACATATTGCAAGCTGAGCCTTTGTGGTAAATATCAGCCCCATATGCTTTGGGTTTTTTTTGGTTTTGTTCTGTTCAGACACTTAATATGAAAGCATACCTTCAATTATTGTGAAGCACAGAGCAAATATTTCCATAAGGTACAGTTGATTTTATTTTATCACGCATTACAGTTAAAATAGATGGTCAGCTAAGTTGTATCTTCATGTACTATTTCAGTGACCATAAAGAGAGTTAAAAATGCCACAAGATAAAGTTAAGACATTTCCCAAGTTAAAAGTAAATGACAAAGACCATGTGCCAATAACACAGAGAAAGACTGAAAAAAACTGAGGGAAAGCTATTTGTATAGAGGCTGTATAGTCTTTTTTTAGGGACTTGCATCAAAAGAATTAAGCAAAGTATTCTTTTGTCTCTGTTGCTAGAGGTAAGAGAAATGCATGGGGTTGGGTTTTTTTTATACAGACAATTAAGAATGTTTGTCAGTATAATTTGACAGGCTATGGTGCTTGAGAATCTGTTATGAATCAGAAAATAATCAATAGTAACAGCAACGCTGAATCTGATCATTATGTCTTAGAATATAAATCAGTTTCCATATAGGAGAAAGAGCTGTCAAGAAAATTCTCCTCTCTAGCAGTGGAATAAATATATAAACAAGATAAAAGCATTGTAAAAAAATAAATTCAGTCCAACAACCATGCAATTGATTATTAAAGTACTACAGTGATGTAGAATTTGGAAAATTGAAAAGCTAACTGGCTCCCATAAGCTGCAATAGAAATTACTTTAAATCAAACAGCTGTCTCCAAAGGCAGGAGAAGATATTTCTTCATGGCCAGTTAAAATAATATATATGTGTGTATAAATATATATATATTATTTCTAAAGTGATAAACTCATACTATGAGTTAATTATGTTGATTCTCAAGAACCCAAGGAAGTCAAGTGAACAAACTGGAATGTGAGAAAGCAACTGGCCTGATGGATAGGAAAGAGGCAATAGATGTGATACTTCTTTAATTTAGGACTATTTCCTACACATAGCATTCTCAGAAGCTGATGCAGACTAAATTAAATTACTATAAAGCAGGTTATGATATTGAATGCTATTGCTTTATATCACTATATCTTTATATCACTAAAGTGATAAATAAAGAAAAAGATGCTGGTTCATATTCTTCAAATAAGGACAGTGTCTTTTATGTGTTTATATTTAGCTGGATCCTTCTTTCCTGACAAAGTCTAACCTTGGGCAACACACTCATCATGTCAGGCTCTGGGAAATCTTACCATAGAGCAGACCTCTTGGATGTGCTTCTACATGAAATGTTGACCTCGGGTGATTTTGAAAACTGTCAACAGAGACACGGATTGTTCTTTGCTGACTGATAGAAATATTCATCCTTAAAGTGTGCACATCATGAAGTTATACATGTGCTTGTGCAGAGTCATGCACTCATCTCAGTTGAATGCCATGCAGTGTAAGCCACCCCAGAGAGCAGGCCCCCACCATGCAGCCTCTCCTCACTTGAGCTCCAGGTGTCATTGACTGATTGATTGAGTATAGCTAAGGAGAAGTAGCCACAGAGTCACCGTTTTCCTCCTATGAGCCCAAAGCTTCCCTGAGCTGCTCCTCTTAAGAAAGTGTCTGCTGCCTATGGACCAAGCTGCTTGCCTGATGGCCTCCAGATGAGGATACAGTATGAGCAGATTAGGAGTTCACAGAGGTCATGAGACCAGACACAAAAAACAGACATAGCCAAATAGGAGCATTGTATGTTTCAACAGGGGAGGTAATTATTTAAATTATCCTGATCAGTTTATCACTGATGAGGCCTCAGAAGGATTCTTATGCTGAGCTCTACACACCAAAGTTCAAGTAAATTGCAGGAATAGTGGAACACAGCCACAGAGCAAAATAAAGATGAGGGGTTTAAGATGAATAACCTGTGAAGAAAGGCTGAAAGCACTGATTTGTGTAGTTTAGAAGAGAAGATAAGACTAAGGGGAGACATTAAAATAGTCTTCAAATATGTAAAATATTTTTAGAAAGACAATTCATGATCTCCACTTTACCTGGGGACAGAACAAATTATATAGTTGACTCAATTTGCAGGAAAGAAGATTTAAATTAGATCTGAAAAAAATATTATGAAAAAATATTTTTAAAAATATATGGATAGTTAAGTGCTGGAATAGATAACCAAGGGCGAAAGTGTAATTTCTGTTAGATCTTAATAAACACACTTAAAAAAATCTATCAGCTACTCCCATTTTTGTGAATAGGAATGATTGCTACATTCCTAAAAATGATATTATTTTATTTCTTGAAAATCTATACCTACATATATGACTTGAGATAATATTTTAACTGTGGGTTGGGTATTTTTTGTGTGTGTGGCTTTTTTTCTTTGGGTTTTTTTGAGTTGTGGGTTTTTTTTCTCCCCAAGGGAAATGAAAATATTGGGAAAAAAAGACAGTAATACTAAATTCAGAAAGTAGATCATGGGAGAATTGAGCCTTAACAGTGATTTTGGACAACACATGCTGAGGTTGGGTGGTTCCAATTGTTTTTTAAAGGGTTCATGGCCTCAAATATAAAAACATTTTTCCAAAAAGAAAATGATACCTCTATATTATCTGGAGTTGCATGACTTTGCTTATATCAAAGATGAACTCCTGTGTTATTTTTTACATTTTGTAAAGTGAGTCTGTAGGATTTTAATTTCTTGCTGATAGTATCACATGTAATTATTACTTATGTTTTGTTTGTTTGCATTTTAATTGAGGACCTTTGAGTTTTTGTTACATTTTGTTACATTACTCCTTAGAATATTTATTAACAGTGTGTGAGAAATACCAGCCAGTCTCAAAAAATCTTCAAGGACAGCTACTGATATAAGTGAACTAGAAAAGCACAGCTCACATGCATGATAATTTACTTGAGAGGAAAAAAAATGTGGTTTGTATCAATTAGGCTTATCAGTCCAGATGTGGTATGCAAGATAAACACACCTTTGTGCTATCTTGGCACAAAGCAATAATTCATCGATTGTGTTAATTATTGGTATGCTGCACAACATCTCTCTGGGTCAGATAACCAACTGTACTATGCAAAATCTCCCCAAGTATTCCAGGTCAAGTAACAAGTTGAAGCTACTCTTGTTTTGATAATATTTCATAGCTGTAAAATTGGTGGAAGCTTTGTCAGAAAAGTTTGAAAACTCTTAGGCAGTCTTCTAAGGGAAAGTAGGGCAGTTGAATCTCCTCACAGAGCTTGTGTTCATCCTTGGCTTCCTGATGATGGAAACTGCTTGAGTAAGGGCAGAAAAGAGAAATGGCTTTGGAAAAAGAGACCATCTCGTGCATTGGGGTAGCTTTAAACGCTGCAAAAGTATAACCTGTGGGAGAACAAGGCTAAAATACAGAAAAAATGTCCAAGCTCTCATTGTCTTTCCTGAGTTCTATGAAAGAGAATGGACAGAAACAGGTTGTCCTGCTCTTTGCCCTGTATTCTGTACAGTGCAGCATTGCAGATACATTTGGGTGAGCCCTGTGAAAAACATCGGTTATTTTTACGAAGAAATCCAGCATTTTCAACCTTTGTCATTGTTAAAAAAAATTACCCTGCTTCTAAAGGTTCTTTGTTGCTTTTTAAATACGTCTTCACTATTTTGTGGTTTTCTTTTCCTTTTTTTTCTTTCCCTCTCGTTTTACTGTTTATTTGCTGGATGCTTGGTTTTTTTGTACCCCCGTGTCTGCAGCGAATTTTGTCAGTCAACAGGTACTGGAATACAATATATATTCATGTTGCTTTTATGGAGATTGCTAAATTCAGAGCAACAGCATTAATGGAAAACATATGTGTAAATCTGCTGTGTATACAGCAAACACTCATGTAAAACACAATCTGCATGAGTATCTCAATCAAATTCTTTCAGTCTAGAATCCTGCAAAAACAATAGCTTTTACATGGAACAAAGAGAATAACAGAGAGGAAAACAAAACAAAACAAAAAAAAGAAACAAAGAAAACAAGAAGAAAAAAAGTCATTGAAAACCAAGATGGTTTAAGGGCCAGATTTAACAAGTCTGATTAGATCTGGAGTTCTTTTGTCTGATTGTTTTCCCCTCTCTTGGTGAATGCTGTCCATTGAACTTTGTTTAACTTGGTTGAAGAAAATCTTAGATATTTTGCCACAAAGAAATCTATTTCAAGGAGCTTCGAAGTTCTCATTTTTTCTCTAGACCAGCTGTCTTAGTACAAATCTTGCTTTATAACCTACAACACTGTTTCTGTTGTGTAAATGCTGATTGCATGTAAAAATTCCTATTCTGATATACATTCTGATCTGTTTTGGGTTGTTGGGTTTGTTTTCTTTTTTTAGGAAGATATTTTTCTAAATCACACTGTAAAATAAGTTGTTGAAAAAAAGCATTCTTAACCAAATGAAATTTATTGGTTTTGATATTACCCAACAAACATAAAAATAGCTAGAGCTATATGAATCCATGTGAGTCTGACTTTCTAAAAGTATCACCAAAGAAGATAAAGCTTTTATCTTTTCATATAGATTTGATATAAGTAGGGAAAAATACGTACTATACTTAATGAAATACATGTCAAACTGTTCCAAGTTGAAGGGAGGCGTCATGGTTTCTATTTTCAAAAGAGGACTAAACTACCCAGTTTCGAACCCTTAACAAGGAACTGGGTAAAATTTTGTTCTTTACAAATTTTCAAAATTCTTATTGGTTTTGATATTAATTTGTGCCAGCAGTATCTCTGTGGTTGGTAAAGGCACTAACAGTCTCACTGAAGAGATTTAGAGTGAGCTGAAGCTCAATCCAATTGATACAACCCAATATTTAGGCCTTCAACTTTGAAGGATTTAAAATTAATCCAAGGTAAAAAATACATTCTTTTACCTTTTCAAATACTTCAAAATTGGGCAATAAATTAAATTAAAGCTATTAATTTAAAATTTCCTTAAAGCCAATTTTTATTATTACCTTTGACCAGATTGGGGTGTTTATGAAAGTAAGCTTGTGTTTGGAGATTTCAGGCTGCTGTGGAGTACAGAAAAAAGATGGACTGTATTATCATCTCAGAAATTTATATATAAAAGTCTCTTCATACAGCAGCTTCACACTTTTACACCTGGGAAATAAATATGGTTCATATAGCCCGTCGGAGCAAAATGAAAATGCACTGCATCACAATACCTGATAATTAAGGCAAGTCAACCTCATATACACAACAGAACAGGTTGGATAAGAAGAAAACAAAACCCAAATACTAGAAGCTAGTGGTTTATTTTTACACTGATCTTCTACATATGGTCATTTATTAAGAAAGAAAACTATTGCTCTTAGCATGTATCTGTGTTTAGCTTGGTGTCTCATATTCAGAAGAATCATAGACAAAATTAATCTCTAACAAGGGTACTTGCCAAACGTTCAGATTAAATCTGAAGTTTTAATGAAGTTTTATCAGTTTGAAAGTGCTCTCCTTGTGTGGTCTTGTAATGGTAATTATATTTATCTTCCACATGAGACAATGGAAAAAAGAAAACAAAATATTTTCCAGCAAAAAAGGCTCCAGATTCCCACAGAAAGGAATCATCACTTATATTGTAACTATCTATACCATGCAAAAATACTGATGCTACTTATCTGCCCTAGATTTTCAATCTGAATTGCAGACATCCAAGAAATATCTTAGTTGAACTAAATTCTGTTAGACAGTGCTGAGAAAAACATACTCTGGAAAAGCTACTTATCTCACCAAATTGATCACTTGAGGGGAAAAAACCTACACCTTGGCTTTTGACATCTTTTGTGCATGCTTTAAACGTGCATGGATTGATTCCATCATACCAGAACATGCACCTGCCTGTCAGGACAAAGTGCAAGCACATACCATTCCCTTGTTTTCCTTCTGTGTCCTAGTCACGCTGGAAGAAAACCCAGCACATTATCAAATCAAAGCAGATGAGCACAGATGGAGCAACAATTAACTTCCAACAGATCCCTTAGTTTGAACTACTGGTCCAATAAGTATATTTATGGGCTTTTTTTTCCTTCCAATACACAGTTTTGGGTTTGTTGTTTTGTTTTTATTTTCTTGACTCTTTTTTTCTTCTTCTCAGTTCCCAATGTCAGTGAAATCCAGAATTGATATCTAAATTTATTGTCTGTAGGGCTGAATAAGAAATCTGTCATTAAATCTTAAACTATGCAACAGCATAATGAAAGAGGTGTAGTAGAGCAGGGATTGGTGACTGTGTGTCAAAAACCTTTTGCTAGGGTTCTTAGACACATGGCAATGAAAGAAGCCTTAGGGCAACAAGGTTGAAAGTAATACAATAGTAGTTTGAGAGACTCATTGGGTCATTTTGGCCAAAGAGTCAAAGCTTACTGAGCACATCGCTTCTTCTAGAGGACTGGGGTTTTAGGAGACCAAGAGTTTCCATCCAGAAAGAAAGAAGTGGTAGAAGAAAAGGATGGACAGTAAAAATGTAAATTCAAGGGGAAATTAAGTCAGAGGACAAAAGCAGGTAATGACAAAGAGGTCAAAGGAGAAGGGCAAACAGTCATTAGTAAGTAAAGAACATGCTCTGGACTAATTCTGATAACATGTTTCAGTGTGGAAAAATAACGGACTAGAATCCACTACTGGTACAGAAACTGCTGAAAGAAGGAGCATAAAACAAAAAATGAACAGAAGACTAATTTTGCCTGAGAGATGATACCAAGGAGAGGAGACTTCTAGTCTCTTGGCTCATCTAAGGAATAAACTTTGAAAAAAACAGACCAGAAAGCCTTCAATGGAAAATGCAGAAGCTAATGGAGTCTCTTCTGCAATAGGAAGAGCTTCCTCTCGGAAGATGAGCTAAAAGTTAGGATGGAAGACATTCTTGAAGTTGACTCCAAATATTAGCAATGTGTCCCAAGAGTGGCAACACTGAGGGAAATGGAGGATGAGTCTGAGGAAAGAAGCACTGATTAAAATGTAGTAAGTCAAGTAGCAGTGACAGCTTGCAGTGTAGTACAATTTTTTTTTTCCCCCAGGTAAACCCATGAAACACAATTTGCTCTTGTAATCGGACAAGCAACAGCAGGAACAACTCACAAAGTTAATAATGGACTCAATTTCATTTATTCTATAATGGGGCACAATAATGATAATAAACATGCTTGGTCTTCACTTTTTCTCTCACCATGTCCATTTATGCACTTATGTATATGTAAAAATCTGGGTGTCATGGAGACCCACTTGCTGCCTTAGTTCAATCCATTCCTGCCTGGCATTTTATCAAACTGGTAAGTTTATAGAGCAAAGACATTTGCCTGCACCTCAGGGAGGGTAAAATTACTCTGACACACACAGTTCTCATCTAAAAATATGTCATCTATTATACACTAATAAAATATTGTTTTTACAAATGGAACTGATTATTTAAGTATGCAACACATTTAAAAATTCCTTTTATGGAAAAAAAAAAAACCTATTATAATAAAATGTTCTGCTGTAACTCACTGTTTTCAGAAACTAGTCAGACAGTCCAAGAATGAACAAATGAACAAATTTATGAAAATCAAACTGTCTTCACAAACAATTGGGAAACAGAAAAAAAAAATGAAAAATTCATCAAATAGATTGTTTGCAATGAATAGATAGAACCATCTCTATTCATAGAAGATGATAATCTATTCATTAAAGCCTACTTCATTTCTTATTATTTTATCAAAATCCAGAATATAATGCTGAAAAGGCAGTTTGGCACTTCCGATACTCAAATAACAGTTTTATTACATTTTAACTTGTTGAAACAATTAGAAAACAATAATGTTACAGAAGTGACAAAAAAGAATTAGCAGAAGATATAAATCACCTCAAAAAATCTGTGTACTTCATTTATCGCTATATTTCCCCAAACTGAATCTAACCAAAGTAAAATAACTCTGTGTTCCATATATTTTCTTCCTAAACCTTGCCACATTCAGGTTAAAATGTCTTTCTCTTCTCAGTTTTTAACCTTAATATTTAAATAGTGATTCTGAGTTTTAATTCTAAAAACACCTCTCTTAAAGAGATAAACTCCTTTGAAGGAAATTTTTCGACAAGTTAGATTCCAGTCAGACATATTACCTCTCCTGGTAACTGACCACTTTGCATTACACCTCATTGCTATGCAAGTTATTCCCAACAACAGTATTAAATAAATTCTATGACATGCTCTTAAGTATAGTTTTTTTTCTTGTAAAAGATGACAGCTGTGCAGATATCGTATTTAAAACCATATTATTGACAGAGACCTTCCTGATCATCAAAACTGCCCCCTTGGTACCTCAGGGCCAGCAAAGAATGAGTGATGGAGTTCCCCCATATAGTGCTTAAGCCTTGCCCATTGCTCCCACTGGAAGGTCCAGGTTTTGTTCTCTGATACCAAAACAGATTCAGATGAGCCAACAGCAGATGGCATCGAGTTGTCTGAAGTTTAATATCTGGGCTAGTTGCCTGTGTTCCTACTCAGGTTGAAGATGAGAGGAAGACATATCCTGGTGGGTAGGAGAGGTGGAATACCCTTTCCTCTGGCTTGCTCTATTTACTTCAGTAGGAGCCAAGAATGATGACTGAAAGTCGTACTGTGATATAGGTAGATAAATTGCACTACTAGAAGACTAGATTTTGCTGGGTGGACTTCTCATCCAGTTCTAGATACTTTATGATTTCAACAGCTGTATCATCATAAGAACCAGCAAAAAAATCTGTACACTTGAGGGAAAGAAGAACTTTGTGAATTTTGTTTTACACAATCATGTGGATCTAAGTTTGGGGAATCTGAAGAGTGCTATGTGCCTTGTTTGGGCTAGCAAGGCATTTGCTATTTCCCTCCTTCCACATATTTGATATGTCAAATGTAATTTTTCTTAAGGTTGCACCATGTAAATGCAGAAACATCAGGTTTAACAATTCTTAATAGTTTTTTGAATGGAAAAATATGGAAACATAATTATTAATCAAAGAGTCAGAATCTATTTAACATATTTTAAAATGTTTATTACCTTAATAAATGTATGGTCAATTGTAAATTGTGTTTGATATTCTGGTTCAGTCCATCCATGATATTTAAAAAAAAATAGAAAAAAACTCACTTAAAAAAGCAGCTTAAGTGATAGCTTTATAAAATAATTACAGGTCTGTGGCCTCTGGTGACTATTATAGGCTATTTAAAAATAAATAATATAGATGAATCTGAAATTATAGGCCAAGTGTCTACTTTTGGGGAATACTGCCAACATATCTGACATATATCTCCTAGACTCATTAACAGATTAGAGAGTCTTGCTCCGATAGAACAAAAACTATTCTATAATTAATTAGCTCTCAAGAAATTTTATGAAAATGGAGTCATTGTTTGGAGATTCAGTGTGTAATAATAGAAGTTAGGAAGCAAAATGCTGATGTAGTTTGGAAAATATAGAGGTCTCTGAATGAACTTAGGGCATTGAACAAGAAGTCTGGTATTCACTGATTCTTTAATACTGAATTTTGTTATTGCTTGTCACACAGTATTTGCACACATTTTGACGGTGCAGTGACTATAATTGTTCACTCACCAGTATCACCTTTTCAGAAAACATTTGAACACACCTTCAAGGAAAAGAATATCAGAGGTATTTATGATAGAATTGAGAACTACATTTGGCCTAAAGAGAGAAAAATACGCGTGTAAAGCAAAATGAAGACTGCCTGAAAGTTGTTGTGCTCAAAGTGACAAACTGAATCTGAATGCTATCCATGGATTGTAAGTACAACTAATAGCAGCTTTCAGACAACACCTGTTTTGCACATCAGTTTTTCTGTATATAGGGGTTGTTTATGCAAGACTGGCTGAAGTTAAAAAGCGTAGTGATAATAAAGATCTCTAAAATCCATATGTAGACTCTAATTTTAGTTTAGCATTTGCATGAAGAAAATTAGCATTCAACAGAAGGAAGATAAAGAAAGTTATGAAGTGGGCAGTGTAATGTTCCTCAGCCTTAAGTTGAAGTACTTCACATCTTCATCTACATTTCAGAAATTTTTACACAGCTAAGCTTTTACAGCAGGCACAAAGCTAGGATGCCATCAACATACAGGAGAGCAGCTTTTCAGGCAGAAAGGACAGAGGTTCTGTGGACTTGCACAGTATCAAAAAACAAAACAAATAGTACAAAGTGGAAAATCACACCTTGCAAGAGGCCATTGCCTAACAACGAGAAGACCAATCAAACCAGCCATCCAGCCTTCCCTCTTTCTTACAGTGAAAGGAGAGAAAAATGCAATTCACCCTTCTTATTTGGGACACTTCATTTAGAGCAGGGTGTATTAATTTTCTCATAAAATATAGGGATGCTACAAGCTGATCAAGTTAGACTTGATGCTGTAATTTTCATATGCATACATGAAATTAATGCCTTCACAAGAGTAAATGTCGCATTTCATTTATGTAGTAAAGCTAATCAGCCAAATGACAGATATTGTTTCCTGAGTTCAGAGGGCATATTAAAAATAAAATATGCACTCAGTAGAAAATAAAGTCAAGTATACTTTCAATTACTTACCTTCAAATACATTGGGATGCCAATAACAAATATATTAATGGGGTGGAAATTTGTGCCAGATTAGTTTGAATGGTTGGGTCAGACATTGAAATGTACTTGACGTGAACTTTAAAACTATGTTCCTTAGCTGATAATGATGAACTCATACCCTAGTGTAAATGGATATTATTTCTAGTTTACTGTATGATGTCTAAAATAATAGCACATTTTTCTCTTTGGTTTGGTTTGGTTGGTTTGGAGGGGGTTTTTTGTTTTGGGTTTGTTGGTTTGCTTTTTTTTGATTTGGTCATTTTAAATATTTGAATAACAAATACTTCAAATTAGAACAAATCCCAAATTAATTTCAAGTCCAGAAGGACTTTTTAAAATCTCATAATGCTATCAAATTATTTAAATCAGTGGACAGCGGTATCAGTTGCATTACATATCTGTGTTACAAGATTGTTTTGGAGATGATTTTACAAAGAATAAAAGTTTATGTGTTCTTCATAAAAGTTTGATAGTGTTCAGGGCTCATTAATCTCTACTGTATAAAATGTTGAGCCAAATTCCAATAAAATCAAATGTCTGGATGTTCATAACTTAGAATCTGAGAACTCAGGAATATTTTTCCTAGGGGACTTCAGATCGTATTAATTTCTGTGTGCATGCATGTTGTTCTCAGCAATAACTGGTGTAAACAGACTGCATCAAGTCGTTTTATTCAGTTCCCTTGCATGAAATTTCAGGGACCAAAGAGACCACAGCCTCAAAATATCTTGTAGAAAACTGTTCATGGAGTGATTGCTGGACAGAAGAGTATAGTGGGTCTGTGGGGACGTTGGCATGACCCATATTTGGGGTGGCCCTGATAGCACCAGCTCTTAGGGCAGGCCTGTGTCTGTGTGTGTGTGTGTGTGTGTGGGGAGGGGAGGTTGGGGCGGGGGGATGTGTTCACTGTGGAAACAGGACCAGAAAAATAAATACAGAGAGATCCAGCCTGAAAAGAGGCACAAAGTTAGCTCCTTGCCCCACTCCCCCCACCCTCCGCAGGCCGGGCAGCACAGTCCTGCAGATGCCGGCAGCAGAAGGGAGGGGGCTCTTCCTGGGAGCTGGGGGGTGCAGGGGAAAGAGGTGGGGTGTGCTCTGGGGAATAGTTATGAGGGCTGGGAAATTTGTAGCTTTTTAACACTCAGTAACCATCAAGTATCATGATTTATTGCTTGTGTTGACATTGATCTTTGTTCACATGTTGTTAATAGATCAATGAAAAGCTTCAATCCTAATGTGGTTTGAACCACATGAACTGACCCGTTTTCCCCTGTGACGGAATCAAGCCTAACACAGTTTTGTTTTGCCCAAGGTCAGAAGCGTGCGGTTCTTTTTCCCTAGGCTCTAGATCTCAGGCCCCTTTCCCTTCTTTCAGCGTCATGGCTTTAGGGGAAGGGGCAAGTAAGGAGAGATGACAATCCAGAATTGCTTGTTCAACCAGGGACCAAACACTAATGAAAATATCAAAACTCATGTTTCTTTCTGAGTATCCTACTCCCAGCTAGCTAATTTGTCTGCTATTCCATTTGTCAGCCTCTGTTTCTCACTTCACCTTTGCTTTGCTTATTCATTTAGCAATTTCATTTTTTTTCCTGGCAAAATGGCAAAGTAAAGAAGTATCTAAAACATCACTTAAAAGGCAATATAATTTCATCATCATTGAACTTTGGCAGGAGTCACTCTTATGTTCTATCCTTTAACTTCACTTCTCTACTGTGCTGACCTTGTCTGTGCAGATGATAATCTCCTTTAAACTGGAGAAATATTCTTATTGTACTCTTTAATGGTAGAAACACTGTCATTTAACTGAACCATCAATATTACCATAGCAACAGGTGTAAGAATGTTCTCACCATAATAATTTACAGGGCTGATTTGGTGAAGCTTTATCCTGTAAAATGGAGAATCTGAATATGAAAACCCTTAGTTTGAGAGAGAATTAAACTTCATGTCTCTCTTCAAAGGCAAATTAGCCTAATATATAAAATACCATAACTTCCTCTTTCTTGTTTTAAAACAAAGAACATTTAAATTTCTACAAACAAATCTCAATGCCTTGAAATTTCACAGCTGTTCATATCCTTCTATGTATTTATGAGTTGAATGCAAACTGTTTAGTTAAGGTGTTTGATTGTTGAAAAATCCAAATTGAATGTGATATGAAAAAGATTAAAACAGTATTAAAATTTTTACCCCTCTTTCCCAACTAGATGGATAATCAGGGAGAAGGATGGAGGAAGAAGTACCCAGATGACGTGCTCTCATAAAGCACATCAGCAAGTTAAAATCAAACACATACATAAGTGCTTTGCTTAATCAGAATCCAAATCTCTCAGAAAGAGGTAACAATTTGGAGCAGGTAAGATATTACATTAGGATAGTAGACAAGTAAGATTGTGAATTTATTCCTTCATAGGCCACCCAGAGCTTGCTTCAGGCTCCTTTCTTTGAAAAATTGTTCATCTCAAAGATTTATTAGCTATTTGCTGAGTTTAAATTTTTAAGTTCTTCTGTCACTTTCTTGATAAGTAATTGCATGTGCAGTAATTGTTATGAGCTGGCTGGCTCTTTCAATGCCTCCATGGTAAAATTTTGCTGAGGGATTAATTCCTATGCTTTGACAGTGTCCTGTGGTATATAAAATCTTAATGAAGAATTAGCCTGGATGCTTAAAATTTGCATTTGTATATCAAAGTAGCCTCCAAGCTTCACCAAGACGGAAACTTACAGGACCACAAGCACAGGCAAAAGAATAAATTAATGTATATAGGCAAATATTCTATGTATATGCAACAAATATTTTTCTGTATAAAATTATAATCCTTTTTTATTTTTTACTCTTTGCTTTCTTTTTTTTTCCTTTGCATTCAGGCATTTTCCGGGTTTTATAGAGTTACACATGTTGGATCGATCGCTGGCTAGTAAAGGCAGTGACTATGAATGAAGGTTGTATCTAGAAGATATCAATAATTCCTTGATGATCATATTAAAAAATGATAAGTGAATTTTTTATGAGTTAGAAAAATCAAAATAAATTTGGTTTTAGATTATTATATGGACAATGTATCCTTGATTCAAAAATACGTGCAAGTTCAAAACCAAAGACATGCAAGCCAAAACCAGAAATTTCTGTATTGCTTTCTCCCTTCTGATGTGGAACTGTTTGATGCCGTGCCTGGTTGCAGAAGATCCAAAGGCCTTGTTCATTATGTCTGTAACATGTTGGCAATACTTTCTACAACCACAGGAGTGACCTTACTCAGATATCTCACAAAAAGTTTTTATGCGGCTTACAAGTTCCTGGTAGAGCTAAAGACTAAATCCATAGTTTTGCATTGATAGTTTATACAGGAACACTAAACAGAATGTCTACGAAGCTTCTGCACCCCTGTTGATCCCATGGGTAATACACTTTCTATGCAGTTAGGGACAATGTTTTCATATCATATAGTATCATGAGCTTAAAATAATATATTTACTAACTGTGCTCTTATTTTACCTCCTAAATATTGAACAATTGAATTTACAGGAGTGGCTCATATTTTAGACTGAATTTTGAAGGATTTATTGTCAAGAAAGAATTGTCTTTGTGTGGCCCAACAGACGTCCCTCACATGCTAATATCTGAGGAGTCTGGAGATGATGGATCTTTCACTACTTTATCATGACTACATTGGCATAACTCAGTTGAGAAAGTTGTAGAGTGAGGCTCAGAAATTCTCCTTTTGGCACTAAGGAGCAAAACCTCTTTATACAAAAGCCAAAAAATGATTGATCTGTCCCTTGTTTGTCTACTTACAAGATGAGCATAACCTTGAACATGTTTTCAAGAGTGTTCCAACCATTCACCAAGCAGTTCTCTCAAAATCTGCTGTTATTCCATGGATCTGGATATTTTACTGAATGTAGGGACCACACAGCCATCCCACACATAGCTGTAGCTATCTCATGTTCCCAGAAAAGAACACATATGTACAAAAATTGTCCTAATAAGACTCATCCAGATCACATAAATCATGAATACAGTGAAAATCTTTTTAATAGCCAAACAAATACTACCCTAATTTTCCCAGTAATGAGCAATTGAATCAAGCCCTAGGTCCTCATTGGAAAGATCCAGTTAAAAATGTACTGATTTGGTGTTGCATTTGGAGAGGGCTAAGCAAAGGAACAGCATGCTGTCATATTATTCAGTTTAAGAGTAGAGAGGTCTCTGCCAGGCTTAGAAAGGCAAACATTCTATCATGCTCTGTTTATATGACACTTGTATTGGATTTAATAAAAAGCCTTTTTCACTCATACTATTTCAACAAATTTTTCAGGTCAATATTTTTGCTCCTTTGTTACATGCAAAAGTCCAATGTAAAAGTCCATCTGCACTAGATCTGGATATTGTGTTTACTTAGGAGCCAAAAAGATGAGAGCTTTACTTACTCACTTGCTTCCATCTTGATAATGATGAGTTATGCTTTGACATCGCTGTAACCATCAGGGAGGTCACTGCTGGTTTTGAATGTTTTCACAGAAAGCCATATGGGCTCCTGCCATGACACTGCTTACAGCCCATCTCAGGTGACACTGGCCCTGGTCATGCCCTGGCATTTGTGTCCATGCATCTCTCATCCACAGGATCTTCCTTCACTTGCAGAATCCTCCCTTCAGCTGTAATTTTTAACTTCTTTCCAGGCCCCTTTCCTCTTTCTGAGACTAATTCCTTTCAAGAACCCTCTTCCCAGCACCAAACAATTTCCTTTTCCTAACCATGTAAGTCCACATTCAGAAGTACAACTTGCAATCAACCTCCTCATTGGTGATTCTGTATCAGGTCTCTTTGTTAATTGGAGGGTTCATGATGTGCCACTTTTTGCAGACTAGGTGATATAAAATTTTACAACTGCCTGCACTGGGTGTTGCTAGCAAGTACGAAGCTTGTGCTTGAGAGTTCAGCAGTTAAATTTTGTACATTAACACATGTACATACACACAATTATTTACCACTTCTCATTGTTAATAATTGCAGTGATTTTTTTCTATGATGGTTTTTGGCCATACCCTTCAAAAAGAGCTACTTTTTCTCTCCTGTCTATACAACTCTACAGTGCGACCAGAAGTCATTTTCATCACAACAAAGGAGATCTTTTCAGTAGGACCAGTGGGACCCTTGTACAGGGAGATATCCTTAGAAACTTGAGTCTTTTGGTCCTGAGCAGTAACCAGAATCATTTATCCTTATGTTTATCAGCATGTACCGAGATCCACAACAAGGCCATAAATTTAGAAAATATATTAAAAAAAAATAATAATAATGAACTATACTGGGAGCTGCTGACATGTCTGGAAACAAGTTTGGCACACTTCATTTGTTGTGATCAGCTTTGCATGAATTGTTAAAAGGCTTTCATAATTTTACATTTCATCATTTGTCTTTTCTTATGTGCTAAGCCTTTTATCTAACACTGGCTTTTCTTATTTTCTGGGTCAGAGGATGATCTTCCACAAATACTGAAAGACTGAAGAGGGAGAAGAAGGTGCTACAACTTTTCAGGCGCTAGGATACTCAGGGATGCCTATTGACATCTTTGCAGATAGAGTTGCTTGATATGAAAACTCACTTCCTTGGAGAAGCCTGCCAAGTATGTACATGCACACACAATATGGTAAAAAAAAAAACCCAGAATCTTTTCCTGGCATGAGTTCTAACAGAAACAGCTTTACTTGCAGATTCATCTCTACAGAATCAATTTCTCTTGTGAAAACTAGGTGCAAATATTGGCTTTTGTGTGATGAGGGCTTATGTACTTCATTAAGATGCTGAGCACTGTCCCTGAGTGCCAAACACCTCCTGTGAGTGATTCTGTGGCCACAATCTCACAGGATTTAGCACTAGAGGCTTTACATTAACATTTGTCCCAATCCTATGGGTCTTAATCTGCTGAAATTACTTGCAAAATCTCATGTTGACTTGACTGAGAAAGCAACAGGGCCTGAATGTAAAGAGGCAGAAGACTAGGGGGGCATAGCTGGTTAATTGAAGAGTCATCTGAATTTTCAGGAAAAATATGCTTAGAGTCTTAGTCCAGAACTGGAACATTGTCTGTTTCACATGTTCTGTATCTCATAGGCTGCAGAACACTACACTCTCTAAGAAACTTTCTGACCGAAAGCCAGAAATGATGTTTTGCCACATCTAAAAAATCTCTAGTGACTGAGGGTCTTGCTCTGATTGTGAAAGTTATGGATGGGAGAAATGGGAAAGGGGAAGAAGAAATTTTAAAAACCCAAAAACTAGGCAAGAGTGGTTTGATCATATGTGCAAAACAACCATACAGACACCTAAAGGATTTTTAATATACTAGAAAGATAGGTGAAGAGCTAATGGCTGATTATGTAGGGTTTATTTTATGATCAAAGCTGCTATAGAGAAAGGGAAACAAAAGCTGAAAGCCATACTGGAAAGCCCTAGAAGATAGGTTTAGTATAATAAAAAAAAATGTGCAACATGCTCAACAAGGAGACATCAACTTCCCATACATTCCTCTAAAGGTTAATGAAGAATAATATATCTAAAAAAAAAGTGTATCACAAGCTTTACTTCCTACCATCAAAATAACATTTTTAATGTGCAATCATTTCCACTAGACCCTATGAAGTGTTCCCTGAATTATAGAGGAATGAAATTATAATTTTGAATTAAATCTCACAGAAACAATTTGCATAAAGAAAAATAACAAAAAAAATATAATCTGTATATCTTGCAAACACTTTTTTTTAAAGTAAATTCTAATCTCAAGAGAACACCTGTCTTTGGTAATAACCCACAGAAAACACAGAGATAGTATATTTGGATGAAATTACTAGCTTTAAAAAATACTGATTCATATTAGGAACTACATAGACATATCAGCCAATGTGCTGGAATTAGACTTTTCACTTTTAGATGCCGGAAATTGGAATGGGTCTTGCACCAAATGAAAAATCTGGAGATGAGCCATGAAGGTGTCCGGCAAGCATCATGGCAAACCTAGCATTTGATGAGAAATTACAAAGTCTAACGTTATTTAATGCTGAACTGAACTGAGTTAGAAGGGACTTAGCCAAGGCACTAAAAATTCCGAACTGAAAAGTCCCTCCTCATTATCCTGTGGTAGAGTAGCAGTGACATAATGCATAATGATCCCATAACACAGGGAGTCTTTCAATGTAATTAAAAGTCAGTAGAATGGAACACAATTATAAGAATTTAATTTTTTTTTTTAAGTCAATGTGTGGTCAGCCAGGGAAATTCACTGTCACAGAAAATCATTAAGACGTCATCTATGCCAAAAACTGGAAAAGACTATGATAATTTTTTAATCAGTTATAATATCTCTGGGTATCCACTGTAGAAAGAAAAGAAGCTGTGCTGGGCATTATACCATTATGTGTACATTTATCTAACCTATGTAGAGTATCAAATGTGTTAGACACTCCTGCCCAACAAGCCACTTGCCCACAGGCATAAGTGCTGCCAAGCAGGGCATTCACATACCAGGGTACTCACTTCACCTGTATTTAAACATCTATAAAATGTTTGCATAAGGTAGTTAAAGCAAGCCTTTATGCAAAGCAGAGAAAAACACATTTCCAGAAGCCATTTCACCTCACAAACAAAATGTCTTAGGCTGGATACCTTTATTTCTTTATTTATACAGAGAGTCTGGAGTAATTATCTTGAATCTAATCAACTAACATTTTAGTGAATAATAAACATTAGATTAATCCCATCCTCAGCATCTATGTTCTGTCTAAAGAAAGAGAGAGACATCTCCAGAAGCAATCTATCCCATTTAAAAAATAGATGTCTAAAGCAGACAACAGGATTTACCCTCTCAGAAGTTTTAGTTCTCTCCATTAAGCACAGGAATAGTCAAAACACCCAGCCATCATTTTGATTAAACTCTTGGAATACAAAAGTCGGTAGAAAAGATCCTCACTCTTTTACAAATTGTTGAAAGAAGAATCATTTACTGACCTAGCATACAAATGAACTGTGTGGGGAGAAATCAGTTAATGATTTTTTTGACAATGCGACATGAGACCTGATCATAGGGTGGAATGTGCAAGGTGATAACTGCTAGGCTCATGAATAAAGCCCCTGAATGTTAGCATGCTGTGTACCTCCTCTCAGGCAGCTCTGCTGTGAGGTTAAGCCTCTCTGGAAGCACCCTCAGACATGAGAGTAAAAAGGGGAATGGGGCAATGACAAAATCAATTCGCTTGGCATTAATAAGGAGCACAAATGTATATCTAGAGGACAGGCCCAAGTTTCTGTGAGAATAATATTAAACTTATTATTTATTTTCCCCTGCCCAGTGAAGAAATGCAGGGAATGTCGATGATCTCTGCAGTGCACAGAGCTGTGTATCAAAGTATGATGTCTCACTATGATAAGACTGTTAAAGTTTTTCACGTATCATGTATCACGTACTAAACATACCTTAAAATACTGATAGAATGCCAGTCAGCAACTGCAACAACAACAACAAAATATAGCAATATAAGTCAATTATTAGAGAATAGATCCTGAAGATTGCAAAATGCAAATTTGAACCTATATAACACTGAGAACATCTAAAACAGCCAGATTGAATTAAAATGACAATATAATTGTTTCAGCAGTTTTGAGAGATGATATAAAATATACAGATATCTTCACAGGAATTACTATCCCAGATCAAGCTGGTTTAAATTACAAGGATGGGTACACTAGCAAATTAAAAATATATCACTATCTTAGGCAAAGAAGACTTTTGTTTAGGTACTTTAATTTACATAGTCAAAAAGTGGAAGTCCTTCCAAACAAAGGTATTAGAACACAAGGATGCAACTGGCATGGTTTCTAATACACATACACATATAACTCTTCAGTGTCTAAAAACTAAAGGCTCAGTCACCATGTCTCTTTTGCAATAAATGAAATAAATGCTTTTTAACTTGTGTATGAGAATGTGCACTGTAAGGAAATGAGTATCGCGTATTCTTTGTGTGAAGATATGGTAACACTGGCAGTTCTCAGGCTATGTCTTGTGCCAGCATAACATTTGTTGATCAAGACATGACACCCTCACTACATGAATTTTGGAGGATAGGCGTGCTTCAGACTTGTTCCAGCCTGATTGAGAGGACTGAATGCCTGGTAGCTCTAGAAGCATATGAGGTGTGCTCTGAGCATACATGCAGGGGTTGTCGAAAAGGAATCCAGATTCTGTGCTCTGCAAGAGGGGACAGTCAGTGGTAAATCAGCTTCAAAACTCACTCTGGGCCAAAATAAAATGCTAATGTGGGAACATCCATAGGCTCTGACAGAAGGTCAGTTGCAGTAAAAGCACCAGCTGTTTATCCTTTTAAGGGGACATGTGACATAAAGCAGTGCTCCCTCAAACTCCACCAAACAGTTAGCACTACTCTGCCAGTTAACCTGCCAGTTAACACTAGCTAACAGATAACTGGACAAAACTATACCTACCCTAATCTGTTCACTCCAAAATACTGCTGTGAATTATGCTCCATAAAAGCTATTCTATGGAATGAGTGCAGAGCTTGTAGGTGTGCTCATGGGGTCTCTTGTGGAAAAAACAAACTTTTGTTACATGCAGTACTCTCTAGAGGCTATGGATTCGTTTCTTCCTTCTTAGGAACAGAAATTCCTTCGTAGCTTTTATTGGCCCTAATTTCAGTGCTGAAGCATGCAGACACGTTTTTATGCCCTTATCACTTGGAACAGTGTGGTTCCTAAAAGTCTATCCCAGCATTGAAAACAAGCTTTAGCTTAAATTGTCAAATTGTCTTACCATTCACATATTTTAAAAAGCTTTTCTAACACAAGCATAAATACCCTCTTTCTATTGATGCACAAAGTCATGTGCAGAAGAGGGACCGTTACAGGGGGTCAGTCATGGAGTAGTGACTAGAGCCTTGGTTATCAATTTACTTCTACTGAAGAAATAGTATTGGTCAAGGACAGCTGAAACAAACCTGTAATTATTGAGTCAAGAACACAACTCACACTAAGGATCAGTACATTTGGGGAAAATCGTACACATTAACAACTGTTTTGTTTTGTTTTTTTAACGTGACACAAAAAATACGAGTCAGAATTTTACACAGTATTGTCACTGGCAAAGTAAAGCAGATAATGATTTCTTAGATCCTTTTAAGATGCATTTCAGAAAAACTATAACATTCTGGAGAGAGGATTAAAAGATCTAAGATACTTATAATACTAAACCAAACATGTCAGGCATAAGGCTGTGGTGGGCTGATCCTGGCTGGATGGCAAGTGCCCAACAAAGCTGCTCTGCCACTCCCCTTCTCAACTGGATGGGGAGAGAAAATATAATGAAAGGTTTGTGGGTTGTGATAGGGGTGGGGGGAATGACTCACCAATTACCATCACAGGCAAAATGGAATCAACTTGGGAAAATTAATTTAATTTATTACCAAGCAAATCAGAGTAAGATAATTCTGCTCCCTCCTTCTCAGGGAGAGGACTTCTCACACTCTTCTCCTACTCCAGTGTGAGGTACCTCTCAGAGGAGACAGTCCTCCATGAACTTTTTCAATGTGAGTCTTTCCCAAGTGCTGCAGTTCTTCACAGACTGCTCCAGCATGGGTCCCTTCCATTGGCTGCAAGTGGCTGTCTGTTCCACCATCAACTTCCATAAGTTGCAGGGGGACAGCCTGCCTCACCATAGTCTTCACCATAGTCTTCACCACATTCTGACAGGGAATATCTGTTCCAGTGCATGGAGCACCCTGTCCTTCACTGACCTTGGTGTCTGCAGAGTTGTTCCTCTCAGATATTTTAATTCCTCCCTCTGGCTGCAATTGCTGCTGGATGTTTCTTTCCCCTTCTTAACTGCATTATCCCAAGGGTGCAACCTCAGTTGCTGACACACTTGGCCTTGGCCAGTGGCAGATGCAGCTTGAAGCCAGCTGGCATTGGCTCTATTGGGTATGGGGGAAGCTTCTGACAGCTTCTCACAGAAGCCATATCTCTAGCACACTCCACCTGCAAAAAAAAAAAAAAAAAAATCCCCTTGCCTTGCAAACACAATATATTATATAAGATTTAACCTGTGTTATTTTAATTCTTTTTTTTTTTTAAACATCATGAAGGAAAAATGCTTCTCCAGTCAAATTCCTTGAGGAAATAATATAAAAGCCAATGAAATTAAATATATTGTTATCATAGGGTCTTAAGACACATAAGAATTATAATGCAGTCTAGTTATTTGGAGTTCTATATAGGGTTCTATTATATTTGTTTTCATGATCTTGTCCTTATCTGTAAGATAGAGCATTTGTTAAGGTTTACAGTACCTATAATTTTATTATATGACATTTTCTTCACTTTTTTAGTTAAACATAAAAAATCCTCCCCAAAAGCGTAAAGTCAAATAGCGTGTTACTCTGAAGTTATTGTGATGAAGAAGGAGTTTATTAATGGTATCCAGAAAGGTCACTGTGACACACCTAAGAAGAAAATATGGATATAGAATATTGAAGATGGGTTGATTCATTTCACAGAGGTAAATACTCAGTGCTGCATAACTGTCTCCTTTTAATTAGCTTGTCAAAAGATTTTGACAAAGACCTCCAGTGGATTACTGAGTAAACCTGGACTACAGATTTATTGTCTTTCAGAGATTTTAATACAATTGATCTAATCAAGCCAGTTCTATTTTCTTATCAATTTTCTGCTTCTCTTTTGTTTGCATTAGTTACTACAAGGTTTTCCAGCAACTTTTTTTTTTTTATTCTTTCCTTCTTGATATACAAAGACTCTGTTTGAACATGCTTTAGATCTTCCTTGATATCTTTATTTGGACTTCTGTAACTGTCAGTTTATTAGAGAATGTAATGCTCCTAGGCTTTTTCTTTCTTTTTCACTGGCTGTAAATGTATCTTTATGTGAATGGATGAAATCTTCAGTTTAACGCTACTAGGTTAACATAAATTGCCCTTGGAAGTAAACATGCTTTTACAAATGAAGCTAAATAGCATTTACAGTCTTCCTCAGTTTCCTGCTGTGTTTTACTTTATATTAGCACTTCTTCAAGCACAATTTCATGCCAACAAAGTGAACTGTATTAATTATATACAAATATACATTTTAATTAGTTAGAATTTGACAGATTTGGGAATACAAATCAGAAAAATAGGGTTGTCAACTATTTTCTGGCTTAGAACTCAAATGGCTGGAGGGAAGGGGGAAAAAAGAGTGATTGTCTTTCCCATTAAGCATTTCCTACTGCCTACTGCCTGAAGTCATTTAGTGAAACGAAAAAGAATTATCTTACCAACCTTTAGTGGTGGGTGGGTAAAGCAATGAAGGTGACAGACAAGTTTTGGATAGTTACAAGCACTGCAAGGACCTGACAGAATGTGGGTGAAGCCATTTACCAGTACTTTTCTCATCCTAGACTATGGTCAGAGGATAGTGTCCATTGCCTCTTTCTACTGACATGTCTAGCTGCTGGTTTTGTAAGAATCTGAAAAGAGGTTAGCACTGGAAAAATGACTAACGTTATAATAAGGGCTGATACACTGTGTCAGTTGATGCACTGAGCCATTGTCAACTTTGATGTCTTTCGGTATGAGACCACCTACAATGTACTTCTATCCAGATCATCCAAAGCAGCCTCTGAACTTAATGATTTGGAAATGTTAAGCAATGTAAATCAGCCTCACCTCTAGCATAGTAGTAATGCTTTGCCATGCCAGACATAAGGAAAAAAGCTTATACTGTCGTAGTCTGTTGTCTTAAATCCTGAATTAATGTTTTGCTTTTGATAATTAATTTATTTTCACCTGAAATCTGTGGAGAGGTGAGATTCACAAAATCAGTAATTTTTTTTATCAGTCTTTAGCTCATGACATTATTCATGTTGGGAGACAGTGCAATTCTCCTGCGCTGAGATGATTTGAATCCATAAGCTCTGTCAAAAGTTATAGGTTGTCCAGGGGAGCGGCGATGGGGGAGGCTTATTCTCATCGTAGGGGTTATTGAAGTTATTGGGCAAATGTACCAAGACACCAAATGACATGTGTTCAGCATACACATCACTAACATTCAGACAGTGCAAGTGTGGAGTATTGAGGGGGTGCAACAATACAAAGAGAGGAAAACGAATGAGTGTGCTTCTCTTTCCCTGTTTGTACTCTTTTGTGGGACATTTAGAACAGCTTCTCAACCTGGGTGAACTGGATTCAGATTTCATTAGAGAGAAGGAATTTAATTCAGTTTCCTGCAGTCTGGATAGGGGCTGTGAATGCTACGTTATTCAATAAAAGAAGGACATTGTTCTCCCCACATTGACAGTATCTAAGTTTAGCCCTCTCTTTCCTTTCCTTATTTTCATTAGAGATACCTTTTAACATAATATAAAGAAAATGTGTCCCTGGAAGCATTTTCACTTTGAATGAAATGCATGTACACAAATATGTGTGTACGCATATACGTATACAGATAAAATTTCTGTATTTATTTGTGTGTATACAGAGTTTTATTGGTCCAGTGGTAACAAAGGGGGTTGGTTTGTTTAACTTTTTAAATTAGCAAGGAAAGAAAAACATCATTTATACAGCACCACTCTTGTATATCCATAATGAACACCATCCTAACGTTTCCACTTGCCTAAAGAGTTTTGCATTTTTTATAAAATTATATGCTGCATAGCAAAAATTACACACAAGTGTTGCAGTGTCCAAAGCCCCTACAGGATTTTAAAATGAATCTTTAATTTGAAATATTTATAAAAAAAAAAAAAAAAAACAGTTGAAAGAAAAACTTTCCTGCATATTTTAAGGTAGATAAAGAAACTTCTTAGAGGAAATAATATATCTGATAAAGTGTGTGTATTTGGAAAAATATGTTTAGTGCGGCACTACAGTCCAAAATAGATGCTGTATGCAGCACATAAACATATTAATTTGTCAGCAGTTTTTCAGTGCCAAAATACTTGACAAAGTTTTAAAAGAGCTACACTGCAGTCTGAGTGGTATGCTGGCTGGATGCCTGCACTTGTTCTACCATTTCAGTATAGTTTTACTTACCTCATAAGGATATAAACATGATTACTTTTTCAGTTCTTGTAATGTCCATTTTGTCCTTCTCAAAAATGTCTATACTTTTTCTTCCAAACATCTAGCTACTTTATCAGCAGGTTAAAGTAAAAAAAAAAAATTAGAGAGAGGAAAAGAAAAAAAATAGAAAGTATGTCATCACCCAACCCACATTCAGAACAAAGCAATTAATTTGATGGGTTGACAGTTAAAAAAGGTAGCTTCTGACAGACATCCAGTGTGATGCCAGCCGGAATGATGTACTGTATAACACTTTCCTTAAAAGGGAAAGTAAATCAGGCATCCCAAAGGCAAGTCCTTTGTATTCCATTGAAGCTTTTAGGTATTAGTGCATCTTTGTTGTGTATTCTTGACAAGTTGTAAAGAATTCTACTGTACTTAAAATATATTTGAGAAGAATTCACAAAGGGCTGTATGCAAATCCCACAAAGGAGAGCAGGAGAGCCAGGCAGAGGGCAAAGCAAGCAGCAGTGTATTGCTCAGCCACAGTACAGCTGTCATGTGGACTTCTGTAGCTGCCAAGGGCAGTGGGGACAGGGAGCAGGTTAGCAGAACAGTATTCGGCCCATTATGCTCCCTTCAAAACCCATTAGCTATTATAGTGGCTAAAGTATCATAAGTTACCGCTGTCTTTCTGCTTTGTACAAATGCTCGTGCATGAAAGGAAAATGAGCAGAGAGTGCAATCTTTTGTGATTTTTGATTGAAGTAAGTCATTGAAATCATACAGGTTAGGAAAAAACCTCATTAGATCTTTAGTATTTGCATCTTGGGAACATATAAAATCCACTTCATTGGATCCAGTTGTCAGAAGAGAGGATAGAGAAGTATGAAGAGCCACCTCAAATACCTGTTTTCTGTGAAATACCTGTGAAATTTCTATGTTTTTAAATTGAGGGACTAACTAACTGCAAATGCTTCATATAGACATTGTCTCAGATTTTTAAAAAAATAAAAAAATAAACCCAAAATCAGCCAACTGCTCAAAATATCTGCTAAAAAGATGAAGTGCTTAAAGCTGATTCTGAAACAAATGTGTTCTGTGGAAGAGTTATTTTGAAACAGCATAAGGTTTCACAGCCTGTAAGTGTCTCTGTGTCTCTTGTATTACCCAACTTGAGAGATAGCTGCATTGCCCAGTGAGGAAGCAAACAGGGTAGTAGTCACGTAATGCAGAATCTACCTAGTTTTAGCTTGTTGGACACTGTGGTCTACCTCTTCTTGGAGTAACAGCAAGACCATCCATTGATTTCTCTCTTAATGAATCATCCCAAATATAGCATGTTTCCCTTTCAGGATGGGGGTAAAAGACTATGCAGAAAATGGAATTTTAATGATACCATCAATGTCAAACTGCATTTTGAACCTATAACCGTGAACAAATCTATCACCTAAACTCTTTAGATGTTATGTCCAAATGACAAACAACTGCACTAAAATACTAATTAAATTTAAGATTTGTGTCTTATTGCAACTATGTTTCAGTTCACAGTATTCATTAGGAAGATTTAGCAAGATAGAGCCTTTAGATTGATTTTTGCTAGTGTAGCTGTTCCTAGTTGCCAAACAACTGAAGTTCATTAGAGTAATAGTGGATGTACATGTAAATGGTGCAGTAAATTTTCAGGAAGTTACAGTTACAACCCCCTCTTTACAAATAGCGTGGCTTTCATCCGCACTTCGATTAATGTTCTTACACTAGTAAACTTTGTGATGTTGAAAGTGTTTGCATTGAGGTTTTTCAAAATTTACTGTACTTTGCTTTCCTGAAATCTTGGCCAAACCCTCCTCTCAGGATTGGTTCCCAGATCCATTAGCTCAACAGACCTTGGGTTATCCTGGAATTAAAGGTACTGGGATTTGGTCCAATGCATTTTAAAAACTCTATTGAATTAAACTAAGTATTTGAGTTTTAATTCCTTGGGATATTTTACAGTGTTTCAAAACAATAGCCTCATACAAACATTAGTAAGACAAAACTTCAAATAAGTTTCTGTAGGAATTTTGATTAGTGATTGCATGCACTGATGGTCCTCATTTAGCAAATCACTTATGCATATGCTTAACCTTGAGAACATAAACCCCAGATAATATTGTAAAAGGCATGTGTATATGTGTGTTTGTACACATGCACACACATGTATAGACATATAGTTTAAGGTCTTTGTTGTGTGTGGGTCTCTATAATTCCGTCTACAAATGTCAACACTGAAAAAGGTTTAGCAAAAGGTTTTCCAGGCAGTGAATTTCTCAAGTCCACTTAAGTTACCTACTCAACTATTTTGAAAGTAAGAAAATTGATATTAAAGACATCATACATCTTATACAACCCACATAATAAACAATAGCATTCCTCTCATTCAGGAAAAAGAAATGGCTGATTGGCAACCATCAACCTTACCTCCTGGCTTCCTCTGTTTTTAACAAATCTTGACTTTGCAGCAAAATATTTTTCTAAACAAGAATATTACAGTGGCTAATATAATCACTGAATGAGTGAACTAACTGATTCATTTTGGTACAAATATCACTGCTGTTTTACTGGAAAATTTTTGTATAATCTAAAGGAAGACTTTTTTTTTAAAATAACATACAGGAATAAACTTTTGGCTGAAGCTTAGCAGTATCCTAACACTTAGATACAATGATCTCTTTCCTTATTGTCCAGGGGTTGTTTGTACTGGTTTAACCCTGCAGTTGTTAGAATGTACACAGCTATTTTCAGTTAGTATTCTATTTGATATAATATATCCATAGCATAGATAATTTAAAGTTTTTATTAATGATGTCAGGTAAGCCAGAACATCTTTCTACAATTCTCAAATAATGCACTCTATGGAAAAATGATTTCATCTATATGCAGTCACTGCTAAATAAACTCTTTGGTCCATGATGTGCAGTGTTTTAGATGAAGTGAATAGTTCGTTCTTCAATGCAGTGCACCAAAAGGAGTACAATGTTACTTCTATCCTTATATCCTCCTTCTGACCCTACTATATTCCTCCTATCTTGTGACAAATCACCAGTTTATGGACTTCCTGAGCTGGATGTTTTATCCTCAGTATTCTGATTAGAAGACTTTAATTAACTTTTCTTCTGTGAATTTGCTTATTCATTTTTCAAACACATATATAGTTTGATATCCAAACATCCTTTGGCAATGTGCATCACATTTTAATTATGTGCTGTGTGAAACAAGCTTCTTTTTGTTTGTTTTAAAGCTTCCACCTGATAATTTCTTTTATGTGCCCCTTGGCTTTTCTGCTATTAAAAATTGCAGATAATAGTTGTAATTCATCAGCATTATCCATTCCCTTCTCTATGTGTTCCTCCTTCCTTGGCTGTCTTCCTTCCAAGCTTGGGAATATCATATTGATGACTTTGTAATGAAACTGTTCTTCAACTCTGATAATATTCTGTGTCTTTATCTTTCTCAAGTTCTTTTCTATCATTTTTGTAATACTGTCACCTGAATTCATGTGGGATTTTTGACTACGAGTGTATCATGGATTAGTAAATTGGGATTTTTTTTTCCTGTGACTTTCCAGTTAGTTTTAGTTCCTTTCTCAGTACTCCCTAACACTGCATTTGTCCCTAAGCATTAAGCAAATGGTCATAAAAATGTATATATCCATAACGAAACCACAGCCTGTCCCTAGGTGATACCTGATGTTGGGGTTTTATAGTGTAGGTGAAGGTCCTGTGGGTTTCCCTTAAATTTGTAATTTTGAATATTTCAACATTGGTTTTTGTTCTTTTGTTTGGTGGGTTTTTTTTAGATCAATTTGATTCTTTTGACACAACTTTGATGTACAGTCACTTTCTCCAGAGAAAACCCTCAAAGGCATTTTGGCTGAGATTGTGACTACATTAGGTCTTGTTCATCTCTGCTTATGAACTGGGTTGGTTTGAAGCTTGAGCTGGACTAGCACTGCCTATCTCTCAGAAAGATTATTAGATTATGCTGACTTTATGATTTTCCAGGTATACTTCTATTGTGCAGCCCCTTGTCTATGGTCATTTCAGAGGGTAAATAAAGTCACATCTGTTGATAAATTACAGCCTCGCCCCTATACTCAAATAACACTTTTTATGTTATTTTTTTCTGTTTATAGTAGCATACTTGCCATTTCAACAGTGTTGTCAGAGCAAGCAGCAGTAAATAGCGATTGTTCGAGTCACACAGAATCACAGAATCGTAGGGGTTGGAAGGGACCTCGAGATATCATCGGGTCCAACCCCCCTGCCAAAGCAGGCTCCCTAGCTCAAATTGCACAGATAGGCGTCCAGACGAGTCTTGAATATCTCCAGAGAAGGAGACTCCACCACCTCCCTGGGCAGCCTATTCCAGTGCTCTGTCACCCTCACTGTGTAAAAGTTCTTCTGCATGTTGGTGCGGAACTTCCTGTGCTCCAATTTACAGCCATTGCCCCTTGTCCTATCTCCGCACACACTTATCTTTCCTCTCCTCTCACTCCAGCCATTAACTCTGGAGACTAATGTAGCAGGAATATAACCTTGCTTGTGCTGTGGATTACTGATGCAGAGAAGAAGGAGTGAGAAGAGTAGCCTTATCCTAATGCAGTTATGTTGGTGTGTAGATAGTCCGTGTGACAATCTAGCTTTTAAATTTCCCTCAACGTTCTGACCTGGGGGATGCAATACTATCTAGTGCAGGGCTGCACACTCACCTTTAAGTTACATTATTTATATTAGTAAGGCTGTGTTGTCTCTAACTGCTGATTAAACCTTTTGGATGCTCATATGAATGAAAAATTTGTTGGTTTGAACTGGTTGGTTTTCAACACAGCTTGTTACTAATAATTATATATTTATTAAAAAGTGCTTCTTTTCTACTTTCTGCAAAGGAAGGTACTTGGAAATTTTTCCCCAGCATAAATAATTGTTCCAGTGGGGTCATGGCCTTCAGAGTTCGGCTGGCTGTCAGCGTTCCAGCCGAATGGCATCTACACTTACATCCTGCTTTGAGGGGAAATGCAAACAATCCTGCTGCTTCAGGAAGAAAAATCTCAATATTTATGTTAAATTCACTTTTGATTAAAAGCCAATTACACTGAAGATGATGCAAATTTGTCCTGCTTTTGTTTGGGCAAATCCAGAGATAAAAGCCCTGGATCTATAAACCCACTATTCTGCTCCCCATTGAACTTTCTGTAGTTTTGAAATTATAGCTGCTCTGTAACCCTAATCAGCTACAACAGGATGCCAGAATATATGACTATATCAAGGAAGAATGCAAAGGCAGTGCTGTTTGCTACTTCTAAATTTCCATCTGCCATAAAGACTGTCTTGGGCAATTTTAGGGGGTAGCTTGTTGATTGTGTACTCAATTTGATCTCCTGTAAAAATTTGCAGAGGGAGTACAATCAAAAAAAATCTTTAAATTATTTGATTTTGCAGAAGCACTCATTTCCAAGGTTCTTGAACTCTCTCTTGCTATTCTCTGGAGAACCTGGAAATAAAATTTTCAACAGCTCTATGGAACAGTCATACTACTATTTGATAACACCTAAGCAGCAGAGGCAAAAAAAAAACCCCAATACAAATCCAAAACAATAGCTTGGGATGGCATCTCCATTAAATTTTGTAGGTGGATCTATTTAGCTGAATAATAGGTAGCATTCAAATGGTATAGAGGAGTTATAGGTTGGTCCTTTCTTGATTTATAAATGTTGAAACTTACACACAGGACTTCCCTATGTATATGCTGAAGCTGTATATAATCATACTGTAAGGAATATCTGATAATAAGGTGAGGCCAATATACCAGCATCAGTATCTGTGGTCTATAAACTATACTGATTTAAATACTGAAAAGAAATAATTAATAGAACTCTCATATCTATAAAGCAAAACATTTGAGTACATAATTAACTTATTGGAATGCTTAAGTCCCTTTAAGTAAACTATTGTGAACAGGAATGGATTTAAGCACAGATTGAGACTCAATCTAAAACAATACATTCCTTAATGCCCAGGAAATGTGTTTCACTGTTCATGAATAAACATAACATGCACAGTATGATACCACAAGAGAGAAATGATATAAGAGGAAAAGTTCCTCCTGCAAAATAAATGCCCTATAATGTAAAATAAACACAAGACAGCAAATGGAAGAAACAAAAAATAAGCAAAGTACAAGGCTATTGCCTCACTGAATCAAGCAGACACATAAAGCATTCTATTCTGTTTACACTTTCAGGAGTTGATATTAATCAAGCTATCTACGCAACCACTACAGTATTTTTTTTTTCTTTTTTTCAAGTTAGATCAGAAATGAAGGCTGGTTTTTTTTTGCTTCCTTTTTTTTTATTTAATCTGATTGAAATTCTTATGTTGGTCATCATTGTTTGCCATAGGACATCGTCTGTAGGTTAAAAAAGTAAAATGGTAAAGGAGACGAACCAATCTTTTGTTTCTCTGATTACTTGCTTTGTATGCCTATTCTAGGGAGACAATTTTAAATTCTTAATATATCACATTCAATAACCTGGAAAAAAGTTCACTGAGAGCAAGAGTGAGCAAGGGAAGGATGAGACAGAACCCTTTGCAGAAAGTCTTTTTGTAGGTAGTTCATACACATACTAATTTCTATTGTACCATTCCTGATTCTCAGAGGCAGATCAAACTTGAAAGAAGATCGAATTCAAGTACTATTTTTGCTTCTTGAACTGAGCACATTGCATGGCTCTTATCATCTTCAAAGTTTGCCTCCTACTTTATGAATAATGAGTCCTTAAAGCAATGTTGTCAAAATAAAAAGCAAGTAAGTCACTGCTATGCACAATTATGATTGTTGAAAGAAGGCACTAGTAGTAAAGGGCAAAGGTGTTTTTTTAAAAAAAGAAATTTCCAAACTAAATGGATAAGCCTTGGTCCAAGAAACAATTAGAAACAGAAATTTTAGTCTAATCATGCCAATCATACAAACCCTTTCTAATTAGAATTGAACATAAACTGAAAAGTTGAAATTAAATATATCCAACTTCAAAGTACACAAAGGTTACTTGAGTATCAATTCAGAGTTCGATATCTCAAGACCTTCTCTGACAATATTATGAGCATTTTGTTCCATATAGGTAAACAAGCTCTTGTTCTCTTATTTCCTTTTTTGCAACTTTTCAACTTGGTTCTAGATATCAATGCGTGCAATATTTGTGTTGTCTAGTAATGCACATAGCTCTGGGCAACAACAGCCAAATATATTTTTTCTGGAATTTTCCTCTAATTATTTTCTCTTTTCAATTGAAAAAAGCTTTTCTTAAAAGTTGAAAGTTTTATAAAATTGGTACATCTGCCACTCTGTGAGGCAGTAAAAATTGTAAGTGCATTTAAAGGCACATACGTAGGAACCTAATTTTCTATTCAACTTCAGTGAGAATTGGGATCCTAAAGTCCTTCCTATACACAAATTTAGAATTAAGAATTAATCACTTATAAAGAGCTATTTCATGTTTCTGTGCTCTGTCCAGAAATCCAGGGCTTCTGAAGTAGAACTTATAAAGCTGTTAAACATTGAGGTGCTTTGTTTTACACTTCTATGAAAAACCAGAATTTTTAAACTCTCCTTCACATCAGTATGCATTTACTTTCAATTAACCTGAGAACACTATTTTCTATAACTCCAGTAAGCCATCAGTTCTTGTAATTAATTTTGCCTTAAAGATAATTTTCCTGCTCTAAATTTAACCCAGATTTCAGGTGTATTAAATTTAAAACTAACAGCCTGATCTTAGAAAAGGTTGATTATATTTTCTCTTCAAGAGATTTAGAAAAGACATTTCATAAGAATTAGAAAGAAGAATTTAGGTAAACTAATGACATGTTAAAACTGAACATACAGAATATACAGTATTTTTCATATTGTTAAATTAAAAATAAGCTGATATTTACAAAATAGTATTCGATGTTCTTGAAATTTATTAGAATTCAGCAGAAGAAAAGTGCTCATCTGCAGCAGATAGTAAAATGATCCTAGGTTAAACCCTTTCACATTTTTTCTTGATCTGTTCAATCGTTGGTGAAGTGCTGTGGTGACTTTCAAGATATTGGACCTAGCATCTATATGGATGATATTACTATGTTCCAATGGGAGGTCCCTTTGTCCGGCTTCATGCCTGCTGTTGTGGCTTATAAAAAATGGCATGACCTATTCAAATTAAAGCCACCTTTTAAGAACAGCACCCCATGTTGAATCATGGATCCCTTTACATGTACTCCTCCAAATTGTTACGGTGGGACATGGAGGGGTAAGGAGAAAAAAGTGAAAAGGTGTTTGAGCAGCATCATATGGACTTTATTCATATTCCCAGAAAATAATATATTCACCTTGGTTACTTCAAATGCTTGCAACAACCTGAGTCTGAGATGGGAGGTGAAACTGTTAAACTTGCTTGAGCAGCTTAAATAGGCAGGCAGCCAAACTGCTTAAACCAGGGGGGATAAATAAAAAATAATAAATCAATCAATCAATCATCTAAGTCCTGCCTAGATAGATGTGGCCCAGCAGATGTTTAATAACACTCCACTCAGCTCCTCTCCAGTACATTAGACACATCAGAGCCAAGTCAGACTGTCCGTGAGACCCTGGAAAGTGGTAATTGACAGGAGCCTGGCATGGTGAAATCTTTAAGCAGGTAGCCTGTCACTACAATGAAGTTAAACTATCATAACATTAAGTGTTTGTGTTAGGTCCATCAGATGATTCCTCAATAGATTGTAAAACACTTAATAAAGCAATACGGAACCATATGATAACTTCTTTGTTAGTCTCCATTTACATTTACTCCAAGGAAAAAAGTTTTCAGAATTGAATGGTCATATATGCTTCCTGACTACTTTAAAGAAATGGACAATAGAAATGATAAGCATGGGAAATTTTATTTTTCTTTTAATTATTTTCCTAATTCCAAATTGTTTTGTCATTTTCAGCATTGTTATAGCTTGAATTTTAATTTTGTGATTTTTAGGTGATCCTGAAAGAACAGCTCAAAGAATTAAGGTTCTTTTCTGTAAGGCCTTAATAGAGGAGAGCAAGTTATTACTAGTTGATCATATGGATTAATGTCAATTAATTAAAAAGTCAAAGAATAAAAGTTCAGAAATACTTTCCACAAAGTTCTTGGTCTTTCTGCCAAGCTTTGCTGGTTTTCATTTTATTTTATTTTGAAAATAGTCTCCTGAATTTTGAAGGTACTATTAACACTTTCTACTTTACTAAGTGCTTAGGATAATAATAATTTTCATTAAACAATAATAATTAATAATATTATTAATAACAGCGGTGTTTAAGAAGAGTAAAAAGATTACTGCTTAAGAAGATAGTCAGAAGGAATAATGAGTGCTTAGCTTTTTGTACCTTACTAGCCACATAGCCTGTATTTTTGGAGCAAACAAATTGAGAATATGAAAGTAAAAAACCCTGCTTAAAAAGCTTTTGTGTAACCAAAAGTAATTTTCTATAAACTTTTGTGTTTCAAACATTATAAATGGATTGGCATGGAGAAATGTGTGTCCTGTTTGTCAGAAGACACAGAGAATGGTAATAATAGCACCTTGCAAATAACCATTTGCAAATTGCAAATGCATCTCAACCTGGGTTAGATGAAATTGGTTTTGACAGTGAGCAGGTAGGCTTCTGAAAGAGCTGTAAAGAATCAGGCTATACCCAGAACAAAGAAAAAAACTAAAACTGTAAGTAGCATAAAGGATTTTTTTTCCTATGATTCCCTGGGTAAAACAGGTGGGCATGGCTCCTGCACCAAGCTATGGGCTGCCAGGAGACAGTGAAACCAAAGCAGGGTTTATATACGACATGGGAACAACTTTTACATGGGAGCTGTGGTAATTATTATCCCAGTTCTTGGTTTGAAAACAGGCATAAGCACAGTGAAATCAGGAATCTCATCAGGACCTTTATTTCAGGTACCTTTGCCCAGTGCTATAATGCAGATATCTCTATAGTTATTTTCCGTGTGGTTTGGGGAAAAAGTAAAAGATAAAGAAGGGAAGGGAAGGGAAGGCAAGGCAAGGCAAGGCAAGGCAAGGCAAGGCAAGGCAAGGGAAAGGAAGAATCGTACTTTTAGTATTCAAAAAAAACCTTATAATTGTTATAAATATGCAACATATAAGCGGCTAAAAAATAACGAAGAAAAAAAAGAAAAACCCTGAGTATTGAATAACTTGGATTAAGGGATTAGCTATAATTTACCTTCTGTGATTTTCTTTTTGATTATATAAAAAGAAAAATGAACTCCAGCACTAGGATCATGGACTTTTCATTACATACATATGGATTATATTGGTACATAGACCATATCTATATGTACATATAGATTATCTGCTGGGGAGTAGACAATCCTGGTCCACATCGTATGCTCCAGGACCCCGGTCCCACGATTTAGGGCTTCCAGAGTTCTTCATCAGGTCACTGGCACAGATTAGATTTGTATATAAAATGGGGTTCAGGGAACAGCCTGGGAAATGAAGAGCTGGTTCCATGACGTGTCAGCATTTGCTTAGTCTTTGTATAGCATAACATATGGCAAATTCTGTTTTCTTCCCCTCCCATTCTCGGTATTGAAATTATTTTCCACAAAATGATGAAAGGCATAAATAAAATGTTCTTGGCGCTGGGCCTTCTCCATTGAAATCAGTGTATGAGGGGGAGGGGACTGCAGAGGAGTTCAATGTGTGTAAAATGAAGACATTATTTTCAAATTATCTTTTCATGCACTTAGAGTACAAAATGTGAAGATTATTCGGGATGTCCTATTTTGATAATTATTCTCGTTGTTCACACTGCTGTAATACAGCGGCAATTGCATTGTACCTTTTTCCTGATGTAAGCCCATATTTTATGCAAACTAATAACCTTGAAGTAGAGTGCAGGTTGTTCAAATCTCTTTTATTATACAGAGCATATTCAATATAGCATAGAAATATTTGCCTACTAAAGTCTCTTTTATAATGGACTGTATTGACTTTTCTGTTTTTAAACTAAATATCAACCATAAGGTAAGAGTGGGATGGAACAGATGGAGAGTTCATTTCTGAAAATGTATTGGAATCAAAATACATTCTTTAAAATTCATATCCAAATGTGGCTCTGGGAAATTATAAATGATAACTCCACACTTTTTATAGTGATGTATCTGATACAGTATTAATATAATGATTGTATAACAATGACAATAAAGAAATACTTCCTATGTAGTATTAGGGCTACTGTTGAAAATGTAGCTGCTGTTTTTAGGAAAGGAAAGGGAATGGATTTGAAACCAAGGGTCATGCCATTTTTAAAATAGTAACCACAACAGTTTCAAAGAGCCAGTGAAATATTTCATTATCAATGTGATCAGTAATCTTATATGTTGGTAATCATGTTCCCATGGCAGTGTACCTGTGCATGTGTATTATATTGTCCCCAACTTAAATATTAACTTTCAGAATACAAATCTTAATAAACATATTTATTAGAAAGACTTTCACCTAATTTTTTTTCTCAGGTATCTACAACTCACAGTCTGAAACTCAGTTTTTATTGCCTGAGGCTCTTTTTGTAGTCAAAGGAAAGAAATAAGCATACATATATTAGGATTTATTTATTTATGTGTGTAAACTTTAGGATAACTTGAGTTGCATGTATAGTGCCAATTGGAGCCCATTGACTCTGAAGGGAGCCTTAATGGCAAGCTCAAATACAAACATTTACAAAGCAGATGTCTATGTTATATCAGATGAGTCTGGAATTCTGTATCAGTATAGAAAGCCTTTGATAAGAAAGTGGAGGAATGTGTGAGGCTTTGCTAAAAAAGAGCCAGTCTTCAATGGTACATAAAAGAATTTTTACTTTTCCTGTAAAAGGCTTCCTGCTTGTGAAAACATTTAACTTACAGAAACTGATCTATAAAGTGTGGGAATTAAGAGGCACAAATTTATGCAGGGAATGATGCATTTATCACAGAAATGGAGCAAATATTTTTAGCATCATATTGCTGAGTTGAGGGACACTGAATTTTTATTTCATTTTTTTCCAACAAGAGTCTGAATGGAAAACATTTCTGTTAGTAAAGTTAAAGGCGGAGATCACTGATGTGGTCCTCCAAGCACTGGAAATAATAACCTGCATTTGGTATTCCATCAACAGATTTCTTCTGACAAATTATGCATTCAGTCAGTGTCCAGCGATCTCTTACTGTAATCTTAAGCATGAAAAATAGTCTACACTTAATTAAAATATTGGTGGTTAAGTAACAAAACAACGTGTGGCATTTAGTCTATATTTCATGAAACTCTGGTTGTATACATGCTTGGTAAAAAACAGATACTTGACTGAATGTGAGATTTTTTTTTTGCTTTATTCTTTAATATGAAAATTTTGTGATTTATCATTTTGGAATCCTTTTTTAAGTGGGACTGAAAGCAAGGTTGCTTATAGAGAAGCCAGAGCAGTTTAATACACATTAAAAAATAACTGAAAAGTGGTTCCTATTCCTCCCCTGCAATTCAGGAGAGGTAACATGTAGAAACTTCCAAGATACTGTGAAATGGAAATACTGTGGCCGCACGGTTCAGCTGAAGTCAGATATACTGCCTTGGCTCCAAAAAGTGTGTCAGAAGTCAAGCACGACTACACGGCCTTCTAGCTGGTGCACAGCAGAGCATTTATTCTACTATGCATTGGGAAAGGCTGTTGTGAGTCCTCACTGCTGGCACTCTCTACATGTGGGACATTCAGGTTCCTCTCATGGCCCTGTAAAATGCATCTGTCTGTATTGAAAAGTGAGGGGTCTGAACACTGAAATGTTCAAGTCTCTTGCGCTCCAGTTATTATCAGAAAACCCAGCAAGTCCAGAGATACTTTTTCTAATTAAAGTTTCATGAAACAGATCCATTTCCCAGAAATCATTCATTCCTGTGATCAAGATTCTCAACTAAAGAAGCACCTCAGCAAATTCCTGATCAGCTTTACGAGGCAACAGGCCCTGTCTGAACATTATAGTGATAACCTTGTAAATTAATTTTTCATTTTCATTTACAATATGTTTTTATTTTATGCAAGGACAAAAGATGAGGTCTCCTGTAGTTAATTTAGCACCTGTACTTTCTCAGAAATTGTAATGAAACACTGCACGATTCAGCCTTTATAAAGCAATGACTTCTAATCCTGTTAGGGTGGTTCTTTAATTAAAATGTCTATTAACTTTTCTGCAGTTAATGAAATTATGAATTTATTACTTCTTGCCATTCTAGGAAAATTTTTATGATCCAATAATATTTAATTTATAAAATCCTACCTTAGGAAAAGAATAGCTCAACTGAGCAACATAAAACTATCCATTTGCAGAAATGAAGTATCTGTTTCAAAGTTCTGAATAAACAACCTACAATTAAAGGACCATGGCCTTAAATCCTGGAATTACAATCTGCCTTAAAATTATAATTTAATTTTTCATCATTGCATATCTTTTATCACACTTTCTATAAATCTACGATACTTCTAGGATGTGTTCCTTTACATAGTGTATTCTATCAGTTTAATTTTTGACTGTTTATAGAACTTTTATATGTATGTTTCTTTTCTTTTTATATGTGGAATACACCAACACTACCAAAAAGTATTATGGTTAATCTCAAATATTATTTCTTATTTCTTTATCCTAAGAAATCTTTAAAATTTTCTTTTTGTCCATACATGCTCTTGTGTTACAAAACACTGGTCAGAAAAGACGACACCAACTGATTGTGCTACTCCCTTTCAGGCTGGAGAGGCATCAGTAGCATTGCAAGCCTCAAACAGACATGTGGCTGAGATCTTATGCTGAGTGTACAATATGACCTGGTAATCCCCTTATGGCCCGCTGTTTACTGCTAACACTTTATACAGTATCAGTTGAGTTGGAAATTCATGTATTAAACTATTGGTTTTCAGGATTTTTATAGCTCCCCACTTGCAGTTAATGCATTTTGTATTAGCCCTCAGTGTGAAGAAATCATAACTCCATACACCAAAGGATAAACTTCAACTTAAATTACTAGAAAACAGTGTCTGGAGACTTGGATATATGTACTGAGATGTCTGTTCTATTGCTTTTCCCCTGGAAAACTGACTTTTCATCGTATTTCTACCCAGATTTGAAACACTGTGTTTATTCTTTAAAGGGTGATTTGGGACAAAAAGGTGGGTAAGTACAGTTCTCAAACACATCAGAGGCTTGATCCATTAGAATAGTGAAGACAGCAAATTATTTCACATGAGCTTTTTTTTATAAATGTCCTGAGAGTTAATTGCATCATTTTATGAGTACAACTTTGTCCTATTACAAGTTTTAGCGTAATATAAATGCCAAGTTGTGCAACGCAATATATGTCGTGGCTATGCAGCTAGTCAGAACCATAAGGCTGCACAGCCATATGGAAGCATTGCTAAACAATAAAAAATTGGAGTTTATTCATGTTACCCAGAACTGCTGTTGGGTAGATGCTTCAACAGCTCTAATTCACTCCACGAAAGGGAGTTTCCTATCTGGTGTGTATACGGGGGGAGTGTGGTGGAGTTGGAAAGACAGATAACGAAGTTGTATTTTATGACTGTAAATAGTAGTTCTTTCCCTTTCTTAAAATGATGATTCAGAATTTAGCAGTCATGATATGCTGTATTATGTGGTTGTAGACATCTTGAACAGGAAGCTATTTTTTAAGGACACTTTGAGTTTTGGCCACCTCAAGAATTGCACTTTTTAATGAGATGTATATTAATTGGAAAACAATTTTTTGAATACTTAGGAAAAGTAAAGTGTCAGCTCAATCTTTACAGATTGCCACACTCTGAATGCAGAGAGGAAATTATGTATTGTCCATTTCTTTTCTTGTTTTGATAAAGGCTGAAATGGCAGAAAGTTCTGTTCAGAAAAATGCAAAATCAAAAAAGATAGGTCTTTGAAAAACAGAGTTTTTAACAATTGTGCAAAAAGGCCAAATTTTGGGTTTTCTCTCAAGAAGAGAACTAAAAGCTGCCCTACGATTCTGAAAATAGGATTACCTGAAATGGAACATTCTCAGGGCATTTCATAGCAGAGGGTGACAGCAAAAGATGCAGAATGTTCCTGCACTTTGTAGTCAAGAAAAGATCTTGAAGACTACCCCTTGACAGCAGTCAGGGGAATACTGGTTCATTTCGTGCCTATTGGTATCTTTGAATGATAGGGTACAGCTGGAACAGGTAGGGGAGTGGTAATGAATTTTTCTGGATGCAGAGATGTTGCAGATGACATGGGAAGAATATTAACAGTATATGTTAAGAGCTACATGGTGATGAACAGTATTTTGCAATAATTCAAGATCATGTGATATACATCAGGACTTTTTACAGCGTGGTAACATCTGCAACAGAATCTTAAATATAATTCAGTGATCTCACAGCCCATGTAAGATGAAAGAATGAAATTGCTGCTTACCACTACTTACACTGCATACCACTTAATGAAACTGCCTTTTCCAAACACCTCTCATATGAAGATGTTTATAATTTCAATGTAATCTATAGTAGTTTAGGATGTTGATGACCATAAAAACAGGCTGATAGGAAATTAAAACTCAAATAAACTGAGCAGAAAATGCAGCTTAAAGTTGAATGGGTTGCAGTAGGTAACTACAGTGATTCCATTCTTCTGTTTATCTTTGTGACAAGCTGTCACTAAGTCAAGATAAGAATACATTTTTCCCTTTTTTTAAATAAAAATCTTCTAATCATTCTACTAGCTTCAGATAGGCATTGACTGCTGCCTTTTCTTGTGAGTTAGGAGAAAGGCTGGAAAACAAAACTATTTTTGTTTCAACTCTGAAACACTGTTGACCCTAGCTATTCTTTTCTGTGCAAACGACCTACAGAAAAACCCTACCTACTTTTCTCTGTGTGAATGATCTATAGCAGGAAACATGGTAGAGTAGGAAGCAAGTGATAGTTGCATGAGCAACTTTCCTCTAACTTTTTATTTCCTCTAACTTCATTTTACTGATAATGGTAGAATGGCAGTTTTCAGTCTGTTCCTCCTGAGTTGTTTTCTTTCTTAGCTGGGGGTGGTCATTCCACACACACACCCTTCCCCTGCAGCACCTTGGGGTCCCACCCACTGGAGACAGTCCTCCATGAACTTCTCCAGCCTGAGACCTCTCTATCAGAGAGTCACCTCCTTACCATGGGCCTCAGCACGGCTCCCTTCCACGGGGTGCTGACCTTTGGGAACAGACTGTTCCAGCCTTGTCCCCCACAGAGTCACCAGTCCCCGGCAAACCTTCTGAGGCGTGGATCAGTCTCTTCACAGGCCATAGATGTCTCTGCTCCCTGTCCTCATCCATGAGCTGCAAGGGGACACCCACTCCACCATGGTCTTCTCCATGGGCTGTAGGGGAATCTCTCTCTCTCTGGCACCTGAAGGGCCTCATTCTTCGCCCCGCTCTCCTTCAGACCTGGCCTTGGTGTCCGCATGGCTCATTACATCTCACTCCCTTCTCCGGTGGCAAAATGCATCTGCCTGCAGTTTTTTTTTGTCCTATATGTGATTCACAGAGGTGCTGTGACCATCTCCAATTGGCTCAGCCCTCGTCAAAAGCAACTTTGGCCTTGAAATGGCCGATGTTTACTTTCTGGGTCCTGCAGAGACCTTCTAGCTGCTTCTTGCAGAAGCCGTCTTGGCAGCACGGCTACACAAAACTGTGACAAGTACTCATAGTGATTTATCAGTTAGGCAATCTAATAAACTTTTCTATCACTAATTTCTTAGATCTAGATTCTGCTTTTGTATGGTCCAACAGAAATAATAAATAATATATATGGGGCAACCAAAGGTGTACAGCAGAATCTAGTCTCCCAACAGTAATTCATACTTAAAATTAGAAGCTAGTGCCAACATACATTACACAGGATTACAATATGGCATTAAAGCTCAATTCCTCTTCCTATGAATGTTTCATCCCTAATGCTTTAAAATATGCAAAATGCCCATAAAATTTAACTGAATCAAGAAAAAACAAAGAAAATGGAAAAAAAAACCCCAAAAAACAAAAAAAACCCACCAACCTCATGCAAAAGACATGCAGCCTTCAAGCAACAAAAAACTTATCCTGAGGGAATGAGGACAAAAAAAGTCCAACCCAACTATATTAATGTACTCTATGCAAAAGGGAAGAACATCATCTACATCATAAATGCTTAATGATCAGATAATTCTATCACTGGTGTGTGACCTAGGTAATGTTTTTAAAGACTGAATAATTATATTTTATTGTGTTTATTGCCATAGATAGGACTGGTCAGAAAAAATGTTAATTACTTTGCTTAAAAAAATCAACAGGAATTTCCTGTAAAACTTTACTTCTGCGACTCAAAAGTAAGAGTAGCAGGAAGTACATAAAGAATCTATTTGGTCTAAATTTTACTGGTTTTAGTAACACATGTTTGTTGACAGGAGTTCGCTTTAATCTTTCTTTAATTTCTTCTTTATTAAAAAAAAAAAAGTGGGCTTAGAAGATCTGTGTCTTACAGACAGAACAACTTGTTTGCCTTCATTCTCCAGAGCACTTTGAGTTTTTGTTTTTGGTTTGGTTGTTTTTTGGTTTTTTTTCAGAAAATGCTTCAGAAGCTTTAGTTATACCACTTCCATGGTGATTATTTCAGCTACAAGTGTGGCTGATAATGTGAATTTAAAAGCTCCTCTACCACAGTCAGTGAGACCTCAGTGAAGATTTCTTCCCAGGGTTTATGGAGAACAGGGTAGGATAGCACAACTTCCTAAATTACTGATTAGAATTTACATTTTGTTCCGATTTCATTATAATTTCGTGGTTTTGTCCTGCAGACCATGGGTCGTGCATTCTAAAAAGACCAACTTCTCCAGAGACTGCTGTTCTGCACATTTCCACAATTTCATTTCTTATCTCTAATAATTGCTCTCATGCTATGTAATATGTGCCATCTCTTTTGTTTTTATGCAAAATTTATTTATGCTTGAATTGCTTGACAAAAATTACTGCCACTTTTCTCTTGCTTGCTTTGCTTCTGAGGAGAGGGGGAAACAGACAGAAAGTATGTCCACTTCATTTTTTCTTGTTAGTTGTGTTATTAAGTTACTATATGAGTTACCTAAATGTTTATGTCTAAATGTTAATAATTTAAATATAAGATGGGCATTTTAGTCTCCTTTTATACTCAGTTAAATGAAACTGCTACTGCTGAATGTCATCTCTCAAGCAACTAATTTAGCAGAACCATCCTGGGGAGGTGCCTATTCCTCCCCATTAACTGTAAAAGAAATGTAGGTTGATTAGCTTAGACATAGGTGATTAAAAGTTCAATTGGGTAAGATTAAGACAGCTCAGACTACACACATTTAATCTTAAGGGCTCCATTTTCTGTGGCATACTTAGGTATAATCTAGCTTCATATATATAAATATTTAATAACATTTATCACAAGTGGGAGAAAAGACAGATAATTAAATTATGTAGTGCATAAATGTTCTGAATGGGTCAGTCATGACACCCATTGCTACAAAATGGAAAATCTCACAAAAGAGGGGGAAAAAAGTCTAAATCAGATTGCCGTAAAAGGCACAACTATAAAAATGTGCCTGTTTGTCAAAATAATAAAAGTTTGAAGCAGAACTGATCAAATACAGAAAGATTTTTCCTAAGTGCTGAAACAGTTGGAAAAGTATTTTTTCCTCCCAAGTCCTACTTTTAACTTCCTTTGATACAAGGTGGCACAAAGTCAAGAAAGAACTTGAAACAAGCTTCACATTAATATTTGAAAAAGGGCACCCAACGTGTTTGATTTGGCGCCCTTCATGCAAATCATGTAGTCTGAGAGAAATCCCAATAGGAAATACGATTCTTTCTTCTTAGCACTCGCTTTTTTTTCTGGTTGATAATAATGAACTTTTCACACTCCCCTTGCAACCCCCCTGAGCTATACAGAAATGAAGTTATTACTCACTAGGTGCTGCCTATTTGGGTAGGATTTTTTGTTGCTTTTTCATTGATTTTTGTTGTTGTTGTAAGTACAATCTCAATTTAACACATATTTTGTACTTCTTTTCCTCAGAATTCTGAATGATAAAACACAGATGCTTTATGAAAACAACAAAATACCTGCCCTCTCCTAGGACTTTTAAATGTGAGGATATGTATACATAGTCAAAAACGTCATGATGATATAACATCGGGCATTGATTTGACCAAGGCAGTGTCTAGGCATAGCTGAGAGTATAGAATAGGATAGAATAAAAAGTAACTCTTAATAATTGTTCTGTTAGGTTTCTTTGTTTGGTTGTTTTGGGTTTTTTTTAATTTGTAGGGAATTATGCTAATAATAGCAAGTTACACCTTCCAGAATTCTCCAGACACTACCATTTAAAGTATTGAGGTCAAACTAATTACAAACCATCCAAAATCCAGAACACTGTGGGTAGTAGCATTGATCACATTCCCTCCTTTTATTCTTGTTGTGCATACTTCATTCCTATGTATAGCAACTAATGTATCTCCCACATTACACCACCCACACACTTTCTGAAGGCACAGGAACCTTTCCCTACAATTAATTTCTAGATTTCATTATGAAAAATGTCACAGATTGATTCTGGAAATTGTTGAAAGCAGACCTAAAAAAGGGTCAGATCCTCCGATAGACCCTAAAGAAAGAAGAAGCTCTCAGGATCCCCCCAGTGCAAACTTCATGCTGAAAGATAAATCTGAGTGTGAAGAAACCATATATTTAATGACAATAATATTTTTATTACAGATATAATTATTGTAAAATGAGATATTGACATTTAGAACAAAGTATTAAGATTGTCTGGGATAGTTCAGATGCATTCTGAAGGTGGTTCAGTTTTGGTTTGGGTTTGGTTATTTTTCTTTGCTGACAGAAGACTTTTCCTATTCTTTTGCAACTGAATCTGCATGATTACAGGCCTTGATCCTCATGGGGAAATTCAGCTACCATGGTATCTGCTGAAGGGATAACTCAGCAGCAATCCAGAAGATTTCTAGAGTGCATTGCTGCATTTCATACATACAAAAAGGGAAGGACTTGTCGGGGGGGTGAATTTCAGGGCTGCCTTGGATGCAGTGACCATGAGATGATGGAGTTCAAGATCCTGAGAAGAGGGATCACATCCTTGGGCTTCAGGAGATAAATCTTTGGCCTATTTGGGGGTCTGCTTTGAAGAATCCTATTAGAGATTGTTCTGGAGAAAAGAGGTCCAAGGAGAGCTGGACCTCCATCTGGTTCAACTCCTCCAAGCTCAAGTCCATCAAGTCAAGCAAAACCAGCAGGAGGCCTGCATGGACAAGCAAGTTCCTCCTGAGTGAAAAAGAAACATGCAAGAGGTGGAAGGAGGGAAAGGTAACCCAGAAGGAATGCAGAGCTGTTTTCTGATCATGCAGGGATAGGATTAAGAAAACCAAGGCCACTCTGGAGATTCATCTGGCAAGGTATAAGAAAAGTAATAAGATGGACTGCTACAATTCCATAAGCAACAAAAGACTGACGATAATGTGGGCCTACTACTGAATGGGGCATGAAAAAAAGACATGGAAAAGCCTGAGATTCTCTGTGTTTTCTTCACTTCAGACTTTATCGCTAAGATTTGTCTTCAGGAATCTTGGGCCCCTGAGGCCAGTGGGAAAGTCTGGAGCAAGGAAGACTTATCCTTGGTATAAGGGTTTCAGGTTAGGATAGATTTAAGATAACAAGATATACTTAAGTTGTGGAACATGATAGAATGCACACACAAGTGCTGAGGTAGACAGACAATGTTATTTTGTGGGCACTATTGATTATCCTTGAAACGTTATGGTGAGTGAGGAAGATTCCTGACCCTGAAAGAAAGCCAATATCATTCCTATCTTGAAGAAGGTCAAGAAGGAAGATTTAGAAAACTACTTACTGATCAGTTTTGTCTTGATCTCTGAGATAGTGATAAAGCAACTGATAGTCATGGAAATAATTTCCAAACATATAAAGAACAGGAAGGTCATTAGGAGTAGTCAGTGTGGATTTATGAAAGAGAATTCATGCTTGACCAAACTGATGGACTCCTACAATGAAATGACAGCTTTGGTAGGTGAATGGAGAACTGTGAATGCTGTTGATCTTGATTTTTGAATAAGGATTTTGATACTTTCTCCTATAACACCCTTATAGACATAGACCAATGAAGTACATGATAGTTAAAAGGGCAGTGAGGTAAATTGAAAACCATCTGTACTGTTGGGCTCAGATGGTTGTGACCAGTGGCACAAAGTCCAGCTGGGGGCCAGTGGCGGGGGGCCAGTATGCCCCAAAGTTTGATATTGAGATCATTACTGTTTTACATATTAATTATCTGGGTCATGTACAAAGTGCACCCTCAGCAAGTTTGCGGATGGTACAAAACTGAAAGGACTGAATGATAGGTCAGATGGTTATACTTCGGGATCTCAACCTTGAGAAGTGGGCAGAGAGGAATCTCATAACTTTAGCAAGGTGAAAAGCACTACACCTGGGGAGGAACAATACCATGCATCACTACATGCTGGGGCTGACTGGCTGCAAAGCTGTTTGGTAGAGAAAGACCTGGTGATCCTGGTAAACAGGAAGTTGACCATGAGCCAGCAATGCACCCTCGCAGCAAAAACCCCCTAGAGTATTCTTGGCTGCACAAGGAACACCTTTGCCAGTAGGTTGAAGGAGATGATCCTTCCTCTGCTCAGTCCTAGCAAAGCACATCTGAAGTCCTGGGTCCAAGTCTGGAACCCTAATACCAGGACATGGACAAAATGGAGCAAATCCAGCAAAGAACCATAGAGATGATTAAGGAACTAGTGTTATCTGACATATATAGAGAGAGACTGAGAAAGCTGTGACCATGCAGATCAGGGGGATTTGATCAATGTGTGTAAATACATGATGGGATGGGAGTAGAGAAGATAGAGCCAGGCTCTTCTCATTGCTGTCCAGTGGCAGGACAAGAGAGATGGAACAAACCAAAACATGTGAATTTCCATTCAAACGTAAAAAAAAAAAAAAAAGGTTTTGTTTTCCTTACAATGGTGGTCAGACTCTGGAACAGGTTTCTGAAAGACATTGTAGAGAATCTTAGAGACATTCAAAAGTCTTATGGACAAAATCCTAGTTGGCTGATCTTGCTTGGACCAGGGGCTTGGACCAGGTTATCTGTAGAAATCCCCTTGTATGTCAATTGTGACATGATTCGGCAATTCTGTAATAATATCTATAGCATTCTCAGCCTGAGGTAAATACTAGATTTGATCATCCATTTGGTCCTGCCTTGGCCTGACAATGATATCCACAGATGATCTTTGTTCATTTATTTTTTCTCTAACAAAGAAAAGCAATCTGACTCACTTCACAAAGCATGTGTTCCCACTTGCTTGCTTTCCAAGAGAACAGCCACAAATTTTCACATCCCTACCCTCCCTCTTCTCTAATTTTGGGGGTGGGAGGTGGGGGAGATGTCTCGATTAAGAAAAAAAAATAAAATCCTTCTTCTCTTTATCCTTCAGTCTGATGAGTGATTAGAATAAGTTTGGCTGTGAAAGTTCCCTGTTTGGTTACAATGGATGAAAGCATATCATAGCCCAATACAAAGCAGGTTAATATGGGAGAAAATGTAAATGTTTGAGTAGACCAGGAAAGGAGAGCAATTAAAAAGGAAAAAAAAGATGGTGAAAAATGAAGACAAAACAACACTCATGATTGGGGAAAGAAAACACAATATGGAAAGGGTGAAAGGAAGGATGTGAAAGGAAAGAAACTATCACAATAAATGATTTCTGAATTTAGAATATATATAAACTGTATAAAAGCATTAATAATCACAAAATATTAACTGCAATATAGAGAATAAATGTTTCTGATATGTATTGATTTTCAGTTCATTAAACCAGATTATCACTTCTTGATAAAACTTGAACTTTATGTTAATTTGATACTTGTAGATATACTTGTAGATATCAATTTAGTCTGTTTCCTTTTCTTTTGTTCTCTCATACATGAGCTTAATATTGATTTATCTGATCAATAAAACAATAAATGAAAAATCACTATGAAATACTGCTGCACAAACACAATTACTCCTTGCTCTCACACCTACTAGGAGTATTTCATTACAGAGGAAAAGGATTTGGGGTGTTGGCTGACACTCACCTGAACATGAGCCAGCAGTGTGCCCAGGTGGCCAATAAGGCCAACAGCATCCTGGCCTGCATCAGGAATAGCGTAGTCAGCAGGACCAGGGATGTGATCATCCCCCTGTACTCAGCTCTGATGAGGCTGAAACTCAAATACTAGGTTCAATTTTGGGCCCCTCACTACAGGAGAGACATCGAGGCCCTGGACTGTATCCAGAGAAGGGTGTCAAAGCTGATGAAGGGTCTGGAACACAAGTCTTACAAGGAGTGGCTGAGGAGTGGGACTGTTTAGCCTGGAGAAGACGAGGCTGAGGGGAGACCTTATTGCTCTCTACAGCAACCTGAAAGGAGGTTGTGGTGAGGTCGGGGTCTGCCTCTTCTTGCAGATAAGTAGCAATAGGACAAGGGAGAATGGCTGCAAGTTTCATCAGGGGAGGTTCAGGTTAGAAATTAGAAGAAATTTCTTTTCAGAAAGAGTGGTCAGGCATTGGAACGGGTTTCCCAGGGAGGTGGTGGAGTCACCGTTCCTCGGGGTATTCAAGGAAAGATTGGGTGAGGTACTTAGGGACATGGTTTAGTTAGCAATATAGCTGGTATGGGGATGGTTGGACTAGATGATCTTGGAGGTCTTTTCCAACCTTAATGATTCAGTGATTTATATTGTAGTATAAAAGTTGAAGAATTCATAATATATGACAAACCTTCCCCTGAACTCCATTTCAATGTTAGCAGGAAATAGGAACTGAAATTTAGTTCTCTGATGATGAAAACTTTTTTGCAAATAAGCATGAAAATGTTATTAAAAAGAAAAATAAGAATTTAGCCCCATGATTATTATTATTTTACTTCAAAAAGGGGAATTATTTTTAAATGTCTGATATGCTTTAGGTTGGCAATTCTTTTGAAACACTTTGCATTTTGAAACACCAAAGGGCTCTTGGCTTTTATGACTGAAGCACAGATGTGGGACACGACACACATCAATTACCTAGAAGAGACTTGGACATCAGGAAACGAATTTTGCCTTAAGAAATTATTAAGGACTCAAAGGGAATCCTGTAAAGGAGGAAAACCTACAGGGTTGTGGGTTTTTTGTTGAGGAACATTGTTCACTTCTTCCTTGTTCACCGACTTCCTTTCTTCCTTCCTTCCATCCATCCATCATGGCTCCTTTGGACACTAGATTGGAGCATTGAACTGCAAAGAGCTTGCCACAAGCTGAAATAACACAATTTTAAATGCAGCTTCATTTAAACATCTTTAACCTAAAGAAAACTAAATCCTGTAGTTCAGAAAGCCTCTGGCTTTAGCTTCCATTACATAGACACATGGTCTAAAACTGGGAAAAGAAGAACAATGCTCTCATCCAAAAAGGAAAACTTAATTCAAATAGAAATTTCTTGAGGATAGTTCCACTCATGTAATATTTTCTGTATTAAATAAAAAAAAAAAAAGATAAACTAAGTGTTTCAAGATCAAACAAATGGCATAAACTTTTAAAACCTTTTTATTTTAGAAATGCAGAAAGATGTAAAAAGACCATGCTTAGTGGATGTTCACAGCTCTCAATTTGCACACAGATACATTTCTAGGCTTCTACTATATTTTTTTCTTTGCCTCTGTTAACACATCTAATTAACCAAAGCAGCATGAACTGAGTATTACAATTAAATAGACAATTTTTAAATTGCTTTTGACAAACTGGAGATTAACATGTCCTTTTCCTGATTATTTGCACTAATGAAGATTGAGCACCTGAATGTTCACACACAGTGAAAACAAACAAGTTGCAGAGATATCAGGGATGAGACTGAACAAAATATTCTTATGAAATCTTTGTCTAGAGAGAAGATGGGAAAAGACATAAAAAGATGATACTGTCATTTGCTCAGCTGTAGAAACAAATTTACTGTCAAAAATACATACATAAGCTAAAGGATGTGCAGCAAATTTTAGCTTTGATCTGAGTTGAACAGGCTGCTCTTTGCTTAAGATTGGCATTGAAACGGGAGCACAAGGATGTGAATTCTCCTTGTTCTACACAGTATAAACAAGTAATAAAATCACACAAGGGAGTGAGAGCTTTTAATGAAACAGAAGGAATAGTAGTAGAAATCTCATTTTGAACAAAGTTTCCAAGCAACTTGTTCCTTGCCAAACACTCAAGTTTTCAAGAATGTTACTAAGTTTTGGATATTTTCTCATTTAAAAAGTTATGTTCATGTTTGACTTACTTTTTATTTCTCCTTTTTTGTCTCCTCTGACTCCTATGAGCTGCAGAGGAGGGCATGGAAGCAATTGTCTCCATGAGGTCTGGAATGAAGTGTGCGTTTTCAAAGAAAGACAAATTAGATCACTGGGGGAAGTCTCAGGAGTAAAAATCTTTAGGCCAAAAGCTCTTATTTATTTATTTTTAAAATACATGCTTGGAATTAAAAATGTTATGTGAGTAAGTGACCATGACCTGTGCTTTCAGAAAGGAAAAAGGAAAAAGTATGGATAGATAGATTAAATTAATTTTAATTTCTTGAAAATATGAAAGAGGATCTTTTTGACATGTCAGCTGAAATCACCTGCTTTCATTTTTGTGGGAAAATTGTGGAGAGAAAAAATATTATGGTACATCTGTGGTAAATATTAGTCAGGAACCAGGAAAAAAGATATTCCTAGCTAGAGAAGATTTCTGATTTTATGTCCAAGAGGATAAGCAGAATATTCTACTTCGATTTCTTCTTTGAATACTGTATATTTGTGTGGAGATATTTTTTTCCTTTGTTTCCCTTGAGCCTTTTAATTTCATTACATCCAAAGGAAAAAAAGTGCTTAAGACAGTGTCCCTGGTTGCTTTACTGTCAGTAAAGGCCAGGTGTGTTAGAAAAGGTATAAATGGCTACAAACCACACACTGCACTAAACATGGCTTAGCTACTCTTCTTATCAGTTTTTCCTTCACTGGCTTAAAACCAAAGATAAACATTTAGATATCCATTTCCCAGAAGAGCACCCTAAAAAGTACAGTATGAGCTAAGCCACTACGTATCTCTCTCTCCTCTCCACATTTTCATCTGTATCTGGGCCATAACAAAATTAAAATGCAATATTCATGCTTCAGAAGGAAAGTACGCAGACATTCATTGTGTACTTCTGGACTTGCTTGGAAAAAAGTGAGGATGCTGTACACATCTTGGATAAATGTAATTGAATATAAAGTGAGAATAACCCTGAAAAAGAGAATAGAACTTACAAAGGACACAACAATGTTCCACTGAACTGTAATAAAACAACATATAGAATAGCTACTACTGGAAAAAATCCCCCGTCTAGCCAATCGTTTCCCATATCAGCTCTGAGGATTAATCACCTCTGTCTGAGTGTGCGCGCGCATGTTTTTGTGACAGAGCTTTCTGGATCAGAGAAGCGGTTTCTGAAAGATCCACCCTTCTTTCCCTTTTGGGAGACTGAGCTGTGTACTTGTCTTTTTCCCTACTCCTTCACACCGCCTCCATATTTTGCAGCAAAAAGAAGCATCTGGCCCAGAGTAGCTAAATCGTATGGTATGTCAGGGAGTTCTGCCAACCTTGGCAGAAGGAGCCACACAGCTCCAGCTGGTTGCAATGGCTTTCTTTGTCCAAGAGATATTTATTAGATAAAAAGAAAAGGTCTGATTGCAAACCCCAAATAAACTTAAATAACAGTTACAAAATGAAATGACCATGAAACAAGTCTTCAGCAAAATGTTTCTGGTTTTCATCTGCATTAAAAAAAAAAAAAACCCAAAGAAAAACCTCCAAACACCCTCTCCCCCCCACCTCCACCCCCCCACACACAAAGAAAAAAAAAACACAGAGTGACTGTTTTGAAGCCTCCTTTATGAGGCAGGATATCACAGACTTTTAAGAACATACACATTCTTCATCCCAGAGGATGCTCTCAGCATTTTAAGAGAAAATAGGTCTTTAGTCTCTGAAGCCGATTAACTGTGGAACTCTGGGATGAAGTACTATGGGAGGAGTGCATATTGACATGTAAATTTGTTTTTCTCTATCACTTTCAAAAACTAGTTTTAAAATGAGATGAACAATATATTACATCAACCCTGGCTTGAAGTAAAGGAATGCACAGAATAGCATCCTTGCTTAAGATGCATTATAAACAAACAGAAAGGAGAATACCATCTCTTTCTCTGAATCAAGCCCCAAAGACAATGCCCTCCATTTCATCTGTGGCTGTGTTAACCGAAGTTAAGGTGGTCGTCCACTTCTTTTCATTGATGGGGATTGAGATAACTGCAAAAATCTATTCTTTTCTCTTATATCAGAACTAATGAAAAAGGGACACATTCAATACACAGGACCATTTATATATTTAAATATTATTTTTCTTCAAAATACTTTTTTTTTTTTCCTAAACAGATGTAGTCAAAAATATCTGACTTGATTCTTTCAACATCTGCTGTAAACCAATAAAGCCACCTCTGAATAAACACGGCAAACTACACTTTCATTCATTTTGTGTTTACAAAACAGGGCCAAGTACCAAGAGACTCTGTATTCTGGCACTCAAGTATGGAAAGTATGAGCCCCTGCAAGATGCAAAGCAGAAGCACAACAGCCTCATGTATGATCTGCTGATAGGGCAGATGCTGTGCTCCAGTAGCAACGCCTAGGTCTGGCAAGGGTGGTGGTGGTGGATGTGCCCTGGCTGGTGGCCCCTCAGAAGCCCTTGGCCCCTACTGCGCCCTGACAGTGGCCAACTGAAAAGGGATTTTATGCAGATTTAAATATGCTAGAGAGTTATCCATAGCAACATTTTAAAAATATTATTTTGGCACATATCCGATGAAAAGACCATAGCAATGCGAGTACCTGAGGCTTAACTTTGTACTAAAGCCATCTAGATCTGGGAATAACATGCTCACATTTTTTGAAGAATTACATGAATGTATTACTTTATAGTACGGGAATCTCAAAAGGTGCATCTTATTTACTATGTATTCCTGTACAGATAAGATTAATTCTTGTAGAATCTAAAGCTAGTCTCTGAAGTGAAAGATTGTTTTTCTCCTTTGTGTGTGGCTTCAAGGTACCAAACGTCTGCTCTCTACAATCATTGTTAGAAACTTTCTTCCTCTCAGGCAGTAAAGGGTCGCTAATTGTGGAATAATGTAGTCTAAAAGGAAAGGATATCTTGGTGCAAAAGTATCCAAAGCACCCATATGGCAGGGCCTTTGTCTGAGCAGGAAAGCCTGAAAAATAGGATATAATGGCTACAACAAAAGAGCATCGTTAAGGCATCATAAAATATCCTGACTCTGTGATGGGCTAAAATGAAATCTGATCTCTCCAATTCTTGCCACACCAGTTGAAAAGGATGTGATGGACCTTCCTAGGGGCATCTCAGTTTCAAGAAGTTCCATGGCAGGTTTTAAAAACAACAAAAATATCCAAATCATACAAAGACACTGCATATTAAAAACAGATTTGTAAATTTGTCTAGCACTGAAGTTCTCCTTGATGAACTTAGCATAGCCAATCCAAGCTCACTGATAAAAAAGGAAATGAAAATATGTTCACTATATTTAGACTGAAATAGAATTTTTATGGATTATTTCCGGGTAAGGTGATTTTAGAAAGGGCTTGGGTATTGCACTGAATATTGAAACATGTATTGTTTTCCACACTGGTGTACTAAGTAAAGGAGCAAATCAAATCAAAATGAAAGAGGTATTGTCAGTTTTAATGAGATTATTAACTGGCAAGACTATTATTTGGACACCACACCCAGATCTGTTGACTACAGGTTGAAAAGTATGTTCATGGTTTGAAAAGGATTCTAAGCATATATAAAATTATTCTGTTAGCCCAGAGTATTTTTTTTTTTTTAAATCCAAAAGAGAAAATGGCTTGATCACTATCCTTTAATACTTTCAGGAGGCATAGAAATCATATAAAAGTGCTATTTAAAATAGCAAACAAAGGCATGATAAACTCTAATGTCTGGAAATCAATACCACCCACATTCACATTTTAAAGTCTGAGAGCAATTAAGAGGTGCTAATCATTTTATTGAGACAGAGTGCCTTTCTGAGAGCTGTGTTCTAAGACAGCAAGAAGTAAGGAGCTTGGTTCTAGTTGGTAAAGTTACCAGTTGGTAAAATTATGTGAACTGTATTGTAGATACAGTCTACCTAACCATGATAATACCTTTTGGCCTTAGAAATCTATTAAGAAACCTCTTAGCTACATTGAAGTTGAAGACTTGTTTTGGTGAAAATTTGTGTAAATATCACTTCCAATCAGTAACTGCAGAAATAACTAGTGAGAGACAGAAATCCATGGTGTGGAGCTATTTAAGCAATGGTTTAATAATATTGAAGTCCTATCAACTTGATTTACTATGAAACTTCAGGCTCCTAAATTTAACACATGCTCAGTAGTAAAAGTCTCTTAAAATAATTCTGTTCTATCTAAAAAAAACCCTCTTCAGTATAAACATGCTACCTTCATGTATGGTTGGAGGTTGCTGAGGATATTTTTCGTGATATCTGAACAGCATTAATAAAACTAGTTTTATTGGATTCATCTATGCTGGAAGCACCATTCAAACTGTTAATTTTAATACTTGATTATGCCAGTTTAGAACATGACTAGAAATGTATGTAGAGGAAAACAAATTCACATTATCCTGAATTTGAAATTTCTTCCATTTGTTTCATTACTGCATGAACATTCAGTCTGCTATTTTTGTTATCCATAATAATTTGGTCAATCTTAGTTATAAACATAGTAGCAGTTTATTATCTTTTAATACTGAGTTGATGAGTCCTCCTCAGGTGATTATTTAATTAAATATGTCCCTAAAATATTCCTAAAATTCACTTACAAAACCAGTTCATTATAGTGTAATCAGGCAGTATAAAATTCACTTGAGGTAAAGGTGCACAGCATTGCATGGGAATGACTGAGCACTTTGCAAGACCATGCTATTCTGCCCGTCATTTCTGGGCAGGAACCTGTTATTTGTTTGGAACAGATCTCTCAGTGTGTGACACTAAGAACAGAACACTTACAGTAAACTATGAAATAAATCAATAATAAGGTAATCATGCTATTTAGAGGGCAATTTTTGTGTTTGAAGGTTTCCTTAGGAAATGGCAATAAGTATAACAGTGTGAAAGATCACAGAAACAACAACGTCAGTCTGAGGAAACCAAGATATAAATGACACTGCACCAATGTAGCAAGGGCTAAGTTCATCCAAATTAAAGCACAATCAGGAGATGAGGAGAAAATATTACAACATATGTCATGTGACAATGAATTAAACTGATTTGTGATGCAAGAGATTATTTGAAGGCCACCATTAGCCCTTTATTTGGTAGAGAAGTTTTCTTGGCATTTTCCATCATATTTTGAGGTAAAAATGTGCTTATTTAAAAAACAGGGACTAAGTATTTGCATTGCACTAATTCCATGGCTGCATCAGCAAACCAAGACTGAATACAGGACCGTGTATTTTGTTCACTCATTGTCATGCAAATGATTTCCCTATTTGTCCGTCATATTTTTCATGTTCCTGACCTGTATTCTCAAAACACTAGCAGTAAATATGCCCTGAATAACATTTATATCAGAGGAAAAAGCGAAATTGAAAAATCAAGTATAAGATGCAAGTTCCAAGAAGGTACTTTAGGTAGCTGACAGTAGGGTAAATAGTTAATCAATTTACATGGACACACAAACACCAGGAGACAGGAAGGGATCTCCTGTTCTTGCAACAGTTGAATTTGGGCGGGGGGCGGGGGAGGAGCAGGGGAAAGAAGGCCTTTAAGTGGAAACCTAATAGTTAAAATACCAAGAGGTTTCCAAATTCTTTCAGGTACTGGCAGCAAATGATGTATTGATTTTGCTGTTAAACTGCACAGCTGTAACCAACACATTAGACATGGAAGATAAAAGCAATGACTAAAAGCACCTTATTTCATCTGTCACACCTGAGGCTCTGCCTTCTTCAGACCTTTAGTGTATTAGCACAGAAAATCAATTAGGTAAAGAGCTAAACAAATGAAGGGAAAATAAAAAAAGGCCTCATTCACAAAGAGTCAGGAATGTCAGCGAGCCCTGGAGACTTCAGTGAAGTGTGAGATATCTCCAAATAAACCACAGCAACTTTTCTGAACTTTTAGGAAAGTGATTAAGTACTGCTTGGATACTCCAATGAGCATCTGTTAGTGCAGGTCTAGTAGGTGACCGTTATTCACAAACACAAGATTTCACTGAAAAGAAAATGTGAAGATTTATTTCTCAATCTGTGCTACTTTGAATGTCTAACTAAGGTCTAACTATATGGTTCTTGTGACCTTTTTCAATGTTGAATGATGGCTCAATTTCAACCAGAAATCAAGTTTTTCTGAGAATCCACAGAGTATTGACACACAGTATTTCATCAGGGTCAGGGGTGTACTATTGAAGCATAATGCCATGATACACAACTGCTTGTTCCTGCTTTAATGAAGCAAAGTAAGCCATCTCTAAGTCAAAGTTTTTGTAAGCTTTTCAATTGTCACCATATATTTTGCATTGTGAGGGCAGGGCAGATCACAAATGATTCATTAATTAATTTGTAGTGAATGATAGTTCACAATGACATATTGGAGATACTAGGCTAAGAATTAACAGTGAAGTGGGCCTCAGAAGATTTGGATTCACACGCAAAAGCAAGAGAAAATATGCACTTTCCTTCAGTTTCTCATCTACACTGAGGTTGCAAGCTTGATGAAGAAAATCTTTCAACAGGATTTATTTCATGCCAATAACTCGAAAGACAGATTTTTGATTTCAAGTGGAGGTCAACAGGCCTTAAATAAATAGCTATTAAAAAGGATTTAACTAAATAAACCTCAAATCTAAAATTTAGTAGAGATCCCTTTATTTTATCCTCTAAAATATTTTTCCCTATACATGGCTGCACATCTCAAGGTAACCTCTGCAGAGATGTATGTCTCTTTTTATCTGTGACATCTGAAGCAAACACACCTTTGTGTGTGTGTGTGCGAAATGTTCTTTTTGCAGAGAATTCTAAAAAAAAAAAAAAAAATCGAATACGAAACCGTGCCGGGCAGTGAAATGTGACACATTTCAGCAGTGCCACCTAGCGAGAGCATCCCCCATCCCGAAACGAAAACACTCCTTTTGCCTCACCCTTACTCATACAGGGAAGGCCTCAGCTTCTGCACCGGACAGACGTTTTAAAAGGTATCTTTGAATCCCCAAAGTGCTTGTTGTTATATTTCTCCAGACAGCTAACAGCTACTGGATGAAATAAAAAAGAAAAAAGTACCAGCTCAGCCTGCTTCACCTGGAGTCTTGAAGAACTCTATTCTTTAAAAAAGAGATGAAATTATTTTCCATGCTTGTTCTGTCATTTCAAAAGACACGAGAAATTTTTCACATTTCATGAGCCCAAAACATGTAAATTCTGGATCAAATGACAAGCCAGGCAGGTACAGAACTCTAGGAAGATTTGGAAACATGTTGCAAGAAACAATTACAATACCTGTAATTTTCTTTCATTCATTCTTTGAGAGAGGGGAAAAAAAAAAAAAATTCTTTCCCTTAAGAAAAGAACAGGCAAGGTGGCACTAATGTTGAAATTAAGTACCATTCACAGATTTTGCATCTAGATTCCATGCTTTTTTTTTTTTTTAAATTACATGTCAGGTCAATAATGCAGTTTTCTCCATCTGCGAAGGCCAGGTTCAGTACATAACTGTGAGACTGTGGGACTTAAACAGGCACATAGGTCTCAGTTTTGACCCACCAGCAGAGAAAATCTCTAGCACTCTTTGAATTGCATGACACAAGGACACTGTAACTATGTAGATACATATATAGTTGTAAAAGCATTCTCTGAAAACTGATTGAAATTTATATTGTGCCCTTCTGAACAGCCACCTTAGGAACAGAACAGCTGAAGAGACATTGTTGAAAAATACTATGGTGTGGCATAAGAGGCGGCACGTAGCGCTTAGGGACTGAAGTGCAGTAGCTTTGTGCTTCACAGCAGAGTCTGAAAGAGAATCATAAAAAGGAAAGAGTGAATCATGAGCTGGGGTGTGTTAGAAATGATGCTCTAATGGGTGTCAGCTGTATAGCAGATTCATGTCATTCAAACACTTCAAGTTAGTTCCCCATCACCAATCTCCTCTAAGTTGAATTACCAAATTGTTATTCCTATGCAAAATTCTGCAATTCTTCTGCTAAAAAAATACTTCTTTTATCCATGCGAACAGATATGGACACGTATGCACACAAAAATAAGGTGGACTTCTGACCACAGAAGACCACAGCACTTTGTTATTGATTGCAGCAGAGACAAGATCCCACGCCAGGAACTCCTGAAAGGTTTTTCTTGCTGTTCCAGGGCTAACTCTATTTCCTGGGCCAAGCATTGCACACAAACATAATCAAATAACAGACGATGGAAAACTCTAGGTAAGCGCATGAATAAAACAATGAAGTCAAGTAGTTCAGTGTGATTAGAAGTAGGAAGGGCGTCTCCTTCTGCATTGTTGAATTGGCCATTAGTGTCAGAGTGGCTTTTAAATTTAGAGTAATTCTTCCCGTCTTTGCACTACTTGAGGTGTTCACCCAATGCTTGCCTGTATTATTAAAGGATTGAACTCTGTCAGAGGGCAAAAGCAAATTACTTGCAGGGAGCCAGGGGCCAGATGAGATGTACCTTCACTGTGCTCTTTCCTTTAGTACCCAGTGGTAAAAGACTACAAGGCTGCTTTTATGTAGATGTCACATCATTCACTGACTGGAACACCCAGCTGTGATAATAGCATAGGAATAGGGGGTGGGCAACCATTACTAATTCCTCCCTTATCCAACCTTGCTATTTGAATTATTAGCTAAATTGCCATCGTCAGATCTTAATTTTTTCTGGCCCGCAGGTTCAAGAAGTTTATTTTACAGCTCTTTGTTTAATTGTATATGTAATTACCTAATGTTATCAGTGAGTGCCTATTTTGCGTCAGAAACATTTTTTTTTCCTAGGTTTCGTTAAGTGTAAGTATTTTGCAGTGCTTGATAGTCACTATTACATATCCATAGGGTAAGCAACAATGAAAACACTATTTACGGATTTATTCTTTTTTGGAAAAAGAGTTAATTCATATTTTTCCTACAAAAATAATGAGACAAAGCTTGAAACTTCTCATTCTAATGAATGATTACAGCATGTAGAGAAAAAAAAAAACAAACTCACAAATCAAGTATATGTGAAAAAATATGAAGAAGTTACTGGGTATGCATAAGACATGTAAGTTTGCATTGATTCAAAACATTTTTGCTAATTTGTCCCAATTAGTTTGAGTATGAAACTGTTAAATGAAAATCTTGTACTTTTCAAAAAGAAATTGTATCTTTATTGTGGGAAGTAATGCACTGATTAATTCACATTATTTTTAGTATTGAAAATGCAAATGTATTTTAAAGGAAGCAAGCTATAAACTGTTTAAAAATAACAAAAAAACCCCACCCTGTTTTTATTATTTATACAATTTTGTAGCTTAAAATGCACCTTAAAAGGTGCTATTTCAACTAGTTCTACATGCTATTAAGTATGGAGTTCCTATGTGCAGGAGAGAGGGATAGTTGGGCTGTGATTCTCTATAGGCACTGCCTACATATTCCAGCACATCTCAGTTGCACATAGTGTTCACTCAGACTAGAGCTGCATTGCCTCTGACAATGTGGATGTATAGCATAACATCACAGAACAATTTCAATTGCTTATAACTGATTTTCATGTTCGTAGTCACCTATTTAAAGCCAAACCAAAAAAGATATTATTCCCATTTTTTCTGAAATACATTATCCCTCTATATCCCCATGCATCTGAGATCTCCTAACCCCTTTCCTCTTCTCCATAGTATCTCCAGCGTCTTCATTTCACAGGTTATCAGCCATTACACCTTCCAGTTTTATTTCCAATTTCACTTTCAACCACCTCTGATTCTGCTCTAAGTTTTGGTATGAGTTATGATTATCCAAATATTTTCCAGTCTATCTTTGTACTAGGTTGCATCAGGAATATTTTGTATTATTTAAGGGAACTTTACAACCTGTTGATCTTCACTTGCTCTCAGTAGTAGATTTACATTCACATTTCTATGGTGTTACTGGAGGAAAAAGTTTTCTTAGTAACAAGAGGATACTTGAAGTACTCAGTCCTCTTCAATAGAGAAGGCCTAAAATGAGTTGTCCCAGTAGGAAGCTAATCAAATTTCAGAAGCTATCTCTGAACCATAAATGGTTTTCATAAATGGGATGACGTCAACAATTCTAAATTACTGCATGCTATTTATTTTTCATTTGAACCAGTGAATTTACTTTTCAATTTTCTCTCTTACTTCAGAGACTGATCCTATTCCCTTTGATAGTTCATGCCTGTCCAATCAAGATGATATAAGGGTTGCTGGATGATGTTTTTCAATGTCAGTATCATGTTTTCTGATATTCCACAGAAAAGGTGGGGGGTTTTTTCTGACTGATTAGCACTTGGGAGGTAGAAATAATGCATTTTCTTCACCCCATGCTTGCATACTCTAGTACTTACAAGTGGCAAGAGAACATCTGCCCCAGCCAGATGTCAGCATGTACATATTGTTTACTTTTGCAGTTGATGTATCCAGAATGCTCTTAGGAATATGACCCTGGGCAGGCAACATGCTCCCCTTGGGACTCTTAGAGACAGTGAAGTCTCATCTCACTTTTACAAAGAGCTAAATTGCTTCCAGCAGGCCTAGTATATGCCATTATAGTAAAATCACCATGCACTGGCACCAAAAAAAGTTTACCAGAGCTTAATTCTTCCCAATATGTCCCCTTTTTGTTCACTTTCATGTTACAGAATGGTGAATCTTGGGGGACCTCAAGCTTCTTTCAGAGGTGAGTATGGGGAAATAATTCATTCTGAGCTCTCATTACAGCCCAAGGGAGGTCTATCAAATTCTTTCAAGGTAAACTGAAGAACAGGTATAAGGGTGTAATTTTCCTTTTACAGAAATCACTGATGAACAAGGTGTTCAGGCTATTGTGCCACTTAACTGTGATGAACAGTCATTCTGGGATAAGAAAAATCTCTACTGAGATTGGTATCTTTCATTAGGTTGAAATTTTATGATACTGAACACTATGTTTGACTCTTGCTATTGCCCTAGTTAATCTTGAAAATAGATTAGTAGCTCTTATCATTTGATAATTTTTACCAGAGCTTTATGCACAAGTGGGAGAAAAAAATAATCAAACAGAAACAGGGGTAGCCATTTAATGTGCTACTGCCCTAGACTGAAGCTGAGGTCAGGTTTACTCTACAGAGGTATTTCTGTAGTCCAAACACTTATAATTAAGCTAACTTTGAAGTAGAGAATATCATAATGAAAACAGTATTGAATAGTTCTTATGGAAATAGGGAGGCATAAGAGACTAATACCTTTTCTAATGTCAGTCAGGTATTTTATAAGACCAATCAGACAGAGGTCATGGTTTATATCAAAACTAATGTTTTATTATAGTCTATTTAAGAAGTGTTTTCTATTCTTGCCACATAAAGTTAAATAGCTTTACTCAAAAATGATCATCAGTGATGATGATTCAGAAATATAAGAATATCTATAGTAAAGCATAACAAAAGGAAAAAATCAAACACACAATACCTATAGTTCAGACTGACCGATCTTACAATGAGATATCAAAAATGAGTGGATATTTGATCAAATCTTTGAAAACAGAAGCTCATCTTATGATATGATTTGATTTAAGATTATTGTAAGCTATTTCTTTCAACTTGGATCAATCTCAACTATATGCATAAAAGGGGACTTAATTAAATTACATCAATAATACCTCAGGAGGAAGTCAGAGGTATCAGCACAATTGTTACTATAAAAATACTACTGTAGAGTCACATAGAACAGTGACCAACGCAGAAACAATTTATAATAAACTTAAGGTAAATTAATTTGTCACCATTATCCTTGGTTAGTCCAGAAATCAGATGTGACTATGAAGGCCATTGGAACCACTAACATGAATCAGTGAAACCTGACTCTGTGACCCAATTTTTCTGCTCATACTCTATCAATCACATCACAGCTTAATTTTCAGTTTATACAAGTTGCTGAAATCTTAGTATATTTTCTGTAGTAGGACTTGTCTTTTTATACAGTCCCTATAATCTACTTGCAAAAATGCAATTTTCTTCTCTGTTTTGAGTTCACAGGTTGGTTATGCTGGTTATGGAGATGATTTTATGGAGCAGTCAGTTTAAATCTGTTTCACTTCTGTAGCTATTCAGACTGCTGTTACAATGGTGTGATTCCCTCACCTTTCAGAAGACCTATTTTCATGTTTTAGTTTCTGACCCGATGCTAGATACAGTTCTCCAAATTGTTCTCAGACAACCTCCTGGTACCATCATATTTTTTACTGCTCAGAATTTTCCTCTCATCTTTCATGATTAAATTGTTCCTGATGTTTTTAAAATATACATTTATAAATATATATGTACTTGTGTGTGAGTTTGCAAAAATCATTTCTATTTTGAACTCTGCAGACTTTGCAATTTTCTTCAGTAAAAATATCACTTATGAAAACCATCTGAGAAAAGCTGGCTTGTAAAAAAAGAATGAAAGAACACAAGGCTAAAATACTCATTTCCCCTGCTCATTCATACTTTTAACATACTCCGATAGTCAGAGGTCAGATATGGAGATGATTGTCTTAAAGGATATTTGCATTCTCTTAGACCCTCACAAGTGCTATACATTGCCTCCCTCAAACAGCCAGGGAGAGCTGCAGCTTTAAGCTAGGATTTGGGAGAAAATTAAGAGGGCAAGGGAATAATATGGATGGCCTGTTGATCATTCTGTTTACTTGTTTTTTAATAATCCCTGCAAAGCAAAAATAAATGTAGCTGCTAGCTTGTATGTCACATGCTGGGAGGTATTCTTTGTGTTTAATTTAGGTTTTTGAGGCAATCCTAATCATCTCTGACCCTCTTTCCCTACATACTATAATTTAAACTTCTTTTGCAGGGTGCAAACTAAACTTTGCACATTGCACAATCACAAACTTAAATTCACAGAATTTTAAGCCAGAAATTTTTGAGATTTTTATCTCATATATTCTAAAATGACCTTTTTTTAAGTTGCCTACATTATACTTTACCAAGTTGCATACCTTCAGCTGTTTTCATTTGCTTAACATTGTAACTGAAAGTTCTTTAAGGCAAAAAAGAAAACCAAAACCAAAACCTTTTTGTTCTTTTCTATCACTAAGATTCCTAGACACCACTGGAAAACAAATAATAAATAACTACTTCTAAATGCAGAAACAAACTTCTGTGTCCCATTGCTGTTATTTCTCTTTTTCTTTATCTTCCTAGCCATCAGTTCTTGTCATGCCTTTCTACATTAATTTAAAGAGTGCTCCTGCATCCAGTACCCACACCCACCATAATGGCACTTACTCTCATTCAACTAATTTCAGAAAACCAAAATATATTGAGCTCTCTAAACAAGATTTTTTTCCCCCTAGCTCTTGAGTTATTACTGCATTCAGTTTTGGGTTTTATTTTTTTTCTTGCTCCACTTTCCAAGTTCAGTGTACAGAGTGACATTCAGCACCTTGGTATCAATGTCATTAGTGCTGTGCAAAGGTGCACTTGACTTTTCACACTTAGTCTTTGATTTATACATCTGAGGATGGCACAAACCATTTTTTTACTGCATTTGAACAGCAGCTAATATTGAATTGGTTGTCCAAAAGTTGGCTTCTGTAGTCAGGTGCTGTTGTTATCTTACATTTAGCTGTATGAAAATATTTTGAATGTAGGCCCAGATTGCAAAGAAAACACATTTTTAATTTCTATGACTGCTTAGATTTCATTGTTTTCTCCATCGATGATTTTTAAACTGCTAGTATTTTGTGTTTCTAGAGAATCACACCAATGCCTCAGAACTCCAGTACCTCTGTAATGCCTTTATTGCGTGGAAGCATCCTATTGTACTTTTTTTTCCCCTTTTTATTTATTTATTTAGTTACCATAGAATCCTAGAAGGGCTGGTGTTGGAAGGGATCTCAAAGATCATCTAGTTCCAGTCCACCTGCCATGAGCATGGACACCCTCCACTAGACCAGGTTGCCCAAAGCCCCAAACAACCTGGCCTTGAACGCTGCCAGGGAGGGGGCAGCCACAGCTTCTCTGGGCAGCCTGTGACAGGGCCTCACTGCCCTTGTAGGGAAGATTTTTTCCTTATATTTAACCTAATCCTATCCTCCTTCAGTTTATGGCCATTACCCCCTGTTCTATCTCTCCATGCCCTTGTAAACAATCCTTCTCCAGCTTTCCTGTAGGTCTGTTTAGGTACTGGAAGGCTGCTACAAGGATAGACCTCACAGAGCCTTCTCTTCTCCAAGCTGAACCACCCCAACTCTCTTAGCCTGTCCTTGTAGGAGAGCTGCTCCAGACCTCTGATCATCTTTGTGTCCCTGACATGAATTTTGTGCCATGAATTTTGTGCCAAAGCTGAGGCTGTGGTCCTAATCCAGTTAATAAATATTTTTCTTTGGATACCGTCTAGAACCATTTTGTCTGAATTTTGTATTTTAGTAAACAAAATGTTTCACATTTTCAAAATTATACATGCTCACCTGCTTATAATCTTCAAATAATTTCTTTTCATGAAAGAGAGAAATGGTAGTTTTAAGATTATTATACATCGACTTTTTTCCTCCCAATTTTTTTTAAGGAATATGTTGGAAGGGTGCAGTGATATAAGATATGTATTGACAATTTTTGTCTATTTCAAGTAGGTCGGTGTTGGGTATAGTTTATAGAAACTGCCAAAAGGAGCACTCTGAAAGAAAGTGTATAGCCCTAAAGGGCTTGTACAGTATGTAATACAAAGCCTAGACAAGATGGAAGTGGAGAAATTCAGTCCTAACGGTGAGGAGGGACACTTCTATTCTGTAGTGTTAAGTCACTGGAAATCAGCCTGCTTTTGGGTCCCAGCTGACAATGTTAGTTTTGGAAATTAATTTGTAAAGCTAAGAGTTTATTCCCATGACTGGAGGCATGAATTCTGTAAATCTGATCTCTTATTTCGTTCTTTGTCTATGAACATAAAGAAGTGTATGCAGTTGTTTACTGGTGATAAAAATAATATGCTAATAGACCAGCAATTTAAAGAAAAATATTTTAAAATAAATTTTTTAAGTAGAATTATAAAAATATATTTTACATAAAGGAATAGAAAAATTGAAGGTTTTTTATTTTTCCACCTACACTACACAAACCAGAAAGTATATATTTTTCTCAGTGGGAATACAAAAAGTAATTTGTTCTTACTTTAATATACAGACTGAATTAAGAGTGCTCTCCATTGCTGGTGAAGTCAGTCATTTAGCAGTGTGTGGCCACTGAAATCAGAACAATGCTTTCAAGGAGTTGAAAGAGACTTAGTGCTACCGCCACACTGTTAGTCAGAAATCTATTTTTAAGTGAACATGACATTTTCAAAGTCACTGTACATAAATGCAAGCAATCACTTCATTTTCAGCTTCTAGTCACACAAATCATTGGTGAAAATTTCTTTCCAGCACTGAAAGTCGTTACACACCCGGCTGACATTGTGTTCAAACAACTAAAAGCTTCATGTCTCTTGCTGAGAAGTTCACCTATTTTCTGTGTACCCTGCCCTGTATTCATCATCACACACTTATCATGCCTTTTTAAAACAATACTCATAGAGAAGAAAGAAAGACATTGCATTTCTGACTAAGTTGCCAAATAGTTTGGACATATTCAGGTACCACTAACAATTAAATAATTTGCAGAGAACTTCTATGTTTATTTTGTCTTTATGTATGTATTTTTATTGACTATACACATATCCTCATGTTAGAATATGACTGCTTTCTGTGTTTTGGTTTGTTGGTTTGTTTTTTTTTTAGTGGGAGGGATTAATTTTCATTGTTTACAAGCTATGCAAAGCTACATTTAACTTTATTCACCAGATAAGCTACAGTTTGCACTTAAATATGTTAAGCTACAAACATGGGCTTAAACAGAATTGGTTTTAGGAAGAGGACAGAAAACATATTTGGAAAAGCTATAGATCCATATTTAAACGGAGAAATAGGTTAGTATGTATTTTTCTTATAAATTTTGGGAATGAGAATGATAGACGAAAATCATTGTTTTATATGCTAGATTCGAGGCTCCTTTTTTTTGGTTTTTTAATTAAATAAGAGTTGTTTCATTCTTACACACTAAGCAGACATATTTGAGAAGGTATTTGGGAAGGATGGGTCCATCTGCAGACTAAACAGAACCCTCATGTTCGCTGGAAAAAAAGAGGAGGATAACACTGTATATTCCTGAACAGAAGGATCAAGACATATATTACATAACGTACTTGAATCCTAAAGCATGTCCTTAAAGTTATTTTGTATATACATTATACTTTCTTTGTGTCTCCCTTGCTGCCTTGATTTCTTCTCATTAGAGGTCTGGTCAGGATACAAAAGAGATTATGAAGTTCAGAACAAATGATACCATTGCTGTTATATGGGAAATTATGCTTTATTCATCTGTCCATATCATAATTAGCAGTTATAGCTTTTGACTTGCATTATGGCCAGACTCTGAGTTTTAAGATATATTATTACACTGTGATCTCTGATTTTATTTTCATGTCATTATATTACTTGTGCATAGAAGTTTGAATAAGATGTTTTGAGACGTACAGATTATTTCTCACTGCATAAAGAATAAGATTCATTTGTCTCAATATAATATAGATAATGTTAATTTATGTATATAAAAAAAATGCTGAATAAAAGCCATTATGATTTGTTTAGCAATATACATTTTGAATAACGTTAAACAGTCCTGAATGGAAAGGAGATCTTGAGTAATTAAATAAGATGTATTTTCTCCTGTGAAACTTTCACTGTAACCATATTTATTATGTATGTGCCTTAATATTATTTTGGATAACAAAATCCATTAGACCTTTGCTCATTTTTAAACTTATATTTGCACCTACTTGTTCATATAATTGACGTTTAAGTTAAATAGCCATATAACATCTATTGTCCCTAATTTCTTCAGATTCTTCTACCCAGAAGACATCACATTTAACTTTTTCTTTTTGTCTGAAGAGAGACCTGGTTCAAGTTAAGTTTTCATATTTCTCTGGCTTCATGTATTCTGTCTGCCCTCCCCTCTGCCCTTTATCCTCTTGTCATACATTTATTATAATAAAATGAGTAAGACTGCCCTACACCACATTCCAGATGTAGCCTTAATTCAAAAGAACCAGAAACAATGTTTCCTGAATAGAAGAGTGTACAGGGACCTTAAGAAATTTGCCCAATTTTATGAGTCATTCAGCAGTTATAACCTAAATTTTGTACTAGGTGGTAATTCATGTTCTTTAAGTTTGCAGAATTCAGACTTATTTCTTTATTTTACTTAATTTAATATTTTTTATTTCAGATTCAATGTCACTAATAATAATTTTAGCTGTTTACTATCTACCTGTAAATAGAATGACAAGAAAATCTGTTTGTAATTTATATGTATAAATTTATATATAGACATAGAATTAGATCTACATTTTTATCAATTGGCGTTGCAATAGGGTGTATTGGAAGATGCTGAGACAGGAGAACTCAGAGATCATCACCCACAGAAAAAAAGGAATGTGTGAACTTTCAGCAAACATAAGTAAAGGGATTCGGTTCATGGAGGAAGACAAGAAACAGAGAGAATAAGCAAATTGAGAACTGAAGTAAAATTTGTGGTGGGACAGTGCTACACAAACTTCTAGAAAAATAAAGCAGTAACAGGAGAGAAAGGAACAATTCAGAAGCAAAGGCAGCTCACCAGAGCCAAAATTAAAGGGGAACATGGCAGTTAGGGGCTAAGGCTTCAAGATGCTACAAGAGGAGAAAGTTTATTTGGGACATGACTGGAAAAAAAGTTGAAGAAAAGATATCTTCCAGGGAAGGCAGTGCTTGATGACTGCAATGCAATGGGACACCCCTAAGAAGTTGACATTTTATAAGATCTTTCCAGTCAGTCCTCTCAATAAAAGTAGTGTCTTGCTGAAATTAGAACTCACTTATTACCCTGTCTTATCTCTTGCCATGCTCACTGGATGCATTTTAAGGATGTCAGCATTAATGAGTAATCATCGATAAAAACTGATTTTAAGTACTTCATATTCCCATGATGTACAACACATATGTAGATAGATACTGGGGTGGGGTGAGGAGGTAGATAATAGGTAGTTAATATATAAAAAATTAACTTTTGTGAATAACTTTTTTGGTATTAATATCTTCATTTGAACTATATGTAATAATTGGAATAACTAAATGTTTTGCATTTTGGTTATATTGCTCAAGTATTAATTAGGCAAATAAAATCTTAGTTCTGCAAAAGATGGATGTTCCCTGTTGGCACTAAAAGATTTTTGAATGTAACACAAGCAGGATGAACAGGGTTGAAGGATGGGGTACCTGCTATGAGCATAGAGACATTGCCTGAGTAAACAGGAATGAAGTTAGAAAAGCCAGGTTCAGGTGGAGTTGCAACTACTGAGAGATTGGAAAAGCCACAAGAAAGGTACTTTGGCAGTAAAAAGAGAGCTAATGAAACTGCCATCCTACTGCTGTTCAGTGAACTATGTGACCTGGTGACAAAGGATGTGGGAAAAGCTGAGGTGCTTGATGCTTCCTCTATATTAGTTTCTGGTCTTCAGGTTCTCTGAACCTAGTAGCACAGTGTGTTTGGGGGAAAAATACTTACTTTAGAGTAGATATTTCAGAAATTAGGGACTACTTCATAAAATTGTGTATTCATAGGTCCAAAGAACCAGATGGAATGCATCTAGCAGTGTAGAGGGTGTTGACTGGTCTAAGTGGGAGGCCACTGCCTATCATTTTCAAAAGGTCATGGCAATTGGCAGAGTATCCTGACGACTGGAAGAGGGCAGTTCTCATACTAACCTTCAAGAAAGGAAAGTGCCTGACTAATTTCAAGTTTATCAACCTAACATTAGTCCTGAGGAAGATCACAGAGAAAATATTAATTGAAGCCATACGCAAGTTCAAGAACAATAAGGTGACTGGGAACAGCCATCATGGATTTAGAATAAGCAAATCATGCCAGATCAATTTGTTTACTTTCCTAGGATGAGATAACTGGCCCCTTGATCCTTCAGCAAAGGTCTCCTATAATATTCCTACAGCCAAATTCATGAAATAAGATTTCAACAGTTCATCTACAAATTGGGTGGAAAATTGTGTGGAACATGGGCTCAAAGGACACAGCACAAATTCCAACTGGCAGCTAGTAGTATCCCTCAGGAACTGAAACTAGGGTCAATACTGTATAACATCTTTATTTCTGGCCTGATATTATGGTGAAATGCACCTTCAACAGCTTTGTGAACAATACCGAGTAAAGGACACTGGCCCATACAGTCAGGCTTGTCTACACATTGCTATTTAGGGCAACCTTAGCAGGTTAGAAAAATAGGCCAACAGAAACCTCAAAAACTTCAAAAAGGTAGATGAAAAGTCCTGTATGTGGGATGGAATAATTCTTTTCAAAAGTACTAAGTGTTGTTGTGCTAGAAAACAGTTTTGTAGAAAAGAATTTATGGGGCCTGGTGGATAGTAGCCTGAATATGTCACTGTTGTGCTCTTGTGGTGTATGCTAGGCTGTATCAGGACTGTAGCTATTCCTTTCAACTCAGTGCTTGCAATGCAGGTTCTGAAGTAATATGAGTGGTGGAGGTAGTGGTACGCTAAAAATCTGAACATACTGGAGAAAGTCCAGTGAAGAGCCAGAAAGGTGCTGAGCAGCTGGATTATAAGAAAGAGACCAAGAGACCAAGAGAAGTGGGTTTGTTCAAGTAGAAGGAAAAAAAAAAAAAAAAGTTGTTTTCTTCAACTACCTGTTGTCTCGGTGTAGAGAAGACAGACTCCTCTCAAAGATATCCAGAGATAAGACAAAAGGCAGTGACCAGAAATTCTAATTAAAAAGGTGATCAAGCACTGTAGCAGGTGTCCGAAGATAGTGTGGAGACACCCACCTTGGAGATATTCAGCACTTCAGCAGACACAGCCATGAGTAACCATGTGATGTGACCCCACTTTGATCAAGGGGCTGGACCACCTGGCCTTCTGAGAATTCTTTCAACCTAAATTATTCAATGATTCTGTGATTTTAAAAATAAAAAAGACACAATAACTAGGCTCTAGGTCAGCCTCATACCTGAGGTATTAAGAAATTAGAAAGCTTATTTATACTACTCTTTTAAATTACTAATCTACAGCTAACCAATGCATCAAGATCCAATGATTATGGAATAATTTAGGTGATGAATCTGGACAAATGCCTAATTTATAGCTAAAGTGCGAGAAATTGAATCCTGCTTCCCCTAACAGCATTCTTGTCACAGCCCTTTCACCAGCTTGAGTGTATTACTGAACTTTTACTTCTAACTGTGTCTCAATTCCAGAGCTTTCCCAGATTGAGTCAGCACAAAACTCTCTTTTTTTTTGATTGATTCATGTTTATACCATTTTCATTAGAAAAGATCTATCTGGTTTTATATCTCAAATTCAAAAATATCATTACTAGTTCTGCTATCAGCTGATCTTCCTACTGATGCTGAGGTATATTTGACCTTCTCTTCCAGCCAGAGGGTTGATTGTATCACTGACAGCCAAAACAGAATCCACATACAAATGATCAATTCTCAGGCATTTGGTCTATCCAGATTATATTTCTGTCCATGCTGTGACTGAATACTAATGTCTGAAAATCAAAGCAACAAGTCTAAAATTTATCCTTCTCTTGTCAGATTTTTTTCCTCCAATGGACGGTATTTATACTTTTCTGTAAACTAAAACTTTGCAAGTGTGACAGCTTTTTTCCCCCATATTCTTAAAATTCCTGAAAAACACTTGGGTTTAGCAATAAGATCTTAACTCTTGTTTTACAGGGGTTTATTTTAAAAGTATTTAAAATAAAATGTGTTGGCAAAAAAAAAATAAAATTAAAAAATACCATGGACACCTTCATGAAGTATATTAAAACTTGAGCAGTTCCAGTGAGATCAAAGACTGGAAAAAAGATGGCTGTGGAAATTTCTGGATTCTGATCATCTTCAAAAGCTGGGGGTGGGGGGGAGGGTTGTTTTTTATAATGTGTAGGAATACAGAACTGACAGAGATCAAGGTATATTGTTACAGTACTATCCATTCAGCTACACTTTGTGCATTATCTGAGAAATTTAATTATTCCAGATTGCTTTGGCCCATTAGTAGTTCATTCATCTGACCGCTGTGATAGGCTTTCTGCATTCTTGTTGATAAGCATGAAATGGTTCCTGGAATAAATCTAAGGATTTTTTTGCTACTGCTATTTAACATTCTCCAGGATGAATTCCAGCATTCACTGTGTTGTTCTGCTTTTCCTGGTATTCAAGTATTTCAGTATGTGCCTGGTTTGACATGAACACCATGACTGTGATGCTATTACTCATAAGCTTTGTTTGATGCCTGCAAAATGGAGCAATATGCCTTACAATCTCTAAGCATGGTGGAAAGGGTTGGATATACTGGTGATACTCATTTCATGGTTTCTAGATGACTGAGTTTTCCAGTGTTGTTAGTGCTCATAAACATAAAATTTCATTCAAATAAATTCCAATCTTTTTTCAAAAGACTTCTCCGTTTGGGCCAGCGCATAGTCCTGGCAGCAGTGAATTGGTGATCAGTTAGCAGCAAGTCTTTTGCTTCATTCCAAGGGAAAAGGGAACATTTGCCAGAACCCATACTTCTCTTTCTGACTTGCAAATCCACAGGAAAGATAAATCTATATAGCGAAGAGGATTGCTTAATTTCTTTGATTTGCCTCCCAATTTTCTGCCAAAATAATAGCTGACATTTTCTTATTCTTCAAAACAACTTGAAGTTTATTTAAGCCCTTAGAGGTAGGCATCCTAGCTCTTCCTTAGGACATAAGGTGAATTTTAAGTTTGGCATAAATCTGTTTTTATAACAGAATACGTAAGTCAAAAAACATTACTAAATGAAAACCTTTCCTTTGCATTGTCATCATTCTTTCATAACATGTGAGCCGCACCATATATTTATGGTATGTTTGTATATATATATATATGTGGGAACATATATTTGTATACATATGGATTCTATCTGAGACAGATAAGAATATGTAGATTGTGGCACCTTGGGGAGACTATAGCTAAAGGTCAGTGGTTTTCCAGCATTTACTTTCAATATGAGTGTTCTTGCAGACTCCTAAACCAGAAATTAGAAATTGAAACAGAAACAGAAATTATAAATTCACTATCTCAATTTTTGGTGCTCTTTTGGAGTTGTGCAATATCTTGTTCTCAACTATAACATGTTAGCAAAGACAGATCGTTTTGCCACAAAACTATTCCAAAAGAGCTGGGAAGCTTACATATTGCAAGACTAGCACAACTGGTTATACGAAATCTACCAATCATCCTGAAGTGGTAGATAATTTTCTGCTAAACTTTCTGCATGCCTCAGGCACTTTCTATGGCTGTAATAATAGGAAAGAATCATAGCTTTCTTCTATTCTCCCACTGTTGAAAGTACGGGCAATATATAAAAAATGTATTTGGAATTTCCTGAATATCTGATTAAGAATATTGCTCAAAATTTTAAAAAAAGTATCTCTTTTTTTTATTTAAAAAATTTAAATCAGTATTACAGGGTTTGGAGAAATATTTCAATTGTAAATATTTAGCATAGACTATCCCAACAATTCACAGCCTAATAATACGCACATTTGTTGATTAATATGGCCATTTTCTGGCAAAAAGAGGTACCACTCAGAAAAAACAGTATCTGAAGAGTTTACTAAATTGAGCCCATCACATCAGTCAATGACCAAGCACTTAATATGCCAATATTCTGAGTATACAAGTTAAGATAACAGGAGATTTTCATCCTAACACTTACTATGACAGAATGTTTACAAGATTCTTCCTAACAGGTCATTAAGGATGCTATGAAAACCTGTGATGACAAAGCCAGTCAATGTAGCCAGAGAGGTTAAAAACACTAGTGCTTTTCCAGGGTGACAAGGACCTGGAAAAGAGAAAGATTATGAGATGGAAAAATACAAAGTACAGAGACTGAAATGATGACAGTTACAAACATTGTGAATCGTACTTTGAGAAAGGCCACAGTGCATGCCAGCAAACAGAATTGCTGGCTATCAAAAGCTTGGAGGGGGAGGAGAGAGAGAAGGGAAGAAGAAAGAGGTATATAGTTATAAACTGCCTAATGGGAACTTTTCTCATACTTTGCTGGCCTGACAGAAATGTTTGGGCTGCCTAATGGCAGCTCTTTTCACAGCTCAACTGGCACCAGGTTTTTCATCATATATGTTTTTCTAGTCTTTACTGTGACGTTTGGAAGTGACAAGAAGAAAAATAAAGCTGGTTTTGACACATCTGCTCCTCCATAAGCCAGTCAATGAACATTTGTTGGGTGGTTTGTTGATAGTCAGGAGCCATGGAAAAACAAATTTGTTCTATATTTGCCACTGTTATGGGTGGGACTTAGAGGTGTAATGGATATAAGAAGGGAGCTGTGAATAACTCCGCTCTCTATCTTCTTTTAGTATGATACTGTGGTAAGAAGGAAAATGTGCTGGAAAACAAATAACTGGAGAAGTTCAGGGGACAATAACAGGGAAGAAGAAAGCTGTAATAATCAATCCACTGCTACTCCTGTAATGTTTTTGTTTTGGACAATAAATTATAGCCTTACATAAAATAAAGCTAATAACAGTATGATAAAATTACTTGTCAATTTATCAAAATGTTAGTGCTAGTTGTTTCCCTCATATTTCTACATCTGCTGTATTTTCTTCAAATGCCATTCATTAGACACTCTAACTCTTATTTTCACGTGTGGTAAGTTTCCATATGAAAATGAAGTCCTTTTTCTCTACAAAACTGCAGAAGTCTCAGTATCTCTGACACAAACAAATATACCATTATTGTGCTGTTTAAAAATGGTGATAATATATTAAACTTAATAAGTAATAAATGCAGTATATCTTGTGGAATAAATCATTGTCTTCCTTCCATAGATATATAGAAAAGGACAATGATGGGCAAAATTTTAGTAGCTTCTGATTCATAAAGATCATTAATGGTAACCTTTTTAACTAAACCCAGGACCTGCTGGTTAACAAAATCTTGAACAAAATGTTCAGTATGAAGTGGTCAAAAAAGCAATCTCATTTTTGGACTGTTTTAAAGATGATGTAGTAGGACTTTTTCGTGTTTGTTTTAATTCAAACTTCATCCTCAAATAAAACCCCCAAACAAACAAAAAAACAACAACCCCCCAAAAAAAAAAAAACCAACCCACTGAAAACCCTTGACCACAATATGCATTATACATGACTTCATGGAAAAGAGTAATTTCAAGTATATATCTGAAATCAGTTTGTTTCTGGTAGGGGATAATAAGAAGGAAAGTGCTAGCAGAGGTGAGAGGAGGAAGAAATTATGAGTGAGGGCTAAAATCTTATTTATTTGGTCTCACAGCTGATGAAAATATAATAAATAATCTAATATGCTAAACAGAGAAGAATTGCATAACTAAAAATACTTGATTGATCAAACCCCAGTCTGTAATCTGATATTTAACTGTCCAAACCTTGTCAAAGTTTAAATATGGCAAAAGACTGAGCAGAAAAAAAGACAATGATCCCATTGTTAAAAAAACCCAAACAAAAATACCGAAGCAAAAAACCTGAAAGAGCTATACACAGAAATACGTAGGAGATTTTATCTTTTGAGAGGATAAATCCAATCAACATTAATGGACCATGCAAATTTACAGCAGCTGAGGATCGGACCTCAGCTTTGGTCAATGAATTACTTTTCTTTTTTCCTTATTGCTATGACTATATTTATGCCTGTATTTTGGAGAGAAAATAACTGATATTTCTTCCATTAAAGTATGCATTGTGGTTTGGCTGACTTCTCTGACAGTGACACATTGAGGACATTAGGCTAGGATTGTTTTTGTATGTGTTTTCTTCTAGAGGTCCCCATGATAAGCAACAGCAGGTTTGCTGCTAAACGTCCTAATGATGAGCAATACAAGTCCACTTATAAAGGCTTAAAATGAATAAATGGACCAGCTATAATTCAATATAGCAAGTAAACACAGTACTGTCCTAAAAGTGACATAGCTGACATACCTCTGTTCATTATAATGAACTACTGAAATGATATAAAAATTATTGAATTATATAAATTGGTCCCTACTAACCCAAAGCATTCTGTGATTCTGTGAAATTATTATAAAAATAATTTCATAAAACATTGAAGTATCCACAGGCACAGTTGAAATAAAGAGTTTATTGGTCCACAGATCCTTCAAAGTGAAAAGCAATTCAAGAATGAAATATTTAATCATTGAACAGCGAGTCATAGTGTGTTAAACGGAGTATATATTTTTTTAATTTTACACTGTAGTGTGAAATTTTTTTCCCCATTAAAATTGAAGACAGAACATCTGCTGACTTCAATGGTGCCTTTATTTCCTATGTTATATTTGTAAAGTATAGATCACGTCTTTCAAGTTTGTGCAATGTGGAAAACAACTGAAGTGAAAACATTAAAGCAAAGTTCTATGACGTTTTTAATAATTATGGCCAATAATGCAAATACTGCATCTCAAAATATAATCAGCCCTCTTCCAGGGTATAATACATTGTTGAGCTTTAAAATCGATTAAAATCTTTCCAGCAACTTTTCTGAATCAAAAGTCTGAAAACTGTAGTAATATCAGGAGTAGCAAGAAAAAACTATCCTGCAAAGATAAAGGGGTTTTTTTTTCTGACAAATATTCATTTAAATGGATTGAAATTTTTTTATTTGCTGATTTCCTAGTGGTATTGCACAACTCTTAATACAAACCATTTTACATCCATGTAATTATTAGTGTACGCACAATTTGGGGGGTCTTATTGCTTGTGGGAATGGGACTTTTTCTTATCATGGTCTTAAAGGACTGTCTACTTGCATTTATTTACTATTGTTAGGATGCCTTGAGAAGAGAATTGACTCTCTCAGTTTTTTTTCTGTGGGAAGTTATCAGAACAATGAAAGATTCATGTAATTCTCTGTGTTCTGTCTGCATAAAATAAATGTATAATATTAATTGCCTTCACAAAATGCTGGAAGATATATAACAGGTAGCTATTATTATCATTCATACAAGGCTATAGGGAACGCATACCAAGAATGAGAAGCAGATGTGCCCCATGCTCTGCAATTCCCAAAGCATCTGTAGTAAGTTGGGACTGTAACTGGTACCTTCTTTTTTGCTCCATTGATTGATTCTGGACAATTGATTGTATCAAGTGCAGTATCACTTATATGATCTATGGCTTTGCAATGTAATGATTTATTTTATTGTTTGCGTTGTGAATGTATTTATGATGCTATAAATAATACATAAATAATAAATTTTACTATATGGTTTTTAGTTATTATTGTTACTAAGGTAAATATTTCAAGATAAATTGATTTCAGAAATCAGGTTTTGTAATGTATTTTGTGTTCAAAGTTCTCTCTAACATAAAGTTTTAAAAGTTTATCTGGGATTTTGAAATGGGGAAAAAAAGAAAAAGCAACCAACAAACTATAATTTTATTTTCTGTATGAGAAAGTCTTGGTATATAATCTCCACATTCACATCAATGATGGAAAAAGAAATAATACCATTTTTCCAGTTTTAAAAATCATGACATAAATGTATTATGATCTATGAAAAATTATGTTTATACTGGTCCTTTGGTTCAAAAATCTTCCAAAATGCTCAAAGATTAAAACCAAGTGGTCCACGGAATACCAAAGCAGAATATAAAATAACATGAAATGCTATGTATATAATGAATGTATAATCTTTGAATTTTATCTGGTAACCCTAATTGTAAGCTCAATTATGTAATCTAAGTTGGAATGTGCCACTCTAGAGACATCTGCATACATACAATTGCAGTACAGATGTTTCAGTACGTAGGCTATTCTTTATTCCCCTAGTAAGTTTATATCATTGTGATTTTGCAAGAGCAACGAGGAGGAAAACATAATGCAAGTGTTGCAGGCTGTGAACATCATTTGGTAAAGTGCAACAGCAAGTGGAGTAACTATTTCAAAGTGGTACTGTAAATTTTCTGAGTAAGTTATTTCTAGAGCTGTGTTCACCTGGCAATTCAGAGTGATGAAGAGTTCAATACGCCCTTGTCCCAGGTGATATTTATCTATCATGCAGTGTGTGACTAGATCCCAGTGGGGCATATATAATAATTAGACCTACACTTTCCTAACTGTCTACTCTTGATTCACTTGTAGGTTAAAGGGCACAATCTGAAGCCCTGTTCTGTTAAAAACATATTAAATATGATATTAGTGGTCTAAAGCTATACACTTCCCTGGAGACTCCCACTTTTAAAAACCTCCAGGATAATAGATAAAGCAAAGGGCAGTAATCATTACTGAAATGGATTTTCTGGCAGAATTAGACATCACCTCCAGGAATCAATAATCATTTTAAGCTAACGGGGTGATTAAATGACCTTCTTTTTATTTTCCTTCATGTTGAGTTGCTTTTTATCTTGATTTAGAGCCACACAGCCAGAAAAAAAGATCAACAAAGGACTGGCAGCATTACAGAATCACAGTGAGGCCTATCCCTTATACAAGTAAAGCCATTTTACTTTAATCAATGCATTTTCTGCTCAATCTGTGACTTCTGAAGAATTAAACTAAAAATTCTAGATGCAGAATATATTAATGGATTATACCCCAGGCTAGTTCTTGTTTTCAAAAGATTTGCACCATTAGCTTTGCTGCAGCAGGTGCTATATTTTTATATTTAATAATTTATTGCTCTAGAGCTTGCTTGAGGATATCTGTGTTGAATGATAACACTTTCATTAATCCTTTCAGACCATATGGTCTTCTTCCACATCCTCCTGCTTTCTGTGAAGGAGTATTGGATGACTACATTTCTTTTTTTCTCCCAAAGGAGACAGATTTAGAAGCAGCAAACTTCAGTGTGTTATAGTGCCGATGAGCTACAGCTAACCAGATAAGACTGATGAAAAGTTAACTTTAAATTCTTACTAGATTTTGTTTCACTTCTTGAAATCCAGAAATCTGTGGGGTTTTTTCATGTCTTCTGAAACAGATACTGGGTTTTTGTGGATTTTTGTGTTTTGTTTTGGATACAGGATGCAAGGAGGTGTTAATTCCAACCAATACATTAGAAAGCTGCATGACAAATGTCTAGAAAAAAATGTACATAACAGAAAAGCGTAGAAGGCCACTCACAGAAAACCTCACAAAAAGAATTGTGTCGTCTGTATCAGTTTAAACAAGTGGAGAGGAGGATATGCTAATAGCATGTATTATAGTGCATAATCTATAAGGATGGTGGTGCTTGTAGAGTACATTACACTCTCCATTAAAAGAACTGTTTTGAGGCTGACTTTTTAGCAGCTGTTAAGTCTTCATTGTTGAATTTTTTTTTCAAAAGCTTATCTGTAGAGCTAGAAAAAGCACCTGCTTTTCTCCTGTGAAATTATGTTCAGGTTTCACTGAAAGATCAAAGGTAACCATTTTAAATATGATTTTAATCTCTAGCTTATTTAAAAAAATAAATTGTGGACATATTTCAAATATGTATTCTGGGACGCTGGAGGCCTGATTCAACACCAAACACCAAAGTGTCATGTCTTTTGAGTGGACAGCTTGATACTAGTGAGGCAACTGGAGCAGAAAGAAAACACGGTCAAGTGCCACTGCTCTCCTCTTTCACTCCCATTTACTCTCACAAACACTAGCAAGCCAGCCAGTTCCTGACTTCACTGCTTTTCTACTCTGTGTCAGATGTCATAAGAGCTCCTTAAAATCCAGATAATGCTCTGAGGTAGAGGATTAAGACAAAAAAGACTTTTCTTGTCACCCAAAGGTAGGAATTGGCAGCTTATCTTTACCAGTAGGAACTTCCCCTGGGACAGCCTGATTAACTTACTCCTCCTGCCAGATGAGAAACTGTCTACATTACAGTGTTGGAGGGCTTTAGACTGATTTACAGTAGGTATCTGTGATGCTAGCAGCATAATGGCTGCTTCCTTCCCTTATTTCTTTCACAGAAAAACAGTCTGAAGAACTAAGTATAGGGATTAGGTGAAATTTTTATTGTAATAACATAAAGAAAGGAATGATGAAATTTTTATATTTGACCCCCCTCATACAAATATTTTGTAAAAAATGTTACACAGAGATCAGTAGTCATTACTCTGTTAAATACATGAGTTGCCACAATATCAAATTAATGTTCTTTTCCATGTTTTATGTCTTAAAATTTAATGACACTTCTATCACTGCCTCATCCATGTAGACATGCATGAAACTTCTTAAAATGTATTAGGTGAAGGAAATTGGCTTTATTTAACAACATCTACTATTCCTTCAACCAAGTTCAGACAGTTCTCTTCTGATCTCCATTATTACTCCTAAATTAGTTATGCTTAACAGGTAACAACTTGTATTACGTGGATAACAAGAGAGCCAAAGAAGGTCTTCTGGTTGTGAACCAAGAGTATCAATCCAGCACCAGAAAAAGCCTTGAAGACCTTTCTACAACAAATAAATGATGTTTAATGCCCAATAAGGTTGTTTTCTTGGATCTTCTGATTGGTTCAGTAGGAAGGTAAGGTCTGTGAAATGAAGAAGAATCACGGCATGTTATAAAATCTACCCTCTCTGTGAATATGATTGAATGCTCGAAACAGGCAAAACAACTGATTAGGACTCAGAACTAAACATTGTCTCACAGATCATGTATTATAGATTATATACTACAGAGACTGGCCTATAACAGTGGATGGAGGGACAGCAATTGAAATAATGAACCCTGAATTTCTCCAGTAAGAGCTCACCTCTTCTTAACATTGGACAGCAATTTTCAAGGAAGAGGAAACCTTCCACCAGCTATGATGTCATGCCTGATGGAAACAGGCTGATTAATAAATTAATTGCAAGTGGTTTGATGCATATAATTCACAAATCAATCCAGTTATTATTGAGTTTTATTTGTTATTATTTATTTATCTTATTTTTCTTTTGTAAATTTTTTTAAAGTGTTTCCACAGGTATAGTACAGATAACTGTACTGGATGGAATTAACAGGAGATGTGAAAATTATACATCTGTTGCCTATTTTCAAGAATTAATTTATTGTTTCTTTGTTGTTAATACTATAAAACTGGAATCTGTCTAAATTCAACAAATAGATTTAAATGCCTTTGGAACCTGAAGGAAACTTTATTTATGGAGATGAGGTTTAATTTATAACTATTTATTCTCCCCTAAGGAAACAAAATTGGCACTTAAAATTACCTTTATAACAAACACTTTTCTGATAAATGTGGAAGTGAAGTCCGTATTCTGCGCTGTTTATAATATTAACAATAAGTAGTAAGCAGCCCAGCAACTTAATATTGTAGAATGGTATATAAAAGAATTAAGTAGTCTAAAAAGCCAGTAAAGTTTTTATTCACAAACAAAAAAACCCAAACCCATGGTACATTCTCCGTCCAAAAAGTGATTAGGATTCCATAAAAGAAATAAAGAACAAGGTCAGGCTTGATGAGGCTCTGAGAAACCTGATCTAGTGAAGATGTCCCTGCTTACTGCAGGGGAGTTGGAATAGATGACCTTTGAAGGTCCCTTCCAACCTAAAACATTCTACAATTCCATGATCCTAACATTTCATAGATAGTTCAGTTTATTGCACCTTTAAGAAAAAACATGAAAGGTAGGCATTGCTAATAACAAAATTAAGCATGTTTAGATCATCAGTACTTTATATGTCTCAATATTATTAAAGGAAAAAGGAAAAACTAAGACAAAAGGTTTATCTTAATTTGGTTTATTCTCATATAAATCCTACTATGCAGCTGTCAATGCTATTTTGTTACAAATTGCAATAATTGTCACTGAATTAAACAAAACAGAGATTTAATATAACCTATAGTATTTACTTAAACACAACTGATTAATATGATTAATAGATCTGCATACCTTATTAATAAGGAATAAAATAAGTGTACTCTGAAAGAAAATCATGAATCTTATCTCTGTGAGTGGCGTATGTATTACAAGTGTGATTTCATTTAAATATATGAATTATGCTTTTCAGAATGATTTTTTGTTTAAATGTAAAAGTTTTTTCTTATATCCCTTTAAATAATATCTGGTTTCTGTTTTCTGTCATTGCTCAGAGCACAAATTCTCAATATTAAACAGACATTACACAGTATCTGTTCAAAATATTATAGTCAATTAATATTTAAAGTAGTTGAGTGTGTGGATTTTATGGAATATATGCAAACATGGTGGTATAAATCGAGAAAGAAGCTCTGTATAAGTATGTTATACATTATTTGGATAACTGTGATTTCAGCTAAACTACAGCGGAGATCTTATCCTCAAGTGTATGCTGTAAACACAGTCCCAAAAGGAAGGAAGAAATGTGTCTGGCAACTAGACAGCAGTTCTATTAGGCACTTATCCAAAGCTTCTCAGCCTCCAAGAAAAGAGATAGACTTTAGTAACTGAAACATTATTCATGGTCACTGCCCTGTTCTAGATTTCTGAATTTAAACACTCGAGGGCCTAAATTCCAAAGCACAATTCAGTAAAAACTGTAAGGCTTATCTGTAAGTTTTGTTCCTTATTCTGCCACCATATAATGAATATAGAGAGCAAACCCACCTTTTTGCTAGCATTTCCTGATTCAGTCTTGTCACAGTTCCAGGAGAAATGACTGTTCTGAAGACAAATTCAATGGTGGAGGAAGGTGGGCTAAGTATTCCACAAAAATGGAAGCTAGCACTTAGAAAAACAAAGTTTTTTGAGTATGCATAGACTGTTTCATTGAAAAACTGAATGAAACAAAAAGGCATAAGCCTCTGAGGAAGTTCATTCTAAACTTGATGATCACTTTTTTCCTTCTAAAACCGATAGACATAAAACCTATCCTCTAAAAAATCTCAAATTTGCTGAAAATTTGAGACAATTCTACTTTCAATGTTTAATATCTTATTTTATTTTACTTTATTTGAATGTAGCCTAACCAAAACACTCAAAAAGAACATTACTATAGTAAAAGTCCAGTTTTATTCATCCTAAAATCAGAAGTAGCTTTCGTAATTTAGATCAGCATTATCAATTTATGTTCATTTCAGTTGCAGTATGTCAACTTTATTTTCTTTTAATCAAATAGAAATTAATTAAACATATACATGGGTACAATAACTTTACTATGGTAATTGCATAGGAATATGAATGAAGAAACATAAGAAGGGTTATTCTTAAGTTTTCAGATATACTATGACAGAAACTGTCTGTCACTCTATTGTCACCCATCCTGATTTATCAACAAAATCCTTTATGGACTCTCCCAATATCCTCTGCAGTTAGTAGCTCAGTTTCTGTCAGGCCTTTATCGAAATCCTGATGTAAATAGCATAGTGGTGTGGGCAGGTTTTAGCTGGGGTAGAGTTTGGGGTGGAAGGGGAGCGGGGGTTGAGGTTCCTTCCAACCCCTAACATTTTGTGATTCTGTGACAGCTGACCCCAACTAACCAAAGGGATATTCCATACCATATGATGTCATGCTCAGCACTGAAAGGGTGGTCAATCATTGGAACACACTGCCCAGGGAAGTGCTTGAGTCACCATCACTGGAGGTATTTAAAAGATGCATAGATGTGTTGCTTAGGGACATGGATTAGTGGTAGACCGCCAGTGCAAAGTTGACAGTTGGACTTGTTGATTTTAAAGGCCTTTTCCAATCTAAACAATTCTATGATTCTATAATAATTAAATTTCTCATAACAAAATTCTTAATAGCACTAGAAACTGCTGACATAAAGAGATTGGCAGATCTGTAACCAACTCTATTTTCTTTCCAGAATGCTTTAGACCCTCCTTCTCAACTGCACACCTCTACAGTACCTGGTGCAAAAACAACATAAACAGTCTCCTAGTAGCCTGCAAAGAACTGCAAATCTCCCTGACTCTCATCCATCCCATTCACATGACAATCTCCCACTGCCAAATTGCCCTCATCAGCTGTTTGCACAGATAAGTTAGATAGAAATGTGAAGCAGACGGTGGGCAGGGCAAACATTTGCAGGAAAATAATCCTGTCAGCTGCCTCTACAAGATTCAATAGAGCTTTTTTTTCCTGAGAGCAATAGAGGCTTGAAAATGAATTCTGTTCTCAGCTGTCAGTTGGAAACTGTGCCTTCAAATCTTTTGTTACAGCGGTGACAATTTCTGAGTTGCCTGTGTTGACACAACCCTCACGCTGTCCTTGGCTAGGTGAGTCTGGCTCTCAGCTCTTATGAAAGGAAATGAAGTTCCAAACCATTTATTTCTCATTCCACAAATGACAAAAAGCTGCAGCCTGCTTAAGACCAGTGATGGGCTTTGTAAAGTCAGAAATTACTTTACTGTCAAAATATGAATGAGATATAAAATGTATCTGTGTTCAATACTAAAACAGATAAGGTAAAGTTATGATAACCTCTAAGAAATGTTATCTAAATGTTATTTGGGTCAGGGTTTGTTTGGTTTTTTTTCTTATAGATAGATGAACACTCAATTAGATTTTTTTAACATGAGCATACCAGTTCTGCTGAAATTTTTGTAAAGAACGTTTTTTCTTAAGCCAGCTGGTTAGTGGGTGTGAGTCATGGACAACATGTAGAGAGAAATACTAGCATGTGATGATGATACTCTGTTGAAACATAAGTGAAAGAAGTTCAAGTTTCCACTTTGTTTTTCCTCTCAGTGGCAGGTGACTGTTTAACCCCCAAGCCATTGCAATGTGGGTATCATGTTGGACAGATTCATTTTGTGTAAGTAAATAAACATTCAACTGCAGAGAGTCATCGACAACAATCTTCAGATGAATGCTTTTGCCGTCAGTTTCTAGTCAGTATCAAGACCCTAACTTTACCTATTAAAACTTCTAGAAATGATCTGTTTCACTTCATGATGGAATGAAGAGGAAAAAAAAAAAATTCCAAAAGATTTGCAAGTGATCCCCATCAGCCACATTTAAGAACGTATGTTTCTGCAGCATAATGATGCTCAAAGCTTCCCATGAATTTACTGTGTATATTTAGTGTGAGCGCTGTATATGAACTTCCTTGTAGCATTTGGCTGATAAAGAGTATAGAGAATTCTAAAAAAAATACTGTAGGAAGAAGAAAAAAAAAAGTAAAAATATGTCAGCAGCCTTAATTAACACTTATTGCACAAGATCTGCCAACCTGCTGTGCATAGTCAGTAAATAAAGAAAGGCAGGAAACCGAAGGAATAGTCCATGCTCATTTATCCATCTAAGCTGAGCCAAACTAAGAGTAGCTAGTGTCGGGCTTTAACAGAATAGCATCTTAATTGCTTATCAGGATAGGAAAGGTGAGTGGCTAACCATTGCCAGTGAGAATGCAGTCTGTTCCCTCAGGAATCTCTCTGTTTTCCTTGACTGCATTTTTTATTTTTACCATCATTGATATATTTTTATAAGGTTAGCAGGTTGCAGTTAGCAAACTGTTGAATTCAATTTATTTTTGTTTTCATGATAAAACTTTATCCTCTGAGAATTCTTTTCACAGGATTTCTCCTCTTCTTTTTACAGTGACTGGCAGCAGGGACACTTTGTTGAATGAACTTTTCTATTTAGCTGGGCTGGGAGTATATACGTATACTAGAGAGAGGTTTTGTTTCCTTTTTCTTTGCTATAGCTCTACTGAAAAGTTAAAATTCAATAGCTGAATTAACCTTTGTTTTGAGATTTTAATTATGTTTGCTGTAGCAATCTGCCTCCTCACCTTGGTAGGGTTAGATACTTACAGAGTCTACAGCTTCTTACTCAGCCAAAATACTTTTTGAAATCAGTCAGTTTTGCTTGAATGAGCAACACTAAAAGAAGAGGTTGAAGCTTTAAGTGTAGTCAGCACATTCTAAAGATTGGAGTTATGACACTTTGTTATAAACCACTGTATTCACTACACTTTTAGACAAATATTTCAAGTGTAATCAGAGCATTTTTATTGCACCATGATCACTGTTATTTCAAATCACACCTTCATATACTGGTGTCATCATGTGCAAGTAGGCAATCTTTCATGTAGAACTTAAAGCACCTGGATCTTTTGAAGGTCAGGGAGTTCTTGCTGGTATGGAATATCTCTTCAGAATAACACCCCTCCACAAGCTTTGTGGAAATATTCCACTTCTTTGATGGAAATACTCAAGGCATGGATACTCTTGAGCAGAAATGCTTAGCATCTAGTGCAACTTGGTCATTTCAACTGTTAGCCAGGTAAAATACCTTACGTTGCCTAAAATTGCACAGGACAGCTATGTTTGGACACATAAATCTTTCACATGGCATCTCTGTGTGGTGGTTCAACCCCAACCAGTGGCTGAGTGCCACATGCCTCTCACTCAAAGAATAGAAAGAGACAGAGCCTCCATGGGATTTATCTTGAGATAAAGACAGCTTACTAACAAAAGCACTGTGGAAGTAGAATAGTAACAGCCTGACAACACAGGGTACCTTACCAACCTGACAACTACAGAGTGCTGCACAACAGAAGGACCAGCCCAACACCCCAACCACACTCAGATTGCTCTGGAGGCATCCAGACAGTGCCAGTGCCTGTGCCCATGCCCTTGATCACCCCCACCCCCACCCCATCCTTTTATGGGGAAGTGATGTCAGGTAGTGTGGAAAGCAGCCCAGGCTAGCTCAACTCACCTGGGCTAACTCAGCTCACCTGTGCTGGCTGCTTGGAGAGGCTGACTCTGGCCTGGCCAGAACCAGAACACTCTGACATGGATTATTTTGGGTTTTTAGTCAGTAGAGTGCATAGTTTAATAATCTAGGTGGTCACTAGGTGAAAAATTCTAGTAATGTTTACTACTTTCATATCTGTGTTCCCACCACCTTGCACTGATATGGAGGCAGTAATAGCCATATAGGTCCCAGTGAAGGCTTGTGTTTGCTTCCACAAAATTTCATACTGAATTTGCCAACCCAATTCAGAAACATAATCTTGCTATACATATTGCATATTTCTATGTTGTTTCAAAACATGATGTGCTAGTGAATTTGAGCGAAGAGCCTGGCTTTGTGAAATCTATAACAAATGAACAGTTTTAAATAGTCTGTTCTGGATCATTTAGCAGAATACTCATCAGCTTCCTAACACTTCTGCCCATCTAAGAGGGTTTTACCTGTCATCTCTAAAGCTGATCTTCAGCTGGTATAATTTATGAACTAAAACTCTACACATACTGATTGCCTGTTGTCTTTAGTGCTGTCAGTTTTTCCCTGAGCCCAGTTTTATGATACAGCTGAAAAGGCACAATTCTGCCAAATAAGGTAGTATTGACTTAGATGTTTTAAGCTGGCTGGTGCTGTGTTTTCTTATTTCTGATATTGTTTTCATACTGGTGTTACCAATAGAGAAACACACTAAAATTTTGTGTCTTTAATACTATGCCCATGAATTCCTAAGATCTTGGAAAAGGTGGTTTGAAAAAAGACAATGTCTTCACGGGTCAGGCTGTTTGATTAATATTACATTATGGCTCTATACAAAGTTCAAAACATACTTAGAGGCTTTATAAGACATATATTCAGAAAATACATTCTATTATATATGTCATTGTATCCTGAAAGTGTTGCTGACAGAAAGGCATGTAAGCTGGAAGGTGTAGCCAAGTTAAAAAAAATTCAAGTACCACAATGCCTATGAAACATGGAAAGTGTACTGAACTGCAGTTCAGCGTGACCACAGTTTGATCCATGTTAAAACTAAAATGAGAGAGAGAAACATCTTAAGCACAGAGAGAAAATGTAGTTCAGAAAAACAGCATTAGCAATAGAGAGAAAGGGCATAGGCACACTGGTTGCTGAAGTAATTTTGAGGTCCTATTCTGAATGCTGGCATCTAGAAGATGGATGAATGCTCAGCTGAACTGTGCCTTTGTTTATTACTGCCCATATATATCTCAAGGAGCTTAAATGGCAGATTGCTTTGATGCCAGCAAGGTAATAAGGAACACATTTTACTGTTTAAATTTCGTGATGCAGTAACATTATTTCCAGCTTCATAATCAAGTATTTTTGTATCTCTAGATTAAACTTGCATTCTTTTGACTTTAAATTTTTGCATTTTTTTAAGAGTGAAGTTGGGGAGTCTGAGAAATATGGGACACTTGCTTTCTGCAGAAACAAAGGATGTATATGCAATGAGATACACACATTCCTCCACCAAAGTCTCAGAAGCTTACAAGCTGAGATGAACCTAGATATATCAAGATTTATAAGTATGCTTCTTGTTTTGCTGCAGGGGTCAGTTGAAGGACAAGGTGACACCTTAAAAGGCAATGTGTCCCCAGAAAGACATTGCCTAATCTGGTGAAAAAGAAAAAACACAACATCTTTCAGCTCTGGTAAATAATACACAGCCAGGTACAGGCTGGAAAAACTGCAACAGCCCTGGTGACTACTGAACCAAATCTTTTCCTTGGGTCTATGAAAAGTCCCTCCCAGCTATAATTTCTTGACTTGGACTGAATAATCTTTGAAACCAGAAGTCAATCAGAAGTAGAGCTTTCATGTCTGTTGCTTTTCATTTGTCTACATTTTGATCCTATGTTAGATGTCAAGCAGAGTTCAAAATCTGACATTATAAAGCCAATCTTAGCAGTTTCTAAGGATTGAAAAGGAAAGGAGACATATAAATGATTAGTTGTTAGGAATCACTTGATCATTTTTGTTTTTCATTGCTGGTGCTCTTCTGCTATGTGTCATCCTTTCAATGATTTTTCTTTTTATGCATAGAAACAGTGGCTGTAGCAGAGCAAAGCAGTTAATCTAAAACCATGGATGACATCTGGTCCTTGTGCTTTCCAGTTCTTTGATTTTAAAGGTTGTCTTAGTCATTTTTGTTATTTGTGTTTACATGTTCCTGTTATTGAATCTCCACTTGAATTCATTTGAAGTTGTGCAGTTCAGCTGGATTGTCCTACATGTTTCTCTAGATCTTGATAATGTATTCTGGGTCTGTGAGCTGAGGTTTTCCGTTACTGATCTTCTAGAGATTTCTTGAAATAATCATTTTTTACTAACACTGCCAAGAGTGTTATTTTAATTCTTTTAACCTGCCTTCTATTTTTTCTGAGAGAATGATATATGGTTTTAGTTCTTCTATGAATGTTTTGTTGTCTGACTCCCATATTCATTTTGAGCATTTCCTCCTTGTTTCTGATTTTATCGTCTTTGCAAATAGTTTGATGTTGATCTAATTTCTTCCCCATCCTCTTCCAAAAGAGTTTTGTTTCAAGATCTTTTTTCTTTCTCTGTGGAGGTTGCTGGTTTTTCTCAAGGGAAGAGTGAAGCTAATGACTTCCCCACTGTTTCAGAGAGCTCTTGAGCAGTTTCATGTCAGACAATGACCTTGACAAATGTTGGGGATTCCTGGTTTTCCATTTTGCAGGGCTGGTTTCAGACTCGTCAGCAAGAGAAGTCAGACAGTGATTGTCCCATGCATTGTCCTCAGCAAATAGCTTTACTGCCCATCTGCCTGTTCCTCTATGGGGTCCATGCCCACTCTAGTCCTGTCTGAACAGCCTGCCTGACCCCTCTTGAAAAGGAGTGCTTGTAGCCAGTTTGGGTAAGACAAAATTGAGGCAGAGTATGGACAACTGACAGTGTATTCCTTCTGCTCAAATAAGCTCACATCTGCACCACGTGTCCCCTCCACACCTAGCAGCAGCAGCTAATGGAGTCAGGGTGGTCTCAGATCATTCCCAGGCATAGACTCATGAGTGGACACTTTCTGGGGTTAGGACACCCGCAGCACCCCGAGGGGCTCAGGAACCAGCTCTGTTCCCTGAACTCCTGCAGAGCCCAGCCTAAGAGGGCTCACTCCTATTTCTTTCTCAAAACCATACACCTGCACCATACCTGTCTCTGCCTCTTACTAGTTGTGATTTTTTTTTTTTTTTTCTTTGGAAAAAGGAGCACAGGAACTACTTTGCTATAGGTGCTGTGCAAACCACAAGTAAGCAGCAAAAATTCACTGGAGAATTTATAACAGCATAGGAAGCTTGTGATTTGAAAGTAGATACAAATACATAACAGCCTTAGAGAAGAGTAGTCATCTTCATAGGCAGCCCTCTGCCTACCAGGAAGCAAAGCATAGCTATGTTTACAATTATAATACATGTTTGCTTTTGCCCCTTGTAGACCGTGTGGCAAATGGGCAAGTGTGCTGATCTTCCTACCAGAACTTGGCTCTCTCCATCCTAACTCTGTCTCCTGCCCTGGTGTAAGGTGGCATTGCATGGCACACTGATCTGCATTTGTCCCTGACAAATATCAGTCAGTGTTTTCTTGGGAAAAAAAGCTTTTCTTCACTGTAATTCTCCATATGAGCAGTTTTATATCAGCAAAAAAGTGGACAAGTGCATTCCCAAGAAGAAAAAAATCTCAACAATCCAATTTTGCCTACTATGTTTTTCCTACAACGAGCTTCTCACACAACCAAATACCATATCCAGTACAAAGCAGAGACAAACAGGATCCTGCTAGCAACTGTAGTGCTCTGTTCAAGAAGTAAAGCACTTTACCTATTAACTTGGAATTATTATGATTAAAGCCACTTGCTTTCAGAAAAAGGTAGAAGAATATATTTTTTGAAGTAGATCAAAGGTAAAATAACATTAAAAAGCACAATGACTTAGTTCAGTTCTACCATAGTCTTTTGTAACCAAGTTAAATGAAAAAAAAAGGGAATTAAATATGGAATTAAGTACTCAGGTAGAATTTATGTGTCATTAACCCCAGATTAAATTCTATTACCAAGAAAATAAAGCTTCCAGGGAACTCAGTACATTTTTAAAGGGGAAATGTAGGGCAAATAATATTTCCATAATTAAAGTCTTAAATCAAGTTAGAGAGACTGATCCAAATAAAATTACCTACACATTGCAATGTGAATCAGAAGTTGTAGAAAACACCATTCAATTTAGTTACTAATTGTAAGTGATTATTGCTTGAGTGATGGTGTTAAATTCTAAAGTTAGAATAGAGGTAGAATATTTTAGGCTTAATGTTATGGCTGGCTGACAGATTTTCTCTGCTGCATGTGACAGCACCAATACAAGGGTTTGAACTTGTGTCAGCTGATTTTAAAAGCAGTTAGTAGCAGAAGCAAGGAATTTTCTGTGAGTGATCCTTCCACAGAAAGCCATTCTCTACTCGCTCTCCCACAATTCACTGAGAGCAGACTTACTAAAATTTTTTAAAGTATATTAAGGAGCTGCTCTTATTTCTCTGGCTTATGATGAAATAAGTAGGAAGGGATATCTGTTGGTCGCATATAAACCATTCTTATTTCTCATCACTAATATTCCATTCATCTAGACTGAATATATTTTATTCTTATCTTGGGCATATTTCAGTGGAATCATGAAGCAATGTCACCATCAAAGAAATTTGGATAAACTTAAAGCAACTTATTAATTTATTATCTTTTTTAGACTAGTTGCCTAAACATCTGTTGGTAACTATTCCATTTGCAAATTAGGATATGAAAGTAAAACTACATTTGCAAAGAGAAACCTAAGTACCCCCGCAGCAGTAAGAATACATGGGCTTCTTATGAACAGTTCCACTGCTTTGAAAGACTTTTGTGTGAACGATGGAAAAAAAAAAAACATATATAAATAGATAGCTGTGAATAGATACATACACACAGAGAATCTCAAATATACCAATAACACAGTTCCTGCCTTATGTTTTCAAATTCTGAAAAAGTATCCTGTGTCTTGTGTTACATCTCCAAAATTTTAGTGTAGGATAAGGTCAGTGCACCAGAAAATCAATTTCTAACAATAGTAGCTAACCAAAGTAGCTACTACTTGTAATTTCAGCACTAATAAAAAAAAAAAAAAATTCAAATAATTAAAACAATGCAAAAAAGGAAAAATGGTCTCTTGAGTTTTTAGTCCAGTCACTTAAACGGGACCAGAAGACTGTCATAACAAATAATGTAATCATTGACACTCTCATTTAACACACATAAAAGTTGTTTATTAGCAACATTCATTGTATACTGTATAATACTATGCATACACATACATTGAGATATACTGACAATAGGAGCCTCATAACCTCTTTTCCAGTTTTTAGATTGAGGTTTTTATTTTTCCTTGATGAAGTAGTTGAAAAAATTAACTACTTTTTTTTTTTTTTAAATTTTAAAATAAAACTGATTTTTTTTATACACAGGAAATTCCTAACCCCTCCTCCAACAATAGAAAATAAACTCCTTTGTAGGATTGAGGAAAAAACATCTTCCTGAATTTTGGTCAAACCAAAGTCTAACACAACATATGAGTGGAAAATATAAATACTGGAGCACTCTGGAATTAATAAAAAAAACCCCACACAATTGTTTTTTAATTTTTCATTTTGAAATGACATTTTTATTAGTAAATTTATTTATTTTGCCTAATTTTTTTTTCCAGTCTCACATCACATCACATTACATTTTTAGGCATATTTCTTGACCGAAATTGAGCAAAATACATGGAAAAAATGAAATTGTTGCAAGGTTGAATAGTCCTCACCCTAAAAATAATCTCCTTGACAGCTCCAAAAGGGAAAAATCAAGAGAAAATGCTGTGTTTCGTAGGAACCTGGTGTAAGTGCACTACTAATAAATTTGAACTTATTTTCCATTTTGCAAATGGATAAATGTTAAGTAGCTGACTTGAATTTTCCAAATATTATTTCTGAATGCACATTCATAGATGTCTTTAATTTTTTCTACTGGGGGAAGTCACAAAAAGCAAAAGCTTTAGATTTAATCTTACTTAAACATTTTATTTTGAATTAGCCATATGACTGCTCTCTCGTCTGCATTTAAAGCCCTACCAAGACTGGGACTCCTCCACATTTTTTTTTTTTCCAAGTGGCAATTATTGAACTTCTATTCAATATCTTATCTTAGGGAAAAAAAGGGTTAACTATCATACAAGAATAGAATTATAAGTACAAAACTTTAGTGTTACTCTTGAAATTTTCATTTTAAAATTAGATAATAATTTGGTTTCAGCATTAAACATTCAAATTATTGTATTGATTGACTTGACCAAATTACCTAATTATAACTTATATCCAAGTAGATAGCAATCTTCTTAAAATTTATAAAGATTAATTATTTTTTATAATTAATCTGATGTTTTAATTTTAACTCTATATTGAGTCCACCTTGATTAATTAAATTTTGATATGATTTTGTTCTGACAGTCCTGGTGAAGCTTAGTTTTGTGGAGTTATTTTTGAAAGAAAGAAATTGGAAGGGAAAGGAAAGGAAAGGAAAGAAAAGAAACCCCCACACAAAAATTTTTATAATGAACAGCATGTGTCCATAGCTGTGCAGGAACTGGGTGGATACCAGGTGGCCAACTTAAAAGGCTAATCTGTTTTCTCTAATTAGTCTACACATCTACCTCCTGTAATGCAACAGGGTGCAGCAGAATCATCTGAAGAACATGTTGTAGCAGAATTAGTTTCTGTCACTTGCTCCCTCCTCTTAGACATGGCAACAATTCACTTCTTGTTCACTGGTCTGTTCATCTACTGAGGCATCCTGAAGGCAGCTGCTGATCCTCTCTAATCTGTATTTTAAATCATTCTTAAATTGCCCTTTGGAAAGCAACCCGCCCACAGGGGGACTTTTTTGTTGTTGGTGGTGGTGTTTTTTTACCTGTATTGAAGAGTCTGATGAGAGCAAGACAGCAAAAGTCCTCACTAAAAAGCACAATGGATGTCCTCAAGACTATTGACAGGGCCATCATTGTGTCCCATAGCTATAAATTTCCTATTGAACCAAATCCCAGAATTTCTTTGTAATCCAAGCAGATTGATATGGTTAGCATGCTATTGTTCGGTCCTGACTTTAACACTAGATTTCCTTTCTAAAGTGTCGCTTTTAAATCTTGAAGGCATCTGTCCTGAACTGTTTTGACCTTTGAGACATTTTAAGGCTTTAGATTTAATACAGGTTACAAACCACCTGAGGAAGTCGAGACTGTGGGAAGCTTAATCAGCCCCTTGATAGTCCTGCAACAGGAACAACTTCCCCAGCACCTCTCTTTCTGGCACTTCCCCAGCCTTAACATTTAGACCTTTCATGAGCTCTCGATCCACTTTTAACTCCTTGAGTGTTGAACTATGAAGTGATTTTTTTTTTTTATAAGGTGCATTGATTTAACCTTTTGGCAGCCCACTCTTTAACTGCATGTGGAGGATTTCACTAACTCCAAGTTTTCATTCAAACTGATGTCTTCCTTGACATCTGACATGACTGCTAGGCCTTCATACATTTAATCGCCCAAATTCTCAGCAGGCATGAACAGGAATAACCCCTCAAATTTCAGTGGAGCAGTATGAATTTAGACCAGTTGACAAAGCTGGAAGCATCTGGGCATTTTGAAAGGTTTCATTTTATCTGCCTTATATGTTACTTTTTTGGACAAGCCCATTCTACATGTATTCTTACCAAATGTACATATGTAATTTTTAGTTCAGCAAAGTCCTAATAAATAATAAAATGGAAACATTTTTTTTTTCCTACAGTCAGCACCAGCATTTATAGTTTTGGATGACCTCAAAAAGCAATTCTGTCTTCTCCTTTGCACATAACACCCCCATGGCCTCATCATTTGATGTAGGGCAGCCAAAGGATTTCAGTGAGATGATACTCTGGGATGTTCTCCAATTTTGACTGATTCTCAGTGGAATTTTTTCAAGGGCACAGTCAACTCTCATGTCCTCAGCTCCCAAAGGAAATCAAAGAGATTTTGCTATCTAACTTCCTTTTTAGTCTTTGAAACTTTTCTTTTGAAATAAGGTTTTAAAAAAGAAATTATTTTTTCTAAGCTTTTACCTTGACCAATAATATCTGCATAGGCTTCAAATCAAAGTTTCTTGTAAAAGACAGAGGAGTTTTTATGACTTTATAAAGTAGTGAAGATGAGAAATTGAGACACTTTTAGATAAGAAATTAAAACACTTTTTTGACACTTTTGAAAACTTTGGTTTCATCAGATGAGTCCTGAACAAGGCTCTAATCATTACAGAAGTACAAGCAGTGCTTAGCATGTGAGATGTTACAGAGTAGTTTCCTACTTGCTTGAATTATATGCTCAATGATTTCAAATACTCTGTTGAATATTGTGTTGATTTTCGCTCAACGTTCTTACTTTATTTTCCTAAGTCTGTCAAATACTTAGTTACCTGAGACTGAACTGAAGCTTTCTTTCCTCTTCTTTTCCCTTAACCATGCTGTTAATTAATTTTGTTAATGAAGGTGTGTTCTGGGTGTAGAGATGGAATTTTATGTGTTTATTGATGGATTTTTGAACCTGTGATAATAAAGTTCTACCAGAAATTTGGGATTAATGGTAAAGTGACAAGAATGATGTTGGAAGGTCTAATTATGGTAATTCCTAGACTGGGAAATATAATTAGAATGTATGAGTCATCATCTCATATCACTCATTAGCAATGACAAAAAAATTTTAAATAAAACTATTCATATAAGCTGAAAAATTGAACATTGTAATTATGAAAACCTTTTCTTTCAGAAATAGCTGTTTTCATAAAATGTAGAGAGATCAACCAAAATTACCAAAAGAAACTATTAGAGGCCTCCTCTGGCAAACTTTAAAAGCTTAAGTGACAATTCTTGATGAACTTCCACAAAACTGAACATAGCAAGAGACTTATCCTACAGTAGCCTGAAATGCCACGTGCACCACATGCTGCAGTAAGGCTGAGTGGTCTTTCACACAGCACCTATGGCAGCCAGAATAAATATGGTCCAAAGTTTTTTAAACGATAGCACCTTCCTCCTGTCACAGCATAAACTTTATAAACTGTCCAAGAATCACCTGTAGGCTGTATAGACTCCGCTCATTAAACATCTAGACACGATGAATCTCCATTTTGTTTTGCTAGTGCCTTGTTGAGAGTAAGAACTGGTGTGATGAAAGTGTCTGAAAGTCTAAAAAAATCCTGAGTTTGCCCCATCTCATGTATAGTTTTCTCTGGGGTTTTTTTTCTGTTTCCCTTCTTGAAACAACAGTAACAGTATTTCTAATTTGTTGTGAAGTAGATGTGATAACATTGACCAGGACAGGCTTATCCCTACTGGCCTAACAGTACAGTTTAAAAGTGATCATTTTTCCTGACAGTCTGTCTTAAACCTCTACACCTAAAAAGCTATATCCTCAAGGCCATATACATTTGTTCCCTGGATGTGCTCCCAGCCTTTGTAGTTCAGCCTTCCTCTGAGAGAGGTGCCACTGAGGAGACCTGTAACAGGACCATTAAGATCGGTATGAACCATGAACGGAAACGTATACATGTAAACATCAGAAGAAACCTCAAAACAAGGGTTAAGAAACTGGCATCGACTGTTAAAAAAGAAAACAACAAACCAACATAAAAACAGTGTTCACAGCAATAAAATTGAAAAATGTGGTTTTTCCTATTTCCAGACTGGAAGGCCTGCAGTATGTAAGACCTCAGCTCAGACAACTTGTTGGCAGCAGTCACTGCACTGTGATAACAGGAGGTTGAAAACAGTTACAGCACACCACACATGCCATCGCTTCTTCTGTTTCTCCAAAACATAGACAGGCTGTAACCATAAAGATTTGTGTATTCAACAAAGACTAAGAGGCAATGAGTTACAACCTCACCTAATATTTATGGAGGCTTAGATAAGCTAAATCCTTTAAAAAAAAAAAATCACATAAGTAACTGTGGGCATCTAAGGGGTATAAAAAGACTAACAGAAAAACTAGTTTGTCATCACTAATCAAAAATACCACAAAAGATGTGATGAGAACTCGGGAGCTGGCATACCAATGGTTTTGGCCAGATTGTCTAAATCCCCAGTTTGTGAAGACAGGAGTGTGAGAATATGAGTAAGTGAAATCACTTAAAAATTTGGAAAATAAACATTATCACTTCCTTCAATAAATTCTTGCACCACAGACTCCCAGAAACTGGAAAACTTCAGAATCTGGTCTTAACAGCAACAGTTGAAAACTACATTTTGCACAAGATTCTGTACTATACAGAAGAAATTACTGGTATTGTCTCTAACTTTTTGCATTCAGTTTTGAGATTTCTGTGTGCTTAATCAGTGAGTGGCTTTCAGGGTCTCTCACTGATTATAGTTGTTTTGATTTTTTTTATTTTTCATAAAATAGGAAGTATTAAATGCAAAATGTTAAAGTAAAACCTTAGCAGGAAATTAGAAGCCCTATCAATTCCACTTTTTTAAAAAAATTGGCAAAAACCAGTGTGCAATTTCAGATAATTACATGTAATCCTTAGTAATCCTCCGCAGACAGCGTGAACTGGCAGTCATTAGTATGCTTTGAGCCTTTTATTTTGCATACACACCAGGATATGCAGAACGTTAGTGTCCTTGCTGACTTTCCAACTAAACCATGGAAAATAAAGTAAGTGAAAATCAAATCAAATAACTGTTCAACTTCATCTGAGAACTGGAAGAAAAAAAATACTGAGCAACATGAAGCAATAATTTTTTTCCTCTCAAAGACTTCTGTAAAAATAAAATGCAAAAGTCTGTTTTGGGGGATTTTCTTCTCCATTTCAGGTCCAATGGGTAATAGAGTGCTTGCTGTTCTGACAATTCTGAAAGAAATAAATTCAGCCCGATATATTTGATTCAGTTTAAGGGTTAGGTTTTTTAACATTTCTTTGAAATCGGGGAAATTGCCAAAATCAAGAGAATGTTATTGTCCCAAGTTCACAGATTTTAAAATGAAATTTTAAAATTAATCAATATACTTTCCAGCATTCGTTTTTTCATGCCACCTATCACAAACCCTGTGATTCAAGCACTCAGCTGGGAAGATTAGGTGTCTATGAGGTTCTACATTAATAAACATTCACTTTATACAAATTGGAACAGCTTCACACTGCAGGCTAAGGCATTTTGCTGAGAGGGAAAATTTCTTGTGAGATTTCTTTTCTGAGCTAGGAAGAGACAGAACTTGACAGCAGCTTGTCCCTTTCAGTAAATTTCCACCTGCCTGCTTTGTAATTCTGGCCTGAATTTGTGGAATTACACCTGAATCCCAACATGCCTCCCTGCAGACCAAAATCAGAATATGCCACCTGGGAAGAGCTGAAATTATCTTCTCTGATCATTTTGAATGTTGTATTCAAATATTCAAATTATGTATTCAATCTGAATTTGTGAATAGATTCGGTCACTAGAAAATATTCGGTGAAGTTCTTTCCAAACAAAAATACCTCAACCAAAAAACAGTTTAATACAATTTGCTTTATTTAAATTTGCTGTGTAGTGAAAGGAGTCAAAAGTTCCTAATACAAAAGTAAAAACATTTTCAATTGCTAAAATACTTGCAAATGCAGAGAATAAATACTGTAAAAGTCTTTTCCGGTCAATGCATTTTCACCTGATGCACATCACTCTTAAAAGCATTGTGACTATTCTATTTTAACATATTAAACTCTGCCAAATCCTTCCTTATCCTGTTAAGTTGTCCTTTAGTGTGATTTTGGCTTAATCAAACCAGTATCATCCCAGACACTTTCTGGACGTATTTTGAAATGAGTATGAAGGCCAAGAGAATTTCCAGTTTCTAGTTGGAATGCAGATGTCATATTCTGAAGGGTAAGAAATTTTAGTAATGGCTAATTAGATATGGTTTATTTGTGTCAAAGAGCAGGTCTTGACACTCTTTAATTCACTGTTACTGATATCATTACGTGTCCTGGTTTCTCTGAACATGCCTTTTTTTGTTTGGTTGGTTTTTTTCCCCCAAAATTTTTTTTACTGCCTGGAGGAAAAGGAATTTATCTAGGTGGAAAAGGATGAATTTGGCCATTTATATTGGATTCCCAGACGTACAGTTGCTCCACCAGAGCAAGAGCAATTAAAATAAATTAAAACAAAAACCAATTAAAACTCTCTGCAGTTGGATAGAGTTGAAATAATCAGGAATGCACTGGATTGTTCAGAGGGTGTATCAGTAAGTGATCCACACACCTGACACATTTACAGCATGCCAAACTGGCTGCACATGTATTCAGTGTCCACATGGTCTGTGTAGTTCAGTAACCAAGACGTTGCACAGTTCACACCATGTTCACCCATATTTCTGCTTCTTGGGATTTTGAAGAGATCAGGAAAAAAAAAAAAAAAAAAAAAAAGATTAAAAAGTTTCATGCTTGCAAACTGACCTGAATAATTGGATTACAATTTAAAAGCTTGATACTGAAATCCAGCTCATGGTATAAAAGCTGCCATTGACTTTAGTGGGATGCAGATTCCTCTTTTTCTAGTACTGCAACTGTTACTGCATAATTATGCTGAAGTGAACAATGTACCTTAACTGCAATAGGTTTTGGATTATGCTGACAGTGAAAAAATGAGATTGTGGAAAATAAGATTAGAAAGGTGTTGAGGCTATGCTACTGGAAAACTGGTGGAGTCAGGTGTAATGTAGGAAAAGGTATGCATACAGGAAATAAGATGTTTCATTGTTCGGTAGCTTTAAAATAGCTTGCTGTGGCACAAAGAAGGTGAAAGACAATTATGGTCACTGGCATATATGTTTACTTTAAGGGTTCTTGAATAGATTGAGTAAAGCACAGCATGACATACAAAATTGTCTTCCAACCTGCATGCAATCAGTTAAGAAAAAGTATCTAATGATAACCAAGCTGATACTATAAAAAGAGGTAAATATTCATAATGCATATGCGTATGTATCACTACACCACACGGAACTGCAGTATCTGAAAGTGTTTCTTACATCATATTAAGTAACCCATCAGTAAATTGTGTCTTAAAAACAAAAAAACATTCAGGGTGGTTTGACAGTAATGCAAACATATGATGAACTTGATACTTTGGCACATTTTAGATTGATTCTCACAAGTTGCATTTTATGACTCTTTAAAAGCTCTTTAAACCTTTCTTAAACCAATCTAAGTATAAGGTATTATTTAATATGATATGGCTATTTGTTTAAAGTACTTCAATACACATTTATATATAATCTAAATAACTGAAAATATCTAATTAAGGCATATTTGAAGCATATAATATTAATTTCTTAAAATCCTTGTAGTTGTTTAGCCTGGAAAAAAGGAGGCTGAGGGGAGACCTTATCACTCTCTGCAACTACCTGAAAGGAGGTTGTGACCAGGTGGGTGATTGTTTCTTCTCCAAAGTGACAAGTGGTAGGACAAGAGGAAATGGCCTCAAGTTGTGCCAGAAGAGGTTCAGATTGGATACCATGATAAATTTCTTCACCAAAAGGGTTGTTTGTCAAACTTTGGGACAGGCTGCCCAGGGAAGTGGTTGACTCAACCATCCCTGAAGATATTTAAAAGACACGTAGTTGTGGTGCTTAGGAAAGTGGTGTACTGGTGGACTGGTGATCTTAAAGGTCGTTTCCAACCTAAACAAGCCCATGATTCTATACACTGTGGTTCAATAGTGTATCCACTGGCTTTGTCAACATTTTCTTGTATCATTAAATGGTCTAGTGAAAAAAACAGATTACCACTGATAGGCAAGTGTTTTTTTCCGCAACTGCTACATAGAAGCACTTCCAAAATTGAGTTTGACATCTTTTTGCAGACAGAAAAAATACCTCTGCGGTTCATGTTCAATTGTGGGAAAATATTAACATGCAGAAGTAAATTTAACATTTGTGCAATGATAAGTGAAATATAAAACCTGTTCTTTATTAGATCAAATGAGAAAAAAACCTTCTGGAAGTAGACAGTTATAGCTTAAGCAAAGGAAAGGTGACAGAGACAAACAAAAGATGGAACAAATTTGTACTTTGTGGAAGGAAAGTGACAAAATTCATTAGAAAAGAGTGTCTAAAAATAGGAGTTATTACAGCACACAAATAATTTGAGCTATCATAATTTTACATAAATTCATTTTTACTTTGATCTGGAAGTGCTGGAAATTGAACTTTAATTGTCTGTTCTCAAATAACATATTGACTTTGTCTAATTAAGCAAAATTGAATGTGCTCATAAAATCATAAGCTTCCTGTCTCAAATCACAGTGTGTGTTACAACAATTAGGAAATGTGTAGCAGTAAAGACGTTACTTAAAAGGAAGAAAACAGTAGATTAATTTATTAATGTTTGATTCCAGGTAGCACACTTATTATGTGCTAGCTGAAATCACGAAAGACATTAATCTGACAATATCCTCCTATTTCCCACTAACCTGCTTTATGAAAGCCTCTAGAATTTGCAACAGCTGGCATTTCCTGCCAGCTAGGCTCCCAGAATACGTTAGGTGTATTATTTTAATATATTTTTACTTGCCGATCTCCAGAAAAATCAGTCATTCATTGTGATATACGTATCCAGTCTTGTTTGTGCAATTCCACATTGTTTCAGCTTAGGAATTGAAGGCACTCAGCCTTTACTTTGACTTGTCTTACAATTTTCACTCAGAAATAAAGGCTTATGTGGAACGTGTCAGGTGCACATACAATATTTTTGTCTTGTGAACTTGCTAGAGAAATCATACCTCTATTGACTTGTGGTGCCTCACTGTGTTCTGACAAGGTAAGTCACTTTACCATTGTTCCTACAGATAACTTTTAAAGTTCAGACATTTCTGTATCTACCTATTGTGGACTATCTACTGTAATCAACTGTATCTGATGCTCAATTAGAAGTTTTAAATACTCAGTCCCCCGTAGTCTGCACATGTGCTGTTATACCCGTGTGATACTTCAGTAATTCACCCACTTATTTTATTTTCCAATAACACATGTGTTCTGTATTCCTATAGGAATGATCTGACTTGTAATACTGCAAGTTAAACACTGTAGTTCTCCATCAACTCATATTAAACTTGATTGCCTGTGACCTCAGTTCATTATTACCTTTAATGTCCAAGAGCTAACAAACAATAATTCTCATTTTATCACAGTAAAAAAACCCAAACACCACCACCAAACCCCGAAACAAAACCTCTCAAAGAATCTAACTTTAGTGTGGTTTTTATACCATCTTCGACTAAACTCTCCTTTTCCAGAAATACCGTTGTTTGAATAAGGTTCCTACCCCCACCTAGTGGGCAACCTACTTAGTGAACCGGTGAAAGAGCACTCAGCAAAACTCTGAGGCAGCACTTGTTCCTAGGATAATTAAATAATGAATGCAGCTTACTACATCTGCGTGGATTAAATAATTGAGGCTCATGGGTTCTGTTGATAGCTGTGATTTAAAGTGGACTTTAAATGGTCTTAGCCAGCTTTATTGCACATTGTAGGTGTTGCTTCAGCTTTGTGGAACTAATTGCCTAAAAAAAAACCCGGCAGGCTTTCTCCAAAGAGTTATCGCACCTCTACAGTCAGCAAATACCTAAAAATGTTTTTCACAAGCTTTGTAATTAAAGGAGGATGGGAAAACAGTAATCTATCAATAATACCCTTCAAGAATTCTTTACATCTTCCTATTATTGAAATTCTGACCAGAATACTGGAATCTGCCTTATCTCAGTGATTGCATCTCATCTGCTCTGGTGAATGGAGTGTAAAGTCTGCAGTACAAATGAGCTACGGTTTAGGAGGAGCCTTGTCTGTTAAAGTGGATGAACTCTGCATTGTAAGATTACTTGAGCAGGAAACTGGAGATATGGGCATCTTTGAATTCTTATCCTTCTGTCTTCTCAAGCTGAAGGTGATTTCATCTGCTTTGAATCCACAGGGTGAAAACATTTTTTCAGGGAAATGAGCAGTTCTTATTCTCTTTGAAATAATGAGGGAAATGGAGGTGATGTTTGCTTGGTTTACATTGTATTTAGAACACTTGTCAAGCAAGTAAGATTCCCAGATTTAGTTTTCTCTCTGTTTACAGTGTTTTAAATTCCACTGAAAAGGTCACCTGTCTTTCACTTGCTCTCCTTCTGGGCTTCTGAATCATGTATTCCTACCAGCAGAGTGGCACAGCTTCAAAAAGAGGAAAGATGAGGACTTGGAGCACCCCATGACCTTGTGATCATGGTGTCCATTGACTATGTCTGTTTTATTAATTTAAGCAGGTACAGGACATATAGTCTAATAAGGCCACTTTCTCATTCATTGTGTTCTATCATCAGCATGCTTTCATTATGGTTTTAGCCCATACCATACTAGCATTCTCCCAGGCACAATTACAGACACAGCCATACCAGGGTTTGGTCCAGCTAAACAGTATGAATAGAACCACAAAGGGATTTTCATTTTAAGGACATGAGGTATGACACACTACTTACGCTCACTGTCAAGAATTTTATTTACTGGTACAGAATAGCTGGAGGAGATGGAAGTTCAGACCTTCCCAGGTTATGGAGACCTGAACCAAGCAGCATGCTGCCCGCAGTGTGCTCTCAACACTAAACTATTTTCCTAGAAAGGTAGAATTTTTACATGCTTGTATTTTAAGTGAAAAGAGTGACCTGTGCACATAAACCGAAGTGGAAGTTGAAAACCTGAAATCCCAGTTACACAAAGGCAGCTAAGCAATATCCTGCAGAAAGGTACTTTCAGATGCACCTCTGTCTTTGATGATTTTTATTCTTTCTGCTAAGAAAAGCATCCCAGAATTCATCATATTGGTCAGGCTTCTCTGTATCAGCTTGAGTCTAATTGTATCCCATCCTGGAGGTGTAGGTAAAGGGATACCAGTAATAATGCCTCAGTGATAAAACTGAATTATAATTTCAGAGTTAGATAAATAACTTACAGACTTTATAAGTCAAAGTGTCAAAAGATCTAAGTCTACTTATTCAGCTGACTGTGTATATTTTAATAATAGAGTTTGAGGACTAAATGGTGACAATATCAAGGTTCTCAAAGTCTTTTTTTTTTTAATATGTTTAGATGTTATATATCTACTTGCAATAATAAGTGCCTAAGGACTTAACATAGTCAATGTATATTCACATTGCTAATAAACCAATGCTAATTTCCAATATAGGAAATATATTTAATAGGTCAGGAAAATGTTCAAGACTTTCTTATTTTCTTTTTTTTTTTTTCTATTTTGGTTTAAATTTTTTATTCATATAATTCTTTAAAACATACTAGAAATCTAAAAGAAGGTATTTAACTAAGTAGATGGGGATAAGCAGGCCAGGGTAATGGGAGTCCAAGATGATGAACAGCAATAGTTAACATAAAGAGAATAGGTAGGTAAGAGAAGGGACACAAATCTTATGCTCAGAGTGAACATAATTTGTATTTAATCTCTTTTCATTATGCCTTTATGTGTAATAGATTCATATAGAAAAATAAATCCTAACATTTAGCTTTTCTGTTGCAACAGAAGCTGGCAATAGTCACATGACAAGACACAGGTTTTTTTCTAGATTTCTCTTGCTTTTACATTTTCATGGCTTTAAAGAGTTCATTCTGTCCAAGTGTGCCAGGATTTTGCCCTGGAACTCTGCCTATCTGTTAAGACAGAAAAATACAGCCTTAGGGTTGGTCTGTATCTGAAATGCGCCTTTGATATAAATATGAATAGGTTTTTTTGGTCACTATATAAAAAAATCCCAAAAGTAAAGATAGCTCCTAAGAATTTTTCAGCTGTAAAAATGCTGTATCCCCATTCAGCTTACAGGATGCATATCCCCAGGAGATAACAAAAAAACGTTCATCAGTGAAAGGAGAGCATAAGATCCCTAGGTAAAAATTTCACTAAATACCTTTTCTGATGTTTGGTTTAAGGAACCAGAACTCCCAAATGCCTAATTATACTCTAGATGCAATCTATGACCTTTTATAATTGCAATTCACTTAACACTTGAGGTTTAACCTAGTGGTCATTAGTATATGTCATACATAATTCTAACACATATAATGTGCGGCATGAAATTTGTTTAGACTTTGGGTGTAAACTCAATACAAAGAAGTCGAATGTATTAAAGAAAAGCACCTTCAAAAACTATTTAGGAATTTATTTTAAAATAACAAAATCTGATATATAATTTGTCAAAGTAATCTGACACAGAGACTAAGCAACAGTCCTTTTTAATATGGTGTCTGCAAACATTAGATGTCAGGCTGCAAACTATTGAAGTTTTTTCATGTTACTTTCCTTGTCAAATGGCAGACCATTGTTTAGAAGCCATGAGATGATTTCATCAAGGAATTCTGAATCTCCCTTTTTATCAAGGGGGAAGAGAAATTTGCCAAGTAAAAGAAATCTACATTTAGTAATAATAAGAAATGTCTTTCTACCTAGACTGATTCAAACATCCTGCAGTAGGTAATGAATTAGAAGTTCAGCATTCCATTTTGGTTTTTTTGTCATACATCAGTATACATTTCAAGCAATTTAATTCTTTTGCAATATGGTTTGTAAGGAAAGGGGGCTTTCATTTAAAAAACAATACAGAATGTGAAAAATTTTGACTGCTTTAATTACTTATTGTCCTAATAGTCATTCTTAGAGGCAAAGGGAAACACTTGTAAAGTAGTATTCAGTATAACATGCAGAATAATGAGATCAAAGATTAGATGATTTTACCTGCATAAAGGCTAATGCTAAATTATATTCAATAAGAACTTGGGGATTTGATGCATGGCCATGTAATTTAGACATTATTAAACTTTACTTACTAAAAGTTCTATCTTATTATAGGTATGCTAAGAAAGAAACAATATAGCTCTTAAAATCCATGAAGAGCACTCTGGATTGAAAGTGCTGTAACTGTCGTATGAAACAACAGAAATAATATCTGCTTTGCCAATTAGAAAAATAGAAAATAAGAGTTAAGAAATTCTCCATATTCATTTTATTATGTATGTGTATTATGGTATTTATAGGAAGTTATTATTATGGTAGTATGGAAATTTAATGTGCACAGTTATTCTCCTGTTCCTCCGGACCCCTACATCACTAAAACAATGTTCCAACAATCAGCAGCAGGTCCTCTTCTTTTTTGGGAGAGAAAGACTAGTCTGATTTCCTATCTCATAAAAACCAACACTGAAAGCCTTAGCATAACAAAAGAGGTATAAAAAGAAAAAGTGCATCACCACAGCCAATTAGAGAGAATTATTTTTTGTTCTACCAGTGTGTTAACTTGCTATTATGTCTGTTCTGCAGAAGTAAGCAGCATATTGAAATAAAAGCACATTCAATATAAAGAAGAAAGGCAGCGTGCCAAGTTATAAGGAATAACATTAGTAACAGCTTTTGTAAATATGACCAATTAGATTCCCAGTACTGCATTTACTGACTAGCAGAGCCATAGTAACCTGAGGAAAAGATAGAGCTTTCTTCCATGTACCTCTGAAGAGAAGCCAGTAGAGAGAAAATTGGCTTTGACCTAGATGGCTGACACAAGTAGAACCTGAAGCAATGGGCTGTGTGGAACTCTTTAGGGAACAAAATGTCAAGAGGAAGCTGAAGTGACTCAGAGTTCCCTAAAGCAGGTGACTGGGGAAGTGGAGAACACAGATTTGTTACTTCAGTTGTCATGCTCTCTATCTTCCCAGCTGATAACTAAATAGCAAAGAACTTTGGGTAACATTGAATTATATTAAAATAAATATGGATCATCTTGTGGGTAAAGAGAACATTTTCAGACCTGAAACTTTTTTTCCTGTCAATAAACACTGTTCTCCTTGGTGACAAATCTAATTTCTGTAAGTCAAGACACAGAGAATCTGCTGCACCAGTGGTGCAGATAACAGCTGGGGAGGGTGAAAATAGGGGAGAGTAATACTTCCCAGATTTATCTTTGATGTAGGCAGTAACATTGCATCAGAGTAACTTGAAGCCTGGATTTTCTGTTTGAACAGATATGAGACAACTTCAAAAGATAATTTTCAGTTGGTACTCTGACACCCACCTATATGACTACAGCTACACAATCAGCCAGTATGGTATATACCCTTAAAGACTCCACTTAAACGCTGAGGGATTTCAGTCTGGAGCAGACACTCAGGGGCTGGCAATGGCACTGATACTGTCCATCAGGAGTATCTTACTCTGAATTTGTCAAGTACTGTTGCACTTCCCCCATCATCCCTGCCCTATTTTTTTATCTGTATCTTTATAAGACTTAATGATTTTTAGTTCTTAATAATGGCCAACAATGAAATAGCTGATATTTTATATGCCCTTATCCACCAATGTGTTCTGGAAAATCAAATTAAGGTTTTTAGGAGCTAGCTCTGTTGATGTTGGTTTTGTGTGTGTGTCTCATGTCTTTTAATCTGCACATGTTAATTTTGCACTATATTAAAGCTAAAATAAGGATTCATTGGTATAAGGGTAGCTTGTTTCCACACTGCTGCTTGGCAGCTGGAGCCTAAATCTCACTGCCCAGTAAATTACCTTTATCCACATGCATTTGGAAACTCATGTCAGGAAATAACCCTGCAGATTAAAAAAAAAATTATAATCTAAAAGATTGTTGCACAACTAAGTAGTTATTTCCCTATTCATTAAGGAAGGAAAGCATCTTGGATACTGGGTGTTTTGCACTTCAGAAATAGAGCTAAAGCATTCCTTTTTTAATAAGTTTGATGAATCTGCTCACTCACACACACCTTCTCATTCAATTTTCGTGTGGCACTATTCTAATTGACTTTCACCCATTTATAGCCCTCCACATACCCCTTATTTAAGTCACCTGTTAATCCTGTCATGAAGGTTTGTATTTGTAGAATCACAATTAATATGTATTAGAATCACTCATGAAGCCAGATTTTCTTAAGATGAAGTCATTTTAAAACCATGCTGCTGCAGCTAAAGATAGACTACCCACACCCCGCATTTTCCCTCTGCCATGCCTTCCTCCCACCCCTTGCATGTGAAAAAAAAATTAAAATTGTCAGCATAAGGAAAGCAACAGAAACATGCAGTCAGGGTACAAAATACAGACTGTGAAACAGTTGGATGGACACTCTCACCCCACTCTGGAGAGCCAGGATTATTGTAGCTCAAAGAGATTGTTACAATTCTTTGTTCAAAGACATAGGCAGTTAATGAGGACACTTTTAAGATAACTATTCTATAGTATTAAATTTAATATTTTTGTCTGTCTTGCAAAATGGAAAGCATTTCCCTCTTCAATAAATTTCTTTCGGTTTTCTGCTCACTGCCAGGCTTAGGGTATCCTACCGGGAGATACCAGCCAGCTCCCATTCTGTGGGGGAAAGCAGCTGAGGAACAGCGAGCTCAGCAGGTGAAGGGCAGCGAGCATCTTACTGAAGATGGAGACAGACCAAGGTCAGGGTGGGACCTGGGCCCACAGGCAATCCTGTCTCAGAGGGTCCATGGCCAGGCGGGGCAGAGCTGCAGGGAGCAGGAGATGGGTCCTCCTGGGGCTTCACTGGGGCAGGGGCTGGTGGCTGGGGGAGTCTGAAATGATGTCCTGGGGCTGCAGAGCCCTGGGGTGTGGATGGGAACAGCAAAGGCAGGCAGCACACTTGGGGCCCTCATAATTAGAAGTTTTATCTACAGTAATTTTTCAGAAATCGCTGGCTATATTTCAGAAGAGGAAGAAGCAGAGAAGCAGGAGCATGTAGGAACAGAAACATGCTGTGTGTCTCCTAACATGTAAGGTGAATTCAGGTTTCCAGCAGTGTGGGGTTTATGAGGAAATGCATTCACACAATCTTTCTTGCCAGAAGGAATTCTGAAGTTGTTAAAACATTTTAAAAAACTCAACAGTACCCTTTTTGGCTTGTCTCCTTTTGTGTTAGGTATAACAGAGTTAAAATTTTCACAGACCTTGGTTCTTGTGGAAAGCTTCTGAAAGGCTACTCATCCTTGGGCTAAGTCCAGGTGTTTATAGACAGATACATTGGCAAAAGCCTTACACTAGTGCTTGTGAACTGCCCTCATTAAGACCTCCTCTGTTGACAAGACTACAAACCAGTTGCACTTGAAGCATTTGGGCTCTGACTGGTGAACCAAGTTAGGTAATCTGTTGTAGGATAACATGACTGACCACGTACCTCCTCATCCATCCTGGCCCCTGCAGTCCCTCCACATGACTCAGGATATCCATGTTCCTCTTCCTTATCTTCCACAATGGAAGGTAATTTTTCCTTCCTGGTAGCAGAGTGCCACTGTACTTGGTGAAGCTACCTGCTCAGGGCTGAACTACCATCACCCACTGCACAAGGTTTACTGAATAGATTGATTTTAAAGTAAATGTATGCATTTGTTTGGGTGGAGGGAATGTTAGACAGTTTTATTATAAATGTTAAAGGAGTGGGAGGAATGTAGAGGCAGAGTTGTGCTGTTGTTGGGCAAGTTTTATTCTCTTCTTTTTTATCCCTATTTGGAAAGGAATGGAAAATAAAAAAGCACAAGATAAAAGATGGAGACCCGTTACATGCTCACACAGAGGGAAGATAGAAAAGACAAAGAAAAGAGCAAGTGAAGTATTAGGCCACAAGTTTCTTCTCTGCTTTTTCTTACAGAAAGGGAGCCAGATGAGGTAATGTGAAAAGCAGCAGCACCAACTAACCATAAAAGAAAAAGGGCTGGCTGTAGTTTGACCTGAAAATAATGATAGGTGGTGTAGACAGAGTTTAAGGCACAGAAACAGCAACATCCTGGAGGTCTAATGTGAATTACCACCATGGGGGGAATGACATAGGAGAGATATACAAATAAAGAGAATCAAGATTCTGTGGCTATGACAACTTTCTTGGAGCGTGTCCAGCAGCCTCCTTGGGGCTCCATAAGTTCAAATTGTAAACCTTGCTGTGACTGGACAGGCCAAGCAGACTCCCAGGGGTTCCTTGAATGTATAAGACATAGAGGAAAAACAGAAGCAACGGACAGCTCATATAAAATCACAGTCACTGTCAAAACAAAATAACAGCATCTCTTCTCTAGATATATTACTCTTATGACATAGCAGTGGGCCAGTATCCCAGTGCAGTTAACATACTCAACTGGAGGGTAGAAAATGCAAGTTTAGATCCCTTTTCTGACTCAAAGAAAGATAGATGTAGTGACAGAGTTGGTCTAAATATCAGCATGAAGGCTAAACACCTGCTTGTTGAGTAATGCAATGGCTCTTTCCTGTTAGAATAGGTTCACTCTGTAAAGGCTGTTTAAATACTCTGAGTCAGAGACTCATGCACTAGAATGATCTTTGGGGTTTTATCCAATACATTGACTAGAAAAAGCCAGTGATATCACTTAGGAGGGTTTTTTTTCAGTGACTGTCCAATTATTTACACAACATAAACTAGTTTTCTTCCTCCACCTCACCATTCTTCAGCTTTAACATAGAATTACAGGTAGTATTACAGGTGTCACTATGGCTTCAGATCTCTTCAAACAAAGTAGGGAACTGAAATCTATGTCTGGCAGTCTTGGGAAAATGCTGTAATTCCCAAACTACTGGATAAAATATGTATTCAATGAATCAGCTTTTCTTTACATTTGTTACAAGAGCCCAACACCAAACATTTTATTTTCAGTTCAGATGGAACAATGCACAGAATTCAAAACTAAACAAAATTGTACATCTCTCTGCATGATTCTGCATGATAAACATTACTTTTTGCTATGTTCAAGAAAAGAAAAAAGCCACAACTGAGCTTTAAATAACAAATTGTAGGTGTTTAAAAATAGCACACTGGATCTGAACAGAATGTTTGGGTTTTTTATGGCATCTAAAAGATACAGCGGGGTGTGTTGTTTTGAATGTGTGCAGGTGTGAATAATTAAAAAACCACATTTATGTGTCTTTGATTACACGATCGTTCTCATAGCTACAAGTGATTCTAATCAGCTACACTGAGAGGTGATGGGACCTTTATAAATAGCATATACAGTAAGTTTGTGCAACCTCTATGTAGTTTGCATCTCTTTCTTAGCATGTACATTGCTGAACAATAATAAACATATAACAATAGACTTCACACAGTTTCAGAACTTCTTTTCCACTCATTGCAATGCAGCCTTCAAAATAACTACCCATTCAGTGTTAAATAGTTCTGCAATAGCAATTTTCTTCCTCCAAACTGATCTGAAACATACACTGACATTCTAAATAACTTACTGACAATTTAATTATAACAAGCCAGCAGGTATCTATTATTTTGATAAGAAAAAAAAAAGAAAAAAGAAAAAAAACAACCAAAAAAAACCCCATACTGAAATACAAAATACAGTTTTGTATTTCTCTACCTTGTCCAATTCAAAGAACGATGCCTCATTCACAAGCCAAAGCCTCTTCATGAACAATACATCTGGGAACATACTATTGCACACATGTAATCAATATTTTTACAGCTCTTGAGCATTAGTCTTTGCTTTCCCTGAGTCCACCCTATCTTGGTTCTTCCACTACTTCTTTAGGGAAGTAGTGACATGTTGATCCACAAACCTTTAGTGCTTCCAGTGTGTCTACACTTCCTATTTCTGTAGGTGACTGTATCTCTTCACCCAGTACTTCACTGTTTTTGTTAATGCACCCAGTACCTGGAGGGTCTCAAGGAAATAATGTCCCAAACATTTAATAAGTTGTCCATGCCTCGATGAATTAAATTATCTCAACACACACAAGAGAAATAGCAGAAACCTACAAAGGTAGGAGGTGAAATTACTAAATTTACTCATTTAAGATCATTTAGGAATCAACAGAAATAGATTTTGGATCTTGGACACCTATTCAATGCCTGGTCCCATCAGTAAAGTGTTACAGGATAAGCTATCTGCCTACATTCAATTCATCAATCATAGGTCTTAAAGGTCGGTAAGGTTTTCTGGTATAGACTTATCAGTGGGAATTTATAAAACAGGAGGTGATCAACAGGTAAAATAAGTTATCTCCTCGCAGAACTTGGAAGTTAATCTGGTCCTTTTTTGCTTCTTAATTCTTCCAGGCTCACTTGCCATTCCTGCATAAGATCTTTTTGCTGAAGTGACAACAGTGGGTTCTGATAAACTTTTAAAAAAAGACAGGGCATATTTATGGGAAAAAAATTGGCACTCATAAGACTTAGAGCCACTTTTCCCAACCACTTTGGTAGGGAGAGGTCAGATTGCCAAAAGCTGTGAGGTTTTGATTAATTCTTTCAATCTAAAACATGGTTCATTTAAGGGTGTTCAAAACACAAACCTACCCTAAATGTGAATATTGATTTTGCTTAAATACACACTAGAAAAGAGAAAGGCTCTAAGTCTGGGATAAAATTGGTATTGAATCTGTCAGCAAATTAATTTAATTTGTTACCAAAAGTTTTTTTTTTATTACTCATTAGATAACATATTAACAATTTGAGTTATACTATTGCAACTGTGAGACAGCTGCTTTCCTCATTTCCCAATAGTATATAACTGTTATAAATAACATAAAGATCCGACTGTTCATCTGTGAGTTGTGAAAATAATTCTTGAGTCCCATTTGCATTAGCTGCAACCCCACACAAGCACAAAAACAAATGAAAAGGACTTAAATAAGATGTCCAAAGCATTACTATATTGTGTCCACAAAAGCTCTTGGATGGTAAAGGAAGGAAGACAGATGAAAACTTTTAAAGCCTGCAATAACACATTTTAGCTCAGAATTAGACATCTTCTCTGGAGACATTCAAAACCCTCCTGGACATGTTCTTATGTGACCTACTCTAGGTGATCCTACTCTGGTAGGAGGGAGGTGGACTAAATGATCTTTCAAGGTCCCTTCCAACCCTTAACTTTCTATGATTCTGTGATTCCTTCATCTACGACATGTAAGAATTTGGGATATAGCTGTATGTTATGAGTACCAAATCCCTGAGTGTTGCGTGACAGTACCTTACTTTCCTGAACAGTGATGCAGAACTTTTACCAATATACCCCTTGAGGAAATAATTTTTTAGAGGCCACAGGTGAAACACTGAACCCTGAAATTGTTACTTTACCTGACAATTATCAGCTTCATACAAATCCACATTTTTTTCATTTAAGTTTATTTTTTTTTTTAACTTACAGTAATGATTCCTACTTTTCTTTCTTAGAGCATGAGCAATTTTTCTACAACAGATCCCAGCGGAACTTAGAGATTCCCTATAAATCAGAATGAGACAGAAAGAGCACTGTCATTTCCTTTGAAGCAGCATTCAGGATTTTGAAATTGTCAACAGTGAACTATAAGCCTCCTTATTTAATGTTGAAGAAAATTACAAAAATAACAATAGTACTGGTTTTCATTAGAAAAAAGATTTTTCTCTTATTTCCCTTTTTAGATTGATAAAACAAGATATTAATGATATGTCCATTTCAAAATATTTTAAAATTAATACAAATACCAAGAGTGATATTCATCAAAGTTTCGATAGAAAATAAAATAGAGGAGATATATATATAGTGATAGATAGATAGATAGACAGACAGACAGACAGTAGTGGCAAAAAAGTTCTATTTTATATAAGAATGATCATTTTACAGAAACATGAGAAATAAGGTTTGTATATCTTTACATGTACTTCAGTAGCACTAGTTTAAGTTAAGCTTTTCTTAAGTTTGAAGTTCTTTTTCCTTGCATGACTTCTAGAAAATATGGAACATTCCTTATTAATTCTATGAAAGTACTTAGAAAAGATCCCTTAATTTTCAAATACACTGTATAAAAATGATTTATGAAATACCCAAATGTACAAAATTAGGTGTTAAAGAACATAATAATTCTATAAATAATTGTAGTCACATCATTGGATTTTACCTAGAACAGATGAAATTTTCCAATGAACATATAGCTTGAAGAAATTACTTTTTTTGTCTAAAGTTATTAAAATACATTTTTCTTTGAATTTTTACTTTACTTTATAATTCACGCTTTACCAAAAAGAATTGAAACACCAACAATATTTCTATTGGAGAAGCAGGAAGGATTATTCTCAGGAAGGTAAGTAGAGAAAAAAAGAAACAGAATGGCGGGGTTGGAATCTTAAAAATAAAGGTAGTAGTTTTGTTTTCTTTTCTTTTTTACTTTGCAAAAATAAAAGTACCACAACTAGTTTTCTTTATATCATCTGGTGTTTTAGGGGTGTTATTGCTTTAACATGTGAAAAATAGTTTATGATTATCAAGCTGTTCTAGTCTCAATCTGTGTTGATTTGATCCATATAGCTGAGGAAACACTAGTCTAAGGAAAATGTGATAACGTGGCTATATTTAGTCACTATTTTGTATATGGTTGCCCAAGAGGCTTGCCCCGCTGCCCCTTGAAATCTGATTCAGATACAGAATCAGGTCAAACAGCAGCTTCACAATCCTCATTTCAGAATTCAAATCCTAGAGCCTTTTTTGTGTTATGGTTGCTCATATTTCCAAGAATTATAACAATAAATTGCACATGGTCCTTTACTTCTGTCACCAAGCACACACAGCTATTATCCCAACTCCTGTAGATTCCATAATCACAGAAAGTGAGCAGAACCCTACAGAGAATTAGAAAATGGTGGAGCAAGTGTGTTGAGTTGTCTAAACAAATATCCTCCAGCTGCCACCACAGAAGGATCTGGGTCTCTCACAGAGCCCGTGAGAGCTGTAAATTCCAAGCAGATGTCTTTAATGCTCCAGAGTGTGTAAAATAGCCTATGTTTAGGCAACTCAATCTGTCCTCACCAGTCTGAGAAAGACACACCAGCAGTGTCAGAAAGAAAACACCAGGACAGTATGTTTTGACCAGTCCTCTTTTATACAGGAGCCTTTGTCTGGCTTTTGCTGTCTGGGGAAGACATATACCAACATGTTCCGCAGACAATAGCCCTTCCACCAAGAAATAAGCCTGGGGGTGCAAAGGTTCTTTCTATTCCTGCTGTGGAAGCTCCATTCCATTCCTGTGAATTAATTAAATATTCACTGAGCCAAAAAAGGAGAAAAGGTTGAGATCACCCAGGTAACCCTTCTATCTCCCTATATGCCAGGTGTTATTTCACTAGCTTTGCAATGCACAATGGCTCAGCAGAGTCTGAAGTCAATCAGAGATAGCAGTAGTCTACCCCTGGAATGAGTTTAAGCTGGGTCCAAGTTCTTTTCTCAATTTGAAAAGAGATTCCCTTAGGAAGAATCAAGCCAAAAGTGAGGTGCTTAGCAGATAAAAATTTGGGGAAAATAGGGACCCAGAATAATACTTTTCTGGGACTGACTTGACCAAAACATTGTCATCTGGTTTGCAGGCTTATCTCCCAACACAGAGTAATGGAGATTGTACATTCCAATAGGAATTCTCATATAGCAAAAATTAATTACCCCTATTTATCAATGCTGTTCTTTGGATGAAGATGTCAGTACTAGATATACCTTCTCAAATATAATTGTATATAAACCAAGGCTTAGGTAACACATTAATAATGCAATTTTTTTCCCTCCGCTTACCTTCTATGATACAGTGATTTGTGAAGCCCATAGCTGAGAGTTAGTCACAAAAACACGAAGATGAAAGAAAAGGTCAACATATTTTCAACCACCTGCCATCATTATCTTCTGTTACTTCCGATAGACTGTAAAGTAAATGGAAACACATGATATCCTTTACAGCTATGGAAGTGGATTATCTGCATCAGCTACTTTACTTTTATCTACGCCTGGTATCACTCATCACAGGCAATCCCTGTGTAAGTCAGACAGTGTTTAATAGCTCGTCTTTAACAGGAAAGCATGCTGGTACCGCAATAAATTCTCCCTTATTGCATCTTGGTAATGAACTAACATGTATACTCTTCATACAGTCTTGCACTGTGCAGAAAGCAAATTAAGGAGAGCTGGCAGCTGTTTTCATCTTTAACAGAAGACACAGAGTATCATTAAGAGAATAGGACAGTAAATAAAATCCAAATATATTTTAATGGGGTTTTTTTTACGTTACTGTTTTTAAGGATGTAAAAAATGTGCTTTAATGACAAAAAGAAAATGAAAAAGTCCAACCATCCCCATACCATCTATATTACTAACTAAACCATGTCCCTAAGTACTTCATCCAATCTTTCCTTGAACACCCCAAGGGACAGTGACTCCACCACCTCCCTGGGAAACCTGTTCCAATGCCTGACCACTCTTTCTGAGAAGAAATTTCTCCTGATTTCGAACTTGAACTTCCCCTGGTGCAACTTGCAGCCATTCTCTTTTGTCCTATCACTACTTATGTGCAAGAAGAGGCTGAGCCCCAACTCACCACAACCTCCTTTCAGGTAGCTGTAGAGACCAATAAGGTCTCCCCTGAACCTCCTCTAGGCTGAACTGTCACAGTTCCCTCAGCCGTTCCTCATAAGACTTGTGTTCCAGACCCTTCACCAGCTTTGTTGCCCTTCTCTGGACATGCTTCAGGGCCTTGATGTCTTTCTTTTAGTGAGGGGCCCAAAACTAAACCCAGTATTTGAGGTGCGGCCTCATCAGAGCTGAGTGCAGGGGAATGTTTACCTCCCTCGTCCTGCTGGCTACACTATTCCTGATGCAAGCCAGGATGCTCTGGCATCCTTAGACTCATCCTAAAGCTACTCTGACTCTTAGCAAAGGCCTTTCTCCCGTTTACATGCAGGTAAAGTTGCAACGCTTATAGCTCTGCCCTGGTAACCTTGGTATGAAAGAGCAAAAACAAGTGACTTCATGAGTACTTCTCACAGACCTTTTTATGTAAAGGGACAGTCTGGGCTATCGAATCCAGTCCAACCCAGGCAATTGCATCACAGATTACTTGTTAATGAATAAAATACCATTTATGAATTATTTTTAGTCCCATATTCTCAGTGGAAGGTTGTTAGACTCTTTTTGGTACAGGATAACTTAATTAATTTAGTACCATCATTGCCCACTGATTAAAACAGCTATGCTTCTGGTTCCTTCAATATCAGTCATCCCACACACCCCTGCCTGTACAGACTGACCTACCATGTCACCTTTCCTTTTTTCTAAACTTTTGCTAAACATATTTACATTTTGTACACCATGCTTATACACTTGATTTTCAGGCACTCCAGATCATCATAGCAGTTCTTGTTTGCATTTATTGCAGTTACATTTATCCTTCTTCAACATGGGTGACTTTCATGACAGAACTGTTCACAGTATCTGTTAAATGGCAGGCTCTCTAGTTTGTTAATATTTTCCAAACCTGACTGGAAATATTTAGACTGACATTATCTAGGATCACATTTCCATTTTCACAGCCATATGATACATGTTGTTCATAGTCAACCTGTAATCAATTGAAGTGAAAAGTTCTTTTACTCCCTCAATAAATTCTAACTGCTGACATTTCCAGAGTAACGCTTAGATTGTTATTATTAGTTACTAGGAGCCTTCTGAAATCCTTACTATTAAATTTCATTCATATTCATTAGACAAGTTCTCAAGATCATGTAATTTCTCTTGACACTCCAGCAAGCTTTCATCGTAGCAGTATCTCTGAAGTTTAGGATATCAGCAAATTTCACTTCACTGATTTTAACATTTATCCTATTTTGATCCTTAGGGATTTCTGACAGTAATGTAATGATCCTGACATCACTGTCTATTGTAATTTTTCTTTTAGCTAGTTCTTTCTCATGCATGTCTCTGGTTTAATTAACGATTTTCTGTGTCTCTCCTATGGAACTGATACTTGACTAAGAGTCGAGAAACATGGCATCTACTCCGTTTCTTTCATTCATAAATTAAGTTTATTAGAGAAAGTGATCAGGTTAGTTTGTCAGCCACTATGTCTGCTAAAATGATGTTGCACTTTTTTTCATCTGACTGAGCTGATGAATCATCATCATCATCGTAATACTCACAGTAGAAATGATAATCAATACTTGCTTAGTACTGTGAATTCTTTAAAAGCAATACAATATGTATTTTGCCAGAGAAAAAGGTTAATGATTTTTAGAAATGGTGGACCTAAAGACAAGAGAAAAATTACCTAAAGATGTTGTCAGCACTGGGAATGAAACTAAGTTGTTTTGAAGATTAGGCTGATGTCCGGTCTTTCATCCCACACAGCATACTATGAACTACTTTTTATAACACTCCTGAATTTTATGAACTTCCTGGTAGTTTATGGAGTCATTGGCGATCAGCATAAATTGAAAAGGTGATCAGACATTAGTTTGGTAGATGATGTTGAACCCATATTCTTTTATGGTGCCAGGATGAAGAGGGAAATAAATAGTCCATTTGGCTTCATGAATACTTGCTAGTTGGTCTGAAAGCACAGGATCCATCAAATTTTTGTTTGACATATCTTTCTAGCAGAGCTTCTGATAGAACAAAGCTTTTTTTTCAATCAGTACCATAAAACTCTAATGTCACCCTGTTCCTATGACTATGAAGATTATCAGGGTGAACTGATATGAACAGTTATACCATGTGAAGAACTGAAGCTTTATTCTGCTTAGATTTAAAAAAAAATACAGATACAACTGCAGGTTCACTGTATTCTGCTCAGCCATTCCAGCATGGTTTCTTTCTATGCATGTTAACTGGATCTTTTAATATATAAGGTTTTAAGAATTCACCCTCTACATTTCAATCCAACAAGGCATTTTGTGATCTCATGCTAAAACTGATCGTTGATTTGTAGCATATGACCATGAATTTGTGAAAAATTGTTTCACATATGCACCTTTCATCTTTGAAGCTCTTTGGGATGTTTCCCCCCCCTCCCTGTTTTCCTTAGTATTTAGTACTCTGAGAATTTATCCAGAGCATTTACTGGCGTCAGACACAGGGATCTTGGATATCTGTGCTCTATGCTATTCATAATCTGCAATAATTAAGTTTCACCCAACAAACAGGAATACAAACCTGTTGAGGAACTTTCTCATTCTTATAGTTATCACTTTGGCTTTTAAAATTTCCAGGAACCAAAATGTTAATTAATTTTGTCTCTGTACGCTTCTCAATGTCATTAAACAAAGATTAAAAGAACTGGTAAAAATCCTTTCACCAATGACTTGCTAATCTGTCTGGATGCAGTCCTGAACAATAACATGACAGTGCACGTACATACATACATGTACACACATCATTGCTCTTTATTAAAAAAAATAAATAAATCTGTTTTACCTTTTTACCAAGATTCTGTTAATCTCAGATCTCGTTTCTCTTTGCCAGAAAAATCATTGAAACAAATCAAAATGCACCAACCCAGAAGCATAAACAGCCACGTTCCTTTTTGTAGAGAATAGAAACTCAGTTACTAAAAGTATTTGAGAAGGGAGGGGTCCTCAAAAGACCTTTACAAGAATTCTGTGTGTATTTAGGCACATGAATGCTACATCCAGCATGCTAGATAGATAGAAGCACCAAAATGTATGAAATTGAAGATGTCCCAGCTGACTGACAGGCATAAAAACACACCACTTATAGCCTGGATCCCTAAGGAAACTACATTTACATGATCACACTGGGTATGTGTGTCTAAGATTTTTGAACCACTGGCCAACTTCAACAGGTTCTCAAAGAAGGATAAAGGTCTTTAAGCTATAAGTTTCTTACAGGTTTTATGAAAACCAGCTGTCTTGTTTAAGAACAGTACTGTTCGTGACCTTATTTGGATAAAGACTATAAGGTCAGTTTAGGCTTATTATGCTCAAGAGAATCCAAACATAATGCAAAAACCTATAGAGAACAGGCTTTTGCTGCTCACAGGATTAGGTTAACATTATGTTATGTAAAGGAAATTAAGACTCAGTTTACAATTAAATTGAAAACTTCCTGTACAGATTCAGATGGTAATTTAGGTTGGAGGGGACCTCTGAAGATCAACTACTCCTGGTCAGGCTGCTCAGTTGCACAGTCTCTGTTCAATATATTCCAGACCTTAATAGCTCTTTGTGAAATTTCTCTTTTCCTGATACCCACTCAGATTTTTCCTTGATTCCAATTCTATTTTTTTTTTCTTCTGTAGCACACCTCCAAAAATAGTCTCCACTATACTCTGCCATTAAAGAGCTAAAGACAGACTCTAGGATCACTATTTAGCTTAGCAATAAGTATTACTACCCCACCTTATAGATCTCATATATATAAGGATCTACAAATCAGTGAAACGTCAAGGCATCCTTTTTCTAACATTAATTTGTCTTACACATTCTGATTTCTGTTCAATGACTAAATAAATGAATAAAAACAGTCAGATATCAAGATGCTTTTTTGAAATTATAAAATTTTGTGAGAAATGTAAGGAAAGTTTGGGTTGTGTGAAAAAAATATAATCTAATTAAATTTAAAGGTGGTAATAAATCTTTTTAGTTGTTCTTTTGTGATAATGAAGTAGTTTATTGGCTACATCTGCAGTTTTTCTTTTTAATTGCAATATGACATATTATACGATCCCTACTTAACAATGAGCAATGAATTCTACACACCTCTAATAATCAGTCCCATCAACTCAAGTGTGGCCAACTGAGGCACCTAACTTCATTCACATCCCACACCATGTGAAATTCAGATTGAAAATGGAGGCAATGTCATTTTTTAAAATCCTGCTTTGAAGTTTTCCAGAAAAAAGAACTCAGCAAACCTTTCACACTTCATCAGAGTAATAATGAAATGCATTAAAACTAATGTTCATTTCTCTTTTGTGCTTTGAAGCAGAAGAGGAGCCCAATGAAATGAAGATTTATAACACTTAGTGACTCCATGAAAAATGTAAAACAGATACAGCTTAAACTGTGCTGGATGGAACCCAGTATTTATACTCTAGTAAGGCAATTTTATTCTAATGTAAAAATCACAATCCTTTACACAGAAGCTGTGAAACCTAAGAATTGGCAGCTGTTTTAAATATATGTCAGATGTGTCATTTTTTAAATGCATAAAATCAAATACTTGGGGAAAACAATGACAAGAAGTCAGCAGCAGACAGCAGTGGACCCAAAGATAAAAGTGTATGTATCAAGCAACTATAGTTGAAGTCACTGTTCAAAAACATGTGTATAACAGAATGTGCTTCACACTCAATTGGAGTCAGTCAGGTCACATCATAGTGAACATAACACCATAAGAAGAGTCAAGCATCAAAATTTTTTCAAGTAAATATATGTTTTTAGTGAAGGGGGTAGGGGTAAACTGAACAAAGTAGGTGACCATTTTTTAAAATATTTCACTATCCTCTTCCCATTTCTTCTATGTGCATGCTTATCACATACTTTAATATCTTTAAATTTTGTGCTATTATGATATTTTAAGCTATCGTTTAAGACTCTGATCTGCTAAGAAATTTATCAGGCAATATATTTAGTAGACAGTACATATTATCATCTGACAAAATGTGATCTTGCTGTGGTAACACACCTAGGGAGAAGGCTGTGCTCTGGATTCATTTTGGGTTTTAATTTTTAGTCAACACTCAGTTACACAAATTGCAGTATGATGATTTGGAAGACACAAATATGTCTCAGGGTGGGTAGAACTTTGCTTGAGGGGTAAGGGCAAATAGTCCAGGAAAGGTGCACACAAAAAGTAAAATTTTGCAAGGACATTTTCTAGATAACTAGAAGTAATAGTAAAATCAGTATGATGATAACTCTACAAATTATTAGCTATATAAGTCAGTAGAGAAGAACACTCAGAATGACAATCCACCTGTCTTGCAGGCATATTTTGGATGCCTCAGATCTGCTCCTAATTAGGTAACAAAAATTCTTTATATCATTCTGGAAGATCCAGTTCACCTAAGCTTAAACACCCAAAAGGTTTGGTGATAGCAAGCTGCAATGACCACCAAGAAAGACACATATATTTGTGGCTATTTATCTGCTACTATAAAAAAAAATTAAATATCTATATACATGCACACACATATATCTGTATCTATAAAACTGGGCCAAGGATTCATCTCTGGCACAAAGGCAGAACTGCATAGTAAAACTTATGTCCATAAAAGTAAATTCTCTTCCTTTCCAGTAATTATGGTTTTGTCCTTCCTGATTGCTAATTGGGAGAGCCTCTATTCTGTATTTAAATGCTAATTAATTGTTAATACAGTTAATCAAGAGGTGGTACTTGAATCAGTTTGCTAAAACAGGTGAAGACTCTGTGAGATTTGACCTTTTAGAGTACAGATGGACGACCTGGTGTGCTCAACTTGAACCTGTGTCTTTCTTGCTAGTGGTCTGTTCTCTTACGCCCCTAGATCTTAGATGTTTCACCTTCTCTTGCCATGTCTGTGGCCAGGGTACCAAAGTCAGTGACTTAGAAATGGGTGAGTCACAGCTTCTTACACCAGCCTGAGATTTTAACTAACAGTGTGAACAACCTCAGCTCATTTCTGTGCAAGCCATTTACAAAAGTAGTTCAAACTCACCTGTTTTGATCTTGTAGTGAAATGGACATGCTTATGTGGTTAGTGACCAGTAGTTGCCATCAGTATTTCATTTTGGATAAAGTAGTTAGCTACTTCATAAACTGTCTCTAAGCTGCAAATGAGGCTGTAGGACAGCTGTCTTCCTTTGATCCAGCTGGCTCAATATTTGACGTTGCTCCTCAACGTTTTCATGAAGCATGTGAGTATTTTGCAAATGTACTGTCACTGCAGCATTGCGAAACCCAGCTCCATTATACTTGACCAAAAGTTTGATGTTCAAGTCTTCTAACAAATTAGGGGTTATTCATACAAATTATACCACTGGCAGACCAATGAAGGACAGAAATTTATAGGAAAGATGACAAGCAGCTAAAGAAAGTAACCTTTTCTTCTGCCATAGAGTGATCCAGAGCAAGATACCTTTTTTGGGATTGATTACATGAACTTTGTGTGCCCTTTTCAATGCGGTTATTTGTCCACTAAAACCTGCTTCACTACTGGTTTCAACTAACCTGTTAAATTTCTAATTGGAGAACTAAAATAAGAGCCATCACATTGAGATCATGCATCAGCTGGGAGACAGTAAGCTCAGTAATTCCTTTATAACTGCACTTCCCCAATTATGTTATGCAGAAACTTCCAGGATACAGATTTGCTAAGATTCGCTGTTATCAGTGTTATAAGCTTCAGCTATTCCCTGAACTTTATTTCTTGAACATTTCAGATGTTCATGTGGAAATCCATAAGTATTTACCGTAATGCAAAAGTGCCAAATCAAGAAATCAGTTATAATTATGCCCTGGACCAATGGTGTAATGTGTATGTGCCACAATTTCTGTTAAGCCCAGAAAATAGTTTGTATTACTTTTACAAACGTTTCCATTTGGTCAAAAGTCCATTCATCATGTGAAACTAGATATAGAGTTCTGTTTACCATCAGACTTCTTTTTCACGATATTTTCAGAGGAAGATAAAATAAATGCCTAGGAAACCTCGTTTAGGCAAGTTATTTGGCCTAGTTCTGATGATATTCTATGACCTGTCATGTAAAACCCCAAATCAGCAGATCTAAGATCTCTTCTGGCTTTAAAAAATCTATTTTCAGAAGTCCATTAGGTTTATGAAGGAGAACTATCTAAATATGATAGAAGGCTTTGCTTATGTTTACCATAAAGGTTTTGTATTTTGCATTCTGGCAGCAAAATCTTTGCAGTCAGTTTTTAATAGCTGTTGGGACAGATATTTTTCTGAGATTTCTAAATGTAATAAAGTGGAAGAAAGAGATGTCTTTCTTGACAACTATTGCTCAGCAAGGCAGTTCTTCCCTAATCTTCCCATTTTAAACCCAAGAATGCTATAAAATTATTCTGGGAACTAAGTGAGCACAGTAGTCTCTAAAACAAACAATGCACTTTTGGAGAGATCACATGGGTTTAAATTATAATTTCTAGAGAAAATGATGGAATCTTTAGGATCTCATATGCTCATCTTTAGGATCTCAATTTGGAAATTATTTTCCTACCTAACGGTGTATATGAAAAGTGCCTATTTTAAAGCATCTTATTTCTTGTAAGGTGCTGATTTCTTGTTCAATTTAAGAGATGTTTTTTAGATTGCCAAATACAGTTTAGGAAAAAACGTAGTTTGTAAAAAGAAGATCTAGAAAGGCAGGAGGAAAGAAATAAAAATCAGGGAAGTAAGGGAAGACAGAAGTCTGAGGAAAGATCTTGTTTGACTTGCACTTGCACACGGTGTATGTTTAAAGAACATGTGCTTTTCACAGTGATAGTACCAGATACTCAAAGGACTGCAAAGATTCAAGGCTGCTGGCTAAAAGTCAGGAGCAACAATGTATAAAAACCAAAATAGAGCAACAACAAAAAAGCAATTATAATGATAGTATTATGGTGGGTATCCAAGGGAAACACAGAGAGAAAAGCAAGCTACTTTTTCTTTAGTACCTGGAAATATAGATTTTTCTTAAATATTTTTTCTTCTAATTATTTATATCAGAATTCAACCAGTTCTTTAAACCGCAAAAGTACTTTGTTCCTCAATATTGTGATATGTTTCATTTACTTTTAAGCTACCCACAAATTTAGTATCCAATCTAAGCTATTTCTCCCAATTCCCTTTAAGGCAATGGAGAGAGGCAGTCACTTTCTCTGCTGATTTATCTCCTCCGTTTTAAACACCTGTTTTAGAATAGGATGAAATGGCCTCCAGAGATGCCTCTCTCTCTAATTACCTAGTTATACTCGAGAAACAGTGTCTCCAACTTACACACATGACTTCAGCAGCAGAGAAACCAAGGTCACACATGAAACCTGCACCTGAGCAGGATTCAGTACAATGCTCTTGAGAGCTACTGACATGCTCCATCTACTAGATCAACAAAATACAAAACTCATTCCTCAATTTCACTGTTTCTTTTGCATGATTACCCTAATTTTATGAAATATCTTTCTTCATATGAAGAAAGGTTCTTTGTTTAGTTACCTGTGTTTGAATCTAAGAGAAGGGGACAATTCATAAAAGCAATTTCTTAGCACTAAAGGCAGTTAACTGTCTAACGACATATGCATAAAGATAAGGGGAAAGAGAAATAAAGGAATAATTGAACAACAAAAGCCACATCCAAAGGTGGTTTGGTTGAGAAGTACATCTAAAAACAAGACATATTCTAACATTTTATGTAGACAGATAGAATATCCAAAAGGTACACACAGTATATTTCTTTTCTAGTACAAAATTTAGCTCATCTGTCAGATCTCTAATCCATCTGTCACTGAAGAAACAACTAGAAAACTTCAGCCAAAATTATTCAGACATTTCTAAGAACAAGTGAAATAAAAATATTTTCTTTGCCTATGTTAAAAATACTCTAGCAGACTTTTCTTGAGAACATTTAGCAATTCTTATTTTTGGGTGACAATGTACGTGCTGCTAACTGATGGAGATGATCTTTGTGTCTGAGATGTGATTTTACTGTGGATGGAAATCCATCAGTGTGATGCCAGGCTGCCGTGGGTTCAGGGAAAAATGTGGAATAATTACTGGAGGCAAAGTACTGAATAGAGGGACACTGCCAGGGTGGAATACAGTTGATATTCAAGGAGTTTGTTCCATAAACAACATAACCCGCAACCTTAGATGTTAACAAAACCAGGGGAGCTTGGGGTCCTAACTCTGAGAAACAGCATGAAGGGTGGAGCAGAGTAGAGACACCATGATAGAGCTCTGTAACACCACCACAGGAATAAAAACTTGATGGTGCTGATGGTAGTGTGGAACAGATAAACTGCATAGTTCTTAATCTGAGTGAGTATTTCCCCCCTTTTTTTTTAGAAATCATGTCCTTTGGTTGAACCTTGCTCCTTATAATCCCATAATACCAAAACACAATTCCATCCCAAAGGTTATCTTGCCCCCGAAGTATGATCACCCTTTTCTGAACACACAATCTGAATTTCTTTAAGCCTGTACCTTTAGAAGCAAAGCAAGAAAATCTTACACCAACCATATCAAAAATACGTACGACTAAAGTCACTCAAGAAGCAGTTTCCTTGGCCAGAAACTATAGCACACCGCAAGACAGTCCTGAACCAATTTCAGGCAGAGCAAATAGAAGGAAAGGAACAAAAGAATTATTTAAATGTAGAAACAGCCTTCAGAGACAGTGTTTTATTCAGTAGAGATCCATTAGCAGGAAAATTCAGGGAAGGCCTTGCATTCAGTTGCAAGATTGGTCTATGCTTGTCAGAAGCTGTGCCTACCATATTTTTATTAAACATACTGAGATGACATTAGCAATTAGAGAAGAAATCATAGAATCCTAGAATGGTTTGGGTTGGGAGAGACCTTAAAGACAAACTAATTTCAATGCCTTGCCATGACACCATCCACTCAACCAGGATACCCAAAGCCCCATCCAGGCTCCCTCCTTCCAGGGAGGGGTCAGCCACGACTTCTCTGAGCAACTGTTCCAGTGCTTCACCACCCTCACAGTGAAGAATTCCTTCCTTATATCAAACCTAAACATACCTTCTTTTTGTTTGAGGCCATTATCCTTTATCCTATCACTGCCCTTGTAAACAGTCCCTCTGCAGCTTTCCTGTAGGAAAGGACCAGAAGGAGATCAATAGCCAAAGACCTGTTACTTTGTCAAAAGCATTGCATGTCCTGACATACTTCATTAGCCCCACTGTTCTCTATTTATTCTGGGATCTGAAATACTTTTATTATAGAATATCATCATTGCCTCAAGGCTAAACTTGCTTGTTCAGATCAAAACTGTACCCACCACTCTTCAGGTTGCTGCACAGAACAGGTTCAAATGAGTATGAACAGTAGATTCATATATATATAGTGGTCTCATGTGCCCCACATTAGTTGAATTGAGAAAAAAAAAAAATATTTCTTTATTCTGATTAACACAATCCTGAATAATTTTGGTGGTTTTGTTGTATCAATGGTTGCTGATTACTAAAACACATTATTGAGTTTCCAGTACTGTTCTTCGAGTATGCTCTTCACACTTTTTTTCTCATATTAAATATATCCTGTTGGTTATTGTTCCTTTTGAGCATAATAAAAGCTCCATTATTTACAGTCCTGGCCTATTTAAGAGAGTCCAGTCAGACAATCTACTCTAGGCAAAGATATCTGCTTCTTATTATCCAGAATATATCATTAATATGTCTGGTTTTCAGTATTTTATTTTAAAATTCAAAAGTAGTCATAAGACAAAGGATCACTAGGAAGATGCTGTATTTCTACAGTCCTAATAAAAGCTGGTTTTGTAGAAGTGTAGACTGATTAAGTTGTTGCATTTTCTTTTGTTTTATTGCTAAAACAAACACAGTCTTTTAAATGCACATCTCTAAATATGTTAGGCTACATAGCTTTATCCTGTTTATAAATTATATTATTGCCTTGCAATGAAAAAAAAAGAAAGAAAATGAGGAGGAGAGATATCATTAAAAGATAATTGTTTTATCTGCAGCTTAATCCCTTGAATATCAGGCTACAATTTCCCTTCAGGAGATGAAATACTTTGAAATGGCACAGCTAATTTGAGTGGAATATCAGGACATTAATCAAACTTCCGTAATACTACTTTACTGGGTAGGCATGACAAGTCTTTAAGGAATTGAGCTCGTAACCTGAATATCTAAGGCAACTGGAAATACAAATAATCCAGTGGATAATTGTAAATCTGCATGAACTGAGGTGTGGGTCCATCACATTTACATGCATATTTAATTCCAAGGTTAAATGAGTTGTGGAGGAATAAAGCAGTTATGTTATTGTTACTATGCTAAAAACAATATCCTTGAAGCCTCAACTAGCTATATTCTCTATATTTTGTTTAATTCAGCTGTCAAAATAGAACTGTCCTCAGCATGTATAAAGTAACTCACTAAAAGGTCATCCTTGAATGTATTTTCATACTGCAGGTAATCAAAACAGAGTATAGAAGAATTTGTTGGTAACTGATGGCAGAGCAGATATGAAACAAGATCACTGGGATGTGGTGATGTGAGTAGTCCTAATGAAACGCCACTAAAGCTACTAACCATTTAGACTGGAAACTGGACTCATGTGGGATCTAATGTTTCACTCATGGTAAAGCTTGATTTTCTGGCTCAATAGCTACCAGCCACATGGGTGGTGTTGCACCTACCTGATACAGTGACTGAAACACACCATTTCACTCTGTTCTTCCTCTCCATTCCTTTTGAATTGTCAGGGTTATAAAGGCAGCTGTTTCATGCTGCATAATTCACAGTATGTGCTTTTCTATAAATGCAACAGTACATTTATATTTCCAGATTAACATCTGTGGTTTTGAGATGACAATAATATTTTTAATGTACTTTCTATATTGGCATATTTTTTGTATACTCAACTTCAGATTAATTACACATTTTTGCCTATAAAAAAACTGTGAGGGAATGAAAACGCTGAATATAAATGGCTGCCTGCCTCATAAGAACCCATGCAGTCTCAGAAGACTGAGGAACAGGGGTCTGATGTAACATGTCAAGAAGCAAGAATATTAGGAAAAATATCAGAACTGTTACATTCACCAAGCTCTTCTTCTGGGGTATTATATTATCACACAGTGTCTGAGCTTGGAAGGAACCTCCAGAGATGACCTAGTCCATCCATGCTTCTCAGACCAGGGTCAACTAGAGCAGGTTGCTCAGCAATGTATCCAAATGGGGTTTAGTATCTCAAAGGATGGAGAATCCACATCTATGGACAACCTATTAATTATTGTTATTAATCTGTAGTGTTATCATGTTTATCAATCAGTAGAAGTTTGATCAGTTCAAGAAAGCAGGATTTATCCTCTGTAAAAGACAGAAGTTAATTCACTCAAACACATATGCAATATCCCCACATGTAAATTTAAAGCTTGGAAAGTTTGGGTTTTTGGTTGTTTTTTTTTTTTTTTTCCTTTTAATCATTCCAATCCATTTCACAGTTTATGGCAGAACCAGGAACAAAAACCATCAACCTCCACTATCCTGGCCAAGGAACGAAGTACCAAAAGCAAACAATCTCCTGAACATTACTGGGAGTCTTACCAATTAATTTCAGAATTCCAGTTTGAATTACTAAACAGGACAGCTCAGATTTAGTTCAAATTTGCATTCAATAACTGAGATATATATATCTGAGTGGAAAAAAAAAATAAAGTTGTGTTCACCATTTGTTTGTGTCAGTTGATATTTTTTTAGTTTGGTATTTAACCTTTGAACAAAACAAGTTTTCTTCATTATTAGTTACTTTAACAATATTTACACCAAATTGTCAGGAAGATCTTTGCAGCATCTTCAAAATAAGTCATATCTTGTACATATCTACTCTCAATAACAAGAAGGAATGGACAGTGCTAGCTGTTGATGAATGAATTAGATTTTATTTCTGGAAAAGATTAAAAAGACCTGAGTTTTTAATGAAAAATAGCACCTGCAACTTAATGGTTACAATACTTATTATCCTACAAGTTCAAATAGATGAATTCTCTCAAACAAAAAATAAATTAGCAAGAAATGTTCTTGGAATTTACAGAATTACACTTACTTCAGTGAACTTTTGATCTGTTTGCCATTTCTTAAGAAGAGCTTATAAGCTCCAAACTAGAGCTTCCAAGCTAAAGCTTCTAAGCTTCCCATCTGTAGTTCTCAGAGTCAGGCCAGCATGAATCACAAGGAGCCAATTACTGCAAAGTGTTGCCATGCCAGCGGTGGCATTCACTTTTCTTTAATATTTTCACTAACCTTATTTCCCCTGTGAGCAAAATAGCTTCTGCTGTTTGTTCAGACTTGGCGGCCATGGTAGAAGTAGCTGTCAGACAGCCTGAGTTCTTCTTGCTAATTTCAAGCTCTGTTGAGCAGTACTGTGATGGCAAGACTATCACTCAGCGTTTAGAAACAACCCCAGCAGGGGGGGAGGGAAAACCAAACAAACCACAACTTAAGGAAATCTATAGATTTTGCTTATCAAAGAAAAAAAGTTGGAGTTTTTTATGTAAGAACTCACTGTTACTCACTGCTTTAAGCAAAAGTGGCTAGAAGGATTCATAAGATGCTGGACGGCACCAGCTGCCAAGATATGCTAATACATGATAGAGTTTCTATTAGGATAATTAGAAATTAGAATATCTGAATGAGAATCATTTAGATTACTGAAAACGTTCTATATCATGGCCAAGGTAGCAAATATCTGATCAGCATAGGTACAGAAAGACAAAGGTAAATGGTAAATTTAGAAATGGACAGGCATAGTGATGTAAAATATATGTACCACCGACTGATAGGTCAAAGCTTCTTTGTTGTTCTTTTTCTTCCTTTTATATTTTATTTTCATAAGTGACATAAATCAAATGTGACACTATTAACCACAGAGAAAGTACACAGACATGCTAAGCGAGCCCACTTCCAGGCTACTGGGGCAAACCATTTCCTGGCAGGAGAATATTGAGTTCAACAAAGGGAAATGCCAAGGCACAGACCTGGAGAGGAATAAGGCACATGCTGAGGGACCATGTAGCTGAAAGGCAGCTTTGCAGGAAAGGACTTGGAAGTCCAGTCAGATAACAGGTTGAACATGAGCCAGTGATGTGCCTTTGCAGCAAAATACTCCTGAAGCATCTGTAGCTCCATCAGGAGAAAAGCATTACCAGCAGGTTGAGGAAGGTGATCTTTTCATTCTACTCAGAAATGATGAGACGCATCTGGAGTGCTGGGTTCAGTTCTCAGCTTCCCAATTCATGAGAGACACAGGCAAACTAGACTGAGTCCAGCAGAGGACCATGAAGCTGATGAACAGACCAACACGGCTGACATGAAATTAAAGGCTGAGGGAAATTGGTGTTGTTCAGCCTGGAGAAGAGAGGACTCAAAGGGATCTGATTAATATATATACAAACACCTGATGAGCATGAGATAAAGAAGACTGAGCAAGACTCTTCTTGCTGGTGCCCAACGACAGGACAACACAGAAATTTCTATGTGAACAAACCAGATTTTTTACTGTGAGGGTGACCGAGCACTGGAGCAGGTTGCCCACACACATTGTGGAGTTTCAATTCTTGGAGATACTCAAGGCCTGACTGGACATGGTACTGGTCAACATCCTGGTTGACTCTGCTGTAAACAGAGGGGTGGGCTTCAGATTTCTAGAGGATCTCCAGAGGTCCCTTCCCACCTCAACTACTCTAGGATTCTGTGATTCTTTAAAACACTGCAAATATTCAGCAGACAAGATCTGACTAGGTAGAGAGGAATATCCTGAATGTCCTCCAGAACAAGATGAAATAAAGAAGTGAGCAATAATAGGAGATAAATCAGGTGGAGAGATAGCTGTGTCTATGATTACAAAATGAGAGTCTGCTGACTTAATTCAGTGACGAACCCCACAGCCTAGACACTGCTAACATGGAAGCAATATTCAAGGCATGACATGAGAAAGAAGAATAGAGATTCTGGAGCCAAAAGTAAATAAATTGGCGAGAAGTAAAAGACCAAGATTAACAAAAGTCATGCACCAGTCCAGATAGATTAAGTTTCTGTTCATATATGTTTGTGTGGGAAAAATCAGTCATTAGAAACTGGAAAAATCTCATTAAACAGGTAGAATGTCTATTTTATGAAACTATTAGTTTCTATGAGTTTCATCTAGATTAAAATAGAATAATGATGCAGAAATTTAGAAGTTTATGAGGAATTTTTACACTAAACACAATGGGAAAGACCTGATCTGCAAAAGAGCACACAGATGACATTGAAATAAATAAGGAGGAATGAGTATCTTCTTATAAAACAATGAGGAATTAAAAAGCCAAATTCATTTAAAAAAAATGAAAATTCTTTTAAGGATGGCCTATATAAGGAGATAACCATTCCAAGAAGAAATGGACACATTCAACTATTTAATTGTTTGAAGTGTAAAGAATAAAATGTGTGGACTAGATTGCCTGATTTTTAATGACAATAACTTAATAGACTTACAAACTTTGGGGAAGGAAGCCAATCTTTCAAATATTTAATACCAGGTTAAAAATTACTTAAGCAGGCCAGCCAAAGGTTTTGGCTATAGCAAATAAAGTAGTGAGCTACATGGCTAAAAAATAATTTAAAAAAATACAATATTTAGATAAACAGGAAGTGAATTATATTATAATTTTTATATCCATTTTTGGATACTCACTGTGACTAAGAGAGACCAGAAAAGCTGCAAGAGCAATGAATACAGTAATGATAGGAAATTGTAGTTATTGCTGGGTGATTTGGGTAAATATCTGAAGAAATTTCAGATGATAGAAGCTACTTTGTTAGACTTCCTCTTCCTAAAACAACTGTTCAGAAGGCCTACCCTTGTAAGTAAAAAGTTCTTGTGATATGTACATTGGAATTGTTTCAAAATGTCTCTGAAAAAACCTTCCTAAGTATGATACGCTTAAGTCCAAAACTACAGCAGGAGTGAAACACACACACACACACACACACACACATAAAATAAAACACTGCAGAGATGTTCACTTTCAAAAAAGGAAATAATGTAAAACCAGGAAACTTACTAAAAGTGAACCAAAAGAACCAGCCAAAGAAGTTTGGAGGTTCCTTCAGTACACCTTATTAGAGGGACAAAGTAACTATAAAATCAATCTGGTTAAAGAAAAGAAACAGTAGATGATAACAATAGTTGAACAGTAAAATAAAATGGATAGCAGAAGTAAAGAACTTAAGGTCTAGCAAATTAAATCTGAAATTCTAATAAGCAAAAAAAAAAAAAAAAAGCTTTGAAGACCAATTTGCTAAAGGCATGAAGTTATTAATAAGATGTTTTCAATCATGCTAGAATGAAAATACTTGCAACAAAGTTTGTAGGGTCAACAGATACTAAATATAGGAAAGGAATAAAACCGTGGTAAAAAAACTGAAGTAGTGATTGGCCTCACTTTTCACTACCAAAAAAACTTAGGAAGAGCCCCATGTGTGAGACTTTCCTCACAAGAAATGACTAGGAGAAACTGTCTCAAATTACTGTATTGGATGAAAGTAAGAACAAATAACAAAATAAGTAATAACTCCTTGCTAAGCCTAGGTAGTATTTAATTCTAAGCATTAAAGTAACTCCGAATTAAAAATTCTTTAACTAGTAACTGCGTTATTTAGGCTAACATTTAAATTGGCTGGAGAATTGGAGGAATGAAAGGCTAAAAATACAGCAACTTTGGAAAAAATGCTTCAGGGACAGTCAAACTATTACAGACTAATAAGTTTGATTTCAGAAATAGGTTAATTGTTTAAAATTCTAATGAAGAACAGAGTAAGTAAATATTCAGTTAAGTAAGCTAGCATAGAAAAAAGAATCAACACAGGTTTTGTAGAGGTAAACTATGTTTTACAAACCTACCAGAATCCTGTAAATCAGTCTGCAGGCTTGCAGGATGATGACCTGTTTTTTAAACACACTAGACTTCCAAAAGCTTTTGATAAGAAGGTATCAGCAGCAAAAAAGTTTGCTGATTATGCATAATTATACAGCATGGAAAAAATTAAATTTGATTGCAGAGAGATGCAGAGACATCTCACAGTGTGGGGAGCCTGGGTAATAAAATGACAAATTATTATAATGCAAAAAGCCCATGGGTAAAACAAGATTAGATATTGATGTACAATCGTGGGTTCCAAGATAGCTGTTATTACTACTCTGAAAGGAGAGCTTGGAGTCACTGTGGATAGATTTATAAAGTTATCAGCTCAGTGCTCAATAACTAATTGCACTGAAGACATACTGCATTTTGAAATTATTGGAAAAGGATAAAGGAACAAAATAGAAAATATCATTGCCTGGCTGCATAAATCTCTAGAGAGGTTTGAAGACTGTATAGAAATCTCAAAAAGAGTAAGCCTTGAAGGTCTAAAAAAAGAAAAGGGTAGAAAAGAGCAAGAAGAGAAGGGTGGGTTTCATGTTTAATTGTCCAAATAATATTGCATAAAAAACAAATATAGCTTTTTTGTGAAAATATATAAAGGATGCAAAGTTCATGACCCTAACAGGTTCATGACCTCAGATTTTTCTACAAAGAAAGACAAAAACAAGCAATAAAATAGATTATTTTTTTTCTCTAGGACCAGGGCTGGCACTTGGCCAAAGCTTAAAATTTCTAGCATGTCTAGCCAGGAAATACATAGCTTGCCATAAGTAAGATGTAGGATGTCTGTCATTAGAGTTTATGCATTAATAGTCTACAGTCCAATTCATATGTTATTGTTAATGTTTAAACAATAGAAATTTAGGAAAATATTGTCTTTAAGTAATAAAAAGTTGGCATTGTTATTAAAAGTTTTGGAGAACATCAGAATATTCAGAGTAATGTACAGAAACAAGCAGGACACAATTTATATCCTATACAGTATTAATTAGAAGAAGAAAGAGCAGTTTGAAAAGTAACTAGTAAAGTGTCTTCAGTATTATGACCCATTTGACAGAGAAGGATAGACTCAATGACTACTCAAATCACTGACTACTCCGTGGCCTGGAATTCAGCTGAGCATTTTCCATCTCCTGGATCATTTTCTATATTTATCACTATCAAATGTGAAAATATCCAGCAAACAGTATAAAATCATCTAATGATTTTCTTAGGAGGTCTGAAATAGAATGGGTTAACTTTCAATCTTTTATGAGTAAAACACCTGTATGAAATCCTATAATGGGTATAGCCAGGGATCACAGAATCACAAGGTTGGAAAAGACCTTGGAAGATCATCAAGTCCAACCAATCCCATCCTAAGCTAAACCATATCCCTAAGTACCTCATCTACCGTTTTTTTAAACACATCCAGGGAAGGTGACTGAACCCTCTCCCTGGGCAGCCTGTTCCAGACCCTGACAACTCTTTCAGTAAAAAGTTTTTTTCTAATGTCTAATCTAAACCTGCCCTGGCACAGCTTCTTGCAATTTCCCCTTGTCCTATCACCTGTCACCTGGCTGAAGAGACCATCACCTACCTCTCCACAACCTCCCTTCAGGTAGTTGTAGGTGGTGATAAGGTCTCCCCTCATGATGATGAGCAACTACTCTTGCTTCAAAGAATATGTCCATTAGTGAACAGTTTCTTAACTGTTTGAAATCAAGCTCGTGGAGCATTTAAAAAAAAAAAAAACAAAACAACAACAACAACAACAAAATTCCCTTGTTTAGGACTATTCATACGCAAGAGAGAAGGTTTTTGAATTACCCCTACTAAGAATAGAATTCTTGAATGGGATTCATGCGCTCCAGTGTAGACATTTGAATCTTAGCCAGCTGAGTTTCAGGCAATCTTACAAGGAGGGAAATAGGCAACTCAAGAGTACAATTCAACTTCCCACTTTCCCTTGTATTAAAATCGTGGTTTGGAATGAAATGAATAGATCTCTGGAGTGTGTGTTTCTCTCCACTGAGAGGGACCCTGAAATTATTACACGGATGTGGCTAGCTTTTAGATGCCTAAATTAGGGGAGAATAATCTCATCTTTATTAAGCTTTTTTTTTTTTTCCTTGGGAAATACCTTTTGCTACTGTGCATCATTACAGTGAGGTTAATTATTTCCTATTAACTTTTAAATATAAAGTGCATTTCTCATAAACTTCAGCCAAAAAAGTTTTAGTTTAAAATCATTCTTATCCAGGAAGTTATGTCCAGATGGAAATAAGAGTTTATTACTGAAGGAGATTTTGCAACCTTAACTTACAGAGTTTGACTATAATACACATGTAAAAAAAAAATATTTAAAATTATGTTTTGTTGCCAAGGCAACAAAAGTAAAAATCCAGGAAACTAATGGAAGCAATTTACAGCTCAGTGGGACAACCAGAGATACAATAACATACTGCATTTCTTAGAGAAGAAAACAATATGATCTATCAAAGTTCTGATTTTATTGCAAGAGAAGACACAGCACATGACAATAAAAGGAAAATCACATTTCCAATAACCTAAGTAAGGTTTATCTAATAGTCCATCAGGTGAGTACGAGGAAATATACATATTTCAGTCTAAGAATCACACCTCACTCACCCCCACGCATCCCGTCCCATACTAGAGGAACAAATACACTCAGTTTTGTTTGTTATTATTGTCATTATTTCTGTGGAATCCCTGTTCCTTTATTCTTTCTTCTTCCAAACAGTTTAATATTGATTTTGGAAACATTTAAAAAATGTAGCAAGGACACTGTGATCCAACATTTTTATTTCACAGCTACTCAGCAGAAGTCTATATAACCTATAAGCCTAGAATACGATATAAAATAAAAGAATGTCTGTCTGTGAGGAAAGATTAAACTCTTTTCTTAAAAACCCATGGACAAATTCTGGCCTCTGATATTAGAACAAATTTGCTATTACATTTAGAAATAATAAGAGGTTCAATGGGAGCGTCTCTCTTCCAATAGTTTTTATAGTAACAATCACATTTAAAAAGATGGCAAAGATGGCAAAAGTTTAGTTTGAAAATTTTCTTTTAAAATGTTTCGACAGCATCACAGAATTTGAACTTGAATAAACTGTTGGTGCCTGGGTCATAAGGTACCACTAAGAATAATGTAATAGAATCTATCATTGAAAATTATGGTGTTTTCTGCCATTAGCTTCCTAAAATAAACATATCGAAACCAGCAGCAATTTAAAAAATACATTTCCTCAGAGCTGACAACAAGTTTACTTGATCATGTGAAAAAAGTAAATGAAGAAAGTAAATTTAAAGCTAGTAAGTGACTATACTGGCAACAAACTGGATCTCAGATATTTGGGGGGTTTTGGAAAGACTGCAATTTTTATTTATTTTTTTTTTCATCTCCGGTGACTTAGATCTCATTGCCATTTTGTGACTGAAAACTAAGTCACAAGTAAGCCCATATGAAGATGATGTCTACAGTTCACTTATAAAATCTCTGAACATTAGGTCAGCTGAACTAAATCTGTTTTAAACCTCAGAAGTAATAAGATAGCAAAGATATAGAAAATTCAAATGCTGTTTCCATCCCATGGAGTTTAGAATTACATTACAGACAGAATATAATTAACTCTACTGTATTCTATTCTAAATAGCAGGTTCAGAGAGTAGAATTCATCTATTTGCATAAACAGAATTAGAGCAATGACATGTACTGTGATAACTAAAACATCAGCAAAATTGCGTTACAGGGGAAAATGAGGATGTAGGCAAAATGCATAGTCTTATATCTAGGGAATGATTTGAACTATAATTAAAATCACAAACTAGAAATTAATACAGGAGTCTGGAAGATGATGGAGATTTTCAAATCACTGATTCATATAGGAAGCAGAAGGAGGAGAAGAGAATGGAAAACTGTCTCTCTGTAAAGAATAGTATGTCACTGGGACTATGTGATTCCCAGGCCTTAAAAAGCAAGAGATCAAAAGAACAGGATGAGAATGTGACATCCTGATGGTGGGATTCATCTGTTAACTTAGTCATTGAAAATCTAGGCTCCTCTAATAAGCTAATTATCAGGGCTCTTGCTACTGCTCGATGAAAAGGTGGGCTACTCAGAAGGGTGATCACCCTCTATTGTTATACTAGGGTGAATTGCCCAGATTAAGTTTATCTTTCTTTCCAACTGCATATGGAGGGAGCCTGGACAGCCCTGGAAACTATAGGTTTGCCTTTTAAATAGCTAATATTAATGTCAGTTAATCCCAAACAAAGTTAAAAAGCTTTTCTGCAATGACCACTTTTCTTTTAAATATTCAGTCTTAATCTGTGCACAAAATAGTCCTCAGCAGTTTAGTATGTGAGACCCTTCAGTGAAGTGAATCCATACCAAAACTTAAAACTAATTCTGCAGTGAAACTGAAAGGAGCATATTTGCCAAAACAGTTTAAAATCTTGCCCCTCAGTAAAAATGTGAAGGGATATTTTGATAAATAGACACTGCAATAACAAAGACAGTATGTAACCAACAAATAATGACAGTCAGAAAGGCTGGCTATTTAAACTTCTTATGCTATTACTGCTGAGCAATAGAGTGATGGAAAGGCTATATTTATACTATCTACCATAATCCTGTTAGTGAGAGCAAAGTGAAAACATTTCCAGGAAAGATTCTCACTCATTTATACAAATTCAAAATCACAGATTTGTGTTTGTTGTTCAAGGTCCCTAAATCCAAAACATTTAGCCCTAATATGCTTGCAGAAGGGCAATATAACTTTCTTGTATCTCCTGAGGCTTTTGAATAAAAACAATGCTTTGAAAGTGTTAATTGTTTTATTTGGGGAATAAAAACCACAGCAGCTCCTGCAAAGTGCAGTTAAGCACTTCCACTTTGCACCACTTAGCCTAGTCCAGAAATTACCTTTGTCCTCTGTTAGAATACCATTTCTCCCTAAGAGAGCTTCTGAGAACTAACTTCTGTCATGTGATAATTCTTATCCCTTTATGAATAGAATTGCTGGCAAATTCTAAGGTGTTTCAAATTCCACATAGCATCACCACCAAAATGGCCTGCTGTGAACATCACCTTAGCCATGTGCAGTGTGGCATTAACCAATGCACCTTTCATTCATACAGGGCTGGAGGTTGTACAAATGCCTGGGTGTTTCTGGAAGTGGCAGTGTTATCCAGCTCACACCTCAGAAGTCTGAGCAGTGGAAAAATGTTTTATGCTGTAAAGCTCTTTACACAAAGCAGGAAGTATAACTTACTTGGTCTTCTTTCTTTCATAAACACGGCTGTTTAAAGCTATTGTTAAAGAAGGGGCAGACAGAGACTATGATTAAAATGGGTTTATTTTCAAATACAAATAATTAACAGCACCCGCTCTTCCATAAAATTTCACTTTTTCAATATGAAGGGCCTCTCTCTTTATAGGTTGCATCCTGCCAGACTGTGAACAGACATATGAGGTAGCCCCCATCCTAGGGAACCTCGTCACAGCTGAAAAAGTGCTACACCATATTGCCAGTCATAAAACGTGGGATTTAAAATCACCAGATGTAAGTGTGGTGTTTCAGTCTCAATATTGCATATCTGCTCTATTCTCAGATGTAAGACTTCAATCAAAAACTTACTACACTCATTGAGAATCTTTCATTTGAATTCAGTGAGCCCTGAACCAGACTTCCAAAAGCAAAGATGTTGATTTTGATATGATCTTCTTGTTTTTACAGTAGCCAAATACAACCCGAGCTTACTCATCTTCACCATACTTTGCGGCCAAATCATGCAGTGTTTACATAAATTAAAATCCCACTGAAAACTGTGGATTTTTTTCCCACCTCTCAAGTGTATGATAACAGGTCAGATAGAAACCAGCAAAATTCAGCAATTCTCAAGTAAGCTTATTAAAAAATGGAATGTCCTAATTAAGGATGGAATAAGCTTCTCTCTGAAATATACTGGAACAATGAAAAGGACAATAATACAAGAATATCTTTTCACAGTTAGGCTCGATCTGTGACATATAGTAACTGACTAATGATCTAGTTTCTTTTTATAGTGTATACTAGATATCCAGCTAAGGATCTACCTCATTTTCTTCAACAAACCTCTATCTACTTACATTGATTGGAATCTGAACCATTATTTTGTGATGTCGCCCGTGCCCACATGTTCCTAATTTGTCTAATAAGCCACACAGCTTTGCTCAGTAAGTAAAATATGAAATCCCTCTGCTCTTTTGCCACTGCTTCTCTAAACAAACACAGTGTCAGCAAGTAAAAGTGTGCTGGTGCTGATTTTTTATTTTCTTTTTTTCTATATGCATGAACTATAAAAGAAACAAGGAAAAGATAGAAAAGAATCTTACACTCTTTTTCTAAGAGTAAAAAGATTAGAAATCATATTAAGTGCTGACTACAGAGAAATGTGTAGTTATTAGCTTCTGCAGAGATGAGGTTTTGGTGTTTTTCTGTGGTTGTTTGCTTTGATTTTTTTCCTTCTGGTTTCTTTCCCTTGGTCTACCTTAGTAGAGATATAAAACAAAATGCTTGAACGAATACATGTATCTAAACAGAACAAGGCAATACACTGACTAATGAGCATCTCACTAAGAACATCTATATGAAAGAATAATTTTGAAACTCTTCATTCTCTAAACATGCTCATTATATTCACTTAGACCATGTAATTGTATGGCATATTGAATCACACTAGTGAGCTGAAGACTTAGGAAAGATCATTATTGTTTTATTATTCTTGTTACAGAATTTAACTTAATTTGAAATCTACATTATTGTCCTGACAGTGGAAGACACAGAAATCTTATTCTGGGTACATTATATACCATTCGGTACTCATATCTAAGTGTGTCCATAACAATCATTTTATTCATCCAACTAAATACATTTAGATACTGGGAGGTTTTTTGTGGTGTTTTCTTTTGTTCTGCCTGGACATGAGAGTCTTATACTTAATATTTAATTGCATTTTCACTGTCTTCATTAAATTTCTTTTCTCTAAAACTCAAACAAATTGGAAGAATTTTATAACAGTAAAGGAATATTTTTACATTCCCAAGTATGTAAGCCAGATGTACAAAGTATTTCACAACAAATTGATGATATTCTCAAATTTAGAAGTATTTTTTCCTCTAAAAAGGACTGTTCATTTTTTCCCTATATAAAGTTTACCCGATACAGTGAATTAATATGATTTTGAAACTCATTTACATTGGCATATAATCAGAGGTAGACACACTAAAATGGGCAGCACTAACCTGCACATGCACGATGGCCAGGGGATCAGGTCTAGTCAACATGGGTTTACAAAAGGTAGATCCTGTCAAACTAACCTGATCACCTTCTATGACAAGGTGACCCGCTTAATGGACGAGGGGAAGGCTGTGGATGTGATCTACCTGGTAAAGCCTTCGACACAGTTTCTCACAGCATTCTGACTGAGAAACTCTCTGCCACTGGCCTGGACAGGTGGACCCTCAGCTGGGTTAAAAACTGGCTGGATGGCCAAGCCCAAAGGGTGGTGGTGAATGGAACAAAATCCAGCTGGAGGCCGGTCACGAGTGGCGTCCCCCAGGGCTCAGTCCTGGGTCCAGTCTTGTTCAACATCTTTATCAATGATCTCGATGAAGGGATTGAATGCTCCCTCACTAAGTTTGCAGATGACACTAAACTAGGAGGAAGTGTTGATCTGCCTGAGAGTAGGGAGGCTTTTGAGAGGGATCTGAACAGACTGGACCGATGGGCTGAGACCAATGGGATGAAGTTTAACAAGGCCAAGTGTAGAGTGCTGCACATGGGACATAACAACCCCATGCAGCGCTACAGGCTTGGGGGAGACTGGCTGGAGAGCTGTCAGGCAGAGAAGGACCTGGGGGTGTTGGTTGAGTGCAGACTGAGTATGAGTCAGCAGTGTGCTCAGGCAGCCAAGAAGGCCAATGGCATCTTGGCTTGTATCAAAACCAGTGTGGCCAGTAGGTCTAGGGAGGTGATTGTGCCCCTGTACTCAGCATTGGTGAGGCCACACCTCGAGTGCTGTGTCCAGTTCTGGGCTCCTCACCACAAGAAGGACATGGAGGTCCTGGAGCGAGTCCAGAGAAGGGCAACCAGGCTGGTGAAGGGGCTGGAGAGCAAATCCTATGAGGAGTAGCTGAGGGAGCTGGGGGTGTTTAGCCTAGAGAAGAGGAGGCTGAGGGGAGACCTTATCACCGCCTAAAACTATCTGAAGGGAGGTTATAGAGAGGTAGGTGATGGTCTCTTCAGCCAGGTGACAGGTGATAGGACAAGGGGGAATGGCATGAAGCTGTGCCAGGGCAGGTTTAGATTGGATGTTAGGAAAAAAATTTTTACTGAAAGAGTTGTCAGGGCCTGGAACAGGCTGCCCAGGGAGGGGGTTGAGTCACCTTCCCTGGATGTGTTCAAAAAAAGGGTAGATGAAGTACTCAGGGATATGGTTTAGTTTAATATGTGAATGGTTGGACTTGATGATCTTAAAGGTCTTTTCCAACCTTATTATTCTGTGATTCTGTGATTCTGTGTTGTAAAATTGTATGTAAATCAAGCTTATAAACTTGAGAATAGCACATTAAGGACTGCATCAACCCTACTTTCCTCTTTTGTCAAATGGTTAGTGCTTCAGAGAAGGGCAGATCTGCTCTAGTGTCCAAACAGAAATCCCAACAGCCTGGCTAAACAGGCTGAGGGATGAGCAAAATAGTAGAGGACACTCAGTGTTCCTTATACTATCCAGAAGGAAGAAAAAGAAGAGAGAGGTGTCCCACAATAAAACAATGTTTATGCACAGCCTGAGAGTACTCTGCTGCTAGCCTCTGTGGCCTCTGAAAGACAAGAAAATATTTTAGAATAAGAAAATACCACCAACATGCTTCTAATTTTTTTCTTGTAATACTGTCTTTACACATACCAAACTGAACTGAAAAGATTTTTTCAAGAATCTTATTTTGCTTTCAGTCCTTGGTTGGAGAGACTTGCTAGAAAAAATTATGAACTGTTGTCATTATATTAAAAGAAAAGAGAAGTAATAATAGGTTTAGGAACAGTTGTGCATTACCCTGCTTGTGTTTTACCAGACAGCTCTTCTGTGTAGTCCCTGAACGTTAGTGCCCTGTGAAGGATGTGTCCTTGAATTTCCTTTGACTTGATTATTATATATACTGGTAGAGGACATAGAAGCAAAAATCTATTTTATACATTGTTTAAAAGCTATTTCTCAATAAACAGTAATAGAGTTTCTTTCTTTTTGTACTGTTTAAAAGATGCTGCTTTCCAAAATTTGTGCAAATGGATACCCTCTAAAATAGCACACTCACAATGATAGAAGATTTCAGTATTAAAACAAGGCATAAGAAGAAAAAAATAAGATTTTAAGTGAAAACTTGTCTTGAAGGATTTGAAGGTCTGAGAAAAAGGGATTTTTCTCTCTTTTTTTCAGTTGGAAAAAAAATTTCTCATCTGTTTCCTGTGATAGAGTTTACTGAAACAGATTGAATATATGGCAGAGCATCTGTCACTGCTCTTTAATATAAACAGAAAAATGCAGTTAGTCACTTACTGCTAAGCTGCTTTTAATTTCAATATTGTTCATACATTTCTTCACAAGCATGTTTGTTTGTTTGTATTTTGCTGCAAAAATATAGTGAGCTGTTTTCTAAATTAAAACCAGATATTTTAATACCATATTTAATCGTTAGGTATTATGACTTCCTCCTGAGCATGTGCGTGTGTGTCTGTCTGTCTGTTTTTAAGTAGGATTCATCTCATCTACTGTCAGTCAAACTTAGTCTAAGCAAGACACTTTCTCTCTCTCTCTCTCGTTAAAGGATAAGAACAAAAGCATTCAGAAAATGTGTCAGCCACCTCTGTTAAATGTCTATTAAATGTCATTGTAGGATGGAACTTAATTGTAGAAAGATATTAAAGAACGTTATTTCCTACAAGAGAAGCCAAGTCTTTTCCCTAATTAAGTCAACTGAAAGTATGGATTTGATTTCTATATCTCTGACTACAAGTTCAGCGTCTTCTCATATCAGGAGCAGCTTCCAAAGTTACTTGATCAAAGTCACTTCCGTAACCACGGCCACCAGGACTAGGGAAGTGATTGTCCTTCTGTACTTGGCACTGGTGAGGCCCTGTGTCGAGTACTGTGTCCAGTTTTGGGCCCCTCTAGAAGAAAAGACACTGAGGTGCTGAAGTGTGCCCAAGGTAAAGCAACAAAACTGGTGAAGGGTCTAGAGCACAAGTCTTATGAGGAGCAGCTGAGGGAACTGGGGGTTGTTCAGCCTGGATAAAAGGAGGCTGAGGGGAGACCTATCACTCTCTGCAACCACCTGAAAGAAAGCTGTAGCCAGGTGGGTGTTGGTGTCCTCTCCCAAGTAGCAAGTGACAGGACAAGAGGAAGTGGCCTCATGTTGCATCAGGGGAGGTTTAGGGTCAACATTAGGAAAAAAAATCACCAAAAGGGTGGTGAATCATTGGAGCAGGCTGACCAGGGAAGTGGTTTAGTCACTGCTTCTGGAGGTACTTAAAGGGCATGTGGATGTGGTGCTTAGTGATTTGGTTTAGTGTTTGGATTTGGAATTGTTAACAGTTAATGGTTGGGCTTCATGAATTTAAAAGGTGTTTTCCAACCAAATCAATCCTATCATTCTATAAGATTCAGTGTAGGAAAAGGATAGTAGGATATTTAGTAGAATGACAGATGACCTACACTGGATTGGGAATTATTAATTTACAGTTGGCTGACATGTCACGCCATTTGGAAATATATATTATATCCTAAACCACTCTGAAAATCCAGATTTATTTTAGAAAATATCAGGAGTGATATCTACACAATTAAGAAACATTTGGCCAAAGCAATTCATCAAAATTTAATAAAATTATTTAGTAACAAAACTCTGAAAAACTGTGTACATTCTACACCGGATTACTCAGCAATTCACATGGCATTACAAGAATGATAATTAGGCTTTGCAATCCTTTTACACATATTTCCTGCAGTTACAAACTTATATTATTAGGCAAACATGTTCCTTAAAATCTGATATGCTCAGCTAAACAGAGTATCAGAGTGTTGGCTGCTGTCAAGTCATTCATTTTAATTTTAAATTCTGCAGTGCTTATTGCATTTAATAAGTGATAAGCAAGGTAACAGCAAAATCTAAAGTTTACAAAATTATTTGAGTTAGTCCAAACCAGAGGATTAAGTAAAATGTTAGAGAGAACTAAACAAATGAATGATATTCAGAATAACTAAGTGCAAAGAAATCTATACATTAAGAAAATATTAAGCTGCTTGCTTACCTCTCTCTCAAGAAAGGAACCATTAGTCATTGCAGTAATTCAGAGATATTTGCTTAATTTACAACTGCAGTCAGAGAGCAAACAAAACATTAGGCCTCATAAGAAGCAGAATGATGAATAGCACAGAGTTTCAAAGTTCTTTTGTATAAATCAATAGTTTGGCATCATCTGGAACATTGTGTGTACTACAGCATGGTGCTGGGAGATAGATTAGACACATGATCCCTGTCTTTATGTATTATTCCAGCTTCTACAAGACTTTACAAGATCAAGAAAGAATCTGTGCCTACCTGAAGGCAATGTGTTGCCAGCACTAATAAGACAAATCGGGATGAATGTGAATGTTACCTAAATCTCCTGTTTCCTGTTCCAAGAAGATCCATGTTTTTAATTGGGTACTTACCTCAAAAAACTACATGGGGAAGAGAAGCCTGGAAGGAATGAGCAAGATCAAGGAAAAAAGTCATTTGAAAAGAGTTTGAAAACATTGAGGGTTTTTTTTACAAAGAGCGTTCACAGAATGAGCTATGATGACTTCACGTCAAATAATGAATAGCCTACAGAAAATGTCTGTTCTTCTGGTCTTATACCACAATTAGCACGACAGCACAATGATAATAAAAGAACTAGGAATTTTAAAAAACAGTAGGAGAAAATACTTCTTAACATGGTGTGTAATTAGACTGTGGGATTCATTTCCAGTAACTTAAGAATACTAATAAGGAAATTATGAAAGACTGCTCAGTCCTTTGCCTCAAAACGTAAGCTTGACACTTATTATGAGAGACCATTTTAGCAGAATGATATCTGATTTATGAGGATATCTTTTTACTGCATATACAGCATAGGAGTGTAGTATCAGATACAGTAAATGGAAAAAAAAACCCAAAAAATACCCAGATATATAACCCCTAAAATACAAGAGATAAGAGACTGATGGCCCATCGAAGGAATCACCCAAAACTTTGAGGAAATTCAAACTGAATTTTCCAACTGATTAAAGGAGGAAACAAGATTATCCTCAGCTTCATGGGGAAAAAAGGCAGATTTATTGGGGGATGGTTGAGGTGTCATGGGATTGCATAAAATTTACCATGGGACATTTAAAAGAAGAATGAAATTAATAAAAAGGAAGAGATCTGGGTGAAGTGGATAACAAATGTGGGAAAATGGAAACAGGGATAAAAGAACTTCCCAAATATTAGCAAGTTGTCACTATTCTTATATGGACAAGTGTGCACCTGACTGCTGTCAGGTATCTTCTCAGTAAGCTTTATTCCTGACTGCTGCGTGAGCAGGTTCTCCTCTGTGTTTGTGTGTGGTGTATGCATGCAGTCATCAGCAAACTTCAAGCCAGACCATGTGGCAAGAGCCCTGGGTGGCAACAACTGGAGAAGGTGCTATGGGCCACAGAAGCCTGTTTGTTGGGGTACCAGCAACTGTAATAACTAGGATCTGGGGACCAGCCTTGGATGAAAAAAGTGACCAGGGTGAACTACTGGGCAAATCTCAGGATGGGGGTGGAGCATGTTGTGTTTCTGTCTGTGTGACACATTAGCAAAACCCTATCCTGATGTTGTCTGTGTTTATGTAAATGTTGGTGGTGTCTTTGTGTGATGCGTTGAGCTGTGTGGTGGTTGTGGCCTTGTGCATGCATCTGCATGTTGGGAGCTCTTTTTTCCAGGTCAGACCTGCAAATACGAGGAGCAGCAGCCACATCTATCAGACTGGGACAGCAGAAACCTGCAGGTCCAGAAGCCAAACAGATTTGGAAACTTTTAACATTCAGAGAACAATGTGGCATAAACTCTACCCAGTTCTGCTTACGCTGGAGAACTTGTACTTCTTTAGAAGGCTCTGGTACTGTTTAACTGTCCAAGTCAGACACAGGACCACAAGGCCCTCAGGCCTGACAATATATACCGATTTCTTTCTGAAGACCTCCTGTGTATAAAACAAAACAAAACAAAAACCAAACCTCCTCTTAGCTACCAAAAGAAAATACATAACATTGTGTAAGAAATATTGACACTAAAAAAGAAATGATGTTGACTCAATTTCACTTTTTGCAATAAATAAAAAGAATGCAAGAACAGTTTGTGCTTAGTATTTGTACCATCCTTACCTATAAACTTCCCAGTTCCATTTCACTGTGACAAGCAGCCTGTAACAAAGAGATTATATTTACTGAAGTAAGTACCATGCATAAGGATCATATTTCATGCAAGTTATTTTTCAAACTTAATGTTATGTAGGTAGCAATTTTCATGGTCATAAAATTGAGTTAACTTAAGAGAGACCTATAAAAATTAGACTCTCTATATCAAACACAGTGGTGAAATGTCACACCAAAATCCATTGCAGTAGCCTGTGTAACTGTGTATATTCAGAGCATTGGTTCAACTCACTCTGGAATAAACACTGGTGAAAAAATAATTCAGTGGTGATTTGACAGGTATAAAAAATGAAAATTTGTTGTAGTGTATTACATGTTACTACAATACCATGTTCCAGTTCAGCTAACCACTTAGGAAAATTGACATTTATGTCCAAGTTTTCGAAGCACATACTTAGATGATATACTTCTGATGGACCATCAAACAGTGGAGCACTATCTGGGATCATATAAACTATTTTTTTTAAACAGGCAGAATTCCATTGTCAGAGAAATATTTTCATATAGACATAACAGGTGCAAAAGTAGTATCTGTGTCAGGGAAATCCAGTAACATATTTGCACCATTCGTTGCTCAGTACTATCTCCCATGATATGACAAAACCTTTCAACATGCTTTAATTGCCTGATCTACATTTTCAGTGAAGAAAAAAACTCTTTCTATAATGTATGAAAAGCTATTGAAATAAAAACCCATGAGCCATTAGTGACGACAACAGTCCAATACTAAGAGGTTACAAGTCAGGGGGTAGGGTTTTTTGGTTGTTTTGGATTTTGGGGGTGGGGGGGGAAGCAGTGTGTCCCAAAACATTTTAGTCCCTATTGAAAGACTGTATACTGGAATGTGCAATTAGATAAAAGTGATGAATGACCACTTTTGGCTTCCATCCAGCTGCCAAATGACCACAGGCAGAAATACAGAAGTTATTTTCTCTAAATTTTTTTGCAATCTTGATTTCTTTGTTAGTATTGCTTAAATAATACTATTTTTGATGATCTAAAATGGGCATTTTTGCTTTTGTGTTAATCTGGGAACAAAACAAAACATCTTAGAAGACTGCACATGTAAAATAGCCAGTGAATCTTAAAATACATAACTACTGGTTGCTGTAATACATACAGAGTCTTAGACCTCTAGATACATGCAGCGCAGCCTATCTGTCTCTTTCTCTCTTTTTAAACATATAGCCACCTTAAAACTGTAAAATAGCTGCCTCTAACTGCTATAAAATAGTTGATCATAAACTAAGCCACATTCAAACATCTAAATGAGATGTGAAATGCTTTGTAGTCTATTACTCAAGCCATCAATTATACCAGTTCTCAGTATCTCCTGCTTTTGAAAGGCTAACTGCAAACTGTAAACATCACCCACTTTATCTTTTGTCATCCTCAAAGAGAGTAGTGCTTCTTCAGACAGACCACATTTAATCTAAAACATTAGAAAGCTACATTTTTTTATATATATACTGATAGCTAAGACATCAATTTTCTGTTGAGTAGAAAGTTTTACTAATTGCTGGTTATCTCTTCCATGCCTCTCTTTTCCAGTCATCACTCTTTTGATGTATATGAAGGTTTAATGGCAACCAAGACTTCTAAATATTTGAGGAGTGTCTCCCCCAGACTTTTTTTTTTAATCAAAGATTATTTAGAGGCTTACAAAATTATAAAAATCACACTTTTTTGTATAAAAATTTAAAACTCTATGTGGTGTGTTAATCTTGGCTAAATGCCAAAAGCCTTCCCAGCTGCTTTCACACCCCTCCCTGCTCCTCAAGAGGACAGGGGAGAAAATAGCACAAGAAAGCTCATGGGTGGAGGTAAAGACACAGAGATCACTTACTGATTACTATCACAGACAAAAACAGACTCAGCTGGAGGAAATTGAATTTATTGCCAAGTAAAACAGATTTGGGTGGAGAGAAATAAAAGTGAACGTTGTCTGCCAGATATTTGCTACCTTTTATGAAATACGCTTTCCCAGAGGTGCCACCACCTTGGCTGCAGGGCTCAGCTGTGCTCTGCAGTGAGTCTGCTGGACCTGGCTGGAACCATCTGTGTCCCACACAGGGCAGCCCTGGCCTCTCCTCACAGAGGTTGCCCTTCAGCTCCCCTTGGCTACTGAATCCTTGACACCACCTAGTACAAGCCTGGGGGACAGGCTGTAGTCTGTCTTTTCTCAAAGTGTGAAAGGTTATCCCTAAAATTCTCAATTAGGAGAAACAGAAACGCATGCTGGTACTACCAGGAGCTGACCGACTGCTAGTCAGGGATCCACACCCAAGAAAATGAGTGGTCTCTTTCTACCACTGAAATCTCCCTGTATCTAAAAAACGCTCTCCTGCAAGCTACTGAGACTTTCATTTTAGCTATAAAAGATACAAAAATATTGTTATATGTTGTGTTTCCTTAATATCTTCAAAGCACTTCCAAGTTGTATAGTATATAGACATAGCACTTCCATCCATGATGAAGAGCTGTCTCATTCTTGTTCCTAGAGTAAATGTGAAGCTGTTAGGCAGTCAATAAGGGAATTCAAAGATGAAAATTTGGGAGATCTGCAAGCAAAATCTATGAGAATCATGTGCAGTTTGTTTGCAATTTGCATTTCCCTGCATATATTTAGCAATTTATTCATGTGAATTTTCTTATAATGGCAAGAAACTTCAAAGAGAATGATTAGTCTTAACTACCAAACCAGAATCACTGATATTAAAAGGATTTTATATTATTAGAGAAAATAATTTATTGTTTTGCAGGGAAAGTAAAAACATAGGTTTTAGTCTTATCAGCTGCATTTTTTTTAAAATTAATAATCTTCAAAATCTAAATTTAATCTGTGGCTATTCAAGAGTCTCTAAATATTTTTATTTAGGAATGCGTACATTTTTCTCTTTCTCCCTACTGTCCCACAGCAAGGACATTTCCTTAGTATCACTTATATTACTATTTACTTGTGTTTTAAATAGCCAAAGACGTTTCTTTAGGACTTGGATGCATGGTAAGAAAGGCAATTATATTCCTCAAATCATCAGAAAACAAGGTCATGGAAGGTACAAATGTACTGAACATATTGTCTATTGAAAATAGGCTTAAAAATCAGCAAGCACATGGAATTGTATATGCTAATATTAAGAAATAAATTATTACAATCAGTCCTCATTTACGAATTTTTGCATGCAAGTTCAGAAACAGCCATTCTTTGGGATTAAATACACATCCACAGCAATCATAGCTCGGACAGCTAAATGAAGGTATACATAAATTACTCTGCTGAAACTTAACATATATATTAACAGGAGTAGTCCTTAAATTCATGAAAATGTCCTTGAACTTTTTTTTCCCCTCTGTTTTTTCACTTTGTACCTTCACATTCTGTGGCATATGCCAGAAAGACTTCCCCTATTCATTCAAATATAAAAATGGGTGGAGCTTTCATAAATCCAAACAAAAACCCTATTTAAATCCTCAAAGAAATCTCTATAGATTAATGAGATTTTTAAATTAAAAGCTGGAATACTAGTCTAGACTAGAAATAATTATCTTGTTACAAAATAATGATGACTGCTGGAGAAATAAAAGCAAAACAGTTGCTTTCTTTTATCCCATTTCCCTTTCAGAGGCAGTTTAGAATTTTCCATTCCAAAACACTTGAAATTAAAGCACCAGGCAGAATGAAAACATTTTTGATGTCATTAATATGCCTTCCTATTCCGTCCTTCCAATTCAGCTTTTTTTCTGCCACCTTGCAGATGGCTTCCAAATGTCACTAAGACTTTTCATCATTTCCTGTTTCCTACTTTCCTAGTTTCAGTGCCAATAGTTTAACTTCTCTTTCAACTCAGAAAGAACGTTAAGTCCTCATAAGCATTTCAGAATGTAGATAAACTTGTTTCATAAAAAAAAAAATACTTTGATAACCCGTGAGACAAAGAAAATATTCTTGGAAAACAGTATATGTAGAGGTGTCTAGAAATAAACAACGCAGTGCACAAATCTCAAAGGACACCCAGGCCACTAATTTCACACAACACCATGCCATACCATTTGTATCTACCAGCTCAGGCAAAGAGTGAATCCAAGTTAAAATCATAGAATCACAGAATAATTTAGGTTAAAAAGACCTTTTAGGATCATCAGGTCCAACAATTAAGCTAAGACTGCAAAGTCCACGACTAACCCACATCCCTAAGCACCACATCTATATGTCTTTTGAGTAACTCCAGGGATGGTGACTCAACCACTTCCCTGGGCAGCCTATTCCAATGATTGATAACCCTTTCAGTGAAGAATGTTTTCCTAATATCCAACTTAAACCTCCCATGGTGCAACTTGAGGCTCTTTCCTGTTGTCTTACCACTTTTTTTACATGGGAGAAAAGACTGTCACCCACCATGCAATGTTATTGTTAAGTATGCCAAACATGATTTCACTGTATAGAGGTACCTAGACAGTTTTGATAGCCCACACAAATAATACCCTTGAAGTCTACGAAGAACGTGGTGATTATAGGCTAGCAGGATTTCTGAAGTGGCAAGAACAATGCATTCAGATGCAGAAGAGTAACATTGACATCAACCAACCAGCCACCTATTTTTCACTCTATAAACCATGAATTCATATTAAAATAGGTTCACTATTGGTAAAAGGATAGATTTTTCCTTTATATGGGACAGCAGAGACATAAAATGTAGTTTTTTGCTTAAGTGCTCTATCAAACAGTCTTGCCAAGATATTTTGTGTGTAATAATAGAAAATATGAAATTATCATATGACAACTACAACATTTAGAGGAACATTATAGCATACTTTTATTTTATCTCAAGTCAATTTATTCATTGAAAACCAGACCACTGACGTTATTATAGGATTGTAAATAACCTCTTGCATCATCAGATGGAGTTTCCTACATTTGTCATTAGCTTTTTCAATTCCATCCAGAAACACATTTATTTTTCTACCACTACTGTCATTTGGAAAGATGGTCCTGATTGTTTCATAACCTAGGAATTTCCTCTGACTTATAGTTTACATTTACCCATGGCCAGCACACACTTCTAATCTTTTAAAAACACCTGATTTGTGATGTTCAAAAATAACCATTGCTTTTCTATGGTTATACTGCATGCCTAATTATTAAACTTCCGGTTTCATCATATTGATTCTTAGGGATGTCCTTTGACTATTCAAAATGAACAGATCTTTTCTTCCCCTGTCATTTTCATCTACTCTGCTCAAGTTTGTTTTGGATTTTCCTATTAATTCTTGAGTAAATGACCTTGAACTTTGTTTTATTATTATATTACATCCAATTTCTGTTTCTTAAAGCTTCAAAGTAGCCCACTTTTCCTGTATAACATTTTGATCATCCCCTGTGTTGAAATGCCTTTATATCTGCACCAGATTCACTAGTTCATTACAACTTCCATTAAGGTCATTTAGTAACATTGTTCAAAGGTCAAGATTTAGATACTTGCTGAGTTTAACAAATGCATGTTGTTGAGAAGGTTTTAGGCCTCAGCCAGACCTCTTTGTATAAATCATAACAGAAGTAAAATAACCAACCACCTCCACATCCTAAGATTTAACATTTTCTAAAAAAACCTAACAGCATCACAATAAAAAATCAATAATGTTTTTCAGAAAACTGAAACAACTGTCATGTTTGAAATCCAACCTGAATTTTCAGTACAGCTCCAGTACTGTGAGTATAATTTGTCACAAGTACTGTATGTGGAAATAATTCCTTTAGTTTATTCTCTCGATCACATTTGACCACATTTGATAGTGGGAGCTAGTAGTAATAGGTGAATGGTTGGACTGGATGATCTTCTAGGTCTTTTCCAACCTTGATAATTCTGTGATTCTGTGATTCTGTGACTTATTCAATGTGTGGTTGGTAATTCTAATTTATAACTACCTAAGCCCTTTCAAACGTATTCAAAAATATACTAAATGTAAGTATAGTTATCAAGGGCTTCTCTAGAAACCATGTAATAGTGGAAAATAGTGGAAAGTCTCTAGTATCTCAGAGTTATTTCCAAAGATGTGATCCTGAGTTTCCCTCCGGAACCATGCTGAGAGCTGATCCCAGTTAAAACATCTATATATATGTCTTGGTCATATTGTCTGGAGAATCAAACTACTAGATACAACATTAATTATCTAATTTAATTCCGCACATTGGCTATAGAACGTGGCATTCCTTAATCATACTAGCCCAGTTACTATTTTTGACTTGCATACTCTGCTGAACCAGGACTGTTGTCTCAGCAGGTCTATTAGGATATTTTTTATTCTTCTGGTATCCCATACAAAAAATAATCAGTACTGGAATTCACCAGTCAGCACAAGTAGCTTAAACAAATATAAAAACATGTTTAATTCTATGGAAATGTATTATACTGTATATATTACAAATTTACTCGAAAGCTTCATTTTTTCTTTCAGCAAATAGACTATAAAGCAACTTGCACTCAGAACCCTGCAGCAGTTCAATTTTTATGGCCATAAAATTGTTTTGTTATTATATTTCCTTACTAGATGTGAAGAAGAATTTCTGATTGATGAGATTTTCTGATGTTCAATTAATTATATACAAAGATAGAGACAAGCTTGTTAGCTACAGAATGGTAATGTCAAAAATTCAGGAATAAAGCAGTAAGAGCAACAGAAAATCTGTAATATACAGTTTATTGTGACCTTTCTCGCCATATTGTGTTTATAGAAGAGATCAAAATTTGGGGGGCAAATGACTAGTTTTCTAGTGCAGCAAGCATGAATCTCAGTAAGCTTCTGTGTGAGCACCCCTTCCCTTCCCTTCCCTTCCCTTCCCTTCCCTTCCCTTCCATTCCCTTCCCTTCCCCTCTCTTCTCTCCTACATTATGAAAAGAAGGAATTTCCAGTCTTCATGAAAGGGATGGCAAAAATGTCCAAGTAAGCAACTTCTGAGATTTAATAGAAAATGTTGTCATTTACCAAGATCAGCTTGCATGACTGACCTGTATTGATCTGAGTAAATTTTTTTCTCCAGAACAGGGGGGATGCATGAAAACTGCTTAGCGAAAATTATTCCAGGGATGCTCTGATTTTTAAGGAACTGTTCAGAAGAAAATTGAGATGATCTATTTGAACAGCTTATTAATATCAACAATCATATCAGAGTGCAATTGAACATTTCAAGGTACTGTCTAATTTAACAGACATAGACTTAGAATACAAATACATCTTCTAGGTGAATCAAGGCTAGTGACCAATACTTCAGAAAGTGACAGAGAAAATGAAGAAAAAATAGAAAAAATAGGGGAGGATTTTTCTGCAGATTTACTCATTAGGGAAGTGTTGCTAGAAGAGCTGAAAGATAATTCGTGAGTGATCCTCAAAATCTTCTATGACTCTTGAAGAAAATTTCAACAAGATTGTCAATACATTCATCAAATTCATAAGAGACACTGCATGTGCACCAAATCAAAGGGAGAAAAAGTGTCAGGAGGAACGGGCATTTTCTTAAAGAAATTACATTTAAGGCACTCATATAATCTATGACAGCTAAAAGAGGTAGCAAGTGACCTACTTCAATAAATCTGTTGCTCCTCATTGATTCAGAAGCAATGGGCAAGCATGCAAAGAGTGAATGGAAAACAAAACCAACCAACCTCCTATAAAATAATTGGAAGTTTATTTCACAGACATGAAATGAGAGGAAAAGGTTCTGGAACAAGTGTAAGATCTTCCTTAGGCAGGATGCACTAATACAGGGGTGAGGGAACCATTATATATAATTTATATAAAAGATGAAATGTTGTTTATCCTAAGAAAAAGGAGGAAGGGTAACACTATTCAAGTCAAATAAAAGCTTTACAGATAAAGAAGCCAACTTTTTCCTCTTTGCCTGGTGGATATGAGAAGGAGAAAACTGCAGCAAGAAAGATTCAGGGAAACTCTTTGGGAAAAGTGTCAGTGCTTTGGAATACAAAGTCACACAAAAAGGCAGGAGAGACAGAGCAGGCAGGGCCATCACTGCCATCAGAGGGCTTTACAAACAGACAAGTAAAAGTCCGTCAGAAATGGCATAGGTACAGTTGATACTGTGCCTTTGAGTGAGGAGTTTGCCAAGATTAAATTTAGCACCATCCGATTTTCCTGTAACTCCCTTACCAGTGTCTGCTGTTCACACCATACAAGCTTTCATGATCTTTGGTGGGTATGGTAGGTTGAGTTTTGAATATCTTTAGAAAAGACAAATATAGCAGCCTTAAAGATATGGTAAATTAGGACTCTGATATAGATGTGCTGCCTCCTTTATGATTAACCTTAGCGCTACCTGGCATTAAGTTGCAAACCGTGAGGTGTTTGTGTGTTTGCAGGGAATATCTGACTGCGACAGTCATAAACCATTGAAAATAAACCAGAACTGGTTTGTGAAGCAGAAAGCCTCATTCCAGGCTGTGGAAATCCCTTGTTTACTTTACCCTGCTTGTAAAATGCAGGTGAATTTTTTTTTTTTTTAATTTCTTGGGCATTTGTATTGGCCATAGTGACCTTATTTCAGCAAAGTAGCATGGCAAAAGGATTTGATTTAAAAGCATACCTTAAGGAATAACCCTGAAGTACAAAAGCTGCAAAGATAGGAGGAAATTTTATATATTTTTTACTCTTTTTCATCATTACTGGTTTTGTCCGTTTATGTTAAAAAATGAAAAAATCAATAAAAATCGTAACATTTTCAGCCAGCTAAAAAATCTTTAATTCTATTAAGCTTTGGAAACTTAGAATAACTTCTGGATACTTTTAAGCATTTATAATAAGGCAAACCAACTTGACATTTGACTTTGTAAATCATGCTAAAATGAATAAAAGTGCCTTGGGTGACAAAAGACCAGAAAATAAAAAGTATTAAATGCAATTCTTTGAATTGCAGGTGGTGTTCTGTCTTGACTGATGTTGAGATCACACAGTCAAGTGGGCTTAGAAACGTAGAGAATTCCTCCATCATTGCCTGGACCACCTGTGGCTTCCTGCTAGTCAGACTCAGTCACCCAGTCTTTCCAGTAGTTAGGCTGAGTGCGTATACCTGGTAAGTAGTTTATGTTATCTACTATATATATATATATATATATACAGGTCTGACCACAGATCACAGACACACAGAACACTCACATGAACACCAACAGCATCAATGCTCTCATCCTCATACCTTCTCTGACTGAGCAGGATGGAGTTCTGATGGTGCAAAAATACATGTATGCCTTGTGAGCCCATCCAGCTTCTGCACCCTGATGCTTAGTTGGCTCAGTAGCTGCCCCTTGATCCCAGTCTTCCCTGTAGCTGGCATCTGGACATATGAGCCCCCAAGGCCTCAGACCCGCTGCAGTGTCTGGTACAGATCCCCTCACACACACCCTCACTCACCCACGCGCATCCTGGTCCCACAGCTGAACTACCTGTGCTTTTACCCTTAGAGACACAGAGGTATTTTCACACCCAGGGGTGGTCCTTAGAGGTCCACTCACCTCCTGGCTCCCAGGAAACTTCACCTACTTGATAGCTAATCCAGCTTGATGTTTGCTAGAGATCACACACTCACTTGCACATCTGCATTGGCCCCCATATACACACAGACTAAAGACCGCCTTATCAGTAAAGAATTGCAGTTTTATAAGGACATGGGACAAATTGAGGTGATCAGGCACAGGGCATGGACTGACAAATGTATCCACAAACTAGTTATATGAAAATGGACCCATTTATTTCCTTATCCCTCCATTTCCCAAACATGTTCCTATGCACATCAACAAAATCCCTGCCTTTTTGTGCCTCTGGTTCCTCCCTTAAACATATATGAGTTCTGTGTATCCCAAAAATGCTCTTTCCTTGCATCACATAACGTAACCTACGTTCCCTGGCAGTAACCCGTCTTTATTCTGAAAGGTGATTCAGAGCTCCTCCTGATCGGTTTTTGTGACAGGTTTTATGCCTGGACAACAGATCTGATAGCTCTACTGGGAAACCCTCTAGGAGGGGTCCAAGCAAGGTGAATACTCCTTTAGAGCCCTTGATTTCCATTGTGCCTGTCATTGTGCCCCTATGCTCCTCCGGTCTTGTCAAGATGGTGGCTCTTTTGTTGCTGATGGTATGGAAGCAGCCAGGGCAGGTTATTGAGTTTCCATTGTTTCTTTGTTCTTGCCTTGTGTGTGCAGATAAACTTACCATTTAACAAACATTAAGTTATTCATTGACTCAAAATTACATAAGGATCAAATACAACTACTAGGGAAGGAAAGATTTCTGGATATATTCTAGTGTAGTCCTCTCTGCTTTTATGAAAGGTAATAATATTAATCTTTTCCTAAACTACTTTGATTTTCATCTAAGCAAAAGGCTTTACCTGTAAATACAGCATTATGTATAGGCCTATCAGATACTGAATTTCCGTATAATAAAATGGATTTTTTTTTTTTATTGAACATAGGATGACCTAGGAAAAAAAATGGTAGAATTAAATAGGCATTTCAAAACTGTTTTCACTCTCTTAATCTCCATTCCACTTTAAAGAGTTTTGAGAAATCATCTGTAGTTCATTAAAAACACACATCAGTCTCCTTCTTCTCTTTGCTAGCAGCAATATTCCCAACGAAACATGATGTAAATAGCTCCTTGCCCCCACTGGCATACTTGCTAACTCTGCCAAGATTTCCTGGAGTGCAGAGCATGAGTTATTTTTAATCTAATATCTTTCATTTATGCTGGATTTCATAGCAGAAAATTCACATTGGTTCATCTGAGGAAAGCATACCTTGTTTTGCATCTGGTACTTATCATCTACACTTCTAAATCGAGATTGTCCCTGTGATATCTAAGAGAATCACAAATGTATTAAACTAACAGAAGGAGATCTCTTTATCTTTCCCTCCTCGCCTTCTGCATTTCTCTTGTAAAGGTTAGTTTTTTTAAAAAAAGGAAAAGTTCTGCTTTTGTTTATTACTTGGTACATTAACTCAAGAGATTTTTCTGTTGTTGCTTGGAGACAGTTGGAATGAAGGGGGGATTTCAGACTGTGTAAGCAGGTTTAGATATGTTATCTCTGATTCTGCCTAGCTTTCCATGTCACCTGATCCAAATGCCAAGACGAAATCCTCAGGCATAAAAGAAACTGTCCCATTTGCTATGCTTCCTTTTCCATGGGCTAAGGTACACCTCACATTTTTCTTTTTTCCTTTCGCTGAGAGAGGAAATAAGAGTACCAAATTCACTGTGGAAGAAACTAGTTGAAACTGTGCCACTACAGTGATCACAGTACTGGTCATTTATGTATGGATAAGTATAAATGTTTAAAACACATTAATAGACAATACAAGCACTGTGTACAGTGACATTAAATAAACAAGACATTATTCATAATTTCAGTGCTACGCTTTCTTCAATACCTGTGATTGATGTTCTTCTTGAGCTTCATTCACTATATGATTATTCAACTCTTCCATATGAATGACAAATGTATTACAAAAAAAGAAGATACTGGCTAAAGTGTAACATTTATTGCATGGAGAAACTCCTTTTAATGCATATAAGTGTCTCTGTTCTATGCTTACTGGAAAAAATTACATGGTTTAGCAAAGCTGGTTTTGATCTCAATGTGAAAAGAATTTCAGCAGCTCCATTCCCTTAATCGGATTTGCTATGCATTGTAAACCAAGCAGTACCTTTCACTCAGCTGCAAAAATAAGTCAAGCTTTAAAAATGGTGCAGCAGCAGATATTTACAACACGCATTGAAAGTCGGCAGCAGGCCTGTGTGCATCCTTTTTCTTCCTCACATAAAGGCTAATCAGTGTATTCATGTCTGCTACATGTAGAACATAAGGGTTGGGTGCTACAAAGTGCCAAACATCCAGAGATGCACCTGTGTGATTCTAAATATGTTCTTACTCCCACCTGGATGTGAATTGCCATTTAAACTGAGGTATATGTTTAAGTGCTTTGCTGGATGATGGTAAAGGTTTCGAGTCTTCACGAGATCAAGTCCTAGGAAAGAAGTAGTAACTTCTTCCAATTCCCTTTTCAACTAAGTGTAACAGCATACAAACGTCAACGTCATATAGAAGATAGATGTTGTATTTGAAGGACTTTGTGTATACATGAAAATGTATATCTACTATTGAAATATGAGTCTTTTTAAGTGGTTATTCTAGCATAATACAGTACAGCATCTTGCCTCTGAGAGGGCTAGGACACTTTAAAACAAACAAAATTGTGTGGGCACATCTGTCAGTCACCACTGTGACCAAAATATTTGCCTTAGCAAATAGTGCTCTATTAAATTTCAAAGTGAAATCTTTGAATTTGAAATTTTAGAAGAAACCTGTCCTTCTTTCTTGCAAGCTTATTTGGTTTAAAAATAAAAAGCTGACGATGGCTTTGAAGTCCCAAATTAGATGCATGAATTCTTGTGCTTGCTCTAGATTTAGGCAACACTGAGAACATATTTGCTACTTACTATTACTTATTCAGACTGATAGTTCCTTTCACCTTTGACTAATTCTATTTTAGCTAGAGTAAAATCATTCCTCTCCCTTTGCAGAGTCCACAGTCTGTCACCTATAAGCCCTGACAGTTTTTACACATTTGCATGCAAATATTCACGCCATCTCATTGCAAGATATATTTGTTTTCTCAAATTGTGCTTAAGCTACAAGATAGCTCTTGATGCTGCTTTTCCCTGAGATTTTTCCAGTCGTAGTTTTTGTAATAGCGAGGGTAAAGTAAATTCCTATTTCTAGTATAGATATTTGCTTAATGAGTATTAACTTTGGTAAATGAGTGTTTGCTTAATTGAGTAACACAAAGGCCAGATATAATTAAGCATAACAAAAAGATATGTCACCTGCTTAAAAATAAGAGACATTAGTTCAGTGTTTAGTTTCTTGAAGCATCTTCTCAACATTTAATGTTTATATGGCTGCTTCTATACTGTGAGCATCTCAAGATTCAGTTAATTTAGATCTAAAGCCTAGAATAGTATTTCATAATAGTCAGTTTATGGAGAGAACAAAGCAATGCTTTTTAATAAGGAGATGAAGTAGTTCCTTTCAATAAAGAAGAAACTTCAGACTGGATTCTGCCTTGGGCTGTATGTAATCTCCTGCTAATTCCACCGTATTTAAGTGTTCATGGATATGACTGCAGTATGCATAAGTGCTACCTGTAAGAATCTTCAAGAGCTTCTGTAGGAGGAAAGAAAGGTTACAGTATTAGCAAAAGACTTCTGGCACTTATGTTGAATTCCTGGCTTCATCACAGACTTAAAAAGTTGAGCTGCTACCAGTTATGTAGAGACTAAGCCAAAACAAAGATCTTTGCTCTCAAAAAAGCATTGTGCAGACTAAGCAACCTTCTGTGGTCCAGAGTACCTCAGGCTAACGCCACCACAGGTCAAATTGCATCACCCAACAGTCCCTGAAACATCTGTAGTTCTTCACAGTGCGGATACCTTGAAACATTTTAACCTCTGTTCAAGTCCCATCCAAACTCCATTAGGACTCAGAAAATAAGGACACCAATATTTAAACCCGCTGACCTGGTCAGCATCAGCAGAGCAGCACTAATACCCTCAAGAATAACCACACTTTTCAGGAAGTGTGACTGAAGCAAGTCAGGAGCTAGAGAAAGAATAGTAGTGGAGATATGAGAACTCAAGTGAGGTGCCACTTCCGTTCTATTTGAATTTATCAGCAAATGATGCTCCTGCATATGTGTGCAATAACAGCACAGATGTATAGGATTGATTTATCCAGATAATCTTCTACTGGGTACTCTCCTGTGAGATGATCATTTGAATCCCCTCAGGCTGAGGAAAATACTGGATCTGGTTTTTCTAATTCACAAAGTGCAAAATCTTTCTTTTATTGATTAGCTAACATTTTAATTTTTAAAAGAAACACTTTTTTTAAGATGACACATTTAATAAAAGATTTTTCAATTTGTGCTATAGCTGAGGTTTAGAGTGCATAACATTTCAGATTATGATTATTCAGAACATAAGCTTTCTGATCACTTTTCTGAGGTCCTTAGGATTTTGGATTCCAGTATCAGAAGGCTCAGTTTTCAGACATCAGGGTATTTTCTTGGTCTAATACTTAATAAATATTAATATCTATTAACTGATTATGTCATGTTCATATATTACAGCATAAGAACTTCCCTTTATTATCTACAAGCCCCTTTTTTTCCTTTGCCCTGAATTAAAATCTGTGCTTTATTTACAACTTTGATTGCACAGGAAAGTGAGCTTAGGCTTTGGTTATTGATGCAAGATGTTATGAGAAAAGTTATTTTATTATATTAAAGATGGAAAAGCTTCGCTTTTTCTCCCATACATAAAGGTAAACAAAAATGAAATATTTTGTATGACACGAATATAAACATTTTGTCCAACCCAAAATGACATATTCATCATTATAATTAAATTTATCTTAAAATTAAAGACACTAAACTTTTAAACAAAATATATAATGTCGAAAAGAGGAAACTGTTTTGAACATTGTAAACACAACATTTTGCTCAATGTAAGAATTGAAGAGAGCAGAAATTGAAGTCAAATTACTTGCCATACTCAAAGTGAATTTGTAAATACTTCTCCTTGCCTCAATATCTTTTGACAGTTGGAGGGGAACTGTTTATAAGGGCATGTAGTGACAGGACAAGGGGTAACGGCCATAAACGGAAGGAGGATAGAATTAGAATAAACATAAGGAAAAAATTCTTCCCTTTGAGGGCAGTGAGGCACTGTCACAGGCTGCCCCCTCCCTGGCAGTGTTCAAGGTCATGTTGGATGGGGCTTTGGGCAACCTGGTCTAGTGGGAGAGTCTCTTCCCATGGCAGAAGGGCTGGAACTAGATGATCTTTAAGGTCCCTTCCAACCAGTCTATGAATCTTTGATTCTTCTATAAAAAAAGAAAGAAAAAAAAAATTGTATGGTGCCCATCACAATTCATTGAATGAAGAAAGGCAGGTTGATCTGAACAGTGTGTGGAGCTAGTACTTACATGGCTCAGTACTTATTTGTGGTTGAATTATAAGACTCAACAAAGTGTCTTGCAGTCACAAGAATAATCCTTTTTGTTTCAGAAAGCCAGTAAAATAAATTTGTATCAGCCAAGGCTGCTTATATATGCAGTAGAGTTATATTTTTATTTAAAGAACCTAAAATAAATTTTACAAAGCAACTAAAACCCCAGCATTCAGTAGTGAGTGCAGTTCAAAGTGCTTATTTGCATTTTCTTCCCTTTCCACTCTCCGGTGCTAAGGATCATTCTTCATGGCTCAGGAGCCATGAAGTAACTCCAGGGCTAGATGGTTTCAGTAGTGTTCAAGGCATTTGCCTGGAGAATGAAAGCTGGAGATTTGGATGAAACCTCTTGAATTCAAGCCTCCCTCTTTCTAGGCAAATTCTACTTGTATATTACACTAAGGATGTCCACTATCCCTCCCATGATCTTCATGACCTTTAACAGAAAACAACTGACATAAATCTATACTAATATTTTTTACTCATTCAGGGGTACCAGGAAGGAGTTTCTGGGTAACTAACCTTATTTCGTGTGGTCATTTATGTCAGTATTTAATGCCTGTTTTGTATACACTTGAAAATACCTGAAATCTATCAACATTTTGCAGTCCCCAACAGCATGAAGTTTAACAGGGGCAAGTGCTGGATTCTGCCCCTGGGAAGGGGCAACCCTGACTGCACATACAGACTGGGGGATCAGACACTGGAGGCCAGCCATGCTGAGAGGGATTTGGGGGTCTTGGTCAACAGCAAGTTAACCATGAGCCACCAGTGTGAGTGTGCCCAGGCAGCCAGGAGGGCCAACCGTGTCCTAGGGTGCATCAAGCACAGCATTGCCAGTGGTCCAGGGAGGTGATTGCCCCTCTCTACACTGCACCGGTGTGGCCTCACCTCGAGTACTGTGTGCAATTTTGGACACCACAGTACAAGAGGGACACAAAAATATTAGGGAGTGTCCAGAGGAGGGCAACGAGGATGGTGAAAGGTCTGGAGGGGAAGTCTTATGTGGAAAGGCTGAAATCTCTTGGTTTGAACAGCTTGGAGAAGAGGAGGCTGAGGGGAGACCTCATCATGATCTATGACTTCCTGATGAGCAGGAGCAAAGGGGCAGGCATCGATCTCCTCTTTCTGGCCACCACTGATAGAATCTGAGGGAACGGTATGAAGCTGAGGCAGGGGAGGTTTAGGCTGAATATTAGGAAGAGGTTCTTTCCTTTGAGGGTGGTCAGGCTCCCCAGTGAAGTGGTCACAGCACCCAGCTTGGCTGAGTTCAAGAAGCGTCTGATCAATGCTCTCAGTCTCATGATCTGACTTGGCTGTCCCTGTGTGGAGCCAGGAGTACTTGATCCCTATGGGTCCCTGGCAACTCAGGATATTCTATGATTCCATGATCATGCAATTATTTTCTCCTGGGTATAAATCCTGATGACTTGAAATTAATTCTTAATGATTGAACTACAAACAGTTTTTTAAATTATTTTTTAGGAGGTTGCCATAAAGTAGAATAAAATTCTTTAACCCTTTCCTAACTCTCAAAACCCATAATGATACCTAGCTTCACTCTCATGTTTGAATGAATGTTATTTGTAATGCCTAAAATGTTCTAATGATTACTGTAATCATGATAAAAATGAACAAAGCCGCAAACTTAGATCCAATACAAAGCCCATTGAAATCCCTGAATGAATTTCATTCTCTTCATTGATATTTGGATCAGACCTCCTGATATGAGGAATAATCACAAATAATCAGCAAGAGAACAAAAATAAACCTGCATCTCATGAATACAGGGTGAAAGCTACCGTGCATAATGTGAAAATGCAGGTAGGAAAAAAAAATCCCACAAATGGGAAATCCTGAACCGCATGCTCAATCAGATCATTTCAATGATATACTTGCTGGTGACCTTCCACTAGGTGATAAGCATAATTGGAAAATGTAATGCATTATGCATTCTAGTGTATAGTCCAAAAGCTAAAATTTCCCCCTTGTCCATCAATCATTTGTTCAGTTGGGGAAAGGAGCAACATTTGATAGTTAATATGCTAGTATGTGATTCCATACGTACTTAAAATCTGTGAATTTTACCTTAAAATATATAACCATGCTCCAAATAATGTCTTCTAGAATTTTTAAATCTATTATTTGACCTCTTCACTCTAAATGTGTACAATATTCAGTGGAAATTTCAATTGTGCTTCTGTCCTGATGAAGATAAAAGCTCTTCCATTACCTCAAATTCTTCCCTTAGGACTCAGAAGCTGTCAGATTCATGTTTTTGTCTAGATTTCATTGTCATCTAGAGACAACTTCATCCATGCAGGTAAGGTAATTTTCCCTGTAACCAGTGTTATCCCTACTGCTACATTTTTATGTAAGACATGTAAGTATATTTTAGTATATATTTCTCATTCAATCGTTATTTCTTTTTCATTTAGATTTCTACGCCTTTCATTGAATAGACATTTACTAGTCCCTCTTAAATTAATCTGACTTTAGTCATCTAGTTAGTCATCTAGCTTTATGAGTTAGGTTTATTGACCTTTACTCACTAGATAATTATACCTTTTATCATAATTTTGGACATTCTGTACTGCTCTTTAAATAGATATTCCCATTTAGATAACTTACATAAAAAGGAATGAAAAATTCAGCCTGAAAGAGAGGATTAGAAAAGAGAGATATGTCACAAAAGGCAAATTTTACCATGTTTGCATTAATATTCTCAAATTAGTACTTTGTTAGAAAAGTCCACTGCTTGCTAATTTATAGCTGAACTGAAAGATTAATGTACGATAGACAGTATCAAAACCCAGAAGGAGTTATTCCTATCTTGGAGGTTATTTATATAGTTTCAGATTCTAGATCTGTGTAGTGAAAACCTTTACAGAGGATTTCCTAGGTACGCTGTTTTTCAATTATTTTTTTTTTTTAATGCCAAATGACCTTAATGTTCAAAATTGTTCAACAAGGACAATGACTATGTTATCAGCTAGAAATATTGAGAAATATCAATCATTCCATCAGAAGAGAGAACAATGTGTATCACACCAGATTTTTTTTTTATTAGAACATATACTGAGAGTATTTTAAAGTTCTGTTTCCTTCATTATTATCTTGCAATATGAGAATCACTTGCCTTCTATTTTAATATAACCCCCCAGTTATTTATGAGGATTAATGACTTAAATATGCATTATACAGCTTATGACAGTAGCTACTGATCTGGACATCTATGTGCGTATTTCTTTATGTTTATTGACTTAGTTATCTACATAGATAAACTATGAATCACTAAGGCTATTTTGTAAAAAGATTAAAAATAAACTGTTTGTGCACATGTATATACAAAAAGCAGGTTCTGGAAGTAGGTGCTAAGGATCAAATCATACAGAACAAAAGAGGTAGACCACAATCAAATATAATGACTTTGTGGCTATGTACAACTATGTACAAAATAACTTTGTGTAACTGCAGGGACAGGCCAATAAAACTTTTACCTGAGCTACATTTCAACAGAAAGCACAAATGCAAAACTATTGATTTCAGTAGTATATTTGAACAGTCTACTCAATACAAAGTATTTTAGTCCCAGAAGATACTATCTGGGATGCTCAAGATTTAATTTAGAAATGTTGTGGAGGTGTTTGCCGTCTTGTTTTCTTCTGATTATGTAAGAAGAATCTGTTAGCTAGATGAGCAAACTATTTTGGCATTATGTATAGAAATTAAGGTCTGCAGTTCAGTAAAGACAGCCATGAATGTCTTTTATGTAAGTGATCCCATCAGTTTTAGTGAAACTGTACATATGCACAGTTTGACTGTGCATGATCCTGATCTCAGGATCACGAATCTTTTCTATTCATGTATTTTGAAAAATCTGTGCTAATAAAAACAATATCATGACATTAGTCTATTTTAATAGATTCTTTTGGTTCATTTAGACTGGTATTTAATTAATCCACAGTCTAAGGTACCTTGAATTCTGTCACAAAATTTGAGCTTTCAGGAAGGCCATGTTCTTTCTGTGAACCTCATACAATGGCTTGACCCTCCATGGTACCAAATGTCTTCTGCTACCTGCTATCAGCACCTGGCTGCATGGTGATCCTTGCCAAAAAAAAAAAAAAAAAATATATATATATATATATATATATATATATAAATGAAAGAAAACAATGTAAAGCAGAAATCTCAGAAAATTAGTCTCGCAATCCATGTTGGTACCAGTGAGTACTAGGGAGAGGGAAGAATTTGGCTAGACTGTAGTGCTGCAAGGGTGAAAATCACATATTTGTCATGGCTGTTTGCTTGTTTTCTTTTTGATTTGTCACATTTCTAATTTTTCATTAAAAAATAAATGCTCTGTCATTATTTTACAGTGACAAAATTGAAATAAAGGCCAAAAGCATATTAGGTTACAGAAATTAATACCAATTTAAGACTTCAAGAGCTTCAAATGTTTCAATATCATTCATTCATCTATGGTAAAGAGAAAAGAATCACTCTTCAAGAAGTTTCCTGTACATTAGTTCCACAATAAAGTGTAGGTTAATTTTACTGTAGGAGAGTGACCCTGCATGCAACTACTCAAATTCAGCCTTATGTACAAGGCTGAGGTCTGTTATTGCTTTAAAACTGCTTATTGGAATACATGTGCACATATGAACGTACATATGTATGTACATCTTATTTAGCAGCATAGCAATTAAAAAGAATTGGAAATAGAGAAGTTTGCTTAGAAACACTACACTCAAGATACTGTGAACCTAATACTGCTTTCTGCATGTTCATATCAACACATGATTTTCAGTTTTAAAAAGAAACAGCACCACCTTGTATCCTGAAATAAAGCTACAGCTATTATCTTAGTGGCTATACAGTATATACACATCCGTAGAAACATGATTATTCGCAAAGAAGTAAATATTTTTATATTAGAAATTTCAAAATACAACATGAAACCTTAAAAGTTCATTTCAATACATGTCTATTTTTAGAACAATATAATTAGAGGGAGTTGGATGAGTATTTGAACTAAAGCATTTTTCTTCTTATTACCAAAGAACCTTGAATTTTGTTGTTTGTGAAAGAAAAGATTAGGTTCAATTTGCATTATCCACAGGATCATACTACTTAGTTTTGTTATCTAAACAGTGATAGATGTTGATGAAAATGCTTCCAAAAAGGTCTGTATAAATTATTCATCAACTATATTCATTAGCTAATACTTGCTCTGCTGCACTTTAAATGTTTCTCATTGAAAGCAAAGATAGTATAAAATGATGTAGGTAACCAGCTGTCCAGTACTGAGCAAGAAAAACAAATTGTTATGTAGTCCACTGCCGAAAAATTACTTGTACAAAATATATAATTGATATAATGAAAAATTGTTGATGTAAATAAATTACGATCAAATCATAAATGTTAATTTTAAGAAAAAATAATTATATTTGTAATGAGAAGTGTTTGCAACTAATTTTTCAAAGTAGTTCTTAGAGAGAACTGTTTCCTCACTCATCAGTAGTGGGTCATGGTTGCTAAGACAAGGACAGTTGGAAAACTGCCCTTCAATTAGATACACTTTCTAAAGTATTGCATTAGTCAAACAAACTAAAAAATCCCTTACAGAAGTGGAACTCATTAAAATTGCAGTCAAGTACCGTGCCATGTCTTGTTTTGTTTCCTCTCCATTGCTTACAACATCCTGCAGAAGGCAGGAGAGAAATTTTCTTTCACTAACAATTTTGACTTTTCTATTTCTAAATAATGATTTTTCCCATGTCACTCATCTTCCAAGCTTTAAGGGCAAGATTTGATTGCCATTAGAGCTGACTGAACTACTGAAACAAAATGTAATCATTTCTAACTCTCAGAAAAGAATGCAGGTCTGACCACTACTGTCCCTGACACTAAGATTTTAAAATCTCAGTATTTGCATAAAAATATATTTAATATGATGCTTATAAATGCTCTTGGACACACAATTAATGTACAGGATTTTCCAAAGCATCCTTTTCATAGGAACCCGTGCAATATGTAAGTTTGAACTTGAAGGAAGGGCAACACAGCTGGAATCATATCAACATAACTGCAAATGCTGGCATTTTTCTTTTTTAAGAAGGCAAGAAGTGGTCAAAATTAATTGACTAGGAATATCGCTGCATTAAAGACCCATTCAATTCACTAGGGGAAAAAAAAATAGTATTTTGATTTCCCAGCTTGCAGAAATTAAAAGAAAACTGATGTGGGATATATGCAATCAGCTCAATTGAACACAGAAGACTCCTGGAGAACTTGGCATCATTTATAAATCATGCAATTTGAGAGATTAATGGGAAAGCAGTAGACAACATGAAAAGAAAGATTAAAGCAATGAAGGAAGCTAAACACAGTGAGAGAGTTGACGGGGAAAAAAAAGAAGGTATATAAAATTAACACTTTTACAAAAAATCAGAAAAGCAAGAGTTGTCTGAACCAGAGAATGATTTCAGATCCTTCCAATGTTAGTTGGAACTACAGCTACATAGGTCTTCCCTATTGTTTTCTCTATTTTTTTACCAGAAAATTTCTTTTGATGCACTTCACATGATTGGGACAGAATTTCATTTGGTTTTAAACTTTCAAGCATTATAAGAAGGCTTAAGCTGGCTTTGAGACAGCTGTTGCCTGACTGGATGTGCTTGAATTCATGCTGCCCCTCACTGCTTGGCCTCAGGACCCAGACATGAGCTTCTTCTCATGTAGAATGACTTTTTATGAGCTGCTCCACTTCCTTTTCCAATGGAAATAGAAGTGTTATCCCAAAATAATGCAAAACTCTCTTCAGTCTCCATAGAATCCATAGCGGTTGTCAGAGAAATCCTAAAACATGCCAAGATAAAAAACATGTACCAAATATAATAACAATGACTGATAAAACATAGAAACAAAAACCCTGCCATGTGGGTTTTTTCTCTCCCTTTGTGTGTGAAAAAGACAAGGAGCTAATGCATTCAACTATGAGAAGATGGCTATCTTTCCGATTCCAGGACTTTTCACGCAGTGATTCCAATAGGTGTTGAACAATGTCTAAAGGAGATGTATTTCATTTAGAAACATGAGAAGGTTGCTACTAATAAAGCAGATAGTTACCATCATGATGGCAATACATTTTTCCTATCACTCTTTTTCATCATATTTTTATCAACTCCTTTTTTCTTTTTTTTTTGTTCCCCCCTCCCAATGTGGTAATATTTTTCTGTTTCTTGAAATCCTTAGCATGTGGTACAAAAAATCATATAAAATATGCATTCGTAAATGCATCCGTAGAAGCAACTGATGAAGATATTGAACAGTAACTGACTGTACCCGTTTCATAACATTTTTATAAAGTAAAGAATACAAGGCAGTTGGACACATTTAACCACATTTTGATATAAACATACCATAGTAACTCTCCAATTCAAACTCAGCAGCAACTCAGCTTCATAAAGAGACCCACCCTACCACTTTCAGTTAAAAGAAATAAGGTACAGGAGTATAATGAATACCTTTTCTGTGTATTTTTTCACAATTCTTAATTACTTCTTCCATGTATCCAAAAGTATATATTAGGAGAATTACGTTTACAGCATCATTAATATCTAGCCATGTTTCTGAGACTAGAAATAAGCATTTCCACTTTATCTAATTTGGAAAACGAAACCATTTCTAGAACATTACATGATATATAGGGTTTTGGGGGTTTGGTTATTTTTCCAACTACTGACATATTTTAATTAGCTTTTATGATGCTTTTTTCCATTTATTCATAAATATTTCTCTTTCTTAAGAGTCTTCATTAAATAGGCAAGATAACTTTGGGCTAGTAAAACACTAAATTTAAGTAAATGTAACGACTATTTTTCTAACAGGCTGAACTGAAACACTGAAGTTGTGACAGACATCCATTTATCTGTAGCTCTTTAAAAAAAATCATTTATGAGAATGGATAAATTAGAGTTTGCAATGGAAAATGGAATACAAATGTTCTAAGGATGAACCAGTTATACAATATAATATTGTGTTGTGGTGTTTAAACAAGTTGCAAGTTAACTTGTGTTCACTGTTTGCACCCCTTACCAGTCTACGGACTTAGATACTATTTGTTTTGATTCTGTGAAGTGCATTTTATTAACAGCAGAAAAATACACTGCTTGTTCGGGGTTTTTTTTACTAATCAGCCCCTGAAGAATGCAACATATGCTCTTGTTGATGTGTATATATACAAAGAGTATCTATCTCAGCTGTCGGCGATGGAATGTTCTACCTCTTATACTGAAGTCGAGAGCAGGAATCTTCCATAGTGGAGGGAAGATGAAAGAAATTTATTTCATATAGTCCTTCCCTGGTGATTCTAAATGAGTAGAGAACAGCAGCAGCTCCAGATGCCCATCGTGACATAAGGGACTGATTGATTAGGAAATGTGCAGGCCTGGTGAAAGCAGTGGCCTGAAGGACCTACATGCAAGTGAAGGTAAACGTTCTGCGTGCCTTCTCAGTATCTCCTCCTTGGCCAGGAGAACTCTATTTTACAGCTACTCCTGCCCATGGCTTCTGTTTCCTCTCTGCCTGCAGTCCATTCCAACTTCAGCTCTTCATGCGAGTGATAGCTGCTTTTCTGTGCTTTCCTTTACAGTGGCAGACATAAAATAAAAATAGCATAGGAGGAAAAATTAGAGATTGACGCAACAATAATTGTCCTTGGTAGAGATGTTCCTCTTTCCCACTTCTTACAAAGTTATTATATTATTAGTGTGATTACTATATGAAATCCAATCACAGTGTGTGAGAAGTAAAAATAAATACAAATTTGAAATTGGAACAAGCAGCTTAACAGCTTTCAGAGGTGTTTTGTGTGCTTTTGGTATTTCTCTCACATCAGGCTCTGGCAAGAAGCCCAAGGCCTGAATGGCTTTGTACATTTTATTTATTAAAATACTCTGGAAACAGATTAACTTCCTTTGTGCATTATTTATTATTGTTTCACCTGCCATCGAGAGGAATAACATGCACACTGATAAATATACTGAAGGTGGCCTACTTTCAGTGTAATGAAACCCTAGATGCCTGTCATTCAACTTTTGCAATGCTGCTTCACAAAAGACATATTTTTGAACTTCTAAAGAAAAAATGCTGTAGGGAGATCTTTCCATGAAGAATCAAAGTGCTATTATCCTATCTTCTCAGTGAAGTTCATCTTTTTCTTGTGGATTGATAGTTGGTGCTGCTCTTAGACCTAAGACTTATTTTGACTGAGGTCTACGATATAAATACCAAACTACAAAATAAGTTCAATTTAAGTTATAAACCAGTTCACAGATGACACAGTGTTAGTATTTCTATTGGAAAGATTCTTTTATGTGTTTCCCTTTTTAGGCTTGTTCATTAAGGATACAGATCTTCCTTCCAAGAAAATAATTTCTTCTACCTAGTTCTCTGACTTTATGCATGAGGTAGATGAGGACCAGTTACAAGGAGCAATTGCTTATTGGTGGAAAGTCTCCACTTGCCACAGGGATTCAGCTCTCATCAATACTTAGCAATACTTGAAGTGCAAATTCCAAAAAATATAACATACACCACTGTGTTTGGAGTTATTCCACAAGTCAAGTCACTGCCCAGCATTTGTCTTAGCAGTAGGTTTAGCTTTTCTCCTTTTTAGATCACAGATAGATATATGGTATTTTACTAATGAAAGCAAAATTAATAACCCAAGGTAAATAAAACTTTCCAGTTTAAAAGCAAAACAAAACTATGAACAGGGAATGTGACCCCCAAAAATGATGAAGCTGCATCCCAGTAGTAACAAGTTTGCTCCTGACTTAGAATATATGTGTCAAGGTTTTTGATACCTCTCCACAGTATAGATGCTGCTCAGTTTTCATACTTGCAATGCATAACCTTTTCCTTTATACACAACTCCTAGCATGCTATTTACTTTAGGTATTTGCCTTAGCCCTTGTCTCTCTATTCCTGGATCTTTAGAATCATTGTCATCTAAATACTTTTAATTATGTCCTTTTTTTTTTAATTTTCCTGATAATTAATCGTGTTTGTGGAATTTACACCTTTTAAATATCATATCAAGTCATACATATTTGTGCCTGCTTCATGTATGCAGTGGACTTAGATTAAACTGCTTTTTCTTTTATTTTCAGAAATCAATCCTGCCTGGCTTGCAGTCATTTTTGGACTTCCGTCTCAGAACTATCTACCTAGAAAATATCTCAGAGCTGTCCCTACATTTCAAGTGTTGAGATGCCTGGAACTGAGCACAGAATTCCTGACACGACCTTGTAAGAGCTATGCAGAGATTAACACTTAATTTCTGCATGGCTTCATGCTTTAGTGAAAGTAGTCAAAACCTCCCACTTGTCATTATTCCCTGAGATGCATTGAATGAGTTCATATGCAATTTACTGTCCAATTTACTACAGCACACTAATATTAAACTTCTTGTCCACCAGGACCCCTAGGTCCCTTTCCACAGAGCTGCTCTCCAGCCAGGTGGATCCCAGTGTGTGGTGCATTCATAGATTATGTTTCCCCAAGTCTAAAACCTTACACTTGTCCTTGTTGAACTTCATAAGGTTCTTGTTAGCTCACTGATGGTGCGGCCATGCTTGCATTGACCTGGATTTTTGCTCCTGAGGCCGGAGATCCAACAGTGCTGGTGAACGCAGAGCTGAATGAACGCAGAGCTGAATGATGTGTTGAGAACCTCTGCCTTTTCAGTATCGTTGATGACTAATGCACCTCTGGTTTAACAGTGAGCCAATATTATCCTTCTGCTTCTGTTTATTGCATACGTACTTGAAGAACCCTTTTGACATCTCTGGCCAATTTCAATTTAAGCAAAGCTTTTACTTTTCTAACTGCTTCTCTACATGTCCTGGCTATGCCATTTTAGTACTCGTTTAGGTATTCATCTGCTTTTCCACTTCTGCTGCACTTCCCTTTTGGTTTTGAGCAGACCCAGAAGCTCACAGTTAAGCCAAGTGGATGTCTTGCTCTGCTTATATCCCTTACCTCTAAAGGGGACAAATTGTTTCTGCTTTCAGGAGAGTGTTTTTGAAAAACCCCCAGCAGTCACTAACTTCTTTATCCTCCATGGAAGCTTCCTACAGAATCCCTCCCAGCTGAGCTCTGAGTTAGCTGAAGTTTGCTGTTCTAAAATCGAAATCCTTTGTCTTAGTACTAATCTTCAGTGTACTCAGCCAGATCCCAAATTCCACAGTTCTGTGATCAAGATATTACAAACCAGGTTTTATTGGTTTGTGAGTAGTAACCTAGCTATGCCTCATTCCTGCTTGTTATATCTAACATTTTTATGAAGAAGCAGTCTTCTATATATTCGAAGAACTTAATGGAATGTGAGCTGCTGTATTGTTCTTCCAAAAAAAGTCTGGGTAGTAGAAGTCACCCGTAAGAACCAGGATCTGTTGAACCTAAGCTTATTTAGTTGACCCAAATATTGCTTCATCAGTCAATGTCTTGATTTGGAGGTCATTAGCAGATGCCTACTGTAAGTTCCCCTTTGGAAATGACCCCTTTGATCTTGACCCAGAGGCATACAATAGACCTTCCACGTTTACCGTAACTGACTTTTATATATTCAAGGTTTTCCTTAACATAGAGGGCAACTCCTGGACTCTTTCCTCCCTGCCTGTCTTTATAAAATAGCCAATAACTATCAATCAGATTCAGATGAATTCTTTATTATATGAAGGTACTGAATTTTCCAGAAAGCCATATTTTTCATCTAATTTAACTGCGGTTTTAATAATACTTATTTCTATTTATTTTTGTGTAAGTACTGTGCTTACATAAGGTCCCTTAACCCCACAAAATGTCACATGCATGTGATAAGTATCACCCTAAAACTGCGCCCATTATGGAAACTGGTACAAACACAAATTAGTCAATAATTTCCCCCTTACCTGCACTCCTCACATAAGATAGGCTAAAAGAGTTAAGAATCAAGCTAAGTATAGTGGGTTGAACTTGGAGGGTCATGGGTCGAGATAAAGACTTTGACATTGCTTGCCAATTACTGTAATGGACAAAACAGACTCAGCTTGGTAAAAAATCATTTAAGTGATTACCAAGTGAAATAAATATATTTGGATGGTGAAAAACAAAAATTAAAACAACTCCATCCACTAACCCCATTTTACCCAGGTTCAACTTCCCTTCTTCATTCCTAACTGTTTCACCTCTCCCGTCTCCAAGCAAAGCAGGGGGATGGAGAACGGGGTAGAAGTCAGCCCATAACAGCACCTTTCTGCTCTTTCTTCCTCCTTGCACTTTCCTCCTGGTCCTCTCCATGGGTTGCAGTTCCTTCAGGAGATACCCACCTGCTTGACACGTGGTCCTCCATGGGCTGCAGGAGAATCACACACAGAATCACACAGAATCACAAGGTTGGAAAAGACCTTTAAGATCATCAAGTTCAACCATTCACATCCTAAAATAAACCATATCCCTAAGTACTTCATCTACCCTTTTTTTGAACATATCCAGGGAAGGTGACTGAACCCCCTCCCTGGGCAGCCTGTTCCAGGCCCTGACAACTCTTTCAGTAAAATTTTTTTTTCTAACATCTAATCTGACCCTGCCCTGGCACAGCTTCATGCCATTCCCCCTTGTCCTATCACCTGTCACCTGGCTGAAGAGACCATCACCTATCTCTCTATAACCTCCCTTCAGATAGTTGTAGGTGGTGATAAGGTCTCCCCTCAGCCTCCTCTTCTCCAGGCTAAACAGCCCCAGCTCCCTCAGCCGCTCCTCATAGGATTTGCCCTCCAGCCCCTTCACCAGCCTGGTTGCCCTTCTCTGGACTCACTCCAGGACCTCCATGTCCTTCTTATGGTGAGGAGCCCAGAACTGGACACATGCCGAGTACAGGGGCACAATCACCTCCCTAGACCTACTGGCCACACTGTTTTTGATACAAGCCAAGATGCCATTGGCCTTCTTGGCCGCCTGAGCACACTGCTGACTCATATTCAGCCTGCAGTCAACCAACACCCCCAGGTCCTTCTCTGCCTGACAGCTCTCCAGCCAGTCTCCCCCAAGCCTGTAGCGCTGCATGGGTTATTATGTCCCATGTGCAGCACTCTACACTTGGCCTTGTTAAACTTCATCCCATTGGTCTCAGCCCATCGGTCCAGTCTGTAATCTCAGCTCCAGTTCCTGAACCACCTCCTCCCCCTCTTTCTGCTCTCAACTTGATTTTAGGATTATTTCTCACACTTTTTCTTAATTTTTTTCCTTAATTCTCAGTACCATTAAGTGTTTTGCCCTTTCTTAAGTGTCTTGGCTGCTGGGCTCAGCTGTGCCCTGTGGTGGATGTGCTGGAGCCTAACAGACCCTGCCTTTTCTGGCACAGTGCATCCCCAGCCACTCCTCACAGAGGTCTCCCTGCAGCCACCGCTGCCAGTGCCTGGGCACTGACACTCAAAGCACTCGGAGCCAGAGGCAGGATAAAAATATGAACATCATGACGACAATGAACAAAATATTAGTATTTAGAGATTTTTCAGGGGAGGATTTTAGTCTGAAGATTAAACACAGACTCGAAGCAGGAAGAGGAGTCAAAGAAAGATGGCAAGGGAGAAAAAGTTTTTAAAAGCATAAAGAAGAAAGATTATTTTAATGGAGAGCTTGTGAAGGTCTGAGTAGACAGGATTTGGACCAAAATGTTGATCAGTAAAGGAAGAAGTCTGATACATCCACCTCCTTTCAGAAAAGACAGTAGAAAACTTCATCCCCAGATGTGTTAGGGAAAGCAGGCAGTGGCAAAGAAAAGTGGTTTGCATTCTTAAATAGGGCAGCTATGAACAAGTGCTTGCTATAATAAATAGAATAAATAACCTCCATTACAGCAATGTATGCTTTCTCTGCTGCTCTCCATCACAGTTGATAGCTGCTCCCTTTAGATTTTCAAGTCTTTTTAACCTACACATAAAACCAGGCATTTTATTAAATTTCACCTGTTTATTCCCTTTTAAGGATAAAAGTAAATGTATTTTGCTAGTATCATTCATGTTAGTATGGCCATGTGCTCGTGAACCAGCCAGGTATTCCATACAAATAAGACAAATGCGTCTCTAGGGGGTGTTCTCCAGATAACTTATGTGTAAGCTATATACAAAACTATATTACAGAGACTTGCAGGCACAATACTCCCACTCTCCATAAGCATTTTCAACAATTTTGGGGTTTTTTTTAAATTTATTCTTACTTCCTAGTTCTGCATTTCCTTCTGCTCTGCTTTCTACCCTTCATTTGGATAAGACTTTCTCTGACACCTTTCCACTCCTTGGTTCTTTGTGTAGGCAACCTTAAAGAGGATTAACAGATGTTCCAGCCTTAGATGTTTTTCAGGACTGCTTGATCTTCCCACCTTCTCAGAGGTAGGTGTTTCTTGGATAGAGAATCATGTAAGAGTATGAAGGAAGTGAGAACAATATCATAGAACTGGTTTATGTCATCAGACAAGACCACCCATGCAAACTCTCAATTTGAAAGATGAAATGCCTTACAGATGGAAATTGACTGAAAAGTCTTGAGCATTGCTCTTACTTCTGATCCTAGATTTGTAAAAGGTATTTTGGTCTATTTAATAGAGTTTGGACTATTAAAGACAGCAGTACTGCATTTAGACATAGATTGATTGGATTGTTTAGACTGTAGAGAGAATACTGACTTAATTGAACTATTTTTTCACCTTTCACTTCCTTAAGGAACAGAAGTCACCTATGACTTTAATTATCATACATATTTGTTTTCCCCTATGAGCTAACATAGTACATACAACACTTCTGTTATAGTGGGGAATATTATAGTAATGAAAAATTAATTTTTATTATCTTATTCTACTGGTGAAACAACTGAGATATACAGCATGGAAAGAATGAAGATATGCAACAGAAGAGTAACAGATATAGCATTATATGCTTATAAATATGCTTAGGTATAATTACAAAAATAATGATGCAGGTCTATTCATTCCTCATGTCACCTGGTAGAACTCAAAAAAAAAAAAAAAAGAAAAAAGCACTACTGCTATTACATGATACATTGTCAGTTTTATTATGCTTTGTCTATATTTTCAAGAACAGAGATCACATCAACAAACTATGTTTTTCTGGGGGACTAAAATGCATAAGTCCAGGAACTGGTAATGCATACCACAGTGCTGCAGGCTATGTATGTAGTTCTTTTACGTCACGGAGGATTAATGGCATTATTATTTATATTCACTGTAATAGTAACTGTACATCAATATAATGGTGGATAAGTAGCCATTGGCTTCTTCATCTTAAGCATTACGGGTGTTGTTTACCATCTCTCATTTTCTCACAGAGTCTTGCTCTGTAAAACAGTGTAGGCAAAAAAAGACATCTTGAAATATATATGTGTATTTTCAAAGTCCAACAGGGAGAGGGAAGGTCACTGAACAGTGTAATTGATGGCAGTAGCAAAATGTTTCCTAACAGGCAATGTTGCTAGACTACGTTGATCACAAATGCCAAATCAGATCAAAGTATAGAAATGCAAGGTAACACCCTCTATTGTTCACATTGATTGCATCAAAGGAAATAGAATGTAAATTAGGAAAGCTTTGATGAATGGATAGGCAGCCAAAAGAAGTACAATAAAGTGTTGGGTTTCTCCTTCCTAGCAGGAGCTCACACTGCGTTACCCAGCTAATCAAAATGCACAGTGCATATTTCAGCAGATTGAAATCAATTGTAACATGAGATAGGCTTTTATTTTATTCATCTTGACTCTACTGAGTGATTACTTTACCTTATGCTGTTCAGCAACTTTCAGAATAATGCACAACTCAGTGGACTTACTCAATGCTTGTGTGTTGAATCTTTACTTTGTTTAATGTATTTACCAGAGGCTGCTGGTGCAGAAGACTGCAGCCTCATATGCTTCCTTGAAGGATGTGTGGGTCACAGCTTCACCAGAAGAAATTTTGATTTCTGTGTCTGATATAAATTTTGCACATTGATGGAATCACATTTTTTATCCTTACAGTAGAAAACGATGTCTGTACCATTTTAGCATTGCTGCCAGCCAATTAGTGGAACACCATTGATCATGTAGTTTCACAAAAGGCCAACAGGCTTCCCACATTGTAAAACAAGAATAAATTCTGTAAAATTTATGGCCAAATTACTGGCTGCTGAGGTGCACAGTGAAATGTAGTCAATTAACGTGATCACTGTAAATCATGGCTACAGCTTGCTGTGTAAATAACAGTGTATAACCAACATAAATAACAACACAAGTGACTCGGTTTAGTGGTGGCAAAAACTGTTGTCGATAGTTCACATACCGAAGTGTGGAAATGAAAACAAGGCAAATATACTGCATAAAAAAATTGTTTAACCACTAAGGCAATGTTCTAAGTGACATACAAACAAATGACAAGGTACAAAGTGGCAAGTTGACAGAACATAACCAACCAAAGAAAACCAATGACAGAGAAAAAAAGAAGTCCAAAGATGTACAGGGATTAATGAACAGAGATACATTTTTAAACAAATTTCTGAACAAATATCTATCACCAGTCTCTTGAGTCATACTCATGGCTCTCATAGCTTCTTAAATTTACAAGTCTTTTTATCACAGTAACACCTTATAACTCAATAATTGTGATATACTTTTTTCTTTCCCACTGCATACAACCCAATGAAGTCAGCTATCAAAATTCAGAGCTTTAAATTAAAATTCTATTTTGCTCTAATGAATGAATGGCATTTCCTTAGAAAACTGTGTCGTTATTTTTTAACGAATAGGAAGAATGTGATACAAATCTCTCTATGAAATCAATGTATTTTCTTGGACAAATATTACTCTTCACGTACATTTCATTGAGGGAAGTGTAATAATGCCTTTTTAATTAAAAACCCCTCAGGTGTATCTATTTTAATAAAAATTAAGAATCTTCCAAATATTTGTGTTCAGCAGTTTCTGCAGGTTCTCAACATTATGCTTCTCCAAGTTTGTTTGCTTTTAGCTCAATCCAGAGTTGGTTTTAACTCCAGCGTAGAGTGGAGAAGTTTTGGAGGCATGGGTTTGTATTTCAGAATGCAAAATTTCAGGGTTGTTCAAAGCCAGACTGTGACTCCCACTTGTGAGCTGACATGTCAACCTGGCCTCAGCCCATTCTCAGAGCTCTGCCTGGCCATTCCGGGGACTGTGACTGACATTGGTTTCCTTCACCAGATCTCATCCTGATCTGGTCCAGTGCCCCAGCCCAGTCTCCATCTGTCCCAAGGAGGTGGCTGATACCTTGGGTTAGAACTGCTCCTGATGCCCTTTGGCTGTCCTTCCTAGGGTGGTGGGACTAGTGCTGGCTACCAGGTGCTGCCCTGATGGAGGGAGGCCCTGGTTCCCTGTCAGCAGGGAAATCCTGGCCTATGAGATACCCTGACAATTGGATAGGAGAGAAAATTCTTCAGCAAGTAGGTACTTAAACATCATGAGAAAGTTCCCTGTCATGCAGAACCACCAGAGAGGTTGTTGAATCTTCATCTTCAGAAAAGTTTCAGAGCTCAGATGGACAAAGCTCTGAGTCAAGGTCAATGCAGTGCTGCTATCTGGAAGCTGACCTTGATGTGAGTGGGATTTTGGAGAAGATGACCTCCAACCACACTGAGAAGAGATGAAGAATTTAATGTGTGTAAATTAAAGAGAAAAATCAAGGCATCCTTCTTTCATGAATACAATTTTTAGCATCTAGTTTCAAAAGGAACAGACAAGTCAGCTGATAATATCCTTACACGCAGGAATCAGCACAGTTCTCTCTTCAATGGAACCGTAGTGCTTTAAGCACTGTATTGTAGGGATGACTCAGTATTTAAGGACAGATAGCTACATCACAGGATCACAGAATCATAGAATTTAAGTACAGATAGCTAGATAGTTCCATCAGGTTTGTAGGTTGCAAACCCAGAGCAGGTTACATGAAAACTATCCTTTGCTATACCTAAGTCTTTTTTCAGATCCGAACCTTAATTATTACTGACATTCTAAAATATAGTATAATTAGTAACACCAAAACTATAAAAGGGGTCCAAAAGGAAAATTTACTCAGTTTAAAATCATTTGCCATTCTTTTTGTGTTAAATAGAAGATGTATGAATTAAAGACCTAGGAACTGAACAAAAGAGAACTTGAAAAGCCTGAGTTGATAGCAGGCATCAAGCCCTGCTATCACAGCCACCACATTTTGTAATCTTCAGTTTTAAAACAGCTAAATTTTTTCATCCTAGTACTCTCGGAGAACAGATCCAAAATCTGAGTGCTCCACTGGTCAGCAACATTAATCTAATTTTCAGCCTGGATTTATTCATAACTAGTTTATACCTATCATTTCTGGTGCCAAAATGATTCTTTAGTTTAAACAGCATTTCTTCTTTCTTTGGATATTTGTAAACAAGCTCATACAACTTCATAACTTTGCTTGGTTTATCAATCTCAGCTTTTTTTATTAAAAGGTAGGGTCTCCTAACCAAATTAGCGGCCCTTCTCTCCTGTTCTTTCTGGAATATGTCTGATCAGGATTTTGCACACAAGAGGTCTTACCAGGGCTTAATACAGCAGTGTTACCACTTCCCATTTTTTCCAGCTCTTGTGGTTTCATTTTTAGTACTGAATTCCCTTGGCAGCTCTAGCTCAGCCTGTATATTAGGTAGAATACCTCAATAGGCCCTATTTGCCATATGCAAGTGATGGACACTGAGTTTAAAATGAAATTTCCTACTATGGGTCATCAAGGGCCTGACCTTGCATTTTGTGCTTTTTCTATTATTTCAGTTTTGAAATTCACTTTGGGTTTTTTGTTTGATTTGTTTAGGGTTGTTTTAATTTATTTTATGAAGTCCACAATCTTCTGTTTTGATAACAGCTTCCAACATTTGTGTTAGTATTTCATCAGCACAATATTGTGTCACAAAAACAAATCGTCAATATCAGATCTGAATGGTGCTCTCCTTTGAGCTACCTCCAGCTTTCCTATGTTTCAAAGCTTTCCTTATCCCAGAAAGACTATTTCAGCATTCCTAGTTCTATTAGTTATTTGAATAGATAATCAGTTTTATCAAGTTTTCTCTGGGTTACTTTGACATGGCAATCAAACACTGATAATCCATACATGAGTTGTGCCAGGAGAAGTTTTTTTTGGGTATTAGGAAAACATTCTTCACCATAAGGGTTGTCAAGCATTGGAACAGGCTGCCCAGGAAAGTGGCCAAGTCACCATCCCTGGAGGTATTTACAAAAAGATGTGGATGTGCTGCTTAGGTACCTGGTTTGGTGGTGGACTTGGCAGAACTAGGTTAATGGATAGACTTAATGACCTTAAAGGTCTTTTCCAACCAAAATGATTCTATGATCTATTTTTACATTTGCCATCAGGACTTCAGCTTTTATTTTCCTTTTTTTTTCTCATGGTATTCATTTTCTTCCCTTTAAGAAAGTCCAAATCAGTTTAGAGTTCAGCAATTACCCTTTTATCCCCTTTCTTTCTGCTCCCAAGACAGATTCTTGCCGATTTGGTCTTTCCAAAGATATATTCCAAAGTTATATTCTAAAGATCTTTAGCATTTTCCTTCTTAAATATATATCATTGGTTGGCTATTCTTTCCATTTTATTTTTTACTATTTGAGTTGTTCAAGTCCAAAGTGTTTAATGGGGACATTTGCTATTTAATTATTCATGATAGAGAATATACTTTTTAAAAATTTGCTGAATGTAATATACAAAGGATAATCAATATCAAACTCCAGAGGTTAGTCAGTAAAAGTTATTCTCTTCATGTTCATATGACATGAGGGTATTGCCCTTTAATGTTTAAAGGGAAGAGGAGATATTTCAAGAGGCTAGAAATAGACAATCCTCTGTAAAAATACACAGGTACTGAACAGTGGCTTCCAAGTTATTCCAAGCTGAGAAGAGTTCACTTCTGCTCTATGACAAAGGGCAATTAACTATTAACTATATAAATTCCAGCAGACAACCGATCATGTGGCAAATCGAGATATATGCACACTTTGGCAGATTAGTCAGCTGTTTGTGCAGTTGCTTGTTGCCTATGGGACTCCAGAGGATTAATTACACCGTGGCAGCAGGCCTTTTCGTTACTTAGTTTTGTCTGTACAAGTAATTGAGTGTGCTGCTATGAACAGTGCAAGCTGCTGCAACCATAATAAAGACAGACAGCAAGAGACAGGCATGCCATGACAACACAGCCTACAGTCCACAGTGCCATCCCAGGAAGGGGAACTGGGGAGCGAATCACATGTTTTCCCTGAGTATAAGGTTCAGTTCTGTTGCCCCAAGACAAGTTGCTCTGGCTAATTGAAAGAAACTTATGTAAATGGAATAATAAAGAACACTAGATGGTCTCAGAATCATTATTATTTTCATCCAAAGTAGAGCACCTTAGGCCAGATAGTCAGCTGCAATAAATTAGCATAGTGCAGCTACATCGACAGCTATATGAACTTACACTAAATGAGAATCTAAGGAGCTGAGTTTAGGAACTATGACTGGTTGAATCAAGCCTGGAGTATTTTAAATTTTACTTAACTCTTTAATTAATACTTTTCACAAGGTTGTTGGTTAGCTTCTCTGCACATATCCCTTTATCTGCATAATCCCTTTATCTAAAAAGGATAAGCTTTTAAAAAATATTATTAGTAGTAATAGTATTTGAAATACTTCTTTAAATAATATGCAAACGGGCCCACAGGGTAATATATGGTACTTACTAAGTACATAGGATGGACTGAACTTTCTGATGAATTTTAACATACTGATAGTATAGGATGACATATCCCTTCTGAAGTTGCTACCTCTCCAGTGCTCTTTGGATTGATTTCTGGCTCCCCCACTAAAAAGGTCATTGACTATTTCTAATCTGCTTCCTTAATTACAGGATCTCTACATTCTTTATCTAAGCACAAAATATTTTTTTGAGTTTCCACTTTATTTAGGACATTCATCAATGACATGTTAGAAGCCATTTCCAGATTTCCCATCTGATAGAATAACATTGAAATGGTTTTAAAGAACTGCTCTTCCAAAATCATAAAAAGTATCTGAACATAACATGACTGCCACAGATGACTATGACAAGAAATCTGTGTGAAAAACAAACACCACACCAACCACGTCAAAATGGTCAAAATATTTCTAGCAATCCCCAACTTAAATTTGAACTGCTCGAAGAATAACTTTTAAAAGTCAAAGCTTAAATTAGTCCAACTAAGGAACAACCTAGATCAAAATTTCATGTAAACTAAAATAAATTCTACTTTTTAACTCTTGAACTAATTGCTGAATAGACAGGAAGGATCAGTGGAGAGCCAGTGTGGAAACAAGGCAAGCTGGCCCTCTTCTGCTGCTATTTTGTTATTTTGTTGGCAAATGCATTCAGATAAACTTCATCCAAATCAGATGAAAAATCATAATTTAATCATACAGAGGTTGTTATTATAAGCACATTCAAAGTACTGTATCTAATATGGCCAATTTCTAAGGCAATCTTTTTTCGTAAAATTCATTACATGAATCAATTAAAGAGTCACATGATACAACAAGTATCTCATTTTCTGCTAGTCAGAGATATTACAGTTTACTCCATTAACAGGAAATGAGAATAGAAGGGTAGCATTCACAAATCTAGGAGATGAACAGGCCTCAAGTTTCAGGTTTAGCCTTTCACACTTCAGGTTCTCATACTGCCTTTGGAGCAACTCAAAAAATTCAGCATAGCGTTATGCAAGTTGCCAGAATTAGTCATCTTCATGGTACCTGTGTCTCATGTAATGTGGTAGAGATTGCTTCAAAGACAATGAAATGACCTCCAGGGAGGTTTTCTTGTGTTGAGTACCACACTCAGAGGCCACTGTCTGACTCAAGAACATTTAGATGTGTTTCTGTATTTCCCACCCACTGATAGGTTTGCCTATATGAAATAAAATATATTTTCCTCTGACATTATTGGACAAGTCTGATCATGAGTACTCCAACAGGTACCACAATCATACCCCATGATGCACAATATTAGGTAGCACTAAAAAGAAGTGAGAGGGTAGGAAAGAGATCCTGACTGTTCCCTTGCAGTATAAACTCTGTTGTCACTGTAAATCTCCATCAACATCTGTAATGTTGATTTCTGTATAGCTTCAGCTCATGTCACTGCATGGGCTTGCTCTGCTGTTTTTCAGTGTGGTGTTCTTCCTTAATGGACTGTATCTTTCTGAAGTCACACATTGAACAAATGCAATGGCCATTTCTAGTACTCTCCTCTTTCTAAGGGAAAACTGAGGAACTGCCATGTAGAATGTTGAACTCTTTCTTGAGGTGCTAGTGTCATGGACTGGACAATCACATCATTTTTTTCTTCTCTCATAAATTAAACAGCTTAACATTTTCTCCACAGAACCTCCTAAGCTATAACCTCTGTGTACAGAGTATTTCTGAACCCCTGAAAAGCATGCAGATCACAAAAACTTGTTTCAAACCCAAAGTCTTTCACAGGAATAGTTCAAAAGTTAGATTTCCATTATGAGTGGGCCAGCTGCAAATTTTCTTCGTCTTTAATGCCTTTTCTGTAAAGTTTGTGAGAAATGAATGTAATAAAGTCTATACTTCAGAGGCTAAGAAAAGCAGTCTGTGCTAATTGACAGTATGTTATCAAGCATCACAGAAATCTCTATTTATAAACAAACTATCCATACACTAAAAATGGTTTATTTGCATTCTGAGTTCCTTAAACTTTGGGTTGTTTTGCAGTAGGGTTTTGTTTTTTTTTTTATCTTTGTCCCAACGTTTTACTTCTTTTGTAGTCAAATTCACTAGAGAATGTAGACAAAGAATTGCCACATGAAGTCTAGCAGCTTAATAAATGAAAAGCAACTCACTGCAACAAATTTCATCTATTTTATAGGCTAGGTATAAAATGATATTATAACAGGAAAGAGATGGTATCTAATGTACTGTGAAAAATAATGTCAGGAAAGACAGTTAAAAACTATTCAGATCCCTTTTCTCTCCATCAAAAGAGACCTTTACTGTTTTAAAGACATGCTTTTTCAGATACTTCTTTGAATGATGTTGCAAGACTGATATGCAAGTATCAAGAAATCTTGTATCTGAGTTAAATTGTTTTTACTTGAAAACTTTTTTCAAAATTAGTGATCCATATTTTTAAAGAGAGTTCTATGGTGTTTTAATGGTCTAATAACAATATCCAACCTACTATTTCACCTGGAAATGATAAATTTTTATTTCATCCACTTTTTACAGCTACTAAAATAGAATTTTGAAATGCTACTTTAGTTCAGTAACTTCACAAGCTGTACCTGCTTGAGTATTGATCCTTACAGAAATATTTCAAGTGTCTTGATTCTCTCAGTTGACAAAATTACAGTGTCAGCTGGAATTTTCATAAACTGGAAGCAACAAAAAATAGCAGTACCCCTCTTCAGTTTTTGATTACTGCAGCTGTTCTCAAAGCTGCAACAGAGTGAATCACCAAAGCAGCAAAGCTACACAGAGACTGATGAGAACTACTACAACAAAGAAATCTAGATTAAATAAGTAGATAGTGAATTTCATCTAGCTCTGTAGGTCTTGGCTTATAACATATGGCATCAAGCATAGGAGCTTATGGTGAGGAAGTGTGATAATAATTAGACTACTTGCAAAAGTAAATGGGTTCAGTAAGATAAATACAAGGGTTTCTGGCAGAAGATCTGAAGGGAAGTAGTTTTTGTTATCATCCTCTCTTCTCTCCTTTAGAAGTGCAAGGCTTTGATCAGATTTTTAGAGGTGTGAGGTTAAAGAGTTTGCATATTATGAGATTTCACAACATTGCAGATTCTTTTTCTTCTTTATTGCAAGCCTGCAGTTCCATACATATGTTATCTTCTAGTGTTGCTCTCTTAAGTATTACACAAACAAACACATGCACACATACACAAGAGGACATGATTTTATAGTGTGGTCTCTGTGATCATTTCTAAAGATGCTCAAGGGAGCATTCAGTTTCCATAGGTCCTTGTGAAGGGTCTGATGGCAAGAAACTTCCAAGTCTGGAAGGGTGGCCTATTCATGATCTTGAAGAATCTTTCCTATGCCATTCCATAAATAAATATCTCAATAATCCACTAAGTAAACTCAACAGACATCCACTCCAGACTACCTTTTAGCAGAGCCTAGAGTCCTGGAATGACTTGAAACCAATACTCTCATACCAAGGAAAAAGTGCTTCATTGTTTGGGGTACAGAGTCAAACAGAAGGTGTTTGCTTCTTTACATACAAACTACTTTATTTTCCATAGCTACCAATGTCTCACACCTACCAATTTTCTTCAGTCTAAAATAACTCTTAATCTACATTTTTTCTTTTAGGTTTTAAGGGGGGAAAAAAATCTTTATTCTTAATAATACTTTTTAAATTAGCTCAGTGAAGAAATTAAATTACCTGGCTTCTGCTGGAGAAAGCTCAGTTGTGTTGTGATAAATGAAAGCGAGCAATTTCACATATTTAATGTACGTAAACCCCAGAGTAAATGATTTCTGCTTATTTCAGCTCTTTTACCAAATGGCTCCATTTAGCATTAAAATAGATAAATAAGATCCCTTAAGTCAGTACTGTCGGACAGGGTAACAGTGAATCACACTCTTCATATATGTCTGAATATGTTCCTACACCAGCTGAAGTGTTGCAATGTACTGTACTTTGTCTTTATTATTGACAAATAGTTTGAAAATACTGAGCACTGAAACCCCTGAGAGCAGGAGAATATCAATATCCAGAGAAGGATAACCTGCATGTTTGCAATACAAAAGAAGGATATATTGATTTGTGGGGAGTTCACACAAATTAATTGTGCCAGCCAATAAGAAGACACCATCAATTATTTGTTTAGCTTGAAAAACATCAGTCTTACAAAAAACAGACTTCTCCAAACAGAGTAAAAGGAAATGCACACGTGTGGAAGAAAACTGCACAGTCAAGCATAAATAACTGTGAAGTACTGCAGCTATGTAATTGTTTTAAACAATTTTATTTCAGTAAAACTGGATGAAAAAGGAGGAAGTAAGGAAATTAATTAAACAACAGGGAATCTAGTAGTAAGTGGAAAAAAGTGTGTAGATTAGAAATTTATGTATAATACACAGCAAGATGAAAAGCTGAATCGGAATATCTAACTGATAATTATTTTCACATCCCTAAGAAATTAAAAGAAGGTTTGATGATGACTGAAAACGGTTAAGAACAAAGGCCTGAAAGAAGCAGGGTTCTCCATTTTTATGTAGGGAAGAAACGAGAGCACCTTTTTTGCCAAAATCTACCATACGCATGGCCAAAGGAGGCACTAAAGGCACTTTCTGCCCTAGAGCAAATGAGAAAAAGTAAAGATCACTTATGAGACAATCATCCAGAGATTACAATTCGAGTTCCAGCTTTCCATGAAACAAGAACTGGACTGGAGTAAACCCATGACATCGTAAATGGGGTCTGGAAATCCTATGTAACTGACAATGGAATAAAGACTGATATAGACAGTCATCATATCCACTGCCAACTTCAGCTAGTGTTTGTACACATTGATTTACCAATCCCACCTTTACCGGAAGTGCTGTCACTGCCCTTGGTCCTCAAAAATTGTAAATTCTGTAAAAAAAAATCATGGGACAAGAAGAAAAAGTGGCTTCAGCCACCAGTTCAATGCTGATTTAATAGCGAGAATGCTTTATTGCTCTTGAAAGCAAAATGAAAACCACTTGCAGGTAACATACACAGGAAGCCAAACTAACAGCTAGATATAGTTAATTTGTTCCTGGTTACAAATTTGACTGGGATTCATATATAAAGATTTGGATTCAGTGCACAGTGCAGTACAATTCCAGTACATCAATCCGTTTAATACCATACCTCAGCATAAGCCTTGGATTTGGTGTGCCATCTGAAAATAAAATTAAGGAATTTGATTTTCAAGCAGCTCAGTAGCAGCCCACCAACAGGAAATTAAGTTTCTCAAAAGTTATTGCTTTTAAAAAGCTGTCCCTATAAGTGAGAAGTTTCTCATTTCTATCATTGCATTTTCATTTGTTACTATTGTGGTTAGTTCTGAAAAGAGAATGTAATCCAGTTTAATATACTATGGCATAAAGTATTCATTCATCTAAAAGAAGACAAAACCACTCTATTGCCTTATGTTATACTGCAACTAATGCCAAAGGCAGAAAGATATAAAATATAAATGTAACATTTTTAAAATAATTTTTTTCATCATATAACTTTCATGAAAACAGCAAAAAGGGTATTTTAACTGAGCTTTCTCCATCTTAGCATTTGATCTGAATTATCTTGATGAGAAATTCAATCATATTTTGAAACATCTGCTTCAGAAAGATCAGAAGGCTTTGCAGTTCTTGAAATACCTCTGGTAAGTGAAAATATGCATCAACTTTGCATTGGCAAATGAAGTGCCTTAGAAGAAAGTATGGGGTACTGACTGAAACATATAGCAATCCAACTGTAACACAGTTTTATATTTGGCAAAAACGGAATATTTGGATTTTAGTCACTCAAATCAAGTATAGATATAACTGTAAATTGGTGAAATAAAAATGTAATGCTAACACCCACAGGTAACTACAGTAAATTTCAAAAACTCCATTGTTTGCTTTAACAAGACCATTACTAATGGCAGTAAATAAATGTGTAGTCCTCCAGCACATAAAATCCGCATCACATGATCTTACAGTTTATGAGACAAGCCATATGCCTTGACAGATCTTTCTACTCTATAATACAGCATGGGTAATGCAATATAGTTCATTTCCACATAAGTATATCTTGCTATGTCTCTGCAGGCATCCTTTTTGTGGAAGATTTAGATGAGGAGAAAAAAATAAATCTGAGAATAGGTTAGGAAAAAAAATCATTCCTTATTAAGAAAAATAAGCTGAAATAGAAGTGAGAGCAGGCATCAAATTTACAGGCATCAAAACTGACAAAAGCAAGAGGGCAAAAGATACAATCTGAAAGTAGAGAATGTTTGACCAAGGCGGTGACATACACCTAGAATTTAAGAAAAGCTGGGTCAGACCTATGGTATATCAATCTGGTCCTGCATTTTTTCTCCAACAGTGGCAACAGAAGATATCTTTTTAAAAGATTTAGGTTTGATTAAGTAAACATGTCCAAGGATGAAAACAAATAAAAGAAAACAAGCTAAAATATCTTCATATTCTAAACATTAGTGGGAAAAAGGATTCAGAAAATATTTTGCAGCTCTTTTTATAGTTGAATGATTCTCGCTAAACTCCCAGCTAAACTGTAAAAATGATTGTAAGACTATTGTAAATAGCCTATATACTTACAGCTGCAGTACTGCTATTTCTAGGTTGAGCTTTCCCAAACTCTCTTCTGTGATCACCCAGAAGTCAGACCATATCTGTAATATGTCATCATTGAAAAATAAGATCCTACTTTAGAAATCAGTCCAACAACTACATCTTTCAAAGTCAGTGGAAAATCAGATTTTTTTTTTATTTGGTCTTCAACCCAAATAAAATAATTACTTTTGAAACTAAAACACAGCAAATCCAAAATTATCAAAGTAGTGATGGACGTGCAGTGATTAGCTCCATTTGGAGGACTGGAAATCTTAATGGACTATGTCAGGGAAGAAAAGAAAAGTCTTGCTTGTCTTCTCTAAGCTTCTAACAAGTCACAGTCACACATGACCACATATACAGCTACAGTCATGGCTTCATTCTGAACAGAGCACATTACCAAGGTATTGTAATAAGTGTATAATGGTCTTTTGTGAAATGGGAGTAAGCATAATTTCACGTGAAGAATCACATTCAAGGGAGCATTTAGTGTGTCAGCAGTTACTTTTTCTTTAGAAATGAGCATTTTACGTCATTTAATGTGATAGACAATAGATATGGATCATACACCAAAAGACAAAAATATATTCTGAGTGCCTATTTAAAAGTAGATAAAAGGTTTATGCTTGGCAAGATGAACAACTGTCTAGGGGTTATTAAAGCACTGAGAACCAACATGCCTTTTTTCCTCGTTCAACAGTGTATCTGATAAGCCTGCGTGTTTCCAAATTCAAGCTTAATTTTTCTTCTTCACATAAAAATCACATACCATTTAATTAAATTTATTTGAGCTTGCTAATAATTTTTGTGTACTGGTTAACACAATAAATATTTAATAAGGATTTACTTTAACCTTTATACTTAGATATGTGTAAGCCTTAGATTTAGAAAAGAAAGGAAAACAGCGTACTTTACACTCTCAGTGATTTGTAAGGGACCTCTGGAGATTGTCCTGGACAACTTCCATGCAAAGCAGGGTCAGCTAGAGCAGGTTGCTTGGGGTTGTGTTCAATTGGGTTTTGACTGTCTCCAAGGATGAAGACTCCATAGCCTCTCTGGGAAATCTGGTCCAGCATTCAATCACCGTCACAAGAATTAAAAATACAAAAAGGAGACAAAAGTAAAGGTGTTTGTGTGTCATATTCAGACAGAATTTCCCATGTTCCAATTTGTACCATTTACCTGTTGTTCTGTGACTAAATACCACTGGGAAGAGGACATTAATAACAAGTAAGGATTTTCTCAGTGGGGACAAGAAGATAGAAAGTACATTTCTTAGACAGAATGGGAATGAAAAAGGTAACCTTTGCAGAGAATGAGAGTAAAACAACAGTGATAAATGGAATCAGCCCAAGAATAGAGCTGAGCTTAACTTGTCTGCTTCACAGTCTAGAAAACAGATTCTGCTTTGTCTAGCCCTTGTAAGGCCACAGTTCCAGCCTTGTCTGTAATTCCAGGCACCATAATTCAAGGAAGTCCCTAAGAGTTGTAAGAGGAAAAAAAGAATGATGAGAGGTATTAGTAAGCCCTCTCAGGAACAACTGGATGACTAAGGTTATTTAGGTAGAGAAGATTACAGGCAAAACACACTGCTGCAAGATGATATTCACAATCTACACAGTGCATAAATACATATTATTTTCCTAAAGTGAGCTGTTCTTCATGCCTGTGGCAGTCAGAGATAGGGATAACACTTCTGCATATTAGAAAAAAAACTATCTTTTGCGAAGGTAGTGGAACACTGAATTAGATTGCTCTGGAAAGTGTCAGTCTTCAAAGCTGGAAATATATGGAAGCATATATTAGCAGTGACATAATTATGGATCCCTGTTGATCGTAGGTAATGTCATGCACTCCTATTAGCTCATAATATTATAATAGAACAAACAGGAACTTATTAATTATGCACACATTTATATGAAGTTATTCTGTACTGATTTTAAATTGTTTAGAAAATTGATTTAAAATTATGAAACATCAACTTATCTCTTGACTAGAATGAAATGAAACACATTGTTTAACCAGAGGAAGGACTAAAATGAATATGGATCCATAAGAGTAAGAAGCAAAACTGAATAAAATTCTAGAATTATAACTTATATCATGTTTTTCTTAAGAGCGGAACTAAAATTAAATTACTCCCCAAGGAACAGAATAATAACTGGAATCGGGTCTTTCTTACACAATTAAAGCAAGACTGCTGTGCTGCTGATGCTGACCCAGTATTTTGGGCTTCCTTAATCTATTTCTTCCTAGATCTATGATTTATGACATCTGAGGACTGACCTTTAAATTTTTGCCCTAACAAGCAGGTTTATTTGCACTCCTTGGTAATATAAAATAAAGACCTCCAGGCTAGTAAGTATTAACTTCTTTAAGCATACCACATTGTCTCACACATAACCTCCTAGAATTTGTGACAAGCAACACTATTTGAGGTCTAACTAGTTTCTGGTCTTCTAAAAAAAATGTAATTTATGCTGTCTAATGTACCTCATTTTGTGATCTAACAGCTATTTCTAAACGCAACAGAAAACTACCCTGCTAAATCAAGCTGGCTTCTGAAATTCAATGCTGCAAAGAAAAACATAGAATTCTTTTTCTAACATGGCTATGAAATAATAATTTCTATTAATCTGGTTTGTCAAACCACACATATTGATTGTCTTCCTATCTCTAAACTTAAAATGTCAGCTTTTCACTTGTTATCTCCTAAGAAATATGGCATCAAAGTTAATGAAAACATTTATTTAGACAAAATTCTTTATAAATACTGGGCTTCCTCAAGACAGGTATATATATTGGGTTTGGGCTATGGTAGCTTGAAATCCATGTGGATACAAATATGTATACATGTAGATTTTTACCATGAATATGAGTTCTTTTTTCTCTTTAGACATACCAAATTATATTAATGTTTGAAGTTGAAGACAGGCATTTGATTAGATGCCTTTCTTTAAATTATTCTGAAAGTCTACATTGTTTTATGTCAATTACTGGGATAGAAGCACTTCTGAGAGAAATCTCAGTTGTGTCATTAGGTTATTCCGAAATCTTAACTTCTGCTTAAAGAGGAAAGAACTTGGGCCACCGAGCTATAGCTCAAAACAATGGACAATGCCAAGTCATGGAATGATGAAATCTCCAAAAGCACCATAGTTTGATGGGGGAATTTACCTGCCATTAGGATGATTGATAGCCTTTAAAATGAAGATTTACTCAGAAATGCCAAAACAGTAGGCACCATTTTAGCTAGAATAACAGATTTTGAGCAAACAACTGCAACAGAGTCTCATCTATGTCAATAAAACACAAAAGGGAATATAAAAACCTTACTGATTACTGAGTTATACGATTTTACAGGCAGTAGCCTACTTCCCCCTGTTTAGCAACACTGATTGCGTAGCCAGTGGGTAATGGATGACTGATAGTGGGGAGAAGACCCCTCTTTAGTTTTTGCCTAAACCAGGAGGAGACTAAGTAAGACTTCTATATCTAGAATTAGTGCTTCAGTCCAGAAAAAGCCAAAGCTGCAGCACTGGCCTGGTTCACAGTAAATTTGACTGACATTGTTACCCTAACAAGATGTTAAATTCATTGAGGCATATTAAATAAGATATGTATGAGTACTAGTATAAGCCAATAAGCCAATATCACTTGACACAACTGTTCAAGTGCTCAAAATTGTAACAATTAATTTCACTAACAGAGTTTTACACTGGCAAAGCAACACACTTTAGTTTCATAAAGGGCTAAGGCAACTTGGTGAAGTGAAACAAAAATTACATAAGAACAAAAGAATGCAAAGAAACAAAATTTAATTTTCCCAAGACGCTGACCTACCTAGAACCCTAGGCAAAATATAGCAATTGGAATGGACATTCACCATCCTGGTCTCAATATAGCAGCAAACTGTTGGAGGACTCATTAAGTGAGATTCACTTCAGCACATGCACATACACTCATGCATTTAATGTGCCAAATTAAGACAATTTTCAAGAATGTACACTGAAATATGAGTTACTGTTTTTTCTTGTTGAACCAATGTGTTATAGAAATAAAAAGAAAGATAACTAGCACCTTCTATTACACTTGACCAAAGAAAGACTGTAGTAGGAGAAAAAGTTTTCAGATATTTAGGTCAGAAATGCCAGGAATAGATAATTTAGGCTTATAAACATGTGCATACTAGATTTGAAAGTGACATACAGACACAAACCTAAAAAGATTTGACAAGGTGAAATTACTTTCAGGCTCCCACAAGCTCAGAAAAACATGTAATTCATGTTTATTCCAGCAGGACCTTTGAAAAAGTAATTGTTGGCCTCATCAGTCAAAAATTGCGTTCCTGAAAAGTTTAAAGTTACTTAAAAAATATTAGAGAATTTAAGGGAAAAGAAGAGGCTCATCCAATGACTAATTAAAATGACAGAGGCATTAATCTGACTCATTGGTTAGTCACAGCAATCTAAGCAGTAAAAATAGTGTCTCATTAGTCTTTTAAACATGTATTCCTTATTCTACATGAAATTGATACTTAATCACTTTTCTAGTGTACAGCAGGCACTAAGTACACAGGGAAAACTTGGAGAATGGGAAGTTTATAAAATCTCTGTCAATCTCTCCTACATGATGGGAATGATTCATTATGATGGGCCATGTGCGGCAGGGTGACTCTGAATGGAAGCCTGTAATTAACTTTGCTTCATGTTTTATTGATAGCATTTGCTGTTTTCTGAGATCTGATCGTACATCTTGAGCAATGTGGAAACCTCTGGATCATGCTGTGCTTAGATACCCTGGCAATTGGGGACATATGTGAGAATCTAAATAGATTAGATGGAAAATGTACCACATCCCTTGTGATCTGTACACACTCTTAGATTCTCCCTTTTCTGCCGCCTGTTTGATGTTGACTTTTAGTATGGAACATGGAAATCAAAGTTCATTTTGTACCATCTTCGTCCACTATTTACTTGCATGAGTCATGGACATGCTGATACAGGGTAGGAAGAAATGCTTATCTTCCCTTACAAACATATCTGTACTCTGAAGTGCTATGGATCTTACACTCCAGAGCAAATATGAAGTTGTGGACAATTTGCATTTACAACTTGAGGAGAGATTAATGGATGTGGATGAGCCTTCTGTTATCCTGGCAACAAGTCACCCACAAACTGGGAAAAGTATGTGGGTTTTTTGTAATATGGGTAATTTGGCAAAGCTGAAAACAAATTTACAAAATCCTTAAAAGACCATGGATTCTTTAGGAACAGATGGTATGAAAGACATTTGAAATCCCTCCTGTAAACTGTGTTCTACTTCATATAAACAATATAAGCAGAAGCTCACAGACCAGGATCTTCCTCCAAACAGTGACCCTAAACTTCACATCTGATATCTCATTCCTGATTCCTGAGTTTTGAGTTTTATTTTCAGAAGGAAGCAATGTCAGTAGGATTATCTATCAGAAGGCCCTTTTGTCACATGATTTGGATAGTGGGAGATTTTAAAAGTGGCTTAAATCTCTCACCATCTGCAAAGAAATATTCTTTGGAAAATCTGGAAAATCTAGTTCTGCCTGTGTCTATTTTTTCACAATTGAAAGAATTTTCTATGATTTTTTTGAATAATTTTTAAATTATCGTAATAGTTTTTGCTGTGAATTGCTACTTCTGCAACACGTACCTACAGCACTTTTAACGGGATAACTTTAGAATCACAGGTTTCATTGAAAAAATTGCATTTTTTTTCTTTTGTCTTTCTTTTCTGTGCTCCTGTGCTACATGCACTTCAGGTTTCTAAAATTCAAAACCTTCCTTACCTAAAAAGCCTCAGTCTGAAGACATCTCTCTACTGTGATGAATGAAGCAAATATTATTTGCTCTGGTTAAAAAGAACAACATAGTATAATCACATCATTAAAGACTTCATTATAGACAAGAGAGAAATTAGAATTGAAGAAGCACAAGTATCTCTGAATTTCCTAACTATTGGGTTGTCAAGCTAGAAAACATAATGCTATTCCTTCAACACCATTTTTCCGCCTGTGTACTTATTAAAATTCAGACTTGACTAAAGATAGAAGAAGAGGAAGCAAATTGACAGGTAGCACTATGTCATGGACAAATCTCACATGCTATATGGAATATTCTCTTAACTAAAACCAAACTTAGAAAATAACTAATGGATAATGGGAAACTTTTCATTCAGAAACACAGGCTTTGGTTTCACTGACAAACCTGGTATATGAAAATGTGGACTGAAACACAATTCTGTATACTGGCAGCCACAGGCACTCAAAAAAAAAGCTTGACTCGTTTTAAAAACTCATAGACTGATTTAACAATCATGAAGTTTACAGAAAATTTTACACTTTTTCCCCTTGTATACTAGTCCTTCAGCTTTAATAGCACATTTAATTTGCATTTCTGAGCATTCTTCTGCCAATATGACAGGTACATTCTCATATGAGCTCTTGATTCCATGAGTTGTTTGTGACAATGCACTGAAAAATAAGAGCCTTGCAATGAAATCCCAAAATGCAAGGCATTGCTGCAGTCTCATACTGATTCCAAATCATTTTTCTTGATGTAGCACAATCATTAGGGAATTTTTGCTCTACTCTTTTCAATAAACAGTTCCCTAGTTTGACAATCTAAGCTGTTTACAGTGACTTTTAATAGCTATCTATCAATAGCTCATCTTTTCAAGCAATTTAAAAGTCACACAGGCATATATGTCACTCAACTTGTATTACAATCATCCACTGTGAGTTATAAGGCACTGAAATTTTCCTATGAGACAAAATGTCTAACACAGTAAAGGCCTAAACTAGTTTGACTAACCTATCAACTTCATCTAATGAATCATTAAGTCATGGTAAGAGTTAGCCTGTAGCCTGGAAGAGTAAGCCCAGGTTTGTAAAACAAGGAATTCTGCATCCAAAATTCTGCCTGTACCATAACTTTGATCAGTATCTCTAAAATTACGTTTAAAAACAAACTAAACAAACAAACAAAACCCTTTTAGTAGATACCTATTTATTTTTATATTTAAGGAGAGTAAACAGCTAATAAGTAAGCACTTCCCTTACATAGGCAATGGTAAGCCAGATACTGACACATAACAAACTCTCTTCAGCTTAAGTGAACCCTAGGATTCCAAAACCCCTGCAGCTGTTTTACATAAAGATGATAAACTAAGATTTTTTTCCTGTGAGGCTCTAATCTTGGTATCTCATTCTCACATGAAGAAGAATGTTCATTTTTTTAGCCAAATGTCAAGAGAAGAGAGATGTGACACACTCTGGTCTGTAGTTGGAACTCAAAAAAAAAATGCTAGGAGGTTCTTTTTTCACTAAAAACTTAGAAAGTTGCTTTCATAAAATTTTCTTAGCTGCAAACAAACAAGCAAACAAAAAACAAAACAACAAAAAAACCCCTAAAAAACCAACTAACTAAAAAAAACCCAAAACTCTCCAAATTGGTTTCTGTGAATAAAAAGCAGAACAAAGTGAATTCCCATTTGGGGAGTGAGGATTTTTATTTTTTTTTGTTAAAGAGATGTTACTTGCATTGATCTCTCATGTGCATCCACTAAAATGCAAATAACCTTTCAATGTATAGTTCTCTACACAACTTTTTCAACCTTCTGATAAACCTTTCAGGAGTGCTTTGAAAGCAGTCAGTGTTGTAGCTTTTTCTATCCTTTCTCCAATGCACAGCCTTTTTCTTTTCTATATAGAAGAAATCGGGGAGATGCTATAATCCATTCCAGTGCTACTCAGTTGATGCATTTGCCAATTAGTGTATGAACCATCCTCTGAGAGCAATACTTAATTACTGCAGATATTTAGATCATATCAACAAGCCTCAAATATTTTTAAAATTATCTAGGTAACACTGGTTTTTTTTTCTTAATTATTATCCCACCCCCTCTGCAAAGCAAAGTCTCTAAATTAAAGAAATGTGGTGGATGAAGTGTTATTTTTGCCACCATCAGCAAAAATATTTTCCTCTATGAGGTTGTGTCAAATAAAAAGCTTAGTAGGCCACTAATGGCCATGACCTGTGGCAGCCTTGTTGTACTGTGTAACTGAATTATTTCCTTTTCTAAATCTCCAAGCGTGCCACTGAGAACGCCAGGTCAGCATATATAGTAAACAAATCACCAATCACCCAACAACTACTGTACTGTCTGCCTCCAGAATGAAAGATCTCTTCCCTAGCTTGAACTTTTGGACCTTGAATTTGACCCTGTCTGAGCTTTTGTTAAGTTAACAAATGATTTTGATGGTAAAATTGTGAATCTACATATAGGACTGGTGAGGCAAACACATCAATACGGAATTACTTAAAGTAATTCAGGTTGCTTGACCCAAGCACAAGCCCTTTAAATTTATTTCCTTCTCACACTTCTGTTTTGTGTCTGCAGCTTTAATTTCTCCCTTCCCCTCCATGAATCCATTTATACTGATCGCATCAGTGCTCTTGGCAATTTATTCCATATTTCTAGTATTCTTTGCATGAAATAGCTCTGCTGGAATTCCTGTTTACTTCTAATTTCAGTTTATTTCCCCTGTTTTTTTCAAACAGCAGGTTACAATTAATTAAAATAAATCTGAAAAGAGATACATTTAGTACACAAAATGTTTGTAAATTGATATTTTTTTTCTTTAGCAATGTTTTGAAACTGTATGCTATTAATAAAGTTGCACAAATAATTACCCTAAATCTCATATTCAGGTAATTACAAAAATAAAATGAACATCTGTTATTACAAATGCATAATGCCAAGTCATAATGTGCAGGTTAGGGGCTAACACAAGCAAATTGGACACGGTATATAAACACAAAATAAATTATTGCATGGTGGTGTAATTACATTACAACCATTATGTTAATTGTAATTTATATCAATTCAATAATTAAAGAAAACAAGCTCTTCTTTTGATTTCCTATTCAGATTATTCTGTGTACTAAATTATTCTGTGTCACCTACAGTGGCACTGGACCATAAATCTGACAGCAGCACATGGTGACAGTATCTTTAATACGTAAGAGAAAGCTTTCTATATGCTAGATTTGAAAGAAAAATTTTTGTTAATTAAATTGTGTCAAAAGTAAACAATATAGAGTTAAACAGGGCATAGAAAGTCCACTTTTTGATTGTCCCAAGAATGTATTACTTTGTAGATACTGATCTAAAGTGTTACTTTAAAATGTCTTTATTGCAGACTTACGTTAGAATGGGATAGATTCTCTAAGGACAACCCTGGCAAAAAAGATAAAATCCAATTATATAAATATATGGCTGAAAAGAACTTTTAGAGATTTTTATGCATTTCCTTTCAGTAAAATACATTATCTATATGTTCTTTATATAGAGATTTTTAAGAACAGTTTAGATATTGACATAGATGAAGACATACTCTGACGTGCTGAGTATGAAGACGTTTTACCCCAACATCACCTGAGTAGTCTTCTCTACCCTCACAGTTAGGTGGTTAACCCTAATATCTAATATGTGAGGGTGACAGAGCACTGGAATAGGCTGCCCAGGGAGGTGGTGGAGTCTCCTTCTCTGGAGATACTCAAGACTCGTCTGGATGCCTATCTGTGCAATATGAGCTAGGGAGCTGCTTTGGCAGGGGGGTTGGACCCAATGATCTCTCGAGGTCCCTTCCAACTCCTACGATTCTGTGATTCTGTGATTCTGTGATTCTGTGATGTAACCTATCTTCATTTTACAGGTAAGTAAACCACACTGTTTTCTGTAAGAAGAATGGAAGAATTGACAATGTCCTCATTATAAGACCCCTTTTACAAGGATGCTAAAGAGGTAAGAGCGGTAAAGTTTGTCTGGAGAGGTAATCTCTTTTTAGAGTGGTAAAGTGGAAAAAACAACATGAACTTTGGGGCACTGTGTTTCTTTATCAGGTTGGAAGAAAAAATATGGTTTTGTTTCTTCCTTCAGTAATTTCTATTTTATCTAGAACTTCCTTTAAATGTGGAAGCAAAATATTATGGAGTACTTTGATCCAGTTGCATCAACACTGAGGAAAGCTGAATAAGCAGCAATTATCTGCCGTATCTTTGCATTTGTCTCCATTATTAACATGTTGTGACCCAATACCTTTACAACTTTCACTTAGTTTATATTTCAGTATTTCTCTCTGTGTTGTTTTTACCTGTTCAGATACTCATGGTTTCAATTTTAATTTCTTGTCTGGAAGTCTGAATTCATCTTCACTGTTATATTTTCCAAATAACCTAAGTCACTTAGAGTTGAGACAACACACTCACAGATTTTCCCAGCTTCCTAATATCCACAGGTTTTATAAGCATGCAGGAATGCATGCTGCATCTTTTATAGCTGCAACTAAAAACATTGGCCAGAACGAAATCAACAACATGGACCTACCTGATATATTCTGGGCAATCACTTGTATCTATATAGAGTGGGCTTTTTCAGTTCTATATTTTATGGTGATCTCTTCTCTATCTGCAATTCATCACAAGATCTTGTAAGTAATACATTCAATTTCCAGAGTGTTATTTGTTTGTTTGTTTGTTTGTTTCCCAAGTGTTTTCTATTACATCATGAGAACAGTGTTTAGAAATCTGTGAAATCTTTTCTTGGATATGCAAGTTTTCACAGAATCACAGAATCACAGAATCGTAGGGGTTGGAAGGGACCTCGAGAGATCATCGGGTCCAACCCCCCTGCCAAAGCAGGCTCCCTAGCTCATATTGCACAGATAGGCATCCAGACGAGTCTTGAGTATCTCCAGAGAAGGAGACTCCACCACCTCCCTGGGCAGCCTATTCCAGTGCTCTGGCACCCTCGCTGTGTAAAAGTTCTTCCCCATGTTGGTGCGGAACTTCCTGTGCTCCAGTTTACAGTCATTGCCCCTTGTCCTGTCTCCACAGACCACTGAAAAGGGGTTGGCCAAGTAAGCATCCCATACTTAAGATATTTATAAACATTAATTAGGTGGCCCCTCAGTCTTCTTTTCTCCAGGCTGAACAGTCCCAGCTCACTCAGCCTTTCCACAAGCTCCACAGAGAGAAAAATTTGTCTGTCACTGATCGAAGCCATCAGTGGCCAATGTGGGATTCATATACAAGATACACTGTGATATAGGTCTTCTCAGAGTCCTTTCTCATTAATTCCTCTGTTAAGGGACACAGACAAATGCCCTTGGCTTGAGATTAATCTAACTGAACAGATCAGGAGAATCCACTGGACATGACATAAATAACTGCTGAATATAACAAATAACAAAGCAAGAAGTTGGCAAAAGTTGCAGAGCCACAAGGAATCTAATTACATAAATGGTGAGGGAAAGAGGGTGGAGATTCACAGATAACTGAAGGGCAGTACGGGGGATATTGCAGGTATGGAGTCTTGCAAGGCCAGAATTACCTAGGTAGCCTTACCCTTGAGGAAACTCACAACATATTCCTGTGGTACACAGCTGCAAATAAACTAGAGAGTCTGCTGACAAGAAGAACAGGATTTGTACCTCAGTGATGCCATCAATTTCAGTCATCTGCATATTACAGTAATTTTGCTGCAGACAGTCATTTAAAAGCAGGACCAGGATTGAATGGGTCAAACTGTGGCAAAGCTGAATACAATATCAAAATTGAACTGCAGCACTTAGGGGTTGTCCTTGATCAAAATATGACCTCCAGAGGCTCCAGAGATACTTTTTCTGTGTGGTTTGAACAGCCTATGCAAGTAGGGAAAGACATGGTCTGCCATGGAAATGGTACCTAGACAGTAATGACTGAAGTGCAGTGTGGGAAAGTAATGTTCTGGTTTCAGCTCTTTTCAGACAGTGTTAATGGAACGGCAGCATGCAGAGGACAAACACCTGAGCTCATTTTCTATGCATGATTTATTTCAACTTGATTGTATTCCAATATTGCAATGATGCACATTAAGGGATTTTTGCAATTTTACAGCAAAATCCTATAGCAGTATAGAAAGTTACGCTACTTTACCTGCCTGCTACAGCAGGCTATACAAATAAACAAAGGAATGATCTTGAATTTAATCTTATTTTAATTATTCATAAGCTATTTGATGTAACTATTCAGACTGCAACAAGCATAAAACATAAATTTTGCAAGTAATCTACATTTATTTTGTACATAGATAAATAACTTGTAGACTACAGCACATTTGGGTTTTTTATTTTGGGTGGGTTTGGGAGGGGTTTCTAGGGGGGTGGTTGTTTTTTTTCTTTTACCAGGGAAAAATATCTGGAGTAAGAAACATGTACCCTTGGTGGAAGAGGATCATATATGGGAATATTTAAGCAAACTGGACACACCTGACTCCTTGGGCTGTGATGGGATGCACCTGTGAGTGCTGAGGCAGCTGGCAGACAGCACTGCAAGGCCACTTTTGATAAACTTGACCAATCATGGCAACTTGGAGAAGTGCTTGAAGACTGGAGGAAAACAAATGTTACTCCTATCTTCAAGAAGAAGGATGCAGGTAACTACGGGCCTGTCAGTATCACCTTGATAGCTGGGAATATGATGGATCAGCTAATCCTGGAAACCATTTCCAGGCACATGGAAGACAAGAAAATCATCAATAGTCAGCAACATAGCCTCATCGAGGGGAATTCATGCTTAACCAACTTGACAAACTTATATGATGAAAAAAATTACTGGCTAGATAAGAGGAGAGCAGTGGGCACTGTCTACCTGAACTTCAGTAAGGCCTTTGAAATTTTCACCCATAAGATCCTAATAGAAAATCTGTCGATCAGTACACTGGATGAGGAGACAGTGAGGTGGATTGAAAACTGGCTGAAAAGCTGGGTACAGAGGATTATGGTAATTGAAACAGTCTAGTTGGAAGCCAGTAACTAGTGGTGTATGCCAGGGATCAATACTGGGACTGATCCTGTCTACAAAAATTACTGAAAAAAATCTATATCATTCCTTAGTAACATAGATCCTTTGCCTGCAACAATAAAATACTGAAATTATATTTTTAACATTTGATGAGTAATTTAAGAACTTTTCCAAATGATTTTTAACACTTTTGTATGATGCCATTCTGCTTGCCTAAATCACTGAGGTATTTATTTATACATCTCAAGAGCTTCTCTATCAAATGAAAGATATAATTGAGCCATCAACAATAGACTTTAATCTGATTCAATCACTAGGGACTCCAGAAAGTCTCAAGGCTCTTAATATTATTCAGATATCAAATACAGCACACTATAAAGCATCTATATAATGTAGGTGTTGCTATGTTACTCCTTTTCTGAATTTGGGTCACTGAGAACCTGTCACTATCTGCATTTTCTTTGGGAATTTTTTCCTTCCTCAAAGCTCAGGTGTTCTGACAGTCTCTACATTTTCATTTATCTGAATTATTTTCACAAAAATAAGAGTCTTGGTTCATTTTCCTAGCACATATATCTGTAGTTCTATTTTTGTCCTACAGATGTATCCTGGTATATTACTTATCCTCTGCTGATAGTCCAGAAGAACTCTGGTCTTCCATAGATGTTCTATATACTCGGATATAGACTCAGATATCCTAATGCATCTCAAATGGTACAAGTTTTTATTTAACCCACTGAATCAAGCCCAAAGCATAACTTCCATTATTTTGCAGAATTACAAAATTTTGGACAGACTGGACACTGTGCTTAAGGCCAAAAATGTCTTATCATTTCTATTTGAGAATTTCTCATCACAGTTCTAATTTCAAGATCTTTCATAAGCAGAATTCAATCTCTCCTCCAGGAAATTAAGCCTCTTTATCAATAACTTTGCATCAGAATTCCGGATTGCACTTCAACAAAAGCAGTTCAAAGAAGTGGCATTTTATTTCTTCCTTTAAAAAAGTTTTGTGTGTTTTTTTATAGTTTGCTTAGCTGAATGCAATTGTGGTACAAGTTCTCATCTGACAACGTAACACATATTACTTTGTAGTTCCATTACAATAATACTATTTTCTTCTTGTCTGTTATATCAAAAACTTAGGACAAATGTCATCAATGTTCTGCCTGATCCTATGAAAAAAATTCACCACTTTGTGGCAACTCGAAGAATGTTGGTACTTTCTGGACTTATATAAAATCCTTTTCCAATTTAGTTACCTAAAATATATGAAAACATCTTATCTTAACCATCTTATATTTCAGTTTGTACAAAAAGGCTGTAAATTGGGAAAGTATGTTTTCACTGCCAATAATGAAGCCATTATAAAAATGAAACCAAGTGCAACAAGAGAACAACCTGTTTCACAGACTTTAAAATGTCATTCCTGAGTAGCCTCTGAAGTACTAATATTAAAGGAAGACATATTTCAATTTCTGTTCTAGAAAATGTAACAGAAAATTGAGTAATACAAGGAAAGATAATTCAGAAGTCGCTATAATATGTTTGAGTTTTTTTCTGAATTGACTGTCTTTCATTTCAACGCTTTGATAGATGGTCATATTTATATTTTATATTATATATTTTATCACTGCTTTCTGAAGAGGAAAGGCACAAGATTATACACAGAAATCCAGGGAAAATCAGGCTTTTTTTTTTTCCAATCCTGTAGGCCAGGTGGCCTTTGCTGGTCTTTGAAGTTTGAACTGGCAATATAGGAAATCCATGTACCTATTTTAAGGGCCACAACTTACTTAGACTTAGTTCCAGGCCAGTTTTTTTCTTAGAGCCATTCAAAATGGGGCAGACAGAAAAACTCTTCCTCAACTTTTGATTATGCTCAAAAATGGTTGCTTTTTCAATTTACTTATGCAACATTCCTGAGTTCTTTCCTCCTGTAGAGACTCTGACAGAAAAAGACCACAAATACAAAAGCAGATGTCTGCTGACCTCCTCTGTCCACTCCTTCCATAATAGTAGCATAGATGTGCCAATTACTTCTAAGTCCTTTCTTAGTTATTAAACACAGAAGATACTCAAAGAACATTCTCAGCAAAGCCTTTAACCAAGGTCTGGCTACTTAGCCAGCAATGAGGTAGAAGAGGCACTCTAGGTCCCAAAGTTGGAAAACATTATGCCTCCTAAACTGGAGCATAAGGGCAAGGTGACAGAGGACTCTCTGCTGCAAGAACATGCCAACAGAGATAGCACTGAGCAGATGTGATTGCCCTTTCTGCTTCATAATTCCCATCTATACTATCAGACCAAATGAAGTTCTTTGACGAATGCCACCTGGCAAAGGCATTATCAAAGACTGCAGTCAAAAGGGAGATACCAAGGCAATGTTACACCCAGACTGTCAGCTCCTCTCCTTTTGTACCTCGCTTCAGCTATTTACTGGAATTTAGACTTTAGCTCTTTCCCAAGGCAGGAGTACAGGAAAGCACTGTCCAGTGGAAACTGTGGGACTCTATATGAGGAAATTATCCCACAAAGTAGATGTTAATGAAGACTGCAATTGGTCCCAGATGATTTAAGAAAAATAAAAAGAACTCTATGCAGCTTCACAGCTAAAAAAGGGGGGAAACACATAATAATAATAAAATAATAAATAAAAATAATTTAGATGTGATGAATTGCTTTCAAGGAAAAGTAAAGCTTAAGTGATAAAGCGAATTGACTTTGGTCACCGTTTTTATTGTTAACCTGGATCAAATCAACATCACCCAGTAACCAATTGGATTAGTATAGTGTCCTGGTTTCAGCTATGATGGAGTTAAATTTTTTTTTTAGCAGTGAATGGAATGCCATGTTTGGGTGTTAGCATGAGAATAGTGCTGATAGCACCCTGATGTTTCCGATTTGTTGCCGGGCAATCAAGTACCTTTCTCAGCTCTGCATACTTCCTTACTAATGAGAAAGGAGGGGACGCAGCCAGGACAGGTGACTCGAATTGGCCAAAGAGCATATTCCATGCCAGTTACGTCATGCTCAGTTTAAGGGGGAACTGGGGGGAAGAGGGGGAGACAACGCCAGGACGTGCAGTTTCTGGGGACGGTCGGGTTCGGTTCTAAACTGTGCGGCCTGAGTTGTGTGGTTTGGTGAGAAATTGCATTGTGTATCACCAGTTTCATCTATTTTGTGCTTTAAACTTCTGTTATTGTTATATCTAGTTTTCTGTTATTGTTTAGTAAACTATCCTTATCCCAACCTGCGTGGTTCTGGTTTCTAGGTTGTGGTTTCGTTCCCTCCTTTCTTCCTTCTCTTTTTCCCCCTCCCCCAACTTTCCCTCCCCCTTCCTTTTAAAAGTACAAGCGACTGTGTCGGGTGCGGCCCTCGGCCGGGGCAAAACCATGACATATAGCTAAAGTGCTGAAAAATGAGCAGTCCAGCTTTGACCATCATGTCCTAAGCAGATGTCAATGGTGCAATTTATGATTGACATAAATTGATGGAATCAACAGATATTCTTACGTAAGAATTGCTTTTGGTTTGTTGGTAGATCTGTGTAACACGAATATCACAATATACTGTCCCGTATTTTAGCACACAAATATAAGTATCGTCCCCTGTGATCTTCCTTCAGAAAAAACTTCATGAACTGTGGAACAGGACTATCATATATGTATTATATGGATTCCCCACTGGTATGGGGATAATATTTATTATTGGCATTCCTAGTTCTTACCCCAACATAATCCTGAATTTATCTGTCACTGTAATCCCTACTAATCCCTGTAGTTACTAACAGACCAGCTTTTGGAGGTAATAGCTGGTTAGCCATTGGTTGTTATTTTGAATGGATATGTGTGCAGTCCAGTACCAGTAAGTAGCTGCCACAGCCACTGTTGCCTTCCACTCCTTTACCAAGTGCACCACAGCATTTAAATTCTTGATTAAAGTACACTCTTTTTTTAATTTATATTGGCATTGAGTGAACATAACGTACAAATACTGACCCTAAATAAAATACCAAGTTTCAGAGAAAGCACATTAAATGATAACTATACACTGAATATCTCAGGCAAAAACTTGCATTGTTTATGTTACTATGCAGTTGCGGAAAGATGGAACTAACATACAGATCTTCATGTCTTTGGGCCAACACAACTGCTGTAACATAAGGTACATTGGCTACATTATTCTGCAGCAATAGACTTTTATTTTTAGTATATGAAATCTCAGCGTTGCAATGATTCCTCTTCAGTCCATCAGTCAATATGCTACAAGAAACACAATTTAAATTTTAGTGCTGAATGCCCTGGTAATTTCTTGTTTCATCATTCACGTATTGCAGAACTGTGAGAATCAAGGCTTATAGGACTTGAAATTATTTTGATGGGATTTTAAACTCCACACACTTACAAAAAGAATGAAAAATAACCTTTCTGAAAATGAAACAAACTTATGAAGAAGAATGACGGTAACACACATTGAAAGGTATCCATGCATTTCCTTTGATTTGTGGAGTGCAATATTAACCAGGGTGACCCCTATCATGTGTTACTTCATCATTAATAGCTGAATTAAAATCTACCTTATTCATTTTGCTCCTTGAGGAACACAGTGAGTGTAACTAATTTGTGACGTTTTTCACTAGAGCATTTATTGCTTGATGAAATGATGTGTTAACCCATCATAAGAAGTGGTTTATATAATATATTAAGTCTGACAGGATTAGCCAGTGACGAATAGTTTCATTAGTTACTTTGGTTTAATTGTACACTTCCTTGCAGAAGTACATTGGCATAAGAAACATGTTTTTCATTTTTCACCGAAGGCAAAATCATTCCTATTGGTGGATGGATGCACAAGAGAGAAAGGGGGGAAGCAGAGGACATAGGAGGCCTGTCTGGGATCCTGAATTTGATGTATTGTCTGTGTCCAAACTAAGAAATAGGTATGTTCATGTTTCACTGTTCTTACCCCCCACAGGCTGGGCAGAATCTCTCCCGGAGTGCATTGCAGATCCTTTCCTACACACATTTCCTTTCATAAGAAAGAGAGTTCATAGGCAAGGGTGGAGCATATCAAGACCTGAGAGCTGGAAATCGCTCCCTGATCATCCGTTTCAGATGTTCCTGGTCAAATGCATAGGGCTGGTCCAAAATTCCAGTGAAATTGTTTCTCCTCAGAACATGCTGATAAGATGAGCCTTAAAACAACTTGTTTTGCATACTCTGGGGGGGAAAAATATAGGCTCTAGAGCTGGATGGATGAAAAGTGAAAATTGGATTCCTTTTCTGAATCACCGTCTAGTGGACCCATTTTGAAAGGATTTAGCTCATAGTCTATATCTGGGTATCAAAATCTGCTTCCTGCATCAGGGGCTCTCTCATCGTTGACAAGAGGAAGCCTAAAGGTACTCAGTTCCCCTGACTAAAGTGAGCTTTGTGAATACCAAGCCCTGTCATTTTCTTACTGATATTTAACTAGAGTTTCAGTGCAAAGGTAAAGTTTTAACGCTGAATGATCCATACTGTGCTTTACTTTATGCAATGGAAATTCGTTGTCAAGGAATCGAGTTGCTGGGTGGAGGTGGGGGGGTAGGGAACAACAATGACAAATTCTTTCTAAAACAAAGAGCACCATAAAGGAGTTTCCTGGTTTATTACTTTCTGCATGTTTAATGCCTAGGATTTTGAGATCCTGCCTTGTCTTTGAGGACATAGTCACCTAATTCTGATAGTTCTTCATGATGCAAACAAAACTGACAGTATAAAAACACATTGTGCATATTCTTTATGTGAGAACGCATTGTCTTTACTGGGCATGACGTACACCTGCTTTATTCTTTCCCTGCAAACTGTTTTACCTCATATTCTATAAGAATAGATATGTCATGTTTATTTTGCCTTAGGATCCCCATTGCAGATATAAGCATCTGCTGCTGGGGAGGGGATTGGGAAGGAGGAGATTGAGGGGGTTTCTGTTAATTTGCTTTCCTCAAATATTACCACTATGATGCTTTTATAAGTTGCTAATGTTATGAGAGACACCATTATAAAACAGAGAAATGTGTGATGGTAAGTGTGCCATTAAGGTCTCTAGTGGAACATTAATTATTGATCTTTGCCTGAAAAGCATCAGAATGTTGTATTAGAGCTGCAGTGAACTGTTCACCTTACAAGCATTCGACTGAACTATGCCATTCAAAGGTGGCAAGGTTTAGCTCTGCTGCTATATTCAGGGCACTCTGAACACTGCAAGAGAATTGCAAACACAGCCAAACCTGCCTAACAGAAATAGGGCATCTGACACAAATAACCTCTTTTTTTTTGGATGGGACGGTTTTAACTCATTCTCAGTTTCTTATTCCCTTTATTCCCTGTTCTTCTGAGCTCCCTTGCAGTAAGCAAGCTACGTTTGCAGTGATAAGGGTCTGGCAGAGCATTTATCACTCTTCTTAAATGAGTGGCACTGCAGTCAGTTCTGTTGATATCATTCAGGGATGAAAGACCCTTGCAGGTAAACTTTCAGATTTACAAGCCAGAAGGCCCCCCCAGTAGGTGTTTTACCACAAGTAAATAGTGGTTCAGCACTCTCCCTGCTGTGATATGGGCTAAGATAAGCACACATGTGGCAGAAAACTTCTCAAAATCAATCACTGGGAGAAGGTAAGGCCTCTTCCTGCTGCAGTGCCACCTGCAAAGCCTCTCTTCTTGGTGCTGCAGGAATTTGAAGTGTACTTCATTAATTTGAGCTACTGGAGAGTTACAGCCCTACTGATAGAGAAACTGTCTGGTGTGTTTTTTTTATCATGTGGTGTCACGTAGCACAGCCATCCCCCTCTAGTCCATGCTATTCATAAGCATATGCCTTACTTTTAGTGTTAGTGACTGACAGGAAAGGACTGACAATTCTTTATAGGACTAGAAAAGTACTATTCACCTCATTTTACTTAACCCAATTTCCTCTGTCTCACTCATTTCCATCTCGTACACAAACCACAGAATATTAATTTCTGTCTCTTATTAAGTTTGTGCTGACTTTGAGAGAACATCTTTCCACTTCTGGCCATTCATAAACCTAAAAGACTACAGACTGTATTTCTCACATTCACAGAAGTATAGGGTAGAAAGGTCATTTTTCAAACACTTTTCTTACTGTAATTGCTTCTTGTCTGTCATTTTTCCCCTTGCTGATGGCCATTAAAAGAGGACTGACTGACTGATGTGGTGATGTTGGTCAAAACTGGCCCTACAGATGGCAGCTTGAGCCTCAGCAGGTGAGGAATCAGTCCATAGGGCTTGCAGATTAATTCTCTTAATGTTAGCATCCTCAAATTACAACTGCTCTGTCTTGAGACACTTCTGTTGCTGCAGAGTGTGGCAGGTTTTCAGACAAACTACAACAACCCACTGTAGTAGAGAATCTAGTTCTGATAACTTGCTAGGATGAAAACATCTATAATAGATTGAGACATTAAAATAAATCACAGATATATTAATCTATAAAAAGATAATCCTTGTCCCTAAAAGGAATTTTCAGCTCTATGTCACCTATACAACCCAGGTTAGATTTAGATTCTGGTGTATTGTGGTTTTGTGAGTTGTTTGGTTTTTTTATCTTTCAGCATCACCATGATTGCTGAGTAAGGACGGTAAATCTTTGTTCCAGAGGCTCTCCAAGAGAGCAAGAAATGAACACAGGGAAGGAATTCAAGATTCTTAGATCCTGAACTATATGGATAAGCTATATGAAGTATCACCTATAAATCACGAGCTATCTATCTGAATCAACCACACCATGGCAGAACACCTTAAGTGAGACTACAGAGTTCTACCAATGTAGCAATGTTCAGAGAAAAGTCCACAGATCTAATGTTGCACTGCCTGGCTGATAACACTTGGCAAAATCTATAGGATGGATATAGTTATGCCAGGAAACAAGAAATTTTTCTACGACCTGGGAGAGGTAGCGTGGCTTTATGAGCAGAGATTTCCATGTGCCATGTATAAAGTACCTCAGGTACGGATCTCTGCCAACATGGGCAAGCACAGTATATAGAGAGCAGAATCTGAGATGTAGTTACAGGTGGGTTAAACAGCTTACTAACAACTGCATAGAGGGCATACAGGGTGAAAATGGAAAAAAAAATACAGAATTCATTAGACACTGTAAAGGAAACATAAAAGGCTAAAAGTGACCTTCCAGCTACCCTAAGACTTGTCCCATATTTAATTTCATGATCTCTGGTATCATCTGCAGCACGTATAATTGTACAGTAAAAGAAAGCAAGATAAGGTTGCTATTACTTTCTTTCTAGATTCTATTTCGACTCTATGAAATAACAGGACAACTAGAATGCAGAGAGTTTCACTGAAGTTATTTCAAAATTAAAGGTATTCACTAGTTACCAAACAGAAATGATATCAGAATTCATTTGCATGGATTTAAATCTCCCGTCTGTAAATTGACAGTTAAAACCAGCTCAAGCTGAAAGCAGCCAACAGCCATCTGATGACTGTTCAATGCACTGTGTAAAATTACTTTAATTCACTGTTGGACAATACCCAAATAAAAATATGCATCTTCCGCATCTCAGTGAGTGACACATTTACTGATGGTATCACCATTAAATCTTGTGTCCCCTTAGACAGCTCCTCCAGCAATTGGCCTTTTGCCTAGTGAAACTGATAGGCATCAAAGTTATAACAATTCGACTATGTCCCCATTACTCTCTGCAGTTGCAGCCGTGCTGAGCATCACTGCCTTTATTGGACCTCTGTGCAAATTTAAGCCTTGCCCACATACAGCATGTTAAGTGGACAAGCATCGTTTTGTATTTTGGGTCCAGACTAACACACCCACATCCCAGCCAAATTCCAAGGGAAACAATTATTCAAATGAGGATGATGCATTAAGGAGAAAAGTAAAGAGGGGAAAAAAAAAAGAGAGAAGTGTATTTAATTACTGGGCAGTCTGCTGTACAGTGAACAAATTTCCACTCCTGTACTTGCTCCCCTCTGCTAGCTGTGTTCAGAAACTGGGACTTGTAAGATTAAACTACTGTAACCAATGGAAAGTAAGCAAATCATATGTTTCTACCAGCCTCGCAAAATCCCTGAGACGTCTTTAATTTTATCAGTGTTTAGTTCTTAGAATAAATAAAAAATAGCATTTCAGTTTCTATATGTCAAAAACAAGGCCTAAATAACATCTCAGTGTCAACTTGAACATTTATCTGCATACACATTTAGTAACCTAATCTCTAATAATGATACTTTGTTCCTTTGCAAAACCTGGCAAAATAAATAAAATAAAATAAAAAAAAATTAAAATAAAATAAAATAAAATAAAATACAAAGCAAAACAAAATAAAATAACTTTTAAAAAAACACTCATATCCACTAGTGGGATCTTAACCAATATCAACTAAAATAAATTTCAAAAGTACTTTTTTCAATAAGTAGAAACAATAGTGCCAACTTCTCTGCCTCTGTAGTGTCATGTATATTTTCCAAAATATGACTTAGAGGCTTATAAACCATTTCCCTTTTTTTTTTAAAAAGAAAGTACATTCTAATCTAAATGTGTCTAAAAAATAAGGGTCCCCAATACCTCTAAAATGAAAAGGTTTCTTATATTAATGCTTTAACCCTCCTAAATAATATTTTCTAAATTTCCATTCTAGTATATATGAGCAATCATATTCCCACTGGATTTAATCTACTTTCAAGCAAGTAGTATTTACTACCATCAAGACATATTTATTTAATATTTTACTAGAATTTAAAAGATAAATATTACCTGAAAAACACTACTGTTGTTTTTGTTCTCTAGCAAATACTAATTTACAGGCTACTTTGGATTTTGAATTCTGGAGCCATAGTGGCCTCTATTGTTATCATAATAGAATAGCATGTATTGCAAATAAACAAGCTTTTGACATTTTTTTCCTTCTTTGAAATTACATGACAATATTCTTGTAAACTGACACACCACCTTGGCTCAATTTTACAGACAAACTTTAAAAGACATTCCAGTGACAGACATGCTAAGCTTTGTTGCCAAGTGAAATGGGTTCTGCTTTGAAAATTACAGGGGATACAAGGCCCATAGAATTTTCTCAATGCTCTGAGAATATCATGAAAGTCACAGAAACTAAAAGCAGTTTTTTTCTTCTCACTAATCAAAAGATTTCTTATGTAAAGGTGAAAAATGGAATTGCATGTAAGTTTAGCTATCAAGAAATGTTTGTTAGAACTTAGATTTTACTCTAGGTTTTTCCAGTGCTATCAGAATCTTAACTAATAGGAAAATGGTTATTTTTTTCCAAATACAGTTTAACCAAACTTAAAATATACATAGTAAATTTGCTTTGGAGACTACAACTATCTGATCACTGACTGTTCAAGAATCCCAGACAGTTCCTTTAGATGATATATCTAGGTTTTAGATTAGTAAAGTTAGACAAGATGAATTTCACCTTAACAGGTTAAATATGAGGCCAGTTTACAGAAAAACAACATAGTAATTACTCTATAAAAATGCCCACATGGAATTTATGTCAATACTTTATATACCAGAATGAGTTTTTCATCATGGAAAAGTTGAGTAGTATCTAATTAAAATCAGGTTTTTCCAAAACACTATCAGGAGAGGAATAAAATGACGCACTAAATTGCTGTTCCATTGAAGTGTTGAAATCTTCTATTAAATATTCAATTGAGAATAGAGTAAAACTCAAATCCCTTGTTCTCTTTCCCCTCAAGGAGTATGACTGATCTTCCTAATTCTCACTACTACAAAGTGATTTATATTCCTTGTGATTAAAATCATATGACAAAATTGTTTCCTTTCCTAATTTTTGAGCCAAAAATAATCCCCATTACTATACTGATGAACCTATGAAAAAAACAGCAGTCTTTGGCACAAAAGAATTAAGATTTCATATTTTAGAGCAGCATCAAATGTTAATAATATGAATAAGAAACAATAAAAATCTTAGTAATTACATCTTATCCACAGTAAAATATGCTTATATTTGTTAATTAACATTTGAAAAAAAAAAATTGTTGATAGTGCAAGCTTTAAAAATGAATAAAATAGGCTTTTTTAATGAGTTTGCCAAGGCATGATGAATGAACCTTGGGCAGCATGAGCATACAACTTAGAAAGGAGACAAGCCTAGCATAAAGTTACCAAAGATGTTGAGATATCACTGTTCTCATATTTCAGTGCCTTTGGAGCAAATGGATATGGTACATGCACTGTAAATGGGCAAGTTGATTCATGATCTGAGTAGATCACGCTGCCAATCTCATATTTTATGTGGCTGCAAAGATGACAATTTTATGTTAAATTCAGACTCTGGACTTTTCAAGTTGTTACTTCCTTGACATCTCTTCATCAGCAAAAATGGTAACAATCAGCCAGGAGGTAGAAAGAGAACAAAAAAAAAATATAGAGAGAGAGAGAGAGAAAGAGATACATAGAGATATAAATGAGGTACTTCCTTTTGATAGATGTTTGTTCCCTTCCAAGTATCAATGAAGGAAAAAAACTAAAGTAGCTTCTAATGGTATCACTAACTAGAAAAGCAATTCAGCAGTAGTGCTCTGTATATATGTGTCAGAGTATATGTTTGCCTCTTGTCAGTACCTTGCTATTTAGCTTGAAGGATGCTATTAAGCAGGTAGTTAGATAATTCAGTAGAAATATTTACATTATTAAACAATTACTATTATTGAAATAAGGACTGGGGCTGTCTTCCTAAAAGCTGCTTCTTCCTTACCTTTCCAAGAATAGATTTAGTAGATGTGACAGAATCATAGAACACCCCAAGCTGAAAGGGACCCGAAAAGATCATCTGGTCCAACTGTCTGTGGAGAAGAGAACCTAGATGAGATTATCTAGCAGCACCATGTTCAATTGTGTCTTTGGTTGTTCCATTGAATGACTGTTGTCACTATCTTGCTTATATTGTGATTAAACCAAATTTGGATCCATTCCTCCATGTTTCTCCATGTGGCTCCTTGTGAAAAGAGAGCCTCTATCCTTCTGGTAGTTACTCTTTAATTACTGGATTACTCTGACGATGTCCCCCCTAAGCCTTGTCTTCTCCAGGGAAAAAAAGATATTTCATTCAGTCTTTCCTCACAGAGCAGGTTCTTCATCCCTTTGATCATCTTCATGGCCCTCCTTTGGATCCTCTCCAGTCTTTCTGTGTGTTTCTTGAATTCTGGGGACCAGAACTGGACACAGGACTCCATGTGAAACCTGAGAAGAGCTGATTAGATTGGGATGATTCTGTCTCTATCTTTGCTAGTAATTCCCCTGTAAATGTAGCCCAAGATCCAATTTGTCTTCAGCTTCTTGTCCACCTGGACCCCCAGATCCCTTTCAGACCCCCAACCACACAGATCCTAGCCTGGTTGTGTTGTACCTAAATGCAGGACTTGGTGCTTATCTTTGTTAAACTTTATACTTCCAGACAGGTCTTTCTGTAATATGGCTCTCCCTTCTGGCATTTCCACCTCATCAACCAGTCTAGTCATCAGGAAACTTGGTGAGGATGGTCTCAATTCCATCATCCAGATTATTTATAGAATCATAGGATCATAGAATGTGTTAGGTTGGAAGGGACCGTTAAAGGTCATCTAGTCCAACTCCCCTACAGTAAGCAGAGACATCTTCACTAGATCAGGTTGCTTAGAGCCCCATCAAGCCTGACCTTGAATATATCTAAGGATGGGGTCTCCACTTTGTCTCTGGGCAATGTGTTCCACTAATCTACAACCCTCATATTGAAGAACATTTTCCTAATATCCAACCAAAATCTTCCCTTTTTTAGTTTAAAACCATTAGCCCTTGTCCTACTGCTACATGTCCTCATGAACAGTTCTTCCCTGGTATTCATATAGGCACCTTTCAGGTATTGGAAGGCCGCTATAAACCTCCCCCCTGGAGCCTTCTCTTCTCCAACGGAACAAGCCCAACTCTCTCAGCATGTCTTCATAGGAGAGGTGCTCTAGCCCTTTGATTATTACTGTGGCCCTCCTCTGGACATGCTCCAACAGATCCATGTCCTTCTTGTGTTGAGGGCTCCAAAGCTGGACACAGTAATCCAGGTGAGGTCTCACCCGAGCAGAGTAGAGGGGCAGAATCACCTCTCTCAATCTGCTGGCCATGCTTCTTTTGCTGCAGCCCAGGATGCAGTTGGCCGCCTGGGCTGCAGATGCCCATTGGTGGCTCCTGTCCACCTTTTCATCAAGTACTTCCATGCCCTTTTCCTCAGGGCTGCTTTCAAGCACATCATCTCCTAACTTGCATGGATAACAGGGATTGTCCCAACCCAGGTGCAGGACCCTGCACTTGGCTTTGTTGAACCTCATGGGGTTCCCCTGAGCCCACTTCTCCAGCCTGTCCAAGTTCCTCTGGATGGCATCCCATCCCTCCGGCACATTAATTTCACCACTCAGCTTGGTGTCATCAGCAAATTTGCTGAGGGTGCACTCAATCCCACTGCCAATATTATCAAATAAAGATATTAAACAGCATCGGTCCCAGTACAGACCTTTGAAGGACTCTGCTTGTCACCATCTTCCATCTGGACTTGGAGCCATTGACCACTACACTCTACATGCAACCATCCATCCAGTTCCTTATCCACTGAACAGTCCACCCATCAAATCCACTTTGCTCCAACTTAGAGAGAAGGATGTTGTGGGGGACCAAGTCAAAGGCCTTGCAGAAATCCAGATAGAAGATTATGAAAAAGATTTTGAAATGTGTGGAGCCTAGTATTGACCCCAGGGGTCCACAGTTGTGACAGGTTACTAGCCTAAGTAAAAACTGCTGATCACCATGAAATCACCAAGAAGTATTACCTTATTACATACTGAAAACCGGTAGCAAGTGATGGGGAAAGTATAAATCTGTAGGCTGGATAGCACATTACAAGAAAGGTTAATTTACAGGAACCTCCATCTTTAAAATGTCTGTCGGGTATGTTGAGCAAATAATAATTTTTTTCTAAAGATACAGCACTTTTTCCTCACTGTAGCCCTAAGAAGTGCTACAGCAACAATAGAGTGGTGAGCTGATTTAAGATACATAAGGCACTTTTTAAAAGATTTGATTGAAACAGAACTTTCAAAGACAGTATTTAGTAGAACTGTTTGTTGTTTTTTCATTTGTTTGTTTATTTTTTTCGTGAAATTAGCCAAATTCAGAAGCCTGGTGATGTAAATTTCATTTACAAGTTAAATAAACCTTTTTTTTTTTAAAATCCATTTTCAGACTTCTTATAATTCTGTGTTATTCAACATAAAGCATCTGCACAGCTCCCATTTCCCCCAGTTCCCCCAGGTCTTCATTTGGAGCAGGAAGGCAGAGCTAAATTCAAATGGAACTTTGTGCTTTCGATGTTCAGAGGCTGCTAGAGGTTGCCCATCTTTCTCAGAAACTCACAGCATCCTTGGGGTTCTGTTTGCCATTCTAATAGCAGAATTAAGAGAAGACAGATGGTAAGAGAAAGAATTAGAACTGGAAGCAGCTGTTATGAAATCTGCTTCAAGAATAAAATTGCTTATATAGACTTATTCAGACAAAGCCAAAAAAGGAAAACATATTTTTCACCATGGCACACCAGCTGGTGTCGCTGGTAAAGTCAATGTAACTGTACTGCTTGGAACAACACACATTGGAAACTTCGTCATCGTTGAGAGCATTAAAGAGGACGGAAGTACAAATTAATATAGAAGTCTTACTCATGCTGCCATAAATCTTGAGGCAACCGGATTTATGTAAATTAAACATAATATGGTTCTAGAAAAAGTTTTTAGCTTTCAGAATGTTTAGCCCTTGAGCATTCTCATTGGTATGCTGGGGATAGGTGATGAGGGCACAGATTAACCCAGGACATACAAAAGCAGTATTGTCTATACCAGATAGAGCTACATTTCCAAACTGCTATCCAGCTTCTTTTCTACATTACATATCAACATGAACCACAGAGCTGTTCCCATGTACAGCAGTGCTATTAGTGACATATCATGCAGGCAAGCACTTTGGCGTGCACAGATGTGATAGAAATTATATATATAGTCATAGAACTGTGCCCATAGGTAAGATCTGATTTGTGGACCATTGGCTGGACCACTCTGATTTACCTGGGCAATAACAATACATCCTGACCTAAACATTAACCTGATCAGCAGGGTAAAATTTTCCACAGTCATCTACATCACAGACATGTCTAGAAGCAGAGACATAAGGGTGAGATTCAGTTGTCAAAACAGCACAACATCATCTGTAATGTTCCTGTATATCCTGCCTGGGTTCCTACTGCTGCCTCAGACAAAAGCAAGTCTGCCACCGGTCATGTGTTATATCCACCAGCACCATGTAGTGGGCTCAGATGGCCATGAGCAACTAAAATAAGAGCAAATTACTGTTTTCAGGGAACTGTGTGCTAAATAACTCTCCCTTAACTAATCTTGAGTGTCAAGAGCTACTAGAAAATTGGTAAGTTTAGCTCAAGCAAATTAAATTTGGCCAGGAAGAGTCCTGGTTATGCATGCTAAAAGGCATTGAATGACCTGCATCCATACTGATATCTAACTAGCCTGGCACTCAAAATTAGGGTTGTCCCAGTGCTCTTTGGGAAGGTTGTGAGACATGCTAAAAGCATGCAAGGAGCATTCAGTGCATTTGATAATGTAGGTGATCATATTCCACTGTCCAGGACTAACATTTATTGTGTACTTCTTTGGAGCCACCAATTTACTAAAGCAGGGAGGTGGGGAGAGTTAAATATGTCCACTGAGATTTTCCTTAGGTGCCTATAGAAAGTCTAATATTTTACTCTCTCGTGACCAGAAAAAGACTCCCAAAACCATAACTTTTATAAAGATTGTATGATGACCATAAGAGATTCCAAGCATCAAAATATCTGACTGATATAAGCCCAAGTGTAAGGGTAAATAGCAAATGATTTTCCACTCCATTATGGTTATCTGAACAAGGACTTTTTGAATGCAAAAGGGATAATAAATAAAAGGTCAAGCATTAAACAAGAACTCACAGAAATGCAAAACCCAGCTGACAAGGGGTAACAGAAAATACCTAAGACCAAAAATCTCAAGTCACTAACTGATGGGCTGTTAAGAAACTATGGGCATTGCTTTGGCCAGGGCTGACTTGGAATTTGTGACTGACAAGAGGCTGGGAACAAGATGAACCTGTGGATTCAGGATATTTGAGTGGGTTCTGTGGGACCACGTAAAACTTACAAAAGAAAGTGCAGGCACAGGAGATCAGGGTGAAACAAAGCAGGGAATAGACAGAGGGTTATAAAAGCAGTTGGTCATCTGTAAGCTGCAGCCCATCAGCGCTTCTGTCTGACCCAGTCCTGTGCCTGATCCCTGCAGTCTATCTTGTCTTACTAAATACCACCTGTCTTTCTGTGTGTCCTTATTTTAGCTGGGATAGAGTTAATTTCTTTACTAGCAGCTGTTATAGTGCTGTATTTTGGAGTTAGGATGAGAGCAATGTTGACACACAGATGGTTTTAGTTGTTGCCACACAGTCAGTGAGTTTCCAGCTTCTCATACTGCCCTGTCAAGAAGAAGGCAGGTGGCACCCAAAAAGCTGGGAGTGGAAGCAGCCAGGACAGGTGACCCAAACTGGCCAAAGGGATACACCAGACCATACCATATGACATTATGCTCAGAATATAACCAGGGGGGTTGGCAGAGAGGAAGCACAGCCCAGGAATTAGCTGAGCATCAGTTCCAAGTGGTGAGCAATTTTTCTGTATACCACTTGTTTTGCATACATTATTATTATTATTACATCTTTCTTTTTGGTGCTATTAAATTGTCTTTATCTCAATCCATGAGTTTTACCATTTCCTTTTTGATTGTCTCCCCCAGCCCACTGAACAGGGGAAGTGAGTGAACGGCTGCGTGACTGTTTTACCTGCCTGCTGGGTTAAACCACAACACTGTGTCATCTTACTCACTATCTCACGTGTATATGCTGGCTGTAAGGACTAAGGGCTGGTGACTGAAGGGACCACTGTGACTGGATTCGGGGCCAGCAATTAGTCAGACTGGGGGTGCAGACACCCCTATGCCCATGGTGCCAGCAAGTGGAATAAATGTTGGTCTCAGCTGCCAGCCACTGGGGCAGGAATGGTGCATGTCCCTGAAAAACACCTACTCAGGGCTGGGCATGAGTGAGGCAAGTGAAGGACTCCATGCTGATGGCTAGAGTAGGATCACTGATCCACCCATGTGCCTGGTGCTGGCTGCTGAAGGTGTGAGCATCTTCTCCGAACTGGCTGTGGGGGGTGTGAGCAGGCCACAGTCGGCCCGTATTCATTGGGCAGAGGATCTGTGCATGTATTCAGGGAAATGTGTGGTGTGCCTGTGAGTGCTGCCTGTTTGCAGCAAGCATGAGCTTGGGCTGGCTGGTGAGGGCCTCATGGGATGGGTAAGAGTGTTCCAGGAAGGGGTGCCAGGTGGACAGAGGGACTGTGCTGTCATTCAGGGTATCTGCAAATGTGCCTCTGCTTGTGAACCTAATGAGCATTGAGTGCACACACGCTGTCCCTAGCAAGCTACTGCTCTGGTGAGCTCTACAGGGTAAGCACTGTTTAAGGCAGTGCCTTGTCTGCAGGGGTCAGTGAAACCAGACTTGTCAGAGTCCCATTTGCATCTCTGTGCCTGTACCTCTGGGATATGCATTTATCTCCTCTACTGGTTGACCTGGATAACAGTAAAGCAGCAGGCTGGGACTTAGCCCCTGGGTCTCTTGAGTCCCCAGGTTGGGCTCCGATGACCGGGCAGGAGGAAACCCTGGTCTTAGAGATGCTGGAGGCAGCAGAAACTTGTATCATTAGCACACAGAGTCCCAGAAACTTCTTCTGTGATCTGAAGGAGCATCTAACTTGAAATGTTGACTCCCATACCATAAGCTGAGCAAGAACGAGCTACACAGCCTGTTACTGAGCTGCAAAAAGTTTCGGAAACAAACAGCAGAGGGAGTGAGGTGGTTAATTCAGTAAATCTCTTTCTCAGTAAATCTCATTAAAAAATGAGAGTTCTTGGCAATTTAAAGCTTCAGATCTTTTTTTCACTTGGTTAGCTAATGAAATAGAGATTGAAGCCAGAGTTTGACAGGTCATCCGAAATATAATCCCTTCCATACCATGAACTAGCTGCAAATTTCCTGCTGTCAAGGAACCACAGATTCAAGCCTAATTCATATAGAATGTGTATGCATTCCTTTTTATGGAAATATTACCCTTTGTTCTGTTTTTTGTCTGGGATAGAGTTATTTTTACAAGAAGCTGAGACGGGACACAGCCAGGACAGGCTGGGCATCGGGCTCCAGGTCATGACCAAATTGCACTGGGTATCACCCACTTTGTGTGTTCTTTTTAAAGTATTGTTGCTATTTTCCTCTCCCCTTTGCTGTCCCAATAAACTGTCCTTATCCCAACTCATGAGTTTTACCTTTGTGACCAAGCAGTGCATGGTGGTCAGCTGCCAGCTGGAGCTAAACCACATCCTTAATTCAACAGATTCTCCTCTGACCTTTTGCCATACTATTCCAAGATAATTACAGACTACATAAATATCCTATATCAGCTTAATTATGCTGTTCTAAACAAATTAATTTTTTCTACTCCCCTTTTGTAGATCTCCTGGGAGATCTGTCAGTCCTGTCTTGAAATCAGAGGTTTAATTTAACTTTCTTGAATGCAACTGACTAGACAATGTCATAACAGTATAGTGCCTTCTTCCTTCTTTACTGTAAATATCTCTCCTGAGACAGTTTAGATTTTAATTGGTCATTTGCATGGTTGAATCACAGCATATACTTTCCGTTACTAATCTACAAATTTAGTCTATACTTTATAATCACTTTTATTTTCCATTGAGGACCTTACTGCGTGAATGTTTCTATTCGTGCTGAAGTGCATCACCTTGCACACTGTAGTACAACTTTTCATCTCACATCCTTAAACAGGTTTTAAAGTTAACATTTAAAATTGTGTGTAGCACAGTGTCTGAGTCCTTTGTGGCTGAAGACATTTGATGGGATTTTCGACTCCCCAGAAAAACTCTCTATTTATTCCCTAATCATTAATGAGAGAGAAAATCCACAACATCAACTATTTCTGAGGTCCCATTTTTGGTACTCCAGCTCGAGTAGGTGAAGCTATGTGTCTGAGGAGTTGGGTCAGGTACATAAGGTCCAGAGGGGAAGGATATCAGAAATACTCGACATTTCCTTTCTTCAAAGGCACACCCCACTCTTAGACCTAGGATTCAGGTTCTCTCTGGAGGCTGGATAATGTGAGCTAAGCCTTGCTGAGTATCAGTTGCAGGTAATCTTTATTGAATCTAAAATCCCTGAGAAGGATTGTAGCCAGAACTATGGCATCTTGTTATCTTAAGTAGGCATGAAACCTCAGAGGAGCGTCAAGATGGTGGCTGCAGCACCACAGAAGTACAAAAGTATTACATAGTCCTGAAAAGGACTTGAAGGCTCAGAAAATGGGAAAACAACTCTTACTTTATATAGCTAGTTTAATAAATTAAAACTTTTGAAGACACTATTTTTGCTGTCAGCCCTAGGCTGAGGTTAGAAGGATGTCAGAACTGGAACCATGGAATGTCATGTAATAGCTGCAGGTAAAATGAAGGGAAAAGGTTTTCTTCAAAAATAACTGCACTGTGGTTCTAAAAACATTTTAGGTTGGCTGAAATTCCTACCATGGTGCAAGAATGTCTCTAGGGGATCCCATTTTTCCTAACACCACTGACACTATTGTAAAAATGCTAGCATAGCAAACTGAAACAAAACTCTCCCTAAAAGTGATAGATTGATGTTTTCAGGCTATTTTTCAGAAGCTGTTTATCTTCTGTCTAGTTATTCATATGACATTGGATATAAAATTTGGAAATATAATTTCAGTCTTTATTAACCTACAGTAAGTGTTCCCCAGGGGATATTTTAATGCTCTAGTATAATTTATGAGAGAAAGATAAACTAAAATAAAATCAAGTTTAATCTGTTCCTCTATTTACAACACTTGCTTTGGCTGGGATAATTTAATTATTTTTAATTGCAGCTTAAATTGCCATAATAATATAATTTTCAATATTCAATACATGATTTAGACTATTTGCAATAGAATTTTGAACATTAACACCAGCTGATTAATCTATTTAACAATCACCAACTGCTGAGCATATTACAGCATATGATAGCATTTCATAAGATTTATGGTTCTCCTTCTGAAGAACAACACAGACATATAATTTTCATTTTTGATTCAATGCTTATTTTTCTAATAAAAAGGAAAAAAATGACACTATTTTGTGCTGTTAAAAAATGCACAAAGAATGCAACATATTATTATGCTGGAATTGCAAGTAGGAACGAGGGATAAGGGAACCAATTTTGGGGAATAATAAAACAAAATCAAAAATCCTCACCACAGTTTCTCTCATGTAAATTTTAGGGGAAAAAAATGCTTTAATTCAAAAAAGTCTGGTTACATTTTTCAGCTCTAAGCCAGCCTGTCCAAAATAAACTTCTCTGGATATTACCTTTGACTTTAGTGCAGCATTAACAGAGGCCTTGCAGATCTTCTGATCTCTGGGTCATTGAAGTTTCTTCTGGTCCAGCTTTGGAGACTCAGATCCCTGACTCCAGGGAGAGCAAGCAGTGACACTGACGAGATAAATACCCCTGCTGTCAGGGAGTGCTTCCAAAGCTGTGATTCATCTCACAGCCACCACAATTTAACATCCTCTCCTTAGCACATATTTTAAGTCGTAATTTATAAGAAAGGATTCGTGAATGAGTGACCTGAGGTGCTGGGACATAGAACTGTCTCACTCAGTCCTTGCTCCATGGGCAGAAGCCTTCCATAGGAGGACAGAGCAGGCAGCTCTGGGCAATAGCAGCTACTCTGGACCCTCCAAGTCTGCTTGCAGCTCCAGACAGAGCCCTCAGTCCTGCCAGGCGGGTGACATTTTCTAACTGCAGGGTTCCAAAGTGGCCTTGCATCTGTACAAAAAGCAACAACCCCTCACCCTCACCCTCACCCTCCCCCTTCCACTTCCCTAAACGAAACAGAGGAAAACAACCACAGGAAATCAGAGAACTGGCTACAGAGAAAAGAAAATTAAGTAAATAAGAGACCAATATATTATTTCCTCTTTAATCCTGACACACACCCTTTTTATCCTTACTCTTCTACCCATCCTTATTTTACAATTTCTGCCAATGTTTAGGAAGTTTCAGTAATAAAAATAAAAATACTTCTTTAAATAAGCTATAGAGACTTTCTCTGAGCTTAATACAATTCTTCCAGCTTCCTAAGCAGATTCCCCTCAAACCATAGAAATTCTTAACCCAACTTTCTCCCGAGTCATTCCATAGTTGTCAGAACCACAGCCTTTATTCTTCAGGACTTCAGCAGCTAAAAACCTCAGAAGATTTTTCCTTATGGGTGGCCCTTCTGTCCTGTGTTTGTAGACCGGTGCTCTAAATCACACTATGAAAAGACCTCTCTAATATTTCTTTTCTGGGAAATTTTCATTATTCTCCTGTAATTGGGATTTCCTATGGAAATATTAATAATTCAAAAAGTAGGAGTGTTTTGGGTGTCTTCTGCATTTTAGAGTAGAGGAAAAGGCTTTAATAAATACATATTTACAGAGAAACATCTTGCAAGTAAAAATAAATCACTGGGAAGAAGAGTCTGACATTTTCATTTACTGCAGTTTCAAAAGCAAATATAAAAGGTACTTTTTTTTTTTGCAAAAATATTTTTGTCAATGGAAATTTGTCTGGTTCTGATGTAAGGAAATATTTGATTGTAGTTTAGTTACACTTGTTGGTCTTAAGCATCACCTAAATCATGCTAATTCTAATCCATTGGGTATCATCAATCCTTCTGTGGTTCTTTTCAGGGATTAGTTAAAATAAACATTGTGGTATCCATGCAGCAGGGAACTAGAAAAGCATTAATCTATTAAACTCTCCTACACCAATCAGGAAATACTTTAATTCACAGGTGCAATGAAACTTTATATTGAAGTTGACTTTTTTGTATTATCTCCTAAATGTTTATTTTTAGCTTAGCTTGAACAGAACTATGCTGAGTAGCACGTATATTTAATCTCAATTCGTGCTGCACCAAGCACGTTAATTATGACTCTTGGTTATCTTGCAGGAGAATACTACATAATTTATGCAATATTGTTCCTCCTCTACACAGCTCCAAATAAATTGAGGGTGCCAAAATGCCATTCACTTCAGAAGAACTTCATATAATAAAAAAAATGCATGGAAATACTGCAGCAGAAAACCAGTATGCTGGAGTCCCAAGAATTAAAATATAAATGGTACCACTTCATCTGATACTCCCACAGCACCAAAACACGTGGCGGTGGCTCTTAGAATAAACTTGAAAAGACTCTCTATGCATAACGTATGGTCCAAATGAGCACAATTTGATCATTGTTACAAAATCAAAGACAATTTTGCAGCAGAAATATATGCTGCCCTATCAAGCACATTACAGCTCTGGTTATTATACAGTCATATTTGGTTTGTTTGATAAAGCAGGAAACAACGTTATTCTTAATGCCCATAAAGTGTCCCTGTTTTGAAGTAAAGATGCACATCAAAGCAAAATCTTGCCGACTAATTTCCCTGATGCTCCTTTCAAATCGAAATGCAGCAACTTTTAACTTCCTATCAGCAACCTGTGTGAGTAAAATATACCCCAGACTCAAGGACACTGTAACTAAAGGTGGAGTATTAAAGGTGCGTCACTGGGTGCAGACACGAAAGAAAAAAAATCTCATTTTAAAAATAATCTTAAAATTAATTGGTTTGGGTTTTGTTGGTTTTATATTTACTACACGCCATATCTAAGTGCAGTCTGATGAATTTGGGTGCACAATTTAAAAATTAAAATCAACACACACACACATACACAAACACCCCCACCCACCCCCCCACACACACCCCCCAAGCATTCCTAGGTAAAGAAATAGGGTTTTCCTGAACATTTTGTTCCCGAGAGAAACCACTAGAGGGCAAAATGTCCATTGCTAAAAGCATAAATGAGTCCTGCATCTCTAAATGAAAGAAAAGTAATAGGGGGTGAAAACACTCCAAAACAGGATTGGAGGTTTTTATTTCCCTTTACCTCACCCCCTTGAATTAAACAGAAGCTGTCAATCAAAATATCAATGATCATTGTCACTTAGGCCCTATGTCTGAAAGGAGATCTTTAGGTGACCCTTCTCATGAGGTCAAATCTATGCTGTAATTTCCTTTTTGTTTCTACAAATAGCTACTTTCTGCAGCATCTAGGTGTTCTCAGCAGTTTAGGATATCTGGAAATAACAGAAACTTGAACTTGCTTAGACCTGTGCATTTACCAAAATGGGGCGGGGGGGAAGGATAACTACAAAGACACCTTTATTTAGCACAAACTTTCATACTTTCATTTGGCAAGCTGTAAGAGTAAACATGCATTGCACTTCTGTTTAAGACCCAGCTGTATAGCTAAGTTACATTTTTGCTCTTTACTGCTTTAGTAATAAAGCTCTTCACAGTCATTGGTGTGCTTATGCACAAAATCCTTTATGGAGCAAGTATTCCAAATAAGTTCCAAATGACACATTAAAATATTAGACTAAAATCATACAGGCACAGAGGTATTAAAGCTACCACAAAAGTCAAGTTGTAGGTGTCATTTTCTCCAGCTGAACTATAGCCATGTGTTGAGAGGTCAGGAGTGACACAGAATACATGGGAATGTTAGAACCATGCACCAGCACATGCTGGGGCTGCCTGGCTGCAAAGCAATGTCACAGAAAAGGACCTGGGGGTCCTGGTGCAGTTAGAAATGTTCCCTTGACACAAAGAAGGTGAACAGTGTCCTGGGCTGCAGCAGGCAGAGCACTGCCAGCAATTTGAGGGAGATTAATCTTCCCTTTTACTCAGTATTGGTGAGGCCACACCTGAAGAACAGTGTGGTCAGTTCTCAGTTCTGCAGCACAAGAAAGATTGAGTCCAGAGAAGGGCCAGTCTGAGGATTAAGTGGCTAGAGCATCTGTCCTGTGAGGAAAGTCTGAGACAGCTGGGACTGTTCAGCCTGGAGAAGGGAAAGCTCAGGGAGACCTCATCAGTGTATGTAAACACTGCAGGGAGAGCACAAAGCAGATAGAGCCAGGCTCTTTGCAGTGGTGCCCAGTGACGGAACAGAGAGAATGGGCAGAACTGAAACACAGGGGGCTCTTCCTGAACATAAGGACACTGGTACATGTTGGCCAGAGAGGTGGTAGATTCTTCATCTTTTGAGATATTCTAAAGGTGCCTGGACATGACCCTGCGCAACCAGTTCTAGGTGCTCCTGCTTCAGCAGGGGAGCTGGACCTCCAGAGGTCCCTTCCAGCCTCAAGCAGTCAATGATTCTGTGAGCAATACGGAGAGGCACGGATGCACATGGAGACTGTGTTCTCAGCTGGCTAGCCACAAATGATCTTGGGTTATGAAGATACACATAACCTTATTTTTAAGAGATCTAGAAGGCACTATAAAGTACAAATGATGAGGTAGGGACTAGGTATCATGAATGGCTTCATAACTACATAGGTAGTTTTCTTCAGTTTTTAGCAGAGCGTGACATTGACTTTGCAGATAGCAGGAAGGCAAATAGAAGGGAAATAGAACCAAAAATACTGTAACAGAAGTGAAAGCAGCTCTTGAGGAATTAAATATTTTCAAGCCATAAGCATCAGGTAAACTCCATCCCAGGATTGTGAGAGGACTGAAAAATGAAGTTGCAGGCCAGATAGGACATATTTTAAGATAGTTCCCATAAGGGGAGAGAACAAATCTTAAGAACAGCAAAACATATTACTTGCATTCAAGAGAAAACATTAGTCCAATAAATATATACTTTTTCATAGGACCCAAATAACACACAAGGCTCTTGGACACATTTTTCCACCTAACTTTTTTTTTTTTAAATAAAAAGGGAAAATGTAACATGAGCTCTTAAAGAATGAAAATATTTCCCACAATGGGATGATGAAGTAAGAGCTCATCCATTTGGGCTCTGACACACTGAAATCACATAGTTTAGCTAAAGAAGATAAAGATTATTAGATGTCTAACCTGAGCAAGGAATTGGCCTAACAGGAAGCAACACCAGACAGGATTAAACAGGAAACTCCTGGGCAGGAGTGATTGATTGGGAAAGCAAAAATTGCCTTTTGGCCTGATCTCCACAGATTTCCATTGCTAGAAAAGGAGCTCTTATCAAAAAGACAGGAGACACTGTTAACAAAACACAGGGTCAAAAGACCTGAAGGACTCTGATAGTGGATATTCAGCAATACCAAATGCATGGTCATGCAGTAATAACTAAAAGTATTTCAACTAAAACTTATTTTTAATTTCAAATTTATTTTTATAGGATGAAAACAGAAGGAGCTGATAATATTTATTGATCGTACATTCACTAATGTGATATTAATGGGATACAACTATCCAAAAAGCAAATGCAATACTGGCACATCATCGTCAAGAATCTAATGCCTGTTGAGCTTAAGACGTGTTAAATAAAAAGGAAGAGAATTAGGGAAAAGCTATTAAGATAAGGACAATGAAAAGCCAATCATAGGAGAGAGGACTAAAAGAGCTCTGATTTTTTAATCTACCAAAATGAAGGCTAGGATACAGTGTAACTCTTCTTTCTAAAATACTTCAGGAATACTTCTAGAAACACTAAGGAGGAGGAAGAGCCACTTCAACTAAGGAACAGCGCTGGCACAAATACAGCTGTGAGTAAATTGTCAAAAGAAAGTTAGTAGAAGCTCTCAAGAAGCTTTCCAATGGGAGCTGGGGCAGAATTGTAGGGCAAAGAACGTGCAAAAAACCTACTATTGAGATCAGCTTTGAATGAAAATAGAGTCCAGCTCTCTGCTATTACAGGCACAAGAAGTCCCTTCTAGTCCTGGCCTTCTCTCGTGAGCTTGATCTGAGAGCAGAAAAATAAAAATTTTACTCAGAGAGGTGAGCTACCACCCTGGTACATACCCCTGCTTTTACAGTCTTCATGAACATTTGAATAGTTAGGCAATACTTGTACCAGCACACAGGAAATTTAGACATTTTAAGTAAGGCAGCAACTGAGAGATCTGAAGATCTCAAGTGATGCATAAATTTCACTCATTGGCCCGTCAGGGGCTCTAGCCCACAGTGAACTATGCATATGCACAATAAACTATGTGGCACTATACAGCTCCATCACGATAAATCATTTAAATTGCTTTTCTGTTCCACTAGCCAAGCTAGCTAGAGCTCCCTATATTGAAGTCTGCACCATGCACACTAAAAATATCTTGGCTGTAATGAGAAAGGAATCTGCAGCAGTAGACAGCTATAGTAATTTTTGAATATAATTATGAAGTAGTACACATGGAAACCCACATCTCTCTCAGAGTGATCTTTCTAAAAAACTAGCTCCTTGATAAGGGATTAATAAAACTAAACAAAAAACACACCAAAAAACCCCACAAACCCAAACAGGTTGAGGAGGTTGTGGGTTTAGGAAGCTTTGGGAAAGAATGGTCAGCTAGGCACACCTACTGGACTAAGCAAATTACTGCCCCTTATACTGTGCTCCTCCCTTTAGTACTCAGGTTTAGGAGTGACAAAAACTACACCTTTGAGTAATGGCATTTAAAAAGTAACTGGGAGAGAAAACAAGCCTATGAACACAATGAAAATATTCCACTCTAGCAGAAGAACCAAGCAACTTCTAGGGATTTGAAATAGAAATTGAGTGAGAATCAAGAAGGATGAAAATGAAGCATCAAGTTATTGCATCTGTGACAGACAAAATCAAGCCTTAGCAAGTGAAATAAAACCTTAAAAGATTTTTAAAATTATTATAAGTAAAATTCCTATATTGACATCTGCTCAATAGAACTGTAAAAGAAACAAAGGAGGTGAACTGGGGGGAAAAAACCCAACTGTATACCAAAATCTCCCAAGCAGCTGCAATAAGGAAAAGATATAATTCAATTAACAAACTGAATTTATATTGATTTAAATGAATCTATTCCATTAATTTCATATAAATTAAGAAAAGCGACAACAAAATATCTGGCATTTTGTGATTTTTTTTTTTTATGAAAGCTGAAACACGTAACTTCATGCATCAGCCTAATAGAAAGTAATACAGAAGCACTTAAACTGATCTGGTTATATGTTACAAATAAGGTCTCTTTCAATATATCAACATTTTGGAACTCTGTTTTATTTTATCAGTAACACAAAGAAAGACATTTCCTGATGAATGCTAAATAAGTAGTGTTTAATGAGTTGTCACGTTGCATTGGACATAAAATAGAATACTGGCATAGTGAAAAAGGAAAGTGCTTTATAAGTCCTGTGCCTGGTAAAAGAGGGGGAGCAAAAAGGAAATTGTGCCCTGTACAAAAAAAAAAATGTCAGCAGTGGCTTTAATCTGAAATGCTGAATTTATGGTCTGGGGAACATCCAAAAGAGAGATTGGGATCTCTTTCTCCTATGTTGGAAGATATTTGCTTTCACTTTTGGACCATGGAAACAAAAATTTAGCCCAATGGCTGTTTCACATTGCTTTCTTCTTTTCAGTGAAACTTTGGTGTCCATGCAAAAGTCTTATTTTCTGGAAAAAAACCCCACATTTGAATACTCTTCTGCAGTTCCACACAAATCCTTCTTTTGAGAATGTGAGATTGTTAAGTTGAACGTCCATCCTTATAAAGCAAAACAAAATGATGAGGTGCAGTCACCTGTGCAATTACAAGTATTCATGTTACAGGGCTCAGCAGATAATGTTTCATTAGAAGAGCTGTAGTCTGTTGTAATGGAAAGTAAAGTGTTTTAGCAATTTACTGTGAAAGTAAGGTAAAATAAAATTTATAGGAAATACTTTTTTTAGAACAGATGTCCTTTTTACATACTCAATATTTACAAATAAGAGAACTTTCATTTACTCAATATAATTTATCCACATGCTCATGCTAGAGGTTTTAGAATGTATTCTTCTAAGAGTTCTTCCGGTGGGTTTTGGTTGTTTGGGATTTTTTTTGTTTTTTAAAGAATGCCCTCACTGAGTCACTACGCCTTTTCTTTAGGGACATATTTGATACAGTAATCTCCAGGTCCACTGAAAACAAATTTGTGATTATCCTTGACAAGGGTCTTACAGAAAAGTCTATAAGCAGGAGGGGATTCAACTTTTTAAAAGGATAGACAATGACAGGACAAGGGGGAATGGATTAAAACTAAAGGAAGGAAGGTTTAGAGTAGATATTAGGGGGAAGTTTTTTACAGAAAGAGTGGTGAGGTGCTGGAACAGGCTGCCCAGAGAGGTGGTGGATGCCCCGTCCCTGGCAGTGTTTAAGGCCAGGTTGGATGGGGCCCTGGGCAACCTTGTGTAGATCCAGGCCTGAGGTTGGTGGCCCTGCCTGTGGCAGGGGTGTTGGAGCTCTGTGATCCTTGGGGTCCCTTCCAACTCATACCATTCTATGATTCTATGATCTTCAGGAGATCTGGATGGCAGATTGGAAGTCGTTCATTTGAAATCAATACTCCCAGTAAAGTCAAATATTTTTGTAATGCCTTGGGAACAATATTAAATTTAGTCACTGGCATAACTGCAACATAGTACTACGTCTCCCTGAGAAAAACATATATTCAGAAATCCTTTGAATCTCTATCCCTCCCTGCTTCTTAACTTCTTATATTCCTTCCTAGTTTCAACTATTCCAGGTGCAACCTTTTGCCCACACATTGTCTATTTCCCCACTCCTCCACCTCCATTGCTAACATGCCTTTATGGAATTATTTTCCACCTCTCTCATTGATCTTATTTGTTTTATCTGAAGCTTTCAGACTCTTATTGTTTGCCAAGCTTCCATTAGCCACTGGAATCATCTCGCTCAGCAGAATAAGCCAGCACAGGTGGACTGCTTTTGCATTATAGCAACATGAATTTCTGCAAGAAATAAGTGAAAAAAATTGATTTTTTTATTGCAGTATTATCTTTCAGAAGTTGTAGCAAAAATTTGCATCTTTTTTGTTTTAGAAGAAAATTGTAATTATTAAATCAGCTGCAATTTTTTTTATTACAATTGGACATACATGTAAGTTTGAAATGTATATTATTTTGCATCAAAGTGATTTAAAAAGGCTAAGATTTAACAGTTAAGGCTAATATTCTTAATAATAATATTGTTATTCTTAATATTCTTAATAATAATATTATTAAGAATAATAAAATATTATTTGATAGATCTCCCTTTTCTCTTTAATCTATGCACACTTCTCCATTCCTTTTTCTACCACCCAAAAGCTAGCAGAGATTGGTGGGTCCCAAAAAGCTGTGTTTGTGCCATGCTGCTGTGCACATAAAATCAGAAAGAGAAGAGCCAAAGCTAGCTGGGAGGTACCCTTTATACCCTGAGCAGCTTTAAACTTTAATTTCATAGAGTTTTAGTTGAAATTTGTATAGCAAGCCTGTGAGTAACTGAGATTCCTTGCTCTTGAATGTGAATGTTAAACTGGTGCAGTAAGAGTGTGTATGAGCTAAGCAGCTGAAGTGAACCATCAAATCATTAAAAAAACACTAGAAAGAAGGGTCTAATTCTGTCAAGAGAATCCCTAAGGTCAGAGAAATGATGGACAGTGGTAGTCCATTCAAAAAATATAAGCTTTCACTGAATGCTCAACTAGAACACATGCCTCTTAATCTGATGATCTAGTGTTGCATAAGAAACCTTGCTAAAGTTTAAAGAAAAAACATTTTTCCAAACCTGTTTTCCTTCATAGGCTTTTCTCCATCTCACTCTTATTGAACTCTATCTGAAGGTATACTTAAATATTCTCAACTTTGGGTAGGTTACCTAATGTACACTTTCAGATGCTTCTGGATTCCACTGTGATCATCACCATCTGTAAAGTGGAAAAAAGAACCTAATAGACTTCCAGTTACCAAGAACCTTCATGAGTTCATGCTGTGGTGCACTATTAGAGAAGTACAGTGGAAAAGAGGCTGATGAATTCTGCAAGAACAATAGATGGGAAATTAAAGGGGTTTTTTTTTTTCGCATAAACACTGCTTCAGATAAGCATCACCAGCTTCAATTTGCAAATCTGGATGTCTCCATTTCTATTGGAACTGATCTGTATCCCTTCAAATCCCCTCCAGACAGATATATAAAAAAAAAAAAGGCAAAACCAAAAATTCCAGTACTCTTCAGCCATACTGAGCTCCTTTTGTTTAAGCAATTTCCACTAACAACATAGATCTGCCACAGAACTGCACTCTGAGCAGTAGTTACATCAAATGACCTTCAAAGGGGCTTTCCAACCTGAATTATTCCATAATTCTGTAATAGCCTCTTTTTTTTTTCTTCATGAAAATAGCAAGAAACTACTAAACTTGCTGTTCTCAACTTCATGCCTAAGACAAAGTATCTAATAATAACCTATAGTTCCTTGAAGACACACAAGCTTGAAATCTCTTTGGTGTTTCAACACACATCCAAGCCCTCTCAGGACAATAAAAATAGGTGGGAAGAGCAGAAAGAGATGTTGCTGAAGTTTGCTTTAAAAGTAAACTTCAATTATATATGAGTTCTCAGTCTGAGGGCATTTAATTTGACAATAAACAAGCAGCAATTTTTTTGACATCTAAATGCCAAGCATCATATTTTCAGCAATTCAAGGCACTTACATGCATTGTTTTCATCCCCCTGCTTCCAGCTGGCAGTCCCACATGGATTTCTAGCACAAAATTAACTATGACTGGCACAAAGCATATGCCTGTAGGCAAGGAGATTGGGAGAGGCATATATATTTTGCCTCGCTTGAAGCTTGCATTGGTTGGTAACTTCAGTTTCCTTCCAAGCTGGCCTTTCACAGAATGCATTGGTTTATATTGGAAATCTGACCCTTGAGTTTTAAATAAATTAGTATAATGGTTTTTTAATTATCTTTCTGCCTCTTTTGCCTAGCTGTATCAAATGCTGTGGACTTTGTCAGCATTATTCTTTTTAATCAAATTCATGTTTCACAGAATTATATATATATTACAGTAGCTTTTATTGTTTGTATTGTTATAAACTAAATCAACTGTTTCATTTTACATATAGAGCAGGAAGTTTATGGTCTTATTAAAAATCCAATAACAGCCTGCTCAATTTATTCTTGGGCATAAAAATCAGTGTATCTTAAAAAGGGAAGAATTTTATGATTTGGGGGGTTTCCTCCCTGAATTTCAGCCCAATAGTCTCCATCCTCATGTCTACCGAAATATTAATGGTAAAGGCTGAAGGACATGAGGATAAGCAGTCCTTGAACCAACTTTGAAGGCTCCCATAATTGCTCAATTGCTGAATTCCCATATGGGACTAGGCACATTTAAGGATATTACAGTCCTTGTATGTAGAAACATACAGCTATCTGCTCTAAGAAATCAGACCTCACATAAACTAACCTCCTGATAATTCACTTCACACCCTATTTCTCCTTACTTTTCATTTCCTTTTTCTTGAACCAATGCCCTCAGAAAGACACATGCTCCTTTGCAAGAGGAAGTTCCCCCACAAGTGGAACTGGCACAGGTCCTCTCTCTGCTCTAGGCTTGTGGGACAACAAATTTATGTGTCAGAAGAAAGCAAGCTGAATTTCTGCTACCAATTCTCTGTGCTGTCCATATTTGTCACTACTATTTGTCATAGAGCATTGAGCACTGGCACTCCCTATTGCCTGAAACAGTCTACTAAACCAAAATACACATACACACAGAGAAGAATTTAAAACAAAGAGGTCTGGAGAAGAAGAAATCTGTCATAAACTTTTTGTTATCAAGTAAATGTGAAGGTGCTTCCACCACTTGATAAATGAATATTGCTGTGACCCTCTCTACAACCATCCCTCAAAGCAGTGCAGCCTATGAGAAATCTCACTAACATGTGGCATGCTCCCAACCTGACTCTGCCTACCCAGACTTGTTCTGCCCATACTGCCATAGAGACAAAGCCACAACCTTGTCCTCTATGGTCAAACCATTGCAGTATCAGTCTGACCTTGTAATATATATTGCTGAGAACTCTGTAGAAAGGATTCAGCTGACTTATCTGTTGTGGGACACATGATGGCAGATGTAGCTTGTTTAAAATGGTTTCCTTCAAGTAAGTTGAGAGATATCTATACTGAAAACAATAACTTGATGAATCATAAGTCATCCAAATTACTGCCCTTACTTGCAACTAAAATTTTCCTTTCCTTTATTCTTTACCCTTTATAAAGTTTTTTTAAAAAAAAGTCATAGCTATTCTTCGAGTGGATTCTGTAGTTCATAGGGGCATGCCAAAATTTTCTCTTATGCTGTAGATAATGCAAGTGTAAACACTTTTGTCAACCTGCTTGCCTCCACTCCATCACAAAGCAAAGAACATTTTGTTAGAAGATTTGAACCTGATGGTAAAGCCAACAAAACAGACAAATCTGTTTCTACAGGTTCTGGGAACTTCTCAGGTAAAGGCTCAATATCTCATACCACTGAGGACAAGACTATTGACATCCACTTGCCCCATAACTCCCACTCTGCCCTCCTCCTGCTTACGCTTTCAGCCCAAAGCCATCTAAGCTGCATGATTTTTTTTTCATAGCTACTGAACAGCCACATCTTTCTTAGATGTGCAGAATTTCCAGAGTGGCAGATCATTCAACCTGCACCTTTTGTTCCACATCCCCCTCCTCCACCTCTCCACTGGCCATGTCATAACATTCCAAAAAATCAAAGTTTAGACTATCACTGCTGACAGTCCCTCACCTACAGTACTTGGCATGATTTCACTGCAATTCAGTATGAGAGATTAACATTTCAAGTTTAGTACTGTTGATGACTCCATAAATTTCTGAATTAAGCCTGAAATTTCTTGGGCTACATTTTAAATTGTGTTGGTTCTGAATGTGCTCCTTAGAGGAGGAACCAGTAAGTTACAATAGCACATGCATACAAAATATTATGCAAGACAAAGCTGTACTATTAGTTTCATTGTGTTCTTAGATCACCAGAAATACAGGGGAAACTGTAGTACCTGTTATTAAACCAGATAATATATATACACTGAGAGATAACTAAAGCAAAAATACCTAAAACCCATGATCATAAATAATTTTACTTGATGTGTAAATCAATTCTCTCAATATAAATCAAGAAATTGTATTTAATCACTGGAAAAAAGAGTGACTGAAGATGGTTGGTTTTGTAGGTTTTTTCCCCCCCACTCCCATTACTCGTGTTTGGGAAAAACCATCCATTCCATCATTTCAATATTCTGTTTCACTTTTTCCCCCTACAAAAGATCAAAATGAGCAGGGGATGTCAGGCACTTAGCACTGTACATTGCAAAGACATGAGGTCTGTAGACAGAGTATTACAAGTTTGTATCAGTACCACCATATGCTACGAGACAGAACACACATAAACCTGTCAACACTCATAATTCTTGTTTTCCGATTAAAGAAAAACTTGCAGATAAACCACACACACTTGTTTCCTCCAGCACTATGATCCTGTTTAAAGGTATAAGAATGCTATTAATCTGCCAGAGAAAATAACAAACCAAACAGCGAGGTTTCTGAAGCAGGGAGGACTTAATTTGCTCGTGAATTATTTCAAGTCACATTTCTTTATGTAATTGCAGTGTCAGACTTGTGGAAATACTTCTACCCTAACATACATAAGTAGTTGCAGTAATAGAATACCAAAGAAATCGAAATTTCTAGTTTTATAGATTTCTAGTTACTTTTTTTTTTTTAATTTGTTGTCTGTGATTATGTGAGTAAAATCTTTCTGGGTTTTTCAGCAGTAGTGTTTGCTATCAGTCCAACAGAATTCTTCCAAAGAAAAGAAATCCTGTTTGCTGTATGTAACAAAAACTATACATTCCCCAAGTAGCTATGGTTTGTGTTTGGGAAAAAAAGAAAACAAAAAAAACCAGCCTTTGTATACATCACCTAAAAAAATATTAATTTCAGTTCCTTTGAGGTGGTAAATATAATCACGTGATAAATATAATCAAAAAAAAGCTGTTGTTGTCATTGTAGTTTGATGTTCTGTGAATATTAAGAAAAGGTAGTATGCTATGTGTAAAAAGATGGTCTTAAAAATGTTGGTGCAGAGTGACAGTGGAACCCCTAAGAAGCTCACTGTCATCTGTCAAGGAAATGCAGTCTTTGGACTTTGGCAAAACCTGTTGTAGGAGTAACAAGGAAAACCTCCAAACAAAACCTGCATAATTTATACAAGTAAAAGTTACTATATGTTGCAAATTGAGATGTAACATAGAGTTGCAGACTAATGAAGAAAAAGCAAGAAGAGAAAATACAATAACAAAAGGAGAGGGACGGTGTGGAAGAAGGGGCGGGGGGGGGGGGGGGGGGGGGGGGGGGAGGATGTAAACAAACAAAAAACGCCTTCAGAAGAAGAAATTTAATCACCAGATTCACACTCTGCCCTGACAAGAATTCAGGATCCTGACAACTCACTGCAACTCCATTCTGACTCCTCTAGGGCCAGATGTGCAGGAAAATTATGAGTCTACATATTCTACACCAAGAAAAAAAAGGCATACTAGAAGTTTTGGTATAATAATTTAAATCATAGTATTAATGAGATGTACTTGGTATACGTATTTGGTATTAATTTGGACTATAATTGTCAGTATAATTTTAACTGGACTAATCACTATAGGTCTATTCTATTTTAATAAATTATTTTAGGATTTTAACACAACTAGAAATTTTTTTTTGTTTCACTTCTAAGGTACATCACCCTTTTTGTCCACAACAAAGGTTTGAGTACAACCGCTAAAGCACGTATGTTAAGCATTGAAACTTATTTTTCAATTAGTAGAGCTGCAACTTGGAAAAAAATATACAAACTCAAAATACAGAAAAGATACAAATGTCCAGGCCTAGAGACAGCATAGTGGTTTACCAGTCATGAATTAATCAACAGCAATGCAAAACCACTCTGTAGGTCCACTTCCTAAATTAGTTTGGATAATTATCATGGTAAGTTGCTAAACCAAATGGATGTTGATAAATAGAGATATTTATGGTTTGCATACTTGTTGTGCATATATTTTGCCTGGGGGAACATTTGCACATTCAAGAGGAAACAGCTTCTGACCTGGTAGGTACACATTCCAGCAACAAGCAAAATCAGGCATGAGATTAATTAGGTGTTAGTGAAGCAATTAAAAAAAAAAACCAAAAAAACTATATTAATTGAACAAGATTGCATACAGGCAGCATGACAAAGAATATTTCAAGTGACAAGACACTTTTCAAAGAGGTATTGTGTTTGACAATAAAACCCTAAATTATTATGCAAATAATGTGTGTGTGTGTACAGGGCTTGCCAAAAGTTCTTTTGACCTGTATTTCCCTTCCTCAGTCCAGGAATAAAAACTAGTTACAGCACCTAAGGACAAATTAACATATTCAAACTTTCTGCTACCATTGTCTTCAAATTCACCTTTGGCACTCCCTGTATTAACATCTGTTCCAGCATTAATAAATCGAGTTCTTACAGATCAAGTATGCTTAAAGTTATCTTTTCTACACTACTAATAACAAAGATGGGAGTTGTAGTAGCTGACAACAGAATCACAGAATGACTAGGTTGGAAAAGACCTTTAAAATCATCGAGTCCAACCGTACCCATCCTCTACTAAACCATATCTCTAAGTACCCCATCTTCCTGTATTTTAAACACATCCAGGGATGGTGACTCAAACCCCTCCCTGGGCAGCCTGTTCCACATCTGGACAATTCTTTCAGTGAAGATTTTTTTCCTAATATCTAATCTGAACCTGTCCTGGTACAGTTTAAGGCCATTTCCCCTTGTCCTGACACCTGTCACTTGGCTGAAGAGATCATCCCCCACCTCTCTACAACCTCCCTTCAGGTAGTTGTAGGTGGTGAGAAGGTCTCCCCTCAACCTCCTCTTCTCCTGACTAAACAACACCAGCACCCTCAGCTGCTCCTGATAAGATTTGCAAACATGGACAAAGATGGACAAACTATCAAGCTCCAGACCAGCATTTACAAGAGGAAGTTCCTCATTGTCCCAGGAATTTAAGTTACACCTACAGCCATTTGCACTATAGTGCAAGATAAAAGAGCAACAAATGGTCTTGCCTGCAGCATGCTATCACTGGTGTAAGTGGTTCAGTGGCAACCTGCCCACACAATCTCAATACCAGATATACTGCAGTAAGTTATTTTCAAGGTCGTCTTCTTTAAATTGCTCATTGATTACTCACCAGATTTTACAGTGAAAACCTCTGAGTTTAATTGGAATCAATGCTGACAAATGGTATATGATCTCAAACCCTTACTACTGACTTAATTGGAGAGATACGCTTCCAGTTTTAATTGTAAGTATGAAATGTTACCTCATCTGTTTTGCTCTCCTGCTTTACAGCAACACCCCCAGGTCCTTTATTGTTTTGTCTGATGTTTGGCATTTCACAACGCTCAGAACTGCATCACTTCAAAATGGTTTGTTTATTTGCTCTTTAATAGTGTTCTCCTGTCCCCATGTTCTCTCTCATCTGCACCTTCTACCTGAGAAGGTCCTTATCTCACCTTTCACAAGCACTTCTCAGTTTCAGTATCACAGCTAACTAGCAGCTATTTTCAGTGTTCAGCAAAAGCAGCGGGCCTCATTTACACCAGGCTTCCATCATGCATGTCCATATTACTGTCTAGCCTAGGAAAGGTTAATATAAAACGAATTGTAGTTTGAGCTGCAGGATATCCAATTATGAGGAAAGACCAGATTGTTAAACTAGATAGATCCATGCACATCACTAAAGGCAAATACATTTTTAGACAGGTGTGCACTGAAGGAATCATATTCTAATTATATATCCTGCAAATTATTTTTTTTCACACTTAATTTAACACATGATATAATCTATTACAAAAGAATACAGTTATTAGAATTTTAGTCCTGGGTTACTACTATGAAATAAATATTTTTGTAGTGGATCTATACATGATTTTAAGGTTATTTTTACACTCATCTAGGAAAAGTAAAAGAGAACTCATGGAAGGGTCAATTAGGTGAAACAAAATAATACCAGTTAAAGTAACCAGGATCCCAAATGATGTCAGAAAATAAAAATCTACCTTTTAAAATTATAATAAACAATACATTGATACAAACCAGAGAGTTAAGATACAGCAGTGTCTTAAACATGATGACTTTGAAAGACCCTTCTCAGCTTAATAGTTCCTTTAGATTGATTATGCTGAGATTTTCTTTTTAGACACTCTAATTCAGATAGTAAATATAACTTTTTGGCTGTTTACTGCTTTGAATTATTCAAGAAATGGGGTACAAGGGCAAACAGATGGGAACTTCTTATTCTTGTTAGAAGTACATCGTCTTCCCATCCCTGCTTGCTTTCTTCCTCTCTAGTTCTCATTTTGTTGCTTTTCAATTGATCATAGAATCATAGAATGTGTTAGGTTGGAAGGGACCTCCAAAGGTCGTGTAGTGCAACCCCCCTGCAGTAAGCAAGGACATCATTATATCAGGTTGCTCAGAACCCCATCAAGCCTGACCTTGAATACCTCCAGGAATGGGGCTTCCACCACCTCTCTGGGCAACCAGTTCCAGTAATCTACCACCCTCATATTGAAGAACTTTTTCCTAATATACAACCTAAATCTCCCCTTTTCTAGTTTAAAGCCATTACCCTTCATCCTATTGCAACATGCCCTCATGAACCGTGATCATTGTCTGATTTCAATATTTAGTACATTTTTCTGAATTAGAGAAAGAAGGGCGATATATACAACTGACAAAGAAATGCAGGACACAATGAGATCTTGGAATTTCTGATCTAGGAAATTGAATTTAAGGCAGGAATTTACCTTCCTTAGTCAAAATGAGGGTTGGATCTTTATAATGTAGCATCTTGCAGCTAAGAAAGCTGCAGGTTTGTAATATTGTTACATAGGATAAAATATATCAGAAAAATAGTACAGCTACTCCTAAATGTCATTATCATAGTCTACATTAGTAGTGAATTCTAGATTTTATTTAGGGTGACAAATTTATGCGCAGTACAAATGCAAACATTTGTCTTCTCTGCTGACTCTTGTGCATTGGAAAAAACTTCCAAATTAAGAATGAATATGTTTAAGACCCTGAATTGTCCTTTTAAGAGATTTTTTTGAATGTGTCTACATCATGGGACCTACAAGTGGCAGCCAGACTGTATATATACACAAGACAAACAAAAATCTTCCTCATTACTCTATTTGCTCTGATAACGAAGTCAAAAGATGTACATTCACCTTGTCGACCCCGACTTAATACTGCACAAGGCTGAAGACCTGCTGCAGAAATAAGAGTTTTTACTTCCATTTGATTGAATAAAGCTTATTCCCATTTCATCTTGTGAAAATGCCATGCATCTTCTCGTGAGACACATGGGCTACTTACGGTCTATTTCAGAAGAATGTTAGGTAATGTAAAACCAGAATAAAACACAGCCTATGTTCCCTCCATTTCACTCCAGCCACTTAACAGCAAGAATATGCTGTTCTTACCATATGTCATCTTATTACATTCCTGGCTTGTGCCTCATTCTATGTTTTGACAAGCTATTCAACTGAGTGATTGTCTTTTATTATATACACACACAGATCACCTCTGTGAGGAAGTTCAGAAGCCCCAAATTCTTTTATGTGATACTGCATCAACAAGAAAAGCTACTACAGTGAAGGCTGCTGAAATTATCAGCTAACATTTGTTAATTAAAACTTGTGATATAACTAAGTTGTTGGGTTTGGGGTTTTTTTCTGTAAGCATTTTTAGACACAGATTATTAGCCTAATTGCTGATGTAATTTCTAATTAGGGAATTTTCTCATTCTGAATAATTCTCAGTTTCAAATGACATTTAAACATTGAATTTTGCAGGTTGGTATTTTGAGATCTACTGCATACATCAAGACATGTTAATGTAGCTAGTCAACTGAGTATGGGGCTAGGGGGTCTGGAAACTTGACTTCTAATCACGTTATACTAGAAAAAGCTATACAGCACAACAGGGATTTATGGGAACAGGGATTTATGGGAATTATATTAAACCTCATGGAACTCTATAGTAAGTCACATATTTACAGTAGTCTTTGAATGTTAAACTGTAGGGTATCCTCATTATCTTGAAAGACATGTAGAAGCTCAGACAAGTCACTGGGTCCACAAAGGAAGATGGGGGTTGTGATGGTGACCCTTCTAGCACTTTTATTTCCCTACCCTTCCAAGAGTCCCTGCTTCTGTGGTAGAAACACACAACACCAAATTAGACACCTTTCATAAAACTCAGAAACCCTAAATTCCATACAAGCTTTTATAATTTTTCTTACAAGCTAGGCTTAACTCACAGTTCTTGCATACAGAAAACACTAAGGAAGGGGAGCAAGTTGAATTTGGTCCATCCAAATCTGGAATTCAGATTAATTTTTCTTCAGCATTCCTTAGAGAGACACTTCAGTGGTGATCCATAGCAGCCTGGAGAGCATCCAGGGCGAGGCAGTGAGAGATTACTTTGGTTTACTAAATAGAATTGAAAGTACATTCTCAGAACTCCTTTTAAGTTTAGCATCCAGTTAGTACAATAAGGCCCTAATTCTTGAATGGGAAAAATAACTCAATAATGTTACATTCAAAACTTCTCCTATGGAAGCAAAAACTGATCAAAACCCCTATATAATTAGATTTAAAGGTAACTTCAAATATAGTAGACACATTTTTCTATGATAGTGTATAACTCTATCAAACCCAAAGGAATCTTCAGCTATATTTAGTGATGTTTATATTTAAACACATCCAACATTTAATCACTCCCTTCACCATCCAGCTAAAAAAAAAAAAATCATAAATGAACATCAATACTGAATCACGTCTTCCTGCTGGCTGTCTTCCTAACAGAATCATCAATGAAATGGGAAATAAAGTGTTACAGAGTTTTGGTTTGGATTTTTTTTTTTTTGGGGTTTTTTTTTTTGAGAGAAAGCCATTATTTGGCAGTGATATATGACAACTTAAAAAAAAAGATATCTTGTCCCAGAAAACTTTCTATTAATTTGGAAAACCATTTACAGTACTACAAAAAAGATTAGATCCTGCCACTGTGTAGGCAAGGCCAACATTCTTAGCTCTCTGCAAACAAGCTGATTACACTCTGAAACAGGTTAGAATCTGGGCAAAACATTCAGGTTTGACATCACCTCCATCCCCGCTAAAAAGGAATGAATCTGTAAAAAAATCACTTCATAAACCTGTCATTCCTATGTTTCACAGTTTACACTATTAATAGCATTCATGCAAGAGATTAAAAAAATTAATAAGGATATTGGTTTGCAACTATTTTGGACTTGACAACTCAAGCCATGAACAAAGTGTGTAAATTAAGCGAGGGCCCCAAGTCAGAATTGAGGCATCTGTATTTTCCACATAGCAACTCTGCAGAGATGATTAAGATTGAAATTATTTTACATAATTTAGAAATTGCTTTAAAAATTATTATAGGCACTCAAGTGATTCTAGAACTGGACATAAACAAGCAAGGTATCAACCCTCCAAGTGCTATGCAAATGTTTGTTTTCATCTTCCTGAATTCTGTCGCATTCATATCTGTTTCCACAGTCTTGATTTGCGTTGCTGGCAGAGGTTAACAAAATTGTCATCAGTCAACACCACATCTTCAGGACTACCTGTTAACCTAAATAAATTTTCTGACCCCATTGTGTGTAACAGCCATAGGAGCAAGACAGAGTCGTTTGAAGCTAGTGACATTATCTAATAACACATGCAGAACATCTATCAAAATTCATTATATGTCATCTCATTGAACAATTGAGACTTCTTCAACATGAAGTATTTAAAATCTTCATACCCAGATTCCCTTCTGCAGAACACTATGTTTTCAGAAGTGGTCAACCAAAAAGTGATTTAGTCAGCAACACTTCTATTCAGAGATTTGAAAACTGAGATTAACTTCACACAAAAAGCCAAAACAAAACCAGAAAAACAACAAATCATATTACATTGAGTTTAAACAGAATACTGGGGATCCCTAAGTTAAATGTGATTTTTTTATGAATAACAGTGGTACTGAAACTTGATCATGAATTTTGTAGACAGATCAGGCATGATAGCCCTTATATAAAATCTCAATAAGGCAGCATGAACACAACAGGAGGCACTGATGCGTTTAGACAACCTTGGGTCAAGCCTACCCAAGTTCCAAAGAAACCTAGCATTTTCTATCAAACCAAATATTTAGACTGCATAATAAATCCCAGGATGACAGGCTTGTTTTCTCCTATACTTTTTTATAATTTACCCACTAAACATTGATAATAAGAAAACATATACTTTATCCTATTGAATGCATTCATTTTAACCTATCCATCCATATGCTTCCTTGTTGGTAGCGTCGGCTCAGCAATTATGAGTATGTTTATTATTTTGTTGTTTGAAAGGAACAGTTTTTAAAGGTCCATTACCTCCAGCGTTACACCTTTTAAAAAAATAATCAAGCTAACAGATGCAAAAGAGTGGAAATAGAGAGATAAGAAACATACAGCTGGAAGAATGAAAAGGGTAACCAAGTGTAGCATGAAGAAGTTTAATAATTTCAGAAGGTGGATTTTACTTCAAAGACTAATTGGACGGTGGCAGCATAGGAAAGTAAAATTAAACAATTTTAGGCACCAGATATTCTTTCACAGAACAGGTTCCTAAATGATATGTTATCTAGATTGGTGACAAAGAACAAAACTAAATCCCTACAGATTTTTTTTAATGTAAAATATACCCAAAGGTAGAATTATATGTGCAAACTTGAACTCTAAAGTTTTTACATGTGGAGATAAGGAAACAAGAGATGGAAAAAGAGGAGGAACAAAAAGATTAAATTCTTTACAACAGATATTGGGGACTGTTTATTTGGAGCAGTCACAGAACTGTAGCATGTGTGAGAGGGACTGGAGTCAAACCACAGGTAAATAAAGGGAATGTGCTAAAAGGATGTAGTAAGAAAGAACTAGTGAGACAGGAGGGGAAACAAGAATGGTTATCTCAGGATACTTGCTTTGTCACACTGGGCTGCATGTTAAATCTATGGTTTATTCTATTACATACATTTATTATAACAGAAAGATAGATCTTCCAGCAAGGATAAAAGAGCAGAGCAATCCTTAATCCAAAAGTTAAATATGAATCCAGTGACAGACTTTCTTTCTTACTGAATACAAGGTAATACTCCACAACCAAGGAAATTTTAAGTTTATTATGTTAACTACCAGTTTCCCTATTTTTCTACAAGGCTCAAATATAGCAAGAAGGTAACATCATCACTTTCAGTGCGGGTAACAAATGTTCTTACTGTCATCCACTAAAATATTATTCAAGATTATCACAAATCTCAGGTGTTACAACTTAAGTCAGTCAATAGAACATTTTCAGCAACATTGAACACCCGTCATACCCACAAAAAGAGTTAAGTGTAAAATCAAGTTCAAGACATCAACTTGCACACACTAGTTATTTCCAAATCAAAGATCTGTGATACAGAAGGGGTAACTCACATTTATGTCATTTGTCACATGTGTAGAATACCTTAGAAAGCACTATTCTTCCTGTTTCTAGGTATTAGTCTTCATACACTTAAAGAACGACCAGAAAAGCTCTATCTTGAGCTTTGTTACTTTTAAAGTATCTTCTTTAACCTTGAACAAAGCTTCTAATTTGAAATAAAGGATTTGTATTGCATGCATTATGATTTAAACAATAAAGAATACAAACTGAGATGAATATGAGAGAATTATGACAGAAAGGTCAGCCTCCTGGTGTGTTACATATAAATTTCAAAAGACAGAATGCAGAAAACAAACATAACATTCAAGGAGACAATAAAAGGCATAGCAGTAACACTGAATCACATTTTAAATGTACTTTAAAAAAATAATAAATCTCATCACCATATAGCTATTCAAATTTGGAAAAATAATCTCCTATCCCTCTTTCTCTCATTTATCAAGCCCTTCAGGTATTTCCAGTGACTTGAAATATAGTCCACCTGCTTGGTCTGATATGACATTATAGAATATCGGGAACAGCACCTTCAAAGTTATATCACTAAATTACTTTCTGAGAACACAAAATTGAACACACTACAAAGGCAATTATTTACATATATAATTAAAAAAAATCAGTTCATGGTAAGAAAGGCTCCCTTTTACAAGAAACATAGCTTCAGGCTAATGATGTTTTCTACCATTAGGAAACAAAAAAAGGCAAATCAGGCTAATTGTCCTCTGTGATAAGCTGGCTATTATCCAACAGCTTTAGTGATTCTAATGGAATCTTGTTAAATCAGGAAACCTGAGACTGATCAGGCAGGTTTGACTTTCTCTGCTGGAAAGGAATGAATCTGTAAAACTACGTGTTTTATAATACGTCATTCCTGTGTTTACATCATTGCTTACATTTAGAAAAAAGGGATCTAAAGTACTATTAATGAGGATATTGTTTTGCATCTCTTTTGGTTTCTCACTCCTAACTGCATAAACAAGGCAACATTGCGAACTCAAGCTTCTTGCTATGTAATTCAGGACCCAGCCAGGACTCAGAGGCAAATTATACACCTGGTTGAATAATTTAGAAGTTCAGCCCCTTAGGAAGCATTCTGTCTGAGGTTTTAATTTTCTCTCTCTCATCTGCAAAGTACTTTCCCTCCAAAACACATGGACATCAGATATTGAAGACATCTCTGAGATGTCTTGAGGGACCTGAAATGCTTTGGTCCTCTACAGCGACTCCAAATCCTCTATAGCTGTTCTCTCACATAATTCAGCAAATAGTCAGAAGTGATCCACAACACTCAAATCTCAGAGAAAAAATTAGTAAGTAAACATTTAGAAAAAAAAATAGCCTAGTTATCTTGTTTATATAAATTGTGTTACAGTGAAATTGATAATAAGCCAAAAATTAGAAACTTTCTAGTCTTGAATTTGGCCTTGCCTTCTACTGTATGGTGCACACTGTCCCTATGCCTTTTCAGGACAGACAGGTTATAACCAAAATTCCTTTCTCTGTAAAAAAGCAGATTATTTTTGAAAAGTGTAAAAAGATTCAATGTTAGGTGGTTATTTATTTATAAATTCATTTGAATCAGCCACACTTGTAATGTCTTGTGTTTATGTCCCAGGAGGCAAATAAGCCCCACACAGCCACTTGCTCATTCTCTACTCCACAACAGGATAGGGGAGACAATTGGAGAAGTAAAAGTGAGAAACCTCGTGGGTTGAGATAAAGACAGTTTAACAGTCAAAGCAAAAGCTGCACAGACAAGCAAAGCAAAACAAGAAATTAATTCTCCACTTCCCATGGGCAGCCAGGTGTTCAGCCATCCCCAGGAAAGCAGGTCTCCATCACACATAATGGTTGATTGGGAAGACAATGCCAGCACTCCAAAAGTCCCCATTTTCCTTCTTCTTGCCCCAGCTTTATGTGCTGAGTATGACCTCATATGGTCATACCCCTTGTCAGTTGGGGTCAGCTGTCCCAGCTGTGTCCCCTCCCAACTCTTTGCGCACCCCCAGCCTCCTTGCTGGTGGGGTGAGGAGCAGAGAAGGCCTTGGCTCTGTGTAAGTCCTGCTCAGCAGTAACTGCACCATCCTTGTGTTACCAACACTGTTTCCAGCACAAATCTAAATCACAGCCCCTTACTGGCTACTATGAAGAAAATTAACTCTACCCCACCCAAAACCAGCACATAATGAAAAAAAAAAAACCAACCAAAAACCAAGATTTAATAATAATAATAATAATAAGTGCAGCAGTTTAAACTCTGGTATATAAAAAGTAACTTTACCAGACAGCATAATCACTGATAGTAATTTGTGAATAAAACTGGTTTTGTAGTTTAGGAGCTAAACTGAAAGGTATCCAATGGAGGTGTAATTTCCAGTTTACCTTTTGGAATCTCTGTATTCAATTATTGGTAATCAAAATAGTGATTAAGCCACTTTCAAAACTAATTATTCTTAAATTATCAGTTGGCTGTTCCAACTGTGTTAATTAAAGTAAACAGTAAGCAGCTGTTCTTCCACTATCACTACCTGCTTCTTGTAACTGAAGGCCTTTTATATTTGATCTTGATAGAAATTAAAATGCACTTTTGCTAATTCAGTCCAATTATTTTTTTATCCTCTAATATAGATTTTCATTAAATTTCAAATAGCTTCAAAGGCAAATGAGGGTGTACACAAAGAGGATGTGCATTAATAAATTCCTAAAATCTGAAATTAAATGGACAGGATCAGAGTATTTAGTAAGAAGAAATAATAGAAAATATTTAAAATTTCATTGTCTCCATTAAGTTAAAAAAAAAAAAAAGAAAAGATAGCCCTCTAAATTAATCTTATCTGATGCCTAGATTTCTGAACCAAGTTTTCATTCTTATTTCCTTGGGGAATTCACTGTGGTAATAGAATGAGGAGCAAGAAAGAAAATTCTTATGACCCTTTGAGTCTTTGAGAAGCTCCCATAGGGAAAGGTATGATGTATTTTTAATAAAGTTTGTGAATTTTAATGAGAGGAGTTAAAACACTGGAGTAATAACTCATTGAAATAAAAACGTGGTGAGAAATTCTGCCCCATCCTAAATGGTAGATGAGATTTTTTTTCTTGTCTTAAAATCACCTCCTGAGATTTAATTTCTTTTTTAGTTATGCTGTTCAAAAACTTCAAAGAAGATGCATGTGCCTTTTTGATTTTAATTTTGAAATTACTCTTGTTATTTAAGACCATTTCAGCTTTTTTCCCTGAGCATTGTAAACACTATGCTGTCCAGAGGTTTTGCTGATTTTTTTAGGCAGTAGGTGCAGAAGGGGGACTGCTATGGCAGGAGACATACTTATACACACAGACAGAATTAGTAAAGAGTCCAAAAGAATTCAACTGATAGTCTGGATCTGTCTGTCACTTCCTCAGTTCTTAGAAAGATCTATGCTGTCAGATGCCATGCTGTATCCATTTAAAATATTGCCGACAAGATTTCTACTGTAGCGACAATTATTTCTTGACAATTCAGAGAATGTGGAGAAAAAGCCCTGTTGCCTGAAAGTGGCTTTTGCTGGTGTCATTAGAATGAATCTTTATGTGTGCAGAATATTGTATTCGGAAAGAAAACATTCATGGCAGAATTTACCTCAGGAAAAAATATGTTGTGTAGCCAGCATATACACAGCATTGAACTTGTTTCTCCCTTCTATCCCATGACTATGAATTTTTCATCTCCAGCATACACATACCTGTACCATAAGGCCCTGAGCATCACCATTACTGTTTGTGCTAAGGACAGAAATTAGGGCAAGGAGGCATTCCCCACTCTGAAACAGGCATCTGGGGCCATTTTATACATCTAAGGAAATTTGAATTATTTCTTCACCCACCCTCTCCCCCCTCCCTCCCAATCAAGTTTCATTCCCCAGGCTCCACTTGGAGGCATCGATGATGTCTTTGGAAGCACGCTAGCAAGCACCTTTAGGTGAAGTGATACAGGCTGGATAGTACCCATCCTGCTGAAGTCCCCATGCTTTTATAATGACAGTCAGTCATATCTAAGTTATATCCAAACGTCTAGCATATTTGGTTACATCTATATCACATATTTAAACTTGGTTTGACCCTCAGTTTGTACCTTTCTTCATCTCCACACTGTTAAACAGGTCTGAATAGTCTATTGGATCGTGCATCTCATGTATACCTACCCACCATGCCAATCTGATACCTGAGCAAGACAACATTTCATAGCAAATTGGGAAAGTTGCCTTACAGCTGTTAACTCTTGTCTCCTAAAACCATGAGCATAGAGAATGACTTGTGTCAGCTGGGTATAGACTAAAGGGGAGAAGCAACAGCCAGATACTCCAGCTGCACAGATGACACTTGTTTCTCCTCCCAAGAGGATGCAAGCACAGGGTTTGGTGAAATGCTGTTATTTCCCACCTCTCCATCAAGGTCAAACCACAGATGCAGTGGTACTGCCCTTCCCTGCTCACGGAAGGAGCAGCAGGTTCCAGTGAAAGCAAAAAAGGATGATTTCCACATCTTACCTCCCAAGAGACCCCTTCCCTGTGCTCCAGCCTCATTGCTTCAGTCAGAAATCCAAAGGAATAATAATTCCCACATGGGGAAGTATAGGTCTGTAGAAAGAAGTATGTCTGACGCTAGAGGTCTCTCAGTTCAGACCTCTGCCCAGTGTGGGTCAGCAGGTGACTCCCAGTGCTCAAACCAAGATAAAATGCATCATGCAGCTGTTATTCAATTTCTGAGGAGGCTTTGTAGGGTAAAAAAAAAAAGAAGAACCACTGATTTCACCTGTTCTTTTGCAACATTGTTACTTTCACATTTGGGCATTTTGCATCAGACAGGGAAGTATTTTGGTTATGGTCATATGCAGGATATGATGCTTTATGTGTCAGTCTAAAGGTCTCAGATGTCTTTCTGCTCTCCTCTTCCATAGAAAATTTGCAAACATAGTAAGCAGCATGATAAAACACTAAAAAATTGGCATTGTGTATATAGAGAATTTTGGAATATATATATATTCCAAAATATGTAGTATTACATAATATATAATCAATGTATAATATATATTATAATATATATTCATATTCTAGATTGATACAATATGTGTAAACTTTACAATGAATAGAAGCCTGGGCTTTCTCATATTATAAACATTCCTGCTTTAGCCTCCTCCTTCATTAACTTTTTCAGCTTCTTATTTTTCTTTTTGCTGTGTAAAATAATGACAGGGCTTTATCTTTAGCACATAATATTTGTGTCGTAAGTCTGAGAGGCAAGTCACAACTTATAAGTCTGAAGCCTCCCAGGGCAATGCCTTCAGGAAGTCTGAATATACATCAGTAGTCAAGCTTTCTAGTTACAATTTAAGCATTCAAATCCATTAATGCAAGTGAGCTTTCCTAAATTCTGAGTTTGCTGACAGGTAAAAAAGGTGAAGAGGTTGTGATACTGGCTGTGACCTTATCATTGCTCCATTAAAATTATATAGCAAGCTTCTTTCTCTTTTGTTGGTCGAGGGGGGAAATAAATCAGTGCTTCTCTGCTTTCACTGCTACCAAATCAGACAAAATCCATGGGCATCGGAAAGTGACAACAAATTCCACCCTCACAAAGGCTCAAGGAATACCATGAAGAGCACAATACGAGAAACTCCTAATGCACCTAAATGATTTCCCATGAGGAAAGAGCAAGGATAAAAGGCTGTGGTCCAATGAACAGGACACTGAACAAGCAATAGAAGAATTTTTATTCTAGCTTCACTGCAAATCTAGTCTGCAGTCATACTCAAGTCACCTTAATACCTCATGACTCAGATTTCCCATGTGGGCAATAAATTCACTAGCCCTTTGCAAATAGCTTTTATATTTGTGTACAACTGTTGCCTCAGTCTTGAAATCCAAAGTTTTTAATCCTGTTTTTTAAAGGTAGTATTTCTCTTTATATTAAAGCTGATCATAATTAATAAAAAACAAACCACTGTCAACCTTTACTGGGTTTTGCAGGAGTAGAATGTCAGTCTCCACCAAGAATCAGGTGTCCCTCAACCCCAACATGCAAATATAGGAAGCAAGGATTACCTGCCCAGATGTGAAGATTTCATTTCAAACGCTTTCATCTTAAACCATCAAACTGTAGTCTTTTTGTTTTCCCATTTTTCTTTATACTTGTTAAATAATGGTATTCTAACTTCGGATTCAGTGAAAACAGTTAATCCTCTAATTTGTATCAGTGAGGCTCAACAGGGCTCTTGAAATTTTTGACTGAACTAACAACATTATTAACATCATTACTAAATTTGCAGCAAGTGTAGTGAAACATCTATTTTTATATATCCTTGAATGGAATGGAATGGTTCAGTTTTCTCTGTACTGGAACCATTAGTTCAGTTAAACACAAAAATCATATAACAGCAGAGTTTAACAGCCCAAATTAAATGTTTGCGGGTCTGGGGTTTTTTTTATGTACAAATCCCTTGGAATGCATCCACGTTCGCTTCATTGTTCTCATTTGCAATGGTAATCTGAATTAACTCTGCTGTATTGTCCTCTCTAAACATTTAGAGAAATTATAGCAAATGCATTAGCAACCAACAAGTTGCTGTTCAAAAGCTTTAAGGAATGTCTTTGCTTTTAACATCTTCCACATTCGTTAATGAAGCATAATTCAGATAAATGCACGTCTACTACAAACCATGACAGCAATCATTTTTCCAAAAATGGAATAATTTAATTTATAATTTGTGCTAAAACACATGTGCTGATTTCTAGTGCTTGAAAAACTTATGTAAGGGACACAAAAGACCTGTATTTAGCATGAAAATTATTGTGGAGGCCTTATTCCTTTTGAAGATGCCTACCATCTTGCAGGTACCATTTCTAATCACAGCAATAATCAAAACATCTATGCATATACAGAAAAATTCCAATGCATCCAGAAAAAAAAAAAAAAAACCAGAATACTGGAATGTTTTGGGTTGGAAGGGACCTTAAAAATCATCTAGTTCCAAACCCCCTGCAGCCCCTTCCAACCTGGTCTTCAATATTTCCATGGAAGGGGCATCCACAAATTTTCTGGACAATCTGTTCCAATGCCTCACGACAAAGAATTTCTTCCTTATATCTAATTTAAATCTGCTCTCTTTTAGTTTAAGGGCATTATCCCATTGTCCTGTCACTACAGTCCCTCATAATGAGTCCCTTCCCATCTTCCCTGTAGGCCCCCTTTATATACCGGAAGGCTGCAATAAGGTCTCCTTGGAGCCTTCTCTTCTCCAGGCTGAACAATCCCAATTCTCTCAGCCTGCCTTCATAGAAGAGGTCCTTCAGCTCTCTGAACATCTTTGTGGCCCTCCTCTGGACTCACTCCAATAGGCCCATTTCCTTCATATTTCTGGATCCCCAGAGTTGGATGGAGAACTCCAGGTGGTGTCTCATGAGAGCAAAGTAGAAGGGAAGGATCACTTCCCTTGACCTGCTGGGGGGTTATTATTTCCCATCTCTTCCATGCATGATTCTAAATTGATCATACATAGATACTTTAAACCACCATTTACAATATTTATAATATTTATTAAAAACTGTAGAAGTAAGCATCTAATAAAAGTTAATTTGCTGATGCCTATACCTGTATAGATAATGCAAGTCTGGCCATTAAATGGGTGAATGAATGTAACTTATAGTAAATCTATACCAACAGAGCGAAACACAGGACTAATGGCCTTGTGCATGAAAGCTCTGGCTTAATGGACAAGAAACAAAAAGTATCCATCTTACTCTTCTCTCAGCTCAATCTGGCTTCTCACAGGGAAAGTATCATGATTTAAATAACTTCATCTGGATGATGAAATAGCTGATTTTATTCCAGTCTAAGTTACTTCAGAGACTTACAGTAAGCAGTTAATTCTGCTTACTGTCAGTGTACTGCACCCCAGAATATGAAGGAGATCACGAAACTTCATTACCTAAGCCAGGGACGGAAATGATGTCTTATACAGTGAAACATCTAATGTTTCAATGTGCTGTTACTGCTAGAGAAGATTAATAAACGTCATCACAGAGTACTTGTAGCTTCCAGCCTAAGGGATTTTGTTTTATGTATAGATCAAATGTATAGGCTGAGCCGTCAGTAACTCTTTCTGAAAGCAGGTACAGCAAAGGCCCTATGAATTTTTAATGCCTAGATTTTATTAGAATACAAATTAGAGTTAAGCTATCTTTTAAATGGAGAAAACGTGACTTTCCTAGTTGAGACCAACAAAAGGTTTGATAACAAACTTTTGCAGGCCTCCCTAAAAGTTTGAAGTCATCTCTTATCCTAGGAACTTCCAATGGCTTTGAAGGATGGATTAAACTCCGTCTACCCAGTTGCCTTCCATGCCTTTAGAAGATTTGACTTCCAAGCGTCTGAGACTCATCTATGTCCACTTCCTGTTCAACTAAATATTCTCCTCTCCAACCAAGCTACAAAATCTCCATTTTCCATCTCACCAAACTGTGTTTCAGTAGGTTCTTTGACATAAGTATGTTCAAGTTGCTCTCAACAAAGACATAGTCTTCTCTCTGTCCATGAATTTACAGGTGATGTTAGAGTGGGAGCCATGCTAATCTTTTCTGTATCATTCCATTGTTTCTTTGGTGGGTTTTTTTGTTTGTTTGGGTTTTTTAATTTTCTTTTTTTTATATGCACTACTTAGTTCTGGATACTATGAGTTCCATGGCTTATCTTAGTCTTCAGAAGAGCTGTAGTTTTTCATGAAGGACAGAAGGATTCAGCACTTAAAAAAAAATAGATTTACATGTGGGTGCAGAAAGCAGTGACAGCTGAAGGTTCTTCATATGCTTACCTTACTGCACCCATACACACTTGCAAAGTGTGCTAGATATTACTCTATTGCAAGGTATAGAGGATTTTACCAAATACTTACCTTCCTATTCCTAGCTTCAGATTTGCAGATCCAGCATACGGACATGAAACTGCTAAACTTCCAGCAAGCAGTTCTTAGTTGGTAAAATGTGAGGTAGAGGGACATGACTAAAATTGTAAACTATATTTTTGCTTCTTTGTATTCAATGTATTATCTTGTAACTATGCAGTTATTTCTTAATTCTATGGATCATGGTTGCAGTTGTATAAACACTCTTTGGGATACTAACAACACGTACCAGTGATAGAAGAGATTTCAGCTAGCCTTCTTAAAAAAAAAAAAATTAAAAAATCCATTTGAGATTTTATTTTCCCTTGGACAGATTCAGTAAAAACAATTCCTTCTCAATAGAGCATATTCCTAAGCCTTGTTCAATATTTATCTTTGCTTTTGAAAGAAACAAATAATTTTGTCATCTAAAAGTTAAAATGCAAAAAAATATCTGAAGCGATCTCTAAGTGCACGAGAAACAAGCTTATACAATTGTCAGATACTGGTTTGCATTATTAGAATATCTTCTAGTCATGTAATTAATCCAGTTTAATAATATATACATCCACCTCAGAGGGACTTAGTGAGATATGTGAGGCAAATTAAAGGCCCAATATTATTGTTATAGCTGATAGCGACAGCTCAGGTTCTTGTAAGGCTCAGAGAACAGACACTGCTTATTATATGACCCTCTGAAGAAATATTTTAACCTCCACTTCTATGGTTTTCTGAGTGATTTTCGCTTTGAGGGACTAACCAGTTTTACATAACACCAGTAGATGTGTTAAATTTGGTCAGTTTAATCAGTCACAGGGATTATTTTCATGTCTGACTGTTTTTACTTTGTCTGAACTATTCCTCAGTTAAAACATTCAATAAATGAAAAATAGGCTGCAGTGATCAAATCAAAAATGTTAGAAGTCAGTTTATTCAGACTGAAGCTCACGTACATTATGAATTTATGTTATCATTTAGACATTTTAAGATCTTATATAACAGTATTTTAGATTTGTATTTATTATGCATCCCAGAAATTTACTAGAAGGTGACAATGAATGTGATGTTTAGGTATAATTTATAGACAGACCACAGACAGGTTAGACCAGTAGAATAAAGGAGCTACACATTGAAACAGGTTAACAATAAATCATCCATATCAACAAGGAACACAGAAACTAAACAGTATAGATAAATATGTAGGTTTATTGTATTGTCTAAACACCTAGGATAGTATCAATGACAGTCATTTGCTATTAAGCCAGAAACAATATTAATGAAATATTTAGTTGGTATATGTAGAGTGCATAACAGTTGTGTCAATTGGCAATGTGACATTTATGTCTCATAACAATGACTCCCTGAAGTGATTAGGGAGGGAACACACAAGAAGGGAGATTAGTACTACATGAGATCTGTTAGAGAATGCTACACCAGAATATCATAATACACTCAAATTCAATATAATCTAAGAAAATAAAAAAAGTTATAGAAATGCACTGTATTAACATTTTAATTTTTAAAAAGAACTATAAAAATATTTTTTAAAATGTAAACATTTAAAAGGAAAAAAATGTGGGTGATATAGAAATTGTTCAATGCACAATTAAAAGCTGACAGTAAGTGAATATAGTATCAATATAGCCTTTAAAGGTTAAGATTACCAACCTTATTTCAGCAGTTTGGTTAAATAACAAAGTGTATTAGAATTCAAAAGGCATACTTTATAAATTAGAAATTTTTATCACATAATTACAAGTATATGAGATACAGCACAGCACAAATTCTGACAAATTAAAAGAAAGCTACAATAGACATGATGAAAAAGATTTTTAGTAACAATTTGCTAAGGTGACAAAATATTCATATGCATCTGAAACTGAATATCAAGAGCATGTTTATAATGAAAAAGACATTAGAAAACAGATTATGAGTGAATGCTACAGTATACCTGAATTTCTAGAAGGTTTTGTTCAAGTCCCACATCACTAGCTTTTAAAGAAACCATGCCAGGGATAACCAATGAGGCTTCTCATTGATTACTAACCAGTTACAAGATTAGAAGTGAAAGGTGAAAACAATTGTGCATGTGCCACAATGGAAGAGGAACAGATTGCTAAAAGCAAAGCTGACCAAAAAGAGTTGGGGGTTGGAACTCAATGATCTTTAAAGTCTCTTGCAACCCTAACCATTCTGTGATTCTAATTGCCTATGGTAACAACTGATTATGACTGATGAAAGTCTATATCAGTAAATGTATCATGAAACAACAGAAGAGAAAATCTGAAAATGGAATTAAAAAACATAAAACAAAAAAACCCCAACTATACGTACCTGGTATGCTTTGTATCTATTTAATGCTAGGGAAAGAGGAAGCAGAGACAACCTTATGGAAAAAAATTAACTTGCTCAAGCGAGGTCAGCAAGTCAAACAAAATGCTAGAAAAAAAATAGAGATCAAAACACAAAAACAGTATCGTGACATGGTGTAAACTCATGATGAGTACCTACGTGTGCTTGTCTTGATCTTTCTGATGTCAGAAAAGGTACAGTAGAAGCATAAAAAGTATATTGGTGACAGGGATGATCTCAGAAATTAAATTGCTTCTTTACAAGGAGAATTCAATTGATCATAACTCCTATTGGAAGAGAGATGCCAGGTGGCAAATTGTTATAAAATCATGAATGGCATATAAAAGAAATAGGTACCCTCCATTTTCTCACAATACAACAGTTTAAATGAATAAATAAAAAAATAAATAAATAATGTTATTTTTATCCAACCTGCAGTTAAAGCGTAGAACCACATAACCACAGAAGCTTGTAGAAGTCAATGGTATAAAAATTATAAAAGAGTTCAAGACATAAGTAGACAAATTAATGGTGGGCAAGCTGTGAATACAGTCTCTGGTTCACACCTGACTGCTGGAAGCAAGCAGCATGCTCAGCATAGGCTTGGTCAATTCAAGTACTTAACTGGTTACTGACAGATGAGAATGCAGGTTGAATAAGACCTTTTGTCTGTCCCAGTTAGAAAAAAAAAAAAAAAAAAGTAAAGAATACCAAATGTTTTCATGGGCTTGATCCTTGAAGAGATGATGCCTCCTCAAACTCTTCTGAAGTTCTGGAGAAAGGACTGATGTCAACAGTTTGCTGTCTTTCTACATGGAGGTCATATGTGTTCACAAAACTCACAACTCAGATCTGCAAAAATTAATTTTCCCCAGCAGCTAAAATCATTGTAAAACTTGGCAGCAATACAAGCACCTTCTTCTGACCTTATTTTTTCCCAAATTAGTACAAAGCGATATTGCGCTGAACAGTAGCACAGCTGCAATATCAACAGCAAAAAATCTGCCTCCTGCCATACATTTTTTCTTCTAATAAAAAAAAAAGGTGAACCAAGCAGCATATGATATTTTCCACAAGTTCAGTGAAACACTGGATGATAGATGTTTAACAGTGATAAATACAGAATAACCTCTTACGTAAAACAGAATCGACTTGGTATTTCATACCATAATGATAGTGTGAGTAAAAACATAAGAAAAAAGAGTAATTAACTTATAGAATACCTTATTTCCTTCTACTTTATATCAAAATCCATTATGTGAAACTAAAGGAAAATGTAAAGCCTTTCTTTACTCAAGTCAATGGCCTAGAAAATCTTTCTGAAAATACTATAAAATAGATTTTCTGCTGTTGGGTATTGAAGCTTCTCAGGGGACTATGACTTTGTTAAACTCTTTGACTTTACTTATGTCTTATGAAATAACAGTAATTACAGATTTGAATTATATTTTTCTTAGCAAATGACAGTTATAATTTCAACAGAGATGTTCAGGTTTATCTTTCAGGAAATTATAGACAATGCAATACTGTATTTTTCACCTTTCAAGCTGTCAGAGTAAATACCATGTTAAAGATATTTAAATACTACACTGAGAAAACATGCAAATTATTTGCTTATATGATCTATTCATTATTCTATTATTCACAAAGTTTTATGTCATGTTATGGGTTTACATATGTTTGGAGGAATTTGTAATGGTTTAAGGTGCTATTCATTAGGACAGTCAGTTGAAACAGAGATAACAATGTTTGAAGAAGGTCACACCTGTTTATTAATTAAATACATGCTTATGTGAAGATAATGAACAGAAAATAGTTCAGTTCATATTTCTCGCTTTTTCTGATGTAATATTCTTTTTCTGTTTACATATTATCTCACATTAGAAATCCTAACTAACAGACTTGGATCCTTGAATTCATTGTTTAGTTTCTAATCCTTTTTACTCTCACTTCATATTCATTATTCTTACACTGCTTCTCAACCACTGATCCTCCTATAGTAATTATTTCCATGTTTTGTCTCACTTTTTAGCTGGCTTTGTGCATCATATGCTTTCAAGAAGCCCAGTTGTCTGGTGACATCTAAGCGGTACTGTCACACAGCAACAGTACTTCCCCCACTTGAAGCTCTTTCACCCAATAATCACCATCTGTCTGCCTCAGAACATCAGTATCCCAGCTGAGAATTCAAATAACCCACTTCTTGATGTTGCTCCAAGTCCTTTGCTCTAGTTTGCATCAGCAAATAGCCACCAGTATCCACCTGTCTTTGCAGGTGTCCAAGCCTTTCTCTCACTTATCAGAACCAAATCTTATCTCCTACTCAGAAGATTTAAGAAACCTGGTCAGAATCAGTACTTTACAAAATTCTGCCCAAATGGCCATAAGAAAAAGAAGTGAGTTTCTCAAAGAAATAATGATGCCTGTTTTCATTATCTATTCATTTATTTATTTGAAACTTGCTTACTGTACATATTATATATAATTTTAAAAGTTGCTGCTAAAAAAAAAGAGGGCAGCCTGTCTGTTTTGCTGTGAGTGATTATGTCCCTTTGGGAGTACCATCTGGAGTTCAGAGAAAGGCAATAGAGATACCTAAAAATATCCAAAAGCACATATATCCAAAACATAGACAACCTGGAACACAAGTGAAAAAAAGTGCTACTATTAACGCAGACAGGAAGCAGTCATTGCCAAGTCATGTGAGGGATGAAAAGAGAGAGGCTTAGCCAAGAGTTTGAAAGTGGACTGTCAAGCGTTTGTTGCAACACAAAGAACAAAGTCTCTTTACCAGTAGCAAGCTGGAAAGAAGCTGGAAGAAACTGTTCTGCAAAGTAGTATGTGGCATGCAAACATTTTTTTTTTTTTGTAAACTCACTTTTTAAAGTCTAACAGTGAGTTTTCAAGATATCTTTTTCTAGTTTGTATTTAAAAAAAAACCCAGTTTAGAAATGCAAGCATCTCTCCCTTTTTAAATGTAAATAATCTCAGGGAAAAAACAAGCGGTCCTATCTTGAAGATTTCACTGGAGATTTTTTGAAGTCCATATTATTAAATTAAATTCAGAATTTACAGGAAAAATTCTGTATCCTTTGATCATTAGATACAGGAAGAAATGCACAAAAGAAGTACACACTAGTCCTCTTTCTCAGTCTTTTGTGCAAAAGAGGTGCGGATTCTACAGTGCTGAGGATATTGTATGAAACTACTCATAGCTGGCATGGTATTTTACAAAGAAGAAAACCAAAACATTAATTTACTTTTCTCATATTTATTATCGTGATAGAAAAGGGCAACATGATACATTTCCTGTTTTTTAGAAATTTTTTAAAGAAGATTTACTGCACAGTAAAAGTGATTTAAGGTCTTTCTGGATTAAATGAGCCATGCAAAACACATCTAAAAAGACAAAAAAACCCTCTTGAATTTTCCTACTTTGGGAGAAGGTATTTGTCAGTGTGGAAAACAGATTATTTGAACAAATTTTATATATTTTCTACTTCTTTGTGATAGACAATTTAATGTGCTTTTAGGAATATTCTTGATTGATCATTTTGGACAGTCTTCCATCTGACCATACACACCACACACTAATCCTCCAAGAGCAACCTGCCTCTGTGGGACTACACACTGAATGAGGACTACGAAATTTGGACCAGTAGGAGAAACAGGGAAACACAATCCTGCTTGTGGAAAATGAAGGAAGGGAATTGCTGTCTCCTCCCTTGTTACTGTAGGAAATAATTCTAAGCATGTCACAGTCCTTGACATTATAGTCCTTGACATAGTCCTGGTGCAGAGCAAGAGTTACAAATGCCTGATTTGCCTTTCACATGGAAAGATGAAAGCTGAGTGCTCTGACCTAAGATGTGAAAATGCTGCAGTGCTCTGCTGCAGCAGGAACTGTTAGAGAGCAGCTCTTTCAGGAGGGCTGTGCCCAAGGAGAGCTCAAATGAAATGGAAATGGATTGCCTTAGACTGAACCGATACATTATGATTCTTCCAAAAAGACTTGCCAGTACAATTGATTAGCATTATGGTCCTACAGTTAATCTTGTGTTGAAAGAGGATCATGTTCCCAAGCATGAAATGGTTTGTTTGGTTTGTGGCTGATTTTTTGGGGATTTTTTTTTTCCTATTTTTTATGATTCCTTTTTTTCCCCCCACAGCTCACCGGAGAAGATATGAATTGTAAAAGATATGAGATGCAGGGTTGGTTTTCTATAGACATACTAGAAGATGCTTAGATTTCACAGGTCAATAAAAGAACCTGGAAAGAGAATATGCTTGACTTCCTCCTGGAATTCTAGTGAATGGGAAAAATAACTGCATTGAACATACAGGAGGAGTGCTTTGTAGGAAAACATTCCTTCTCTGTCACATGAGTTAGCAAGTTGTACACTTAAGTAATTATAAATTCCATTGTAAAGAAAGCAGTATGTCCCAGCTCACTCTGACCTTTGTTATTTGATGCCTCAAATAGTTTTCAAGACTAGGAAATATGATGAAGTTATTGCTAGCAAAATCTGTTTTGCTTTCAACAATCATTTACACAGAGAGGTAGATTGTTTTTGTTGGAAAACAAAATTAAATGGGGTGTAACAGTTCTTGCAGAACTCTTGGGGGAATAGGAACAAGTGGAATATAATGATAATATTTAGAAAATATAAGAGATTTCAAAAAGCACCTGAAGTGGCTCATGCATTTTTAGATAAAGCCCCAAGATAAAATCTTAGCCCTAAGTCAAGTCAGAGAATATTATTATCCTTAACTTCAATGAGAGAAGAAGTTCACTTCATATGACCAGAGGAGATCAGATAACAATGTTCCATCTAGTTTAGACAGTGCAGCATATGAAAACTTGTAGGGAAATAAGTATGCTTGATACAAATCAATTTTGTTACAGTTGCAACAATGATTATCTATGATGATCCTTCCTTGAAGGAAATAAATGGTGTGGTTCATCTCACCAATAAAAAAAATTCCAGTACACACACCCTCTCCTGCCTTGAGCCATCTCTCCTCCAGGCTAAATAACTCCACCTCTCTCAGCATCCCCTTATATCATCTTTGTGGCCCTTCACTGGGCTCACTTTAGTCAGTCTTTATCATTCTTGTTGTGGGGAGCCCAGAACTGGACACATACTCCATGTGTGGTCTCACCAGTGCTAAGTAGAAGGGAAGGATCACCTCCCTCAACCTGCCTGCAATGCTCTGCCTAAATCAGTGCATGATGATGTTTCCTTGGGATCCTGCATTCCACCATCTCATCATCACTGCAGCCAAGGCTGCATCTAACTTTCCCATCTATGATGAGTTCTTCCTTGTGTGTAAGTACTGGTAGATCAGTTTTGCTTGTTGGCTCCCCAGTTACACAGACAAGAAAATTTTCATTGCTGTGTTCAAGAAATTTATTCAATTGCTTGAGCCCTGTTATACTGTCCTTCCAGCAGATATCAGATTGGTTCAGGTTTCCCATGAAGACCAGAGCCTGTGAACATGAGGCTTCTTCCAGTTGTCTGGAGAAGACCTCACCAACTTTTTCCTGATCAGATACAGCAGAGCACATGAAACCAGCCACCACATTGGTCTGCCTGATAATCCTCTCCCATAAGCTCTTGACTGACTCCAGAGATGTCACAAGGCTGCACTCCATGCGTTCCAGCTGCTCTCTCATATAAATGGCAACTCCCCATCTTCATCTCCCCAGATGGTGCTTCCTGAGGAGCCTGTGAGCTTCTCTGCATGGCATCACTCCAGTCATGACCTATCCTATCACACCCCCACGATCCCAGCGAGGCAGAGCCCTCACTGACTACTAACTCCTCCTGCTTATTCCCACGCTGTATGCATTAGTGCAAAGGCATTTCAGAGATGCATTTCAGAAGACAAAGGCTTAAACTGTCGAGAAGAAGAAAGCGTGGATTTGTGTTTATTTTTTAGGTTCCTGTGCCTAGCCAATACAGCTTATTCTAATGCAAAGTACCAGAAAGCTTTCAATGTCAAAGAAGAGTCAAACCTAGAATCTATGATTTAAATAACAAGTTCACTCAAATAAAGGCACCTCTTCAAGCTTTTCATTACATAAACCATATATTTATTCTGGGATTTACAGAAAATATTCTTAGACTTCGTTTAGATAATAGGAAATTTGATTTCTTCCTACAGAATTTCTGGTACTTACCAGTACAGTTGGAATACCAGACTAGACAGACATTAGTGTAATCATCTGTGATAACTACTTGTATTATTAAAACCTCCTCACATGCTGATGAATAAAACAGAACCCACCTCCTAGACAGAACTCACCTCCTAGCTTCTACAGTCAGATAAAGCTTTACTGTAATGATATCATAAACCTATTAAAGTAGCAGCAAACTAAAAGAATTAAAAATAATAATGAAAGATTATGCATTTAGCACAAAGTTAAGATGTCAAGTAAAAAAAAACTAATGTAGTTACTAGTTAGCATTGAGAGAAAATATTTTCCAACTACTTAGATACCAATTGTACAAGTTCAAGTAATTAAGGGAGACTATTAAGGGACCATTTTCCAACCAATGCCTTTTTTGAGTGGAAAATGTTTGTTGGGTTTTTTTTAACAGATACCATTCTGTTGAAACTGTGATTTCTTTTCACAACTCACTTTAGGAAGAAACAAAACTGCATTTACCTTAGTACCAGAACATTTTGGCCTTTCCAAGAAAAAAAAATAAATTAAGTTACTACATAAAACATAGATTTTCCAAATTTGGCTTGAAAAAAAACTTTTGGGGTTTTTTGTTTTCATTGGAAGGAAAGGACAGCATAATTTTAAAATACCAGTGATTATAAATTAAAGAACGATATATAATTGTTAATCTGATTTTTGAAAAATACCTTGTCATACTAGTTTTACAAATTTCTAATGACATTACTTGCTTTGATGCTATATCACAGAGCTTGTATTAACATGGCACTTGACTTGTGATATTGATATTTTGATTCTGGACTCAAAAATATTTCTAAATGCTACATTACAAAAAGCAATTGCACCAAATACATTCACATTAGATCTATTGAGAAAAGTTCCCAGGAAGCTCTAGAAACAATATGCATTTGAACCTACAGTTTTCAGCTTTAAAATAAACAGGTAAGGACCTAAAAAACCTGTAAATACTGTTAGCCTGCTGGTGGACAAGGTATTCTCCAGTCTGATCACCAGTAAATTAGTAGGTGGTTTCATGTTAGATAATAAAAAGTAAAGCAACCTCAACTATTTGCTAAAGAAGAATACAAGACTAGAGTGGATAGCCATCAGTACTGCAGAAAGAGATTTAATGTTACACTAAACAGAGGTTAACAATATCATTTTGTTGTGGTAAAGATCAAATGTAATTCCAGAATTCATATACAAGAGTGCTGCATTAAAAACATTCAGAAGACTTTTTTTAGTCATTTTTTGGTACTCTTAAAGCATCTGCTGACATTTTTTTTCATTTTGAAGGACTGTGGCTCAGGAAGGATGTGGAATAATTTGAAACAGTGCAAAAGAGGCAAAGAAAAATGATCATGGGTACACATGGTTTGACCTACAACATATAAGATCAGTCTTTAAGAATGTAAGAGGAAGCATTAGACAAAATTCATCCATCTTTATGTGGTCTGAATACAAAATAAAAAGCTATGAGCTAAAATTCCAGAAGACAATATTTAAGTTAGAAATCATCAAAATATGTTTAAGAGTGAGGACAGTGAAACATTATAACAGGTTGCTTAGGAACGCTGTGCAATCTTTTAAAGGAAATTTTTTTACAACCTTCCCGTAAGAACAGGATTATAATATATACTGTCTTCATGCAAGAAATGTATCCAAGGACTAGATAACCTCTTGCAGTCCTATTTATGACTCCAATGATCAAAGATACCTGTAAACATATCCTTATAGGATGTAAGTCTTTTCCCTGGGAAGAAATGCCACTGGAAAAAATGTTTTAAGTTGCCACAGTGTATCTAGTTCTTATGCCTTGAGTTCACACTAGACATAAACAGAGAAGATTTGAGAAAGATTCATGAGAATGATCAAAGCCTTGTGGAGCAAATCTTCTAGAGGTATGAATTAAACTGAACCTATCAAATGAAAGAACAAAGAGTGATTTAGTCTCTCTACCTCCATAAGAGCAGAAATTTAAAAAATAAGTGGATTTTCAAAGCAGCAGACTAGGATATAGGGCAGTATAACAGCTAATGAATACAGAAGACAATTATTTAACAATTATCCATCAAAGCAATTCACCAAGGACTATGATAGGACATATATATTTATAGAAAAAATCTGAAAGTGCTGCTCTAGTTTAACTATAGAACAAGAATTTTTCACTGACCCACTGAAAGCTAAACTTTCATTCTATGCCACAGGTGCAACAGCAGCAGGCAGGAGCTGAGGTGCTGAATTATTCAAAGCACCTGGTGAACTCAGGTTCAGGAAGAAACATGCCATAATATAGAGCTATCTTTGGTTTATCCAGAGTGTGAACTTGCATTTTCAGGATTACATAAAAATCTACATCACCCTTGAAAGGAGAACTGAAGCCCTTGGGTTCTATGTAGAAGGTAGAAAGCACTAGGGAGCCAATGGATGTGAAATTTGATTGTCTAAACATACACATCCATACATAAACATACCATTGGGTTTTTTATGTTACTCAAGATATCTCCTCTAAAAGCTGTACCAGAAGGGAAAAAGTCTCCTGTAGTTCTGTGAAAATTTCCAGTGCCAAATGGATGTTTTTTTTTAATGATAGCTTAGTGAATCTTATACAGCACTGGGTGTCATCATTTGGGTAACTAAATCCAAACCTTGAGCATTCAGTCACCTCACAAGGAGTTAAATTCTTAATTGTTATTTTTTTATTCATTTTTCAGAAAGGATTGTTAACATTTTAGTCCACCATACTGGATTCTTACTGTCTCCTTCTGGTAAAACATCATTGTCTCAAGACCGAAAGTACTGAACAAAAAGACATCACAAGGCTATGTGGTAATAATTTACTTTAAAAAAAATCTTTCTGTGAATGTTTTATTATGGATTCAGTGTCATTTAGATTGGAAAGGACCTTTAAGAACATTAAGTCCAACCATTAATGCCCAACCTGTCGTAGATGTGAAGTAATCCAGTAAAAGTAAAATACTTTCTGAAAAGTGAATGACTTGGGTCTTGAAAGCAGTATTTTTTGCCTCAGCCTCAAAACAGGAGTAACAAAGGGAAATACTGTAAGGAAAATCACGCTTGTACAGCACACTGTTTTAATTTCAGTAGTCTGTATAAGTTACAATCAAGATTAAACCTTACTTATTCTACATAGTTTGCATGTGCAGAACAAAAATAACTTCTACTCCCTAAAATTTTAATACTTACAGCCTATCAGGCTTCTCTGATAAATACTGTATCACAAGTTAAAAAAATGGAAGGCATTTTTCACTGGGCTATTTTTTAATGCACTATTATATAACTTAGTTTGCCAGCATGTTGTTAATGACTCCTAAAGAAAATGGTCAAAATGTGGTTTTGACCTCTGATTCCAATAGGTACACAAAGAACCACCATCTATAAAATATATCATGTTTCATATATAAACTTTTTACATATTTTTCTTTTTTCTTCTTTCAGAATCAACAGGAAATCTGGTCACTTCAAACCCCACTAAGAAAAACCAAGTATGGGGAGTTATCACTTGCTTTTCTTTTCCTCATCCATACTTCCCACAAGGCTTAGGCAAATGATTGTTTCCAGGCATCTGTTGCTTTTACTCACAAACTAATAAAGTCTACAAGGCCATAAAAATCTCAAATTTAACTTTCAGAAAGTCACAACTGAAATGTATCAGTGCTAGCTAGTTCCTTTTATCTCCCCTTTGTTCCCCATTCTTTCTGTTTTGCATGGTACCATTTTGCAAGATAAATTATAAATTATCATATTTGATTCAATATTTTTTGTGCTAATTAAATGAGTCTGTTTGGGTTTTGAAAGCATATTCTAAAACATCCTTGGAAAGGAAACAAACAATTCCATATGCATATTATGATGCCCATCCATGGCTCTGTTTCACAAGTAACAACCTGTTCACAAGTAACAACCTGATCACCTTCTATGACAAGGTGACCCGCTTAATGGACGAGGGGAAGGCTGTGGATGTGATCTACCTGGACTTTGGTAAAGCCTTTGACACCGTTTCTCACAGCATTCTGACTGAGAAACTGGCTGCCACTGGCCTGGACAGGTGCACCCTCAGCTGGGTTAAAAACTGGCTGGATGGCCGAGCCCAGAGGGTGGTGGTGAATGGAACAAAATCCAGCTGGAGGCCGGTCACGAGTGGCGTCCCCCAGGGCTCAGTCCTGGGTCCAGCCTTGTTCAACATCTTTATCAATGATCTCGATGAAGGGATTGAATGCTCCCTCACTAAGTTTGCAGATGACACTAAACTAGGAAGAAGTGTTGATCTGCCTGAGAGTAGGTAGGCTCTTCAGAGGGATCTGAACAGACTGGACCGATGGGCTGAGACCAATGGGATGAAGTTTAACAAGGCCAAGTGTAGAGTGCTGCACATGGGACATAACAACCCCATGCAGCGCTACAGGCTTGGGGGAGACTGGCTGGAGAGCTGTCAGGGAGAGAAGGACCTGGGGGTGTTGGTTGACTGCAGGCTGAATATGAGCCAGCAGTGTGCTCAGGCAGCCAAGAAGGCCAATGGCATCTTGGCTTGTATCAAAAACAGTGTGGCCAGTAGGTCTAGGGGGGTGATTGTGCCCCTGTACTCGGCATTGGTGAGGCCACACCTCGAGTGCTGTGTCCAGTTCTGGGCTCCTCACCACAAGAAAGACATGGAGGTCCTGGAGCGAGTCCAGAGAAGGGCAACCAGGCTGGTGAAGGGGCTGGAGGGCAAATCCTATGAGGAGCGGCTGAGGGAGCTGGGGATGTTTAGCCTAGAGAAGAGGAGGCTGAAGGGAGATCTTATCACCGCCTACAACTATCTGAAGGGAGGTTATAGAGAGGTAGGTGATGGTCTCTTCAGCCAGGTGACAGGTGATAGGACAAGGGGGAATGGCATGAAGCTGTGCCAGGGCAGGTTTAGATTGGATGTTAGGAAAAAAATTTTTACTGAAAGAGTTGTCAGGGCCTGGAACAGGCTGCCCAGGGAGGGGGTTGAGTCACCTTCCCTGGATGTGTTCAAAAAAAGGGTAGATGAAGTACTTAGGGATATGGTTTAGTTTAGGATGTGAATGGTTGGACTTGATGATCTTAAAGGTCTTTTCCAACCTTGTTAATCTGTGATTCTGTGATTCTGTAGTATACTCCCTAATATACCTTCTAAGTAGCAGAATTCATCAGCTGTGCAGATCTACAAGCTTATGTAAAGCAACGTCCTTGAACCAAGAGCAGAGGCTGAAATACATCTAATGCTTATTTGAACACTTTTACAGTTGTGTTAGCTTTTCATAACATATCTAACCCTCTGCTGACGCCTGTGGATAAAATGCCTTTTATAATGGTTTCTGCCTTTGCAAAATAAAAAAAGTAATTTCTCGTGATCTTCTACTTATTTGCATGAAAACTGCAAAAGTTATGAAATGTACTGAATTGTTTTTAATCAAGGGGTATGTTTATTGCCTAAGATGCATTTGCTGAGTCCCCAGTGACTTCCTGGAAGGAATTCAGCCCTACAGCAGAGTTGCCAATCAACCTCCATATTGCCTGCAGCATAATACTATATCATTAGGCAGGACTAACTACTTTTACAATAGAAAATCAGTAACTATAAAATGATTTTCAAGCCATCGTCTATGCTGTGAACTGTATTTTGATTAAGTTCCTGGCTCACGTAAGCTGATTTTTAAGAAGTGGGTGGAAAGTGAGTCATACAGTAACTATTAAGAATGAACAGTCTGGATACAGATATTGGAAAAAGATATTCTTTCCCCAAGAAGGACACTCCATTCCTAGAAAAAAACAAGTCATCTAAATATTTCCAGGTGACAACCAACTGGCCAATCACCTCTTGGCCGTATAGCTCTTTGAGAGTAAACTAGAAATAACTACATACCTGACAACTGCATTTCTTTTAGTAGAACAAAAATTTGGTCAGAATCTCTTACTTGGCATGTTGCTACCACCTTCCACATGCAGCTGCCTACACTTTCCAGTATTCTACATATGTTTTCTCTGGAGCTGATCTGCAGTGCCACTAAGGTCCACACTCAGACCAATTTATTTTACAGGTCCTACAAGAAGCAAACCAATTAAAACTTGGTGTTTATTGCTTTTTTTTTGTAATACTAATAGTAAAATGACAGTAAGACAAGATACATCTATTAATAGCCTACAACTAACCCTCAATTCTAACACCACATTGAATCATGCTTGAGAAGTTTCTAAATCCTCAGGATAAGCAGTATCTCTTTTCATCTATTTTGAGAAGCACTTTCATCCAATTAGGTGCTACAGGAGATAAATTATTATTGCTACTATAGAGGTACTGACCAATGGAGAATCACACTCTGTCAATAACCTAATGTCAAAAACTGTTAGTGAATTTAATAATGAAAGCTGCAGTGCTTGATTATTTGATAGCTCAAGTGAGGTTTCCTTTTTTCTTCATGATAAATCAGCTGCCAGGTTTGCCTACAGTCTTGAGTACAAGAGTAACTGCCTGCAGTTCATCCCTCTCTCATCAGATAAAACAATAAGATTTTCAAATTAATCAGATGCCTTCATGATGCTGAGAGTTTTAACTGTATAATTAGGGAAATTACTGCACTCACTTGGCAACTTTCCAGGCCCTAATGTTTGGCTATATAGTACAAACAGATATTTTTGTGAGCTGATGTACCTTCTTTGTGTATTCTAGTCTCCATTTTTCTTGGCTACTCCAAATTCTAATAATGTTCCAAAATGAGACCCACAATGCAAGAAAAGTTTCTTGTAAGTTGAATAACTCTTCGGGTGCAGTTTGTGTACAGAACGGCTAGAAGAATGATACAGATTTTATGTCAGTAACAGGCACCTAAGTTTTATGTATCTCAATTACATCCACACAGATACACAGATGGAAACAATGTTGTTTTATAAAAAACGCTGTAATAAAAATAGTAAAACAGTTCCCCAGTCTAATTTATGAGCTCAAACTAACTGGAATGGAGACAAGAATATTTTTAACACAGATACATCTTTTTTCTTTTCTTTTTTTTTTTATGAGGCAAATCTGTGCTACATAGTACTTCCACTATTCTAAGTTCTCATTCCATTGTGGCTCCTTCACTGCCAGTGCTTTCACAGTACAGCTTGATTAAGCTGTTGCCTTTTGTCATCACAGCTCCACTACTATTATCAGGCCATCCAATAATTTCTGGTGGTTTAAGATACTGCATTTGACTTACTTTAAGCCAATATTTATGACTCACATATGACTAGATATTTTTAAATTATGCTTTACTGTGAAATGAGAAAAATAATTTATTTTGACCAGCAATCCTCCTTTAAAAAAAAAATCACAAAGTGTACCTTTGCTATTATTCATTCACCTCTACAGTTCCCATGTACCTAGAGGTCAAAAAGAAAACGTAGCAGCCTTTGTGTGGCAGTGACACGTCTTGATGCAAAATGTATTACTGCTTCATTTATTCCTATAATAGAAGATAGCGAAAAGTTGAAATTGCAAAAATAGTACATTGTTTGATACTTGCACATCCTCATCACTTAAGTTGCACCAAAAAAAGTCATACTACTAATGATGATAGTCATGTATACAGGCAGTAATTTTAAGCACTTGGTCCCTTTGAACCTCACAGTTTTCAACACTGGTGGTAGGTTATGCAATCTCAATCTTTGCTGGGTTCCTTACAAGACTAGAAGAACTAATAAGAACTCCTGCACAGCTATCCTGACCCCAAAACAAAAAAACCACTAGGCTGCTAGTTGTTGAGAAACTTAATGGGCACTCTAAAATGGAGCCTCTTAAAACTGCAAGACTAAGCTGCCTCTCTAACATGCAATAAGGGGCGTGCGTTTGCATTTTATATATAAGTTGTTTTGTATGACAGTAAGAACAGTACTTTTTCCTCTTCTGAAAGTTTGTATGCATTGGACTAGCAACTGAAATGCTTTATTACTCTTAGAAGTGTGATAAAATACTACTCAGCTAATTTATTTCCTCTATTAATACTAACCAAAGTACGGATGCTTAAATGTCATTAGAACACTGTGATCCCAAACAGTTACCCATTTAAAGAGTATCAGCAGGCCAAATGTTTCACACTTCTTTTTTTTAAACCCTCCCTTCCTTTGGCTCCTTTTCTTGACATTATCATTTAACTCAGATATTTTAAAGCATGTATCACCCTGTCACATAGGCGTTCATCTTCCTTTAAAGAACTTTCTTCTGCTGCAATTGCTGAAAAGAGGTAAAAAAAACCCCAACAAAACACCAAAAAAACCCAGTGCATAAGACTACCTAGGCTGAATTACATTTTCTGCCAGGAGAAAACATCATTGTCTCATCACAGTTCATTTAATCTGAGAGGAAGCACAAATGAGGCTTCTAATTTCTGAAGGAGATGAGACTCCAAATCAAATATATCTGTAGATTGATAAGTACTCCAGGGAAAATCTTGAAAACAATATGTAAATTCTTTCTGTAACATTTTCTTTATGGGCAGAGAGAAGCAATTGTTTCCTCTCACCACTTGAAATATTATGTAACTTTATGCTGAACAAAAGAGTATCAGAAAGAGTAATGTTTTATCTGGCTATACCTTTCCAGAAAAGCTCTTAAAAAGAAAGAAATGAAAGAAAGAAAAAGCACATCCAAATACATACTAACGTAAGTGATGTGCTGAATATATTCTGTATTCATTGCCCAATGAATAATCTTCAGACAAATCCAGTACATATACCACCACACAGTTCAATAAACTTGTTAGACACTCCTACATCAACAAGGTAGACAACATTTTGCCCTCATAAAATTATTGGATTATTTCCCTCTGTAAGTAAAGGACATTTCTACTTGCATGCATTGCCTAAACATACAAAAAGTAAATGGAGCTTTCTGAGGTGAGTACATGCCAGTGGCCATAGTTCCATCCTTTTTTTCTAGCTTATTCTGTGTTTTATTTTTAACTTTACAACAGAAATAAAATATTAAAAAAAAAAAAAAGCAAGCCCCAGTTTTCTAAAGAAAAACACCAGGCTGAAGAAATCTCTAATACACCCAACAGTTTAGCGAGCCATTCAATAAATACAGGGATTAGTTTCATCCCAGAAAAATAGCATGAGCTTTAATAAGGCTTGTTTATATTCACAGCTTGAAGTTCTACAGTTGTCCATGGCCTATAGTCAAGTAATCTGGCAGAGAACTAACAAAAGTCTTCAGCATCAAAACTTTCATTGCCCCAAACAGACTGCACAATCTGTTTTTACTGTTTCAAAATTACCTTTCCAAACTTGTAAGTAGCAGGTGTATAGCTATCCAAATCCCACCAAATATTACAGTATCTCTGCTGTTGTTGAAACCTTTAGGTGAAAAATGCAGCAGGACTTTGCCGCTTTTTGTGGCACAAAAGCAAGGCTGTCTTCAGCTTCTGCCCAGGAAAATGTGGGATGCAGCAGGAAGAGGCTCCGAGAAGGATCCAAAGAGGTGTTTATGCATCAGATAAAGTGGCAAAGATTCACAAAACTTCAAATATGAACCTCTAGAGTAAAAATGACTACCACACTCAGTGCCCAGAGAGATAGGATTTTATCAAACACTTAGTAAAAGAAGAGCAGGATTAAAAATGAAGCATCAGCATTAGAGTACTGATGCCACATTTTCAGTACTAAGAGTATGAGAAGTACAAGGAAAAGGGATGTATGCTCCACATTCAAGGCAGTATTATCTGATTACCTGCATGCTGACTCTGTAGGAGGGAATATAGCTCAGAATTCAATTTCAAGACTAGATTTCCTTTGATTCCTGAAATTAAAAACCTCATTTGTTGTTTTCATTACATATATTGTGATGGAACAATGAGGTTTCCAGCTTGTGACTTCTAACATAGCTTAGTCTCAAGGGAATTTCTTTTTCATACTTACCTCTGAGAATTATCTGCTAAACATACTAAGAGAAAAATTGATTATATTGAGGATTTGAAGAAGTAAGGAATCACAGAATGTCAGGAATTGAGAGAGACCTTGAAAGACCATCTAGTCCAACCCCCCTGCCAGAGCAGGATCACCCAGACTAAATCACATAGGAACACATCCAGGCAGGTTTTGACTCCACAGCCTCTCTGGGCAGCCTGTCCCAGTGCTCTGTCACCCTCACAGTGAAAAAGTTCCTCCTTATATTCACATGGAACTTCCTATGCTCCAGCTTGCACCAGTTGCTCCTTGTCCTATCACTGGCTATCACTGAGAACAGCCTGCGTCCATCCTCCTGACTCTCACACTTTACATAGTTATAAACATTGATAAGCTCACACTTCAATGTCCTCTTCTCCAAGCTAAAGAGGCCCAGCTCTCTCAGCTTCTCTTCATAAGGTATTCCACTCCCTTAATCATCTTGGTGGCCCTGCACTGGACTCTTTCAAGGAGTTCTATGTCCTTCTTGAACTAAGGTGCCCAGAACTGGACATAAACAAAAGGAAGTGTTTAAAAAAAAAAAAAAAAAAAAAAAAAAGTGTAAGAGAGACATTCATGATTTTGAGACAGACAGGACCATTCAGAATAAAATGAAAGGCTATAAGTACAGGTTATTCCCTCTTCTGTGTTTGTTCTGATGCCAGAACACCCTCTTGCAGCAATTCTATTCATAAATAAAGAGCAAGACAAGATACAGGACATCATAGAATCCCAGAATGATTTGGGTTGGAAGGACCTCAAAGCCTGTCTAGTTCCAAGCCCCCCTGCTCATAGGCAGGGACACCTCCCACTAGACCAGGTTGCCCAAAACCCCATCTAATCTGGCCTTGAATACTGCCAGGGAGGGGGCAGCCACAACTTCTCTGGGGCAACCTGTGCCAGGACCTCACCACCCTCATAGTAAAGAATTTTTTCCTGTTATCTAATCTAAACCTGACCTCTCTGAGCTCAAGGCCATTACCCCTTGTCCTGTCATTCCATGCCCTTGCAACAAGTCCCTCTCCAGATTTCCTGTAGGCTCCCTTCAGGTACTGGAAGGCCCCTTAGAGCCTTTCTCTTCCCCAGGTTGAACAAATTCTCTCAGCCTGTCTTCATAGCGGAGCTACTCCAGAGTAGCTGAGCAGAGACAGGCTGAGAGATCACGTTGGATTTACTTCAAGAGCTACACATCTTTCTTGTACTGGGGATCCAGAGCTGGACACAATACTCTATGTGGGGTCTCATGAAAGCAGAGGAGCAGAATCACCTCCCTTGACCTGCTGGTCATGTTTCTTTTGATGCAGTCCATGACATGGCTAGCTTTCTGGGTTCCAAGTGCACAGTGCCAGCACATGATGAGCTTTTCATCAATCAACACCCCAAGTCCTTCATCTCAGGGCTGCTCTCAATCCATTCTCCACCCAGCCTGTAGTTGTGCTTGGGATTGCACCAAATCATGTACAGGACCTTGCACTTGGCCGTGTTGAACTTCATGTGGTTCACATGGGCCCAACTCTCCAGTCTGTCACGGTCCCTCTGGATGGCATCCCCTCCCTCCAGCATATCTACCGTCAGGATATGCTACCTGTCATCAGGAAACTTGCTAAGGGTACACTCAATCCCCCTGTCCATGTTGCTGACAAACAGTGCTATTCCCTATTTTGACCCCTGAAGAACACCACTCATCACTGGTTTCCATTTGGTGATCAAGCCATTCACTGCATCACTTTGAGTGTGACCATAGAGCAGATTCCTTATCCACCAAGCGGTTCAGCCATCAAATCCGTACCTCTCCAGTTCCTAGGGGTTTTGGGAGTTGTTGCATGTGGCAAAGAGAAAGTGAAAATTAGTTATGTCCTCCATAAAATAGAGCTGAAGAGCACATTTATGCTATCTTTTCTTTTGAAAGACAGAAGAATGAAAGAAGAAGAAAGAAAATAAGGAAAAAGCAAGAAAGAACACAATGAAAGATAGAAAATTCAGTGAAGGAAAAATTTTTTAAGACTGTGAGAAAATGATATGGATATCAAGTTTTCAAGTTACAGTCTCCAGTCTACTCATGTGCCAAAACATTTATTACTAATGCATAATTGAATCACAACATATTCCCTGTTAATGGAATTATTCAGATACTCACAAGAAATAATATTAGAAATACGCATTACTGCAAATATATTTCCCACCTAAGCACTCAGACAGCATAGAGAAAACATTGTACAACAATTGTGCCTGTCAATTTTCTCAGACTCAAGGAGAACCATGGGAGCTATTGAATTTATTTATCTTGTTTATATCTACAGTGCAAGACACTCATTCTCAGTCTTTTCATCCACATACAAGGTAAAATACTGCCTCTGTTGAAATCAATGAGAGTTTTGCTATTGATTTCAATGAAACCACAATTCTGGTCACTGTTTCTCTCAGGCCTTGGAGTGGTTCTTAAAAAAAAAAAAAAAATACTAGGGAATCTACACCACGGGATCCAACTCATTATAGTCACTTTTCAAAAGGCAAAGGGAAGAAGTGTTTTCATTCTCTGGGAAAACCATGCTGTTTACCTAGTGCAACAATTTGTATCAAGACAACTTGAAGTGCTCCTGGGTGAGAGAGCAGCCATGAGGAAAAGGACTTGGGAGTGTTGATTGATGAAAAGCTCAGCCTTACTGAAGTCTTCAAGTACCTGAAGGGGCCTACAGGATATCTGGAAAAGGATTGGTTACAAGGGCATGGAGATGACAGGACAAGGGGTGATGGCCTTAAACTAAAAGGTAGGTTTAAAATAAAGGGAAAAAAAATTCCCTGTGAGGGAGGTGAGCGTTGTTCCAGAGCTGTTTTAATTTTTGACAAGACTTCTGACATTAAGGTCAAAACTGAGTATATACTTTAATGGATTTAGTAACTAACCTCATTATGGCAACCATTGATAGCCCATTTTCACTATTTTGCAGAAAAGAGTAAAGCAGACCTGAAATGTTAGCGTACGAAACATCAGCGAAACCATTTCCACCTTACTGCAATTTTATGCAATTACAAACAACTGTATAATAGCAGTATTTACCAAACTTCCATCCACATATTTCCTTCCCATCTGACACGGCATAAATGTGGGCAATTACCCCAACACACCCACTTTCCCAGTGCATCACCTTCTTTATGTACCTCACTCTGATGCGGTGTAAACCACTGCCCGTAAGCAACACAAAGCACTGCTCCTGTATACAGAATCACCCATCGCCCACAGATTTCAGCCACGCGCTTAATCCAACCATTAAAATTGAGCAAGCTCACCCCCAACTGAAAAGCAAGCAACAACCCAAAGAAGGACTTTAAAGAACTTTAGTTTCTAGGCCTTTAGAGTAAAAAAGGGTGTTTCAAAACCCAAGGGGGCCAAACACACTACTGCTCATGTCATTTCCTCACAGAAGGAAAAGGCGGGGAGCACCAGCGAGCACCCGAGCGGAGGACAGGCTGCCGAGCTCAGGGTCCATCCCGCAAACCCGCAAGAACCAGCTCTGAGGCCTTGCGATGCAGGTTAAAGCTGCTCCCGCCGCCATACTGCCCACAGAGCCGCTTTCCCGCACCCGCGCATGCGCAATTGCTGGCGCATGCGCATACGCGCCCCCCGCCTCGGCAAAGTGGTGCGGGGCAGCCTCAGAGGTCTTCCCGGGCCTGCCCGGCCGCTGCTGCCGCGCCGGGGTCCTTTACGAGCGTATCCCTCTTCCTGCCCGCTTGCCGACCGCCAGGCAGTACCGCTACTTCGGGTTGGTGAGTAATGGCAGCGGCCCGCGAAGCACCTGTTCTGGTTGCACGCCCCGGGGGCTGGGGAAGGGATAGGCAAGGAGACGGCCGGGCCGGGCGCCGCGCGGGTCAGACCTGTGCTTGTCGGAGTCAGGGAGGACTAGGAGAGGCCGGGGGAGGAGGGGAATGCTGTCGGAGGGGCTGTGGGTGCCCCTCGGGTGGTGCCCTCCATCCTCGCTCCTGCCCAGGTACCTCGTCGCGTCTCCCGCCCGCAGCAGGTGCTCAGCCTCTGGACGTGGGCAGCTGCTTGTCTGAACGCTCCGGCACTTGTCTCCTCAGCGTTAGTGGGAAGGTGGCATGCTCAGGGAAGGGGTGTAAGGCGGCAAACTGGCTTCGCTCCCCTTTCTTACTTCCATCTCCTGTCAAAGAGCCTTGCTGCGCAGCTGCCCGTGTTGTGAAGTGTCCCGGGAGGGAAGGCGGCTCGCAGGCACCTCCCGGTGAGGGAGCAGGCTGAAGGCTGCTTGCTTTTTGCGGTCGGTCCGCAGCTGCTCAAAGTTAGGTTCGTGTTCCGATATCCTGTTAAAGCAGGAGAATGATAGTATGTTGAAATCAAATACTTGCATGTATTAAAGATAATTTAACGCTGGAGACTGTCTTGTCACGTTTAGAACCAAAAAAAAAAGCAGTAGAATTGATTTTTTTTTTTTTTTTTTTTAATCTTGACTCTATCTTCCTTAAATTCCCATCTGGTTAGCAAATTAATTTCACGTTCCTTGTTTTATGAAGCAGAGTGGTTTCAGTTGGAAAACACCTTCAAGATCGAGTCCAACCACCTATCTAGCCCTACTAGGTCCAACACTAGACCATGTCACCAAGTATGACATCTAGTCTTCTTTTAAACACCTCCAGGGATGGTGACTCAACCACCTCCCTGGGCAGCCTGTGCCAATATCTGACAGCCCTTTCAGTAAAGAAATTTTTCCTAATGATATAGTTACCATATTAGAATTGTCATATTTTAAATGCCTCTTTCTGAATTGGGTGGACTAAAAGGAAAGCTTATATTATTGGAATTGCTTACAAAATATTTATATTTAGTAAATAAGCCCAGCTATAAAGCATCTGTATGTCATGTATAATGTCATGTTTCACTTCGAATGATTTTCAAGGCCTTTTTAAAAAAGTTTTTTGACCAAAGTTTTTAACTATGCAGATGCTCTTTTGAGAAGTTTCCCACTTTTAATTTTTTAATATTAGAAAGACTCCCAAGGCTCTCACACAGATGTTGTCAACCTCTGTTGCTTCTTTTTGTTATCTGTGTCAGACCAGAATGTGCTATGTAAATGCTGTGGTTTGGGCAGATTCTTATCAGCCCTTGGGGAATTTTACTAATTCACACCTGGCCAGTCTTTTGGTAACCTAAGTACTGTTTCTAGGTACAGGTCTGCACTGTAGCTCCAGAATGAAGAGCTTTGAAGACCTAGAAGTTTCAGTTCTATCTAGACCTGATCTGTCACTTCAGAGTTTTAATGTTCTTTGAGCTGGAAAAGCTTAGCAGAAGCTAAGTTGAGAAAACTTAGCTGAGAAGCCATAATACCAGCCATGAGGTACCAACATCAGTGACTTTTCAATGACATTACCTTTGCATTAAAAAAATAAAATTTTCTGAGCTCTCTTCTATATATTGCACTTTCATTGATTACGTTTAAACAATATCAGAACAAATAAATTGCAGTACTTACTGATTCTTGCTAAACTAGATGCATCTGCTTTATCTGAACATACTTTTTTTGCCTTGTGTATTTCTCTTTTGTAGTCACTAAAACTGTAAAAAATAGCTCATAGAGCAGGGTATTGAAACTTGAGTTATCATGTGGCCAAAATGATCTAGAGTAATTAACCTCTTCCTCCTCCCTCTCCCCTCCCCCCACCCGCTCCATCCCCAAACTATCATCTTTATTTTGGGAAATATCATGTGGAACAACAAGCTCTGTCATCTGTCTTGTCTGTAACTTTTTTCTTCACATAGTGGAAAAGATAAATAGAAGGTTTGCCTGCAGGATATCTTAAAGGTATAAAAAACTGCAGGGAGGGAGAAGAAACCACATCACTGTCAAGTGTGAGCTTGGATGGGAGAGGTTACCCTTGAGACAGGCTTGCTACTAGCTTTGGGGAACAGTTTAGAAAATACTTCAACTTCTTTCACAGATAGAATTTTTTTTTTTATGGAGGTGTTAGCTGGTTTAGGAAGAATAGGTGGAGGGGTTTTTTTTACTACTGTAAGAAGTTTCATACTGTTTATTCCCATATAAGAAACAAATTAATTTGGAACAGATACGGCCTTAGAGGGATAAATACACTTGCATTTATTTTGTGCTTTTAAGTCTATATAGCAGCTTACAAACTCAAATTACTCTGTAATACAGATTTTTATTATTTTTTTGAGAAGAGTACCCAATATTATGGCAGTATAGGTTCTACCCTTTCATGGGTGGGAAGTATAGTATCTGTAATCATAAAAGGGGAGACTGAAAGACATCATTTGATTTCTGCACTTTCAGTCCAGATATGTAGGTAACAGTTCATGATTAGGAAGAGTGTGTGTGTGTGCTAGTAAAGAGTACGTTGACAGAGTTACTGAAGATACTAACTTCTCCAGACACCTTTCAGTGGAAAATTTGCCACAGAACTTTCCAGTATGGAATGACTTGGTGATTAAAGAATAAAAAACCCCCAAAAATATATAGTGTAATGCACAAAGTGAAAAAAAAGATTTCACAAATTACCTCTCAGCTCATTTTTACCACTAGATTTAGGCATGGTAATAATTATGTAGTCAAGTAGCATGTAGTGGCTGTGAACTGAATTGATATAAAACAGAAGTGTTTGGAAAAGTGATAAGGAACAAAATCTTTTTTAAAAGACTAAGAAAATAAGGGGTTTGTTCTTTGCTTGGTTTTTGTTTGGGTGGGTTTTTTTTTTTGGTCCAGGATACGTGTTAAAAATCACATTGTATTCAAATATGTTCCCTTAATCACAGAAGGGAAGCATTTAGTGCTGAAACAGTACAGAAAAGAAACACTTAAATTTTTAAATGCATCCAGTGACATGGTTACAATATAAAGAATAGAAATTTTTCTAAAGGAAAACTCAGAGAACTTGATGGAATCAAATTATTAGTGAAGTAGGAAATGTAAACAGTAATTGCAAACAAGTGTTTCCTTACTCTCCCTTCTAATTTGAGAACTAGGGGCATCAAATTAAACTAGCAGGTGAGTTTCTAAAAGAGAAGTGTTTTTTCATTTTCTACCAAGAAATGACCTTTTGTTCAGGAAGTCACTCATCCACAAATAGCTGTAGATGCAGAACTATTCTGGTAATACATTGCTACATATTGGACTTGGTCTTTACCCATAGACAGAGACTGGTGATCTAAATTAAATTGTTCGTGCTTCTGACCTTTACAGATGGATTTTTTTGTTCTTTTAAAATTAATTCACCAGGCAGGAGAAGGAGCTTGAACTGTTTACTCTTTCAACTGGTGCACTAATATGGGTCAACAAATTTGGGGTTATAATCTAAGAGTTGCTAACAAGTCATCATACAAGTCAGGGCAACTGTCTGCATGTGAGATTTTAATCTGCACAAAGCTGAAGATATTCAGGCTGTTTCCTGCTGAGAAGGGGAACTGCTGTTAGATCCAGATGCACCAAATGTGCTGTGTACCTCAGTCAATTGAAGTCAGATTCTGAAATTTGCATGTCCATGACAGAAAGACAGGATCACAGCTATGCTAACTCTAATGGCTGAGGAATCAGGAATGTATTCTAATATTTTTTTGCATTTCCAAGGATAGACATAACTTCAGGTAGGTGTTTAATATGTTTCCTCAGTCTGTTCCCCAGGTGTTACTGTCCTATTGTGGCACTAGTGTTGATGAGCACAGTTTAACTGTCACTTGTTCAGAGTACCGCTGAACAAGATTAAGTGATGTAATGAAAGCATTGCCAACATGTAGCTCTTCAATGCAGCCTTTAAAGTAGAGATATCTGTACCATGGCTGAATTATGTCATCATTAAGACTGATGCCCCCCTAAACACAGACCTTTACCATAGGTATCACTTACTTGTTTTAGAGATTTTGCATCGTAATGCTGAACCTTTATATAAGCAAACTAGAGATTCCTAATATGATGTAGTAGACCAGGGTCTGCCCTGATGCTAGTCAAATTTTAGTAAGCATGCTGCTCATTTCTAATATATTTGAATGATAAATATTCTGTTGAAAAATATGTTCACTTAAAGAAGAAGATGGAGCACTAAGGTCAATTCCTGACACTTCAGAAAAAGCTCTTTACGATAGTGAAATCTTGATGCAGTAGAGGAGGAATTTAGTTGCAGATATGTCAAAGAATAAAAAGGAACAATGTGGAATAGGAAAGCCCCAATGAAAGATTCTATGAACATTCTAATTGTAGACATCAGTCATTCTTTTTTACAGAAGAGAGAATAATTGCCAAAGTAATTTATCACTGGCAGCCTTGCGTGTTGTTTGAAGATCAGTAGTGTCTGGGTTAAATTAAAGAAACTGAATATAATAAATTAGGCAGGTGAATAATACTGTTGCCTTTAAAAAAATGTGTAGAAAACTTCAGTTTGTCTAATCCCAAATTTCAGTTAAACTCACAGGAGGGGTAGCATGGTAGAGTGGAAAAAAGTCTGAAAAGATCAGGAAAAATAGAATTAGTAGTTTGAATGTATTTAAAGTTCATTTCTTAGAAGAAAAAAAATGTTCAGCACTCCAGATAATCTCTGACAAAATTCTAAGCTCTTGGGATGGAGTGAGAGTTGTAGAAAAACGCTGTTGTTTTATTTAAAGTGATGTGAAATCTGTTAATGAAAAGCTTCTGAAATACTGTAAGCATATATGTTGTAAAACGATTTTTCCCTGCCAGCACCCAAAGGTATGGTTTCACAATCAAGTTGGGCCAAATGAGCAGCCTCATTTTCATTCTCTTCCCTTGCCCAATCTGTGCTATTAACTCATTTTCTGTTATTAGTGCTGTGGTACACATTCAGCTGAGTCAGCTCTCTAACAAGGTAAAAGTGCATAGGGTTGTTCCCTTGTTTGTTTTTGAGATGTTAACAGGGATTTGTTGTCCAAGTGTATGAGTGACCTTACTGTGAAAACCAGATGAATCCCAGAGGTAACTAAAGGCAGACAGAAGGGTGAATGGATTAAGCTTGGAAATGGAAGCAGAACTTGCCTTTTTGTCAGTGTCATACTGCTAATCCATTTCAGGTTGTATTGTTAAAAAGCGTATTCTAAAATTCCTTATCTAAAATTATCACAGCAGTAACAAATAGTGTTGTGATAGCTGAGAACGTTGGTAGGAAACTAAGGTGAGTTACTTTATGAGTATTTTAAAGTAGCATTCTAAAATTTGGAGGTCAGTGACAAATACAAAATCACAGCTATGCTATTTCTAATAGCTGTTGAATCAGAAATTTATGCTAATATTTTCCAGTTTAGTGTTGTCAGCTTTATGCATAATTTTGTTCCATATAATTCTGTGGTAACCTAAATTTTGTTAATCCTTTTTTCTGGCTCTCCTGTTTTTAATGTAGAATAGATATTAAAGTTATATATATAAGTAGTCAGGCATTCTGTTATATGATTTTCATCCAGGGCTCAAATCCTGCTGTGTGGCTGGTCTTCTTTTTTTTTTTTTTTTTCTTTTTTTAATAACTTGGTCCTGGAATTCTACATGAAGTGTCACACAGCTGTGACATTGCACTAGCAGGCTGCCAGCAGCTAACTTTCTTTCTGATTTCTTGTTTACATAATTCAGGAAACAAATTTTAGATCTGTAAAGTTGCAAAGTATTGCTGTGTTGAGTTTTATTTGCTTAAGTGTTTAGGCAATGTGTTAGTTAACTAAATGTAAAGTAGTTAGACTGAAGGCACTAAATAGGTTAGTAAATGAAATCTGCATTCTGAATATAAACTGGATTTCAGGTGCATTCTTTTTTGTCCTTCACTCTTGTTTAGCCTTATTACTGTCCTTTCATGGCTTCTACTTTTTTTCTGTTCTTTGCTTTTTCTGTCAGACTTGTCAAAATGTGATAGTACTGAAATAATGTAACTAGAATTTCCTTTTAATGGGATTTATTTGGGTTATAGAAACAATGAAGTTCAAAGGTAAGATAGTTTATAAAATATGTGATAACTTGGTGATAGAACCTCAGAGCCTGACACCCATTCTCAAATGAAGAAATGTTTCTTTGTTGTTTTTTTTGCCTTCTCCCCTCCTCAGAAAGGGTTGTTAGGTATGCAGTCAGTGTATGTGTCACATTTGTCTCCATGCTATTTCTATTATTTAGAAACTTTATGAAGCATTTCATATTGTTGAATTAGGTAATAAGAATTCTGACTGTAAAATATTTGTCTTTTGATCAGTTGCGGCCAAAATCCTTCTGTTTGGATTCTGAACTATGACATCATGGCAAGATTTCGCAGAAGAACATGCATCATTTTGTTGCTTTTTATTTTGTTCATTTGCTCCATAATGATGGCTTTGAAGACTCTGAGACCTGACAGAGCTGGCTTCGGGGATCCATTTGGACTTGGTTTGTTGCCCGAGCTTCAACAACGGACAGTGATTTTAGACAATAACAAGAATTCACTAAATAGGGTTCAAGGAGATGCTGTAACACATGTCAGTAATTTGCATAGCATTGCAGTCAATACTATGAAAGCATCTATGCATCCAGTAAACAAGCTGGAAGAAGAGCTGTCTTCTCCTAATTATAACTTTCATATATTCTACTATAGTTGGTTTGGGAATCCACAGTTTGATGGTAAATATATTCACTGGAACCATCCGTTGTTGCCACATTGGGATCCCAAAATTGCCAACAACTATCCAAAGGGAAGGCATAATCCTCCTGAGGACATTGGGGCCAACTTTTATCCTGAACTAGGATCTTACAGTTCCAAAGACCCTTCTGTCATAGAAGCCCACATGAAACAAATGCGTTCAGCTGCAACTGGTAATGAATGTTAACGTTTCAGAATGTTGTTCATTTATTCAGCCTTATATATGTGAATGAAAACAACTGACCAGTTCATTTTTCTGTGTAACTCTGAAAATGTCTGAAACTATTAAATGTCTTTGTATTTGAGTGTTAATCGTCAACTGAAACCTACATCTTAAAAGCTCTGTCTGATGAGTGTAACAGCACAGAAACTTAATGTGTTTGTAATCTTGCAGGTGCATGTGTTTCATGACTTACTGTTAAGCACCGATAACATGTAGAAAATACAGAAAACATTACTAGAATATATTGTCTGTGTACTTTTATTTTTGGAGGTGAATCCTTCAGTTTTAAGAACAGGTTTCAGTAAATCATGTTAACGTGATTATAGAGCAGTCCATTCAAATAGGAGCATAACATTGTTTTTTTCCCAGTACAAATTGATGTTTCCTTTCTTTAAAAAGATGGACTCTATGTACATAAGAAGGTATTTGTGGTGCCATTCTTTGTTGGGCTTTACAGTCCTTCTTATGTTCATTTTTAAAATTAAGTAATCCTATAGCTTAATAGTAAACTCTGAACAGCATCTCTAAGTGTAGCTGGAAGAACATGACCAGATCTCATAGCGTTATTTGGAACACTGGTTACCTTGGATTTAATCTTTCATTAAGGTTTGATGTTCTATTCCCATTAGTAGCATTTACTTGTATAATGTTTACTTCTTGGTTATTGTTTTCTCCTTTTTTTTTTTTTTTTAAGCCTAACCTGTGTTTTCTGCAAGGGCAAATACAAACATAGGAAATTTCTCACCCTTTTCAGTTATATGATAACTGCATTAAGAGGAATGCCAGCAACAGTGGGAAATGGTTTGCACAGAAATCACAGGTATTACTTGCAAGAAAGGACTTCTTTAGTCTTACCTAAGCAAAATATTGTACCATAGTGTAATGAAAAAGAGAGGGCAGAGAGATGTTTCTCCTCCTCTTAATACAAATATCTAATAAAGCTGAACTGCTGGGAGAAAAGGTGCAAAGCACTAGGAAAAACAGCTTGCTAAATAAGGGTTTTTTATTAATTTATGTTGGTTTTCCTTTTAAAAAATCAGCAATGTCAAGGTTCATGCTTCCTGCAACAGATACTTTGTAACATTACTCTGATACTTGTGAAAAGTTGGGTTTTTTCCTTCTGCTGCTGTTACGATTTATGGATTTAAGTACACTTGAATTTCTTTTCTTCCACCCGGATTTGACCAGCACAAATCAACTTTTTCCTGTAGGTTATTACTTCAAATATTGCATCTTTTTAAATAAGAGTTATACTTTTTTCATGTTTTGGTGTACTGAGAGGTTGACTATTTACAGTTGCTTCTTTTTGTCTCAGCCACTGTCTAATCCATGATTGTATTTTATATTATAAGAAATAATACTTTTTCTTCTAGCCTTTTTGAGGCTTTTTCAATGATCTTAGAAAAGGAGAAAGATGTAAGTAGTTTGTTCAGCCAATGTTGTGTAATGATCAAAGGCAAATTTTTCCTTATTTATTAATTTCCTGATTTTTAGAAGATTAATGAGCTAATCTTATTCCTCTGCTTACTGAAACATATTTGCTTGTACCAGCCTGCAATTGTACTAGTCCAATTTGAAGTCCTCCATTTGTCTTGAATGACTCTACTGTGGTTTAAGACAATTATGCTACTGGTTTTAGCATCAAGCCCATCCTGTAGTGATATATAACTTCTTTTGTAATCACAGGGGAGGAAAATATTAAGTAGCCTTTCTCAGAGAAAGACAAATGTAAATGTGAATTTAGGTTCTTTGAATGATTCTGTCTCATGAAGTTTTCCTCAATTCCTAATCGTATAGGAGAGGGTATTGACAAATGTTGTGTGCAAGAAACGTTGAGTGTGGCCAGAGTTTGTTGGTGTCCTACTTGCCTTTGCAGCTTACTCATTTGAATTTTGTCCTGTTCTTTTGTATAAAATAAGAGATGGGGTGATAAAATGCAGTAAAGTACTGCATTTTTTTCTTGTCCTTGAGCAGACTATCTCTTATGACAGTCTATTATGTGTGATTCTCTTTTTAATTAAATGTGGAGAGAGTATGTTGAGGGTCATTGAATAACTTCAATGTATAATGAGCTCCAGTCTCCGGTTTTGATGTTAGAAGATGTGTATTCACTCTAGTCTATATTTTCTTTTTCATTATTTTGGACCTGTTTGGAAATTGTTAGTCAGAAATGTTATAACTTTAGTAAAAAAATCGACGGAGTTTAGAGTATATACTTCCCTATCTCAGTGACCTGTATTGTGTACGTAAGTCTTCACTTAGAATCACACTGCCTTATTCTTCCATATGTTTTAAACAGTATTGTAAGAAAATATTCCTACATCAGATTTTGTGTATTTGTGCACTTCTTTCTGTCTTGCCCTCTTCTTGATGTCAGTTCCAGCTACACATGTAAAAGGTTTGACTTGCTTATCTGACAGTGTTTCATTTTAGGAGGAAAGGGTTTAGTCTCTCTTGAAGATGTATTTGTTCTGTTGCTTTTGTGGAGAGCATCAGGGATGCTTTACAGTACAGGGATGTTGTGGTTTTGCCCGAGCTGAGAGCTGAGCACCACACAGCCACTTGTTCTTTAAGGGCAGGGCGGGGGGGACGACGACAACATGGAATTGAGGGAGGGGGAAAGGGAGGGAGAAGAAAACCCAAGAAACCAAAATCTCACAGGTTGGGTTAAGGATAGTTTACTGGGATAGCAGAAAGATAGATATAATAACAAGATTTCATAGCAACATAAATGAAACTGATGATATACAATGCAGTTTCTCACTGAACCGCACAACTCAGGCCATACAGCTCAGAGCCGTCCTGAAACTGGATTGTCCCCAGAACTGCATGTCCCAGAATTGCCTGCTCCTCCTACCAGCTCCCCCTTTATGCTGAACATGACCTAATTGACATGGAATACCCTCTTTGTCCACTTTGGGTCACCTGTCCTGGCTGTGTCCTCTTCCTTCTCGTTAGCAGGAAAATATGAACAACAGAGAAGTCCTTGATTGCTTGGCAACAACTAGAAACATCGGTGTGTTCTCAGCACTGCTCTCATCCTAACTCCCAAACATGGCATTCCATCCGCTGCTAGAAAGAAATTAACTCCTAGCCAAAACCAGGACAAGGGGCATTGTCAAAAAACACTGCAACAAATACAAGAATAGTAACGTCCTCAAATTACTGAGACTTTCTGAAGCATTTCTTGAGTTAATAAATTTAAAACCTAATTTCAGGTGGGTGGAATGTAGACTACATCATGATAACTGCTTTCAGCAAGAAGGAAGGTTGTGAGTCACTGCTTCTAGTATGAAATAGTTGGTTTATATTGGAGGTAGAGGTACAATGCAGAAATACAGTGGGGAATGAAGCTTCATAGAATAAGAATCGCTTTCATCACATGCATAGCGCTCATCTCTAGTGTTCTCTAACCCTATGTATCTTGAATGTACTCTGGTTTAGCTATAATGCCTTGGTTAGCAGTGTTTTCCTCTTGGTACAACCTGGAAGCTAGGATGCTGGGCTGAATAGTGTTAGGCTTGGAACACTGAGCACAGATTTCTTCCCTTGATAAATGATTTTACTACGGGTTTTGTTGTAAACAAAGAGAAAAGTTAAAATTATGCTGAGAATAGAGAGATTTCATTACTGGTTAGAAAGTAATTTGAACTCCTCATTTATATTATGATTTCATAACAAACAAGAATTTTAACTCATGACAATGTTAAAACATAAATGTTTTTGTACATTTTTTAAAACTTAAGTTTTGTGTTTCCAGGTGTAATAGTGCTTTCATGGTACCCACCGGGTATGGCTGATGAAAATGGAGAACCAACTGATGATTTGGTGCCTGTTATTTTGGATTATGCACACAAATATAATCTAAAGGTAAAGTATTTCTAAGATGAATAAAATAGCTCTACTTAGGAAAGTAAACCTTGGTAAGAGGTTTTTGACTCATGGTACATAGAGCTGGGAGGCTTATCATGTAATGGTGGCTTCTGATTCTGTCTCCTATTGTACTCCACTTTCTGGTCATAGAATATGGTATAAGTGCCCTTTGAATTGCACTGAATTTTGAGACTACCTAAGGAATATTGCCTTATAACTTGAATGTCATAATCTGCCTTTTTTCTGTTTTGGTTCACATCTAAAGCTTATAGAATCTAAGGTATGGTGTTGTGGTTTTTTAGGAAACTGTTTTTAAAATTAGTATGTTGTTGTCAAATGAGTCTTAGGAGTTGAGAGGAGTATCACGTATTTCAAAATATTATGGATTACAATGATCTATAAACTAAAGAACTTGGAGAAAAAAGACTAACCTTGTTCTTTGGAATACTGCATGACTTACTGGATCATTAGAGGTCAGCAGCAAGCATCTATTAGTAATAAAGAAGGATTTAGAAATTCTAGTTTGAAAGAATAGCTTTATTGTAGAAGGTATCAGGAACACTTGCCTTGGACAGTGAGGTGCTGCTCTGACTTTAGGTTGCTACAAGGCATGATGCATTAAAAGTGCTAAATTGCTAGCTTTCTGAAATAGATGAAATATCAAATCAGTTAAAGAATATGTGGATTGAACAGTAGAATCTCAAATTGTGGTTTAGTTTTATTTATTTTTGGAGTAAAACTTGAATTATTCTTTGGGATAAAGAACACATGCATTGCCTTTTAGTCTTCCTGAGTAATAAATTTGAGTTTTTAAATTATCTAAGTAGTGGTATATGTTTCATCTCTTGAGGGTGTTGTCTATACTGGGGACTAAAAATAGAGACGGTTAACCTACTCTGGTTTTAGTTGGTGGTGCAAGTTACAGATTCTCAGAGAAACCTCCTGTTGCTAGTAGGAGCTGTAGTTTCTTTGAGAAGTAGGAGGAAAGCTCGATGTGAGTCAGGTATGGAATTAATTTTGAAACTACTAAAAATGTTGTGTGAGTTGTATTATGTGATGTCAGTTGCACATATGTACTAGTAAATTATTAAAAAGAAGTTTTAGATCACCAGGTGGAGCTTACACTCGTTTAAAAGAACTTGTTAACATTCAAGTCTCTTAGAGGAGCCAAGACAAAATAAAATAAGGTACCAAGGAAAATGCATGTAATAGTATGGTAATCACTGGAATATGGGTTGTACTTCTAAGAATTATTACTGGAATATGGATACTAAGTATGGTTGCTACTAGGGAATGCTGTCTTCACTGTAATGTTTTTAAACATTCTTACACTCATAAGCTATTGCAGTTAAGTGTTAGGAATGTCAGTAGACCAAAGCCAGCATATGCTAAATATAAGTCTTCTAAAAGATGTGTCCTTTCTAATTGCCTGCTTTTGATAGTTGGAAATGAAATAAAAAATAATAGTGTTCTTCAACATACCCTGTTAGTCTACCACTGTATTTTTCTATACTTTGTACCTAATAGAGATAGATACTGGCTCTGCAGTGGAAATTTGCTACTCTAGCAGAGTTGTTGAAAACTTAATTAAATGCATTCTGCTCTAAAATTGCTTTTGAAAAACTATTTGCTTTGATTAATGTAATATAATCTTCCATTTACATGTATATTTGAAAACAATGGCATTTTTACATTCAAATGACTTCACATACATAGGTTAAATAATTCCATTAGCTCCAAGCTTGAAATTTAGAGCAGTAGCAATACATTATACTAGATTTAGTTGAGAGAGTTTATTGTTGTTGATAAATCTATAAAAATTTTAAATTAAAGTTTTCATATCCCATATCTTAAAATCTATTTTGACACTGAAAGCTCTTCTTGAAGAATTATCTATAGCAAGTTTAATACATTCTTTATTAATATACTAAAAATGTTTCATTGGTTAATCAGATCTCTGATGTTCAAATAGATGTTTTTATTTCAATTATTAGTTTCTGTTGTAGATGTATAAGTCTTCTGAAGCTTGTTTACTACTCACTAGCCAGGGGGAGCAGAGGGAATGCAGTGTTTTGTTTTAATGTAGAAACCCTAAATATTTACTCTATTACTGAACTTAGTTGGATCTGAAGCCTCTAATTTTAGCAGTGCAGGAGTTTAATTAAGATTGGATTATTTTTAAAATAGGCTAACAAAAATGTTCATTTCGTAAGGAAGAATTATATTTAATATGACTGGTACTGGCTTCATATAATACGTGGTGCTTGTGTATTCAATGGTATGTTACATTTGTGTTGCTCTTACTATGTTCTTCTTCCAGGTCACTTTTCATATTGAACCCTACAAAGATAGAGATGATCGCAGTATGTACCACAATGTCAAATACATCATTGACAAGTGAGTGGTTTCTGAGTGGTGTTCTTTGGGGTTTCTTACATGCTGGTATGAGGGACTTCTGTATGTTATCTAAATCTTGGAAGAAGATACTATCTTTGATAAAAATGTGCACTGAGACTGAAGAAAACTATAATTAACTTTGTTGCTTTTGGTGATACAAAAATCAAAGTCTTTTTAAAGTATCATAGCATGAATTGTGCATAGGTACTCAAATGTAAATTGCCTTCAGCATTCGTTAGTATCACAAGCCGTGATTAAAGCATGCTTCAGATTAAAGTAGTTAAAGTACTAGCTACATGATACTTAAATTAAGCAGACATTTTTATAGTGAAAAACTAGCAGCTAAGGTTTTAATGTGTTGACCTCTAATGATTTTAATTCAGCCTGACAAAGTCTGTATAGCTACTAGTTGTTTTGTTTGTCAGTGATGCTTAGATAATTGCCTTCACACTGAATTATAGGCAAAACTAATACCTCTAGTGGGGCTTGATGCTAAATTACTAATTTGTAGTACTGCAAAGGTTCTTTGCAGATTCAGGATTTAATACTTCACCAAACAGTAGATTGAGAATGGATATGAATCGCTATGTTTCTAAGCGCATGCCCTGTCTTTTTAAAATTAGTTTTTAGAAAAAGCCTTCAGCTCAGATTGTAAAACAGTATTTTCCAAATCAGAAATTTTATTTTAATGATACTTGTTTGCTTTATAGATACGGAAGCCACCCAGCCTTTTACAGGCATAAGACCAGCACAGGCAGATTTCTTCCCATGTTTTATGTTTATGATTCTTACGTGACAATTCCTGAAATATGGGCAAATCTGTTAACCACTTCTGGATCACAGACTATTCGAAATACTCCGTACGATGCACTATTCATTGCACTTCTTGTAGAAGAAAGACATAAGCATGACATTCACAGAAGTGGCTTTGATGGAATGTACACATACTTCGCCACTAATGGCTTCTCCTATGGTTCATCTCATCATAACTGGGCAAGTTTAAAAGCCTTTTGTGATAGTAACAACTTAATGTTTATTCCAAGTGTGGGACCAGGGTATATTGATACCAGTATCCGACCATGGAACAACCACAACACCCGTAACCGTGTCAATGGGAAGTACTATGAGACTGCCTTCAGCGCAGCCCTTTTGGTGCGACCAGAAATTATTTCTATCACATCTTTTAATGAATGGCATGAGGGAACTCAGATTGAAAAAGCTGTCCCCAAGCGGACTGGACAGGTGGTTTACCTTGATTATAAGCCCCATAAACCAAATGTTTACCTAGAGCTGACTCAGAAGTGGTCTGAGAAGTACAGAAAAGAACAGGAACAGTGGCTTATGTAAGCTATTGCTGCTGCAGTCATTTCCTAATGCGTTGAATACATTGAGAAAGAAATTGAGAGCTGAAAAAGCTGTTATTAAATGTCTGTATTATAGATATGTTTAAATTGTTATCTCTCAGAATGTATATGCACTACTACTGAATTTGAATTTCAAAAAGGAAAACGATGATGAGAATGTTGGCATTTCTGTCTTATGGGCTATTGTACTTCAAGTACATTCAGGGAAAATGCTGTTATGTTTGGTTGGTTGGTTGTGGGTTGGGTTGGGTTTTTTTTAACTTTAAGTTGCATGCTAACCTTCTGGAACATCTGCATGGGATAACTACATGACCAAATAGAACATCACTATACTTAGTTATTTTATTCTGGTGGTTGTGTTTCTAATCATAGTGATGCTGTAATCTCAAATTTTTCTCCCAATAGCTTCTTGCAGGATGCATGTTTGTAGTGGGTGGAATAATCTACATCTACTGTTTTTAATGCTTTGCACAAAGGGAGTTTTTGATGTATGGACTAGTTTATGATAAAGACGCTGAAGGGGTATGTATGATGTAACACTCATGGGTTTTGGTTGTGGTTTTTTTTTTAAAGTGATTGAAAAATCAAATTCCAAAGATCAGCAAAAGATTTCCAGTCTGCTTCCATTTATTCTATTTGGTACATAGTGCAGATTTTTCAGATTACTGGATACTAATCAGTAACATAGGGTTTTTTCTATGTTACTTTGAATTAAGAAAAGAAAATGAAACTGAGAGTGGAAAAGATTTTTTTTTTTTTTTTTTTTTTGAAGGATGAAAGCCCCTAAATATGCGAAAAGTATACTAAAACTTCCATTGCTATATGTTTTCTGCTAATTGTCTGCAGGGACAGGTCTAATGTGGGGTTTTTTAAAAATGTTTTTATAGCTAATATCTTACTAGTTCTACAATACTCATTAATTTACTTTGGAATCCAAGATTTCTGGTTTTCATATAGTTCATGTGGCTGTTCCAGGATTCAAGATAGTAGATACTAAAACCTTGTTACCATTCAGATAAGCTCCCTACTAGCAACTGCTTTTAATGCTGTGGCATGACCAGAAATGATTACTTTCAGGCCCAAGAATCTCACCTTTCAAATGCTGTGATGATTAACTTTTGTTCTTACTGAAGCTTGAAGGGATCAAGTCATGTTGATGTGTCTTCTCAGAAACCTTTTTTTTTTTGGCATTTTCAACTTCATGAAAGAGCCCTGAATTTTTTTAAAGTAGAAATTGCAGTATTTATTTGCAGTAAGTGTTTAATCTCTAGCAAAGTCACTTTTTTAGCTTCTGGGGGGTTTTGTTTGGGTTTTTTTATTTATGTACAAGGTGCTGATCCTGTAGTTTAATTCATATGCTGGAACTGTTGTGACCACTAGAATTCCATTGATTTCAGCAGAACCCATGGAAATTATGCTTTGTTCTCAAAGTAATCTGTCCATGAGGTTGTAAGGTGAATGTCAGGATGCTTGGTTCAAAAAAAGAAAACAAACCAAAAAAAGAAAGCAGCATGTCTTTTTTTTTTTTTTTTTTTTTTCCAGAAACCTTTGTCATTCCAAATAAACATGAACCAGTTACTACTACTATTTTCTAAAATCTTTCTGGTATGAAAAAGGTTTGTTTATGTATCTTTCTTTTATTTACAGTTTAATTCTCTTGTCATTTCTCTGCAGTTTTTCAAGAGATGAGGTGTCATATAATGCCCTTCAGCTACTTGAAAAAAATGCAAAAATTGGGTGACAGAGATGCAACCTGGCATGTTGAAGTGTGCCTCTAGAGTTACTGGAGTCTTATTAATAGCTGTTCATAATTGTTTGTGTTTTCCTACTGCATTTCTGCAAATTCCAAAGTGTTTCTGAAACAAATTTTACTAATGCTTATTTTGTTTTACTTTTGCTCAAGTGGATAAACTGAAGTAGATGTAGGTATGACCACAGTCACAAAATTGTGTCTCAGACATATGATGCACTTGCTAGAGGTTTGCCACTTCCAAATTAACCACTCACTCCCTTTACTAAGGAATCTGTAAGTTCCTTCAATGATTACACATAACTTGCTTTTATGGTTTGTTGGATGTTTATGCTTTTACAGCCGAAAGAGTCCATATACTTACTTTAAGTGTGAGGGAGTGGTAAAATTTTTGCATGTCCATATTGCATATGTTGCTAAGAACTTCTCTGAAATCAAACCTTTTGAACGGACAAGGCTTTGTTTACCCCTTGCTTAAACAGTTGTCATACACTGGTGTTTTGTCGCTGTAGTTGTCTGAGCTGTTTACTAGTCTTGACAACCTTGCACTGGGCTTTCAACTCCTCACTTTTTCCTAGGGGCAGTTTATTTTCTCCATGCCTATACAAGTTGCTATATTTGTTGCTATTCATAGAAACATTTGAAAGCTGCTGTAGCGTACTGTACAACTGAGGTGATCTATCTTTGTGTAAAACATAATTTATAGTAACAGTGTAATGGATCTTCATTACTTGGAAATAATTCTGTAATTGCAGTAAAGGTATCATTTAGCACTTGCCACGCAGTGGTATGGGACATGACACACTGGTGTCTAATGGGATCTTCAGAAGAATTTACAGAATTCCTGTAGAAATGAATGAAAACTAAGTGCCTAGAAATTCATCGCCCCTGAGCACCTCTTGTATTGTTGTGTGTTTGTTGTGTTTTAAAATGTAAATGTGCAGCCCAGTAAAATATTTCAGAATTTTTAGAGTTTTACTTGATAATCCTAAGGACAGTTGATGGAATAGCAGCTAATTCCCTGCCCAGTACTTTCTCTGTACTTAAAGCAAGCATTAGTGTTTCTTTCTGTTATAGTGATTGGATAATTTTGCTGATGGTCCACTGCTGCAGTCGTAGTAGCTTTAGGATATTTGAGTGAAAATAGGTCTGTGGAAAAGGATTTGTACAGCTGCAAAGAAATAAGATTGCTGCAAGTGCACAGTTACTGGGGTGAGAGATGGAAAAGGTGAATATATTTAGAAGGTGATTGCTCCAAGCTTTACAGTTACAGCTAAAAAAAAAACCCTAGACCTCCAATGTGCAACCAAAATTGGGATGGAGGGAAGAATATTTACTACAAGTTTCAGATCAGACATAAAATTTAAGGAGTATCCTAAATCCTATTTTGCTTTGGCCTCACACTACTATTACTTCTTGATTATTTGGAAAAAAAGATTGAAACTATTACTTTTAATATTTTTTACACTGATTAGTTGCATTTGACTCATCTTCTTGTATGTTACAGCACTTAGTGATATACTACACTTGCATACATTAGGCAATGAACACTATGGGAAGTTTTAATAGAGATTCTGCCATGCTATGCCTCTACAAATATAGAAATACCTGAAATTATTGGTCACATACTACTGCCTGATTATCCCCAGACAGGATATGGTTTCTGAGACTAGTAGCAGGTCTTTGTGGTAGAACTAATTCTTAAAAAGAAAAATGTATAGATTCGTTTCTGCTTATGTCAGCTGTGGTAATGTAAATTGTTTTAGTTCTGTAAGCTATCTCGGAACTGAAGCTTAATATGTCTTCTCTGAAATAAGAATTTATATTAAATACTGTATAGTAGCACATGTTTCTCAGATTTATAAACTTGTACTGAACTTTGAGGGAAAGAACGCTTGCAGATGCTGTCACTTTTTCAGAAACAAGCTGTAGATTACAGTGTGTGCAATTTCTGTACTGATGTTCATCATTTTTGTCTTATGCCTTTCTTTTGAGGTGCCAATGATTTGTTTCCTACGAGGTTGCTGAAGCAGAAGGTGAACTTGTTTCTATTATGAAACTTGATAAAGTAAATACTCTGCATAGTTTTAATTAACACATTTAACACAACTCTTGGGTTCCCCTGAAAACCTTTCACGGAGTGTTTTCAGCACTGTTGGTAGTGGCAGAACATATCTGGGCACGTGGAGAAGGACATACTGTAATTTAGGGCACTTTTTTGTTTTTTTCCTGTGAATCTTGTGTACTTAAAAAGAGAAAATAAACTGTTTACAGGCAAATTATTTACCATTTATTGTAAGCTGAAACTTTTTCTCCCAGTCTTAAGGTATTTTACAAGTATTGGTCCTCATCCTTCTATTTGCTTAACATAGTCTAAATATTTCATTTCTTATACTTTTGACTGACATGTTAAACATTGCACATACTTATAAAGTGATCATATTTCTAAGACTTCATAGTTGTAATTTTCAGTAAATAGAATCTACAAGATTATTTGCACTCCAGAAAAGCCTGATATGAATTTGATACTTTATAGTATGGTTTTGTTGTGGATGGATAGTGTTATCTTTGTTGTGTATTGAACATCAAGTAAAAAAAAAAATACATTTCTTTCTTTCAATACCCTACCTGGCTGTGGCAGAGGTGCACTTGCTTAGAGGCATATATAAAAACAAGTATGTGTGTGTTGTCTATTTATATATATTATATATGTGCATATAACTGAAGTAATTATTTTTAAAGTACTACATTGTATTAAAATTATGGGCTGGATTCTGCTACTTTTCAGTAAGCAATGTTTTTAATTCTTTCTGATGTTTACAGAAACCGTAGTTGCTTATGTATGAATACTTTAATGAACAATAAATATACGCCCAAAAAGTGTGATTTAAATGAACCGTGTGATATTTTTTAACCATATGAGCTTGGAAGGTGAATTTTTACTCTCCTATTATGATGTGTGTGTAGACTTTAATTATAAAGTATTGCAAAGTATTTTTAAACAATACTCCTGAAGTTTTTAGACCCGTTTGTATTACATGTTATTAACACACTAAATGAGCTCATTAGCTCATGGTGTATACAAAGATTTTAAGGGGATGGGTGGGCAAATAATTTGTATCATAGCAGAATGGTTTACAACTGAGTACTACAAAGGGCCCAAAGAAGGAGTTGTTAAATTCTGGTACTATGTTGTCCTGTTCAGGTTTACAAGCTGTAGAAGTTGAGGGTTGGCATTTTACTTCAGTTTTGTGAAAATACTTTTTCGGTATCTGAAAAATGTGTTGTTATTCCCAGCAAACTAGCTACATTGGAAAGAAAGCAATTGAAGCTTGTTCACACACATAGTTAGTATTTTGTATTTCTGTACACGAACCAAAATGCTGAATCATTTGATCATTTCATATTTCCTTTGTGTATCACATTGCGAGTGACTCTTCCCTGTAGTTAAGGTAGAATATTTTGCTCCAATCTGCAGGTGATTTCCTGAAAGTTTCCTGTCTCAGGAAATAGAAAAGGTAATCAGCACAAAGTGTACTTAAAACTTGAGTTTATATAAATACCTGTAATTAACACTTCTGTAGGGCACTGTGAAGTACTTCTGCAATCTAGTAGGTAAAGTATCTCCTAGGGAATTTGATGTCAGTTCATGTGAATTTAGTAGAAAGAAGGAAGATATAACAATGAAATAGTATTTATTGCCTCTTTTTATTTATCTAGTCTGTTCATTTTATGTACAGTATGTGGAATGTATATTCAGTAACTTCTTTTTGTGAAAGATAAGGAAGAAAATCTGTTAGTGGGCAGTGTAGTTAGAGGGAACAGTAATACAATAAAAAGCACCTGTAGCTTTCATTTTTAAAGTTTTATTTTGGTCACACTAAAAAAAAAAATACTGTGAAAATAAGGGAATATCCAGAATTTTAATACAATTAAAAAGCTTTAAAATATAAGTCCCTCCCTAGTTTACTGGTAGTTTTGGAGTAAAAATAGTTTAAGCCTATTGTAGTGGTGTGTATTTACAAATAGAAATGTGCAGGCAGTTAAGGAGTCAAGAAAAGAAGATACTTACATTACCATATACAGTGTGGTGATCTTATTGAATGTGATGAGATTCTATATATTCCATTATTTCTGCTATTCAGGGCTGGCTTAGCACATTTTAAAATGGGGACTTTCAAAAAATGAATTCTGATGTTAGAATACATATATGCAAATATATGCATACACAATTGTGTTTTCCATTTCTGTGTGAAAAACTGTAACTGCCCTTGTGTGATAGAGGAAATCTAGTGGCATTTGAAGTAGTTCCCAGATCTGTGCCTGTCAGCATCTGCGGGGTGATCCAGAATGGCACGCTCCTTGATCCTAGCAGTTAAGCAGTGTGGATAGTGAAAAGTAATCAGTATTCACATTCACTTCCTACAATATTTTATCTAAAAGTAAGGGCATAAATTTGCTGAACTCATCATTAGAGAATTTTTATACCGATTAAATGGAACTGCTTTCAGCATTGATTATAATGTAGCAGAAGTGTACATTGCCTAAAAAAATCCATATTGGAGAAAGCTATTTTATTAGATAATGTTGATTTAGGGAGCCTGCTTTGGCAGGAGGGTTGGACCCGATGATCTCTCGAGGTCCCTTCCAACCCCTACAATTCTGTGATTCTGTGATATCTGCTATTGCATTCAGGGCTGATTTGTCACTTTCAGAAGTTTTTGGTTTTAAATTGCATCATATCTCTACTTAGAATATATGAAAGACTTTTTTAGTTAGTTAGATGTTTTTAAGAACTTTGAGGAGGTGTATAGAGCTAGCACAGTAATAGGTGGTGTGTTTTGGGTTCTCTTCTTTTTCTTTTTAGTACACTGAAATGAGGACTATGCATTTGAGAGCAGGACCTGGCCTTCAGATTTGGTTTTATAACTTGAAGTCATTGCTATGGAAACACAGCACGATCTCTCAAGACTGATTTCTCAAACCACACAGTGATTCAACAAATAAAGAAAAACCAGAATTCCATTGGGTTTTCAAATACAAGTGAAAAATTAGGCTGGCACTTTGTGGTGATTTTAATGGAAGTTTCTTGGAAAATTCTTGTGTACTGTGGTAGAGAATAATCTTGTCATAAAGCTAAGATTGCCTGCACATTAAGATCAAGTAGCCAGTTAAAGTTTAAGTATGAATTTATATATTTTGCAGCAATATATTTCATGTCACTACCACTAATCAAAAGAATTTGATAACAGTATGTATTTTTAAGACAAACACATTGGCTCAAAAGAAGTCAGTAACCTCAGAAAGCAGTGTTAAACCATTAGTAGCAATACTGAGATTTTTCAAGGGAGAAAGTAGTTGGCCATTCTGTGAGAAGCTCAGCAGTCCTTACATGCCTCATCTACAATGCTTGGTTAGTACACAAATTTTATTCCAGATGAGTGAGTGAAGGATCTACTTTCAAAAAATACATTCTGAAAGCACAAATGGGAATGAGCATTAGTCATACTGTTAACATATGAAAAGTACATCTGCTTTGCTATCTAGGTCCAGCCTTTGGCAAGCTTCCTGATCTACTAGTCACACTTAGAATTTGTTGCATATATTGTACACTTTTTTAAAATTAAAACATTACAGAACAAGCACCAAGCAAAAAATTTTAAATTCCTTTACAGTTGCATGAGATTGAAAGTGATAAGATGCATAGAAGTGAGTAAAACAGTTAAGAGATGTCAAAGTGATAAAATGTCTGGAGGTTATATACAGACAGCATAACGTATTCAGATTATTACACCAATCAGAAAAGATTTTTAAGAGGACTGGCAGAAATAGAATAAGTAAGTGTTAAGATATCTTTCAAATGAGAATTCTGTATAAATAATAAAAACAGTAAAGAACCTAAGTTCTGGCATTAATGAAGGCAGGCTAAAAAAAATTATACCAAACATGAAGGAAAATGATAATAATTAACCTTTTCCTCCCCCCAGTGAAAGTGTAGCAAACTAGGGCAGGGAAGATATAATACAATATTAAGATTAAAAAGAAATACTTAGAGGATGGGATATACTGCAGGTGTCATGAATGCATATTTCTAAAACCAGCAAACAAAGCTGGTAGATCTGAGATAACAGCGACAGAAGGAGCTTTCAAAGAAGATACAGATGTAGCAGAGAACTTTAACTATGGCTACAAAACACACTTTTTTGTAAAAGAGGTTAGATTTTTGTGCTGGATCCAGATCTCATTGGTGATTAGTCTGAAGAAATATCCTAAGCTGAGGTATCATACAAGTTACTTTCTTTTTTGAATTAATTGATAAATTCAATGCCAATAAATCACCCAGTCTCAATAGCACTCACTCAGGAATCTTCAAACAACTCAAATATGAAAGTAATGTATATTCTGTTACTTAAGTTAGAGGTTGTCACAAATGAAATGGAGTGAATGTGGTATAAATTTTAAAAAGACTTCTAGGACATGCTGGGAACCGTAGACAAGTTGGAAATCCATGCTGTAAAAAAAAAAAAACAAACCCAGCAATAATAGACCTTAAAGGGAGATGGATGGTGCTGTGTCAATATGACTTCTCCAAAGCAAAGTCACACACCACAAATCCATTACGTTTTTGGAAGTGTAGTTTAAAATGTGGGCAAGGACAACGAAGCTTTCAAAAGATACCAGATTAAGTAAGCAGAAGGAAGAGTCTTTGATAGATTAGTGTTGGCAAGAGTTAAGAAAGCAGATGATAATGTTTAGCTTTTATAGCAGCAGGCAGGTACCAGTCAGGTCCCAAAGAAACCTACATTGGCATTTGTGCTACTCAAAGTCATTTTACAAACATACATATACTTGCTAGTGTTACACATTTTTTGAAGATAGTAAAAATTTAAAACCTAATTATGTAATAAAAATTGGGTGACAAAATGTCAGCTGGAAAAACAGTGCTGATGGCTGTGTACCAATGAATACTTGCACCAAGCTGTACCAGGTGATAGTGGTCTCTTAAAATAGAGATTTGGCTGTCCTTTTGTCTACATCTGGAAAAAGTTAAGCTAAGTGACAGTAAACAGCAAACACATCAGGAAAGAAGTACCACTATACAAATCTGCATTGTGCTTGTGTCTGGAATACTGGATATCCCTTTTTGGGAGGAGGTGGGAAATAATGGAAAAGATACATGGAAGGATTACAAAAAGAATTTCCAACAGAGGAAGAAGTATATTGAAGATCTTAAAGGAAAATAATTCTTCAGAATACAGTGATGGACTACAGTCATTGAATGCAATGAAGAAAGTGAATGAAGAATAATTTTCTGTTCCTTGTAACAGAAGAGGGTCATCTAATGAAATTTTCAGATAGTCCATTTAAACATAAATATTTTCTTCGTTCAACATTCTTAATTTACCAAAGTGACTGCTACAGGACATAGTAAAAATCAAAAATGTAGTAGGTGCAAATTCTCATAACATTGATCAGACTTCTATGTGGTCTGGGTGCAACTCTTGCCTTAAGAAGTCTGTAAACAGCTGATTGTCAGAAGGCAAGAGAAAGCATTTAGAGAAGGAAATGAGAGTTCTGTTTCATATGCTGCTTTAGGTATTTTGTGGTAGATACTGTCTCTGTTGATTTCTGTATGGAAAGAAAAGTTGCCCTAAGCTAGTTCTGAAGTTAAGAGGGATATTCAAATTGGAAGTAGAAAAGAGAGGAGGTGGCAAGAAACTATGATTTGGTGGCAACTACTTGTTTTATTTATGTAAGGTTGAATGTTACTGCCTTGAAACTGTGGAACGTTGTGAGAATATCATGTATGCTATGCTGAACCAGAGCCATTTGTTCTAGACCATATCAAAGGACTGTGGTGTTTCAATTTGTCTGCTGGGAAGAATAAGCCCTAGAGTGGTTAGAAATAGACCCTCTGTATTGCAGGAAAATTCAGCCTATTCCTCTCTAGCTTCTTCAACCTGGTGCTGTAGATGTTCAGTTTGATTGCAGCAAGTGTAAGAGCTGAGCAAAGAGACTCTGTGGCATTAGGGGGCCTTTGAATATGGATCATGGAGGTAAAGAGGAGGACAACCAGAGCATTAACCATAAGACCTCCAGGGGATCTAGCATGGGCTGTAATTTGATAAAGTCAGAATGTAATTTTCTGTATGAAGCCCCAAATTTCTCTTCTGATCAGCAGTGGGGAGCTTGGTACAAGTTAACGATTGTTTTTCCCTTGTGGATCCATTTATGTTTATACATTGAATTTAATCTGCAGTTTTATTTCCTTATAAAGTTGAGTCTAATAGAGTCTTTTTGCAGAATTCGTGCAGTTCTGCAAATTGGCCTGTGACTTAAGAATAAAACTCTTCAGAAATCTTTAGACTGCTGACTGCTAGTTACCTACTTGTGACAAAGCTTGGTAAGTGACTATGGAATCACTTCTGGGGTATTTTCCTATAAAATAAACCGTACGGCTCAAACCATCTTCAGCTGCATCTGAGGTGAGAAAATGGATTAAATTTGTTCAGTGGGGGTGGAAGAACGATGGGTCTCCATACAAACACAGCTTTATAGGAGTGATGTGAGACTGCTCACATGACATGAAGTAGCAAATTCTAAATGTGAGATGTGGTCAACCATATTTCTTACTCATCTAAAGACTTTTTGCACGAATCTACAGAAACTAATGATTAGGCTATGAAATTTATCAACTGTAGCTCAGATTTTGAAACAATTTTCCTATGAAACTCTGAAAATAGGAAGCATTAAAAGCTGGCTAGTTATTTGAATGGCAATACTATATCTGGCATGTAAATTAGCTATTATAATGTAAAACACTGAAGTTTAATGGGGAAATTTTCAGATGTCACAGAGGGAAAAATGAGATTGCTTCTAACAGTTTCCTTCAATAATCTCTGAAAATGCCACTCAGTGCTATCCTAACAACTCGGGAAGGGATATTTGCATAGTTCTGTGTAACAGAACTGTGTGCTTATTAAGGATCTAGAAAATGACATTGTTAATTTTCACTACAGCTTATCTGTAAAATGTTTCTCTGTGGTGAAGCAATTCCTTCTTTGGTTTTGTTCTTTTCTACTTTTTCATTTGAGACTGATTCATGTAGAAAATAACCATATTCCTGATTTTATGTACACAGTTGATTATTCCCAGCCTCTAGTGTTCTCTCCTGAGTCAAAGCGTATTACTGTGTTCATTATAGAGATCTATATGGGTTTCATTTTATTTGTATCAGGAAGGAGAGAGGGATTGCACATCCCAAAGATGCAGCTTGAATATCTGTAATCCATGGAGGGGCAGAGGGGTGGGGGTAAAGTGGGTGTTCATCATTTTACACAGATCGATTAATACTTTTATCCCTCTGAAAATGTAATGCTTAGATAAATTTTCACTGGAGCAATATGCTGTTAAACATGGTACAACCACATCTATTTGGTAAATATGTAAATGATGATGATACTAAAGAAATGTGCTTTTCTAGTGATATTCATATTCTCCTCTGCATTCTCTGCCAAATGGTTCAGTACATGTTCACAGGCAATTAGATCTCTTTTTCTAATTAAGAATCTAAAGTATTTTTCTGTACCAAGTCTGTATTGATCAAAAAATAGGTAAGAATTTTAAACTGACTAATTGAAATATATAAAAAACCTTAGAGGTAGCTTGCAAACTGTTCCTACTTGGTATGCTTATAAAAGCTTTTTCCTCTGCTAGTACTCAGCCTTTACTTAAGAAATGAGCACGCAGAGAATGGGGAGTTTTATTCCTCTCTTTTTTTCTGCCAGTGCTTGAAACCTACAAAATAAGGCTGTGATATGATACAGAACTTGTGTGCTTAACCCTGTGCACCCAATCACTCTTTTAGTTGAGAGTTTGTAAAATGTTAACCTGTGGCATGCACAGGGCACTAGAATACAAGGGTCTAACAGTGATTTTTTTTGAGCTTTGGTTTAGGCCCTGAACAGATTTTCTGAAGTCATACACAAGACACAGAAGCCAGCATGTATATCTGGGTGGTGTGAATACTTAACATGCTGTGTACACAGAAGTATGGCAGCAATGGCCAAAAAAACCATTGTTAATTAAAACAAATAAAGAGAAATTGAACCAAAGCTTATTTTGCTTCCTTAAACTGTGTTTTCAATACCAGTGCTTGTTAGTGACCAAAAAGCTAGAGGTGGCTGGAAGAGAGTGTTTTTAAAGTATAGTAAAATCTGAAATCCTAAAATCTCACATTTTTAAGCCCTTATTCCGCTTACTGACAGCATGCTCAGCTTTTGTGTGTTTGCCACGTGCTGATGACACTGGTATTAGGCAAAGGTGTGAGGAGGTATGAGTGAAGACAGACCTGGCAGAAATAACAGGTTCAAAGGCATCAGTCCACAGATCCACATGACAGAGGAGCAATACAGTACCTGCCCTACCTAAGCCAGCACCATTATAAGAGCAGCCCCAATAAGGAGGTAACATCCAGATTAGAGACAGCATATAGTACACTCAGTATTTTGAAATCTGAGTTATAAATCAGTAGAGCAAAACTCCAATGTCATCATCTGTCTGCAGGCACTAACACTCTACTAGAACAAAAACAGCACCTAACTGTACCTAACTTCTCATGTGAGCTACAGAACATTGGATGGAAAGAGGTAGCCTGTGCTCAACAGCCCTGCTAAATCATCAGCTCGTAGCTTGCTTCCACAAGAAACTGGAGGAAGAATCAAATGTATCTGGGGCACGTACTCTGGAAGCCAGCTCACACACCCACGTCAAGTTTTTCATATGGAAAACAGCTGAGGTGGGGAGACAGCACTCCTCCGGAGGGAACTGGGAAAGCACTGTTTAACAAGGAGGGCAGAGCAGCTGATTTTGAGTGACCTGTAGAGCAGATGGAAATAGAAGCAATTGAGGGAGGGAAATGGAAGTTGGGGTCCTGTCCTGTCTGGCAGAACTGATGAGGATGTAGCATAATGTCAGTACATAATGGGAATCGAATGCTTGCAGAGGCATGTTTGTTGAAGGTACGTGTAAGCTTCTGAGCTTACTTCTGAAATGCTGTGTTTTCCATGATTAAACCAAATTCATGAAATTATAGAGATGTTATGCTATTCATAAATATTTCCCATAAGGCTCTCCCCTTCTTTCTCCATCTTTACCTTTGCATATTTTATTGCACCACAGATGCAGAAAAATAACTATATAATGTCTCTTGATGAGATTCTTAAAGAAAGGGTGTGGGTTTTGGTGATTTTTTTTTTTTTTTAGGATAGGTCTCAAGATACAAGATTCAGTTCCCTGCTCTGTTACAAAAACTTGCTGACCTCAGGCAATGCCCTTAGTACCCCATGTGTAAAACAGAAGTAATATTCCTTATCTATTATAATCTGTCTGATTTACTCAGTTGTCAAAAGTATTTTTTCAGGCAAAGTCTGTTGTTTATGATGATTTGTATGCAGAGCGCAAGGGGTAGCCTGCCACTGTCACATGCTGATCTCAACGCTGCTAATCATAGAATCACAGAATGGTCTGGGTTGGAAGGCACCCCAAGGATCATAGAGCTCCAACCCCCCTGCCACAGGCAGGGCCAACAACCTCCAGGCCTGGATCTACACAAGGTTGCCCAGGGCCCCATCCAACCTGGCCTTGAACACCCCCAGGGATGGGGCGTCCACCACCTCTCTGGGCAGCCTGTTCCAGCACCTTACCACTCTGTAAAGAACTTTCCCCTAATATCTAATCTAAACCTTCCCTCCTTTAGCTTGAATCCATTCCCCTTGTTCTGCCATTATCTACCCTTTTAAAAAGTTGATTCCCCTCCTATTTATATGGTCCTTTCAGACAGAGATTTTGTCTGGAGGTGCCAGATGTTTCTTCTTTGTGTTTAGAGCACTTAAAACTCAGATTTAGATGCAGGTGCACTTTTTTTTTTTTTTTTTTTTTTTTTTTGCCAAAACTAGAAAGAGATACCAGCAGAAGAATTCTTTCATCAGCAGATACTACAGTTGTACCAGCTGGGCTGTTGAGAGGGATGACAAGTAAATAGTGGAGTACCCTTAGGCCAGAGAGAAATGAGGAGCCCAGAGCACCTCAGCAAAGGCTGCAAATTGCATGTGTTGATTGTGCAAGAAAAGGACTGTCTCACCCCTGCCCAATCTGCAGACACTATTTGAGGTGACAATGCTTTTTCTTTCTTTCCTGCTTCACACCCTGCTCCTATAGCCAGCAGAGGAAAGAGTTTACAGCATCTCTCCTTTCCACACTTCTGGTCCCTATCTCACCACCCCATGCCAACTCCCACCCTTGCTACCTCCTGTACTTCAGATTTACTTAACCTGCCCGTAAGAGAAAAATTCTGAGCGTGGGGCCCTCCTGCATCTGCAGGCAGCATTTAATGCATGAACAAGATTTGCTCACAAGACAGTGAATCAGATAAATACATTATGGACAAGAAATTGTACAGTGAAATTCAGAAACTCTGTCAAGAGTATGAGTGGGGAGGATCTGAGGAAGCAGATTAAAGCGAGTAGGATAAGGTTGAGATGTGAACTGTCAGAAAAATGGAAGAACTGCAAGTATGGTGAGAAGTACTGCTGCACTCTAGCCAGCATTCCCTTCATGGAAATAGCGATGGGTGGGCAATTTATTGAGTGCACGCGCTCAGGGATTCAGTTAGCTGGGTTCAGCCAAGGCTCATGTCATGGAGAGAGAAGCAGCAATCACAAACCAAGACAGTATTAGAAAGTAAGAGAGAAGTGATTTTGGGGCTTAGACTAAGCGTGAGAAAAGCTGGGAAAAGCTCCTTAGAAGTTTGCAGTTGGAGAAGTTTGGGAAGAACAAAACTTCATGTGCTTGCTCACATTTCCTTGTGTGCTTGCTTTGATCAGACTGCTAAATGGATGGTTCGCTGTGGATTGCTTGTTGCTGTCAGAATTATTGCACAAGAACATGAGCAGTTTGTATGAAATGGTGAGCTTTTTTGTGTTTCCAAATACGTTTCCTCCTTCCCAGCATAGGTTATGATGAACTGAATGTCTTGGTACTGTATTTTTATATGTCCTTAACATATGTTACTCTGTTACATACAGTACCATAAGAAGACAATTCGTGATTGCATGGGGTAACAATAATCAATGCTGTTCATTGATTTTTTTTAATGAATGGTTTTCTTAAGATGCAAATACAAAATAACTTCATGCACACATAGATACTCATTCACTTATTTTTTTTATATCAATTCATTCAATTCCTTGTATCTCTTATAGCCTTTTATGTAGCTCCTAATTATAGCCAGGTGCTTCAGCTTACCTTCTCTTATTTTAAATGTGTTTAAATAATTCTGATGGCTCTACAAAGTCTGCAGATTTTGTTACTGAGTCCAGATGAAGCTTAGCCTGGAGTTGTAGCTCATTTTGTAACTAAAGTATTGAAGTTGTTACTGCCGACTCATTGCTGTTTATCATTATTAGTAATCATGGTATTTTAGGACTCTAGTGCCTGAGGATAAAGAGTGAAATTTCTGCAATTTTCTGTTCCAGAAACATTACTGGGTTTATTGCCTCCTATTCTCACAGAGGAGTGAGTTGCATGCCACAGCTCATCCTATCCTCTATGATAAGGGTACTGCACGTCCGTGTGACTGGCACATGCATGAAACAGTGAACTTGTATATGAGCAATAGGTTGGCTACCTGTTGGAAGCATTGGGCTTACAGCACATACACAGGGTAGTCATTAAGTGGAAAAGGAAGAATAACAAAGTGTTTACCCTGGAACCACCAAATGCACTGCATGTGTGCAGGGCTGAACTTTTGCCCATGCCCAGGGCGGCACTCAGGGGAACAAGTGATGCTCAGGCATCGCCAAGCAAACTGACTTGCACATCTTCAAGTCTGGAGCTCCCAGGACACAGCAGTTCTTCCCTCATCCAAGGATGCAAGAGGAAAAATGCCTGAGAACTCCCTGGGAGGTCAGCTGGGAGGCGTCTTCTTTTACACCCTCTTCCAGATTTCCTATATCCTGTGGGTACCCTCAGGCAAAAGGGGGCCACCGCAGTCGATGGCTATAGAACTGGCAAAGGCCAGGTCAATACAGAAACTGTAATGGAAACCAGCACAATACACAAGGGCGTGCAAACTATAAGGCAACTGGGATCAAGAACAAATGCTCTTCACCACCATTCCTAGGCTGATTGCAGTAACATTTTTATTTGTTAATTTTATTCCGCTGACAATCAATTAATGTCTCAAACTATAGCCTCTACAAATCTCAACAATCTATTCAGCAGTTAACACAGATACATTGTATTAAATTGCTATGGTTAAGTGGAATGTCAGTAGCATTTATTACAAAATTATGCAGTACCTAGAGCATTTTACATAATGTTTTCCTAAGATTCCATTAAATTATTATATATTTTTGTCTCATAATTTAGAACCTATTTGGTGAGTGATTTAAAATCCTTTTTTCCCCCTTAATTTATATTTGTAAAAAAAAAAAAAGCATGACTAGTTTATAATGTTTCATCCAAATAAGCAAGGGTATCAATGGCATAAATAGCAGGAGCTATTTAGTAGTCCAGACAGCACTTGGGCCATTAAAAATATTTGGGCAGCTGAGTTAATGTAATTCCACTTGCAAAACATACTGGTTTTTTCTCAAAGAAAGCATTTCAAGAGCTCAGTGGTTTTTTTTCTTTAATAGAACACAGAAAAAGGGAATTACTGACTTTAGCAGGACCTTGCAAATTAATGCATCTTTGCACATGATTAAAACTTGAAAATTAGAAAAAAGGCAAATAGGCATTCAAAGCACAAGTACAGTCCATTACTGAAATAAATTATACTTATTTCTGTTTAAGTGCATCATCAGCAATGTTGAATTGAATTGGCCAGGACAATCAAACACAGAACTGTACAGATACTGTTGCACACCTATATCTTTAGTCCTTAAGTAAAATAGTTCATGTGAGGGGTGAGTAGAGGGTGGTGTTTCACTGAAGTTCTTTGCATAATGGCTGCACATAGTATGTAGTGTTTCCTACCTATGCTGTGAAATTCCAGATTGCTCAGCTGTACCCTCTGTGTTCAGAATGTTAAGGTATTTCCTGAGTTTTCATCTCCTTTCAGCTACAATACCAAAATATCAGGGAAAGAGAGGAAGTATGTTATGATAGATAACACGCATATACACATGCATGTAAATGTGTTTGTGGCCACATTCTTCAATACACTTAGATACTTTTGAGGAAGCAAAACTCATATTGAGCTCCTTTAAGCCTTTCTACCAAGCGAGGCAGCTACGATACTCCTTTGCTAGGATACAATACATGAGAAATTATCCTGATGATGTAGAGTCAAGTACCTTGTTTCTGACCCTGGCATAGGTCTTCCCCATGGCTTTTGGAAAGCCATTTTCCCACTGCCTGCCTCAGGCTTTTTGCCTGGCGTTTGAGGCTAATAATACTGATTCTCCTTTATACAACACTGCAAGCTCTAAGCATGACCAATGCTTTGCAAAACAGTGTTCCTTTGTTGGCAGTATTTCATCTTATTTGGAAATCCTAGCCTTTATGTCCCGGCTCAGCTGATAAATAATGAAAGTAGTCACATCATTTTCATTTTACATATCTAAAAATAGCATTGCAAAAATGCTAAAAAATCCTGTTGCCTGGATTCTCTGCACAGCTACTGGTGAAAGAAGACAGCTTCAGGGGAAGGTTCAGAACAAGGTAAATTGCATTACTATCCCTGGGCCAGAAAGGGCTCAGCTGAAGTTAAGGTGTAGAGAAAATGAAAGAAAATAAATACAGAAAATGTAAAGAAAATAGGATGAAAACAAAAGAAAAGAAGAAAAAAAAATAGCATTTAAACGAAGTTTTACTTTTTTTCCTTCCTAATCTGACTCATTTTTTACAAGTCCTTTTTATATGACATTTGAAATTGAATACTTAATGAAAATTTCATCCTAATAATAGGTTGAGGTTGCGTCTTGATAATTTAGCAGTAATAATCCTATCCTGCTCTAATAAACTGTGAGGCTTTCGGCCTCAGAGATTAACCTGAATATGATTATTATCTAATAAATAGGGAACTTCCTCAAGCTTTCAATATAAATCTTCCAACTACTCATAATAACTGGCCTGTTTTACTTTGTTAAGGGAACAAAAATGAGACCTTACTGTGTAGAGCACTCTCTGTTGAGTCAGAAGTAGAGAGAAATTACTGGGGGGAGTCTTTGGTGAGTTTTGGTTTATAAGCAGAGTACAGAGGGTGAAAGTACATGAAGTATCCTGTAAAGCAGAGACTGGTATGCGAATATCACCGTGTATTGCTGTTCTTAATGAGATAAGGCAAGACAGAAAGGGAAGGAAAAAGGATACTTGCCTGGTTCATTTTGTTTCCTTTTACTTGAGGTTGTCATGTAAATATTACAGGCTGACTGAAACGTTGCAGAGACCAAAATAAAAGCAGATCCACAGGCTTGCATGCAATGCTGTTCCCAGGCTCCAGGAATATAAGGCTGGCCACAGAAAAACATTTCATAGCTTTGAAAAAATGCATCAAGAACATCAAGAACTACCCTCTCTATTTAAAAGCCCTTTTTTTTCTCCCCCTTGGTGTTTGTGTTCTGCGGTTGAAGTATTAGTTTATTACATTAGGAATTACTGCAATGTCAGTAGGTCTATATTGCTGCTGAAGGACCAGAGTAATTCCCAGCTTCTGGGTGTGAGTACATACTTCAGTTGCATCTGTCTGTGTTGTACAAGGACCTTGCTCTTTGTGGATTTTCACACAAGAAACACTCAAACACACAGGAGCTGAAATAATTCCAGAACTGGACTGAAGGCCAGATCACATAGCAAGAGATAGATAACTATAGTTCTTATCTTCAGTCTTTTATACTGTCTTTGTACCAAAGCTAATTTTATAACTGATCTGTGGCGAGAGCTGTATTATAATGGAATTGGGACTTGCAATATCAGAGGTTTCTGTGTTCAGCTAACTATAAATGCACTGATAACCATCCACAGGTTGAGCAGTGGCATGTGGTCATCATGCAGCTTGTCACAGTTTTGATCCATGCCACCTAACATCCTTTTGGACAATATTTAAGCGTGGTTTGAGGAGGCAACAAGCGAAAAATTCCTCACATTAGCCAATATGAATGAGGCCACATTTTTGGGGGTCGGGGGCTAGAAAGAGAGTTTAGTTAGATGGACGCCATCTGTGTCATACAAACATGGGAAAAAAACCCTAAATTATTACCAAAAAAAATAGAGGAAAGGAAGGCAGACACATTCTCGTACTCTGAGGTCAATAGCCACTCTTGCTTTGGTTAATTTTTTACCATCTGCTTGCTATATAGCTCTTACCTGTCTGTATGGGGGAGCAGCATCAAACTACTAGGTTTTCTCTGCAGGAATTATCTACAAAGCTGGACTATGACTAAGCTCAGGTTAGTCTAAGGGATCCCTGCTGCTAAGCAAATAATGGTCCAAGCTTACAGGAATGAATAAATAAAAACATAAAGGCACAAGCTAGCATGATTCACTAGTGGGGGATAAGGATAGAAGGGGAAAAACATTTTAATAATGGATTCTTTCTCATCATATTTGCTGAAGTACAACTGTGATTTTCTAAAATCAAGATAAAATTCAGTCAACTGTTTATTTCTTTGGCTGTTTTAATTGAAATTGTTACTGATTTAAAATGCAAAGTGAGTTAGTAAATGCCCATTCTTTAAATTCTGAACTAGTGCTTTAGCTGACTCAAAACGTTATACAGTATTGCTATTACACTCCTTTCCCAGGTTTGATGATGATATTTTTAATTAAGGGTTTTAAATATTATTTTTAGTAGTCTTATTGTTATGGCTTTGGAATGGTTTGTTTCCATTATAATAAATTAAATTTCCCTGTTAATTGATACAGAAACTATTTTTTCAAGTGTGAGTGTATTTAAAAACGAACTTCAGCCATAGGTAATTCTTGTGGTTGATGCTATCTGAAACTTTTGTTGTTCTAAGATTGGGTTGTTTTGCTATTTTTTATTTCCAGTAAACCTTATGTCACAGTTACATGTGCAGCCCCTAATAATAACATGTGTTCTGTTTTCCCTGACTTTGGATTCAAAGGTCATTCACACTATTATTAACATAATGCTCAAAACTTACTTAACATCACCTTTGTTCCTCCCACACCTGATCTTTCTGACAGATGTGAATGTCAAGACAAGGTGTCATAATTTTCTCCTGTGTGTTATAATGAGTTGCATTTGCTTCTGTAGCACCTTTAAAAGATGTTTCTACAATAGAAGTTTCAAAATGTCATGGGCCTTGCTTTGTTCGTGTTCAGTTCACACCCATGATGGTCCTTTAGGACATAGTCCTATAAGGTGCTGAGTGTGCCCAGAGATACTGAGCAATGTCAATTCTCATAGAAACCAGTGAAGTTAAAGGCAGTTTGCTACCCAAGGAGACCTTTAGTATTTCAGAGCTAGTTAATCCATTTGTCTAGTAAAATAAAAGGATAAGACTGTTGAGGAAAGCATCCTACCTGCAGCTACCCTGAGGCATGTCTGTGCTGTGGTCACAGGACTGGAGGCTGGTTGCTTTGGCATGAAGCTCTGCATGGGCCACAAAATCTGTCTCAAGGAGAGAGCAGCACCTGCCAGCAGTGTTGACATGTTGGGCATGCGACAGAGTTTTCAGAAAACATCTGCCAAATCCAATCACTGGCAGAAGACAGTCTCTGGATCTGACAAAGCAGTCATGAATGGAACCCGAGTGTGCAGTGTGCTTGGGCCTGTCAAGACTCGGGCCACTCTTAAGTATATGTAGAAGTGAAAAATATTCAGCCTAGGTCAACAATCTAGGTATTTAATCTCAAAATCACCCATATGTTCTGTAATGTTTTAGTCTGCCGCCCCCATCCCAAACCAGGCAGCCAAGCCTGGATTCATAATTTCTCATTGTAGGAACTTCACTAAGCCTCATTTCCCTGAACCCTCTCTAGAGGATGGAGAGAAATTGAAATCTCCCCTTTACAAATTGCACTCAGAGGCTGTGCTATAGAGCAGACTATGTTAGGAAGGATTTCTAGGTGCTGCAGCTTGATCGCCTATTCTGTTAATGTCTTAGGACGGGCCTGGCACAGTTCTGGCCAGTGCTACTTTCTGCCTCCTACTCCCTAAGCCTTCCGCATCCTCAACAGCTTCTGGGCATAGTTTGACCATCTGGGCATGGTTTGAACATCGACACAATCTGTAGATCATTTCCAAAGGGTAGATCGGATTTCACCCTAGTGTGAGAGCATTTAGCAGTGTGGCTGCAGGCCATTCTCTCAGACAGCAGCAGTAACAGGATTGCAAGTGTATTTTATTTACTGGTGCAGACAGCTTTTCATTCTAACACAAAGCCCAGGTGGAAGAAGTGACAACTTTCAGTTACAGGTGTTGTAATTCCAGCATTCATACAAGAGCCCTGGCATCTCGTTTCTTCTCAGCATTTGGTTTCTGAACCCATTCTCATGTTTCCTTGGAGGCACTTCTGATTGCCAGACTATTGACATAGCCCGGGTTAAGAGCAAAGCTGTTTGTCACTTAACTTACAACCATGTCACACAGAATTCAAGCAATGAGGATAGTAGCTAGTGATATCCTGGTGTTCTGGTCCTGACTGCGGAGGTTACGTTTGGATGGCATAGATCCAAGGAAGTCTTCATTTCTCAAATCAGAGAATCAATATTCATTGAGAACTAGGAAGTTGAACTCAGTCTAGCAGGAGGCAAATTTCCCTACAAATATCCATTGACTACTGAACTTCACAGCCAAATACTTGCTGTTTCAGGTGCTGTTGAGGAACCTTGACCTTCTGAATCATGATTAGATGGCGATAGTGAATGTGTGCAACTGGGTCAGATACCTCATGTCCAGCATTTCCCAAGCTTGTGCAATGTTGCAGTGTTGCAGAATTTTTTCAATTAAAACTTTTTTCTTGACAATAACCGTTATCTTTCTAAAACTATATAATTCATCTCCAGAGATAAAATAACTTTTTAATATTCAGATAGCATTTTGAATCTTGCTATGCTCTTTTGCATCAAAGAAGGTTAACTCTTCTCCGTAAGACCTCATTAGTTTTGTCAGTTTTAAGTATATGCCCAGCCTTGTTCTTGGCTTTGGAAAAAGCTGAGCAACATTTGCAGAATCATGTTTAATGAAGTTTTGGCATTTAAGGGTACAACAAATGCAAATATCATAGCATGAAAGTGATATTTGCATGTTATAGGAGGAAAATCCTGAAATAAATTTAAATATAATAGTATGACACAGGAGGCATTCCTTGAAGTTTACCAATATCTGTTAAATGTCAAAGAGAAAAGGGAAGGGAAGGGAAGGGAAGGGAAGGGAAGGGAAGGGAAGGGAAGGGAAGGGAAGGGAAGGGAAGGGAAGGGAAGGGAAGGGAAGGGAAGGGAAGGGAAGGGAGGGAAGGGAAGGGAAGGGAAGGGAAGAACGAAAGGGGAAAAGTGAGACCATTATAAAACACAGGAATGTAATTTGAACATTTGGTGTACTTTTGCACCTGAAGTACAGAACTTAGTCTGGGTACTTATTTTCTGCTATTGTTTTTTACTTTGTAAAAAAATCTTGTATACAACAGAAATGAGGAATAAATGCAGGAAGAGGCAAATGAATTCATGTGAATAGCCTGTCCTAGATTCTGGGGATACATATATAGCTTCCTCATAATGCAATAATAAGTATTTGTAGTTACAATGCAAGGAATTCTTATAGAAGTATAATATCAGTTGACAATACTACAGGGGAGATTCTTTCTAAACCCAAGCAATTAGTAAGTGAGATATAAAGCATAAAGTAGCATAACAATTTGAATTCACCAGATATTTTAAGCAGGCTCCTGGGTTATTTCATGGGGTTTTTTATTCTTACAGTAGCATTTGAAGTCCCATTGTACTCTGCTTCAAAGTCAGATTAGTGCTGCTGTATATAAGCACATTCCTTTCACCACTTCTGAACATGGGGTCAGTCAGTTTTGTTGAGGGCATAGCTCTGAGGAAGGATAAGCAGGAGTGCTCAGATGACCTTCTCTATACATTCGTAGATTCTCTAGAGTATGTCACTTCTTATTTGTCTCCGTCACATTGCTCAGATGCAGATCTGCTCCTCCCACTGTAGCACAAGAGAATACAGATGTCAGGACTGCTGGCCATGATCACTATTCCAGTCATGGAAATGCACGGTTTGCACACGTGCTGGATCACCTGCAGGGTTTAGGGTGATCAGGCAGTTTTCAGCTCCCCGCTGTGATTTATGTGCACGTTCACTGGCAAAGCATGTGTATGTGTATGTTTGTGCATGTGTGTGCATGTGTCTGTCCATGATGGCCGGATATCTAATGGATTGCTGTTCTGGAATGACTCTCAGGCTTAGCTTGCACAGCCATCCTAGCTAAAGATAACATTTAGTTCTCATACAGCCTGCACGTCCCACATACATTTTCAAAGTGTCAGGCTCAATTTCTATCTTTCTCTCTGCCCTTCCTACTCTCTGGTGCATACAGCTGACACCATGAAATGGATTTTTTTCCATTTGAATTTCACTGATTTCTTAAATCCTGTTTGCCCGGAGGCAGAATGACAGCACGAATTCCTGTCGTTTCCACTTGGCTCTTAGATGTATTGCTCAGGACAACACTGTACGTTAAGCATTTAGGCATGACCAGAAGTATTCCACATTACAGCCTGCTCTTCTCTTCATCTTATATTCCTTCAATATTTTTATAAAATCTTTCCTACTGTTTCTCCTGCCCATTCAATACTCGTGGCTTTGTGTCCTGAGCCACTGCTGGATCATTTTGCTTATTGAGACCACAGAGGGAGGCCATGACACGGAGCTTTTGCTAACCCAGCTATATTGATTGAGAATATAAAAAGTTCACCCTACCAAACAGATATCATGCTGTTCCCAAAGGTCCTGTGAACTTCTGGTTGTTTTTGCAGTTTATGTCAGAGTTATAAAAAGGCAGAAAAGCTTCTGCTGGCCTTGGATCGGTGCTGGGGATGGAGCGTGGATACAACTGTGGTTACAGAACCTTTGTAGCTGAAACTCTGTCATGTGGACAGAGCTTTTGAATAAAATCCAGAGACAGGACAAATGCTTTTATGGCAGAGTTAAGTCCAGATTCAAACTGTAACTCAAACTCCTCTCCCCTTCCTCCACCCAAATGTCAACTTCTTTAAACACAAGTTTTCTTTCATATTTTAACTCCGAGTGTCTCTAGTACCGAGAGTTCCCCTTTTCATGTGACCAGACTGTACTAAGAACAACAATCAGGAGACATCTTCTCAGATCATACCTTAGACACAGCAGAGGGATTTATTTACTTTAAAAATGCAGTTATGACAACTGCTTTCTTTTAGCTAGAGAGAAAATGGCTCTCTTTCAGAAACTAGCCTACTAAACATTTACCAAGGAAGTGGGAGAACTAGCTCTTCTGAGGATGCTCTGTATCCTATATCATTCTCGAAAGACATCCTTAGTACAGTGCTACAAGTCATTTAAATTAACAAAGGATGCTTTCTATTTCCCTTCTTAATGTGATGCCATGCTGCAAAATTACATCAAGATTCATTAAGCAAAACATACAAAGGAAAAGAACGTTCACAAGGGAGCATCATAGCCAGGCCATTTACTGGTTCTTGCTTCAATAACTGTCTATTTTGTTGAAGACATCATGGACATCTTGGCAGGAGGATGTTACAGACCATTTGATCAAGCAAAAGAAATGCGTGATGCTTTTGTGCAGGGGGTTGAACTTCTAAATTCAGTTAATACAATGTCAGAGGCCTATTGAATACTGCCAGGTGCAAACCAGCCTTTTAAGGAAGGTAATTTTGGCCTTTGGTAGCAATCTTCAACCTAAATCCCACTAAATAGACCAATTTCCCAAGTATATTTTCTTACTTTATTTTTTTTTTAACTTCAGTTCTCGTCCTGAGGCAGCTGAAGAAGATATATGGAGCAGCTGGATTTCTTTTAGAAGTACTTTGACAGTAATATAAAGAGTATTTTGTCTGTGATTATTTTGAGGCTGTATGGATTATCAGTGCTACCTTTACACGGAGCCAAAGTCTCTTTTTAAGAGGCCTTCAAGCCATCTAGGCTTCAAGGCCTTCTGTTGCAGGTATTAATTTTAAGTGACCCCTTTCTCTAAATATAGCACAGCCATGCAGCAGTTCTCTCAGCTCTGTATTAAACATTGTGTAAAATCTTGGTTGCCTTTGTAGTAACACAGCTAAGAGAAAACTCAGGGGACAACTGTGTCAGACCTGTGAACGTTTCAAAAATTGGAAAACAACGCGCTCCAAGGAACCTGCAGAAAATCTTGCCCTTGGCTTCAGATGATGTTACCATGTCAGCATGAATCACGCAAGGAGGAGGGAATAGCAATGCTATTCTATTTCTAAACACTCTCCTTTGCATTTGTTTAGGCAGTGTAGTTTCATTTCAATCTATGCAGTGTTACACTGTTGGCATGTTACTTTCACTATTCACTTAAAAATAGAGGATATAAAACAGGGAATGTAAACTGCAGCAAGGGTGACAAATGAAAATTTTCCTCTTTACGTAAAAAATGCAAATTAATGAATGTGCATGCAATTGGTTCTTTACTGCATGGAAATATAGTGACTAACTCTTTGTTCCTCTATCGTAGCCCCTGTAATGCTACAACCTCACAGGAATTCTTGTAGAAATAAAATGGTGCAGAAGAATCCAGTTTCTTCTCATTATGAATTGTGAAAGATGCCCCTTCCTGCAGGGAGTAGACAAAAAAAAATCCATAGAAATTTAATTTGAAATATACTGTGTCCAGTTCTGGGCTCCTCACCATAAGAAGGACATGGAGGTCCTCAAGCATGTCCAGAGAAGGGCAACCAGGCTGAAGGGGCTGGAGGGCAGATCCTATGAGGAGCGGCTGAGGGAGCTGGGGGTGTTTAGCCTAGAGAAGAGGAGGCTGCCTACAACTACCTGACAGGAGGTTGTAGAGAGGTGGACAATGGTCGCTTCAGCCAGGTGACAGGCGATAGGACAAGGGGAAATGGCACAAAGCTGTGCCAGGGCAGGGTCAGATTAGATGTTAGGAAAAATTTTTCACTGAAAGAGTTGTCAGGACCTGGAACAGGCTGCCCAGGGAGGGGGTTGAGTCACCTTCCCTGGATGTGTTCAAAAAAAGGGTAGATGAAGTACTTAGGGATATGGTTTAGGATAGGATGGGAACAGTTGGACTTATTGATCTTGAAGGTCTTTTCCAACCTTGTGATTCTGTGATTAATATTTTATAGACCAAAACAAAAAGAATGCCATAGTGAAGAGAAGTAGCCTAGGAGGGAAAAACAGGGCATTTTGAACAAACTCTCTCTTCTACCTGCTGTCAGTTCTTTTGCAGCTGTGATCATCTGGAGAGCTGAAGGACTTGTTTTAAGCCTGTGCCCGCTTCTCTTTATTTCAGCTTTCTGTATTAATTTACATAACCTGTGAAAGAAAATGTAAAAATCATCTAGCTAATCATGCAAACCAACTGTAAGGTTCACATTCTTAAGTATTTGACCAGGAAATTAGGGTCTTATTTTGTAAACAGCTGACAGAAATGACATGCAACAAAGTATTTGATCAAACAGGTTGACCAGTCAGATACAGTGAAAAGTTCAGTAAATAGATCTTTGAGGAAAATATATGTTGTCAGAACAAAGCCTTCAAGCCAGGGCGTATCTTTGAATACCTCTCAAGCACTACTGTACTTCCCACCTATTCGAAATGAGGATATGCAGAAGTGAATTTTCACTTGAGTCTAGTGAGACAAGCATAGATCTATCTGTTACTTTTGGATGATTAGAACATAAAGGATTTTGTTGTCCCTTTAAAAATATCTTCTGAAAGCATCAATTCCTAAACCATTGATCCAAGCAAAATTCAGTAACTGAGTAAGCAGTAGTTCATACTATATGCTCTGTAATACCTAAGCATGGTTCAGGAGTGCTGCTAGAAAAACTGAAATCCAAATGATTGTGGGCTGAATTCTTCCCCTGTGCCTACCTTGCACTGCTGTGAACCCACAAACCGAATACCCAATCGGATGCTTGAAACAGGTTCACAGAATTACAAAGTTCTTATGCAACATTTAAATTTTGAGACTCTGACTAGATGTGGGATACTTTTCCTTAAAATTTCCACTCCCCGGACAGTTTGTCTTTGTCAGGTTGCTGTATGCATCTATTTATTTTAATACCTACTGTTTGTTATTTGGTTAAGTCATAATTGCTACGCGAATATATCCTTTCAGTCACTATAATATAGAGCTATTGTTTTGAAAATTTGTGCTGCTTAATTTACAAATCCAAGATGATTTAATTTACTATCTTCTCCAGCGACGCAATGGACTTTTCCAATCATCGTACTAAATTTGCTTAGGAGATAAGAGCTAATATGAGCTCGTTCAGCTTTGCCATCTCTCACAGAGTAGCTGTGAGTATCCTGTTTGGTATGCAACATAATTAAATGTTGTCCTTGAGGAGTTTACATATTGCTTATTTGCATTCTCCTATTATAATAGGAACATTGCTCTACCTTGTAGGCTCGATCTCCACAGTCCTGTATCAAAAATGCATTTATTTACATCATTTTCAAATAGAAGAGATACATTTCAGAAGGTAAAGACCTTGTAAATATGTTTGCTTTTAGCCAAACGAAATAGGTGATATCATTAAAAAAAACCCTGAAGGTCCTAATGTTGGGAGTCCTCTGTGAGTCAGACCTCTCCAGAGAGCCAGCACTGCTCAGCCCCGCTCCTCCTCAGCAGCCACAGCTTACCTGCAGGAGAGCTGCGGCGGTGTGGTCCTGGGAAAAGACCTGAGCCCTTGGAAAACAACACTGAAAGGGCAAATGCTGCCAGGAGGCAGTTGGATTGGTCTGCTCCTCGGGAAAGGTGAGCTGTGAGCCAAGGCTGACGGCAAGGCTGGTGGGACAGCACCCTCACTCGCAGCGAGGAGCAAGGAGCAGGTTGGGTGGCAGCCCAGAGCCCAGCAGTCACCAGAGAGGTGGTGAGGCAGCTCTGAGGTCAAGCAAAGAAACCAAGCGTCAGCAAGGTCCATCACCAGTCATGGATGTATCCATAGTGCAGCTCGAGGCATGGATGTACCAGGTGAAGGGAGATCATGGCTTGCTGCAGGTCTTTCTCCTATGGCCCGGTGACACTGTCTCAGAGCTGGCCTGAACTCCAGCCAGAGCCCCGGGAGGGGCAGAAAGGCTGCAAATTTCTCCTGACAAATAGAAGACACAGAGACTGCTGAGCCTGCCACAAAGTGCCAGCGTTGCTTCGTGTTTTAGAGTGTGTCTTGGGCTCAGCTAGAACAGAGTTAATTTTCTTTCTAGTAGTTGGTATAGTGCTGTGCAGTGTTCAGCTGCCAGCTGGGTCAAAACCACGACAGAGTGTCCCAAAATGATTCCCACAATATTTCCACAGCATAGTGTGGATGCTAAAGAAGTCTCATGCTCTTCAGTATGTCTGTGGTACCATACTTGTGGGGGTTGTGGAATCTCCTTCTCTGGAGATATTCAAGACCCGTCTGGGTGCCTACCTGTGTGACCTGTCCTAAGGAACCTGCTTTGGCAGGGGGAGTGGACTTGATGATCTCTGGAGGTCCCTTCCAACCCCCTACAATTCAGTGATTCTGTAAAGCTGTAAAGCCAGTGTCAGCATGGACCTCTACCTGTGCATAGAGGTAAGGGTGTCTATAATTATTCACGGCCCCAAATTCATTTGTTGTTTTTAAAAGTCATTGACTGTTTCAGGCACTTTCCTTTTAGAAAATCAGAAGTTAAACTTATATTGTCCTTTGTTGTTTTTGCAGGCACAACCCATATGTCACCAACGCAGTATGCAAATACCAGTTACTCAAAGCATGACTTTAAAGCATTCTTTACACTTTGTCAGCATGGAGGTCTGTGCATATTTTGCACACAGGCAGATTTGTAGATTTATATAATTCACCCTAGTTTCATACAACATTAATTTGCTGATTAAAATCAGGTGGAGATGAACAGGGAATCGCACACTCGTTAGTTTACCGAATGCTTTAAGAAAAATTACTATTGCAATGAATTATGTAGAAATAGTGGGAAATGTTCAAATCTACAGGAAAAAGAAAGAACCTGAAAAGCAGCAAGAAAATGAATATGAACACATGAACTACATGCACGTAGCATGAGGAACAAACAAGAAGAACTAGAGATCTTTGTGCGGTCGCAGGGCCATGATCTCATCGCAATCACAGAGACGTGGTGGGACAACCTGGACGACTGGCACACTGTCATGGATGGCTATGTGCTTTTTAGGAAAGACAGGCTAGGGAAGCGAGGTGGAGGAGTTGCTCTTTATGTGAGAGAGCACCTAGAATGTGTAGAGATCCACCTGGGGAAGGATGAACCTTCTGTCAAGTGCTTGTGGATTAAAATCAAGGGGCAAACCGGTATGGGGGACATTGTTGTGGGAGTGTGCTATAGGCCCCCTGATCAAGAGGAGCAGGTAGATAACGCATTCCATAAACAGTTAGAAGTAGCCTCAAGTTCCCGGGCACTGATCCTTATGGGGGACTTCAACTACCCAGATATTTGCTGGGCAAGCAATACGGCCAGTCGTATGCAGTCCAGACAATTTCTGCAGTGTGTTGAAGACAATTTCCTGCTACAGATGGTGCAGGAGCCCACAAGGGGAGGGCGGCTGCTGGACCTTGTTTTCACTAACAAGGATGGACTTGTTAGGGAAGTGAAGGTCGGGGGCAGCTTAGGGCAAAGCGACCATGAAATGGTTCAGTTCATGATCCTGGGTGGAAGAAGCAAGCCAAAAAGTAGGATAGCTACCCTGAATTTTGGTAGAGCTAACTTTGATCTCCTCCGCCACTTAATGGGGGCTATCCCGTGGGCTACGCTGTTTGAAGGAATGGGAGCCTGCGAGAGCTGGCTAGCATTCAAACAGCACTTCTTCCAAGCACAGGAACGATGCATCCCTTTGAGGAGGAAATGGGGAAAGAGAGGCAGAAGACCTGCATGGATGAACAGGGAGCTATTGAGCAAACTCAAAGAGAAGCAGAAGATCTATGAATTGTGGAAAAAGGGTCTGAGCACCTGGGAAGAATACAGGAATGTGGTCAGGGCCTGTAGGGATGCAACTAGGAAGGCTAAAGCCCTCTTGGAAATTAAGCTGGCAAGGGACATAAAGGATAATAAAAAGGGGTTTTTTAGACACGTGAACAGTAAGAGGATGTCCAGGGATAATGTAGGTCCCTTGCTGAATAAGGAGGGTGTCCTGGTTACGGGGGATGCTGAGAAAGTAGAGATATTGAATGCCGCCTTTGCTTCGGTCTTCACTTCAAAGGCCCCCCGGGACCCACAGACACTGGATGAGAGTAGGACTGATTGGGAAATGAAGAATTTCCCTCTGGTTCAAGTAGGGGAGGTCCAGGAGCGGCTCAAAGGGATTAATGCACACAAATCCATGGGCCCAGATGGGTTATATCCACGTGTGCTGAGGGAGCTGGCGGAGGTGATTGCTGAGCCGCTCTCTATCATCTTCGACAGGTCTTGGAGGACAGGAGAAGTGCCTGAAGACTGGAGGATAGCCAATGTCACTCCAGTCTTTAAAAAGGGCAAGAAGGAGGAACCTAGTAACTATAGGCCAGTCAGCCTCACCTCTGCCCCTGGAAAGGTAATGGAACAGCTTGTTCTGGATGCCATCTCCAAGCAATTGGAAGAGAAGAAGGTCATGAGGAGTAGTCAGCATGGATTCACTAAGGGGAAATCGTGCTCGACCAACCTCATAGCCTTCTACGATCTCATGACAGGCTGGGTAGATGGAGGGAGAGCAGTGGATGTCATCTACCTTGACTTCAGCAAGGCCTTTGATACTGTCTCCCATGACATCCTGATAGCAAAGCTGAGAAAGCATGGGATAGATGAGTGGACAGTGAGGTGGGTTGAGAATTGGCTGTCGGACCGAACCCAGAGGGTTGTGATTCGTGGAGTAGAATCTGACTGGAGGCCTGTTACCAGCGGTGTTCCCCAGGGCTCAGTGTTGGGTCCAGTCCTGTTTAATATCTTCATTGACGATCTTGATGAGGGAATAACATCCACCCTCAGCAAGTACGCCGATGATACAAAGCTGGGAGGGGTGGCTGACACGCAGGAGCACTGCGCTGCCATCCAGAGAGACCTGGACAGGCTGGAGAGCTGGGCAGTGAGAAACCAGATGAAGTTCAACAAAAGCAAGTGTAAAGTCTTGCACCTGGGAAGGAACAACTGTTTGTATCAGTACAGGCTGGGGGATGACCTGCTGGAGAAGAGCTCAGTGGAGAAGGACCTGGGGGTCCTGGTAGATGACAGGTTGGCCATGAGCCAGCAGTGTGCCTCGGTGGCCAAGAGAGCCAATGGGATCCTGGGATGCATCAGGAGGAGTGTAGCCAGCAGGTCAAAGGAGGTGATCCTCCCTCTCTACTCTGCCCTGGTCAGGCCCCGCCTGGAGTATTGTGTCCAGTTCTGGGCTCCTTGGTATAAAAAGGACAGGGATCTCCTGGAAAGAGTCCAAAGAAGGGCTACGAAGATGATTAAGGGCCTAGAGCATCTCCCTATGAGGAAAGGCTGAGTAAGCTGGGACTGTTCAGCCTTGAGAAGAGAAGACTAAGGGGGGACCTAATCAAAGTTTATAATTATCTGAAGCAGGGGATGCAGGGGGAATCAGCCAGCCCCTTTTCAGTGGTCTGTGGGGATAGGACAAGGGGCAATGGCTGCAAGTTGGAGCATAGGAAGTTCCGCACCAACATGCGGAAGAACTTTTTCACAGTGAGGGTGACAGAGCCCTGGGACAGGCTGCCCAGGGAGGTGGTGGAGTCTCCTTCACTGGAGATATTCAAGACCCGCCTGGACGCCTATCTGAGCAATATGAGCTAGGGAGCCTGCTTTGGCAGGGGGGTTGGACCCGATGATCTCTCGAGGTCCCTTCCAACCCCTACAATTCTGTGATTCTGTGATTCTGTGATTCTCTGGTCCGAAGAACCAGAAAAGCCTCAGATAAAGCTGTGAGAAAACTCCACACAGGTAGAGATTTTTTTTTCAGATGTTTAGCAGGCAAAGATAGAATCATCACTGCACTTTACACAGACCAGGACAAGAGAAGAATGCCTGTTTCCTTTACGTGTTCCTTGCTTGCTCTTTGTCAAACATGTCCCTAAATCCAAAATATCTGGAGCTATTTGCCCCATATCCCTTTCTGTGAATATGCAAGACAGGAGTGGCATGAAGATGTCTGCTCTTCCTCATGGGTGTGCTGGCTATGAAGGAAGATAATGAGGCTGCTGCACTGCAAGAACTGAACAAAGAACTATAGAATCATGGAATTCATTAGGTTGGAAGGGACCTTTAAAGGTCATCTAGGCCTACCCTCCTGCAGTAAGAAGCGGCATCTTTACTAGATCAGGTTGCTCAGATGCTTATTTGCTCCTCCACTTTCTCAAACAAAATAAAAGCAGGGGTGCAATTAATTAACAATAATTTGGTTTTTGGCTTTCCAAAACAGTACAGATGTGCAGTAGGTTGTTTGCTTTGTAAAGCTGAAATCTAACCTAAAACATTAAGGAATGCCCAGAATCAAAGCCCATATGGCACCTATGTTATCAACTTTTTTTCTTATGTGAAGAATTGCTTACAGTGCTTGCTTACCTCAGCCACCCATAGGTTTAGGTAGTGACTCAGATTTTCTCACAAGTTTAGAATCACAAAATTTGCTGAATTTTATATGATAGACCTTAGCTTTTAGGCAAAAAATCCCCAGAGGCCGAATGAAAAATAACATGCACAGCCCATACTTTAAACCTGCTGATTGATATTTTTCTCCCACTTGTGTCTACAAGACATCAACACAGAGCTGCCATCCCTCAGAAGGGTGCATTTCACTTTTAGGTAACTGTTTTGTAGATATGCTAAACCTAGCCCTGAACCTGGGTCAATGTCTAACAATAGTTTATATTTTATGTCCTATTTCATGTCCCCAAAATATCACCTTGTTTTTAAAGTGATGTGTTTACAATGGAGACAGAGGAGAATGCTCTTTCAAAATGTTAAGAAAATTTGGTATAAAGTTTCTGAGTTAAATGTTTCAGACTTGCAGTGATCTGAAATCTGAACATTTGCATCTTTTTTTCCCCTTTTTTTCCCCTCCTCTTTATTGCCACAATTCCTTCTTGCTAACAACTTTGCACAAAAGTAAAATCTGGGACCCTTAGACACTAGCCATGTTTTTGACACAAATTCCTTGCTTTGATAATTTCTTACAGTAAATTATATTAGTTCCCAATTCTGAGAGAACTAATAATGGTAATTTCACTTATTTAAAGAGCTTAATGGAGGGCTGCCATCAATTTTGCCGTAAGCAGTATTAGTCTCACTACAATAGGATTGTTTTGCAGATTTATTTCATGGGCAAAATGAAACTTCATGCGGCATACACAGCTTCTTTAAGACTTCTTAAAAAGAAAAAAATGCCACAAACTAAATCTTACTTTTCACCTCCCAAGAGTAAAACGAGTGAGATCTTAAGCCAGGAATAGTTAATTTTCTTTCTCAAGAATTATAGATATACGCCATGGACCAGCGTCACAGTTGGCAACTGTAACTTCCTAGTTCTGTAGATATCTATTTTTTCAGGTGTACTGGCAGCATGGAGAAACAGATGGAAGAGTCTAGATGAGACAGGAAATGTCTCAAACTGGGGTCCTCACTGATTCATGACAATTTTTGTGTGACTAAGATCATAAAACCCAATGATTCTCTTTTTTCTCCTGCCACACAAAATAAAGTCGTTGTTAACTTCTTCATTTGAAAGGGAATATTGTTATTACTCGATAGTGTCTGTAGACCATTTTAAAGAATAATGAGCTTTATTTTTGATCATCCAAATGCTGATTTCTGGCTTCATATCTGTATATTTATCCATACTGGTAGACCCAGCAAATTCATAAAGGCTCATTACATTGGAGGGTCTATACTTCATCCAGTTTTACAAGGCCAAAGGATAAATCTCAAATCTATAAAGCAAACTAGGAACTATAATATCAAGCAAATTTATAAAACTGTCAAGATGTATTGATCATTAGTGGTATTTTTCCTAAAATACAAGCACTATCAGAATGCAATTCATAGACAATATGTCATATAAAAAGGTATATTAATGCAATTAAAATCTAATTAATTCCAAATCAGCTTCATTAAAATCTAATTACTCATCTAGATTTATGTAACTGGGACCTGAAATTAATGATGGAGGTTTGTTTCTGTCATGTAATTGCTACCCTCAGTCAGAGCTACTTCAGTCATAACAGCTAGGCAGCAAGGATTTAAAGTTTTTCAAAAGATTCAGCTGCCTCTGAGTCCTTGAAAATTACGGCTATACCTTCCTTCCCTTTATAGTGTTATTTCCTAGACATGATTTCTGGCTTCCAGCATGGTTGACATGATCTTGTTAGCAGTCAGAGCTCCTGTGCATCAAGCACAACGTAGTCAGCTGGTCAAAGGACATGATTGTCCCACTCTACACTGCACTAGTGTGGCCCCACCTCAAGTACTGTATGCAGTTCTGAGTGCCACAATCCAAGAAGGATACCAAACTCTTAGAGTGTATCCAAAGAAGGGTGGCCAAGATGCTGAATGGTTTCAAGGCCAAGACTTAAGAGGAGTGGCTGAGGTCACTTAGCTGGTTGAGATTGGACACGAGAAGGCTGAGGGGTGACCTTATCACAGTCTATGACTTCCCCAAGGGGGATAGCGGAACGGAATTTCACAAATCTCTCTCTGGTGCCCAAAGATAAGACACAAGGAAATAGAATGAAGCTGTGTCGGGAAGAGTTCGGATTGGACATTAGGAAAAAGTTCTTTAGTAAGAGGGTGGTCGGTCAATGGAACAGGCCTCTAGGTAGTGGTCATGACACCAGACCTGTCAGTGTTCAAGGAGTGTCTGGATGATGCTCCTAGTCATATGGCTTAGTTTCAGGTTGTCCTGCGAGGAGCTGGGAGTTGAATTAGACGCTCTTTATGGGTCCCTTCCAACTGGAGATATTCTATGATTCTAAGATACTTCCGTTCTTTCCCCTTCCCTTATGCCACCTGTGTTTCCGTGAATCTTTCTAAAGTTATGAATAGACTTTTGGAAGCGCTTAGGCAATAGCAGCTCTTGTAGGAATGCTGTCAGAGCTGATACTGAACACTTCCAAGCTATTTCATCTAGATGCTTAACAAGGAAGTGAAGCTCCCCAGAAAGAAGCTGTGATACTTTGTTTCTTTCACTCTGGCCAGTGGCAATAATGTTCTATTCCCAGAAATGGGGTAACAGTCCATCTTCTATTACTAGGTGTTTGTATTTAAATTTAAATTACATTTAAATACATACACCTAGTAATCTGCTATTTTTTCTGTAAAAGAATCTTAGTATCCTTCATTGCAACAGAAATATAAACCAAAAAAAGCAAACAAAACAGAAAAACTCTTTGAACATCTCTCCCATTTTTACCAAATTCCATTCATGTGGAGAAATGCTCATAGAGAAGGTTATAGCTGTTTCCCAGTCCAACAAGTACTAAATTGTTCCTCATTAAACAACTGTCTAGGTTGGTTTAGTCACTTCTTTAATCTCAGATGTATATTTTTAAATGGCATAAGACTCCCCAGAAGAAATCTGATCAATATTAGCAACTCTGCTTTGAGTTGCCTCTGGGTGAAGAGATGATCTTGTTGAGCTGAGATCCTTTTAGTTTCACGGTTTAGTCCATAATCCCTATGTTATCGCATGCAAGCACAGTGAGTTTTTGAAGATAGATAAAATCAGTGTATTGAGGTTCTGTTGTTTCTCCACCTCCACAGTGAGCATCATCCACAAACAACCACTCTTATCAGCACTGTAAGTGTGCCCTAGCTGCTATCCTTCCTTTTTCATGGGACTGAGGCTAGACTGGGCAAAGCACTGGTAAGAATATAATACACAACATTCCTGCTTAGGCACATGAGCCAGACTACATATTCAAACAGTCTTTTCCAACTCCATTATCGTTTAAAAAGATTATCCTTAAAATTATATGTTAAGAACCCAGTATCTTACCCTGCCTTGCTAGTTTTATACTTCTTATGCCTACACAGGGTAGCTAGTGTAGGTTAAGTTATGATGTGTATTTAAAACAAGAGAAGGCGTTATCTCTTAATACACTACCAGTGCAGACTTCAAAATGCAGTTTTAGCATGGAAGGAGAGTATCAAAAGCATAGAACTGCATAGAGCATCATTAGCTTAAAAGCAGGACACCTTCACTTGACTAGGGTGCTAATGAAAAGCTTTGTGTTGTATAATTTGCTCTTGAGCTTATTATTAATTGTCTTGAACCTCACACATGCCATGGGATACTGCTTTTCTCTCAAGCTTCTTCATGGCAGTTTTCCATTAAATTGAAAGTGCTGTCATATGACACAAGTGCACTTCACTGTTTAAAGAATTAGTATTCACATTACTAAAACAAAACAAAACAAAAAAAAACCCTCACAGTATTATGTGCCATTCTCCTTGGAGACCTCCAGAGGAAAACCTACTGTACAAATAATATGAGCAATTGTTGGTTTTTTGCAAGTGGATAACACAAAAATGGTCCTTGAATCGTACATATTAGGTAGGTATTGCATCCCTTCCAGCATCTTGTCCTCTTGTACAGTGTTATGGGTCATGTTCCATTTCATCACTTTCTGTTTTTCTATATGATATCCTCATGCTAGATGAAGTCCAGTGATAAAAAAGATGGTTTAACTCAAGTTTCAGCAAAGGAAAAGAAAGGAATCTCAGGGCATTGACACAGTACCATCCCAAATAAATATTTTATGTAATAGAAAAACTCTTCTTTTGGAGAACTCTTCTTCATAGCCCATCCTCAGTGTTGCACTGGCTATGTCTCCAGTTCCTTTGAACCACCTACATTTTTCGTGCACCTAAAACATAACACATTCTTTATAGAAACATTCAAATGAGAGAATCTAATGTAATAATTCCTCCTACTCTGAATTGCTGAGAGAAGAACCTCTGATCAGTTCTTCAGGATGCATGAGAGAGGGCTTGGAAAACAAAGGAGTCAAGCTGACATCCATTGTCCTTTTAACAATTCGAAAACACCACTGTAGAAGAATCACAAAATCACAGAAAAGTAGAGATTGGAAGGGACCTCTGAAGGCTTTCTCTCTTACCTCTCAGATGTGGTATTCCTAAGGACCGGCCTTAGCAGCAAAGACTGAAGCAAAGAAGGCATTCAGTAACTCTGCCTTCTCTGTATCCTCTGTTACCCCGACATCCACCTCATTCAGGAGCAGGGCCACATTTTACCTTGTCTTCCTTTCGCTACTAATGTACTTGAATCCTTAACTAGTGAGTGAAAAGAGTGAATATGGAAACATAATCTTTAAAAAAATCTCTTAATTGAAATTTCTTGGGGGTTTAATTACAGTTAAATGCTGAGCTAAATAAATGTAATTCTTTTATTGTTTTTGATATTGAAAGTTTAATTATCTTGGTAGAAAAAAATAAAATATCATTTTTCTTAAATCCCTTTTTCCTAACAGTCATTATAACTAACTGAGCTCACAAATGGAGGACAACAATCAACCTTTATATGGGGTGAACTGACAACTGTCAGTGAGTCAATTACTGAGACAGAATTACAGAGTTCTCAGGAATGGAGGCATGTGCTTTCCATCCCAGTGAAAGGGATGTTTTGGGGAGTGGTGACACTGAATGCCATCTCACAAGAGAATAATCTCTTCTGGCAGACAATAATCAAAACCCTTTGGCAAGCAGCAAGAAGGACGTTTAAATGACTTCTGACTTGGAGAATAAAGCTGCTCACAACTAATCCATTTCCAGAGAAAAAGCGACATGGGGACTCGAAAGCAAACACCCCACAAATCCTCTGTGTGATTTTCAGGTAGAAACAGAGTTCTGACAAGTCTTTGAAACTACCATATAGGCAGATTCAGGAGCATTTTAAGATAAGAAAATACAGAGGGTTAGCAAAGGAGTTAATCAGTCAAGGTAAGAAATTTTGCATTGTCCTTATCCTACATCTTGACGTAACATACTTTGCATTTCACACTTCAGAGTGAGTTATATAACAGTAACCATCATTTCAAGGATGCTCGGAAAGCCCTAATATATCAGAGATTTAGTAGAAATGCCTGCCATTCTTACATGCATATAGAAAGAACCAACTTCCAGCACAGTTTCTGCATGAAAATCCCCTTGATTAAATGTGTAGTCGTAATTGCATATAGATCAAAGTGCTAATCATCTTGGCTGACAGCACCAGTGATGCAAAGCACTAATATTCTATCCACTATTCCCTTTGAAAAATGCCCTCTCTGTGAAATACAGACATGTTTTGCATTCACCGTTTAATGTGTTTGGAGGTTCATAATGCTGGGCTTCTATCTTACAAGCTTTTCTTGGCAGACGTCTATCAATCAGCATCTTTTCATTAAGCTGGCAGCCACTGTAAGCAGTTCTGTCCTGGGGAAGCTGTACCTCAGTACAGGTCCTTGTAGAGGTCCCTGTACCAAAAGGTCCTTGTAAAAGATCTCACAGCCCAAAGCTTTAATTCTGTAATGATCTCCCTGTTCAAAGATCCCTGAACCAGTAAAGAACTTATTATGTTGGCCTCTCCCCATAAGGAGATTTCAGGAAAATGGGAGCCAGTGGTAAATTAAGCAATCAGAGATGCAGAGCAACAGTCAGTGAAGGAAAAAATAGGAACGTATTTTTACACATTTGAAGTGAAAAAAGGGGGACTAACTGCTCTTAGATATGTTCATGTAAGTAATGATAAACTGTCAGGCATACTGGCAGAGTACTGTATTTCTCAGTACTCTGTTCTTTCAAGGGTTGGGTTTCTAAGCAAGTTTAAAATGTATAGCACTAAATCAGACATCAGCAAAGCTCTGAGCTTCTTGAAGTCACTGCCACGGCCAGACCTGTAGGCTTTGTTAACTTTCATTCTTATTACATGCATTTCATGACAAAAAGTTGACAGATGTCTACAGAGCAAGGAACAAGCCAGAAGAAAATAAAAACATTTAAAGATCAGAAGATTCTGAAGATGATTGCAATATGTTCCTATTATCAGGATAATGAATGGCTGTGTTGGGTCATGGGGATATTTAGTATATATGAATATTGTTATGATTTAATAATAGGCAATAAAGAAGCAAATAGCACTGCTACAGACGCACCTGTCCAAAGATATGAGTCAGACTAGTTTGTATTAAAGAAATAATTTTATTAGACTAGCTAGTAGTAGACTAGCTACTAGCAGAGCTAGTAAAAATACACTCTATTCTCTAGATTGGAAGCAGGAGCAGAAAATTTTCACGTTGGATGCTGGGTAAGAACAAGAGGCTTCTGATAAATATCTGCTAAACTTCTCCTATGTTAGTTCTGATAAACACAGAGCAGGCAGCTTGCAAGAGGATATGTGTTGGAATCTCTAGGTCAATAGTTTTGGAGAAGAGCAAGAAATATTGCCTAAATCATGTGAAACAATAAGGGGTTACCTCAGGATAAGAAGAAAGAAATTTTATCTATTGTACTGACAAAGCAATGTCTCTTTGGGTGTGGTGGGTCTATGACTTTAAGCATTTCCTAGTTAAAAGTTTTAGTTCCCAGGTTTGTGTTTTGAAAGTGTTTTATAAATCACTGAGTGTCAGGACTGAATTGTCAAAGATGAAGTAGCTGCTCTGTGAAAAAATTTGTCCCAGTGGTAGCTGTATATTTATGTCCTGCATCGATTGCATGTATGAATTCATTTTAGTACACAGTGGGTGTGTTTTATCCAAATAATTTCAAGGATGTCATTTTGTGCACTAGATGAAATTCTGGAATGCACATGTTTAGAAGTTCATTGTGAGCAGGAACACTTTGATCTATGTTGCTATGCATTATCAAATAGGATAGCCAAAGATCAGCATGCTTGCCTTTAGAAAATCACCGGAAAAGGTTATTCATCTAAGGAAATAAATCATGTGAACACTGTTGTGACTTACTACAGTACCAAATAAACAAAATGCAAGAACAGTAAGCACTGCCCATACACTTCTGTGTAGACCAAACATATTTCTAAACAAAGTTCAATGTACACTGAGTTTTAAAATTAAAAAACTCACTAGTCTTGAGCTTGTCTAGTGCTGCAAACTATAGAATCAAATAATTAAATATGTACAAGTTACCCTGAAAGACAGCACACACAGAACCCTCTCTGCTTCTTTCACCCTCCCTGCTTTCCTGTGCTTTCAAATACTCCTCCACAGCTTATCAAAGTTCTCATCAAAAGCAAGCTTACCATAAGCCAGCAGGCATCATATAAATGAAAAAACTGTCAGCAGAAATCCACGGGCACTGCAATAAATGTTTCATTGGACCTAGGATAGCTTCCTCTACTTGACTCCAAGTTCTTCTCCTTTTCCATACTGTTCTTCATCCAAAGAGTACACCCATGTTTACCCTTTCCCCAAAGGCCCTGTTTTTATAGTTTCTTATTTGGTGTACATGATCATTCTCAAAATTCCTTCCTACCTCTGGCAGCAGTCCCATCAAACTATCATCGTCCTTGTGCTCTCTATTATCCTCATGTTACTGTCTTGTTTGCAGCATCCCATGAAAAAACATAGGAGCAAGAGGCTTTGTAGATCAGTGAAGCTGAGGTGAGGTAAATTGTGCTTTATAGGATTTTTATGTAATACATAGTCACTGGAAAACAAAGTCCTGGGTAACCTAATGTCCTTTTGATCCAATGTTTCCATGATCTTTAAACATGTTTGGTTTACCTTTATTCCCCCACAATACTTGTTATCTCATAGCTCCTTTAGTGTGAATCTTTTCCAGTATAACCATTTCACAACGAATGCTGCTGAGCACATTTTGCCAGATAAAGAAATAAGGTGAGGGAAATTCTATTTTTGAGTTTCAGTTCCATGAGAAGTATTAAAAGGATTATGAAAAGGCTTCTTATTACAGCATCAACATGAAGATAAAAATATAGCAGGGGTTTACTAAAATTGCAAATAAACTGTAATCAGATATGATTTAGGAGATCAAAAACTGGGGAAGAAGACTGTTCAAAACACAGGAGCAACAAGGAGGAACATTGCCTTAGGTGTTAATGCAATTCACAGGAGACATTGAACAGATAGGTTACCTAGGAGCAACTTTATTATAAACACAGACTAGATGTTCTGACTGGAAGTGTCCATTGCAAATCACTTTCTTGCTGCTGTGTCTTCTGTCTTGTATTACATGATGTCCAAGGAAGAGCATCTAAGCTGATGAAAGGCCTGGAGACCAAGCAATTGGGGTTGCTTCATCCAGAGAAAAGGGAAAATCAGGTGACTCCTTATTGGTCTCTACAGCTACCTAACATTGGTTCTAACGAGGTGAAGTGTCAGCCTCCTCTCCCTAGTAACAAGTGATAGGATGTGAAGAAGCAGCCTCAAGTTGTGCGAGGGGACGTTCAGATTGGATATTAGGAAAATTTTCTTCATCAGAAGGGTTGTCAAGCGCTGGAACAGGCTGCCCAGGGAAGTGGTTGAGTCAGCATCCCTGAAGTATTCAAAAGATATGTAAATGCAGTGATTAGGGACATGGTATAGTGGTTGGACTTGGCAATGTTAGGTTAATGGTTGGGCCTGATAATCTTAAAGGTCTTTTGAAGCCTAAATTATTTTATGATCTTATGATTCTATGTTCTACTTGATATCAATACCTCAGTACCTAACATCCTACCATCACACAGGACAAATTAAAAAATATCTTTTCATTACACTAGATGCAATAACCCACTTCCTGAATATTGGCTTTTGCAAATGCTCAGTTTTGCAGGCTAGGAGCTTATAGCCAACTTCCCTGCTCAGGAAGAGTGGTCCTCTTTCCCACATTGGGGTGGACATAGTACACCTTGAACTTTAGTAGTAAATGAAATAAAAGGAAGAGGAACAGGAGTCAAACCTTATAAAAATGAAATATTTTCCTTCTCCTGTTATTCCACACAATTATTCCCTATTTCTGAGGTTCATCTTGGGCAAAATTACGTACAATGTGGTAAAGTCCAATTCAGATGTTGCTGCAATTTATAGTTGAGTCCAGTAGAAATGTGAGCTTTCTGGACAGTTAGTGACATTTGGTTGTTCCAGCAGCACAATTTGTTTCTCCATAGGCATAAAAAGAATATAGTAAGTGTATTGCAATTGTTGTGCCTTTACACACACACCTGTAGAAGGTGTGATATCTCTATATTTAGAGTATATAAAGGTATATTAAGCCTTAGAGAGAGAGCTGGAAACTGTTTGCTTAAAGTGATGAACTCCTCACTATCTTCTCCCTGATAAAAAAGGAAAAATGATGTATTATGGAAAACTGTTGACTCGAAGTATTTTTGAGTGGATACTTACAATAACTGCCACAAAACTACCAATTATTATTTTCTATGTTGCAATATGTTTTCCTTCCACAACTCTCTGTTTTCCTAGATTGGAAATTCAAGAGTCACAACCTTAGTTTGCATTCCAGTTACAAAGACCAGAAGAATTATAGTATGCATTTATTTTTCTCATTCCACTGCTTCTGGGAGTTTAAATCAAGATGGTTCTTTGACATTTGCTTGCACATGTCTATCAGAAGTCATAAAAATGAATTCAATGTGACTGAGACCTTCATAATTTCTGACTACTCTAGTTTTGCATTAAAAACAATCCAGCACATCACATACCTGGAATAACTAGGGAGAGAATTTAGTTTTTCTTCCAGTCCTTTTTAGTCAAATGAAAATACTGATGTCATGGAAGCATGTTGGCAACAATCGTTTTGTTGCAACTTGATAGAGGACTTGTCAGTACTGAAAATGAGATCAAGCAGAATCTACCTATCTAGTTATCACAATAAATCTAGGGTAATTAATTGTATTATTTCTACTGAAAGGCAATTCCAGAATCTCACCACTCGTGGCTCAGTGAGGGCAAATAAAAAAATATCTAAGAATATGATTTATGCATATCTTGTTTTTGCACCAATACTGGTCTTGGCTTACATAACCATTGCTCCTTCAGTCATGATAACCTCCTGATAATGAAAGCAAAAAAATCTTACATACATTTGCCGTACTGCTAGAGTTTGAGGATTTACCAGATCAGGTTTCCCACTACCTTCCATTAATTACACTCTCTTTTCTTTCTTTATATTAAAGGTCACTCTCAGGACAAATATGATGTTTAAGCCTGAAATTAATTTTCTGTGAACTTTTCCAATAATTAATATTCACTTAGTTACATGTTCAATGGTAGAAAAGTAAAGTGTTCTTAACTGGCAAACGCAATCACAAATTTCCTTTAGTAAAGAAAAAAGTTCTGCACTGCTACCAGAGAAGCTTCCCAAATGTCTTTCTGTCACCAATTCTGGCCTCACCAAAGCTCTTTCAGCACAAATTCATTTCTGTATCGATTCACATGTAATTCTGGATTCTGACATGGCAAAACATGAAGCAAATCCTGGACACTGGACCAATTCAGAGAACAAAATCAGCGAGATATAGTGATGGGAGTCTGCTATAGACCACTTCACCAGGAGGAGGAAGCTGATGAGTTGTTTTTTAAACAACTGGGTGAAGTCTCGCGATCACCAGCCCTCGTCCTTATTGGGGACTTCAACTTACCGGATGTCTCCTGGAGGTACAATACAGCAGGGAGGAAACAGTCTAGCAGGTTCCTGGAGGGTTTGGAAGACAACTTCCTGACCCAGCTGGTAAATGAACCCACAAGGGAAGGTGCCCTGCTGGACTTGTTGTTTGTCAATAGAGAAGACCTGGTGGGGGATGTGAAGGTTGGAGGACACCTGAGGCATAGTGATCATGAGCTTATAGAATTCTTAGTACTGGGAGAAGTAAGGAAGGGAGACAGCAGAACCAGCACCTTAGACTTCCGTAGGGCTGACTTTGGACTGTTCAGAAAGCTGCTCGATATGATTCCATGGGAGGCAGCCCTTGAGGGCAAAGGAGCCCAAGAGGGTTGGTTGCTCCTCAAGAAGGATCTTGGCGGCACAAGAACAGGCTGTCCCAGTCAGTCAGAAGAGGGGTCGGCGAGCTAGGAAGCCAGCCTGGCTGAGTAGAGAGATTCAGGCTGATATATGGGAAAAGAAGGAAAAATATGAGCTTTGGAAGAAGGGGCAGGTGTCTTGGGATGATTATAGGAATTTAGTAAGATCATGTAGGGAGAAAGTCACAGAATCACAGAATTATCAAGGTTGGAAAAGACCTAGAAGATCATCCAGTCCAACCATCAGAAGGGCTAAAGCTGATCTGGAACTCAGGCTGGCCAGTTCTGTAAAAGATAATAAAAAGTCCTTCTATAGGTATATTAACAGTAAAAGGAGGGTCAAGGAGAATCTCCAGCCCATATTGGATGCTGATGGCACATTAGTGACAAGGGATGAGGACAAGGCTGAGGTCCTTAATTCCTTCTTTGCCTCAGTCTTTAACACTAAAGAAGGGTATTCCCTGAGTACTCATCCTCCGGAACTGGCTGACAGGGAGGGGAAGAATAACAAAGTTCCCATGGTTCAGGAGGAAATGATTAGCGACCTACTTGGCCACTTAGATACCCACAAGTCAATGGGGCCAGAAGGAATTCACCCAAGGGTACTGAGGGAGCTGTCAGACGTGCTTGCCAAACCCCTTTCCATCATCTATCAGCAATCCTGGCAGACTGGGGAAGTTCCACTCAACTGGAGGCTCGCAGATGTTACACCCATATACAAGAAGGGTTGGAAGGAGGATCCAGGGAACTACAGGCCTGTCAGTCTGACCTCAGTCCCAGGGAAGATCATGGAGAGGATCATCTTGGGAGCTATCATGCAGCACATGCATGATGGCCAGGGGATCAGGCCGACTCAACACGGGTTTACAAAAGGTAGATCCTGTCAAACTAACCTGATCACCTTCTATGACAAGGTGACCCGCTTAATGGACGAGGGGAAGGCTGTGGATGTGATCTACCTGGACTTTGGTAAAGCCTTTGACACCGTTTCTTACAGCATTCTAATTGAGAAACTGGCTGACACTGGTCTGGACAGGTGGACCCTCAGCTGGGTTAAAAACTGGCTGGATGGCCAAGCCCAAAGGATGGTGGTAAATGGAACAAAATCCAGCTGGAGGCTGGTCACGAGTGGCGTCCCCCAGGACTCAGTCCTGGGTCCAGTCTTGTTCAACATCTTTATCAATGATCTCCACGAAGGGATTGAATGCTGCCTCACTAAGTTTGCAGATGACACTAAACTAGGAGGAAGTGTTGATCTGCCTGAGGGTAGGGAGGCTCCTCAGAGGGATCTGAACAGACTGGACCGATGGGCTGAGACCAATGGGATGAAGTTTAACAAGGCCAAGTGTAGAGTGCTGCACATGGGACATAACAACCCCATGCAGCGCTACAGGCTTGGGGGAGACTGGCTGGAGAGCTGTCAGGCAGAGAAGGACCTGGGGGTGTTGGTTGAGTGCAGACTGAGTATGAGTCAGCAGTGTGCTCAGGCGGCCAAGAAGGCCAATGGCATCCTGGCTTGTATCAAAAACAGTGTGGCCAGTAGGTCTAGGGAGGTGATTGTGCCCCTGTACTCGGCATTGGTGAGGCCACACCTCGAGTACTGTGTCCAGTTCTGGGCTCCTCACCACAAGAAGGACATGGAGGTCCTGGAGCGAGTCCAGAGAAGGGCAACCAGGCTGGTGAAGGGGCTGGAGGGCAAATCCTATGAGGAGCGGCTGAGGGAGCTGGGGCTGTTTAGCCTAGAGAAGAGGAGGCTGAGGGGAGACCTTATCACCACCTACAACTATCTGAAGGAGGTTATAGAGAGATAGGTGATGGTCTCTTCAGCCAGGTGACAGGTGATAGGACAAGGGGGAATGGCATGAAGCTGTGCCAGGGCAGGTTTAGATTGGATGTTAGAAAAAAAATTTTACTGAAAGAGTTGTGGGGGCCTGGAACAGGCTGCCCAGGGAGGTGGTTGAGTCACCTTCCCATGATGTGTTCAAAAAAAGGGTAGATGAAGTACTTAGGGATATGGTTTAGTTTAGTTTGTGAATGGTTGGACTTGATGATCTTAAAGGTCTTTTCCAACCTTGTGATTCTGTGATTCTGTGATTCTGTAATGCCTCATTGTTGGATTTAGAAATTCTGGGGGACTTTTGAAAACTTTGACCTTTTGTTGGAGACCACTGTTTCCAGGGGATAATGAAACATGACCAAATGATTGTATATTGGATTACATTTGGGTTTATTCTGCTAAAAGAATTAATATTCTACATGGAATGGTCAAGGCTTGGCCTTTTTGACCATCAAGATCAAAGAATTTGGTTTTGTATTTTATTTTACTGATTACAAGTTTGATCTCACTATGTCACCAGACTTCAACTTCTACATCATTTTGGATTTCTAAGTTACAAAATCAGAACTGAAGTAATAAGAAATTGAAATGAAGAGCAATAGCTATCTGTATGAAATCTTAGTCTGTATTTCTAATATATCAGTAAGTTTTATGAGTTGGACTTTTAAATGAAAGTTTCTTAAGTGAGAACTAATAGAAAAAAAAAATTCTTCCCATTCTTGATGTAGATGTGATGGCCCAATAACAGTACATTATAAACCATTGTAAATAGTTTTTGAAATTTCAGTTCATATACACATTCTTCCCTCCTTCACAATCGTTTGTCTCTATTCACTTTTATCTGTTAGAAAGGTCAAATAGGTAACTTTGTCTACAAGCTGAGGCATTAAATGGTACCATTAGAGGTAGCAGAATTTGCAGCAGACCAGTTTATCTGTATGTCTACTATATGTTTTATGCAATGGCCTTTCCACGCAACTAGTTTTAAAAAAAGCATTCTCCAAAATGAAAATAGGATCCCACAGTGTAATTTTCATCTGCATATCTGCTGCCACTGCTCTTATGCACATGATGCTGGTGAATTTTTTGGTCTGCTTTACAATACCTGTATTTTTTTATTTCCAGCATGAAGTATAAATATCAGATTCATATGACTAAACAATATAGATGCAGGTAGTTTATATCTGGCCAGATTATCATGATTGAAGGTGTGTGTAGTTCATAAAACTTCAGTAAATTCAAGGGTCGCCATAGGATCTGAGAGCTTCCCAGATGCACAGCCTTGTTCCAATTCTGAAAACAGCAAAAAAAAACCCAACAAACCATAACAAACAAATGAAGGTGGGACCTTTTAAATCTAGTCAAGTTGGAAAAGTTACAGAATGTTTGTAATACAAAGAAGCAGCTGTTGGATGCTTTTATGTCGAAGATGCAAAACAACGACACTGACAAAAGAAAAACTTTTAGAAGGTCAGTGAGAGATTCCAAGTAGATCAATATCAAATGAGGCAGAAAGTGTCATCTATTAGAAGGAAAACAAGTACTTGAAAGGACAAGGGTCTCGTAAAGTGCTGATTAAATGTAACGTGCTACGTGAGGATGCACAAATGTGAAACGCTTCAATGAAGAATGGCCCTCCATCATAGCAGGAAAACATTTGTCTTGCTAAGGTATATTATCATTAAAGTTGTTAGCATTTGTATAACAAAAAATTAACAAGAAGGCATAAGCATGGAATACTATGAGGGGGATGATCCAGATTCCAAATGTTCTAAAGACTAAAAGCTCTAAATTACTTGCATTCACTAAACATAATCTCTTCACTAATCCCACTTATTAATAAGTCACAGCAAAACTAGCTCTATCTGTGAAGTAACATGAAAGCTGATAAATAAAAGGTTCAGCCATGAACTGCATCCATCACACTGAAGGTCAATTTTGAAGGAGTCCTTCATATTATCCCTACTGACTAAAGGAAATTTATTTTATATCCAGGATAAATTTGCCATAGATTATCTAATACTAAAAAAGAAATCTTAGAAAGCAGCAGAACCAAAGGCAATAAATATCCACACAGTTTTGAGAACTGTTTGACAGACAGGAAGCGACATTAAAGTAAAAAGTACAGATAAGTTCTGGTATTCTCTGCCTTCCGTTCTGAATCAGTGCTCAATAAATTTTCATGCCAAAGGATTAATTACATTCATCAGCTATGACTGAAAAGATAATATTATTTTGTCAAGACTTAATTTCTACAGTCACTTGTGGAAAAGAGTAATTCGCAAAAGCATCTGACGTTTGTTCAGAAGTTAATAGAAATCAGTGTGAAGTTCTTAGCAATACTAAAAGAGATGGGACAAAAACTGCAGTTTATTCACTAACTGGAGAGGCTGATAGAGCCCCGTGCTTCCAGAAGCAAGACTCGTGCATCATTCACTCCTATGTACATATGGTCCTGTCTTAGGACAATACAAGACATTAAGGGCGGGGGAAGCATTCCACCATGTAAATGAAACCCAGTGGTCAAATTGTGTTCACTGGACTGCAGCCTGAAATGCTACTATTTAATTTTATGATGATTAAACAGAGAGCAGTAAGCATCATAGTGTTGTCTTTGCCAAACCAGTGTATGGTGTCACAGAGATCCTGTAATGCTTATAACATAGACCAAGAAAGATAGAGAATCACATAATTATAGAATATCTCAAGCTGGAAAGGATTCATAAGGATCATCTAATTCAAATTTCAGCTCCTAGCAGGACAACCTAAAACTAAGCCAAATGACTAGGAACATCATCCAGACACTCCTTGAATTCTGCAGGTTTGGTGCTGTGACCACTTCCCTGGTGTGTGGTTTTGCTCCAGATGAGAGCCAAGCACCTTGCAGTCGCCCTCTTTAAGAGGGTGTGTGTGGGGAATTAGAGAGGGGAGGGGGAAGGGGAGAGGAGGAAAAAGAAACTCATAGAAAGCCCCACACCTCACAGGTTGGGATAAGGATAGTTTACTGGGACAGCAGAGAAAAAGCTACAAAAAGAATAGGACTTTATAGCAAAATATACACAACTAGTGATACACAATGCAGCTTCTCACTGAACTGCACAACTCAGGCCATACAGCTCAGAGCCACCCTGAAGCTGAACTGTCCCAAAGCCACATATGCTGGAGCCATGTGCTTTTTCCGTCACCAGCCCCCTTTATGCTGAGTATGACATCATTTCTATGGAATACCCTCTGCGCAGTTTGGGTCACCTGTTCTGGCTGCGTCCCCTCCCAGCTTCCTGGGATGCCCCTCACTTTCTTATTAGTAGGGCAATATGAACAATTGAAAACTCACAGAATCAAAGAATCACAGAATCATAGCGGTTGGAAGGGACCTCAAGAGATCATCAGGTCCAACCCCCCTGCCAAAGCAGGTTAAAAGTCCTTGACTGCTTGGCAACAACTAAAAACCTCAGTGTGTTATCAGCACTGCTCTCATCCTAACTCCCAAACACAGCATTCCACTAGCTGTTAGAAAGAAAATTCACTCTATCCTAGTTGAAATGAGAACACTTGGGAAGCCTGTTTCAGTGACTGGCTCTTAATAAAGAACCTTTTCCTAATGTCCAGTCTGAACTTCCCCCTGACACAGCTTCATTCTGTTTCCTTGTGTCTTATCTTTGGGCACCAGAGAGAGATTTGTGAAATTCCCTTCCCCTATCCCCCTTGGGGAAGTTGTAGACTGTGATGAGGTCACCCCTCAGCCTTCTCGTCTCCAATCTGAACCAGCTAAGTGACCTCAGCCACTCCTCTTAAGTCTTGGCCTTGAAATCTTTCAGCATCTTAGCCACCCTCCTTTGGACACACTCTAAGAATTTGATGTCCTTCTTGTATTGTGACACTTAGAATGACACACAACACCTGAGGTGGGGCTGCACCAGTGCAGTATAGTCTGAGAAGAAAGGGGAGGAAGATGATGCCGTAACCATGGTTCATGTATCAAGGAGTAGAATCTGTTGCAGATCCTTCCTTGCTTCCATAAAAAATAATCCAGGCTGGATTACATTTTAAATTCTTCTATATCATATTTCCTCATTCAGAGGAGATAGAACAAGCTATCCCCCGTATCAGTATCCTAGCACCAGATGTCTTTTGTCTGTCATCACTATGAACCAAAGCCTAGCAGAAGCTACTCATGCAATTTTTATGTTTGACATAGGTAACAATGAAAAGAAATAACATGAGAGTTCAAGAATAAGTAAGTCACACATTATTCTCAGAAGTAATAGCTTGTGCAACATCTGCAATTTTATGTCTGAGATGTTGATTTTTGAAAACTATGCAAAGAATCTAGTTTATCTATTCAAGGACGGTGGGTAGAGGTATCAATGTTCTGGTCAGGCTTCATAAAGTCATACATAAAGCATATCTCTAGATGACTATGAACAGAATTTCTTCCTTGGTTACAAGATGATTACATTGTTGATATTTTTCACTTGGAAGAGGTATTTAAATTCATCAGTGGTGATGACATCTGCCAAATAGATGTCAATGTTGTAATTTAAAATTGTTTATTTTCATGAACCATGTGCATTGCTGTGAGGTGCTTTTTTTTATCATGAACTACTTAGAAAAGATAACATTCTGGGTTTCTTACATTGGTATCAGGCTAGGGTTGTAATAGTTTTCAGTAAACAAGACTGATTACCCTATCATATCCCACATATGCCTTGGATTTTGTATATGATAAACTAAACTAAGCATAATTCTGCTTGTCCAGTGATAATCTAATAATTTTCTATACCTGTTCTTCCACTTCCTAAACATCGGTGTGTCTCAGTTTAGCTGGGACATTCAACCTCCTTGTAAAATACCAGTAGTTCTACTGGAAGAGAGGTTATTCAGGGAACAGTACATACTAACACAGATTCTAGTAGGCATAAAAATAAGGAAAACTGTGTACTTTTGAGCCTCTCTCACTACAAGAAAGACAGTGCAGTGCTGGAATGTGTCAAAAGAAGGGCAGTGAAGGGTTTAGAGAGCAAGTCCTATGAGAAGCAGCTGTAGGAAATGGGATTATTTAAAGTGGAGAAGGGGAGAATGAAGGGAGACCTTGTTCTCTATAAATACCTGAAAAGAGGTTGTAGACATATGGGTGTTGTTCTCTTCTCCAAGTAACAAGTGATTATATGAGAGGAAATGGCCTCAAATTGTACCAGGAAAATTTCTCCGTCAAAAGGGTTTTTCAAGCACTGGAACAGGTTGTCCAGGGAAGTGTTTGAATCACCATCTCTGGAGATATTTAAAAAATATGGATATACTTCTTAGGGATGTGGTTTATTGATTGGACTCAGCAGTGTTAGCTGGACTTCATGATCTTAAGGGTCTTTTCCAAACTAAATGATGTGATTCTATGATATTCTTTTTCCCACTGTGGACAGCTAGAGGGTACCACGTTACAATATGGTATCTGAGATATGATTCTCTTATATAAATGAAGACAGAAAAATACTAGAATTTTGGGGTTTTTTTATGTCAGCTCTCCAGATGCTTAGTTTTTTAAAAGTCTAGCAGATGTTGAAGACTTGTTTGAAATGCTTTAGGATAGCTGGATGATGCTATGAAGTGCGCATTCATCACAGAAGTATCAGGACCTGTATTTCTGTATAAACGTTTCGAAAAAAATTCACTTGAAATGTGGAGAAGTTCCCTGTTATAGACTTCAACCTCACAACTATTCCTGTTTTATGAATGATGGTCATGAATATTAAAGTTAAAACATGAAGGAATAAAGGCTACTTGTATCTTCTATGTAGAGAGTACAAAACTTTAAAGGATAGCCTCAAGGCTTTCCTAATATTTTGCTCCTTTTTTTTTTTTTCCTAGTATTTGTTCCCAGTATACATTCCTAAATATATGTCCATTGACTTTTGGCCTTCAGTAAAGTGTTATCAATCAAGCAAATTTTGCCAAGACTTCCAACATACGATACAACAGCAGAAATGCTGAGAAAATAAAATATATAAATATGTTTGTATTTGCTTGAAACAGCAGAAACACAATCACAGAATCACAGAATCATAGAATCATAGGGGTTGGAAGGGACCTCCAGAGATCATCGGGTCCAACCCCCCACCAAAGCAGGCTCCCTAGCTCATATCGCACAGGTCAGCATCCATACAGGTCTTGAATATCTCCAGAGATGGAGATTCCACAACCCCCCTGGACAGCCTATTCCAGTGCTCTGTCACCCTCACTGTGTAAAAGTTCTTCCACATGTCGGTGCAGAACTTCCTGTACTCTAACTTGCAGCGATTGCCCCTTGTCCTGTCCCCACAGACCACTGAAAAGGGGCTAGCTATTTCCCTCTGTCTCCCATACTTAAGATATTTATAAACGTTAATAAGGTCCCCCCTCAGTCTTCTTTTCTCCAGGCTGAACAGCCCCAGCTCACTCAGCCTTTCCTCATACGGGAGATGTTCCAGTCCCTTAATCATCTTCGTAGCCTTCCTCTGGGCTCTTTCCAGGACATCCCTGTCTTTTTTATACCAGGGAGCCCAGAACTGGACAAAATATTGCAGGTGGGGCCTGGCCAGGGCAGAGAGATCACCTCCTTCGACCTGCTGGCCACACTCCTTTTGATGCACCCCAGGATCCCATTGGCCCTCTTAGCCACCAGGGCACACTGCTGGCTCATAGCCAACCTGTCATCCACCAGGACCCCCAGGTCCTTCTCCACAGAGCTCTTCTCCAGCAGGTCATCCCCCAGCCTGTACCGATACAGACAGTTATTCCTTCCCAGGTGCAAGACTCTACACTTGACTTTATTAAACCTCATCTGGTTTCTCCCTGCCCAGCTTTCCAGCCTGTCCAGGTCTCGCTGGATGGCAGCGCAGTGTTCCTGCGTGTCAGCCACCCCTCCCAGCTTTGTATCATCGGCATACTTGCTGAGGGTGGATGTTATTCCCTCATCAAGGTCGTCAATGAAGATATTAAACAGGACTGGACCCAACACCAAGCCCTGGGGAACACCGCTAGTCACAGGCCTCCAGTCAGATTCTGCTCCACTGATCACGACCCTCTGAGCCCGGTCCGACAGCCAGTTCTCAACCCACCTCACTGTCCACTCATCTATCCCATGATCTCTCAGCTTTTCTATCAGGATGTCATGGGAGACAGTATCGAAAGCCTTGCTGAAGTCAAGGTAGGCAACATCCACTGCTCTCCTTCCATCTACCCAGCCAGTGATGAGATCTCCCCTTGGTGAATCCATGCTGACTCCTCCTCATGACCTTCTTCTCTTCCAATTGCTTGGAGAACAAGCTGTTCCGTCACCTTTCCAGGGACAGAAGTGAGCCTGACTGGCCTATAGTTGCTTGGATCCTCAGAGCAAAACACAAGGTATCACTGCTAGATTTTTATGTGGGATTTCAACATTAGGATTTAAACTAGTTGTATTAAAAAAATCTGTACAGGCTGTGGGCAGTTTCAGTCAGGGAAGAAGGATGACACAGCATCTGCAACAGAAGTAATAAAGAAAAAACCTGAGTAAGGGAAAGTTTCTAATTTGAAACAGTCTTTCTTTTAATTAATAATAAAATCAAATATCAATCCCTTTCCACTGCAATTCTACAGAATATCAACTTTAGAAGAGCTGTTTGAGCTCTGGGGAAAAAAAAGCAGTGAGTAATCAATATAATATCCTCCATTTGTTTTTCTTTTTTTTAATATTATGTGAAATGGAAACACCAGTCTCTTCATTCTAATATCGTACGTTGATCTAGTGGCACAAAGGCAGCCAGCAGAGAAATGTGCCTGTAGTTCCAGTGGCTCAGAAGTAGCTCACATCACTGTCTATGATGAGTGGTCCTCCCTGTCCTGGTTTAGCCCCAGCCAGCAGCTGACAGCTGCTGCCCCCCCGCTCCATGGGATGGGGAGGAGAATTAGAAGACAAATGTCAAACTCATGGGTTGGAATAATCACAGTTTACTAGAACAGTAAAGGAAAAGGAATATGACAATGATATTTATAAAAGAATATACAAAGTGCATGATACCCAATGCAGTTTACTTACTGTCTGAAGCCCCACATTCTTTTCCTAAATCAGGGCTAACCCAGACTCTTTTCCCCAAAATATTCTTTGTGTGCACTATGGGGACTTTATCACCTTCTATGTACGTCGAAATTTTTTGGTCAGGACCAGCTCTGTTGGTAGACCCCCTAGTGGTAACTAAACAGGTGGCCTTTGTTAAATGTATATACCAATGTCTGAAGGTCCCACCACTGATTGCTCTCAGTGTAGTCTTTAGCAACTCATTGTATTGCTTGGTTTTCCCAGTGGCTGGTGTATGACGGAGGATGTGATACACCTGCTCAGTGCCATGCTCTTTGGCCAGGTGTCTGTAAGAGTGTTTTAGAAATGTGTCCCAATGTCTGACCCAATTCTTTCTGGGGTGCCACATCACCATAGGACTTGCTTTTCAAGGCCTAGGGTATTGTTCTGGTCCATGGCATGGGGCAAAGAATATGTTTTCAACCACCTGGAGTAGCTTTGCTGAGCATCTGGTCTCCAGCCATGGTCAACCCACCACAGACTTTTATATGAGTGAGTTCTGATAATCAGTCCCTGGCTCTCCAGTTGATGAATCAGGGAGTCTCAGTGCAATATTGCCACCAGTGCACTGTTGTGGTAGCGCTTGGCACCTATTGTTCTTCAACCCTCAGCAACTGCAAATAGAAGGGCTGAGAGACTTGGCAAAGTAGACAGCTCTTTAGTATCCTCTGACTCCAAGGCAGCTCTGCCAAAAGCCTATGGGTAATCTTTTGGATCCTTGAAATACCCTCTCCTGAGGCAGTCTATGCCAAGGATGCAAGGATCCTCTGGGCCAGTCACTATAAGGTACTTTTGCAACTCATTCCCAGTTAGACTTACTTCAGCCTCCAGTACAATCAACTGTTGGGACCCCCCAGTTACTCCAGAAATACGGATGGATTCTGGCCTTTATAGCTTGATGACATACAAACTTCCACCACAGAGGTTATGTGCATTGGACTTCATCTGGATTTGTAGGTAATTGCACATTATCCAGGTCATAATAAAACATCTCCTGCATAGCTAATTCCCTCAGGTACTCAATTACCTCTCTCCATCTCTCCGTAAAAGTCCACCTACCTGGATGACATACAACATCGTAGAATCATAAAAACATTTAAGATGGAAAAGACCCTTAAGATCATCTAGACCAACCACTAACCTAGCACTGCCAACTCCTTAAAGCAAGTTTTTGTAACCCAAAACAAGACCTGAAACACATTCAGGAGATGTAGCAATAAGAGCCTGCTGGCTTGAACATCCCAAAGGTATTCAAAATTCTCAGAATCAGTTGTAACCAGCCTGAAGGAAAAAGGGGAGGTAAAAGAGCAGGAGAAAATATCACCTGCTCTATTCCTTATAGATTGGGTGCAATTATTAACAAATTCTGAGAGATGTCATCCTAGATATGGGCATGACAGCAATACCACATACAAATACTAGCTTAACCTCATGACCACTGCTATTATCATATCATAAGTTGATACTACACAGTACAGAAAAATAAGAATCCTTATCCCTCTCCCAGAGGTGCTAAACAACACTGCTGGGAATGCATACAGCAAGTAAGGATCCTTGTTTCAGTTGAGATAGAGCTATTTTTCTTTGTAGTAGCTGGCATAGTGGTTTGGATTTAGTGTAATAATGTTAGCAACAACACTGATGCTTTCAGATGTTGCTAGGTAGTTGTAATGTCTACACTGTCAAGGACACTGCATTAACAAGGGCATCACCAGCAGAGACAAAGCACTTGTCAGGACACGCCTACAATAATGTGTTCAGTTTTGATCCCCACCGTAGAAAAAAAATATGTGGACAGGCTGGAGAGGGTCCAGAGGAGGACCACAAGGATGATCAAAGGACTAGGAAACGTGCCTGTCATTGTTCAGCACCAGCTGGCAGCTGAGCACCATGCGTCTCCTCACTCACCCCTCTCATCTGACGGTATGAGGAGGACAAGGGGAAGACAAAGGCAAACCTCATGAGTTGGGATAAGCTCAGTTTACTGGAATGGCAAAGGGAGAGGGAAATAACAACAGCAATGCTTATAGAAGTATATACAAAGCTATTTGCTCACTGTGTGGAGCCCAATGACCAGACTGTCCACAAGCAGTGACTCCTCCTCACCAGGCAACCCCGCTTTATACACTGAACATGACATCATATGGTGTGTAATATCCCTATGGCTAGTTTGGGTCAACTGTCCTGGATGTGTCCTTTCCAAACTTCTTGTGAAAATTAACTTTATCCCATTAAAAAACAGGACAATGTCTGAGGTACCAATGATAGCTAATTCCAACCAGTGTTATTGCCAGACCTAGAGATAATCTGAGCAGAGGTTCCGGAGAACTAGAACTAACAAAGGGAATATTATTTTCTGAGATGATTGATACTTCCATCAGTAGGTCTGCATGCATCTTCAATAACAATTTTTAATAAATCTAATACAATTTTACTTTTTGCTGAAGTCTTTTTTTCATATAGAATGCAAACTTTTGATCTGAGTATGCCTGACAAAATCAATAGCAGGATTCTGCAAGACAAGGCATTCCTTCAAAGCATTTCTTTTGCTATGTCTGGATGACGATACAATGCAGATCAACAGGCTTCCCAGCTTTTGGGTTCCATGGCTTTAATAACGCCATCCAGCTAACGAGAAGGATTTATTAAAATGTTCACGCATCAGGAGAAAGCACATAGCTTGATAAATAAATAAAGTTTCAGGTTGTTGTTTTCCTTGATGTGTAAAGTTCACAGACATTCATTTCAAACAGAGGACTGGCATCAGGATTAAAGCTCAATGTATGCTGTGTCATTCGGCTAGAGGTAGAAATGCAGGTGGATGGTATCACACAAAAATAAATATTGAACAAGTAAGTTAGCTCTGAATTCTTTAGAAAGCTGATGTTATGTGCATACTGGGGATTTTTGAAAGAAATATGGGTTGGAAAAAAATATTTGTTGATGCTCTCAATATGCTCCCAGGCTGACAGACAAAACGTAGTGAAAGATCACTTTTGGAAATTGTTCCTACAGGGGTATGTACTACTCCAAATACTTTGTGGAATGTGAACTTGAAGGAGAAATGAAGGATCTTACTTTATCACAGCAAATTAAGGGAAGAACTTAGATTTTCTCTTCCAAAGGCTCTAATAAGAAGCCCTCAGATGCCAGTGTCCCACAAGAGGGACAAATTTCAGACACAGAGATTGTGAAATGATGAGTTTTGACTGTGAGGCCAGAAAAGAGCATTGAGTGGATATTAAGGTGTTCTGAGATATTTTCATTTAGAACAAGTATAATTTTTTATAGAATTTAATTGCTGGCCACAGTAGATGCATATATTTTCCCAAAACCAGAACACTGTCTAAAGATCAAAGCAAAGTATGCAAAGAACACACAAGAAAACCAGCTTTATTAGCTAACAAGGGACTTAAAAGGTCTCTGAGAGACTCATTTGCAGGTAAATGACAATGGCAGGGATTACTGTTCACTGCAAGATAAAAAGAAAGTTGAATTAAAGATTCATAAATATATTATGAGGTACCTATGTTTGCCTGACTTGGTTCCATAGCCACGTATTCACCACCTGGATGGGGCAGTTGCAATAAGATCATGATACTTTACAGAACCAACGTTTCAGTTTTACTGGTAATATAGTATTTGCAGTGCTGACTACCTAAGTTTTGTAACCCTACCATTGATCAGTAAGATAAGGTATCATTGCTGCAAAGAAGCATATGCATCACCTGTTTTTGAAACTGGATCTTATGCTACCCGACTCATCTAATCTGCAGCCAAGGCTCAGATGCTCACAGATGTTCAGGCACATAAAGTAGGAGTGAATTTCCCTGAATCTTGAGTCCCTGTCAGATACCTGTAAGACTATCCCTGTTCCTCTCGTGTATCATGTGGGTCACCCCCTGCTGAACCCAGTTCTCCCAAGATACTGTCTAGAGAAGCTAGCAGGCCTGGGGCTTTGAAGGTTCCTCTAACCAACTGGCTCATAAGTTATTTACTGAATCAACATGTTTAAACCTGAAAACTATCAGTGGCATTTCTGCTCTGGAATCCTTCCAGTTTCTTTTTGAATCCTATCATAATAATGGGCTTTTCAAATACAAAAATCAAACCTCAAGACTGTTACTAATTTCATATTGTCTGGGGCTGGCTCTTATTCTATTTGACAATCCAGGAGAAACTGTTTTTCATATAATACAAGAATAAAAGACTCCTTTTAGAAATCACTGCTATTATATATGGCTTTTTTTCTCTGGCAATAAATGCAAGATTTACCTGTGATATCAAAATTCTAGTAAATTAGTATGGAATTAAGATGGCTGTGATATTTCCATACTGTATCTGGTCACTTCTTTTTTGAGAAGTAGAAACATCACACATGACAATCTGAGCACTTTGGCAGACACTCTCTAACTCGAACTCTGACAAGGCATGAAAACTGTCAAAGTATTGTCTGCGTTTACTCTTAAACTAGAAGTGACTTAAAATACAGTTTCATCTTTAGAACCAGTTATCTGGTTGGCAGCTCAGAAAGTTCTTTGAAAATTGGTATATTTATTAAGATCAGACCCTTTTGAATCTCTGCATTTCTGCCATATCAGTCAAGACTTAGATGGCCCATATTTACAGCTCTCTTTGAGATGCAGCATAGAAAGCTTTAACATCCTGCTGCTGGTTTTCCATTAAAGCACAAAGCACTATAGCTCTTGGCCGCCTTTCTGATGTTATTTTTCTTGCAGGGTTGTCTTGCATCCACCTAGCTGATCTTTTCAGAACTCTCCTTCCATCAGAGTGAATGGAAGTAATATTCTCTATAATTGGCTTTTCTTGGAAAAGAGGGATAATAAATGATGTTAATCTTCTGAGTCCTCCCATAATACATAGCACCTTCTTTTAAGAAAAGCAAAAAATAATAATTCAGGAAAAATAATTAGAAGTGAAATTGCTTCTCAGCATTTCTGTTTCCATGAAAACCTCTCTCACCCTTAGTTTTCTATGGGACATATCAAATTTAATCATCAGCTGTCACTAAGTAATTGAATACCCTTGAGTTTGAACTGCTACAGAGCCAATGATACATGTCTGTTCCTGTTATTTTTGGCTTCAGAAAAAGATGGCTTATGTGTAATTGCTCTAGGTTGTTCAGCATTCAAACTCACTTTGTTTGCCAGCTATATGTGTGCCTATAGCTGCATATATGCATACACATACACATACGCATACATTAACACGGTGAAATCAATGATACTGGACCACTGTGTGGTATTTTCTATTCTGGTAAGACATTCACTGAATAATTCATTTATATCACAAGGCAAAAAACTCTAAAGTCTGATGATGTCTGAAGGGCACTTTATCATTACTTTCTTCGCCCTCCTGATGCTTCATTGCTTATCGTTATTCAGAGCTTAGATGTCAAAACCCTTATTAAGCTTGCAAGCTTGTTGAAGTCTTCAAAACATTTCTCTACTGATTTCCAGCTGTCTCCATAATCATGTTCCTGTTCTTTTGTTATGACATCCATAATTTATTTCATATTTCTTTTTCCTCTTCTCTTACTTCTTGGAATGATCTTAAGATTTAGGAACACAGAGCTCAAAGGGACCTCCCATTCCATAAGTAGTCTCTGGCCTTGCAGGTGATAAGATCAGATGAAGACTGGTTGAGATCACTCTTTCTTCTTTTCAAGAAGCCTTTTAGTAGAAATTGGTCCTCCCCTACAGTATGTTCAAGTCTCTTATCATGGTTTCCTTGAAATGAAAAGGGCATGTAAAGAAGATTATATATATATATATATATATAAACGCACACATGTGCATGCATGCAAGGCAGTTTAAGAAAGAAATACATATAATAGCACTCAAAATGCATTCCATCATACTGACAAATGGCTGCAGATTTCTCCTGACACTCCTACTTCAGCTCAGGTTTGAACATGAAATCTAATGCTAAGTCTGAAGCTTGAAGAGGTTAGAGATTTCATGTTGTCTGAGAGAAAATAGACCACTACATTTCATGACTGACAGAAACAAGAGTGTCTTCCAGTTTGAGGACCAGCAGGAGATTTCCAGCTCCTAATTTCCTCACAGTTTTGCTGCTCTCCCACCCCGCTGCCAGTCATATTTTGCCCATTTATTCATAGTATTTCAGGAGATACTTCTAAATACTAAATACATAACAGTGTAGAACAAAACCTCTGCAAGCCTCTTAATCTCTGTTTTGGTTTTTTTGTTGTTTGTTTTTAACAGTTGTATTAAGTTCCTTTCCTATAATTTTCCAAAATCTACATTTCCTTCCCAGGTGAGCATACCTTAGTGTTGAAAGAGAAGGGATGAAATTGCCCTCAAGGTTTTTCTTTCATCCAGAGAGGCATAGGGGAGTATCAGAACCCATCCATTTAATCCTCAAATCCTTCTACATTGAGACTAACTAGCTGAAGCCCACTCACAGGAAAGGAGAATTACAATAAGACAGGCCTTGTTACCTGTGCTGAAGCCTTAAGCTTAGATTGCTTTTAATGTTGAGCAGCTGTGTATGAATCTGCAAAATACTTATTATAGGCATTTTTATGTACTTGACAGATTTGTATAAAAGCAATCAAATGTAGCTTTTAATAAATATTCACTCTCCAGTGGCGACAGCTTTAGTTTATAATAATGCTAAATTCTTTCTTCATACTATGGAAGAATCAATTACAAATACATATTATGTTCCTTGATTGCATCTAAAACTGTAATCAACAGTAATCAACAGTACTAACTTGTGTACAAATAAAAAGACAGAACTGTTTTAAGAAAAGAAAAAAAAAAACAACAACCAAGTTTCAGTTACAGGTCCACAATAAGTTTTCACATATTAATTCTAAAGACTACAGTACTTATTTGTACTGGGAGTTTAAAATTATGCCACTAACTATTGTGATGCTTTTACTAAGGGCTGGACTACTGCAGAAGATAAATACGGAGCTGAGGAATAGAGTGACATAACAGAAGTGATACAGGGTGGAAGGCCTGAATAAAAATTCTGGGACAGAATCTGACCTTGACCTTGATGGTTTTGACCATCCTCATCTGAATCAGCATTGCTCAATGATTTCCAGTTGTGTAAGGTCTTTTGATTCTGTCTGAATCTTTCAAAAATCCTTGCCTATCAAGGAGTTAATTGAAAAAGCTTAAGTTACAGTGCAAAGATTTAATGCTCTAATGAAGTAAGTCATCAGCTGATATCCTAATTGTCTGAAGTATTCATCTACCTGAACATTATGCAAAAGTTCTATTCATTCCCACAATTGTTCATTTTTTCCAAATCTTAGCCACAGTAATAATTCATTTGGAAGAACCCGGAGACAAACATTATTAAAATCACTTGATCCGTTTACTATGCTGTTGAAAAATCAACAGGAGCATTGTTTGATGTAACGATTTTTTCTCAGTAGCATGAGTTGGGTTAGGGAATTTTTATAGAGGCGTGACTACATAAGGACATCGAGAAATAAATTCTACAGTAGAAGGAGCAAAAACAAAGAGGAATGTGGTCTGTGTGAATAATTATTTTTCTGGTGAGTTGTCTGAAAGAAAAATCTGATCAGATAAGACAAAATTATTTTTCCTCTTCAAATAAATACAAAAAAGAAAAAAAAAACCCAACCACTGGATAAAAATTAAAAGCTTATATATGTATTTGAGTGATTCTAAACCTGAACATTCCCATTTCATTTCACGTAACTTTGGCAAAGCAAAGAAATGGAAATGAAAAGATAGACTTAGCAAATACCACCTAAAGTAGACAGGGGAAGAAACTGCCCCTCAGTTTTTACTCAAGGACACTCAGCTACAGCGTGCATAGGTCAAGTTTAATTTTCTCCTTTGCCTCAGGAGGTATAATGTTCCAGGCAGTACACCTCAGCTGCTAAAGAACTTGTTGAGGTGAGAAAGCTACTCTCCATCTTTCACTTTCAGGCAGGTCAATGTGGTCTAAAATATTTACAAGTTGTTTTGATCAGTGACTGGAAGCTAACAAAGTGTTATCCCTTGCTATCTCTTCACTTAAATCCCTTGAGTGACATCCAACACAGATCTTCTGATTCTCTTTCTCTCTCTAACTAAACTAGACTTCAATTATTCCATGCAAGGTGGAAAAATTCAAGAATAAGGAGTGAATCAGGCATGGCTTCATGGCTCAGTCACTACTAGTATATGAGAATTTAATTCAAATGTCTCTCAGCTTTAAGCACAGAAGGGCTTCAGCTAGAGGGCAGTCAGTTTTTATGAGAGCCTTCTAGTTCTGGCTTAGAAGATGTCCAAAGGAGGAGAGACTCTCTCAGTCTCTCCTGGTGGATGCCTTATAAGATGAAAGAGACAGGTTCATACTCATTTTGGCAAAAGAAATATGTGAAGTGGGATTTCTCTTGAGTATTCAAAAGATTCAACAATCAGAGAGGGTGGGAGGGCCTACACACTTGATGTTGGTCATATAAAGGCAATCTTGAAAAAAGGAAACTATATAATAGTGAGCATGCATATAGAATGAGGAGGCCAGGCCAAACGACATTAATATTCAAGAAAAACTCTGCAACAGAGACTTGAAATAATATGGCATATTTCAGCCTATATCTTCCTTGGTAATTAGCATTCCATTCTTGTTCTATTTTTTTTTTTCCTCAAGATCAGTGTTTTTTTGTATAAACAGCTGAGATATGACCATTTCTCATAGAGAAATCTCAAATGGGTATTTTGAAAATGAAACGCTTGTTGGACACACTTTTTGAGACAGTGGCTCCCAACCAAGTGATACAGAATCAAAATTAATCTTCCATAAATTTCAGAAGATTTCTGAATTAGGTCGTATTCATTTTATGGTAAGGGAACTCATGAAAATTACTACAAAAGTGTCCTGTATTATGAATAGCTTCCACACTTATATGTAATATAAATATACACAGATGCTTACAATTTATTTAATTTAAAATATGCTTGCAGAGGTAGAAGCTCAATAAATCAAGAAAACAAGCATATATCACCAAAGTGATAAAGGCAGAAAGTAAACTCTCAACATTACATAATTAAAGAGGCTTCACTCAAAAAAAGGTGGATGTTGGGGGGGGGGGGGGGGGGGGGTGTATACACTACCTCTAATACTGGTTAAACACTATGTTTCTTATAAAACTGTTCCATGAAAACTGATATTAATGTCTATTAATCTGAACCTGTACAGCTAGGCTTTATTCCCTACAGACTTGCCCCAGAATAAAAATAATTTCATTAACTTCCTGGAAAGTTTCAATAGTAGTTTCATACCTATTCTAGTCCCTATTGTTTATATCCATCTGTTCTCACAGAGAATCAATATTTAATTTTCAATTTACTAAATTCAGACTTCAAAAACCTATACATTTTTCATCAGGAACACTGCAGAAATTCAGAACCCCTCCTCCCACAAACAAATAAAAAATAAGGATTGGAAAATGCTTGATCAGAAAATGTTATTCCCATTAAAAGAGAAACATAAAAAATGCCCCTGCTTCATGTAAAAGGACACTAGCAGATTACAATGTTTCCAGCTTGCTAGAGCTAGATTTATAGTTGCAAGATAATTTCACACTGGATTCTTAATTTGGCATATTTTTCCCTAAAGGGTTTATAACTGTCTTGTTCTTTAATACATACTAAAAAAGACAGATTTTATAAAGCTGTCAATAGAAGGAAGGATCAACAGATGCAGATGGAAGATAGATTTTTCTTTCTGGCATGCAAACTTTTATGATTTATGTGAAAAAAGTGGGGCTGATGCCATTTTCCACATAGAGATACATATCTATATTTGTAGATTTCTGTGGTTTTACTTTTATGTTCCTTATTTGCATTTATATACCTGGAAAAAAACATATCGGATTCAGTGATAGAGCAATCCATCTAAAACACAATTTTCCTATTTAAAGCAGAGCCACCTCTTAACATTATTTACAATAATATGATGTCAGTTTAAGGAAATGACAGCTGTAGCAGCCAGGGCTTGTCTCTCTTTTTCATTATGAGAAGGGCAACCAGAACATCTCTCATCGTGGTACATTTGTTCATACATGCCTCTGAATAATTGAGTGAATTTTCCTTTGACTCTTGGTGACACTGTATTAAGTCCTCCTAATACTTCCTCCATCTCTAAGGCAACTTGTCCTGATTTTCTGAAAATTTAGGACAAGAAGATAGACTGTAAACATCTGAGTCTAAGTTGAAATGTCATTTTGTCACACACAGCTTAAAAGACCCTGTTTGAAGAAATTGCGCTACAGATAAGCAACATCTCTAAGCCAGCAATAAAACAGAAAACTGCTGTTTCTACATATATTTAGTATATATCACATCCTTCATGTGATACTTCAAGCATAGGGATTTGATTTTTTGTGTGTGTGAATTTGTTGAAGAGTGTGGAGCTCAGTTCATCAGATCTCTAACACTGATAAAATGACTTGCCCCAAGTTAGCAATTTCAGCCTGAAATGACTCAGCTCCTTTGAACAAAAAAAGAAAAAGAAAATTAAAGGACTGCATCTCTCTTGCCTAGGCTTTCAGCAAACACCCCCGAAAAACTCTCTGTAGTCAAAGATGAGGCCTTCAGCACAATAAGCTTTCCCTTTTCTTCATTTGTAACTTTAGTTTGCACTGCCAGGAACAGTTCCTTTCTCTCTCTTCCAAGGCAATCACAAGGGCAGATTAATTATTCTAGCTCCAGGTTTCAGATTTTTAACATTCAATAGTGCAGCATAATTAATGCAGGTGGTATTTACACATCATTAGATTTTATAAAGGTTTTACCTCTCTCCTCAAGCTACCATCCAGCTTATTTGTATGAATGATATCCCTTGCTCCCCCTCTTTGGTTCTGGGTATCCTGAATCTGTTTAGCTTTGTAAAACCACTCTCTGCAAAGCACTCACTGTCATTTATTAACATCCATTTTCAGTCTTTCTCCCCCACCTGGAGTTTATTTATAACTATAGATATAGGATTTATTCCAGGTATCTTGAGCTTTGGTAGGAGAAAGTGGTAGCAAAATGGATCTAAATAGGTCCAAATTCACCACAGGGACTGGAAACACTGGTAGAGAACACTCTCTGTTAGAAAAGAACAATAAAATAGGCTGTCTCCCAGAAGATGCCTAGAAGGAACAGTTCCTTTCTCATGATGTTTGGCCTTCTGATAGGCAAGTTGTTTTCCCAGTCCACCACACTTCGTCATTTCTCTTGAAAACATCATTCCTTTTCTGGTTATTTTTTTACTGAAGGTAAGCTGAACGTCCTCATCATCAAGGTCCTTTGCAGATATCCCCACCTTACCTATAACACCTTTGATCATTGCTGAATGATGAGCTCTTACTTCCAGGCAGCCTGAGAAGTCAACTTCTCTCTACCATTTGTTTAACTGGAAAAAAACCCAAACAAATGAACAAAACCACTTTGATCCTTTTATTCAAATTTACACTGCAGATTAACTTATTTTAACATCTGCAAAGCTGTTTAGTAACCTCTTGCCACAGCAACAATATGTAAACTACAAGTATCTTGGTACAGATATTGGCCTTAACTCTGAGAGCGAGGCTTGTATCATGAGCAATTTTTTAACTCCTATTGCCTGGTTCATCTGTGTCCCTGGAAAAAACTTTGAAGGTAGTGGCTGTACCTTTTTGTTCTACAATACCGAGACACAATAAAAGTCATGATCCATTAATTATAGTTTACCAAGCTCTCATAAAGCCTAAAGAAGAATCTATTTATATCTATTTATATCTATCCAGGTATATGTTTATATGCATCAATTCACATATCTGACTAGTCTATGTTAATATTGATATTTAAAATTAATATGAAAGACAAGCAAGGTGGTAGGGTTTCAAATTCTACAGGAAATCTGAATCTGAGCTGAGGTCATCTAATTAGTAAGATCAGGATTAATATTGAAGAAAAATTCAGATGTGTCATTTTCTTAATATTTCAAATACAGCAATGGAAGTTCAACCTAAAAAGTAAAATTAAATCCTCACCTTGATTTTTTGATAACTGAAAGTTTATTTTCTTAACACAAACATCAAAGGGCGGAAACTTCTGCAGTAGGAAAAAAGCTCTCTATTTTTTTCTATTCAGCATAGAACCAACTAACTGAATACTTTGAAATCTACACTTCAAGATATTTTCAGTGCTTTTACAGTGCTGCTTTTGCAAGGGTTCCGAAATACCCTAAGGTATCTACTGGACTAGGCAGCTTATCCAATCTTATGTGTGTCTGAGGAAATCAAATGAAATAGCTGCTGGGAAATATTGATAGACTGGATGGATATTCTTCAGGTTGAAAGCCAGCAGTCCTAACTCTGCTTAGTCAAAGTGGAACATAAAACTTTTCAAGAAAAAACATAACATTGTCTTGGGTCTTGGCACACAAGATCAGAAATTATTACAGCTTGTCCAATATTTCCTTTGAACCTTAAGAGTAGAAAGAAAAAGGGTAACACTGTGACTGACCTGTGTCATTGATAAAAGAGTTATATAAGCCAATAAACTGATGCATACTTTTTCCCTTAAGGCAGAAAAAGGAACCATGTCCTAGAAGATACCATGAAGTCACAGCTCCCATCAGTCAATAACCTGAAAGGGTAACTGAGCTTAGAAGTGCAGGCTAGCACTGAGCAATGACTGTTTGTGACAGACAAGGGATCTATATACATTATTCCTTTTCAGATATCAGTACAGTTATTGTACACTATATATTTTGTTCAAAATATTGTGAGAACAAGATGCTGAGGGGAAGACTGTATTTATAACTAGGTCCTAGCCTCTGAGTCACACCATTCAGCCTGTTGAACTGAAATAGCCCAGCTTGCAAAGAAATGTTGTGAAGGGTCTGTTTGGTTATGAGTTTTTTTCTTTAATCTGTCTCATACAGTGGTTGCAAACTCTTTCCCTGCATGACAGATTTTTTCTGTCCCAGCCTATTGCTTTGTGTTTTAATAAAATATAGCATGGGAGATTGAAAGACTTTGGGTTCTATGGATAGTCTCTCTAACGAGAAAAAAATTGAAATTTAAGACCTTTCACAGAGATACATTTTTAAAAAGATGAGAAATTAGAAAGTATCTCTTATGCAAAATATTTATTACTTACATATGGCTATGATTTACTATCAATGTGAAGGAGCAATCCCTACTGAAGTCACTGAAAAGTTCAGCTGAAAAAAAAAAAATCAATCATATGTGATTGTGTTAAAATATTAATGTGTAACCAAAGTTTTCTTTTAATCTAAAAAGATTTTTGATTCTTAGATGAAGGAGAAGAAAAAATACTAATTGAAAAGAAGTATTGATTTAACAAAAATAGTCAGTGAATATATACCACTTTTCATTCATAGATCCACCATCATTTTACAAGCAAAGCAATTAGCACAAAACATGATTTTACAGGCAAACTCCTCCTCCTAAACCTTGCAAGGAAGGCTCAGGGTTTCATCAAAGCCTGCTCTCCATCCAGGGCCTGGCTTCACAGCCATACATGTGCACTGTTGGCAGTGGCAGCAGCATAACCCTATTCATCTGTCTCTCCTGGGTGCAACTGAGCATCAGCACAAATCAATCTTCTTCACAGTTTTTCCTGCCGAGCCAGACACTGACATAGCTGAAGTATTGGCATAGTTTGTGATAGGCTTTGTTACAGGGTTGGAGACAGCCAGCTGAGGCTGGTGACTTCTTAAATCACCCCATCAAAATTCAGTAGAAGTCATTTGCCTGAGCCCTGAAACACTGAAGTGAAATATTTTGGCCAGCATCCCATTACAAATCATTTGAGGAGCTGAGAAGAAAATTATGATCTCCTCAAACTTACATTCTGCAGCACAAAATATCCTCTATATACTGAATGCTTCTTTCATTAGACTCAGCTGAGAAAATCCACACACTGCAGCCTCCATCAATTAAACTAATTGAAGCAGTAGGTTTAGCCTAGTTCCTCATTCATGACTGCTGAGCAATTGTTGGAAAAAATCAGCCCTCAAGCTTGAAAAACCTTACTTAATTTAAAAAAAAAAAAAAAGGAGGGAGGGGGGCTGTTAAAGAAAGCCTTTAGAGGCATCTGATGGTAAATGTCTGAAAAGAATAGAATGGGCTATAGTTGCAGAGTCACCGTGCTGTCAGGCAGACTAAATAATGTGCTGGAAGAACCTTACAGGAGGTTCAGGACTCTGTCACCTAATTGATGAGAGATTTGGGGTGGTTTTCTTGTCTCTTAAGGAATTCAGCCAAAACTGTTTATTATTACATTTTCTCTGCCTGAGAGGGCTGATCCTCAATTTGAAGAGAAAAGTAGTACTATAAGGGGTATTGTTTAGAGTTATTTCCCCCCTTGGAGCAAAGCATGTCAGGTGACAGGGGTGCAGGTTCCTAGGCGAAGTATGTGTATAACCACTTAAAACATGTGCACTACTTCTGTGCTAGATTAATATTACCTAATTTTAAAACTAATCAGGTTATTTTTTCTGAAACTATGGTGTTGTATGTCACGTGACTGCACAGCTCTTCACTGTGTTAGGATTAATGTTGAGGAAAGTCTGTCTTTCTCAAGGATGCAAAGAATTAATGCATCTTTTTGTCTTTTCTATTCTCAGATCTGGGTGTTGAGATGTGGAGCTTTTAGGAGCTCTTTGTAAAATAATCAGAAGAGATTTCCAGCCAGGTCCCCAAAGCAGAGAAACAGCTGTATTGCTTTGGCACACAGGTCTGTTTTTTCTGATGCAGCAACCATATTAATTGATTTGTCTTTCAGATTTATTAAATGATTTTATAACCCATCCTACCAAATTATTTAAACAGTCTTTTTCATTTTAGTACAAGTTCATTTGATCGTTTCAGCGGAGTACAAAATTGTGCCTTTCGGCACAGCCTGTTGAGAGAAGCCATGTGAAGATGCATTGCCTTGTGGGGCTGAAAAAGATCCTTCCTTCCTTGCTGCATTATCTCTCCAAGCAGCCTGGTTGCACTACGAGGAAAATAATTGATACATATTTTTAGATGACTGCAGTATATTCAGATTTTACTACTAAGCCAATTTACTAGAAATTGAGGAGTATAGATATAGGTTTGTTTCTGAGCCTTAATTGGCAGGTTTCTTACAGGATCGTTATCGACAGTTCTCTACCAAGAGCAAAGTTTTCTGCTCTGCTTGGCCCTGATATGAACTGTGTGAAGTTGCCAGGTCTTTACTTGCAGATGTATCACTGAGTCTTTACAGGAGAACTGGAAGAGTGAAAGTAAGAAAATTCATGGGTTGGGATAGGCAGGCAGGCATTCAGCCATCCCCAAGAAAGCAGGGCAGTGTCACATGAAACGGTACTTGGGAAGACAAATGTCATCATTTCAAATGTCCTCCCCTTCTTTCTTCTCCTTCCGTTCTATGTGCTGAGTGTGACGTCATGTGGTCTGGAATAACCCTTTGGTCAGTTGGGGTCAGCTGTCCTGGCTGTGTCTGTTCTCAAGCTCTTACCCACCCTCAGCATACTTGCTGTTGGGGTGCTGTGACAAGCAAAAAAGGCCTTGGCTCTGTGTAAGCCCTGCTCAACAGTAACTACATCATCTGTGCTTTACCAATGCTGTTTCCAGCTCAAATCCAAAACACAGCCCCATAATAGCTACCATGAAGAATATTAAATCTATCCCAGCCAAACCCATGGAACAGTAAAAGATAAACTCACATCAGCATTTAGGATCTTAAAGAGAGAATTAATTTACTTTAGACTTTGCTTGAACATCCCAGATTAGCTGCTCATTCAGATTTTACCTTTAAGAAACCTCATATGATTCCTGAAAAAGATTTCATCTGTCAAGATCATGTTGTTTTCAGCTCACTTAAGTAGACAATTTTGAGTTCTGCAGCCTGCTATCATTAAAAGGAGGATTAGACATCCTATTTTTGATTGTGGTCAAAAATCAACCAACAACCACCTTTGTGTGATGTTCCAGGTGTCTTCCTTTCCAGCACTTTACAGCAAAAAAAGCTCTTTCTCTTTACCATCACTTTTCCTCTTCCTGCTTTCCTCTTTCCTCTTCCTCCACTGCAATGTCTACGATCTCATGATTTATTTTTTTTTATATGAGAGTCACCCATCTTGATGTTAACAACAATAACAACAACTATTCTCATTATGACATGAAAACTTCTTTTGGTAGTGAATAGAAAGGCTCAACAATGCCATCTGGTTAATATTTCCCATGCTTGATAAATTCACGGCAAAAACTTACCGGAAAATCAAAACAAAGATGTATAAAGGATCCAATATTTTTATTCAACGAGGTAAAATGTCTCCTATGGCCCTACAAAGGTCACCTTGAAATTCAGAGAAGCAGTTGCGTGGCCACCTGAAATTGGCAGTTAGAAAATTAATTCACAGTCAAGATACAAGACTAAATTAACATGTTATTGATGATCCATTTAAGATTTCATTTACTACTCTAAGAAATAATTTGTCATTCCTATTGGTAACCACCATACAGGGCTTATTCCTGATGTAACAGAACTCCTTCTGCTCCTCACCAGCAACATTAGCAGTGACAGCCCTGCTTCCACCAAGCCTTTACCACAAAGGTATCTCGTTTTCAGATCATTTTAAAATAAGAATGTACCAAATCTTGCTCATTAATCTTGCTCAGTAACATAAATGTAGCTTTATAGATTTTGGTGGAGCCACTTGCATTTAAGGTGCTTTGTTAAATGTTACTCAAGTCTAGTCCAGTTGGGCCGTACATATTTCCCTTTGGTACAACAGAAAATAATTCATAAGGGCTGAAATGTTAAAATCATATCTGTTTCTGTTTTAATTACCTACTGTAGTCATAATATACAAGCTGGAGATGATAAAATTTAACTTAATTTGCAGATCGATAACCTGCCCTGCTGGAGGAATTACTTGAATCACATTGAGTTTTTGGGAGAAGAGTTGCAATTTCTTTTGCTTGGATGTGAAACTCTGAAGCTACAATAATTTAATAAATGCTGGAGTCTTTGTCATTAACTTCAGTGGAAGCAAGCAGGATATAATTGCAAAACTGTAGGCACTTTCTGGACAGTTTCTAGTCTAATCTGTCAGAGAAGATGACATTGTTTCTGGCCTGTTTAGGGTTTGTTGGGGTTTTATTGATTGTTCTCTTATGCTGTATATTGTGGTCCTATGTTCCTAAATGTATTTTTCCCAAATCCTAACTCTGTTCAAAGATGTCATTTCTAAGTAAATGCTTTATGTGAAATACTTATTGTCCAAGTGTACACACATACTGACCAGCAGTTGTGTGTAATGCAGGGTGGCACTGAAGCAAGCCTGAGATTTCTGGTTGCTTGGTTCCTTTCCTGGCTCGCACATGTTGCGTAAAGGATAACTTTTCAAAAGTAGCTCCTTGGCTTAGGAGTTTAAGTTCCATTTTCAAAAACTGCTTATGCACTTAAGAACTCTTAGGCTCAGTGACTTATAATGTCACTTGGGCTCTAAGTCCATTTGGAAAAATGCATCTGAGTGCTTTTGAAAATTGCCGCTAAAGCCACTTATGTCAGATGAAAACTGCATTTCAGGCAGGGAGGAAAAAATTAAGGTATCCTAGGAAGAGAAGAGTAAGAATATTACACCAAATAAAAGAAAGCATATGAGCCAAAAATTAGGTATAAAAAGCGTCTCAATCAATTAGATGAACTAAATGCAGAGTAACTGAAAGGAGGAAAAGATGTTGTGTTGCTGCTACTGATTGGAACTGGCACTGTATTTTTTCAGATGCTTTTCTTTTTTTATTTTCAAATCCTAATTTTCTCTTCAGACTGACAAATTGAACTTGGATATACTGTGCCAGGCAGCTGTTCCATAACTGCAAGCATGGTAAGTAGTCCTCTCTAGAAATGCAGTATGTTCATTTCTCTCACTTGCTAGGCCTGTGCACAGTTACAAGAGGGAGGCTGGGCTAGATGACCTCCAGAGGTCCCTTGAAATCAAAGTTTCTATGACTGTAAAACAGTCCTTGTGTTGCTGTTATGTAGGTGTGGGGTATTGGGATATTCTTAGTACTCCATCTCTAATAATGTACCTTAATTTCTCAAAGATTTTGGGGGGGGGGAAAGGATAATAGATTTTATTGTGTGTATCTGCAAAAAACAATGAAGTTATACACGTTTGAAAATGTACTGATTCCTTTTTTTATCATTAAAAAGAAAAATAACAACTATACAAACGCTGGTTTTTGGTGCAGAGAAGTTATATCCTCTTTACAGTTAAAAAAATCCAACCAACCACACACACACGCACGTACACACACACACACACAAAGTCAAGGATCTTGAATGGCAATAGGAAATAACTTGATGGAATAATGAAAAATATGTCTTGCACAGCACCAAAGGGGAGGGGAAGCAGCACGTCTGTCACTCAGAGCTGGAAGAGCAGGAAAAATAGATGGCTTCCCTTCCCATCCAGAACCACAGTGAACTTCTGAAATGTGTAATACTACCTATGAACTTTGTTGTGGAATTTTTGGTTGGCTTTGTAGCATGGTACTTGCTAGGAAAGGTCAACAAAGGGAAAAAGACAACATGTGTGAATTGATAAAGAGAAATTACAACAATTTGCAAGTAGATAATGCAGAAAATCAATTGTACATGCATGTCTGGTCATGAAACTAAGACAACTGCATGCAGAATCAGAGACATCTCTCTCGTATTTCTATGAAAGTATTGGCAGATATTACACTAGGGATTGGCGTAGTTACAAGTTTCTTAAATTGATCCAGAAAAAAAAATGTTTTACTTGAGCCACATCCATTTGCTGAATGCAGCTCATACTTTGTACATCTGAAAGCTCTTAGGTCTTAAATTTAAAATGAACTCTGTACAAATGGAGAATCAGACTGGAGTTTGTGGATTTTTTTTTTCCCCTGGTTAATGTGAAAAAACATTTATGTCTTAATGTCCTATAAAGTGTTACTTTTAACTCAGATTTCTGGTGACCCATAAGTGAGCCATGAAACACTGAGAGCATGTGTCAAAGGTTGTCTTGTTTGAATAAGGATACTTGGTACTTCCTAGTCCCTTCACAGAAAATCAGGTGAGTTCTGTTAAGTGTTGGTTTTCATGGAGTTAATTCGTGATAACTATTCACCGATGACACTGGTATCATCACGTTTTTTTTTCCCCCTCTTTCTCCTCCCCCCACCCCATAATTTTTTTCCTCAGAATCCCATCCAGTAAAATTGATTTTATCCTTTTAATAGCTTCATTTTTCTTTCATTTCTGTAGAGCGATGCAACTATAAAAGCTGATTGGTTCCCAGCTAGTGTAGCCTCTAAGTTAGCGAGGAGATAAGAATCCTTCCTATCTTTATAGGTTTGGCAGAAACAGGAAATTTTCATTTAAAAAGAAAATGCACTTCAGATAAAAAGACTGAAATGTTTTAAGGGTTATTAACTGTGTTTACTTCCCTGTCAGTCGCACTGCTAGTGATAAAAACTCTTCCTGTTCCACAAGCCAGAAGGAGAATAATTCAGCCACAACCCTGTGTGTGTACTGGGGTGGGTATATAAGTGTGTATGTTTATACTGATGTGAGGTTTTTTCCCCCACAGGTTAGACTGCAGCTTTGGGGGTGCCTGCATGCTTCCCCCTTGACAGTTGGTAAGGAGGGACCAGCTCCCAGCCCAACAGGGTCTGGGCGGCCACAGAGACACAGGTGGGGACCCACGCCAGGGGGGATGTGCTTGTGGCCCACAGGCTGGGGGCAGAGGGGGTACTACTTGGGAGCTGTGGTGATGGGGGGTTCGGGTGATGTTGTGTGCTTCTGGAGATCAGTTACAGGAGCTGGGAAGCATGTAGCTGTTTATTAATGCTCTGTAAGCATCTGTTATTATAATTTATCTGCTGTATTGCCAATATTGACCCCAAATATACAGTACACTGTTTGCCGGTTAATTACGTGTCATTAATAAGTCAATAAACGTTGATCATTATTTGAATTAAACGATATGAACTGGGACGTTTTCCTCCCTGCAGCAGTAGCCACTGCAGAGGAGCCTTGCCGAGGCAGCAGCTGCAGACAAAAACCCAGCTCAGAGCGCAGCGTGTCATAGGCAGGAGCTGGTGGCCCTGCTCAGCTCTGGCATGACGCAGAAGCCAGAACAAACACTGCCCAGCCCCTCAGGACAGCAGCAGCCCAGTCCCTGAAGGAATGCAGCTTCTCCCAAAACTCCAAATCACCCTTTTCCCACATGTTTGCTTCTCAGTCCTCTTGCACCAGCATCTTTCTGCATGAGGCACATTTCCTATTTCCCCTCGGTGAGCTGATCTGCATGTCTGAAGCGGATTTCTAAGCCCCGCCCCCAAGTTTTTTGATGTGTGACTTGGCTAGGGGAAGATTTCAGTAGCCAATTGCAAGTCTATTAGTTTACCAAATCTGACTTCAGAGAGGTGTGCAGCAGTGTGTAGGTCATAGGAAACCTAAGAACAACTTCTGTTCAACCAAGCTTATGAAGATTTTTGAGGCTAGAAAAGGATTTTTGGCTTGTAAGGACATCATATATCCATTTTTACTTTAGTCACAGGTCTACCAAAAACTGTTGTCATCTTTGTTGCTGGCAATTAAACCTATGGCCTTCTATCCAGCTTGACTAGAAGCTGTAGGTAGTGTCAAGCCAGCAGTTCTACAAATCATGGATATTCTTTTCTAAGCCCAGCTCATATTTAACTAAACTTTGAGCCCTTGCCTTTGTGAGAAATGGTGTTAAATCCTATATGATACTTTGATTCCAAGGAAGAAAAATCCATGTTGACTGCCCTCTGCCCCTGAAAGTAATATAACAGATCCCCAGCACATGGGGATAAATAGTTACACCAGAACATGGTGTTAACTACTGCATTAAATGTATAGACATGGTCAAAAAACAAGAGAACAGACTTTCTGAAATGGAAAATTAAAAGAATGGAAGAAAGAAGAAGTCCTTCTTTATCTCCCACTGCTTTTAAATTGAGCAATGGTTACACAAATCCGTTTTTAAAAAATGATGGGATTTACTTTTGCATTTTCCAATACGCGCCCTTCTGTTTCTCAGAGACAGCTCAGTGTCTTTCAGCCTGTTCAGGACTGTCTTCCCATGAATGTGAGATGTGCTTACTATTATCTTAATTGATGCAGTCCCTAAAAAGGTGTCAGTAAGTTTAATGTTAATGTAAAGAGCATGGCACTGTCTGCAGCAGCTGTAATTGTTGTATCACTTAAAACAGAAAAATCTAAATGAGATGGGCCAGAATTCTAACAGCCTTAAAATAAATTGGCATTTTCAAGTAAAGTAAACTGATAACAGTAATCCCAGGAGCTCTGTGCCCTTTAATATCTTTATCAATGACCTGGACGAGGGGATCGTGCGCACCCTCAGTAAGTGCACAGGTGACACTAAGTTAGGTGAGAGTGTTGATCTGCTGGAGGGTAGGAAGGCCCTACAGAGGGATCTGGACAGGCTGGATCAATGGGCCAAGGCTAATGCTATGAGGTTCAACAAGGTCCTGCACTTGAGTCACAACAACCCCCACCAGCACTACATGCTTGGGACAGAGTGGCAGGAAAGCTGCCCAGCAGAGATAGACACCCAGCTGAACATGGGCCAGCAGTGTGCCCAGTTGGCCAAGAAGGCCAGCTGCATCCTGGCCTGTGTCAAGAACAGGGTAGTGAGCAGGACTAGAGAAGGGATCATCCTCCTCTACGCAGCTTTGGTGAGGCCTCACCTTGAGTGCTGTGCTCAGTTTTGGGCTACTCACAGCAGGAAAGACATTGAGATGCTGGAGTGTGTCCAGAGAAGGACAGTGAGGCCGGTGAAGGGACTGGAAGACAAATGTTATGAGGAGCAGCTGAGGGAACTAGGGCTGTTTAGTTTGGAAAACAGGAGGCTCAGGGGAGCCTATCACTCTCTAAAACTACCTGAAGGGATGTTATTGAGAGGTGGGGACTGACCTCTTCTCCCTAATGACAAGAAATGGGACAAGAGGAAATGGCCTCAAATTGTGCCAGAGTAGGTTTAAATGGGATGTTAAGAAACTTTTCTTCATAGAGAGTGTTGTTAGGCATTGGAACAGGCTGCCCAGGGAGGTGGTGGAGTCACCATCCCTGGAGGTATTTAAAAGACGAGTAGATGCAGTGCTTAGGGACATGGTTTAGTGGTGGTTTTGGCAGGTTATGTTCATGGTTAGTATTGATGATCTGAAAGGTCCCTTCCAACCAAGACAATTCTAATTCTAATCTACACAATAGTTGATCATGATGGTAAAGACTTGGTTTTGAAGCATGCTGTTCCAATTTCTTTTGCTACTACAATCTGCTGTTCACAAATGTTTGATTGATCACACGAGCAGTAAAGGCTTAAAAGAAAATAACAGCACAGAATTATATCAGAAGACATTCTTCCCAATTTTTTCTTTAAAAAATGTCACTTCTTCAGGGACTGGAAAGCAAGCTATGTACTAATTTCTGAACTTGAATACGGAATATTAGCAGAGGACAATTTGTAAGATGCTTGAAGAATATCAGCAGATCACTGGGGGTGATGTGAAAGTATGCAGTATTTCCCAATTCTACAACAGTAGGACAACCAATGAAAGAGGACATTTAAAGTCAAATTGTCAGTTTTCAGCCAATACTTTTATTAGTATTGCAATGCTTTATGACTGCCTTGCTGCTGTTCCTGCTTGTTCCATATTCGTTTCCAGTGCTTTCATTTCCTTCCATGAAAGCTCTTGGAAAAAAACTTCACTGAAAGACATAAATCAAATTCACTATCTTCCAGTGAAGAATTAGCACATCATAAAACCTCAGACTGCTTCAAGCCCAGCAGTCTGGTTTGCATACTCTTCCTTAAAAAGTAAAAATTACTATTAACCTCATGCCACACAAGAGTAATGAGCATTTTTAGCATAAATTTCAGTTATAGAAAATCCCATTTCTTTTTGAATCTCTGTGTTGTAATAACCTTTTAGCAATGATGCTTGTAAATCTATCTTTCTTCCAATCTATGATTCCTGACAGTATTTCTTATAAATAGGTTTTATAGACTGGAGGAGATGGATATAAGATCTGTAGTTGTACAACAATTCTCAACAGTTTGTCAGGAAAAAAATGCAAGCATGACAGAAAATGCATACTTAAAAACATAACAATGTTTGGAGATACTTAAATATGACTCAGCAGATAAGGAAAAATTCTAAAGTTCCAGTATGAATTGACCTTTCCTATTGAGTGTCATTAGTTCAAAATTGTCATTAACAATGCTTAAAGAATTGCCTATTACATCCAATTTATTCATCACTGCTTAAAGGAAGAGCTTGCAGACAGAACTAATATAGGAAGGTATACAGCTAATATAGGAAAGACACAACTAGTATAGGAAAGGAATGCCATGGAAGATTTCAGGGACTGCAACTTCTTCCTCCTCAAGGAAGGAGCCCTGAGGTCCTTAGCAATCTTGCTACACACAGTATCTCCACAGCACTGTGTGGTCAGAGAAGAGGATATGCCACGTACAGCCATAAGGAGCTGCCAAGCACAGTGAAGGTAGAGATGTCACAGTGCGTGCCTGGGTATGGAATTTCTTCTTTTCCTTCTTGAATGCAGCTTTTAAGATGTAGGCAGTTGCATTTGACAGAGTTAAGGCCTTAAACTCACCCATGCTCAGAAATTCATGGCCTGATACAGGAGGGGTGAGCTTGGATAGGGTGATACATAAAGCATAAATTCTCACTCATGGCACAGATGAACAGTGCTGAATGTGTTGATTTCATCAGACCAGAGACATGAGTACACAGGAGCTTGGAGGCCTCTGTTACTCACCTGTGTACCCAGGTGAAAGCTCAGTAACACTTTGGTAAGCCAGAGCTAGGAAGATCGAGAGCTGTCCTTGGAAAATGACAGCTACTAGAAAGTTTAAACCAAGTAATATAGCAGTTCAACAGTGTCATGCTTTTGTCAAGCCTTACTGACAAAGCAAGGTGAAATCTTAGCTGTAACTTTCAATACCATGGAGAAGAGGAAAACTCACTCTGTGGGGTAGAGAAAAATGAAAGTGTTGATATAACAAACAAAAACTGAAACTTCTTCACTTTCTTTTAGTGTATAATATACCTTGTGCACTTATACACTCTGTTCTCACTGGGGTTATTACTGGCTGAATCACAAGGGGAAAATCAGTAATTTTTTATACTCTTGATATCTCATTTTCTGATCCTTCTGTTGTATCCAAACATTTCAGCCATTATCGTCTTTGTGGATAATGATTTCAAGAGCGATAGCAATTCACAGTGGGATGGATTTTTTTTCCCCTTCACTGAAAAATCAAAACAAACCCAGTGTGATCCCAACATTTCCTTCTTCATTGCTCTGGGAGTCAGCCAGACCTTGCCTACAGATGCTATTGATGAGATTCATATATCGTAATCAAAAAGGGGAAAAAAATCTCAGTGTTCTTAGCCAGACATTGTAAAATACCAGGATAAACTAAAGAAAAAAAAAAACAAACAAAACAAAAACCAAGCCAAAAACCTGACCAAAACCAAACAGTTTAAAAGACATATAAAATCATTTGCACAACTGATATAAAACAAAGACCATTTAACCTTCCTCTGACACAGAAAGCTGTTCTGTTTCTTCTGTTTGGCAGAAGGTTACTATGGGTAACAAACTAAAAATTCTGGTTTAGCTGCTTGAAATGCAATTTTATCATAGTATCAATAGTAGAAACTTTACGTTCCTTTCAGGGGCAAGTTTATCCAAGGTGAAGGATATAGGCTAAATGAAAATAAGGGCAGAGGACTTCCGAGTAGTGCAGGCACTTGAATCCAAAACTACAGACTTTTGTTCCATTCCTTTTCCTCCATTACCCGACTGACCTGAAAATTCCCTTTTTATGTCTCAAGTTTCTGCAGCTGCTCCTTTTGCTACCTACACTTCATGGCTAGGAATAGGCATTACATTAGGTGAGTCAATGAGTCAAAGCCATTGTACGTACTGTCACTTTTTAGGAAGAATTCCTACTCCTTAGGAATAAGACATAATATGCATAAAGCAAGATATTACCACTGCTGATGATGTTCTGTGCCTTCCTCAGCCTCAAGGGATTACTTACACAATACATATGTGTGCCTTCAAACAAAAAGTTAGTTAGGAGACATAGAGCCCATGCTACGTGTCTCTCCTGGTTTTAATAGCACAGAGGTAACAGCACCTCCATGCAGCAAGCAGTGCATGGAGAGGCTCCGTTTGAGGTTAATAGTCTAGTTTTAGATGTCTATGCATAGATGTCCATATACTCCAGGTGAACAGAATCTAGAACAGTTGAGCTGGCCTGTCTCTAAGTGCCTACTTCAGGGTGAGCTTAACTTCTACAGGTTTGCTTATCTGTTGGGAGCAGATCTGACTGCACTGGAAGTTTGGTACCACGGGCACCAGAGGAAAAGACCTGAATATCCTCATGGTTCAAATATTTGGCTGGGAAGGTGGAATACCTACTCCTTTGACTTTTATGGTTTTGTAGGAAGACTGTTCAATGTGAGAAACAGCCTGCACTTAGAGGGATGCTCTCATATGAGAGAATCGAGGGTTGGTTTTTTTAGTCTTCTTTCACGCCCATTTTCTCTGCTATTATATTCACTTACTAGGCAGTTATTAACTGATATAACTAGGGCTCATCTTACATGGTGCTTTTATTCATCATTTCTTCCCTGGAATAGATTTATAGGCAGTCCAATGCCTCCTATTTGGTAAAAACAAAACACATTTTCCTTTAAGTGAAAGGTGCAGACAGTTATGAACAGGTCATGGTCTCTAAATCAATTAATTTCAGTACTGGATCAGACCCTGAGAAACCTCTGTCTCCTGCAGACAGAACTGTAACTTCATACTGGTTACTCCATTGTGAAAATAGAGTTTTCCAGGGTGAAACTGTTGAATTAAGTCTTTGTTTCAGACCACAAGGATCCTATTTCATGCATTTAGTGCCAAGGAGCTCAATTATTTATTACTTTATAGTTTAAATTGGAAAATTTCCCAGATTACTTATCTATTCTCAAATACTTGAACAAAAGGGAAAAGCAAGGGAAGTTTTTCAGAATGAGTAAATAGCCAGTGAATGGAGAGTTCATTCTCAAAAAAAAAAGTGTGGTCGATATGCTAGACCACTCTGATACCTTGGCTGGTACATATTATACCTAACACACTCATGTCAGCTAGAAATATGGGAAAGATACTTCTTTGTTTGCTATTGTGTAGCTTACTGCTGCACTCCTGTTAATTTGGACTGGGAGGGGGGGGAAAGAACACAAAATCAGAGATGCTTGGCAAAAAAAGAAAAAAGTTTTCAGCTAGTATTGTTAATTTGAACATTTGTTAGTTTTAGAACAGTGAATGCAAATTCAGTTCATGTTATAGCTTAATCTTGTCACCCCTCAGAAAATAGAACCGTTTTGCAGTCATTATCTATTTTTGCATAATGACAATTGTTTGTGTGTTCTTTTTTCTTTGCCAAGACTGTTGATAAAAAGGAAAGGCTTCTCTGCAGAAACAGTAATACTAGCTTGCATTAAGGGAATCATCTTTAAAAACCCCTCTCATTCAAATTACGGAAATGAAGACATGGTTTGTGTTAGCTAACACAAAAAGATGTAAAATATAGCTCCTGTTGCAGTAGTATCAGCTTCTTTTGGTACAGGATTCATATGATAAGCTATTTTAATTCATAATGCGTGTCTAAAGAAATCTGGCTGTCAGTGCAGTGCTGACTCATTGTACATAACTTACGTCCAATCTGGGCAGACACATCTGCTTTCTGAGGGGCACAAATGTCAAGTTTAACAGAAACTGGGGCTGTTTCCAACCAGCATCAACTCTTATTATCAGTAGGTTTTTTTCTTTGCCTTTCATCCAGAAGGATTTCACTGGAAGCCTATAACTGTTCTCTGGGCATTCTCCATTGAGATGCTCGTCTGTTCTAGCTGCTTCTTCTGATTATAAAATAATGATGTTTCAGACTTTATCCAGAGACCCAAATGGAAGCTCATATTGAGTCTAGGCTTGCAAAATCTTTATAGACCAAAGGAGTTCCTTCTTTCACAGACAGACACCACATATTAGGTGATGTTAGTAGACTAAATCTCTTTAGCCTGTCTTCTGGAATGCTTTCAGCTGTTAGAAAACTTCGCTACAATGGTAAATGCCTGCATGTACTTTTTTGATTTGAATTTTTATACTAAAACACAAGAACTGAGAGCTAATGATTCAGGAAATCACCAGCATGGTTTTAGGAATTATAAGAATTGCTAGTAATGAGACTGATAGATTTGCCATCAAGAACAGATTAGCCTTTCGGTGTCCATTTATAGCAGAAATACCAATGATAATTACTGTATAAAAGAGAAAGATTAGACAAGAAGTTACTGCTTTGGAGGACTTCAAAGAAACCCTTTATCCTCTGTTCACTGAGAACAATATTAGGGTCATACTGATAGTCCATAGATAGTCCATCCACTTACCTTTGAAGAACCAAGTCCTTGAAGGATTTGATTCCCCAAAAAGTGTGAGAACATTTGTGTGTGATTGAATAAAAGCAGTGTTGCCTATTTTATAAAGATTATTTCCCATAGAAAGAACACAATAGTTAAGCAGTTGACAAGGATTTACAAAGTTATTAGTAACAGCCCAAGGTCTCCCTGACCTTCAGATGGTCACGCAATTTAGTTTTTACTGACATGCTAAGAGTATAAATTGTTACCAACACCTGCAAAGCCGACCCAGCCTCTACATATTCCCCTTCCTGGTATTTCTCTGGACTCCCTCTCAATCTTGCATTTCATTTGCCTGTCACCTGCAAGATTTTTTTAACTTAAGTTTTTGTCTTCTTTCTAAATTATGCCATGTTCTTTTGTGTCATGGCTTGATCCAAATTCCCTTTTCCCCTTGATTTCAGAAAGCACAGAAAGACAAATTCCCTTATGTCAGGTTTTGTTGCCTTGTTATATGACCTAATGTTTTGTTGAGAGAAGTGCCTCAAGAGCTTAAGGACACTGAGTCAGGATACAACAGAGTTCATCTAGCTGAAAGCTGCTGGCAGAGGTGCAGACGGGTCTGCCTGTGCTTCTCCTTGGCTTTTAGCTCCCACCACTCCTTTCCCCAGAAACAGATCTTTTTTCTGACTCCACCATTAGCTGATTCAGCAGCAAATTGGAAAACAGTCTAATGAAAATACAGAATATTTTTCTGCAGCTTAGTGCTATAAACCAGTTCATTATGAAATTCCACAAAAGTTGAGAAAAAAGATGGTGGGAGTCTGCTGAGAGGGGCGGCCCAGGGGTGGGAGCACTTCAGCCAACTTTACACTTGGAACACAATGCCCAATTATAATAATAAACCCTCACATATTAATAAAGTATGTAGTAGCAGGGATTTTACAAGGGATTTGCCAAGTGATTAAATTATTTCAATGAACTATTGCATTAAGCTATTTTACAATGCCCAGTTTTCATTTGATTTCATTTTATTTGAAACTACGGCATCTAGTTATATCTTATATACTGTATCTGAAAGATAACTTTCACAGGCATTTATATGAGTTGCTAGATTTTATCTCAAAGATCAGTGCCTCACGCAGATACTCAGGAGTCCCCTGGATCAGCTTCATAATGCTCATTTATTAACCAAGAGCGAGGAAAACACCATCCACTTTCAAATACAAATCATATCTTCTCCCCATTGCAAAATATTGAATTCTCAAAATGGAATAAGCATGTCAAGCACAAAATTAAGTTTTGATTTACATATTTTTCAAAGGGCCATCAGTCTTCATTAATGAAAAACAATATGGCTAAATCCTCCTTCCTTTTCTCATATGAGTAATTATATTATGGACTTGCGCTAACATACCTGTAAAGATTTGCTGTGATTTCCAAAATCTCGGAATCAGTCTCAAAATTATTTATTATTTTCTTCAGAGAAGATCTTCTCAAGATCTTTTGGATAGAGCAAGTAGTTAGAGCTTTCAGTCATACAGAATAAGGGACATCATATATTTTTAATCTGTTGATCATGTGCTATTTATCCCTAAACTAAAGCAACCCTCAGCCCAATCTTAAGGACAAAGACCAGAGCATTTGGCAATCTATAATGTTTTACTGTATAAAAAATAATCATGTTGCTTTCCAAGTTGCTTGAGTATGCAAAATGCAATGGCAGAGTGTACATTTCCCATGAAATTTCCAGTGTTTCTGCTCCTAGGCTGGTCAGGAATTGAAAGAGGCACCTTTACATTCACAAGGTTTCCAAACAGCAACTCGAGACTTTAGGTCTATTCTTACTACAGTTATTCATAATGGATTTAGCCTTGATTTCTACGTGTTCCAAAGCCAACTTTGTCTTACTGATTTCAGAAAGCATGTTTGTGACTGAGAGGCAAACAAATGCAATCAATTTTATTGTCTTTTACTCTTCTTGCTTTGCAGTCTATACTTTTTCTTTCTTCTTGCGTACAGCAGTCTAGAGATCTGTTTGAAGACAGAAAATGTTTCCAGACAGGTCTGAGGCAGAGAAGGAAATAATAAACATCAAAAACTATACAATGTCAGTATGACCATTTCATACCATCACTCCAGACTTCACTGCACTGCCAGACACTTTTACAACTGTGCCGACTGACAGCATTTCAACACAGTTACAGATTGTTTATTGGACCTCCAGCTGTTCTGTCAGAGACTAAATAGGAAGGAAATGATAAAATTGTATCCAATTCTTTATGTATTAAATATTAATTCCTGTTTGCAGCTAGGATTCTTTTAGGATCTAATCTCACCAACAGAGAAGTTATTTTATTTCCATGGGAGACACCGTACGCAGACTGCAACTACTGAAACACTTCTGTCCTTTAAGTCCTAGAGTGGATGTGCTTATGCACTTTGCTGCACATAGGTGACCATGTAGAAGATTTGATAGTAATTCTTCCTAAAACACAAGTCATGCACTTCTACATTTTGTTGAATTGTTATGCCCTTAAGGAGGCAGTGGCAGCTACACAGGTTGTATTCAGGGATCTAAAGGTCACAGATGACAGCTGGATACTTACTACTTTCACCCTTAATTGCAAATTTTTGCTTAACTGCCATTTTTGCCTTTGAAAATGTTCCCCTTAAGTGTTTTGCTGAATCAGAGCCTATGTGTGGTCTAGCTCATTTCATGCTGTACAGGGTAAAGTCTATAGCTAAAGGCTTTGCAGGATTAAGAAAACAACTATTTCCTGATACACCAGCAATTTTTATTTGCTATCAGTAGTGTCAGTGAAGATTCCAAAATGTTACTCTGTTCCAAGAGATAACAGAGACTAAAAATGGTATCATAATGGACAGGGGAGGTTTAGGTTGGATATTAAGAAGAGGTTCTTTACTGAAAGGGTGGTCGGGCACTTGAACAGGCTCCCCAGGGATGTGGTCACAGGCCCAAGCTTGACTGAGTTCAAGAAGCATCTGGATGATGCACTTAGTCCCCTGCTCTGACTGGTCTGGCCCTGTGTGAAGCCAGGAGTTGGACTTGATGATCCTTATGGATCCCTTCCAACTCAGGATATTCTATGATTTTATGATAAGACCCACCTTTCAGGACAGTGCAGATCACACTGCTGATGGGGAACCTCAGGAAACAGTTTGCCAGAACAAAAGGGGGTTTTTTATAGTCTTATTAGGGAAAGAAAACAGAGGTCATATTAGTGAGTTGTCAGTGATGGATCTTTGTCAATTACAAAAATGCCAAGAGGTGAAACATCACTGCAATGAGCAACAGTTGAGGTTGTGACATTCCTATAGGCCATGTTTGTTACCTCTATCTACCTTATCAGCTCCTGAACCTGGTGGCTTAGAAAACCCTGGGGACATCTGATCACTCTCAAAGTTCAGGTATTGTACAGATGTGAATAGAATATCTGAACAATTCATTCATAGATAAAGACCTGGGAACAACATTTGTAATGGGGAAATATATGGGGTGAAGAAAGGACAAGACTGAAAAACTATTTCTGTAGAAATAAACAAGAATGTTCCCTGCTTTTGAAGATGCCTTGTCGCTGTGCTTTCCCCAGTACTGAATTCTTTTCACTGATGTCTATTAATATTGTTGCCATTATTCTTTTCCTGATCGTATGCTGACAATCTCATCTCCTTCTCTTTCCCCACATCCTACTGTGAGGATCATTTGGCATTTTAGAATTCTTGCAGATGTCAAAGCCATCAAATAGTCACAAATGGCTTGTCTCTGTTTCATATTAATTATTTATCATGCACAAACATCATTCCATACTTGAGATTTCCTTAATCTGTAGAGGGTGTTCATATAAGCAGAACAAACTGCATCTTGCTGTTAGGAATTGCAGATCCAGAGTTGAATGTGAAGTATTTTTTTTCTTTCTTTCCTACCCCCAAAAATGCTAATGTTCATTTGGTTTGGTTTTTTTTTCCATATTCAGACAAGCAGTTTTGATCTCTAACTTTGGTTACTGAGCTCCAGTTCAGAGTATATCTGCTTGCTGGGTCCAGCAGATGATTTACTTCTTGCAGTTGGTCCCACTATCATTCTTTCATCACTCATTCAAATTTACCTAATCTTATTAACATACTAAAATAATTTTCTGAGTAAAACTGCATAATAAATGTTCAAAGCAGCAAAATATCAGCAGTGTTTTCTCCTCCTCATTACTTTACTGGCAACCACAATAATACAAAATATTATTATAGTTGTCAGTTTTGTGGATGTTCCCAGCAGAAATGTAAGCCAATATCTACTAGAATTTTTTTTTTGTATGAACACAAAGTGGTATGAAGTATAAATACATTATAAAAATATACTATTTTAAAATTAATTATTATAATGCTGAATATGTAATGACAAATAGTAAAAGGGATGAAACCATCATGTACTCATTAATACTAGCTGCTTCAAGAGAGAAAGCTCACAATTTTTTTTTTCTCTAATATTGTTTTTCAGAGCATCCTACAACCCTGTTTATGCATTGTTGGCTTGGAATCAGTGTTTTAAGGCAAGGACACTAAGTCTAAATCTTCTCTGCCTTATTCCAGGCCAATTACTACTTAGAGCAGTAAGAAATTAGTGGTCACAAAATTCAACTAGGTCAACATAACATTTTGGACCCCAGTTTTGCAAAAGATATAGTGGGTTTTAGTTCAAAGAATTGCACAAAATCGTTCTCCTTTCCTATTGCGGTTTAACTGCAAGCACCATGCAGCTGCTTCCTCCCACCTCCCCCCAAAAGGGGATGGGAAGGAGAATGAAAAAAACCCCAACTAGTGGGCTGAGATAAAGGCAATTTAGTAGGATAACAAAGGAAGATAATTATAATTAAAATATAATATTATAATATTAATAGTAATAACAATAATAATAATAGTAATATATAAAACAAGTGATGAACAAATGCAAGCGCTCCTCACATGCAGGACAAAAAATCAATCCAACACTGTCTGTTTCCAAGCAGTAGTCCTGCCTCCTGGCAGCTTCCACAGTTATATCCAGAGCATGATGCTGTATGGTAAAGGGTATCCCTTTGGCTGGTCTTGGTCAGCTGTTCTGGCTGTGCTCTCCCAGCTTCTTGTGCACCTGGCAGGGTTTAAGAAGCTGAAAAGTCCCTGACCTAGTGTAGACAGTACAGCTACCTAGCAACAACTAAACACATCAGTGTGTTATCAATATTCTCACACTAAATCCAAAACAAAGCACTATGCCAGCTACTAGAAAGAAAATTAATCTCAGCTGAAACCTGGACATTTCCATATACTTCAAAAACCTAAGGACAGTTATGGTAACCAAAATCAATTACAATAGCAAATATCTTCTAAAGGTAACTTTTTTTTTTCTTCACTTCAAACAATGCTCCAGCCTGCCCAATAGTTTTCCTAATGGAGATTTTTGTTATCTATTTATTGTTGGTGCTCTCCAGACCGTATATCAGCAAAAGGCTCCAAAAAATTGCAAGATTGTAAGAAAAGGAGGATACTTCATCCTACCTAATTTGCCGAGTTTGAAAACTTTTTTGAATTCTGCTTGCAGGATTTAGGAGTGTCACGTAGGTTTATTCACCCAAGAGGGCATCTGTGGCATCTCACCAACAGTACTTCTAATTTTGCCTTGATCTCATCTTAGAGAGACAACTTCAAAGTGTGAGGATCAGTAAAACTTCTCCTCCTGCAGAGGAATCAGTCCTCCTGCAGAGCCTGCTAAACTTGAGCCACTTGTGATGTAGTACTACACTGTAGTGGATTATCTTCAAGGAAACTGGTTGAGATCACCATATTCAATGTAGATTCCCAAATAAAGTCAAATACAGAGAACTATATTTATTCAGATATTTCCTTATCCTGAATGTGTATATTCCCCTTTTGTGGCATTGCACTTTTAACTCTCCCAAGCATCATTGGCTGTGACTTTCTACAGGTTTACTCCACCTCAGCTTGAAACACCTCAACCTCCAGCCTCAACCACAGGCTAAGTCATTGCTGAAATAACAAACTTTGTGGATTTGTCCTCACAAGGTTTCTTTGGGAATGTCTATGAGCTTGAGCTCCTCAAGCAAGATAGCCATAACATTGTGAATGTCACTTTCTGGGGTCTTGAATTTCCTGTTGAAATGTCTGCATCCTATAGGTTTGCAGTGCAGAACTATGTTTCAGCTCTGTCAGATACATCTGTTGAAAAAGAGAGGTACTGCAATTCTTTTCCAAGCAAACAAGCTATGGCAACACCACCTCACATGTCCTACTCATGCTGAAGACCTGCCTTTTGCAAGTACATCCATGTCCACACAGAACAACCAGCTGCCATCATAGACCAGGTGAACCAGATGCCCATTCCAGTGAGTGAGCATCCAACTAAACATGCCCATTTTGTAAATTTTGTATGGGAATTATGCATAGGGGTAACATCAATATTATATTCTTCTGCACTATTAAGATTAGGTATGCCTAAGGACACAACAGTAAGCCAAACTCTAAGTAAGCAGGAAATTTCTAGGTAAAAAAATAAGGGTCATTTCAGGCCAAACACCTTTTGGATAAAGCACTGCTAGATTAAGGTGTGAACATCTTGGATCTAGGCATACATTGTCATCCTGCTTTCCATGTAGTAAAGTCTTCTGTAGAGTTTCTTCTTTGTTCCTTTTGAAGACTTAATACAGAAAAAATATTCTTGTTACAGTGAATGCAGTATGAAGAAGCAAAATTTGTCCTCTCTATACAGCATTAAAGAAGGACAGAGAGGTGGATACCTCACTTTCCATTTTTTTCACAGTCTGAGCTTGTGGCCTTAAGTGTTTGAACAACTGTGTGGAGCGGTGTATGGGTTTGTCAAGCAGTGATTTGAATCTCAGAGACCTTATTTCTAGGCAAGGATCTAAACTACTGTTAGGAATTCAGACAGACACCTATGCTATAACTTCCTATTGTTTATAACTAATATTGTTGAATTTAATACTTCACAGCTTTTAATCTGGTTAGTATTACAGTATCCTTGCCTGGTCTTCAGAGACATTAAGTCTTTCAGGGAAATGCCTGCACATTTTAGTCATTTTATTCAAACTGGAGCATATAGGTTGGGAAGAATGAATAGCCAACAGCCAAACAGCATTTCCCCTGTTTATGCCTTTTTTTGTACTTCAAAGAATTTGTAATTATGTCTTTTCAAACTCAAGAAAGCTGTCAAGGAGGTAATAGGAAACTGTATCACTGCATTTCTTCCTTGTACAAGAATCGGGAACATAAAAAGAAATATCAAGTAATTGCCAAAAAGTGTTTGTCTCATCAATGCCTCAAATATTAAAAGTTTCAGTTAAAGTGATGAAAATAACACAAAATTATGCACATAAGGAGGTAATGGCATGTAGCAGAGAAAGAAGTACTCTGTCACAACCATAACTATAGCAGCATCTTGCAGCAAAATTGCTATTTCATAGGTATGATATTATTCAGTAACAAAAAAAATAATAACGGACTACTTCAAAATGTCATTCAGCATTTCACTGGGTTGAAAGCCACAGTATAAACAGCCAAGAATGTTGTTCACTAGCTTGAACCTAAGTGCCAAGAGGGGATTCAGCCTCAGATAAAGACACTGTCATCAAGGTATTTTTACATAGGTATATGCATATGAGCTAATGTTTGACACCCCCCCTGCTGACAGAGATCTAGTCAAAGGAACCACGACTCAACTAATGCCTCAGTAGCCATCAGTATTTGCCTCGCCTCAGCTGTTACCAAAAAGAAGTAAACTAGATTACCTAATCATAATTATCTCATACCACTTTGGTTTCACTATAGCATCCCACCTGGCTTCTTCTTATCCCTCCAAAGGACACAAATCTTTGCTCATCCTGTGCAGAAGATTCAGGGTGTTTCAAATGACACAAGGTGCCCATACTTAGACAACTGCAGTTTAATGCTTGTGCTTCAGTTCGTTGACACAGAAATTTCTCCACATATGAGGAACTCTGGACATTAGGTTTTTCCTTAGGCATCAAATATTCAGGCATAAGTAACTTCTCTATGAATAAAAGAACAAATGATAAAATGATAAAAGTGTGTCCACTAGGTCTTATAAGGGTTTATCTTAATACAATGAACATTAAAATAAAATGTGTCATTTATTTTATACTGTTTCTTGCTAATACAAGTACATGAATACATAATGGATATAAGACTAATGGAGAAATGTTATGAAATCTCTATTTCATTTTGGAAGAACCAAAAATAACAAATCATGAAGCAGAACTACATTATGACTACTCTGAAGAGTATAGACATTACATTCATTGTACGCATTCTCTTCTTTTCCTTTGTTTTATTCATCACACCTTTTAGTCAGAGGCAAATTACAAATGCTATTGAATCAGTGCTGACATTTGGCTGTTAATGGGTCCGCATCAGTAATACAGGATAAAATCTCATCCGGGATAACTCAGCGAATGTCTAGCAGAAATGAAATGCTGAACTTGATTTTAGATTCCAGTATTAGTGACAGGTGTATACAGTTCAGAATTTGATTCCTCCAAACCTGAGCATGCAGCCAAGGCCTCTTCAGGACTCTGGCTCTCTTTCAAAGTACAGTTACTGCTTGCACAACAAGCTGGGCAGATCTAGAAACCATCTGGAGTAACATTTGTACTGTATCTTATTTTCCTTGCGGAGCTCTGACCCTAAGGACTCATCACACTGATAATTAAGATACTCCTTGAGTTGTCTTGCACTACTCATGTGAGCTGCTCTTCCTTACTGTGTTGTACCCTGAGACCTGTGTAGAGGCCAGACGCCTTGAGTTTCTTAGTTCTTGAGCAAGAACTTGTTAGGAGTATGTCAGTCTACTGGTTGCCATCCTTTCTGAGCTGTTTGTAGGGGCCAGACTGGAAGGCGAGTGTTGGAGAGGGCTAAAAGAACTATAGAATAGCTGTTACTTGGCAGTTGCGTAGCTTGATATATTTAATATAACAGTTCTACTGCTGAGCTGTTAGATACTGTAAGGCATCTATTGCATTTCTTTAGATACTTGGGCATCAAAAACTATGTGTGGCTTTACATTTTATTTTTCTTTCAGATTCTCTGTGCACTTTAATAGAATATTGCAGTATAATTGCATCTTTGTTATCACTTATAGAATTAACCTTGACCAAGGAAATACTTTAAAAAAATGTTTTAATGTTTCTGACACCTTTCTGCTATGTTCTAAGTAGAAAAATAAAATTGCAGTTGTGAAATCTCTGACAAGGCTATAACAAAACCACGTCATATTACAGAATCACAGAATATTATGGAAATGATTCTTCTCCTCTGAAAATAGTCCATAACAAACTCCCCCCATTTTTCAAGAGCCTTTCAGACCCTTTGATATGAAATATTCCTACAATGATGCTCTTCTTTATTACATTTTCATTTTATCACTGAATAGTCTATCTTCTTCTTTCATAATTGTCTTAACAATGCTCTTAGAAAAACTGCAATTGCATGTATAAGAAAGTGACATTAGAAAAGTGATTTGTGTGTTTCTAGAATATTTCAAAGAAATGAAACTGTTGGAAAGAAGAAGACTGAGCTATGAAATGCTTGTGTCAAGGCCCCAAGAGCACTGGTAGAATTTGATTGCTCTGACCAATTGTACACTCAGTAAACAATACTGATTCATGTCTTACTTTTTTGATTTAGGAATTTCTGGATTAAAATAGTTAGTAACATATATACATGCACCTTTTTTTTTCTTTTTTTTTACTAAATAATAGTCTTCTCCCTTGAAATATTTTTTGTTAGGTCTGGCACCACAGTGAATTCATCTTGATACCCTCCCTAATCCTGATTTTGTACTCCTTCTAATGAAGAAAATTATTCTGCCCTATTTCATGTTGTCTGTCATTTCTCCACTACACAGTCCCAGTTACACAATAGCAGTTCTTCATGTCAATATATTTTTCAGATGCAAATAGGGAGATTACAGATGAGAGGCAGAAAGGATGCCTTTTGTGAAATGCACAAACTTCTCACTGCCTTCTCTTTTCATCAAAGGTATTAGTCTACCAACTAGCTTGAGTGACAATTTCATTGCATCACACTCATTTCTGTTCTTTCACATTTCTTTTTTTTGTTTGTTTTTGTTTATATTTCACTTCAACTCACTTGACACTTGTACGGTCTAAGGGTTTTTTCTCAAGTTTAATGCATATGCTACTCTTTCTGGGTTTTTGTTTGGGGTTTTTTTTGTTGTTTTAGGTTGTTGTGGGTTTTTTTGAAGCTTTTACAATCCATGATAACTGTTTTACAAACAAAAGAGACAAAAGATGGTGACATTAGATGAGTTTACAATGCCAGATATTCCGCATGAGAGTTTTCCAGATTTCTCTGGAAAAGAGATGAGAAAAGAAATACCACGTGATTTTAAAGTAAGAAATTCACCATTCATATACACATACACATATGAATGGTGAATTCCTTTAAAATCACATGTGGTATTTCTTTTCTCATCTAGAAACGTAGAGCTTCTCTGAGGCAACTCTACCAATTGTAGAGATAGAAAACAGAATCTGGATAGTATACTATGTTTTCAATCTCTTTTACTTCAGTGTAGCAGACAAAAATAAGGAGGAGCCAATGTTTTATGTTCTCATAGTTTTAGCACTACTTCCCTATGCTGCATATTGGCTATATTCAAGCCTAGCTGATGGTATGAATGGCAAACATTTGTCTGAAAATGAAAAGAGATCATATAATTCAGTAATGTCTATTCAGTAATGTCTTGCTTCATACACGTTCACGTGTTCTTATCCTGTATTGATCGCTGTATTATTCTGATCCCACGCCTTGAGAATACATATGTGCCACTTGGTGTTCAGTCAGAAGTCTAGTCCAGGATTAGATGCCGTACCTGGCCAGCTTTTCTGCAGGAAAATCTTAAAATATATTTTAGATAATGAGAGGTCCAAATAATGCGTTACGCACTTATAATGGAGTATGATCATGTTTGAAATCCTGTTAGTACTCATGTGAGATTGTTAGTTTGTGATTAGTTTGTGTGATAATCTGTGGACAGCAACATTATGTTCTATAGGATTTATTTTGTATCTTTTGCTGCACAGAAGAAATGACGGAATTTGGCAATATCCCCCCATCCCAGTTTTGTCACATTTTCCATCTTAGGAGAGAGCAAATAGTGCTGTCTGCTCTATTGATAACATAAAAAATCTTGATGATGTGTGTTAAAAGTTTCTCATGGTCTCCTACAGCAATATTCTGAAGTTTTCAAAAGATTTCCCATTTCCCTCAGAATTTAGCAGAATGAAGCCTAATTGACGACAGTTGGTATCCTTTGTGTTTACTGGTGCCCAAGAGAATGAGAGACAGTAGATAAAGAAAATTAAGTAATAGTGCTAGAAATACAACCAAAATGTTATGTCCATACCCTTCAGAGGAGTCATAATGTAGCTCTGCTGTATGATTCATTATTTTTGGTTCTTCCCCACTCTTCTCTGTCTTTCCAGATGTTCTCTTCACCATCTTCTATCTCAAAGTCTTCCCCTTAGCTTGTATCTTGAATTACCTTGACTTTCCTAATACCAAGTACATAAATACATAATGGATATAAGACCAATGGATGGTGTTAGGACAAACCTCGAAGCAGTGCAGAAGGTGTCTATGTTGTTGAGATACAATTAAATTGGCAATGACCACTTCATTATCCATGCAATGTAATCAAAAGCAATGGTTCAAAACAAAACTAATAGGAACATCCTTAGTGATTACACTTTGAAAGCTAACACAAGCCACGGTTGTATAACCAGAGGAGCTGGGATAGGAGTAGACAGAGTCAAGGCAAAATCTGAAAAATATGTAATCTAAACAGATATAAAAAGAGCATTGCACAAGTCCATGGGTCCTGATGCACGTATGGGTTCTGAGGAAACTGGCAGATGAAGTGGCTAAGCCACTCTCCGTCATATTTGAAAAGTCATGGCAGTCCAGTGAAATTTCCACTGACTGGAAAATCAGAAACTTAACTCCAGTTTTTAAAAAGAGAAAAAAGGAAGACCTAGGGAACTATAGGGTGGTCAGTCTCACTCGCTGTGCCTGGCAAGATCATGGAGCAGATCTTCCTGGAAACTGTGCTCAGCCACATGGAAAATAAGGTGATTGGTGACAGCCAATATGGCTTCACTAACAGCAAATCATGCCTGACAAATTTGGTGGCATTAAATAATGGGGTTACAGCACTGGTGGATAAGGAAAGAGTGACTGACATCATCTACCTGGACTTGTGCAAAGCATTTGACACTGTCCTGAATGACAAAATTCTCTGAATTGGAGAGACTTGCATTTGATGGATGAACCACTTAGTGTGTAAAGAGTTGACTAGACGGTTGCTCTCAGAGACTTGCAGTCAGTGTCTCAGCATCCAAGTGGAGATCAGAAAGAGTGGTGAGGTGCTGGAACAGGCTGCCCAGAGAGGTAGTGGATGCCCCGTCCCTGGAGGTGTTCAAGGTCTGGTTGGATGGGGCCCTGGGCAACCTAGTGTAGGCCTGAGGTTGGTGGCCCTGCCTGTGGCAGGGGTGTTGGAGCTCTGTGATCCTTGGGGTCCCTTCCAACTCATACCATTCTATGATTCTATGATTCTATGATCAGTGATGAGTGGCATTCCACAGGTGCTGATACTGGGACTGCAACAGTTTAATATTTTTGTTAGAGAGATTGAGTCCACCCTCAGCTCACGGCACCAAGCTGTGTGCTCTGCTTAACAAGCTGAAGGAAAGGGATGCCATCCAGAGGAACCTTGACAGGGTAGAGTGGTGGGCCCATGAAAACCTCATGAAGTTCAACAAGGTCAAGTGCAAGGTCCCACACATGGGTTGTTATTATAACAGAGTTTCATATTTTAAATCAGAAAATTTAGACTCAAAGAGTAATGGTCTAGCCTGACCAATATATTTAACAGCCTTTCTCCATTATCTGTTACATTTTCCATGTAGCCTTTTTTAGAAGGCTGAATAACATTTTCATACCAGCTTTCATTGGTGACCCATGTAATTGCCTTTAGTCTTTTATGTTACATGATAATCCATCTTCTGAGCTGTACGATGACAGAAAGGCAGCTTTGTTTCCCATCATTTCAAACAACCTTTACCAGAAAGAAATCACTAACAGGTATTCTTCAGATTACTGATTTACTCAGCCAAAATAGAAATGAGAAACACCAACTTTAAACTGCCTCTTTTCCCATAAAACGACTTTATTATCAGCTCTGAAATGGATGTGTCTGCACTCATAATAAAGTTTGATAAAATACAGTCTTATTGACCTGAACAAAGCTTTTGTTGTTATTCCTGTTCATCATTCATAGTGATATCTGTTGAGAGCATAAGGCTTTTTATATTTTTAAATGAAAGCTCTCTCTACAGATAACCTATCAGCACTCCAGCTATCTGCATGACTCGCCCATGTAGTCACATTATTTTAATATATTCCAACTATTTGCATATTGACTTATTTGCTATAAAAAATGGGATCTTTAATCATTTGCTCTGAACAATCTCTTCTGCTCTTTTCACATAGGAAAATATCCACGAAGAAAAGAGTTCTTAGAGACAGGCAACAACATTAATTCAGTGCATTGTGGTCCTTGGACAAGTATCCTGGAACTACATTGCCTATCTGTTTTCTGAGGATTCACTAGATACCAGGAGAGCTGTTCTATTTAGTTGCTTATCTGTTTTTGTCTGCAGTGCAGGACTTGCAAAGATGTCTTTCATTCTGAGGCTTAACACATTAAATATCACCTGATCTGAAGATGTTTGACTGTGTAGAGCCTCTTGCTTAGAATAAATGTCTTATCTAAAAATAGCATTACATTTCTACATAGTCCTTCATTTTGTGTTGCTCTACTTTGTACATAAATTAAGGCACAAAGAAAAGCTAAAGGTCTGTCTTCACAGTGACAGAGGGAAGAAAACTCAAAGCTTAAAAAGAAAATCATCTGGTGTTCCTACTTAAAATCACCCCAGTATGTCCAAATACTGCATTGAATAGAAGGTAGCAGAAGGTGTCCTTCAAAGACTTAGATGGAAAACAGAAAAAAATGAAAGCTGGAATGTCATGCTGAATAGCAGATATAGCAGCATAGATTAAAGCTGCAGTATAGCACTGAATATTCACTTTCATTTTGTGTTTTTTTTAATAAGGCCTTTAACCCAAGATTCCTCTGTGATTAAATCTCCTTTAGTGTATATTCATTGAATCTCTTAAATTACTACTCCCTGACATTTTAGAAAACTAATGGATTGCTAAGGCAAAAATCTTACTCTAGTAAATTAAAGGAGAATGATATTGGAACCAAGTACCGCCATGGGCTGGACTGGATGCCACCGTGGATTAGCAATGCCAAAGCACTGGACAGCAACAGCCTGCTTGCCTGCATTGTATGCATATCTCAACAATAAGGAAGTGTGTCATTTGCATCTCTATATTCACTGCAGTCCTTTTCAAGTTGTAAAAGTTGAGTTAACCGTATCTAGAAGTTATCACCAATGACATATGCTCTTAACACCAATCATGTGAACTGGTTCCTCACACATAAGCAATACCTAATGCTGTACTATGGAGTCATCATCCACAAATTTTTGTAGGTACCATTCCCGCTCTCCTAAGACATGCTGTATGTAAGGAGCCTTTTCCCCATATACATGCAATTTTCTTTATATTGATAGTGATGCTTATTTCTATTTTATTTACAGCTAGATTAATATCTTGAAGTTGTGGCCATTTAACAGAGGACGATAAGAACATGCAGCAAGGCCATAAACCTGTAGGATGGACATCTGACTGGCTTTCTGCAGTAGACTGGGAAATTTTCTGGGCTTTCATAGCAATGCATAAGCTTAGGGTTTAGTTGAAATACTATTCCTTAAGATGATATCTTGCCATTGTTAAGGATACGAGGATATATTTATTTTCCAGTCTATTTTTTTTCTTTCTTTTGATAGAACTGGAGCTAGAAATAGAAAGTACAGCATTAAAAATATTTTGGAATAAAAATAGTCCTATGATTTCAATCATTTGCTCAATTGAAGGAGAGAAGGAGAAAGGGAAATGGAAAGGGAAAGAGGGAAATTTCTGTGCTCTCAAGGAATTGTACAAAAGACAATTACTTCTTCCAGATGTTTTTCATAAGGGTGCTGCTTATAAAATTTTGGATAAAACAATACTGCAAAAATCTTACATACAGAACAATCTTGCAACTTCAGGATGTGTGGTCTCTCCAACCAAATACCTTAGTGAATCATAAATTAGTTGAACAGATGAAACTAGCAATGCATTCCTCAAAGTTACAGTTGTATTTCAGACATCCCCAACCTGAGAGAAAGAAGATAATTTAATAAGTTGCAATTACCCTACCTACTTTCTCTTTCAATATTACTGTTTGCAGTAATGGGTAGGATTAAGGTATAGGGGTTTTTTTAATCACCTTTTTATGTTTTTCAAAATTTATGGCATCTGTGTACTTGGCCCCTTCATAATGAATACCACAAACATTTCCCTCTCCAGCATGTTGATTTCTCATTGATTTGTGGAGTCAGAATGTATACCTCAGGATAATGTTTCTCATAATGAAATTACTAACATGATAAGGAGGGGGAAATGGGCTTTCTTTTTCTTCTTTGGCTTTTTTTTCTTGAAAGTCAGATCTAATTTCTTCCAGATGTTTGTTATACTAATGAAGAAAAGGAAAAGTTCAGTAAAAGAAAATAAAACCAATTTAAATTTTACCTGTCACTGCTTTAAAACAATTTCAACTGCTGTGGTCTTTATGAGGGCTGTAAATTCCATTTTAGCATTTTTATAATCGCATAAGCCACAGGCAAAGTGTATGCAAAAATGTGATGAAATTATGTTTTGAAACAATCTGACAGGACTGCAAAGATACCTTGGCTACTCTACTGCTACTTCTCCAGAATTTCTATTCCGTTTTCCATCCACATCTATCTCAACAGGTAAACTGCATAGAACAAGAGAATGTGTGCTACCAACACTGGCTAAAATTTTCAAGAATGAGGTATAAAATAAAAGATTTTTTTCCAAACAAAAATATAAAAATTACCTTTAATAAGCCTAAAAAGAACATGTGATTCAACTGCTATTTTGTAATATGATGGAAAATGCATTTATATATACAGTTTGCAATAAAACACAGAAGACATTTTATAGGGACAGACTAATGTTTTTATTAACCATTATATACTGATTAATCAGTATCTTATGGTTGTGTCAAAACTATACCATTGATTTGAATGGTGCCACTCATAATTGGCAGGGAAGTGTATAAACAGAATAACATCCAGCAGTACCTAATCTTCATGTTGCATTGAACTGTTTCAGTGTCTATGAGCCTTTACAACTCTAGGGACTTATTGTATTATTTTTTAATGTAAAATGCTTGAACAGGTCCAGTTGGGTGCCCATATACAGTGCTTTTACATTTTCTACAGGATCCTAAATCTGGCCAGTATTTCACATCTACAATATCCATCAATCTATTTAATTAGGAAGCAAAGAAATCACATCTGTAGTTTGCAAAGTGTCTTTATAGACGAAAAGCTTTTAAGAATTTAACAATAATGAGAGGAATGTCCTCACATTAAAACTTAGGGGACCTCAGGGCAAGTGAAACTCGCTAAGTAGGTACTTATGGCAATTATGTTTAAAATAAACTTTTAATATAAATCAGCAGTGGTCTTTCAGATCATTCTCTTTGATGAGCATTTGTGACAACTAGAATGATGTCTCTAGAGTCTGTTGCAAATCATAACACCAAGCATTGCAAAGCTACAATTAACCAGCAGTGACAAACAGAAGGGTTTTTTCTGTCAATAATTTGATGATGTAAGGGGCATTACAGATATCCACGTTTCACAGAACAAATGTTTATTTGCTGGTTTATGTTTATTTCCAATGCTTACTGGTTAGACTTATTTAACTGCAAGCAATTTGAAAGAACTCTGCAAGAAAAGCAATAGGTAGGACTGTAAGACATCAACATGTGCTTGAGCAGAATCAGTAGCTATTGTCTTGCAAAACAAAATGAAAATACATGTAGATGCTAACCATGAAAAGACGAGCCTATAATCAAAACACTAGAAATTACTACTTCTAAGATTTCCAGGGTTTTGGATTCTGGATGGTAATTTGCTGCGTTTTGTTATGCAAGTTACCCCACACAGTGGAGCACATACAAAAGCAGAAGAAAAGCTTCCCTGGATGTGTTAAAATTGCTTCCAATAAAGCCATCTCCCAAAACCTCATCTAAAACTAGGAGCTAAAGGTGAACAAATGTGAGCTAAGCATACTATACACTTAATGATACCAGCCTTCCTTGATGGACCAGCCAGGCTCTGGTAACCTTTTTGATCCATCTGTATGAGACCTTTTGTGAGATGGAACCATTTTAGTGGAGTAACTAGTGTTGCATACTAGTCATTGCAGTGAGATAAGTAGAACAGAAAGCATCTATTCCAAGACTACCAAGATTCCAATTCATGCCCTGAGGTAAGAAACTAGGTTTCATACTAGAATACTAAAAATCAGCACTTCTGAGAAACCCAAAGCCCATCTGGAGTAAACAAATATATTAATCTAAGAGGTACAATAGGGGAGCCATAGTTCTGTAACCCAAGCAATGATATCTGAAAATTGCCCTTCCCTATTGGAATCCAACTTCAGCTGAAAGTTTGACACTTTGTGTCATTCCTGTCATTCTGTAAAGTGCAATATCATTTCATGTGCAAAGGTGCTTAGAAATGCATCTAAAAGTAACCTGAGGGAGACTGTTATCCTGTGTTGGCAGTGGTTTTGAATACCTGATAGGGGTGTTCATTTTCAGTGGAAATAAAGGCTAATGGATTTCTTTAAAATCAACCCCAATTTTTTATTAGGATAGTAACAGGAAGTTATTTACCAAACAATAATGATAGAGTATTTTAATGAACATATTCAGCCTTCTGCATAATTTCAGCCTAATTAAAAAATGCAGCAAACAAAAATACAGAGGTTTTTATGTGACTTGGTACCACAAACTTCTTATTCTCAGAAATAAAAATTAAAATGTGAAGTGAAAGGTTAGTTCTTAATACTATTTTGCTTCTGCAGAACTGGCCAAAAGCCAAATTTGAATGAATATGCTTTATATGTAAAACTTATCATACAGTTCTAATTAAAATCTACTGAAGCTTTCAGCTTCATTTAGAAGAGTTAATCTTCTGAATACTCTCCATTTTCTTTTGGTTACATTATACTTAAGGAGAAATGATCATACTTTCTTAAATTAAATAAGATGGAATAAGTTTTAAAACATCAGGAAATAAACCCCAAAATTTGGTTTCTTGTGGACATAAATCTATGCATCCCTGACAGGAGCTTTTAGTGACAGATGCTTTGCCTTCTGTAAATATCAGTGTGGAAAAACAAACAGAATGTTTCTCAAAAGAACTCAATTTATAATGCTTTCTTCTCATTGATAGAATTTATGTATTTTTCCATTGAGTACATCTCACTGGGATCAATAGAAGTTAACTAATTTTACCACATATGTAAAGTATCTGTCTGTTTCTGTCTTTTACTTTATTAATTTAAAATGCTATTAAGTGTGTGACACTGCTAAAGTGGTTAAATTCAGACATGTTTTATAATAAATATATTAATTTCCTCATTCTACTAGGTGAACAATAGCTGGAAAGACAGAAGAAAGTTAGAGTTTTAGACCATTCTTATTAAGTCTTCTATCTGTATTATTTATAGATGACTTATACATTTATTATTGTGTATAATTTATATTAAGATAATGAATGGCTAATAATATAACAATAAAATAATGCAATGAATAATGGAGTGAGAAAATTCATAATATGAAGGTTATAACAATGAAGATAGATACAGTTATAGATAGATTACATATAAAGATATAGACAGATCATATAGATAGTATGGAAACAGTATTTTTATGGGTGCAATATGGAAATAGTAAGTGAATGGGTCAGACAATACAGACTGAACAGTGCCAATAATGCCTAGCTCTACACCTCCTTTGCCACATCCTGGACCATGGTGTTGCCACACTGACAGATGACACCCGGCTCAGAGTCTAAGGCAAACAATGGGGTCGAGGGCACCCCCTGAAGATTTCATAGTTAAGGTTACTTCTGTTTGGTGATCTAGTGCAAAGTGTACAAATATTTTAGGATTTACTGTGTGAGGAGAATACCCCAAAGCTTTCTTTCACCTGCAGTTGACTAGGACACCTGATGCATCTTGACTTCAAGTGGTCAGGATGGAGTGGCGTTATATATTCAAGCTGGAAACTCTCAGGCTATACCAATGCAAAATCCTGGATGTAACAACTGCAGCACATACAAACTCTGAGTACCACTGCATCCTATAGTGCATCTCCTCAGAGGCATTGTCACCAGTAATACAAAGCACAGCATGCAAAATATTCACTGCATTGGATTTCTGGGAGGTTGCAAAATAAATTTAAGAGAAAAGGCTTAACCTACAAGGCATTTCATGTCCTGAAAAAGCCATTCCACTACCTGGGAAAGTAAAGAGATTGTAAGATGTCTAAGGAATGAGCTAAAGTAGTCATGGCATTGGTAGTGTCAAAAGAGGTTATACCAGCCTGATTCTTAGTGGAACTCTTCCTTGAAGTTGATCTTGTTTAAATGTGTATTAATGATGCAATTAGATTTTAATGGTGTTAAGTAGGAGTAGGCTGTGAAGTTTGCTGATGATAAAAGATTGAGAGTGCTCACTAATAAAAGAAAATTTCAGGATACCATGCAGAAAGAACTGGGTGATCTTGCAGAATGGAGAAATAGGAAAGGGAATAAATGTGAGAACTGATAATATGCACTTGTGCTATATGTTAAGAATTGGAAATGACTGAAGAGTCATGACTGTTGAAGTATTAATATAGTATAGCGCTAAAATATGCAAATATGATCTTTGAATGCATCAGGAAGATCTTTCTAGGAGATATGAAGCACATGTTTGACCCCTTCTCCTCCCCCTCCCTCCCACCACTTTAGTCTTCCATATTTAAAAAAGATAGATTCAAACTGAAACAAGTTCAAAGAGGGTTATATGAAAAGCCTATCATTCAAAGGAAGAAGAGAACTTGCAATTGTTTTAGTATAGCAAAACAAAGTCTGTAAGGAAATATGCCTACTGTCTATAAGTAAAACCTAATGTTAAATACTAAAGGGTAAAGTCCTTTAAAAGATAATGCTGTCACAGCAATATATTTTTCTATATGCAAAAATATATATGTCAATTGATTATGCCCACATGTAGGTTGGAAATCAAAAGACTATGCCTTAAAAAAGAAGGTTCCTAAACATTTTTCACAGACAAGGAGTTGAAACAGAAACCTAATCACTCCTAAGATTTATAAAGGAGATAATCACTTTTGGCCACTTGTCATACAAACAGGTTGGACCAAATGATCTGTGAAGTACCTTCTTACCCCATTGTGTTTGTACAATTTCTAAACTACATCCTTAAACCTTAAAGTTGCAATGATTAGCTATATTCTTCCAGCATAAAGACACTGTGAAATCAGAGTAATGGTCAGCTTTCTCAGAGTAAGGAATTTCTTGGCGTCAACAGTATAATGAATTTCCTCAAGATCTGCAACCTGAATCAATTCTCCAAAATTCTTAGAAATTGGGTATTTTGGATAGGATTGTCTCACCTCCTCAAAAAGAGTAAAATAAAATAATTTTTTTTTAAAAAAAAAAAGAGTTCTCAAAGATTTTAGTGTCTATACACCAATAGATTGTAGCCACTGCAATCCAGAATGTCAGTCCTGCACCATGAAGACAAAAATCAGCCCACAGCTCCAGGGATAGTGTTCCACCTTAGCACAGACAACAGAAATAGAATTTCTGCAATGCTATTTATCTGCAACAGAAGCAGCATTTATTTGCTCAATAACTTTGGATCAAACTGGCACTGTTTACAACTAAACATGTTGCTTTTTTTCCTTCTGGCTAATGATTTTTCATCTTTGCCATTGAAAATGAAACTCCAATGTTTATTTCTAGCTGGGCCGCACCAATAGGACTCTACGCTTGAGAAAATCCTTCTTCATTTCCATTCAGAGTCACAACGGACTTTTGCCTCTTAATACAAATAAGGAGGGTTATGTATCAAAGATCTCTGTCCATTTTACTGCAGCTGAAGTCAGTTGGGGGTGTGGGTGTTTGGAGGCTTTGGCAAATCAAGCCCTTACACAGCAGTTCTGTTAATGACGGTGAGTCAGAAGGGAACCCATACCACACTCCCACATCTGCATCAGCTCCCTGCTTCTATCAGCAGGATATAGAACACATTTATTTTTTGTTACTGAATTCAAATGTGACTGAATATAGAGCAGATCTGGTGAATAGGAAGGTGCACTTTTACATAATACCTTTTCAGAACCAAATAAAGGTCAAAATCTGTTTGACTTACATTGCATGAAATTAATTCGAAGGAGATCAGTTAGGACAGAATTCAGCCCCAAGCTTCTATAAGACTACAACTGCAGATGACTTTTTCAGAAACAAAAGATCATACTACAATGTCCTTTACACACATCTTATAAAACTGTTTCAAACTGGACCCAGATGTAATTAAAGTTAGATAGTAAATAGTTATTGCGGGTGAATCACAAAATCATAATTCCATCATAATGGGGCTAAAATAAATTAATTTGAAATTCAATTGAAAGTTACACATACAGCTGGGTACCTTTGATGGGCTCCTCCCAACTACAGACAGCTTTGTGAGTACAGTCAGTGAGGCACTGTATAGAAATCATATTGAAGAAATATGATGGTCGACAAATATCTAGCATAAACCTCATTTTCTCATTTGAACTGATTGGTTTCAGGCCAAATGGACTATTCTGAAACCTGCTGATTACTGAGACGTAAAGGACTGGTGTGCTCCTCATTTCCTAGGAGCACTCTCTGCTGCCAGCACACACGCACATGAGAACATTCACATCGTGGTGGCTTGAATCCAAGCTGTGAATGATGTATAACAGAAGGAGCAATCAAATTCCTCTAAAACCATTAAAGTCACATTTTCATTGTTAGTTTGCAGCACAATACCCTGATGACCAATAATTTTGACTGCCATGAACACATAACAGTAATACAGTGAGATTGGTTCAAAATTAACTTATACTGGGCTACTTCAATTAGTCAGTGCAACGCTATAGCTAACAGATGTTCCATACTGTAAAGTACTATTACAGAACAAGACTATGACATAGCTACATTGATTTTATCTTCACACCCTTTTCCATGTAGCACCAGACTGTGTGCACTATATGAGACCAAATGCAATTATGAGTCTTTAGAGTTAGCAGCTGGACATGGAAGAAAGTATTAGTAATCTCTCTTGCCCTTAGGAGACCATCATGTTGAAGAAAATCCTTTATTATAAAGTTTTGGATGGTTTCCCAGGTACACTGCAAAAATTGATAAACACTTAAGAATTTCTCAACCAAAAGAGGACAGGTGTCAGAGGAAAGAGGAGACCTATTATGGCACCTATATTTTACAGCAGTGCATCATCATAGCAGTGGCTTAACCCCAAAACATGGCATTGTTCAATGTCTGCCTCTATATATAAACTCATTGATTCCAAGGTCAGGAGCAACCCCTGCAAACACAACGTCTGACCCTTGTTGAATACAAGCTGTGGGATGTCCTGGATGCAGTCTGATCTGTTCAATAATTCCAGTTACAGGGAATCCAATATTAACCTTTGCAAATTTTTTCTGCCTGGAAATCATCCATAGTTTTCTTCAGATCTGAGTTTATCTGATTTTAACATCTTGCCCTCAGACCTTGCCAATAATTTTGGTTCAAAACTTTTGTTTTGGTTCAAAACTTTTGTTTTCCATGTAAGTGCCTTTAGATTGTAAACAAGTCACCTTTTCATCTTGATAAGCAATTAATTACTTGATAAATTTAACCAGATTAAATGAGATTAAACTACTAGAGTTACCACTGCAATAGTTTATTCCCCAATAGGATAATCCTGAGGATTATCATGTAATCTCTCCAAACTATTCACATGTCTGTAGAACCTAATCTAAGCATGGTACTCTAAAGGAATAATATTCAAAGGTGATATAGCTTCCTTATTTCTATACAAAAACTCTGAGCAATAACATTGCAGTTCATGCTCACCTGAGCTTTATAGTCAAGGCTTCTCAGAATAGAAAATTTTTCTTCCTTTGCTGGAAATAACATCCTTTCATGCTAAGCCTATGGCTTTTTGCTTGGCCATAAGTAAATTCAGCTGTATGCTTGCACAAACCTTGTCAGACAGTCTTGATCACCTTGCATCAAAGACTTCCCTTTATATTATTCACTACACTCACAACATTTTTCATCTGCAACTTTATCAGTATCATTGTGTATTTTCTTCCAAGCATTGAAAAAGAATATTAAATATAATAGAGTCAAATACTGATCCCCGTGGAGCTCATAGACAAACATCTGAAGAATGATGATTCTTCATTTACAGTAATATTTTAAGACCTTTCAGTTGCCCAGGTTTTAATCAATTCAGTGTGTGCCATGTTGATTTTATTTGTTAATCAACGTGTCATGTGCTACCAAATGAAATGCCTTATAGAAGACTAAGTGCGTTCCATCAATTTTATTACCTTTATAAGCAAACCAGAATTGCTGTATCATCTGTTTCATTATTCTGCCTGAGATCATTATCAGGCTGACAAATCTATAATTACAGGTTTTTTCTTGTTTATATTGGTACAGAATTGGATCTCCTGTTTACCTCTGGGTATACCAAAATGCTTTGAGTGTGAAAAATCAGCATAGAAAATCAAGTCTAACAATTCAAAGGGATCATCAGCCAGTTCTATTAAAAGTCTTGGATACAAATCATCAGGACTTGCTTGTTTTGAAATGTTTGTGTTTATTAGCCTTTAACATATACCTACGTATTTTAAACTGAAATTTTTTTATCCTTATACCTTGATCCTAAATTCAAAGATACAAACAACTGCAGTATTGATAGGAGACTGTAAGGCAGTGCAGCCTCTTCCTTATCACAGTATACAGAACACATCCCACATATGGTCCCAAAGGGCAAATATCCCTTCTCACAGCCATTGCTGTACTCTGATGCCAGTATCATCCACCTCCTTCTTAAAGCAGCAACTGTAGTTCTTATAAATGTTCTGCCTCTGTTACGTTATTCTTGGAAAGTTCCTATTTCCATCTGACTTTAGGCGACTACTAGATCAGAAAACTCTTGTAATATTTATATCAAAACACCTTTCTTATTGTACTAACATTTCCCACCCTCTTTTGGTCTTTAAGCTGCTCCCATTATTCCTCTATATCTCATTGTTTTCTTTGCATGGTATGAACTGACCCAACCCATCTTTTTAAAATACATCTTTGAATGACAGTGATGAGTGGGGTGTGCTTCCTGTAAAGTTTGGTCAAATCTAAAAATCATCAGAAAATATATTTGAGACAGAAGTTCTTTGTTCCCACTAAAATAACTGTATAATCTCTAATCTATACCTGCATTAACTGTGGGTACCACGTAATTATAAGCCATCAATATAGAAAACATTATTTTTTCTTTAAAATATCAGGAATCTAGTATATTAATACAATGCTTAAAATTACTTTCACTTTTAAATGCAATGAAAGTTTTAAATTTTGGCTTTCAAAAATTATTTTTATATGGAAATTAAAAATTTAAAAGAAAAAAATATGGTCAAAACCTTTTAATTATGCTGCAAAAAAATACATTTATATTATAAAAGTAATATTTGGAACTTTGTGGCTTTTTTTTTAACCTAAAATATGGTCACACAAACAAGTTCAAGAATATATTCTTTGAAAAATATTAGCCTTAAATCCAGATATTGCAGCGAATTAGAAGACTTTGATTCTTGTGACTCATTGCTTAAAATAGATGGACTCTGTAGGAATGGAAGTTTTCTCCACCAACATAGAATTTACTACAGAATCAAAACCATCATTTGCAATTTTAAATCTTTCTCATTTCGTCCTCATTACTGCAGTAATTTCCTTCATTCTTTCTTTATAAAGACAGTACAGTTCCTTGTACAATTCTTTGACAGTACTGTTCATCAAAGGCCCTGAGGCATCTAGAAGTTTCTTCAAATAGAGGTTTAAAAACTCATGATTACTTAGAGTTTGTAAAACAATCTAATCTGTTCAATATTAGTATTTATTTTGTGCAGTTTGTAGTCTTTTTGTCTCCTGTTCTCTGAATACCCACTGTGAACCACACATGAAACTGGATATTGTTTACACTGTAAGCTGGCTATCAGCCAGATTTGCATCCATATTCTTTGAATACAAATTTTGCTCCATATCCTAATATGTTAAGATCAAAGGGGTTGGTGGTGGGGGTAGGAACGGGGAGAAAGGAGAATAGTGGCCTCTTGCTGCACTACATGTCTTATGCTACACCTCACTCTTCAGGTCTGTGTAGCTGTTCAACATATTTGATTTATAAAAGGAAACAATGTTTATTTTTTAAGTCACCCAGGAACAGATGTGGCAGGGCACAGTTAAAAGAGAAAAAAAGAAATAATACTGCAGAGTTCCTTTCAACTGACTAAACAGGCCATATATATGAAATAACAATCTTTCTTCATTTGAATGAAGAATGAATGAACCTGTGTTAGGTTCCTGTGAGCAAAATACAGTAGTGAAGGCCTCACTAACCTGGGTAAGGCAGCACTCTGCCAACTGTAATCTTAAAACCCTAAAGCTGATATTTCTCATTAATGGTGTATTTATTGGTATTAATAAGAGTGGGAAATTTCAACTCTATATCTATTCTCACTGTGACCATACCAGCTACCTAGACTCTTCACCAAAACATCGTGAACACAGTGCTAAGTTGGATAAGGGGGATTGGATTTTTGTTTCTTTGTTTAATGCAGTTCTGTGTATTTTCTTCATGGAATGCATAATGTTTTCAAACATGCAGTAGGGGTGCTGAGGTTTGAACCCATGGCCCATCCCACCACCCCTAGAGAGAACTGTAGCTCCATTTGTGTGTAGGTTTATTGTAGCTGCGGACAGTACCACTGAAATCCCACAAAACTGCACCCTGTACATCCCAAGCAGATGCTGTAGGACCAGATCATTGCTTTTGGCACGGCTGTGAATAAGGTCCCTGCCACATCCACCATTAGCGTCTTTCTCCTAACTTCCTGATAAGGAACTGCCACTCCAAGCAGCACTGTTCCCACTCATTCGAGCTGACCACAATAGCTTGCTGACTCTGGGAGGGTGGAAGGTGATTTGCCCCTGTTTTGGCAGAACTGTCAAAAACTCCCCTCTGTTCCCTGCTGTTTCCCAGGCCCTCACAAATCCAGAAGAGAAATGACAGGGAGGAATTAGTGTAACTGAGTTATACCCAAGACCTGCTTCTTCCTGTTCATTCTTGCTCATAAGTGAAAAGGACAACATCATGGCTGCCATTGGCGCTGGGATGTCATGTTATACCTAGCTTTCTTCTTTTCCTTCATTAGCCAACTATACCTGTTCCAGAATGCAAAAGAATTCCCTGGAAATGTGTATATAATCTTTGCTGAGGACTCAGTAATCGTAAAGGCAGCCCAAGCAATACAGACATTATCAATTACCGTGATCAATATGACGCATGTCGCAGCACAAAACAGTAGAAAAGTGAACGCTGAGCTTCTGTGAAAGTTCAATAGAAAATTGAATCAAATTATAACCAAACCTCTATTAGATCTCTATGTTTTAGAACAGCATTTAAAAAGAAACTAAAGGCATGTCTCAAATTTCCGGCTTGTGGTTACCTAGTTGTCATAAAATTAGAAGGAATTACCTTTTAAATCTGTGTGCTACAAAATACTCCTCAGATTCCTTTATTAAAAGTGTATATGTTTAATACATACACATTGTATCACACCTGCATGCATGCATATTTATTGATTTATGTGATGTCATAGATAAAACTTCTTTAATGTAAAGAAGCAAACAGAAGATATTTGTTTTCTTTAAACAGCAACTGCAGATAAAAACACTAAATCATCGTGCAGAGCTGGGTTGCAATCTGTACTGTTACATATTTGTACTTATTTTTATTTGTCTTAACTCATTCAGAGCTCTTTAAAACTGGTATCTTTCAAACATATAATAATTTTGCTTGGGTTTTGTTTGGCTTCTTTCTTTCCCATAGTGTTTTCACTGTGTAATTCTGAACAGAAATAACATTAATTTTTAAATTAAAAATATTTTTTTCTTATAAGAATTTTTGCCATTTTGAAAAAAATCATACAACCAAAAAAACCAACCGCAAAACCCAACAGGATAACACTACTTCTGGAGACAAAACCAAATTGACTTAAAATTCCAAATTATCTGGAATCATCCTCAGTATGTAACAGTCTACCTCTCTTCTCTGAAGTAATTGGTTTTGACTAGATAGGGTTATTTGTACTTGAAAGTTTCATAGCAAGCAGGATCTTTTAAAACATTACTTACATTTGTATACCAAAGGAAAAATTGCAGCAACAGGAGCACATACAAAGTGATTTTTCTGAAAGTCACTATTGTAAAGGAATAAGATCTGTGTATAATGAGTTATTTGTTCATTAATTATTCCATTATTTCTGCCATCCTTCTTTTAAGTACATATTATTATACCCTCATTAATTCTGAGGACTATATTTTCATGTAGTAGTCAATATAAATTGAAAACTGTAAAATATGACCACACTTGCATATCACCCCTGTAGCTCACTACCAATACCCTTAATGACTAGTGCCATGCCTCTCCCTCATTAACTGCTATCCTGGGATGTCTGATGGACAAGTTAAATGGGAGAGCAGATTATCACAAGTTTCTCTTAATTCTTCCCCAAAGATCCACAAGTCCTCAGCTGGCTAATCACATCATTTTTAAATGGGAAGATAGAAACCTGAGGTTTTGTTACTGAAAGCGTTTTGAAGGAAGTTTTTTCAGAGAAGTCAAAGGAAGAAATACCCCTCTGCCCACTTCAGGATGGAAAACTGAAATAATTTACTTCAAAGATCATAATGGAAGTAAGCAAGAGTTTTTCCCTACGTGTTCTTTCATCCTTCAATCTGCCCAGAGCACGTTCCTTTTTCTGGGTCCACAAGCACACTCAACAATTCACCCAGCCACCTCATCCGACTCCGTCACTCCAGCATTTCACCCTTGCAATTTAACTTTTCACCCTTTCATCTCACATTTTATTCTGCCTCATCTATTAGAAATCTTACTCTGTGAACACACCTGTTCCAGAATGGAAAAAGCCCCTTTATGTCTGTCGCGTTAGAGATCACAGTCATCCCACTAAAAATCTGAATCTCTCCTGGCTAAGAGAGAGAGAATTAGAACAAAAGCACCTTCTTTTCTACAACCCTATTTCTCTCTATATCCTTAAAATTGCCTTTCCCTCCTACTCAGCATTTAGAACTCTATGTTTTGTCTGGGATCATGGGCAGGTGCAATTGTAATGGACTTTTCCTACCATGGTGTATTTTTCATTACCCTTTCACCTTTGAGGACAGGTCTTCTTTAGACTTCAAAAACAGCTTAGGAGATATGAGTCATGGAGTCATAGGCACAGGAAAAAGAGTGAAAGGAAGAATGGAGTTAAGAGTCTATTATATATCAAAAGCAAGAGATTTCACAGTCCCATTAATTTAACTTTTAAAACTCTAGTGGGAAGGTCATATGAGACAGTACTCCCTTCGTAAAATCATTCTCAAAGGACAAGACAGCTTATGATTGAAATCCTTGAGCAGAGCTCTAAGTAGTATTTTAAATCCCGCCCTCAGATCAGATCCATAAGAGCTGGGAATGGTTGCCCCCAGCCCAAGGATGACTCCTGGAACCTTTTCTAGGCTTCTAAGCTCTAGGCACATAATGCAGGAGTACCTACAGGCATATGACAACTACAGGGAAGATTCTGACCACTGTCAGCCACTCCTGCCTTCTGTATGCTACTCCAACTGGACTGAGGCCATTTCTCACCTCTCCTCCAGACAGGTTCTTAAGCCACAGGAGTCTTTTAGGGCAAGGAGAGTGACTTCAGTGTCTTTGGAAAAGTTTCTATGTTGCCTGAATTAAATAATCATCACCTAAAAGATTTAGACACCTTTGAGGGGTGGGTAGGGTGTGGGCAGGAGTGTTTCAGGCTGAATTTCTTAATTACTTCAGCATTAACATATAAATATCCAGTGAAAAAGGTTTATTTCTTCGTAGCATGTTATTAAAACTGAAGCAGATTCAACAAGAGGGACAGTGAACGTACTGGCTACCACCAGTCAGGTTATCCTCTGTTAATTAGAGTTTTGTTTGGAGGTCATTGCGAGAAGACAAAGAAATGAAGAGCATGACACAGGCTCAAGTAGCTGACTTGTTGGACAAAAAAAGAGCTAGCACATCTACCCCTTCTGCCACTCTTTTTTGTCATATCATTTAAACTGGGTATATACAGTACATATACTGGCAAATCAGGCTCCACAACAGGCAAACACGGAGTGAGAGCACTTTCTGATGACAGTCTTGTCTGTGGGAGACAGTTAAGACCAGTGCTGTCAAAACGAAGTACTTTGAGCATGGCTAGAAGTCCAACTCAAGCATCAAGGTATTTTACATAAAGTATCCTGGCAGATTTTATGTCCATTCTCTATAGGCAGCAGCTTGTGTGAGGCATTTGAGAATCGCAGTTTTCAATTCCGATATTTTGAATTACAAATTGGTTAGGGTTGGACACTTAATACTTACATGTCTCTAATCCACCTCAAACAAACTGTCAGTGCTTTACAGTTCCAGTCTCCACGAGTTGCAGTTACCAACAGCCTTTCCCACATCTTCATGAATCTAGTAAAAACCTGCAAAGATTTGAGGTCAATAAAAATATTTTATATGAATAATCATGTTTATTTCTCCGAGAGTAGGAGATTACACTACAATCAACCAGCACTGAAGATGAAAAAGGAAGCAGTCTGTTCAAAAACAAGAAACTTAAGGAGTTTCAATGCAGTGTCTTGCCAAACTTCATGCCTAACACCAGAGGGAGCTGAGCAAAGGTATAAATTCTGACGATGTAGGGCTTGAGAATCCAGAACTTTGCTGGCCAAATTAGCCTCAGCAGCTAATACTGCTGTCTACATGGACTCAGTACAAAAGAAAAAATAAATGTTATAAAAATTGCTTCCTTTTTTGATGAGTGAAAATATATGTCCACAGCATATGATCAAAAGTTTTCTTACTATTTATCCCCTCACTGAGAATATAATCGAATTCAACGTAACTTTTGAATGTGACATCCCTTTAAAAAAAAAAAACCCTACAGCTTACATACATCTATTTCTTTGTTAGCATTAGTTTTCTGTAACCTCTATCTATTTCATATCCTCCTGTTTTTCTCAATTTAAATTGTCACTCATAAAGACAAACTTTTCCTTTTACTTTTTCAGCCAATCACAATTTTATTCTATGGAGATCTTTAGACATTTAGTATCAACAGATATTTGAGGTCTTCACCAGTAAGTGGGGTTTGAGGGATTTGTTTGTTTGTGGTTTTTTTCCTTTTTTCCCTTCATAAATTTAAAGACATACATCAATATAGGAAAACCCTAAACCCTTCCTGATCAGTATTGCAGACAAAGCTCTGCAATTAAAAATTTCTTAAAATAAAATAAAACAAAACCCATTTGTCCTTAGTACAGCATTATCTTAAGTTTTGCTTTAACTCTTAAATAAAAACAAAATACTCACTGATGTATCAAGCTTGCTCATAAACAGTCTGTAATTATTTCTGTGTTTCTCACCAGCATAAATGCTGCCACTGGTTATCTCTGCCAGCTGATGACAAGACTCAACCTTTCACAGGCATCTAAGAACTGACTGCAAAAAGAGTAGTGCCTCCCACTCTATGCAGAATATGTTCAACACACATTATTTGAGCCAGTACATGGGTACTAGTCTTCAAGAGAATTCTAATTTGGTATGGATTTTTATTCAGAACTCATTTTTAGTGTTTTGATTTTTCTTACTGATCTGAGCGCTCTGACATTTTTCACTGCATCAGTGGCCTGATGGATAGAAGACTTGCCAGGTTTGGCTTCACTTGTGGTTGCTGTGCTGCAATAACTTTACTAATGCTTTTACCTTTTGTTTTCCTGTCTGACATTTACTTGCATCGCCCTTCATTTGCTACCCAGGAGTCCAATTAATTTTTAAAAGTCCAGTTAGGTTTTTTTTCATCGGTTTCTTATCATTTCTGTGCGATAAATTCAGGTCTGTATGAAATACCACGTCCTTGATTTTAAACAAGTTAAGCATGCAGTTATAATTACTGATGTGCACGCTGGGTTTCTGAATGTGAAAATGATCATCATCCATTTGCATGTGCAATTATCCATTCTGCATATACCATCTGCAGGTGAAGGTTTCACAGGCCACAGTGGTAATTTCACATGCAAATTAGACATTTGACTACACTTGCATGTTTCACATGCAATTACTCGCCTAAGACACCTAAAAATCGAGACCTAAAATAACTATTTGTAATAAAGGTGACAATCAAATCCATCAATCTGAGGAAATTCTACTAACGTTGTAACACTGGGAAATCTCATGGCATATTATTACTGCATTTAGCGGCTACACTATAGCTGCTGCTGTGCAAGCAAAACTTTGTAGTAAGCCTGTGGATGGATTAGCACATTTAGAGATATAGTAGCTGATAAATGGAAGGTTTTGATGTAAAGTTTGACTTCCTAAAAGCATAGGTTCAGTTTTAGGGGAAGGAGCTTTAGCCTGTTGCTGAATTGTGGAAGAGCTTGTTGCGTTCAATGCACTGCAGAAGGTGTTGACGGGCCTTAGGTTAGGCTTAAATTTGTGTCTGTTACGTCACTGAATCTTCACTGTTTAAGGTGCCTATATAGTAAGTTATAGTCTCTCACAAGGATTGGTAATATGCATGCTAAAATTCACAAGTGAGTGAGGTGAAATAATGGGTTTCATCCTCACTCAAAAGAATTATTTGAATTTCTATTCAGAAAATAACATCTTCATCAGGACTGGTGAAGAGAAAGGATTAACAGAGATGTCTTTGTGCTGTGCAGAAGGAATGGAAGTTCCTCCCAGGTGAACCCAGTGGAGAACTTAGTTTCTTTCATTAAAACTGTGGACTAATTTGATTCAGATTTGGAATTTGAAATAAGTTCCATTCAATTGAAATGACCTGACCTGTTATCCTATTCGTGAGTGTGAGAATTCCTGCCCAACCGTTAAGTCTGAGCATTAATATTGAGCTTTTTTGTCAAATTCTAATGTGCATTTCAACATGCTCTTTTCTGTAATAGTAGTCATTGACTTTCCAGAACTTTGTGACTCTTCTTTTGTTAGGGGACAGTATGTTATATGTTTTTCCTGAGACCAAATTAATCCTTGTCAGAGGGATTTTTAATTTTTTTTTTCCATTTGGGGGATATTCAGAAACATATTGTAAAGATGGAAATTTTCATTCATAGTTGCTTTCCCTATATGACTATAAAGTTTTCTTGGTTTTTTATTTACTATGCAAAGAAATAAAATTGTTTAGAGGATAAGGTATGCAAAAGGTATCTGCTTCCAGTGACATTGCATTAAAAGCTTAGAAACCCATAGCTTCCATAAAGTTCAGCTGTGCAAGGGAACATGTCAAGGCATTAGAAATTAATCCTCCATACTGTTCAATTATTAAAATAGTCCCTGGCAGAGTTTTGGCTCAAACCAACTGTAATAGTCTAAGCAACATATATAACTTGGAGTAAGCAGAGTCCAGAGACCATTTGCTTTGTTTTGGTAGTGTGGGTGCTGACCACCCACAGATACCCTCTGAGCTACCCCAGCAAGCCTCACTAACAAAGGCATGTAACTCAAGCTGTTGGATCTCCTGACAATTGAATTATGCTCTTGAGTTACTGAGTAGTAATGCTTTTATAGCAGTAATAATCTAAGGGTATGAGTGAGACGGGGGTTATGAGGCGAGGCGGTATTTTCTAGGAGCATTGGTACTTTCTATCAGACCAATTCATGCAGTAGTGAAAAAAAAAGGGGGCATGCATTTTAGGATCAGAATGCCTTAAAATAGGCTTTTCTGAAAATATATTGACTGACCAGTAACAAAAGGAAAAAAAAAAAAACAAACCGACAATAAAAACAATAGCAGTGCTTAAGAAGAAATACAGGGAGGGCAGGGGGGAGAAAAACTAACCTATCTATTGATAGTCCGTCCTTGTCTATTCTCCTGCCTTACGCTGTACTCGTCTTTGTGATATATGAGAGCCTGGTTTTAGTTTGTCAAGAAATATGACTACAGCATAGAGGCATAGAAGTAGATCAGACCAGGTCACCAAGTCCAGTCATCATTTTGTCAGGTAATCCCTTCCTTAAATGTATCCCTTTTAAAAATGATTATGCTTCTTGCTTCCACTTTTCTATCATAAAAGGGTGCTTCAGAAACTCACTGCTCTGAAGCTTAGAAACTTGTTCCTAAATTCTACTGCAAATTGATTGATTGACCATTTTTGACACATTTGTCTTCTGGTGGCTCAGCCTAAAATGCTTTTACCTTCCTCAAGCTGGTGGCTGACCTTCTTATGTACCTGTAGAGAGCAATTGTATCTGGTAGTATTTTGCTCGCCTAAATAATCCAGATTTTAATAATTTTCCTTCTTGCACAAAATAAATCAAGTTCCCTGATAAATCTCACAGCCTATTGTTGTGAGAATTGTGTATGCTGTGTCCAAGGAAGTCCGTTTGCTGTCTCTATTGGTGTCTTACCTGTCTCTTCTGGAACTACCTCACCTGTTATATCTTGCTAATTTTGATACATTTTTTTTTTCATGACCACATCACATCAGTGACTCATAGTCATTTTGTGATTACTAATACACTCAGTGTATTATACATCTGTCATGTGGTGTTTGTTCATTCTCTGAGTTTTTTCCCAGAAGGAGAAGCATGTCCAGATCATGTGTCAGGTTTTAGTGGCTTTTTCCACTTTTGTTTCTCTCTTCATTCTGTGGTATGTGCTGCTGCATATTTTTTAATTGCCATCTTAATTTTTCCATTTGGATTAAAATATGACATCAGTGATTGTTGTTAGTTCCTGAGGAGTTAAATCCAAAATCTCAGACCAACCACTAATGTTTGTACTTCAGATAGAAAAAAAATTGTGCCTAGTACAAAGTGTTGAAGAAGTACTGTGGTCTTATCCCGATATTCTGTCATGGCCATTTGTGTACTTTGGGTCTGAAAGAAGAATTTTGCATCAAATTCTTGAAGATACAGACAGAGATATAGCATCACATAAATACCATATGGCCCACACAACAGCTCTGAAATGCTTGGAGAAGCTTTTATTAGTAAGGAACAATAATCTGCAGCATTTTATGACTCCTATGATTAACACCGAAGACTTCATACCTAGTTCTCCAATACACCTATACTGCCTTGATACAGTCAAGAGGAGAGGAATGCATAATTAACTACAGTTAAATCATTCTGAAACAGGTCTTCGGTCTCTTCAGTGAGAGCTGACACGGTTGGTCATGCTTAAACAGGTATTTTATTGATTTCAGAGTGAGTGAGGCTAACAGAAAGAAGACCCAGTTATCCACAGACAAGAAGGACGGCGGTTCCTGTCTTAGCAGACAGAAGAGTGAAATACTCTGAGCTCCCAGAACTTTGACTAAGAAGGCAAGAAAAGATCAGTTTGACTTTTTTTTAACAGAAACCACACTTTTCAAGAAATATAAATGAAAGTCAGATTTTCAGATTGCCATCAGTTTTGGGAAAAAAACATGAACTTTGATATTTATAATGAGGGTATCTAAGCACAGAGTTTGAATGTATTTTTAGCTGATGATTTTGAAGTTGTTTCTTCCCAGAAAGAAGAAATTTACTCAGAAATTCAAAACAAGTTAAAAATATGCAAAATAGAAAAAAATACAATGATATGCAAACATGAGAAGAGATTATTTTTAAAATAATGAGTAAGGAAAGAACCCCTATGTAAAATACCTTGATGGGTTTATTTTAAATATTCAGTGAATTATGCAGCCTGTTTTCTTGTTTTGTTAATGAAGCATCAGGACCTAAAATATATTTAGTGTTTCATGAATATTCAATGAAATGTTAAAGATTTGCAAAGAGGGTTGGCAGTGTGAACTTTCCTGAAACCTTACCAACCTGAACACTTATAAACACTTTAAATACACCAAGAAGTCAAACATAGGTGCTGATCAGCTGCTCTCTCTGCCTGGAGGCAGGATTTTTAGTGGCTTTTGTTCTTTTGGTCAGGCAATGCAGAAGTGCAGCCACTATGGATGAAAGATTTCATGACCTGGGTCAAATAATGTATTAACCAAATAACAGATAGAGGCATTTAAAGGTTCCCCAAATAGGCTGATAAACTAGTAGAGCAGAATTGAAGTAATTATTATTATAAAGCACAATTGCTTGTTTTTCAGCTGCCACCCAAAACAAGGCCTTTAGTAATTAGTGAGTTTGAAAGCATTTTTCAGCTCTGATAAACACCAATTTATTTTTAAAAGATCAGCCATAAGCAGAATTAGACTAACTGTAAAACACTGTAAAACGGAAGCAGTTTTGCCAGGCAGGAAAAATAAATAAATTAATGCATCAACCTTCTTCATCGTCTTAGAGCTCTTCCTTTACTTGGAAATATGATCAACCTAAGAATGGGCATAGGAGCTGATTTTTGTCCCCATCACTGGGTCAGCTCAACGAAGCACTGGGTCCCTCCCTCACTTGTTTTCAAGAATGGTCAGAAAATGGTCTGGCCTCACCCTCTCTCGTTAGTTAAACTGTAATCAAACCCCTTTGACAGTAAATATTTTAAAGTCATAGCAACTATATTATAAACTGCTACTGGTAGCAATGTTTTAATTAGGGCTCTGAGACACATCAAGGTTCTGTGAGACCCCACTCCTGGAAAGATGCAGGCAGAGCTGCACGGGGTGCTCTTCAGCTGCTGCTGAAGTCTGCAGGCTCCCTCGTTATTCCACAATCCTGTCAATTGCTCTTCACACCAAAATCATAGGCTGCAAATTGCAAGACTTAGTCACCGCTGCTGGAAAGGAGGCACAGCCTTTTAAAAGAGAGCTGGAGTGGGGAGCAGTAATCTGCCACCCAAACTCCTGTGGGCACACACATCAGGGCTGGAGATGAGATGCTACACATGACAAAGCGATTACTTAGATGACTTGGTTACAGGTAGAAAGCTGCCAGAAGAAGCTGCTCAAATGGCTTCAGACTATGAACCCCATCTTTAAATCCACTGTCCACCATTTGACAAGCTGCATCATACCCTGTTTTCCTTGTTGGTGATGCCAAGTTTTTCATCTGACTTGAGAAGATCTCAGGGGTCAAGTTAAAACCAGCAAATTTCATGGGATTTTGCAATTTATTTTTTTTTTTTACTTTCAGATTGTAAGATTCTCCAGTTCAGCAAAAATGGAGATATAAAGAATAAACAAAAAAAGATTTAAGCAGTATGTCTGAACCTCAGTCTGTAAAAACACACACTCATATGTGTCATGTCCAAAATAAAAAATGACTTACAACTTAAAAAAATAAACCAGCCTGAAGCCACAGTTACCCACTCTGTTGCAAGCCTAACTAATGTTTCCAAGCACATGCACAGAGTCTGCAGCCTGAGATGAATACCAAGCATATCCAAGGGATTAATGCAAAACCTCCTGAATGTCACAGTTCAGGCCTGAACCTGATCTTTGGTAGCCCACTGAGGTTTGTAATGCTACGGTTGACCAGGTTTCATAGCAAATGGCAAACAGATGGGGAAATGTGACTAGCAAAGATAATTTCTAAAGTTCAATGTCACCAGTAACTATTTGAAACACCAAAAGTTTAACTTTTTTTTCCTTTTAAGTGTGCTGTGGTAACTCTAGAGCTCTCAGGTATTAGGAAAACTGTATAAACAACAGCACAACCTACAATCAAAGGACGTTCTTTAATGTATAGAGAAAATACATACAACAAGCTGACTGAAGAGCAGCAAGAAAATGATGATGGCATTGTAAGCTGTGGTTGCATCTTCTTGCAAATTGTGTTACGTCTTATCAGACAAGCGGCATTTCTAATAGCAAAAGATGTATCAACTCATCCAAATCCCATTAGGTGATAGATGAAAAATAGCTGCTTTTTCGTGCATTCAAAGAGAATTTCCGTTTCTTTCTGTTTGTGTTTTTGAAAGTTAGGTTTCTTGACAAATATGAAATCCTGGCAGAAGCCAATATTAAAGGTATTTGAATGAACCCTTTGGTGTGTTTTCTTTCTGAAGAGCCAGGGCAAATGATCCTCTTTGCATTTCTTGAAACCATTTTAACTGAATTAAGAGCCAACTCAAGTGTCCTGAATTCAAATTCTGAAGATCCAGTGAAGGAGAAAATGCCAAACAGCACTTGTAGACTGAATGAATTATCAGAGAAGAACCTGACCCTGTTCTATGTTCAGTGACTTCAATTCCTGTTTAAATCACAATAAGCTGTGATTGTTCAGTGTAATTTGCCCCAGGTGTTTGAAGCACAATATTGCTTTTTAGTATGAAATATTCCCATCCTTGTAATCACCAGTGCAGTGCTAAAAGCCACAACAGCTTAACTTCGTGTACAACAGGAAGATGATAATGTTAAATCCTAGAAATTTATAGAGATTCAGGAATTGTGGAAGTGGCTTTGGAAAAGAGCACATTTCAGATTGGTATTGTTTGCAGGAAGTATCTATTTTCATTCTTCTTTCTTTAGGCCAGTTTACCAGCATAAACTAGGTTCATCCAGTTTATACACCAGTCACCCAGAGGAATTAGGAAAGATTGTGCTTGCTATCCCCAAAGCTGCGAGCAAGCAGGAAATACTAGACCTCTGTTTTTAACAGAGTACAAAATATTCTTCAAATTCTGAAATGCCTTACATAACTTTAAATTATTCTCATGTATTCATACAGATCCATAAACACTAAAAACATTTCAGTTAGCATTCCAAGTGTAAAACAAAACATGATTTCCTCGGGCTAGTAGTGTTTATTTGTAAGTCTAAGGGTCAGTGGTTGATGGGCAGAGTATTAAAGGATTTACTTGAAAAATGACATGCCATTATATGCAGATTTCCCTGAATAATAGGAATAAAAGCAGTAACTTAACCAAATCACTGGAACATTCCCTTCTCGTTTTCAGATATGTCATAAATCTTGCTATTGTACTGAAGCTCATTAAGAAGAAAAAAACCCCAAACAACCTCCCTCCATAGGCATAGCCACTCCACCTTGAATATGAGTTCAGATGTGATCAACAGTAAAAGGAATAGTCTTTCCTCAGGAAGAATGATAAGCTAAAATAAGCAAAAGAACAGCAGGGTGGTATGAAGATGGCATGCTTGTAAGATGCTGTTTGTACCGATCACACCTGAGATTTAATTGCTTCCATTTAAAGATATGAGGAATCTCACTGTCACTAAGGATGAAAAACATAGTAATCACCAACTGACGGCAGATCCTCAGCAGACATCTGCTGTCATAGCACTGCAGCTCTCACTGGGGCATGTATTCAACTGGAAAATCTTCCCTTTGTTGTTCTGTTTCACTGTTTCTGATTATGCTTTCCCTTAAACCATGTTCTGGGATAAAGCAGATACTAAAAGCAATACAGCTTGACTAGAAGGTTCTGCCTGGGCTCAATGGATCCAAGTCTTTAGTTACTGTTAGCATGACCATGCAAGTCCAGTCTCTGAGGCAGCCTGTTTGAAGCAACTGCCCAAAGCACTGGACTCCACTGTGCCATACTGCCAGAGCTTCCCATTACAGCTGAGATACAATGACAAGGACTGGGATAATAGTTTTGGAAGATGCTCGTATATCAAACTTGCATGTGAATTTAGATTCTTTGAACTAACGATGAACCTCTGCATTTTTTCCAGGTTCCTGGTGTATTCTAGTGCTTTTTGTCAAGTTTCCCTTTGTCCTTTCTCAATGGAGTCTAAATTTTTCCACAGTAATGTAAGTTAGCTCAGGACGTCATCTACACAAAAATGATTTCTCCTTATAGTGTGGTATATTATAGTATATAGCATGGAAGCTAATTATATTGTAACATTCAGGGGCTATTAGGAAAGACGTATGTCCCTCTCATGTCTAATTCAATGCTTTGCTTTCCAAAAGGTGCCAAAAACCTGCTTCATATAGGGAAATTTTAAGAACTATGACCTTCAAGGGGAAGAAAAAGAAAAGAAAAAAAAAGGAGCAGAAAAAAAAAATAGGGGAAAACAGAAAACCAAGTGAAATATGAAGGGGAAACCATATATTAGGTTTGCCACACAGTCTAAGCAAGGAAAATACACATAATGGATTATCGTGGTTCATTAAAAGCATCTTAGAAGAGTGATGTGTATAAACAAAGCAAGCAAAATGCGTGCAAACATGCCTAAAAACAAAACTGCTAGACTGAGTGAATAAGTGAGGAAGAAAAAGTCAAAATAATGGGCAAACATGGCATTTGGATCTGAAGATGATACAGTGTATTTCATCAAGCATAAAGAATGCATCTGAAAAAATGTGGAGGCCAGTAAGCTTTCTCTCCAATCAGGAAAGCTTGCCTGAGCATGACCAGGATAGAACTGCATGAAGTACTTGTAATTAGTTAACATTATCAGTCAAAAGTCAAAGCAATAGAAAGCGCTGCCTCCCAGCAGGTGACAGTGAAATTAACATATTGTGTTTCACCTCAACATCTTTCTGGAATCTTCATAAGGATTGGTAGACTCTAGAAAGTCCCTGTCCAAGACATCAAGGCATGACAGAAAAAAATGGGAGTCAACAGAAAAAAACCAAGTGTCATAAGATGCTGCCACCCAACACTGGCTAAAAAGAAAGGGCCTCTTCTCTCAGGTATAATGAGGAAGGAAATGGTGCAACAGTACAGAAACTTGGCTGTGCATCATCGTTGCTTCAGAAGTCACACCTCCTGTTCTGCTGCCTAAAACTGCTGAGAACTTCAGGGTTTTTTATCTGGTTACTCCATTTAATCTACAGTTCTTGAAAGGCTTGGAGACTCAGACTAATATCCACCCTTTATATTCTCAAAATCATAGGCAAAGTATCTTTAACATGACTGCTGACAAAGCCTCTTTAACACGGTTAGTGTGAGATATATGGTGCAGTCCTGTGAAAGCACAGCATGATAGATGGATGCTGCACAGGCTTACAAGGCATCCTGATTTGTATGCAATGATTCTGCCCTCATTCTGAAACTCCTGCATTATGCCAGGGATTATGATTGTTCTGAGACTCCTGATCCCTAGGAGAGGCATGCAGAAAAATATCTAAAAGTGCTACAGTGAGGCAAAGTTGTAAAGGAACAGCTGGAGGGACCAGACATCAACAACAAAACAGGGAAAAGACAATCCCATAGGCCTGAGATGGATAATTGAATGACATCCTCTGTCCCTAGCATTCTTGATACAATTCTTTCTTCCTTGTCTATTACTATGTCACTGCAAATAATAATCCTCTCTTTAATAATACAGAAGAGATGCCTGCTTGACTATTAGAATGTTTTCTAAATCGCTCTACCTTCAACAATTGTCTACTGCATTCTTGAAATTATACCGCATACTGAAAAATCCTGTTAGCTGACATGATCTGTTGTAAAGAAACCTTGGGGTTTTTTTCCCTTTGTGTTTGTTTAGATTTTAAAGTATTTGTTTTATAAAGTGATCTGCATGTCCCGTAAATGAAATTGTTTCTATTTCAAAAGCAATTTACAAATTACTGCTCTGTACTGTATCAGTTCATTAATAATGGATTTCCATATGATGCCTCCTTATTGTTTTTTTAATAGAAGAAATTTAGCCAGTTGCTTTTCTAATTGTGACTTATTTATATTCCAGTTTTTACAATAGACTTTCCTAAATTGAAATTAAACACAATTATCTCATTTCGGTGTCAGATCCCCTGCAAAATGTGTATCTAACAGGTATGGCAGGACTGCTACTTGAGCAATCACACAAGAAGCTGAAAGCAGCCCAGTGGAGAAATTATTAATTTAGGGGCCTATGTTTATTAGAAATGAATGCTATAGAAAGTAACAGGGCATACTGGCAAAGGATAATAATATTTCAATCCCAAAATGCATCAGAATTAGTGTAATTGACAGAAGAGTCTAAAATTCATCTGTTATGAAAAAAATAGCTAAGGCTAGTTGCAGAGAGAATGCAGGTATTTGCGCAGATATACCCTGACAAAAATTCTGTTATTAAAAAAAAAAATATATATATATTTAGTAAAATTTCATATCAAAGTTTCTCAAAAAGCTAAATGATGACAGAAATAAGGTTTCCTGTGGAAGTCTGTGTATATATTATTCAAATAGTATTCCTGAAGGACTGTGCCTTGTGAGCTCCCCCCGCCTTCGCAGGATCAAGTGGATATGCAGATATGCAGCACGGTACACTCTAGCGCTTAAAAGATTTGGCAGAGCTGCAGAAGGTTGTTCTCTTCTGTCTGGGTCACATGCAGAGAGGGACAGAAACATGCAGTTGGCAGCATGTCTGCAATTTTTTACGTGGCAAAGGTATATCCAGCAGTGTGATCAAAGAACAGCTCAGCCTCTGAAGGAAAGTGGTTTTGAGCTGCTCTCAACCAGCCTTCTCCCTAGCTTGTCCTTATTCCCCTCCACTGCTTTTTCCATCTTGTCCTTTTCTGCTCCTTTTCTAATCTCCTCCTTTCCCTTTTTATTAATCTCTCCTATCCCTTCTCTCCTTCCTGGTGTCCAGTCAGTTAAACCTGTTTTTTACATTTCTACTCTGATCCAATCATAACCTGGGAACTCGGTTACGTAGACTGTAGCCACAGCACAGCTGAAAAGCCAGGAGCAACAGCAGACAAGAGAATATTCTCCTGAACAGGAATATTCTCTGAAACATCTAGGTCCCCAGGCAGGGCCACGCAGGGTGGCAGGGGCAGGGCCATAGCTCAAGAGGCAACTAAGAAGCAGATTGAAGTAAGAGCATCTTCAGAGGACAGAAACAAGAGTTCTAACAAGTCACACATAATTAAATTCAAAATATTTCAGAAGCTTAGAGCTTATTCAGATTTGGAGAATTTTTCATAAAACCAGCAAAAAATCCAATATTATTATTATCTCAGATATCACTGTGACTTTTTAAATGTGTGAAATAGTATTACTCATGTCCTCTGAAAATTTCCAAATTATTTCGTCCGAAACTACCCTAAATAAAGAACCATACAAACCCACACACTTATAACATGAACACAAATGTTTAAAGTTTGACGACATTTTCAGCAACTAGAAAGAGTCCTAGCCCAGAAATTGCTGGAAAATTTTAATCATTAGCAGGTATGTAATCTTGCCAATAATGCCAAAGGGGGAAGCGACCCATTACTAAAACTGACAGATGCAAAAATTGCAAGAGAGGTGTCTATGCCTAACCTTTACCTTTACAAGTAAAAAACAGCAAATCTCTTTTTAAATAGTGATTGATAAAGACCTTTCTGCTGTTGTTGGCAAATTGTCTATGCCCAAGCTCCTGCACAAAAATTTATAGTTGGACTTTGTATGTCAAAATGACCCCCAAAAAGTAACAAGTGATAAAATATCTATGTATCATTAAGTTGTGTACAACATTTGCAGACAACACGCTAGTTTTTTGATAAGTATCAAAAGGATTTTTTTTTTCAGTTTTGCCTTATAACAAGAAAGATACGAATATTACTCAACACAGTAAAAATACACTTTGGTATTCCAAGCCATTGGAACACCCCAGCAGAGGTTGGTAAAACACACACGTTACAGTTTTGATTGGCTGTGGGCTCATAGCTCTGATCAATAAACTAATTGAGCTGTGTCAAATTGGTCTTCTGGGCTTTTACTCCTATTAGAAACAATTCATACTCATATTTGGAATAAATATGTAGAGAAAACAGGCAGGGTGATGTCTCCTTCGTGAATAGGCTAGATATAGCACACAGCATCTCTCTCATCTCACCCCCTAGCTCATTCTGGAAGGATAAAGGTGGTTTCTTTTCACAGTTTTCACTACTGTGATGTTTCTTAAACTCTTACCTAACCATAGAGAAAAGAAGACTAAGAGGGGATCTTATTAATGTTTATAAATATCTTAAGTATGGGATGCAGGGGAATTGGCCAGCCCCTTTTCAGTAGTCTGTGGAGATAGGACAAGGGGCAATGGCTGTAAATTGGAGCACAGGAAGTTCTGCACCAACATGTGGAAGAACTTTTACACAGTGAGGGTGACAGAGCCCTGGGACAGGCTGCCCAGGGAGAGGGTGTAGTCTCCTTCTCTGGAGATATTCAAGACCTGGCTGGATGCCTATCTGTGCGACCTGTCCTAGGGAACCTGCTTTGGCAGAGGGGTTGGACTCGATGAACTCTGGGGGCCCCTTCCAACCCCTACAATTCTGTGATTCTGTGATAGAGCAACTTCTTTCACCTTGCAGCAATTCTACACGTTGCATTGCTCTACTAGTATTCCTTGCCAATTTTTCTGTGCTGAATCTTCCGCTGCTTTCCTGAAGGTTTTTCTTCAGGCCCATATTTTTCACTTCCATTTATGAGGCCTTGCAAAACCTTAGTCCTGCATTGCTTTCACTGTACATTATTGTTGCTACATTGTGCATATGAAATTCTAATGTGCGAATCAATAAGGAGGACTAGGTGAGATAATCATGTACATGAGTTGGTTTTGGGGTTTTTTTTTAATTTCTTTTTCTGGTGGCTTTCAATGGCATTGGGAGAACTCTGAACTGTATTTAAGAGACTTTGCAGGAGTTTCTGCTCCAGGACTAATGGGACCTTTTAATTTCAGCTTCACTGTTTACATAACAGTGTCTCCAGAGCTTTATTTCAAAACAAATTCCAGCAGGCACAAACAGATTGTCAACTTCCAGTAACATTAAAAGTAAATGCAACAACTTTAAATGTGGATTTCAAGGAAGGGATTCCAGTATACAGGTTGTACTTTCATTTAGTTCAGGATCTGTCTAGCTCCCATGTAAAGGTCCTGTTCACATTATCACTTCTTATTACCATGCAGAGTAAGTTTCTCTGGAGATATGCAATCCTTCACATACTCCTGAGGAGATCCCTTGAGAGCTCCGTTAGGCACAAATGTCAGTATCTTTGTTCTACTTCTCTTTCCTCTCCTTAGTTTCTTGTTGGGGGACTCTTCTGTTTCACATCAAACATACTCAGTAAGATGTCATTGTACTGTAGCACAGATATGGGCAGATCCTACTTAAATAACCAAAATAATGTCAAGATGAAACTAAAGTTTAGGAAGCATTCCAATAGCATTTATTCTATCAACATCAAGAGGTTTTGTCCTTATCCTCAGCTAAGGCTTTAAAATATGTTAATTTTAATAATTATGTAGCAACACTGAACTTTCTATGCTGTCATAATGAAAGGTATATGTCGTACTGCTGCAAGTTGTACAAACATATAAGAGCTGAGTTATTAGAGCCACAGGTTTTAGGAAAAGCAATTTTATTTGTGTTTGCAAAGATTCCCCAGGATTTGCTGGATGAAAATATTGTGGAAAACTGTGACTTACCTGGTAGCAAAAACAGTACTTCAAATCGTAACTTTTTTTGGAGAAAGGACTGTATCTTTTGTGCTTTGCAGATTTATCATAGAATCCTAGAATGGTTTGGGTAGGAAGATCATCCATTTCCAAACCTCCACGGAGCCAGGTATCAGTATTTACCCTTGTAAACAGTTCCTTTCCAAATTTCTTGTAGGCCCCCTTTAGTCACTAGAAGGCTGCTATAAGGACTTCCAGGAGCCTTCTGCAGGCTTAAGAAGCCCAACTCTCTCAGTCTGTCTTCATAGAAGAGGTGCTCTAGCCCTCTGGTCATCTCCATTGGCTTCCTCTGGACTTGCTCCAACAGCTCCATGTCTTTCTTGTACTGGGGACCCCAGAGCTGGACACAGTACTCCAGGTGGGATATTGTGAGAGCAGAGTAGAGGGGTAGAATCACCTCCCTTTACATGCTGGTAACACCTATTTCAATTGTTTGTCCACCTGTCAAGGTCCCTCTGGATGTCATCTCTTCCCTCCAGATTGTTGACCACAGCACATAGCTTTGTGTCATCAGCAAACTTGCTGAGAATGCACTCGATCCCGCTGTCCATGTCTCCAACACAGATATTAAACCGTGCCAGTGCCAACACTGACCCCTGAGGAATGCCACTCATCACTGATCCCCACCTGGACATTGAGCCATTCACCACAACTCTTTGAGAGTGACCATCCAGCCAATTCCTTATCCACTGAATAATCCATCTGCCGAATCCATGTCTCTCCACTTCAGAGATAAGGATTTTGTATTGGAGAGACATTGTCAAATGCTTTGCATGAGTCCAAGCAGCTGTTCCCTTATCCACCAACACTTTAACCCCATCACAGCATACCACCAAATATGTCAGGCATGATTTGCTATTAGTGAAGCCATGCTGGCTATTACCCATCACCTCCTTATTTTCCATATGCCTGAGCATAGACTCCAGGAGCGTCTGTACCATGATCTTGCCAGGCACAGAGGTGATGAACTTACTAGAAATTTCTTTTAAGATCACAGGTAGAACTACTTTAATGACCACTTTTCTTTTCCCTCTCAGCTGCATTTTTCAGGTGAGTTAAATGTACCATTTAGCAAATGCACCATGACATTTACTGTCGTGTCCACGCTTAGTGATTCCTTCACTAAAGGGTCAACTGTGGCTTTTTCCCCTCAGTAATACTACATTTCCTATCAACAAATAATAATCTTTAATCTGCTTTTAGAAGTGATTTAAATCTGTGCTAACTGAAATTCTGACTAGCTAGAAAGACTATGATGGAAAGGCCCTTGAGTTATGCTCTGACAGAAGCACATTTACTGTGAACTGAGGATATTGGAAAAATCAATTAGTTGCCACTATTTCTTGAGAAACATCCCATAAGTCTTGCAAAGAATGGATGAGTTGTCTTGTAATTGACTCGATTGATGGGAAAGGGTTATAGGGCGTTTTACACAAGAAACATTGCAATTGACCATCAAGGCATAGAAGCAGAAGAAATGAGAACATGGAAAGAATTTGCTGAGGAAATGCTTAAACCTGTGGTAAACTAAACCAGGTGAGTGCCACTCACCCAGTTTTCTCTACATAGGAGATCGCCTTTTGGACTGACTGTCTGAGCTACGCTTTTTAGCATGTAAGTATTTGCCAACACTTATCAGACTTTTCTCTTTCAGCATCTGGCAGCAGCTGATTAAAATGACTGATGACCAGCATCTGAAAGTCAAAGTAGCATGTAATTGCCAAATAGGACATAAGATTTAGGAGTATATTAACAGAACAAAGAGACCTGATGCAACTTTTTCTACAAGAGCTCAGAGGGCTTTTCTATTGCTCTACTGTGGTCCAGCCTGTTTCTTTCCCTGGGCTGGAAGAGCTAGGGTGCTTGCTGGAGTTAGGTTTCAGTTGTGAGGGTTCAGTTATATATTAAACACTGAAATCAACTAATAAATAATACAGCAACGTACATCTGAGTAGTAAAATGTATAGAGGGTAATTCTTGAGAGGGCAAATACTTCCGGAGAAAGTGAATGACAATACTGCAAAAACATTTAGGCTGTTAAATATTTTTTACCTAACACACCATGCTATATTTTCATAAAGAACATGGTGTTTCAACATCAATATAGGTGGTAATTTCTCCCATAAGTTTAGGATTTAGACCAGTCTCCATTCTTGAGCTCAATAAGCCTGTAATCAAAACCAGTATAATGCCCAACATTAGTCGATCCATACTTCTACCCTGTCTACACATGTTCTTTATTAATGCATCAAAACTCTTGCCCTAAAAACCTTTAAAAGACCAATAATGAACGAACTATTCAAATAAACCATGCTGCAGAGTTCCATGTTAACGGTAATAATCAATACCTGAATTTCCCTGAGGAAGAAATTCAGTCTATAAAGTTATTTGCTTTGGGAAGGATTTGGGCAACAGGCATTCTTCTTGTTTCAAACCGACGGCGGGGAGTCTGAAGCATACTGTTAACACCCTTTTGAGTAGATGTGACTACAGTTTCAATCTATTGAAATTCCCGCTGTGTTACTTGGTATTTAATCACAATCTTTATTGGCATTTATTCCTTGTAACTGTACTTTATTCATTTATTCACTTAAATGTTTATACAAAACTGAATATATTTAACTGTGGCAACATCTTTTATGAGCAACAAATAAAAATTAAGCCTGCTTTCATTGCATGTGCATATCTATTCAACAGATGCCCTGTTATTGTTTGATGGATGTCTGTGCCAGAAAAAGAGCTAGAAGCATATTCTGTTTAGTTTAGAAATAATTGGTCCTTAAAAGATTTTCAGTTTTCTATTCATCAGATACATGCACATATGTATATGCATACACCCATTATATAGTAAACATGTCATTTGTATTTGCCACAGTCAGAATTCTGATTAAAAGGAAGCACAATAGGTCAGAATCTCCATTGCTAAAAGTCAGAGTATTTTCACTGCTGCCAGTCATAGCAACAAAGTAGTGATAGCACGCATTGGCAGAGTATAGCCAGTGTTTCTCATAATTCTGTCAAAAAAGAGAAAGTTCTTAACTTTTACTTTGGTTTTTTCCTTATGTTTTTTTCCATGTAAGTTTAGGATACATATTTCCATTTTCTGCCAGGGAATAGAAACAGAGACGTTTTCAAGTTCACACTCTTTATTATTCTATTGTACTAAATTCTGCAGTAAAGTTCCCGGCATTGGTGCCAGCAAGATGGGAATAAGCCACCAAATTCTACTTGACATCCAGAGTCTGGTTTCCCCTGTGTATCTTCTTAAGGAACCAGAGGCCACAGATACACCATTCCATTTTAAAAAAAAAAAAGGTATGTATAAGCAGTCAGAATTATATTAGTTATGTATGAGAGGGATTTGGCACACTACTAGCATCACTAAAAATTCCCAGAAGACATGGCTGGTTGCACCAACTTCACGATGCCTTTTATTCTGCCAGCCAATGTTTGAAACTGGACGTTGGAGATATCTCCAATAATGAGAGCCATGAATTATTTCTTTGCATGCAACTCCAGAGCTGTTTCTCTTGCTTCTGTTCTCTGGAAGGATGTTTCTAGAGCTATGCCTCTTTGTACCTGCTGTACTCTGGTGTCTCATCGAAGCAGAGACGGTATGGGTACAGCATCTATCTCAGGTTTTAAATGCTGAGCTTAAAAGAGAATTTCTGGGGGAAAAAAACAAAACAACAAAAATACAGAAATAAGACTTTTGGTCAAACAGATGCCCCTTCAGGCATTTAATTTCAGATTTGCCTCATGGGAGTAACTTAAAGAATGTCCTTTCTGTCAGGGAAATCCCTATGGCTCCTAACTGCTTAATGCTTGGCCACAGCAAACAGTTCTGCTTCTCCTTTGTCCCTAAGATGCAGTGGTACACATTTTACTTTTCCTTAGCTGTGGCGTTTTAATCTAGGGCATATGTTCTAACCACATGGTATAAGCCCACAGGAGGAGATATTCCTGACCACTAAAGAGTCAACACATCCACTTTGCACTGACCTTGGGCCAGAGACAGTACACATGAATTACTAGACCGTAAATTTGATCACTGGCTTGGAATAAATACTTAAAGTATTTATATAAATAAGAATGACATAATCACCAGAGACTAATATTAGTATGTCACTCCATGTTCTACAGCTTGATAGAAAAGATGGGATAGTAAATGGGGAACTGAAACTTCCACCTGCTCTATGAGTACCTTTACAAAAAGGTATTAAAATTATCTGATCAGCATCTAAAACCAGTAAAGATTAAATGAATGCATGAAGGTTGGATTTAGACAGATTTAGACATCTCTGTCTGTCAAAGGCAGTATCTTTAAGCCAAGTTCTTCACTTCAGCAACTTCGCCTAATTACCTGAGCAGCCTTACAGACTATTTTATGAATCCTGTTCTGGGGTACCTTCCTGGTCATTAAAGGTATTTCTGTAATCATTTTGCAGAAAATATGCTTACCTAACCTGTGGCTGGGGATGCTGCTAAGCAGACCTGAAGAGGTGGTTTGGTTCACTGCTGCACTGAGCCAAAATTCCCAGTGTCCAGACCTGTAAGGTTATCATTAGGTGGGGAAAAAAAACCACTTTAAAATAGTGTTTCATGGAGTAATTTCAGATTGATGAAACTAATTTTGAAAATTATAAATCACTTGAAGTAATGGACTTAAGTGGCAACTCGAAGAAAGCTACAGACTTGTATTTTAGGGCCACTAGGGAACACTAAACTCATCTAGTCTGACCTGCTGACTAGTGCAGGCCAAAATTTTCATCTAATAGTTCCTGCAATGAACAGAAATATTTTTCCCTACAGTGCAAGTTAGCATTACTCCGTACTTTAGCTAGTAGCTGAGCAAGTATGTAACCCTTAAGAAGACATCCAGTTTTGATTTAAACACTTCAAGCTTGAATAAAACCTCTTCCAATATAAAGAAAAAAAAAAAAAAGAAAATATAAAGAAAACCAAGTCTCCACACTGTTTCACCTTGCAAGGTAAAGAAACAGTAAGGACAGTGGTTTTCTGAATTACAAAATTGTGAGCTGCACAAGAAGCTGTATGATTCTGCTGTCAGCCAAAGATGTATTTCTTTATTTCCTTTATTCTTCTATACATCACTGAGGTTTTTAAGTAGGTCAATTCTGGAGGCTGAAAGGGTTTTCCTACTGATTCCAGTCAATATAGCCTTGGACGTATCCCAAAACCACTGAAACTAATAGAAATCTTTCATTGTCCTAGGCATGCTTTGAAGAGCCAACTCAATGTCTAAAACATGCTCTAAGGTATTGACCTCCACAATAGGCTATAAGAAAAACCCTTTATGACTAATTTTACACTACCAATAACCAAACATTAAATCTAAGTGGCATTTAGAAACTCAGTACACATATACTACAAAAAATAGAGGAGAAAACCTTAATGTTAGTACATGGTACCTAGCTTTGCAAAAAAGAGATTCCTTCTGCTGCCATTTGTACTGAAAGAAATAAGTAAAGAAAAGAAAATGCTAAGATAATTAAAGACTTATCATAAGATATATCTAAATTATATTGCAAATATATATGTATGGAATAGATATAGTAGCTGAATCTGAACTAAGAATGAAGTGTATTTCCTATAGGCACTTCAGTGTCTTTCAGAAGATACAGTGGATAGAATTTTGTGACAAAGACACAGTCCTGAGACTGTTTCAGAGGGGAATTTGGTCTATTGAACTAATGTGATGTGAGGTTACATGACCAAAAGATCAAAAATAACTGTCAGAGAAGATTGCTGAGGTCATTTGACTCCCTTCTGGAATTTGTTCCAATGAGCTGAGAATAAATGGAGTATCAAAAGCTTGGAAATAGCTTAATAAAATCTAAGTACATTCAAGAAACTGTTGACCTCTTTTTTACCAAAGCTTAATGTTTAATTTTCAACAACCACATTGCACCCTTGTGCAACTTCTCTCAGCAATGGTCTGTAGTAAGATAGAGAGAAACTTCTACTGAGTGACTCTGTCATTACAGTTTCAATCAGCATAGAAGGAAAAATAATTGCTATTTAGCACAGGGCCATCTATCCCTCATCACCTCCTCCATGGAGTGGTTTAGGAATTAAATTGCAAATGATTGAGATTCGAAAAAACAAATCTTTGTTTTCCTTGATCAGAAAAAAATGCCACCATCCTCCATCACCATCCATAGCTTTTGATATGTCATAACTGGTAATGGTAGATCAAAAGCTGTGATGGGGTGTATTTATGGTAATTGCAAACCAAGCAAAAAGTCATTTTCATGGCTATATTCTGAGCTGGGAGGCACCCAACCAGCTCTTAGGAAATGCTAAGGAGAGAGCAATGAAACTTTAGACAAGCTTGAAAAAATTTAAGCCTGATGACATTTTGTATCAGAAATGCCTCATGGTTTGGCTGTTAAGCAGAGTAGAGCAGACCTAAATTGTTTCAGTGTAAAGCAATGTAGTTCTGAGTAAAAAGTGAACCTTCATTTAGTGCATCATTGTTCTGTGGTAAAATTATGGTCTTCTGTTGAGTAAAGGGATTTGATTGGTAACAGAAAACAGTACAATGAGGAGAAGATCCAGAGGAGAGCTCACAAAGAACAGATAATGTTAGATGAATGTAGATAACAGCCTTTCTTTGACAAAAACACATTTGCATTTTTCAAATGTGCCAGAAAGCATTCTTTCACTATCATCAGCCAAGAACCTAGGCTATTTTCATTAAGGCTTCATTTGTGGTATGAATATTTTTTGTTAAAATATGTTAAATGAAGAGAAGAAAATGTTATCTTCCATCCTCAAAAAATCCCAAGAAATTCTAAAGATGTGGCTCCAGCTCCTCCTATGAACAGATTACAGAGATGTGCACTGAATGGTTGTCTCAGACTTCCGAATCTTCTGTACTTAGTTTGGCAACCCATTCCTAAGGAATTAAAATGAAACAATTTCTTAATAATAACTGATTACTTGATATCATGTTTTATTGCTACCATGTATAGCAAAAATATCATTTTACAGTTGTATGTCTTTGAAAGTGGCCTTCTGTTATTCATGTGGAAAGTGTAAAAATAAGTACTTTTCAACATTCCTGTGTGCTTCCCTTAGTATCTGTTCATGACTCAGGAGCAGTACACGTTACATGAATCGTATGCTGTTACAGCATAAGATGGCTTACAGTCAATGCCATCAGCTGGAAAGTGTTTGATCCCAGCTCAATGGTTTGCTAGGGGTTGTGTGATCCTCCGGGGTTTTGCAGTCTTGCAAGGTTTGAAATACATAGACATTTTACAGAGTGCTTTGTGGTGCCTGCTGAGAGGTTTCCTGCAGGTTGCATCAATTCACCACACTAATCAACTGATGGCAATAAACAAGAGTCATTTAATTACTATTAAAGACCACTTTCTGCCTCTGGATATAGATAGGTAACTGCCAGCGACTTTAAAGGAGGTGCTGAAGTGAGCCTGAGCCTAGAATCTAATTCTATGCAGTTTGGTTTTACTCTCTTGCTTAATGGTTTGGCTGGAAGTCCAAAAACCTGGATTGTGTCTTTCCCTGGCTGCAGCAAAGCTGTTTTATCAAATACTTCATCAGCATCCTCATGGCCTTGTCTCCCAAGTGCAGACACTTTCTGGAACTGGAGTACCTTCTGGATACTGGAGGTGAACATCAAAAAAGGAAACTTACTCCCTTCCACCCACAGCCTGGGCAAGGCTACACCTGGAAACACTGATGCCAGATCCACTAAATCACGGCCTGCAAGGTAGAGGCAACACCTCAGATCACATGTTGCTTGGTTTCCCTCTTCTAAAATTTCGCATTGCTGGTTGAGTTTGCTGTTACTGTTTTACAGCATTACCATGCTCCACATGCAAACGTGGAAAGAGTCTGCCCACACCATGCCAAACAGGGAACCCCCCAGATGTACCCACATGGCTTACATTCCTCCCTGCAAGTTGCCTAGCAAAGACTGTCCTCTCAGCCTCATGGCCCAACCTGCATTTATGTATTAATTTGTAGCAGAGCCGTCTTTAACCAATCAACAGAGTAATTTCTTTGAGGAGTGAATTTAGACTAAGACTAGCAATAAAAAAATCACTCTACTTGATGAGAGATATCAATTCCACCTTGCAACTTGTACAGCAATAATTTAATTTTTGGAAATGCATAGCAAATTATTTTACACTAAAAGTGAAATTGTGGGAAAGCTCGCTATTTCTTTAGGATTTCAACCCATGTTGGATTTGGTGACTGGTACAACCCAAAGAGTGCTGAATCTGTATATTTACTATCATTAGAAAAACAGGCTGAGGAACATGCCATTTTGCTCCTCACTGCTATCAGTAGCCTGGTTGTAGCCTGATCTCCAAAGCCTAGATTCACCTCATCTAATTTTAGACTCCCAAATGAGGTAGCTAGTGTGTCCCTGTAACCAAGTAAATGCAGTATCACCATGGCTAGTAACACGCTACAGGCATTTTGATAACTGCAAGGACTCGTGATGGGTCTTTTCATCCTCTTCTTGTCTGGGCTTGCAAGCTTTGTTTCAGCTTGCTTAGTTGAAACTGAAATTGCCTAATGACCAGGTGGACATCACCTATTTTATTTTAGCCTTGCTGATAGCTTTGTATAATTTTGTGCTGCAGCACCTATCGGTGTTGTAATGTTGATATATTTCCTGTAATAGATGCTGGTTACACGTAGCTATTCTGGTAGTTAATCCATGTAGTATGAATTATGTATGACTCCTGAATAACAATGTGGCATAGTACAACACAAGTGCAGGATGGTAGCAGGAGCCGCAGAAGCGTGGGCCCAAGCCCAGAGGAGTCAGGGCTGGACACAACATGCACATTATCATCTACTGAGCAGTAAAGGAATTCGGTTCCTGGAGCCAGTTGAAAAGGATTTTAGGAGTCACCAAGAGAACAAGTATCTGACACATGTAATACACACCACACAGAATAAATTCAGAAGTAATTTGAAATTGCATGCCAATGAAGAAAAGGCTTGGTGTAGACTTTGTTAGAAAGCCAAAATAGCCCCAAATGTACTTTCAGGTGAGGAGGAAGAGGCCATCATCACTTTCTTCCTGTCAAAGGTCTTGAGATGCTGAGTATTGCAATAATCAACGTACTGAGGTAAAGGGGAAAAATAAAGAATGGTATACAGTGACTGGAGAAAGAGATGAGTTAAACAAAAGGTAAGAAGAAAGAAATGCTGGAAATATTCACCCCAAGATTTATAAAAGTGTTAAGTGCTCAAATTTGTAAGTGAGGTATGCTTGAGCTGTATTCTAGGTATACAAAGTGCTATAGCAATCCTAAGTACTCTGAAAATAAGGCCTTCTGAGGTCATGTTTTAAATTAAATTTAGGCATCTAAAATGACAAAAATAATGTCTACAGGTATTTTCAAAGGGACCTGAGATGTCAGGTGCCTAACACCTTTGAAGAGGGATTAGGATCTCCTTAGGTTAATATCTCCTTAGACTAATTTGCCTACCCACACTTCCAAGGTTTAAAAAAAAACTCTGTCTCCAAGCATCCAAAAGTTGGCAGCCTAAATGAATTTGTATTTTTGACAATGTTTGTCTAATTCACTCTGTGTCTCAGTTCCTTTTGTTTAAAAAAAGATAGTAATGCTATATTGTCACAGGGCTGTCAGGAAGATACATTGTACTGAAGACTTTGAAGCATTCAGAAACAAGGGTGAGAAAGCTGTTGAAACATCTTAGCATCTGATCATGTGCAGATTTACCCACACTGCAATGTTTGGATAATGTAGGCAAAATACAGCTCAATCTACAGCTGCTCAGGAGAAACACTCCTGGTAAGAGAATTTTGAGGGATGAGATCTGTGCTTTTCTTTTTATTTCTTTTTTAAGAATGTATGGTTGCAATTAAAAGAAAATATTAGAAAAAAATATACAGATACACTTGAGCAACTCTTCCGCGTGCCACACCGTTATCTGAGCCAAAGAGGGACTTCAGTGCCTCAGGAGATTCGTCATTTGGTCTGCTATCCTGATTGACAATCTATTTAGTGTATCAAACAGAAGTTTAAAAGGCAACTTGATCATGGTTCATAAGGACCCAGAGGAGAAGACTTCCAATATTTGGGACACTTTATCTGACAGAAAAAAAAGCATAATAAGATTCCGTTTCTGGATAAGCTGGAGACAGAAAAGTACAAATTATAAAGAAGAGACAAATTTAAGCAAGGAGGGTCATTAATCATTGGTGCAGTTTACCAAGTGGCAAATTTATCATAACTAAGTCTTTAATTCAACACTCAATACCTTTCTAAAGGATAGGAGAAAAACAATACATTTTGGTGCTGGATAGCAAAAGGGAAGAATAATTCCTACCTGCAGAGGAACCTCTGGGTTGCTTTGTCTGTCCCACAATGTGCAAGCATCCAAACTAAGGTAATTATTGCATATTAATTTTATAATATCATATAGTTGCTCTGCTTCTTAATGAATATATATTAATACACTGTCCAGAACTTCCGCTATATCATAAAATAAATGATAAACAGATTTGAAGAAGAAGGAAAAAGTAAACTGCATGGTAGTATGAAAATTGTTTAAATTCAGGCATGCACAATCGCATTTCCGTTTTATGCTTTTGATGTTATTTGCTCTTTTGTCATTATTTCAAAATAAGTGAAGGTTTTAAATGTTCCAGAGACTTTATTCCTCATCAAGAGTAATATAGATGATAAGAATAGATTTTGTAACTGTTTTCTTTTTTCCAGCATTAAACATGAAGAAATACATGCCATTAGTTTTGAAGGGATTGTATCTTTTTATATCAAGCATGAATTTTCATCCCAATTTGTATGTTCCTACAGTTCAGTGCTTCTCAAAAGGTAGTTAGAAAGCCTTGACAGAGGACAAGCCACTTTATATCAGACATTCTGGGACATGTTAGCCAGTTAAGAGTGATCATAATTGAGATGGTAGCAACAGTAAAAAGGTTAAGAGAAATTTCTTGTCATAGCCACTTTGAAACTCCCACCTTTCAAAAAAATATTTTTTTTAAAAAATCACATATCCATTGGTTTTTCTCTAAATAAAATACCAGAGAGGAATTTAGAGTTTATATAAATTCAGGCAGTAGCATCTAGACTCTGATTTGTAATAGGTTATTCCGTTAGGCATTTAGAAAAAAAATGACAGGACCTAATCTTGTTGCTTGTTATTAATGCTGCAAATAGTCCTGAGGCAGTCACATGGCTCAGATTCATCAGCCACAGTATTTATATATTCAATATTATTCAAATAAAGGGAAGGTAATAAACTGGAAGTGGAATGGGAGTACTGCTTCTTTTCCAAATCCATCAGCTAGTCTTGAAGGAGGTATTTCCCCTCTCCACAGATCTTGTGCCTCTCATGCCCCTACACCATCACAGCCACAGTGACAATTACCCAAATTAGGACTTTTTTATTTTAAAATATTTAAAATCTCAAGACTAACAAGTAATCTTAAACCAAATTATAGCACTAATCAATACCATGATTCATGTGTCAGATTAAAATACTGATATTTTTAATCACACTTTTCTGACTGTAATCTGGAATATTCCAATTAATCTTCTGGTTTTGGAGTGTTTTTGTTGGGTTGGTTGGTTTGGGTTTTGGTTTGGTTTGGTTTGGTTTGGTTTTTATTTAGTAATATTTGCTAGGTTTCCAGAAAGCGTTTTCTTAGAAGACTGAATTAAACTGTACCTTGTGAATATTGACATCCAGTGTGATTAATAACGTTCTCAATACACCAATGGAGTTCTGGAGTTTGTCTGCACTCAAAATATATTAAGTACTGTACGTATTTTACTCAAGTGGAACTTTATAGCAACAATCATAATCACTGTCCTTTTGTTCCTCAATCTTATGCCCTCACCAAAGAGCTGAAACTTTTCCAAATGTGCTTTCTTAGAAGTTTCAACTTGTTACATGCCAGTGAATTTTGTGGCAATTGTTTCTCTACTGATTCATGAAGTATATGAATGGTTTTATGTATTTAACTTCAACCAGCAAAAACAATTGGAAATATTCTCCTACTTGTTCTTCAAATTTGCAGAAGATTTGAATATTAACTTCTCATTAACTTGAATGAAAACCTTTGACTGTAAACATACATGAGGTGGAAATTTCCAAAGAACAGTACTGCCTTTTTTTTTTACCACATCTCCTGCAGTCAGCAAGAAGACAGCTTCTCAAATCCCTCTGTGGACTCCTAACTTTGGCTGGTCTGCATACACAAACTTCCCACTCTGTTGCATATTTTTCTAACATCAAAGGAGTTTGAGGCTTTCCACTTCTCCCCACTGTCTATCCTATGTGAATACAGGATTTGGAGCAGATATGTGATCATTAGTACAGGCTGTTATTTGGAACCATACTGGTGGACCATGACTGTTGTCCTACATACTGTAAAATGTGAGAACAAAAAGATAGTTTATGACTACAAGCAGCTTATGGTCCTTACAAACAAAAGAATGAAGTCAGGAATGTTAGAGAGGAGCTCAACAAAAAGATCCAGATCTATAATTAACCATCAAACAGTTGTAATGGATATTGAAGAAAAACACTCAGAGAGAACAGAGGGTGGGTGAAAAGACTTTTAAAGCTTAGTTTGTCCCTGAAAGACACTGTAAAAAGGGTTACTGTGGAGTTCAATGCTTTGCTTGTCTCCAATAGTTTGATCTTATACGTACAGAACCATGTTGCAAATAGAAAACATAATCTTTTTTCTAACTGTAGGCACTGCACAACCAGACTGGATTTTCTAACATGAAAAGGGTATATTTCTATTCCCCTCAGTGTTAGTGGTAAAAATTGCCAGGCAAGCTGGGACCTTGAATATTTTCTTCCAGTAATGCACTCGACTTTTCCAACATTTTACTGTCTGTATCAATCTGAGATTAAGCTATGCCTGCATTGTAGGCTTCTGCTGGCATAGCTTTGTGAGGCACAATGTCTTCCAGGAGTTCCTGTTATCAGCCCACTTGCATAGGAATGCCTTTAAACCGTTGCTGGTAAAGACATGGACCTTAGTGAACAATTCGGGTGATGAGAGAGTACAGAGTTTACAGCACAGTTGTACTGACTTGGTAGCACTAGCCAATCCTCAAAAAAATTGGTACATTCTTTGTTTCCAAAATCACCAGATTTAATACCAAATTATTAAAGAAAAGAATCTCTCAGCATGTTTGAGCTCTTTTTTTTTTTTTGGGGGGGGGGAGGGGGGGGATGTTCCCCTGCATTAAGCTTCATTTTAGTACAGCTCTGCTGGAATGTATATGAAATATCAAAGATATAATACTGGTGCAAAAGATAGGAGTCAAGGCAGGAGAAATCCATAATTAGATTTTTCTCAGTACATCCATCTTCATTTATCCAAGAGGCCAAAGTCATTATTATTTACTCAAGAATCTCCTTGGAGAGTAGAACTGTAAAGATTTATTGCATATTATGAGAATCTCTAAGTATATTGAAGTTCCCTAGTTCAATTATTTGTCCCTTTTACATTTGATTAAAGTAGGAAGAATGTTATACCAGGGCCTATATGTTTGGCTTTTGATGATATCTTCCCTCTCCTAAATTATTCCTGTAATGGAAAAGGGTTAACTGTATTTCATTTCTTCTCATGACTTTCTTTTTTTCACCAGCTGATATAAAGCTTACATGTAAAGTTCTTTGTGTTTGGTATGAGAAGAGGATCAAGTTTGTCAAGGAATTAGAAGCCTACAAAGGTTTGTGTTGGAAGGGACTTTAAAGATCATCTAGTTCCAGTCCCCCTGCCGTGGGCTGGGAAGCCATGACAGAAATTCTTAGCTGAAGAAAGTGTACCTTTCACAGACATCCTTTGAGCTCAGTGGAGATTGAGGCTTGGATGCAGCAAAGCAAGTCTCATAAACAGCAGTACTCCAGACCAGTTTGGATTCATGAGTGGAGACCTGGCTGTATCCAGGCATGTTAAAGCAAAACACTTTTTCAGGATCAGTCCTGTGATCCTTAGTGCAGAGGCATTTAGTTTTAAATTTTAAATTTGTCGTGTGTAAAGTGAAACTGCTCCTTAGCAATGACCGTTGCTTGATAGAAATGACATTATGCAGACACACACACAAACCCAAACCCAAACCCACCTATTTTACCATAGACTGCTCAATCTCTCTTGATCTTTTTCTTCCTTGATAAAACATATTGAGCAAACAAAATATTCTGTGAATATATGAAAGATATAATAAATCCCACTAGCTACGTTTCCATGTAAAAGATATTTTTAAAGAGTTTTGTTTTATTTTCTCTAAAGTAAAGGCTTTATGGGATGCTATAAATGTCCCTAATAACTGAGACTTAGATATCACAGTTAAATGTTGAAGCTACTGTGAAGAAAAACCAGAGAACATATAGTTCTTTCTCAGACTGAAATATTAGCAATACTTTGTGTTATTTTTTAAAATTTAATCATATCCAAAAACTTGATCTGGGTTCAGCTCTTCCTGTAAAATGCTGTTCCTGTCCAGACCAGGAATCCTACTATGTGTCTGTAGGATCGGGGTTCTGGGATCATCCCATAACCCTGCAAACTGCAACAGACCGCTGCGCTCATCAAGGTCATTAAGGCTGATTGCACAGCACTAGGTACTGGCATTAGTCAAGACAGCTGTAGAGTCAGGGTCAAGTTTAAGGCAAGCCATAACTGATGAACGTCAAGCACAGAAATCCAAAGGGTGATAGATTTTTAAATGATGCAGTTAATCCACAGGCCAACAATAAATTTCAAATGGGAAAATGCTCAGGGGACTCCCATGAGCACAGGTTCTGGGTCCTCCAAAATGAAAAGAGAAGCCCTGCCCCTGCAAACACTGGTGGGACTAACACGGAAACATCAGCGGAAGAGCACACCTTTCAGTACTGCATGGAAGTTTTTAGTAACTGCTTAATTGTTCTTACTTTAAAAACATGCCTCACATAAATGTTCAGATCATGCTAGGTAAAAAATAAAAGATCATCTTTTTTTTTACATGATTTTGATATATATCTAGTTTTGGGGTTGGGGAGCTGTTTGGGAAGGAGATTGTTTGGGTTTGGTTTGGTTTTCTAATTTTGTTATGTTTCTTTTGACCTTTAAAATACCCTGCATTTAAAAAAAACATAAATCAGCTTTATCTACTTTTTTTTTTTTTAAAACATCTATTAATACACAAAGGTTTTCCATTATGTGAATGAAATCTTTTATCAAACTGTGCTCTCAGAAAATACTTCAGAACCTTCAGAAAACAAATAAGTGTATTTCCAGTCTAAGGTGGCAAGCTCAGCTTTTGCAAAGGCAATTTACGTAGCAATGGTATAATCACAAAAACCTTACTTGTTCTCTCTAATGAGAAAAAAAAATATATGTTTACTGTTCTCACACAAAGGTTTTACAGAAGACATGCAACCTGATATCTAAGCATAAACCAGTTCACTGCAATGACTCTGAAATGTAAGGGTTAATGTTCGTATTCTTCATATACTAAGCGCTGCTGTAATTTAAAACCAGAAAATCTTGATAAATCCTTGTACATAAACATAAATCCTTGTGCATATACAGACAGAACATGCAAGAATCTCAAGTGAGCCCTGTAATTTCCTGAAGAACAGACAAATTTCCAATAAAATAATTTTGGTGAAAAAAATTCTCTTTGGACATATATGTATGTGCTTGCTTCGTTTGATGCAGACTAAATTTGTAGTCAGAGCTGGGAGAGAGCTAAAGTCATTCGTCTGAGAACAGACAGGACCTCAGCGGCTCATTTCCTATTCTGAATCTCAGAGAAAAAAAGTGTTTACCCTCAGTCTCCCATTTCCCAGGCATCGCTCTACCCACTGCGCTGGGCTTAGTTTTCCCTACTGGAGCCATTCATCAGAAAATACAGAGAGCAAGAGAGGGACAAAAAAGTATATTAGAAGCTGCATTAAGCATACTAACCCCCTCCAGTAACTATATTTAAAAATACGCGCCAGTTTCCGTGACACTCACACCAGATAAGACATTCCTCAAAGATGTCATTATCTATGCAGAGCCTAAATCTTTCCCACTACCCAGTTTTGTTTCCCTTCCCGGACTACTTCCATCTTAACAGCCTAGAGCCCTTGCTGGAGAAGGCAGAAGAGGGATGCGGGGGGACACAAAGCAGTGCAGGGGAAATGACAGAAATCTGGAGGTTAAAAGAGGTGCTCAGATCTAATCTCAGGACTGAGACCAGCACAGAGAAAAACTTCAAAAGATCAGTTTTCGAGGATTTCCTTGAGACTAGCAGAAGCTCAAAATGGAAAATGGGAGTCCTGCTCATACTGGTTTTACAGGTACCTAAAATTGGACCTAATGATTTTCCAGTGTCGCCTGTCTCTATCCCATTGCCAGCTGTGTTTGGGGGTTGCATGCCTTGATTGAGCCTACAGAGGCCAGAAGACATCCTCTAGCAAGGGGCTGTGTCCTGACTTCTAGTAGACATTTTTGCCAAGAGCTGCAGGGGAGCAGAAGCAGATCCCTGACCTTCTCTCAACAATTTTATGAATACGATGCACATGTTGGTAATTCTTTTTCCCAGGCAGTTCTTACTAGCTTTGAAGAACTGTGGCAGCTTCATGCTAACACTGAGGTCACAGTGGTTTGAACCAATTCCCACCATGGTTATAGAAATATTTGTATTGACTTCTGTGAACTTTGGGTCAGGACTCTCTTATGGAATAAACCTGTTAGAAGGCCAGACCAATTCTCTAAGTGACTGTAGCCCTTACAGCAAATCAGCAGTTTGAAATGTGGAGTTCGCGGAAATCTACCCAATCTCTCTCTTCCCTGGCTTCACAAGTGGGAGCTGTTGATACCTGCACGGCTCTTGGTTCCAAGGCAGAGCAGAAGAGCATATAGGAAGTTAATAATCCACAAGCCATTCAGAAACGTCTAGGACAGAGACACTGACACCGGGGAATCATATGTCTGCGTTGAGCATCGAGTAAATTGTTTACTTGGAGGGCTGATGAGAAATGCACAGATGAACCTCTGAAACAACTACACAGCAGGTAAGGCTACTGATGTACTCTATTAAATAGCGCTATGCTCTCGTCATCGCTGTATCTTTTCCCCAAACGTACTCGCAGCACTTTATCAACATTACATAATGAAGGGAGAGTTTAGAGCAAAGGCTGAAGAGTTGATAGCCTGCCTTTGGTACACTTGTTTATTTAACATACTTGATTTACAAGTCTTCTGTTTTCACAGTGGTCTTTGAGCTGTTTGGGGTTTTTTTTTAATTTTATTTTTAATGTTAAAATAATTACTCTTGATCCTAGATAAACATCTGGGAAGTCCTTTAGGATTCAGGAGCAGGCTTGAAAGACTGCTTTTAAGTACTCCTGCTTTTCTCATACAGTGATTATCGTACTCTGTTTCCCTCTTGTTTACCGCCTTTTTTTTTTTTTCCCTACCGCAGCACGGTTTTGTTTCCTTCTGCCGGGTGAGGGGGAGAAAAAAGAAAGAAAAAAGGAAAAGCTGGCTAGGGAAGCGCTAGCAGCGGTTTTCCTCTCGGGGTTAGGGGAAAGGGGGAGCAAGGAAGGGGGGTCGGGGATCAACTGCCCTTCAGAAGAGCAGGTCGCCCTTCCCGGGGCGGGGAGGGGGGCGGGGGGCTACGGGGGGAAGACGCCGCGGGGACGCGCCGGCGGGGCAACAACGCGCCCGCGTCCACCAGCGCTGCTTGCTCTGCCGCCGCGGCCCCAGAGGACTCCGGGGCCACCCTGCGGTGGAGGGCGAGAAGGGGGTGGGAGGGAACCGCGGGGAAGGACCGCGGCTCCTCGGCCCGGGTAGCGGAGAGACGGAGGAATGGCGGGATGGATGGATGGATGGATGGATAAGGGATGGAGGGATAACGGGTGGTGGAGGGATGGAGGGGTGAGGGATGGACGGATGGAAGGATGGAGGGGTGAAGGACGGAGGGATGGGAGGACGTAGGATGGAGGGATGAGGGGTGGAAGAATGAGAAAATGAGAGCTGAGGGACGAAGGGATGAAGGGCCGAGGGACGGAGGGCTGCAGGACCGAGCGCCCGCGCTTCCCAGCTGCTCCCCTTCCGCTGCGCGCCCCCGCTCCGCTCCCCGCCCCCCCTCCACCGCCGCGCGTGCCCGCGCCCGGGGCTGACTCTCTCTCGCATCCTCCTCCGGCGGCGGCGGCGGCAGCGCCGGGGATGGGCAGCGAGAGCGCGCCCAGGAGCAGCCCGGGCCCCGCCGCTCCCCCCTGCTCCCGCGCCCGCTGCTCCTCCTGCCCCGCCGCCCCCCGCGCCCCGGGGGCCGCGCCGCCGCCGCCGCCGCGCTACCCGCAGCCCCCGCTTCGGACGGGTGAGTCACCGGGCCCTGTCCTCCCCATTCCCCAAAAAGCACCTGCCGTGCATCTCTCCCCTCATTCCCCCCGCCTCCCATCCCGGAGCGACCACAGGGATGAGCGCTGGGGAAGCGAGGGGGGTGGGGGGGTGGTCGACGGGGAAGGCATCGCGCTCCCGCCTGCCCCCGTCCCCGGGGCAACGAAGGGTCCCGGCCCGGGCTTGCGTCCTCCCTCCGGGGGATGGAAGGCTGGCGGGGCATCAGGGGTGTCCCCGGGGCTCCGCGGGGGCTGCTGGGGATGAGGCTCCCGCTCTGCTGCTCCTCCCGTGCACCGCTGCCCATTCCCACGGGGGTGTCGCGCACGCACAGACGCGTACACAGACACCCCGACAGCCCCGCTCCCCAGCCGGAGCCAGGAGCCCCTTGACCCCCCGCCCTCCGTAGCCAACCCTCCCCCCACTCCTCTGCCCGCGGCAGCTCGTGGGAGGGGGCAGCACCTTAACTTTCGCAAGGGAAGGTTTGAAGGTGTGGTGGACCCAGCTCAGCAGAGTTGGCTGCTTCCCCGGAGTTGCCCCAGGCAGGGTCGCGAGGGAGGGTCCCAGTCCCCCTCTCGGGGGTCCTGCCGCACTCGGCGGGAGCAGCGGAGCTCGACCCTTCCCACGGGACGGCCGCAGGGGACGGGGGGGAGGCTTCGGGCAGGACTCAGAGCTCATATGGACTTTCCTGACAACACCACCACCACCACCCCCTGCTAAATAATTCAGTAATTCTCGGGGTTGGGGTGGGAGGTGAAAGTCGGTGCTTGTGTCGCTGCCCAGAGCCGAGAGTGCGAACGGTGGGATGCTGGGGCTGAAGAGCCTCTTCTGGTTTTTATGTGTCATGATGCACACGGTTGGTTGTAGGTAGTGTAGTAACTATCTGTATCCCAATACTTCCCTGTCGAAGGGTTGTTATGGCAGCAGCAGTGCTTTCCCCTTTTATTTAGTGTCTCAGGCTGAGAGTAATGTTAAAGACCTGGAAACTGCCTTTAAAAAAAGAAAAAAGGGAAAAAAAGAAAAAGGAAAAGAGCAACCTCTTGCCTCTTTGCCAAATAGCCAACAAGTATGAATATAAGATTCACACTAAATCTTCACTCCCTTCTCCAGAAGCTGGTGCTGTGATAACACTTAAGACTGAAGGAGGCTGGGGGAAAACGTCATTCTTTTCTTCCACATTTCCTGCTTTTTCTTAAATTTTGTTGGAGTATTTGCTTGGTTTTGTGTTTGGGATTTATTTTTTTTTTTTAATGTGTTTCGTTTGTACTTTTCCTAGTATTCCTAGGATTATTTCTCACTTACAGAGGACTTCTTAGTCCTGCATTACATTGGGTAAAGGGATTCAAACGGTTTTAGAAACAAGTAACACACAACCTTTGTGGGAAAGGAAAGCTCATAATTCTGTAGATTCGGCTTTTCTGCACAATGTACAGTTGATGAGTTTTATTCTCGCAATACGGAAAGCAATCTGTGGTGAGACTCATCCGAGGTGTTTCATTGCATCCTAGCTGCCATGGCTGGTGGCAGTTGGAAACACTAAGTTTTAAAGGTTAGGGAAATAAGTTTCTCTGTCACCTGTAATGGTCAGCCTGTTCTCGGTCAAACTGCAAACAGTTAAGTAAGGGAAACGCTCTGATTCTGATCTCAGTTTAGTCAGTAGAGGGTTGGGTGGGTTTTTTTTTTGGAAGCAGTGTTTAAATCATGAAGACTTTAATAAGGATGGATGTTAAAAACACATGAAACTGGTAGAGGGCTGTATAATTTTGTAGTTTTCACTCTGCTCTTGTATAGGTGCTATTCATTGTCTTCAAATGGAGTTTGCCCAAGTAGAGATTGAGCAGTAAATGATAAGGACAGAAGGATTTTGTCCTGGAAGCTCCTGCACTTTTATTTCCGGCAGAATATTTGCAGACTGATACTGATATTGCAGGATGAAACGTTATTGAATTGTGATATCTTGTTTCCAATTGTACACTTTGAAATAAGTTTGGTTTATCAGTAGGAAAGCAACACAAGTGTGTGACTGCTCATTTGAGAATGAAAAAAAATGCTGTCCTGGGAAGATTCATGTGTTGAAAAGGACTAGGTCCAGGTTAAATAGATGAACTAAAATAATGTAGTGTAAGTGATTCATAACTAATTTTCATTGCCTACAATGAAAACAGGAACTCTTCTCATTTTCTAGTCAGAGTAGAGAAATATTAGAAGATGAAGAACAGCAAAATAAATTTTTTTAATGACTAAATAAACTCTTGAATAAACCTCAGATATTCCTGAGGAAAGACAAACAAATTTCTTGGTATAACAGTGGTCATGATTCTGATCCCAGCTAAAGCAGTATGATATTCTCCCTAGGCAATGCTGTGAGCAGAATCAAAGACATCTCTGCTAAACCTTTCTGAGGAACCATGATGTAAAAAGATCATTTGTGTTTTTCCCTATTGCCATAGCTGGAAGGATATATTTCGTGTGTCTCATGGAATATTCCACACTTTACCCTTCCAAGCTGTACTCAAGCGTGATTCTCTGTAGTTCTTACCTGTCCAGACAGCTCAGCTGAAATAATTCTTTCAAGAAAGAATAATGTATGTATAGCTACGGCCAGTTTTATTTGGCCCAACTAGTTAAATAATGTCCGTGTTTACTGGAAAAAGGGTTTGACTTTGAATGGTATTTTCATATCTGATATCATTAAAATTTAATTTTAGGCAGTGGAAATGGCATTATTTGTTTTACGGTTCTGATATGAAAAGACTGGCTAAATTTAATCAAGCCAGAGAGCAGATGTTTCCAACTTTGGTGGTTTAAAAATAACCTTAGTGATTTAAAAATAACCTTAAATTGTAAAGAAGAAAAGACAAATTTGGTCACTCTGAAAAGGGTTACAGCTAACGTTATTTAATACAAATTAACCCACAGATTTAACATTAAAATGGAACAAAAAAAAAAGCACTCATCATAGGAAAATACATAGTATAAACCCTGAAAGACAATTGCAAAGATCACCCAAGAGGTTCCAACGTAAAGGGTCTGACATCCATATGGGTGTTGAATGGAAAAAGCTTCATTGACTCCATTAATAGCTGAAGCGTATTCTAAGAGAAGGGATGGGTAAAGGAAATGTAATTAAGTACCACAAGAATTCTGTCAGATAGTTACTAAAACCAGATTGGAAATGTATGGATTTTCTTCAGTTAGGAGGAAGTCCTGGCTCTACCGAAACCAAATTGGAGTCTTGCCATCGATTTCACTGGGGACAAAATGTCACCCTGAGAATTATGTTTCGAGTGACTTTTGAAATACGTTGCAGGTTGTATTTAATTTGGTTTTAATTTGTGTGATATTCTATCAAAATGAGGTTACCTTTGCCAAGCGCATGTTATTAATTAGTTATTAGCAATCATTTTCCCTTTCCTTTCACATTTTTTTAAATGTCAGTTTTTCAGAAATGGCAAGAAATACAAAATAACCTTCCTGTAAGAGTGCATACATAAGCTGAATAATTCAAACCTGTACTGTCATTGTGCAATCAAATTTTTAATATGATGCTGTCAAAGTCATAAAAAAAGAAAATCAAATGTGACATCATAGAAGGCAATGTATAGAGCTGACATGACATCCGAATGTTTTAATTTCCCCTCTTTATATTTAGTGGTTAATGAAGATAGACTTTCCTTTCTTTCCTCTGGGGAAGCTCTTAATACAACATATTAAATGTTAAGAAAAAATGATGTGTATATTTTCTTAAAAGGAGATATATATACCTCTTCTGAAGTCCCTAACGTAAAGGAAATTAAATCATAAAGGAGACAATTTAAAGCCCTCACTGGGAACCACAGAACTGAGATAATTTGTAGCTAATGAGAAAAACTATTGCCAGGTAGGTTTTCTAGAATATGTTACGTATGATCTTGACAAAGGACAATTTATTAACTGTTCCTAACCAGGTATGTAACTCTGTAAAAAAAAAAAAGGAGAGTAATGCATTCTTGCCCTCAAAAAACATAGTAATTTCTGCAGTTCCTTTCTGCTGTTTTTCATCTTAAATTAAGCAACTTTAATGCTAATTAAAAGTACCAGATTGGCAGAAATAGGAAATGAAACTCTGTCTGTACCCAGCGTTAGTGGAGCATAGAAAGAAGCAGTGCAACAGGGTGACTCCACACCGAGCTGCCACTTCAGCCTGACTTGGCTTGGTACTCGACACAGAGAAAATGTTTGCCCATACACATATTCCAGGTGGTTTAAGATCTCTTTGCTCCTCTTTGGTCAATGCACTGAGGAAATTTGCCTGGAATGGGATGTTATTCACTAGGCTCGGCTTCTGCCATCCACAAAAAAACAAAACAGCCCCTGTTGTGGCTCCATGGGGACCTGGCTGGATCCTGTGAGGACCTCAGGATTCTCAGTGCTGGTGCTTTTGAAAGTGCCAAGTGTGTTTCCAAGATCCTCTAAGAAATGGAGTGAAATAACCAGTTCATTTCACACAGGCCACAAACCAGCTTTCAAATCGCAATGATTTTCCGTCACTACTGCATGTTGGCTGTATTTGAATCGGTGAACTAGAGGTGAAAGGCTCCAAAAATGTGATTACCAGTCCTCGGAGACATTTAGTCCTTCAAAGATATCTTACTGGAAATACGTGTTTGTATTTCACAAACTGGAGCAGAGAGAAAGGAATTAATAACACACAAATATTTGGTTTTTGTTTTGAAAAAAGATTTCACACTTTTTTTTTTAATTTCTTAGAGAGGCTGTTAATGCCATGTTGTCAGCTATCTGCTTCTGAAATACATATATAATCCATGGGCAAACTGCCTCAAACTTGTTCATAGTTCATTACCATATAATGCCACATTTTTCATCTGACACTAGACAGCGATTTAAGGATGTACTCCCGTACCTGGCAAAATTAAAATATTCTGACACTAATATTTGATGTGGTGGGATTTTTTTTCCCCTCTAATATCTGTCATTCAGAAAGAGAAGATGTCAGAAAATAAATGGAATACATGGCAAATAAAAGTCTTATTTATAATGGATTTTTATTTATACCAGCTTGGTTTTTTAGAAATTAAACTTATATTCCTTTGGGACAAATAATCAACTTAAAACTATTGTAACTGTTTTATACTATAACCTCAACCTACTACATAAATAAAGCTACTGAACTAAGGGAAGCCACCAACTGAGCCCTGAAAATTACTATATATGTGATAATCCAGCTGTCCAAAGATCTCTTGTCTTTTCTGCAGAAGTCTTCTTCCTTTTAGTTTATCCTGGACAGCAACTACAGAAGTTTCAAACTGAGAAAGCCTGTTAGAACTGAAACTGCAGGAAAGCCTGTTTCCCCATTTCAGTGTTAGAATGGAAATGAGAGGCAGAGATCTGTAAGGTCTAAACCTTGAAAGAGAGAGTGGTGTAAAACATAATCTTCCTTAAAAATATATATATTATTTATTTATTTAGGAAACCAGGGTGGTATTTTTTTAAGTATGGGATGCATTTTGTAAACTTTGCGTTTTTCTAGCACCTATATGTTTTATTTACTTAATAAAACAATCCTAGAGAATATTTTTTACACTTTAATTGCCTATCAACTTCCATCCCAAAGCATCTGGCTAACATTAATCATCGTTTTTCATATTAAAATGCACAAATTAAAAATCTGAACAAATGACAGATGCAGACTTCTCTGTGATTAGCAAAAAATGGTATCAGATTTTGTATAGCACTTACATTTGACTGTTGATTAGTACTCTTTAATGATTAGGAGCAATTGATATTCAGATATTAAGAAAATAACTAAAAAGCGTAAAAATAGTCCATGATTAAGTAGAGTCATTTAATACATGGTGTTCTTACTGATTTGAACTACAATTCAAGTTAGTGATTTAAACTACTTTGACTGAAAACCCTCCTGCAACTTTTTTTCACCCATTTTTCACCCCAGATGGAGACATTGGGTGGGAGTTCAAAATATTTTTTAAATGGCTCCTAAACAATTAAGCAGCATCAACTCCCTGTACATTCAAAGACTTTCTTCAGATGAACCACCACATCTTAGGAAATCAGGTACCAACAGCAGTACCCAGAGCAGAATTACTCACCAAGGACAGATGGATCCAGGTGGCAAGCAGACCATGCCAGACACCATGGGGTGAATCAGGTTCGTGAAGCAACAAAACCAGGTTTCTCTGTTTATCAGGGTAGCAGTTCAGAGGTTTCTGAAATGACAAATATCTCCTTTTGAAAGGAAAGACACAAATGTAGAAGTCCTCAAGAAATAAAGTTTCTTCCCCAAATTGTTTTGGATAGGCTGAAATGTAAGTATTGTAATAGACATCCTAACATACCAGAAACAATAGGAATATTTGGTTTTGGAGGTTTTTATTTCAAATCAAAACTTCAGCAAAATTAGTTCAATTTCATGGGGCATTGTGATGTCAGTGGAACTGCATATTCCAACAGAATAAGTTTTCAATGAAAGTTTCTTCAGTGGCTTAAACATCAGAAGAAGAAAGACCTCTCTTAAAATTAAGGTTATGCTGAATAAAGACATCAATCCAAAAAGTTATGTAGATGCAGAGCTCCTGGAGTGTGTGTATTTCAATAAATTGGCTGATTGTTTTCATCAAATTACTCATGTGACCAGTACTCTGACTTTATCTGAATTGAGTCCTCGCTACTCTCTGGCAAAGTGATGGAAGTCATAGCTTAGAGGGAGAGGGTAAAAGTGATGGTGGAACTTGATTTGGAATTCTTAATCAAATTTATTTTTCAGTTTAAATAATTCATGCTTTGAAATTAGAAGTGGCATTAGTATGGGTCAGTAGTAGAAGATGCCTAATTTATTTTTAAAAAAATCATAAATTTTGAAATTAAGAATTTGAAATGGGAAACATTCTATGGTCACTATTGCTGACTATTGAATTTAACTGAAACAGGAGGACATCCAACTACGCTTAGAAAGCAATGAAGTTATTATTGTCAGTATTGTTATGTTTGGAATAAAATTCATCGGCTAAACAGACAAGGCTATCAACCTAGGATATACCCATTTTACGATTTATTTAAGCTGGCAGTGGAAGATTTTCACGAGCTAACTGCTTAAGACTATTATTCAGCAGCTCTAAATACCCATAGTTTAAAGGCCAATGTTTAAGTATAACGAAATAATCTTGGTCTGACACAAATGCTAATTAGTTGCTTGCAAGTACCGGACTTGAAAAGCAGCACACTTTAGCTGAATGGAGAAAGAAAATGCAATAACATCCAACAAATGCCATTTTGGAGCATAACAAACTTGCTAAGTCTAGAACTTGCAATAATTAAGAGATTTTTAAGTAAGAATGCTTGCCCCAAACAACATTCTCCTCAACCACCACCTAAGAGGCAGCTGATATCCTACATTAAATATCCACACTGGTACTACTGTTGCAGGTGAGGAGCTCAGGGAAGGAATCAAGCTTCACTTCCCAGTCTCTGCACCTCCCTTACTGCTGCTTGCCAGCCACCCCTGCTGCACAGCATGTGTGGGGAGCAGAAAAATGACCAGCTGCCTCCCAGCAAAGCTTCCCTGGGGGGACACAGCCGAAATTCCCCATTACTTGAGCTCGCTGACCCCCAACGCTCTGTACCTGCCTTCCTGCACTTTCCTCCCTCCACACTTGCCAGGCCTCCAACATTGGCCCACACACCCGCTTGCAGCAAGCTGATAGTATTTGAGATTCGAATTATCAAATATTTAAGGAGAAAGCAACGAGATTTCAAAAAATATAAGAATTTAAAATATTTTGACAGAATGCACATAGCTAGAGAGTGTTTCCTTAAGGCAGCCATTCACAGGTATCCTAGGCCAGGCAAATGCAAGCATCTGAGAGCAGTTATATTTGTAACAACCATGAGTACATCTGGGTTTCAGGTCTTTCCAGACAAGAGAAGTTTAAGCCTTGCATGACAAGTGGTACAAGTAGTCCATGGGAAGGAATTCCAAACTAATTGCTTTTTGGGGCAAAACAAAGCAGCTCTGCTATGAAACTCAGGGCTGGGAATTTTCACTCAGTTGGTAATAATCAGCATAAAGCCTGGGAGTAATTTGATTTAATGTAATCAGTGAAATAAATAGGAAAATGGTTGATATGTGTGTGTACGTATAAACTACAGTATGAATGATTCAATTCAGTAACAGGAAATAAATAGCTGATCCAAACCAGTGGACTACAGCACTGGGTAGCCAGAGAAGATACCAGCAGTCACAGTTTTTTCACACTTATATGATGTGATTACAAAATGTGGAGACAATACCAGTCCTGAAAGTACACCTTCAAACTGGGAGATTACCTATTATTAAAATAGGTTGCTTCATCCCACATCATCTTGACACATTCAAATAAGCCTAAATTTAATTAGCTTTCACATCACCACATTCCTCCAAGTCTTGTTACAGGCTAGCTGTGGAGACAACTCATTTTCTCAAATAATGATTTTGCGACAATACTCTGCACAGCGTTCACTGCTGAGGAAAAAAAAAAAAACCCTAATTTCCTTAACACCCAAGAAACATAGAGCAAAAAAGCAAGCTATGAGTCTGTTGCATAGTTAGTAATGAAGCACTCAGCCATATGAAAATGTCATTTTGTTTATGGGAAATTTTACAGTTCCACCAGTTTTCTGTTTTGAAAAGAACAAAAACATAAGTCGAATATGTTTTTCAGATAACAATTCTGGTTGTAGGATAATCTAGTTGCAGATAAACTTGGGAGACTGATTATGACAAAGGCAAAATATTTTTTTTTATTTTGTATGATGAAAAAACCCTATTGCAGTGGAAAGCTATTTCAGGATAGAAACTTGAAAAATATATACCCTTTTCACTTTTTAAAACATTTTTTTTCTTGAAATTTGCACAATTCAATGGGGCTTTTGATGTAAACACATCAAATTTTCTTTCATTCTCTGAAAATCTACAGGAAAGAAAATTATACCCCTTTGGATGTTACCAGGAAAGCCTGCAGTTTTCTGTGTTAAGGTACATAAAGGCAATAGCCTAATGTGCTGAACAGAATTACTGTGTCTTAACAATATAATTTTAAAGTATATATGTACACTTACATAAGAATATACATACAAATACCTACACACACACACACACACTTATACATGTATACTCCTATTTCTCCTGGTCCACAATAGCAACTGAGCTCCTCAGAAACACTACCTGGAAAAAAACCCTGCTTCCTGAAAGTCAGTCATGTCCATCCATTCCCCTCCCTGCACCGCCCCCTCCCCCGCCAAGCCCCCCCAATAATAAAGCAATTTGCTGTGGTGGAGTTATGAATTTATCTCTTTTCTTGAACTTTGTTTGATTGGGCTAATTTGTAATTTTTTTTTTTTTTTGCTCGCATTACTATGCAGATAATATTTGTTCCTTTCACTGGGTTGTTACAGAATAAGTCATTTTGATGTTTGTGCCCCATTTTTGTAAGAGCTTAATGCTGTGTAATGGTTATGGATTATCTGTAGTTTTCAGGTAAGTAGAAAAAATGACTCCAGAATTATGCCTCTCTGAAGGTCAGAGACACAAAACTAGAAATGGAAGCTGAGGCACTAAGTTCCCACTCCCCAGCTCCCGTCGTGCCTCTTCCTACAGCATAAAATTGCTTTAGCAGACACCTTCCCCAAAATATGGAGGATACCTCTGATGCCAATGAAGGGAAAGTAATACGTAATAATCACAGGCTATTTCAGCAGCAATGAGAAAAGGCTGGTATAGGCAGGAGAACGGTCACTCATCACTTTAGATAGTAAACAACACCATGTACTGATATGAATATTTTTAAGCTTCCTACAAAGTATTGCTTCAAAATAGTATTTCCTCCTGCTTCATTACCACCTGCTTTTCTTTCTGGTCTGTTCCCTCTTAGTCATTGTGTGACACTTTGTTCCTGCCTTTGTTTCTTTTATTCCTCAGATTTTATCTTTTTTTTTTTTTAATTTCAGTTCTTAATTTCCATCTTTTCCTTTGCAATGTTTCCCAAATCACCGCTTCTTACTTAATTATTGAAAAGTTACTTTATTTGCCCCAAGGAAAAAGAGGGCATTTGACGTTTTCACTCACAATTATCTGTGATGATTGAGGACAAAATCCACACAGAGACTTACAGCTAAATACATTAAGCATGTTAGGCAGCAAAAATGTGACTTGGATGTATTCATCTGTATTAGCAAGTAATTCAGCACAATAGGAGCAGACCGGTAGATCAAAGCAGTTGATGCTGAGGTCCTTATATTTAAGGTATGTGATCAATGTGTTTTACCATGGACTAGATGTAGTTCATTGTCTTAGACCAAATGTTATTACCCTTCATGTAGTCTGAGTCTGTTCAAAGGACTAAGTAGTTCAGATCCCTTTGTCCCTGCTGTGGGTTAGAGTACATTTGGTACAGACTGTAGGCAGAGCTTCCAATTTACTTGGCTTCAAAAGAAACCTAATCCATGTGCACTTTGCAAACCAAACCAGTGTATGGTAATTGGGTTGTACTGCAAACACACACGATTTCTCCCAGTCAAATGGCAGTCTCCTAGGCTCTGAAGAGCAAACTCCTCCACCACCTTGCCCCGAAGTTGGCCATTCCTAATTTAGTTTGTAGTCTTTTTTTTTTTTTTTTTTTTAAGTGTATGTCCCCAAAAGATCCTTAAGTCTTCTGAAGACTGAACAAGTTCAAGGACTGTGTAAATCTTTCATTGTGCCAGCTAACCAACTAAGTACTGCCACCAGGTACCCATTCCTTAGGCAGCTCCGTCAGGCACTAGGCGAAAGAGTCATTCACATCTTCAGAGTCAGCAAAGAACTATTTAATTCCCCAATTCTGACCATGTAGTGACATGGTTCCTACAGGTATGGCCAGTGTTTTAGTTCAGTACAGTCTCTGGGAGCTGCAGGTTGCCACAGAGCAGGGAATCAGCAGAATTGAACCCAGACTTGCAAGGCTTTGGACAGCAAATCTAATCACTGTGTCATTAGGGGAGCACCAGAACATCTCTTTACTTTTTATTTTAAAGGAAAAACCTTATTTAATTTCATCGTCTTCCCACCAATTTCTAAATAAAATAAATAAAAATAATAAAATCTCTACTTTGCTACCAAAATCTGAAGCCTAGACAGATAGATGCATATCCTCCAAATACTAGCAGGGTGCTTGAATTCTGGCTGGGTGAAATGTAAACCAGACTTTGTGATTACCAATCCCCTTTGCATCAGACTGGCTGTTCAGCATCGTGACTTTAGAATCATAGAATCATAGAATATCCTGAGCTGGAAGGGACCCATAAGGATCATCAAGTCCAACTCCTGGCTCCACACAGGGCCAGCCAGGTCAGAGCATGTGACTGAGTGCATTGTCTAGATGCTTCTTGAACTCAGCCAAGCTGGGTGCTGGGACCACTTCCCTGGGGAGCCTGTTCCAGTGCCTGACCACCCTCTCAGTAAAGAACCTCTTCCTAACAACCAACCTCAACCTCCCTTGTCACAGCTTCATACCATTCCCTCGGGTTCTATCACTGATTGGCACCTGCCCCTTTGCTTCCCCTCATCAGGAAGCCATAGACTGTGCGTGATGAGGTCTCCCCTCAGTCTCTTCTTCTCCAGGCTGAACAAACCAAGGGACTTCGGCCTCTCCTCATAAGAATTCCCCTCCAGACCCTTCCCCATCCTCATTGCCCTCCTCTGGACACTCTCCAATAGTTTCGTGTCCTTCTGTGGTGCCTAAAACTGCACCCAGTACTCGACGTGACGCTGTACCAGCGCAGCGTACAGCAGGACAATCACCTCTCTGGACATGGTGGTAGTGCCATGCTTGATGCACCCCAGGATATGGTTGGCCCTCCCCTCATGACTGCCTGGGCACAGGGCTGGCTCTTGTTTAACTTGCTGTTGACCAGGACCCCCAAATCCCTCTCAGCATGGCTGTCTCCAGTGTCTGATCCCCCAGTCCATATGCATAGCCAGGGTTGCCCCTTGCTGGGTGGAGAAGCTAGCACTTGCCCTTGTTAAACTTCATGCTGTTGGTGACTGCACAGATCTCTAGCCTGTCCAGGTCTCTCTGTATGACTTCTCCATCCTCAATGAAGTCAACAGCTCCTCCCAACTTCCTGTCATCTGTAAATTTACTTAAGACACCCTTTAGTTCTGTGTCCAGGTAACTTATGAAAATTTTAAAAAGAACTGGACCTAAAATGGGGCCCTGGGAATCCCACTAGTGACTGGCTGCTAGCCAGATGTAACCCCATTTACTATCACCCCATTTACATAGCTCTCTGCCCTCTGTGCATGTTGCCCACTACCCAGTCTGTACCACTTAACTTCCCGAGGGATGGTGTCCAGCTCATAAACACTTAAATATGGATCTTTCACATAATGTGGGGACAAGACACCAAAACCAAAATTATGAATCACTCTGCCTTTTAGTACCCAAACTTCTTTTTGGATTCAACTATCAAGCATCGTGGTGTCCAACTGACAGGTACTTAATTTGCAATGACTTGTTCTCTACCCCGCGTTAGGCTTCCAGTGCAAAGCATAGGAGATAGATAAGTACGAGTGAGATTCAAAGAAATCAGGAAGCACTAGGAGGTATATCTTCAAGGAAACATGGGATGATTATACATGTACAGCCTACACCTTAAAGGCATCTGCTTTCAGGACTGCCCCCTGAAAGTAAGCATTTAAGCTAGACCAGCCTTTTCTCAAAAATAATTAGAACACACTGCTAATTGATGCCCAATATCCAGTAATTAGAACACTTACTATTTAGGTGGATGACCTTTTAAAAACGTGCCCACACTTCTGAGTTGGAGAAAAAAAATCACTCACAGGCACTTTCAGGTCAGAAGTGTGCCCCAACTACTGACTGAATGGTTATTTTGGGATGAAGTGAGTGACTTTGTCCTCTTGAAACTTTGCCAATGTGGATAATTGATTAAATAGCTAATGGAGGAGGAATTTAAAGCTGACCCCCTTCCTTCACAGAAGAGTGGACTAACATTGGTCTGTGGAGCCAATTGCTTGCTATTTGACTGAATAAATATTTAAAAGCAAACTGAACAGTTCCAAGAGGGGAAAATGAAAAAGTTGTCTTGCCAAATAAGAAGTGCTTTCTGGTTAATAGGTACCTCCTGGGAGGCATACAGTCTCAAATCTAATACTCTATAGATCAGATACAGTGGGGTTGTCTGGCTCCCAAGAGAGAATTTCATTTACTTTGCTTTAAAGAAGTCTTACTTCCTGCTATTTTTATCTTTTTCCTCCATTTCTTTGGTTTGGTTTTGTGGTTTAGGGGTTTTTTGGTAGGGGAGGGTGTTTGTTGGGTTTTTTTTAATTCCCTGCATGTGATATCTGGTTTGGTAAACATGTTCTCAGAAAATGTATTAATGTTCTCTGCCCGTTGCAAGTCAGTTCAAGCCCCAAGATCTTTGGCAGGGTCAAGGCTTGAGGGACCTGGCACCTGAGCACCATGAACTTGGTTATGCCGGTCTGCAATTGTATGAGGGCTGGTATGTGTTAGCGATGTCTGAACACTCAACTTAAGTGTTCTTCAAAGTGCCAACTAAATCCCTTGCTAGGCTTTATCTTTGTACTTTATTTTGGGATGTTAAAAAGCAACACTTAGCCATTTGAAATACAGAGAGGTTCTAATAATGGTAAACTTCCATGAATGTAATGTCTTACAAAAAGTGCTTAGCAGCCAGTTTGGAAAACCGAAGAACTCTCTCCTTTCACATAACAGATACAGTGCACTGAGCAATAACAGTTTTCCTCCACTACTTCACCACATTGTCTCCATTTGTTGTTAGAAGGTATTCAAGTCTGCGGCAAAGGCATAAAATAAGTTAACATCCATGTGAGGAGAAGAATGTTAGTTCAGGGAATTATGCTGCAGATGAAAGTAGATATCTGTCACTTTCCCATAGATACTTGTTTTTGACAGACCATTTACTCATAAAGATCTTCATTTTACCAGTCCTTTGTCGCTTTTCCTATTTGAGACTTTTAAGTCTTTGTGGCAGAGGTTTTTATCATGTTTGCTCCTGTATCCTTGAAAGCAACTATGTACTCACAAGATAACTCATCGTAATCTAATCTAGTTTTTACACTTTATATTACAAAGCAAACCCTTATATAGATTTCTATAGCACTAAAACCCCCTTTGCTGAAGTCCTTAAAAATCTGATTTATTCAAGTTGAATTAGGCATTCATACTTCCTAATGCACCTTGAGCCATTATCAAATTGTAGATACACTTTCACGGAAAGCCCTGGTGTTTGTGGTAAGTCTCTTCTGGTGCAGATAATGGAAGAGAGCAAACCATTGAAATTTATGACTCCCTGTTTAGACCGAAAGCTTTCTGAAGCAGGAGTAAGTTGACAAGATCATTAGTATTTCCCAGATAATTATTTTGTCAATGGCTGCAAATCTGTTGGTGGTAAGCAGGCAGTGAGCTGTCTTTCCCTGTTAATATTTTATGACCTCCTCCAATCCAACATGAAAAGTGGTTTCATGCAAAAATCTAATCTGAATTGTAACAAGTTGGAAAATACTATTTTTCTAATTATAATGTGTGGTTTCATAGTTGCACATTTAATTCCTTTTGGATGATTAGCCTGCGGTGCTCTGATCGACCAGTTCTGACTTGGATTCTTCCTACGCTTACAGTCCAGTGACTAGAATATATGTATTCCCCACTACCTTAATTTTACAAATTATTCTTGCGGTTTTGTCTCTTTTTGAGTTCTGGAAAGGCTTGTATTTCTTTCTGGCATAGAACAAAATAGACATGCCACAACTGTTGTTGTCTCCTGTTAAGAGTCAAGTCCTCAGCTCCTCGTCAGTCGCACATTAACATGCCTGCGAAAGCCAACTTTAAACACTTGCATTTTGAAATCCCCAAGTTTTTGTGAAAGGCAGCGAATGAAGCTAGTCAGATGTCCCTCTGACTAGTATTTAGCTTGTATAATTTAAAAGTATATAAGTAATTTAAAAGGCAGTCTGTTCTGACACGTGAAGCCACCTAAAATTTTAGGTTTAAGTACAGATATGTCAGTGTATTATAATTTCTGTACTTTTTCCTTTTTTTTTTTTTTATTCTTTGTCTGCAAATTTGCTTCTAATATTCTGTATTTTCCCATCTTCTTTATCCACCTTTTATCACTCAGGGTTACGATCTTACTTGTAATACCACATTCAACCCAAAGTTGTGAGACTGGAGAGTTTCAAAAAGCACTCATGGGTGGCTTTCCTTTCACTTAACTTTAGCCACTAAAACCTAAGCTAACCTTCAAGGCTTCCTCCGTAGTTTGGAGAGTGAAAGACATCTCCATAGACCAATTCATTACACTTTCTGGACAGCTCTCTTAAAATGGGATGAAATACACCGTGGAAGTACTTGTCCCTCCCTCTATATGAGAGAGATTATAAAAGATCTTCAGTGACTACCATGAAAGGATGTCTAACTCTTCTTTAAAAACATTTTAAATATTTTTAAATATTATTATTTAAGACTATAAATTATTTTTATATGTGACTTTCAATTTCCAATATCATCATCTGTGTTGGACTTGGGCGATGTGTGGAAACCAGGAGTTGAGACAGATGACCTTGCTGTGCTACCCCTGCAGTTGGAGAAGTACAGAGATACTTGAGCTGACAGCACAGAAGCCATTCTGGGGCTCAGAGCAGCACAGCTGTGTTCACAGGACAATGCACATTGAGTTAAGAAACACTCCTGAAACTAGTTTAATTCACTGGCACAATACCTGAATTTATATTAAATGTGTTCACAGCAAATAGACCAGTAGAATGGCCTATATATTTAGCAAGGGTTTTTTTTCCAGTTTACCATGTTCTTCCAGTTTCTTACTTGGTTTTGAACAAATCATCACAAAAATTCAGCAAGCTTAGAGTCATCTTTACAAGCCATTTTCTGTTACCAAATATATGATCTCCTGAGCAGCAGGACAATTGTTCTTTTTGTCCTGCCATTTCTATATGTGTGTACATCTATATTAAGAAATACGCCAATCAGGGGAAAAGTGAGAGCATCCTGGTGCTCATTTCTAGAGTAGTAGTAGTAGTAATACAACTTAATTTAATTACAGAAAAGTCCTTTCATTAATTTCTGTGAATGAATACAGGCTGAATGCTAATAGATGAGTGCATATCATTAGTTGCTACTAGAACGAAAGGATACACAACCGAAATTTGGCAATAAATGCTCACAGCACTATTGCAAAGATGATTTTCTGAAGCTGTTCATATCAATACTTCTTTTTTAGAACTGCAAGGCTGTGGAGGATAAAACTGCAATCTTCTCTGAAAGCCTGCAAAGCAAGTCTGACTTTGTGTGCAGTTACTATCATTTTGCCAGCTGAATGGATGCCATTTACATTAGACCCTGTGCTACACACTGTTTTGTAAGAGGAAGCATTTTGACTGGGTAGAATCAAATTTGTCTTTGCGATAGGATATGCTTTTAACATTGAGATGGAGACTGCTCCCCATTTTGGTTTGCTACTCTTTTTTCCCCAAGGACTGTTGTATGTTGCTTCATTTAAATTTCCTTCTAGTTTGGAAAATTAAAATCTATGTGTAAGGAAATCTCAAACCATTGCCAGCCAGCTCCAAGGTGGACCTGTTGCTGGCCAAGGCTGAGCCCATCAGCAACAGTGGTAGCACCTCTGGGGTAATGTACTTAAGAAGTCAGGGTAGGGGTGGGGGGAACCCACCAGGAGCAATTGTACCCAGAGAGAGGAGTGAAAATATGTGAGAGGAACAACTCTGCAGACACCAAGGTCAGTGAAGAAGGAGGGGAAGGAGGTGGTCCAGGCGCTGGAGCAAAGATCGCCCTGCAGCCTGTGGTGAAGACCATGGTCAGACAGGCTTCCCCTCAGCAGCTCATGGAGGTCCATGATGGAACAGTTATCCACCTACAGACCATGGAGAACCCCACACCAGAGCAGATGGATATACCCAAAGTAGCCTGTTTCTCCATGGGAAGCCCATGGTTGAGCAGGATCATGGCAGGACCTGTGGTCCCATGGAGAGAGGAGCCTGTGTTGCTGGCAGGACTTGTCACCCTGTGGGGGACCCGTTCGTGAAGTACGGCAGCCTGTGGGAAGGACTCACATTAGTTAAGTTGATAGACGAGTTAGTCCCATGAGAGGGACTCCAAGATGGAGGAGGGGAACAGTGTGAGGAGTCCTTCCCCTGAGGAAGGAGATGCAGAGACAATGTGTGATGAACTGACCATATCCCCCTGTGAGGAAGTAGAGAAATTGGGAGTGAAGTTGAGCCTGGGAAGAAGTGAGGGGTGGGGGAAGGTGCTTTAAGATTTGGTTTTATTTCTCATTATTCAGCTCTGATTTGCTTGGTATTAAATGAAATTAACTTTCCTGAGTTGAGTCCATGTTGCTTGTAACAATAATTGGTCTCTTCACCCAAGCAACAGGTGGTAGGATGAGGAGGAATGGACTCAAGATGCTCCAGGCCAGGTTCAGGTTAGACATTGGGAAAAAATTCTTCACCAAAAGGGTTGTTGGCCATTGGAACAGGCTGCCCAGGGAGGTGGTTGAGTCACCAACCCTGGATGTATTTAAAAGATGGGTGGATGAGGCGCTCAGATATATGGTTTAGTAGAGGACAGGTATGGTTGGACTCAGTGATCTCAAAGGTCTTTTCCAACCTAGTGATTCTGTGATTCTGTGATCTCTCCCCGTCCTTACCTCAACCCTTAAGCCTTTTGTTATATTTCCTCTGCCCCGCTCACCCAAGGGGCAGCTTTGGTGAGCACCTGGCCTCCAGCCAGGGTCAACCTACTGGGATCTGCTGAGATGGAATCACGAGCACCCCTTCTTTTCACTGTCAGAACAACCTGATCATCTGAACTTTTTGTACTTCCCTAACTCTGAGAGAAGATCATGGAGCCTGCAGCTTTGAGATCCAGCTCTGTTCACTTGGAGTAAAGTTGACTTCAGTTCTTTCATATGTACACAAGTGCCTTACTGGACTTTTTGGTTAAATATAATAAGGCACACCGAAAAAGGAACTAATACTGGGTTTATAGCAGCTATATCTTTCAATTCACTTTACTCTTAGAAATTCTCTGGTTAATTTCCATACTGCTTATGGGCACATGAAAGGGCTGGTGATACCTAATCTCATTATTTTATGATATGTGCTGTAAATTTTTTTCTCTTAATGCTCCAACTTTGAAAATTAGAACATTGCATGAAAATCCCAAATGCCATTAGACAGAAAAAAAAAAAGAAAAGAGAAAGCTAGGAACATAAAAAGTAGAGACTTTCTATGCAGAATCCTTTCCAGCTTCTAAGCCTACTAAATATTAATATCTTTTCAGTTCTGTTAGCAAACACATATTATTTAAAGTATTTAGGTTAGACTAAGCATTTTAGCCTGAAACAAATTATGAGCAAGTTATATGAGTATATACTATACTAGTGTGAGCAGTTGAACTGCTGTACCACAGATGTTACAACTTCCAGCTGCCAGGGTGAGGAGGGTAGGTGGAACTTAATCAAGTTAATCATATCTGTGACTAGAGCTGTAGGATGATGTGTTTCCCCAGCAAACCCCAAGTTTCAATATATCATGAGTATAGAAGATGGCTTCAAAATACAGCCTGTAACAAAAAAAAAGAGGAAAGAGTATTTTAAAAACATCCGCCTATCTTTCTTTTTTCCTCACGGAATTTTTAGGCCCATCTCATAGTCTCACTTGGCTTGAGTTACCTTTTTTGAGCTCTTTTGGCAGCTCTACAAAACACTCTGTATCACTGGGGCAGGTAAGATGGAGCCTGGAGAGCAGCAATGATTTTAAGTGAATCCACTGAAGTCAGATAAATTTGTGACTGAAAAACAGGGCAGAAGACTTTTCTACTTTACACATACAATTTATATAATTTGACAAATCTCCAAGTAATTTTGTATTTCTCACCCTTCTGAGAACTATGAAGCTGTGCAGAAACAAAGGCATCTCTTTTGGCTTATAGAAGTTTTACTTCTTGTGATAAAAAAGCAAAGCCGTTAGGAATAAAACCCTTCCACTTCTACATGGAATGGTTTTCTTGGGCTAGTTGTTAAGAAATTAGTTTTTTTAGATACAACTTGAACTATCTTAACCTTGGTGAATGTTAATCCCAATTTACCTCCCATACATTGATGATCATATGCTTAGGCAGGTAGTACTATTGACATCAGCATGATTACTCACCAGTAGGAATATAAATCAGAGTGAGTAATCAGCATGGAAACCTCTAACGCTATAATTATAATCTTTTGCAAAGTAGTACTCCCCTTGACTGCTCATCTTCATGCTTCATGCCTCAAGTTAAGCCTTACACTTGAATCTTTGGTTAGTCTGTATGTCTTTCTGGGTGGGGGAAGTTGGTGATGCTGACTCATTATGATTTGATGCCATGAGCTGCAGCTTTCCCAGAACAGCTGCTTTTTCTGACAAACATAATGCTCTACACTAGGCCTTTGATTTTCTGCATATTTTACTTGCTTATTAGGTCTTGCTCTTTGTATATTACTGCTTCATTCATTGTACTTATTCTACTGTATGTTCCCAGATGGTCAAGTATTTTCATCTGTGTTTTCTAATCTGCTTTTGCAGAAGTTGCTGAAAGTTTTAATCAGCACGAGTGGATGCAGGTTTAAATTATAATTTAAGATAATGGGAGAAAAGGGTCTGAATCACTGTGTGCTCAACTGTAACAAAAATAACAGGCAGGCGTAGAATACTAGAGGTGTACACTTTTTCCCTGCAGTTGAGAGCTATATGAAAAGCTGTAAGTCTGCACATGAGCACATGCCACTTACTGGAAATTATTCCTCTGCCTATTACGTTCGCCTGGAAAATACTCAAGCCCTTGGCAGTGTACTGCCAATGTTCATTCTGAGCCCTCCATACGGACAGAGAAGATATTGTTTAATATCTTGTGTATCTAAGGATTTCCCACTTTCACGTGAGAAGTTCTTGTCTGAGTTTCACCTAAGAAAAACAAACCAGTAGCATTTCTGTCACACTTCATGTTTACTAAGTAATTTCTTTTATCATTAATCACAGTGGATTGCATCTGACTTCTAGCTTTATGTGCTTTCTTACTGTTTTAGGAACTTGTCACTCTGTAAACATCTGTGTATTCTTAATGTATTGCCAATGCTGCACGGTAACAAATTAAATATATTAACGGCTTGATATTTTTTAGAAATTAAAGACATTTTTAATAACTGTCCTCGTGATAATATCCACAAACAGTAACCATTTCCATTTGAATTTCCACTTCAATCCTATATTACATTCTCGACCGTGGTATTCTAAAGACTTACAAAATCGATGATTTCATGGCAATATGAAATACAGGGTATTTTTTTTTCTTTCTAATGTTTTCAGAAAAAACTTTTTATTATTATTATTGTATCCAGATTATTGGATTTTTTATCATTTTTGTTATAGTCTCATTAAAATTGTCTATGGTTCAGAGGATTATTTTTTTTTCCAAATAGAAAGACCTCAATTCATTTGATGTGATACCTAACTTATGTGTAGCCTAACAGTCTACCCTCTAAATGACTCAGGGATCACTTTGCTCTTGTCCTATTACATCTATTGAAGGATCATCAACTGACTTTATGCAGATAAATATAGATTTTTAGATAGGTTTCACCCTTTTATTTCTTGTACAAGACTGAGAAAGTCCTTGAAGAATCTTGAGCATTTAGTTGCCATCATTTTGTGAACCAATTCTTATAAGATGCCATTGGATGAAATTCAGAAGACAGATGCTGGAGACCAACCTCCAGAGAAACTGAAGGTATATTTGGCTTTAATATTTATTTGGAAAGTTTTTATCTTCTTAACTACTAGTTGTGGTTTGCACTTAACAGTATTTTGCTCCAGACACTGGCAAATAGCAATAAACAAAGAGTGTTTTGCATCTTACTCTTCCTGTCACTTCAGTTTGGTAGTCTTCCATTTAGGGAGCCTCGCGAACACAGAGTAAGTGACAAGCATCATTCCTACTGCTCTGTGTGACCCATCTGCCTCATGGAAGGCTGAATGTGTTGAAACAGCCAGAGAAAGAAGCAAATCTTGATGTCCTGAAGACTTGTTACTCCCTGCTCCTTTGAAGCTGGTAATGCTGGGTCACAGCAGCCAGCACAGCTCCACAAGGTGCCCTGCAAGGCTTGGCTGCAAACACCCATTGGCTGGGGAGCTGTCATGAAGTGAGAAGTCTGAGCCTCATAGTCCTTCACTGACATCATGTCAGGCTCCTAAAACAGTCTTGGAATGTATTGGATAGTAGATCTGCTTCTTCACAGGGACCACAGAACCAGTCCTACTGAATGTGCCTCTTTCCAAAGGGAGCAAAAAAGCCCCTGTAAGACCTGTCCTCCCAGGAATCCCAATCATCTACTGTTCACATCTGTTGAGTAAAACTCCTTTCTAAACTATTTTCTAATTAAGGAAATACATTTTTTCCCCAAAACCAAAAGAAACCCCAGCCCCAAATTCCTAGGCAAAATATTCCACAATATTCATTTGTCAACTTTCTTTGTTATACATTGTTTAAAGGGACTTAACTGTGGCATACAATGCAATTTGATTTCTGTTTATTACTGTCCATTCTCCAGAACTTGACAAGTCTTAGTAAAAGCAATAAATTTCAGTCCTTGGAAATGAGGTTTATTTTTGTAACTGTGTCAAGATATGTTCACTGGATAAAAAAAGTAGGTTTTCTTCATATAGATGTGTAATGAGTGCTAAATGATACTGAATTATGCTGAATGCACATATATTTACTTAATGTTAAATTTTGCATGCATATAATTAGATATTTAATGCTAATTTTAGACAATTGTTCGGGTATGGTCAGCATAATCTATTTTTTATCAACACTCCAAATTTATTCTGGCTTTGATTCCTGCTATCTCTTTACAGCATCAATGATTTTTAGTTATTTAACAAAGTAATTAAACTCAGTTCAGAATATATTTTTGGAGGTAGTATAAAAAGCTCTTGCTGTGATTCTAAATGTAAGGCATCTGTTTTCTGGGTGAAATTATTGCACTAATGATTAAGAATCCCTTTTTTAACTCTCTTTAACTTTAGAACTTTCTTATTTATACAAATAATGTCATTAAAAAAAACATTTCCTTAAAGTGTTCCTATTGAATCGAGACAGTTTATGCTGCTATTCACACAGGCTGTTTTCCAAGACCTTTAAACTCCACTGACTGAAACAAAACAAAAGTAAACACAGCTTCAATGCTTAAAAGAATAGAAGTTTTCTTATTCTTCATCTGTCCTGAATAGATTGTGTGGGGGACTTTTGCTTGGTTTTGTTTGAGTTTATTTTGATTTGGTTTGGTTTGGTTTCTTAACAGAATATGTAGCAAATAAAGAAAAGTTTAAGATGTGTCTGTTCATTTTTCACATCTCTATAGTTTGACTTGAACTCCTGAAATTATTATAAACATTCCTGCTCTGACATGTTCTCAGGGAGGTAGCACTTCCCTGTGAATCCAGCCTGATGAAGGTTTGGTTTGGTTTCTCTGCTATTTAAGATTGAAAGAAACTTAGTTAATGAATGACATCTCTATGTCCAAGAGGGTTTATCTTTTTATGATTATAGATTTTTATCAGTAAGAAATTGCAGTGAACTTACCATTCAAAGTGGGTAATTTAATGATCTTTCAATGTTGTGCTAAGATGTGGGGATAAAAAGATTTTTTTACTGACTTGAAATAATAGCAGCATGTTACAGAGTGAGTATGTTCATCTGGAGAAGAGTATTGAAGAAAGCCATTAAGGACAGAAAAAATGAAATAAAATACAGAAGGAATAAGAAATATTGAACACTGAAACAACCACTGCAGACAAATTGTTGAAAACACAGTGGCTGAATTATCAAAATAATTCCTAAGTATGTTTCCAGATAGAAAAATAGAAATTGCCTTTAAAATTAGTAAGATCTATTTAAAAAAAAATATCTGTTAGCATAAATTCTAAGGGAAAAATTATTTACAGAGAGGAGCAACATACCTTGCTTATACAGTCTGGTTTTGAAGTATACCAGTGGAAATGTCTCCCACATTCTAGCCAATATCTCCTTCTGAGGGTAGTCACATATTAAGTACTTGAAAAAAAATAAGAAAACCAGTGTGACTGGCAGCAAAAGCAGTTATGTCCATGTTATTTATGGCAGATTCGCCCAGGGTACCTTATTCACTTTCCCTTTGCCCTTCCCACTTCTGAGAAGGGGGTCAAAACCTACAGGATAGTCTCATTTGTTTCCCCAAGGCATGTATGAGATGACTCGTATTTCAAGTATTAAAGAATGAATGGATACTTTTTACCTCGCTCTATATGCATTGCTTGTTTCTCTTTTTCAATGGGAAAAATTAAAGCTGTTTAGTGCTAAAAGTAGGTTGTTCTTTAGGAAAGCAATGAAGTGGAAACTATCAGGGGATGGGACCAGATATAATTTCCAGCTAGATGCCTATCTTCCATCTCCATTTAAAGAAATTATACATAATAAATCCAAAATTAATACTTCAGATTTTTATTTGGTAAACTTCTGAAAGGAGTCCAAGATATCGCTTTCTCTATTAAGAGAATTAAACAGATTTTCAGATTCTATGCTAAACTGTTGCTGAAGAATTACCTTCCATAAAAACCTATACATTTTGGGGGTTTGTTCATTTTGATGACATTAACAGTGAGTTGGAACTTAAATAACACATACAAAGTTATGAGGAAGAGACAGTTCTCTCTCTAGAGTATTTACAGGATCTGTTAGAATCTGTTTATGCTTTGATTTAAGGATTGGTGTTGTCAGACAGAAGGTAGGTGTTACCAAGAGTTGTAATTCTTGTGTCCTAGTCATGATCACTAGGAAAATGTTAGACTGGATGAAGAAAGGGCTGTAGGAGGGAAATCTCTAATCAAAGTGATAATGTTTGACCCCAGGAGATTTTATCCTTTAGCTCCTTGCAACAGTATCTAACTCTATAGGACTAAAGCTGGCCAAACAAATTAATGAATAATAAAAATAATTTCCAATAGTTCTAATTAAAGCCAAACACAGCAGGTGGAGAATTCTTTCCTTTTAATCCTAAGTGAGAAGCCAATTAGCTCAAGGCGAGGACTGTACTTGGATGCCGAATTAAGTGAAGAAGTCTTGACTTATTAGCAAAGACACATACATAATATTTTTTTAATCTCAATTTTGGGTCTTGCTGATGTTCTTACTAGCAGGGAACAATCTGTTTAACATCTCTTCTGCAGTTATGACGTTTTCAATCTTCCTTTTTCTGTACCTTTATTAATGATCATAGCATTAGGAGTTAAGAAGAGGAAATACCACATCATCTAGCCTGACCCACCTTCCTTTATTGTTTGATATTCAGCTTCATTATCTCCTACCTTTTAAGGGTCAGTGCTACAGCCTGTAACTGATCACTCTTGCTTTCAGCTTGGGAAATCTGAGGCACTGTTACTGCATTCAATTTGGTTCTGTTTTGCTGCCCTTAGTTGTCCGTAGGTAAAGCTTTTCCCATTCCCAAGAAACGAGGTGGCTCCTGTGAATAGTTCCCTTATACAAGCTCCCTTTGTCTCGGGTCTTCTCACTCAGCGAAATCAGCAGTATAATAACAATGTCAGTTTAATTTTCAGTAGGAAATGCTTGACTTTTTTAACTGGAGCGAGGCACTCAGTGTTGAAGCAGTCTACGAAAGAAAAACTCTTTTCATGACCACTGGAATTAGTGGACAGGGACAGTGAGGGAGAGAGCAAACAGTGGGAAACTGGCTTTCTTCCAAAACAAGAAAAAAGCTACATTTAAGGACATAATTGAATGATTTGGCATTAGTTGGAAGAATTAACACAGCATAACCTTTTAAAATGTAGAATACCTAAGTGTATAATAATCCCGTGTGGAAATTACACAAATGAATATTTGAAGTACTAATGGATGAATTTACAAATATTTTAAACTGGAAAAACAAGTGACAACACACTTGTGTGTTTAAAACTACAAACCCATGCCCACAAGGCCGATTATCTACAATGAAGTAGCATTAGAAAAAGGTAATGGGAAAATTTAAAAAAAAAAATATAACATCTTGTTAGCATACTGACTTCACTACTTGCTTAATAGAAAAGAGTGTTATCAGTTTTATGTCCTTTGAGGATAGGAAAGAAGTTATTATAGTGCAGAATCCCTTGTGCCTCTGAGAAAAGAGCTGAAAATAGATTGAAAAGTGTGTGGGAAAAGCAGGCGTAATGAAAACTAGTTGCTCTACGGAAACATTTCATTTTTTTTACATCCCAGCTAATGATACATTTTACACATTTTTCTGTTTACCTAAAGAAGACACTTATAGTATTTTATGTAAGCACAGAAAAGGAGAGAAACTGAATTACGGCTAGTTCGCAGAGAAATCAAATTCAATAATTGCTATCTAAAGCACGCTTAAGCAAAAATATCCAAGTCCAAAAAAAGGGGCATTTCTATAAATATTAACAGTGTCTAATTAACAGAGAATCATACCTGAATCTATGACATACTCTGAAGGTTAAATATTGGTTTGTGTGACTAGAAACAGGTGTGGGAGGCAAAAGTAGAAGAGCTATTCATCACCGAGACGCAGTGAAACTTGTCAATAAATACCTTGCAAAGGCCACAGCTTTCATCATCTTTATAACTGATGGCTACATAACATCAGATGATTAATGTAATGTGTGTCTCCTGGGAATGGAGGCCTGTGGTTAGGGCTGGTGGAAGTGGATGTCAAACAACTCACAATATTTATCTCATTCTAAGACATGATTTGTCCCTTTTCACAAGCAGGCCTGGCATTGCTGTGTGCTCCCACATATGAAAAGCCTGAGCAATGCCCAGGCTGGAAAAGGACAGGGTCCAAACACGTTTCAAGGGGTGTAAGGCATCAAAATGGGAAATAGTGCCTATGTCACCAGGGAGGCAGAGGCTTCTCTGCTGACGGTCAGGGCTTTTTGCAGCAATCTTAAGACTAGAGTGTTGAGGTATTTAGCAGGGAATGATAAAGGGAAGGATTTGGAATGCAATGCAGTCATGCACACAGACACCAAACTCACCGTGCCTACTTCTCGCTTCCTATTCCTCCATGTCTTTCTACCTGAGGAATTCGAAAGAGAACAGCTGGCTTTATCTTGATTTGTTGTGTTATTGCCTAGGCTGCTTCCTTTGGTTGCTTTCTTGTTCTTTTGGATTTTAATGTATATTCACTGCAAAGTTCATGATGCAACAGGAAACATTACAGCTCAAAAGAATGTATGAAATGGAAAAGTGATTGAAGACCTGTTGGCAGTGAAGAATAGAACAAGTCAAACTTGCATTGGGAAGAGAGTAAGCAGGGAAAATGGTCCAGACAGCTGATATCTGTCTTACCTACTGCTACCTAATAAACATCTTGTTTTGATGGGAAGTGGCCAGGAAACCGACACAGTCCCTTGGAGAAGCCCCATTTTGGTTCCTGTCTTTCAAAGAACAAAGATAAAGTATGAAAATTACACAAATTATTTCTGTTTCTTAGCTTTCATTATTGCTTTTCCAGTGCTCATATTGTATCTGATTTTCAAGTTAATACATAGTGGTTTTTTCCTTTAACCTGTTGTAGTAGTATTGCAGCACACTCCCCTTGCTACCAAGTACAATATAAGCTGAATGCAGCATCTTTGACCCAAATAACAATTGATCTGATTCTCTGAACAGATGGAAACACTGTTGTATACCATCTTTTTATACAGAGAAGCTCTCCAAATAAACCAATGTAAAAATTGCAAAGTTAGTCTAATAAATGCAAAAAGACCAGATAAACTCTTTAACAAACAACTTTCCTCTCCAAAATGCCCTGAATTTTTCCTTTCCCATGCTTTTTAGAAGTCACCCCAAATTCACTGGAAGTTGAAGCAATCGCATCTTATACAAAATGTTATATATTCCCATTCAAAAATATCCCTATACTATATTTCTACACTTTTGGTGATTGGCATATATTTGTAAGTTTAAAGGGATAGTCCTGTTTAATTATAGCATAAAGATCAACAAAACCTAACACAAGAAAAAACAAAAGTAATCTTTATCATTCAATTTTCAGTGTCTTCTCCAGCAGAATATTGCCAGTCACAGTTGCCTTAGTCCCAGCCAGAAGCTAAGGACCACAGAGCTGCTCACTCACTCCTCACCCCACAGTGGGATGGGGAAAGGAATCAGAAGGAAAAGTTAAAAATCTTTGCTTGGAACAAGGACAATTTACTGGAACAGCAAAGGGAGAGGAAAATAACAGCAATACTTAGAATATACAAAGTGGGTGATACCCAATGCAAGTTGGGTAATTCTTACTCTGATACTATTGATACAATACACAGCCATTGTATTAGTGATGACATACAATGGCAGGGTTACTTAACAATATCATACAACTGAATTTATGACCTTTCCTCACCCAAAATCAAATCTCTTTGAGGTACACAGCAGACTTGCCCATCCTTCCACATCATCCACCAAGCACACCCACCTCCTTGAGCAAAACCAATCCCACAGATGAATTCTCCTTTGCCTGAGACAGGGATAACACAGGCTGTCTTCCCCAATGTATTCTTCATGTGCCCTATGGTGACTTTATCCACTTCTACAGTACTTGGAAGTTTTGACTGGGCAGAACCAGCTCCACTGCTAGATGCCCTAGTGTTAACTAACCAGGTGGCCTTTGTTCAATATATATCCCAATGTTTGAAGGTGCCACAACCTTTTGCTCTGCCAGTTGCTCTACTTCCATTGCTGTAACCACCCCAACAAGGCATTGGCCACCATCTATGAGTCAGTATAGAAGCAAAACGCTGGACTTTTTTCTCATTCAGTGCTGTCAAATGCTATTTGGGTGGCTAGCACTTCTGCAAACTGCCTTGATTCACCTTCTTCAGCAGCTTCTGTGACTTGTTGTATAGGACTCTATATAGCAGCCTTCCATCTCCTATGCTTTCCCACAATGTGACAGGACCCATCATTGAACAAGGGATACTGCTTCTCATTTTTCAGTAGTTTATTATACACTGGAGTCTCCTCCACATGTCACCTGCTCCTCTGGCAGCATTCAAAAATCTTCACCTTCTGGCTGTCCACAGTCACTTCCAGAATTGCTGGGTGATTGGGATTTCCTATTTGAGCCCGCTGTGTAATCAGTGCAACATACTTACTCCATGTAGCACCACTTGCATAATGTGTAGGAGAGGACCCTCCCTTCTGGACATCTACCCCAGCATCAGCAGTCGAGGTGCCCAGCAGCTCCAGTACTAATCACTTCCGAAGCAGTTCAACCCCTTCATATGCTGTCAGTATCTCTCTTTTAGTCAGAGTGTAACAAGCCTCAGATCCTCTCTACCCCAACTCCAAAACCCTACAGGTCAACCTCAAGTGTCCCCAGGTGCTTTCTGCCAGAGACTCCAGGTAGGACCATTCTCCTGGCTTCACTGTCGAGCATATTTTTTTACATTGGGTGCTGCCCAGACTGCCCAAGGGGCTACTGCATGGACTATATTTCCTGTTTGATTTGTTTGAAGGCTTGTCGCTGCTCAGAGCCCCATAGATTGGGTGAAATTATTAATAGACGTTGAGAGATGTCATCTGAGGTATGGGCACACAGATATGCCACATTAAAAAAGCAGCTTAACCCCATGACCAGTAATATCATTGTATCTTAAGTCGGTATTACACAGTACATCAAAAAGAGAATATTGACCCTTCTCCCTGAGGTGATAAACAGCGCCACAGGGAACACACACAGCTATACATACTGAATGTACAGCTTTACATACCACAGCCACATGAACAAAGCACCATTGTGACTAGTAACTACTTAAAAAAATATAAATACTTATAACAACTTTGTTTTAACATGATCTCTTATCTCAACCCTTCAGATTTCACATTGGGCACCAAAAAAGACTCTCATGGTATAGCTCCAGCCATCAGCTGAGCACCAAGTAGCTGCTTGCTTACCCTCAGAGGATCAGAAGGAAGATATCAAACTTGTAAGATGGGATAAGGACAGTTTACTGGGACAGTAAAGGAAGAGGAAATTAGCAACAATACTCAAAAGATACAAAGCAGGTGATACACAATGCAACCTAACCAGGTCAGATGTTCTGTCTGTGTCCCCTCTAGCTTCCTGTGAAAATTGATTCTATCCTAGCTGAAAACTAAGACACTGCTGAAGGTCCTGCTCTGCTGGTGGGGAGCAAATCAGCAAGTGGTGTAGCTCCCACAGAATTCAATGGAACAAGATTTCATTTTTAGAGGAACCCAAATTCCATGGCAGGTGCAATGCATAGAAGGGGATATGTGCTCTTGAAAAACCTGCAGAGCCTATTGTCTGAGACCAAATATAAAAAGCCCACCACTTCCCCACAATCTTTTTCTCTGAAGTTTTGCAAGATGAATTTTCTGACAGATACATCTGTACTGCTTGCCTAATAATAGCGATTGTTCTGTGTAATTGGGAGCATAAAAAGAGGTGGGTAAGCCTTTGAGGAAAGCCATCTAAGCATGCAAACGCTGCTTGTAATTGGTACATAAATTTAGGTGATCTAGTTGCATATGTATTTCCTGTTTAATGGGGATTTTTAGAAGCTCGATACTTGCTCTGCTTCCCAACTCCCCAGGCTCTAAGCAGTGATCTTTGATGCATTTGACTTTACATAGCTTTTACAATGCCCTACACCCAGAATTGGCTGTTACAGATGAAACATGTTATTTCATCCATCTGCCTTTTTCCACAAATAACAATAATAAAAAATCAGGACAATATGGAACAATAGTTTGTAGATAATTCACACTGTTTTCTATCATGTTTCAAATTTAGGCTTAAGCTCCACAGATCAAGCCTTGTCTTGTCTGTCTTCTGCATAAAATCATTTTGAGGATAGACTTCAGTTGGCTGCTCATGTAGAACAGATCTCTTTTCTTTTTTGAATTCAAGTTCAAGGTCACTTCCTCCCATAATTTTTCTTTCATTCCCAACACACAGCAAACTTAAGTGGTTCATATACTCTAATTTCAAGGTTTTTTCAGTGTTCTATTTTCATCAGTTAAATAGATTTCATCAGTTCCTGCTGAGCTCATCAACAACTATATACAACTCATTTTTAATCTAATGCTAACTTGACTTAGTTCTAGCTTTCTGGATTTCTCCTTATCATTTCACCCCATGTTTTCCATTAAGTTAATTAATAATCCCACAGTAAAATTGATAGTGAATCCTAGTGCACTGATGACTGGTCATATCTTATTAAAAAGGGTTAATAATCACTTTCACGGGGGCAGACCACTTTCTGTAGCACTTTGAAGCGCATGTAAGGAACAGCAATGCCTTGATGAAGACAAACCCAAAAAAGAGATGGCTAGCTGTTAGCCAGCAATCTAAAATTGTGTTCACACCCTTTCTTATTGAAATTGAAGCCCATACACACCATAGGAGATTTGCAAAGCAAATACTAAATTAAGATGCAGTCAACATGTACAGAGACAGTGCTGATGACCGCTTTTTATTACTATTTTTTACAGGTAGCAACAGTTACAGATTTAGTCACCATCATTATAACTCTTGACACTAATTGTCCCATTTAGTTTGTGTGCAGGTTTTAAATTGAGACATTATTGGTTGATGAATAAATGTTCCGCTAATATCTTAATTATATCAATTGTCACCGCATGCAATCATAAATATAATCCTATGCACAAATAGTTGTACTGCTATTAAAACGTGTGAAAACTGGATAACTTAGAAAATAGCAGAATGCCTGTTGTTTTATTTTACTACTTTTCAGAGCTAACATCATTCTAGGAGTTTGCACCCTGCAAGGATTTGCAGGAGTTTGCTGTTGATAGCATAGCATGGCTGTACCACCATACGGCTTCCATTTGATTTGAAATACGTCTTCATAGTAGTTGATTGTGGTATATATTTTAATTTTCAGAGTGAATAACATGTATCCATAACATCTTTGAGAAAGACACAACTTTATTTTAATGCTGAGGAACGTGTAGGAGAAAAAAAGAAGACACATACGCAAAAATAATGATACCTTTTATTCTTAAATATAGTAACAAAATAAAGCACAAAATGTGTTATAATTAACAGTGTTTGACTGAGTCCTTGCAAGACCTTTTTACAGCAAGAGATCATGACTGAAGACTGAAGTCATAGTGTAATTCTCAGCTGAATTAAGTTTGGAAACTCAGTAAACAGAAAAGTAGAAGTTTTCCTGTTTGAATTAAGGATATAAAAAGTACTTAATGGAATTCATTAACTAAATTACCAATACGTTTATCATCCCTCAAGTATTTCTTTTATTTTTTACTCTGACATTTTTAGAAAATATATATTGTTTTAGATTTTTACTCTGATATTTTTATAAAAAGTACCTACAAGCCCTCTCACTTCCATCCTTGTTAGGCCTCATAACTTTTCCTAAAAAACAGCCAGCCCTCTTCAGATCATCTTAGTAAGGCTGTTCACATCCTTTTCCTGACTGAATTAATTTTACCTAAATGGAAGGGATTGAAATGTCTATCAAATTTTAAAATGTGTGTGTAGAACTTTACAAGGGAGATTTTGTTTTCTGAGATACAGATTTTGCCTGATAAACGGGGGGAAAAAAATTAAACCATTGTTACTCAAACTGGGGCAAATAAGAATGGCAGGTTTTCTTTGCAAAGGATCAGACCCAAATATGATAGGCAAATAAAAATAGGAGGTTTAGGTGATCTTCAATTCTAGTTCTTCTAGTCCCTAGAAAGGGAAAATGAAGCAGTGTCAGATGTTATACAGTTGTTAAAAAAGCTGCTATCACAAGGAAGCTTTTGAAGGTGAGTGTTGTAAAACAGACCCCGTACAGATAGATTTTTTTTTCCTCTGAGACTCATGTTACTATGACTGATATGAATCAGCTAAGAGATAGGAGAAAACTGAGAGAAACTTATTTTCATTCATGTAGCTAAGAATGAGGTTAAGTATAAAGGAATAACAGACAAGAGAATAGTCAGGTAGTACAAGAACAGCAGTAGATTTGCAGATTTCCAACAGGTTTCTTTTTCAAAGGTAGAGTACAGAGTAATTTTGATTTTTATTCCATCTTAGCGATTTGTTCTTTGGCAGCAGATTCTGTAGAACTGAAGTTGCAGTAAATCTGTTTCAACACTTTTTTCAATCCTACGGTGCACAGCAATGTTATTTAAACAATGGGACCCATCTGCCCTACTGCCACGATCACCAATGGAAGCAGGGTCTGATTTCTTATCCTTGTTTGATTTACTTATTAACTAACTGGTGCTATCACAAAAAACACATTATTACAGAGAGAAATTTTCAAACATCAAATACTATTTCATGGTGTAAGAAAATGCTAGAAAGAATCTTAATCTGCCTACCTATATCCCACTGGTGTTATGTTTTTAAACATAGTGCATAAAAAGAGAATGCACTTTTTCTCTGTAGTAGAGTATAGTAGACAAAAGGTTTATTTTTATATTCTTTCAGAAGAGCAGGTATTTTAGATACAGTTTTGACAAATTATAATTAATATCCATTAAAACATAAAGGGAGAACAGAAAAGAAAAAATGCTAATCTCTTAGTGTAATGATCACAGTTTTCCCTTGAAAATACTTATAAAAATAGGTCTGATCCATTACTCTTTTGCATTTTAAAGATTATTGCAAGTTGCTTTGCTTTGTGGTGGTTTGACCCTGGCTGGAGGCCAGACACCCACCAAAGCCTCTCTATCACTCCCCTTTTCAGCTGGACAGGGGAGAAAATATATATTGAGAGGCTTAAGAGTTGAGATAAGGACAGGGAGAGATCATTCTGCAATTAGTGTCATGGGCAAAACAGACTCAACATGGACTAAAAAGAAAAAAAAAGAAAAACATCTAATTTATTAGACTACACTACACATACACAGGAAAACCAGTCTCAGATAATGAGAAGTACAATGAGATCTTAAAACACCTCCCCCCACTCTTCCCGTCTTAGCAGACTTTATTCATGATTTTTCTCCCTTCTAATCCAAGGATGGCATGGGGCTGGGAGGGTGTGTGGGGGGGTGAGGAATGCCGGTTTTGGTCAGTTCCACACAAGTTGTTTTCCTATTCAACCAAGGGGGGCATTCTCCACACTCTTCCCCTGCTGCACCATGGGGTCCCAACCCACTGTAGACAGTCCTCCACAAAGTTCTCCACCGTGAGTCCTTTCTGTCGGGGCTTCAGATCTTCACCAACTGTCCCAGCGTGGGTCACTTCTATGGGGTGCAATCACAAATCACAAATCACAAATCTCAGTCCCTCAGGCCCAGACTGCTCCAGCCTGGTCCTCCACAGAGTCACAAGCCTTTCCCCCCAGCAGGCCTGCTCCGGCGTGGATATCTCTCTCTCTCTCTCTCTCTCTCTCTCTCTCTGTCTCTCTTCTCCCCATGGGCTGCAAATGCTGGCAGGGGCTTGCTCCAACACGCGTCACAGCATCTTCTGTATATCTCCACCTGCTCCAGCGTGGGGTCTCTCCACGGGCTGGAGGTGGGATCTCTGCTCCACATCATCTTCCATGGGCTGCAGGGGGACAACCCACTCCATCATGGGTTTCTCCACTGGATGCAGGGAAATTTTTCTCTCCAGCACCTGGGGCACCTACCCCCACACCCCTTCCCTGGCTTTGGTGTCTGCACAGTTTCTTACATCTTCTCACTCCCTTCTCTGGTGGCAAAAAGCGTCTGCTAGCGTTTTTTTTCTCCTAGACGTGATTCCCAGAGGTGCTGTGACCATCATTGATTGGCTCGGCCTTGGTCAGCAACGACTCCGTCCTTGAGCCAGCTGGTGTTTGTTCTCTGGGGCCTGCAGAGAGCTTCTCGCTGCTTCTTGCAGAAGCCACCCCTGCAGCCCCCCCTTCTCCACCAGAACCCAGCCACGCAAAACTACAACAGAAAAAAAAAAAAAAAATAGAATCTGTTTGCCATATGAAAAGAAAAACTAATAGGAGTGACATGTAATAACAAAGAAACACTGATCCACTCATTGCAGCATTGAGTAGATCATCCTTTTTTCCTAAATTTTCTAACATCTGTTCAAACCTTGTATTTTCCATTTCACCATTATGCAAAACCAGAGCCTTGTGGCCACTCCAGATGTTCTAGGCTGGGTGCATGTTCTTCATTGCTGAAAAGCTGATCTCCAGAAGTTATGCCATACCTTTGGGGGCTTTTTTGATACTGCCTGTTAATGGGAAAAACATTGCTATTTCTCTCAGAAACACTATATTCTCTGAAATATAAAATATACAGTAATGACAGTAATACAACTAAACTATAAAAATACCATGAAGCATGAAGTAAGAATTTTATGACAAAATTCTACTATTTATAGAGCACATGTAAAATAAAGATAAAACTGAAATCAATATCTCTTTTATACTTTTTTTTCTCTTACAAAATTTCCTGCAGCTCAACAGAAACTCAACAGAGCAAAGGTTTAAAATCCGAATCTAGTGGCATTTGGCTTATTTCATTAATCAATAAAGTATTAAATAATTCTATACTATATTGAAAAATTAGCAAAAAATAGATCATTTAGGGAAGGTGTAATGTCTTTCAAAGATTTTCTACTTTAACAATACATAAAAACCAAAAAGGAACAGAAATCCTTTTTTTTCCTCCACAGATTTTATTTCCTACAGCAATCTGTTTTTCTTATGGTGGTCTAGATGCTGCCAATCCGTAATTTTTTCATTTTCAGAAGTTTCCTGTGAAAGTAAGCATTACTCCCAAATCATATTCCATCAGAACCCCACTTCTGAAAAAATATCATCTCCTGGCTGCAATGCCACTGCAGGTCACAGCAATGTTGGGTGGCAAGAGGAACATCCTTTCTGGTAGGAAAACGGTGAGCTACGGGGAATTTTGAACCCTTCCAGCTGACAAGCAGCTGCTCTGGTTTACACAGCATTATTTCCAGTCTCATCAGCTACTGAATCACATTCAAAGTTGCACTGTTTTTCTGAGTCTTTTTGTGAGCTGGTCACAGGGTATCTAAACTGAAGTCCCAGAATGAAACTGGTGATTGAAGATTCTGTTCTACTGGCAAAGTGAAACCTTTACAAGGACAGTAAATCTTATTAAATAGAAAACAGTGATTTTGCTGGGGCCAGTCTGAGACTGAGAAATCGACTTCTCCAGGAGGCAAGGATCAGCACATGTTTGAGTGCCACCTTCTTTTCCAAGTGCAAATTGGATTTTCCTAACCTTTCCCTCTGTAACATAAACATTTAGACAAACAGTCAGACAAGCATTATATGTTGTAAAACAAAACATTGCACAGTAGACACATTTTCCCCTAGGGAAAGGAATGAAAGAATAAACATGTAACAAGCATTAGTCACATTGCTTAATGCACTACTGGAAGACACTCAAATATTCATTGCAAGTGTGCTATAAAGAGATCTATAAAGTATAATAAATGTACTATATAACTTGTCAGATAATCTACCACATTCTGAATCAGCCTGAGTTAGAATGAATTTTAGGAATAGTTCCATGTACAGTTGAGGCTGGCAGAAAAATCTTGTCAGAAGGACAATTTTGCATTTGTCTTACTAAGTGCAGGTAGGAAAAGCATTCCTGATCATTATTTTAGGAGAATTCTTTAGCAGCACCTGTAACTGGCAATCCGTTAAAGGCAATCCTGATTGACAAACAGTAGAGAAATATCCTGAAGAACAGAGAGGCCAGGATACTGTCATCATCATCATCATCTGGCTGTTTCCTAGCAACCTTTTAGTATAGTACCATCTCAGTTTTATTTCCATTTCCATAGGGACTGAAGCAGGAACAGTTAATAACTGCAGCACATAGACACAATCCGCCTTGGAATGGAGAGCAGCCAGCAGAATCTGAATGGAAAGGAGTCAGAAGTTACTTCTACGCTCAAAAGAACGTTCTTGGAAATACTTGCCACTAAACCAGTGGAGCTTCCGCTTCTGGTGGAAAGTTTGTATCTACTGTTAATCACTTGCAGTTTATAGTTTATAAGCACTACTTGCTTGTGATCTTAATTATTCTTTAGATACAACCACTAATAAAACTTCTACTCTCTCCAGTTGGCCACCCTTCCAACCTCATTCCTAATGGGCTGGCCCTAGTTACACAAGTGTTTGTAAGACAGTACAACAGGCAAGGTGGGCAAGTCTTTCAGAAAGACAGGTTAGTACTGAAAATTTTAACATGTTTCTACAGCCATATGAACAGAGAGAGTAAATAAAGCTCACTACACTGGATTCCTACGTCACAAATTGACGGCCTCAGATATTTGATAGGCAAAACTAGGATATTGAAAATTCGTCTGTAGACACAATGGTCTATAACTGTGCTCTGCTGTCAGAATCACATTTTCTGAGACAGTGGAAAAGTGGTGAAAGGTAAAGCACGTCACATCTTGCCAAGAATTAGTCCAGTCTATAACAGTTTTCTACTTTTTCTAACACTTGCTCATGTTTATGAGGTGTCATCTGTAATAGAATTTAACTTCTGGAATTTATTCAGTGTCTTATTGTCATAACATACAGGGACAGAGATCACGAGCTGACCCCAGAACCAGACACAAGGTCCGTGCCGACAAGTCTGCCGCATGCAGCCGAGCATGCTTCTCAAAGCGTTCCTGCAATCTGCAGCATGCTGGAGATACAGAACTATTGCTTTGACTGCACAGTTTAGGGGCTGGCCTGTGTTTCATAAATAAACACTGCAGAATTTTATGCAGGGTCTTCAACACTCATTTGATTCTTCTTATTTGACTTTGTTGAGTGGTTGAGGAGCCTGGGCAGAGTTGTTGCTATGGTGTGAGGAAGAATTCAGATGGCTCATGCAGCTGCAGTGATTCATTTCAGTGCTGAGTTCTACAGACTGTGTTGTCTTTAGTAAATTACTCAGTATTGTGGTGCTGATGGTACTATAGTGGTGACACGGGAGTTTGTACAGACTATGCCAGAGCTTTTCTGAGGCAGTGGAAAAGGCAGAGTAGATCAACAAGTGTACTCTCCACTGGGGCAGAGGCACACGCTAGGAAGGCAACTTAAAAATGGAGAGGAATGGCAGGATTCAATTTTTAAAAACATTTACAGGTGCACCATAGGAATTTCAACATCTGTGTGTGATGACTCTTGCTAGAAAGTAAATTATGCAAAATTCTGCCAGTGTGTGGCAAAGCTTCCATAGACCTCAATAGTTCCAGGAATCAATCAAGTCATCTCAAGCACCACAGAGTTAATGTTTCCCTTTGAAAAGCAGTAATTCAGGTTTTGAGTACATAATACATATATATATATATATATATCTCACCTGTAATGCATGAAGTGAGTCACAAATTTTAGGCTTGTTTCCCTTTCAATTAACGTTGCATCACTTTTTATTTGTATACATTGTTTATATCAAGGGTGCAAATCCTGAGTAAGGTTTTGTAGAAATCTGTAGGCCAGGATAAAGAACCTTGGACTCCCTTGCTCATTTGCCAGTTCTGGTTTTATTACTGTCTTTGAAGGACACCTTCAAATCATGTCTTGTACAGAAGGACTGAATCATTTAGATTGGAAGGAACCTCTTAGGAACACCTAGTCCAACTTCCCAAGTCAACTTCATCTTCCTTTACATCTTCCTTAGCTGTGGTCACTTTCTACCCTCTTTGCTGAGCATTGCAGACACATCCATACTCACCTCTTCCACTGTAAGGGTTTGTGGCTCAGTCACAGGCAGCTTATTGGCTCCATACTGGAGGTGACCCAGTTTAGGGCCTTTTCTGAGAGTCAAGCATGAATGGTTCTGGGGGACTCATACTTCTTGTTCCCTGGGTAAAGCAGGAAATATTAACTGCATCTGGTGGAGAAACCCTCATACCCTTGCTCAATCAGAATGGAAGGGTGGGGATGGTCTGATGCAATGGCAGTTCTGGGTGCAGTGTCAGAGTCTGGCAGGAGCTATAGGACCCCCACGGGGACCAGTCTCCATGGGGCACAACTCAGGGCTCAAGAAGGTCTGAACTGCTAGGTTGTTGTGCAGACCACTGGCTTCCTCAGGGTCAGGGTGCTGGGGACCAAGGTCAGTCATGGTGCAGGGGGACAGTACCCACACTGATGGGGTGCATCTCCATAGCATCCAAGCCAGCAACAGTGTTGTGACAGCAACAGTCCCTGCTGACAGTCTGGTGAACATCAGCCAAAAGACAAGATAATTCAGATCTAAGGACTAATGCTGTTCAGGAACAGGGCTGGAGACCCCACAGTGTCTCTGGAGGGTCCTAAAATGGGACCCTGGGTTGTGGGCAGAGTGGAGGTAGCCTTGGAGTGGGGCAGGAACAGTCAGATTCACCAATGCCCTCACAGTCCTGAGAAAGACTCTCTTTGGCACCCATCCCACTTTTGGATGTGTTGTGAATTAATAATGATAATGGGCTGGTGCAAAGTAAAAGAGCATTCACTCAAGCTGAGGAAAATTGAGCAATACCGTTTTGGTTTTGTAAACCAAAATAAGTAGTTGAGAAAAAATAAATTGTAAGAGAATGGCTTGCACTGGCAAAATAAATGTCAATGTCACTGCAAGGTGGTCTCATTAACAGCATGATTTTGTATAATCTTTACACAATAATTTTTAAAAGACTTCCAGTATTATTTAGAAAGTTCAAACAAATCTCACTTAATATCCACTGGATTTTTTTTTAATAGTTTGTTCCCTAGGGAGCTGAATTATTTATTGATTTGTTAAGGAGAGCAATGATCTAAATGCAAGAACTGAAGTGTATGTAATTGAGATCCAATTGGAGGGACATTAACCTACTCACTAAATTTAAGGGCAGACACTTAAATTGTCCTCAAGATTAAAAGAAATGCTTTTTCAGTCTGATTCTTTCACTGCCAGAAAGTACATATTAAGAATGAAAAGGCATAACGTTTTTCTTTTTTTCTTTTTAGTATCTTATTCTAGAAGTGGCAGGGCAACAGAATGTGTTTTTAAAATGACCCAATACTTCCTTACTAAAACTTCAGACTGCATTATATGTATTGCTATAGCTAATATGATTCACTAATGTAGCTTTCCCAGCATGTCCCATTAGAGTAGAAGTTCTAGGTGAGTAAAGTGATGAAGTAATTTCAAGACGGAAAAAAAATTGTGAATCAGAATGCTTTTTTAGTCCGAGCATTGGGAGAGCTCAGCACATTTTGCTACAGTAAGGAAAAGAAATTTATTGTAAATATATGCTGTTAACCTTTAAAAGTAACTTTCCTTTAGCAGGAATGGTGTTCTACCAGCATCTTATTATACTATCAGTTCCTCTGAGTAATTGAGGCTGTGAAACTACCTCTTAAAAATTAATTTCTCTTGCTGATAATGGGAGCATCAGTGGTCCCCGAAAGAATAAACTATTCTTGAATTGACTCAGCCTGGAAGTACTGCCGTCTTCCAGTGCTGTTTTTTGTGAGTAAATAGTGAAAATGTATTTGAGCTTTTTAAAGAAAAGTGTTCTCATCATTTTGACTTCCACGAGATATAATTAGCTGAATTCCCAGCTGGGCAGTTTCCTTTCTTCAAATTAAACACTGTCAGTATGATGATAAACCTCTAAATAGCTTGTGAGCCCTACAATGATGCCTGCTTTGATGCTGCTTCCAAAGCTACTAGAATATATCCAAGGCAGAAGTGTGCATGATTTGCTAGGCTTTACATGTTGTGTGTGGTCATTTATCTGGAACCATATGACTTTGCAGAAGTAAATCACAGGCTCATATGAATGTCTTCAGCCACACTGAAAGAAAAGACACTCCAGAGAAGAGTGACAGTGCGGGCTTAGATACGCTGTCCTAAGGTTAATTCTCTGTATTTTCATCTGCAATTCCATATATACTAAAGATAGAACATGACATCAATTTGCTTTGCACAGTGCCCTATGTACTTATTGGATTGTGAAAATGATAATAAAAGTTATAACATCTCTTTCAAAAATAGAATGATTCTTCTCTATGTGAGGTCATACTTTTAAATCTCTTATGAGAAACACGATAGAACAAATTCAAGCTCAGGGAAGGGTGTTATTAAAAGCTTCCCTGTTCCTAATATGTATTGATCCTCCCTCCATCTCCCTCCTTTCTCTCTTCACCTCTCCAACTTCCTGTGTGTTCTTATGTGTCCTCTTTCCCAGTTGGGTTTTTTTGAGTTTGTTGGGGTCTTTTTTTTAATCTCCATATACTTTCTCTGTCCTTTGCCTTTGCTCATTCTCTTTATCTCTCTCCAGGGTATCTGGTGTGAAAATTTATTAGCATTATAATTTTTACCTACTCAGCTAATTGTGCCGTAAAGTTGCCAGAGATCGGTGGAAATGCTCTTGTGCATGATCACAGGAATCACAGACCTAGTTGTCATAAAAGTAGAGAGAATTACCTTTTAAATGTCTGCTACAAAATACTCCTCAGATTCCTTTATTAAAAATCATAGAATCATAGAATGGTATCACAGAATCACAGAATCACAGAATTGTAGGGGTTGGAAGGGACCTCGAGAGATCATCGGGTCCAACCCCCCTGCCAAAGCAGGCTCCCTAGCTCATATTGCTCAGATAGGCGTCCAGGCGGGTCTTGAATATCTCCAGTGAAGGAGACTCCACCACCTCCCTGGGCAGCCTATTCCAGTGCTCTGTCACCCTCACTGTGAAAAAGTTCTTCCGCATGTTGGTGCGGAACTTCCTGTGCTCCAACTTGCAGCCATTGCCCCTTGTCCTATCCCCACAGACCACTGAAAAGGGGCTGGCCGATTCCCCCTGCATCCCCTGCTTCAGATAATTATAAACTTTGATTAGGTCCCCCCTTAGTCTTCTCTTCTCAAGGCTGAACAGTCCCAGCTTACTCAGCCTTTCCTCATAGGGGAGATGCTCTAGGCCCTTAATCATCTTCGTAGCCCTTCTTTGGACTCTTTCCAGGAGATCCCTGTTCTTTTTATACCAAGGAGCCCAGAACTGGACACAATACTCCAGGTGGGGCCTGACCAGGGCAGAGTAGAGAGGGAGGATCACCTCCTTTGACCTGTTGGCTACACTCCTCCTGATGCATCCCAGGATCCCATTGGCTCTCTTGGCCACCGAGGCACACTGCTGGCTCATGGCCAACCTGTCATCTACCAGGACCCCCAGGTCCTTCTCCACTGAGCTCTTCTCCAGCAGGTCATCCCCCAGCCTGTACTGATACAAACAGTTGTTCCTTCCCAGGTGCAAGACTTTACACTTGCTTTTGTTGAACCTCATCTGGTTTCTCACTGCCCAGCTCTCCAGCCTGTCCAGGTCTCTCTGGATGGCAGCGCAGTGCTCCTGCGTGTCAGCCACTCCTCCCAGCTTTGTATCATCGGCGTACTTGCTGAGGGTGGATGTTATTCCCTCATCAAGATCGTCAATGAAGATATTAAACAGGACTGGACCCAACACTGAGCCCTGGGGAACACCGCTGGTAACAGGCCTCCAGTCAGATTCTACTCCACGAATCACAACCCTCTGGGTTCGGTCCGACAGCCAATTCTCAACCCACCTCACTGTCCACTCATCTATCCCATGCTTTCTCAGCTTTGCTATCAGGATGTCATGGGAGACAGTATCAAAGGCCTTGCTGAAGTCAAGGTAGATGACATCCACTGCTCTCCCTCCATCTACCCAGCCTGTCATGAGATCGTAGAAGGCTATGAGGTTGGTCGAGCACGATTTCCCCTTAGTGAATCCATGCTGACTACTCCTCATGACCTTCTTCTCTTCCAATTGCTTGGAGATGGCATCCAGAACAAGCTGTTCCATTACCTTTCCAGGGGCAGAGGTGAGGCTGACTGGCCTATAGTTACTAGGTTCCTCCTTCTTGCCCTTTTTAAAGACTGGAGTGACATTGGCTATCCTCCAGTCTTCAGGCACTTCTCCTGTCCTCCAAGACCTGTCGAAGATGATAGAGAGCGGCTCAGCAATCACCTCCGCCAGCTCCCTCAGCACACGTGGATGTAACCCATCTGGGCCCATGGATTTGTGTGCATTAATCCCTTTGAGCCGCTCCTGGACCTCCCCTACTTGAACCAGTTATTCATGAGTTGGAAGGGACCCCAAGGATCACAGAGCTCCAACCCCCCTGCCACAGGCAGGGCCACCAACATCAGGCCTGGATCTACACTAAGTTGCCCAGGGCCCCATCCAACCTGGCCTTGAACACCTCCAGGGACAGGGCATTCACTACCTCTCTGGGCAGCCTGTTCCAGCACCTCACCACTCTTTCTGTAAAAAACTTCCCCCAAATATCTAATCTAAACCTTCCTTCCTTTAGTTTTAATCCATGTTCATACTTTCTTGTTCATACTTTCTTGTTGCTGTTCTAGCTGTTGTTTTTAAAGTATCGATCTCCTCTGTGTTTGAGGCAAATGAAATGGAAGTTAATTACAAGCTTCAGATTCTCACAGTCCAGACCCAAATTTAAAGCACCATTGTGTGTGACATTTTGTAGTTAACAGAGATTTATTTCTGTTTTCTCTTCCATTTATGGTGGATTGGTTGCACATTGTAGGGCCTCTCCTTCTCTTCAGTAAAGCATAAACCAGCTTTATATTCCTCCCCGGTTTTTTTGATGAGTCAAAAATTTTAAGTGCAAAAAAACTCCCAAAGTCTTAAATCTGGTTGTAGAACTTGCCTGAGAAGACACTATGACCAGCAGTCTTCACAATTGGATGTTTCTTTTGGCTGATCTGAGGTATGCTTGCTTTGAGACCCAAAGCAAGATATTAAGCAATTTTTTTTTAAAATCCACCTTTTTAAAAAGAAATAGGAAAAACAATGCATTTCTAGACATTTAGCTTGTAAATGTCTAGATATATGATATTTGCTCTATTTTACTTTATTTTTTACTCTAACACATTCCTCTTAAGCTGAACTTTAAACAGATTACAAGGCAGTAGCTGTAGTCCTTTGTTTTAAAACTCAGTGTTTGAAGGCTAATTAAAGCAAAAATTATGTGACTTTGAATGTCCCATATACAGTACAATATTTTTGAGCAATCATAAATAAAGGCTTAGGAACAGCCTGCTCTCTCCTGCACTTTGACCTTAGAAACATCTATATCTACCTTAAAAATGGTATCATAGCCTAGGAACAGAACTGCAGTCAACATATCTATGCCTGGAAGAGGTATGTTTTCTTTCAAACATTAAATGGTGTTAGAGTTATTTGATTTGATCAGCTTTCAAAAAGGAAGTCCCTTTCTCTTCAGCTCTCTGCCATTCTCTGCGCTGCTTCTGCACACTTTCAGTACAGTAACAGAAAAAAACCCAAAACAAAACCCAAATCAGTACTGACTCTTATAGATCGGTTCTCTAACACTTACTGTCATATTCATTTTCACGTGGTATCAGGAAACATTGAGATCTTTGATCCCCCCCCCAAAAAAAATACCAAGTTTATATATTCAAAGACCCATGGCAGGTAATCGAGATTCAACCATAAGAATTATAATTTATTAGCAACATTTAAAGAAACACAACTTCCTGCAAAGATCTGAAAGGCTTCCACTAAACTAAAGACCAGTTCTAATGAAAACTATATGAACTTCTTTCCAGCTTAGTTTGCAAGCTGTTTGTGATCCCTTGTCATTCTCCATTGCAGAAGAACCACTCCTAAAAAAACAAGAATCAATTTTTCTAGCCAAACCTGTGGAAAATGGAATAGTTTCAGGATGATAAATTCAGATGGCTGTGATTAATGAGGTCATCTGATTCCAGGTGACATATTTTAAGAAATTACCACAGAATCACAGAAGCATAGAATCACAAATTCATAGAATGCTTAGAGTTGAAAGGGACTTCAAAGATCGTCTAGTTCCAACCCCCCTGCCGTGGCCAGGGATAGCCTCCACTAGACCAGGTTGCCCAAAGCTTCATCCAACCTGGCCCTGAACACTGCCAGGGAGGGGTCTTTCTCTTTTCTCCAAATTCTTTCTGCCGTAGTAGAAGAAGTAAATGTATATTATTATCATCTGGATCATGACACCCTGTGGCTCAGCATATCATCCCAAATGGAAATGAATGTTTTTTCTTTTAATGTCATAGATTGTAAACTGTGGCAACTCAGAAAAGAATGCACTTTAACTTATGTTAGCCATAGTAGGTCAATACAACCAGAAAGACAATGACATCAATCAGTTAGAGCTCTGACTCTGTGCTGATAGAATGAAATGAAAATAAAGGCTCAAAAAACTGTTACAATGGCTAATTATTAGTACAGAGAAATCAGCATGTACAGGAAAGCAGTGAAAGATCCATCTTCTGAATGATATTTTCATTAAGCAGAAGATATTGGGCATCTGGGAGCAAAATTGCCTGGGGAAGGAGCAGCAGTGAGTGTCTCACATTCACAAAATCAAAACAAGAGAAAGCTTGAGACGAAGAATCATTTTCCAGTCAATCCCACAGTACGACAGCTCACAAACTATGTTAAATGTCGAGAACCTCGAGGAGTAAGACTGGGAGAGAGATGTGGAGAAAGAAGCAGTTTTCAGACAGACATCTTTGTCTGTCATCAGTGGGTTTCCTGAAATCCTTGAGCCTTTCAGCCAGACTGCTATTTTAGAGGGTACTGTTGCCAACCACTTCCGTGAGCTATCATAGCACATATGTATATTAATTGCCAAAGGTGTCAAATAAATCCTTCTACATCTTGGCTTTCTTACACATGACAGCCTACACAGAATGTGTTTTTACTTTGTTATAGGCTGCTATACTTCTAGTGAAATAATATACTGGGTTTGTGCCATTGACTTACACCCTGTGCATCCTACTTATTCTGTTAGATTTATGCATTACTGACAGTAGGCACAGACCATAATCATATATTTCCCCCTTTCATTTTAGTGGAGTAAAATTAATGTGTCTGATTAAAATATCTTCACAGGCTGGCAGGGACAGCAGTATCACTACAAGAGAGGTTCCCCTTGTGTTTGAAAATTACCTGAGGGGTTTCAGATGGTCTTTTAATTAATTTATAATAACTTCTGAGTTTAAATGACAATACAAAATTAAGTTATTGAGACAAAATGCCCGCATGCCATTTGAATTTTATTCAGTAATTCGACAGGCCTACTGAATTAGGATTGCCTCAGCATATGGCAAAGATTCAAGAAATTTCCACCATAGAATAAATGACTGAGATGGAGTTTTACACATTACACTACTTGAGACGTTAATCTGTTGGAACATATGCATTACTAGACACCTAATTTTAAAGAACGTGTGTTTGCCCTTGTTTCATCATTACCTGTACATTTGAAAGATGATGCCAAAATTGCCTTTGTGAATACATTTACAGGCAGATTTTTACACCCATTTTGAACATACTGAAGGTGCCTGCACAGTGGTGCAAGTATAATTATACACACAAAGCAAATAGCATGTGCAAATTTATTTTAAAATTAGATTTCTGACAAGTACATGAAAAAGGATTGAGACTATGTTAGAATATCTGAAAATAATTGCCACTAAATTTAATCAGTTGTGCAGAATGTGAAGAAGTCAACCCAAGGTCAGCTTAAAAAGGAAATGAACAATTTAAGCAGCCATTGTACAGGACCAGATGGCATGACTGGGAGGTTTAAAACAAGGAAGGACAGAGTTCTGCAAAGTTGTATTAATTTGTTAATGTATGTATACTAAAATCATGTAAATGAAAGGTTGACTGATTATTTACAAATTAAATTTACTAATTTACTAATTGCTGAAGGGAAAGAATGGAGATGTGAGGCTTAAGACACACATAAGTTGTTGGGTTTTTTTTATTCCTGTGAACAAGAAGTCCATATTTTTCTCTTCAAGATTTTCATATTCTTCATAGACAGCTCCAGCACTCCAGGCTCCCCCTAACCATTTCGGAGCGTAAAGAAGAACAGGCAGGCTGCATGTCTGCTCCTGCCACTCTCTGCTAGAACCTTTACAGAGATTTTCAAGGCTATTTCCATATTATATCTATTTATTCTACATTTTAATAGAGATAGGAAAATACTCATCTAAGAATGAAACATGCATAATTTATCATAGTCTATCAGGTTTCCCTTCATATTATCAGTTCCCTTTGTTGTGTTCTTCTCATCATCTCACATCTGTACTTCAGATAATAACTTTCTCTATATTCCTTGAAACTATTCTTGACTTTGCTATCACTTAAGACATTTATTTTTCTTGACACCTAAGGACACTGCATTTGTAATATAGCTACTCTTCTATTAATGAATTAATAGCTCATAGTTGTAGGGGGCTAAAAGCCAAATGCTAGTCAGAGACAACTGTAAGAGCATTGGACCTAGAGTTGAGTACTGCTTTGGAAGCTAGAAAATAAAATATGGGAGAAATAGGCACTGCTTGAATAAAGCATGACTGGTAGCACCTTGATCCTTGACTTTTTCATCTGATTAGACTGTGATGTAGGATGATAATTTTGAAAGAAGACCATTTGATAAAGATGAAGAAGTAGCCTAGAAACAAAGAAAACAAAATCCTCCTGAGTCTCGTGCCCCTATCCACAAATAGGGAGTTATAGTAACCTCCTGCTCACTGAGGTAAGTAAAATAGGGGTAAATACAGTTCAGAAACTAGGGGAAGTGGTGCCTCATTGTTAGTGTATGTGTGAATGTGTGGGTGAAGGAGGAAGATATATAAATACCTCTTAACAGAAAATGGCTTCTCCAAGGGAAAAAGCTTTGGTCACTATTATGGGCCGGAGACTGTCATTTGACTTGTCATTTAGGAGTCTTTTTTTATGATTAGTATTATTGCTCAGTCAGTTGGTTAGCTGCATTTATGTTCCCTAATAGGATGGTGTTCCCGTTTAACCTTGGCATCTTGAAAATCAGACATCCTAACACAAGAAAGGCTCTTTCCATAGTAGTTTAGGCACCTTGTGTGGACAATTAGTTCTTATTAGGTGTTAAAACCATAGGATAATTCAGAACACCTCCAGTTCAACCCACTGTTTCCCAGGGATTTATCCAGTTGGGGCTGGTATGGAAATAGCACAATCTCTCCAGGCAATCCATTCCACTGTCTCACTGGTAGCAGAAAATATTTCTAAGTGTATGTAGTCTGAATGTCTCTTGCTTCAACCTTTGCCCTTTGTCTCTCACCCTTTCACTGTTCATCTCTGTGAAAAGACTATCCACACCTTCTCAATGACCTCTCCATAGCTACTAGTGGGCTGATGTTGGGTCCACCCAAAGCTGCCTCTTCTCCAGCTGAAGTCCCTCATCCTCTCCTCACAGGACAAGTGCTCCATCTCCCTGAGCATATTGGTGGCCTCTGTTGAGTTCTTTCCAGGTTATTCGTGCTTTTCCTGAACTGGGAGGTGGGTAATGAAAGAAGGAAGAGCCTCAAAAATGCACAATGTATCCAGATGTTGTCTGTTAAATATTGAGTAAAGGAGGGCAATCGCTTCCCTTGATCTCCTAGCTGAGCTCCTGTTAATAAAGGCCCAATACTGTTGGCCTTTGCTACCAGGGCACACTGCTGTCCCACATTCAACTTACCGTCTTTGAGGATCCCCATGCCCTTTACTAGAAAGTTACTCTCTAGCTAGTCAGTCTCCAGCCTGTAATAGGTTCTCCCTTCCCAAGTGCAAGACTTAAAATTTCCATTGAATTTCAAAGATTCCTGGTGGCCCATTCCTCCAGCCTGGCTAGGTCACTCTGGATGGCAGCCCTGCTTTTGAGTGACAATTGACTTGTGCCTCAGTTAGGCGTCATTTGCAAACATTAGGGGAGTACCCCCCATTACCTCCTCCAGGTCACAGATAAAAATGTTAAAGAGGACAGGTCCCCATTTGGTCCCCTGTGACACTCGCTTGTTACTGGTCTTCAAATAGAGTATGACCTATTAAATGCAATCCTCTGAGCCTAACCGGCTCCAGCCATCTTTCTATCCATACAGTTTTCCATTCAAATAGACCACAACGTCCTTACTTAGGTACAATAACACTGTGAAAGACAGTCAAAAGCCTTGCTAAAACCCATGCTAATGACATCTACTGCTCTCCCCTTGTCCATAAATCCATTCACTTTACTATAGAAGGCAATCGGGTTAGTCACGCATGATTTACTATCACTCTCCATCAGCTCTAGAAGTTTACATGGGTCACTGTTTAGATTAAATGCTTTTATACTGCTAAATTAAGATTTTAAAAAAATCCTAAAACTGTTTTTTCATAGTTCTAGCATTTTTTATTCACATTGAACTTTGTTGACATAGGACTGTTTTCCTCACCAAGACTTCAAACACTATCAACTCTCACAGCAAATGAAATAAAAAGGTTTCAAGTGATAAGTGTGGCATTACTTTCAAAAGAGAAAGGCTTCTGACAGACTGGATGGCAACTGCAGTGCCATGTATCCTGCCAGTTCTAGGCTGGTTTCTCAATACAAATCAACTTGGCAGGGCTAGATAGCACAGGCACAAAAGCCGATTAGTTCTGGTTAGAATTTTTTTTCAAGTCTGCCATTTTATCTCTACATTAGAACCATTGATAAAGCTCCCACTGCCTTTTGTGGAAACTAGGTTATGCCATTAGAACAATTCAGAAACCCAACACGTCTCATTTGTTTTTGAGGTGCTTGAGAACAGTGGCTTAAGCTGGAAATATGGTTGTTCTGAAAGAAGAGAGAAAGCTTTACTCAGAAAAAGACTGTTCAATATCTAGAAACTAAATTCCAAATACAGAATAGAGAATTTATTGGCCCTGTGAAATAGGGCCTTTACAGTATATTTGAAAAGAGTATAAGGACAGAAAATTACCCTGTGCAACTATCTGATGAGTTGCTAAGACTATTTCAAGTTTAGACCTAATTTCTAGCTCTTAATAATACAGAAAAGTATGCTAATTTTTTTTTTTTTGCATTTCTAATGATGTTACATACAGACAAAGATAAGTTGCTATCAGAATGATGTTGCTAGTGCACATTATGTTCCAAAAATTCTTACTTATTTTCATATTCTTTAACCTCTTCCCTCCTGGGAATCTGTTTCTCCATCTTGTTATATAGTTCAGATTTGTCAGGGAACCTCTTTGGACTTTACAACTTTCATACAGTTTATTTTCTTCATATCTGTAAATTCTATACCAGTTGCCAGTCTGCAGTTGCTGTTTCCCTATTAAGACATTTGCAAGGCCCACAATCATCTCCATCAGATCATTAGAATAGATATTGGGTTAAATTATTTATGTATATGCAGCTAAGTACCAAACAGAACTCAAAAGTTTATATTGTGTCTATATGGCAAAGGTCTAGTTCACAGTTCCAAGGAGGAGGACGAAAAAAAAGACTTCTAGCTCTGTTACTCAAAGAATGAATCATGCATCTCAAAGCCTCCCTCACAAGGAAACATTTGAGGAAGTAATTTATCTATCGGGGTAAAGAGATTGATCTGTAACATAATAATAAAATAGGAGTATGTAATAGGAGAGGGCTAGTGTTTTCCATATTATTTATAACTACAGCAAAAACTATTGCTTACAGTTTACAGATAGGCATATTCAAAGTGGAAATATGAGACACGTTTCTATCAGTGAGAGAAAATAACCATCAGGTCAATTTATGAAGGAAAGTAGTAGGTTTTCTGTCCATCATAAAGCATTTTAAAATCAATATTGGTTTCTTTCTAAAAGGTGTACTATATTCAACTATAACTTATTGAAGTTCATGTAGATGTTATTGGATGAGGTCTTACTGCACTGTGTCACATAGCAGGTCAGACTAAATGACTGCACTGTTCTCTTCTGGCCTTAAAATCTATGAAGCGATCAATGGCTGTTACAGGACCACAGCCATGGAAAAAAGTACTGATTACTTATGGTTGAAGGGAAAGGGAGACACCACGTGCCCTGATAGGCCAATTCAGTCAATACCAGCCTATGGAGTCTTCCAATAGTCATAAGGTAAAAAGGGACCATGTCTATCTGTGCTTTCTGCTTTTAGATTAAAATCCGATATTTTATAATTCTCACTCCCCTGCATAGAATGTAATGGGTTCAGTTAACATGTAATTTCTTTTCATGGAAACAGAGCAAGTATACAAATAGGACTGGCATTTATATATTTATAATAAACAAAGGGTGCTTTTTCTTCCTGTAGTGTGTGATCACTGCTCTATTTTATTAGTTTTCTTATCTAACCCTTTCAGAATATACTTTCTTGTTTTTTCTCACACCTCCCTTCCAACATTTGGACTAATTCATCATTAACAACTTCACATTTATTTATGAATTAAGGAAAGGATGGTTGAAAAAATAACAGAAAAAAAAGGTTCAATGACAGAACTCATCACCTCTCATGGTCATGAGTTCAGTATGTTCTACTTTGCACTCTACATGATACCAATAGTTTCTCCAAGAAATAAATAAAACTATTTTTTTACTATTTGGTTTTGAGGTTAAAATTAAAGTGCCTTTGAGATTCATTATTCTTTTCTTTCCTAAATCTTTTTCCTTGGGATACAAGGAGGTGCTATTATTTTAAAGAATAAAATTAAGAATTAGTATCTTGTTCAGATGGAAGAACTCCAGAAAGACCACAGTCTGACCTTGTATATCATGAGCTACCTTAATTAATTTAGTTGATTTCCATGCAGTCTGTCTAAAAGGTCACTAGAATACTAATAAATTCTCTTGTCTTCTTTGGCTATTTTACAGTAGGCTGTGTAGTGAGAAATAACTGAACTTCCTTTGAGACATTTGCTCCAAAACAATCTTTCTCATGAGAACTATGTATTGCATGGAGTTTAAGGAAAGCATGTCATAAAAATATCAAGTGCTGGATGTTACTTGTGAGGAACCTTCATGTTGTTTTCATGATGAGTATCAGTTTCTCTCATTGAGCGCAGAGCACTGTGGCAATATGCAAGTGGAAGATGAATTATTTTATTTATATTATACACATACACACAGACATATTTCCAGTATCCTAATGGGAAAGAGTAGCTCACATCTCTTTCTGACATGTTGCTGGATCAGTAAGACTGTTCCTGGCCCAATGTCATTCAAAAACTCTATTTCAAAAATAAGCATAAGTACATGGGCTACCCCTCTGAGTAGGTATCTTTTCATGTTTTGTATTTCACCAAAAAAAAATCCAAACCTCAAGCAGCTGTATAAAAGGATCTTGTAAATACATGGGAATTACTTTAAATTACATTCTTATCATGATGTACAGTTATAACAATCAAATCAAAATCCTGTCAGTCTTAAAAGAGCTGACAATTCAGACAAGATGTACTGAAGTGCAAGTAAAATGCTACAATCTTATACTGTAGCATTGTATCAGCGATTTGTAGATTAAATGATTCTTAATAATATACTTTGCTATAGTACAAGATGACAGGTCTTCTTATAAGGATTACATAGCATTGTACAAATCTATGCTGTTACTATCTGCATAGAATGACATGCTATTAAACTGCCAAAGAAAGATGTAGCTCATCTGCCTGGTCCTATTCCAAAAGAACTCATAGAACTCTATGAAAACTTAGGCAGAATTGTTTTGTCTTCATTGAATTTTAAAGCTTATTTTCCTTTCCACAACATGTTTTGTGAAAACCTCCAAACTCAAAACAAAACAAAACAAAACAGAAACAACTAAGAGGCATGAAAATAACTGTATAAAAATCCTATCTGTGCCCTGGTAGATTATGAACACATATAGTTCAAATTCTGAAGGACTGAATTCAATTAATAAGCAAAAGTGCATTATTTGATGAATTATCCAATATTTCCTATAGGCTTTGTTGGTAATTTTAACTTTACTCTGCATCTGTAACAATGCTTTGGAAAAAAAGATATAGCTGTTGCTGTCAAAGGTAACAAGAGAAAAATTCAAAACTTGTACGTTGTGAAATAAAACAATGTAATCCCAGATGAGATTACTTCATGGAAAGGAAATACTTTGAGAGTTGCATGAAAAAAGAATACATGTGTTGTCAAGAATTTGAATATGTTATAATATGATAGCTATTTTTAAAAAGCAGTTTCAGATGTGGTCACGCATCTAAAAGGTACTACCTAAAAGACCAATGGGAACACGTTGTCTCACTATAAGCAGTAGCAGTTGTGTCAGTTTAACCATACTACAGTGCTTTCAGTCCTGTGTCTTTGGTTACTCAAGGACAAAACAACATATGTGTGCTTATACACCATATAGCACTGTAGGATAGCCATCTGTGTCACAGTGCTGCTTCTACCAAACCTTGGAAGAGTATGTCTGCATCTCACTGCTGCATCATGTAGAGGTTTCCTGCTCTGCCAAGCAAGCTCCAGAACAGGAAGTATCAGAACGGTGGCAAGAGTTTAGACAAGTTCATGAGTAACTAGCATTGCAAATCCAAAGAGTAAAACACCTAGGAGTATTCTCTGCTATTGAAAGCATCATACTAAAACCACTAAATAAAGGAGACAATAAGTCACATAGATGTTTGATGACTTCCCACAGATTTCTCTATAGCAGCTGTGGAAAACTAGGCTAACGCCTTTCTCAGTACTGATCTTACTTTGGTCAAAATGAATATTAGCATTCTTCTCTCCTGCTTCTTATGCTGTGTTGCCAGTGCTTTGTACTCAGAGATTCAGAATTGACTGTACTAAAGTGTCTTGAGTTGATCTTCTTATGCCCTTTTCTATTGAGAGGGAATATTTTCTTTTTGCTGAACTTCTAAAAATAGTAACTTGAAAATGAAGGGAAGAAAGGAACACAGGACACTACAGCTACATCAACACACCAGAATAAGCAAGGCGCTAGCATCATTTTGCACTGTTCAGCCTTGAGCAGGCTCCTGGGCTTGATTTTTATTTTGCACTAAGAAATGCCAAAACATGTTTCAGGATCTGGAAAAACACACAGAATCAGTTCAGCTGACTGTATTGATAAATTAGTTCAGCTGACTGTAGGAGAAATAGGTTTGTGCATAGCCATGTGCGCATAAGCCATCCTCAGGCTCTGGCTTGGTTTTTGTTCTGTACACGTGACCTGAGATTCATCATCATCAACTGTCTTTCTTGAATGAGATACTTGAACTGGGTCTTCAGTATCTGACCTTAATCCTCCTATCCTAGATTAAAGATCATTTAGACAGGAGGAATCTGGTCATGCACATGGTTTTGACCAGAGATTTCATTCCAGACTGCAGAGTACTACCCTAAAAAGAATAAATTGAATGTGTTGTTTCTCCAAACAGTCATGGTTCTGACAACTCATTATTTTCTTAGAGAAGAATATTGAATCCAAATCTACTCCAAAGACCTTCCTGTTTTGTTCACAGAGTAAAACATTACTTACCTTTGAATTATAGGTTTTTCCTTCTCTCTATCTGTTCACTCCAGTTTTATTGTGCACAGGAAGAAAAAAACCATATTTTACGCTATGTATCTCTTTTTGAATCATGCACTACAGCCACAGCTCATCATTTTGAAAAAAGAAATAAAATAAATAAGCTCTTCATTAATGCTATTGATAACTGAGTATTTATACACACCTAGCAGTCAAAAGCTGGCTTTCAAGGTTGTTGTGACACTGCCACAGCCTAATTTAATTCCCAGTTGGTAAAACTACAAGTATATGCTTACATGTGCCCTGCCAAGTATGATTCTAATGTAAGAAGTATGAAAAATACTATTCCAGTCCACCAGCTACTTCCATTAATCTGCTATATTAGAGTCAAAGCTCATTGCTCTACATATGCACATTGCTGAGTAACACCTAAGGACAAAATGGAGTAGCAATACATGACACCCAAAACAAGTCTAACATATGATTTCTCTTCTAATGTCTCTTTTTGTTCAGACAATTCAGTATTTCATATCTTCTCCAGCAGTTCTTGTTCTTACCCTTCCATATCTTTTATCTACTAGTTTTCTCCTCTTGCCTTGCAGGACTTAGTAACCCCTGCTGCTCATGTCAAGTTGTGTTAAAAATTGTTTGGGAATTACAAAAAAACTGCTAAGTTGTTTCTTAATCAAGATCTACCCTTGTAGTAAAGTCACTTTACAGTTTAGATGTAGATCTAGAGCAGATCAACAATGGATCTACAAGGTTTGCAGTCAACCTCTAGTTCCATTCTAGATGCTTCAGAACTGAAACTAAACTCCCCAGGTTAAAGGACAGCATTGATCATGATGTTGGTTTTTATGGAACACCTCTCCTCCTCCACTTCAGGAGACTCTCCTCATTCCTTCCTTAAATTTCCATGCTATTTTAAAATAAATAAATAATTAAAGACTGTGGTTGGTTCTACTTATACATTTTTTTTCTCTATAGATCATCTCCATGATGATGTAATAATACCACCTAGGAGCAATTCTTCCTTTATTCACCAGATTCTGTCTTCTTCTGGCCAAGCTAAAATCTTTGTCCCTTTGAAGTCTCTCGATAGGTAAAAGCAGTGTATTTAGGAGTCTTAGTAAATAGATGTGGTTTTTCAGGTGTAGTGTAGCATAGATATTCTTAAACAAATTTACTATTTTAAGACTGCTGCTAGAATTTACCCTGCACTAGTGAAGCAAATGAAGTTTTGCCTTAGACTTTCCTGAGAGGAATTCTGTAGGCTGTGTCATTTAGTAATTGGCACAAAATGAAGACAATTCAAGTTACATATCAGAATGGGACAAAGATTTCAGTGAGACTGGGATGAAATAATAAATAATGCATTCTAGCACATCAGTCATGGCAGGAACTTAATTCACATCATATTCATACAAATAGAGTGTTCCACAGCCTCAGAAGTATTGGATCTCAAAGTTTTACAAAATAGAGTTTATATTATATTTATTTGGAGATTAAATTATATTTATTTCTCAGGCAGCCACTTTATTTGAAGTTTACTGGTAATATTCCAGGATAAAGTTGTGATTGGTAATTATGTGTTGATATGGGTTGTTTGAATAAAAACCTTATTTGTCAAAAGATATGCAATGAAATATGGTGTAAATTATTCCTGATCAGTTAAACTAATAACTGTTGTCTCTGGACTGGAAGATAACTCGAAGAACAGCATAAAGAACAGCCCTGGATATAGCATAGAGTAGAGCACACACAGAGAGATTTAATTTTAAAGGGTGAATGGTTTCTTTCTCTGTTGGTTACCCTTTGGCATGTTCAACTAATGCGCTTCCCTCTCTGCTCACCCTTTTCACCATTCAAGACTATTTCTCCTGATGCAGAATGAAAATTGCAGGGCTTTTTGAATAGTTAAGTGAGTCTATTTGACAAGAAGTCTAAAATAATTTCCAGTAATCCATATTATACAGTAATCTGATTTCTATAAAGTTAGAAATATTTATTTTTTCTTGTAAGCACAATGGAATCAGTTTCTGAAATTTCATCCAAGAAACAGAATCTAGTTGGCATTTAGCTTGGTGGGCCTTAGTCACAGTTTCTATGATTCAAATTATAGGAATCTAGTTATGGTCCAAAATTTAACCCTGTCTATACTGGGAAGATCTAATTCTCTGTCTCCTCTCTGCCCTTCTTCTCCCCCCGCCCTTATCAACGCACAGAACAGATACAGGTATAGATCAACATGTTTCCAATGCTGTATGGTTTTGCACCAATTTAGCAGTGTTGTGAGTGATCACACAAGACGTAATATCGTGAGAAGAATCCAAAAATGACCACAGTTGGACTCTGTCATGGGTTTTGTCTGGGAAAGAGTTAATTTTTGCAAGAAGCTGGGAGGGGACAGAGCCAGGACACCTGACCCAAACTAGCCAAAAGGGTATTCATACCATATGCTCAGAATATAAAGGGGGCTGACCAGGGAGCACGGGTCGCAGCTTAGGGGTGGCTTAATATTGGGCTCTGGACAGTGAGCAAATTGCATTGTGTATCATTCACTTTGTATTGTTGTAATTTTCCTCTTCTTTTGCTGTCCCAGTAAACTGTCCTTAGCTCATCCACAAGTTGTAATGTTTTCTTTCAATTCTCATCCCCATCCCACAAGGGAGTGAGGAATGAGCGAGGGGCCACATGATGCTTAGCTGCCAACTGGGGCTAAACCATGACAGACACAGTGATCTTATGGGTCTTTTCCAACCTAAATCATTTTATCATTCTATGGTTGCATTATAACAATTAAAAGGGAGTATAAAACAAGACCTGCCATCATTATTGCCATTACTGCATACAAACATTATGAGAAGTCCTGAGACTTCATGTTTTGAGGCTCAAACAAGTCTCTAGCTGTGAGATTTAGAGAAAAGACCTAAGCGAGAAAACTAGTATTTAGGAAAAAGAGTGGGATTTTCTGAATTCTATCTCAAAGTACTGTAGTGCTGGTTAGAAAAAGAAGACATGAATTGCAGTACAGAGCACAGGAATCTGCCATAGAACAGTAATTCTTGTTTTATCTGAAAGTGCTTTAGCGTTGTAAAGGTAATTTTTTTCAAACTTGCTCTTATGACTGGATAGCCTGGATAAGTAAAATAATAGATACATATAGATACATCAAATAAAGAGTATTGATGGGAACTTAAGATGAAAGATCAGCCCTTTGTTCAATGTACACTGAGTTAATTAAAAGAATCAAAAAAAAAAATTAAAATCAACTTGGAGTTAAAATGTAGCATCAGATCAATTGCACACAGCAACAAATTCAAAAGATCAAAGGTTAAAAAGGAAGCGTGTCTTTTCCAGTTGGAAATGCAAAGCAATATAGGCAAGTATTGCCCCCATGAATATTGGCTAAGGCACTGACATTAATTTCATAAAACTCAGTCTGTGATAAACCTCTCCCTAGTTATTCCTTTGCTTGTTTTTGCTAACTTCATTAGCTAGGCACTTGAGAATATTTGCACTCAATAATTAAGTGCTCAGTGAATTGCTCAGTCCCTGTGACATGTTATGACCTAGAACCAGCATAAAAGAGAAATAGGATTTTGGAGCTTTTTATCAAATGCAAATGCCTTCTTAAATTCTTTAACAATGTTATTTCAATTAATAGAACTTCCTGGAACCAAAGTTTTTCATCAGGTGCACAAGTTAGACTTACTGTTCACACTTCCGTGCTCAGATGGGCAGGGACAGGGACCGTGCGTTGGGATTCACCGAGCAGGCAAATAACTTCATCCCTATTAGCAGCAAAGGAGAGGCAATTGCAGAATCCATATGGGTGTGAAGATGCTTGTTTGCAATCACGGGCTTTGACTTGAAGGAAGAGGACTATGTCTATTTGTTGTTTTGGGGGTTTTTTCAGGGCGTAAGACAGCCCTAAAAAGTCCCTTTTTTTTGATACTTTTCAGGTTTCTTTCTTCTAGTAAATTAACATAGAATATGAAACTAAATTATTTGAAATTAAATATTCCAATTGTAAAGATTCCATAATCTTACACACAAAAAAAAAAGAAAAAAGAAAAAAAGAAAGAAAAAAATGGGAAGGAAATAAAAAAGCACAGCACTAAAACTACTCATGCACAGAAGAATTACTGCATTACAAGATTTGTGTACTTTTGTAATGCTTTGCATTTGAATATGATTATCTCAGGCACAATTTCCTCTATCCTAAAGGCAGTCACTTATGCATGTTCTTGGAGGACTGTATTTTATTCTGTGCCAGCAAACCATTTCTGTGAAAAAACTCAATAATCGGTCTCTAAGTGAAGCAGAGCTGCAAGTCACCATACAGACCTGTAGCAAAATATCTTTTTGGCAACACATTTTAATAGAGAGCAAAGTATATAGAAATAAATTGCAACTGTATCTTCTCAAGGAGCTATTATCCTTGATAAAACTTGCTTCCTAAAACTTGAAAATTAAATCATGTTGTGTCTTTGCAACATTTATTTCCATTTCTGTTTTGTCATCCAGGCTAAAAATCTTCAAGTATTTGTTATTGTCACCATTAATTTTTATTACTTCTTAATTTTTAACTGTTTTCCATTCCCCAGTTTTATGCTCTTTTTCACCACCATTGGGGTTATAGGTAAGTGTAGACTTCCTCCATCTTACTAGCCAATCCTTAGACCTTATTCCTTACGCTCATATTCATCATGTTGCCTGCAGAATAATTTGGCATATTTTGTGTAGATAAGGGTCCTCATCCTTCAGCACAAATATCTTATGATTATTGAGGATCATTAAATTACAATCTTAGTTTGCTTTTTTGCAACTGGAAACACAAAGAAAGGTGAAAAAGATCATTTTGCCTATACTTGCAGTAATCTAATTATATATATGGTGCTAAGTATATATTTTTAAATATTTTCCTTTCATTAAATAGTTTAATAATATTTTGAAGACATATTCAGTGCTTGGAGAAAGTAGTATCTACTGTTTTCAGTCTAGAGAATAGATAGCAAAGAAACAAAGAACTATTATAGTCAGGCTTTGAGCTACAAAAAGAGTTACAAAATAGTATATGAATAGATTACAGGTCGGATAGTGGTTTATCTTCCAAAAAGAAACATTTTCTGCTAATGGCATAGTACATGTACGCAGTGACAATTACTAGAACACACCCATCAGAACAGAGAGAAGATCACATAAAAGTGCGATCAATATAAATGATTAAAAATGTCATTCAATATTAAAATGTATTTAGACTTACAAATTTGACACAAGGCTCAAAACTGGAAAAAACATAATCAAGAAAAATAAATTACATAATTACAAGATAATCTGTTCAGGGTTGGAGATATAATAGCATTTTATCTGAGAAATGGCATGTGATCCTACAAATGAAGACACCTATAGTGGCACTTCAGAGAAAACCATAAGAACGTTAGCATCTAACTCCAAGAACCCAACCTAAAATGTAAAAGCACTTTTGAACTACTGGTTCATCTCCTGAAGGTATTATTTCCCTCTGGGGACCACAAAATCCTAATTAAAATGTCTGTGCCTACACATACTCCAAAATGTGTCAGGGATACAATTTTAAGTGAAGTGTATGTTGAGTCACACAACAAACATGTCTTTTCTTCTTCTTTACCTAATTTTTGTTAGTGTGGGCTACCAGTGGGATGGCTCTTGCAGAATCCCTCTCAGTCAACAAGGCAGGACCTGTCTCTTCCTCCCCTGCACTGTCAAAAGTCTGTTACCCCAGTGACTACAAGGGAAGAAACAGTTGGAAAGAAAGAGTAACCTAGATATTTTGGACTGTCACATGAGCAGTAGTTTTTGCTGGAATATCAAAGCCCTGTGCACAAGCGCAGACAGTCTGGGATAATCTGTGTATGATGGCACACATTGATTTCTCATCTCCCTTCTCTACAAAGATGTTCATAGAATAGTAATGAATGAAAAAAGATGGCTATTAGAGATCTTAAAAACAAGAGCCTAACAGCATATTTGATTAAGGTCTACTGTGCAGGGTAGTTGTTTGCAAATGTCTCTGTGGAGTTAGGTTATGTTTCTCCATTCTGAGCCATAACTTCCTCATTATTCTGAGCACTTGATGCTTAAAAAGCTTTCTGTTCATGGTATGTTATCCCACACCTGCTCTTTTCATTTATTTTTAAAACCAAATTACATTCCTGTTGTGAAATTTCAGTACTGTATGGCCTACACAGTGTAACTCTAAGGGGTAGTATTTTTTTTCTTTCAGGTACAGGTTTGCCACCTTATTGCTCTAGTTTTATTGAACCATGATCCCAAATTCTCTTTGGAAGTCTGGCTACTATAACTCATCAGACCTAGGGTTTTACATTATATATACCCATGACAGTCGGTCACTATATTAAAAATTATAAGTTTGAGACAGAAATCATGTGCAGTACCTTATATAGACCAATAAAACCCATTTTCCGCTAACTTGGTTTATTTAAATATTTCTATTGGAAAGCATGCAGAATTTCTATAATAACTTCCAGATGACATGAGTACTTCAAGTCCTCATAAAAAGTGTTGGTGTTTTTTTGCCTCTCTCTCTGCCCCCCCGCACCCCCCCACACACACCCAAAAACAAAATCTGTTCTCCCTGAACAGAATAAATCTTAGTAAAGATTTATATTTTGCAGTCAAAATATCCTCATAACTTGTGAGGATAAATCATGACATCCTCAATTGCTTGATTTTATGTTTTTTATTATTTTTTAAAATATCCTAAGATATATCGTTTGGAAACTACTCAGCTTTAAAAAAAATGTCTTCACTGTTGCTATGATAAGTAATTAATCTCAGTTCAAGGAAAGGGCTTTTTTTGTCATTTTACAATGCAGATGATTCAATATAGTAACAGTTGCATCAGAAGACTGAATTATATCTCTTGTGATAATAAGTATATACCTTTGCATTTTAATATAATTTCAAAATCTATTCATATTTCTAATATGACTACAGAACAAAGCAGTAATAAATAGTTTGATGACTGGTTTTTGTGTATAACTTGTACATAATTACACAAACTTTTCTTTAGAATGAAAGTTAAGCAATGCTCTGACTTGTTTATTTTTATGTTTTCGTATTCCAATGGGATGAATTCAGTAATTATAAAATTGTAACAGACAATTTATTTTTTATATTATTCATTATTTTAGGATAGTCATAATAGTGTCTTAATTATGCAGCCTATGGTGAAAGCATGCAGTTCATAACCGAAACACAGTGTTTAAAAAGAGATCAATTCTTATATTAGAATACGCAGAAAGAAGTATTAGAGATTTTCTAGCTCAGAAACAAGAAACACGAAGAAAGGAAATAAAATATCAATGATGGAAGATAGATAGATAGATAGATAGATAGACACATACACAGACACATACATACATACATACATAAGATAGATGCTGTAACTTTTTTGTTATAATATGACATTGCCCTCCTCCTATTAATCTTGCACAAGGCCATCACAACAGCAGCTCTCCACTGATGTTTTGTCACACAACTGTCCCATCTACCACTCTTCAACTCCTCCTGATACCCAAAGGACAGTGAGGACTGCCTGCGTGTTCTTTTCTCAGCTCAGCCACCCTCCCATACTGAATTTTTCTCCATTCCTCTTTTCAATAGGTTGCATGCTTCTCCTGCTCCATGCTAATATCTGTCATGAGATAGTACAGATTCCGTGAGAACCACTCCTAAGAGTAACAAATGTCAAGTCATGGACTGGAAAAAAAGGGAGATGAATCTCTACCAAAGGTAAAGGAAGGAGGTAGTTAGAGAATAAGTAGAAAAGAAATGAGCCATTCGAGTATAACTTGGATAATTTCCAGAAGGTGAAAGGAAGAAAAAACACACAATAAAAGAAGCTTTCAAAAGGTAAGAGGAAAGGCAATATACAAAATACATATTTGTTATTGATACAGAGATTTTTAACCCAGCACATAATAAAAATCTGCATTCACTCATACCAGATTAATCCAATTCATAATAAATTTACTTATATTGTACATTTGTTATATAATAATGTATGTCAATATAGACAGTGTGTACAGATCTTAAATTTAGATTTTCCAGGTGTACTGTGAGTGCCTTTCATTACAGATACAATATATTTGGCAGTGAAGAAGATAATCAGGAAAAAAAAAATCAGCAGCTCTTTGTTGGCAAAGCCTAGATATAAAATTGGCAACCTTGTAAGGTAATTACAAGGTAAAATTGATGTCCTTGTATTTAAAACAATTTTCCGGATGGCAAATCAAGCAAAAATGTTTCTGAAGTATGTACAGTTTCTTCTTCTCTACATCTTTACTTAAACTTGAAAGACTACCTTGCCTGCTGCATTGCTATGCTTGTTGGATTAAATAAATTAGGTAAAATGAAGCCTAGGGAAAGTGCTGCTATATTGTCAGTCACTTGAGCATGATTAACTTGCTTTTTAAAATGGCCTGGTAGCATAACAAGAGTCCTGAATTGCTTGATTAAATAATACATAGAATTAATGGGATGAATCTTGTTCTGGGGTGCAATCCATTTAGAAGTATACTCCTTTTTCTTTCTGCTAAGACTTTTCTGTTTTGCTTTTTAGAGGTTTTATGAATCATACAAGTAAAATAGTAAAGAGCAGCATCAGTTCCACGTGCAGCTCATTTTCCCTTGATTGTAGACTGAAACCACTGTATTTTAGTACCTACTGTTGTAGGGTATCAGTGAGCATACTCCTCATTACATATGTAAAAAGTGTGGAAAAGCAAGCACTTCAATCAGTGTAACTGTGAGCAGAAATTAGCTTACTCTATTTTTAATTTTTTTTAAATAAATTGGAAATGAAGTCCTGCTGAAATTATTTAGGAAGTCTGTGTTACATTTCATCAGATTTGGATATTAAATCTCATGCTCCAGTAATATTGTTAGCTACAATCCTCTGTAATTTCAGTTCAATGTAGCACTATCATTTAAATCCTTCAGTATATTCCAGATGCTTATACCATGCAGGGTGACCCAGATGAACTGCCAATTTTACCTGAATATAGGAGTCAACCTATAGATTATTTTCTGGGTTTACCATAAATATTGTCACTCAATCCTTCCTGTGCTTTGTATACTTCCTTGATATTTATTAAGAACCCTAGGATAATTCAGGTGGGAATTGATGTGATGACATTTCTAGTCCAATCTCCTGCTCAAAGTAGGCTCAGATCTCAAGTCAGGCCAGGGGTCTGGGGACTCTGCTAAGGACCCCCAAAGCCACCTCTTCTCCAGGCTTAGAAAGTACCAATCCCTCAGCTTCTCCTCTCAAGGCAAGTCCTCCAGCCCCATGAACATCTTAGCAGTGCTTCACTGTATTGACTCCATATAATCAGTCAGTATCGTACTGGGGGACTCAAAGCCCTGTCACAGAGCCTAGGTGTCCTCTGAGCACTGGCTATTCTCCAATGCAGTCACAAATGTTGTTGGACTTCTTTCCTGACAGGGTACACTGATAGCTCACTTTCATCTTGCTGTCTGCCAAGATCCCCAGGGCCTTTTCAGCAGAGTGATTCCCCAACCAGACAGTCCATAGTCCATATCATTGCAAATGGTCTTCCCAGGTGCAGGTCTTGGCATTTGTTGTGGAATTTTGAAACCTTCCTGCTGGTCCATTACTCCAGCCTGTTTAGCTCCCTCTGGATTACAGTCCTGCTGATTAGCACTTACCTGTTCCCCAAGGAGAAAAAAAAAAAATCCTACCAAAACCAGCCCTCACCAAGAAACACCTTATTCATCCAAACAGAGAAGTTTTTGAAAGTTTTTCCAGTTGAAGAAACGACAGGGAGTATGTTCTCATATGAAATTTGCTCAAGTGCCTGGCTTTTCTGATGCCCAGCTCATACAGATTCTGTGTGCTAAATATGAAAATGTTCAGCAGTGAAAGATCTTTATTTAGGTTATGATCTGGGACACAAATACAGCTTTATTGGTTTACAGGCACAAGAGACTCTTGGAGAAGGAGCTGCATCCTATGTGAAGTGCAGCCGCCTCATAGTGCAACTGGTGCTGGTGGGTAATGGTCGTTCATTAATCAATCTAACAGAATCAGAGAGCTCAGGAAGGCTAAGCACTCTTAGTCCATGCTAACATGATTTTTTTTTACTGAAAGGGTAATTTTTGGTACCTTTACATGAACTTCACCACTGATTTAGTGCAACTTTGGGGTTTGCTTTGCTTCTGAATAAGTCTGCTTCTGAAGAGTGCAGGATCTGAACCACCTTTGTTGAAAACTCTATCAACTTTCTTTGGATCTTCAGGTAAAACTTTTTCTCTCTTTCCTCAGTGGTTTGTCAGTGCCAGAAATCCTGGATCCAGGCTTGTCATTGGCAGGCAGGTCCATTTATACACATGCTGTGTTTTTCTCTTACTAGTGTATCCAGGGAGTTTAATCTCATACAAAAAAGAAAAAAGTGAACACCTTCCTCCTGGCCTTTTTCCCTTAGAGATGTACCTGCCAAGGTCTGTAATTCATAAGATATGCTCAGGAGTGCCCTTTTAGAGGCTGGTATCAAGACCTTTCCATCAACTCACACACCAGAAAAGCCCTTCAGTATTTCAGATCAACAAAAGGTTTTTTTTTTCCAAGTGGATGGCTGTCGGTCTGTCATCACTGTCCTCATACAATGGCTGATTATGGCAGATGAATTCAGAGACTCAAGCACTAATTATAGTAAGCAAGGTTCAATTCTTTCCACAGCCCCATCTACTGAATTTAGGCTGAATGAAGGTTTTGTATCTTTCCTGTTGGTCAGCCTACTGAGCTCTTCTACCAGCTCATCTTGGAATGAGTTCACAGGGCTACCATTCCCCAAAACCCCCATATTATTCCAGCAACTTTTCCCTGCATAGCTATAAACCATGCCAACATCTATTGCTTTCTTTTATCCTTAGTCACAGCTTAGCTATAGATTTACTTTACCTTTTTGATCTTTCTCATAAATCAGTTCCCCCAGGACTCTTTATTGCTTCTGTTTCATGGTCTCACTCTGTTTTCATTAGTATCCTCTGAAGCCTTCATGTCCAGGACTGTGTCCTCCCCTGAGTGGTACAGAGAGGTATTGTCTCTTTTTTCTTCTTTCTTATGATGTATCTTCAAAAGCAGCCCTTTGGTAATTTTTTTTTTTTTTTAGTTTATTTATGAATATCTTAACATGAAGAGAGGCTTTAACTCCAAAAACAAAAACTTCTAAAGAAGTTCTGAACTGGAGATTATCTTCTTAGCACTCGGATAACCCTGAAAATTCTGACAGCTCATATTGTCTTCATCATGGATCTTTTCTTTTCAATATAAACAACTTTATTTGGTTTTTGGCTGGTCAAACATGTTAATAGCAATTTAGGAGAATGTTAAAAGAGTAAGCATAATTATACTGATAGAGAACTGAGATAGCACTGCTGACTTTGCATGATCATTCTAACCTGGATCTTGCATTAGCTCTATTCCACATACTGCTGCCATTAATCAAATGCTCAAAAAACTCAAACAAATTGAAAAAGAACCCTGAAACTTTTCTCCATTCATATTTTGAGGAGTGGCTAGTATTTTCAAATTTCTTTGTTGTCTTTTCATGGAGTTCCAAGTAAAATTTTGAGGAAAAAACTAAACAAAAAATAAATCCAAGAAACAAACAAAAAGACCAAATGAAAAATATTCCAAGGGACACTGTCATCTTTAGATGTTCAACTTCTGACAGGCTACCCAGGTTCATGTAAGTCTTCTCCATGATCACTGTGTTGAAGCTCTGAATAGAAATTGGCAAGTGAGGAGTCACTCCAGTCGGCAGGTGATGATCAGCGGCGACAGCGATCACTCTGGTAAGCTCAGGGGCTGTGTGTCAGATCGGGCAGTCCAGAGAGGTTCCCTACTTCTGGGCTCTCCGTGCAGCTCCTTCGACCGCAAAAGCTCACCCTCCTCCTGACGTCACGTGACCCCTCCCTCTAACCTTAAAAGTGTTTAAGGAGGGCAGCTGCCCACCCACACAACGCAGACAAGCAAGCAGAGAGCTCAGACGAGTCAGCCAGCCAGCCCGCTCGCCGGGCAGAGGAAGTAGAGGAGCCCAGCCAACTGACAGGTAAGGGTGACTAACATTTGGGAAGGTACTGCATAATAGTGTCTACCTGGCACGGGGCCATAACACTTCCACTGTGGAGGTAGCAACTCAGCTTAACCAACCGCAGAAGCATGTTGCAGTGCAGGTCTTGGGGTGCAGGGAGTGTCACAACATGCTTGCGGCAGCAGACAGCTCTGAACATGGCTGTGTACTGTGTGAGATCATAAGGGATCTCCTCAGCCGTGCAGCACACCTGCAAGAAGAGGTAGATGTGCTCAAAGGTAAACTAGACAGGCTCATGAGCATCAGGGAGGCTGAAATGGAGATAGATCAGATGAGCCAGATTCTCTCCTCCCAGCCACAGAAACATGAGTACCCAGTAGATAGTGTCCAGGACCAGGGTGACCCTATACCCTCCCCCAGGCAGGACAGTCTAAATGATAAGGACGAATGGAAGCAGGTACGTGGCAAGGGTAGTAGGAGAGTACCTTCCAAGCCTGTCATTCCTCCACAAGTTCCTCTGAGCAACAGATAGGAGATCCTACTACGAGGGGACCAGCCCGATAATGAGATGGCTGATAGGAAAATTACTTCTGAGGTTGTGTTCCCTAGGATAAGACCCCCTAAGCAAACCATCAAAACAGCCTCTCTTAAGACAAAAAGATGGGTCATTGTCTTAGGAGATTCCCTTCTGGAGGGAATTGAGGGCCTGATCTGTAGGCTGGACCCTCTACATAGAGAAGTCTGCTGCCTTAAGGGAGCTTCAGTTAGGGACTTAACCAAGCGAGTCCCAACCTTGGTCAGGGACACAGATTATTATCCACTTTTAATTTTCCAAATAGGTAGTAATGAAATACATAAAAGAAAACTGAGCACCATTAAGAAGGATTTAAGGGCCCTGGGACACATGGTATGAGGATCTGGAGCACAGCTAGTGTTTTCCTCCATCATTCCTACTACAGGGAATGGGGAGGGTTGGACTGAGAAGAGCCAGGAAATTAATACCTGGCTCAGAGCCTGGTGCGAGAAACAGAACTTTGGGTTCTTTGAGAATGGGCTGGCTCGAGCCTCACCAGCCTTGCTTTCAAGGGATGGGGAGCACTTATCCCCTAGGGGCAGAAGGATACTGTCTAAGAAGCTAGCTCATTAATAGAGCTTTAAACTAGGTAAGAAGGGGGAAGGGGACAGGGCCAGGCTAGATGGAAAAAATCCTGAGTGTGGTGGTGGAGTTACTGAGGGATGGTGTGCTGGTAATAACCTCTGGTCAGCCACCCTAGTTAACCAGGGGGTTAGTGTCCTAACTCAGAGCAGAGATTTAACTACTACTGATAGGCTAAGTAACTTAAACAGCTGTCACTTGGGAGGCAAGGCTTCCCCAAGGAGCATAACAAGATCAATAGACCAGCTAAAGTACATCTACACCAATGCACCCATCATGGGTAACAAAAAAGAGGAATTAGAAGTCCTTGTAACTACAGGAAATTATGATTTGATTGCCATCACAGAAACGTGGTGGGATAATTCACATGACTGGAGTGCTGCTATGGCTGGTTACAAACTATACAGGCATGACAGGCTGGGTAGGAGAAGAGGTGGGGTAGCCCTGTATGTCAGAGAATGCATTGACAGCCTAGAGCTGGAGTATGGTGGAGACAGGGTCGAGTGTCTCTGGGCGAAAATCAGAGGAGCACAAAATCAGCGAGATATAGTGATGGGAGTCTGCTATAGACCACCTGACCAGGAGGAGGAAGCTGATGAGTTGTTTTCTAAACAACTGGGTGAAGTCTCGCGATCACCAGCCCTCGTCCTTATTGGGGACTTCAACTTACCGGATGTCTCCTGGAGGTACAATACAGCAGGGAGGAAACAGTCTAGCAGGTTCCTGGAGGGTTTGGAAGACAACTTCCTGACCCAGCTGGTGAATGAACCCACAAGGGAAGGTGCCCTGCTGGACTTGTTTGTCAATAGAGAAGACCTGGTGGGGGATGTGAAGGTTGGAGGACGCCTGGGGCATAGTGATCATGAGCTTATATAATTCTTAGTACTGGGAGAAGTAAGGAAGGGAGACAGCAGAACTAGCACCTTAGACTTCCGTAGGGCTGACTTTGGACTGTTCAGAAAGCTGCTTGATAAGATTCCATGGGAGGCAGCCCTTGAGGGCAAAGGAGCCCAACAGGGTTGGTTGCTCCTCAAGAAGGTAATCTTGGTAGCACAAGAACAGGCTGTCCCAGTTGGTCAGAAGAGGAGTCGGTGAGCAAGGAAGCCAGCTTGGCTGCGTAGAGGGATCCAGGCTGATATACAAGAAAAGAAGGAAAAATATGAGCTTTGGAAGAAGGGGCAGGTGTCTTGGGATGATTATAGGAATTTAGTAAGATCATGTAGGGAGAAAGTCAGAAGAGCTAAAGCTGATCTGGAACTCAGGCTGGCCAGTTCTGTAAAAGATAATAAAAGTCATTCTATAGGTATATTAATAGTAAAAGGAGGGTCAAGGAGAATCTCCAGCCCTTATTGGATGCTGATGGCACATTAGTGACAAGGGATGAGGACAAGGCTGAGGTCCTTAATTCCTTCTTTGCCTCAGTCTTTAATAGTAGAGATGCATATTCCCTGAACAGATAGTGGTAAGAGTACCTCAGTTCACAGTGAAGAGACACTCAGACACTCACAACCTCAGACACTCAACTGAATACAGTAAAGCTAAAATTTGTGCAGTGTCTTACAAGCTGAGACAGAAATGTTGTGTGCTAACCGTTTGAGAATTCTTCCCAAACTAATGATATTACAATAATTTCTTCCTAGTTTAAAGTGTCATCCATGTATTCCTTCCATCTTCTTTTTTAGACCTGTTTGCTGCCATCCATTTTGCACATCACACTGGTACTTTGTCATCCTGGTGGCAAGCTCCAAACCTCAGAGTTGCCTGAGCTCCTCTCAGGCAGTGCGGTTTCCCCTAAAGCCAGCAGGGACCTCTGTGCAGTTGATCAGGAGTGCACCAACAGTATACTCTTTTAAGTGTTTGAAATCACAACTTTAACATTGTATTTTTCTATACATAGACTTATTAATTTTCAGTGAAAATGGAAAAAAAAAAAGTCAAACATCTTTTATTAACATTTGTTTTCTTCTGCTCGGTGCTCTATTTTTATCTTGCCATTGTGTTTACTTGCTGCTTCATGTTTTATAGCACATCAGACACAATAATGGTCATATGTTTCATACTTGATTATTTCTATGTTCATATTTGCTGGAACATTTTCTGGAAACTTTCCAGAATTACAAGGGCAACAAACAATCTTCATAAAACAGAACAGATGGCAGGCACCTTTGTCTTTACTATGGCATTGTTGCTGTAGATATCTACAGGTCCAGATGCTAAGGAAAGGATGGAGCTCTGTTCACTGAGACCAATATCTGCTGCTTGTTTCACATTGTGCTAAAATTATGGTAAATATGTCATCTCTTTATCACCCAGTAGCTTGGGTTTATATGTGCAATTGCCTGTGTGCTTTTATTTTTCCACTTAATTTTAATAAGACAATTGTGGATTCAAATGTAATTTCAGAATGGTAGCAGTCAAAAAATCCCAGCTTGTTGGCATACATTCACAGCTAATGAACTCGTATTCAGTTAATATCCATCAAGCAGCTGGGATGAGTGATGAGAACTGAGCAAGGGTTCCTTATCAGAAAAGATCTCAGTTCTCCCAGGGAAGGATTGTGGAACTGAAAAAGAAACAGGAGATTCCTAGGATCGGGTTTCCATAGACATTTTTAAGTGTCTATTTTTACTTCAGAACGCAGCCAATTACACCAAACAGGCTCTCACCTACCAAAAATTAGAATAGCTGAGTAACAACAACTGAGAATCCCTCCATAGCTGCTATCACCCTGGCTTTAAACTCCAAAGTTGAAATACTGATCTACTGTAGACTTACTTGTAAATTGAATGAAGTCACTTCTTTAACCTGCAAGCTGAATATATAGATAGCCATAGATAAACACACCTGTGAGGAAGATAAATAATTGAATGCTATGATGAAGAGCAAAGCAGTTGCCTCAGAGGCACAAAAGGAGATAAAGTAAGAAGATGATGTCAAATCAATACAAACAGAGAGCAAATAGGAAAAGTTTCTTAGTCTACCTGATGCACACTGAAATCATTCTCTTTGAGAAGCTGTGCAACACTGGAACATAGTTCAGAGTTACTCTTTCTTTATTTCAATCACATTTCTTACAAATGTTCACTCACATAAATAAATACATTTTTCACCAACAAAAAAATGTGCTGAAGAACATCACTTGGGTTGGAAAGCCAAAATGCTGTGAGCTAGGCAATGCCATAATAAAGGCTGTTTGTCAGCCTTCAGTCTACCCTCATGAGAATGTGTATATTAAATCTTTAATTACATGATCACATGCAATTTTTCCCAAAGGACCTCTGACTCAGCACAAAAGTTGGAAAGTGCTCAGTGAATGAGGAAAATAATGGAACGGCTACTCAAAAGGTACTCTTATACTGAAAGAAAGCTAAAGACTTTTTGGCTAATAGTACAAAACTGATACAAGATAAATTGATTTTCACTTGACAGAGGAGAAGTGGGTAAACACTTAAGAGTGGCATAAAAGTGTCTAAATACTGACAAATATTTGACATGAAAGTTAACTGGAAGTCTTCCATTTTCCTAAATAATTTTTGGAATATTTAAGTAGTTAAATTCCAGCAAGCTTTAAAAGGATCAAGCCGTGTGACTTCTATTAATGTTAATAGTAGTTGCACAACTAAATTGGCCTGCACCACCACAAATTTTCCTCCATATTGTGTTTGATAATAGAGATTATCATGCACAGTTTTAAACAAACAATAAGGCAGCTCAGTTGCACAGACAAATTATAAAGTAAGTAATTGTCTTTAGTTGTATGTAATTGCTAGTCACTAGAGCAGCTAGAGAAACAAAAGTGCTGCTAATTTCAGTGCCGGAAGATAGAGCGTAGCAACAGTAGGACAAGTATATTGTGGATGAGCAAGTAGTTCCAGTATGTCGAGCGTAGTTGGAAGATCATTAGGCACAGGAAAGCACACTGCTCCCTTCAGCCTCAGACTGCAGTGTTTTTCTCTGATTATGATTTATTGCCTTACATTGTGAAGATTATTCACCATCTGGAAGAGTCCATAGATCACCAAAACCAGGAGACAGGAGGCAGGATTTGAGAAAGAATGCCAAGTACATAGCTCGCTCACTCAAGAAGAAATCTTGCATAAATCAAAAGCAATCAGTGGCACCATCCAGGATTTTTGACAATGTCTTCTGAAGGCAAAGTAAGAGGTGAAGCAGTGGCCTAAAACTCAGATTTCAAAGTCTCAAGGCCATGTCATTTATGACAGCCACAGGTAATACTTGTTATATTCAGGCAAAAGATGCTTCTTTTCTTTTTTCTTTCTTTAAATACTTTTTTTTTAATTCCTTGCCATTTTGAAAACTTTACATAACTTGAACTGGATTTTTCTGTGTTACTTGTTTCAGTTCATACAAGTTCAACAGTGTAGCTACTATTTTCACTGAAAAAACACCCAACTAGCTAAACAGAGAATATGACGTGCCAGACCTACAGATTTTTCTTTCAGATTCTACAGGTCACTATCCTCTGACACAGGGAACCAAGAGCACAAAGACTGTCTCTTGTTTGTAATATTCTCCAAGCTAATAATAAAGTTGAAGGCTGATCAAAAAAAAAAAAGAAAAAAAAGGAGAAGATTAATCCAACTTACATTATTATAGCCATTTCATAACTGGATATTTCTTGGACATTTCTAAGGTATTAGGTGCTGTGTCAGCCAATACAATTTAATTCTATCTGTAATTAATCAGCAGTTTAACCTCCATCATAGACAGGCCTAGTCAAATTGATTCATGAGTGCGTGACATAAATTCTGACTACTGTCCCTTGAATCTACAAAGCAAAGCTCCCAAATCAGAAAGTCAGTTTTAAAGATGCTGACTTTTCTGCCCAGCAGTCAAGTACGATATGAACACACAAAGTAGGTCTAAATGAAAGGAAGCAATATCTTCTGAGGTGAGAAAGTCCTGTGGTAAGGTTCCTGCAAATGATTTAAAATAGGAGGCAAATAATTCTCATTGGGCTGCCTGCATTTTCAGACTCTGTTAGAGGGAAACAAGGAAACTTTTCCACTGCATTACTCCATTACTTATTTTACGTTCAGTCATGGAGCTATTTCAGGCTTTGAAAAATTGCTATGTTCTGCTCTGAGTTGAAATAGCTGGGCAATTTTTGCTTTGTGCCATTTGTAGGCACTTAATCTGGGGGAAAATTATTTTGTTTCTGTCTTTGTAGTTTCATTCTAAAATTTCTTATGTGTGTGCCTTTAATAAAGTCTCAAGTTTTCTTTATTGCTACCTGACCTGTTTTCGTTTTATTAGGCCAGCAAAATTTTGACCTGCATTAATTATTCTGTGTTTTTCCATCAAAACCAGTTACCTAGCATATCTAGCTTCAGTTTTATTTTAATAAATCACTAAGTGTGAGTTTTAACTGCAACTCCAATTATTCCAGGTAGGATAAAGAACAGACTTAACAAAAACAGCTACAGAAACAGCTTGTTGAAACAGAAGTTTGACCTAGGCATGTGATGGTATTATTGAAATTTGAAGCAGCTAAGCTTTGATCCCACAAAGGCATGCTCAGAGGCTGAGTTTAACTCACTAAATTCAATGAGGCTCTTTGCAATGTGAAATGGCAAGCAGGTGCATACACCTTTCTAGTACCATAGCTTAAATGTGCCTATAATCAAAACTTCACATGAAAGGCTGCAGTGTCACTGTTTAACAATTTTAAGTGAAAGCAATGGAAATCACATGTTAAACTGAACTCCATGTAGTCCTCAGCTCATTTTATTTGTTAAACATTTAAAAATTCCAAGTTCAAGGGGAAAAAAAGGGACTATAGTATTTAAGAGACCATCACCCTTCATAATGTACTTTCACACAGGAACTGTTCACCACAATGTGGCTTTGGATTGGTTTTTTAACCATTAATTTTCATTCCACAGAAAATCATGCAAAACAAATTTAATTCAGGAAGCCATTTGCTCTTGCAGGCTTTCATCATTGAGAAAAATGAACAGCTCTGTTGTAAAGAAAATGAGGCTTGGGGGTTTTTTTTATTGTTAAGAACTTTGGTGAAAATAAGGTGATGGTTGTCACAGCTTTGATTCTGACCATGCTTAATCTCTGCAGTTACCTGCTCCCCGTCTTATCTGTTCTCTAGTATCCTAAAGGTAGCAGGTAAGTTTAGCAGCAAAGCTAAATAATATTATTACTCAGGTCTGTGGGAGAATAGGCACTGGTGCTAATGAAATTAAACTTTGAGTTTTGTTTTGGGTTTTGACTTTTTTTTCTTAACTTCTGGCAGAAATGTTAAGCAATAATCTTAATTTATGAAGACGATTAGATTTAAGAGATATGACTACAATGACAACTAAACAAGCATTTCATACAAAGACCAAACACTTTAGGTTATTAATTTGCAGCTTATGTGTGATCATGAATACTGGTGAATTTAAATCTATCCAGAGGTAGCTTTCTGCAAGCTAACAGGATTTTTAATATTTTGCTTCATTCTTTTATTTAAAACTAAGCATCCCCTCTCTGAAAGAGTTGACAAATACAGAGAAGTGCTGTTTATGGGAGGAACTACAAAGCTCAATCATAGAGATCTTGCTATTAGTTCTAGTAACTGATGTCTTTGTAAGGTTGTAATTTTAAAGGGGAATTAGAGGGTTTTAAAACAACATTTTTAACTTAAATGTTAAGTGGTTTATGCATTTATTTATTCTCCCTCACTACTCTCCCATCCTCCACTGCCACTTTATAATGAAATACCAATGTATTTCTTTCCCCAAAAATTAAGGAATGTTTTTATTTTATTTTAATTATGCATAAACTTCCTTACTCATTCTATTCATGTATTTTAATCTGTCTTCTTTGGTAGGGCAATAGTGTCAGGTAGGAACAAGATTCTTTGTCAGTTTTCACAGTGGTGGAATGCTCTAATTCCTACGCATATACAGAGAAAAATCCCATTCATTTTGCAATGCTGTTATTTTGTTTGCATAAGTGTTACTGTACTGGCTGTATCATTCTTTTGGTGGCATAAATCACTTCCATGCAAAGGACACACTAACAAAAGGACAGACATGAGCTGGTTGGAACTGCCCGTTTGTAATACTAGGAGCATTTTGCTTCAGAGAAAAGTTTCATACAAGTGGATTTAAGAATTTTATAGTTCTCCGGACGAAATGTCTTCTGCATACAAAATCTATGCTGCATCACTTAATCTTCTTAGGTGGATGATAGAGAAATGCAGCAAAAAAGTCAGTTTTCTTGTGCTAGTTCTGATGCTGCCAACTCATGTGTGCCACATGTCCCTGTTTTAAGGAAAAATAAGAGGAAACAGTGAGCAGGGAAGAGCCGTGAGGTATATAGTTTGGCCTAGTACATACAGATGAAAATTCTAGGGCCAGCACAGGTCAGGCTTGTAGTGTGTAGCACTGCAAAAATATAGGAGAAATGTATCCCTGAGACACCACCTCTCAAATTCTGAAATAATATTTTTCCATAAATTTCAGCCTAACTTCGCTGTTTGCATAGTATTTTCTTTCCCTCTAAGGTCCTGTAGTCTTGGATAGTTGCCAGTCTGCTAGTAAATAACCTCATTGTGCAATCCTTATACAAACAAATCTGTTGTTGGTTTTTTTAAGCTTGTTCTGCTATCTATCATATTTACCTACATGGAGCTGCCGTGTATTCAAAGGGCACAGGATATAAACATGTGCACCGGGGCCAATATTCTTGTAAGCCTTGATTTGGGAATTGATCATGAATTCTACATTCAGGCAGCACTTCCATAAAGAAATCCCATCTTTTTTTTTCAATATATAGACAGGCTTCAATGATTTTGTCCACATTACAGCTATATAAGCTGATGCTCATTTTGTTGAGATGTGGGTGCCAAAAATTTTAATACTCATATGCAGGTGTGAAGAAAGATCTAAATGCATCTTAGTTCTGCTTTTCACATATCAAAAACCTGCCAACTAGAATCCAAATTATTCCAGAATTATATTCTCTAAATATCTACACAAAGGTGATTTTTGTCTTAAAATTATTCCTGTGAAATGTTTTTTTCTATGTGCTTAACTCTACATAGATGAATAAGAGTTCATCAGAATTACCAACATGCATTAACATAAATGAGTGTGATAGTTCTTTCAGAAACTTAGTACATTAACAGACACAAGCATCTTTATAGTATTTTGAATTGTGGAGAAACACAGAGTGATTCTAGTTATTCATTTATATAAAATTTATTGCTTATATTGAAAACTGTATTAAAATCTATTTTGTATCTTGAAGCAAGTTAATTAAAGTATTGTTAAACAGGCTTTTTTGTGAGCTGAGTAGATTTATATCTTAGCTAGTTAAAGCATATGAAAGAGCATAAGAAAAAAATATTACAAAGTGAAAGAGCAAAAAGATCAGATATAGGGGGGAAACCCAATGGTATCAGAAAAAATTGGGACAATAGAAAAGAAGCGGAAAATGGATTAAAAAAAAGACAAAATAGTATAACCAGTGGATAACAAACGCAAAAAAAAGATTCTTAGATATGTTGAATGGCATTTCAGATAGATATTAAAGGAAGTTATTTGATCTTTTAAAAGTAACAGAGAACTGCTGGAAATGGCACTCTCAGATTTTCGGATTAACAATACGGATTGGCTGTCAAGCAGTTTAAGGTTGGTATTTTGAACTTTACTGGAGTTTACAGAGTTGCTCACTGGTGCTTTTGTACTTGTGTGAGCCAACAAAGGAATGATCAACCACCAGCACTTTATTGCAGAAGGGATTCCAGGCCTCAAGAGACTAGTCCCATTATGGAATAGAATCATAGAATGAGTAAGGTTGGAAGGAACCTTTAGAGGTCATCTAGTCCAACGCCCCTGCAGTAAGCAGGGGCATCTTCACTAGATCAGGTCACTCAGAGCCCCATCAAGCCTGGCCTTGAATACCTCCAGGGATGGGGCCTCCACTACCTCTCTGGGCAACCTTTTCCAGTGATCTACCACCCTCATATTGAAGAACTTTTTCCTAATATCCAACCTAAATCTCCTCTTTTTGAGTTTAAAACCATCTCTCTTCATCCTATCACTACATGCCCTCGTGAACAGTTCTTCCCCAGTTTTCCTATAGGCACCTTTCAGGTATTGGAAGGCCGCTATAAGGTCCCACTGGAGCCTCCACTTCTCCAAGCTGAACAAGCCCAACTGTCTCAGCCTATCTTCATAGGAGAGGTGCTCCAGCCCTTTCTTCATTTTTGTGGCCCTAATGATAAAAAAGTAAGTATTTGGCAGCCTCCCATCAAGGGGACTTACATCGCATCAAGATCAAAACCAAACATGAAGCTGAAGAAAGTTCAGAAAGGGGCACAAGAGTTGCAAAGAACTTCCCAAAGAGAAGAGCTTTCTCAGCAGACCAGAAGTAGATAGGGACCATGCCATTTGGAGCCAAAGTAGCTGTGCCAGATGTATATATGAGTTAGGAGGTAAGGGACACAAGTCTATCCAATCTGGATAGATGTTCCTGAAAATCCTGTCTCCTTTACTGAGCACCTAGTCACCATAATATATCTGATTTTGTGTCTGTGACCTTAGAAATACTTTGCATGTGCTCAGTGCTAAGTTCATCAGCATTACTGCTGAGTGTAACTGTGAACACTCAGACGGCTCACATGGAAAAAATATATTCCAAGTCTAAATTCAAAGTAGCATCCAAGCTTCACAGAAGGTTTCTTCTGTCTTGAAGATGAACGTTTTAAGGCAACATATCTATGCTGGGTTTAGGATCCTTTAACACAAGGAGAATTTACGTCTTATCTTTTCAATTATCTCCAAGTCAAATGATATATTTACTGAGTAACTAAAATTAAGCACATTGGCAGGAAAGCTTCAACACAATTTCTTGTGCTCCCAAGGTATGTAAGATATAAGCTTTTCAGGCTTTGGTCTTGAAGTGACTCCATGTCTTTCTCATTGTTGGCTGACAATCTGCAAAGGGGAAAAAAATAAGTGTTATCTCACCAACATCTTTCTACAATGAGTCACTGCTTGTTGGTTTGTTCAATCTTCTGAGACTACTCGCTGCCACTGTGTGTTGTATTCAATTGCCTGTCCTCATCATAGGACAGTCAACACCCAGTTTAGTATCCAAGTTCAGAAATGAACTGAGCTTCAAGGTCTATATTCTAGTTAAGGTGGTAAATAATCATATCTCTTAAAACTGCCTCCTTTTAACTGAAATGGAGTTGTAGATTCAGCCTCCTCCTCTGGATTGGTTTAAGCATCAAAGTATTTCACCTGCTGATGGGTGGAAATCCCTGTTGCAGGCTTCCAGACATTCTATTCATTCAAGGAAACATGGACACCGGACTTCATATTGCAAATCCCACTCCAGGTGCTCCAGTTCTCAGTAGCACAGTGCATTCTTCAGTACAAACATTACAGTTGCCTGTGAGCGAGTAAGTTTTCAGCATTGCAGCAATAAAATTTAGTTGCCTGAACCTTTTTCAAGTTCTTAAGACAAGTGACACTGAGCACCATATTCTTCCATTCTTGAGTTTTCCCCTTCACTAGAAACAAATGACAAAAATTGCCCTGAAAGTTGGATTACAATCAACCTACTACTGAAAGAAAAAGCATAATTGACTGTGAAAAGACAAAAAAAGTGGCCACTCTGCTGCCTGCAGAAATGCATAGAAGATGTATATGAGTTCCAAGAGGAAATTACACTTAACTCCTGCACAGGATTTATTTCAAAAAGTGTTTAAGAGTATTTGATCTCTGAGATTAATGTTTAAAGTGAAGAGAAGTGAGTAGTCACAGGATGGAAAGCTGATTTGTGAAATGTAATCTGGGATGGAAACTTTCCATTTGGGAAAGGATTGTTGTTTTCTAGTATAATTTTGGGGCTATTTTACATTTAGATAATGTACCTGTGATTTGATGGCAAAAGTTGATGGAAAAATGGGTAAGGAAATTATATAACTCGGGAGCAATGTAATTACTGAGACATTATTCATACTAGCACCATCCCTGGGATCGCAATACCTGCCTTTTAACTTCTACTTGTTGAATATAAGTGCATTTTATAAAGCTCCCTCCTCACCTGTGCTCAAGAAAGGCATATCCTGCAGAGAAAAATCCTTTCATGAAGAAGGTCAAGGTGAGATAACCTTCATTGTGGTGGCCACACTGCAGAAGGGAAAAGAGAATACGGTGCTGGCTTCCGTGGCAGCTGAGACATTATCCTCACAAGTTCTAACACCTCAGTGGCTATATGCAAAGTTACTTGTGTACTCAAAAAGCACTAAGCTAATAAATAATGCAATTAGTTTTAAAGACTTTGGATCATTCTGGGGATTCATCAAGTGCTGAGTAAATAGAAATCAGCTTGGGGAGACTTAAGACCATGCTGGGAAATGTTTGCTAAATAGAACAATTGTAAAGTACATCGGAAAGAAAGTGAATAAACTGGGGAGCAGTAGTGAAAACATTGACATAGTTGATGCTCGATTGCCAAGAGGCACTACCTACAGTGTTTGGGCAATCCAAATGGTATAGAAAAACAGTGACCCCATTACTTGCTAGACAAAAATTTCAATTCTTCCTTTTCCACTGCCTTTGTTGCCATGATACGGCTTTTCCTGGCCACTTGTTTCTCCAACGGGGCTTACATTGTGTTGCCCAGGTATTACTGCAAAAGCCCCGATCTGCTCCCTTTGATTTTTAACTAGTCTCCTCTCTGCATTCTTCTGCTCATGCAAAATACAGCTGCCAAAATAGTCACGTAAGGTATTATGGCAAGCTTTCCTCTGAACTGAAGGTCTACCTTCCTAACCTTGTGATGAAACAGTTTCCTACCACATCAGAGTCAGCCTTTAGGGTTTTTTGCCATTGCACATTACCTTGGAACTTGTCCATCTTTATTCTGCTGCTACACTGGAAAACATCTTTCCAGTTCCTTCTAGGTAGCCCCTTAATGCTACAATGCCTTCCTAAAGTTGCTTCATAAATAGATGCTATTCCCTTCCTACTCAACACCTAAGGACACACTTCTTGGAAAAAAACCAAAACAAAACAAAATTTAAAAGCACCAAGAAAGTTAAAAAAAAGGTTTTAACAAAAAGAAAGTACTCTGGTATGAATTCACCAGCAAACAGGATGGCTGATATAGGCAAATTTCAAGATGCATATTTAAGCACATGATCTTACTTCTGCTGTCTTTTTCTGTCTTCTTACCTTTCTTATCATTTGCTGCAATCATTTATTGTATCTTGACTCAGGCAAAATACTCCTTGTGGCAAATTTTCCACCTGGATGTGAATGTTCACAATGCAAATAGAACCAAACCTCTGTTTGTGGTGGGTTCCCTCACAAACCCGCCAAAAGTATGTTATTCCTTTACTATTTTAGGAACCATAACTATAATGGTACATCAGCCAGCCAAATCCATACACCTTTATAAAGGAGAGGGGTTTGTGATCATGTGGTTTTTGCAAAATATTACAGAAATTTGAGCCACTTCCATGATACAAATTAGCTCCATTACAGAGAAGGCTCTGTCCATCACTTACATTAACGTAAGAAAGACATCACTCTTAACAAAAAAGTACAAAGGAAATTCCACTGAATTAATGGCATTCATAATAAAATATATTTTATACAAGAAAAGTATTTCAGATTTCCAGATGATCTAAATCTTCTCTGTGTGGCATTAGGAGGAAGAAAATAAAAGTGACAATTTTTCCCAGTGAGATATAAAGTAACAGATTAGAGCCATCAGTAAATGACAACTTCCATTTGCAGTCATAACCTTGCTCTTTTTCACATATATTTTATAGGATAGCCACTATTTTTATGTATTTCAGTATTTCTCAGATAATACAACTCTCTCTAACATTCCATCTTTTCTCTACATATTAGCTAACATTGAAAAAAAATACAAAAGTCTTTAAAACAACAAAGGAAACCCAAACTTAAAAGCCCAGTCTGAAAACCCAGGTTTGCAGATGCTGCTGAAGAAGAAACTTACCTTTAATTATTCCATTTATGATCTCTGAGAGCATCGAGTTTACTCACCCAGTCCCCAAGCTCAGGTTTGCAGGGAGACAGTCAAAACCACCTGAACAAATGCATATTTTAAGCAACCTGACCTTGACTCTGTACTAAATACATTATACTAGTCATATCTTTGTAAACTGCTTTTTCACCTGAGTTAACGAGCGCTATTCCTAGATGAGATACAGGCTGAGAGCTTGTGAGAATGTGGGTGGCTTGAGAGCTGATGTGGTATGAGATGGAGCAATAGGGAACAAAGACACGCACTGACTTTTGATACCCCTGAGGGAGTAAACAGAGACACTGAGAGAAAAGTCTCTTGGAGGAGAGGGCATGGAAAAAAAAGCCAAATGGTAAGTGCAAAGAGTTGAGAGGTTTTTTGCTGCTGTTTTCAGTATTTTCTGAAATAAACTATTCCAGTGTGTTTGGAAGAGTCTCTCCTTGGGAAATCTTACTGTAGCAAGTAGCTGTTAATTCCAGTTTAAGTTCATATGTTTTCCCACAGTACAAGTTTAGCCTTATAAGCACATACCTAGTAAGTGCTGTAACCCAAGAGTTCTTCAACTGCTTGCGAAGGTAAGGGTATGCAGCATGACCAGCATCACCTGGATTCATGCTCTAAAAGCTGCTGCATATATGGCACAGACCATATATCCCTAGCAGACCAAACAGACAGAGTGAACACAAGCAGCAACCCTCACATTGAAATCCTTGCCCTACAGAGCAGCAAGCTGGGAATATTCAAAAGGCTTTGATCTGTGTTGAACGAAAATTGGACACAAGCCAGAGAAAACCAGAGGCCAATCAAGAGCTATGCTGGGGCATTTACTGAGGTAGGCAATGACAGTGAACTAAGTGAAATATTTTAGTGTGTATGAAGCCTATAAAAATAAACCTTTTTTTCACATTTGTAACCTTTACAAAACAAGAGACTTTATTATTTACATTTCAAAGTACCTAAACTACAACTAAAATATTTAATGGGTTCAAAACGCCTAGGAAAGAGGGAAAAAAAGCTCTGCATTTACAAAATAAAACACCTCATGTTTTCCATATCTGGTTGTTCTTCCTGAAATTTGGAACAGAGAGGTGGGATGAACACATGGAAAAATTGGATAGAATGACATGCAAAAAAAGGGCAAAACATGTTGTGCCTTTTTGGTATTCTAATTGCATTGCTTCCTTCTGTTGCTTCAAATCACATCTGACACTTACTTAGCTAGATTAATCTGATAGATTGCAAATGTGTATCCAGGGCTGTAAATGTAATTGACATGTGTTAAAAATATAATCACATTGGTCTGATGTATCTCCATCTTGTCCTCCCGAGGATATTCCCAATTTTTTGACCTGTAAGTCAGAAATGTTGCAGGTAGGGCCTGGAGGTCGGAAGATGTCGCGCTGTACGGAAAGATAGGGCCTCCCTCCCTATAATCAATGGATTAGGTGTAGCTCCTAGTAGCCAATAGCATGTAGTTGTGATGTAAGCAGACGGATGTGACGTTGTAAACCTTACCTATATAATGCTGTTTCACCTGCCAAAAAACACCATTTGCCGTCCACCAAAGTGGTGTCTGCTAGCTGATGGACCGAGCAGCTAGAGAGTAGCCGCCGTGCAGTTCTTGAACCAGGTCTCTACGCCTTTAAGAGAGGCAACAAGAAATAGTGATTTTATTTATCATAACGATACATCTGTGTGAATTCCTCAGAGCAAAGGTTAAACGTAGATAAGAGAAGTGTCCTAATCCACTGGTTTTATTTTTTGTTACATCTTTTGTGTGATAGGATTACATTTTCTCCATGATAAAGACAATGCTTTTTATAATGATAGCAGACTTTTCTGTGTGAATGTGTGGATTCCTTTTTCTCTTCACTGGTCAAAAAGACCTTAGCCCTAGGATGACTTTTTCACATTGGGGTTCACTACATCTGGGATCTGGTTCTCAAGAAGTAAAGAGCAAGCAGGATTTGCCCAACGAGTTTTTGATCCTCACATTTCTCTGCTTTTCATATACCCTGTCAGGCCATAGTAATCTTGAAAGGTGATAGCAATGTTCCAGTACCTGAAGGGGCCTACAGAAAAGCTGGAGAGAGACTGTTTACAAGGGCTTGTAGTGACAGGACCAGGAGTAATGGTCTTGAACTGAAAGAGTGTAGAGAGAGGTTAGATATAAAGAAGAAACTTTTCCCTGTGAGGGCATCGAGACCCTGGCACAGGATGCCCAGAGAAGTTGTGGCTGGCCCTCCCTGGCAGTGTTCAAGGCCAGGCTGGATGGGGCTTTGGGCAACCTGGGCTAGTGGAGGGTGGCCCTGACCATGGCGGGGTGGGTAGAACTAGATGAGCTTTGAGGTCCATTCCAGCCCAAACCAGCCTGTGGTTCTGTGATGCTATGACTAACTGGAAGCAACAACCTCATTATAAAACTTGGTTTTGTGATTTAAGATAATTGTTTAGGGGGAGATTTGCTTTTATTTTAGATTGGCAGATCAGGCTTTTTTAGCTGTTATGAGTTGGAATAAGGCTCTGTGGGGATTTTAGCTGCCCTCAAAACATTCATTTCTGTTCTATGTCAGGAAAACATAGTGAAATTTTGTGTTCTTTTTTCTGGCTGCCTAGTGTATGATTCTGTCTCTGAGCAGCAGTCATACAAGAATCAAGTTGCTTCAGAGCTATTCCTAGTTTTACTCTTTTTCATGTTGTACAACCAGCAGGACTTTTATTTGCTTATCAAGATTGAGAAAAACAAGTTTTCCCTGGCAGCTGGGGTGATAATACTTGTGTACTGCACAGCAGAATCTAGGGTCACTGAGAAACCAAGTTTCCAGCTCCAAAGTTGATACAGCTAAATAGAGTATCTGGAGAGATTAAAGCCACAGGTGGAAGATCTTTCCTATATGTCATATTTATAGGTTAGGGTATTAAAAGTTATCTGTATTTATACTGCCACATTCAGGGACTATGTCCACAGAAGGTGAGAAAATAAGAAAAGTCATTTGGACAGTTTGTTCAAGCTTCAAGAACAGACTGGGTCTTTCACACACTGTAGTCTTTGCTTGTAGCACCATTGCAAGATCATAGGGTAATTCATGACTGGGTTAAGCACCACAGTGGATGGTCTCGCAAGGCTCATGCAGTTAATATTTCTTTCACAGGGGACCTCTTTGTTCAGGAAGACACGGATCAGATGCATTTGTAGAAATTTCATATTAAGCTATGAGGTTGACATACTCCTTTTCAGTGGAACCATCCTCAGACATAAGAGTAGCATAGATAAAATCACTGCACTTGCCTCTTCTCCATTCTAAATCTGTTGAGCGCCTCGCTAGGAAAGAATGAAGTCTTGCTTTTGCTTTTGCTTTTTTTTCCCAGGGTAGTTGCATGAGCTCTTTGTTCTCCAAACTGTGCCTCAACTGTATAATTAAAACCACTTTTCTTTGCACAAATGTAGGGAGAGAGTATGGCTGAGCTGTGAACTAACCTGGGCTTTGCTGTGCACCCTGCCTGTGATCAGGAGATTTAACGCAGGACTCAGCTTAGGATACAGTCACAGAGAAAGCAGTCATGTACTCAATGCCTCCTTTTCATACCAGAAAGGATACATGTCACCTTCTTCTAGTTTGTGTTGACTAATAAATCAGGTGGGAAATTTGACTTGCTTAAATAAGTTGAATAATAGTTAAGTAACTTAAATAAGTTGAAGACCTCTGTCATCACACACCAAAGTAAAAAGACCATTTACCTCTATAGAGGTAGGACTATTTAGGAATTTTGTAAAGACATTTGTTGTTAATTATTTGCTCATTCAAAATAATAGTACTTGTACATCATGACTACCACTCTGTGATCTCTCTAAGCAATTTATCAGTATCAGTTAGAGTGCACTGGCACACCTCTAGGGTGTATATGCAGCAGCCTTTTTCTTTTAACTCCTGCTCGAGAGGTTTCCTTAATATGCTCTCTGAGGTAGCCAGATTCAGCAGCTCTATGGGCCAGATCTCTGCTTCATGAACCCATCACCTTCAAAACAAATCTTTTTTGTTAGCCACGAGGATACTCTCCTACTATAACCAGAAAGGGTGGGGTGGTGGGGGGAGAGGAGTTGGTTGGGTTTTTGTTTGGAGCTTTTTTTGTGGGGGGATGTTCAGTCTCCAGAACCTGCATGCTAAGCCTGCAACGTGCTCTGCATTGGGTTCTTTTTTTCTTTTTTCTTTTTTTTTTCTAAAGCCATTAGATTGTGATAAATATACATTATCTGGAAGATACTCTTTACTTCTGTGGAACTGTCGGGTGGGAACAACAAAGGTAGACTTGTACATTACTGTTCTCTGTTGCTTCTGAGGCAATTTGGACATTTATTAGATTTAAGAGCCAAGAGAAAGACTTTACTTTTGTTGCTCAATGCTTTTCAGGCAGGGCAATTGTCAGATGCAGGGCTATAAACACTGAAGATTTTTGTACAATAAAATAGCCAAGCTATAATCACAGAGCTCGGTAATAGCAAAATAATTTTAATCATTCATCACACTCTGCAATTCTATCTGTATTCTATCTGAAGATATAAATATTAAATAATCAATCCCCACAAACTCTCAGCAAGTTGACTGCCATTATTTCCATTTTATAGATAAATTGCAGAGCAGAATAATTAAATACTTTGGTTAAGGTCACGCAGTAAGTCTGCTGAAGATGTGAAAATGGAATCAAACTCTGCTGATTCCCAGTTTGGTTCTTTAGCCAGACAACAGTCTTTCTGCAACATCTCTCTCACTCGTGATATATCTCATGCATAGTCTAAATTAGAAGCATCATTAAGAACTGAAGGTAATTACCTTCTCTCCTTTAAAAAACTATTTGCTGATTTTAACATTGAATACATTCACTCAGTTTTCTCATGCGATTATGATGGCAAAAAATCTAAACACAAATCTGAAAATAATCATGCTGTTTCTCCATGTTTTCATGGTATAAACAGCCGGTAACACCCACAGCAACTCTATTAAGACAAAGATTAGCAAATATGGGGGTTTAATTGGATTCCATTTCCAAACATATCAAAGGCCTAGAAGACAAGCATTTACGTTCTCCTTCTTTATTTCTTCTCCACGACATTTTAAGCAAACCTGTTGTAAAAATTAAGGCACTGTTTGAACCAACAGAAACTCTGCGTTTTTCTAGAGAAACGGGTGCTTTGAAAAGCACCTTATACAACAATTTCTAAAATCTTATTTTCAAAAGCAAGCACAGGGTATGGAGAGGGCAGAATTTGAAGGTATAAATGTTAATCACTGAACAATACCCAGAAACTTTAGAAAATTCTCCTGGCACATTAGCTGAATTTTTGGGCTCTGACATAAAAGGAAAACTTTTGACCTATAGGCACTTCTGGAAATTTTTCATATAGAGGCTGAAGAATCAAAGTCTCATTGAAAATGAGTGATTCTAAACCTAAAACAACACAGGGACTCGGCTTTCCACTTCATGTTCTTAAAATAAAATATTTAAGTACCTGTGAGACACTCTGCTGCCACATAGGTTTCATATGTTTGGAGACCTCTGCATCCAAGTTTTTGTCAGTGAAGACTTCGGTGTTTAAGTCCACTGTCTTCCGAGCTCTGAGGAAACCACATAGCTTTCTACCATGACTGAGCTGCCCAAAGCCCAGGCCTTGGCTCATTAACCTGATAGGATCCTGAAATCAAAAGCAGTTTTTGTTGCAGTATCTGCATATTCCTACCCCATCACCATATTTGGAGCATGCCTGAGCTTCACATGGAGACACATGGAGAGAGGGGGAGGATGTCCATTTGACATATAGCTTAGAGAACTTACCTACCATGTAGCAAGGTAATAAAATATATTTTGGTGGAAGTTTTGAAGCAGGGATTTACACTGTCTGCAGGTTCTCACATGAACCTGCTATATTCTAGGATGCATCCCGACACATCCCGATGCATCCTAGATGCAGAGAATGTTTGTCTCCACAGCCACAGTGTTTTGGTCAAGTTCATGTTCTGCTACACTTGGCAAGTACCTAGATTTCACTTTTATTTCTGAATGCCTCCTTACAGCTTAGTTATTAGATCTCTTTCCTAGAATATAGGAAGACAAATCAAACACAGAAGGGATTTTAATTTGGGTCTCCTGTTTTCCAGACTGCTGTTATTGATAGCTGCTTCTTATATCTCCCACCTGCCAACCCAGAAAGGACTGACCTTGCTTCATCCACTTGACTCCAAAAGAGGATTAATGACCCTATATCCCAAGGGCAAATAAGAAATAAGCACCTATACTCCCTCCCACTTGTCTATTTTACGATGATCTGAATTATCTACTCAGATGTCTATCTCTCTCCTTCAATGTGAAAAGTAGATTATGCAACCAGATTAGACAGACACCTAAGTTTTAGGAGACTGAAGTCCCAGTTAAAATGCCTAGGCTAGTTTTGAAAATGGTGATGGTTTTCTAAAGCATATACATGATAGCTGCTTTTGGAAAGTGTGCCCTTAGCACTTCTGCAAATAGGACCCTAATGCATTTCACTGACCTCACTGATTTAACTTGGTACTTTGCAGAATTGTGCAACACACTCTGCAAGTTAAATTCAGTATTTCCATTTTTCAAGGGATTCTATGAGAAAACTAAGATGTATAGCTATAGCTTAAATTATACCTGTTTTCAAAACCATTAGGGTATTAAATGAGGAATTTTAATGTGGCCATCATATTGAGATGCAAATTGCAAGAGAGCAATTTTTTCTGTGTAGATGAGTTCCATTAAAATTCAATATATTTATTTAATTTCTAGTCTAAAATGCAGTGATTTGCTTATACTCTATGTAAAACAGTTATAAAATAGTATGCAAAGCAGTTATAAAATACTATGTAAGAAGCTTAAAAAAGCTAATTTTATGTACACATCTCTGCAGAGACCAATGGAAACACTTGCTGACCCTTAATATTTAATCTTCTGGTTGTCAGAACATTGGGTGCTTTTCTTAGCTTTTCTTTTTTTACCTCCAACATAGAAGGGATTCTAGAAGAAAATGGAAATAAGGAGCCTCACTCATCCTCATTATCATTGTGACTACGTTTATAAAACAATATTATGAACTTAAAAATAGGATGTTCTTACAGATTTGCAATGGACAATTCAGAGTTACTATACAGAAAAAGGGGTCACAGCTGTAATTCGTATTTCATCACAAAACAGCTCTGAATTGGAAATCATGATCTGGGGAAATAATCTGAAGTGTCTGAAAGAAGAGAACTAAGGACAGAAGTTAAGGGTAAATTTTACCTGGGGGTAGTAGAATCCATCTCAAGCAGAAACTTCATAATCCTTTCCAAAATGCTACTTTGTTATTGTGTCTTATTAGCAACATGTCACAATGGAATAATACAACAGTTACGTGCAGTAAGGAGTTAACATGGGACAGAGCCTCATAAATAAATAAACTTTTCTTAATTTTTTTACTAATGCACAACTGTCACTGTCCACTGTTTTTTATTACTGTTTTTGAATTTTTTTTCAGATTTAGGCTAGGTAAAAAGCGCTTGAAACACCTCTGAAAGCAATGAACAGATGAACAGAAACTGTTGATACTACCTACTCCTGTATTTCAGAAAATGGAATGAAAGATTGGGCCCCATTTTCCTCTGGTTAATATATCTTTATTCAACATTTGCTTTTTTTTATAGCATATTGATTGTCTTTTCACAAAGTCTCTAAACATATGATATACAAAGGAAGCAGAAATATAAAAAATAATGGCTGTACAGTACTGTCTATCAGCCTGGAATGTATTTACCTGCTCAGTGCTTCCTCTGTATCCATCAGTTCCATCCATCCATGATTTAGATCATCTCGAGACTAAGAACTGCTTCTTCCAGGTCTCCATTTCATACCAGAATAGAGGCTGTTTATTACCAACATAAAAATCTTGGTGTCCATCAAAGAAAGTACATGGCAGCCTTTCAGCTGGTGAAGCCTTGTCTCTACGCAGAAGTGCTCTGCAGTGTATTATACCTGTACATGCCTTCTGTGAGCAAAGTTCTGACCTCATTGTCCTGTCACACAAGTAAACGGGAGTGCCTAGGAACTGCAGTTCTAAGGATTGCCACAGTGCCTGTGCTGTGTAAGAGCTATACTATATAACTACTCTGGCCATACTCAAGGAGTGAACCTGTTCTGCTCCGGTTTGTGTTTAAAGGCATCAGTGCAGTCAGCACTCCCAAAGTCATGATGAAATGTTGGGTTCATGAGCTCAGACAGATTACAATTTGGGCTCATTTGGAGGGCAAACACACTGGGGCTATCATCTGATGATGCAGACCTACCAGTGGTATGATATGGACCTACCAGTGGTACAAATCAGTTTCCTCTGCAATCAGTAAAACCTACTTCTTACACTTGACATGACACTGATGCTAGGAAACAATTTGATGGATCCCATTTATCTTTTTTGTTTTTCTAGTCTGTTGGATCTCATCTGGGACAAATTGAAAGCCCAAAGCCATTACAGATCCCAGTTACTTGCTTAACAAAAGATTCAGCCAGTACAAACAAACCAAACTGGTCTTAGTTGCATGGAAATTTCTGTACATACTTTCAGAATACTGTACAAAGAAGGTGAGTCTAACTCCATTTCATATTTGAGAAAACACAATCATGTATAATATCTGACTTGCCAGTGTCACTGCCATCTGTCCCCCCACTCAAACAAAGCAGGTACAATGTCATCCACACTGAAACTACCAGGTATGTTCCTAATAGTCTTCTCTCACTTCCAATATCTGTCAAAACTGCCATCATAGCTTCTCTTTTATCATAAAGTGTGCTTGACTATGTCAAGGGTTTAAATGATATTTTTAGTGTGTAAATGAGTTTACAGTGAGAAAAAACCTCTCCCTGATAGTCTACAGGGAGATTTTATTTAGATAAGTCTTTCATTCATAGTAAAATTTAATACCAGCCCAGTCATTATGCTTTCCACAGTTATTCTGGAAAAGGTTTGTTTACAGGCAACAACTCTGTCTGACTATGCCTTAGAGATACTGGCATTTACAGATCTATCCTGTAACAATCCTATTCTTTGGGAGGCAACGTTAAAAACTGATACTTTGATCAAGTTCTAAGATCGAGAATCAGAGGAAATCTGTGGAAGAGACTAGAATGTGAATGGGGAATGCATGTGTACTTGGGAAGACTTGTTGCAGATCTATGTCCTCTTCCAGACAGACAGTTCTGATGGTTGAGAATGAGGTTCTTGCCCAAGAACAGATCCCAGATCTGTAAGCTTTCTAAGCATCCTGACTTCTTTTTTGAGCAAAATCAGAAAAGAAACGCTTAGCTATTTATAGCAGAAGTAGCTCATTTCAGCGTATCTTTCCCCATCAGAATAAAAGTTTTATGTATTTTTGCCCGACCACAAAAGAAACCTGTTCTTCATCTTTCTTCATATTTTTGAATGTGATTTTAGGGTTGCTGGCTAGCCACAGGCACTGTTTTCCATACCAGATGCCAATCTTATACTGGCAGCAGTGGTGTACCACTCCACAGGAAAGAGACAAGTCTATGCAGGAGTCATTGTTTTACCGGCGTCCTAGTCCTGGACTACACAAGAGAGGACAGAGCTCTCCACTGCTAATATTAATTTATCATTTTAGGAGAAAAACAACAACAGCAAGAAAATCACTCCCGACTCCCCCACCCAAAAAAGACACCCAACCAACAAACCTCAGAGCACATACTAGATAGCACAGCCCTAACTTGCACTAAAACAGCATGGGCGTGTCTAATCAATGACAAATTTCTCTGAATTACAGCAGTCATCTTGCGACAGTAATGGAGCTGGAGCACTTCAGACCATATCTATTCCAAATCTCTGAAGAGTTCCAAAATACAGAGAATATCACCTAAACATTTTCCTACTCTGGGCCTACTCAATTACTAAACCAGTTCCTAATGAAACATTGCAGCAAAGTATATTCAGTATAAATTTTCTCCAGGCACAAAGTAGTCTGCAGTCGTGGTTCAGATCCATGTGGCAGCAAAAGAAAAGAAGAAAGTTAAAAAATAAAACCCACCACAACAAACATTTGTTTGAGACTATTTCAAACCCACATTAGAAGTCCTCTACCTCAAGAGAAAAGAAGTAAGTTCTGTAAACTATATTGGAAGTACCAAGCAGTGAAATTCAGGACCTGCCTTCCCACAGGCCCACAGTAAGATTTCCTGTCATCAGTACTGTACTATTTCTTCTTAGTTTTTTGGGATACACCAGGTTACTTTTTCAAGCTTTGCTCTACAGCTGTGATTCCTTGGGAAAATGGAAGCTGTGTGCATTCACACCACAGTGGTACCCAGGAACCAATGGCTTCCTGAGTTTAGGCTTCCCACACACTCGAATGAAAAAAACCCAAGGTGAAAACATTTCTAATAAATATATGTTGTGGGAATTTTTGTGTGTGTGCATGAATTCATATGCATGTCTGCAAGCATGCAGGAAAGATACAAACAGGCACAAATTATATGACTTAGCTATTTCTTTACCATTATTCAATGTTATGGGGTTCCAGGGGTGACGTGCGCTGAAGTCTGGCAATTCTCAATCATATTTAACTGCTCCTTAATAGCTAGCTAAGCCAGAGCAGTTCACAGTAATATGCACGTCCCTGCCACGTTTAGCTGTTCAGATCTATGTTCTACACTGCAGTTGGGATGTTGAACAAGCTAGGATTATTTAGAGATGTTGTTCTGCTGCTTGATTGCCATAACGTTGCTTCCCTCATCAGAGACATTTTGATTGGAAATCTGCAGCATGAGTCACAAAGGACAATGTTGATGTAATTAGGATGCTAAAATGACAGTGACAGAGTGTTAGTCGAGCTGTGGGAATGACATTCAAATGCTGGGTTTCATACTCTGTATTTACAATGGAAATATACCTTCAGACTTATGATGCATAGTAGTGAACATCTGCCACCATTATTAAGAGAAAGTGGGACTTACTATTCAGGGAATAGAAACAGCTTTCAAAGCTGCAAAGGAAAAGGCAAAGTGCTGATGACTGAGGACGAGGAAAACCCATGTTTGTGGCACATGTGCCCATACCCTTTTGCCCTTAGAAGAAAGTCCTTCTGTGACCGCTCCCTAACCCTCCATTTGGAATTATACTGCTTAGGAGGCTTTTCTACTAAAGTCAAAAGATGGGGGACTAAGAATTGCCTTCACTGCACCATTTATTTACCAAGCTCCCTTGCTTGGCTTTATCTGGGTGTTTTTTCTCTTTAGCAGCTATGCAGGAATGGCTTTAGTGTGCTGTATCCAGTTTGGTATTAGTTATTCTCCATATCATTCTGTGGCTTTGCTTATGATGCTGCTTTTTATGGCATTATAGCCCAATCAGTTTGGAGTACAGACATCTTGATAGCTTAGCAGTCATATGTATGCTATGACCAACCATTAGCAAAACTTCCAAGAACAGTGATTCCCAACTGATAAGGCAAAAAGCGTGTTAGAAGTGCAGCCCAGCACAGAGTCCCACTAACCATCAGAGCAGGATCTGTCAGCTGTATCAGCATCAGGGTCAGAGCAGGGGGAAAAAGTGACTCAGTGGTCCAGCGCAGCATCACTTGGTGGCAGTCATCTACATGCAGAGTGTTCCAGAAGATCTGAGAGGCAGGACAAGGAGGGAACTGGAATTTGAAGAACATAATGCCCCTTCATTCAAATGACATATTTACATAGTAATCTACATGAAGCTTGCAATCATAGGTCCAGAAAATGTACGCAAAACACCAGTGTATAAACAAATCCATGGGATTTTAATTCATGCTCATTAATTGTATGAAAGTTTTGCATCAAAGCATCAGTGATCTGGATCCTGCAGATACGCTTAATTTGGAGTGTCTGCTGCTGGAGGAACAATGAATAACTCTAGTAGTGAATAAAGAATGGAGTGAGGCTGGTATGAAATGCATGCAAAATTAAGAAGTCTCCAGGAAATGTCAGGGATGTAATGCATGCTGTACCATGTCTCCATGGAAGTAGCTGTAGCACCCTTAGTCAACTATACATTTGTAGGCATGGAAATTAATTCTGCATAGCAGCTAACACAGTAAAGCCATGGTTCTTCAAAACAAAGCCATTTTAAATAACACAGTAGGACATGTATAGAATAAAAATGTATTTAACAAACTAATAATACTATCAAGAAACTGCCTCTATTCTGCAAACTTTACTCTGGGTGAGTCTGGAGGTCCTGTCTTTCCTGAACACAATTGAAGTCTTAAAGGTTCCAGCATTAGTTCCCTGAGCACTGACAATCTTTTCCCGTCTCTCAGATGAGTAGAGTACCAGAAGAAAAAACACACAGCTCCCAGGTGTTTTTCTTCCAGTCTTCTCATGGGTTTTTATTCATTTCCATTCATGTAATGATTTGGTTTGGATTAACATGCTGAGCGCTATCAAGAAAACTCAAAATTTCTGTTGATCTGCCTGAAAATAGGCAAATGCATATAAAATAGCAGACTCTAAATGAGGACAAAGGACAGGAAAAGCAACATTGGCACTATTATTTCATTGGTTCAATAAGTTGTTAGCATGTTCCTAGAGTTGCCAGATTTCCCTAATTGCTGCTAATTCTGAGAAATGAAAGGGTGTGACATTGCCCCAAAAAGGAACTAAGTAAAGATGGGAACAAAGTGAGAGGATGAAGAAAAGGGAACAGTAGAAGAAACAAAAGAAGACAGTTAAGAGTGGGCTGGGGTTGTTCTCAATAGGAATCACTAGTCTGAAACCATGAAGCTGTCACCATAGTCCTGTTGTTAGTGGACATGACTAGTACAGGACCAGCGAGGAGACTGAAATTTTTATAAGACATCTTACATCTGCACTTTACAAGTACAGTCTCTTTGAGGCAGGTCCTTCAGGATAGCCTTGTCCAATAAAAACCTAACAGCTATGGGGACACTGGGAAGCACGGTACTGCTCTTACTGCCAGAGCAACAATAGCTGGATTGTCTCCTTATGGAAACTATTAATTACTCAAGCTATGTTTGTATTGAGGTGAAATCTATTCCTTACACCTTTGCTTTCATTTAGAAGGTAATTCAGTTTTACAGCTCAGGAGAAAGATGTGATGCTCTTGTCATGTCCCACCCTGACAACATGCCATAGTGAGTAACTGTCCTCTAGGCTTGATAGAGGATGAGAAATCTTCCAGCCATTAAAGGTATCAGAAATTCATAGCTGGAATTATTTCTTCTTTCTGCAGACTTCCGTTATGTTGAAAATGTTATCATTTCTATTGGGGCAAAATCAACCCGTTTCCTCCCTAATGAGGTCTGTTGGTATTAAAGCAGGTATGGGCCTCCCTGAAAATTTGTTCAAAATCTGACAAAAAAAAATCTCTGAGAAAATGTTAACAAAACCAACGTTCTTGAGATAAGTTTTTGTTTTGGCAAACATAATGATTGAAAAAAAAATTATTAAACATTCTGTGATTGAGTCTTACTGAATCTTCATACATGAAAATACAGTCTTATGCCCAATGCATCAGGATCCAAAATCATTAGAGAACCAACAGACAGAGAAAGAATAAGAAACAAAGGGCACTTAATTCACCTTGTCTAATGAAAAAAAGAAAGTTATTTTCACCATAGTTTATAGATACTGTCCAGTAAATCTGAGTGTGTGCTCCACTAGCAGAGAACAACAGCTTATACACTGCAGGAATTTGTAAAAGAAATAAAAGTATCTTTCCTCTGCACTTTGAACAATAATAGAAGTGGAAACATTTCTATTGTTCTTAAGTTTTGTAAATGAAGGTATTCTAAACCTGTGCCACATTTGCCTGAACACTATCCCTTTTATGTCATTTCCCTTATACGTGGTAGTTAAATAGAACGGTGATATAAAATCCCAATGGAAAAATATATCTAGCTAGAGCAATCATACTATCAACACATCAGCTCTGCAAAACTCTGTCTTGCTTCCTTGCACAAAATGACAATTTAAAGTATCTTTCCAGCAGTCTCCTGGGAGATTATCATATTTTATTCTCTATTTAGAAAAAAAAGTAAACATCTTTGAGAACCTATTAGAAGTCTCCTAGCGAAATACTTACAGTTCAGTTCAGCATTATACGCCAGTTTCAGAGAAGCTGAAATGTAATTTATTTCATTTTACTTTCATCAGCAAGTAAAGGTCACCCATCCAAAACCAGCTTTTCCGGATGCACAGATTTCATTTGTTATCATCTTAAATAGCACAGAAGTGCAGTAAAATTCCAATATCAGTCAATCGCACACAAGTTCTTTCAAGTAATCTTTTACTTTCTGTTTAAATGCCTACACCACGGACATTGAATAAGTGCTTGCTTGGCATTCAAACAAACAACTTGAGGAAGGAATGCTTCCTTTAAGCTGCAAGGAATTTTCTAAATATTTAGTGAACACCCGAAAAATTGTCTTTTCCAGTTAATATTGCATTATCTGGCATATAGAAGAAGTATTCTGCATGGAATTACACTTCTAAAAATCCAGAGAAACTCAATTTTTAAAAGTACTCTTTCTCTGATCTTCAAACATAGTCTTTCTCTTCTTCTATTTTATTAATTGCTAATAACAGATGTCATTGGGACCTCACTAGGAGCTACAAACAAATACAGAAATAACTTGCAGATACACTAACTGCCAATATAACATTAGGCATACAGCTAATATGTCACGGTTTTTTTATTCCTTTGGCAAACATACCAGGTTCCAGCGTATTTTACTCTTGAGATTGCAAAAAAAGACTCAAGCATGGTTAATTGTTCTTGTGGCTTTGTTGCTGTGGTGGTTTTCTGTGTAAGTGATCTGCTTTGAAGCCATATTGCTATTCTGAAATAGATTCCCTGACTGCTTCCCCTCACTGCCTGTTAGTTCAGTTCTTAAAGAGATTTAGGTGTGCACAATCTGTTTTCCTTTCCAAGAAAAAGCAATCAGAGGCTTTGTTTCAAAACTGTTCCACATCTTTGTGAGTATTGTGGTAGGCTGACATTTAGCAAGGGCTGAATCACCCGGGGGTGCTGCGGCGTCAACCCTACCTGCATTCAGCAACTGGGGTTCCAAACCAACCAGAGCTGGTTTTCACACTTTATAAAGGACCCTTCACCTTATGACATGCTAGGCATGTTTTCCTCATCACTGCCATCTGCCACCAGCAACTGCACCTTCTCTGTGTCACTCCTTCACCATCCACAGAATAAAATCATGAATTTGCTGTCAATACATGCTCAAAGAGATTGACATGAGGGAGAAATGACTCACCACAGCCAGGTTTTCAGCCTCTGGTTTCTAATGAATATTTCTAGCTTCTAACAATTTGAAATAACTTTGCTGTTGTTGTTCTAGTTGTTTAAAGGAAGCAAAATACACTTTATGTATATTAATATGTGTACTATGTATGGTATATTTATCCATCACCTAAGCGCACATTAGCTGCTAATTATCCCAAAGACTGAATTACAAAATCTCCTTCCATCTTCATATTTATTGGTACAGGTACAATTCCTTCCTGCTTCTGACTTAACCAAACTTTCTCTAGTGGTAAATCCTTCTGAAGGATGAATAAAGCTCCACGAAAGAAACCCTCTGTATTGCTAAAGGTCCTACAACAGGACTACACAGATGCTGAGTTCTGCTGAAGATACATATTCCCTGGCCAGGCACCTAGTCTCAGCAATGCTAAGGAAGCAAATTGAATGTGTGCACTTGGGTCATCTTCCTCTCATTCTCACATGCCGAACAGAGCAAAAACAACCACCCTCTTTGAGTACAGGAACATTTAAATAGAATAAATTCCCATGTATTCTACTTAGGTTTTAATCTTCCCTTTTGGCATTGCAGAGCATCATTTCAGAACAATAAATAACAAAAACAGATGCTAAGGTGTCAAGCATGACATTGAAACCTGAAGAGAATAACTCAGAAAATAAACAGAAGATATGTGGAAAAAAAACCCTTTGCGAGAGTTTATTCTAAAATGTCCTTAGAATTATACTTTTAAAAAAACCCAAAGCACACACATCAATTTTAGACCTTTTCATTGGCAGTTAAAATTAATCCAACAGAACTGGTTGAAAGCAATTACCATATTTATCATATTCATGACTCAAAACCTAAAAGCACAGAAAACTTGAAAGAAACTGCATGGCAATAAAAATGAAGCTGATAATTATTGATGACACTGAAAATGCAAAAAGTAGCAGAATACAAATAAAATTAAATTGGATTTTAAGAAGCCTTTATCTTTAAAGCTTTCTATTCCCATCAACTGTGTCAATAAACACACTTGTTTGGTTATTAGGAAAGATTTTTGAGTAAATCCACCCCATTTCCCCACTAAATATTTTATCAGATTCCTAGTCCAAGAAACTGCCTTCCCTCCTTTGCCAGAATTTTTCCAAAAGTCTACAGGCAGATTTCCCATCTCTAGATATGATATATACAGAGGTCTCCCATGCTGTAAAACATCTTCAGGACCGCAGGATTGATTAAACCTGCTGCTGTGCTTCTTTCTGTAGGAAATTGGGTTGGACCCAATGATCTCTCGAGGTCCCTTCCAACCCCTACGATCCTGTGATTCTGTGATTCTGTGAAATGCTTGAGAGCAAGGCTTTCTTTCATATTGTCTCTGATAACAGGGTTAAAGTATAAAAGAAAGAAAAATATTTTATTTCTCATGCATAATAATCCCTGTCTCTGTGTCTACTCTTCCCACCCACCCCTTCCTGGCTTAGTGCTCTGCTTCTCTCCCTCCTGTTTGCCAGTGCAGCAGGAGTAGTCACTCCATCACCTCCTGCACCTGAGAAGCTGTAGCACGTCTCTTTAGGACCACTCCCTCCATCCACGCCCAGCAGGTTGGGCAGTACTTCCCTATATATTCATCAGCATATGTGGTTATGTGTACGGACTTAACGGACGTACAGGTGCCTGTAAGGCTACGAGTACAAGGAAATATAAAGCAGAATTGATGAGACGCATTTCAGAGAATCTAAGAAATGAAGTTTGCTACAATTACAACATAAATAGAGTGTGTGTGTGTACATATATGTTTATATTATCTATATTACATACGTATGTACATACAGAGATTTGTAACAAGTTGCGGGTATGAAAACTGAGACACACTGTCGACAGGCGATTAGATCTTTCCTAGGGTTACCGGCTCTGTGTGTCGATGTACATGTGTGTATGTGGGAGAGTGTTTATTACTTGCAACTTGTTACAGCGTTTAGATTCCCTGAGCTCCTGTCTCGCTCTCTCCTGAGTTGCCTTAGGTTTTCCATTTCTAAGTTAACTTTAATCACAAAAGAGGCAGCTTCTGAGCCCTCTTTATCACTTCTTACATGTTGCCACGGTCAACTGAAAGAACAAAACCTGAACCATGCTGAAATTAATAGAAGGCTTGCCAGTGTTTCTGTGAGCAAGATTTCATCTCTGATTCTTCTTGTCTTCCAGCAAATCCAGCTTTGCTGACAGAGTTTCAACTCTGGTTCTGAAAAAGGGTTGTGGTTTTTCGTATTGTACAGATCAAAGGGTCATTGACTTTAATCTGATTAAATCCTCCATTTCCCTTTACTAACTTACCACTATCAAGAAGATTAGGATGTGTTTTCAGAGATTTGAAACAAAGATACATGTCAGAGATATCTGATCTGAATAAATGTGATATGACTAGCTTCTGGTGACATTTGTTTGAAGGAAAATATTCTATCCCACAGACTCAACTGTTTTGATGTAAATCCAAGTCATTGTTGTCAAATATTTATTAAAATCTTTATGATGCTACGCAAATCATTTTATCATTCTAGGACCTCATTTCCACCCTTCCTTTACACCCTATAAAGCAGTTTTAGCAATAATTTCTGATTGTGCTGTGATTAAAATTTAATTAATGCTTGTAAATGTCCAAAAGATATTGTAAGGGAAGGCATTTCAAAAGTGGAAGTGCTGCAATTACTAGAGTAGAATTTTATTTTGCTTGTACAGTTCTTTTAAGTTATAGATTTTAAATTATTTTATTAAAGGAGGGAAAGTATTTTATTAAATGAGGGAAAATATCATTAGTCTCATGATATAAGTGTTGAAAATGAGATAGAAGGTGATTAACACTTAAATTAACACAAATTAAATTCAACTCAACTAAACTCAAGTTAAAGAGATAGAGCAACCTGGAATTCCTCCTATCACTTTGTTCTATGGCCTGTATATGAGACTTATCATCCACTAATTGCCCTGGCAAAGCTGTGCTGTCCTTCATCACATCAAGATGATGGTCAGTATGATCAAGATTTCTTATTATTACTATCAGTATTATCGCTGTTGTTGTTGTTGCTTTTTATTTCACTCCTTTTATGAGAACTTACAAGACATATATATTCTAGCAGAAATCACATTTAATTTGGCTGGGAGGGACACTGTGTGGTATTTTTGGTTTTGTTTTGCATGGCATCTGACCACATCCAATCATGCAGACCAAAGGATGCACTCAAAAATCGGTCTGTGCACCAAGCATTAGCATGGCCAGCTATTAGCCCAAAAGCCTCCTTAGGGTGCCTAGAGCACCTACCTAACACAGGAGATTAGTTAGGCACCTAATGATGGAGACACACTGCACAACAGTGGAGGCGGCTGACCAGAAAAGAACTGAAATGCCTATTTCTCCATCCCTCTCCAAGGCATGCTCAGAGCTCTGAAGGAGTGGGTCATTCCTGGGAATCTTCCTTTGAGATCAGAGACCTCACCCCTTTCTTTTACGTAGGAATTAGGGAATTGCACCTTTTGAAACACAACGGGAGGAGGATTCACCCAGGATACAGATCGGGTTTTTTCTGATCTTTCCAACAAAGGAGAGTCAAACCACCTCTGCCACCTTGTTGTAAACTGCACAGGGAAGGAAGCTGCCTCCACCCTCTTTTGCTGCAGATGTGCCCCGGGGCATAAATCATTAGGGAGTCGATAGGCAAGAGACAGAAAGAGGTCAAGGGAAAACAGTAGTGTCTCGATTAGCATCTAGGGCACCACCAAGGAGGAAAGGATTCTTTCCCTCTAATCCTAAAGCTCTTCACGCATTTTAAAATCGACAGCCACTGTCACCTGGGAGGCACAAAATCTTTAAGGAAAGTGAAATATCGAGGTCTGAGTCACTTCGGCCTGAAGTAGGATTCATACCTAATAGGTCATAGTTTCAATTATTGCATAAAAGGGCTTCACCCTATGCCTGTTTCTTTAAAACTAGACAAACAAAAAGCAGAGGCTACCACTGCACTTAAGATGGAGTCTGCTCTTGTAGGCACATCTGCATCCTCAGGGCTGAGGGCTGTGGGAATAGCTAGTTTATCGATTTTGAATGGCCTTTCACCGTGAAGAACGAGTCCCTTCTGGGGATGCGCTGGCACCAGGCTGCTAAGTGCACAGAAAGGCAGAGTGACAGGGAGAGTTTAAAACACGACCAGCAGCATTAAGTGGTAAATGAAAAGAGGCTTTTCAGGGTTGCAGTTTCAGAGCCAGGTAGCATTTCCTAACCAATGGTGATTGTTTCTGGTTTGGGGTTCCTTAGGATTTGGGGTAGAATAATCAACCAGGGGTTTAGAGACCTCTGGTCATTCTTGTCATCAAATTAGTCCTACCTACCTTTGCTAAACTGCAGGGATCAACAGACTTCAAAGGCAACTGCCTGCCACCCCTTTTCTTTACCCCGATGTCCTTAGAGCAGAGGAATACAGAATTAAATAGAGTGCTGCTGACCTCGTATCTTGCTCTTTTTTTTTACCCTTTTCCAATTTATTTCCCTTGCTCTCTCCCTTTCTCCTTGCATTTCCTCCTGTCTGTCTCTGCTGACTTTCTTCAGAAAGTTGCTTTCTGAGTAAGACCTTCCTCATGCAGCAGGAACAAATGAAAACTCTTTCCCCATTTAAACACCTGCTTTTAATATGTAGAGTAGGGTTGTAACAGAGAGAGACTGCAAACCTTAAGATGGGAAAAGACTGCTTGGCAAATTACATTTGCAAGATATAGTAAATAATTTTACATTAAATTGTTACTACAGCGGTAAAAAAATTATTAATTAATGATGGAATTTTTGCTCTATTATGAGTAGAATAATGTATGACAGTAAAATCCAGTAATTGAACACCAGAAAGAACTACTTTAACTTACACTGCAAATATTTAACTTGCCTTTTAACAAGCATAAAAGGAAGAAAGAAAGCTAAGAAATAGCAAATAGCTTGAGTCCTTTCAAATGAAATACAATTTCTGCACTAACTACTGAACTGCTTCGTAAAATGTACTGTCAACAACCTGTGCAGAATACTCTGCATTCCCGTATTCTAACCTTGAGAGCTGCTCTCAGAGGCACCAGTGCATATGTTAACTGGGACAGTGAGTTGTAACAAGAAAACATCATCTTAGAACATGTAGGTGTTTGCAAGTACTGGAGGATTTTTTCAGACTATTGTTCCTTCAACCTATTCCTCTTATGTATTTGCGATTTCTTGACTGAAGGATTTCTTTTTCTTTCTTTTCTATAGAAAATGTCTTTTCAGTGACTTTTTGTTAAGCCTTGTATTTCTCAGCTTGTTACACTAGTAGTTCCAGCTCTCTGCTCTTCCTTTTGTTATGCACACAAAGAGGCACTCCAAGAAATTAACCACTGGTTTCTCTCAACTGGGATTTTTTTTTTTCCCTCAGAGGAACGTGGGGTTTGAGAGGTTTGGGGATTGTTATTTCTGCTAGGTTTACAATATAAGCTATCTAAAGTACATGCTCTGTTCAAAATATGCTGTCAATCTTGCTATTTAATGTTTTAGGTTTGAAGGAATTACTTTTTCATTTCTGTTTGTGTGTGTGCATATGTTTAAACGTCTTATAATCTTATTAGGAATGATTCTGAATTTACTTAGTATGGATCTTTCTCTCTCTGTGCATGAGTAAGAATCCACTTGGATTGGACTCTTAAAAGTCTTCTGCTCTTGTTTTCAGGGCCCAAACTTGGCTAATCTTTATAGTGACTTACTAATTTATTTGCTCTATCAAGACAAAGCACCTTCATTTAAGAGTCTTGTTTTATAATCAGCTTCTTTCTCACACCTACCGGCCTCTTTCTTTAAAACGTTTAGCACTATCAACACAAGTGACCTTGCAAACATAGCTGTTGGCACCCAGTGGGAAAATGCTCAGTACTATTCTTCCATTGTGCTAGTTGTCCATGAATTTAGTGCAGATATCCTTACACTCAGAAGTGCTTTACATTACATCACTTATTTGAATTGCACTTTTCCCAGATATAGAATATAAGTAAGCATAATTTTTTGGTAGTCAGTATTTGGTGATACAAAGGCTTTGTATTTTCTATACACAAACTTTAACCTGAAGCTTTGAATCACTGATGCTTTTTCATGAAAGCCAGGGAGCAGTGAGAAGCTCTGATCAAGTCATACAGACAACAGCTAGCAGAACCTTCGAGAAGGACTCCAACCATCATGAGTCCTGTTGACCTACATTTACTTCTTTCTTCAGAATAGTCAAGAAATCTAATTCAGTTGGCTGGATTTCTAAAGCAAATGTCTATCCTTCCATCCTGTGATGGGAAAAAAAGAAAAAAAATTGCTTATTTGCAAGGAATGTGGACACATTTCAAAGCACTGCCTCTTTTCTCCACTTCCCTTCTGACTGTTTTAGTAAATGCCCTTTCAGCCATAGAGCAGATCGTAACTACACACTACACACTACAGTTTCTTTTCTCTCTAGGGCAGCTGTTGTCTCTCTGGCTTCTAGTATCCATAGCAGTTAAGACTTTGCAAATTAAAGCAAGAACATTGACCTGTATCCTAAAAAAACCCTAAAACCCTACAGTTACATCAGTGCAGATCCCAAACCCAGAGGTATAATGAGTTTCTTAAGGAAAAGGTGCTAGGCAGGCAGAGATGTGAAATGTTAAGTAGAGATCAGATTATGGGGATTTTATGGTATTTTTTAGAGGCCTCTCAGGCTTTCTTTCTAGGCTACAGAGCTGTCTCAGGAGTTATGCTGCCACTGGCAGAATCCTCCACATCATGCAGTTCTATCTGCAAAGAAAGGCAGCATTAAATCCCAATTAAACTTGTAGAGCTTGCCTATGCAGCAAGATTCAGCAGTGTGACTACTGTACACAGCCTCTAATCATATCTACACAAACAGCTGGTGCTTAGAGCTCCAAAACTCATGCTCTGCCACAGAAGTAATGTCACCCACAGTAAGTGTTCATTATTAGAAGGCATCCTCCGCTCTTTCCTGATTCTGATTTTTCTGCTTTGCATGGAGAGGTGTTTTTCCATTGTACTACAGGACTGCACACTAGGAAATAAGCCAGAAGCAACTTTGATTCCGGGATGTGCAGTTTAGGCCACATGCATAGTAAAGTCCATGATTCTCCTCCTGGCACTTCATGCTCTATCTCTGTTCAGCTTAGCTCGCATGATTTTCACAGCTACTGTGAGTTAACTAGGGCTGCCTTACAACCACGCAGCTTGTGCAGGCATGTAATTGGTATCTGGGCTGGTCAGGTGCCCTTTCACAAGTCAGCCACAGAGTTGCTGAAGAGCCCTTTCTGCAGTTCTGGCAGAATCAGAGAGAACAGTAGTTAGCAGTCCTCAACCTACAGAAAGAAGGGAGAAAAAGAGACCACTTGTATCGGAGCAGCTTTTTGTTGATCAATGTCACTTGGTGCCCAGGCTCTTCAAGGCTTTTCAAAGAAGTGCAGACAGGCTTGTGCTGCATAGCTAGGGTGAGCTTTATCTTCAGGAAGAGAAAAATCTCTTTCCTGGAAAGGCAGATAAAATTTGCTACTAAGGCACAGTGGTTAAGAACTCCCTTTTTTCTGTAATTAGCACAGTACAGAAAGCCACAACCCCTCCCACAGAATGCTTATCGGTCATAGAGTAGCTAATGTGGACAAGTTGATGTGGAAGTTGAGGTAATAAAGGTCTTGATTCTGCATGTTACCAAAGCTGGCGATGCTGCTGAGGTTCGATAGCTTAGTACGCACGTATTTTCCAACTGTGCCATGGAGGGAATGAATAGTACTCACGTTCTCTCTGAGACAAACCTAAGAGCACAGAAACAGAAAGCAACACAGCTGCAGAGTGAAGTGGGGTATCCCAACATTACTGCCAGACTGTCTGGAAAAGTTCCTTGCTGACAGGATTGTGAGTTAATTCCATTTTGCTTTTCAGGAGGTTTTTTCTCATATGTGCAGTGGGGGTGGAGGTAGGTTCACTCCAGTACGGACAGCAATGCCATAGCCACTTGCCTCTCTCACTCAGAGAGGCTACATGGCAGGCTAATGCCTTCTGCCGTACAGTTGGATGGCAGAAAGGAACCACTGAGCTGTTGCCTAAGCAGCTGGAGAGTGACAGTGTGTGGCTGCCGTGGGGAGGAGAGGATAGATGGCAGTCACTGGGGAAGGCTGGGGCCGCTGAGCCATAGCAGTATGCTGTGTGCTTCACAGCAGCTGGGAGGAGGCAGCTGAGAATAGGGTTTTCCCAAGCAAGGTCTGGGGGGACGGGATTCAGAGATTCTCAAAGAAAATAAAAGGCAGCAGTACCCCAGCTAGGAATTGACAAGAAGCTTTATGCTTCGCCTTTGGAAACAGGGAGGTTTCTGTTGTTGTCCACGCAATTTTTCAGTTTCCTTCACAATTTCACTGTGTACAGTATGACTTTCACAGTTTACAAGACAAGTTTCAAGATGGGGGATTTTTCTACTCATTTACTCAGCAATTCTTTGTGGTTTCAGACTGCTTGCTTGTGCTGCTTTTATTAGGTGCATTTTAAAAGGATCTGTGTTTAAAATGATCCCTGAGCATAAGGCTGGAAGGAATCAGGTGAGGTCATCTAGCCCAGCCCCAGGGACCTGGGGGCAGAATCTGATCATTCATTGCGGAGTGATGCTCGTCTAACCTGTTCTTAGCAGCCTCTGGTGAAAGGTTCAGCACCCTCCCTAAGCAATCTATCCTAATAGCTACCTGTCCCCCAGAGCGCTCTTAGATCATTTTTCTAAAACTCTTCAAAATAAAAATACCCGCCGTTACATAAAAAGATACTATGCTGCTCTCAAAGTGCAAGTACACCCAACTGGAATCTGAGGAATTGAACAAATAACCCAAAAACGAAGGAGGCGGAGAGGGGAAGAAAAAGAATCTGGTAAACAATGGAATAAAAATACCCTGTCTGGGATTAGCAGCTCATTCAAGTTCCAGCCTTTAACTATATGCGACTCTATTGAACCTTTTCACACCAAGCTGCTTTCAGAAATCTGTGGGACAGACATGGAAAGGGGTGGAAACAAGCCCATGTTTGGATGGTGGAGAGAAAATACCCACCATTCGGGTTGCTGCAGATGAGGCGTAAGTGGGAACTGTGAGAGTTAATTCCAATAACAAGAAGCATTCTTCAGTCTCAGGGAGCTAAAGCAAAAGCAGTTTAGGGCACTTCCACGCAGCAGAGACCTGGAGATAAGAAGTCACACTGGGGCTATCCCGAGGCAACCAGTTTTCTTTTAGTACTGCAGACGAAAATGCTTCAGTTAATTGGAAGGAAGGTCTGGGAAAACACAGCTCTTGGCATAAATGCAGATGTGCCGCGGCTGAGGCTGGCGAAACATGCCAGAGGACAGGGACAGCAATTTCACATGAGCCTTCTTTCTAACAATAGCAGTTGTTTGCTCCTGACTCCTATCAGTTCCTGCTGCATTTCAGTCTCCTTTTAATAGTCCTAAATTATCTACCTAGCTAGCTCTCTGCTTCCAAATGAGCCTACCTCTGACACCTCCGTTTGCCGCCTCTGCTCCTCAGTCTCGGTAAGTTCACCGTGCTAGAAATGCCCCACATGATCCCAGGAGTGATCCTCAAAAGCTGTCTTCAGGTTGCTAAGTATTTCTTTCCAAGTTATCCTGAGACTGAGTGATGAAGATTAGAGTTAGCCTTGAACACTCAAGAATTCTAAGGCAAGAAAAGTAGCACATGATATTTTTTTATTCATCATTCAGTGTCCAAAATTTAAAAAAATCTTTGCTCCAGCTTAATTTTAACATACAGTCCTTGTCATTTCAAAAATCTCAATACTGGACTAGTAATGAAAATTATACCTCTGCAAGGAGAGATATATTTTATGCTGCTGGCAAAATCTTGAAGGTATACCAGAGAAACTGGTGCAAAAAATATACCAGGGATACAGGCATTGATATTATCAATTAGAAAGGTTACATTTTCTGCCTTCTGCAGTGTTGCATAACCAAAAAATTCCATTTTATTTCTTAGCAAACATGATGCATTTGCATAATAAATACATTTTTTGCAAGCCTTGCTTGGGGTTCTTGGGGTTAACGCTGCTGGTACCCTGTTACTATCTCCCTGTTTGTGTTGCTACTAAATGGAGTTGCTTGCTGATGGAATGCCAAGTTTTGCACTTAAAAGGGAGCCTTGCTAAGTTTTGTACCGAGAAAAATAGCCTTGTACTGATGAAATCCTGTACCTTCAACTCAGAAAAAAAGCACCTAGAAAATACTTGCTATGGCACAGCACTCTGAAATGTACTTTAGAACAAAACTATCAAAAGTACCAAATTCTTCCAGTTGGCAAAAGTCTCAGCAAACACATTTCTTTGACAAAGTTTTCTTTTCAGAGTCTGGCATGCCAGAGATTGATGGGGGAGGGGATCTGCAAAAAGAAAATTTGTGATTTTGCAGTACAAAGAATGAAAGCCAGGAAAGGGGAAGGGTGAGTTAAGGTTACTTGGCTGGATGTCTTGTAAGGAATGTCTCTTTAGTGTTACCTTTATAGTGAGGATCACAGAAGGTCAATGGTGTTCTTGGGCACAAAAGGGGAGAAGGAAATAAATAAATATGGAAAAGACTCCACAGTTTGGAGAGTATGGTGAAAAAATTCTTCCATGAATTCTAGTGGACCAAAACCCCCCACAACCTACGCTTCCTAGCAGTACAGACAAGCCTCTTCTCCAGAAAACAGTATTTGTCAACAAGTGCTTATGACATGTCTTCTCTCTACAGCTGCCTGACCGTGTGCAGTAATCAGTACCAAAAGCCATGAAGGTAGAATTTCCTGGTCCATTCCATAGGTTCCTATATCTACTCTATGAAGCACAGATGCTATTGCATCTGAGGCTAACACCTCATCCTGAAAAATAACTGCTGTGCATGTCTTAATAGTTATTCCTGGAGTTAGCATAAAATGGAATAGTGTAATAGAATTCCATCACAAAATTCTGTCAAGCTTCTCGGGATAAAGGTATTCATAGGACCCTGTTTAGGTTTTCTGCTTCCTTGCAAGTGTCTCATTCCAGGTTTTAATAGGTCTTGTTTTCACAACCCTTTCCCACCATCCTATTAGCTGTAGCTTCAAAGTGAAGCACGTTGGTGATGTCTACACATTTAAGGGATATATGAGACCGCATAATGAACAGTTAGTCCTCTGAATCCAGAGGATGGGAAACTAAAGGGGACTATCCTGACTGTAGGCCAGTATTTTGGTAAAAGGCAAAACCTAAGAACTATGATCCCAGATCAGGAGGGGGAACATGAGTTCACAGGGCAGAAGAGCACTGGGAGGAAACAGATCTGGAAGGTATAAAATTGGTAGAGTCACCTGTTTAGTATTAGGAGATGTTAACATTGATTCTCTGGGAAGCACAAACGGCAAATGTTTATCCTGAGATTGTCACTACAATTGAAAAGCTTCCTACACAAACGCAATGCCTTGGACACACTAGAATTTCAAGCAGAGAAAAGATTCTGTAATATCCGGTCATCTCCTATGAAGCAAGAATTTCCATGTGATTAGGCAGGGTTTTATTAGTTAGAGCTTACTGTAAAATAATCCCTGCCAGAGAGGGCTCTTAACTGGAGGGTTAAGTTACAAGGTGCAATGTTAAGGTCCTTTTCTGATTTCTTGGCCATTTCAGTAAGTAGACAATGAACAGTCTTGGTGAATAGACATCTTCCCCAACCTATTGTTCAAACTCAGCTCGTGCTATCGGTTCAGTGAAAAGCTATACCTTTTCTGTGTGTTGATTTCAGCAGCACAGAAGCGAAGAACAGTTATATGAAGATCAGCTCAGCCCCTTGGGTTTTTTCTTCAGCTTCATCTCCTAATGCTACTCAGCCTAAATCCCTTCTTCCTCAGAGACCCCATTCTGACTTTCACCGCAGTAAAGCAATGGAAGCAGCTTTCTCCTCTTGTGGGTCATAACCTCCCCTCTAGACATATTTTCCAGAAAAAAAAATCAACATAGGCTAAAAAAAACCTATGCAATGTTGCTGTAAAACCACTTACTTCTTTCAGAGGAATTTAAACTGATGAGGAAAAGTGGAAAAGCCATGGAAAAAACAGTTCCTCCCCTTTACTCCATTCAGGATCGTTTTGCTGAAAGCGGGGAGGACCTGCTAAACTACATCCAAAAGAAAGGGTCCAAGGCAAGAGTTGGACTCAGTGTACCACTATATTTTATAGAACTTTACTGGGTGTCCGTGACAAGGTGCTGGCAGCAGATGCTGCAGGGAAGCTACTGCCCCATGCCAGACAGCTGGTTACAGCAGCCTCCAGAAGACACACCACAGGGCACTGCTGAACCCTGAAGCCACAATGGTGGAAGTGTGTTTGAGAAAGGCAGAGGTAGTGAGGAATGAGGAAAAAAAAGTGTGAGGAACAATGCTTTGAGCACCAGGTCAGAGAAGAAGGATGGGAGGAAGTCATCTAGGCACTGGAGCAGAGGTTCCCCTGCAGTTCATGGAGGGCCACAGTGGAGCAGATAGCCATGATTCAGCCTCAGAGGACACCATGCCAGAGCAGAGGGCTGTGCCCTGAAGGGATTGCAGGAGAAGAGGGTTTTTTTTTTCTGAAGGATCAATCTGCATCTCATGGCTCCATGTTGGAGCCAGGGAAAAGTGTAGAAGGAAGGAGTGGATGTAGCATAAAATATAATAAAATACTTAAGGACAACTTTTTACTGATTTTTCTTTATTTCGGAACTATGTGAGGCTGCCTATGAGAACAGAAGAGCTAAGAACCTTTATTGCTGCTTCCCTTCCTTAGCTATTTTAGGAGTCCTCTCAAGAAGGCATGAATGTTCATCCCCATGTAGCCAACTGGCACGAACTAGTTTTCAAACAATTTTATTGACTACAGAATTAGTGTTCCAATCCCTTCGTTTTTCATTCTTCTAGCCCTGTATCCTCCGTATGTAGATACACACAAATATGAATGGACCAAATCTGCAGACTGCTATTCTTTACACAGACACAAGGACAGAATCAAAGGGTAATTTTGTCTGTCTTGTGAGTCTCTTAAACTCTTGGCCTAGGTTCTAAGCAAAAAGACTTCTAAAGTTATATAGTGTTTTATATCAAGTATGAGATGCATTAAAATTCTCCTTTTAATTTATGTCAATTAGCTTTTAATGTGAAGAGGAAATTTCTGAGGTTATAACTCAGTGGTGTTGAAGTTTTGTCCATTTTGATGTCTGATGTCTGATTGCTTTAACAGGACGTATATATGTAACTTAATACCTGATGTTATTTTCTCTCTTCCTCTCTTTTTTTCTCAGAACAAATTATGACATCGACATCTAAAGGAATTTTCCGGCCATTTTTTATTATCTTCATTGTCCTTGGTTGTTTCATGGCATTTATACTAATTTATATCAAACCAACAAATAGCTGGATCTCTGGCCCCATAGAATCAGCCAGCTCAGTTTTGAAAATGAAGAGCTTCTTTTCTTCCAAAACTGATAATCTTAATGAGACTACTATTTTGATCTGGGTCTGGCCATTTGGTCAGACGTTCGATCTAACATCCTGCCAAACAATGTTCAATATCCATGGGTGCCATCTGACTATTGACCGCTCACTATATAACAGATCCCACGCTGTTCTCATTCATCACAGGGACATCAGCTGGGATCTGACTAATTTACCTCAGCAAGCCAGACCACCATTCCAGAAGTGGATTTGGATGAACTTGGAGTCTCCAACTCATACTCCTCAAAAGAGTGGCATTGAGCACCTCTTTAACCTGACCCTGACTTACCGGCGTGATTCAGATATTCAGGTGCCTTATGGCTTCATGATGGTTGGTACAAGTTCCTTTACATTTGAAGTGCCAAGTAAGGAAAACTTGGTCTGTTGGGTTGTAAGTAACTGGAACCCAGAGCACGCTCGAGTCAAGTACTACAATGAGCTTAGCAAATACATTGAAATCCATACCTACGGACAAGCCTTTGGAGACTATGTCAATGATAAAAACTTGATTCCAACTATCTCCACTTGCAAATTCTACCTTTCCTTTGAAAACTCAATCCACAAAGATTACATTACTGAGAAACTTTACAACGCTCTTCTGGCCGGATCAGTACCAGTCGTACTGGGTCCTTCCAGAGAAAATTATGAGAATTACATTCCAGCAGACTCTTTCATCCACGTGGAAGATTTTCTTTCCCCCAGAGAGTTGGCAGAATATCTTCTGATGCTTGACAAAAATAACAAGATGTACCTTAGTTATTTCAACTGGAAGAAGGACTTCTCTGTGCACCTTCCTAGGTTCTGGGAATCACACGCATGTCTTGCTTGTGATCATGTGAAAAGACACCAGGAGTACAAGTCCATTGGAAATTTAGAAAACTGGTTCTGGAATTAATTTGTGTGTGTGTGTGGGCGCACGTATGCGCACACATTTGCACACTTTTTTGAAGAAGCCAGAAGAAACTCAGTCCAAGTGGAGAGGAAAGGAAAAGAGGGCGAAAAAAAGAAGAAAAAGAGAACCTTATCTCACAGTTTATCAACAATCCTCTGTTGGCTATCCTATATATATTTTGTAAGAGATTTTAAAAGATCAGCAGCAGCAGTCATCAATACTCAGTTTTAAATTATAATGTACATACTAATTACCTGCACTGAAGAATATTTGATTGTTTACTATAATTTTTAAACAAGATATTCCACATTTTCTGTGGAATATGTCCCAGTCCTACACTTGAAGTAGTAATTTTTAACACTTTGCTTTTATTTTTATCATTACATTTGCTGTTTAACCTATTTGGAAAATGAGGAAACAACTTTTAAATGCCAGAGAGAATTTTAAGACCATAATTTGCTGTTCCAGTGTGAAACGTCTGTAATATTCCAAAAGACAGTAAAGTTTTAAGAACACAGAGTTCAGTAACTACCATTATTCCACAGTGATCAGTTGCACCCCTTTTCAAAGGTGAAGAACCTAGAAATATAGTTTTTAAAAAGTATTACAATAATAGACAGTCTTTGTTTCTAAAAAGAGACTTTTCCTAACAAATAGCTCCTTTAAGTTTCTTTAGGAATATGTGTGTTCTTACACTCTGAAGAATAAAGAGGACAGATTTAAAGAAGAACAACCTTAGTGACCAAAAACCACATTCACCCAATTTTTTGAGTGTATTTGAATGCAGCATGTCCTTAAGTCTTATTGTGTCTCAAATGTTGTTTACCTGAACAAGGTCTGTAAGTGGTGTTATACTGCTACAGAGATAAGCAGATTCTAACATAGGCATTTGATTACATCTGCCTCATGCACTGAATTGAGCCAGTAATAATGGAGTTTTAGAAATAGCTTCTTAAAAAAAAACCCACAAGCAAACAAGAAAAACACAACAATTGGTACTTAGGGATATGGTTTAGCTTAGGATGGAAATGGTTGGACTTGATGATCTTTAAAGGTCTTTTCCAACCTTGTGATTCTGTGATTCTGTGATTTTCTGGAATAATTGTGAAATTCTCCCCAATTCTATAAAGATCTCTTCAATTGTAGCCGGACAACTTGCTGTTATGTCTCATGAATACGGAAAAACAAAAAAAGACTAAACTTTATTTTCTGAAAAAAAATCCTGAAGTACAATAAATAAGATATCATGCCAGTATATTCAGCCATTCAACTCTTTAGGGTAATACGTTTTCTTTTTTGAAAATATTTTATGTGACAGGGAAAAATATGCACTCTTAAGAGCAGCAGTTGCTATCAAAATATGAAAATATATATATATATATATAGGTTCATAAGCATTAAATTTGCTCTGATATCAAATATGGAAATGTGATGATTGTCATGATTGTTTAAAATGCCTCCTTTTTAAAATGTGTCATTTGATTTTATTTTATTTTTTCAGCTAACACTTAAATATCTGATCGGTGTATGTATTCATGTGTACAAAGTTGGTTTAAGGACATGACATAAATCTTTGGTTATGTTTTGGTAGCAAGTGAAAGCAAATCAGCTTCGTTTTTCAGGTCAAAATGTTACAAATAACACCTACTGAAAAAAAAAGTCAAACTGGAAAAACTTCAGCTGATGCGATGTAGAAGACTTTGATGAAGCAACATAGTTGATCAACTACTTAGGATTAAACTTGCAGACAACAATGTTACTGAAGTAAAGGAAGAGGGATAAACATTTTTCAAAGGATAAAATGATCTGTCAGATTATTTTTTTTACCCCTGGATGGAATAGAAACATAGAAGGCTGTAAAAGTAGTGTAGTTGCATTTCTAAAATAGGAAACTCCATGGAAATGTTAAAGAAACACTTGTGCTCTCGCTGTGGCTTCAAAAGTTGTTTTCTGATCCAGATATTTATTTATAATATTTATTTCTGTCTTTAAAACCTAGTTTGCAATATACTGTGAACCTCCTAAAGTCACCAGCATTCCAGTACGAAACAAGATGAGCTTACTTTACAAATTAATGCAATATAATGAAACCCAGTCTAAAAACAAAGTGCTGACAGGGATGTAATGTATTATTTCTGTCATTTTGAAGGTAATGGCTATTGCCTGCAGTCTGTCCTATAGGCCATCGTACCATTTGTTTTCAGGAGGGCTGTGAAATTCTCAGTCACAACATGCCACTGCCTCAGCTGGGTAATCTGATTCCCTTGATGCTGGAATTTGGAAGTTCTTTGTACTGGTCTCAGTGGAAGTACCTTCACTCCTTGGCCAGTGTGCATTTCATCCCTCATTTCAGATAGTGGGAGTTGTGCTGAGTGTTACAAGGCCTTATGTCAGTTCAGACTGGTTTCTTAGCATCAAGATTTAGCCAATAGATTCTTGTATTAATAACAACTAAGCACAATAATAAGATATATTACTTGTTACTACAAATATCAATCAGTGTATACATGTGAAAGTTTTGAAATACAAGCTAAATTTCAAGCCTGTAAGTAATGTCATTACCTCTGTGAACACTGGATACAGTCAGCATGGCTAATCTTGTGCTGAATTTTAAGAGATGTGGAACTGGAAAGAGAATTTTCATTTCACAGAAATGCCACAAAAGGCTTCTGTACTTTGCATTCAGAATGCTTCACTAAAATTGTTTTAATAAAACAGGAGAGAAATCTCATCCAGACTGAAATGACCAAGAATAATGACCAAATCCTGCACAAGAGACATGTCCATAATGCTTCACTGGCACTCCTGAGGGGTGTGGGCTGGAGTGTGAGCCAGCCATTTTATGAAGATTTTAAGTGATCTACAGGTATCGAGTCTTAAGCAGTTCTGGATATCAAGAGCTTTGCTGACAGGAGATGAAGCATCTTCAGGCATGTCCAGCCTAGTTCGTAGATGATGTGAAGCAGTGGATGTGAAACATCTGGACTCCATGCACACACAAGGGCAACCTACCTAGACCTACACACCTAGCTCACAGAAGATTGATTCCAGTCTATATATAACATTAAGCATTGTGATGTCTGTCTTTCTTCAGTGAGCTACCCTACATGAACAGTTAGCATAAATAGACTCAAATAATAAATCACTGTGAAGGAGAATGAGCAAAAACAATTAATTACAGAAGGGTAAATTACATGGAATTAGTTAAAATAAGGCATAGGGTATTATTTATGCCTTGGTACCACTGGCAAAGGAAGATAGTTGTACAAGAAAAGAGAAATGAAATATGAGTATTCATACTGATTCTTACTATTTGCACAATAATTTTATTTCAGGCATTCTGTTTATTTTATTTGCCAGCCCACAATAATCTTGTATGTGCACTTGACACGAGTTAACTTGGCAGTCACAGAAGACAGAGGGTAATCATTATTCTTTCTTTTGTAATGGCTTCTTCTGGATGCTTGTAGGCTCTCTGTCATGCACTGAGCTATCGACATTGCCACCTTTTCCAGAGTGGAAAATAAGACTCAAACCAGATAAAGGACTAACTGCAGGTGCATTGCTACCCCACAGAATGTGAACAGCCATCGGACAAAACTGGCAGCGGACCCTTCTAAAGAAGAGCCGTCCTTTCATTTCACCGACGCTCGAAGACCACAGCAGCTCTAGCTCAGTATGAGATCTCCGTTCCTTAGTGAATCCTGGCTGCCAGCTTCTTTGACTACCTCCTGCCATCCAAGATGTCCGCGCTCACAATGAACAAGCAGCCTGCACGAGGCCCGCGGAATGTGCGAGACACAGCCGGCAGCATATTTGTCCTTTAAGAAACAGATCAAATGAAAGTTGGACTGAGAGGGAATGAATGCAGGGATTTGTGGAGTGTGTGCAGGCTGAGCAAGGTATGGGAAATTGGCACTGCTGAGCACAGTAAACAGCTGCTTACCGTTCCCAGCTACTTGTGTCCCTGAAACTGGACTTTAAAGAAAAACCCACAACAAAACACACAATTTTCTCCCATCACCAATCAAGTAGGCCTCAGTTAAATAAACAATAACTGTTGCTGATTATTCAAGCATGGGTCTCCTGTTGGCCTTGTATATCTCTTGTTAGAAAAAAAAATATCAGTAAGCTAATCATATTTCTAATCTGACTTCAAGAATCCTTCTTTTTTTTGTTTTTGATTTTGAAATAAATCTTCATGTCCTCTTGCAACAATACTTTCTGGACTTGATTCAAGAAAGACCTTAAGCACATGCATATGATCACAAGACTCAAGCACATGCTTAAATTTAAGACCATCTCAAATGCTTTAATGCACTGGGGCTTCAAACAGTCTGTTTCTATTGCCTTTGGAAATTGTGCCAGAGAGCACAGTCTATAGACAACACAGACCAATTTGTGTGGCCTCTTTTACATCATGTGTATCTGTCCTGTGAGAAGACAAGCTAATTCTGCAGCATTGTCTATCTATACCTTCGCCCTTCTCTTCTGCTTCAGGATGCTACATGTGCTGCCTTTGCCTCATGGTCTGTGTTCAGCATGGCACTCCTCCTTACAGCATCCATGTGCGGTACAGGGGGAGTAAGCATGTGTGTGGTGTAAGGAGCTTGCTGAGATAGCACTTGGAGGGCTGTCCTAGGAAGGAAGAATAAAACCTGGTCCTTGTGCATCCTTTTAATCTGGACTGAGTGTGTCCTAGAGAGGGTCAGTCTCAGCTGTACCCAATTTTCCTCTTGGATGAGACTCTGTGAGTGTGAAGTGGGCACGAGAGGTGTGTCTGTGCAGGCTGACAAGGAAGCTTCTAACCTATTTCAACTTAGCCATGAAAGTTAATTAAGTGGAATGGCTGGGGTAAAAAAAACCCTTCTTATTCACGGATGTTCCCCTTCTAATATTTGAATAACTAGTTCCAGTGCTATTTCCAATTCTACCTTCAGACAATCAGTGTGACGTTCATACTGGCTAGGTATGTTCATAAAAAGTACAGAAATGCCAATAAATTGATTAAATAAACCATACAGTAGTAATTTTAATTCATGGCACAAATGCCACAGACTGATACAGATGATAAAAAACCGTAAACTCATGAGAAATAATTAGGCCTAGAGACATCTCTCTGCAGTTTTCATATTGGAAAAAGTCACTTCATTACTCTATTGGAAAGGTAATTAATTGGGAATCTTTTATGTCACCATATTCTCTACACAATTAACTGAAACCAACATTCTCTTTGCAGTGAATAGTTCAGAGGTTTGCTCATGTGGCAGAGAGCTTTTCACCTCCAGGTTAATAGCCTGAATTATGAGTAGGTTAGTACAGAGCGCTGTCTGGCAGCCTCTAGTAGATGACTCGGTGATCTCAGCCTGGTTTCTCATTCCCACTTTCAGCCAAGGAGGCAAAGAACTGAACCGAGACTCATCTGTGCATTTCTCAGCACACTCATGGGGTGGCTTTGGATACTCACTCCTGCAGCCCGTACCATGCCTGTTTGTGATTACGCTGTTCCAAGTAGTAAGGCTATTAGCATCTTTTTGGCACACTGTGCCATTCTCTGCAAATGAAGTATTCTTACACTTCATTGGCATTCCTAAGTAAATGATTATTAGGAAAATCATATAATCTTTGCAAATTCGCAGCAAATTCTTTACATGAAATAGTTCAATGGAAAACAAATTTTGATGAAATCTTATACCCCTTATCCTCCCTATCCATATATACATATACGCACACACACACACACACCACACACACACATATATATACATACATATATATGCATATGCGTGTGTGTGTATATATAAAGTTTGGATACATTTCTCATAGAGCCTTTAAGCTATAACTGAAAACTTTAAGCAATCCCCAGATGAAAAATGTTCCCATCGATCCTTTTCTTTATAGCATGGTAGGAAAAGCCAGTCTGATAAATGCTGTTTGGCAAAGCCAGTCTGATAAATCCTGTTTGGCAAATAAATTAAAGATAAAAATCTGCATTTCCCTTTGCTGTTTTGCCATGTAACAAATGTGTTCTAGGAGATGAGATTAAAAAGTTTGGAAAGTTCTCTCCCTTGGTGTCATCCAATGTTTTAAAGATTCAACAGATATACTGAAGAGAAGAAAATGAGAATTTTTTCCATCTATACAAAATCCTAACGTGCCAAACTGTTTCCAGTGAATGAACAAAACAGTTAAAAATACTGACTTTTTATTAGGATTTGCAAAATGTTCTATTAACGCACTGTAATTTTGCACTATTTTGTAAGAAAAGAAAAAAGGAAAAAGAAAAAAGGAACTGAAAAAGAAACAGAAAAAAAATCTAAAAAATAGATGCCAAATGTATAGTTTGTAAAATACTATTTTTCTTATATAAGGTGTCATCACATTGTGAACCTAACTGTGCTATTGTAAACTGTGAAAAATGTGATGTACTGTCGTGACACAGCCTACCAAGGACCATTTCAAACACACAGATTAGTCACCTGGACTTGTTTATATGAAACATATTCATAAATCTGAGATCACTTTTATACTTATTTTTTGTAGACTATTTTTCCACATTTACAACACAACTGTTATTTTATATCAAACATTAATTTTGCTTTAAAATATTATTTGAATAGGTGGGTGGGTGTCTTAAATGTGCCAGAGATTCAAAACTGTAGCAAAGATAATTCAGAAACTACTCTTTGCCAAACTGTAATGCAACTGAAATCGAAGATGCATTGTTCAACAAGCAAACACACTGTCAATAAACGGTAGTTTCTGTTCCATGATAATGATGATAACGTTACATTTACTTGGATAAATGCCTGGTAGTAACAAGATGCATTTCCCTTCTGTCTTTCTATATGCTGGGGAAATGAAACTGGGTGCCATAGCTGAATGTCATAGATATTCAGCCACTCACACCACGTGCCATGGACTTGACCTCTGAAATATATTGATGAGAATTAGGAGAAAAACCCCTAAGTTGCTTATCCAGATTCAAACCCACTGTGTGTGGTGGGTCATGTGAAAAAGGGACAGTTGATGCACGCAGGACTGGTACGATCTCCGTAAAGAGAATAAGTTCTGTATGTAGAAACATGGGACCACATTTCCTCAGTGCAAGATCAGGACCAAAGTCCCTTTCTTGAGTACTTGAGCTTACACATACAGCACTGAGTGGAATCTGATAGGAACCCTTGCTTCATAGTCCCGATTAATGATATTCCTTGTACTGACAATATTTTATGTATTTTATATAGTGTATACATATAAGGCATAAATTCATGTGTAGAAATGATAACCATGGAAAATTGAATTTTAATAAAAATAATGAAAACCATTCTTACCTGCAGGCACATTTTAAGATGCCATCTTAAAAGGAGATCTTGTAAAAAGCTGTATTTTTTATTTATTAGTGATTGTATATTTTGCCCCATGATCTAGACATTTTATAACAGAGATTCTGCCGAACTGTTTCTTTGTTCCCTTTGAACAGTATCATCACCATGAGATGCATCTGAAAAATGTAGAGGTTCAACCACTGACGTCTCTCAGTATTTTTTTTAATATGGTGGTGGTGTTAAACTTTCTTCTGATTACCTATAGCTATCTTCAGAGTTTTCAACACAATTTGACTGCAGTCAGAAGACACCTACTGTACAAAACTACAGGTAACTGTAACTGTTTCAAGGACTTTCATCATTTATGTGAAATTAATATTTCAGAACTCTGATTCCAAGATGGGTAGCAAGCAGCTCACTGACTTTTATTTATTGAGCACTGGAATTCTCCCCAAAGGATAAACACTGAATTATGTAAATAATAGTGCTCTATATAAGCCTAACAAATTATTGTAATAGGTATATTTAAAATAAAAAGAGGACATTCTAAGTGTACTATAGTCTTTGATCATTATTTCACAGGTCTATTGTCATTCTTTTTCTTCTTGCATTAGTTCTCATCAAAAGTCTGATCTAAAGGTTGTTGCCAGTCATCCCCATGACTTCGGGTTGAGATCTCACAAACACAATGTTAGGGTTTTTTTAAGCTGTTACACATGAAATTCTTGTTAGTGTTCAGTGTCAGGCTGAATTTGTATTGACTGTCACATGAACTTGCTGTGTATAGCAAGCAGCACAGCTGTATTGGCATAGTACTACAACTGAGGTTACTTTGCCTTGCTTTCAGCAACATAACTAAGCAGCAGTCTGAGCATTTGTTTGGTTTCTTATGAATTTATAAGATATTTGCTACTGGAAAACAAGCTTTGTTAGGTCTATGTAATCTTACCAAAAAAATATATTTAAAAGTTCTCAGAGGAGTAGAGTAGCAATTTATATGCTCATATTTCATTGCTTTATCTACTGTACAAATAACCTACACTTGCAGAATCTAACTGTATTTAAAATAGCAAATGGTTAAGAATGGTGTCAGTTTTATTTTTACATATATATGCAGAAGAATTGAAATAGCTACCACTGAAATAAATGTAATAAATAATGCAGTATTCCAGGCAGAACAGAACATTTGGCTTCAGTGATCGCAAAGTTTATCCAAGACAGAATATTATGTCTGTCTACTTTGCATCTTGCAGAATGGGTTGGGGTCATCAAAAGTCCTCTTCCTTTCTATCAGACAGGCCAATGTGCTTTCCTCATGAGCTAATATAACTTAGCTAATTTGGACACCCTATTGAAAAGTTTATTTACTTTATGGTATTTTCTCAAACCATACTTATCATCTTGAACTCATCCTTGACAGGTACAGAGACAGACCAAATTTTTAATAGTGCATGTGAAAGGAGTCCCTGCCACATTTCATTCATTTTCCCTCTCTCGTTCCTCCTTGCATTCAAATGCCAGAGAAAAAAGTCAGTCTAGGACAGAATATATAAATTTCTGTCTTTAAAACAGAATTTTTTCTGAAATAATGATCTGTTTCTTCTTCCTCCCACTTACAAACTCCCCCTGAATATGGCAGCCTTCTGGACACAAAGCCTTGTGTGCTTGGAAAGCCAGGTCTCTCCCCCTGAACATCAGAAACAGCTGACAATGATCTGCTTCTGAAAGCACGGCACTGAAGTGAAACTTAAAAAAAAGTGGTCACTTATAGAAGGTGTGCGGGTGTCTAGCACAGCCAGAAACAGGGGGCTATTACAGATGCTGAAACCACATCTGTGGGTGATAAGGCAGCTGTGTGCACAACTTCCTCATGCAGCGAAACAAGCAGTGAGCCCCACATGAGCTTTTTCACAGGTTGGTCCTTCAGCACAAACTAGTTCACTGAAGCAAACATGAAGCCAGTGTGAGTCTGAGAGCAGGCTAGCACCTCTCAGCAAAGCTAATGGAGAAGGTAAGACAGACGAACAGATTTGCTGCTTCTGGGTCCACTAGCTGGCTGCATCCCGGCTCACCACACCACGAAATAGCCCATTTCAATTCTCACACTGACTAAAACAGCAGCTTACTTTCAAGAAACATATTGTCTCAATATATATTTTAATTCCAATAAAATATTTGGATAGGATAACAAGTCTCTAGGCCAAAAAGCCTGCCTGTAACTTAAGATCAGAGAAGGTATCTACATGTAGGTTCATAGAGGTAGAATATATGTCTAAGTTCCCACTATGTGTAAAGGAGTCACAAGTTTAAAACAGTAAATTGAGTTTGAGAACAACTCAGTTCACCTATTCAGTGTCTTCATCTTTAATCCTGCCTAAGATCACATTAAAAAATTCACATAAAAACCAGCAGTTCAATGAGAATTGCTATTGCAATTGATTTTGATGTATAATGAATCAGAAAAAGTAAAGAAAACAAAGCTGCTTGTGTTGAAAAGTGAAAAATTATCAGATTTCATTTTTTCAGTCCAATTTAGTTGTTTGTGATGATCTGACACTTTTATGAAAGATCAAAACCACTCTCAAAATTTTTGCCCTTAATCATAAATTTAAGATTTCAGTAGTAGCTAAAACAATATTAAGATTAATTTGGTAAATTGCATACAAATTTCCACACTGCTTTTGAGATGTTTCTTTTTCCCAAAGGAGGCTATTTTTCAGTGACAGGATTCCTGAATGAGGAAAATGTTATCAACTGCATTTTCATTCTTCTCTTGGCTTCTGTCATCTGAATTCTGTCATGTGTGAAGAACACATACTCAGTGGGACGTGGTTAATCAAAATGGAAGTTGTTGCAAAAGGTTTCAGAATAATTTCTATATAGTCATAGACTTGTTGCTATACCACAATCATGTTATTCCTGCGATATGAGCAATCATCTAATAGCTGATTGCCATCTTTCAGGCACATACTCTCAAGTTACGAAGTTCAGTTTATGTTTTCAAGCTGCACAGTCTTGTTAATAGCACCATTACACTTTCTGGCATTTGTTGACATCGTGTCCACCTTACGTCCTCTTGGTTTCCTCAGCCATATCATTCCTTCTCCTTCTACACCAACTTTTCACATTCTCTGTCAGCATTTTAATATAAGAAAAAAAAAAATCTATTTCTGGCTAGAATGATTGAGACTGTAACCTTGAACTAGTGAGCCCTACACCCCTACACCACTGCCCCTTCGCTGTCATTAAACTAGATTTAATTCACTGATAAGTGCACTAAAATGAAATGTAACAAGGTACATGGGCAATCAGGTGCTTTTTAATTAGTTCTGCTTGTCAACCAAATATATTGTAATGCAATCAACCAGATATGTCAATTACATCCAGGGTGGTGGGTTTAACCTTGAAACCTTTTATTCCAATATAGCTCCAAGCTGCCGTACAGTTATACCATACTAGTCCCAGACTTGAGCTCAACAACTGCAAGCGATACTGAGGGGACACGCCAATAGCACAGGATAACCATTTAGCCAGTTGTTAGCTGAGATTCCTCAATTAATAGGAAAAACCAGCCAGATATAGTCAGACATACCACATGATTTGCTGAAGTGATATGTGCCTGCACAGGCTCTGCTCATGTCCAGCAGGGTTTATCAGCTCTGTCTCAGCACAGCCCTTGAGCCTGCACCTACCCTCCTGGCTTCTGGCTAGCACAGAGCACCATATGGACCCTCAGAGCTCTCCAGTGTCCTGGAAAAGCTTCCTAGCAATAATAAAGTGCAGATGAACCTCCAAGCATTCCTGGGAGCTGGTCAGAACTGCCTGGAGAGCAGGATTGAGCCTATAGGTCACCCACCGGCCATAAAAGATCTAGGTCAACAAGGGAGTGTGTTCAAAAGTGCAGCTTGCTTTGTCTCTGTCCTTTTTCATGTCTTTCATGTTGGATGTCTGAAAAATTCTTTTATGTTTCATTCGTTTGATATTCAAAAGCATCTTCTTTCTCACTAGCTCTGAATGCAGTGGCACTTCATATTATCACTCAAAACCTCTTACAAAAACTACAGAACCAACCTTAATCTTTGTAGTGATTTTACATCTCTCACACATTACATTTTAGTTCATGTTCAAGATGAATGCTTTTCACAGATAAACATATTGTATGTCGAGACAGAGCTCATTTACCTTTTTTGTAAGGCTCAAATAAGTATTTACAAATGAAAGCATGGTTCACGAGCTCTGTCTTATCAGCAAAAAAATTCAAGAGTGTGCATCATAATGATAATAATTCTCACTACTTCCAATGACATTTAACCAAGGGGATCAAAGAATTAGTCAAATAAATCTGACCCCTCAGCATTTATAAAAATGTTTTTCCTTGATGATGTAAATTGTGGACTTAAATGGTTTTTTACACTCAAGTAAAGCATATGCACAAGTGCTTGCAGAATTAGGGCCTTTACTTCCCAGACAAACTGGTGCCTTCCTCCACATTAAAAAACTGAGGCAGAGTTTAATGAATGACATGCTACACTTCAGCTAGCTGCGCTGTCTGCCCAGCCCAGTGCAGTCGTGAACAGAATGAACTAGGTCAGCAGTGATACAGCATAGCTGCGTAGTAATATAAGCAACCATCTGCACTGTCCCATTATGTGAGCGAGCTCACTTTGAGCCTTTGCAAGGGATCTGCTAGACCTTTCTGCCCAGGAAATCTCTAGAATCCTCCCTGAAAGTTAGTTAGAAAACAGGCCTTAGGCAGTTTTCTAAATTCTCTAATCCTGTAATGAAACCTATGACACAGTTACCTGGGAGCATCTCTCTGTGGTGGATATTAATGCACACCTATATGAAGTTGACTATACAGGTGACCACATCATCAATAAAGATGTTTCAGAGGCTCTTCTCTTAAATTCCCAGCACAGTCATTTTAAGAAATCTACAACTTGTCTTCAGTGAAACATGTAGAAGTTTTGGAAAATATTTAATGCTAATAACCTTACTGAAGAAGTAGATGTCTTCCCCAACCATTTTTCAACTCTGTGGCCTTCTGCCTTTTTTCTACAGTTGCTGCCAAACTGATAGCTAAGATTTAAGACTGGACTGGAAAGGATGCATTGTAAGGCCAGAACACCCAGAACTAGTAATTCTCAGCAAACTAAATAGTCAGCAAAAAAAAAATAGTCATCATACTTCAGCTTAAAATTATTTGAGAAGATGTTTGGCTTCTCAAATCTCAATAGTTAAACTATTGCTTCTGACAGAAGCATGCCTCATCTCGTGACTGCACTGCTCTTCAGCTAAAGAGAGAAGCAGCTCCTTCCTCCCTCCCTTAAACTTACCCTCATGATTTGTTTTCATAGTGTTGCAACCCGTCTCCATTTTTAGTTTGCTCTTCCATTTACCTTTCATCTCATGGGTCTGCCATGCTCTGATAATCCTTAGCTGTGAAGAGGAATTTATCCTTCCTGAATCTGACTAGACAGTATTTTAGATGCGTGGCAGTAGCAGCTTCAGTAACACTTCTCTAAAATGATTGATTTCCATCTGCTTCCCAAAGAGACCTTTATTAGTGACGTCTCAGGTCTTACAGCAATTTCTTATTATTCTCCCGATACCCGATTGCTGCGGTTTGAGGGCATTTCCCAATTACATTCCTTAACTGTTTCTCAGTCCCTTATTCCCTCTACAGGAGAATTCCCTTCATTCATTTACCAACTCAGTACCCTAATGTTATCTAAAAGCCTTACATAACTTTTGTTTTCCTAATTAACATATTAACATAATATAATTGAAATTGCTTGTGAAGTCCAGAAACGTTAATTTTAAGGCATTGTTGATTGCATTGTTCTAATTCTTCCAGTAGTATCTCCACTGTATGATACTACACCCCCCAAGACAGAAGAATACATGCTTAGTAAGCTTTGTTATCTCTTCTGAAGTTAATTACTTCTGTGGCTTTTGCTTTACAATGGATTCTGGTTTACAAAAGTTTCTCAAAACATCCCTCTCTACTACTGTTTTTAACCCAGATGACATGCTGCTCTTTCTCCCTCTATTTACTAAACATAACAAAGCCTCTCTACAGCATCCTTCTGTGAAGTTCATCACCAGCCCCATCCTCTTAATAGACATTTAAGCTCCTTTAGCAGAGGAAGCAATGAAGCCTAGTTTTATGAATTCAGGTCTTGTAGTTCGATTCTTTAGCGCATAATAAGGCATGATGTCTGATTAAAGCTTTCCTCACAATCCGGACACTCATTATAGCTCTCTCTTGTGGATTCCCTGGTGTCTCTGGAGAGTTGCATTCCTAAGTCAGGTTTTCTTTCAGAAGGAAGTCTTTACAGGTCTATTTGAACTATCTAGTTGCCCATTTTTATGAGCATTGTGTGAACATATTATCTTTGCATCTACTAAGACTCTTTAAAATTGGTTCATATGCTGATACATTATGAAGACAGAAAGAGACAGCCAAAAAGGGAAACAGAGATGAGCAGAGATGGAGAGAAAGTAATCACTTAGGCCTCATATCCTTAGGAAGTGTCTAAAATACTTAATTGTGATACATATCTCCTTCCAATATGCAGCAGGATAAATATGTACATCCTTAGAGAAACACAAGTCCGACCTTTCACTTTCCGTGGAAAAACATGGCAGAAAAGCCAGCCTCTCTGCTGAAACAACTGCTGCTTCACTTTTAATCCAATTTAAAATTTTGTCCTCCTTCCTCATACTGCCTTGATTTTGTAAGAATCACATTAAGTTCCTTCCTCTTAGTATTTCTCTCCTTGGCTCACCTACAAAGAATATATTTCCCAAGTGTACAGATAATTTTTTTAAGCATGAGCATGACAGCTAAGAGTTTTTGCTAAAGAAAACCATTTCCCAACTGTTCATTCAAACACAAGCTGCTCACAAGTAAGCATGCAGCCAAACAGCCATTAAAAAACAATTTTTAGGCAGCCTACAATACTGCACATTTGGGCATCTGCTTGTGTCTGCTCTTGGAGACAGACCATGGGAATAGATAGACCCCCTAGTCTAACCCAGTTTGATCTTCCTATGACCTAGCACAGAAGTGCCATGATGAGCTTTCCATGACAGCTTCTAAAAACTGACTCCCGCATGCCAGAGCTTTTCATTCATTGGAGACCAATGGCAGCACCACATTCCCTGGCCAGCTTCTTAAAACTCTTCCTTAAATACCCAACAGTCAGTGTGTGCTTTTCAGGCAGTCCCAGTGGCATGCAACTCCTTCAGTCAGCCTCAGATATGGCAGCAGGTGGCAGGCTATCTAACAGCATCGTTTCTCTCAAAGCGAGCCGGTACTGTGAGCTAATTGAAAGCTTATCTGGCTCTACCTACATCAACTCACAGAAGTGCTAAGCAACATGCTGCCAGGGATACACAAGCCAGCACACAACTCAGAGGCAGCAGCTGTGGATAAAGCTATCTCACCGCTGCTGTCAGCACCATGACATCGCATGTGGAATCACAAGTAGACCTTTTGGTACCATTTTTCTCTGTAAAATATAGATGTGTTTCCCTTAACTAGTTCCAGAGCCAGCATTAACCTCTGGTAGCAACATACAGATACCTCAGTCCTCTCTGATGAACATCAAAAGACTTGTCCTTGTTCGGAGCATGCACTCCCACAGCTTTTGGCTTTCCTTGCCTGTGAGTGGGGAATGCTCAAATCTCTCTGAAATCTGCCTTCAGTGAAACTATGGGCCAAACACTTAAAGGAGGACACAGGCAGTGGGAATTAGCTATATAAGGTCACTTTTCCCATCATAACACAGCTTTTTTAATCTGATGTATACTGTTATATTTTTGGAGTTATCTTTGGTACCTTTCATGCCTCGGGCCAGCTGCTGCACTCCCAGTACATTTCAGGAGTCATCTCAAGCCTAGAGGCACTTAGTATGAGCCTGTTCTGTTCTGTTCTGTTCTGTTCTGTTCTGTTCTGTTCTGTTCTAGAGGATCAAGCTTGACCAGTGTGCAGACTGGCTAGTCCCAGAGAATGGTCATGGACATGTTTCACTTGTAAAATGTAGTTAAAGGTAAGTAAAGGTTTAAGCATTTAATACTATGTACTCATTTAAATTCTTGAACCAAGTCTTTTTCATGAACTAAAACAGTATCACATCCCACCACCTGCAAAAAGGCATTGTCATGTTCTCTGGGGATAGTAATCATGTTATGCTGAAAGAGCTATAAACTCATTTACGAAAAATCTTTCACTGTTACAGTTCAGTGCCTGGTCAATTTGGCAGCATTCTAACAATTCACACTCCTGTATTTGCTGTGAATTTACCCTGTTTTTAGTGGCAATTTCTTCTTAATGAAAACAAAGCTTTACAACCAGTATTACATAAAATGTGAACCTAATTTATGTCTAAATTTTGTCCTGTCTCATCACCTTCCCTTCCTTGATTACTATGGAAGTCCTCCTGCAGAGTTCAACTGTGTAAGAGTAAATTCAATCTTCTTCCGATAGTTGGAGAGTAGATAGCTCTTGACTAAAGAGTTCATTCATTATACCCCACCACACAATATCTATTCAGGGTTAGAATTTTTTCATCCTCAAAAAGGGTAGTTTCCATATCATTGTAATAGAAGACAAGATTCTGTTCGTATTTCAAATTATGGGGTGCACAGAACAGGAACTGATACAACGAAAGGAGCAGAAGAAATTCTATTCCTTTGATAAGAATCTACTGAAATTCCTTGAATCTGGGGAAACATTTTTTAATCAGTCAGATGAAGACTGAATATGCTTGTAAAAGCATAGGAAAAGGATGCACCATGGCAGGTCAGATGCCCTGCATGGAAGGATTTTAATGAATCAGATGAAAATTTGCATGTTTGCAAACATAACTGAAGGCATGTTCAGAGCCCTTCCAGATTCACCTAGTATTTTACATGCTGAACTTCCACTTTTGAAAGGGAGTTAGGAAATTAATTCTCTAGCTATGTAAAGGTGCTTCAAAAATGTCATACCTTTAGAGAAAAATCCTGAACATTACAGATAACAATAGTATTGTAACAATGTAAGATAGACTGCTTTGTTTTGCCTGCTTGGAGTTTTGAGTGAGGAATGTGAAACCTAGTAGATCTTAACATCTGAATGTTACCCACATAAGAAAACGTAGTAACTATGTTTCTGCCCCACTACTATTTCCATCCATTCTAATATTAACAGTACAAACAACAAGAAGAAAATAAAATCAGAGAAACAAAAAAAAGTCATTCCTACAAAACTCTTCACTGGCACAACATTCTTCTCAAAGTCACAAAGGGTTATGACTTCATCATCATAACTCAGTAAAAGAAATCTGCATCACAACATAGCTTCCATATAAATATGAGAGCTGCTTAGAGTGGGCTAGAAGAAGAATGGCTTTTATAAAAAAATCAGGTTATGCTGAGCTGAATTTATGTCCAGTATCCCAAGCTGTTCTGAATCAGCCTCATGTCAGCAAGATGACATTGTCTGATATCTAGCACAGTGTGAACGAAAGGCATATATTTTGAGATTTTTATTTAAGCTACTTCTTGTCTCTGCTTCAGAAGCCATCTTTCTCCTCACCTTTCTGGCAGAAACCTCAGTGCAATGACAAAGCCCTCTTTTATTCTTGGGATGGTAACGTTCAATTGTGCCCACATTAGTCATAAACTTCAAGATGATGCTGATGATGTATTCATTTATCTTTTTTCTTGAATGGACTGCAGCAAGATCATACCTCCACATAATATCAAACCCTCATACAACTGCAGGCAAGACTGGGTGATAATTGATTATTGTATTTTACGTTGCTGACTTTTTCATTTCTCTCAAATTAATCAAGGACCCTGGTTGGTCTTTTTTTTTCTTTTTTTTTTTTTTTTTGAGAACACCTGGTTCATTCACTGATGAGTATCACTAGAAGGACACACACTAGATTATCCTGCAATATCACAGGGTCCATGTGGCTTAAAAAAACTCTGTTGGAGAAAATCCATTTTAGTGCCCAAATTATATAAAGATTTTTTCACTTAGTTTTGTTCTAAAGCAACATCAGCCTATCCTTTAGTCTTAGTTTGCATTTTCTAAGTTCTTTAGTGTTAATTTACAGTTGATATCCACCTACTTATCTATTAAGCATATAATCTATGAGTAGAATTGAATCTGCACATTTATGGGTCCCCTGTTGGACAAAGCACATAGCTTGGTGGGTATAAATTCTAATTTAATAGACACATAGCAAGAAAAATTCCCTGCCCATCTGTTTCATCCTTTAACTAAATATTTTGGAAGGAAGTAATTCACCTTGGCAAGATCTCACAGTAAATTACGAGTAGAATAAATAAGCTTCCACGTATATCTGTTTGAACTTGCATTGTCTCTCAAGTTAGGGCGATCTATATTCATATCTTTTAAAAAAGATTTCACAGTAAATAAATAAGACAGCCACTGTTCTAACAGGCTGGCTGCTCTTGCAGATTATGTTATAGAATCAAAAGGATTTTTATCAGAGAGGGAACTTAAAAATGGAATATGGTATCTGGAGGTAAACTGATCCTGACTACATCATCTCTGACCAATGAAAAACAAGAAACCACCCAGGAAGGACCTTCCCATACTCCAAAGTAGGGATAAAACTGTTTTTATTCTTTGAGTAGTTGCCTTGAATCTTCTTTGCTGCAAAGTAACTTTTCTCTTGCCTCTCATAACTATGAAGACTATCCTTATACTAACATTTTAGTAGCCACAGCCTGCTGCCATGTTCCCATCTGTTCTCTTTTCTAGATTAAATAAGCCCAACTGCTTCAGAAGTGTTCTTTTCTTTCATTTCAGTGGTCTTTCTCTATTTTTTTATAGATCCCTCATTTTTAAAATGTGTTCCCCGTGTTCCAGTTTTTCACCATCACTTAGCAGAGGAAGCAATTGTTTCCTTTATGCACTATTCTTGCTAACATGTCACAGAATGAGATGCACTTTTTTATGTTATAACATACCAGCAGGGATTCATGTTTCATTTGTCATCTGCTACAAATCTCACAGCCTTCTCTGCAGTATCTCTGACAACTCAGTTATTACTCATTTTGTACTTACACCTTTGATTTTTTTCCTTCCTAAATGTTGGACTCTACACTTGAGTTTAGTGAATTTTGTCTCCTGGATTTTGGATCATTTCTTCAAATTATCATTCTGATTCCTCCAAAGTGCTTTTAAACCATCCAGCTTGGCATTACGTCGAATTTTAATAAGCTTATTCTTTATTCTGTTTTCCAAATCATTAATGAGGTTATTTTAGCAGCATCAGAAAAAGGCTAAGGATCCCAACCTGAACTGTCTGTCCTCCCAGACTAAATATCCCATTCTCTATCTTGTGTTTCCATATTGCTTGATGCAGTGAAGGCTTGACAATTAAATATGCATTGCATCACAGTGTGAAATTAACAGGCTGCGCCACAAAACTTCGCAGCTAGGACAGACAAAAATTAATGCAATCTGGCCTCTCTCTTCGGTTACATTATTATTTATTGCTGTGTTATTAAATTCAGCAGATTTTCACTGATAAAATTCAAATGCAGCTAAAACTGGAGAGCTAGTATCATGACTTGCTCTTTGAAGTTATTTGTATGATAATATGGTGAGCCGGACTGGATGCTGTGTTCATCATGTACATTCATCAAAGGATCCGTCCTATGAGCTGATGAATATTCTGGCCCTCATTCAACCCAGGAGATGTAGCTATGAATTTAGCAACTCTGTGTGGTGGGAGGGGTGAAACAGAATCATCACCCACACCTCTCAGTTTGCTCTGGGAAAGGAAGCATTACAGCTAAGGAAGCACATGGGCCTAAACCAAAAGTGCATTTGCCACAGAAAGGGAAATAAAATTGACCAGCTGCAAGTACACAAATTAACATGGAACTATCTCTCCTAATGTCCCACCATGTGGCAAGGGAACACTTTGACCTACCAAATCCTCAATACTGTGGAGTTATAAAGCACAGCTGTAGCTAGAGAGAAAGCACCTCTTCCTGCAGCACCACTTGCATCGGAAAAGAGGCATGACTATGGACTGGGAACATGCACACTGCAATGTCAAAGCAGCAAAACGTTGAGACAGGAAAGTTTATGAGCTGCTCATTGCTGGTTTAGGAGAACTATAAGCAGAAGGAAGCAACACTGGGGAATCGGTATTTATGGGGTAAAAGTCAGGAGTAAAAATGATTAAAAGTTACAGAACCTGGGCAGGTTCAAACAGAAGTATGTAACAGGGAAATATATAAACCAACTAAAGCCTTTTTTAGAAATGACAGTTTGTAATCCACAAAATTCACTATGTTCAAATTATCAGTTCAGCAAGGGGAAAAAAAAAAGTAATTAAGCAAAAGAAAGAAACACTTCAAGAATAAAAATAATGGTTTGTTTTGTGTTGTCCACACAGAACTCTTGCATTTTCATTAAACTATTTCCATTGCTCTTCAAGGAATAAGTAATAATGGGTTTTTACTGTACTCAAAATTTCTAAGGGTGTTTAAATATCAGCTATTACTAAAAATAAAAAATCTTCAGAAAATTTCTGGGTCATAAACAACGCAAACACTCAACAGCTGCATAGATGTGACCAACCCTGAAGGGATCATTTTTTCTGAAACTATTACAACTTTCCTGTTATCCAAAGCAAGAAGTAAACTTTTCCAGCCCATCTTGAGTTACGTTATCTGATGTGAATTTGACTGCCTCTCATCTGAACAGCCAGCAACAAAGTTGGTTGGAAATATCATTGCATAGACTGATTTGACTTAGAGGGGAAAAAAAAAAAAGATTAAGTAGTTAAGTGGCCTCCCAACTGAAATGATTCGATAGGAAGGAACCCACTAGATTTTTTATAAAGTTGTTTCATCTCACCTAATTTTTGGTGTCTAAAGGCTGGGCATGCAGCTTTACAAGTAGGTTCTGTCACCTAGGCCTTTCAAATACTCCTTTCAAATACCACCAAGGAATGATTAATAAGATATGTATTTTAGATATGTAGGATGAAAATATACTTAAAGATGCTGGTTTCTCTCCACTGACTGTAAATGAAGTTTAGATGAATGGCTGAAAGTCTTAAGTGTATAAATTCTGGGCAGTTAAATTAGATCAAGCAAATCCTACCTTAGAAGTCCAGCATGAAATACCATCATTTTGATTTGCACAGACTTTTCAGCGGTGAATGATCAAAGAACTGTTGTAGTGTGCAGAGAGGATTAATGAGTGGAAGGGGAGGGAAAGGGATTATGATGCAAGTGAAACACAGAGTAAATTGTAGAGGAAGATTTTCTGTGGGAATGTTAATTTTCTGGAGCAAGGGATAGAATCAAGATGCAAACAGCTTTCTGCTTGTTCATTTTAAAGGGTAAAAGTGAAATGAATAGTTGTACCTCAGGGCTATTTGGAAACTAAGAGAACTCAAAATTACCATTATAACATTTCAGATGAGGCTTCAGTCTGAGAAGATATTGCAAAATTAAGTATTTTAGGTATGTTTCACCCTGACATTGTATCGTGTCTTCTAAGTCAAATGGGTCTGGGGTTTCACTTTGTATATCACACAGACAAAAGCAGTGTGGAATTTGAAAGTCAAAGTGTATTATTCCTAATTATAGTTCAGTAATTGCCAAAAGGCATTGTGTTAACTAAAGTACACTGTTTCTGGTGAATGGAACCAGTGAAGTACTTCTTCCAGGACCTGCACCAACTTTTAGAGCACTGACTTCTCCCCTTCCTATATCATCAGTGATAAAAGTCAACTCAACGTTATTATCCAAATTCTGTGTATATGTTCTTGTCAGTAACCACTGAGTTTTCAGAACCTGCATTCAGGTAAATGAACATGTGATGAAAAAGAAAACTAACCATCTTGCCATACCATTTTCACTGAGGCAAAGTCATAGAACCATAGAATCATAGAATCACCTGGGTTGGAAGAGACCCTTTAGATCATCGAGTCCAACCACGGCCTAACCCTGAATAGTCCACCTCTAGATCATGTCCTTAAGGACTTTGACTATATGCCTTTTAAATACCTCCAGGGATGGTTGATTCCACCACCTACCTGAGCAGTCTGTTCCAGTGTTGTTTTGCTTTGCCACATTGTTTTCATATTGACCTTATCTTTAAACAATATTTCAGATATAAAGCTCAGTGGGTGCAAATCTATCCAGAATTTGGACATTTCCTCCAGACATATAAAAATACAAACAGCTGCAAGCCATACAAAGCATGCCCAGTTTGAAGAGCTGTTTAAAAAGTATGAGTGATAACATCCTTCATATGGCATATGAGGCAGTAACCACACTGCAGTTAATTTTTGTATACTTCCCTTTTGAATTATGAAGCACTCTTCCTGCAGAAAGGTGGTTTTGATTTCATTCCTTGTGCTCTGAAGTCCGTGTGAAACTATGGTGTCTGATGGGCTCTTGACTTTTATTTGTTCTTGTTGTTTCCTCTTTAAGTTAAAATAAAGTTAATCGATGGAGAAAGCCTGTATATGGGAAAGCATAATTCCAACTATGTTAAAATAAATAATGCTATAATACCTATTTAATTCTGTTGGTGAAAGGAAGTAGTTACAGCTACTTCTAACTTAAATGATTTTTGCTTTAGCAGCATTTAAAATGTATTGTTCTTTTAAAGGTGGAATTATGAATAAAACATCAGAGTTCCAAAACCATGCTGGCTTTGCAGTGTTGTGAATGGAGGGCAAAAATAACAAATAAATCAGTGTGTTAGAATTTCACCTGATGTTTTATGGGCAGAAGCATTACAGTTCAGTTACCATGTGAATCACCTTAAGTGTAAGGGTAGCCTTCAGAATGACATTTGTAGCTTTGAATTGGCCTGATTTAACTCCTAGATTTCAGTTTAAAGTACAGTGACTTTTCACGGTCCCATTTAATGTCAAAAATTATACAGTAGGATTGTTAGGAGGGCAAGTGATTGTTACTGTAAATTAGAAATTATAAAAACACAGCACCAGAGCTCTTTCAAAAGAATTACTAACCCTAGACACAGAGCAGAATTAAGGTTAATATGGAGTTTCTTTTCTTTTCCCTCCCTGGAAGACAGGAAGACATTGTGACTTCTATTTATTTGATCTTGGAGAAGCCTGAGTGCCCTTAGCTTTGATTGACTTCAAGATGAGATATAGACATCCAACAGCTCACAAGATGAAATTCTCCCTACCATGTGGAAATAAATCTCTCCATCACTCAGCTACATGTATGCCTGTGGGGATGGGGAGAGGTGCAATAAGCTGTACTGAATGCTCAGGATTCCTGGACTCTACAGAAAGGACATGGAGCCAATATGAGGTACAAAAGCCCACTTCACAGGGTCCCCTTGTATGGTCATGCAGAGACCTCCAGGTCTGCACCAACACTCCCAAACACCATGGGAAAGTCCAAACAGTTAAAAGGAAAGGCTAATTCAAACGGAAAACAAGGCCTCATTTGAAACTATTTTTCTGGTTCACTGTGACCTGTGATCATTACCAGTTGTTGCTTTTCATTTCACTTTCAGTACCCACACATATACATCCTAAAGAGCTGCTTCCTGCTTGTAAAACTTGAGCCTGCAACTAATCCTATCTACCCTCAAGCACCTAATATTATTGAATTTAACAATGCATATATCACAAGAAATGAATGTATGGTCTAAACAAAGTCCCACGACGCAGTTCCCCAGCTTATATATATTACAATATATATATTGTGGATGTCTAAACAGATCTCCTGTCTACACAGGATTTTACTTAAGAGATTAATCCCTGCACATTGCAGTATTTGATGAAAACTCAAGCCACAGAAAGCATTCAGATTTTCTTTGCAAATGCTCCTTTTAAGCACTGGTAGGAAATTCCAGGGAGATGCAGAGTGAAATAGCTCCCAATTCTGAAAGCACCATCACACCTAATTGGAAAGTTGTGTATCGGAACAATCCAGGGGCTGCCCAAGAAAGGAAATTCATTTCCATCTCATGCCACAGCTTTCTCTTCAGGTAAAGTCACCATAGGGGTGTACATACCTACCAAAGCTGTGGTGAGGTGCCTCCTCTCTGCTACAGCCACATCGGATAGTGCAATCCACAGCAGGAGAGTCACTGGGCAGACCCTACTCTGAATTAGAGCCAGATTCAGATTTCAGGTCCCAGGTGAGAGTCCCAAGTATGCTGCCATTCAGGATGTGCCTGGAGATGATGGGAACAGTGGTGAGTCAGGATCCTATCCCTAAAGTCCATATTCTCACATAACATTTCTGCTCACCAAAACATGAGTCAGTCACAGACTCCTCTTATTCACTCCTCCCATTGAGCAATGTCTTAATTCCCTGACAAAAGTTCATCCCTTTGTCCTCAAATTCTCCATCCTTTTCTGAAATAGTGTGTGCTGTGCCCTTTGTGGCAGGGGACCTCAGGGTTTCTATCTGATTTTCATGCACTCCTTTTGTCAGCAAGGGACTTCTGTGACGGAGAATTTCAAGGCCAAACAGAGGGAAGGAGAAGGAAGAGAAGGAAGAACTGGTAGATCACCTCAAATATGAGATGCTTCTTTTCCCCTTTCCTGTTAAAATTCCTATTTCATCACAGAGAAGAGAACAAACATGAGAAGAGGAACAATAGAAGATTACTGTGTTCAATAAAGGGAATGCCTCCACACCAAGCAAAAAAATAATGAATGCATTAGAATAATGATGGGGAAGTTGACATAGGAACTGGAGGCAGAAGGCAGAATGCTTTTACCTGGTAGCTAGTTTTTTACCTGACATTTCCAGGGATTTGTTTTTGCCAAATATAACCCAGTTCCTCCAAGGCCTGATCCCATATCCAGGAATACAAACAAATAAAAAGAGCTTCATTTAATCACGTAAGAAAAAGTTATAACCAAAATCAGCTGCCTGCATTCACCACTATGGTGCTAGTTTTGCAAACATTTTATGCTTAGACTTAGTGTTGTATATGCAAGCAGTTAGTTCATTTAATTTGGGTCCATTAAATGTTTCAAAGTTAAGCAGATGCTTAATTGCAATGTTCATAGAGCAGCAACAATGCCTAAAGTTAATGGTGCCTGACAGTTTTTTTATTATAATCCATACTTTATATGAGTTTTTTTCTTTCTCATACATGATTTATAGCTGGTGGTTTCTTATAAAGGTGGCAATTTATAGATTATAAAGCCAAACTGTTCTATCCTGTTTCTTCAAGTAATGAGTAGACTAGGTCAAGCAAATGTTAGGTACATAGAGCAAAGAATTTAATTTGACTTGTCAAAAAACTCTTTGTCTCACTGGCCACCTAACTCAGAGTGCAGGTATGTTTTGTGGCACCTTTCTCAGCCACGACCCCTCATTGTCCAGCTGTGGGAAAGCACATCAGGAGTCTTCTCCCACTCAGTAGCACAAACTTTCCTTTCACAGAAACCACGGTCAAGCAGCTTTATAGGGATGGTTTGTGGCTGTCTCCTTTTCCAACAGGGAGTGAGGTTGTAGCTTGGGTGTGCCTTTGCTTTTCAGAGCTGCAAACCTGCCTCAGATCTCACAGTATTCACGTAATGCAGCACCAGTTTTTGTGGTGAGAGCAGTGGAGTTCCTCAGGCATAGCCTGTCTCTTTTTCCCCAACCACATTTCATGCCATCTTGGTTTTTAAAAGGTTTCATGAAACGTCAGTGTATTGCATCATTGTGTTAATGATAATGCAAAAATTAAATCACACCAATTCTGATTTCAGAATCTAAGAAGCCTAATACTTAATGACTTATAAGCTTTGACATTTCATAGGTCTTCTGGGACACTATGAAATACCCATTTTCATTTGCAAAACTCAGCTGAATATTTTACTGCTAATCTGCATTAACATTTGGTACTATTTGAAGGTTTCCTCAAAGGATTTCAAAGGATTTCTGGTAGGCTGCACATATAATTCTTCCTCCCCCATCCTTGTGTTTTATAGCCGTAGTATGGATAGGCTGCTTACAACCAATGAAAGGTTTACACTAAAGGGCATAGTCTTCATAAAAAGTAATGAGCTAAAATTCAGAATTCCTTACTGGATAGAATCAAGTGCCTATAGCCACTAAGTAATTACTCCAATGCAAGACATTAAGCCAAGCCTTCTAAGCGCTCTGTCTTGTAGCAGCTGCTAAATGATTAATATCACGTTGGTAGATTTCACAGGAGAATCTGCTGAATAAAAGAAGGTTCAGTGTAAATGTAAAGTTTGAATTCCGCACAATTTGTTTTAGAATCAACATACTATATTGCATATTTCATGGTTCCAAGAGGAGTGCAGCATTCATTAAGAAAATACAGATGGTCTTCAGATAGCTAACAAGATTTCACACTCATTTCGTTTCTCCCTGCTGTGAAACCTAGAGAGAAAATAACAGTAACAATGAACTCACTATGGCTGAACCTCAAGGCTCATTTCTGCCAAAATATTATCAAAATCCTGAACGGGTGTCAGCAGTCAAATTCCACCAAGTTTAACAGATCTAAGCTATTTACAGCACTTTGAAATGTGTCCCTCTTTTCTCCAACAGTGTTTTTTCTCACTTTAGGAAAATCCAGCATTTTTCAAGCCTGAGACTGTCAATTTCTAACAAGCCCTGAATAGCCAGCAGCATGCAGTTGTACTGCCCCAGGAGCACAGCGATCTGAATCTTGAGACTCAGAGAGTGAGAATTCAATCCTGGGTGGTTGTCTTGTTTTGGGAGAAAGCAACCAAATCAGCACATTAGTCACAGAGACTCTCCCTTCCCCTTCCATCAGCTGCCCTATGCTAATACAGTGTGGAGAGGAGAGAAGCGTGAAGAGATGAGGCCTTGGGCATCAAAGAGTCAACCCCCTCTGCTGCACTTTTCGGCACAGCAAAACCTAATGGTGCCAAAAATCTGCATTCAGCATATTAATATCCTAAGGAATTTGTAGAAAACAACAGATAACAAGCATGTTTTGCTGGTCTGAATCCACTCAGGAATAATTGATCTCTCTGACAGTTGTTCTTGGCTAAAGTATAAGGATTTCAGGATTTCTTCCTACCTGATTTCTGCCTGCAGTAAGAGAATATCTGATGAATGATGCAAATATGAACACTGAAAAACAAACAATGGACTATTCATCAGGATTTAAATCAGGAAGTCAGTTTTACCTTCACCTGACACTCTTAAAAGCATTCTGCCTTCTGCCTCCGGTGTCTGTGTTAACTTCCCCATTGTTATTCTAATGCATTCATTATTTTTCTGCTGGATTGTCTATGAACAAGAACAAATACAGGCACAGAGAAGCACAAATACATGGATGCATTACACATGCATACAAAGACAGATATATATATATATTGATTCCATATTGCTGCCCAAAAACACCCTCCATATTAAAACAATTGGGATGTCTAAAAAAAATTTAAAATAATTCAAAGCTTATATCTATCTTGTATTGATGCAGTAGGATGCAGCACCAGACCTACATACAAGCACTCCACAATTATATGAAAATACTGGCTTACGATCACTGTTTCTCAAATACAGTTTGGTCCTATTCTTGCTCTCGCAGCTGGGAGTTAGCCGTTATTAAAGTTTTCAATGAAGAGCTTGTAATTTGCCTTATTTTGGGATCTGCCAGACGTTTCGCAGACAGCCCTAAGCTTGTTCTGCTTCTACTTGGAGCTGGCCGGGTGCAAGCAAGGTCTAATACAGAAATCACATAGCTTCATTAGGCAGCACTTTGCTCTGAGCAAGGCTTACAATATTAATCCAAGGATGGTGCCTTCAGTTTAAAGCTGGCTAGTATCTTGTTGAGTTAAAGCACAGGTGGAACAAATGTCTGTAAAAGTATAAAAATATGTCTGCAAAATCATGTATAGAAATATTTATAGTCTAAGAATGTAAGCCAGAATGTCAGGCTATGGGATTTTACTGATTTTTTAAAATCCTACCTGGGGCTCAAGTTTAGGGCTCTAGCTATCATATGGAGCCTTGCTCATGTGAATGCAGAACTTGTATTGCAGACATTTCCCCACAAAAACAAAACAAAAAATCAGTGTCTACTTAGTATGTATTCTACCTGAGTACACTGGCTCTGTCTACAATGCCAGGCTGATGGCCACATCTGCATTCATCCATATTCCTTGCCTACAGGACTCTTATTGCAGTGGTTTTGCAGGAGATATTTCAGGAGGCAGGAGAATTTCCAAAATACGCCACAGATTTATTTAATATCTGCATGGACTTTGCAGCTTGGGAATCCACTGATACAGGTGAATGGGTTGGGTAGACAGATTACTATCTGGTCAGTTATGTCAGCTTCCAGCTTCCACTGTAAATTAACATGTAAATCCTGTATTTTTACCAGGTAGTTCTATTTCACTACAATATATACAGATTTAAAGACTGAAGGCAGACTTCCTAATAACTTGCTATACATTAATTATGATTATTAGAGAGTTTTTATAGAGATACAAAAACCTGCCTTGAAAACAATCCGCTGCAGCATTAATAGAATATATTATAGGTGAAACATGCATACATTTGTGATATGGCTCAAATTTTTAGTGGAACTTTATATCTTTAAAGCTTCCTACTCAAATTAAAGCAATTAGAAGACAGAAGAAACAAACTTACAGTAGCTTCTAAATCTAAATAGTCATAGAATTATTCCTTTGTTACAGTGAATCGCATTTCCTGGCTCTTTTGCTCACTCTCTAGCATACACATGCAAGAATACTTTAAAAAGCCCCACAAACTTCATTGATTAAACATGCAATTTTATTATATGTCTAAGCACATACATACTGCTTTTGATCATTTTTGGGTTTTTTTTTTTCTCCCCTAGCTTCTTTTTGAGTGATTAGTTTGGATAGCTTGAATGTGAAGATAGTTATAAAAATGGCATCTATAAGTCTTAAAACTTCTAAAAGTCTTCGAAGCTTTTTTTTTTCCTTTGTCTGGTGTATCAAAACACAGTGTGACCTGAATGATTGACTTTGAGTCTGATTACTCATGTGGGCTTCCAACAGTAATGTTGCTAAAACCTTTAGACCTCATCATGCTACAGTGTAGTCTCCTTACACACTTTGTTCTGATCTAGATGTAAGAAAAAAAACCTTTCAAAGAATAAAACATCCCATCATTTGTAGCCTTGTCAAGCAGTCATGTTGTTAAAACTCTTTCTTTTCTCATCAAGCCGTGGCAGGTATTGTGCCTTTGTTAAAAGGGAACTGAGACCCAGAATGAAGCCAGAACTGCCATCGGAGATCTGGCTTTTTAAAGTGAACCTGTCATGAATTCTAAATGTGGCTAAATGAAATCACCCTCAGCCTCTCCAGCTTATGAAGCACTCCACTTACATAGCAAAATACTTAAATATGCTCAACAGGTCTTACTGGATTTTTTAGTCATTTGTCTTTCCACTCAAAATACACACACAATCATCTTATTGAAGTAAAAGTTCTTCTGAAATAAACCACATTCTAAAAAGTAGCTTAATCTCAATAAATCCAGATAAAGCAGGGCATCCTTGTACTCCAACCCATCACTAACTCAACTTGGGGAAATTGCCCTATGAATAATGGTATAGAAGTGGTCTAAAATAAAGCAAGTAAAGTCAACAATTTTTTCAAGAGGAACTTTACATTACTGCAATTCATAATGATCTGAAAAAAAAGTAACAGTTATTGTATCATATCAAACTTTTTAATCTAGCTGTTATGTTCTTGGCTAGCTCAATTAGTTCATCTAATATTAGATTTACTAATATCCCCTATTCTGCTAATGGTGCTTGCACAATTAGTTATTAGAAAACCTGAAATAATTACCATACAAAATGTTTGCATAAATACATTCCTGGTTTCCCAGCTCTTTAACATAAAAAGCTTATTGAACTGCAGAATACCTTGACCATATTCTAGGAAGGCAATGAGGTTGAAAATCTTTCATATATCTGTCAATATATAATAAAGATATTAACCTCTTTTGTGGAAGCCATTATTTCTGCTGTGATATCGTCTATGAATTTTTATTAGGGCAGCAATGTTATTTGCACTAGATTAAAAATGCTATATGCCTCATGTGACTAATTATCTTTAATTATAATTGACTAAATAAATATGAAGTTTGTATAACCATAGCACTAAACATCTGCACTAAACAGCTAACATTGTACAAGATTTAAGGCTTCTGATAACAAACAAATGATTCATACATCTAATTCATTGTCCCTCGGTTTTACATGTCCATGAATCTCACATACCACATGTGCCAAGTTACATTCTAACTTTTTTGTATCCACATAACTCACATTGTCCAATGGAAATAGAGTGTAGCTTGAAATAACTGTGTTCAAGATGCTGTAGTATTAGTCTGTTCATCACTACATTGTTTTTTGCCGAAAGCACAGAAATTGAAACTGAGCAGTCCTGAAATTGCTCAGAATGACTCACAACAGTGTGCAAGTAAATTATATTACCCCTATCTACAGAAATGGGGGGAGTGATATTTACAGTGTCTGTTATTGTTTGAGAAGTGTTTTAGAGATGAAAGGTACATCTCGTGCCGACTCCTTCTGCTATGCCATAAAACTGATTTACATTTTCTTTTTGTGGAGCTGTATGTCCCACACAGACAGAGCTTTGCACGTTAAAGTGCTCTGCCAATACAGTCCTTAATACTATTATTAGGTTAATAAGTGTGTGATGCTGCTGTAACAAATGAGATCCTAACCTCTGGCAACAATATCATTCTGTCACCACATTCACACTCTCCTCTAGTATGAATATTGCTTTCCTCTGTCATTTAATTCTGTTGCCATGCTTTCATCGAAGTTTTTAAGAAGCATCAAAATAAAGGTACATAACATTGGTGTCAAGAACATAAAACGAATGTAATTCTGATGTCTTTCAGCTCTAGAAACAGAAGCCTCCAAAAACGCCCTAGGTGAAAAACTTTCTGTGATTCTGTGTAAAAGGTGTCTCTTACAGCGTCTGTGGAAAAGCCATGAGAAGGCTATATAGCATTTTCAAGCACATATTCTTAATTGCAACACATTACACAGCGTAAGACAGTCACAGTACTGGCAGGAGCTGCATCATCTTCTCAGAAATTATCTAGGCTGTGTCGTTGTCCCAGCAGATGGTATTTTTATGACCCGCAGTTCCTATGTTCCAGAAGCCTAGATGAGAAAATAGAAACTAAGCAAAACTGGGAATACAATTCTCAATCTGAAGAATTCCAAAAGGCTGCAAGCAAAGTTTCTCAATCTTAATACTAACCTTAACATTAAGAGTTATGGAACTATCTAAGTGTCCTGGTTTTTAGAGATACTCTGTAATAGTAATCGCTCTCAAAGTCCAGCTCCATCTGGAAATCCCGCCAGTTTACGTAGATGACTTAGCAAGTATTAGAGAACACAGGCAGAAGAATTTAAAGAAGAAAAGAGTTGTGTGTTGCTGCAAAACAAGAGCCTGTATAAGAGCCTGAAAAAGCACATCAATTCCTGCTGCTCATTTTTTATAAGCCTGGGTTCCAGTGGCTGTTTCAGCCACATCAATTCTGTATCATATGGGCATTTTAATGTATGAAGAACAGATCATATCAGATTGTTTCACCTTCATAAGTATGGATTTAATCAATCAAGAATGACAAAATATGTGCCTGCCTTCATTTTTAAATTGTCCTAGACTATATGCTTAATCACATTTCACTTTTTAACTGATCATTTGAAATTGGGATATATGCTTTAAAATCTTTCCTTTTTCTACTATTCACAGATGAGGAACTGAGCTGTGATAAACAGCAAAAGATTTAAAAGTAGCAAAAGGTCCACATCTGTTAGTTCATTATTAGTGTATGAATATACTGGTTCATGCTGTACACCATTTCATAAAGGCCTTCCCCTAGACATACAAATACAGACACACATTCCTACCCTCAGTTCTGCTCTTTGTTCCACTGTAAATCCACCACAACTCCTCAGACAGCAAACCCTTTGTATTTGTACCCAAATGTGGACACCCTAACCGAATATTTGATATGGTCCTCCAAATCTTCACTCAGAAAACAGAACGGTGGACAGCTTCTACCCCTTGATCAGCTTGTGATAAATAGAAAAAGTGAACAAATAATTTCCCAAGCACAAGGACTCGTAAAGAAACTGTCACTCTGATTAATCCCAAAGTACTTTTTGAGTAAACAAGTGTTTATATTTAAAAGCCACAATGTGATTTCAAAGAATTCTTCCTGTCCCACTCATTGCTCATTGTTCGAGGTAATTGGAAGCCACTTTCTCACTCTACTGATGATTAATGAGTGGCATTTTGGTTTTTTAAGCATAACATTCTTCAGTCCAATGCAGAAAGGCAGTAGAAATTAGTGGTTTAATAACTTGGATTTTCAGAGGAGAGAATAATTAAAATTGTGAAAGGCGAAGGAGAGGGCACACAACAAGCCTTATTTAAACAAATCCCCCACTAAGAGCTAGGAGAGTTTGGGACCACAAGCAGTAAGTAAAATCAATTAAATTTGGCCTAACTTGAGTAAAGTTATTGATTTCATATAAGGATTTGATCCACCATGCTTGTTAGTTGCCAACATGAAAAATGAATCTCATTTGACAGGAGACCATTGAATGGGGAGATTGCAAGACTCTGAGTTGAAAAAGTGAGGGATGAAAGACACTCTGTATTCATACACTCAGAATTGCTTTGGAAGGGGGTTTCTTTCATTCTTTCTTTTTCAAAAAAAAAAATGAAATCATGAATATCAATAGAAAATTTAGCTTTCTTGCCCAGCACTGTACCTCCTTTCATGCTGTCAGCACAAAATGATGACTTACCCATGTGTTTATGAATAGATGTCTTCATAAGCTACTCAAAGGATAATGAATAATGCCATTCACATAGTTACTTCCATATACTACATCCAAACTTGAAAAAATGCTCAAAAGATGTGTCCAAGAAAAAGAGACAATTAAGAAAAATACAAGTTAAAAACAGCAACATGTGAACTACACTAAGGTGGAACTTCAGGGGTGGTATAACTTCTAGCTGACTCTAGAAAATTAAAGTTCTCTCTAACATTTGATTTTGTAGTTACTTAAAGTAGAAGATTTCATATCAAGACCTGGAATTTTGGTTCCCAAAGACTGAGAGGGTTTAGAAGAACCCAGCCATATCACACAGATCTAGGTTTGGATTTTCTGTGCGTCTCATTCTTGTCCTACAGTAGCTCTTGATGATGTAGATTTCAAAGAGAGGTCCTCTATTGGCTTAGAGGAACAAGCAGTGACAAAAATCTTTATGTTCCTCCTTCAGGATTCTGGAAGGGCATCCTCCTTGTTCTTTGCTGCCTTGCATTGTGTGCAGTCATCCACAATTCACCTCTGTGGAGCATTATGCAAGTGTGCATATGCATGGAACATAGTACTTGTAACTAGGTATTAAGTACAAGTCAGGGAGCATGAGGAAATCTTATAAAGTTTCAGACACTGTGTCATAGAGTCTTACACTTTAGCTCATCTGGTTTTATTGGATCCAAGTCGATTATTTGCTTTGTGCTGCTATTGTATTAATTTTCAAGGGGTTTTTTTCCAGGCAGATGAAGTCTTTCTTTGCTATCACCCTAAGTTTGAATGATTGAATATTATCACCTTGCAAATATCAGTGATATCTGATGGTTTCAGAGAAGTTACTATAGCACAGATGTTCTTACCAAAACCACATTCCCACAGCAATTAAATTTCAGTGACAACTGAAAACAACAGAAACCAGTATTTCCTCTCAACCCCAAATGTAACCTCTGCTTTCCAATGCCAAGACATGGTAACAGGCCACTACCCAGGGTCTCATCTTCAAACTGTACTGTACCAATATGAAGAAAAAATACCTCTCACTTCAAGAAAACAGAGCAGACCCAAGGCACAGGAAAAGCAGGGAGATGCCCCGAGCAGGACACTGCTGAGGAGAATGAGCTGGATACGGCTTACTGCTCACTATAACTATTTAAGGGCCTTGAAAAATCATCTTGCTTTGCTGCTGAAAGGTGAAGGCCACTGCCCTGTGCTCCAATTCCCATAAAAGCTTCAAACCCCATGCTCTGCCACTGCCATCCCTCCTGTGGCAACTACAAGCCGGTTTCCCCAGGATTTGTCTGTTAGCTCCTCATCCATATCTGTCCTCTTTCTTCTATTCCTCTGGCAGGAGTAATCCAGTGTTGGGCAAAACCCGAACCTCCTTTTCAGGGCAGCATATTGAGTTTTGCCAGCACCACTGAACATTGCTGTTCCACCTCTGAGAGGGCACAGAGCCATGAGTTCCTCCTGTGTAACACAGCGCTGAATCCTGTCTTGACCTTAAAGTATATTGTGAACCTCCCGCCTGCAAGCAGATTAGCTGGGTTTGAGCATATGCTTGATTGTTGCCTTGAGCTAGGCTAGATTAAACCTCTAGGTCTGTCAAAATGGAAATATTTTAAAGACAACATGAAACAATAATCCAAAATAGGGACAGTCAGTGAAATTCCATCAACCATAATCATTTTTTTTTCCCTTTTGCATGGAGAAAGTGAACTGGGTCATTCAGCACTGAGTGACTTTTTTTCTTACGTGCTTTGCCACACACAGCGATTACTACTCTAGATTTAGATCACAGTCACAGGAGGTTGAGTAATTTAATATTTTAAAATTAAAGTGGCACTTCAAATTAAAGGGGCACAAATACTATTTGAATGTGGTAAATACTGATCATATAATTACATGGTAATTAATTTTCATGTGGTATCCATCTGATTATGAGATGAATATATGATTTTTGTGTCTTCCAAACAGCGCTGCAGCTTGCTAGTTAATTACTTTTAGATCTGCTTAGTGTAATTAGACTGTAATCCACAATATTCCATACATGCTCTGTCATTACTTCGTGTTTACTTATAACAGCATCAAACTGCCTTAGGTCAGATCTTGCCCCTTCCTCTCAGCATCCGGACACCTTGGCACAGGTGCATTTCTTTCACAGAGGAAAAAGGGGTGCAGGAATTTGTGAGAATATCTTAGGAGCTCCAGATCTTATATATATAAAGTACAGTGTACTTCAGTTCTACTGGGATTTCTTACTCTGCAGTGTAATGAGATCGCCAAGCTCACTGTGAGAATTTTAATCTTGTGACTTTTGGGTGTAGGATGAAGAGAGGGACAGAATAGTTTTGCATCCATCCAAACATACTTTTCATCCGAGTCGCTTACATTTAAATTGAACGACACTTAACATGCTCTACACTTCCCCTAGGCTTCATATATCACCAGTTCATGAAATAATCTCAGTGACTCAGACAAAGAAGTAGTTAAGTTGAAGAAAAAGAATCCAGATCGCATCAGACAACATTTCCATATCCAAGAGAAAGATCCTCCCACCTGCAGCTGGAAGAGGAGTGAGGGAAGGGCAAGAATGTGCATTTTGTTGTTCTCTGTTCATGCTGGCGTTCAAAATTAGCAGGCTGCTGTTCCAGTGTGACAGATGACAATGATGGCATTATCCCACATATGATATAAATGGAGAAAAGACATAACAAAACTATAGCAGCTCTATATGACACTTGCACCCTGTGGTTTGAATAGTTGCTTAGGGCACAGTCTGTGTGCATGGTTCTTATTGTGCAAATGTAACTTTTTTCATGAGGAAAGAAAATGCTGCAAGGCATTTACATTTATATTTGTTTACCAGATCCTCTGCACTCATGCTCAGATATGTGACTTAAGCTCCTCACAGTTGTCTACATCTTATCTGGGTCATTGTGCATTACCATGTTTTGGTAATATTGCTTAAACATGATAAGAAAAGAAAAAAGGGCTAAAAGAAAGCTTAACTAAGCCCTGTAAGACCATATCAACAGGTTTGGTTTTGTTGGGGGTTTTTTTATTAAATCAATGGGGTGTAATTCAGGACGTTCTAGATCAAAATTTTGAAAGCCATGAGATACATTTCTTGGTGAAAGCGAATGCCAAGGGAACTGAGTTCCAACAAGCTATGTGAGAGAAATGATTTCCTCTAGAGTCAAGATTCATAAATCATCTTCAAGGCAAATCATCGTGACTTGTCTGTGGTGGCAGTTTCAGCATCATAAACCATACATCATTCTAAAACAAATGGCAGCTTCTGATGTCCTTGTTAATGGCATGCTAATACTAGATTTTTCCTCAGATAATGAATTTTCAACATATCCAAACTTACGGCATCAGACTTCAGCAAATCCTTGTTATTATGTTTCACTCGCTAAAGTCAACAGTGTTTTAAAAAGCCTTTTAAAATGTTAATTTATGCACTGGAAGTAAGACATGATTCACCATCTGTCACAGAAGGTCACTGGCTATATTTGGATCCATTAATAAATTCATAGGTTGCAAATGAGTAGAGGTGAGCCACCCCCCGCCGTAGAAGAAGCTGGCCCAAATCTTTGCGTTGTTTCTGGGCCAAACTCATAAAGTTCATTCTGACTCAGATAAATTACACAGGGATGGAAAAGGTAAGTTAGTCACTGTGCCTGCAAAACAACCCACCCAGATGGATCACTTGCAGATTGCCAGTCTGGCAGAGACATGCCAAGTAAGCAGGATGACACCTGACCTACACCTGTGAAGTTCAGCATGATCTTCAAGAGACCCACAGAATTTAAAACCCTCTAAGGACCATTGTGCACAGCTCTTCACTATCTGAGTTTGAAGTCTGAGCTAAAAGGTTCAAAGGTGGCAGCAGTTCCGACCTTTAGTGAGGAATAGACACCACTTATATCTCTCCCTGCTGTTACCTGATTGCATCATTGTTAAGTATTTCTGCTTCCTTCTTTGGTTTCTAATTGGTCTGCATGTTGGAGATATTTACCCCAAAGGGAACTGCTTTCAACCTAGCACTGTCTGGCAGCAAAAGATGTCTCAGAGGTTGCATTAGTATGATTTACACATCAGTTTTCTGGGTGCTTTTCTATGGTATTTCTCAAGTTCAAATAATAGAGGTAATCTGGAGATCTGAGAAACTAGAGAATCTCTTCAAAGCCTTATCCATTCTCCTCCATGAGAAAATTGCCAGAAATAAAGCTTTGGTGGAAGAAAGCTTAAGAGGGATTTTGGGTGGTCTACTTCAGCATTTTATTTAAGATCAGGAGTGTATTTTTGAAGTAAATCTCCAGATTGTCCCCATTTACCATGCTCTGGATTGCAACGTAAAGCATATGCAAAACACAGGTACAGGACTTCTTTCAGATGACATTAAATCAGAAAATGGGCTTCATAAGAGCAGGATGTGCTGTAGCCACAAAAGCACAGTCAGTCCACACAACTAGACTACATCTACTCTGATGTGAAATCCCCATGTACATAAACAGCTTGGAGATTGGGTTCTGGGCACCACTTCTACAAGTCTCATCCTAACAGGCTGCAGAGTCTTCTAACATAGATCCAGGGTAGATGTACCACAGGCCTGCAGGCCCAGGGACTCCATTTCTGCTCAGCCTGGAGTTGTCAGCCCTTGCCCCTGCAATACCACATGCATATCTGTCTCCACCTCTGTGTCTCTCCCAGCCCTCTGGGTGAACCTAGGCCCTGTGTTGTAAGTAACTTGCTTCTGAGTCACAGTTGTGTCACCAGTCTTTACTCTGGCCCTGTTTCCTCCTGTTCCTGATTGGACTTTCCTCTGGTACCCTGGACCTAGTTCACTGCTTGCCGTGTTGGGGGCCATCGATGGACCCTTTTACCACCATCCAGCCTTGACCCACCATGCTCAGACCTTGAGAAATGATGCCCCATTGGTGAGGACACTGCCTGGGCTGATGTCACCCTCAGCTCCCTGAACTGTCCCCTTATCACACCCTGACACCAACAAGATAAAACAGAGTTTTATTAATATATTCCTTGTTTTTTTTTAAAAAAGGTTCATTTTGGATTTATTCATTGTATGTCAGAAACAGGGATTTCTAAGTCTAAAGACACAAGCTGTCAGTCTGAGAAGGACTCAGTATAGTTAACAGTGCACAAAAAAGGATTTATATATATTTCAAATGATGCTTCTTTCCCTCTTGGAAAAGAAAATTCACAATTTGATAAAAGCTTCAGCTTCACAGTAGTCCATTATTTTGGAAGAACTGTGCCTCAAAGCCAAGGAGCCCAATAGCTGGACCTCATCAGGTAAGTAAACTGGCAAAAACTCTGGCAAATTACCAGCTGAAGGCTCTCAGTGAAGAAGGGCTCATTTGATCTATCTCACAGTTTCATTAGAGCTTCCATGAAAAGAAAAAAAAATGTTATGAGAAACATTTAGATTTAACAAAAACCAGCATGTAATGTCAAAAAACTTCCATCTGATCCTTATCTTGAATTGGCTCTTTTTTCAACTGTTTACCGCAAATACAAGAGGCAAACATCACACTAAACCCATAATCTGGCCATAAAGCATAGTTTCTGGGTCAGAATTGGAAAAAAAACAACCGCCATTAGATGCAAAGGAGGAATGAGCATACTGTCTGAGGGAAAAAGGAAGAAAAAAAATAGTGGGGGAGTGCTGCAACTGAGGGACGGGACACCGCTTGATGCAAGCAAAGTGTTCGCTTTATTATCAATATTCCATAAGCTTTATAGTTTTTCTAACATCATTCAAGCTACGTGCCTTTATTTCCATTGGTTAGTATATATATCACGTCCCACGCTCATTGGTTAGTTCAACTTCATCTTTCGGTTATTCCTAGGCTAATTAAAACAACTATGTTATCTTGCAGCTGCAACAAAACCACAAGGAGGAATGTTAGGAATGTTCCTGTTTCTTATCTTGCAGCTCGTTTATCCACTCTCCCAGGGCCTCCGTCCAACCAAGGCAATCAGGTCAGGGTCACCTGCTTGCTTGTGAAACTCTGCGGCAGCAAGATGCTTGTTTGCTTTTCCCACATCTCCCCCGTTCTGTTGAACAATAAGAACTTTATGGATAGAGTTAGATATCATTTTTTGTACACACTGCAAAAAACACGGTAAGTAAATCAAAAGCAACAAAACAAACAAAACAATATATATTATTGTCTTTAACAAACTTTTTAACCAGCCTGTAAATCCCCAGCCAGAAAATAACTTGTCTAGCCAGTCCCACCTATCATCTTCTCGGAGTTTCAAAACTCCGTTTTTAAGTTGCTGTATGCTAGCGTGAATTGACTCTGAGTGATCAGACAGGTTCATACAGCACATTCCTTCAAAGTCTTCACATCCATGGCCTTGGGCTAAAAGCAAAAAATCTATGGCTGCACGATTTTGCAAAGTTGCATGTCGCACACTGTCTACATCTATCAAAAGGTCAGAAAGCACTCTACTAGTGGCGTTGGTCTGTTTCGCTAGCCAACACCCTAATTTGTCTAAGGTGCTTAAAGCTTTTGCAGCTGCAACACCAGGAGCCAAAAGAGAGGCAGTGAAGCGTTGTTCAAAGTTCCAAAAATCTACATGGTCGTCACACTCTGACGTAAAGGCATGGGCTGCTCGTCTTAGTCTAGAGTGGCTTTTGCGCATTTGTAAGATACTGGATGTATTGGGAGTTAGCAGTGAGAGACATCCCAAACTACAGGGGCCTCCTTTTATATGTGAAGGTATGCCTGCCCATGCCCGATCTCCACAAATAAAGAATATGCCAGATGGTAATGCCACGGGTATGTTTGCGGAGGGTGAGATATTTTTTGATGTATAGTTACACCAAGCCGTCTCATTACGAAAAATGGGATGCATGGGGGATACATCCCATACTCGCGATTGATTTTTTCCCGTGTAGTTAAATTTAACACAAAAGTCCATTTTCACTGATCCTAATAGTTCAATTTCTTGAGGTTCTAAACTGAGTGTTGGCCTATATGGCGTCCACCCATCCCAGTTATCTGTGGGATTGGTCATCAGGATCTGTAGGGGGTTTTCACACAATTTTGTCCAATTATCAAGTGGTAAGCCTATCAAACAAGTAGAAAAAGGGTTTTCCGGAGAAGCCGTGGCTAGGCATATTGTATCCTGTCCTGTTACATTAGCTAGCATGACCCACACATTAGTCTTAGGGAAAAGTGGGGGAAAAAGACTAGCCTCTGTTACCATCCACACCAAAACCAAAAGGAAAAGCATAATGGTGATTTTCAGATGGGTGGCAAAGCATCTGTGTTTGGTTCTTCAGCTGGAGCTGCCATCAATGGCTCTCTGAAGGGTTTGACCTTTTTTGCCAGAATCCACCGTGGACCATGCTCTGTGGAAACACAAGCATAACCCCTTCCCCAGGTAATAAGTGGATAAGGACCTAAAATTTTTCCTGTCTCTAGGTCCTTTATTAAAACTGGTGCCTTCTTTGATTTTGTAAATTCTTGGCTCATGTTAAAATGTCTCACAATAGGAGGATTCTGATCCCTAAAGGAACAATTTAAAAAATTAAAAACATACAATGCTTTCTGTAGTCTTTCTCCTGGGGTTACGTTCCCTATCCCCCTTTTTTGTTTTTGTAAAAGACTTTTTAAAGTCTTGTGAGAGCGTTCAATAAGAGATTGACCTGTAGGGGAATGTGGTATTCCTGTAATATGTGTAATGCCCCAGGTACTAAAAAAAAGTCTGTAAAGTGACAGAAATATATGCAGGTCCATTATCTGTTTTAATTTTTTGAGGTATCCCCAAGGTGGCAAATGCTTGTAAAAAATGGTGTTTAACATCGCGAGCCTTCTCTCCTGTGTGACAGGAAGCATATAAGGCTCCAGAAAAAGTATCTATAGAAACATGTAAATATTTTTGCTTGCCAAATTCTGGATAGTGTGTAACATCAGTTTGCCATAACTGTAAAGACTGTAATCCCCGGGGATTAACTCCGCCTGCTATAGATGGGAAAGAAACGCGTTGACAATCAGGACATATAGCAACAATCTCGGTTGCTTGCTGTGTGGAAATATTAAAAGTGCGTTTCAGTGCACCTGCATTTTGGTGAAAAAAGGAATGACTAAGTTTCGCCTGGGCAAAAAGGTCTGGGAGAATTTGCGCTGTAAGAGTTAAAAGGTCAGCTTGTCTATTCCCTTCTGCTATAAAACCTGGTAAAGTAGTATGAGAACGAACATGCATTATAAAATAAGGAGTTGTTCTGGAGTCCAACAAAGCGACAAGTTCCTGTAATAAGTTAAACAAAAGAGGGTTAGCAACATCTTTTAAAAATGAAGCTTCTGCCCGCTGGACTATACCAGCAACATAAGCGGAATCAGTGATTACGTTAAGAGGTTTTGTCCATTTTCGAAAGACGCACACAACAGCTGCAAGTTCCACATTCCTTTAAAGTGATGTTTCATTCTGGCTGTTTTGTTCGCAGGGACAGAGAGGGGAAAATATGTGGCTGTTAATTGGCTACACACACTGTTCACATCAGAGTGATTAATTAGTAATTATAACGAGTTTTGAAAAGCATATCTTATAGCTAAACATTGTTAGTTTACCTTTGATGTCTAAAAGTTATCTGCACACCTGTTTTGTTTTGGCCTTTTTATTACGGCTGGTTCTTGACATACTCACTTACTTCCAAATAACTTCTCACAACTCCTTGGTTTAAGGCAGTCTGTCCACCTGCCTTCAAGGCTGCTACATTTTGAAAATGTGATTACCAAATACCTCTCAGCATGAGTAATTTTGCTGTCTCGTGGGAATTCAAGGATACTGTCGGGGCCTGTGTCTTTGTGAGGAGAGCCAGGCTGCTGGCAGGCCTGCTGTCCTCCCTGACAAAATTTTTTTTTTTTTTTTTTATTTTTCAGTATCTGCGTTACCAAAACTGCTTTTAGAGGTCTCTGCAAGGGCCCTTTGCAGAAAGCTCAATAAGCATGGCAGTAAGACATGTACCGTAATTGCCAAATCCAAATAAACCAAATTTGACCACTGACAATATCCATCCTGAAATTTCCCACTTGTGAAACCAATTGTCTGATCTAAACAATCCATTTTCTTGTTGTATCTTTTGTGTTTGATCTATTAATTTCTGAATGCTGGCATGAATTGACTGAGAGTGGTCAGCCAGGTTCTTTGTTTGCCTTGCCAATCAGGAGTGTCAGAGGTGCAGATAACATCAACCTCACACAGTCTGTGATCTTAGGCTGTGCAGAAATCACTATTTCCCTACTTTTCATTTACCACAAATACATGCATATCTCAAAGACTGTTAGATGGTTCAAAATGTCCCACAGCAAAACTCATAGTCCACTGTGGCTGCAGTTGTAACACTTGACTTCAGTTACTGTGATCAGGATCCCGTCCTGGTTCATGCAAGCTTGATTTCTTCTGGACCCACAGCTTTATCCACTTCACTGGGTCCCACTTGGTTCCCGTATCTGTAATGACACAGGCAGATCTCCTTCCCCAAGTTAGTACCTGCAACTTCTTTTTTTTTTTTTTTTTTTTTTTGTAAACCTACTGCATGTTTCACCATTAGAGGTACCAAACTGTTCTGTGGCAGACATAAATAGTTCAAAACATAAAGAGCTTTGTTTAATCAATCAGCTGGAGAGATACCCTTCTCTCCCCCTTTTTGTTTGTGAAGCAAACGCTTGAGAGTTTGATTCATACGTTTCACTATGGCTTTGCACGAGGATTGCTGACAATCCAGGCACAACTGTACAATCCCTTTAGCTTCAGCAACCAACAAGTGGTATTGTCATTGAAGTACCTTAACAGATTGGTTAACAAAAATGCATGCAACTTCCGAGCTCGTGCAAAGCGTCTGCTGAGGGAGCAGCCCAGGCCAGTGCTAGCAGCCTGTCTGCTCTCTGGTTTCTGTCTGCTAGACCTTGAGTTAGTCAGTCAGCTCAGTGTGGCTGCAAATATGGGTAGTAAAATGGTGATGCACAATACCACACAATAATCTAATCCAGTTAATATTTCCAAGCAACTTTTGAACATCATTTAATGTGCTAACCTCAGCTTTGATTTCAATCCTCTGAGGTGTTACGGTACTTTTATCAATCTGTCAGTCCAAGTATTTCCATACTGCCTTATTTTGAATTTTCTGTAATCCGTAACCCCTTGCTTTTCAAATGCACTGTTAACTCATGAATCAAACTTTCAACATCCAAGTTATTTCCCACAATCAATATCTTATCCATGTAATGATAAAAGATCAGATCAGGATGCCTTTTTCGTACTGGAGCAAGTGCCCGAGCTACACAAGTCTGGCACACAGTTGGTGAACTTTCACACCCTGTGGGAGCGCACCCAGTGATACCTTTTGAAAAAGAAAGCCCAATCTTTTAAAAATTTTGGCATGTTCCACAGACTTGTGGAAGGTTTGATATGACCCTTAGTCTAGTGCACCTGTATTAAATCTTATAAGTGGGCAAATTTTTCCTTGAATAAGCAAACGAGGATTTATGTTTTCCAGGTTAAATTCTTAAAGTAAGCCTCCCACTTTCAATGGTCGCTATCAAAAATCCTTTTGCTGAATAATCAGCCTTGCTCTCAGTGGATAAATGCATCCCTGACCCTATAGCACATATGCTGCAAACCAATGCATCAGACAAACAACAGTGCAAATGCAAATTGTCACATCCAGTCCGTATGGGTGTGTGGGTTGGGGGGGGGGGGCGGGGGGGCAGTTCTCCCACTTCTACAGCAATTCTGTCAAGGCACCCGGCTGCGCGGCACGTTGTCACGGGTCGCGGCTGCTGCCCAGCACCATTCTCCCCCCGCTGTGAACCACAGCGTGACCCCGGTAGTCACTGTGACTGAGCCCTGCATGAGTGCTAGGACCCTGTTCTGTCCACCTCCCACCGGTCCGCTATCAACGTTCTTTTCTCCACCACCCGCTCGTCCCCACATAAACTTTTCCCTGGTAATTTTCATGATGATGTAGGAATCAAAATACCCTGATTTAACCATTTTTGCCGCTCTGACGCCACCTTACGTGTCCAGACTCCGACGAGCAGTCTCTGCAGAGTCTGTCAGGCGTCAGGAGATGTACTAATGATGTTTGTCAGGCGGTGTGGGTGGGAGCGGTGGGTGTAGATACAAAATGTGTCCCTGATCCGATGGTTGTCAAAGCCGATAATTGTCCATGGCCGTAGGTGTCCTGTGTCCTGTCCTTAGGTTTCTTGTCCGTGCCGTAGTCGATGATTCTTCATGTCGGTAGTGTCTGGGTGGGTGGGTGGGTGGGAAATTCTGCAGACCCTTTCACAGCAGGGCATGCCGTTGCTGCAACTGTCTGCTCCGCTTTCATGTTTTCCAGCTTTTCAAAGACAAGCTGAAGTTTTAGATGGCGGTTAACATTTTCGACTGCGTCACGGGCTCTTTTAGGCTCAGTAAAAGTTAGAGGTGAATAGATATTAAAGGCAGTCGGTTGTACATTTTGTTTTTCTTTCACATTTTTTCCTTCCAAAGCTGTCATAGTGGGGGGTTTGCAGACCGTGGTGGCAGATTTACGTGCGCTACTTGCTTGCCTTCCCGGTCAGTTCCGACAGATTTATCACTTTGCTCTGATAACATGGCATAATTACTTAGCATAGTAACTGGGGTAGGTGAAAGAGCACCCAGAAACAACAAACACATTCTCCGTAGTAGATGTTTTCCCTTTTGAATTGGTTCTGTAGAACTCGCAACTGGTGTTAAAGCTGCAGCAACGCAAACTGCCTCCATTTCGGTTAGAGTCCTTTCAATTAATTCGCCCCAACTGAGGGTTCGTCAAGGAGTTAAACTCCAATAGCCTACCAAGTAGGCAAATCAAACGCTGTATTTACGTTTGGTATAAGATTCCTTTCTTCGCTCCACAAAAGGAGCTATTTTAAAGTATTTTTAATTACTCTCTTAGAGAGCATATTGTATAACTCCAGTCCAACGGGAGGGAAAACTACGAACTCCCGGGTCCGGAGGAGCAGAAGGCAATGATGGAGTAACAGCTGCCTCCTCCTTTACTTTTTTTTTTTTTATGTTGATTACTTTCTGGAGGGTATCATAGCCCGATATAGTCTTATCATGCTTTGTCAGCAAGGCTTTCATAAGTTCATATACGTCCCTTTCCACGGGGGTCGAAACTTGCCCCCCCATTTCTGATTACCCACAGCTCACCTCTTTCTGTCGAGGGATTGTTAGCCGGCTTCTGCTTCCTTTCAGCAGGTCATTCTTAAAGTTCTGCAGGAGTTGCGACCAGCTGCCAGATAGGCAGTTCTGTTCCTTTTCGAACGCCGAGCCGTTCGCTCCTTTTCGGATCGAATCACGTCGGGGTCACCATTTGCCGCAACTGAGGGACGGGACACCGCTTGATGCAAGCAAAGTGTTCGCTTTATTATCAATATTCCATAAGCTTTATAGTTTTTCTAACATCATTCAAGCTACGTGCCTTTATTTCCATTGGTTAGTATATATATCGCGTCCCACGCTCATTGGTTAGTTCAACTTCATCTTTCGGTTATTCCTAGGCTAATTAAAACAACTATGTTATCTTGCAGCTGCAACAAAACCACAAGGAGGAATGTTAGGAACGTTCCTGTTTCTTATCTTGCAGCTCGTTTATCCACTCTCCCAGGGCCTCCGTCCGACCAAGGCGATCAGGTCAGGGTCACCTGCTTGCTTGTGAAACTCTGCGGCAGCAAGATGCTTGTTTGCTTTTCCCACAGGGGAGTGAGACAGGCTCCCAGTAGTGCTAACGATTCCATATGAAAAACTGCATGTGCTCACCTTGTATGGAAAATGTTAGGTGAATCTTTCTAGTTTGTATTAAATTATCACATTATGAAGTTTTAAAATTTTGACTTCTTTGTCCCTGGAGTTACAGCTACTCATCTGTTTAAACATCTGGAAAGCTGTCTTCAAGAAAACTTAAACAGAATCCAGATGAAGGCACATAACTTGAGATGAATATATTAGGGATAAGGATTCATCTCACCATTCTGCTTCCTTTGATCATGAATGGCAAATCAAATTTGGTTCTTTAGTGTTAATTTCACAAGGTACATACCTTCAAAAATAAGTTACTTTAGTTCATCCCATGCTTGACACTATAGTGAGAATAGCACTAGGGTATCTTATTAAATATATACTTGAAAACCAAAAATTGAATTTAGTGTTATTAGCAATGAAAAATTCAATAAAAAGACAAACTAAAAATCTGTAAAACATCAAACACTTCAGCTTAAAAGAGAATGAGCCAACATATTCTTTGTTGCTGTTAATAATCATTTTGCCTTGTCAATCTTTAATGGCAATCTGTCACTAACAATATTCAGCATAGAAGGACATGCCACACGCTTGTATGTGAGTCTGACTGTGCACATGCATATATCAGCAAGTGTAGGCAGGTATCTCCTCCGTACCCACCCCCTCCCTCCACACACACAGAGGTAACCTGAAGTCATTTGAGAAGACTGTAAACAAAGAAAGTGGCATTTTCACTTTCTTCCCAAGAAAGAGTGGGAGAGATCCAGCGTCAGAAGAGTTTCTCTCACTATGCTTTGTCTTTCTGTGAAAGTCTACCAAAGAATGAAAGAAATTACACTTTCATCCACTTTTCATTTGCCATTTTCTCACAGCATGCTTTGGACCCTGGACTAGCCCATCCCCAGATTTCTCATATTTAGGCGGGTATTGTCAGTTCCTTCCTGTCAAAGCTCTCATGATAATCATCACATTGCTATTAGGATTATTCCAGTCTTAATGATCAGTGTCTAAGACTAGGTTTTTCCTTTGCACCAAGATTCATCAATTTTTCAGCTCCATTTTCAGAGGAAAAGAGGTTTATGTGATCTTATCTCTTTGTGTTGATCTGTGTATCTATCCTTGAAAGTATTTGAACTCAGAGATCAGTTTGGACCAAAGTTGACAAAGAGGTAAAAGCTCAAAGATACTCCTGGCATGCTCCAGGGTGGGATTGAGAAAAAGCCAAGTAGAAGAGACATCTCCTATTTGTGTGTCCACTGCAATGAAGTTCATCCCTCATGTCAAAACAAAGAAATAAATCCATAGGAAATCCTAACTGCACTCATGAAGGAATCAAAAAATCATAGAATCATTAAGGTTGGAAAAGACCTCCAAGATCATCCAGTCCAACCATCCCCCTACCACCTGTATTACTTATTAACCATGTCCCTATGTACCTCATCCAACCTTTGCTTGAACACCCCTAGGGATGGTGACTCCACCACCTCCCTGGGTAACCCATTCCAATGCCTGACCACTCTTTCTGAGAAGAAATTTCTCCTAATTTCTAAACTGAACCTCCCCCAGTGCAACCTGCAGCCATTCCCTCTTGTCATATTGCTACTTATCTGCAAGAGGCTGATCCCCAGCTCACCACAACCTACTTTCAGGTATTGTAGAGAGCAATAAGGTCTTCCTTGAGCGTCCTCTTCCCAAGACTGAACTGTCCCTGTTCCCTTAGCCACTCCTCATAAGATTTCTGTTCCAGACCCTTCACCAGCTTTGTTGCCCTTCTCTTGATACTCTCCAAGGCCTCAATGACTTTCATGTAGTGAGTGGCCTAAAACTGAACACAATATTTGAGGTGTGGACTCACTAGAGCTGAGTACAGGGAGATGATCACCTCCCTGGTCCTGCTGGCTACGCTATTCCTGATGCAGGCCAGGATGCCATTGGCCTTCTTGGCCACCTGGGCACACTGCTGGTTCATGTTCAGGCAAGTGTCAACCAACACCCCCAGATCGTTTTCCTCTGTGCAGCTTTCCAGCCACCCTGCCTCAAGCCTGTAGCATTGCCTGAGGTTATGACCTGGCACTTCACCATGTTGAACTTCATTCCGTTGGCCTCTACGCTCTGTCCAGGTAAGTTTCTGACAAGGAATCTTCTGTCACCAGCAAAAGAGAATGAATTTTCTTAGGGAACTGTGGCAATTTAGCGTGTACATAAGAAAAGAGATGTGAGAGATTGTAGCCATTCTCTTTGTGGTAATAAAACGCTTGTTTGTGTTTGCTAGCTGCTGCAACAGGAATTTCAGAGCATGAATTCTGCAAAAACCAAGGATCCTAGAGTAAAATTCAAGCCCAGACTGCTTTATGAAGATACAGAAGACACAAAATAAAGAAGTGGGTAGAAGGTATGCATCTGATTTCACCACTTATTCCTTCGAGAGCTAACATTTCCTGGCTAATACTATTCAAACAATGCAAAAAAAATATTTGTGAGTAATGTATCTCAGAAAATAGCAATGAAATTGGATATTGCATTGCATTACAGTTAATTTTTTTATATGTGCAAGCAAGGGCTTAGCTATGGAGTATACAGGTCTTGTGTGAGAATTATGGGCTGGACAAGCCTCAGCAGAAAGGCAGGGAGAGGTCAGAGGCAGCTGAAGAAAAATGGGACTTGGTTCATTCTCCATACCAGCATGCAATGACAGTTTGTAAGAAGGACTATGACTGGCTTTCTATCATGTGTCAACTTCCCTGCCGACTCAGTCTTTATTGGTGTCAAAATCTCATTGTTCAGGCTGACAGACAACTGAACATGACTTTAAAGGGTTGGGACAATGGTTTCAAGTGCAGTTCCAGTTGATTTAAATCAGTGAGTTGCAACACCCCTTATTCCCCAACCTGATGTCTCCCCAACACTTGCACTGGCATTCATGAAACCAGTGAGCAATCTAACTCGGTGTTTATACAGCTGTGTATTGTGCAGGCAAACCAGCTATATAGTCAGCTTTCTACACAGCTTCCACAGCACCAGCAGCACCAGAGGGGAACTTGGGAACTGAATGACTGCAGGCTGAAGATGGGACCTTGGCACCCTACTATGGCCAGTTTAAATTCTGATGGAAGCGGTTCCTGAGAAAATGTCCCAACACAGCTAAATGGGACAGAGGAAAAGAATATAAAACATGCAAGGGCAGTATTAGGTACACAAGCAGTTATGCTAAGCAGTGTTCATGTCCATGGATCATGCTAGGAGAATAATTGCTTTCCATCACAGATTTTTTTTTTTTCATAGGTGTGTTCTTTTTCTGTTGTCCACATAGACTTGGTCCTCATGGTTGTACAACTGAGTTCTTTCCCTAAGAAACCTGCAATAGCTTGCAGTCTCTTTGTGCTCTGTCTGCACAAGCACAAGGTCTGGATAAAAGAGTGGCACTCTTCAATTGCCGGTCACGCTCAGAGGTACAGTAAAAAAGGTTTTTCTTACATTTAAATGGAACCTCCTGTGTTTCAGTTTGCACCCATTACCTCTGTTCCTGTCACTGAGCACCACTAAGAAGAGTCTAGCTTTGCCTGCTTACACTGTCCTATCAGGTATTTATACACATTGATAGATCTCCACAAGCCTGCCTTTCCTCAAGCTGAACAACCTCATCTCTGTCAGCCTCTCAGCACTGTAGCGATGCTTCAAACTCTTCATCTTCATGGCCCTTTGCTGGAATCTTTCCCATCTGTCCCTTGTACCAGGGTGTCAACCTCTGGACCCAGCACTCCGGATGTGGGTAACCAGTGCTGAGTACAGGGGAAGGACAACCTTCCTCAACCTGCAGGCAATGCAGTGGCTGTTGGCCCTCTTAGCTACAAGGGCACATTGTTGTCTCATGTTGAAGCTGTTATGCACCAGCATCCCCAGAGCCTTTTCTGCAGCTGCCTTCCAGCTGGTCAACCTCCAGCATAAACCAGGGCATGGGGTTATACCTCCCATGAAGGACTTCACATTTCCCATCAAAGCATTAGCATGTAAAGGAATACTAGACCTGAAAATCCCTCATAAGGCTGCATTATGTATCTCAGAATATTAAGGGCTGGAGCTGTCTTACCATGAGCAGATAATTTTCATACTGTTAAACAGGTATAGAGTTAAGTCTCTTCATATGTCAGGGCTTCTCAACTCTTACAAAAAATGCCAAGAAGGAGAAGAAATTAGAAGAAATTAGTAACATGTTGCCGGTCCAGGTGTGAAAAAGCACGAGTTTAGTTACACAGTAGAAAAATGTGAGAACAAGTGCAAATCAAAAATATAATAATTTTCTATTTCTTGATAATTTCAGTTTCCAGGAGATCCCTTTTAACAGAGCTACATGAAAAGATTACTACATTTTCCTGTTGCACTTTCCCAGAGTAAAAGATAGAAGAAGAACCAAAGACCTGGTTCTCTGAGATAGTGAGTGCTCTGAACCCCCACTAAAATGAGCTTTCTAATAGATGGAGTCCCAAATGTTTTACATAAAATACCAAAGGCAGCAGCCTAAGGCACCTTGCTTTCCATATGGAAAGGCACCAACAGGACACCACAGGAATATGACATACAGGAATTCACATGGTGGTGTGTTATTTGGGTTGAGTGTTGTTTTCCAAGCTGAGGGTATGCACTCCCACTCCTTAAGGATATCTGCAGGCAGTTGCATTGTGAGGGGTTGGGTTTTTTTTTTGGAGGGGAGCTTTAATTTCAACTCTATTTCAGTCTGTGGTGTTTGATTTAGGACTGATATATCAAGAGCTTGGTGCCATAGAGATGTGTAGTGTGCAAAGACTACTAAGATAATATAGATGGGATAAAACACCTTGAAGGCTTTTCACTTTTATGTTGATGCTTTTACGATGAGCCTTGGATACTCAACTCTTGGTGCCTGAGACAGCAGCTGCTGAGCAACTGTCATCCTCTGGCAGCTGGTGTGAAAGGTCTCAGGTTTAATCAGCCTTTTAAAATGACAGCCATGAGAAAGTTGTTCGTAAGCATGGGGACCCCTTGCAGTGTGGTGTTCCTGTCATGAAGTCCCACTCCTCTTTCCCTCCCTCCTTCCCCCTGTAATACCTAGACACCAACTAGGACACCCTGAAAAACACCTCCTGCCTCACCTTGGAGAACTGCAAAATGAACTGGGGTAAATTTACACAGCAAATTTCTAAGTGCCGTTGCAGAAGCCTAAGTAAAACTTTTCCAGCTCTTTCCACATCATGACCAACATGAAGACAGAACAGGTAGGTCTGAGCATGGTGGTATCCTGTCGTTCTATATGCCCTATCCTTGGGTGAACCAACATGTCCTGGAAAAGAGAATTTTGGTAAAAGCTTTTCCTGCAGTTAATTTCTACTCCTTCTCCCATACAGATCTTTTGGTGACTTCATTGAAGTTTATCTTTGGTTTCACATTTTCCTTTAACAGACAACTACTCTGGTTCACTTTCTTCTTATCTTTCTATTTCATTAAAATTATAAGAAACAAATATATTTCAGACCTTTATCTGTCTGTCAAATTTAGTTAAAATTGGCCATAGAGATTACATTTTTTTTGTGGGGGAGGCCAAGAGCAGCTGACAAGTCAGCATTTTCTGTATGGAATCTGGATAGAAAGATCTAAAAATACATAAAATTCTCAGGAACTCTAAAGCTTTACATATGTTAGATGATGGAATTAACTTTTTTTTAAGTAAAACTATGAAAAAAATCCAATTTCCATATGAAAACACAATTTCTTTTATTTGATGCCTGGAAAAAAAGGCATGTTCATTTTAAAGGGTTTTTTTTTCCCTTTCTTAAGCAAAACCATATAAATCAACTTTTGTTAGAAACCTTTATCCTTTTAACTTAAGGGCTGATCCTGCAGTCAAAACTGCAAATTGCAGTCCAGTTAGAAAACCAGAACTGTAGACTGCACAAGTGTTGAGCTTTTTAATCTCTGCTGTGTCACACTCTAGTTCATGTTTCTATTCATTAAACAGGAGCTGTTAATGTTATTTGTTGACAGCAAGAGTTATCATTATTTGACAGTCATTATCCTGCAGCAAGGCTTTTCAGACCTTTTCGGACCCTTTCTCTGTGATTATGCTGTACTAAATTTTTCTGTTTGCAGTACCTCATTTATCATTTCAATTGGGAATTACCACAGAAGCCCAATTTCCCACTAAGAGTTACTGGTTAGGAAGCAAAAGGGAGTAGTAGGTTTGAATTAAGTTCGGTCTGTCATATTACAAATAGGAAAAAAAAATTACATTCTCCACCTCGACTGGTAATTTCCCTTAACAGTGTTTCAAATGTGGCTGTGTTGCTTTCACTGACTGACCAAAGCTTTTTTGTAAAGGGAAGAAGGAAAGGGAAAAAAAGCATGACTCCTGATGCCTGTAAAATTCATCACTTAAGTAGTAGGAGGAAGGCAATGGAAAAAAACCCAAAAGATTTAGTGGGATGATGGAAAAGGAGGGAATAAGATGGTCTAAGGGAGTCTGTGAGTCAGGTTGCCCTTTCAGTGGGATTTTGCGGCCATTGGAGTATCACATTATACAGCAAAAATAATATAAGCAAAGGTTTGAATTTCTAATCCTTTGGAAAAGCATCTTCTCATTCCAAATCAATGTCAAAATATTGAGGTTTTTTTCTCATCAAAAAGTTCAGAAAAACTCTGATTCAGAAATAGCTAAATATTGTGTTATGAGTCACTTCGACATTAAATTGGATTATCTGCCAACCCACATGGTCTCACAGGAGCTGTATCATCACCAGCTCATAATCTACTTCATAAGCAGTGCTCAGTGTCAGGACTTCATCTTTCATGATGTACTGGCACTTCTGAATCTTCACATGTTTCAATCAAAAGGGTAGTATATGGCATCATGAGAGTTATAATCCATCTGGGGAACATAGATTATAGACTGTCTAGAGGCAGGACTCTAAGCACCTAATCTACAGATGTTATGAAATTTCAGTGGCAGGAGGAAATCCGGGTTAACTCTGAACTGAAGATAACATTTTGAATTTGGAAAAAAGGACTTTTAAAGTATTCCTAATGGATTTTTTCTTTTTTTTTTTTTTTCCAAATCACCAACATAAAAACATGGTTTTATAGAAAATTTATGTTGTGCAGAATGTGGTCTCCTCTACCTAAAAGAAAAATACCCCAAAATTTCTTGGCCATGATTTTAAACTATGCAGGAGACTAGGAGATAGTTATAAAAAATGAAAGAACTTGCTCCTTGTGTAGTTGTGTAGGGTCTCCACATGGGGCACTGCCTCAGAAAGGCAGGACAGTGTTAAAAGCTGGACTATTAAAAGCAATCAGATGGCAGGATGCAAGGCAACATGGATGGAATATTCTGATGCTTGATAACTATAGCTGGAAAGATCCATTTCAGGCTAGATTACTAACTGATTTAAAGCCGCTAATTCACTTGAACAATCAAGGTGAATATCTGAGCTATACAGAATCACATCAGCAGAGAACTATTACATATCAAAGCATAATAAAACTCACGGAATGTTGAGAACCAAAGGTCATGGAGTTGTTGCTTTATGCTTTATCCTTGCTTGGAAAAGAGACAAAGATAATCTTCCAATCAGTCCAATATGAAAACTGGAGATGAGAGATCTTTTTATGCATTTACTATTTCAACAGCAGAGTTCCTTCTCAAAAATGAGATGATTCCTGGAAAACTTTGTGCAACGGTCTAATTATAAAAAAAAAACCTTTACAGGATATTTTTCTTGCTCATGTTTGGTTTTTGTTTTTTGCTTTTGTCTTAAAAAAGATGGAAAAGGACATGAGAGTCATGTCTCTTTCATTACAGTGCATTCTGTTCATAGCAATTTCATCCTCTACTGCATCATGCTTCATATTTGATGTAATAAAATAACTCACCATTTCTTAATCATGCCCCTTGCCTTTGCTGCTATGTAAAGGTGACAAGATGCAGGTAAAAAAAGAATTAAAGGGTAAGAGTACATTTAATGTCTGTGTGGCTAGAAAGAAAATAGCTCTTGTCAAACAAATAAGATTTCAAGATTTCATTTTGGCTGAGATACAGATTTGACTGATGAAGATAACTGCAGCAGTATAATTGAATAGTTAAGTATTGACGTCTAAAATTCTGATTAGAAATTAGCCATCTGTATGATCAGTGAATTAAGAATCATCCAACTAAAAAGCCCTCAAAAGTCAGAAGAAATCATCACTTAGATTAGTGAAGGCTTTCCAGCTCCAACAATTGTGATATAAAAAGCATTAGCATTCAGAGGTAGAAACTGTTACAAAATTAGACAGACTTCTCACCAGAGAGGATGTTGTCCCTCTCACACAGTGAGTATTTAGATAGATAGAGATATAGAGATATATAAAGCAAAAAAGAGGTATTGAGACACTTCTAAGAATGACTACAGTGTAGTAAGAGATTTCATCTGGGATGTGGGTAATCTGGGTTGAAATCCAAACTTTAGGCTGAATCAAGAAAAAGAGAAATCTGCCCTCGGAGTTTCCAAATTTCTAAGAGGTGTATTTCTAATTATTCTGGAAGGAAATTCTGTTAACTTTCATTTTCATTGCACACTCCTGAATCTGAGAATCTCTCTGCAAAATTGTCATCAAAACCAGAATAATCTATGAAGGATTGTTAATTTGAACATACTGATATAGTCCAGTGAAAAAGATCTTTAAAAATAACCTTCCTAGACCTATTTCCGTAGAAATTCTGCAGGGTCTGACAATACAGCTGACACTAATCACCATCTTCTTCAGTGGTACGGAAATAACATAAACCCACTGCTAATAAAATCTTATCAAGTGATGCAAAGTGGAATGCTCAATAATGAAGAAACACCATCACACTCTGTAAATTGCTCATTAAACCGAGTCCATTCAGGCAGGATATGTTACACTGAAATGTGTAGGAGGTGCAATGTGTATAGTATGAAGGAGGGACTATTTTGTGGACACAGCAACTGTGAACAGAGTTTAGGATTCCCACTGCCTGAGTCAACTGTTGCAGTGGAAGGTGGATGCCAACCCTGTTCAGATGGCAGGTGGCTATTTCAGGCTCTCTATGTGTTTCAGAATTATATTGATTATTAACTATGTCTCAATTCTAACAGAAAAACCCAGCCACATTCAAATTGGAAAAAAGTCTTACTTTTGAAACAACCTAAACACCAAGGAAACGATAAATTCATCTTCCCTCATATCTTCAAGAGAAATAATGTTTCAGTCCAACAGTTTCCAAAGTTTTCTCAGGTAACATTGCTTCCGTTCTCCTGATCTTATCTTGGTTTGCAATCCTGTAGACTGAGAACCACTGACATGGCTAAAACCAAGTTATTAGCCTACAACATTTCCAGCAAAATGAAATTCATTAGTTTATAAAATACAGAAGATTTGATGAGGTTTAGATATTTGAAGTATATCAGATATTTCAAATATACCACGTGCCTCAGCAGTGAGTTCGAGTGACAAATGTAGCACGTCAGGCTGCTCCACTGGATAGGGACTTTCCCATTACTGATACACGTAATTCTGCCATACGCCATCATCCTTACATTATGCATCAGTTTTATGACAGAATAAAAATTCCCTCCAAACAAGCATGTAGTTCCACAGGCTCCAAGCACTGAGGAACCCTGGCTTTTCATGAACCTCTGTCACAGACTTTGGTATGTAAAGAAATACTAACTTCATCTGGAAATTCAATCTCCTTCCCACATGGAGTGTCCAGCGCCTCCACTGGGTGAGCTTCCAGAGGTGCCTTTGCCTCAGGTATCACATATGCAAAGTACTTTTCCTTCACTTATCCAGCTATTTTCATGAAACTGGAGAACTAGCCTGCAGTCTAGTCAAGCAAATTCAATCCTGTCATTTGCACCTCAGTTTTAGGTACTGAAGCTATTTAAGTGCCTTAGTGCAATAACCACTGAATGGGAAGAAGTGGGTGTTTCTGTAGGGTATTAGAAGCACTTATTGTCCTACTAACTTTCATGCTTAAACTGCGGTCATCAAGATCTCTCCTCAGAGTGATCCCCAAAGGCACCTACTCCTCTGCCTTAACACTACAGGGAATTTAGCCAGCTGCTTTAAGAGTGCTTCATTGCTAGGAGTGAAAAGATAAACACATACTGGGTCTTCAGTTGAGGCTTGACTCTGAATGCTAGTCACGATCAACTGTATAAAAAATTATCAGAGAAGAGCAAAATCTCAAAGGCCATAATAGCACACAATCATAGAAAGCATATTGAACATTAAATGTTTGATTTTTGTCTGTTATTTTTATCTCTAGAAGAAAAGATTCAGCATATTTTAAGGTCGCTGGCATCCAAATTTTTTAACAAATTTCTATTGCAAGGAAATTCAAATTAAAAGGTTTTCCCAAAGTTTAGCAGTTTTATTATATAAAATTCTTATTGATATCTTAACTTGTCCAGAGAACAGTGCTTTATAGGTATCAATGCCACTTCATCACATTTTTCTAAGCTAATATTAACTCTTACCATTATCTCTGAGATGATGTTGGAGCTGGCTGAACTATCCAGAAAGAATCTAACTGATCACCAAACTGGTTTTCAATATGTCAGTAGAATTGCCGGCAGCAAAGTCTGTGCACTGAGAACATATAGATCTACTAGACATGCACTTCTCTGCATTAAAAAGCTCCACAATTTCAGTTAGTGTACATTGAGAGTTTTTTACCCTTGGGCTACCTGCAGTTTAGGATTTGACTTGGATTTGTTTCCCTCACCTCCTCTGGTGTAGCCCAGAGGATAGTCCTTTCTCTTCCTGAATTTTTTGTTGCTCTTTCTGAGGGTTATTTTCTCCATTATTCTATCTTTGTGTTATTTCTTGTCTTCCTTTAGCTTGATACACTTGTTCCAAACTGACGGCTATTTTACTTCCGTGCTCTCTCTGAAATTCAATAGGAGACATCTTTATAGAGATGAAGCTGCTCCTCTCATAAATCTCCCTGGTAAGCTGGATTCACACACTCCACAAAAGATTCAGCCTTTGATTACGGATTCTTTTCTCTAAAATCAGATGGGAATGGAAAAATTCTTAACTGTGCAAGTTTTTGGAACATCTTTTGATCTGCATTTTTTGTCTCAGAACCCATCAAATTGCTCTCTCCTGTGTTCAGAGACCATTTCTAACAATGGTGTCCCATTTATTTGCTTTCTTCTTTCTCTCATCAAAATATTTAAAAGGTATTATCTCAATTTTTAAAAATCTTTATTACAGGGAGCTCTGTATACAGACTCAACTCTTGCATCCATTGCTTTTATGCACAGATACTTGGTGGTTCAGCCTGAAGCCATCTGATTTTTTTCCTCCCCTCAGGATTTTTGTGTTCAGCTGCTAATTTCAGTCTCTTCCTCAGCACGAATATCACAAAACTGAATATTGCTACTGTTTTTCTTGCATCAAATGTTAAGTAATATATAAGAAGATTCTTTTTTTTCTGATGGCCCATTGTCTGTTTATTAAGACTTAGAGATATTCTGCAACTGTAGCTAGACATCTAGCCACACACTGGCTTCACAGTCTCCCGTTCAACAGCCTGTTTCTACAAGTTGGATGCTTGTTTTCTTTAAGATTTTTCCATAATTTTAATTACTTCAAAGTTTACGAGAGGGTAAACACACAAGCAACAGTGTTGCAAATATTCAGTAACTTTGGTTCTCCTTCTGGACCAATAATTTAGTAATCCCCTACACATTAGCAGTACATGGCTTTCCCTCTGTAGTAGCAGCTGAATAGCAGCTGATAGGGAAAATCCCATTGAAATGCCACAAACTCATTTGGAACTGTGATACTCTCAAATAAGACATCCGTGAAATTTATGATGTGAGGCTCTACCACAAATCATTTAGTGGCTCTACAAATTTCTCTTGCTACCTTTGTACTTGGGACACAGATCATTTGGAATGATTCACAAAACAACTCTAAATCGCAAAAACAGCAGAAAACATACGAACACAGTGATTTATGATTACAGCAAAGACTTGTGAGGTTGTAATGTGTAGGTAATTAATTATCGAATGAGTGTTTGAAACTCATATGACTGTTTGAAACTGCCAACACTTTGAACCTTTACTATTTGTAGTGTTAACTAATAACAGCAAAGTACCTCAAGGCACTATAAATAAATGCAAAGCATCTTCTGTACTTTCTCCATCCCTGTCTCAAACTGACAAAACAAAACAAACATATCTCAGATATCTGAATAAAATAAACAGTAAGCACAAATGGCTAGTAGTATAAAACCACAATAGTACCAGAGGGGAGTGGAGGAAGGTAAAATATTTAAAATCATCAAGGAACAGTGTTGAGTTTTTCACAGGTAGGTTCTAATTTGAGCTCACAAAATTGTAATCACAGTTAGGAGGAATGTGGAGCTCCCATTGACAAAGGATGTTTCATTGAATACAGCAAGCAATCATTTGTGCAAATCGCTGCTTCAGCATGTCAGTACCCTTTCTCAAACTGATGCTGCCCATTTGGGTGTTCAGCTGTGAGACAGCAATACACACCTTTAAACTGTTCACTGAGCTCTGAAAACAGTAATGCAGCAAGATAGCTCCTCATCTGGGAAAAGCCACTGATAGTCCTTCTCTGAGATCCTGTTTTCAAACTAATGGCTGGAAGCCCTGAAACTCTTTCATGTCCAGAAATTAAAAAAATACTGGGCTTCTTTTCCATACCTCAACTTTACACACTTCCCTGTTTGAAGATGGGCAGAGCAGAGGGAGTAGTAAGACCTTGCCTTATCATTTTACTTTCTGTCTTTCTTCTCTTCAGCTTTGCTCATCAATGCTTTTTGCCTTTTTTTCCTGTAAGTGAAACCACATCATTGACCTTTGTTCAACAAGGACCGCCAAACTTATTAGAACTGGTGACAAAAACAGAGCCTGAGATATAGGTTTTAGAAAAGAAAAAAATCAAGATGTATTGTTTGTTCTGTTTCTTTCCACTCCATTTTTTATCATAAAAATGTCACATCATATGTCTTTCCTTTAAAATATTGCTTTTTGCCTCCAGCAACCCACAAATCACAAACATAGATTGCTAATGATATTTCTGTCTTCCTTTCTTCCCCTCAGAAGTAAATTTTTGTCTGATATTCTCTCTGCAAGAGAAATGATCTTTTAACAAGTGTGGTATGTATTTATTCTGAGATAGTCTTACCCTATCATGCACCTCTCCCAAGACTGATTTTCCACTTTATTGACTTTGGGCTTTATGTCTTTTAGGACTTCCAAAAGCTTATAATAGGCATTGCAACTTTTGCATGAGCACAGGTTCTGGTGGTATAAATTGCATTCAAATCCTCCCGCCCAGCATTTACTGTTCCCAGCTGGTAGGTCCTCAGAGATAAGTGGCTAATAGGAAGCACTGTACAATGAGACTGAAGTGGAGTTCAGGTTGTGAGAACCTGAATCTTTATCCTTCTAAACCTGCACTCTCAAGTAGACTCCTTCTGTTCGAATTGAGAGGGCTTTGTATCAAAATACAACAGGTAGCATACTTCATATTTAGAATTAGCTTTAAATGAGTCGATAACATCTAGTAAATAATTTGCTTTTCCAGGTTTCTCAGGGCAAATTAGCACTGAGTACTAGACAGTTGGCTGTCTTCTGTAACATCAGTAACTCATGAAAGGCCAGTTCTATTACTACCACATAAGCTTTTGTGGAGCATGCTGAACCCTCACGATCAAGCATGCATTCATTTAGCAATGTAAAATACAGATGTGGTGCAAGCAAGGCAAGAGTATGTATTTTTATTTACTTTTCTTGTGTTCCTGATAAGAATCGTTCCAACTTATGCAAAGAAGATCAGGAATCCAGCCACATTTTTGGTTATCAAATCATCAGTCATAATTGGACAAGTAATTTTCTGCAAGGTCTCTCAGCAGACCAGTTTCTTTTACAACATACTGGGTTTAAAGGATGTTCAACTCATTGCAGATGTTAAAGTCATTGAATTGGATGGAATTTGCAGCTCAGGAAGCTTGCAGCACCACTGACTGAGAGGAGGCATGAAGAAGGAACAGTCTCTAATAATTTTTTTCTTTAGTCATACACTACTGAAAAGCAGAAATAGGACTCCAGCCAGGTTGTCCTTACTTTTGGCCACTATGTGTGTTCTTATTGTGAGTTACCTCCAGACTTGGGCATCCTTCCAGCTTCTTCAAGCTTTCAACATATGATCAGTGATAAAGCTATTCTGGCATGAACAGTTTTAGTATGGTATGAATTGGTTACTGACTACTATAGGAATGTTCTGGGAAGGATTTATGAAGGTAGAGAAACAAGGGGCAAATCTTAATAAAAGATTGCCACTTCTATCAGCTGGACACAGTGGGTGGTTGAATCTATTTTTAATAGAAAGTGGGTGACCTGTTGGGATTTTTGCTTTCCATTCCATGGTTGGTGAAAAAGAAGAAAGCAAGCAGAAGAGTTTCAATTAATGGGAGGACATAGCATAAATGAATATTTGTGGTAAAATTCATTAAATTAGTGGGATCTGCAAGACTTCTCACACTTACTAGTAATTCCTCATGTCTTGCAAATATTCAACTTACAAAGCCACACCTAAAAATTTATTCTTTCAAGTATTTGTGACTTTCTTTTAAGAGGAGTAGAAACCATATGCCATGTCCTATTAGAGGAATTTCAGGGTGTATGTTTATTATTTATGGGTAGAAGTTTGTTGTAAGTCTTCCAAAATCCCATCCTTGCCAACACCACTCTAGCTTAATCACAGAATCACAGAACAGCTAAGGTTGGAAGGGACATCCACAGGTCATCCTGTTAAACCTCCTGCTCAATCAGGGCCCAGTATCATGTCTAGATGGCTTTTGAGTATCTTCAAGGATAGAGATACCACAACTTCTCTGGACAACTTCTGCCAGTGCTTGATTACTCTCACAGTGGAAAAAAATATTTCCTGATATTCAAGAGGAGCGTCCTGCATTTCAGTTGGTGCCCCCTGCTTCTGGTCCTGTCACTGGGAACTGCAGAAAAGAGCCTGGCTATGTCCTCTTTGCACCCTCCCTTCAGGTATTTCTACACATCGCTAAATTCTCCCTGAGCCTTTTCTGCTCCAGGCTGAAGAGTTCCTGCTCTCTTAGCCTTTCCTCATAGGAGAGATGCTCCAGTCCCATAATAATCTTTGTAGGCCGTCACTGGACTCTCTCCAGTATGCCCATGTCTCTCTTTTAATGGGTAAGCCAGAAGTGGACACAGTACTCCAGATGTGGCCTCACCAGTGCTGAGTAGAGGAGAAGGATCACCTCCCTTTACCTACTGGCAATGCTCTGCCTACTGCTGCACAGGATGCCATTAGCCTTCTTGTATGCCCATACTGAATAATAGAAGAAAGGAATGAAGTCCTTGTATTTTCTCCATGGTATACAAAGTGTTGGGTACTTAAATCTTCATCTTAAAAAGGAAGCATTAAGGAAAAACAGCTCATCAGTGGTCTTTACAAGTGAATTAATCTTCTTTATTACCATCCATAAATATTGCTAATGCATTAGTGTTTCACACACTGAACTCAGAGATGAGAAAATATAAATCATTAATACATTCAATATTTTCCAGCCACCTCATAACACAAAAGCCTGATGTATCTATACAGTACCTTGTAAAAAATGTGAGACATATCCTACAGAGCTAAGACACCTATGCAAGGTTATTTGCATCAGGCAGTGGCTTGTAGGAGAATTTCTTAGGAAATTCACTTGCTAAAGGACAGATCCCTCAGTGTTCATAAGCCTCCTGGCATGAGAAGCCAGACCAGTTTGCTCCTCCCTGCATGGTATGAACCTGAGATGTATTCTTAGGTATGATATCACACAAGTGTGAAGAGTACAATTGTACCATGTTTAAGAGAGACATGTCTCAATCCTCCAGCAATGTCATACAGCAATCCACTTTCATCTGAGGTCTCACTCTGCTTCTGCCTATAAAAAAACCTTTGATTTTCTTCCCATTCCCTTCTGTATCTTTCCAAACCACGTCCTAATGGAGAATTTCCCTTTCCCTGGGAATTGTCAACTACTCCTTTCCAGTCCCCTTTTGTTGGATTTATGGAGATGATGAATGAGATAGATATAGCAATCAAAGATTTGGCTCTCCATTTTGGCTATAAGCAACTTGCCATGGGTCTGGAATTTATAAGAAATGAAACTTAACTAGAAACTCCTGCACATATTTCATATATATCCATAGTAACAGAGCTCACGGCGGACTTTTTCACTTGGTCAGCCACCCTAACAGTGGTTGCTATGGATGTTTTGATGGTTTCTTTCTGAATACTTGGCAATTAAAAGGTTTTGTAGAAACTGATTTCTTTGACAGTATATAATTTCCCTGAGGTGAATTTCACATTTGACTACACGCTATTCTGACATTCCTCTAAGTACTGCGGTAATCATCACACACACACAGGCACAAATCAAATAGCAGAAGATGCTTATTTCAGCCAGGATGTTTGCAGTGTGTAGTTAATGAAAACACTCCACAGGCAGAATATAACCAAAAGAGAATATGGGCAGTCTAGTTCAATGCAGTTGTAACCCATCTTCACTCTAATCACTGTCTGCATGGCAACAAGGCATCACATAGCCTTGCAGCAGGTCAGAACCAAAACCATGCCTCTAAAGATGAAAAAAAAAAAAAAGAAAGAAAAAGAAGAAGAAGAAGAAAAAAGAAAGAAAAAGAAGAAGAAGAAAGAAAAAAAAAGAAATTACATATAACATCTGATAGTATTTCCACATTATTGGATAGCACAATGGGAGATTTTGTGGCTTTTCATTCCAGCGCAGGAATTAAACTGGAGAATGCTTGTACCAAGTGATGTGTTGCAGATTCGGAGCACTTAAAGATGAAAACAACCTATATGGCTCTAGGATAAAGTGAATAACTCCAAAGCTGTGGAATACTATTGTGAAAAGGTTGGTACGCTAACAGATTAATTAAAATTTGACTTTACAAGACAGATATCTCTTATTAGTTCAAATCTCAGCTGATTTTTTTCACCTCTTTCTATGTATCCAATTAAAATAATATGAGCAATTAATATTAATCAGTTAAAAGCTTTGAGCTATTCAATCAAATAAATCTTCCACATTTTCGTCCTCCTAATAAGTTCTTTATATTTTAGGTGTTCCAGCTGAAGAGCACAAGAATCATTTTGCATTCAACCTTTGTCTCACTTAAATGTCAGGAAAAATGAATTTTTAATAATAAATAAAAATAATTCCCATTCACTGATACACAAAAAACAACAACCAGTCTTTCATGTTATTATGCAAATCAGATTAATTCCTCTCCATTTATATTTTAATCATGCAGGAATAACTGCAAACATACAACATAATGGGTATTCTGGCCACAGAAGACATTTTTGTACTGCAAAACCCAGCAATTTCATCATGACTTGTAGTCATAAACTAATAATGAAGATGAATTCACAATTGCTAACTTCCAATGTTTGTTTCCGTGACTGTACTCCTCCTGCAAACCAGGTATGGAAGCCAAAGCACATGTGAAACTCTCAGTGATGAAACTGAAATGTACTCTGTGCTGTCCTCAGCCCACGTTGGAAGACTGACTTGGATGCACGCTGCTTTTTTCAACAGATGGGTATGGAATGGCTTCATTCATACTTGTGAGAAAGAAGAGGTGGGGAGGGGAGTTAAATTGAATTTGCTTTAAAGAATCGTTCAAATCTGGTAGTGGAAGAATGGTTATCATGTGAGTTAAGAGATCCTAAACAGGACTGAAAGGTAATGGCCTACTGATTGGCTTTGGAGTGCTGGTTTCACTTAGCTCTTCAGGGGTGATCAGGTAGATAGAGCAAACAGGACAGTAATTTGAAAACAGTCCTGTTGAACGGAGCTGTGAAAAGCAGTGAGTTAGGTGACATGTCACAAAGAGAACTAGAGAGATTGGAAATCTGTGCCAAAATGAATTTCCTCTTTCAAAAAAAAAAAAAAAGAAACGAAAAAAGAAAAAGCAACCTAATATACCTGGGGAAATCCAATTAAAAACGGATACAAAAATACTGAGCCTGGTGGAGAGGTCTGGGTAAGATTAATGATATAGAAGTCCCAAGGGTGAAAGCTGAAAGTGAATGAAACCGGGGTTGACAGTGTTATATGGCTGCAAAACAGATTTCTACAATTCAGAGTTGTATTCACAACTGCAGCACATTACGGAACAACAAGGCACAGGATTTTGATAGCACATGGTGTACTCCATGCTCATCTCCCAGGATTTTAATAAAAGAGATTCTGACAAACTTGGAGGAGTTCATAGTAAAGCAAGAGCATTCAAAATTAAATGAAAGATTCAAAGAGCATAATGTTGCTGTGGAAACAGAAAACTGTAGACCTTTGCCAGGCTTGGGTTTAAAGGGCTGTGGTGGCCATTCTTTCATATTCAAGGAGAGGTAACTTAGCCTAGCAGAATTAGGTGGAGAACTTAACATCATTAGGAGATACTGCTCCCACATGCTCATTCAAGGTCCTTTTTTAGCACAGTTATCCAATCAGCTTTAGCAACAGAATTAATCAACAAAATCTTCCTGTGAAATTACTTGATAAGTAATGAAAAAATACCCGTTATCTTTGTTCACATAGATGTATATCTGTGTGTGTACATTATAGATATTTTGTGTGTATGAATTTATACCAAAGTCTAGTGACAAAATTTTCTCTACAGACACCCCTTGCAAATATAGCCCTTGAAGAGGAAGTATATTTTTAATAGATACAGAGGCTTTGTTGGACATCCATTATCTGAAAGCATTTAAGAATTCGAGTCATCTTATGTCTGAACTGCAATTCTACAAATAAGATCTAATTAATATTTCAGGCCATGAGAAATTAATAGCAAAGTATAAATTATGTTATGAACATAATTAGTGTAATAATCATTCTCCAGATTATGCTAGAAATTAAGAATCTATATCAATTTTGATTGCCAATCCTTTTGTATTAACAGAAGTTGCCGAATATACCTAAGTCTTTGATCTTTGGGAAAAGTTGAAGATCAAAATGGAATATAGAAAAGGCTGAAATCCCCTTTTGCAGTGTTCCCTAAAGTTATAATAGAAATCTCTGTAAAAAGCAAGTTTTCCTGAGTGCAACCCTTGCTAATCAAAAGCATTTCAACTTTTTGTCTCCAGACACTGCATGAAATGCATAGCATAAATCTTTGATATCAAGCGAATGAATGTGCCGCAGTGATATGGAACTTTCATTAAAATCCTGAAACATTTTATAAGGGGAAACAATATACAGTTGTAGTTTACTGCCCTGAACTATGATTCAATACACAGCAAATTTTCATTGAGTTATATCTATTTTTGTGATGAAATCACAACTAATATTGAAAGTATCACAGCAGAAGTTGTCTTGGTGAAAGCTTCAGATTGTCCTACTTTGTTTCTCAAGTGCTCGATCTATCTTATAAATAAAGGATATCTCTGAGACAATAAAGTACACATATATATGTATTTTATGTTATAAATAAAGGATTTCTCTGAGACAATAAAGTACACAGATATATGTATTTTATGTTATAAATAAAGGATATCTCTGAGACAATAAAGTACACAGATATATGTGTTTTATGCTAAGTTAGATTTCATTTCCATTTGAGAATCCTTAAATATGATTTGGAAATGTAACATGGAAGAAAGATATACAGCATTCCCAGTTTCCTGTGGCAAAAGTCCAGGCTTTTTTTGTCTTCCTTGAACTAGCTTCCTTCAGATTAATCTTGAAATACTCTTTATTTTCATGTACCAGCTAACAAGGAAAAATCGACTCCATCTTACCGTAGTTGAGAAATTGCACACAGTGTATAATCCTTGCAAAGACCTTTGTAATTCAGAAAAACCACCTGTTTGCTGAAAAGAATCACCTCTCTCAGGAAGTCAACAGCACCAGGGACGAATAACATGCGTGAAAGCCTGCAGGCAGCCGACCAAGTTATGCAAGTCGCGGCATGGGTGAAAAGAAACTAATTTACCATTTAGATGTCGCCTCCCTATTGCTGAAATCCTGACTTCCTTGCAACAATGGTGGTTAACTACTGGACTTCCAGATGGGAAGATTATATTTTGGACAATCTTCAGGGGTGGGTGAGACACGGAAGGAGAGCAGAAAGAGGGAAAATATTTTTTGTTTAATTATCTATATTCTCTTAAGAGCTCTGAACAACACTGCCATTGGCACTACTGAACACTCAAACGCAGATGAAACGACACGCTTCCTTTGGTAAACTTGTAACAGAATTTTATTCCTTCCACTGACTTTATCTAATGGTTAAAAGGAAAGTTTCTTCAAATATGCCATCTAGCACTACCAATGACCACTGTCCAACCCATAATTCTCTTCTAAGCCTCAAAATAGTCAAACAATTTAAACAAAACATTACATTCCAGCTAATGTAGCAAAAGAATAAAAATAAAATGCAAATGCTAGCAGTAAGGTGCCTAACCAGGGAAAAGTGCTTTGTATAACTTTATTTCTATGCAATTCAGAAGAAAAAAATAATATTTGTGTGGTTCTTCACTCCATCAAAACTTCATCCCCTCAAGTCAAACTGAAAATATCATAGATTCAAATTTATGGATATTTAATTTTGTTCTGTGCTGACAGCCCTACAGGTTTGGACTTTGCTACAGATGTGAATGTGACTTGCTGGGAGTTAAATGAAAAGTGCTATTAACCAATAATTTAGCAATGGAAAACCACTCATAAGCAGTTAACAAAAGAAGCAAAAGGAAAATAAGAGGGTTTTCTTATTGTAAGAAAAAATATTTTGCATACTTCTCTACCTGTATAAAAAGGCAGCAAGTTGTGCTACTAGTACCCAAAATACATCATCCCTTTCCACATCTCAAAGATGGTCCTTATAACTGAGTACTGCAGCATGCTAGCCTTACAGTTAACTGATTTAAGATCCTGGCTGGAACTGTTGAGGGCTCCCTAAAATCCCACATGAATGACCATCTTTCTTACAGAGTGCAGCCCATAGTGGAATTCAAAGACAGTTTTTCCCTAGGGCCAAACCCAAACAGATAGCTCTGCTTTTCCCACAAATGACTTTTTGCTGTTCAATTTTATTAATGACATTCAATGATGTCACAGTGCAACAGAAGTAACATTTAAATGGAAGTAATTTAAAAGTAAGAAACATTTTGGATTTTCATGGCAAGGTTCTTGTAATGGGGGAGCTAGAGGGGTGGCTTCTGCAAGAAGCTGCTTAGAAGCTTCCCCCATGTCCAACACAGCCAACACCAGCCCGCTCCAAGATGGACTCACTGCTGGCCAAGGCTGAGCCAATCAGCAACAGTGGTAGCACCCCTGGGGTTAAGAAAGGGGGGGCAGGAAGGGGACAAAAGATCAACAGCTCTTTGCAGCCAGAGGAAGGAGTCAGAAGATGTAAGAAGAAGAAGGGGGAGGAGGTGCTCCCAAGTGCTGGAGCAGAGATTCCACGTGCAGCCCATGGAGGACACCACACCAGACCAGATGGAGACATGTGAAGGAGTCTGTGACCTCATAGGAAGCCCACACTGGAGCAAGCTCCTGGCAGGACCTAAAGACCATGGAAAGGAGTCCAGGATGGAGCAGGTTTGCTGGCAGGACTTGTGATGCCATGTGGGACCCACACTGGAGCAGTCTGGTCCTGAAGGTCTGCACCCTGTGGAAGAGATCCAAGCTAGAGCAGTTTGTGAAGAACTGCAGTCCATGGGAAGGACACATGTTGGAGAAGTTCATGGAGGACTGTCTTCCATGGGAGACACCCCATGCTGGGGCAAGGGAAGAGTGTGAGGAGTCCTTTCCCTGGGGAAGAAGGAGCAGCAGAGACAGCGTGTGATGAACTGACTGCAACCACTATTCCCTGTCCCCCTGTGTGGCTGGGCAGGGAGGAGGCAGAGAATTTGTGAGTAAAATCAAGCCTGGGAATAAGGGAGGTGTGTGGGATGGTGTGTTAAGATTTGGGTTTATTTCTCATTGCTGTACTCTATTTTGTTTTGCAATAAATTAGATTATTTTTTCTAAGTTGAGTCTGCTTTGCCCATGATGGAAACTACTGAATGATCTCTCCCTGTCCTTATCTCAACTCACAAGACTTTTGTTATATTTTTTCTCCCCTGAGGAGGGGGAGTGATCAAGTAGTGTTGGTGGGCATCTGGCCTTCAGCCAGGGTCAACTCACCACATATAAATGCAACTGTAGGGTGATAGGGCTGGAAAAAGAAATTATGAACACATAGAATGCACACCTATAAACACTGCACACTAGGACACAGCACCCACACTGGTGAGCTGGGGGTAGTTTAACAAATTGGTACACATAAAAGAAAAATATAAAATACAGACTTCCAGAGGAAGGGGTCTGGGAAGGGGCTGACAAAGAAAAGAGTGACTGCAACACAACCTCTGTACTGAGAAGAAACTGTCTGGACAAGGGTTGAATTTCCTTGCCATAAGCTCCCTCTATTCTTAGGGTTATGGTTGGAATTGAGACAAAAGAAAACTCAAAGCTACATTGGCAAGGAAAAGATCCTACAGTGCAAAGTAAGAGCTGAGGCTGAGCAGACGGAATGGTCTGTGCCCTGTACAGCACCCGTGATGGGGCTGGTGTCTCTGTCCCTAAAACTAAGGAAAGAGAGAAAGCTAAACTCCAGACATACAGTTTTAAGGGCTCTGGAAAAGTTCCAGCAAACTAAAAAGAGCAAGTTGATGCATGAATTTTGGTATGGAAATAGTTGAGTCTGGGATGGGAGCAGAAACAGTAACAAAAAGGTCAGAACACAGTAAGATTATGACTTGTGACAAAGTTGATACCACCACAAAGTGCAACGTTTAGGGGTTAGGTATAAGACCAGGCTGCCAAAAGAACTGTACCCTCAGGATTTACTCATCCCTACTGTGTCACTGGCATTGAGCTATACTTCATACAAGGACAAGGTCTGGGCCAAGGCAGAAGGTTATAGTGAGGAAAGAGACAAATCCTATAGCTGGAGCTGCAAAGGGGCCACCAGGAATGTATAAACTGCAGAAGGAATTCTGCCCTCACACCTTTTTGATATGGGTCATGGGGCCAAGGCCTAGGTTTAGAGTTAAGGTTCAGGCTAGAAAAGAGACAAAGCCTTCAGCTGCACTTGCAGTGAGTTTGCAGGTGTACGCTGCATAAAAAATTATCCCTAGAGAATTTGTTCATCTGGGTCATGGCATTGAGTCTTGGCATAGGGTTCATCTTAAACTGGATGGTTTAGATCCTAGTATCATATAAGACTTTGCTGAGGATTCCCCAGATGATGCTCTCTGGGACAACTCTTTTGCCAGTCCACACCTTAGTTTGGCAGCCCCTCTGTACCACTCCAACTGCAGTGCCAGGCTTTCTCTCTTTCTAACCATAATTCTAAGGTTTAATCTTGACCTCGTCCTTGTTTGGATCCTATCCCAAAACACCAAGTCAGAGTTCAGGACAATGGATCCCTAGTGGACAATTCTGTTCCCAACATACACCTTCCCTGGGCAGCCCCTCTGCAGCAGGACTCCAATTCCAGATTTCTCCTTTTCCAAACCCTTGGCCTTGGCTTTTGTTTTGGCTGAGCCCAACCCAGATTAAAAAGTTTTCCAGGGGACAAGTATTTCTGCAGCCTACATCGTTCTTGTAGCCATCCCTTTGCAGCTTCACTCCAAATGGATTTCTGTGTTGTTTTTTTTCTTGAACTCCAAGAATCCCAAATGATAAGGTGACCACCGTGGCCCTGGCTCCTGCTCCTATTTAAGGCTTCACATTTCTGAGAGGAAAATTCAAGTATTAGCAGTCCCTTTTCTTAGAGGATTTTCCAGTCTCCTAAACACAGCTATCCCACAGTTTCTCTTTTTCTTTTAAAATGTAATTTTATTCCTAAATACAATCCCAACCATAAAATAAGCCTAGACACTGTCCTCCTTCATGTTACCCAGAAAGGATTTACTCAAGGGGGAAATCTAGCCTACAGGACTTTTTTTGCAGACAGCCCTTCTGCTGTACCACTCAAGCTGTAGCTCTAGGCTTTTTCTCTCAATCATTAGAGAGCTGTTAAAGGAACTGAGTGGTGCAAAAATAATTGTTTCCTTAGGAATTTTTCATCTTCACTGGCATGTTTTTTTCTAAGGCTCATTTTAGGGTTTGGGTTGAGGTTATTTTTAACTGAAAGTCCACAGCTAAGTTTGATTGCATCTGGACAGCAGCTGACAAAAAAAACCATGGTCATACTGTAATATCCTCCTCAGAAGAACACTGAGTCTTTGCATGGAGCACTGTCTTTAGCATATGCATCAGCTAAGCACTTGTGTTCAAGCTACAAGAGGTTTAGAGACAAAGGGAACCCAGAGATGAAGCTGTAATGGGATTGCAATGTAGCCTCCACTGTTAAACAGGAGCTGATGCTTCAACTGGAGAATTGCATATTTATCTAAGGATGTGTCCGAATGGAGAGTGTTTCCTCTCCTATGGTCTGGGGTAGGCTTAAAGTATGCAGTTAATTTTAGGTTTGAAAAGAAGAAGCCTGGAGCTTCAGGGGGGGAAGGTCTGAAATTTTAGCCAATTTTCAGTACGGATAAGGTCCAGCTGGTCCATCCAGATGAGGTGTAGGATTTGGTGTTAGCATTTTAGTTACCACTGTGAGAAAGAGAAACCCTAGAATGACACTTTGGCGGCATCTTTTAAAGTTAAGTGAAGACTAATGAGAAAATTCTTTTCTTAGGAATATTGATTCTTGTTGGTTGGAGTGTTAGCCCTGTCCTGTAGATCAAACTAGAGTTATTGCCTAAGGCTAGGGTTGAGAAAGAAATTTCATAACTGCATTTGCAGGGGGACTGGGAATGGACTGCCAAAAGAAATGGAAATTTTCCCATGAGGTAATTTTTGTCGTGACTGGGCTGGCATGTTTTTTCTGGGACTCACCTTTCATTAGGATTGGTGTTGAAAGAAACACAATAATTTGTTTGAACATGCAAAGTGCTTCCATGCATACATCTTTACTAGCCTTATATAACTTACAGAGTAACGATGCATTCATGTGCTTGTATGGCACCATCGGTAAGGATTCCTAGTGCTAAGCACACAGGCATATACTATTCACTTAGGCTAGGTGCAAAAAGTGTGGAGGAGAAAGTTACAAAGTCCTTTGTGGAGGAAGTGATTTATTTTTTTTTCCATTTTCTAACATAAAGCAGAAAACACTTTAATCTTGTTAGTATTACTTTGACAATGAAAAACCTACATGTTCTCGTTTTGCACCATGCTGTTTTCTTGACCCTGCTGTTGCATTATATGCATGCTCACACACACATACAAGTCTGCTCCAGAATTTTCTGTTGAGATTTGTAACAACTAAAAAGCCTTAGAACCACCAATGGTAGTTAGAAGCAACTGAATGTGTTTTCAGTGACTTTCAAATAAATAAATACATTCCACATAATTATTCTAAATAATTATTTAATTATCTAATTTCACTCATGCTCATCATCACAGTATCTATGTGTTTATGAATGTTATATGCTACAGTTGAGCATCAAACCAACAGCTTTAGGACTGTAAATCTAGCAAACACAACATAGCTTATATTTGAGGGACTATAACTTTTTGTTGCTTCTGGCTGCACGGATAATATTCTATAAACAAATTGAGGATGACTGAGCAATGTTAGCCTGAGTGTGTCTATTTAGGAGGTCTTTTGTAATAAAAACTTCCTTTCTGAGGGAGAGGCTTATGCCCTAGGGTTTCCACAGTAAGAACCAGAATCTAATTTTCATAAAATAAGGGAGCTCAGATTCTGGTTTTTAGTTTAGTTCATTAGGAGCAACAGAGAACCACATCCAAATATGACCAAACAGGTTAGTCCATTCATACCAGGTCCTGATTGAGACCTATCTCACCTTCTTCTCTAGGTGTGAGCAAATCAGTGTAAGGAATCTCTCTGATATAAATAAGGATGGTTATGGCATTAATGGTTATGGGAATAATTCTAACAGTATTGCACTGACAGCTCATATTTGATTTGTTTCTTTGGACTAACTGCCTCCCATCAAGCTGACCCAGTTTATGCCCATGTAGCTTACTGCTTCCTTGAGCATAGCATCCTTTTATCAAGCCAGAATTCTGGCGACTGTTTTGTATTCTGCATCAGGCATCACCTGAAATATTCTTCCACCTCCTGCACGACAATCTTTAGACTTTGAAAGCAATATTTTGAGTAAAATACATGAGCTCGTTACTTCCCAAGAAATGACTGTTGTTACCCTCCTCATTTAACCTTTCTTCATTACTATTTAAATAGGTGTGTATGTGTATACACAATATTATATCCTTATATCCAATACTGAATATATTCAAATGAAAATATAATGCATATGCACTGTGATCCATGTACAAAACAAATCCTATAAAATTTCACACCGTCCCTGAGCATATCCCTAATGATTACAATGAAGATACTACAGAACAAGAAAACATGATACTGCAGCATTCAGCTAGAAGATATTGAAAAGTTCATCAGATTGTTTGCTTATTGCCTAAACTATGAGACTGGGGCAAACATAGGTATGTGGTATATTTTGTTGTTCTTCCTGCATAGGAATCCTGAGGATTCCATTCTGTACCAGCCATGTGCTAATTACAGAAACAAGAGTATCACAATGGAAAGTCTAAACAGATGTTAACAGCTGGAAAAAAGTGTCTGTGCCATTTTTGAGTCCTTGCCTGTTTGGTATTAATGAGAAGCAAAGATATTTCCTGAGACAAATGAAATTTTTAAAGACACATACGAATTTTAGCAGATGCTATATTTCATATTTTATAGGTTGCAGAGAGTAACTTTCTATTTACCTAGATGTGGAGGTAGGTGAGCAGGAGTGTTGGCGGAAGGTAATCAAAGCTTAACAGATTTTGCTCACATATCAAGGTTACTCCCTTCTCAGTGCCCATTTTGGAACTTCAAGCAAGTAAATTGAATCATATGTTTTATTTCATGTGTCTCAATGTGTGTGCATACACATGTGGATAAGGGTTTGGTGACCAATTCACCCATTTTTTCCTTTGTTTTTTTACCTGAGTGCCAGTAGTGTTGTGTAGTATTGTAACTCCATATTGCTACAGAAACACCATGTTGGGACTGTGGTCATTGCAGCCCAGGATTCAATTGTCCAGGCCTAGGGCAATATCTGTACAAATGTTCTAAATAAGGGATTTAATCACTATGTACTATCACTGGAAACAGCCCAAAAGAGATTTACCCACGTAGTGAGACTGGTCATGTTTACACTATATCAGGGCACAGGCTTAACTGTGGGTTTGCCCTGTCGCAACAGGGCTATAATTAGAGCTGTAGCTGCTGGATTAAAAGATGTTACACTCAAACTCTTGCTATGGACAAAAGGGAACATACCATATAAAACAAGCTAAGAATGTATTTTTATTCCAATAAAAGCTTTTGTAGTCTAACAGTTCGAATTAGATAATTGATTGTCACAGGCCTCAGTGCATCAACAAGTTTTAATTGCTTTGACCTCCATCCATGCCAGTGGTCCAGGCACTGCAGTTAAACTCCATGCCTGCATTATGCTGTAGGTATGTTTGCACTTGTTTTTGTTCCTGGCTTCTTTTGGCTTGTTGCTCTGTGCATTCCAGATCAGTCACTAGTTTCACCACATGTCCTTAAAAATGGTTCTGGCCTTGTTTGTTATCTGCTGACACCTACGTTCACTTTTCACTAGTCAGAGCTGGTTGTGTGTTAGATTAGCCAGATACCTGGTGATAGCTAAGAAGAAATGGAGACTTTCTTCCCATCCCAGAAAAAGCCTTGCATACTGGGAAAGAATGAGCATGGAATGAGATCCCTGTCTCTGCAGTGCCAATCACCTCAATCCTTTATATATTCCCCAAGGCTTTTTCTTAGAGGAGATCAATATCCACCTGTCCAATCTGACATCAGAACATAACTGTGACTTATATTGTGCAAAAAATAGTTCCCAGACATTCTCTAACCCTCCTTCACTTCTAGTATACCTAAACAAGGACAAGTAGAAAAGCCCTTGGCATTAGTTTTTGTGGTGGGCAAGACTTGCATAGATATACCTCCAGCCTTTTTTAACCCTGACAAAGCATCATCCGTTACAGCATAAGCAGCTACTCAAGAGCCAAGGCAGAGGGATGCACCTTACCTTCTATGACAGCAGTAAAAACGCACGTTTTCTTGCCAAACTTTGTCTATTCTGTTCCAAACTGACTGTCCCATGCTGTGTATCTCATCTGTGCCTCAAGCTCCAGGAAAGAACAGGAGTCTGTTCTGAACGGTCATGAATGCTCCGTTAACGTGGCAATCCGAACTATTTAAGCACATTACTAGCTGTTACAGGATGAGAGTAAAAACTCAGAGGAGCAAAGAGTAAGCGTTTTTAAGAAAGACTAGGCTACTACAGTGGTTATCGATCGAGACACGTTTGAAGCAAGATAGCACAGACATGTAATATTCACTCACGTATGCTGCCACCTAGGGTCCAACGTCATGACGGTATGAAAACACGGGTAATGCACTAACCTTCAAGCAAAATTATTGCACCGGGGGGGTTATTTTAAGAGAGAAAGTAGAGAGGTTCATATTCAGGGGAGTATGTGACAGGAAAAGGTGCTAGAGCAGACAAGGGAGCATCAGGCAATCTTAAACTCAAATTATGTCAGCGTCTTCCTTACCAAATCTGTAATGCATGAATTCAGGTTTTACACTGAAAGGTGGAATGGTGGAATCTAGCATGGGAAAGCAAGTTGAAGCTGATATTATGTACTTTTATCAGCATACTTAAAAAACATATTTATTTCCAGTTCAGTTTCCAGGTCTGCAAAATAATGGTCAGCAGAGTAAGAGATGTTCTAGTTGAGTAGCTTCGCCTTCAATTTTCATGATAAAGCCTGACAGTTTTCAAGAAAGTCTTAAAGACAGTATATTTAAGCTTCTCTCTTTCCACCAGTAGAATACTGCAGAAGAAAAAATATCCCCATGAGATAGTCTAACTGGAAATCCAAGGCAGCCTGGAAAATGAGTTATCCTGCTATGCTTTAGAAATTGCAAACAGCAGCAACCCAGTTTCTCAGTTAACCTGGAGGATCTGGTAGCATTTGCTACAAGATGCCTAATTCAGTGCCTGGACTCTCATACTGTGTATAATTTGTTTAGAAATGAGCTATGAACTTGGATCTCAATTTGCACAACAGGATATGGTTTGATTAAATGTGTCCAGATGCATCTATAAATGGGATTATGGATTTCAATTAGGAGTAAGCAATAATCATTACAAGGTAATACTTTTTCCTGCGTGTTTTAACAAGCTGAATTGGGGCAAGAAATAGGAATATGATGGAAAAGTCTCCCATTTCGTTCCATTTTCATCCCTCCACAGTAGTGTTACTGCTTCTTCAGACCCAAGCGTTGTTTTTTTCCAACATGACCTTATCTTTCTTTTTTTTTCCTTTGCTGGCTTGTTGTCAAAGAAGTAGTTTCTAGTTCTCCTGAGCTCTGAATATGGCCATGCTCCCAGTAACAGGCTCATCAGCAACTTTTCTTCCTGCTAGTGAAGCACAGTGACTAGATCTTTTCTATTTTTGATTGCTGCTGCAGGAGGGTTAAACCAGTGGTTTCCATGCTGTTTCCATGCTGGGGTACTGCTTGACTGAACTAGCAATTGGCTGGATGTTCACATCCACAGTGTGGTGGTCAGTGGTTTGATGTCCAGATAGAGAGGGGTGACAAGTGGTGTCCCTCAGGGATCCATACTGGGACCAATGTTGCTTAATAGCTTCATCAATGACATTGATGGTGAAGTTGAGTGCGCCCTCAGCAAGTTTGCACATGACACCAAGCCAAGTGGTGCAGTCAACACACCAGAGGGAGAGGATGTCATCCAGAGGACCTGGACAAACTAGAGAGTTGGGCTCATGCAAATCTCATGAAGTTCAACAAGGACAAGTCCAAGGTCCTGCACTTGATTTGAGACAATCCTTGTTATGAATACAGGCTGGGGGATGATGTGATAGAGAGCAGCCCTGCAGAAAAGGACTTGGGGTACTGATGGATGAAGAGCTGGACATGAGCCAACCATGTGTACACAGCCCAGAAGGCCAATTGCATCCTGGGTTGCATCAAAAGAAGTGTGGCCAGCAGACAGAGATCTACTCTGCTCTGGTAAGACCCCACCTGGAGTACTGCATCCAGCTCTGGAGCCCTCAACACAAGAAGGACATGGACCTCTTGGAGCAGGTCTAGCAGAGGGCCATGAGAATGATCAGAGGACTGGAGCATATCTCCTACAAAGACAGGCTGAGACAGTTGGGCTTGTTCAGCTTGTAGAAGAGAAGGCTCAGGGGAGACCTTATAGTGGCTTTCCAGTGGCTGAAGGGGGACTACCAGAAAACTGGGGAGGGACTGTTTGCATGTAGCAATAGGACAAGGGGCAGTGGTTTTAAATGAGAGCTGGGCGGGTTGAGATTAGACATTAGGAAGAAGTTCTTCAATATGAGAGTGGTGAGATGCTGAAACAGGTTGCTCAGAGAGGTGGTGGAGGCCCCATCTCTGGGGTCAGGCTTGATGAAACTCTGAGCAACCTGATCTAGTTAAAGATGTCCCTGCTTATCGCACGGTCAGAAAACAAGGTGGCTTTTAAAGGTCCCGTCCAACCTAACACTTTCTATTATTCTGCACGACAAGATGGAGAACAGGTTTGAGAAGAAAGTGTCTGGTCACTGAGCAACAGGATCCTCACAGGTTGTGGTAGCTGAAGAAGGGCCAACTCCCAACATTTCCTGCTCAATAGGTTGAGCCTCACTCAACCCTATTCTGTCTGCCTGCACCTAAAAGGATGCGGAACAACACACACTTGGATTTCCTATTCTCCAGGAAGCTCTAGAGCTTGGACTGGTTTGGTCCCTTAAAGTTAAGGGTTTACAGCATGGATTGTGGTCAGCCCTCTTCCAATGAGCGAACTCCAGCCTCAGTTGCCTGTACTGGGGGATACTACCGTCACAGAGGCATGTGCTGAAATATGACTTGCAGTCATGCTGCTAAATTTTCATTCCACCAAAAAAGGATGGCCTTATTAAAAATGGAAACACTCCCTGTCTTGAACTGCTCTCCAGACCATGGCCAGGAAGTCTGAGTTGTTACCTGACACGGGAAAAAATCATGCTAGAAAGGGTGTTAATAGTGCTGGACTTTGCTTGGATCTGTGCCCTGGTCTTGAGTAGTTTTGTCCTCAGAAAGCAGGAACTTAAACCAATGGTGAAAGTATGTATGCAACTGCTCCTCAATAGGATGCTGTTCCTTTGTTAAGAAATATTGGGTTTTTACTGTAGTTTAAGTGTCCTGATTCCTCCTGTGGAGAAACAGGAACACTGAATGGAGAAGGTGAGAACAAGGCAAAGGAGATTATTCTGCCTGTTTCCTTCTAGGGGCTTTATAAATAACTGTTACTGATACAAATAGTAATCACTCGTGACAGGCAAGAGAGTAAGTTTCTAACACATGCTTTACAGGCATGCTGTCAGGAAACCCATTCAGTCCCATACAATATCCTCCAGGGGCTGCTAGAAATGGGACAAGGAGGGTACGTGTTTATGTTAATAAACTGTCAACAGTTTACCTGACATATTCCTTATGGGACCTGGGTACAGATGGGGTGTCAGAGATAGCAGCTATTCCTTCTAATCTCTTGAAAAATTAAGCTCCTTAAGACTACTAAATGTAAGAAATCTTACAGGCTGACATATTAAAATGTATACATATGTTCCTGCCCCTGACAAAACCAATATTGCCACTGCTTTTTCAGTCACATCCCACCTTAAGTTGTACATAAACCCTGAAGTACAACAGATGTGTTTGCATAGTTACACCACTTATCTGAACCACTCTTCTCACTACCTGATGGTGAGTAGCTATAATACAATAACATTATATCATACCATATCACATCATATCACATATAATATAATATAATATAACATAACATAACATAACATAACATAACATAATTAATATAATATATAATTTTGTTCCTTACGAAGAGTATAAGTACACACATGAAACTTTAAAGGACATGGCAAAGAGTCTTACTTTAGCAGACTCTTCATTCTAAATAATAGGCACCCCAGAGAATGGAGAGGAGACAAAGCAAGTAAGAACAGGTTTGACAGGCAATGATTAATGCACGTATCTGGGTAGAGTTCTTTTTCTTCCTATAGCACTGTGGTGGTTGGGGATGTTTTTATTACACAGACACCTGGCCTGGTCATGGCATAATCAGTCTACGAATTGCTCATGCTCATACCAGTCTGCAGCAGTTTGCACTGTACTGGAAAATCCATTTGCACACCCTGACAATGCACTGGCACAAGCAGTATGGAAAAGATGCACTAGTTATATTTTTGCCAAATGGGGCAATGGATTGGCAATTTTGTTGCATCTGCCATAATATTCAGGCCAGCTTTCTCTTCTGCAAAGGAAAGCAAACAGTCTTCCAGACCAGATGAATTTAGAAGGAAGTATGTCAAATTCTGCCCATTCATTCCACTCACATATTTCTGTTCACTAGTTACAGTGTGTTCATCATTATTTTATTTATACCCTGGAGACTAAGGGAAGATCTGGTGCATCTGCACCAGTCTCCTGGATAGCCCCCGCAGAACTGAGGGGACTACTAAAATCAAACCCCTTTTCCTGAAGAACAGCATAAAAATATGCAGACACAGCCTGGACTGATCACCTTGTCCCTTGCTAATCCTTTATCTGATGGAGTCCTAGTCTGAGTGCACTTTTCATTTTTTGAAATGCACAGAGAAACATTGGCAAAAGTTGGAGTTTAGACTGTAGGAAGAGAAATGGAAAGCTCACTGAGGAAAGGATGATAAGAAAAAGTGAGACACGGGAAATATTTCCAAAGCCTCACAGCAGATTCACATGAGGAATTATCATTAAATGTGGCAGGAGGGAACTAACTATATCCCAGAGACTTCTCTGATTACTTCAGCAAATGAGCAAATGGAAGGAAAAAGGCTTGATGAGATGCAGTGACAAGAGAGAGTGATGAGATTAACTTATCCTGAAACTGAGTCCATAGGGGAAATAAATTTTGAAAGATATAGGTATTTTTCTGAAAAGTACCCAACTGTATGCCATTTTCCAGAATCACAAAGCACATGATGTTAGAGGTACCTGAACGATGATTGTCAGAGGCCATAAGTAAAACAAGTTTTAGTTACATGCAGTGTTACTAGACCAGACAGTAACACTGAAGGTGTTTCCTTCAGAAGGTATTTCCTTTATGTCTGAAACTGAAACCTGACCTGCAGACCTTCCATCCTGCCGAACTTCCAAACCTTCCTTTAGCCCTCTCTGCATCCTGCTGACCACTCATGGGAATGCTCCAGGAGAAAAATGTCGAACTCACAGGTCAGAAGCAAGGCTGGAGTGTCTGATATGTAGTCTGGCCAGTAAGTTCAGAGCAACTCAGGAAACCAGCGGATTGATGCCTTAAATGGCCTGTGTGATTCCTACATCCAATTTTCTCTATGCCTCAACACTGACACACCATCAGGGAAAAATGAGAGGCAAGGGAGTCAATGGGAGAGTTTTGAAAGGGACCATATTCCCACTCCCCTTTTTCATCACTCCCCAAAACTCATATTTTTTACTCAGCATTTTCCTAAGACTTTATATTGCAATACTGTTTATAACAGATGCTCTTGCATACTGCTCATAAAAGATACTTCATATTCAATCCTTTTCCCTAGAGCTAAAATTAAGAAACAGGGAAATATATATATGATGGGATTCACACAGTGATAGAATTAACATGTAAAATCCAAAGGCTGGCTGCCTGGGGGAATTAAATGCCAGAAGTTAAGGCCAGTGGTAAATTATCAAAACTTTTTTTTCTCAAAAAACCCCTCAACCCTTAAGGATTTAAATTGGAGTTTTAGGTGGGTTTTGGGCGCAGATTTGGGGTGGGAGGGTAGTTTATTTTTTTAAAGAAAATAGAATGTATTTCTAAGATTGCATACTGGAAAAAAATTAATTTCACTTCATCTTACAGAATCAGAGAAGAGAGTATTGGGTCTGGGTTCCCAGTAACTCTTTTCTGCTTCTATTGAGCAATGCCAGTGTTGCTGTATTCCATGTGGCAGTATAATTAAGTTCCTCAGAAACTAGGATGGCACATATTTATTTCAGCGCATCATTTTTCAGTGATGTTTTAGGTAACAGTTTTGATCTATAATTCCCTGTGTGGCTAAAAGCCGTTACTGTTCTCAAGTTTTTCACTAGCAGTTGAAATCAGCTAACCCAACAGCCACTTTGGTGTGTTTGTCTGGATGCACGGCTGGGGTTTTCCAGCACTTAGCCTTTGGAACTTATCCTGTATTCAATGAAGCTGAAAGACAACTGACTTTCAGTTAATAGGGTGAGGCAGAGAGCATTTTTCATGGGATTGGAAGGCGATTTCAGTGGGATTGCAAGCATGCAAGACAAAATATTTGGGTTTTTTTCAGAGTTAATTAACACATTATATGAATGATGATATTTCATTGACATATAGTCCTTCTGCAACCTACCCACGAGGAAAGGGCTTCACTGTCCATGTGGCTAGAAAAGCAGAGGAAAATCCTTCTCTGCATTTAGAGATTCATTAGCTCCCCAATAATTCTACACCTGTAAGATCGTACTTAATGTGGGTGGGCATGTGCATACCGATACTACAAAAAGGTCTGTTTTCTAAACATGTCCTTATTAAAGCATTTGGATTGCTCTTTAGCTCACATGCCAGCTAGCTCCAAAAGTTACAAAATTTCAGCACACTTATTCTTTCTTCACATTCACCTTTGTTTTGATTCTTTATTCAACTCCAGAGAACTGGAGAACAGTAGAACAATGTTCATGCCTTTTGGGCTTGCCGTAAGGGGAACTGATATCTCACTATAATATTCCTGATAAGCACTCTGTCAAGAACTGAAATACATAAAAAAGGATGAGCAACTTTCTGCTCTAGGTCAGCTGTGCATGTTCAATGCTCACAGCTTTACTACTTCTGACAATGCAGTACTAGCAGAAAACAAACAGCACTTACATGCAGAGCATCTCTTACACATCCTGGGTAACTGTAGACTGCAGGATCCAGATCAATTCACTCCCACTGGGAAGCATGGACAAAATACACCATGGCAGGAATTACAAATTCTGACTTCTGATCCAAAGAAACTTCTACAACAGATCTTGTATTTTAAAAGACTTAAAATTTTCATCTGTTCGGTGAGGATGCAAATTTTGCATCATATTAATGCATGATTGTTCCCAAGGTCTGTAGTTTCAGGTTTTCCTTTCTATTCATTTTGTACAATGTCAGTCCATTTGATTTGGCAGTCATACTACTCACCTCCAAAGCCATTTCATTAAGGTAGCTGGTTGACCATGGAAAACATAAGAAAAATTAAAATGGCTGACATAAACCCAGAAGGGAATAGGTTCACTACCTCAGAGGTCTTTCATTTTATACAGTTAAGCAATGCTATTTAGATTCATGGAATGTGAGAATCCAAGCTTTGACTCCAATTTGTAGATGCTACTTCATGTAGAAAAGCAATGTGTTTATGTAGATAAATATTTTTATTTCAGAATTAACTTATATATTTATAAATTATGTCAATTTTCTTCTACTTTTAAGCAGTCTTCTCTATTGTGAATTTATTTTGTGTAATATGGATGTTTGAGATTCTGAAAGGTTTGGGGATGAAAAGCTGCACTATCTGCTGAGCTGCAACTACTCAAATTCCTTGGCATTTAAGTTACAGCTTTCTTCTGTGCAAAATCCAGGAGCAAAATAGTGGAACTTATTTATAAACCATCCAACCTGCTATCGGTTGGATGGCTATAAACCATGCCTTTGATTTCTGGGCTTTATGCTTTCCAGTCTTTTAAAAGACTATTCCCTTGGCTACCTGAAAGCTGCGTTCTTGTCATGTAACGTACACATTTGTTGTGATTTAACCCTAGCCACCAACTAAGCCCCACACAGCCGCTTGCTCAATCCATTGGGATGGGGGAGAGAATTGGAGGGGTAAAAGTGAGAAAATTTCTGGGTTGAGATAAAGACAGTGTAATAAGGAAAGCAAAAGCTGCACACAAGCAAAGCAAGGCAAGGAATTAAATCCCCACTTCCCGTGGGCAGGCAGGTGTTCAGCCATCGCCAGGAAAGCAGGGATTTGTCACACATAGTGGTGACTTGAGAGGACAAACATCATCACTCTGAAAATCCTCCCCTTCTTTCTTCTTCCCCTAGAATTATATGCTGAGTGTGATGCCATATGGTATGGAATTTCTCATGGTCAGTTGGGTTTAGATGTCCTGGCTGTGTCACCTCCCAACTTCTTGAGCATTCCCAGCAGGGCAGTGACAGCTCTGTGTAAGCCCTGCTCAGCAGTAACAAAAACACCCCTGTGTTATCAACACTCTTTCCAGCACAAATCCAAACACAGCCCTATAGTAGCTACTTTGAAGAATATTAATGCTATACCAGCCAGAACCAGCACAGTATCTGCCCATTGCAGAATAATCATTGCTGATTTCTGAAATTTCAAAGCAGCAGCAAACAGATCTGGGTTTTTTGTTGGACACTTGAAATGAAATATCAGATTTTGCATGGGAGCTACTGGAGTGAGTCGAGTGAAGGGCCATGAAGGTGATGAAGTGACTAACACATCTGACATATGAGGAGAGGCTGAGAGCCAGGGTTGTTCAACCTGCAAAAGGCTCAGTGGATCTAACCAGTGTGTGTAGATACCTGAAGGTAGGGAATGAAGAAGAGGGAGCCAGGCTCTTCTCAGTGGTGCCCACTGACAGTATAAACTGGAATACAAGTGATTCCATTAAAAAAATAAAAATCTTTTCACTCCAAGAGTGGTTGAATTAGATGCTCTCAAGAAGTCTTAGATGACCTCAAGAATTCTTTTCCAAACTCAACCATTCCATGATTATGTGAAGACACTTGCCACTGGATGGAGGAAGCTGTCTTTAAAAAACAGTTTGCAATTCCTCTGCTGTTTCTGGCTTTAGAGTCCAGAACCATGAATTCCAGGAAATCTGGAATCTTACTTAGACCTTAAATGCAAAAACTTTTTTTTTTTTTGAAGAATATCAACCTCCATGCCTTCTGACAAAACATAAGGAGTGAACCAAAAAGACTGTAAACCAAGGAGGCAAATAAAGAACACAAAACATATTCCTTTAATAAAAATAGATTAAAATGTAGATAGAAAAGGTAAAACTCATACTTTTGGGCCTAAGCTCAGGTTTACTAAACATTAGGGACCTCTATTGCTTGACCAATTGCCAGGGAAGTTATCTGTTGAGTCTGTGTCTTCTGGTTGCAGGATTCCAGGTCACTGCCTGGAAACGCCAGATAAAGAGCAAACAGCTGCCAGGCAAAGGCATCCCCCACTCTTGTGCAAGACCTCTCCTCAGTGAGTTCTGACTTGTAAAACTAAAGGTGTCCCCCACATGCCTCCTGGCCACAGCTCACTTAGCTCATTAACACCATTACCACCACATGCTACTTCTGCCCATGCTGATCTCTCAGGAAACTCCAGTATAATAATAAGTAATTTCAAAGAAACAGAGACATTGGTCACAAATTATACGGACACTTCTTTATTTTACCTGGTGTGATAGTTTCAGTGAGTGCCAAATAATCAAACACAATGTACGTTTACTTTTTCCAGAAAGCATTATAGCTGTTCTAAGCAGCCTTGTTGTGGATTCTCACGGCTGAGTAACAGACAAACTTGAATAATTTCCTGTGATATTGCTTTGGAGGCAATACCGAAAGACCAGTAGAAACACCTACCATCTGTAAGCTAAATCTGAGCATTCAGTGTCAGTGTGGCTTTGACGAAAAGCCCAAGAGCTTGTTAGCCCATTCTCAGCTGTGCACATTCCAATTACTAGAGGGAAGATTAATATCATCAACTTCAGTCACCTGCAAGTTAGTTGACTACTTCAAAATGAGTAACCTTAAGCCCTATATGTATCATGGGAATGAATGAGACACCTCCAGAGGGTAATCCATCTCCTCCTAAATCTGGTGTTTTGGACAAGACGAATGTCTCCCTGCAGACACTTGATTCATTTCACTGACTACAAAAATCAGAGTTTAAACTTAGAAAACTTCCAAGATTATAAGTCAGGTAGGATAAAGGTTGCATAAAACATCTATTATCTGAACTCTGTTATATCAGACACCTGCACAGGCATTTTCATTGGGAATATATGTCCAGAAACACCTAGAGAAAGGGGTTCCATAACACAGGCTGGTTCTCGGTGCAAATCTTTCAGAATGCAGCACAGTTATTCTATAGCCAGTGCTTAGTAGTATCTGAAATTATATAGTGCTACGTAAAACATATGAGCCTTCAGTTAAAAAAGCACAGTTTTGCAGAATTCTGCTGATGAACTTTTCCAATACCCTCTTTCAGACATTGTAAAATGAGGAAACATAAATATGTTGAGAAACAGCTTAGAGAAACTAAATAAAGCACAAACTCTGAAGTGCACTATTTATTTGTGGCGTTACTATTTACAATGTATTATTCATTTCAGTATCAGCACACTTGGAATTCTACACATACGAAGTCAGGCAAGGTAATTTTCCAGTTTTCTTACAGAGCAAACACCAGAATTACTGATACCATAAGCACAGGTCATGAGAGACAGAACAAGTGTGTAACGAAACGAAGGAGCAGATGTGTTATGGAAATAGGGAGTAGGGTCATGGACACCTAAGACCAACGTTGATAATTTGTTATGTTAAATTAACTGCTGTTATCCCTTCTGATAAATGGTGAACCATTGTCCCCCACTCTTTCTGTCATTGCACACTGACAGGAACTGGAAATTTACTTCTGATTGCAACATCTTGGGGACATCTTAGGAAACAGTTTTCTTCATTTATAAAGGAGAAAAGTGATACTCTTCTGGTATATAATGGAGATAAAGGCAGGGATTCAGCTTGAAGTTAAGAAAGTGGGAGAGTAATTTGGTTGTCCCAGCACAGACATACAGTGCATACAAAATGCTTTCAGCTATTCAAAACATCTGCACAGGGCTGGTAAATATGATGTCGTATTTGAGGAAGACATACGCTTCTACAGTGGCAGCAAGAGAGCAGAGGAAATCTCCCACAGAGCCTAAATGGCACTAGGGATCTACATATATGCAACTGAATCCTTCCAAAAGGTAGATGCCTACAAGCATGCTCTTTCCTTATGCTCTCATTGCAAACAATAAAGATTTAATCATCATAATCAAAGGATCCTAGCAAGCACCATCTCATTGAGTGTATATTGACAGCTTGATCTAGTTGCCTATATAAACACCTAGTATTATTTCATGTGTATATAAAGACAATGACTGCCACACATGACACAGAACTTGAGGAAGACCAGTTTCCTTCTGGAGTGGTGGCTGGAGGCAACAGGGTAGCTCTTGTGTATCTCAAATACCACTAAATATCTGTACAGCTACCCCTCATGGCTAGTCACCCAAAGCTTGTTCTTGGCTCTACTGGCTATACTGACTAATGCTCATTTTAGCTGCCTAAGTGTAAGAGCCTAATACCATTTGAGATGTCTAAGGGTCTTCCCTGTGACTTCCAGGAATGCTAACACTGGTTGTCATGGCTAACATGTAGATATTCTGGATACTTTATAGCATCATAAATGGATTTTCTTCCCCTTATTTAGGTAGCTGAGTCAAGGCCTAGCTCTCTATTGACTGAAGTAGCCTAGACATCTAGCATACCTACAGGTATCTACAGACATAAATAAATTTAGGTGTGTTAATCTCAAACTGAAGCCCATACAAGGTTCCTTATGTCATATTTAAAATTAACTACCTCACAAGCTGCTAGAAGAGATATGCAATCTCTTAATAAGACATGAGATATCAGATGGAGACTGACTGGCACATAGAGGAAGTGCAGTGAAATCACGACACAGCTTTATAACACCAAGGGCTCTCAGTATACTGACAATCTGTTACATTCTGTAAGAAAACATAATTTCTACAAGAAGATCCTGAACTGATCTAAAAGTCTTTTCCCTACTTTAAAGTAAATTTTAAAAAACCTACCTCAGAAACAAAGATAAGGACTTAAACAGGGTTTCTTTTAGAAAAATGTAGAGTTAATCTAGTTTGTACCGGAAAGTCCACTACTCTTGATAAGATTTCCCACTCCAGAATACAGGTAAGATGAATGTAAATAAAGGTAAGATAAGCTCATTACTGGGGGAGTGGGGTGGGGGGAGGCAGGCTTTTAATCCTCCTATCACCTTCAGCAGCAGTTTCCTCTGTGTTCCTTCATTAGACTGCCGCTAGCTTAAAGTGGGTGAGTTCTGTGTGGGAAAAGTTAATCATGTAAAATCCAAAATACTGAGATAATGTGGCATGTGTGTAGAACAGAATTTAGAAAATCTAAATTTTCTTATATTTCAGTTTATTTCAGTCCTGAAAAAAACCAGTGTGATAGTATATATCTTGTGCAGAAGACTAAAACCTAAGTGATATTTTTCCTCTCTAAATATCTCACTCTTTAGCTCAGTGGTTATCATTTGAGCACTTAGTAAGATTTTTTTTCTCAAATCTAATATTTGCTGATGCAAATTTAGCAAAAGAAGGTTTGGTTTTAGTTTTATTTGGGTTTTTTGCTGTGTTTTGTTTTCAATAGAAGGATGAATTTGCTTCTCAGTGTGCACTGGCATTTCATAAAGATCCATCTAAAAGATACCAGAGTTTTTTTATTCTAGCACATCTGTGCTATTTTCAGTGTGTGCAACATGAAGGTACCCTCTAACAAAATGACACAGAATGGAATGGATTAATATGTTGAACTAAAATAGAACGCAGTTGTTCCGCTTGAGCGTGCCTATAATTTCAGAGGCTTGCTGCAGGACTAAGTTGAAGAAAAAAGACCAACAAAACAACACACAAAATTCACTTTAACCCTTTGAATGCCTTCTTCACAAATATTTTTACTTTATTGAATCCAATTAAGCAGTTTTCAAGAAACACATCAAAATTAATTTTTTCAAAGAATTTTATTGTTCAGTTCATAAATGAAAAGCCAAAGTGTCCTATTATATATTTAACTTACAAACAGATATGAAATTTTGCTAAGAGCAGTCAGGAAATGGATTGGCAAATGGTACACAAGAACAGCCAGAAGCATTTGGGTTACTGCAGCTTGGCAACTTATCACACATTAGCTGAGGCACAATGATTGACCACTGCAAGCTCCTAGCCTGTGCCAATTGCAATACAAGATACAGTTGTTCCAACCCTGAGTTTACTTTCTTTCAGTTGGAGAGGGTGGGAGCACATTCATCCACAGATATTAAGCTTTTAGGCTGTGTCTCCACTCACAGAACCTGACTTAAATATGGCATGAGGTTATGCACCTTATTAATATCATCAGGTTGATTTACTAAGGAATTCAGAGTTGCGATACATTTCAATACATTCAGATTAGATCAGATCTTGAAATATGTTGATCACCTCCAATTTCCTTCACTCACAGTTACAAAATTGTCAGATCTCTGAATCATGTGAGGTCTGAATCCTTCATGATTCATTTTGCCTTCAAAGCCACTTAACTGCACATAAGGCTACATATGAGACAGAGATCTCCTGCAGTGATCCAGAGGCCTGGATATTTTAGACTACTAATCTTGTGATTCTCCCTTCAAAAATTCCAATTGAAAAACCTGTTCAGTTGTTTGTCTCATAACTCACATCCTGAGAAATTCCAGAACCTCATTCTTCTGGGGTTTTGTGCCAATTTGTCTCTAACTTGATTACAGCTCTTCCCCATAGATCCGTTGTTAACTTCCCAATTAAAGGCTCAAACATATTTCAGCCTTTTAAAATTAAATTTAAATTCTTGTAAAACAGACCCTCCATTCCCTCATCCTCATTAATTGTACCTACTGATCTTAGGAGTTTTGGGGTTTTTATTAACTTGGACACTTAGGATGGTACATGATTCTGATAGACATTGTGGCATTAACAAATCCATCTCTACTAGAAGTATCTTACCCCAAAGCTCCCTTGCATCACACCAATCCTGTTCACAAACATTATACAGTTAGAGGCTACACTGATTCAACTAAAGCACTACAGTGACACAAACAGTAATGCTCATTAATTAATTCCATCTGGAAATTAGATGATTTCCAATCATCTAGATAGATAGACTGATTTCCAAAGCAGCTTTCCAGAGGGAAGACACTGTGAGAGAACAACTCAATTACTATTCATATTTTGAAATGAGAAACACTAATGTGGTCACCTGTAAGGTGACATAAGAGAAGACAAACTGGTGATCCCAAGTCCCTATTTCCATTCAGGGCTGAAAGAAGCCCAAGGAGGATGGGAGAGAACCAGAAACTGCAGTGAAAAACCTGGTCCCTTGTAAAGTGATGGAAACCACACGGTTCAAAGTGTCAATTTCAGAGTTCAGGGGTTGGCAGAGAAGCAGGCAGGCTTGAAACCTGGTTCTTCTCATTAAAATTCCCCTTCCCAAGTGAAATACAGAATGCTATATTTGCATGAAGTAGTCTTCCATTTTACAGCAATGGACTTCCAGCTCCTTTTATACTTGAACTCACACTGTGCCCTGAGCTGGCACCTCTGCTCATGGTTCAGTGCCTGCCAAGAATATGCAAAACATTAGTTCACAGTTGCTTTAGGGTAGGATCGATGCCACCTCAACTGCAACATAAGCTTAATACAGAGGAAGTATCACAAAAAGCTATTTAAAAATATATCACTGTGAAATAAGTATTCTGGGGATAAAAATACCTGATTTTATTTTTATTTGCATGCTTGTTAATATTGCATTTTGAAATTATATTGAAAACCAACCTGTATTTCCCTTCTATCTTTAAGTACTATTATTTTATTTCTTGGACCTTAATTGCTGCTCAAGTCTTTGCTTGGCATTGGATTTTGAGAATTGCCCTTGACAGACACCTTAAAAATTTCTCTGTTGCCTTTGATAGCATAAATGCTTGTTTATTTATGCAACAGCATATATATATTATATTGTTTGCAATATTTTACAAGTGCTTCTGGTTTACTATGAATAAAAATTTTATATACTACTTCAGTGCTCTGTTCCATGACAGCTAACTATATCAGTGTAAGATATGCTTGATGCTTGCACATTTCACTATGAAATGCTATGCTATTACTGACAAATTGGTCTTCTATTTAGCATTAATCAAAATACTCAGTTGAATGGCAAAATATGGGTATTTACAGTGACTTTTTGTTTTTTTCAGTTTTTTCTACATACAAGTTTGATTTTTAACTGGGCATATGGCTGAAAACCTGCAGAAAATGTCTTTCTTTCCCTAAATATTCTGTATTATGTTCGAAGATCAGGTGAAACAAATGGTTACTCCAAATTCTGTATATTATGCTTAAACATTCCTCAAAAAAGATAAAATGGGGTTTTGTCAAACACCATGGGGTAAATTGCTCATTTAAACACTTAAATACATTTAGTCTACTTACCCAAATAGAGAATACAACCACCTTGCCAAGCAAGGATATAAACTGGACTTAGTATTTTGAACCTGAGAAAACATCATTAGGTCTATGCATATGCTAACAAAAAGAAAAGTTATTTGAAACAGTAAATAAAAGGTATCTATATGAATATAATTTTCTGAACATCTCTGAACCACATGCATAAAGTGTATGAACAAAGCAGCTGCTGATGCATTTAGTATTCAGTTTTACTTGTGAGACTTTCGTGCCTGTCCTGTTTCATGCCCTGTACATCTATAAATATTTTACTAAGGGAAATCTCTATTATTAATATGAACATTCACTGCAAAGGAAAAACCAAATGAATAAAAAATTCCTCCTATCTACAGCTAGGTAGGTAATCACACTAATTAATTGAAAGTACAGTGTATCATAACTCAGCCAGTTATGTAGAAAAGGCTGCCTGAGGTTGAAAAAGTGCCCTCCCATTAGCACACAGCACAGGACAGGAAAAGGGTAGAGTAGGGTGAAAAGCAAAATGTTGTGTTATTTATAACTGCGCATTGAAGGAATGTGAAAATGAAAAAAGCCAAAGCTCCCCATGGAACACACAGCCAGGGCGAAAATCCTGTCCCTCTAATATATGTCCAATATCCAGTTATTATTTTAAAAAAGCTTGTGCTTTATCTTGCCAGCTTGCTTTGATAACGGAACAGCTTGTTAGGCACCTGTTCCTTCATCAGAGTAATCCCTCTGAATCACCACATCAAAACTGTTACTTAAATTTTGTACACCAGCACAGTGAACACCAAACGAGACGTGGCCTTTTGAATTGCCAAAATCAAAGTAAGCACACGAATGAGCAAAACTCGATACTGAAACCTTTTAAATTCACAAATTCAGCTGTTTGGTTGGAAAAGATGACCAGCAAGTGCTGAAGATAATACCATGACATATGTGGAACGAAAGAACCTTTACATAAAAATTTTATACTCCATTTCATCCGTTTTACAAACTATTTTTAGACATCCTGTTGGACAAGTATTTACTCCTTTCCACTTGCATCACTTCTACTTCCCCATCGTTACAGGGGTTAGCCCATTATTTCCTGTCTTTGCAAGTATCCTAACAAAATGCCCCATATTAAAAGCATACAGATTGCACACAGTCCAGTGTACCACACAATCATATCTTTACGCTTTATTCTCCTGTTAATAACACATAAATTCCATTCCTAGACAAACAAACGTGTGGTACTGCTCTTTTGGGGTGAAAACATACTATTCATACCACAATTCTTCCAATTCATTTTTTATGCCAAGTAAAAAAAAAAACCCCACCCCCTAGGAACTTTGTTCTTCACTATTTTGCATTACTTATTCTTGCTATGCATTTTCTATATACTCCTAAAAATCCTTTATGTGGTCAACACCCCCACTTGCTATATTATCAGTTTAGCTTGTTTATACATTACATTTATCATATAATTTGCATGATAATTTAACATTGTAGCATTGTCCTTGCATCCTGTGATTTTTCCTTTATCAATAGATTTATTTCCTAATCTACCTTGGGATAAACAGGAGCTACATTGGGAGACACAGAAGTCATTTAACATATTATGCCTAGCTATTCATAGTTCAATGGCATTAATAACAATACTGTTTCATGGCAGGTTTAATATGGAAACACTGACTACACCTTTACATTCTCTTCTTTCCTAAATGAATGCTAATAATTTCAGACATGATCATCAAAGATTGAAAAGTCTGCTATGAAGTTAAGATGTAAGGCGTTAATGGCAAGGGCCATTTTTGCCAGATCATTAACTTCTTCAAACATGCATTGTATCAATGCCTTCTTTCAATTTTTTTTGATTAATTAATCTATTTTCTAGAACAATGCTATAAAGCAACAGACAGGTACCATAAACCATGCAACTAAAGTGTGTGTGTACACAGAGATCACAATGGAAAATAGATACCCACAGATTTTTCAGAGCTCTTGACTTCTTCCAGGAAGGCTTCTAGAGTTAAAAGATGAGCTCTCAAAAAATTTAAGGACACTCCTATTAGACCTTAGGAGCCAATATACGAAAATACACATTCCTGGAATGTCTTGACACAATTCTGAAGCAGAACTAGGTGTTTCTACACATACAACAGAAGTTTGTGTATCTGAGTGTCACATTTGTCTCCTGCTCTAATTGCTGTAATGACTGTATCAATCTTTACTGGTCTTTTAGTTGGAAGATACTACCTTCAGGTGAGTAGAACTAGGAACCGTTAGATAGATACACATTTCTGTAATCCTTGACAGTCATCAGTGACCCCGCCTATTTCTTTAAGTTTTGCTCCTTTGGTGGTTAATGCATTGCAACAGCAAGTATGAGCAACCACAGAACTGAAAACCTGTTCCTTTACCTCATGCTCCTTCAGTGGACTGGTAGGAATTCCAAGTTTCCCACGGAGAGTTCAGAATAATGCATAGGAACAGACATGACTATTCCAGTATGAACTTTTACAACATACTTTATGTCACACAGACAGCATAGATTCATTTTGACGGGACTAATAGCTTCACCATTTTCTTTTATTGTCCCCAGTTAAGACAGGGTAATTGATACTCCCAGAGTGAATCAATGCAATATTGTACATCACCATCATAAGAAATTATTTGCTTTGGTTTGTGTCAATGAAATGTGGCTATCAATCCACACCATAATTGCTACACGAAAGTTTATTTAAACCTTTGCTATCATTAGAGCTATAAAAAAGAACTTCACAGTTGGTTTATATACCTACAGCAACAAACCAAAAACATTTCTGTTACCATGGTGGCTCCAGAATCAATAACCTTTGGAGTACTGTAGTAAAATTAATTGTATCAACTCTATTTTTAAGCAACATACTTATTGCATAAAATAGATGCTAATAATGCTAGAACTCAGTTAACTGCAAGAGGTTTGTGCATGTATGCATGTATAGTAAAATGAATTTATAAACTCTACAGAAAACATTGGGCTCTACAGCAAAGAAAAAACCCAAACTTAATTGTTACTTGAATAACAATTAAGTATGGAAAATATTAGCACACGTGTTGTGCATGTGTATGTACCTCTTGAAAGAAAAGGCTCCTTACAAAATCTGTTTAATTGCAAACTCAAAATAGAATCTGCAATTTAGAAGTATTAATGCATTTACACCTGTTGTGTGTTTATATGATTCACCTGTCCCTTCTTTGCACACTAGCAAAACACAAGTCTAAACTTAAAAAAAACCAAACCAACCAAGACCCCATCTCTGTTTACAGATGACTACTTCTACAGCTCTTGGAACTGTGGCTTGAATTCAAATCATACACACACAAGTGAAAGTAAAATACACTGCACTTCACCTTTGGCTGTTAACAACAATGCCCAATTTGGCCAGACCGAAGAGAGACTCAGATTTTAGATGGGATTCTCCAAAGACCTTAGACTATACTCATAACTAAAGCACTTCAAATACATTTAAGATTATGTTGGAAAAATCCAGATCTAAGTTCCCTGTTCTCTTTTCCTGATGCTCCCTATGATAGCCTGTTTCTATGTAATCTTCATAAAAGTGACCCCACAATTGCTATCACATTTTTTTTCCCCACCTTTCCAATACCCTATTCCTTCCTCCTAAATACCTATTTCTAAATCAAGTATCTGGCTAAGGAATCTTCCTTTCTGTCTTCTTTACCAGTGGAGAAAAACAAGCACCTCCAGTGAGTAATTAGTTAATTTGTCTTAGATTTATTTTTGAGGAAGAGCCATACCAAAATTTGAGGAGCCTGTCTCACCGTCTATGAAGAACTCCAAGACTAGACCTCAACGGCTAACTTCAGATGTCTGCATTAGATGAATCCTGCCCTACTTTCTCATCACAAAGAAAATGATCAGTAAAACCGAAGCCACATACTTACCTCACTATAAACATGCTGTTATAATTTACTATGCCAATATCTTGCAAAATATTTGTTCACACTATTTAAACAACACAAACTATGCCAGAGACATTTTCTCATAACTTTTGGTAAGCAGAGAAAACAGTGTCTGTAAAAACAGTGGTTATGTAGGATTCATGTCATAGAACCACAGAATCACAGAATGGTTTGGGTTAGAAGGGACCTTAAAGTCCCATGGGCAGGGACACCCTCCACTCCACCAGCCTGCCCAAAGCCCCATCCAATCTGGCCATGAACACCGACAGGGAGGGGGCAGCCACAGCTTCTCGGGGCAGCCTGTGCCAGTGCCTAACCACCATCACAAGGAAGAATTTCTTCCTAACATCTAATCTAAATCTGCCCTCTTTTAGTTTAAAGCCATTACCCCTTGTCCTCCCACTACATGCCCTTGTAAACAGTCTCCCCCCATCTTTCCTGTAGGCCCCTTTAAGTACTGTAAGGCTGCCATAAGGTATCCAGAAGCCTTTTCTTCTCCAGGCTGAACAAACTCTCTCAGCCTGTCTTCATAGGAAATGGGGCTCCAGCCCTCTGATAATCTTTGTGGCCCTCCTCTGGACTCGATCCAACAGCCCCATGTCTTTTCTGTACTGGGGACCTCAGAGCTGAATGCAGTACTCCAGGAAGGGTGTCACAAAAGCAGAGTAAAGGGGCAGAATCATCTCCCTTGACCTGCTGGTCACGCTGTTGCTGATGCAGCTCAGGATATGGTCCACACAGAGAATTTTAACGGCAAGAAATACTGAAGGACAATGATGCAGTGTGGGCCATTTTCCAGCAGCTCGCTCTCCTGATGCCATTTCTCACAGGGTTTGATGACTGACATTTCCTCTGCTTGCCCTGCAGCAGGAGCACTCCCATGCACAGTACTCTCAATCATTAACAGAGAGACAAAGTCAATCCCGTCTAACAGCCAAAAAGGCATTTAAAACTGTGTGGCCAACCTCTGATCCGATAGCTAAATAAATTCAGCTCACCCCGTGCTGCACAGTAGCAGTGCCATTAAATGTCAACACCATGGATACCTCATACCCCACTTCTAGCCTGAAGTAGTTTCATTTGAATATTTAGTAACGTCAGCTTCCAACGCTGCTCATGATTCCACAAATACGCCGAAAGCTCCACTTATATTTTAACCCAAGCTTTAGCCCTTGCCCTGACAGGGAAGTCTCCCTCATGCTGACAGGGCAGTGGCAGGGGGCGCTGCCCAGGCCTGAGCTCAGACAGCCTCACACCTGACAGCACGGCTTCTTTTGCTCTCGTGGCTACATCCACGGAGCTCCAACTGCTGGAGTCAGGCCTGCGTGGGGAAACGGGTTTTTTCTCTCTTTTTTTTCTTCCCCCCCGCCCCTGTATCATGACCGTGGTTGTGGCGAGGCTTGGCGGTGCAGGGGCAGCTCCCACCCCAGAGGTGGCGCTGCGGGAGGCGGGCGCAGCACGGAGGTTTGTCCACGCTCGGTGCCCGTAGCCCCGCCGGCGGGGCTGACGTGTAGCGGCAAAGCGGCGATGGCGGCCGCCTGGGAGGAGATTCGGCGTTTGGCCGCCGATTTCCAGCGGGCGCAGTTTGCTGAGGTGGCCCACAGGTGAGCAGGGGGGGGCGCCGGTACCCTTTGCCGCCTCCGGAGCTCGTCGCCTGTCGCTGCGGACTGCCTGTCGGCTCCCCCTCCCCACCCGGGCGGCTCTACCCTCCCCCACTCTGCCCTCTCGGCCCCAGCGAGGGCCCTGCCACGGCCCCCGCGGGGTGCCGGCACATAGCGGGAGCCTGGAGCGGGGTTCACCCCTGCACTGCCCCTCCGCGCTGCCCCTTTGATTGGCGCTGACCTGTGTGTCAGTGCTTGTGAGGCCCGACGGGGCATCTAGTCCCCCGCCGGGAGTATATGCAGGCCCACGCTAGTGCATCGCCGTTAAGTTCAAGCTGCTAACCGTTGTCATAGCTCCAGGGCTCTGTTTCTTCCTTACGAGCTGTTGAATAGTCGAGGTTGTTTGTCCGGAGCTTGTTTTTATTTATATATAAAGAGTAAACCACAGAGCCAAAAAAAAAAACCCCAAAACAAACCCCACCAAACTGAAACCTGAAAACAAACTAAATCTTAAAAGTTTAGAAAGATCAAAAGACCCCAAATCTGTAATCACACCCATTCATATGCAGTCTTCCAGCAAAAAGAATGACAGCTGCTCTGGAAAAGTATCCACAGAAGTGAAGCCATATGGATGATTTGTGGGGCAATAAGCAGGATCCTGAAGTTAGGTTGATGTTGTAAGAACTATTTCCAGAGAACAGCAAGTCATTTTCATGGTATTTCCTGTGTTCAGTATTCTTGAAACATGAATTAAAAGGTAATTTTAAAAATTACTTGCTTAGAATAACTGGCTATTCCTTGTGCTGTTGGTAGGTTGTCAGAGCGGAACTGTATAGAAATTGTCACTAAACTGATTGCAGAAAAGCAGTTGGAAGTAGTGCACACAGTTGATGGAAAGGAATATGTCACTCCAGCACAGATTACTAGGGAGATTCGGGATGAACTTCATGTCTGTGGTGGTAAGTGAGGCATTGGCTTTCTTCCTTTGGATTTGGAAGTTAACTTTGAAGACTATGGAACAAAATTAAAAGTTTTCTTCAGTACCCTTAATCTTGCAAAAAATATGAGCTTGCTTCCTATTGCTTCATCCACATATGAACTCACCTACTATTATTTTCACTTCAGATCTCTATTAAGTTTGTTGGTAAACATGTCAAGATAATGTTGCATCATTCATTTTCTGAGGTAGAAATGGTCTAAGAATCTTTCTGAAGGAAATACATCATTTTAATATGGTTAAGTTTCTGCCACAGATGTTTGGCCTTGATTCAGAATTTCAAAATCATTCTCCTTTCAGGTCATTAGTAATATTAATATTTTGCAAGTGTCATTGATCATTCTTTTATTTTTACCAGTATGAAATGTTTTCTGCTTTCTAGGATCTGACTTAGATATGTAGGGAAGCAAAGACACATAAAAGTTTTTTGTCAGTGCTTTTAATGAGAAGACAGTGTATTGTACTTCTAGTTCTATTTAAGGGTGAATTTCCAGCATCGTATCATTGGAAAATTTACTTCCTTATTTTATTCATACGGATTAATGATTTTTTATGATTACCATGAGTATACCTCAGTTTGTGCTATGCCATTGTGTATCACGTCAGTATGATCACTTGAGTTGAACGTAAGGTTTCTGGGGTTTGTTAGCAAAGGGAAAGTTTTGGCCATCTCCATTTTGATGCTCACAGACTAGTGGTCAAATCCAGGTCAGCATCAAGGCAAAAACTAATTGGGAAGGAGTTTTAAACAGAGATTTTTACTTCTGGGGTTTCTGTATTGGACTGTCAACAAGGCCATAGGGTAGAACAATATGGCATATATAAGTACTGACCACTTGTGATTTCTGTGATTTGACAACATATAAAGCTGAAGTTGGTTTAGTTGGTATGCAAAAGAGTTATGAAGAAATATTTTGTACATGATGGACTATGCTATATTAAATCTGTTCAAACATGCTGTATGTACTAAAAGTGTATTTGTACTTCTTTTTTTTTTGAAGGTCGAGTAAACATTGTTCACTTACAACAGGTAACTTTTTAGTAATAAAAAACGGTATACTTCTTTCTTCTCCATGTATATTGTAAATACAGAGCTCATCAGTTTTACTCCAGGTAAGGTTTGTTGTTTTGTTTTAAAGAGAATAGACTTTATGAAGAGCCGGTGGCTCATGTCAGAGTGCTGCAGAGTACTTGATCCGTCCATTTACTGCTTTATTGAAAGCTTCTCCTCTGCTTAATGATAATCTACTACCTCTAAAATCACCATTAAAATGTACAGATTTTCTTTCTGAACTCTTCCCTTGTAAACTCAGCCGGGCAAACAGAAATGTTTCCCATTTAAATTTAAGGTTGCAGGAGCATACATAATTAACTTTGCATGCTTCTTCGGATCTTCACTCTTCCTTCATTAGTCTCTTGTCTCTACTAATCTTTATCCCCAGTAGTCTTCCTCTGTGACTAATTATTTCCTTCTGGCTTGAGTAAAAGTATTTGGAATAAGAAAAAATTCTGAAAGACAATTTAGTATTTTCTGTTAATAGCTTCATGGAATTTTTTATTATATGGGTTTCTTTTAACCTTGTCGCAATTATAAAGGACTTTTTTACTCCACAAAGCATTGCTGCTTCATTCCAAGTCACAGATTAACTGCATATATATACAATACTAGAAAAAATTAAAAGCGGCTTTCCTCAAAACATAGGAATGTATGAGTATAATATCTTAATTTTTGAGAATTAATTTCAATTTAAAGCTCTTATAAGAGGTTTTGTTGTTTTGATTCTTTTTTAAAGGTAATAAATGTGGACCTTCTGCACATTGAAAACAGAGCTAATGACCTCGTTAAATCAGAAAAAAATATTCAGCTTGTACTGGGACAGCTTATAAATGAGTGAGTACTTTCATGAGCAACATGTATAATTCACATTTATATTTTAGAAGGCAGACTAAAAGTGATGCCCAGACTTTGTTGCTTCTGAAGTAAAACACATTTTCCTTGACTGCTAGGGGTGCTTAGTGATCCATGCTTCTTTTCCAAATGGTGAGTGAAGCCTCTCTCAGCAGAGCACCCAGTGAATTCACAGAGCAAAGGCCTTACTGAACATACCTGGCCAGTATCCTGTGCATAAGAGGCTTAATTTCTTACCTTGTGTCTTTGTGTGCAGCTGCCAGATCTCATTTGCTCTTAAGCTTTGCTATCTGCCTCAGCTATTAACAAAACCCACCTGTTGCTTTACCTTATAACCCTGAGGTTTATAAGTTATTTCATGGCATTCAGCACACTACCAACCACACTATCACTCTTATGGGGGTGTCTCTATTATTGATCACACTGCAGGATTTATTCTTGGCAAAGAATGTGAAGTTCCTGGTTCTCTTGAAACAATTAAGCCCTATCTTGCTCACCAAAGGCCTTTTCTAAGTCTCATTGACATATAATGCTTTCCTATACCCGTTTTCTGACAGTTTCAAACAGGTATATAACTGATTTTAATACTAGCTGCATGGTTTGCAGGCTTTTTAAACAACCCCACATTGTCACTGACATTGTTCTCCGTTCATTTAAAACAACTTTCAGTTTATTTTTTGTAAATATGCAACAGAAAGAGGTATAGCACCACATCAATTAGTAATTCAGCATGTGAATAACAGGTTGATCTTGAATTTCACACTTAATGTATTTGGATTTTTTTTTTTTCTCTTATAAATAAGGCGTTACCTGGATCAATTAGCAGAAGAAATAAATGATAAACTGCAGGAAACTGGCCAGGTGACAATATCAGAACTCTGCAAGACCTATGACCTTCCAGGAGACTTCCTGGTACAGGTAATGCAAGGTGCCAACATAGCAAATGTAGAATTGATTGTGTTCACCTTCTTTTGTCATCTTTGCAGTGTGCACGGCTTTCAGTGGGGGTGAGCTGCTTGTTCTTCTAAGTAAGAAACTGCTGGATACAAACAAAGTTGCAGTGTAACTGCTGCTCACAGGTTGAGGTTGATGTTTGCCTTTTCACTACAGGGCAAAATTTCCTACCAGTCTTTAAAACTGTTAGGTACAGATTAGGATTAGTAACGTTAGGAACATGATAGATTAGTGTAAAATCTGAAAGTCTGTTTGAAATATTAAAGATGTAGAGGTAATTTCATCAGTCTCATTAGTTACCCAGGAAGCAGAAATACAATGGTAGAGACCTTTTGGTTTATTCAGAAAAGAGAAACGTTCATTTCTAGAAGCTGAAGCCAGACATTCAGAGTAGAAACAAATAAACCTATTGAAAAAACCTTCACATCAGTGACTACTGATGTGTTTAAAAGGATTAAGGAGAATTGTTGACTTTCAATCAAGGTTGAATTTTGTTCAGAGGACTTTTTTTTTTCAAAGGGTAGTCCTGTGGTGTGTTAGGTGAATAGTCATATTGGGTACCACAGGCAACCTTGCTGACTCCCAGTTTGTAAACAGATCGCCTCTAATATTTGTTGCATGATCAACTTCTACAAAAACATTTACAACATATGAAGATTACTACATTGTTCCCCTTTGTTTCCTGGTTAATATTTCCAGGGTTTAGTTCTCTTCACAAGTATGAGCATTTATAAACTGTTTGCACCTCTTTCTTTTGTGTTTATTATTGCTATTTTTTGTCTTGACTGTTTAAAAAAAATGGATAGTGAATTCCTCTGCCACCATTTTATACAGAATTAATACTAAGGTTAAATTTTAGTCTTCATTGTGCATTTCTCAGCCATCTGTATTTCATTTGTAAAGTTTTCTTTCATCATTAGATACACATATATCTGATAAAAGAGGGTATTGATGGCACCAACTTAGATGTAGTAAAACACTTTCTTAGTATACCTAAAAAATAATTTTCACTTGCGGTTCTCATTTCTGAATATTTTGTCTGTCTTTGCAAAACTGATTTGCTGATAATACAGATTTTTTTTTTAATTAATTTTTGCTTAACGTTGTTAATACACAATTTTAGCAGTTAACTCAGCTTGTATTTACAGGCACTATCCAGGCGTTTGGGTAGAATTATTCATGGACAACTAGACCAGGAAAACCGTGGGGTGATTTTCACAGAAGCCTTTGTGTCCCGGCATCGAGCTCGCATACGTGGTCTTTTCACTGCAATTACTCGGTAAATTGCCACACCTGCAACCACATACTAAAATGCTTTTACCATGGATCTATGGAACAAATTCACCTCTGATTGAAAAAGAAAAACCCAACAAAGAAACAAATATAAACTGATGGATAGATTTCTTTAAGTGGAGTTCAGTTCCTGGGGTGAAATACTTGGATATATTGCATATATTATTAGATATATTTTTTGAAAAAAGGGAATCCTTTTGAAGAGAGAACAAGTAAAGTATAACAATATACAGTATGCAACATAGATCAATCATTGTTTTGGCTGAAGAAAATGTTACTCAGCAGTTCTTTTATTTGTTTTGAGAGTATTTATCCTCACTGTTGTTCCACCTGTCCCCAGTCAATTACATATTGATGTCTGCTCACTACATGTGATTATAGATAAGTTTTTCTTACTAAATAAATAATCTTCTGTGTCAATTTGTATGAGTAGGAAAACTTGGGAAAGCAAAAGTTTCCTTACAATAATTATTGTGGTTTTGTTATAAGATAAAACTTCGTAGTAATTCATTATTAAAACCTTGTAAGCTGTGTTAAACATCAGTGTAGCATCCTGGGGCTAAGATTATATAGTTCTGTCCACCCTAGTAACGTCTTGTTCCTAGATTCCTCACATCAATTTCAGGTCATTAACCTTGTTTTGTTTTCCTTTTTTCCAAGGCCTACACCTGTAAGTAACTTGATCACCCGATGGGGATTTCAAGAGCATTTACTTTACTGTGAGTTTCATTCAGACTGTTTTGTATTTTTGGTAGTACGTAGATTCTTCATTACTAGAAGTATGCTTTCAAAAAAGCATTTTAGTATATATCCTTAATTCTGGAATGAAGAACAATATGTTTCTTTCTAGTGTAAAAAGAATGTTAAACCTTTTGTGCTCTTCATAACCGAAGAGATGTTTTCTGTGTCTGAAGCAGTGAAAGCACATGTGGATGAAACGCTTTTGGGGACAGAATGCTGCAAGCACAACAGTGCTCATTTTGTCATATGTTTTGTTATTTGCCCTTAGCTATTGGCAGTTTTGTCAGTGAAGCATATAAAAGCGGGCAAATTCTATGTAGCCAAATAACAAAACCCAGAGGAGTGGCTGATGCATCAAAAAGGTTGTGCTGCTGTTCAGTGAGACCTGAGCAGGATAGAGAGTTGGGCAGACAAACTAAATGAAGCTCAACAAAGGCAAGTGTAGGCTCCTGAACCTAGGGAGGAATAACCCCAGGAACCAGTACAGGTTAGGGAATGATCTGCTAGGAAGCAGCCCTATGGAGGAGGACCTGAAAGTCTTGGTGGACATCAAGCTCTCCATGAGCCAGCAGTGTGCCATCAGGGCCAAGAAAGGCAGTGGTATCCTGGGGTGCATTAAGACCACGGCCAGCTGGTAAAGAGACGTTATCCTACCCCTCTACCCTGCTCTAGTGAGGCCATATCTGAAGGCCAATGGCATCTTGGCTTGTATCAAAAACAGTGTGGCCAGGAGGTATAGGGAGGTGATTGTGCCCCTGTACTCGGCATTGGTGAGGCCACACCTCGAGTACTGTGTCCAGTTCTGCGCTCCTCACCACAAGAAGGACATGGAGGTCCTGGAGCGAGTCCAGAGAAGGGCAACCAGGCTGGTGAAGGGGCTGGAGGGCAAATCCTATGAGGAGCGGCTGAAGGAGCTGGGGCTGTTTAGCTTGGAGAAGAGGAGGCTGAGGGGAGACCTTATCACCACCTACAACTACCTGAAGGGAGGCTGTAGAGAGGTGGGCGATGGTCTCTTCAGCTGAGTAACAGGAGATAGGACAAGGGGGAATCACAGAATCACAAGGTTGGAAAAGACCTTGTAAGATCATCAAGTCCAGCCAATCCCATCCTAAGCTAAACCATATCCCTAAGTACCTCATCTACCTTTTTTTTTAACACATCCATGGAAGGTAAAAAATTTTTTTCTAATGTCCAATCTGACCCTGCCCTGGCACAGCTTCATGCCATTTCCCCTTGTCCTGTCAAATGGCACAAAGCTATGCCAGAGCAGGTTCAGATTAGATGTTAGGAAAAAAATTTTCACTGAAAGAGTTGTCAGGGCCTGGAACAGGCTGCCCAGAGAGGAGTCTGAGTCACCATCCCTGGGTGTGTTTGAAAAAAGGGTACATAAGGTACTTAGGGATATGGTTTAGCACAGGACAGGAACAGTTGGACTTAAGGACCTTAAAGGTCTTTTCCAACCTTGTGATTCTGTGAAAATCTGCTAAACTGCATTATAGCAGTGTTGTAGTACCCAGCACATTTCAGTACTCAGTTACAATCTTTTTTGAATGGGTCCTCCAAATACCTGCTCATGTATTGCTCATGTACAGTGCTCATGTGAATCAAAGTTTTAGTGATTTCTTGTCACCAGTAATAGTCACCAATTGTTAAATGTATTTCTAATACTTTCTTTTCTGTAGATTTTGGAGGTTTTTATTGAGTTTGTTAATCTTCTTCTTTAGTTTTTCTTACTGTCTTTCATTTCCTCTGCAGTTTCTTGAGTTAAAAAAGCTTTTTACTCACTGCCAGGGTGCATTTGATTTTATTCTATCCATTTTCTGAGATACCATTTAAAATCCACAAGTGCTGGAAACTTAAAAAGCTCTTTTATTATGTTACTTATACTCTTTTTATATTTGTCATCAGCAGTGTGTTTTAATGTAGTCTTTGTCAGTTTTCTGTCTCTTCCAGGAAAAAGATAAGTTCAGTGTACTGTTTGTAGAATTTACAGATACTTATTTAATCAACATTTAGTATCAGACAGGATAAACAGTGGTCTTTGTCACATAACTGTACTGCTATTCACGTTAAGTTGTCATGAATTTATAGAAATGGGAAACTGCTTAAGTTAAAACCCTAATTATAAAGCATAATGAAAGCACAGATGTTCTTCATTTCTGAATATTGTGTCGCTGACGTAGGACAGGCATGGAGGGATGCTAATCATCTTTGCCAAATTTTGACAGAGAATTAATAGGACGCTACAGATTAATCAATCACCTTTAAAAACATGTGAAAATGCAGTCATTCTGCAAAGATCCTATTGGGTTTTTTTAGAACAAAAGACTATATAGTCACTCTTGTAATAGGGGCTCTGACATCTCCTATGAAAGTATGTTCTTTGCCCTGGAATTTTAGAACTGGCACTTGAAATAATAGAAAAAATTAACTGGCATCTTCATTTCTGCACCTTTCTCTGTAATGACTGGTTAATTGCTAGTGCTCAATAACATTATTTGAAATACCTATAAAAGTCTTACTCTTTTTCCCAAAAAAAAAATTTTAAAAAGCAAGTTAAAGTTTCAAACTATTATTGTCTGGTTTTGTTTTGTTTGTTTGTTTTATTTTTTTAAATTTAAAACAGGCACATTGGTGCTAATCTCTAGGATAACTATTAGTGTAAAAATCTAATTTCATTTTCAGAATTTGTCTTACAAGGTAACTGAACCATGGTAGGACATGATTTCTAGCTATTGTCTTAGATTATGTAAGACTATATCTTGTTTAAATAATTTTCTCTTTTTTATTTACGTTTTTTATTGTGACTACTGTTCATCTTTGTTAGTGGTGGTCATGTTCAGTAGCTACTAGCTTATAGAGGTTAATCTACACCAAAAAAAAAAAAAAAAGGTTTAAAATGTTGTATTTCTTCTGAAAACAGATTTTCCTCTGTAGGTGAGCTAAACCTTCATAGGCTGTACTAAGCATTTTGAAATGTTGACTACTACTTGTATTTTATGAGGAAGGAGCTGTACCATGTGATATCGTTTAATATTCTATTCCAGGGTAAAATCTGTCTTTTAGTGTCATAGAAATCAACACAAACTGAAAGTAAAAAGACTCTCTCACAAAGCTCTGGAAATCAGCAGAGCTTGTCAGATGCCGTCACTGGTTTTTCTTTTAATAGAGTTAGTGACTTATGGAGAGGCAAAAGCAGAACATAGAAGGCAAATCAGATACTCCTGTGCACCTCTAATGGATTGAAAATACCTTATTTAACATCAAGAAAGGCTTAGTACTTTGGTATTACCAGGTACCAGTATGTTTTTGTCGGCAATATCTGTTCATTATCAGGAGGTTATTATTGGCAACAACAGTGTGAACATTGTAAACCATGAAGAAGGTCCCCAGTAGGCAGTGCTCACACGTATGCAATTTAGGTAGCAATTTTTCATGTCAGTTTAGTGTGTTCAGATCGGTCCTTGTTCTGTCTTTGTTACCATGCAAACAGTGAATTCAGCGAGACCTGGGCATATTTATTTATTCATTAAATGCACATATATGTTATTGTTTGGCCAGAGAAAGATTATTTTATGCTTACATTTTCCAAATTGAAAGCTTAAATGGCTTAGATATATGTTTGATAAAAAGTGCTTTGATCCTGCCATTGTGACTCACTGTTTGAAAACATTGTTTTGATTTCCAAACTCTTTATCAAGACATTCTTATGAGTGTTAAAAATAATTGATAGAACTTGGAAACATTTCACCAGAATGAGCACTTGTAGTTTGGTTTTCTTTCAATTCAAAGTAATAAGAAAAACAACTAATGAGTGGGGAAAAAAGAGGAAACAAAACAGGGAAAACAATTGCTGTCTTCTCATTAATGGATATATCAAAGTGGGAAATGTGACTTCATATACTTTCTTCTTGTAGCTGTGCTAGAGGAACTTGTTAACACCGGTCGTCTCAAAGGAACTGTGGTTGGTGGGAGACAGGATAAGGCTGTGTTTGTTCCAGACATCTATTCCAGAACACAGAGCAACTGGGTGGATTCCTTTTTCAAGCAAAATGGTTACTTGGGTAATTAAGCTTTATTCTCCTAGATAAAACATCTTTCTGAAACTAGTTCAGGTAATTGGTCTTACCATAATATAGCTAGTGTCTAGAGTGAAGCCTCACAAGAATAAGTGGAAATCAATACCATAGTTGACACTCCTTTGTTCAAAGACAGTCTTTCTTATAATGATGTGTGTCACTTTATTTCTCACAAACAGAGTTACAAAGGCTGCTTTTATTGTTCTGAAAACTTTTCTTAGACTGCTCATTCAGATAATCATGTTTGACCCACGTGCTTGGAGTTTCTGCCCTGGTGTCCAGATTACAACCAAACTTTCAGCTGTTAATAGTCCAGATACCTCGCGTTGAGTGCACAGGAAGAACCTTTTCCAAAATAAGATTTGTGGAACTGGAGCTCTAGAGGGTAGTGATTTGAGTCCAAACAAGTCTATGTAACTTAAAGCTGAGTGATGCTGGATGATGGTTTTTAAAGCAGGAGCTATGGGAAAATGTGGGCCTGAGTAAATGGAGGAATGTACCCTTATGGTCCCAAAGGGCTAGTCCCTAAATAACGGTTGGTCTTATGGTTTGAAAAGGTTCAGCATAATTTACTGTGGTAGTATTAAGAGTTTCTGTATTATTGCTTGTCTGAAAGTCTTTGAATGTTTTCACAATGTCTAAATATAGACTGCCACATAGTTTAAATGCTTCACTTGTGAGGCTTTGCACAATTCTATGAGCATATTGCAGTAACTTTTGAAAACAAAATATTTTGACATTGTATACGTTGTAAATATTGTTCATGTTCTGTTAGAATATTTTGGAAAGATACAATTCCAAAGATAAACTATAAGAATCTTGAAAAAAAACTTTATTCTTTTCCAAAACTCAGACCAAAGTCGTGTCCATGATTTAATCTTCATATTTCTGTTAACTGTGTTTGTACTGAACTAAGCTGTAGTTCAGCATCAGCTTGAGGCCACATTTACTTGTGTAAGGACTGTTTGTAATTCTGCATTTCCTACTTTCAAAAAAAAATACAACGAACCACATAAGATCCTATATGTATATGAAGGTACTTAAAAGTAACAGACTTCTAACTATTTTACAGAATTTGATGCATTGCACAGACTTGGCATCCCTGATGCAATGGGCTACATCAAAAAAAGATACAAGTCCACACAACTGTTATTTCTGAGAGCAGCTTGTGTTGGTCAGGAAATTGTGGATCAAGTTGAAGCCTCTGTAGAGGAAGCCATCAGCTCTGGAAACTGGATAGATGTAGCAGTAAGCAATCCTTCTGGTGGTTGTTATTGTATTTATTTATTTTGTCTTATTTCTGTGTCAAATGATACTTTATTGAAACTACACATATGATGAAAATAACATGTTGTCAAAGAAGCATATTCAGTTTAAGTAAAAGAACAAGTAAAAAGGTGTCACTTGCATTTATTTAAGTTGGTCTGAACAAAAAACAGAGCGATTCATATCAGTGTTCAGTTGATAGATACCTAAGATTAACTTTCATTTTAAAAATTGGTGCTAATATGTTCTGCAAAAGAGCAATGTATTTCTGTGGGAGGGGGTTTGGAAGTAAGGCTAAACTGAAACAGAGTTCTAGTTAATTGAATGCACTTTTGTCACAGTTTCAGTCAGCAGAGGGATATTGGCTGTTTTGTCCTGGCTAAATCCTACTTGTTGCTTCTGAGGGGGCCTGCTGTTTTGTGTTTGGAGTTACTCTGTATCTGTTTAGCTGCACTTTGAAGGCATTGCCATGTGTTGTCCCCGAGGTAACACATATTGTAGAGCAATATTGATTTGGGATGTTAGAGGATTTAAAATAGTGTTTATTCTTAAATCACTAGTTTAATTTTAAAAGTTCAATATATTCTAAATAGTTAACTGATGTCAGATGGGGTGTCTGTGGATTCTACTTACCCACATACAAGTATGTCCATTCTAGAACAGATTTATTGCATGTAAATGATTTTTATTTTTTTTCCCTTAGACTCTTCTGCCAAGTTCCTTGTCAGTAGAAGATGTTGGAATTTTGCTTCAGCAAGTGATGAGATCTTTAAACAAAAATTCTTCAGGTTTAATCTTCAGTGACACCATTGTGGTCAGTGAGAAATTTTTAAACAGCTGTGCCAATCTGTTTTCTGACATGATGCAACAGAAAGCTGAAAAGGTACAGGGGTTTTTATTGGTCAAGATGCAATATACATTGAATATTGGAGTGTAGTTCATGTGACTTTCTATTTGCTGTTACCTTCTCTTTACATCTCATCTGAAATCCAGATTGAGAAGGGCAAAAATTAAGAAAAGGATTGTATATGTAATAATCAGCATAATTTAATGCATATTGAGTTGTGCTCATGGAAAACCATCATACTAACAGTATTAGCAGATGCTGAATTTTGAAGGAAAGAATAAATGGCTCTTCATGTCTTACACTTGAAAAATTTGGTGTGAGCTTACTAGTCATAAAAATGGCCAGATGGCTTAAATGCTTCTGCATGTATCTTTTGTTGCCATGTGTACCTTTTTGCTATTAAATCCATGCTCTTCATTTTAGGAAATGAAAAATAACCCTGTTAATTTAATCACAGAAGAAGATCTAAAACAGGCTTCTAGTTTAGAGAATTCCTATGCTAATAAAAAAGACAAAAAGGATGAAAGAAGAAGGAAAGCAACAGGTAAGGCATCGGTTTTTAGCTTAAGCCAAAAAAAACCAAACCCAAAGAGACTTGTTTAGCTTTGAAAGTATTAAAATGTAAAGTTTCTATATTTTGTAGTCCATTAGTTGCCTCCAGTCCATTGCTGAAGATATTTAAAAAACAATTCATCCACTTACATCTACACTTACAGTGTAATGTTATCTGAGCTATGTCCATGAGAACTAATTTTGATTTAGAAGTGCAGAGGAAGTACCATAAAGATACCTTGGGTTAGTCCAGCACAAGGCAGCTGGCTTTGGAAGCAAGGAATCCGTGTTCATTTATTAGTGTGTACGGAGTGGTCACATAAGATTGAGTTTCTCAGTGAGGACTGACCAAACCAGTATTAGGTGGGGGACCTCTGTAGCATTTTAATTGCACAGTATTAATCTCCACTTCTCAGAAATCCAGGAAAGCAAAAATATTTAAAGGTCTTGAGCAGTTACTTTGAAAATTAATCTAAATTAAGAAATGAGGTATTAAGATAGGGGGTCTTTTGGAGAATATTGTACATCCCATGTCAGACAATTTTCTGTTTGCATGCATAACAGTTATTTGCAGATTCACGGTATACTTTAAAGTATACTCTGGGTTAAACTAATCCCAAGCCTTACTCCATTTGTGTGGTGGCTGTTTGGAATAGATCTTAATATGAGGAAGAATGAAAATGTGTGGGTTTAACCCTCAAAATATTTCTGGGTTTTAAAATAGTATTCGTACTAATGACTGTATTTTCACTCTAAAAAACCTTATATGGCTCTTTTGTTGCTACAGCACAGCTGAGGACTATGTTGAACTCAAGTGCAAAGTTTTGTCTGCTAATGAAAGTAACAGAATTAGAGCCCTGATGAATCTAGCTTAAATGAATATACTTGTCTGAAAAATAAAACATTATATTCTGCTCTTCAAAAGGCCGTGACTGAGTTGGCATGGAATCTAAACTTATTCTTGCCACATGACAGCACATTCTCCTAGGCCAGAGCTAAAGCAGAGAAACTTCACTGGCATAAATAGAATTACTTCAGTTTCCAGCCCTCTGAGTAGTGAGACTCTACAGACCATGTATGACATGCCTAGGCACATTCATATCTGTGGGTAACGTAACACCGTCAGCAAGCACTACCCTGCAGTGGTTTCTATGGGCTGTTAGGTATATTACCTTTAAGCAACCAACATCACAGTTTAAGGATTAGGTGTTGTTACTGCATAATGGCAGAGCATGGCCAATGTCACGTTGCCTGTCTTAAGGTCTGTGTGTGACTATATCAATATCTACTGTTTAGTGTAGCCTGACGTGACATAGTGTTAATGCAGTTCATTACAAATATGGATTCTGCCATGGATTGGATTAATAAAAATTTTCAAGATAAATTCTTTATTGACTGTTTATAATACTATTTGTAGTAGTGTTACAAACAAGTATCGGTAGGGGCACGTACTCTTGTAATCCCTTGTGTACATTACAGCCCATGCCTCCTGTTGCCATAAAATACGGCCTCGTCTCTCTCTGGATAAGATCTCCACTGCAGATCGCAGCTTCTTCTATATGGCTGTAAAGTGGAATGTAGAATGAAGGGAGCTTGTTTCCAAAATAACTAGTGTATCACACAGTTGACAAACAGCTTGTATCTGCTCAGCTGAACGCAGTCATGTTTCAAATATGCTTGTGAAAAACACCAACTCTTTTTTTCTTTTTTTTAAATTTGAGCAGTTACAAAGTGAGAAGGTCTCATAAACACACCATCCACTGCTAGGTGAAAGTCAACCACTTTGCTCTTCCTGCAAAGTAATGCTTAAAAAAATCCATCTGTAGCATGTAACAGATGCAGTTAGCTTTGTGAGTAGTAGCATCTTGTCTTTGTGATTCCTTTCATTAAAGGATAGTACTGTTGCATAATGTCATTACTTGAGATCTTGGACCTTGTAATTAAATGGAAATACTGCATCTATAGAACCAGTTGTTCTGGAGTTTGAATTTCTTTCAAGTGAAATAAGCAGGGAACAAGCTGTGATGAAGGGAGAAAACAGCAGAACAGCTTATCCTGTGGAAAGGGACTGGATTGCAAATTGAGATCCTGTCTGCAATGTGGATACATGGATTACAGGACCTGAGTAATTTGCTATGTTGGTCAGAACTGGAACATCTCATTGGTTTAATAGTCATCTGGGAATAGTCAAAAAAAAGAATTAGTGTTCTAGCTAATCGAATGCACGTCTCCAAGAATATTTTGGTTGAATGCTTACTACGTGGGATTCTTTCTCAGAAAGTTAACAAAGCTACATTATCTGGAATATCTTTGAGTAGCTACATTATTCAGCATCGCTGAGTAAAAATGCTAAAATGTTATTTTTAGCCACCAGGAATTCTCCCATTACGTGGACACGGGTGTCTCATCTGGTTTCAGCTGGAAAAAGATGCTGCCTTTTTTTTATGCTATGGACAGTTGATAGTATTTGTGTTTATTGATGACATTAATTTAAAGAAAACTTTGACTTGGTTTCTCTTTCTTTCTTAAGAATGAATCTTACAGCCCTAAGATTCTGTAATGTGTATTGTAAATTGCATTTAGAATCAGATGAGAGGGGGTAATTCGCCCTTAACAACAAGTAGTGCAGATGAATTACCATAGTATTGTAAACTTTTTGAGGGCTAGAAGTTGGCTGTGTACTAAGCAAGTGATTCTCCACCAGAGGGCAGTGGGAGCGTGAGAGGAGGAGGAGGAGGCAATGCCAGAGAGATCAAGATTAAGAAAACCAAGAAGAAAGGAAGAAAGGATGCTGACAGCGATGAAGAGTCACAAGCAACTAGCACAGGTGTGTTATTTTACTGGGGACACTATCTGTTCATAATGACATGGTTTTTATCACTTCCTTTTCCACATCTCTGTTTTCTACACTGTATTTTTAAGGTCAGGTAAAGTAATCAATGATGAGAATACTATTAGAATTGTGTCAGTGGATATGACGTTGCTGTTTAAATCAAGTGGAGGTACCATATTCACTGAAGAGTATAGTCTTTAAAACTGAAATTTAACTGAAGGAAATAAGAGCAGGTGGTTGTTGGTTGTTTGGGTTTTTTAATGTGAGTTTGTGTAGGAAATGCCTCAGGTTTTGGGATGAATGTTACACGTGGTCTCTTAGCACCTTCTGAATACTGTATGATAAATGGAGTTCTCATCCAGTTCCAAAGCATAATTAGTTTGAATTAACAAATCATCACAATGAAACAGTACTTAGATGTTTTTCCTCGTAGGGATAACATATACAGTCAAAGTTTTAATTTTTTTAATTAACGGAGACTTTTACATGTGAGCTAGCCACCTTTATAACTATTAAATTTGTAACGAAGGAAAGTAGGTACTTCAAAGGCCTCGTCTGTCTTGCTTGTTTTCAATGTGTATGGCAGGATCAGTTTGAATCGCTCCCTACTGATGCCCACTTCTCTACCTTTACTGTTAAGAGAAGGAGCATGGGTGGCTTCCTCAGAAAATAATGCCTACAGCGTTAAACTTTTGGCAAACAGTCGTTGCAAATGAAACAATCAAAATTATATGTTATTTCTTTTAATCAATGGATTGCCAGTAATGTGTACGATTTTATATATACTATCTAGACTTCCAATACTGACTGAAAATTACTTTTAGACATGATATTTGAAGTTGTAAAGGATAGCATATTAATTATATATGATAGTTTCATAGATTAGTGCAATTCACATGTAAATGAAATAATTTTTCAAGACTGCTCATTTACTGAATAAAATAGTTAAAATCACTTTTTTTTTGTGTAGCCCTTCATAGTTTATGATTGTTGCTGCTTCTATTGCTGTATTGTAGTAGATAGACTGATCAAAAATCCCAAGATAAATTCAGATACAACCATTCCAATATAAACAGGACCCTTACAAAACCTGACTTAAGCTCTATTTCCACCTGTTTCTATAGCCTTGTATGTTGTGTTCAGTGCTGCTGTGGCACAACAAGGAATATCATTTCTATTCATTCAGTTACCATGTGTGCAGAATAAAACAGCTTTATGCTGCATCTGGAACATGGGATGTCTGTCTTTTCTAGTTCCTTGTTGTCATCCTGATCTTATTCTTATATGTAAAAAACTAAATTCTGCAGCATGTAGAAAAACTTCATATTTCATCCATAACCAAAATACTGGTGCACTAATTCATATGCATTCACAAGTAGCATGTAAGTTGATTTTATTACTGGAATTTCTTGTCTTGTTTAATAATCCTGCTTCATTCTATGTCAAATTTTATACTGTAACCTCGAGTTTAGGGTACTCTCTGGGACTTGATTGTGTAGCTTGCTAAATGGGGCTTTAAAAAAATACATAAATAAATGAACCCTTGTGAAATCCTTCAGATAGAAATGTTCTGTTCAGCTTTGGCATTTTAGAAAAAATGGTCTTGGTGCTATCATCATTTCTAAACTAATGGCTGGCCAGGCAGTTTGAAATCTCAGCAAGAATGCACGTCCTTATATACTACTGAAGTTGTCTATTGCAGAAAATAACTTCTAAGTTATCAAAAGAGAAATTCTGTCAATTTTTGATGTGTGTAAAGTTTAACTGTCATGTAGTCATCCCCTCTTTTTGCATTGTTGATACTGCCTTTCTTCTGTTGATGTTGTGACCTTGAGACGTCTCAATGTCTCATGGCAGAGTGTAACTGCAGTAAAACTAAATGTAATGTTTTCTTCATGAATGTTGCTCATGGCCACTACAGGTAGGAGTAAGCAGCCAGAGTTCCCTTTCATGTCACAAGAGGAAATCCAGGATATTTTAAAGACCAAGATAAAGGATTGCCCTGAAGAGCTTATTGAAGAACTTGCTGAACATCTAGTAAGGTAATTTCAGTAATTCAACTGGAGTTAGAATGTCTGTGATTCTCTTCAGATGTATCTTCTATTCAGTTTGTGGTCTTGCTTAGAAAAAAGCTCTTGCTGGTGGAAGTGAGCTACAATAGTCTTTTTCTGTGCAGCTCCATGTTACACACTTGATTAAGTAACAGAAAGCCATGCTGACACAGTAATGAGAAATAAGGGTTCTGCTTTAGCAGCAGGTGGTTCTGCATCCCTTATCAGCTGGCATGTTTTCAGGTTCATGGGTCCACCCCCTTAGGCTGGTCCATGTTGGGGTTTCACCAGTCCCATGCTACAGCCCTTGGCTCACATACCCTGTCTTTTGCGGATCCGCTGATAGGTGTGTGGACGGGGCAGTGAGCTAGTTCAGCTAACTGACCTAAGCAAAGAGAGGCAACTTCTTTTAAATGGTGTTCCATACAAGACAGAGGTTTTGAACATGTGTGTTAAGGGCAGAAAGGGCATGATAGGACAGTGATGGCCTGAGCTTGAATAAACTTGAACAGCAGTGGGGACTGCATCTTTAGAAGGGCCTGTGTTCTTTTAATGCAATTTAATCCTTTCCTTCTTAAAACTCTCATTGATACGAAATTTATCCAAAGACCTCTGAAAGATTTTGTGAATAGCATTGCTTCCAGAAATCTTTTCTATCTTTCCTCTTGGTCCCATTTAGGAGTTGTTTTGAGTTACAGCCTTGGCAAGAAGTTACATACCTACTGTGTAACCAGTAGTACTTCTGCGCTTATTACAGTTACACTCTGCTTACATTTCAATTCCTAGTGCTTCTTTCTTCTGATTGCAGTTATTTGCTTTTTATTTATTTATGCCATTCTGTGGCATTCATCTCCCATTCACTTACTGTGTAATGAGGTAGCTTTCTCTATTGCTGATACATTTAGAAAGACCTACAGTTTTACATTTTGCTTAATGTTCCCTTTTTCTCCTTTCTTCTTCCCTCTTCTAAGACCTTTAACAAAAACTTACCAGGAAGTTGTGCGTTCTGTTTTTACGTCTTCAACATCTTCCTCTGGAGCTACCAGAAGACAGACTATGAAGGACTTGCAGGAGGAATTCTCAAACTTGTACAGCAACATTCGGTTATTTGAAAAGGGAATAAAGCATTTCACAGGTACAATAAAAAATGAATATGTCCCTTCAACATGTTTAATTTATTCCAGAATCTACGTTAAAGGTCAAAGAAGAACAACGGTTTAAAAAGGAAAAAAATTAGATATGTGTTTACTGAAATAAGTTTGTTTTATTTCATATCCACAGTCTTTTATATTTTCTGTCATGATAGTTGTGGGTTCTTTCTTCCTTCCAAAGTGTTTGCATACCTTCACAGTTCTTACTGTCTGGGGGGAGGTGGGGGGAATAAAAAATTAGTAAGCTTACTTCATTCTGTCACCTGTGCCACTAATGAAGGGCTTGAATACAACCTGATTCTAAGAAGGCCATGCTAAAACCTCCTTTCGATTTGATGTAGCTGCTCCTCAAGGATAGTTGGGGTTTTTTTCAGAAAGGTATATATTCATTTGGCTTACTTTGTAAGATGCCTTCTTTAGTTACCTGTGTTTTGTGACAGAAAAATAGCATTAGGAAAATACTGTAGACACTTCCAAGATTCTCCACTGTATTTAGCCTTCTAGAACTTTCCTTGCAGAAAACACTAGCAGCCTCCCTGGTATTCCCATGTTTAGGAATGAAGGGACTTAATTCCCATTATCCTCTGTTCTTTTACAAGTATTCTGTAGCCTCTTTTCTCTAAAATGTTACTGTTTCAGTCTTAGGCCACGTGCCTGCTCTTCTGTTCTGCTGCTTGTTCTGCAGATATTTCCGTAACAGGGTTTTTCACTTGTTGATGGATAGCGGTGGTTGTCCATTAGTGGCTCAGGAGGGCTGTACAGGGATTAGGTTACAGATACACCTTTGAAACACTAACAGTGCATTGAAAATGCACTTACAGACCTTACCAGCTCACATTTTTCACTGAAGAAATTTCCATAAGCAGCTGCAAATGAGAAATGTTAACTTTGTGTCTCCAGATAACTTCTCATACCACTCATGGTGGCTGGAGTCCACATTTTAGCAAGTGCTGTGATAACTGCCAAAGGAATCAGGTAACTGTAAGTTACTTTTAATCACTTGCTTCTTTTAACAGATGAGACTCAAAGTAACCTTGCCAAACACCTGCTGAAGACGGTCTGTACAGACATTACAAATCTTATTTTCAACTTCCTAGCATCTGACTCAATGATGACAACAGAAAATTACTCTACAATTACAAGTGAGGTATGCAGATAACAGTTCATTTGTAACAGTCACACGTACATCAGTGATCTTTATTTAATATTTCATTACCTTCTGTTTAAATATGTCTACAGCTTAAATGGTAATTAATATTACAGCTTATTTCCATTCTTGTCTCATCCAGGTCCGGGCCAAGATTTTAGGTAAATTGCCAGAAGACTCCAAAGGTCCTTTAAGTAAACTGCATACTTCTCTGAATGGCAAGGTAAAGTGATCCAAAATCTTTGAGTTCAGATTTTGCATACTGCTGATACAATGCTAATAAAGAGCTGGCATACATAGTGTAGTACATTGCTGCTGCTGCTGCTGCTGCTGGGAAGGATGAAGGCAAAGTCATCTTTCACATTAGTGAAAGTCAGTAAGAGTAAGTACACTTTCCTGTCTGTCAATTTAAAGAGGTGAAAAGGTGATCTTACATTTTGATACCAATAGTCACGTAGCTCTGTGGTTCCAGATGGAATCCAGTGTGTCTTTTATGTGAGAAGAGTAAAAGCTGAGAGGGAATCTGTAGTTTTAAATGTTTGATGTTTCTTGTGTTTTATTCTTGAAGTTCCTGATTGTTATCCTATGTATCTCTTAACTCATAGAATCCTCAGGATTTAAACAAACCTTTCAGATTGTGGCACTGTAAATATAGAAGAAAGTAATTTATGTTTCTTAAGAAAAAAGATATCAGTAAATAATTGTAGAATATATATTCCTTTTTAATTCCATTTTTAAGACTAATGGATTTTGGTTTAATATATAAGTATATGACTTATCGGAAGGTCAATAAGTCAATTTCTACTAAATACTTTTTGCTTTCTCTTTTCTTCCATAGTTTATTCAAATACATTCAGAGTCATCCATTCATGTGATTAATTGTGAACAGTGGTTAACTCTTTTTATAATTTTCTAACACACATTAAATATTTATATTGTTTTTTCATAGTGTGTGGAAGATTTTCTTTCGTGCCTTGATTCTGCAGTGGATATTTGCGGTATTATGGTGAAAAAAGGAGACAAAAAGAAGGAAAGGTACCTTGATGGAAGATATTCTATGCACAGTATGCGAAATGTAGTTCATTTGCTGCACCACTGTTAGATGGTTAGTTTGGTAGCAGTCAGGCAGAATGTGGATGTAAGAGGCAGTCCTTCTCTCTGATCTGTTAAACTGAAAAATACAAGACCAAGCAGTCCTAATTCTGGGAGAAGGAGGAGGGGAGAGTTCATATTTGACTGATTTCCTGACTCACTGCTTACTACAACACTTGATTATACATTCTCCAGGGGGCTTTCAAAATCTGAGCTACACCAGTGCTAGCTTTTATTTTTTTTAAATGTGGAATTTCTCATAAAGAATGGTCAGAGGAGAAAATTAAATTAATTGAGGTTAGTTATGTTTTAGAGTCTATTATCAACTATTATAAGACGGAATGAGAAACATAATTTCATACCCTGTATTCCTCTTCCTTAGGCAAGTCCTGTTTCAGCATAGACAAGCTCTGATCGAACAGCTAAAAGTCACAGAAGACCCAGCTCTGGTTCTGCACCTGACATCAGTGCTGTTATTTCAGTTTTCAACCCACTGTATGCTTCATGCACCAGGAAGATCAGTACCACAGATCATTAATTTCCTAAGTGGCAAGATCCCAGAGGTATTCCTTTCTAGCGTTTTAAGGGGGAAATACCCTTTTTCTGTGACAGAACGTAGAAGTTGGGCCTTAGACTATTTCTGCTGCATAAGATTGGCACCTTTGTGTTTCGTGACTAATCATTACCTTATTTACAGAATATGCAGTTTCTCTGATTTGTATTGTATTTCAAACCTGTCATTTCAGGGATCTGTCTTCAGTATTCTTTTAATAAAATTAAAACCCAGGTTGGTATTAGTTCTGCAGCTTTTGCCTTTATCCATAGAGACACCCCTTCCTACCTATTGAATTGTTATAATTCTTACAATGGAAAATCTTTATACTCTTTCCTCACAGCTGGAGCATGGTTGCTTTTTAAACTTTTCTAATCTAGTTTTAAAGAAAGGTGTATCTCTTAAAAATAAAAATACTGAAATTCTATATTCTAATGTGCCAAAACTGGTGGCATTCACTAGGTGCATTGCTTTCCTTTTTCAGTGGTTAATTGTCCTGTTCTTGCAGCAGTTTCATTTTTCTACCTCTTTGAAAGTGTCTCAGAATTTAGGTGGCAAAATACTTTGATGGAAACACATTTATGTATCACTAACCCTCTCTAGGCAAGAATGGGAGAAAGCTTATATGAGAAATTGATTTTTAACTAGAGGTCTGTGTACCCTCTCCATAACATTGACATTCCTTTTGGGTTTTTTCTGTTCTTCCTCCCTCAGGATCAGCATTCCCTGTTAGTCAAATATCAGGGATTAGTAGTGAAACAGCTGATCAGCCAGACTAAGAAAACTGAACAGGGTGATGATAACACAACAGATAACCAAGAAGAGGAGGAAAGAGCAGAAGCCATTCGGAAAGAGCTCCAGGAAATCACTACCTCTATCAAGGATCTTGTTCTCAGACCTAGGAAATCTTCTGTAACAGAGGAATAAAATTATTCAGTGCATCCACATCCATGATGCAGTCAGAATTTGGTTTATTTGGGGTTTTGGTTTTGGCTTTTTTATCCTGAAGGGAAGGACAGCAGAAAATGTGAGACAAACTTTAAAATCTGTCTTCTAACAGTTGCACATCGCAGCCAGGGCACATGCTTGTTGGGTGACAGCAGCAAACCATTTTGTTATGCACATGTGACATATTAAGGTGGGACAGAGCACGGTTGTGGATACTGGGTACAAAATGGGTGGGTTTTTAATTGGCATCTTCATGTTAGGCCTCAGGAAATAGTAGTTCTTCAAATACAGTGTATTCTGTTCCACACACACACAGGCTTTTAGTTTTACTCCTCTTACTGGGGTTTATAGTGAGCTGAGGGTTGCATATGCATGTATCTAAGCCTGCAGGTCTTCATTTCAAGGAGCAGTTTTGGACCGTGTACTGGTAGCTAGCAGTGTACAAGTGAAAGGCCATTGTTACTTTTTGATATCATTAGTGGGTGTTTTCAGCTTCTGTTCCCTTGACTGCAACAGTGAAAACATAGAGTACAGATGTATATTGCTAAACTTTGGAGAAGTGACCCAAAACTAACAGGAGTTTCTAAATGAGCTTATGAAAATCAGCACACTTGCGCTATTAATGTATTTGGTTACTGTCTGTTGTAGCAGTTCTCTTAAAACTTGTAACTGGGACAGAGGAGGTGGTACCCTGGTGTTTTGGGAGTGCACAAACACTGTTACAACTGCCGTATTTTACATGCTGAATGTTCTCTCGACAGACTTGCTGAGTTCTTAGTCCAGTTCCCATAGCAGTTAGAAGCACTTGTTTGTGTTCTTTCAGCTCCTGGGAGAAATTGTGATATTCCATTTATCCTGAGTTTCTTGAAAAAAAAAAAATTAGTTTTATGATCTTTCTATATACACTTTAGCCAATATTTTGGTCTGTAAAGCTTTTCCCTCAAGTTTTCTACCAGCCTTATTTTTACATGAGTGGTACTTCCTGTCTTCAGGAAAGTGGAAAAATGTGTAAAATTCTGCCCCTGTTAATGATATACTTCTTGTATGTCAAATACACTTCTAACTTACTTTTAGGAGAAGGTAATTTTCCAACAGGAAATATTTTAGTTGTATTACTTCAGTAATGCCCATTGATTTCATGTGTGCAATTTCAGGTTTTTGTATGAAATCAAGTTTGAGTAGTGAGACAAGAAATAGAGTTCTTTGCACTAAAGCTGTCATTCACCCATTCTTGCCAAAATTCTCCCATGCTGAAAGAAAGCAAATTCTGTGTAGGCCCTACTCAATTCAGGTATTTCTGTTCTCTGACACTTCATGTATTCTGTAAGATTAATCATAAATATAATATATCACAAGTATACCCAAGCCTGAAATTGCAACAAATGTTGAAGAGTACAAGTATTTAAGCTCAGTAACAGATGAACCAAGGTTAAATTAATGCAGGTAAGGTAAAATACTGAATGTTATATGTGTGTGTGTGTGTGTGTGTGTGTACATACATATATATACACACATATATAACAGTGTTCACATCAGTGCTGATCTTTCACCAGCTGTAAGGACAAACAGTTTGCCAGTTCCAGTTGTAAGGCAGAAGCAAATGCAGTGGTTTCTCTTTCCTTGGCTGGGGGCTGTCACAGCTGACAATACAGAACAGTGAAGAGTGAGAGATGAAAAAAACCTCAGGCTATTTAAGAAATAGAGTTTGGATGCAGGGAAAAGGTTCCATTTGTTGTTACTTAGCTGAAAGAATTAATGAAATCCCTATACTGAATGTAAACAATTTTATATGACATTGAGCTATTTTGTAAATAATACGCCATATGACATTGTGTATGCAAAAATTAACTTATTTTAATAACATTAAATGATTAAATATTTAAATTGCATCCTGTTGATTTAATGAATAGTTGATCATCTCTCATCATCTTGCAACCTGTGGCTTTCAGACAGAATAGATAATATGCCCTGTTTGATTTAACGTGCCATTCTGAGTCCCTGTATTTTTGTTAGACACTATCTTATGCTGGAGTAATACTGAACTTTATCTAAAATCTAGTATGTCATGTATTAGACTTGGTCTATTGTAGCCAATGTTAAAAGTATGATTAAAAAAACATTCTTCTGAGCAGATAAGAGGAAAGTACTAAAATTTAGCGATGTCTCTGGCTACTAATGGAATTCAGAGGCACAGATTGGAAAACCTTCTCAGATGTTTGGGGGTTATTTTGTCTCTTAGGTGTGGAAATCAGTCTCTAGTTTATGAAATCGAACTATTTTGAAAGACATGGAATATTCACAATTTCCTGAATATTTTGCTAATTCCTGGATATTTTTTTTTTTCCCTCTCACTGGGAGGATTTTATGTAGGAAGAAAAATAATCTTGTCTTAGAAAGCAGAGGTTCAGGTTGTAAAACAGACCTGCCCTTTGGAATATCTAAGAAAATGGAAGGCAGTACACAACCTTCAGACCAGCACTTTTATTTTGGTTTTAAGTGTTTAGTGTCAGTGTCTTGTCCCCTTCATCTAAGATCCTTCCCATTATGTTTTTAGAGATTAACAAAGCTGATCTGTATATATGCTTGCATATGTATACACACACATAAACATGCTTGTCATACCCTCATGTCGTGGTTTTGCCCCAGCCGAGGGCCGCACCCCACACAGTCGCTTGTACTTTTAAAAGGAAGGGGGAAGGAAAGTTGGGGGAGGGGGAAAAGGGAAGGAAGAAAGGAGGGAACGAAACCACAACCTAGAAACCAGAACCACGCAGGTTGGGATAAGGATAGTTTACTAAACAATAACAGAAAACTAGATATAACAATAACAGGAGTTTAAAGCACAAAATAGATGAAACTGGTGATACACAATGCAGTTTCTCACCAAACCACACAACTCAGGCCGCACAGCTTAGAACCGAACCCGACCGTCCCCAGAAACTGCACGTCCTGGCGTTGTCTCCCCCTCTTCCCCCCAGTTCCCCCTTATACTGAACATGACGTAACTGGCATGGAATATCCTCTTTGGCCAATTCGGGTCACCTGTCCTGGCTGCGTCCCCCTCCCCCCTCATTAGTGAGGAAGTATGCAGAGCTGAGAAAGGTACTTGATTGCCCGGCAACAAATCGGAGACATCAGGGTGCTATCAGCACTGTTCTCAACCTAACACCCAAACATGGCATTCCATCCACTGCTAAAAAAAATTTAACTCCATCATAGCTGAAACCAGGACACCTCATTTGCAGCTACTCTCTGTAAATTGTAATTGGCACACTAACCAAGGGTAGAAAAATAATTTTCTCTGTGAAGGCCCTTTCTTTCCCTCTTTATTAAGTGGTGAAATGCAACTTCTGTAGCTGGTTATTTGGAAATCTGCTAGAAATAAGCAAACTGTGTTGCCCTGTTAAAACTTGCACCTTGCTTTCCAGCTCTGTTTTGCAGCTTCATTGAAAAAAAAACAAGGCACAAGTTTCTAAGTAATGGCACTGGGATTTGTTGCTGTGTGAATCCATCTCACAGCTTGTTCAGCTAAAACTGCAGTGCTGTTCTCTCTGCAGGCTCACGAGTCGGCTGCTCATACAGTGGTTGCGCCTTGAATGTTTTTGGGGTTTTTTTGACAAGTAACAGTTACATTTTCCTTAGGCCAGGAAAATGGACATTTTTACAAAGCGGGATAGATTTTTCTGGGGGTTTGTTCTTTGTTTTTGTTTTGGTTTTTAATAGGAAGTTTATTATTCTCACAGAAGACACAAGAGCATACTGGGTCAGATCAAAGGTCTGTGTAGCCCAGCATTGTGTCTCCAGCGAGGGCCAAAAGCAGATGCCTAGGGAGGAATACAAGAACAAGGCGTGTAGTGGTTTTTCCCTTGAGTGCTTTCTGAGCCTCCAAGTATGTGTCTCCAACTTTTTGAACGATGACTGTACTTTAAACATAGAAAATGGTAATTATCCGAAGCTTTTGGATAAACAGGATACTTACGAGAGCAGAATTCCTTTCTCCGCTGACCCAAATAACAGAACATACTCTGTAAATGCCAGAGATGTTTTCTCAGGAGACAAACCAAATTAATTAGTTAATTAGTTAGTTAAGAATTGTTAAGACTTCATTTTTTTTTGTTTTTAATTATTAAAATATCTGAATTGGGAAAAGCAACTTGAGCAGTTTAAACCATCAACCATTTGGTTGATGCATTTCCCAAATCCTTAATGTGAAGAGAAAAAGAGGAAGCTAGGTCAAGACAGGTCATACCTGGCACCGGGTGAAATAAGCTGCTTTTTACTTCAGGAAGTTCAAGGAAAGATGAGAGCTGTAGGAGGCATCATCGAACTGAGATGCTGAAGAAGTGGCAAAATTTTTGTTGACCCCTGCAGTTGTGGTCAATTTGTGCCTGCTGGCAAAAACTCTGATCCTGTTTTAAATGCACCTCTGGGCATGGCTCCTGTTAACATAGTTCTGAGCTCTACCTACAGTCGGACGAATTTGAGGGCAGTTTTTGAAGTTTAAGGAACGTGATATGCTGGAGAAGGTGTCCATACTTTCCATCCTTTTTGGAAAGATTTTGTTGTGTTACAGGTATTTCTGCCATTAGCTCTTTTAACAGAACTGTTTGGGTAAAACTTTTGCCTTGCTCTGATTTCTGAACTTCAAATGGTTCTTGGTCAAGAATTGTACTTTCCATTTTTTTCTTGAAGGCAAGAGGAAACTATTCATGTTCTCATTCTGGACTGAAATTCACACCTAATGTGTCCTCTCTCTTCTCAATCTGCAGAAAATCACAGGCTTGAAAAGTGCTTGCTATTAAAGAAAGCTTACAGCTCATACAAAAATAGGAGGAAAGAGTTCAATCTCTTTTAAGTGTATGACTAAGTATGTGTCTGCAGAGGTTTAATAAATCAGTCAGCCACAACTAGAGAGGGTTAGGTCTTGGCAAGAAGAATCAGAGGATTAGGCTTAATTGCAAGATACTACCTAGGCACTGATAACCTCCAGAACATGTCCAGATTTGGCAATTTTACCAAGGTCTTCAGATAACATTAGTACTAATCTTTAAGCCACTTAAACATTTCCTTCTTTCTTCTATCTGTGATATAAAACATCTCCCCCCACACTTGACATTATAGATTAAATGATTCAGATCTACTGGCTCTTGCCTGTGGAAAAATCTGCCTGGAGGTCAGTTGTGGTTCATACCACAAAGCAGTCACCCTGTATTTCAGTGTCTAAATGGACACAATATCCTTACACAATGTTCTTCAGCCACAATCGATTAGAGTTCTCCACAGAGTCTTCTTCAACTTGTAAGCACTTCTGTATGCTCCATGCACGAGGTAGGCTGACTGTCAAACAGCTGTACCTCACAAAAAGTAAGAGAGGTGACTTTGGAGAAGGCCAGAACTGAGAAACCTGGAGGAGGCTGCTGCTGCCACTGTGATGGTAACGCCGTATGGGCACCTTCCTGCCTGCTGGAAGAGCAGCAGATTGATTGTTCCTGCCCAGAAATTGCTGTAGTAGTGGCAGACGAGTTCTGCTGGGTCCCTGAAAGTCTTTTCTGAGGTTGGAAAAGTGTTTCTCTTTGCTCCCATTTCCTGTACACAAGAGTCAGGCTTTAGTAATGGCGACTTTTCAATTTCTTTCCTGATTTACAAGCCCACATGAAGGCTTTTGAATTTATTATGCATGAACGAAAACATATGTGGAAATGAATAATGTTCCATTTTTTTAATACTTTTTCCCCTTTTTTCCTTGTACTGCACAGTTTGGAGGTTTTGATTCTTTATTTTAGCAGAAATGCCTTTTTCCATTTGACAACTGTCTGAAGTATGTTCCTTTAAGAACCTCCTACATGGTATGTATTTGCAATTTGTAAACACAATATGTCAAAGAACAATCTGATTCAGTGGTGAGGCAGCCAGCTATTTGCATGTCATGAGGTCTAAGGGAAACAAACTGACCCTCAGCCTTCCTCTATCCAGCCAAATTCTGATGGGACCCTCAAATAGCTCTGGCAAAGTGTCCTGTTTCTTTTGGACTTGATGAATGCTTGTTTCTGTGAAGACATTTAATTGTTCCTTCCTTTATTTTGCTGCACAAGTTACCAAGAGAAGCCGCTCAAAACCAAGTGTGAGTATTAAGGCTCTTTTCCATTATTCCTTGATTTGATTATGTTTAAATGGGGTAGTACTCAAGGTACCTTATTTAACATTTTGAGCAAGCAAGCAGGAACATTTTTTTTTTTCTTTGGGCACAAATCTACTCATTAAATTAGATGCTGAATTCTACATACATACACACTTTTAATTTATTGATTTTCTTTACCAAAAGAAAAATCACACTTCTTTCAGATGCAACTGTTTTCCTTTTATTAATTGGCTCACTCATTAATTTTTGGGAAGACTGTTTGGGTTTTCCTGTGTAATGAAATGTGGATTCATTTTGTTTACTCCAAAGAACAAGCTAACAATAAAATTGTATGCTGCTTCCTGTGACATTTCTATCACTGTTTTTTTCTCCCTTAGCAAGATTTCACAGCTATTTGCTATTGCAAGAAAACTTTCTGGACAGTGTCTTTTCTGACCAGGTAAGTCACTTGTTTCTAGCATAACTAATTTTAATCCTAACATGGATTGTTCTTGCTTGTTTTGTTGGGGTTTTTTTTTGAAGTAAAAGCAATTTCCAAGCTGGTGTTTATAGTGATATTTTGACTGGTCATAAAAATCAAGTATCCACTCCAAATTCTCCCTCCAAAAGGCATTTTCTGTTATCTATTAGCTATCACACTTAAAGGATTATAATAATTTTGGTTTGGAATTTGAAGGGAAAGGGCAATATTGGAAAGATATGCCATTTTTTACTGAAGTGGTACTGGACATGTGTGCCCATATTGCAGAATGGAATAGAACAGTGGAAATATTCCTTAAATTAAAGTCTATGTACATTAATTTTACTGCTACCTGATTTCATAATGACAGGGTTTCTTGCTGATCAGGCTACCACTAAATCTGGGCAAAACTCACAAAAATAATTTCCATTTCAGTAATATAAATGTTTGAAAATATGTTTGCTTATCTGTCCCTGTTTTCAAAAGACCCTCTTTTAGATCTGGAGCTGGGCACAAAATCTCTTACCTTTAGAAAATCAGTTTCAGATGCCCTTTTTTTGTTTGTGCCTAATATTTTCACCCAAGTTTCTCTTCTGATTGTGTGATGAGCTGACATTTCTAGAGTGTTTTAGCAGAACAGGCTGTAACAGATGTAATACATTAACGTTGTACCAGATTGCTGGTGGTCTTGCCATGTAATTTTATTGCAGTGTCACAGAAGTTGTTTCGATTCAAAGTTGGGCAATTGGTAGAAACTTAAGATGACATGCTAAGCTTCTTGTAAGATTAGAGCAAAATTAAATCAAAAGCTGTGAGAGAAACGTTCTGATCAGTTGTGACCTGTGGTGTCACCAGGTTATTTGCAGGCAGGCATGTTTTACGAAGTGTGTATTTCTGGTTGACTTGGTAAGACATATGTTCTGTGGGCTATGTATCAATTAGCCCACTTTCTTAATTTTTTTTTTTTTTCTGTATCTGAGTTTTATTTCTCAAAAGAAAAAAAAAGTTTAAAACTTTTAGTATTGCCTAACCACAGACAGTGAGAAAGAAAGAAATGTGAAAATCTGTAACGGCGTGCTTCCAAGTGTTAAAATGTTAAGGCCAGTTCTTGTAAAATGTAAGAGGGGTGAAATGAGGATGGTTTTGTAGAAATATGCAAACAGGACTTCAAAAACACTGAACTGATGTATTAAAAGTAAGTTAATGAAATTCTGTAGCAGAGATACAGTGAGGGGCATGACTGTTACAAAGCCTAACTAATCTTATATGGTTCTCTCTATAGCAATGTCTAGCTTATGTTTCTGCTGATAATCACCCTGGAGAGGAATTTCTCTCCCCCTTTTAACTATAAAAAAGTTCCTTATTCATTTGCTTCAGTAGGTTTAGGTTAGCTTTTGTGAATATCACCATTCTTCTCTGATACGGTGCAGTATACATCAGCTGTCATCCTTTCTTGTTTCCCTTTCTTAGAGTAAGAGTGTTCTTTGATTCAACTGCATTCGTGCTAGCAGGTTACTTTTCTTCTCAGCCACGGTTGCCTTTGAGTTTGAATTTTTCTAGGTCCGTGTATAAGGAGCAGTAAATTCTTGCACATCTCAGTATATTCTGGATAATGGATCTGAACAAGATGCTCTAGTCCATTATTCAGAAAAATATTCCTATTATTTCCTGTAATGTGGCTTTGTGCATAGATAGCAGAATTGATAGAAAGAACGATCTAGCGACAGAGCATGGCATAGTCGTTGACAGAGCACAGACACAGGAGACCAGGATTCAGTCCAGAGCGACCTGCAGCAAGTTGTCGTGTGCCTCAATTCCCCATCTGTAGAATGGGTTTGTTACATCGGGGAGGTAAAAAAAAAAAGGAGTTCAAACCCATGTGATCCAAAACTGTCTGGAAACAACCCCAAATTGACTGGAAAATCATAATTGGGAGCTCAACCACTGAAGCCCTAAGAGGTTTGACACAAAACTGGAAAAATTCCACCCAGAACATTTTGCGTAAGACTATTAATTACCACCTTGGAGTAATTAAGGACAATTGCAAAGTTCACAACTGCAACATTTTAGTGTTTCGACTAATTTTGGAAGTGCTTTTTACCTCTAGCACTGGAGGTTGATCATCCAGCAGCCTTCATACAGTGTTTTTAGCTATGCAGGGCTAAGGGAATGGATACAGCCCGATGAACAGACCCATCGAATGGCAAAGGTGTAGTGACCGGCTTCTTTTCTTCCCACTCCTCCAGATTTGCTCTCTGACCTTGAGCAAATCAATTACTTTGCTTTGACGAGTATCAACCTTTTCTGTAGAGAAGTATCTCACAACTGTGTTTTAGGAGAACTTTATTAGTGTCGCTAAGCATTCTGAAACTTTTGAAAGGAAGGCTGTAGAATACTTCAGGGTATTGGTTGCAATTCAGTTTATCAGAAGCTCAGAAGAACATTAGGCTGTAAATCTCTTTATCGGGAACCCAGTCTTCCCCAAGTTAGCACTTCAAGTTTCCAATTCAGCCACATCATGATTCATTTGTGTATTATAACACACCAAACTGTGGCATAATTACAGTTCTGTGAGTCTGGGATTCCATTTGCATGAAAAAAAGGGAAAAGATTAGATGAAAAATTCTTTCATGCTGATCTCCTAATTGTCAATCTTTGTTTAGTTTGGTGTTTGAAAATTGAAGAGCATGGAAAAATTAAAAGCTCAAAACATTTTGTTTTTTTTTTTTTAAATACAGTAGCAGAATTCTCCATTTGTTTAATCACTTGCTTAGACATTTTACTGAAAACATTTACCAAATTTAACATAAATTAGCAAAAAGGACTTAAACTGTATTTGCTCCTTAATGCAGTTGCTGCTGCTGCTGCTTACCAGCCTCCTCCTCCACAAACTGACCTTATCCCCCACAGCTGGTCAGAGCTATGGACTCTGGGCACCAGCTCATACTGAAAGCAGTCAGTTCAATCCTAGGTTTGCAAAGACAATTGCTCTGTTCTTGCTACATATCAGAGTTCCTGTTGTCACGTGAACAGACTTAACTGGTTTCAGTTGACTCATTTTTTGTTCCGCAATATCTTTAATTAGCATGTTCTTAAAATGTCCCTAAATGTTAGAAAGGAATTTCTTCATTCTTACCAAATTTCTTCCAGAATTTGAAGCCTTTAGTGATGTTTTTTATTTGTCTGAGTCAAATTTTGACTGTCTTGGGTGTTCAGATAAACTTTAGCCTTAATTTTTTTTCAATAGGATAGGGCAATCCTACATGATCCAACTCTTCAGTAGCATGTATTTATAATCATAGAAAGAAATACACTCTGAAAGTCACAGTGCCAAAAAAAACAAAAAGAAGGGCCTCTTCACATGCCAGGTCATTAAAAAAATCCCAGCAGGGCAGTAACTGAAGGGTCACTAACCTCACATCATAGTAAAGAAAGATAGAATACCATAGTCTACTCATTGCAGGGTCTAATTTTAAATGATAGCCACTTTTAGGAATATAGACTATGTTAAAATAGTAAGAAACATGTTTAATGTCTGGCACAGAGATTTTAAGGCCTAAGGGAAATGTCAGGACACCCAGTCACATAATTGTTCAGCAGACCTTATCTCCTAAGTAGGCAGAACAGGTAAGGTAAGAGGTACACAGATTTCAAGTGCATGGCAAAGGTCACTGGCAGGACTGAACAGAACCCAGGGCTGGGTCTCTCTAAAGACCAGTCAATGTTGCTGCTGGACATGAGATTTGAAGTTAAAACAGAGTGGATGCCATGATACACTGTATTGTTTGAAGCAATGTTATCTACTCAACTGCTGAAGACTCAAGAAGTCTCCAATTAACATTTTAAAGAAAAGAAAAAGAAAAAGAAAAAACAAATCCAAAGAAAACCCCAACTTTTTTTTCTATACTCTGTCCTAGTAATGCACTCTTATTTTTTTCTCCCTGGTAGAGGACAAACAAGAAGCTGAAGTCCTCCACTTCCAGCCCCACTCCTAAAGTGGTTCACTGACTTCAAAAGTCCTGTTGCCAGCTTTCTTCTAGAACTGAGTTTTTACTTTGTAAGTCATATATCCTTTTCACTGTGTTGGAATGAATTGTGCTGCTTCACTCACAACAGTGAATAGATGACGTTGTAAAAAATAGTGTATATCTGTACAATTTTTTCCCGAGCCCGAAAACCAGTAGACTGCCCTTGATACCCCTGCATATTTAAATTAATAACATTTTCCAGCTTTACAGTATGTTTAAAACAAATTCAGGGCAGAGAATAAAAGGAAGAAGTTCCTGGTGTGGTTTAACCCCAGCGGGCAAGTAAGGCCCATGAAGCCACTCGATTACCCTTCTCCTGGTGGGATGGGGGAGAGGATAGGAAAAGTAAAAGTGAGAAGACTCGTGGTTGAGATAAAGACAGTTTAATAGGGAAAGCAAAAGCTGCACACAAGCAAAGCAAGGCAAGGAATCCATTCCCCACTTCCCGTGGGCAGGCAGGTGTTCAGCCATCCCCAGGAAAACAGGGCATAAAGGTGACTTGGGAAGACAAACACCAGCACACCCCCTCTTCTTTCTTCTTCCCTCAGCATTATATGCTGAGCATGACATCATACGAAGAGGAGACTGCTACTGCACTGGTCACCCTAAACAGCTCACATAGAATGTGAAGAGAGGGTATACTCCATTTGCAGTTGCCAGCATCTCTTAGACTGCACACAAAAGTGGCTTCACAAACTGATTCCTGTGGGCATAATAAGCTGGCCAAAGCTTGTCTGCAGAACCATGTCATCTGTTTTCAGTGAAAAGTTCAGTAGGAAGGTGGCAGCTGAGACTGATGGAGCTCTGCAAGCAGTAAAACTGGCCATTCATTGAGCCCAAAAACCTGAATACCTGGGAACAATGGTAACTGAAGCAGGGATCGTAAATACTCCTTGCAGTAGCCTTTGCTTTTCCTGAGCTGTAATGCCACCTAGCTTGTGACAATCTTTTAACAGGGCTGAGAGTAGAAATCTTTAGATTTGCTTCATTTTGATAAGGTGTCATATTTTTAATACAGAAGTGCTGCAGCTTGTTTTTTTTCCTATGAAAACTAGGTCAGGTTGGCACACTGTGGTTGGGTTGGGAGAGAAAAGGAGAAGGTTGTGCCGCTGCTACAGATGCTTTATTGCCACTTGGGGGTTTATGTTTGGTTTTGGGAGAAGGTTGGGTTTTTTTTGGTTGTTCTTTTTTTTTCTGAAATAGGGTAATGAAAATCCTTTGAAATTAATCCAGTGAATCCAATGAAATGTTGCTGCTCATCTTTTTCTTTCTGCTCATTTTATTTCTTAAAGCGGTTCTAAAGTAGGTCACGGGCTTTTAAAGAACCAACTAGAAAAAAGTTGTTCTGTGTAGTCAGTCATAGTTATTTTTTTTTTTAAAGGATTTTAATTTGTGTGATGTACCCGTTCTCGTGAGACACGGTACTTTTCATCTGCAGTTCTGTCCCCAAAATAAAATGTCATAAAATTATGAAACCCACCTCTGCAGTTGGTGCATCTGCAAAGACAAGAAATGGCCTATTTTTTTTTAAAATTTAAATCTTAAAAAATAATAAAATCTTAAAGATTGCAGTCAGCACCAGCTTTGCTTATTGAAGGCCTGTCACCACCTGTTAGTGGCAAAGCTGTTTCGTTTCACAGCCACCGAGCACTTCACTCCCCAGTGTGTGACAGGCATCATTTCCCATCACTACTGGTGTCCCCAGGAAAGCTTTCTGTCCCAAAGGCAAGCCTGTGTCACTTTCAGGGAGGTGTGTCCCTGCTCAGGGGGGTTCCTACATGTCTCAGATGCAGATATTTCCTTGGTGGACTCCGGCTCAGCTGGGCAGGCATCAGTGCACTGTGTAGAGCGGAGTTGGGGGGCACATATCTGGCATGCTGATGTCTGTTGTAGATGAGGTTGCTCAGAAGCCCTGCTCTGATTTGCACACTGGTGGTAGGTTCACTGCTAAAAGCCTCAGATCAGGGCTTCAGCACATGCCTGTAACTTTAATTTCCTTGTTATTTAAGCATTTTTTAAAGTCTTTTCCATGATTAGGGGACTGTAAGTGAGAGTGGGGACTGGAAAGGGGACTGAGGGTGGCAGAAAGGGTGATAGGGAAGACTTTGTATTCTTTGCCAGAGATCAGCTGTGACCCATAATCAGTTCTTATCCTGACCAGTTCAGCCCCAAATATTTAATGTTTCTTTTTCTTTGCAAAGACATTTAGGACTTGCTGGGTTTTAGGTTGATAGAAAAAAATACATGAGTATTTCCATGCAGGTACATGCATGGAAATTTCCAACATTTTAATTGAAGAAATTGTAACCCAGTATGAATGTCCTTTTTCTACCAAAGTTCTCTCAAAATGAGATGACTCTCAGATTTTGATCATGTTTCCTAGAATAAAACATAGTTAGCTATAAAATTGCTTCTCTAAATGAGGTTTTTAACTCATTTTTAAACATACTGATGTTTTCCATGAATCTTTTTGTTCATAAATATTTTCTATTAAAACACATCACAATTTTTAAAATAAAATATTAGAGCATATCGGATCAAGCTTAGTGCAAAACTTCTTCCAATACCCTGATGCAATAAGTTTTCTTTTAATTTATATCAGTACTGGAAGCTTATAAATGCTCCAAGTTTCAGAGCATGAATTTAATCCTCTAAAAGGAATTAGGAAGTTTTCCTCATAAGCACATTTTTTACCAAGTCATCTCTTGTAGGGTTTCTTGCCTCTTCCTTAGGATGGTTTTGCCTGCTGAACTGCAAAAAACCCACCCAACTTATGTACTGTTATAGACATTTTCCTTTGCACAGTCTTTAAGTCATCGCAAAATAATTTTTAGATCTGCTTTCCCTGCTGAGTTCTGGTAAGGAGTATATTTAGTGTAGATGTCAGTGCCCCAAACACTCCTTTATTCCTCGTTGTTCTGTACAAGGCAGTGGCTGAGCAGAGCACCACTGACGTTTCCTTCTGAGCCAAGTCATGGAAAGAGTGAGGTTTACTGATGGCATCCAGACCTCCACGTCCATTCTGTAGCCTAGTCTGTAAGAATCAACACCAGTTTAACATTTGAAATGATCAGTGGGGAAAAGAAGTTTTGACTTGCACCAGCCTGCAAATTTTGTTCCTGTGGCAAACCAGATACCACAGACAAGCCACTAGCTCCTTTCCAGAAACAAAAGACCCAGCTTTTGGGCAGTGCTGATACCTAAGGACACATTGACCTGAGAATGCTGGAAGTGATTGTTTCTCTGCAGAAATGCTGAATCTACTGAAACTGTTTTGGTTTGGTTTGTTTTTTTCTCTGACAGAAATTATCTAGAATCACTGTTTTCCTTTGTTCTTTCTTATGTAACTGAATCTGTGCAGTTCCAGTGAAGGTATTTTAATTGGGAAGGATTTAGAAGCTATATTTACCAGAGCTGAAATATCAGAAAAAAAAAAAAGAGGAAATTAATTATAATGAAGAACCTAATTGCTTATATACTTTTTTAAAATCCCACCATTTTTATTATCTTTGCCAATATCTTTCAAAATCTGTGCTCCAAGAATATAGACAGCAGAGCTCTGAAGTGTGTATTCAACTTCAAGCATGTAAATGTTACAGCTGAAAGCAATAGCATTTCCCACGTGTTTCAACTACACGTCTAGCTGACATGTGGAATCACAGTAAGTCATCTACAGGAGACCTGTATTCTTCTTATGGGAATGACACCACTCCTGCTCAGATGCCCACAAGGGAATAGTGAGGTTTTGTGGACTCTTTTACCTTCCTTCTTTCACCAATCAGCTGTGATAAACTTTCTGTGGCCCATCACAGAATGGTGGCATAGGACCTGTGGAGATCAAGTCCAACCCCTGCTTAAGCAGGGCCACCTAAAGCAGATTTTCCATGGGTATGTCCATCTGGGTTCTGAATGTCTCCAAGTGTGGAGACTCCACAACCTCTTTGGGCAACCTGTGCCAGTATTCAATCTCTCTCACAGTGAAAGGTTTTGTTTTTTTTTTTCTTTTGTTTAAATGAAATCTCTTGTATTTTAGTTTGTGTCCATTGCATTTTCTCCTGTCACTGGGCACCACTGAAAAAAGCCATGTTCCCTCTTCTTCATTCCCTCCCCTTAGGCGTTTGTACACATTGATGAGAACCTCTCTGAACCTTCCTTGCTGCATGCTGAACAGTTGCAGCTCGCTCTCTCTTAGCCTTTCCTCATAGGAAAGATACACCACTCCCTAAATCACCTCTGTGGCCCTCACTGGACTCTTTCCAGTAGCTCCATATTTCTCTTGTGCTGGGGAGCCCAGAACTGGACCCAGCCCTCCAGCGTCCCTGGCCATGGCAGGGGCAGGGGGTGGTTGTGGAACTTTAAGGTCCCTTGCAACCCATACCAGTCTATGCTTCTATGTATCTCATCAGTGCTGAGTAGAGAGGAAGTATCACCTCCCTTGGTGTACTGGCAATGATCTCTCTAATGCCACACAGGATGCTGTTGGCCCTACCCACAAGGTCACGTTGTATGCTCATGCTCAACTGTGTGTCCACCAGGACCCCCAGGCTCTTGTCTTCAAAGCTGTTTTCCATCTGGTTGGCCCTCAGCATGTGCTGGTACTTCCTCCCCAGAGGCAGGACTTTGCATCTGCCATTTTTGAACTTCACGAGACTTCTCTCACCCCACTTCTGGTGAGGTTGCTCTGGATGGCAGCACAGTGTGCTGTATCACCCACTCTTTCCAGTTCTGTGTCATCTGCCACTTTGCTGTGAGTGCACTCTGTCCCATCATCCAGGTCATTAATGAACATGTTGAACAATATTGGTCCTGGCGTCAACACCTGGGGTACCCCTCTAATGTAATTATTTTAAATTGTCCCCTTTAACTTTGTACCTAGGACTCACTAATGATTTCTCATCCACATGTTAGGCTCATGGCTGCTTTGCTTTTGGAACTTCAGCAACTGAAGCTGATCAATGGAAAACTGTTTAAATATCTTCCAAGTGTATAACTCACCAGCTAATTTTTCACATGGCCTTTTTGTACCAGGTGCAACCTTCAAACCTGTTTTATGGTTGCATATAGAAAGTAAGACTGAGACTACTGCCAGGATTTTACATGAAACATTTTACACCAAGGCACAGCTGAAAAAATTTCATGGCTTCTTTTTATTCTGTAAGTCTGACTGTAGTCAGAAAGGAATGAGCTCCGTAATGAAGGTACGAGAAAATTCTGGCTCTACCAGACTATGTGAAAACCTGTAAAAAAATGTGGATAAGAATTATTTCAGAAAAATAGAAGAAATTATCTAAGCTTTAGCATTAATCCTACTTTTTTCATACACTGCTTCTGGTTAAGATATTGACAGCACCCAGGAATCTGAGTAGATGAAAAGGATTTGTGTTCCTGGGTAATAGCTTGGGAGAGACTTGAATCAATATCAAGCACTCCAAAGACAGTTTGTCTCTACTTAAACATGGAGCTACATTAATGATCAACAATACTGCTGATCAGCCGAGCTTGTTCTGTTCAGAAAAGGGCAAATTATTCTGAACTGGAATCTCTGGTCACCATCAAATTATGAAATGTGCTCCCTGACTCTCATGTTTTAATTTTTTTTAAAAAAACACACCCACAAAACAACAAGCAAATAATCTAGGTTTAATTCTGTAGCCAGTTACCAACTTTCCTGTCTGCCTCTTAAAAAAAACCTGCTTTCAGCTAATACATTTGATATGGTTGTTTCTCACTTCTAATTTCTCAGTTTACTGTGATGGTAATTCTTGAGTTTTGCTAGCAAGGCTCACAATTAAGGAGAATACCCATTAGGAGAGATGCATACAGAGCCATTAATTTGAATTTTGCCAACTAAATCACTCAGGCTGACCTTGGTAGCAGGTTTTGTCCTGCTACCTGACGAGCTGGATGCTGCTGGTAGAAGTTGTGTGGTGGAATCAAAGGAAATACTAACTTGCCATAGCAGCAACGGGTCTAGGCTATCCCAACCCACTCTGCAGCTAGTAAAGAGAGTTTGAGGGATACAAGGCTAGCCAGGTTTCTTGCACAACAGCATTTATGTCTGTGCCACTGTGAGCACTCTGTTGATGTACTTTCACTGCTCTACTTTGTCCTAGTTTAAGGTTTAGGTAAGTAGCAAATTATGTTGTACTGGGATACAGTAAGAATTTAGGTGACTGCGCCTGCTTTTGAGTGTGCATGGTGTAAAAGAAGCAGACAACAATACCAGTTAAGAGACAGTACAATTATTGGGATGCTCAATCCCCCTGGTTAAGGCAGAGCTGTTGCCATTTTTGTTTGTATTGTGTTTAAACACAGTACAATGCTGTGTAAATGGGCCTCTAAATGAGCTCCTTTGCCTAGAAAGTCCATCAGAACCATGTCATTTGTGGACCTTGAAGCAATATACTGGTATTGTTACAACACAGTCCTGGTTGGCATCCATCCTGGCTGCTTAAAGCAGAACTTCATTAGTGAAAGCTCTGCACCCCACTCAGATGCTCCCAGGACCTGACTGTGTATTAGAGTGCTGTGCCATGGAGATAAAACAGCTTGTTCAAAGGTAACACCAATCCCTCTACTTTCCTGTAGTTACTCATCTTGACTGTCTGTAATATGTGCCCTTGGTTCCTTTTGCTTCTTTAGCCATTTTTAGAAGAGCAAAAATTCTAGTATCCTTGAACGCTCCTGCAGAGCTTAAAGGTGTCACTTGGAAAATTGCAGTTACTCAAAGGGAAGGGAGAGACAACACAAGGGTATTGCCAGCATTTTGGAAATACAGTATACTTGTATCTGTCTTGTGACTTCATTTTTCTTGAAGGGTCAGGGCTTTTATTAGGTCTAGTCACAATAACAATATAACAGATTTCTGGGGGATAGCAGGCATCCAGAGAAATCAAGAAACTGTAATCTCTGAAATGAGGAAAATATGCTTGTAGAGCCTTGCTAGAAAGTTCTATTTGTCAAATAATGATATTGTTAGGAATTTTTCCTTATAACAATGTTTACTGTTAGCTTTACAATGCAGTTGTAACCTTGAGGCACCAATATATTTTGCAAATGTATGTGATTAATTGTTCAGCAGCTCTCACAAAACAAACAAAAAAGCTGAAATAGGGAAAAGTAAATCAGCAAGTCCAGACAAAACCATGTCCCAAGATAAAACCAAAAGTACTTAACTGAAAATTAACAGGTGTCTGGGATGGCTTGCAGGGGTGTCCCCATCATAACAGATCAGTTTGTTTTACTTATCCTTCAGTGTTGTTGCAATGATTTATTTTGCCATTATTTTTCTTTCTTTATGCTTCCCTAATAGATAGCCTTGTTCCATTCATTATATGTGCTTAAGGAAAAAGATGATGCAATTCAGTGGCAGGCTTATTTGTATCAGGAAATAGTCCATTAGAATTGCAGCAAAGCAAAAAGTACGATGTTTTTACTTGTATGTATATACCTACATACCTATGTATATTTATGCCCACCTAGGTATTAATGTTTCTGGACTTTTTATATTTATATGACCTAAGGGAGATTAACATACCTTTATAGAACATGTCAAGATAAATCATTAAAAGACATATTAACATTGTGGCTGTGCTTTTCAGCTCCAGTGAGAAAACAAGCATTCCTTTCCTGATGGTTTTACATTTACCAGGTTTCACAACCATCTTCTTACAGCTTCCTCACCGGAAGTCTTCTAGTGCTCTGCATCTTATAGGAAACCATTTGACTCTACTGAAAGTTCCTCTCCTCGTTTGTTTTAGCTAAATTCTATCTTAATCTTCTGGAACAGCAGGCAGACTAGCGAGCTCTGTTGTTTTATTTTCATCTGCTTTTTAATTCCTACCATGAGACTGCTACATTCTCAGATCTGACCCCAGGGACCCCAGTTGCAATATCCTCACATCTTTGGCAACATCTCTCTGCTCCCTCTTGGAATATTCTAACAGCACAAATCATATCACGTGTCTGTACCTACTAGATACATAAAAATCAACGGTACTTATTTTTGTTCCAATATATATAACAAAATCCTCTTTGCCCAAGAAATGGAGACATCACAATTTTCCCCTGTGCCTAGGACAAGAGTTAGCAGCTGGAATGCTGGAGTCAGCGTTTCATTCCGTGAGAGTGAACAACATCAAACCTCCAGAGATTTCTTAACTGACCTTCAAAATACAAAGTCTAGCTTCCAGCAAACTTAAAGTAAACATATTTCTCTAGAGATTAGGATCAAAGCACAAGAAAAATATTCTACTTATCTGCATGGTGCTCGTACCGTTACTTATTTATTGGAGCAAGGGTAAGTGGTGCTGGGGGAGACGAGACTCAATTTGTTTGTTGCATTGTCTAACAGTAAAAGTAGTTCACAAAGGTTACCCAGACCTTTGCCAAGAGATTTGCTAAAATCATCATTCCTTTTCATGCCATCGCTGCTTCATTCCCAAATATGGTTTTATATCATCTTGATCAAACAGTGAAGACTTTTCCTGAAACAAAGCCTTGAATGACTTGAGTGCTTTACTAAGGAGTAGCTCAAGGACACTCCCAGACTTTGACTGTGGTCTTGGGTATACTTTCCTAAAGTTCTCAAGCAACTGCTGTCACCTGTAAAACAGGAGCAATGGCACTTTGTTCCTATATCAGTATAGGTTTTTTGGGGAGGATAACTACACAACAAATTCAGACATCCTGGAGTATTACAATAGCAGGTCTTGTGTGTGTGTATTACACAAGCTCCCTGGAACAGAATGGCTTCCTGGAAAGAAAAAACAAAATAAAAATAACCAAAATAAAAATAACCAAAATAAAACAAACAAAACAAACAAAAAAACCTAAACAAAACCCAAGAAAGCCACTTTTTGAAAAAAATTGAGTAGGCAAAGTTTTCAGTAACTTAAAAAACTATTGCCATCCGTTAGAATAAAAAAATCAAAGATGTATCTGGATATCTGGAGCTATTTGCTGGTGATCTTTGTACAACAAGGAGCAGATGAGCTCTTTGTGCATTCCCTGTTGAGATTTTCCTGTTGCGACTTTTAGACTGAGACAAAACTGCGTTAGGAAGCTGGGGTACTGGTTCAGCAGGGAGGGAATCAGAAAGGTAGTGTGCTCAGGGATATCCTGAGAGCCAGCTCATAACTCTTAACTCCCACAAAAAAAAAGGAATGAAAATTCCTCTGAAACCCAGTTTCAGTCCTGACCTATGACCTTAAATATGGAGCCCAGTTAACCACAGACATTCCTTGACTCCCTAGCCACAGATTTATACTGCTTTCCCAATATAGAAAACGAGCAAAACTTAATCTTGATTTTGGGGATGACTATGTAGTGATCACACACTGAATTACTGCACTGTGTCTGGTTTTTATGTGTCATGTTGTGTAAGTGTCCACGCAGCTGGATGTCATTTTCTCATCTACACGGGTTCATTAATTTCACATTCAAATCTCTGTTTGATCTTAAGGAACTGGAAGTCCAAGCCCTGTTATACTACTATACCAAAGATATTACACAAAACACATTTGTAATATTTTTAAGCAAGCATGCTCCCCACTGATCTGAGTTACAGATTATTTGATTTCTTTACTGTCTTGGCTAACACAAAGATTTAGGGCAGTCAGAAGTACAGTAAATCAACTCAAAAGGTTTTCGATACACAGGAACAAGAAGTTTTCCATAGATTGTGCCAGATGAAAAAATCATTACTTTTGGTCTGAGATAAGCATTATAGCCTCTCTCCCTGTCTCCTTTCCACGGTCTTACTACTATCGCTCCAGGAATAGATTAATAAAAGCCTGACCTTATGTATTGGTGCCAGTGGAGACCTGCAGTAATTGTTCTTTCTCATAGTTCAAACAATCATTTTGGATAAGAACTCAAAAAGCAGTAACCCAGAAAAAGATTAAATGCCTTTTAAAAACTGAACCATGGACATAAGACAGGCAGTGAGTATATGAAATCAAGTATGAGGGAGTAATTCCAAACAGACTAGATCTAAGCCCTATGATGGCAAGTGGTCACTCAAATCTTGTTCTTCATATGGCTCCCTTACTCTCAGGCTTTGCATCTGGTTAAGATAAACTAATTTGCACTGTTACTCAACGTGAAAAGATTTCAGCTGCCAAAAGTCACTGATATGTGGATATTTTAGGAGACCTTCCCTGGTTGTTCTCAAATCCTCTAAAATATGTGTTTGCTGCCACCGACTGCAGCGACACTCAAGGAGTTTAATGAAGAGTGCAATCCAATGAGTCCAGCAGATGTTTCTGAGTTTGCTTCACTGGGAACTTTCTGGATTCTTCTTCTCTCATTCCCAGGAACCAAGACCCAATTTTAGCAAAGTGCTGATGATCCAACCAGCAACAAGAAATGTCAGCAACTGAAATAAGTCTTCGTGTCCACAATCCTTAAAACATTCAGCATTGCAGATCTGTAAAAGACTGAAGTTTGGATGCTTATTCAGGCCTCTTTAGGCTGGAAAACAAGGATGGGAACCTCACAGAATTGGCTCTCAATAGATTTGTGGTATTTCCTGCACTTGTCTGGCACAGAAACATAATCTATCTCACAGTATTTTGGCACTACCAACATGGAATCCAGCAATACAGAAATATGTATGAAAGGACAATCTTGTCCAATAACAACAAAAGAAACTTACTTTGAGTTATGATTTTTTTTTTAAATCTCATTTATTTCTCTTTATATTTTCCTTCTTTGCTACCCGGTGGTATTTGTGTCACCTTACACTGCCACCAAATGTTAGCAGCACAGCTGAGATTATTTTTAAAACTGCCATATAGCTTGGTATCCCTTGTCTTCCCTCTAGTCAATGAAATAGAGGTGGGGGCCATTTGAAGAAGGAAGGAATGAAGAAAGACAAGAATGGCAGGAGAAACCAAGGAACACACTGTGACATGCTTACCACTTCTCTTTGGCCTTTAAACTCTGCAGCTTGTTTGGTTTTTGAACTATAGCTTTTATCTCCATGCCCCAATTTCTGAATAAACCATGCCTCACAGTCCAGTACGTAATGCTCATAATGTCACTAGCTGCACAAAGAGAATGTAAAGACAGCTTCGTTTTCAGGTACCTGACCTGTCAGTATAAGTACCATTAGATCAGGCTGAAACAGTGTTCTTGCTGCCCATTGTACAGGTAACAATACACAGTGTATGTTTTACCATGGAACAGCCCAGCACTGGAAACCCAGGGCACTGCAAATGACCAAGACACACCTGTCCTAACTTTCACATGTAAAGCAGCAGTACTTATTATTTAGGCAAGCAAACGATCACCCACTGAATTACATAATTTTTCCAACTTTCCAGATCACGTGGAGAACCCCACCAGAATGACAGACTGTCATTACTGCCTGCAGTCTCTTCGTGGAAGGAAGTATGCATTAAGAGAAGAAAACGCTTATTGTATTGCATGTTATGACAGCCTTTTTGCCAACCCCTGTGAAGAGTGCAAGCAACCTATTGAGTGCAATTCCAAGGTAAAAATTTAGCTTTCACTTCTTGTTCTCTGCTAAATTATACACAGATCCCATTCCATTAATGGCAAATTCTGTACCCAACCCTCTGCATATTCCTGTAGTGGTGAAGAGACCTAAGCATAGTCATTGTACATCCATGTCCAGCAGAGAGAAACAGTGCTGTTTTCCCAGAATAGGAAAGCTCCAGGGTCAAAGAAAATCTGCACATAAAAAAACCCATACCACAACTAGACTCCATCCTTCACCTCCAGACACTCACTGTCTGCAAAGACCACACAGCGCTTGAGGAACGGAAGGGTCCTGGTGTAATTCAGTGGGGGGGGTGGACCCGATGATCTCTCGAGGTCCCTTCCAACCCCTACGATTCTGTGATTCTGTGAATGAAACTTTAGAATTTCTGAGAGCTGTTAATTGAAAAGAATATTTTTTAGTGTTGTATAATTTCTATTAGTGTAGGTGTTGACGTGTCAATGTCAAGCTGAAAAGAAACCATGTTTACTGTTTGTATATTATTCCCTCTGTCATTTGGGAATTAAGCATATTTTAATTTTAACTTAATTCCATGCTTACCTGGCTTATCTCACAGATGGCCTGTTAGCAGCAGTGTTTCTGGGCTTGGCTTTCCTTTCACCTCTCCCCTGTCATAGGGTATTAATTAATAATGTGAGTTCCTCTGTGGTCTTTGACAGGGTTTACAGTGCCACATACTTCAATTTACAGCCTGTACACTTAACTGAATTTTAAGTTCAGATGAAACCAGTTGAAAATGCCTGTGTTTGGCCAGGTTCAGTATACAGTGTTCACTTTCTCCCCATGCTCGCTTTGCCTACTCTCTTTTGAAATAAAAGGTCAGAAAGTTATTTAAATGAACATCTCAGGAGGCCTTCCTGGCCAAATCACTTCATGGTTTTCAAAGCACAGGACTGTAAAGGAATCATGCAAGGAAAATGTTGATTTGGATGAAGACTCTTCTGAAGTTCTCATCAGCATTTCTGAACAGTGAATTTGTGTATATATAGCTCCAATTAGGGTAACCTAGAGAACATGTAGTTTGAGCTCACTAATTACACTTTTAAAATTAAAAATTCAGGGACAGACCACGGATGTCAAAGATCATTAAAAAAAACCTTAGGTCTTTGGACTGAGTGGAAGAAAAAATTGGGAGGAAAAAAGCAGGAGTAACAAGAAGGAGCGCAACAGGCCGGAGTGAGCTAGAAAAGTCGCCCAGAGAGATCTACAGTTGGTTGTCCTACCTCTGCCAGAGAGCTAGAGGCTGGCTCTCTTCCTCTCCATCTCATCCAGTCTTTGCCTCAGGCTGCTCTGGAGCAATATCCTATTTTCTAAAAGGTTCAGAGTGCTAACTGAAGCAAATAAAAGTGGTAAGCGTTCAGCACCTGCTTAAATGAAGCACGGCATGTATTTCATTTTTAGCACTTTAAAGTGTGGGGATCTGAAAAAGGAGAAAAATTAGATTGGATTTCTGTCCTTTTGCGATTCTTATTTATAAATGAGACCTGGCAGGGTCTGTTTTATTTTTTAAGGTGAGAGGGGGGTTTGGTGGTTCATTTTGACCTTGTTTTTTTAACCTTGGAAAAATAAAATCTGCTGTTTGCTCTTGTTTTTGATACTTAGTGAAGGTCTCATACATTTACTTTAGCTTTTTTATCCCCTAAGCCTGCTGAGTCTTAAACAAACATTTTTTTCTGCCAAGTTTTTAGGTGGAGTTACGTTAGGTGTAAACAAAACCAATGATTTTTTAATAATCTTCCTAAGAATCATTTTGTTCTCAATGATATTTTAATTGCTTGTTTTCTGCAGTAATATGATCTTTCTTTACTGTTCTGTAGTGTCAGCTGGAAGAAAAAGTAGTAATGTTGAAAAATACATGAGGTTGATTTCGAAGTCTGTAGAGAATGCACTTCCAGTCAGGTGGCCTGCGCACATTAAAATGTTGATCACTTTTTCCCCCTTGAAGGCCAACAGTAAAACATAAAATGATTCTTCCAATAAAAACATATCTCTGATGTTACATAAAGAAGGACTATCGCCTGTGCCAAAGCAGCCTCTAATGGCCTCTGCAAGAGATCTACAAAATAGCCTGATTGATGCTGAGTACTTATTACCTCTGAGCATACCTCCTGCTAGACACACATGTCATCTCTTTAAGCACCATTGCAATGGTCTCCACTTCTCACTGTATTTCTGGGAGGAGCTGAGAGAGAAAAACACATTAACATGGACTTTCTTTCTCCAAGGATCTGGCCTACAAAGGCCGCCACTGGCATGAGGGGTGCTTCAAGTGTGCCAAATGCAGTCGCTCACTGGTGGAGAAACCCTTTGCTGCCAAGGACGAGCTCTTGCTGTGTACTGAATGCTACTCTGATGAATATTCATCTAAGTGTTTCCACTGCCAGAAGACCATTATGCCTGGTAAGACAACAGGGATCCTTTGCTGAAAAACGGAACTGCATTTTTAATTATAACCACATCCTTGAATAACTGAGCTACAAGGCTCTTGGCTTTCAGGTGACTACTTCTGCTTTATGTGTAGTACCATCCTGACAGTGAAGAGAAGGAAGCACTGGTCTAGCACTGACAGGGCTTATGAATCCTTATAAAGTATGATGGAGCTCAAGATAGGGGAAAATGTGTTCATGTTGAGTCCTTGTTTCTGCTTTCAGCTCTTAAGAAATAATGTGTCCTGCTTGAGTGTAGGTAGACAGACAAAGCTGTTGTTAGCAGAATTACTGGAGTAGACAAGACACCTGCATTTTGTCTGTCACGTTGACCAGACCTTGAGTATCAGGCCTAGCTCTCGCTCTTTATACCATTTCTTTCACTTGGATATTTTTTGGTTTACATTGTCAAAACATGGCATTTGATGTTCAAACCATTATCAGCATTTTTGCTAAAAAGAATACAAGTATGGATGTGTCTGCAATGGGTTTATTTCCTGCCTTTAGTGACCCTGAGAATTCTGCACTTCACATCAAACTGCTTCTCAGCTTTTAATCACGTCTGCTCAGGACATCCTCTTGGTCTTTCGCTGCTACCACAGCAGTAAAGCCCATACAGCAGAGAGATTGCCTAAAAAGTGCCTCTTCAGAGGCATCTGAGAGAAGCTACAGTACTGTCTGTGGCAAAATTAAGTAGGTTGCTTAGGAAAGTGGGTCACTAACTTTTGGAACAGTGAAGTACCCTCAATGCTTGAACCTTTTTACAGATCACATCTATAACTCCAAATGCCAGCTGCAAACCATCTGCCGTGGCCCCATGACTGCTTATTTGGGAGCCTGTGGCCAAGGACATCAGTACATTTGGCAGTGACATAGGAATTTTGTTTTTCAGTAGATTTTTATGCCAAACATTAAGATCTAGGCTGGGCTGTACAGAATTATTGTCTTAGCATAAATACTAGGTCACTGATGTCGTGGTTCAACCTGTAGCAATGATGCAAGGATGTACTTTTACAGTTCATTTCCTTTTCATAATAGGTAAAAGCTGTATTAGTAGAAATAAATATTGTAGCAGTATAGTTGTGTTCAGTTTATGGATGGTATATGGCTTAAATTTTGTATAGTTTGAAGAACATTGTATAATAGGCACTTGTTTCTAGATATGATAAGAATAGCACCAGGATATAGTGGGGTTTGCATTATTGTCCTCTGGTGTGTATCCACCATGCAGATTTTGCCCCAGAGCCTAGGAGACTAAATCCTTGCAGCAAGCACTGAGGGTAGGAATGGCAAGGCAAACAGAGAACAGAAGTAGCATGGTGTAGCCAACCAGTTTCTAAATCATTAACTTCTTTGTCCTCAGCTTGCTAGCTCTGTGTTGAAAAGATCCAGCAGGCAAAGACACTGAAGTCAGCCTTCTGATCACTGGGAGGAAGCTGCAAACTTTTTATTTTGAATTGCAACCAGCAGTTTCTCTCTCCGCTAACCCCACAGTCCGGGAAACGGATACCACAGGATTAATCAGTTACATCGTCAGTCCTCTTCTTTGTGTGGAAAAGGGGGTAAAGCACCTGGCACTTCTCTTTGCAGTCTGATGGTATCAGCTAGGGAGGAAGTTTTGCTGGAGAGTCACTGGAAAAATTGTTCTCAGATATATTTGCATATCTTATACTTAAGATGTGCAGGGCACCAGTACACAGAACTGAGAGCTCTGAAACCACTCTGGCAGACATTTAACTGAGTGACTTTCTTTAGAGATTGTATCTGTCCTTCTGCTGGATCAGAAGCCTTGAGTTGAACGTGATAAAAAGAACAGCTGATCTAGGACAGAAACGATGAGCTGTAAGAAGAGAGAAGTGCAGTGTGAGTTATCACAGAAGAGACTTTTACTTTAAAAAAAATTGCCAGCTTAAGATGCATAAGATAAATAATGCTACTTTAAGTGAAGGAGCCTTAGTTTAAGGAAAACAAAAAACAGGACATTAACAGATGGACTAAACATCCAAGTAAATGCATCTTTAATTTATAAAAGTGCTGTGTACCTGAACATCATCACTGAGCTGTCTGGCCTGAGAGAAACTCTGAGCAACTGAGGCATGTTACAGAGATGTAGCCCTAAAAAATTAATATGATAGACACTCAAAATCACAGCTTATGCAACTTAGCACATCTTTGGCCAGGTAATCATATGGTGCTGAATATGTTCTTGAAATTTCTAGTACATACTTAAAACATCTATTAAACTGAGGATAAGTGCTTTCTTAGGTAATACAATACTGAGAAGATTTAAAACTTACATTACAAGGCTATATCTGGAGGGACATTGTTCACTTTGGTTTTTTTTGCAGGTTCCCGTAAAATGGAATTTAAGGGAAGTTCCTGGCATGAATCCTGTTTTGTTTGTCAGTACTGTCGACAACCATTGGGAACAAAACCATTGATCACCAAAGACAATGAGAATTACTGCGTGCCCTGCTTTGAGAAGCAATTTGCTCACCATTGCTACTCTTGCAAAAAGGTAATTAAATGTATAAAGGAAAAATTGCCCTAACAAGGTAATATTGCTCATGGGGACAGGGGCTGGATCAAGGGGCCAACTGTCACAGTGTCTGCTGTCTCCTTCTAGTTAATATTAATATAAGCCTAATTTTGTTTGAAATAAATTTATTAACAAAAACATATACTTTGGGGTTCTTTTTTATTGATTGTAGTATTTAACAAAGGTCAAATTTTTCCACTTAAAGTTATGTAAAACCTTTCTTTCCTGATAATATCTGATTTTGCCTTTATAAACTTGCCTTCCTTTCCAACATTTTTCAGATATATTCTCATATATAAGAGGCTATCTAAGCTGAACAAAGCATTCACAGTCTTGCCTTTTTTTTCTGTTGAAATATATCAGCAGATTAAGTAGTATTCAGTTGTGATAACACTAGTCAAGAGTCCCACTGTTTTGATAGGCGATGCTTCCCTGTGGGTACCAGAAAGCTTGATTGTAAATGAGGTTTTCTTTTTTCCCCAAAATACAAATAATTCATCCCTCTCTCAGTTTCTCATGTTTTAAAATTGTCTCTGGTTGATGAAAACACTCAAAGTATCACACTATTCTTGAATCAGCACAGAATTAGAGAATACCATATTGGAAGAGTCCTCAAGGATCATCTGATCAAAAGTTTCTTGTTAAAAGCATAGTTCTAATGTGACACTGTTCTCTAGGGGAATGTTTTAAGTTGCTTTTTATGGCAGAATTTAATTTATTCTTTAGTACCTTTGTCAATCTGGTATATGTTTTTTCACTTCATCAAGTAACTTATAATTTCTAAAGCTATTTAATGTTTATCTGTAAACTTCTAACTCTAACAATAACTTTTAATTTAAGGAAAATCTGCTGCTTGTTTTTCTCTTCAGTAGAAAAAATATACTTTAATATATTCCACATCTCTCCATCTAGCCTTTAATTTGCATTAAAGGATCGCATGGCAAATATAGTGATTTTGCTCTCAGTGAAAGGAATTGAGGTTAGCGGCATTTATGTATAATAATCATGATTTGCTTCTTAAAAATTCTAGGAATGAAAAGATTCCCCCTACATAATAGCTAAAATAATTTTACTACTTAATCTTGCCCCAGTTCCCATAAATAAGAATTTAGACCAAAGACATTAAAAACAGGAGTCTTGAATTTTGCCCCATTAATTTTTATATTTTAATGGAAAAGTAAATGAGAGTTAGAAGTAGCCTGACACTGGAACGCTGAGGTGATTGGAACCTATTTAAATCTTTTATTGCTTGACATTGCTCCATATTATTCTTTAATTCCCTGAAACTGTATTCCCCAGGAAAACTTGATGGTGAAAATATTTTTACAATTCATTTACTCCAACATTTTCTCCTCCTGTTCCAAATGCATTCATTCATTCATTCATTCACTGTCATGCATGTGACGACACTAGAAACATTATCTTACAGCTTATCTTTATCTCTACAGAAATTTCTCTACACAGTCTCTCAGAACTTCTCTGAAAACAGCTCGTTACCACACATATGGTAACCATTGAGCAAGTGAATATTTATCTCTTCAGAAATAACAGTGGAGAGCTAGGAATGAGTTGCAGGGAATGAGAAATTTGTTGAAACTGATAAACACCATTTTTTTCTCCTTCTGCCAGTATGGATCTCCTTTCTGTCACACTTTTGTCTTCCTATTTAAAATACTGTTTCAGTTGTGAGACAGCAAAATGCCAGTTTCAGTCAAAGATTAGCTGTAATTTCAGCCTTGGTTCTCTTATCCACTGTCCAACACGGAGAAAAGAATGCCTTTATCCACACGTGTAACAGAAAAACATAGCAAGCTAGCCTGTGTGTCACAAACCAAGAGGTTATCTGGTGATAGAAAACTGAGACAAACAAACCAGTGGCATGTTCAGCTCAACTTCAGTTAGTCAAGTTGACATTCCAGACGAAAAACAGTTGACATGACCATACTCTGTTCTCTTGTGCATATTATAGGAAGAGAAAAAACAAGTGGAAGGACTTACAAAGCCCCAGGTAATCCTCCAGGATTCACACCTTTGTTTCACTGCTCTGTTCTGTTTGTCAATATGTTAGGTAATAACTTCTGGGGGAGTGACCTACCATGACCAGCCTTGGCATAAAGAATGCTTTGTGTGTGTTGGGTGTAAAGCCCAGCTGTCTGGACAAAGGTTTATTTCCAAAGATGAGTATCCATACTGCGTTGACTGTTTCAGCAAATTGTATGCTAAGAAGTGTGCTGCCTGCAAGAAACCTATTACCGGTGAGTCTCATCTTCTAGAAGGGACAAGACACTGATGAACCATCAATCTTCTTTCAAATCAGAGCTTTACTTTAGAAAACAGTATTAAAAATCATCCCATTATAATGAAAGACCAAGAGAGTTAACTACTAGAGATACTTTCTCTCTGTCACATGTAACATGTCTTGAAAGGACATACTGATCACACGTGTTCCCTGACTGCCAAGTTGGTTTGTGTGCTAAAAGGAGTTCTTCCATTGTTTCATCTAGTGCTTTCTGCACCAAAATTCATCACTAAGAACATAAAAAAGGCACTTTTTGGCTCTTCCCAGGACAGTACACACAAGTCCCTTGTGTCTGTAATTTAGAAGCAGAGAATCCTTCAGGTTGGAAAAGACCTGTAAGACCATTGAGTCAAACCGTAAACCCGAGACCACCATGTTCACCACTAAACTATCTCCCATGAGTTTCTTTAAAAGCCATGGGAAAGCAGATCTGCTTGCTGAAAGATACAAGCTTTTAGTTTAGTCTAAAGAGCAAATTGCGATGGTAGGAACATGAAAGAAATTTCTTCAGTTTTGTTGCTAAATGCAAATGGAATTAAATTGGACACGAATTAACTGCCTACTGGTAAGGCACACCTGCCAAATTAGGAAGTTTGCCAAATGCAAAAAAGCCCTATTGCATGCATCCTTGTGTACTTAGATGATGAGTTATAATTAGACACATAAGTCATAGTCTGTGATATGATAGCTGAAGTTTTCTGAGAGCATTTGTTGGTGTTCTGCAATATCATTTTAATATGGGTGGACTCAACTACTGAAGAGTACTGCCTGATTGTTACAGCTGCAGGCTGCTTGTATAAGTGGACAAAGTTAATGTTGAATACCCAATAAATGGGCATGATTTTACCAAGGAAAAAAAACAAACCCAAACAAAAACAACAAAAAAAACCCCACATGGAACTCACTGATGTTTTATTTCAGATACTCATGCTAGGAATTCATGATCTGGTAATTTCCATTATATACTCCATCTTGTAGAAACTTGGGTGGAAATAATTACATTTCACTCCCTGATGTATAGAAACTATACACATCTGCACATTGCAAAAAATAATTTTCTTGAGATGTTGTTGGGAAGATCATCAAACCTGAATGGAAATATCGATAACCCCACTCTTTTCAGTGTTCATAACGGGATATGACAACAAGCAACTTGTGGCTTTGCTTAAAATATTTGTCACTATATTTAATGTTAAAGGGGTTTTGTTTTTTTTTTCAATTCAGCCACCAAAGGATGTTTCTGAAAGTATTTTTGTTCATTACTTTGTTTGCTACATGAATGACAACCTGCTCACACATCAGAAAACAATTTGTTGCATTTCTGAACCATATCCAGAAATACAGGATTCACATCTTCTTTCTCATAATCTCTTTCAGCACTTGGAGGTCCCAAATTTATCTCATTTGAAGAACGCCAGTGGCATGGGGAATGCTTTAACTGTGCGAAATGCTTTGTCTCGCTGGTGGGCCAAGGATTCCTGACTCGGCAGGATGATGTCCTTTGTCATGTATGTGGCTCTGCTTGATAGTTCTGTGGAGAGCTGGTGGAGAGCTGTATGGCTGAGTTATTCTCACTGTAACAATCTACTTCATTATTCTGCAGTAAGAAAGTCATCTAAGTGGTGTAACAGGCATTTAGTCAATCAAGTAACTTTCCAAAAGCAGTTTAATTCTATCATATTTCTGAACTGCTTGTAAAAAAATGTAAACAGCCCCATACTGGTTAAGAAACTAATGCAGAACAGGTTGATACATATTTTAAATCTAACTACACTATGTTTCTCCTAGTAACACACTGCACTCTGCTGTTAGAAGCTTAAAAATTTACATTTCTTCTCCCATGAACCGAAGAGGACTGTGAAAAGTCTATATGGCATATGACTAATGACGAGCCATTAGCAGTGCTTCACTGACCTTGGTGTGGAAAGCTGGGCACGTACATAATATTGATGAGAACAACTTATAAATACCAACTACTCCACACTTTGGGGAAAGAGAAAAACCCAACAAACAAAACCTGCTGAAAAAGCAGGCAGAAGGTATAAGAGGGTACTTTTACACAAAGGACTACCAAGTCATAGAGGTCCATTCCAGGGCTAGATAAAAGGAGAAAAAGTTGTTTTCCTCTCCTTACTGAGATTGCACCTCAGAAATGTAGGTTTTAGTCATCAAAAAATCTGACAGGTCTTTACCAAGATTTTTCAGGCATAACAAATAAATCCATATTTTGAGCCACTACCAGAGGTGAGGATTGCCCAAGGTTGGATAGTGCTGATATACACTTTCACATAGCTAATATGCCTTAAGACTGTCTCCACTGTCCTCACTAGACCCTCACATAAGTGTGTAATGAATAGATTTGCGTTCATAGGCACAAGAGCAAACTCATTCTTGTCCCTTTAGCCTTGTACTTTTCCTCCCCTCAAAACCCGCTTTCCAGCAAGCAAACCACTCTGCCTTCAGATTTCCACCCTGCTAGGTCTTTGATTCATAGTCTACCCCTTTTCTTGTAAATGCCTGCTTGTCTATATGCTCTCCAGAACCAATGCCTGATTCATTTTTCCATGTGCCACATGCATTTGCTAATATTATGTCAAGAACTGGTAATGTCATTGCAAGCTAGGAAGCCCTCACTTGTAGTGCAAGATATTAGTTTCTAGGTAGCTGGCTTTGAGAAGGTTGTAGCTGCTCACTGAGCTTCAGCTCTCAAGTGTCTATTGTTAAAGGTCACCTAGAGCTCAATTACAAGCATTTCACTTCTTCCTTCTTCCATGCTGTATGTTACAGTTATCTGGTTCATGTCACAGTGTCTGTACCAGGCTGTTGTGAATGGTGCAGTGATATTAAGGATGGCAGATTCTGTGCTGCTCAGCACTGGTTTAGTCGTCATCTCACACGTCCTCCTTTAGACTCTGACCTTCAGTGCATAGAGTTATGTGGCTGACTTGAACAGGCCTTATTCACACTGAAGCCAGACATTACTTTGGGTAAAAAAGTGGGGGGGGGGAAAAAAAAAAAAGAGAAAAGGGAAAAAAAATTAAAAGAATGTGTGTGCATAGCTAAGCCAGAGCTGAACTGCAGTGTCATAAAATCAATACGGATAATGACTGACCAACAAGCATATAGCAGTCTGTTTTCCAGTCAATAAAATATCGATCTTTTGCTCTACATGGTGTTCACTTGTGTTTTTCAGTTTCTTCTTTCATGGCAGGTTTTATTGCAGTCTGGAGTTTGATTAGTTTATGCCTTTAATTTTATCCCAGCTGTTTCCTGTTCTATTTTCACATTTCATATGGCTGATACAGGTTCTTGGTAAGACTTGGATGCCCATAAATAGAAATATGTTTCACTGACATTTAAATATATACACATTCACGCACTCATATAGTGGTGCACAGTTATGCATGATGTTTGAAAAATGTGCACAGTTACCAGAAATTAGCCAATTAGTAAATGTTAATTGTGTAATTTTTTAAAAAGAAAATGATGAACCACCAGAGGCAGGTTTGTCTGTGGTGTGTACCTTTTTTTTTGATTTGCAGAAAATAACATCAGCAATTGCAAGAATGTAGTTTGGGCCCTTTATTCAGTCTTGTCTGAAAAATCATCTGGCTTAATTACACACTGGCACAAGAATTACCAGGCAGAGTCCTAAGACATGACAGAGCCACAGGTCAGACACACTGATCATGATAATCCCAATCTTCAAGACTTAACATTTAGGAAAATTAAATTCTTCTCTGACTCATTAACTAATTGTAATTTTAGAAATACCAACTGAATTGTTTATTTCTCCTGCAGTAAATACACTACTGCCAAATCTGAAACTGAGCATTTTGACTTCAGAGTAATAATAAGAAATAAATGTGGCTGCTATAAATAGTTTGAATAGAAGTTACACTGGATATCAGATTGATACTTCCAAGTCTCATCTGCAAGCTAGCAATGTACAAACATAAATACAGTAATACTCTGCACAGTTTGGGTCAGCTATGCTCACGTAGATGAAAGTCAACTTGAGTAGGTACAGTGAAGGGCTGGCTGCAAGAAGGAGCAGTGTGTCTCTGTGGCAGACTGTGGATCACAGAGGGGATTAAATGGCTGCTATAAGCCAAGAGACTACATTTGGCTCAAGAACAAAGGCAAGGAAACCCCTCAGGACTGGAATTTGGAAATTAGAAGGCTGATGATGAACTGTGTTGCTCCAGGAGAGCTTCTTTGTAGAACCAGAAGGGACCAGCTATGTGGTCAGTTTTAAAGCGATACTTGATCAGGGTGTTAAATGGTGTGTGTAACCTGATTGGCTGGGATAGCAAAGCACTGGGAAAAAGGAACCAGATAGTGAGCTTCAAGTCTTTTTTGCTAACATTTGATTAACTGCAGGATGATCAGGGTACAGACTCCAGTGCAATTCAATTTTCTTTAATAAACTTCAAAAGATGGAAGTTCAAGAGATTTATTGTTAAGTCGGTCTTTTTTAATGTCATGTGCTTTTCTCTAACATTAAAATATACCTTATTTCTCCCCCCTCCCCCCGTGTATTAGCTGTGCAGCTCTAAACTAATCACATTGCTTTTGTTATGGTCAAGTTCAATTATCCTAAGGTGCAGTGATGTCTCTAATGCCCTGATCACATCTCCACCATACTCATAGTTATCCCGGGGGACTGGGAGGGAAGCTGCCACTTGGGACTAATTTCTGAAGCGTGAAGTAGGTGCCCTACTGCCTCCCTCAATGCTTAAGGCTGAAGTTTAAGTTCTTCAACTACTACATAACCACTCCTGGAGGTGACATGCTTAAAATACAAAGAAAACCCCTGCAGTATTGGTACCAAATGACCCTTCTCTACCCATATTTCACTTTTTTTCTCTCTGAGACAAGTTTACAGAGTGAGATTGAGATATCCAGGCATATCTTCAGCAGATGTTATAGCAAGCAACACACAGCAGCAGTGTCTCAGTATCACTTCCCAGCATTTCACAGGTGCAGGCACATGCTCCAGACTCATGACTTTTAGGTCTAGGATGACATTCTCATTCCTTGATTCCTGGCTTTCTGGAAGGAAGATCTGCTTGCCTAGGCTGGGGAAAAGCTAGGACCTAGAGCATAGTCTGGCCACATCAGTGAAGTGGGTGTCACATCCCGGTGTAGTTTTTCTGCAGTATCTCAGCACATGCAGGTTCAACTGGTTCTCCTACTCTATTGGTAGGTATCATCCCAGACTGTCTTCATGGTCAGAGTGATTCAGTGCAGCCACAGGGGCATTAAAAAAGGGAAAGGTAAGGCTTTGCAAGGCCTTCTGGAGCTGTGGTTTCAAACACTTCACAGGATCCTTCATGACAGTGGGAGGTATCTGTTTATACTCTACTGAGTTAACCAAAAGTTTCAGAACCTGGTCAAAGTTTTTATGGATTTCATTGAATTTAATAGAATGGATGTATAGCAGTGTACTATGTCTGAGGAAGATAAGTAAAAACACAGTGACATTTATACAATGACATACCAATAGCTGAAGGAAAGCAATGTTAAGTAGTGGTGGAAGCAGAAGCCAGAAACACTCATTCACTAATCAAGAAACAATGCTGCAATAAAACCTCAACATGCTTATTAGTAAACATAGAATCATAAAATGCTTTGCGTTGGAAGGGTCCTCAAAGATCACCTAGTTCCAACCCCCTGCCATGGGCAGGGACACTCTCCACTAGCCCAGGTTGCCCAAAGCCCCATCCAGCCTGACTTTGAACACTGCCAGGGAGGGTCAGCCACAGCTTCTCTGGGCAGCCTGTGCCAGGGCCTCGCCACCCTCACAGGGAAGAATTTATTCCTAATGTCTAATCTAAACCTGCCCTCTTTTAATTTAAACCCACTACCCTGTGTTCTATCACTACACCCCCTGGTGAACAGTCCCTCTCTCACTTCCCTGTATGGCCACTTTAGGTACTGTAAGGCTGCTATAAGGTGTCCCCTGAGCTGTCTTTTCTCCAGGCTGAACAAGCCCAGCTCTCTCAGCCTGTCTTCATAGGAGAGGTTCGCCAGCCCCTTGATCATCTTTGTGGCCCTCCTCTGGACTCACTCCAACAGCTCCATGTCTTTCTTGTACTGGGGACCCAAGAGTTGGACAAAGTACTCCTGGTGGGGGGTCTCACAAGAGCAGAACAGAGGGGCATAATCACTTCCCTTGACCTGCTGGTCATACTAATTTTGACACAGCCCAGGACACAGCTGGCTTTCTGGGCTGCAAGCATGCATTTCCAAATCATGCTGAGCTTTACATCAATCAACACTCCCAACTCTTTCTCCTCAGGGCTGCTCTCAATACATTTTCCACCTAGCCTGTAGTTGTGCTTGGGATTGCACCAACCCATGTGCAGGACCTTCTACTTGCCCTTGTTGAATTTAAGGTGGTTCACACAGACCCGCCTCTCCAGCTTGTCAAGGCCCCTCTGGATGGCATCCCTTCCCTCCAGCATATTTGCCACACCACACAGCTTGGTGTCATTGGCAGACTTGTTGAGGATGCACTCAATTCCACTGTCCATGTCTCTGACAAAGATGTTAAACGGAGCTGGTCCCACTTCCGACCCGTGAAAAACACCACTTGTCACTCGTCTCCATTTGGACATTGAGCCATCAACCACAACTCTGAGTACGACCATCCAGCCAATTCCTTATCCACTAATTTCTTGAGAACAAGCTTCTTTCTTATAAAAAAAAGCAAATTAGGCCTTTAGTCAAACATCTTCATTGGAAGAGAAGCAATTTAAGTAAAATTTTGTGACTATGAAAGCAGATGGCCATAAAAGGCTGCTAATACGAGGAATAGAACTTACCTCAAATAATAGAAACATTGATAACAAACCTCTAACAAAAATGGTAGCGTGTACTTTGTGAGCCCGTGACAGAGGACCAACCTCAGGACACCAGTCTGGTGTTGGGGACCAGCCTGTTCTCATACAGCCTTGGAGAAGTGACAAGCTGGGAGACCTTAATGTCACATTCCAATGTTTTTAAACATGTGGATTTCTTTAACCTTTAACTCCTGAATTTCTTGGCTTTCTCACGATAGCCATCTTATTCCTTGTTAGATTGATTTTTTTTATTTTTTTTAAAATCTCTACAAAATCTTAACTCTTAATCACGCTTAACTCAGAAATCTTAACTTTTAACTCACTGGAAAGTAAACCCACCCTGATCTATTTGGGGAGGAAAGGGGGCACTGAGGCAATGTCTGTTATCATTTACCAAGATCTTCATTTTAAAGTGTGTTTTCACTTACCCATAAAACACTGACAAAGTTAAATGCTTTGAGACAAGCTCTGTGCCAAAATTTCTCAGGCCAGTTCCTTCTTTCCTATTGTCCTTTTTCTCTTTCATCCCCAGAAGTTTTCAATCAAAACCATCTTGTTTCACAAAAAAAAAAACCTCACAGGAAAAACATATGTTTGACCTATAGAAAAGAACACCAATCCTTTGATTTTATAACTTCAGGTGCTTCACTTGATTTTTGTTTCAGGAACCTAACTGATAACAAAAAGGGAAAACTTCCTCCCATGGAGATGCTTCCTTCCATCCCTACAAAACTCCACTTGTCCTAATCACATCTCTTCTGCATTAAGGAATTGCAGATGCATTTCCCTTACTGCCAACGTGTGATTCCCTTACTGCCAACTGATGAGATACTACCTGCTTGGTGACAGCCACCTGTAAGCATTTTGAGTTGGATATGTGTTTCAATTCCTCCGCTGTAAAAAGGAAATAACTCTCCACCTTGGAGGAATCAAGTCAGATAACTGTGAAAACTGATCCACCTAAAGCCCTCCCACACCAGACTGCTGGTGACCAAGCCAATGAGACCAACCTCTGAGTAAAGCTCAGGTTCTGTCTTCAGAGAAGCTTTCAACATAGAACCATGTAGCAACCAGTGCTGAGAGTCCCAAATCCAGGAGAGAGCTCGCTGTGAGAGAACGATCCCTCTCTGTACAGACGGTGGGGAGTGGGTTCCCTAGGAAAATAAGAAATCTGGGCCACTTTCCTTAAAGACTGTGCTATGCTGGAGAGGTAATGGCACCGCAGAGGCAGCTCTAATTCCAGTATTTCCTCGCTGGGATCAGAGTCAAGCTCTGAAAAGTCAAACCTGAATTAGCCAGGATTAGCCAGTTTTATTTTTGCTTAATATTTTTGGCAACCCGCCAAAGCCCACAAGGTTTTTCAATAGAGAGCTTTAGTGGGATTTCTACCCTCTGCCTGTGCCAAGGAGGGAGCGGAGGGCTGGCCACAGCACCGGAACAGCCCTTCCTGCCAGCCTGCGCCAGGCAGCATGGCACGGTGGCCACCTGGCTCACAGCCACTGCCATGCAAACAGGACACCAACGGCAAACTGTCGTAGTCCCTTACATTTACATGAACCCAAACAAACTTCCCACACTTCTGAGGCAGGGATGTGCTCTGCAGAGTCAGACTTGTTGGACGTTTAGTGCACGCTGCCTTGGGAAGGCAGCGATACTTATTTTCTGTATTTATTGACTCTCCCCTGCTCCTCCTGCTCACATGCTGCTGTCAGACACAGAGAGGGGAGGTGCACTGCACCCAGCTGCCTCTTTCCCCCTAAGTGACACCCCCTCCCCTCATTTCCACAGAAACTGTTTCTGGGAGACAGAGATTTCCCGTCAGAAGGCAAAATGCAGGGTTGCTGACTACAGAGGAAAGTCTAAGTCAGAACAGAAGACTGTGATACTGCTCTTCATGCATATCTAATTGATTTTCATCACTGAAAGTCAAGTCTTTTTGTATGGCAAAAAGCAATAGTCAAGGGCAGAAATTCAGCTGCAAATAGGCTCTGATAGTTAAACAGGAGTAAACTTAGACCTGACAGAACTATTAAAGAGGAATTTAAACTGAACAGGATTCCTGCCTTACTTCCCCTTAGCCAGGAGGCTTCAGTAGTCTGCTGCATCCCTGGTACAGAAATAATTGCCATGGTTTCATCATGGGAGGGAAGCAAGGTCACATCCCTGTTCTACCCTGCACACTTATGACATCATACCTAGTCATAGTGCTCATCTGGGAAATCTGGACCATTCATTTCCAGCTGCAGCAGGTGACAACAATTTCTATATGACTATATCAAGCAGCCCCAAGAGTTAGACGCTAATTCATTGGGATGCAGGTTTTGCAGAGGAAAGGCCACTTCTACAGATGTTCATTGAACAGGGCAAGGGTATTGTTAGCTTTTTTCCCCTCAAGACTGCCCTATGGACATCATGGTACAGATTCAGCAGAGAGGTCCCCTCCAAAAACAACTTAGAAGGTAGCACTACAACCAGTTTCAGCATGCTGGTGCACCATCAAGGTTATTAATCAGTAATATTAGCTATAATATTCTGAGCAATTAACTTTACTTTTGCAGAACAGTAAAGATAAGAAGCAAGATATTTAGCTCGTTCATCGATAATACCATCAATAATAGCATTATGATTTCAAACACTGACCCTGATGGGAACTGACTCCTGAGAAGCAATAGAGAAGAGGGTTTGCAGAGGTGCTGCTGGACACCCAGAGGCTGGGACAATGCCAAACCAAGGGGCAGTGGGTCCCTTGAGAGAGGTGGAAGTTTGTCATGGTCTACCTCTGATCAAAGGACCAGAGAGCTCCTTTTGCACCATGTTCCCACAGGTGCTTTGTAAGAGGCAATTCATATATTTTATCAGGCAACTGGGAAACATTTCAAACATCCCTACTTTCTGCTTCTCTTTCTATGTGGCCAGATGAGAATTTTAAAATATACATAGAATGGAAGAAGTCAAGAATAACTCTCAATCGGTCTGTTCCGGGAGGAATTGCTGGGTTAAGTAGAATTACTTTTACTCTATTGTATGACTGGATAAAATAGAAATAGATTGTCCTTAAAAATAGCCCTTGTAGGTACCAAGGTGGATATAGCTAATAACAGCTGGATGAAAACTTCCCAAATACAGTGGCATGGTGTAAGCAATGAAATAAGAATAAGAAACCCAGCAATAGCTAAAAGAATGAGGATGAAAATAAATAATTCTGTTGTAGCTAGCTCTGGCTTTATTTATCAGAATAGTCCTTGTAAGTACTGAACCAAAAGTGTATATGTAATTCCTCTGAATATCAAATATTAAACATGCACACCATGTTCTAAGAGTGACAAGCATAGAAACAGAAAAGTCAAAAGGAACAAATGAAATATAGGAAAATAACAGTAATGTATCGATCAGTATTAGCAGCAAAACTTCCTTATATTAAAATGATGTAGGGGCTTAGTCATGGAAAGATGATGTTAAATCTAAAGACTTGCCACATCAATCAGGTATTAAAGGAGTAATCTTCAGGGAGAAAAATAAATCTAAAAAACAAATTTCTTTGTATAACTATCCCATATTTCACTTTATTGTCTATTGTATTGTAACAGTCCCTGGATGACTAGTTAATGCAACAAAGTGCCATAACAATTTTAAATGCATTCTCCCCTACAAGTCATTGATATATGTTCAGCATACATAGCATTTGCATCACTTAGGCCACATACAGTAGAGCCTGTGTAGATGCCTATCATCGTAATCCAACTGAGCTAAGATTATTTTCACTTGATGAAAACATTTTGTGTTACCACACAGATTTCCTTATCTTGTTGACTGGAGAGATAGGGAAGCGTGTACGTGCATACATTTCTCACTTGTTCCATCGCCTTCATAAAGAAAGAAGGAAGCTTTCTTTGTTCTAGTGGATCTATGAAAAGTAAGTCCTTCAATCGTTTTTATGCCTGTACCCAGCAGAAAGAGGACAAAACTTTAAAGAGGCTTTGGTGACCCTGCCTTCTGGCCACTCACAGTTACAAACAGTCCACAGTGACGCTGGAGTCATGGAAAAGAGTCAGAAGAGTTAGTTTTGCACCCACACATTTTAGGACAACTGGCCTCTTCATCAGCATACAGATCTCAGTCTTACCTCACTGCATGCCAGTATGGCTATTCAGGATGCAAGCAGCTTGCACGGCTTCTCTGCAGTTATACAGCACACAGAGAAGCTGAATAGTCACTTTCAATCCACCAGGTCACAATGCATTTGTCTATAACAAATTATCTACCAGAGAAGACACAGATGCAGTCTGTCAGACAGTGTGCACCAGCCCCATGAGATGGCTCAGAGACAAGCACACCCATCCTGACCTGGTCACACAAAACTCGCATGGCAGCCTCCTGCTGTCCTGCACATCAAGCTGGGGCTGTACAAGCCTTCCAGAGAGCACTCTCCAGTGAACTCAAAAACACTTTTTTGTCATGTCACAACAGAGAGGTGGGGGCTCTGACAGGTTCAATGGAAAACCAGAGTGAGTGGCTGTTATGCTGTTCACATCAGCCCTCAGGAATGACCAGAACCTCACCTTTCAGCATGAAGAAGCAGAAATGAAGGTCATTTGCCATTATCCTTCACAAATTCAAAACTTATTAAAGCAAGCTGTTGAGAGAAGGGGCTGCTAAAGTTGGTTAAATGTTACCTACAGCAAAGTAGGTTTTTTTCTCCTGCCAGAGGAATGTCATTAACGTGTCAGATCAGCTATGGTACCTCTCAGAAAGGGTTCTTCATGCAACCCATCATTTGCACCCAGAGAACTGCATCCATCTCCCATTAAGTTCACCAATATATCTGTCACAAAGCACATGCCACTTCCTTGGAAACAGCAAATATTCAGTGTGACACACACACCTTTTCTACACTTTTTGGGTTGAAAGTCAGATCCCTTTCAAAACAGAGTTTCTTAGCGTTACTACATGTTATTGATAGGCAGCCTGCCAAAGAAAGTCCATCACACCCAGACCATTTATAACCTCAGGACATTGCATAAGTAGCATTTCCTATCTTTAATGCCAAAATCAAACATAAACCCATCCTGAGCCAGGAGCTCCTGTTTTGCATGGAGGTAAGGTTCTGACCAGGTGCACATCTCCTCTTTGAGACTGAACTCTTACTGACAGTCTGTCAGCACACTTGAGCTCTGCTTGTGTGTTCTACTTAGGAAGGAAAAAAAATGCAGTTTGAGGCTGTCCTGAAAAGCTACAGGTATGGAAAAGCTGCAGACTTGTGGCCATGTCATAAGGACTACTAAAGGTCAAGGGAACGTCCAGATTAGGCCTGTCAGTACTGGCTAGCTGGCATGCACCTTGGTTTTGAAGATCATCAGGAACAAATGCTCATGAATCAGTTTAGCATGAGATGGGAGAGAAAATGCTTTCTTAGGCCCACCATGAGAGAGAAGGTGATGGAGGCTTCTCTGACAATTACACATTTAGAAGTGGAGTTATGTTCCTAATCACAATTCTTTAACTGGAAATTTCCTTTTATTTTTCATATCTGAGACATTAAGCTTTTATGTCTGAAAGCACAAACCTGTATTTAATGCTATTTGGCAGTTTCTCAGCACAGCACTTCTCGGTGCTTTGGAAACATTAACCACTTTTAAAGGCACAGAATAGCAGCTATGTAAGTTGACTGACATATTCATACAATCACGGGCAGTTGAGAAGAGGGTGGAAATGGGTACCTGGTTGCAATTCTTTAGTCTGGTGAAACAGATGTCTCACCGTCATAGAAACCTCAGCAAGCAACATAGAAGCCTTTAGAATTATAGTGGGAATAAGATAAACCAAAACAATTCTTTTTTTTCCTTTTTTTAACCATGTAGGCACATTTTGAGACTGTAGAACTGGTATTGCTTAACTTTGCTAATGACCTAGGTAACAGGAGAGAAGTATCCCCAGCAAGTTGTTCATATGACAGAGGGCTGAGTTGCCACTCAGAAAGCCTATGTGGGCTGGAGAAATGGACCAACAGGAACCACATGAAATTCAACAACAAGATATATAAAATAGTCCATACCAACCCCCTGCATCAGTACAGGCTGGGGACCTAAGTGTGAGTTTGTAGAAAAAGACTTGGGGCTTCTTGTTGACAACAAACTCAACACAAGCCTACAATACAGCTTTGCAGGGAAACAGGCAAGCACATCTTGGCCTGCACAAGGAAAACCATCACCAGCAGGTCAAGGGCCATGAAATTTTCCCCTCTTCAGCACTCATGATACTGCATCCAGGGTCTCATGTCCAGTTTTGGATTTCCCAGTATGAGACACCTTGCTTACCTGGAGCAACTCCAGCAGCCAGAGCACCAACAAGTCAGGGGCTGTGAGGAAAGGCTGGGGAAGCTGGGCTTGTTCATCCTGGCAAAGAGACAGGCAAGAGATCTCACTGCTGTCTACAACCATCTAAAGGGAAGGTGTACAGGAGACTGCAACAGATGCTTCTCAGAGTGCACAGTGACAGGATCAGGAGGAATGGACTTGTTGCAATAAGGGAAATCCAGAGTTTGTATAAGAATTTTTGGGGTATTTTTTGTATACCATGAAGGTGTTCAAACCCTGGCAAAGGCTTCCCATGAGAGGCTGTGGAGCCTTCATCCCTGGAGGGGCTAAGGTCCACTGGGCATGGGCATGGCCCTGAGCAATCTGGTCTACCTGGCCCACTCTGAGCAGAGTGTTGGACTGGACAACTTCTGGAGAGCCCTTCCAACCAGCACATCCTCTGTGCCTGGTAGCAATCTTATGAACCTTACAGCACTCCTTTGAAGGAGATGTACATATATGTCATAACACAGGGGCTGAAGGAAACCATGTGAAACACAGTGGTGATGCATTCCGTATCAACAGTTTCATGGGTGTTCTGAAGCTGTCACAAACATTCAGTTAATTAATTCTAAGTGCAGAAAGTGTAGAACATTGGAGGACTAGCAACCACAAAGGAATCCAAGTCTTCCTACTAAAAACTTCATGTGAACTTGAATCATGTCTCCAAGAAGAAAAAAAAAAGAAAAAAGAAAAAAGAAAAAAAAGACATGCAACATGGTAACAGGAGATGCACCCCAATTCAAATGACTGAAAAGTTTCTAATTTCTTCTACCTAATGGTACCACTGTTATATTCTCCTAGATATTATTCATGACACTACTGTAATTAGCCCTTAGTCCCGGCCCCTCATTAACCAGATATTTCAAAAGTTTTAAATTACAGCCAGTTATGAAAATTCCCAAATTAGACAGTTTGTTACATTATTTTCTAAAGATTCCATAATTCATAACAACCTGCTAAGGTGCATTCAAAAGCTATACTAGGGACAAAGAGAACTCCACTGAAAGACCTTCCTATTCACCACAAACAAAAGAAGAAAAGGAAAAAAATGTATTCATCTTTGCTAAACAGAGTTTTTAAGCAAGTTGGGGGAGGTTTGTCGTGGCTGTCTTACTGCACTGAATGCATTTAACAACTCTGAAATAAACAAAATCAAGTCATCCTGCAAATCATCTATGAAGTAACTGAGTAGTACATAGAGGCAGCAGTTTGTGACCCTGACCAACCTTTACCTACGCTTGCTATGACATTGAGGAGACCTTTGCACAGTGAGATAGCACTCCTACATCTGTGTGGTGGAGCAATATATTGCTGCTGCTCTGGGGAGCCATGCCTTCCTTCATTTGGCTCAGTGGAAGAGGAAGCCCAAGGTCTGGAGGGGGCCCACATTGGAGCATGAAAGGAAGATGCTCAAAGCAGCATGGAAAAACTTCAACTCCTTCCCCCTACACATAGAAAAAAATATGTAGTATCCCATAATGGAATGAATAAGCTAAGGGAGAAAGGATAGAAGAAAATGTTTCAGAAATAAAAATGGGATAGAGACCTGCAACCCAAGCCCAAAGGATTGGAGACATTTCCTAGGTACAAACCAGATAAAAATTTCATGTAATTATCTCATTCTTTTAAAAAAGAAAAGGAAAAAAAAAAGAACATAAAACTCATCCCTGCTTCCTACCAACACTCAACTCCATCTGAAAGGAGAAAATACAATAGGCCCTCCCAGCAGCAGAGTTTGCCCTGGGAGAGGAGAAAAGAGCTCACACTCATCAGAGAGATCCTCCTCCTACCAGAGAACTTTGCTTTTTCTTTCTCTTTCTTGAAAAGTGACAGTAGCCATATAAGTAGTGAAACCGTTCAAGTATGAAGGACTTTACATGCTCAGAGTTGGCAGCACAAAGTGATCAGCACAGACTGCTTCATCACAGTTTGTATATTAATAGCCGCCGCGACTCAGGGAAAAAGTCTGTTAGATTAGATGTCTGGTTAAGCTCTTCTCCTCCATTTGTTGACTTAGGATTTACCAGAATAGTAAGGGAAAGGGAAGATTTTTTTTTTTTCCACTCCTTTTGGTCAGCCAGACCAAACCAAACACTCTGTCACAGCACTGATGGTGGCAGCGCACCATGAATCTAAACCTTGAGAAGTTTCAAAACTTTTTAGTGTATCTTTACTTAAAAATAAACAAGTTGTACTGTATATATATATATGCAAATATATATATAAATAGAAAACAGAACTAGGATTATTTTCTGTAAAGAGTATTCATCCAAATGTTGACAAGAATTAACCAAATTAATTGTAATATCTTGGCAAAACTTACTTTCATTTCAAAATAGAGGGAAAATGTTTGGTTTCCTTTTCCTTTGTCCCAAACTATAACAAATGTTTTTTACATGGAAGTTCTGTGTGAGAGCATCAACAGATGAGCTTTTGGGTTTGAAGACATAACTATGCCTCCATTTGAATGTCCACCTTTCTGCTTGTGGTTACCACAGTTAAACTAAAAGCATCCTGGACAGGGTATAGAGATTTGTTCTAAAAGGCTATGATGTGATCTGGGAGCACCAGTGGTTTCAATGAAAGAAGCACCAACACCGTTTGTAGCTGCCTTCCATTCAGACAGAAACGTTCTCTAGAACCTTCCTGTTACGCCTTCTGCTGGGCCCCGAACTCACATTACTACAGGAAAGCTTAGACCACAACATTCTGCTTACAGACAGGATGAACCCATTCCTCTGGTAGCTCATTCCAAACATATCTCAGAGGCAGCAGCCTCCCAGAGTAGACATTTAATTAGGTCAGCATGAGGCTGGTCCTTTCATGAGAATCCATGGAGAAAGGGGGGAGTCATGACCCTCAACCTTTTGTTCCTATATAAGTTTGTGAAGCTTGTCAGATGCCACCCAGCTCAGGCCCACATTTAAACTCACAGGGTTAAAATTGCTCGCATACCTCGAACCTCTAAACCAGACCATGAAAACTGCTCTTGCCATGAACTTAATCTACAGTCTCTTGTCTCCAAAACACTCACATGTGTACCTATAGGTGCATGCACAGTGTAGAGTTACTGTGTTTTCAAGAGCTGCTGCTGCAAAGCTAACTCAGCCAACATCATCCAAAACTGTACTTGCACCCTTTGATAATAAAAATTCCCTTAACGCCGTCGATCAAGTTGAAGCTGGGGCAGTTGGTGCCCATTAATATGGGCGTTTCTTTCTTCCATGTTTAAACTTTCTGGTTTATTTCTATGGATTTATAAAGGTTAGCCTTGCCTTTTATCTGTACAGTGAAAAGCTTACCCTGAATGGGACCTCAAGCTTGCATTCCAATATATTTAGCATAACCTTTCAGACAGTGATTCAGCAAGGCAATGTAACTTTCTGGATTTATTTGATCTGTATCTTTGAAGCAAACAGTTAAGCTGCCTGTCTCAGAAAGAAAATAAAGCACTTGAACTCTTGCCTTGGTCCTAATTTAGAGTTCTGTTTGCATGTTTGTTTTAGCATCTTCTGGGAACATTCTGTCTCCTTAAGAGCTATTCTACCAACATAGAAACACAATTTGATTGAGGTAGGGTTGTTTGGGGGTTTTTTATAGGCTTTTTCAACTTAATCTTCTCTTAAATATGCAAAAAGCAAGGCTATAAATTATGCTTGGCATTATAAACACATGTGGCCATAAATAGAAAATTTCAGCAACTGTTATGCTGCCATTTTATGTGAATACAGTATTTGGCCGCTAAACAGGATGTCAGCTAGAGATTTATTTAGAAAACCTGAAAGCAGTCCAGTTTCCACCTCCCTACTAATTTTCTCCACAACACCTAAGCACCTGTGAGACATAATAACTGAGTGCAAGATCACATTTTTACGGATTTCTTGCTTCTGGGTTTGAGTGTTAATCACGCCTTATTGATACAGTATTTTACCTTCCTAAATTACTGCTACAGAAAGGCAAAGGGAGCAGTTCTTTGGGGTTTGCTAGTCTGATCAGTGGGCAGAGAGTCAACTTTAAGCAACTTTAGAGAGCTGTAGCATTATAGTCATATCAGATTACTTTATAGCATGTAGGAAGTTTGTCCTTATTGAGGTTCTGAACGCAGCAAGAGTCTGCCAGGACTGGAAGCATTGTTCTGCATGCATTAACATATTTGTCACATTGCAGCATCACGTGAAACCTCCACTGAAGGGTGAGCCAGTTGCATAAACACATGGGAGAAAACAATTCATTACCAAAGGCTTAAACTTCAGGCAAGAGGCTCCTTGTGAAAAGAAAAATGGGATGGATGTACAGTAGCATTGACAGAAGAATGGGGCAAGCTACAAAGTAAATCCATTTTGGACCACTGTAGCACTGGATGGGCTCAGATGTCATCCTTGGGGTAATCTCAGTGATAGCCATTCTGTCAGCTATGAGTTGTTTGCTTTGCAGATACGCTAGCCTCAGTGGCTGATCTTCTACACCAGCCCTGCATGTCAGTACTGTATTTGCACTACTGAAACAGAGCTGACAGTTTAAACTAACTTCTTTTCTAATTGCTGAACAGCACTTATTGGTCTCTTGAATTTAATGATAGTTCTGGGGTAATAAAAAACAAACAAAAAAAAAAAGAGAAACCATTTTAGCCACTTCCTTTCTATCTTACTGGAAAAACTGGCTGAAGCAAACTCAGCAGTGTCTTCCTTTAGGTGATGAATAAAGAAAAATTGTGTGCAAGAAAATGGTGAACTGGGATAGGACAAAAGGTTGGGAGTATTTCACAGGTGCCAAATTGTCTTTGCAATGAAGCACAGCTAGCTCTCTTAGCCAGTGATACTCACCTTATTCCACAATCATCTCTTCCAAGAAAAATCATCAAGATGTAAATGTAATAAAAATATGTAAAGTAGAAGGATCAAGACTTGGGCACCCCAGAATAGGTGGACTTTGTGAACAACAACAACAAACCTTATTTAGCAAATATATTTATGTTAATTTTTTTTTTAAAATGTTAAATATTGTTGATATGGGAGAAATTCTCTGGTCATAACTGCGTTGATACAGTGAAATTGAAGAGATTTAGACCCAGCACATAAGCTTCAAGTTGACTTACAACAAAATAAGCTGGTCTTCCCTCCTATCTTATTAGATAAAATAACCCAGGTGATTCTCTTGGTGGAAATAAGCCAGTCACATTTCTTTTACCTTTGTAGGTCAACAACAGCTGACAGAACCAGCTGTTCTCCATTCCTTTCTTCTTATAGAGTTTTCCTGGCAGAGCATCTAATTAAGTTTTTTCTTGGATGCAGTTTATGTGGTGTTGAGTAAACAAACCCCGTGTATTTTCTAAAGTCAAAGAAAAATGCCATCATCTGGTTGGATCATGCAGCTTGGAGACATCCCATCTAAAACTGCAGAGAAATAAACGTCTGAGACCTGGTGGATAGCGGAGCTAACACTAAGTACATAAACTTAGCAATATATTGGAAAAGTGGATGAGGAAAAAAATGGATTCTCAGTGGCTGTGAGTATTTGCTATTGGAAAAGCTGGACTACATTGTCACCAAAATAATTTTTAGTCTCCTGTGATTAATCCCATGGTTTCTAGGACAGTAACTCCAGTGTCTCTTTCACTAAGCTCATAGTCCAGATGTCTGGGAAGAAAAGCAGAAAAGCTCTAAAGCAGTCAATGGAACATGGTCTAACTGAAATCTGCCAGTTTATTGCCAGTATAGTGGAAAAGGCCTTTTCTAGAGCCAGTGGGACCAGCTTACCATTTGGCGTCTAGAGATCTGACATTCTCATCAAGAAGAAAAGAAGATTAAATGAATGAAAAAAACCTGCTGGCAATGCAGTAGTATATTTGCCATAAAATCTGAAGTCCATGTTTTTCCCCTTCAAAGTCTGGCATGCTGGGAAACAACACAAAACTAAACAGGTAATGGTAACAATAGGAAAATGGCAACAACTGAAAAGTGGTGGCTCTTGCCGGGAAAGAAAAAAATGTTTAATATACCCAAGGAGAAAATGTGTAAGACAAGAATAGCCAAGCTTCAGGCAAGACTTAGAGAGGCAACTGATGTTCACTTCACATTAAAATTAATGAAAACCTATTTCAAGTCACTCAGTCGGAGAGCTGTACCTTTTAACCTACAATGACATTTCTCCTGTTAAGTACAGGAGTTCTATTATAAAGCTCCTACTTGAAGCTGCAACGAAATGCAATAATAAAAACGTGTTTAAAATGTATCCAAACTAAAATGAAAAATTATTCTTCATGTCTTTTTGTATATAAGAACATTTGTTCCTGCCAGTAAATGTTTTTCCAGTTTCTTAACTGGATTCTAATTTTGGAGTGGGTAATATTCCTTCACATTTGTTTCCACTCTATCCAAACACTATTAGTTTGGGCAACAAAACAAGGCTTTTGCTGTCACCACCTTTCTAGATAAAGGCCTAAGTAGAGCATAAAATCTCATTTCAGTCAAACAACACATTCTGTACCTTATTGAGCCCTACTGAACAAATGCATACACTTCCATACTATGCAGGCTTCCTAAAATGTTCAGACAACTTGAAGAATAATCCAGTTCAGCTATACCAAATGCCACAGATTATACTAAATATTTTCAAGTAAATAAATTCAACCTAAAGCCTTGACTACCCACAATAATTTTCTGTCCCCTCTCCTACATCTTCCTTCAGTTTCATGTGAATTTCTCCCAGCTGTTTTTAAGCTTCCTGTAACTTTCCATAACTGACCATCCTTCATTTCTCCTGCAGCTTCTTGCAATGCTCTCCAAACCATACACAACCCAGCTTCCAAACCGGTGTTAACAAGCTTCAGATCTAGCTGATTCCAATGCATGAGAAGCATTCAGTCTTTGGCCAAACTAGGTTTCTCTTTCAAACAGGCTGTGCAAATGAGCAGAAATCACATTTCAGAAGATAGTTTGGAAAATCCTTGTGTTTGCTGGTGCATTGGTTTTACAGTTCAGTGTTGTAAGGGACTAGATGCTTTGCAGCTATGTCTGCTTATGGAGTTCTACCTCCTCACACTTCAGTTTTATTTTTGTTGTTGGGAACAAACACATATCAGAACACATCCAAAATTTACACTAACTTACAGCAAGTTCTTATTGGCAGTCTAAGGTTGCCATCACAGGTATTATTTGTAGGTCTCTGAATGATCTCTGGAGAAATTCCAAAAGCTCTCATTCACCAATAACTTGTGAATCTTACACATGCACCCTAGGAGGACTGCACTGCTGAAATGAAGGCACAAGTTGGGCACCAAATTTAGGCAGATGATATCCCTCCCTACTCTTTTGCATTAATTTCTGTTGAGATGGTTCTGTTTAGCTTGGTCACCAAACCACCCAGTCAACCTGAGCAGTTCTATCTAAATGGGCAGATTCAGGCAGCACACTAAGCTCTTCAGTTTGGGTGAGCCCCCTAGGCACATCTATACCCAGTCCCATGTCAGGGCAACATCCAGACAGGCACATCATCTTGCTTCCCACCTTCCCCTTCCTTACACTTTCATCTCCACCAGAAGTGAACCTGTGTACTCAAGTCAGATAATTCACACTCATCACAGGTTCAAACAGAGGTATTTGACCTGTACTTTGTCAGGCCTTTTCCTGAAACACAGGACACACTGGTGTTGCTTAGTCAAGAATTGAATGATGTGATGGTTCAGCCCCAACCAGTGGCTGAGCACCACTCACCACTCACTCGCTCCTGGAGGATAAAGAGACAGAATCTCCATGGATTGGGACAAGGACAGTTTACTGACAAAGGCACTATGAAAGTAGAACAATAACACCCAATTACATTCACACCCAGTGATAACACAGAGTACCTTACTCACCCAACAATTACAGAGTGCTGCACAATGTAAGGCCAAACACCTCAGCCACACTCAAACTACTCTGGAGACACCTAACCAGTACTCTTCCCCAATGAGCCCCTTCTATGGGGGAGTGAGATGTCAACTGGTGTGGAAAACAGACTGGGCTAACTCAGCTCACCTGTGCTGGCCAGAACCAGGACAAATGGCTTTTTAGATCTTTCTTAGCATGGTGCTCTTCTGCAGCAGTTCTTTCTCTTCTTGAATGCATACCAAACACTCATCTTTTTGCCATCCCTTCAGATGATGAGATGTAGCCATACTTAATAGAGCTGCACAGAGTATGGCCTTTTTTACACCATTTGTGGGTGGAATAAATGATTAATATTATAAAGAATAGCTTCTGCTACAAACTGGTTGGTACATAGAGAGAGACAATATCAGAAGCAGTGCTGAAAGAGCATGAAGGGCAGCTTTATGAGTGGTTTGTGTTGCCTTCTCTCTTTCCCAGCTGGATCTTCTGTTTTCACCATCTCTCTACTGTTTGCAATGAAGTAACGCAGTACTGCAGTATGACACATCTACTGACTGATTTTTTTTTTAAAAATTCCATTTCCAGACGGATCAGCAAGATGATCTAACTCCCTCGGTCGTAGTACCAGCACAAGGAAGGTGGTTAAGCAGGAAATCTTTGTTAATTAAATCAATAAACTATTAACAAAAATATTTGCTGAGTAGTGTTCTAAGTGCATCTTAGTTAGAATTTTAGCTTTTAATTTTTGGACAAGGGTTTGGACTGCAGATGTGTGGGCAACTGGCAATTATTTTTAAAGAAAGAAAAAAGACAACATCTGTTCAGCCTATGCAACTTCAGAAAGAAAATGCTGAAAGGAAAAGCTTTCTAATATATGCCAGATTAAAGATACAAATAACTCCAAGACTGTAAATAGTGCCGTTTTTAAACACAGGTACTGGTTCAGGTGCAACCATGAAAAGTATGGGGAGGGGGGAAGTGCAGGTAAGGAATATTGTTATATTTTTATATTTTTAATTACCTGAAAAGCCTGCAAATTTGCTGGAGTTTTAAATACTGGATTTTTATCTCTGCCTTTGTTCACCCTGTGTTGCTTACCCTCTGAGAGGGCTCTAAGCAGAAAGAACATTAGAAGATCCTGACAGGAGCACTGAGCACTCTGTAATTTGGATACCTACACATATACTTGATTTGATATTTGGGAAATTGTTGGACTTCCAATATTTGCAAAAGCACACTTACTCTTCTTTCAGTCTGGTATGAGTTTTCAGGCTTAAGTTTCTTCTGACAAGGATTTTTAACATAAAATTTTCAAACTAACTGACAAGACCCTATAAATGCTGTTAGTTCCCCCAGTTTTCCAGAATGCCCTAAGTTCATTCCACCTCAGCAAAATGCTTTGGTCTGAACTGATTTTCCATTTCCTTCTGCAGGAGTGCACCCTCATCAAAACAAATGGGTACTTATTTGCAAGCGGGATCCAAAACCTATGGGATACAAAATAAAGCTCTTCAGCTTCTTCACTACTTTGAAGCATTCCCTGGGACTTGATCAATTTCTTCCAAGACAATACTTCCTTTCAGTTGCTCAAGAAATCATTCCCACCTCAATTTTTAACTGCTGCCTCAGATGGCAGAAGGCATTTTGTATCTCACTAGCAGTTTCTAGCAACTCCCAGGAGAAGAAATGCTGATCTGGAGCAGCCATGACTATAGTCCACTCCCCAGTGATTTATCTTACAGAACATTTCTCTAACTCCCTCCCCCCCTTACATAACTAGTAAGAGTCCCTTCATTTTACAGCCCTTTCACATAATTGATTTCCAATTCAATGTCTTTACCAGTCTCCTCAAGTGAATAAGGCTCCTTCTATGTGACCTGCTACTTCTTGATAGACTTCTTTCATTGATCATTTTCCTTGTGGTGCCCTCTGTAACTAGACTTTAAAGCCTTTGCTGCCCCACTAGAATGTCCAACCCCATATTCCTGCCTTTACTCCTTTTACCAATAGTAACACCCCTTTGGTCATGGAACAACTGTATCATGGAGCAGATCCACCTGAAAGAGGAAAAAAAATTAGATTTCATAAGATGTTACTTGTAATAATCCCTTGACTAACTACCCCTGATGAGTAATGGTGTGTGAAAAACAACATAAAACAGAGAGATCCAGGTGGACAGGTCCAAGCTAAAGTCAAATTTGCATTCCTGAAATCTTAGGGGTTGTCATGGTTCCTAAGAAAGTTCATAATCATCAGCTTACTGCTAGATTACATTCTTAAAAAGAGTTCCCTATGCACAAAGCTACCATTAACCATACTTGGGAAGGACCATACACCCCACCTGAAATCTCTGGTTTCAATTAAATTGCTCCCTAAACCTTTAGTTAGGCCCTTCATGGAAAAACCCAAAGTAATAGACATTTTACCAACTTTGTAACTTTTCTACTCGTTGAGCACATGCTTCTCAAGAACAAAAAAAGATCTGTTGGCAAATTGTCATTTGTGAATTCACAGATTCTCAACTTTTCACATGTGCAACAGTAAATAATTCAGAGATACTGTGCAATTATTACAAATACAAAACTCTCAAGAGACTTACTAGGACTCCAGGCAGGTCTATGTATAAATACACAAAAAAAAATATTTAAAGGGATTGAAAGGTTTTTGGGGAAGGGGTGAACTGCAGTTGACCCAGACAGAAGAGGCTTCAAAAACCCTTTTCTCACAGCGACCTTCCTGTCAACTTGCCAAGGAACTTTAAAAATATATATATATTTAGGGAGTATGGCAAATGGCAGAGTCTGAAATTATAAGACCCTCAGTCATGAGACTAAAAATAGTTAAAAACAACATCAACAAAAAGATCTTTTTTTGTTACTACTGTTGCTTTTGTTAGTGTTCAGCTTAACTTAATATAGATGGATGCTTTTCTACAGCACAGAGCAACTGAAACATGCCTTATCTTTTGTAAAATATCTGATATACTCACTGAATGAGCCAAAGACTTGGTTACTATGAAAAAAGTCTGTATCACAAGCTAGGCAGGGAAATAGAGAACAGTAGCAGTACTGCATGCCACTTCTTTCTCATCCCTCCCAGAACAGCAGAGAGACACTGACAATTTAATTGACAGTGAAAAGACAAAAGGCAAGGACCAACACCTACAAAGATTTGCTCGTGTTTAAATCCCCTGAAAGTCGAATGTCTGAGAGCAAAAATGGTCCAAAGGCTTGATTTGGTAGCAAAAAGCAACCTTTTGGTACTTAAATATTTTTGTGGTACTCTCAATATCAATACAACTCCTTCAAAATTGTAGAAGCCTTTGGGCTAGTTTAGTTAAGACTTAAACATAGAATCATAGAATGTGTTAAGTTGGAAAGGACCTTTAAAGGTCATCTAGTCTAACCCCCCTGCAGTAAACAGGGACACCTTTAACTAGATCAGGTGGCTCAGAGCTTCATCAAGCCTGACCTTAAATGCCTCCAGGGATGGGGCCTCCATCACCTCTCTGGGCAACCTGTTCCAGCATCTCACCATCCACATATTAAAGAACTTCTTTCTAACATCTAAAGTAAACCTGCCCTGCTTTAGTTTAAAACCTTTTCCTCTCATCCTGTCACTTACAAACAGTCCTATCCTATCCTTACAAACAGCCCCTCTCCATCTTTCCTGTAGGCCCCCTTCAGGTACTGGGAGGTTTCTATAAGATCTCCCCAGAGCCTTCTCTTCTCCAGGCTGAGCAAGCCCAACCATCTCAAGCTGTCTTTGTAGGACAGGTGCTTCAGCCCTCTGATCATCCCTGTGGCCCTCCTGTGGACCCACTCCAGGAGATCCATGTCCTTCTTGTGCTGAGGGCTCCAATACCCAGTCTGTGTGGCCTCATTAAAGGCATCCTGGGATTCCTCTCCACACTTGTATGCTGATTACCCATGTCTGTGCTAGGTATTGCATCTAATCCTCAAAACTAATGAGGTCTATCTCCAGATTCGAGGCAGGCTCATTGTTCTCAGTCTTCCTGAACTGACAAATCTCCCAGGGATGTAGTGTAAAGGAGCTTGCTGGAATAACTAACTAAAGTGCCAAACATTACTATAGCAACTGAGGAAAAACAGAGGCTCCAGTATATATTCCAGCTATATTTTCTATTTCTTTTATCATTCACACTCAATCCTTACACAACTATACCACAGTCCTTTGGCATCAGAAGCCTTTGTATTTACTACAAATAAAGTAAAACAATGTTACTCAACATAATTGCATTTCCTTCCCCTGGAGATTCGCCTTACACATTCATTGACATGCCAGCTGCCTTTCTCTGACAGCAAAGAAAATTAAACCTTTCTGGCCTAAAGTGAACTGAAGAAGAGTAGGGAGCAGCATGAGTGAGTGCATAATGAAAACATTCTTTGAATGTTAATCTGAGGACTTCTTGGTTTTTTAATGACGTGTTCTGTAGTTTTTTTACTGTAACCCTCAGAACATTGTAAGGGGCATGAAGGAGACCTGAACACTGAATTTTTCTGGTTTGCCAGCTTTAACATTTCCCTGGTAGGTATTTGAAGCAGCATAAGAGATGGAGTGCTACTTGGTTGCATAAAAATATTTATTTATTCCATTTTTTTCCCTTTTTGCATTCTTTTATACATCTAAAGGTCCTATGTTCGATGCAAAGAATTTTAGTCTATCAAAGAGTGTTCTAACAGGTATTCCAATACTTAGGACTCCAAAACTGCCTGGGACTAGGGACCAGACCGCATATTTCCCCTTTATGTGGAAGAAACTATGCCAAGAAATTGCACTGTCTGAAGAAAAACATTTCCGTTTTCTCCACTATTGCTGTAGGTGTTTCAGCACTGGATTCCACTCACTGTTCTGGCAATTCCCTCTAGCTTCATAATACTCTGGTGAACTATGCCCCAAAACCCAGAATAAAGTCCAACTGCTTCCCAGCAAGATGGGCTAGGTGCTTGGGGTTTTGTGTTGGACTTCAGAACTCAACAGGAGAAGATGGAGAAGTAAGCTCTGTGTGGGTCCTGTACAACGACTCCTTCCTGTGTAAAAAAAAGCCTTTTCAGGTAATTAACACTTTTACTAGATAATGTTTTATGGAAGTGGGTGCACTTATCTCAGATGGCATTTGATTAAATAGTTTCCACTTTTTATCACACATTTTATCTGAGCTTTGGGATAGTCCTAACAATTTTCAGACACCTCAGACTAGGTGTATATTCTAAAAGGATTTTGCAAATTTAACTTTAACAATCCTGTAGTTTCCTGTTTGGAGTCATCATTATTTGATCCACTGTGCAGAAAGGGTTTTTTCCCACTTTTGTTTAAGGAGATTCTTTTAATATTAATCCTAATAATACGCTATTCCATTTGCTATTTGACCAAGTGATTTGCTAACCAGAGAAAAAAACAATTAAAACTTTGCTTTTAATAAATATTTATTCTTTTGTAATTAATAACTGGTAAGGTATGAATAATTTATTTTATAAAAATAATGTAATCATTCATATTCATTAGCTAAAGTATAAATCTGGAAAAAGACATAATGGGTTCATGATAATTCTGAAAAATATAATCTTAGCAACTGGAAATGGGTCATGAAAATGAATGTAACTTGGCTATCTCAGAAAAACTTCCATTTTCTCTTGTATAGGTATATGTGTATTATATGTCATGCCAAAGATAATTCATAGAACACCAAGAACAATCATGCTACAACTCTAAGCCTGCCTTCATACTCAGGTAGCTTCTGTGTGATCTGCACTTTTGAGAGCAGACTTACATTTTAAATAATGGAAAATAACCGCTGTTTCTAAGTGAACCCTGTACAATCAGTAAGAAAGAAAATGTATGAGTAAACCTGAGAGTAACTGGCTGAGGAAGTAACAAAATAAAATGCTCCATGAACAGAGAAACAGAAGAGGCCTGGAAACATTAATTTATTCTGTGTCTCTTACCCCTGTCCTGCTTCTCACCCCAGCTTGTCCACATGGACTTGTAATACACCCACTGGGAAAAAGATATCAGTGACTGTGACTCATCTGGAGCTGGGTCCATGTGGAGAGGCCGACCAGTTACGTGCATGCCTTATGAGCCAGGCAGTTGTTATGAAAGAGAATTACAATGACTGAGCTTTGCCTTCCTCGCAGGGGTCATAAATTTCTCCTTTATCCTGATAGCTATTTCTATTAGACGAGTAAGAACATTAGCATCCTCTACCCCTTTTCAAACCTGGTTAAAATTAGCCAGCATCAAAAATAACGAGGGGGGAAGGGACTTTGCAAAGGGATAAATGCAAAAATTATATAGCAATCATGTTCTATTAGGAATTCAGGACTAAATGGATTATAACTTGAAGAATCTGTGCTCTTTTTTATTATTAAATGCTTTTGTACCCATCCCAAATTCAGCAACATGAAGCGTTCATTCATTTCCTAAGTGACCAAATTTTTCACAGCTCCTAACTCGAGCCCTGATCTTGCAGTGAGTGCTGAGTCTGCGGCGACCCCTGGATTCAGCGGGGCTGAAGCGTCCTGGACAGCGATGCAGACCTGCCTACTTAGGTAGTTTTAAAGACAGTATTTACTCACCCAATATTTTCTTGGTAGCTCAGCACCTCATAAAACACAAGTTATTTATTTTCATTTCTGTGAAGTATGGAGGCCCCTAGTTTGCACATCAGGTAAATCCTAAAGTTACCTCCACCAAGGGAGACGACTAAAAGAGGATTTATCACCATGGCAGTAAATTTTCAGATGTCAGGGTCCTAAGACAAATACAAGGTTCTTCATCAGGTCCTTGATTTCCTTTATTGTGCAAGGAAAAGCAATTTATGCACCCTCTGCATAGATCAGATCAAAACAACTTAAAATAAAATTAATAAGTCCAAAATAAGCAGGAGTATTAGACTAAATACTCAAGGGCCCTGAATTTGTGAAATCTTTGAGGGTTTGGGCATGAACTGAGGGTGTTCCACCCAGCATTCAACGGGACAATACTGCCAGCACTGAGACTTGTGGTCATGAAGAATTTGGTAAGACTTTAGGGTCACTGCCAAGCTAAGAAACATCTGATCTTCAGGATCTAGATTTTAACATTGGCTGCTTAAATATCAGACCTATATATTTTAGACACTAACATGCTTGTGCAGAAATTATCTGATCTCTCATAAAATCTGGAGGATAGCAAAGAAATGGAACCCCTTTCCCCTATCACATAAAACACTGGCCCACACACCCATACCAGGACACCTTCTTGTGAACTAACAACCTAACAACTCCAACTCTGTCACTATTTGCTTGATTCTTTATTCTGTTTTGATATTTTCTGGCCTCAAATTCTGATTCTCGGAGAAGTCTAACCTGAATAAAGAGGCATGTTTAAAGTGGTCAAACGGGAGACAGACCTTCTGGGGAGTGAAAGGCAAAGCCACTGCAAGACTGGGTGGGATTAAGCTGTACTCAGTTGTGCAATTGGAAAGTACTGCTCGAGAAAGGTCTTACCTCCTTTAGTTCTGGTACCAGGACTGATGAGAGTTAAATGCGCTGGCACCGCAGGATGATTACTGAAAAAACTGAGAAGCAAAAATAATTGGCAATCCTTACTCTCCTAATTAAAACAGATTAGTTACAGCAATTTACCCTGAGGATTAATGCAGCACCAGCCAGGCAGATGTGATCTGTTAAATAGCTCTGCTTTTGCCAAAAGAAATTAATTCAGTACAACTGGATTTTATAAAATCTTCATTACATCTAAACATCTGCATCTGAACCTTTACAACTTTATGGCATTTTTTACATTCCCTTTTCTAATTGTTTTATCACCAGAGAACTTTATAAGCTTTAACAGATTTATAAATATGCATTCCTTTATCTGTGTTCTCCTCTACTGAGAACACAGATACGCTGTTAAGCCTTGTCGAGATTGCTGTAGCAATCATTTCAACCTCATCACTAACAGGAAGAATGAAGAAAGCCACATTTTTCACGGCACTGGACCTCCATCTAGTGAGAAGAAGAATAGTGCATGTTTCTGGGGTATAAAAATGGCACATTTCTTGTTTCCATGTTAAAAAATGTTTTCATAAGGGGACTGGCGCTTAGCTGCCAGAAGAGATGTGGATATATTTACATAAAATACAAAGGAAAATGTTCTTTTATATTGCAAAAAACTTCACAAATTCAAGTTTCAGTTTCAATTAAATGTCAGTGACTGTTTACAAATCTCAGTAAAGGAAACAGACCTTGAGAAAACCCTGCTGTAGTCAGGCACATTTCATAGCTGATGCTGTGTTGCAATGTCACGCTCCACTATTTATCCAGCTCGGAGACTGAGAAGGGCAGACTGCATTCCCTCTTCTGAGCTGAGGAGGTGTTACCACACCATCACATGGGTAGGGAAGGAACACACAGACTGAGGGCTGGATTTTTTTCAAGTTTTAAAACTTCCAGAGGTGTAGAGATAGGCACCCACCGAGATTTTCTGGTATGCCTAAATCTTTCTAAGTCAAAGTGTTAAGTTCCTCCTCCTAACTATGATGACAGATGTTTGTCTGTGTCTGTTGCCACATGAATAGCCTATAAAACAGGTCCTGACATGCCAGACTGATGCCCCTGCTCTTCACCCCATCTGAGGGCAACAGAACTGCAGCGTCAGAACCTGCCGCACTGATACCCCTGCAGTAATGGCACCTCGGGATCATACGACTGCAGAATCACAGTGCCATGGTTTAACCCCAGCCGGTAACTGGTCTCGGTGCAGCTGCTCACTCACCCCCCCCACCCTCAAGGGGAGGGGGAGGAGAATGGAAAAATAGCAGAATAGCAAAGGAAGAGAATAATAATAATAGTAATAACAGTAACAATAATAATAACAACAAGGACAACAAGAGATGTACAGATGCTGTTGCTCACTACATGCAGAAGGAAAAAAAATCCCAACCTAGTGCCCAACCTGTTTCCAAGCAGTGGTCCTGCCTCCTGGCTCGTTTCCCCAGTTATATCCAGAGCATGATGCTTTGTGGTAGGCAGTATCTCTTTGGTGTGTCCAGGTCAGATGTCCTGGCTGTGCTCTCCCAACTTCTCGTGCACCTGTCAGAGTGTGGGAAGCTGAAAAGTCCTTGATTCAGTGTAAGCACCAAAACTACCTAGCAACAACTAAAACCATCAGTGTGATATCAACATTATTCTCATACTAAGTCCAAACAACAGCACCATACAGGCTTCTAGAAATAAAATTAACTCTTGTTTCAGACGCAACCAGGACACTTTGAACTGTTTAGTTTAGAAAAGATCCTTAAGATCATCAAGTCCAGCCATTAACCCAGCACTTCTGAGTCCACCACTAAACCATGTCCCTAAGCACTACATCTACCTCCCCCAGGAGTTTGCATTGGGGAAAACCTCAGACCGTGCCTCCTAAGATCACTGTAAAAGTTTCTGTGACCTTTCTACACAATGAGCATCTGAATTGCCAGTCTTCTCTGATTTTTTACTTTTAAAACTGTCCTTTTGATGTCCTTTTTTCATCTGCCTTTTCCATATTCAAGTATCTGGATTATTGCTATGAGATGCTATGCTAGAGAAACACCTTTTTCAAGCTAGGAAAAAAGTCTTTGCAACAGCCTGCATCAGTGTTTGCAGGTCACAGACAACCAACAGGCAAGAGTTATTTTTCATGAGGCATCGGTGTTGCCTATAAATATTATGACAGATAAAGTCTTCAAACAAGCAGTTAGCTTTAAAAGTAATTAATAAAAAGAGGACATTTTTGAAAGAGTTTTGTGAGAGAAGGTAAAGCACTAGTGTTGACATAAATCCACTCCTACTTTTCAAAGCTGAAATTTCACACAAACACAGATTCTGCTTTAATGACATTAGGTGGTACTTGTATTTCAAAAATATGTCTTATTTCCCAATTCTGTTAGATGATATAATTTCCTACAAATCAGGTATTTTGAGTACTTGAGAAAAGCAATAAACCTAAATAGTATGCTCCACATCCCTGGAAAATAGTGTTGTATACCTAGGAAACATTCTTCACACAGTATAAATTTCAGGTGAAATAAATTAATATCTCTGCTTTGATATATTTTTCTAGACGAGACCCTAATATTTCATTAGTTGTGATCACACTGGGCTTAGACATTCAGATCCCTGCATAGGTTTCATTCACTCTTCCAGTCTCACCTTAGTGAAGTTCTTTATAGTAACCGTTTCTGCATCATTTACACCTTGAGGAAAAATATTTAAAAATTTTAAAAATCTAAGACATACTAGTTATGGTGGACTTTGGTAGTAGACCTTCCCCTATCTAGAATCTAGTTTTGCTCTCTAATATGCTTTAGAATGAAGTGCCAAAGAAGAACTGAAAAAAAAAACATAATAAGGAAATGAATGTCCATACTTATATTCCCAGAGAAGCAAAAAAACCCCACAGAGTAAGGGAAACAGGGTTGAGAACAGTAACACTGTACAGTACAGTCAAAGATTCAGAGCAACAGGAGGGTTTAAATATTAGAAGATCCTACAGTTTTATTTTTCAGAGTGGTTAACTGAATCTTTGATTTTTCAAAGGTTATGAAACTGCGACTGAATTGAATTTATGTTCCCAGTGTTTTGTAATATGGTTCATCAAGATGCTTATGCTGTTCACTTGCATTCTGCGAGACAGCTTCCTAAGATGAGCTGTTACCAGAGGTCTGGCAATATCAAACCCTCACTCCACTTTGCTCCAATCATTTTTTTGGGCCACAGATACTGCAGTTCAGTACCTGCTCGTGAAATACAGTCATCTGTTTAGAGCCAAGTGGTTCACAGGCAGTAAGAAGTTGAAAGAGGTACCCAAAATCTTCCTGGAGTTCAGGAAAAATACATTAGAGATTGGACAACCTAAAAATGGAGCTGTGACTTCCTACATGAGTTCCAGGGATGCCATGGAGAACTCTTCATTTGATTCCATAGCCCAGCCCTCCCTGTACTTTTAAAGTTCTGGATTTTATCATAAAATCAAAGGCAAGAGGCAAGCTCATGTTCAAAGCAATGCTCAGTTCTCAATTTAAAGGTGCTGTCACTAGGCAAACAGGAGCTCTGGATAAAGCAAAAGTAAGCCCCAGGTAAGTCCTACAAAGAGAAAAAAAAAAAAAACCTCAAAAAAACCCCAGCCAGCATCATTTGATGATGTTAATGAACTGCAAATTACACATCACTGAGATAGGTACATCCACACTGAAACCCTAAAAAAACCCCAACGTAAAGACACCAAGCATTCACTGAACTACATCCAGCTACAGATGCAGCTTAATATACCCTTTAATGGGCTGAGTTGCTAAATTTCAGGGTCTGTATTTGGCACACAGATCAATGCATTCAGCTTATATCACATAGAGCCATAGAACCCCACAACGGTTTGGGTTGGAAGGAACCTCAAAGATCATCTAGTTCCAACACCCTGCCAATGGGCCAGGGGACCCTCCACTAGACCATGGATGCTTATTGCAAAGTCCTGCCTAATAACTACATCCCCTTCTTTTTCTGCATTAGCAAATTAGAGTCTGAGAGTCTGACATTGGTTCTGTGCATTAAGATGCTCTAGACTGCTTTTTATCAAGTACTGGAAAATTTATCTTTTTTCTGGACACTGGAGACGTATTGGCTTTCTGATAATCCTACCTTATATGTTCCCAGAAACCAAGCAGCATTTGGAAAATAGGATATTAGGAATTATTGTAGAAGGAATTGAGAAGGAAAGGGAAAAGATCTAGTAAATTCCTCCTGAAGACTGCATATGGTTTTGGTCACTACATCTCGAAAATAGCAGGAAAGGCTGCAGGAAAGGATGTCAAAGATGATGGAAGATAGGAAATGGTTGCCTAAGAGCTTTGGTATAAATTCTTGACAAGGAAATACTGCCTAAATTAGGACACTATGGTTGAAAGGACACAACTGAGAGAGGATACAAATGACTATCCTTTAAGACAGAGTGTGTGAATCCAAAGCAATTCTTCATTGTATCCCACTATCCAGAATATGGATAGCACTACCTGAAACTATTAAGTAAATGCTCTGGAGGGAAAGCTTGTTCATATCATGTGGTTAAATTGGGTTCATCTAGCGCTACTGGAGACCATGTTTCAGATGTAGCTTCCAACAGGAGTTGTCTTTCAATTGCTGGTAACAACAGCTGGAAGAATATAAACAGGATCATTTTATGCATGCTCTCTGCTTTGCACTTTTCATGAAGAAACGCTCCCCAGCTGGGAAATGCAGGCCTAAAGGATGAAAGCAGCTTGTTCTGTGAAGAAACAGAGAACCTTAGCAGCTGGCTTGACAGAGCAAAGGCGAAGTCCTCTGAGATTTCAGCAAGAGATGGTATCCCGCGTTTCTGATACTGCTCCTGCTAGAGGAACCAAATGACAAACACACTGTTATCAGGCACATCAAATAGTCTTTACCAGAAATGGGAAACAGACTTGGAAGATCAAGCCTGGATATAATTCAACATTGCTATCATTTCCTGTGCTATTCAGACAGAAGAATTAACTGAGAGATGATGAATAGCCTGGCAGTTTGGGGTCAGAGAGCTCTCATCTGCTATTTCCTACCTACTAGACTTCAGAAAGGATTCATGCTTACAGCCTCAGACAATTTTAACAGACAGTTCATCACCTGAACTCTCTGGTGAAGAAAATCCCTCCAGAAGGTGTTACTTTAAAAACCAGTGTGTACCGAAGTAATTATGACTTCAGCTGTTGTTGTTTCTGGAAGTTTCCAGGGTGGTATTTTCCTCCCTGCAGGCAGAGATGTGACCTGAGGATTAATTGAGATAGCTCTGTGCAAAGTGCTCATGATTCATCCGTCCACAAGTATTTAAATACATCCCTCTGCAGGTTGTGCACACCTCTTGTATACTGCAGCTATGACTAAATTAATACAAAGAAGGAAACTGCTGGAGTTGCATAACACTCATCAAAACCTCCTGTTTCCTCTCTCGTCTTTCCACACAGCATAGCTTCCTTCCCTCTGAGTTTAGCAGTCCTGTGGTTTCCCATTTTCAGCTGGCAGCACGAGCCTTGCCATGCCATTTTGTTGTACCAACAGGAACCCTAAGGTTTTCTGCTGTGTTTTCTTGAGCCAAATGGGCTACACACTCTTGCATTTCTGAAGGAAACTATGTAATCCGGTAACCTGGGATAGCAGAGGACTGGGCTGTTTTTCTGTCCTGTGTTACTGATTCCTATTCTGGTCTGTCTGAAATTCCTTCAGCCTAAAGGCCATGCTCACATTATGCTCACACCTTATTGCCCTTCCCTTATGCTTCTTCTAGCAGCTGAGGCTGCTTTCTGAGCATGAAATTTGGCCTCTTCAGTGATGGCAGGTTGGCAACTATGCTGTTCTTCATTCCCTAGATCATCCCCTCTTCATCCCCTCTTCTGCCTAGGGGATGAGTGGATTGTTCACAGTAAAAATGGGTGCAAGAAGATCATAATTTGAGTTTAATATATCTATTCCTGAAGTGAGTGGGACTTTGTTAACCACTGGCAACCTTCTCACCTTGGGGTGAGGGGGGTGGTCCACCATAGCACCTGGAAGGCAAAGAGATTGCAAAAGCTGGTTCCTGTGTGAGAGTGCAAAAAAGTTTCAAGGGTTTTGAGAGCAATACTATGAATTTTAAGGCTGGGAGATTAAGACAGGCACAAGCCCAACAGAGTGCCAACAGAAAACAGAAATGCCATTCAGGATCATCAAAGCCCTTTTCTTGTGCTATTCTTGTGCTGGCAGAGATAGAAAGGCTTCGCGCCTCTTGGGGGTTACACCAGCCCAGGCAAGGAACCCCCTGAGTGCATTCTCCTCACAGGGACCATACAACAGCAGCGAATGCCTGTGATGAGAGGCCGAACCCTACACAGGAGGGACATTGAGCAAAAGCATGGTCCCAGGCTGGGCACCAGTGGGCAGGGCTTTACAGGGGGGTGGCCAGGCTCACCATGTCCCCCAAGTATACCTGGAGTTCCTCCTCTATGCTCTCACCAGAAATCTGCCTGGCTTTAGAGTGTGCTCATTTTACAACTCCTGAAAGTGCTTTTCCAAATCAATGGTATTCTTTTCTGCCTCACCCCCATCTTCCTGATGTAGAAATAAAGTCTGGCTGCAGTTCAATTAGCTCCTGGTTGGTATCAGTCTCAATTTTGAAGATCAGCATCGCAAGAAAAAAAATGTAAAACCTTAATTTTTGGGGAAAAGCAAGATGGCATTCTTCTTTCTGACTCTCTAATATTTCTTCAGTTGTCCTAGGATTTAAGGAGCTTTTGCAACTCTGCTGCAGTTCAGGAACAAAACACAAACACGCAGCAAAAGTAGGACAGCTGCAGCCAGCTTTAATAAATTCCTTCAGGTGTTATAATCTTATCTATTTATAAAGCATGTAAGAGAAATTTACAGAATTTCTTTATGTAAAATAAAAGTAAGATATGTATGCATATGTCATTAAAATTGCCCCTTTAACTAAATAGCCACAATAAGACAAAGAGCTATTAAATGAGAACTGAGACTAGAGCTGCATGCAAGCTGGACATAGGAATGCATAAACAAAAGTCAGATGTGTCATTAATGCCATGGTAATGTTTTCCTCTCTCTTAACTCCATGGTTACTATGAAGCATAAGCATTAAGAAACTTCTTATATTATTGTCAGTCAGACTTGACAACATCACTCAGAATAAAATCACAGAAGTAGTGTGCTTCTCTTAGTTGAAAAGATTCTCTCTATTAGCAGGACTTTCACGCCACTGGATTTGTGCTACGAGTTGCCATTCATACCTTCCCTGCTTCCCTATCCTAATTTAAAGCATTACTTTTGACAGCTGAACAGAGGTAATAGATTGACAGCAGCTTATTAATTGGCATAACGCAAAAGAAATACAAGGCTGGAAACAGTGGAAATGAGATGCAAATGCTGCAAGAACACAAAAATCATGTACATGAAACTACTGATTTCCTGAGGCTGCTTGCACCTTGCTGTCATTCCCTTTTATTGCCTTGGCACATCTGCAACCACCACTACAGCACGTAAAAGGTATATTTAATAGAAGAAAAACATGGGCAGTGTCTAAGGCCAGGCTGGATGGGGCTTTGGGCAATGTGGGCTAGTGGAAGGTGTCCCTGCTCATGGCAGGGGTTTGGAACTAGATGGACTTTGAGGTCACTCCCAGCCCAAAACAGTCTGTGATTCTGTGATTCTATGAAAAATGTGCTAAAGTCTGAGTGCTTTACGTAAACAAATGCATTCAGACCTTATCTTGAAACTCAAAAGCCCATGACTGCAAGGATTCACTTCTCATAGAAATGGTTTCTGAAATATGACAGTAAGACTACAAGGCTCTCCAGCCATATGTACAATCATATTCTGCCTTCCTCTACGTATGTTTGCCCATTCAAATTTATCTGGTTGCTTTGCTGTCTTGTGAAGTAGAGAAAACTGACTGTAAATTGACACACATACATATACCCACACAGACACTTATCACTGGTGTATTCAATCATTTCTAGCACAGCTGTCATACTTCTTAAATCCAAAATAAAACCAATTATTATTCCTTTCCTCTAGTCTGAATATTTATTTATTTATTGCCTTTTATTCTATGTGAGTGTATTATTCTTAATTATTATTGTTTACTATTTAATTTAAATTTCTTAATCATTCTGTATCTGTGTATTTACTTAAGGCAGAAAAACACTGGGTCTTTTTTTTTTTTTTTTTCCATAGGTTCTTACCATGTTCCCAGCATGTACAGTAGATTCTTGTCATATGTTATTAAATCCCCCACTAGATTTCCCTTGTCCCATTCAGGAAAGCCACTCTGAAAGCACAGCAGACTCAGGTGTGGATTCCTCACAACTATTTTTAGGACACACTTGCGTTAAGATTTATCCCATTCTCTGGAGGCGTCTGTCTTTCTTCGCTGATTAAATTGGCAGGCTGTGTGACTAAGCGTCTAATTTAGGAACCTCAAGGCTGGTTTAGGCACAGGCTGTTCTCTAGGTTCCTGACATATCCAATACTGTTAGGAAAAGCACCCTCCTTCTTACCAAAAATCCTCACCAACGCCGCATGGTCAGAAAGTGACAAGTTATTTTGTCCTTGGCCAGGAAACAGCAAAATTCAGTGCTATCTGCTCTTCATGAGGAGACCTTGATCACGTTGAGTAGGCATCTCAAATCGGCTGCCTGATCGGAGGTTGTAGAGAGATGGGGGTTGATCTCGTCACCCAAGCGACAAGTGATAGGACGAGGGGGACTGGCCTCAAGCTGCGCCAGGGCAGATCTGGATCAGACATTAGGGAAAAGTTCTTCATCACAAGGGTTGTTGGGCACTGGAACAGGCTGCCCAGGGAGATGGTTGAGTCACCAACCCTGGATGTATTTAAAAGACGGATATTTGAGGTACTTAGAGATATGGTTTAGTAGAGGACAGGTATGGTTAGACTCAATAATCTCAAAGGTCTTTTCCAACCTAGTGATTCTGTGATTTCCTAAGTCCCAGGTTGGCATCTCCACACAGCCTGACTTCAGCCAATAAGCCTCTGCATGTGTGAAAAGCAAACCTGTTACAAAGCCCACTACGTAACATAAGATTCCCCTTCAGGCATTATGAGTCAAGAGGATGTTATTGCTAGCACTGCCAGGAGCTACTCTGTGTTCTTCTTCACTTCTTTTATCCCAGATCTTGACAGTAAGTGCCATCCATCATTTATCATTTTTCTCAGTTTATTGCTCATAACTGAAATTCATAATGGATTTTCATCCTGGATTTCTTAGATGATTTTCAAATATTGCAGAACTTTGTAATTCAGGTAAGGATGGAGATTTTTTAAATCCTCTTCTGTTTCAAACATAAGGAGAAAAACATTTCTGATCCCTTGCTTCTTAACCATTGATTCCTTTCACCAGTGTACATTCAAAAAAATACAGATTTTCACTTTCAGAGGAACAGCCTGAAATATTTTTCTTTATGTATTTTTCACACTGATTTCTTCTCATATCTGTCTAAAAAAGACAATCTAGTTAGCTGAAGCACTCGTTTCAGTATCCCGACCACAAGGAAAATACAGAAGTAGACAAAACTTCGGTCTGTAAGTGATACCCCTACTGTATTTTGTAATATTCAAATATTTATACCATACATGCTGTTGCAATTGCTAAACATCTGTCGGGGTGACGCTTCTGTTTTTCTTTTTACAGCTTGTTTGGCAGATTCTCTGGATTCTAAGAGGAATGATCTGCTGGCCTGGAAATCTTCTGCTGCATGTATTTGCAACAGTCCATTCCTTAGCTTTTTTCTTTATCTTTTTCTTATTATTTTTACTTATCTCTCAAGTTTCTTTTCCCCTCTTTGCTCATCTTCAACAGGTCTATATGAACAACAGTCCAGTGTTACAGTTACTGCCCATTGCCCTGGACTGTGCCAGTCGGTCACTGATCGCTGAAATGGCATGATGATCTGTTGCAACAATATAGCTTGTTGCTATAATAAATTGTTGGACAATCTGGATGGGGCTTTGGGCAACCTGATCTAGTGGAGGGTGTCCCTGCCCATGGCAAGGGGCTAGAACTAGATGAACCTTGAGGTCACTTCCAGCCCAAGCTACTCCGTGTTTCTAGGACTTAATGCACCTTTGCTTGGTGTATGTGGCAGGGTTGTGCTGTAATTATTGCAGTGTAAGAAACTAGCAGAGAAAGCTCAAATTAACATAAATAAGATCAGCCTCACCTGCTCCACCTCAGTATTGGAGGTCCACAGAAATGAGGGCCTCAGCAAAAGCTAATACATGGATTTCTCTGGCACAAAACCCAGTTGCAAACTGTAAAAAATATAATAATAAAAAACCCGCCTCACGTGGTGCATCTGAACAAATCACACACAACACTACATGGACAGTATGTTCATTGCCATGAAAGGCATTCTTCTTAATCCAGCCCCTTGCTGACTCTTTTAAACGTTGTTATTATTTCTGCAACTCAAAGCTACGAAAAAATAGCATGCACTGAAAACTGCTGTATCATTCTCCTCCCCCTCTGAAGCTCAAAGTTCTCTAAATTTGGTTAATTTACACTATGTTAGACTACAGCATGTTTTGAAAGCTTAAAGCCATTAGGAGAAAACCAATGGCTGTGAATGCTAAAAGAGCCCTGAAATAATAAACCCAGCTCCTGCTGAAATACGGAGATTCAGCGCTGCAACTGTGCAAAAGCAAATCAAATAATCAGTTTGGATCGCCAGCAGATCAGGACTCCCCAGCAGCTGCCTTTTTAGTTTCTCAGTGGAGACCAACAGATGGAAAAAGGCTGAAGAGAGCAGGCCTGCCTTCTCTGCCTGCTGAATAATTTCTTTCTTACTCCTTTGTGTCTATCTGTAGCTTATAGCTCTCCTTACTGAAAATGATTAGAGCTTTCTGTGAAACAGAAGCTTGGAGGAACAGCAGAATGTCATGTACATTCTTGCTGATACAGACACTCATATTGCCACATACCCCATTTATTTACTACTGACTCGCTCAACCTTTCTCCCTAAGCCCAGCAGCGCCAAATGGGACCTAAATTTTCTCTTTACTGTTTTACTGTAGCAAGTTAACGAAATGCTAAAAGCTGTCTGTCCAATTTTGTGACCTTTCTGAAGTGAAATCTCCCCTATCTTCACCAAAAATCTTCACAGTCTTACCTCCAGCCACCTGCATGCACCATAGAAGACACATGATGGTGGCTTGGGATTCCAGACATGGGAAATAACTTTGAGTCAAGCGTGAAGCCAGAGAGGCACAAGAGAGGAAGCAAGGCAGGATATTTATAATTGCTGAAGATGCTTCGCAATGGCAAATCATCTAAGCCCCTGGTTTATTTTCTGAAGCAACTTGGCTTTGCTAGAGATTCATTTTCTCCACAGGACTTTTGGCAATGTTGTTAAAGCCTGCTGAGACACTCTGGACTGCCAAAATCCACACTAGCAAGGATCTCCAATATACTGACATTTCTAGGTCAAGCTGGTTCTGAGATAAGATTTTTATAGAAAACATCAGAAGAAATTTTTAAAAAATTAAACACCTGGGGGGGTTTTTAGAGTCCCTTGTCTGCAAAATAGACATTGTCCAATTATGTTGAAACTTTTCCAGAAAAATGTATCTCTGGCTACTGCTACAATCTACCCTTTCAGATGGAAAAGACTTTAAAAGACAGAAAGAAAGGGAAAAAGGGGAAAAAAAATAAAAACTAATCATTTGTTGATTGGATGGTGATGAAGCAGCCAGATTTAGACTTGTAACAGAAAGAGATTCACATTTATCTTTGGACTTAACTGTGCAGCATCAGCAGTTTCACCTGGTCTTTTCACAGGAAAGTCAGGAGCAGAAGAAAGTATGAAAGACTAGGTTGGAGATTAGTTGAAGTAGATCATAGGCACATGACTCCAACTTTCAGGAGATCCCAAGGGAACTGTAAATAATTAGTCTGATGGCCTTATGCCACAGTCAACGTATGCTGCTTCTCAAAGACATCGGACAAACTGAGGCACATATTTAAGAGATTTTTCCCAATTGCTTCCAAACTCTAATCCTTCAGACAGGTCATATCTCTAGTGGACTTTTTGCACAAAGAAGCTATGTTTATTTTCATTTCCAATCACAAAGGTTTTGTTTTCATCCTTTTAAATGTTTGTGGGAAGATAGAGCCTTTAAGCTGCTGATCTCCTTTTGCTACTGCTGTCCTTTGGTTTATGCCCAGCCTGAAAGAGAAACGGGTCCAGCACCATTTGTCTGGGGTAAACTTCATTAAAAAGATACTTGCACTGGGAAGGATTACACTGGCTTTAGCCCACATTTTATCTCAGAATATCTCTTACACGATCTCTCAGATTATAGTCACTATTTGAAGTTCTTTTAGGAAGAAGGACTCAAATCAATCTCACAGATATTGTCAAGCATAGAGAAATGCCAGAGAAACACAGAAAAAAAGAAAAACCCACTGAAAAGAGGGCGACGAGAGCTCAGATATGGCATGCTTTTTGGGCTGGTAGCAGCCCATGCACCACTCTAGCTTAGCCAGGGTATGTTCTGGCTGGCATTTAGACTCAACACTTCACACAAAGCGGGGCCTTCAGGTCCCAAACGGCTTGAGCTAGCTCCAGCAAGCTTCATGGTTTCACACATGCTCAGTCTCAGCTCCCTGCTACTTGAGGAGAACCACAGACCAACACTTATTTATTTTCCCATATTATACTGGTTCCCCACAAGGAACTCATCAAAAGCACATTTTTTTCTGCTCAGAAAGTGTCTGGGCAGCAGTATGAGGTCACATCTGCGATAAATCCAGGTAGGGCACACCAGGACATAGTGACAAAGGAGATTTAAGTTGTAAAAAGAAAAATCATAACTTCCGTCTCAAGGGTTAGGATTACATTTCCCATTCTGAGATTGCACACCATGTCTACACTCCCAATGAAATCTCCATGAGAAGTCACTGACTGGAAATCTACTTCTCCCAATTATAAGATCTCTTTAAAACTGTCACTAGAGAGCCAAGGTTTGGTCACTGCAGCCCCTCTGGGCACTAGCAAAGCTCCCTTCCCCACCCATCCAGACCTAAAATTCATAAAGACATCCAGCAAGGAGATGATATTTAGGAGCTCATTTTCACTAGCCTTCTAGCAGAGACTTCTGCTGTGGCCCAGGCTGTAGGTCCTGAACAGACATTTCAGTGGGCATATATGGAAGGCAGGGTCAGAAAGGCAAAGAGGCTGGCTCTGCCTCAGGGTACTGCTGTCTGTGGTAACATCCGGTATTGATTCTGGGAGAAAGAAGAGAGTAACCTCATCCTTGGGTGATACAAAGGACCCTCATGGGACACTGGCCCTAAAGGGTGCCCTGTGCCAATGGGCTGGTTCTGTGATGGCCTGTGTAATGTTCAGGGCATCCAGGACATTAGGGAAAATCCATCAACCTGCAGATGGTAACACACTGCAATGCGTTCCACATTGAGGAGCTGATACCCAGACAGAGAGCCATCACTTTACAACAGGAAACCAGGCAAAAAGGATGGGGAATTATGCAGCACTTGTAACACCACAAGCTGACAGCCTGGCTTTGTTGGTGTTCCTCTGCTGGCATGAAGAGGTCATTGGTCTGCAAAGATTGGACTCTCATGTTTGCCCAGGGGATGTTAGGGCTCATCCTGATCAGTGCAAGCAGGTCCTAATGTTTGCCCAGCTCCTGTGGTAGCACTGTCAAAGCATCTCTTTCTGCTTGCGTAACTGAGGCATCCACCCATTGGAGAAGGCTGTTCTAAACTGGTATCTGTGGCCCTTGCCCAACTACAGAAACTTTGTTTGACAACAACTCTCTCCTCACCCTGTGGGGATAGACGCTGGCCTCCAGACAACGAGGGCAGGCTCCTGAAGCCCCAAGGTTGGCCACAGACTCTTTGCCTTGTAGCTGAGTACCAGCCCCCCTGAACAGCGTGTCAAACACAAGAGGATTTTGCAACCCGTGCCAGCAAGAGTAGGCAGAGTTGATACAAGAGCTGTCAGAGAGGTGATGCAGACAAGCTTGAGGAGAAGTGTGGGCAGAGAAACCAACGTTGGTGAGACGCAAAAAGCCAGTGAGGCAGCGAGATGGAATTTACTTCTGCAAAGTTCTGCACTCAAGCGAAGCAAGCTGGAGATGGATGGCTGTGTCTAAAGCGAGCCGAGGCCAGAGCGAAAGCCAAGCAACCTGTAGTGCCCCCTTCAATGAAAGAAAGCTTTTTAAGGTTTATGTCGAATCCCTCTGCTAGAATAGGAAAGTACTCGAGCTTCCCAGAAGCAAGGGAAGGGAAATTGAAGAATTCAAGCTGTAGCATAATGAAATGCGCTTTCCACCCACTTAGGTTTAAGATTGTGATTCACTACTGCGTTTATGCAGTTTCTGGGATGGAAGGGCATTGCGGTGCATCTAAATCAAATTTCTGAGCCAGTGGTAGCAGATGGACCTCAAGAGAAAAAACACACAGTCAGATAGCTAAAATAAGCAGATATTTTTCACCGCCTGCATTTCAGTGATGGTGTCACCCTCTGTCATTGCCAATTCTGACAAGACTAGTAACCACTTTTAAAAATGCAACACATGGAAGATAAAAATATCAAGAGCAGAGGTTAGCTAATTTTGTAGCTGCACAGTTTTCACGCAATTTGCATCATCTGTGTTATCTGTCTGACACTTTGACACACAGTGTATATAGACACTGTACATGCAGTCCAGGAAACCAACCATTAAAGGCTATCTCACTGTCATAAAAGATTACATTAATAGACATCATTTAGTACTGATGGCAGCATACCCAGTAGTGAACTCAATTTTAAGGAAAAACTGTAACAGACTGAGAATTTGTATAGTTTTATTTTACCATTAATTTCCTTTATTAAAAGATGACTCTATAATAAAATAAGCAAGAAAGGGATAAGAAAATCTGCTATGCTCCTAACAGAGAAAAGTTTCGTCATCCACTTTAAAAGCTGTTCAACCTTCCTCCAGATTTTGCTTAATGTTCCCCTACTTTGCTTGGGAAGTTCTGCACTCTCACTTGCTACTAAAAAAACCCCAAACAAATGAAACCCAAACAAACACCACAACCCCCCACCCCCAATTTGCAGGACAGTATGACTGCTTTTATTTGATTGGGAAGCTGGTGACAATCCACTATTCACCTAAAGTATGCAGTTTAATCTGAGGGAGATAAATCACTCCAGCATAATGCCAAGCATTGCCTGTGGTTCCAAGCAGAGGAATAATTAATCCTTTCCAAGCCCAGCCTAGGTGGTGATATTAACAAGTTAATTTAGAGTTGCATGTGAAGAAGAAAAGTTCAGTCATCAAGAGGCAAACCAGAATAGCTTATGTTAGGAATATATACCCACTGATTTAACATTTTTTGTGTCTGAGGCCTCCAATTACAGAAATTGTTGTAGTCAAATACGTCATTACCATTTTATTCAACACTTAAGATAAAATGTGGCAAAAAGCATCCATCTGTTCCTCTTTAGCACCCACCCAGACAGAACCTACAGTGCCAAGTTCTCCTCAGTACACCAAGGTAAACCAGTAATAACTACTTTGACAGTAATGTATTCACCCGAAGTTTAATATAGAATAAATTTTGTTTCCTGTTAAGGAGTTCTCACGTAGGTTAGAATATCTCCATGGAGCCCTAACTAATACTTCTGAAAACAATAGTGCTCCTTATCTACAGTAGTGTTTAAGTCATTGTTTGGCAGATCAATGTCCACTGCTTAACTGCTGGGCAAACCACTTTAAGGTATCATAATTTAGAAAAGCATTAGTGCAATGCCACAGGCTACTGAATACATAGAGGGGGGAGAAATACGGCCTTCCTTTAATATCTGGTTCTCTAATTAGGAAATGTGACAGCTGCAGGATATTGTAGGAATTTCTGAATTGAAAAGGCCAGATGTCAAACAATGATGTGCTGCCTAAGTGGCAGGGCATGGAAAGCTCTGCATGTCTTACACTCAGTGGAGACCGTGAGTGCGACAACATCAAGGGACTTTATGGTACGGCTACATGATCTGTGATCATCCGCACGCTCCAGGCAGAGCCCGGGAGAAGTGTGTTACTTAGTAGAAACATATTAAAGTGTGCTAACAGTATGAGTTGACTCTGTCACCCTCATCAAGTTCTGACAAAAACCCTAGGAAAACTCCATTTGAGGATATTCTGATAAGAAACATTGATCTTACTATCAATTTCTGATAACATTAGTAGTTGCTGAAGGCCATCCTAATCTTTTACTTCTACACCTCTAGTATAAATGATCATTATGGGTTCAAATCTATAATCCTAGTGAGGGTTTTGATTCACTCCTCTAACTTTCAGGATTTCTCAAAGGCATCGATGTTTTTAAATGTTAAAAATAAATCTACCACATTTGTAGCAAACGAGTGCTTCTCAAGTTCGCTGCTGTATTTTCTACTTGGCCGTAGAAGCTATATATGAAATGAATATCAAAAAAGGATTGATGCTGCATTTTGAAGGACCACCTGTTATTTCATAACTTCAGAAATCTACTTTGAAACCATGAAATATTTCCACTCCAATTCATTTAAAAACTATTGAACTCTCTGCAGCCTGAGTATTACAAGCATGCAGAATTACAGTCACCGTCTGCTGATGCAACTGTACCCAGTGGAAATGTATGCCATGACCCACTGCAATACGTGAGGTTAAAAAGGCAATGGGATTGGTTAACAAGGCTCTTTGGTTCCTCATGCCTAGAAGCAAAATGAATGATGGGTAAAATACTGCTCATCTTCCCTTATATTTCCAACACCCCTTATTTAGGTTAGCTAGGGTAAAGAAATCACTGCTGAAGTTTGCAGACAAGCTGTTGACACTACACCTTATGAAAAACAGAAGGATGGTTTTATGAAGAGGGGGGATGCAAGGAAAGCTCTCTCTCTCCTCTGATGGCTGTTTTGTTTTTTCTGGGGTGAGCTACCTGTCCGGAGAGGAGCTGAGCAATGACCATTTCACTGCCTCAGTCTGCTGCCTTACTGCAGCTGCCCTTGGCTTTTTTTCTCCCCTGGATTGTGGGGATTTTATTCAGATCTAACAGCTTGCTTAGAAATTTAGCAAAACCTTCCTCATTGCACTCCTGCAGTCGGGGGGTATGAGTTTGCCTGTGTGACTCTGTGGGTTTCACTGGGAGTTATGTAGCAATATCTGAGCACTAATGAGTTTGTCTACACGTTCCCGTGGCTGACACTCATTAATAGGGTTGTGTCCACAGAAACAGCAATTCTTTCTATTGTGATTCTCCCATATACAGGACAACACTTTGTGCTTCTGCCCACCTTCCTCTTCAGCTCTGCTCAGACAGCAAAGTCACCCTGATGGATCAGAAACCACCCTCCTTATGCACAAGCAGGTAGGTATTTCTTTACAAAAAGACTTTTTGCAGCTCCAACAGTTTTCAAACCAACTTAGCAGTTCTTGTACTGGCTAGAAAAAGGTTATCTCTATAGCATCTCTCACAAGGAAGAAGTTTTTGCCCTGGAGAGACCTTGCAGAAACCTTGCAGTGCCTTCAGCGTCCTGGACAGACCTTGCAGAAAACCCTGCTGATGAGACTGCAAACATGAACGCCAATTAGCAGCAGTGTTGATGGCAACTTGTTAAAGCTTGGAAAGAGCTCTTAGAGATTCATCTCGCCTAGCCCACAGACCTGCTGGGAATAACACCATATGCTGTGACATTTCACAGTATTTCTTCTGCCTATTTAACACAGCACTAGGTTAAAGTAACCTGGAGTGTGTACCACAGTCCCATAGTACATTACAGTAACTATTACAGTAATCGTGTACCACAGTACATTGCAAGCTGTGTTGTACCTATATTTAGGTCCCAGACTGTGAGGAGAATTCTCTGTAGGTGGAATTGAAAGGCTGATTTACTGAAGGTATTAAAAATATCTTTGGATATAAGGGAGAAATGCTGCTGGACACAGCCTGGAACTAAGAGAAAAGCCTTTAGACAAGCTCTTGCTGCATTTCATACTGTTAATTTTTTAAAAATATCCAAAATAATATCCATAATACAGCAGGGAGTTGTATAAAACAGTCTAATAGAAACTAATTAACAGTAACAGTACAAGTAGTACATTTAGGATTTGATGGCAGCAAGATTAATACTAATAATTAGATTGGAATATCTGCCTTAACAAAAGCATTGATTTATTTTTTTTTTTTAGCATTTGAAAGTAAAGATCTTTATGGTAATGATGCAAACAACGCAGTTAAAAACAAATTTTGCTACTGGCAGAATTAACAGGGCGAGTTACTGGAAGAAAGAAAACAGGATGAGTCCTGATAAAAGGGTGAGGGTCAGAGCCTGGGATGTCTTTCATAACAATGACACTGGAGAGTCTGAGGACTGTCACCCAAAAAACCTAGGGTCATCTGCGAGCTCTAAGTAATATCACACAGGAGAGGAACAAGGTGCTCATTCTTTCTGTTGCTCATATCCTTGCTGAAAGAAGCAAGATGAGACAATGCTGGCCAGCCAAAATTTGAACTAAAGCAATCTACTGCCTTTTTATACCTGATTAGAGAGAATTGTTACACATATTCAAAACACAGCAGGAATGCCATGAGATACCTCATTTCCCTGCCCACATAGGATTTGATTCAGTAAAATCATAGAATAAATACCATGGAATAATCATGGTGTAATTCTGTGCTTCTTGCTTTTTAAACCAAACACGAGCGCAGTGATAAATAAGTCACAGCTGGAGAGGGAAGGAAATAAATGAGCTACGTCATACCACACTTCAGAGATGCAAGTTAGCCCCCCAGTCTAAGCTTGCCCTCCTTGAGAGTCGCTGGAGGCAGGTGGGCATTTCTGGAGAATGACTCATCCTCCTAAAATAATTTTTCTTGGATAGAAGGGATGATTCACCACCTGAAGGTACCTAGAGAGCACATGGGAGTAGCTTAGATTAGATGCCTAATTTACTGGTGCTGAAAGTCCAGTAAAATGAATCTCTAACACAGTAGCTATCTGATTTTTCTCAGAATCCAGAAAAAAAATTCCAACAGAAGGTGCATGAATTTGCCTCACCCTGCTAGACTTACACATCGCTTTTCAAAAGCTGACAAGTAGTTATGGCTTGTTCTTGACCAAATTCAGAGCAAATGCTTTTAAAAGACTTGCACGGAGCAGGTAAGTGCAGTATCAAAGTACCATTTCACTGTCCCTTTTGTTTCTCACATTACCATTACAGAAAGGAGACAGAAAGTGATCTCAAAGTGTAGTTCTGGTCAGGAAACCATAATGGGTCCCATTACTACCTTTCAAATACGGGCCTGTTAAAGACACATGCATTTTAATGCAAGACATTGAAAACCCCACAAAATCACGCTGATCCATGACAGTGACAGCAAGAACTTTAAGAAACACCCAGCCTGTTTCCTTTAAAACCCACCAGCCTATATTGACTGGAGATTAAAAAAAGCCAAGCTCAATTCACTGCCTTGTTAAACGTGTGTTTCAGCGTTGTAGAACTGGATGTAGCTCCCACAGGTCGTACAAGGGTGGATGTTTCCCACCTCCTAGTCCCTACCAGTGCCTTTTCTCTAAAAGTGTAATATATAGAAAATGGAAGCAATAGGCCATTATTCTCAAAACGAAGCTTCTTCTATTCCACTTTCCCGTGAGGATATTTCATAGCAATGTACATCTGCAATTAATTCTTCAGCTGGAAGAGGCTTTATCCCACTTCCCCCTACGACTCTTTTGGTGGGACAGGAGTGAATGGACATCAATGGAGGGGCTGACACTGTCCTTGTGCTACATGAGTCTCAGTGGCAAGGAAAGATCAGCAAGGTAAAAATTTTGCACATTTGTTGTTTTCAATATTCCCCTGGAAAAGAATAATCAGCATTTCTGGCAAATACATTGAAACTAATTTGTCAGACACAGGGGAACACAGGGAATAGTGTGAAACTCTGAGCAACTGCATCTTTCTGACAGGCATATATAGAAAACAGCTTCTTTTTTTTCAGAGATTTAAGCACATTACTGCCTAAGCCATGATTGCATTTCCTCTGCATTTGCAGTGATTGATTGCATCACTAGTATTGAGTGAATGGGTCAGGGAAGCAATATAAAACCCGATTTTACTATACATACACAAACTTGTTTTGAATCAAGTAAACCAAAGTTTTCTATTGCACTATGATCTTATTCTTTGAGGCACAGCTCATGTGGAAGACTGATTAAATATCCCTGACTAGAAATAAGTTAAATTAAAATACCACTGGCACAGATAAGTTCATTGGAAAAAAAGTAAAAATCTGATTTCTCAAGATTTGCTTGCTAAGCAATTTGAATGAGGATAAGAAAGATCACATATAGGTCACCAGTGCATTGCAAGTACAAGGGCTTGGCACTCTACAACAGCCATTATACTTCCTTGTCCAAAATATGTACCCAGGTTTGTATTCTTGTTTCTCCCCCTCTGTCCTGATCAGCCCTCAATCAGAAGACTGGGTCTAGGGGCTCAAAGACCAGTTCCTGTATCATATTATATGATAATGACTGACATGATACAATGATTACAACTCCTTCATCCTCCATTCCAAAACAACCAGAGTTTTGCAAGCCAGGTCATTTGAACAGGGTACCACTTTGTTTGGGACAGCTTTGTTATTTGCCACTCCAACAGGGAGGAAGACCAATTCCAAAGGCTACAGTCATGACACTGGCATTATTTTCACATATCTGAAGTGCAGTAAGAACTCTGTAGCATGAGAGCCTTTCCTTTTCTGACGTGCTTGTGTCGATCTTTGAAGACCAATTCCAAATCATAACATTTTTTATATGGAGTTGTGTGTAGATAGGCCTGTAAGCACACACGGATGATGTTAATGACAATGACAGTGATAATGACATCTAAGTACACATATATACACATGAGAAATCCGTGCCCAAAATAGATTCATCCAAAACAATATTTCATTCTGGAGAAAGGATAGTTTCATATTTTTAATGTTAGTGTCTGCAAAAGCCCAGAAAAAAACCCTAACACATGCCTGCTCTTTGACTGAACGCACAGAAACTGCTTCTACCCCAGACTTCAAAGAGAGAGTACTTGGAACAATGGACACAAATCATGCAATTTTACTATTAATATTAAATAGCATTTTAATTTAATCCATTTCTTCAGAGATCCGTTCTGTACTGATCTGGTAGAGCCAAATACTGCAGGATTATATTACAAAGTCTCTTGTGAGCAACCATATTGAAATGAATGGATTTATTTCACATTTACAATTGCTATAATGAGATCAAAAATTGGCCCCCTGTAATGAAGCTGGTCCAACTTTGGAAGTGAAGATACGGGAGAGGGAGTCCAATAAATTTTGAGTATCTGAAACATTTCCAAGATCTTTTTTTTTCATGTAACAGCAGTAGCACACAAAAATTGACTGAGGCATTACAGAATGAGCTGGAATAAATAATTTAGACATAAGCAAGGTCAGTTTTCTTTCTAATCATGTTTGTAAGCCATCCTTCGTCAATACATATAGTTCTGTATTAAAATACATGACCTCAGACAAAAAGTAGTTTTTCAAATGCTGTATGGCTCCTTAGGGTGAACATATATATATTTATTTTAAGCAGCCATCAAATGTAGAATTTCTTGAAATATCAATGGATATGCCGCAAATGAAAAATTATGCTTCCCTCCATTTCAAGGGCTGGCAGGTAAGAACTTGCCCTGATTGGTGGGAATTAGCAGGAATTCCTAAATCCCTGCTTACATCAGGAATGAAACAAGCCTGGGATTTCCCTCTTACACCAAACGATATGGCTCAGCGTGCATTCGCCCAGCCAAGGTCTCCCTTTAAAATACCATCTCTTTGCCTGATTTGTACTAACCTGCAAGAAGGCTTAATGGCCAGTGAATAAGTATGTTAACTATTTAAGAGCAAGGCCTGTGTTCAGTCATGTTGTCTCAGATATGCCCTGGCCCATTTAGTGGTGCAGATGCTGCCTCCAAGCCTGCAGCTCCACAGCTCCCTCACCATGCCCAGGGCTAGGTGACCTAAGGTGTTGAGAGTCTGCAGCTCTAGGTGGCCCTGAGGCAGGCACTGTGGGGCTAAGAATACTGGGTCTCCAACTCCCCCAGTACACAGGTAAAAGGTTTTGTGTCTCTGGAGTCCCTGCTTACCTGGGGTTTGACTGCTTGTCTAGGGCTTTGCAGCAGAGACCCTAATGACATTTAGGGAGTTGGTAGAGTTTTTAAACATCCTGATGCTGTTCTCACAAGAGGACATCTCCACACCCTGGTCTGACTCTCTGGAGGTTTCCTGGGATTCCAGGTTGTCTGGGAGACTCTGGAACAGCGATACACAACAGGGCCTTGTTGAAGGAATAGCAAAACAGAAGACATCTGCTTTTCTAAATGACTTGTTTCTTTGTTTGCAGAGAGAATTTTGAACCCTCTAACTGGCCTTCTAAATCAAAACTAAACCACTCCCAAACTGCCAGCATTTCCCACTGAAAGGAAATCTAGGCTTTGACAAGTTCCACCTCTCACCAATTTCAATCCACCTCAACCCAATACAGGACTTTCACATACTGGGTCTGAGCTTTGTGACTCAGATTTTTCTCTGGATTTTTCTGGCATCTTCACAGTGTCACATGTGTCTGTGGAGCTCTGCCTGCTCAGACCTACTGCAGACACATAATATGAAATTTTCCATGCCAAATTATTCTTGAAAATAGTATGAATTGACCCACTGGTAGAACTAAGGAATCCTCGTTTCCCAGTTTACAGATGATTTATATTTACACACCTTCTCCCACAATAACCACATATGTCTCTTTGTTCCTTATAGTTCGGGATGTAACAAAATGTCCTGAAGCCAGTATAAACTATAACTGCTCTATGTCAATCTAACACAAAATTTTACAAGCATCAAGCATCAAAATCTTAAAACCCCATAGTTTTCTGAAGGTTTGTGACTCGAAGCCCTGAAATAAAAGCATCAATCCAGATAAGAAATTGACCTATGGCAACACTGTAAAAATCTTAATTGCTGCAAGACTGAGAGCAATACATTCTGTAATTAATTAATCAGATTTCCTGAAACTTTAGTCCAAACCCCTGCTTAAATAATTCAGAGCTTGCAACATAAAATGAGGATATAATTAAAGAACCTGCTTCTAACAATACAGTCATTTTTAAAAGCCATCCAGTCACTTGACACATGTAATGTAAGCAGATCCAGCAGATACAGGGGGGGAACTTTGAACACAGCTCTGCACAGAAGAGAAATGAGGGATTCAGATTCCCATGCATTTCCCCTCACCCCCTATTACTTAATTCACCCTGGCTGAGCAGCCACGGGGAAACTGATTCTAAAACAATGGTTCTTTGCCCTCACTAAAAGCTAGATCCCTTAAAATTGGGTAAGGTTTAACATTCAGAATCAGTCACATGAAAAAGAACCTGTCATACAAAATTTATGTTCAAGGTATTGTATGTGCTGGAAAAGGTCTGAGCTGAGTACAGGCCTGAAGTTGCACATAATCCTTATCTGCAATTCCAGGTCAGTCCAATTCTGTTTTCAAACTATTTACATGTTTGAGTATTGAGACAGTGCTTCATGGTGGCATCACCGTTCTCATGTGATAAAGCATCTTCCAGAACAGCCAGCGAACCATGAGCTGCAGAGCATTCCTGAGGCAGTACTGGGCAGTGTTACAGAACACTAAAATACTCATTTGTCCAAAACCAAGTTGCTGCTACGGGGTGCAACAGCTATAGAGGCTTTCTCTAGAAGAGGAGAGACCTGGATTTGAGTTTTTCTTTAATGAATAAACGTATTTTATTCCAATCCTGCATTTTTGTGGAAAAGGGTGGGCGTAAGATTACTGTATTGGCTCTGCAGGCAGAAGACTTGCTTTCAATGCCTGGATGGTGACAGACAGGGCTTTGGCGTGACCCAAGCACCCACAGCACAGCAAGATGAGGATCCTGCTGCTGCTGCTGGGCATGCACAAAGAACAGACCTCATGGAGCTTGGAAGCGTAGACACCTACCGACCCTCAGTACCTCCAGGAAAGCATTAACTAGAGATTCGTCAGGGGGGTGGATTCTGTTTGGTTTTTTTGTGAAGTGTTTTTTTTTAATAATCTCTTTTCTGCCTCATTTAGATAATGTATCTTTCCTTTGCAGTGTCAGAAGATACATATATTTGGGGAAAAATTCCCCACAACATTCGCTAACAATGATTCTATCCTTACCTTTAGGAGTCTGACAATCTTGACCAGATACAGTTTTTAACTCAAATTATTAGAACATTTTACTTATTTCTCAATTTTACAGATGCCATGGTTAGTGAGTTAAGTTGCATGGTATTGTTATTTTTGTTACTGTAAAGTTTGCAAACTCTACTGAAAAAAACATTGAGACTCACCTCATGTAAATTTCATGCCCAAAAACTGCATCACTTAAAGTTATCCAAACCAAACACAAAGAAAAGGACAAATGGAAGGAACTTCCTCAAATGTTCAAAAGATTATTGAAAGTAATTGTGAGGTTTGGTTGGGTTTTTTTTTTCCTTTCACCTGTGTCATTTGTACCTTGTGTTTAGCAAATCCAGTGGGTAAAGCTGAAGAGGACAGAGTGAAATGGCTATCCTCAGAAAGCTGAGTAACCAGGTGTGCTTTTTAACTTAAGCAAGCTGCAAATACCTATTCCTACTGCAACACAAAGCTGCACAGAAGGAAAGACATCATAAGCTTTTATGACTCAAGCAAGCACTCCTGTATGTTATTTCACTCTGTCCTCACAACTAGAACAACCATTCTTCTTTTAATATGGCTAACATCTATTACAGGAGATTGCTTTGCTCAGATGAATTGAGTGTCCCAAATTGTATTTGGGACTTCTCTTTTTATCCTTCCCTTGTGGTGCAGCTCTACATTTGAGCAGAGGCTGAATCTCACGTTACATTCACAGTAGACAGCAATACAGTTTATGCCAACCTTTTGGTCCTTTTCACTGGTCAACAACAGGTTTCAAGGAAAGAGACTGAAACAGGCCCTGTACATGGCAGTATATTTGTGGCCTTTCTGTCTGGGAGTACTATTTCATTATTTTTTCACTGTGTTTTGCTTTACTTTTGTATGTACTGTAGTTTCAGCCCCTCAAGAGACACTCCACGGAGTCTGTTGCTTAGTAATAGTAACCTTCATGGAAATTAGCTTGAACTTCAAAAGAACAAAACATCTTTCGTTAGTCACAGGTTTTCAGATAATGAATTCCTCTGAGAAAGTTGATGAGAAAAGCCAGCCTTCCAGAATCAAGCAACACCGATGTTGACCTAAGATGAATTACAAAGGTTAGTAATGCTCTTGAAAGGGACATTTCTTTCTAGCCCTTAAATTATGTTCAAGAGCCTTTCCACCAATACCCAGGCTCACCTTGACAATGGCATTAATAAAATGAAGGTTTATGTCAGTGGAATCGGCCTCTCTTCTCATACAGAATAAAGCTGGAAAGAATCTGAACCCCTGTGTAATACTTCACAAATTATTGTCCTAACAAAAGCACCTCAAAAAAACCCAAAACACCAATCTTAAATATAAAATGCTTTTTGCATTTTTCTTTTTCCTTAGAGACCTGCATTAGTTAAAAGAACTCCTGCTGTGTGGTAAGGAAAGAGGGGTTAAGGACCAGAGAGGCACCAGTAGAGCTGCAGCCTCTTACCAGGTAGCCACCACACCGTGCAGGGAGCAGAGAAAGCTCTGCGAGGATAGAAAAGCACACAAGAAAAAGTGGGATTCTGATGTGTGGAGACCAGGACACTTGAAGCCTCAGCTCCCACCTCTGTTTACAGGATTGCTTATGCATTTCATGTCACATTATGACTGAACAAAGGCTGCAATCAGCCAGGCAGTTAGGACCCCCTTTGAGGTTTGACAGGTGCCCAGATTAGTTGGCTGCAAAGTCAGCCCCCCTGCAGTGAGTCCCTAGCCTTCCTTCCGACTTTCCATTCAGTCTTATAAATCCCAAATTTCTCCCTCTATCTAGTCTAATAAAATAGATAGGAGAGCAGCTCAGTCTGTGGAATGATGCCCCCAGATTTCTAAATTTGAAAAAACAGAAATAGAATAATTACCATTACTTTAAAAAGTCACACTAAAAGGCTGGTTAATTTGGGGAGTGACTTTGTAAAGACTTGTCTATGCCTCAACATGAGAAACCAAAGACCGAGTATTTAAAGGTACAAAGGTAATGCATTCTAGTTGAACACTAAATAGCTGACTAGAAGCTCTCACACAAAAGCAGTGGTCTAATTCCTTCAGAAAAATTGGACCAAACTGAGTCCAATTTACTTTAGCATGACAAAATCCACATCATGGGTAGAACTGCAGGTATCTCAAGCCTCTTGTCTACAACAGAGCACTGGAGAAAGTGAATCGATGCACATTTTTCCAATGCAGTTATCTCCAGAAATCACAAATCAAATTACAGGTAGATTCAGACACCTTAGAATGACAAAAGGTAGAGCCTTAAGGTCCTGTTCACTTGCATTTGATCCAAACATTCATAGGTGCCCATGTTTCTCACATTAAAATTTTTTAAATGATTAGGGGTGAGACTGATGTGACCAACTGATAACCTGTATCTCTCAATGCTTCAGGTTTCCTTCTTAACCAGGGGAGAGACACCAGCTTTTCTGGGCCATTTCTCTCACTCTTTAGCAACTAAACTTTCATACCTGAAAACACCCCACTCATATCCACTGACTGTGAAGGAGCCTCAGGTAACCACCGGAGTTGGCTATGCTATACACAGCTAAAAGACCACAGATGTATCCCATCATACGTATCTGCTTCTACATATGCCCAGAGGACCTGCCACTCACTGACAGCAGTGAACAGTGCAATTACCCATCATAAACCAGAGAGAAGGTCCATCTACAGGCATTTTCAGACATCAACCAAGAGCTAAGGCTGCAGAAAAAAACATAAACTAAGTGAAAAGTCTTGGTAGAACATCCCCTTAACCTAATAATTCAATGGTGAATATATTTAGGAAGGAGATACGATTTCAGATCCTCTCAGGATCCCAGAGGATTTGAAACAGCAGCTTCTCTCCTGAATGCTTTAATGTTACCTGAGGTAAGAACAGAGAGGCCACTCTCACTGCCTCCTATAAAAGCTGTTCCACTTTAAACAGAATAATTATTTACCAGGAGAGACACCAGGGTTTGGGTAGTTACTGCATGCAGCGTTGATGGTGGAACAACTGGTCTCTACTGCTGTCTTGTATCAAACGCTGGCTGGAGAACAGCCTCCCACTCGCGAGTACACTCAGCCCTTCCTGCTGGCCTGAGTATTAAGTCAGGCAGCATGAGAGAGCCCAAGCGAGTTGGACTGGTGGCATTTCCCACCTCCTCTAGAACACACCACGCTATACAGGCTGATACAGGGTGATTTCTAATCTCCCCCACTCAAGGAAGGGAAGGAAATCCAAGCCCAGGGAAGCAAATTCAGAATTATTCTTCTCACAGTTATTAACCCAACTGTTAATAAAGAAGCACGAAATTATCTAAGAGATGCTACTTCACCTCCCTTCCTTTGAAAAGGGGAACAGATTTTTTCCCCTAGGAAGACAGCGCTGACCTGGCAAAGAATAAGGCTTAAGCTGCAACACTGAGATTTTCCTGTGAACTTGGCCCCCTCATGCCATCCCAGCTATTCCGGACCTGCTCTCAGCCACCAAAAATCTCCCCTGACACAGAGCCTAGGCCTAGTAAATTGAAAGGGGACTGCTAAATTGATCACAGCAGTGATTACAGCTCCTTTGGAGAGGAGATAAACCCACTCTTGGGGAAATTACTGTCCTTTATTTGACTAGACCTCCTCTTCCAAGAGACAGAGCAGCATTAGTGGAATTCCCTCTCTTGTTGGCAAACAGGCTTAATTTTATTTCAGGTCAACCAGAAAGGCTTGAATTGCAGTACTCTATAAAAGGCAGAGCACAAATTAAACAAGTAATATTCTCATTATCGCTATGTTCTGCACCCCCACACCAGCAAAGCTGGTTATCTACACAGGATAATGAAACAAAACAGGAGCAAGTTCTACTCAGGTATTTATGAATACTAGGTCACTTATCTGCAGTACTGTTAGCAACTTGGTATCAAGCTGCATTCACTGTCGCACTGTAAAGCGGAACAACCCAACCCAACTCAATATTCTCTGCATAAAGTATCCATGACTTCCATTTAAAAACAGCTATCAGTAGTGCAAGGGGCACCCCCGTTACAACAATTTTACACCACCATACGGTGCAGTCACTGTCTTACAATTCTTGCCCCTGCCCCTTGCATCTGAGAAGTTGTGGTATCTTCATGAATGCTATTTTTGTTTGAGAACAAGCTGTAGGAACTTCTGTTCTGGAGGATGCTCACCAGCAGGTCCTGTGCCCAGGGCACTCCCAGACACACAAGTCAGCTAAGGGATCCTTATTCAGCCATGACCTGGCTATAACCACTGTAGCTGTTGCCAAAAGAGGGGGTTGGAGTAAGCTGTAATGCTACTGGGGATAAAACAAGCATCCTGCACTAGTGGCAAATATACGTGCTCCCATAACAAGTTGTCTCTGACAGGTCAGCCATATGTGGTAAAACTGGCCTTCTGCCTGTCACCAATGGTCCAAACTGTACTCAAGACAGAAGGGAGCAGCACTGGGTGCTTGCTGGCTCCACAACTTCTGCAGGTACTGCCTCCTGCCACCAGCATCAGTGTCTCCTGCAACCACCATACCTGCTGCAGCACAGGAGGTGTTACCTCTGGGAGGTGGGGGGGGACCAGGAGAGGGGAAGGGAAGATGAAATGGTTGTTGCGGAAATGAGGTAAGTCTCAAAAATAGGGGTGTGGGTGGCTGAGGAAGGCCCTACCCAGCCCCCCTCAGGGACATGCCTTGACTCTTTATCATTTAGCGAAATTACTCTAACAGAACTCCTGCTAAATCATTAGCAAACTGAAAAGTTTCCCCAAAACTGCTAAGATGCTGAACATTTTTTATTCTCCTACTATGGGGAGTAAGCCATCAGATACAAAGATGTGGCACTTGAATCATACAGGTCACCATCTTGTGCAGAAAGGCATCGTGCCACGCAGTACCACTGCCTGGTTTATTTCTTGCACAGTTCAGATCACCTTAACTACTCAGCCCTGGCTAAAAGGTAGCACACCCAGTTCAGGTAGCATTATTTTTAGGAAGGTATTTCCTTTTTAGGCATTCTCCCTCTTTTGCTGCATAGTGTGCCAATTGTTTTGGGCATACTGACAGATTTCTACCCCAGTGTGTCAGACCAGAGTATTCTGTAAATTCTCTACACAGACATTTTGACTTAGACAAAACCATCTACATCAGGCAAACAATCTTTGTTGTTCAACATACCAAAAAAATACAACAAGACCTTGAACCTAACCAGGCAGGCATTAGATCCAAGAAACCTGTGAATGCAAAGTCAGAGCAATTGTACACATTTTTGGAGAATGTTCATGTTTATTTTTTCCTTTTTTTTGTTTTGTTCCTCCGATATTTTCACAGGTGTAATATGTACAGAAAAGACAATGCCATTCTACTTAATTTGTTTTAAAACAGTAATTCAAGAGTTCTCCACATTACTTGGAGGAATTACTATTCCTCAAAAAAAAAAAAAAAGAAGAAAAAAGATTAAACCAGTTCATAATGGCAAGGTAGTGGCTCCCAGAAATCTGGACTAATGAAATTCCTCACCATTCCAAATGTAGCAAACTTGTGCTCTGAATTGTTAATTTTCACATAAAAATAAATAAACATCTCTTTCAAGGAGGGCACTGTGGAACAATTTCAGAACTAAGAATCTCAAATGGTGTCAGAAAGACTACTGAAATCTGGCAGTTGTTTTATGCAGATGCCCAAATAAAATATGGAAGCATGAACATACAAGTTTAAAAGAAAACGTAACAGAAAGGAATAGGAGGCAAACCAATTTTCATCTCTATATACATAAATATTTTTACATGAGTAACAGGAAATGTCAAAAAATACACAACCGAGCACAAAAGAATAATTTTAGCAATAAATCTGTACAAATGAGACTTGTGTAAGCAGAATGAATTAAACTGCAACATAATTCAAAATACATTCACTTCAATCCTCCATACCAAGTATTTCTGAAAAAATAACATGAGGGCATACAGTTTAGTAACAAGTGTTGTTTCTGTGGAGAGGAAGGTGATTATAATTCTCCAGTAGAATGAAAAAGCATCAATTTCAGTTTTTAAAATCCTTGGTCTTGGTCAAGGTCAAGCCCACCTAAATGCCTCAGTAGCCCAAATCCTGCCAAGAAGTGTGTTTAACATTACAAATCTTAGGAAGGTTATGCTGATCTTGGCAGGATCACAGACAGCAAAGACTGGGCAGTTTACCAGCCTTCAGTTTGGTCCTAGAATGTCACCTGTAATTATCAAGGCACTGCTCTAAAGACAGTATATTAGACACAATAGGCCAAATGGTTCTGTAAACACATAATTACCCTGGGGATACTTCTACCTTGTTTTCTTTTTCAACACCCTTTTTGTTCACTGTCTCCTCTGATCAGGTCTAAACCTGCTAATACTGTATACTGTACCAGCATATACGTCACCTCTGAATTTGGGCCACAAGATTCAGGTCTTTTCCACAAGTATCAGCAGACATCTCTGAGCAGAACCCCTGTTAATAGTCAGTGTGAACAAACACTAAGTTATCAAAACAAATTAACTTCCTTTGATGTTTCCAATTTCCACTTCACAGCCAGTACTCGTCAGATTATGAAATTCCCCTAAAAATGTTTTCCCCTCCCCCTTCAAGAAAGCAATTTCACTATATTTCCTGTATTACTCATCTCCTTTCTTTCTTGAATTACTATGTTTTATGACATTCATTCAAACCTCTTACATTATAGTTCTGGAAGACAGCAAAAATACCTGTTCCTGCCATCTTAGACAGTGTATGCTCTCACTCTATTACACTAAGCACAATTTTGCTGCTTGCTGAGATAAACAGCCATGACAGCTCCAAAACAGAAAATCCATACTAACCAGGTAAAAACTTCCGCTATCAATGTAAATTTAATTGAGAAATAAAAGCTATACTGCAAAGACATGCCAAAACACTCTGTTTTACAGCAGAACTCCTTTACTGACTGTCATTTTGATCAGAAAAATCTATACCATCATCAGTGAAGTTGACAAGGAATGGTGAGCACAGACATCAATAGCATCACCACCGCCTGGGTGCCTTCACCTGTAACCCACAACCCTCAGCCAGCAGACTTTTAAAAAAGTTACTAAACTCAAAATTGCTCCTTTTATACTTCTAAAACTTTAAATATTGCCAAAAGCTGTTGATGAGAGAGAGTGATAACTTAAATTAGTTCTTCCCTGAAAACCTAAATAAACTCTGGGATGTAAACATGTAGCAAGCAGTCTGCAGACATCCACGAAGTACAGGGCATTTCCCTCATATGCTCAGTTCAATATTTATGCAGAAATAGATAACATTGCTATTATTTGCTACTCAGGTACAGGAACAGTGAAGAGACCCCCATGCTTTGGGATACTGAAAGAGATGGAAAAGAAGAGAAGCCCAAACCCTAGCCCTGGTCAGTAAGTTTGCTGCACATTAATCCTCATGTACTTGGTCACAGACAGCCCCAAAAAGCCCACTGCAAGGGCACACAAATTCTGTGTGCATTCTTCCCTAGACTCACAGCAACTGGGATCCCACTTCAAAGCCTAATCCTGTCTTACCTCACATTAACTATTTATATAGCTTATTAAAAATATAATCACATATTTGAGTCTGGATTGCAATCATCAAGAAAGACCTCTGCCTTTCTGTTTTCCAGGTAGGTACCGAGACAGCCTGACATTAATCAGAAAGGTGGTTTGGTATTTCAGGGAGAGAAGCTGATGCTTAAGGTATGAGAAGAGCAGAGTAACCCTTGCAGCAACAGGCACTACAGAGGAAAAAGGGCAACAAAAAAAATCCATGTAAAGTAGTATCAGAGGGAAAAGAGGAATTAAACTTGCATCCCTAGCAAACTCTGCTGGCCAACCATTTCTCATCATTCTAAGTTTATGGTTTCTAATATTTAAACTGGAAAACCAACAAATTCAGGTGAGGTTTTTTTCCCAGTCATTACTGTGTAGACTAAGTCCTAGCCTCAGCTATGGTCCATGTGCTGCTCGTTTGCTGGCTGACCCTGCTATTCCTACCTCTATCCCAACGAACACCTCACAGCATGATTTCAGCACTGCAGAGCACAGCCTAGCCTTACACGAGGTCCAAGCAGAAGCAGCATTACACTAAAAGTGTCAACTGTAGGCCCAAAGTCACAGTTTCAGATAGGTTTTTGGGCAAGCTGTCGGGTCTGGATAGCTTATAACAACCTAAAGGAACAACTCCGGCCATGCTTTTACCACCAGGACAATTTTTACATAACCTCTATTTTTCTAAATCCTGTGTTAGCCCACACCTTGGGACATGGTATTTTCATTGCTTTCTTTCCCTTTCATCCCTCCATTTTCTCCTTCCAACTCCCCTGGTAACTGAGCAGTTAACATTACTTTTCATCTCATTAGAAAACCAGCGAAATCTGACTGTATGTGTAGCTATACCAACATAAATTGCCCTCCTAGAGCTTACATGGGTCTTTCATTGAAATTCACCAACAAATAATAATAATAACAACAACAACGATACCCCTTTGATACAGAACAAAATAGTCCAATGAACAAACTCTATAGTAAATTTTGTAAAGTGCACAAAAAATATTCATGGAAATATTTTTAAAAAAGAACAAAGTTTTCTAGTGTCACCATGAAAACTTGTGAAATATTGTTAAAATTAAATAGAAGTCATCTAATGAGACTTTTTGGCTCTAATATATTGGCAGACAGCAGCAACATTTTTCAGAAAAATTACACCAACTAAATATACTGTATCTTAGCAGCATAAAAAGTCCCTACAATTAGATGCAATTGCAGGCCTAGTAAGCATAAACCTGACAAAATGTTACAAGTGTAGTTTTCATTTAAAAGAATGGATTTCCATGGAATCCTAGAGGTAACATTTGTTATTTTGTTTACATTGTATTCTGGTAGTAAAGCCAACTATGACAAATCTCCTGCCCTCCCCTCTACCTTTCCTCACAAAATTGCACAGAGTACTGGAAAATGTCATCAAGTTGTAAGATACGGCCGCGCTGAAGCAGCCATATATTAAACAAATCAAAATTAAACCTGAAGCCTAAAAACAAACAAACAATCTCAGAAAGTGACAATCATTGTCAAACAACTGCAGTTTCACACAACTGACCGATGCTCCCCACACACGTAGATGGCACTGGGTCGAATGCGCCGCCTTGTATGGCCAGGTAGCTGTGGCAAAAACTTGAAGTACTTGGGCATCAAGTCCAAGCATGCATCATGAAACTTCTTTATCCTCCAGTAGTATATCAGTGGGTTCAGTGCAGACTTGAGGTAGCAGAGCCAAAGGAGCCAAGTGCTTATCTCAAAAAAGTTGTGCTTGTAGTAGAAGTGGCTGTTGAATGTGGCAATAAGGCTGTAAGTGGTGAAGGGCGCCCAACAGACTATGAAGACAAGGAACAAAATCAAGATGGTTGTGAAGGCACGAGTTTTAAAGCTCATATCAATATTCATCTGAAAAGGTCTCTGTAAGCTCATGAGACCAAGTTTGCTGGCCTGGCTGAGGCATATGCTATCAGGGTGGCTATGGATACGAACTGCATTGTGGCGGACGGTGTTGAGTATGCCCATAAAAGAATACAGCATTACCAGGAATGGAATAAAAAATGAAATTAGCAAGATAACTATCACGTAGGCTCGGTAACCTGGGCTTGTAGAGTAGCCAAAAACACACTGAGGTGCTCTTGAGGGTATCTGCAGATTAGGATTCCCTACAGATAATGGGAAAGCAACAACAAAAGATGCTGCCCAGGAAATGACAATGAGAATCTTTGCACGGTAAGGGTTCAGTTTATCTTGCCTCTGAACTATGATAAGAAATCGGTCAATACTAATAATAAGAAGAATGGCTACCCCCTCTATGACAAAAAGCCAGAAGAACATGGCAGAGACTCTGCAAAATATATCCCCAAAAATCCACTGAGTGGTAATGATTGTAATCAGAGCAAAAGGCATGTTCAGCACTGCCAGCAGCATGTCCGCAAAAGCCAGGCTCGCTAAGAGGATATTAATTGCAGATCGCATAGCTGCCTTCTGGTAGACCATGAGGCAGACAACAAAGTTTCCAAGGAAAGAAACCAACAGAATAAATATCATAGCAGCAGAAAGAATGATCTGGAGTGGCAAACTCAAGCTCCTGAAAACTTCTTGCGATGGCAGGATAGCTGTGGTATTTACCAGTAAAGTACTTCTCTCAGTGGTGAGCGCGGCACCTGAACTGTATCTCAATGGCTGCGTTGTGCCGCTACGAAGCGAGAACTGGGGAGTGGTAAAATTCGTATAGGCGTTTTCATAAACAATAAAAGTAGCATTTGAGGTCCCAGACTGGGCTAGCGTCAACATTGCTGAGAAAACCATTGCTTCAGGATAAATGAAAGCAGAACTGAAGGTCTTCAAGGCTTTCCATCTTGTTCAGGCAGTATCTTATTCCTGGGCATTTAACAAATCAAAATTCAACGTCTGAAAGCATCAAAGTTCTTAACCTCATGTCAGTATTTTGATCTGAAAAACAAGAAAGGAATTTAAAGAAACAAAGTAAGACTTGCTGAAACCAATGGGAAGCAAATGATTGCTCTGCTTTCCTTCATCACAAAAGGATCCTTAGTACCTATCTACACTTTAGGTTGACACAATTTACTTAAGGTCCAGTCACAGGAGTCACATACTATTTGGTCTTTTTCTTATAGATCCTGCTCCTGTAGCCTTGCTGACACTGTACAATACTCTCACTCACTAAGCTTTCTTCTACTATAACCAGGACTGGAAAACTTTTGTGTTTGAAAATAAACTTTATTGATCAAAAGTGAGTAAATCACATCAGTACCTTCATTTAAATCTCCTAATTTTTAAACTACATGATTTTGTTTTTTAATTGCTTATAGCTGGAAACTTCCAAATAGCTTACACAGTATCAGTACTGCCTATTTGCCTGTTTTTCAGTGCTTACTAACCTGAGCCATCCTACATAATACAGAATCCTTGGTTCTATATCAGTTATCAGCAGCAGATGCCTCAGGAAAAACATGTAAAACATCTTAACCTGTTATTAATTATTAAATAATTTGTCCATAGGATTAAAGCATTTCTCAATTTGTTTCATGTAGTGACTGACTCATATCAAGGTGCAGGAAACTAACTCTTCTTCAGTCACTACAACCCTTCCCCCTGCAGCAAGCTTTCCTGGTTTCACTGGCTTAGACATGTCTTTATTAATTCATTTGGGTAGCCCACACAATTTAACCATGTGCACCCTCTTCTTCCTCTCCAAATCCAATCCTTAACACATTCTACTGAACTCCCTCCCTCATTGTTATGCTGATACAACGCCACATTTACAGGTACCGTCACCTTGTGCTATTACATGTAGTGTATTATTATGTGTGTCGTTCCTACAGACAAATACAATGCAAAGGAGTTGAGAGCTGTCCCCCCTTTTCAGTGCTAGCTCTTCACAGAGCTCCCCCCTCTATCTTGGGCTATGAAATTAAATGCTCGCAGAGTACTCTGGCATGTGATCAAACTGGAAGCCAGAAGGATTCTATGACCTTTTAAAAGAACAGATCCCCAGTCAGAAACACGAAGTGGGATTCACCTCATTCATTGTGGATGACAGCAAGAGTCACTTCAGGCTGTTTTCATGTTTTTAAACAAAAGAGGGATATAGACACCTTCAGAGGGCAATCTGTCTCCTTCATCTATGCACACGGTGACAAGCTTGCGCTACCAACGTGAGAAGCTTGTTTGGTTTATCCTGTCCTCAGTATTTAAGCGGGTTCTGTTTAGTATCAACACTGGGCAGAAGGGAGGAAAAAATGCCTGTACAAATTTATGCAAGGATCACGCTTTGTGGAGGATCAAAAGTCCCTGGGAATACTTCACCAACAAAGAAATGAACAATAAGGCAACAAAATCTAACTTATGTCCCCAAGTTTGGACTTCTAGCAATTCAAATGCAAGCCTGCTCACAGGCTGTCGCTAAGGATTCATCAGGGAACATCAGCATTATGACCTGCTCCTCTCATCCCACAGCTCAGGATCGCTAGATGATTTCCAGGGTAAAACTGCCTTCAGCATTTTGTCTAAGACAAACGATTAACCTCTCTGTCCCCTTTAATTTTCAACAGTATCACGAAGGGTTATTATTATAAACATCCTCATTTCCTAGAGTCATACAAATTCCACTTTCTAAAGGTCTTCCTGCTTGAATTGGAGGGAATGTCATAATTTTCTACTGTATCCAATTATATTTCAAAGACTGTTAAACTCAGCAGGGGTATACTAAGCTATGTACATTGACATTTTGCACAAACACCAATTCTGTTAATTTTATTCCAGATTTTCCTTTTCTCTCCATTCTGTCCCTTTTATTTTTATTTTACAGTAACTTTTATAGAGCAAAAAATTGTAATTATGGGCTAAAGCACATATTATATCCAAAATTCTTCTTTCTTTGGTCTCTATATACCTTTCCTTTACTGGTGTCTTTAACCTGTTTGTGATAATAAAATTTGTAGTCAACACCAGAACACAACTTTCCAGGATAAATAAGCAAGTTTTTTAGCAACAAACATGAAAATCTCACCCAAAGTTCCACCAAGGTTTATGACTCCACAAGCCAAGAACACGGAAGAGGGAAGGAAGCTGCAGCGTTCCACAGGGACTGCAAAAGAGCATAAACTCAACAAATAATTCTAGATTTAAAATTGTAAGAGTACAGACAATTAGATCCCCAGGGAAGTATCTTTTAGAGCTCTGTAAGCAATAAGCTAGCAAAGGTAACTTGGATTTCTGATTGGTTTGAGAAGGTCTTTCCACCAAGGCCCTGAAAGAAACTAACCTGCCATTAGATAAGCATAAAGCCCTCTCACAGACAAGAATCAGTTTAAAGGAGGAAACCAAAGAAGGAGCAGTTAGTTTTGCAGCGAAAAGAGGTCACTAGAAGGATTCTACAAAGAAAGCCTATACTGAGGTTCAGACTCTTCAACCTATACAGCAGAAGGGGGAAATATGAAACCATGACATTTGCTGCTGATGGACATGAACTGTTTTTCAGAGCAATTTAATAAAAACAAAGGCCAACTATAAAGAGGTACAGAGGGATCTCACGACAGTTAGTGACAAGCTAATAGAGTGCCAGATAAAATTCAGTGTTGCTAGAGGTAAAGCTATGCTTATATAGAAAACCAAAGTTATCTGCACAGTAACAGATGCTAAACCAACAACTACTCTCCAGCAGAAAAACAGATCTTAAAGTTTTGATAACTTTATAAAAACATTGGACAAGTGTTCAGAATTGTTAGGAAAGAAACAGAGAAGAAAAGCAGGAGCTAACTACACACACTGGATGTACATATATATACACAAACACACTACCTGCTACAATACACATCCATGTCACCTCTTCAGCGCTATGCTCACTTCTGCTCCAACTGATTTCCATTCGAAAGTGACTGAAAAAAGGTATCAGAGGCCTACAGAATTATTAATGGCACGGGGAAAGTGAATGACTGCTGTCTCTCATAATATAAGAATCAGAAAAGTCAAAGGAACACAAAATCCCAGAATGGCTGAGGTTGGAAGAGACCTCTGGAGGTGATGTTGTCCAATCCCTCTGCTTAAGCAGAGCCACCTGGAGCCAGTTTCCCAGGACCATGTCTAGATGGCTTTTGAATATCTCCAAGGACAGACTCTATAGCCTCTCTGGGCAACCTGTGCCAGTGCTTGGTCACCCTCACCGAGAAAAAATAGTTCCTGACGTTTGAGGGGAAAAGAAATCCTGTGTTTCAGTTTGTGCCCATTGCCTCTGGTCCTGTCACTGGGCACCAACGACTGTGTCCTTCCCTATAGGTATTTATATACACATATTTGCACCTTCCCTACAGGTATTTATCTCCCTGACCCTTCTCTGCTCCAGTCTGAACAGTTCCTACTCTCTCAGCCTTTCATCACAGAAGAGATGCTCCACTCGTGTCTCTCCTGAACTGAGAAGCCCAGAACTGGAAATTATGATTTCACAGTTATTTGTGAAAATACTTGCCACAGGGTGCTGTGGATGCCATAGAGCTTCTGTGGATTTATAAGGCAATTTAGGACATTTCACATGATGTTTATTCAGATGATCATGTCAGGAAAAGGTGAATCAACCTCTCAACCTCATGAGATGCCTACCTCCCCCTGTTGACTGCAGAGTACATGGCCATCTGACTTGATTACAGACATTGTGAGCACATACATGCAGTCACTTGACCAACTTTCAATATATAAAACAGAATTTGCTTATTTAAGTTAAGTTTACTGTTCTTTAAACATACTTTTGCCACACAACTCTGAAGTATGAAGTTCAGGGAAGCCTTATATGATAATGTGGATCTTTTCTAAAGAAAAAAAAAAATCCAAACCAAACCCAACAGCCAACTGGAAATGTTTCACGGTAAAGAATGAAAGTTTTAGAAAATACTGCTTTATCACAAATTGTCCTTCTGAACAGAAGGAACCAGACAAGGCAAGAAGGAACAAGTGTTGTGCACCCTTAACTCCCGTAATTTAGTCAAAAAGGCTGTGGTACCCTGCATTTCTCAAGCCAGTGCTATCCAGTATATAGCAACAGACAAAGGGCTCAGAGGAGTCGATAAATTTATTCCTAACAACAAAAAGCAACTAAGAAAACTAACCTCACACACATTCTTCTCACCGTCCCAGCTCTCTAAGCAAACATCTACCTCCTACTTCATGCCTTCTCGCCTTAGTTTGAGGCTTGTATGCTTTTCTGTATAGTCTTAAGAGGAGGAGGCTGGCCTCATACAAGCTGTTGGCTGGACATAGCATGGTTTCTTAAAGTGTAAGTGAGCGTTAGCCATCTGGCTGTTACATGCAAGTCATTAGTCATATCTTCTTTTCAACTTGGAGGTTAAGCAAGCTGTAGCAAAACCAACACCTAACTTAAGAGGACTGCAGGCTTTGGATCCCAGGTAGAAAGAGACTCTTGAGCGTTGCTCCTGCACTCATTGCTTCCTCATGGTTTCCAGGCAATCAGGTTTATCACGCTGAGGTATGAATTCCCTCTGTGCACCACACACTGAATCTGCATTCTAGTGTCTCTCACTCTTTGGGAAAGACAGATCCTGTAATTTCAAAGCCAGAGTCACTGCTGAACGGTAATCAAGCAGCTTGTGAGAGCTGACCGTGCTTTGGCAGTTTAAATAGGTAAGCTTATTGATGGTCAAAGTACTCATGGCAAGAGACAGATACCTTTTTGTCACAGCATTCTCACTTTTGGAACATGTACTCTCACTGATTCTTTTCAGATGCAAAAAAGCTCCCCACAATCACTTTTTTCCATTTCAGCACTGAAAATTACTGGGTGTGCACATTTTCTCTCAAGTAAGGTTCTCACTCATATACAACCTTCTATTTATGGAACATAATAGACACAATTATTTCAATGAAGTACACACTTAAAGCTAAATACCACACAAATTTCATTCATCAAATATAATTATTGTTAGAACTATGGTGTCTGCTTTTAACAGCTTTTGAAGCTAAAAGGTTCCTGTTCAAAATTTGGATAGCATGCTCAACCAGAAAGAAAAGATTATATCTTACATGCAAAACCAACATCAGTCAAAGCCAGCAACTCCAGCATAGCCAAAACGGGGAACATAACAGTACCATAATAACAGCTATGTTTTGTGCAGATCAGAACACGCTATGAACAGCTGCCAAAATATTCAATGATTTATCAAATTTCTCTGCTAAAATTAAGCAGATTTTCAGTACTGCCCCGCAACAAGATTTGGTCCAGCACACAGAAACCATTCTTCAGAAGTATGACTGGCATACTGATACTATTCGTTGGGTATGTTTTACAGGATCAAAAATAGGAAGCTTCTGCATGTTTTACAGCTACTATCAATGTCTTTATTTTGAAGATGAACTTTGGCAAAAACAATTTTTCCAACATAAAAAAAGGTTACAAAAAAGCAAAATATTCTTAGGGGAAAAAGGATAAAGTCAACAACAAACATGAAGGCTGTGGGCTTATTTTGTTTAAAAAAAAAAAAAAGAACTGAAAGAAAATACTCAAGTATGTGATCTCTGTCATCCCATTACTGTATAAAGGAGCACAGGACACACTCCCCTCTTGGTACGAATTGAGCATTGTTTCCCATGCTATTAAGCTGAGGCAGGAACATATTGCAACGGAACCCCTTCTGCTAAAGCCAGTGCAAAGAATGAGTCAGAGCACAAATCAACAGGGACAATGTTCTTACTCACCTAACTGTTCCTCCTCAAAGGAACTGGTAGTTTTCAGTTTTAATACCTATTTACATATCCTAAATTGAAACTAATCAACTACACTGCATGAGCAGATGACCCATAAAACTACTCACAAGAGGCATTAGCTTAATTTACGAAGTTTTCCTTTATTTCCACCCTATAAACACTACTGTGCCAATTTTCATAAGAAAGTACTGTGGGAAACAGCCACCTCTGCTTTGGGTCATTAGGTACAACTAATTGCCCTCTTGAGGGTATTTCTTTCTTAATTCAGAAAGCCATTAACTGTCAAGAAATATCAGCCATGGGAATCTTTATTACTATTCTAAACCACAAATACGCAAAATGTAAAGAATAATTCTATTTTCTCAGCTCTTGGGGACAAAACATGTTCTCAGTTTGCAGATCATGTGAAAGAACTTACGCAGTTCAAGGTTCATTTCTAGTAGCATCACAATACTCCCCCGACTTCTAACTTTCTCACTAATTCAATGTTCACATTAACCATATTCAAGTTGAAAAGCTAACTGAACACTAACTGAACACTGTAGTACCTAGAAGAATAGGAAATACTGAAAATATGATTGAAAACACTCTTAATTCACATAGTCTCTGCCTAGTTACTACCATTCAACTAACAAGGTGGAAGCTTCCTAATTTTTAAGTGGACCTTTGGATTACACATGCAGTCACTACATGACAGATCGACAAATTAAAATGAAAAGAAAAAAAAGAAAGCATACCAATCCAGACAGGCTTCCATGAAGAGTAAGTATTATAAGTCATCATGAGCTGTTCAGTAAAATATTTCCTCTCCAAATAACCTGTCAAAAAACCAGAAAAAGTTGGTGACATATTTACACACAAGGAAGGACAAGATCAGAATCACAAAGTTTTTTCCTGTAATAAAAGTTAATTTTTATTGGAAGTAGAATACATCACGTCTCCTGGCAAAAGACAGATCCCATGTTCCTTTGTTGCAGAAGGTATAGACCTTAGCAGGACTTTGGCTCGATAACACTTGGATCCCTAAGAGATCCGTGGCTATCTCACCTGTGGGAGCATAAGACCCTCACCATTTAGTACTAACATTTGCCAGGACTGGAACTGCATGCTGGTTTAGATCTCATTCAGATGCATTTATTCAATTTGTAGACAAATAAATACACAGCAGTTAGAAGCTGTAAGTCTTACTGGGCCTGTTAATATACATGCATCGCTTTAAATGTCAGGGTCCTGACCTCAACACCCCAAAGACTCACAGAAAAAACCCACAATTTAATTCCACAGGGTGCTACTGAACTTCATAAAGAAGCTGAATTAGTATTCCCCAAATGGCAAAGATATTATCATGATAGTGCTGGAAAAACAAAGGGCAAGAAAACAGGTCTAGAGAGGAAGAAAGTTTCAGTGCAAGATCTTAGCACTTCCTCTACATGGTCTTGTACCAATCAATCATCAGCACAACAGTATCATACCTCAAGTAGTTAAAATGATTTCTGTAAACAGAGCCTAACATAGGTAAAAAGCTGAGTATTTCCACCATGACATACCTGCTGTTAACTCAGAACATAAATTTTCAATGTAGGTTTTTCATATACTCTCAGAAGGAAGCCTCAAAATTTCAGTGAGCCTTGAAAGCTAAGTTTATGTCACAGTAAAAGATACTGGTGACCCAATATATTTTATAAAGATTTTATTTTTAAAATTATTTTATAAAGATGTTTATATATAAAAATCAAAAAAGCAAAGACACTAGAGACAGACATGCTGGCTTTTAAAAGGTTTTTAATTTCTCCCAGAAACTGCTTTTGGAACATCATTAGACACCTCCACACTGGAGCAAAAGTTGTCAGAAACCTTCAGGAACAAGTTTCTAAATAAATGGTGTACAGGGGAGCCTGTGGACAAACCAGTCAACAAGGTGACAATGACCTCCTAACAAGGGAAGCAGTAAGAGTTAGACTTGAAGACCACTCATGATCTTCTGATTCCTCCAACCATTTGAATGCTGTGTTTCTGTACTTACAGCCAACTTAACACACACTTCAGACACCCAAAGCTTAAAAGCCTGATTTGCCAGACTGGCACCTGAAGAGAAATCCGCTTTCTGCAAAACACACCTATTATCTAACCACAATGGAAGTCAGTATCACAAAGATTTTTCTGATAATCTATTTATGGAAACCAATTTCTAGTATCACAAAAATTTGACCCTTACATTTATTCCACAGAAAAAGGTAGGAAGGAAAACACATGTCTCAGATTATGTATAAAAGAGAGGAAACGGACTCAGATTATTATAGACTTTAACCACTTGGCTTGTTCCCTCTTTAGTGAGGTAAGTATTATAAACTGTTAATCTTCCCTCAGGCTTTCTGAAGAGTCAAAGAAGCAAACAGGTTTGCAAGCAAGCAAGAGACTCTGCCAGGAACCTGGATAGATTAAATACAGCGATGACAACCTGTCAGATCTTCCCACCAGACAAGCACATTCTTTGACATAAGAGCCACTTCTTCTCTCTACTTATGGGTTTATAGAAAGTATTTTCAACTCTCATCAAAAGTACCTTTAAAACCCATTTATAAAAACCTCCAGAATATCACCATAAAGTTCTTCCACTTCAAGCCTCCAAGCAGGGAAAAAAATAAAAGCATGTTTTAGTAAAATTTTACTGATTTATTTTTAACTGAGGACTTCGCAGATCTTGCTCTTAATTAGGCAAAACTGCTTTGGATAGTCTTCTGTCAGGAACAGTTAACACTGTTTCCAAATGATATTTGTCTTTTCTCCCCTCCTGTTATAAATGGTCAGGCTTTTTTGTAAGAACAGAGGGGAAAAGCTCTAACCCTTCACAATACTGCCATGAAATTTGAATGCAAGGATACCTGTAGCTCCAGAGAGCCCTACTTTTGGAACTGCAATCTCAATATCAGCATTTAGAGTTGGCACAGCTACCGAAAAGGAATCCTGACCTCTTTCTCAGTCACTCACTTCTGAAGCAGGATTGACACCAGACTCTGGCAAGCAAATTTAAAAGCTTCACATTTCTGGCCTGGAGCTGAGAGGTGTTGGGGTACACAGATCAAGGTGTAAAATCTTGATTTGGATTCTACATATTAAGAGGTATTTACATTCAAGATAGTGCTGTGCCATAAGCAATAAAAAATTACAAATTTTTGTAATAATCTTAGACCTAATAAGATGCAAATTCCTCTATTTCAATTCCTCAAACCAGGAATAGTTGTTTCCAAAGAACTGAAATAGTGCAACTAAAAATCACAGAAATCTTAAATACCATTAAACTTAAAAATATTTCCCACAAGCATTCAGATGACACTGAAGACTTCGCAACAGGCTAGAGAGAGTCTTAAAGATATTATGAAATGTTTTCAGTATACCATTGCTTTATAAATGTGTCATAACTTTTCTTGAGTACTTTATTAACAGCTCTCTATATCTAGTTACACCTAGTCCATACTCCTATTTTAGCAAGTTTTAATATCTTCTTGGGATATTAAGTCAAACCATGGTAAAAAAAATAAACTGAAAACCTGAAAGATTCTTTTCATCACCAAAAAGTCAGTCTATCAGAAGATAACAGGCAAGTAAAAAAGCCTGCTTCAAGTCAGAGAGCTTCAACAGAGTTGTCCTAAGGCTATTTTGGCTTTTCAACTAGAGTAACTTCTCCAGTATATTCTCTGAGTAGAAGACTTGAATTCTGTGAAGATGTTTCACCTTTATATACCATAAAACAAAGATCTAAAGGATCCTTGTATTTTATCACTCTTACTTTGCAGTGCCCCATACACCCAACATATACTACTATGCTGCTTTCTATTAAAACAAGGGAAAATGGATTTTTTTATTCATCAGTAGTTTTGACAACAGCTGTTAGCACATCATCTTTAACCAAAATGCAAAGGCTTATAAAATTAATCTTGTAAAAACTGTAAGCCCATCATCAACAGCATGCTATATTGATGGAATTTATTAAGCTCTCGCACAAAAACATACCTGCTTTTTAAAACATCATTAATTTTAGCAAAAAATACTATTTTTATGCAAAGATGCAGGGATGCTAATGGAAAAGTGATTACAGTGGCCAAATGTTTAGTCTCATCACACAGAGTGCTGCCCACAATTTGGTTTACTTTCCAGAGTGAAGCCATCAGTCCTGATTCTGCTGTTCCCACAGGGATTCAGTTCATGTTACAGCCAAATTCTTCTGCTGCCCAGGAGTCTTGCAGCTGTAACACAGATGTTATGGATCTTCTTGGCAGTTGGCTCACAGAGAAGAGGTGCTGGTACCAAGTGAAACAAGGTGACTGTATTTTAGCAACAGAAACGCTGCTGTGTGCAGCAACCTGCTCTGAGAGCACTTAAAGGCTGCCAGGGATTTAGCTGAGAACTAAACACATACTTAGTTTATATGCATATTTATGTATTTCTGTTGTACACTCTTATACATGCACATGTGTGCATACTTTCAGTACTTACTAGCATCTCTATTCAACCAAAACCAAACACTGGACCCTAACAGTTGATTTTTTTCCCCAGATTTACCCTATACTTTGTTGTTAGTCTACATTAGTCTATTAAATGTCAGATACATATTACAATAATAACTTATTTTTCATAACATAGAAATGGGCACTAAGTAAATTAACTGCTTCTTAACAGTTAGCCTTATTATCTAATTGTTTTAATAGCTTCAGAATTCTTTTTGTCTTATGCTGGCCAACTGGAATAATACTTTCAAGATAGCAATTGTTTCTGAGAAAACAATCTTAGTTAGAAATCTGTTCATACCAGAGTTCCAAATTGACAACTCTCAGGGTGAGATGACACATTACAGACATTCAGACCCTATGCAGTACAGGCACTAACAATTTCTGTACAGACGCCAGGCAGGGCTTGGAACATGCATCATGAACAGATAAAAAAAATAAATTACAAGCCAAAACGATTTAAATGAGTCGATCTGGTGATTTTTAAAGCACAATGTTTTGTTTTAATGTAATACAAGAGATCACAGCTTTAATTGGTGGGGGAGGGGTGTTTGGGTTTTTTGTTTTTGTAAAAATGCAAAGCAAACAAATATGCATATCAACTGGTGGATTCAAACCTTTTGTAGGAACAATCTTTTTAACTATCTTTAATTCCTGGTTACAAATAACTTGACAGTTAATTGAAGGGATTTTGCACTGCTCACGCAGTTTTGTGCTTCTTGGAACTGTTAAATCGTACACCCAATCAAATGTCTCACACAGTTTGGGTTTTTTTATATATATATATATATATACACACACACACACAGAGTTACAGCAGCTCCCAGTTCACAAACCCCACTGAAGAACAGCTTGCTTCCATGGAAAAGCCCCTTCAGTAATAAAAGTGAGGGATTGGATTTTTACACTACTTTAAAAAAATAATTTATATAGAAAACTCCACTCAAAAAACCAACACACCCCCCACCAAAAGAAAAAAAAAAAATCAACACCAACCAACCAAAGAAACAAACAAAAACTCCACTCAAACCTACAAAGAAAAGCTTTGCCTTACCAGGAAGGAGTCACCCATTAATTCATGTTGTCTTTGACTTTGGTAGGTCAAGATTTTATTTCCCTGCCTAACAAGAGCTGTTTAATTATGTTCAATTAACTCAATTTTAAAATAATATGTAAGTGTTGCTTCAGTTACAGAGAAGTTTATTCGGTCTCCATTTCAATATGAAACTGATGCTGAGAAAATACTCGATGTAATTAATTTATATGCAGTATAGCTCTAAATATAACAAATGCAACACAGAATTTCTAATTTGATTGCAACTACTCAGCAACAGCTGACTGAGACCAAGAGACTCGTACCATTTTTTTTTAAAACACTGAAAAGCACTGAAGTCAGTAACAACTCAAAGTTATGGCTAACATTTATAGGAAAACCAGTGTAATGAAATCCACCATAAGACATCAGAAAATTAAACCCTTTCTTCTATCTCTTTATAGACCCTAAAATACTGTTAAAGTTGAAATTAACATTACTCAGTATATGACATTAAAAAGAACACACCCAAAAATCAGAAGTAATGCTTCTCCTGCATTTCAGAGACAGGAAGAAAAAAATACATTTTAAAAAAAATATGTTAACTACTGTGGAAGGTTTGCAGCTCATTTTAAAAGAAGGTATCATGTCTGTCAATAAAAATGTAATTTTACTCTCTTCCTCTGGGTTTCATTAAAAGTTAAGTATTTTTATCTAATCTTCTGATTATTTTCTCTTTATTTCTATCAACACCACTTTCCTACTCCAGACATAAGTGTCAAGCTTCTGGAAGCAGCTCCTTTATACTCACAGAGTTGCTGAACGGAACTTCCATAGTATTTTTTGCCTACCAAATCATTATTGTTTTTTCCAATCTTGTTGAATTTAACATATTTCTACATACAACTTCAGAACTGCAGAGCAAACTCTTGCTTCAAGCTTTTGTGTTGCCCTTCACCATCTGTCACTCAGGCTTTTTGCAAATCATTGCTATTCTGAATATATCACATCTAGATATAGTCTAATCACTCCTTTTATCTTAAGCCTCAACTCACACAATGAGGAGAACCTGGATAGCATTACCTTCCCTAGCATTTCAGTTTCCAAGACCATCAAGCTGCAAAGAAGGGACTTTTAACTGCAAGAAGACCAGGCACTTCAAAGTAATTCAGGGAATATGAAATAAGCATGTTACTTTACCTCTTATGTTGGAGACCTTGGTAAGTGGAAAAGGGAAGATCCACATCCTATCTAGATGATTTAAAATGTCTGAGTTTTTCAGTATTTCAGGCTATTCAGACCTCTTGCTGCCTTCTCCTTGTCCAGTCATTCCATCTTAACAAATGTAGTAGTTGCTGTCTGTGCTCTGGGCCGAGCTTACTTAAGTCAACTCTTCATCCCTATAGCCACATGCTTAGCTAGAATGGCTCAGCTATGCTTGCCCTTCAATGTAGTAAGAAAAAAGAAATATATTCCTGTTTTGGAAACTGGATACATTTTCAGCAAAAGCATTAGGAAAAAAAGAACCAATGTCTCTTCTTGGGCAGAGCAACTAAGAAAAACGCAATACAATTCACTTGCTCTGAGCACCTTCATATATGTAAATCAACTAGGTCATAATATAGATGTTAAACAGTGTATACATGATGCTTAAAATCTGTAACTTCACCAGGTCTGTAGTAGCTCTCTTCTTTCCCATGTACTCTGAAGTACATGGACTTCCTAGTCCCAGTTTTTCAGCAGGGCCATAATGCTGCCAGGTGTTGTATCTATCCACTGAGCAGTAGTTTAAATTATTATTTTAGGATCATTTTCCTACACAGCTTTTGTCCATTTTCTAATTTAATAGCAAATTTTTGTTCAGTGCCCCACACACCAGGTGGTCTGAATGTGAGTTTAAGGTACCTTTTGTAAATACAAACAAAGCAATGAAAATTAACGAACCATAAAATAGAGGAAATTAACTTCTCATCGCATCATCAATTTATCTACCCACCTAAATGAGTTTAAAATACCAGCTTCAAGCAGTCTGATGTTCTAGGGACACTCAGCTGCCACTTCATTTATAGTCTGTTTCCTTAGCAACGCTATAATCCATCTGGCTGCAGAAAGCTAAATTCCCAAACCATATCCTCCTGTACACCGGAAATAGGCTCAAAAACATTTATATTTTAAACAGCATACAGTCATCGTGATTAGTGAGTGTATAAATGAATCTGGGAAGGCAATAATCTTAACGCACACACACGCAAACCATCCCTGCTCTAGCTTGAATAAGTGATTCACATACCGAGGATGACACAGTCTTTTCAACTTCTAGGTGTTACATACAACAGCATCTCTTTCCCGACGCTGCGTCCTAAGCAAAGCAACTCAAGACCTAAGTCCTGACTCTGAGAGGAAGAGATCTTTTATATCATCTTCCACCAAGAGTTTCAGAAATGAAAACGTTTCTCTTATCTTTGTTCCACCATGCCCAGCTGAAGGATCGTTCTGAACTACACAAGGTCAATCTGTTCTCTTAAGACCTTCCTAAGAGCAGTAATAGCACTGCATCCCAGGTCTTTCAAATTTACGGCAGCTAAAAAATTCTGATGAAAGTTCATCACATTACAAAGCAGAGGCACCTGTCTTAAAAATACTTACTCTTTAGGTTTTTGAATCTAAAACTGTAAATATCACCTGCGTAAACTAAAATAAAAATCCAGTTCCCCTAAGCAATGTTTATACATCATTAAGAACATAAAATCACAAATTCAAAATATTCAGGAAAGCCGATTCAGAAACTGGAGAGTAACTAGCAATGCCCCGACGTGGCAGCCACGCTAAGATGGAACTGTGTAACATTGGGCCTTTCATCACCAGGATGAACGGATACAACTTAAAATGGCAGAATCCATCTTAACCACAAACCATTTTGCCTGAATTTGGAAACTGCTATCTGGCAAAGGAAATTAATCTCTTATCTAACAGAGAAGTTAATCAGTTATGGAGAGCGGAACAATCTCCACACTGCCTACATCCCACAAAGTCCCATTGACAGGAAGCCAGGATTAAATCCACAAAACGATTCTGCCATGCAGTCAACCATTTCAGTAACAAACCTGCACAGCTTTGCCTGACTCTACTGTAAAGCAGTGGCATACAAGTCCATACTGCCTGACTTGCTGACAGCATCTGAAAAGAGGTTTGAGCTTTCATAAATCAGGGGTATCCTTAGGCAAGGAGCTGAACAATGTTTCTCACTGTTTGACTAGCATCCCTCTAGGAAGTAGTGAATACAGTAGCACCTACTGTAGACATCTGATGCTTCCCTCAAACAAGTCCCATCTGACTGTCGACTACAGCCAACATTTCTCAGAGGCTTTGGAGGTGGTTGGTTCCAAGAAAGAAGCAAGCTGACTATATCACACAGAAGTAACAACAGTTCTTCATGTCATCTCCCCAGTGAAGAAAGAAATGGGTCAAATTCACAAATACTAGCCTAAAATCACTTATATGTCCAATCATACATATATTTGCATGATCACAGCAAGTTCTCAAGAAACAGGCTATTAACTAACTGATACATAGGGTTGATTACATACATTTTGGAAAAAAAATTTCAAAGCATGAGTTTAATCTTCTTCATGACGTGGACAACAGCTCTTTGAAATCCTTAGTGGTGTTGCAGTCCCAGACTGGCCAAGAAGTCAACTGGGTAAGCCTTTTGGCAATGTCTGGCAAGTTTAGTAAGCACTCGTCAATATGAAGTCCTAACTTAAGACCTTAAAAAAGTCTGTTTCCTTGTTATCATTTTGGTTTCACACACTCGCTCTTATCCTACTAGGGCTAAGAGCGATCTCACCTCATTTCAACGCAGCTCTCAGGTAATCACATAAGCTTACTCAGCAGTTAGATACAACACACATTTCTGGAAAGCAAATTCATCTACACTATTTCAGATATCTATTTTAATTACTTTGTTTCTTAACGGTACTGTATATGAACTGCACACCTATGTACCTACAGTGATCTGCATGCTGCCTGAAGAGCACATTCAGACGTAGGCTTCTATATGAAGAGCTGCATAATGCTTAATAGGGACATTCCACAATTCTGTACTTTCAGAAAACTGCAGAACTGTCCTGTTAACAGCTGACACCAGCCAACCCCAGGAGCAATTCACTAGCCCCTCTCTCTTCCTGGAGTTAGGATGGTAGGATCCTCCATGTGCTCTGGAGCTTGTCAGGAGTCCAGGAAACACCAGAATGGAACTCAGATCATCCATCTTCCTCATCATTCTCAAAGTGGGAAATCATGGAAATTAATGAAGTAACTTATCAGTCCCTGAGCCAATGCCTATTTTGTATTCATGTATATTGTCATCAAGAAATAAAGACTCTGATAAATTATTCAAAATGCTGCATATCCAGGAACTGAGACAGACCTTGAAAACAGTGGGTAAACAGAGAGAGTATACAGGGGCTATTACAGTTTTAGCCTTGCTGTTAATAGCTCAAAGCATATCACCATATTGTCAGTGCACTGTGGAGATGCTTTTTCAAGTTTAGCATTTGCGGTGGCCTTGAAAACACAGTTTTAATCCAGTTCATTTGGATCTAGCAGTTTAACAGCAGAAGTGCTATCATCTGGGACTTCGTGCTTTGATTTGGTATTTCCAGAAAAGATGAATGCAGTTGGATCTTGCCTTCTTATCTTATCAAAATCAAGGGAATGGGAAGGGAAAAGGCTCTCAATTTCAGTTAGCAAACACACTCACCCTCCTCTCTATCCTCGTAATACGTGCAACAGATGCCAAATTTTATGGCAGCTGCAGATGTCCCGATACCAGTTAAGGCATAGTACAACCTCCCCGTTACAGATACACTGAACACGGCTCTATGAGTCAGTATTAAATATTGCCAAATTTCTTTCAAATGTCACCTCCTTATCATAAATGACACACTTGGAGCCTGAGCAGACCTGCTGATTGAATTCAGTAGCGTGAAGGATGGAATTAACTTCTCAGCTCTACCGACTCACAAACCTTTTGATTCAGAAGTGAGGCAAGCGGTGGGAGGCCCCGCTGCTACTCAGGTGATTCTGACCCAAAAATAAACAGGTAGTTCCTCTCCCAGACACACACAGATTTTCTCAGAGTATTCAATCCAAGCATACAATAGTCCGGGGTACCAGTCTGCAGGTGTGCATTTTTGAGAGAATAGAAGTGCAAACATAACACATACCCTTGAACACTTCGTGGCATGTCTTTGGCTAGATGTGGCAAATTTGGATTTTGGGTTGGAGATTTTTTACTTTGTTTCTTGATATTATTTTGTTACTGTGACAAAGCACAGGAAATCCGGATACAAATACAATTTGAAGTCATTATCTATACTTTGGAGTTTATATAGGCAAAGCATATATACATACAGTTAGTGATACAGCAATCAAGTATCATTAATACATTATGTGCATACACTTCTAAACACACCCACAAATACCACGTAGGACTCCAGAAAAACGTCTAAAGAACATTCAGAAGTGACAACTGACAGAAGAGCCTAAATCAAAATGATCAAGTAATAAAAGGCTTGTTGGAGTATTATCTACTGAAGGCAAGAACTTAATCAACATATAATATCATGTCTTTTCAAATTACTTTTCAAGTCTTTGACAAAAAAAAGTTGTCTCTTTCACAAAATATCATACTCTCTTTTCTATCATTATACACAATGAACCTTGTACAATCCTTTGAAAGGGATAATTTTGTGAATTACACTACTGATGCAGAAAACATGTAGCAATAACTGTTTCTATGTAGTATCAGGTTTTGAAGCTTTAAGACAGCTAGAGAAAGACAGAATTATTATTTCACAATTTGCATTACAAATATATGCTGCTTCTCCCGTTCTGCTGCAGTTTTCTCCCTTCTGCTCAAAGCAACTGAAACTGGATATCTCTCTGAACTTTTATCTCTCATTTTTTCCCCTTTTCCTATTTTTAAAATGAGGAGATAGCCTGCACAACACTGAGGTAATGAACACGATGTCCTGAAGAACTGAGATATTATAGGGATGAACACCACCACAGAAGAAACACACACTGAAGTTAATAATTAAGCATTCAGAATGGGTGGTAAATAAGGTATATGACCATATATTGAATAATAATTATAAAGCATTGCAGAGATGCTCACTAAGGATTAACCTTGCTACAACATAGCTGTCCTAAAAGCTGGATAGCAAGGCTAGAAGAACCACTGAGACTCTCATGACACAAAGCAGAGAGATACTGAGCAAGTAATTTAGCCATAGGTGGGATAAACCGCTTTTTGGACAAGTTTATTTTTCTCTCCACTGACCGTGCCTGGAAGGGTAGTTGAGACTACCTCAAGAGTCACCATAGTCCTCTGCAGATTACTTCCAACAGATCCCTGAAAGGTAGCCTATTGACAGTGGGTTTAAATTTGCTATGCAGGGGTCCATACACCTAATGAGGTTCTTAAAAAAGAAAAGAAAAAAAAAGAATCACAGGACAAGATAGCTAGCTTTCAGAAGCACAAACTGAAGACTTACATTTACCTCTTAAACCACCAGCATCCATTCACTGCAGAAAATGAGGCAGGCACCTGCTGGAAAATACAATCCATGATTATGTGGGAGAAAGGAGAAATTTCAAAACACCTCACCTGTTTCAAAAAGCAAGACTAACAAAAGATTTTTATTTTGCCTATTTTTTTTTTAAAAAAGTAATTCAACTGGTTCGATAAGCATGCTACTGAATTAGGCCTGCAAGACTGGCTGGTTTGGGTTTTTTTTATATGTTTGGCAAAAGTTATATATATGTATTCTTGACTGAAAGTATGTTATTAAGCATCTGAAAAAATCTGGTTTTTAATGATTCTTCTTGGAGGCTCACAGCAAAGGATGAGGGACCATGCACACAATCTACAGTATTGGTAACTCCAATTAGGCCTTGGGGGAAAAAGTAGATCATAGCAAGAGTGGTCAAAGGGTATGCTTGGAGGCTGCAGAATCTCCATCCTTGGGGATATTCAAAACTTGGACACGAACCTCATCTAACTTTCAGTTTGGCTCTGTGCTGAGCAGTGTTGGCCTGTGCAACCCCCTGAGGTCTCTACCAGTCTCAATTATTCTGTAGTTTTATGCTCCATCCTCAGCCCACTTAAGCTGTAACAGCAATTATTCCTTCCCCACAGCCTGTTAAATCTGAGTATGGCATCCAAAACCTTTTTCCCCCCCCTTTGCTTTCCTGTCCTGATCTGCTTGGCTAGCTGACCTGACCCATGCAACTAGAGGGCTACAAGCTACATAAGGGTAAAAATTCTAACTGGCCAAACTAAAGTGACTAGCAACTGAAAATTATATAAAAGCAATCAACAAAGAGAAGGATATAGCAGAAAAGTGCAAGAAGCAGCTGGGCAACAAGATGTCCCAGAAGAAACAGGTCAGTAAGAGTAAAATATTGCAGGGAAAACCACAGCAAAGTCACCAGACAGCATTGCCGTGTAGACAACAGAATGGAAACTAAGGCCCAAAGTTTCACCACCCTCCGTACGTCATCTACTTTGTACTATATGAAAATTATGAATTAAGTAATATGGGTCATTTCATAATCCATGTATTAAGCATGCTATTTCCCTTCACTGTCAATCCACATATGGATCATGTCCTACTGTTACAGCTCAGACAGTTACAGCCTGAACTGTCATTTACAGGTTTTAACTCTGCTAAGGACATAGGAAGTGATCAAAGACATCCTGGGAAAAAAACAAACAAAACAAAAACTATTAAGATTTGAAAGTCAAATTCTAAAGACTTGAGAAGTTACAGAACTGTAATTAAACACTATGACATAAGCTTTACCTAGATGACTAAATACTACTTATCCACACACAATCCAGCTTCCTTTAGAAGGCCCAGTGCTCACGAAAGCTAAGAACTGTTCAAAACCTTGCTTTCTCCACAATTCTTATGTGCCACCACATCATGTTTAATCAAGACAATTCAAATCTTGCTTTAGTAACTGCAATGAGGAGAAAATCAAGGAAGAGATGCAAAAATCATAACTGTCCAGTAATTTTAGTTACCCAATTTGAAATGCTAAGTGCTCTGAAAAATCAGATCCTAGACAGTATAAACCACAGCTCCCAAAGGCTGCATTACTACCACTGCAAAAGCTTTAAATTTCCAAGCACTTCTGTGCTTATGTGGTCTTAACAATATTCTTTTAAACACAGCTTGTGGATAATATACGTCTCGATTGAGGTAAATTAGGTTACAGTTATGCAAGAGATTTCTCTAAGTGCCATTCAAACCAGTGGGAGTCCTCAGACAACTTCAACACGTGCCTAAGTGTAAATACCTTACTGAATCAGTGCTTTTACACTGAGCACAAGAAAAGACTAGCTCACCTTTCTCCTGAAACATACCTTGACAAGTCTCAATGTCAGCATCTGTAATTTTATGAGGTATTGTTCAAATACAATCGACAAGAATTTCACTGAGACACGCTGCCTCAAGTAAAGCATTCACCAAGTCCCAACACATACATAAGGTTTAGTTTATCATCTGTTATCTTCAACTAGAAAGGAGGCATCTAAACAGCTTTCTTACTTTAGTTCAAACTGCTCTACTAGCTAAGTTAGCAATATAACAGCTGCCAGCAAAGACAGAGAAAAATATACACTGTCCTGTTAATGTATTTTATGTCTATGAGAAGCAGTGCGACATGACAGAGCTGAGATTCCACAAGTAAGATTCCTTAGGTAGTTACACTTCTTCTTGCCTCACTTTCTTCATTTGAAGCAATTGTCTGACATCCTTTAGAATTGCTTTGAAATTTATGTATTAAGCTATTATGTGAGATTAACCCAAAAAACAAGCACAGCATAAACCACCCTGTACACTCACCACTTCCTTATTGAGCCAAACAGTGAGATACAGCAAAAGTATGAACACATGCTTACAGAACATTATGAAGCACACAGGCTTTGTCCATAATTTTGGTAAGAAAAAAGACAGCAAGCATGGTGAAAGTCCACAGTGATTTATTTTATATCTAGTCTAATATTTTAACAGGCTAGCAATCTCTTCAGGCACTGAGAAGTAAATCATCTTCAGAGCAGTAAAAATCCAACCCAAAACTTGCTCTGCCCAACTTGCTACTTATAGAAAAATAATCAGTAAAGAGGCAAACCAGAAGAACACATGCCATGGATGCATCTGCATCTAGTCATCAGGATTGCCTGTTCAGGACATGCACCGTTTTGGCAGTACTCTCCCAAACATGCAGCACAAGTCATGTAAGCCCTTCCCTGGTCCTGCTTACCTTCCCCCTCAGGGGCAAGTGGGAAAACTACCAAGCCTTCAGCTACTGCTCCTCCACTCACCTGCACAAGAGAAGAAAGTAGCCCTGACAGTTCTAAGCAGAGGACTATGAAAAGCAGCGTTTTACTGTCCCCAAGACCCTCAATGCAAGGAAATTAGATCACTGTGATTGAGCACAGCATTAAGAGAAGCAAGAGAGGCTATTTACAGTGTTACTGATAGACTATGTCCACGCTAGTAAATCAAGCAATGCCAGGAACCATTCCCAGGAAGAGGAACTCAGTCACAGACTGCTGAACTGGTACAGACTGGCACAGCATCCTTCTAACCCAGGCAAGCCACAGCTCTCCCATGCATTTCTGGGGCATGATTTTGGATTAATCACTGGCCAGGAGGCAGTCCTAACTAGTAGCTTGTATTCAGCTACCCCATATTCTAGAAGGCCGGAGAGTTTAGCAGCATTGATAAGGACTAACCTGAGTCAGTTGGCCTCAGGACCACAGCGAACAGCCTTAGGTACATTTAATTAGCTGGTACAGAAGCAGTCATAGCCTCTCCAGGCTTTGTCTGCCGTTATTCTTACTGGAAGACCTTAAAAGTAGCACATGCAATGAAGTATATGAGCATAACCTGTCCAGAACCACCACACAAAAGTAACCTACCTACACATCGCAGTATACAAGTAAGTTAGAAATGGGTAGAGCTCATCTTGGCTTCTTCCTGTTTCCTCTGAGCAGAGAGAATTGCGTATCATATCCACAGTCTCATTTATTTTCTCAGTTAAAAAAAAAAAAGTTCTATACATTTAACATGCACTCTTACAGTGAGGCCCTCGCTAATAAATGAGTCATGCAAAATAGTGTAAGAAGATGAGTCTCTGAGGGCTGATCATTTGGTAGTAAACATTTCAAATGAAAGTTTTTCAGAAATTCTTACTCTTCTAATTTCTAGTCATTACCAAATCTGCTACTGTAGACTTAAAAAAACCCCAATTACTAGTGAATCTGTTATTCTGGAAATGTGGCAACAGCAATGCTGGCAAATACATTTTTGCAATAGGTAACTGCAAAAACAACAGTAAAAATACATTTGAGAACTGACAATACACAGCTATTCGGTGTTATCAATACTCTTTGAAATCTCCTTAGAATTTCAGATACCTAGAAGTGGTCTATTTAAAACTGTCCCTTTCATAATCCAATGCCTCTGCTCTAACGTCAGAACAGAAAAGATGTCCCACAGAAAAAGCCTCGTGCCAAAGCCATTTGCCACTGTTGGAAGTGTTTGTGTTCTCTGTAAGGATAAAGAATTTTAATTCTTGAGCACGAAGCTGACATGCAAGATGTATCTAGCTCTTACTATTTTAAGCACATAGATTACCTCTATCTCTATGCAAATCAAATGTTTTCTAGGAAAAGTGTTTTTACAAGGGTAAAACTTTATCCTATGCTTTGCTATAAATACATATATATAAGCCTGCACTGGATCATCTTTTAAAAAGTCAAGTATGAAGAAAACCGTGTGGACACCTCAAAAATTACACCCTCATTTTAACAACACCGATGGCTTTTCATTTTCTGAAGTGGGAAACTTCTGGCTCCCGGCGCGACTGCCCGCGACAGGGGCCACACACCGCACCGGCCACCGGCGCAAGAGTTTTGCACAAGCCAGAGCCCGCAGAGCAGGTGGCGGAAAGCAGCCAGCCCCCCGCGTCCCGCCTCAGGGAGGAAGGGGAGAGGGCGGCCGGCCCTCCGTGACCCGCGAGGCGGCATCACCTGGAAGGCATCAAAGAGCGAGGCCAACTTATGGGGACGAAGCCGGAAGCGCGGCCCCCGCGCATCGCCTCCGCAGCCGGCCCCCACAGACGCCGGAGAACAGCCCCCCGCAGACGCCCCGCTGCTCGACGGGCGGCCGTGCCAGACGCGGCTGAAAGCTCCCACCCGGGACCGGCAGCATGCCCGCCCCCGGCCCCCGCTCTGCCCAGCCGGGAAGCGCCCACCCGCCGCTTCCCCTCGGCCGCCGCCGTGTCCGCGAGCCGCTGCCGCCAACGGCTTCGTCGGCTCCGCCCGTAGAGAGCGGGGGCGCCCGGCCGTCCTGGGCCCACGTAGCCTCCTCAGGGCGCGGATCCCCGACCTGGCCTAGCCCACGGGCACGGCCACGGGGCCGGGGGGCGCGGCAGGACCCCTGCGAGTCCCTCCGCGAGTCCCTCCGCGGCTGGAGCGTCCTCCCGACCGCGGGACCCCGGCCGGAGGAACCGGCATAACCGTGCGGAGCTCTCGGCCGGTCCTCGCTGCAACTCTACGCCCTCCTGCTGCCCAGACCACCGCCCCCCTCGAGCCCGTAGTCCAGCCCCGCGGAACTGCCGCCGGCGGATCCAGCGCCGGCCGCGGCGCAACGCAGCGCCTCGCCTCACCTCACGGCGTGGCCAGTGCCCTGTGGAGCCCAGCGCAGCATAAGCCCAGCCCGAGCCCATCCCTCCGGGAAGTTTCCTGCCATCGCAGCGGCCGGAGAAAACAAAAGCTTCAAAGCCGGGAGGAGAAGGAGGAGGAGAAAGGGCAGAGCAAGCAAAAAAGTGAGTGGCATTGCTCGCCCGCAGCACCGACCCCCCCAGAGGGCAGCCCGCTCAGCGCTGCCTCCCCATTTACTTCGGCGGCGCCTCTGCTGCACGGGCAGCGCCACAGAACCGCCGGAGCGAGAAGCAGAAAAAGCTACCCAGCGCCTCCCGCCCCGCTGGCCGGTAGCCTCTCCCCGCGGCCGCCCGTCCCGCTCGCCGCAGCGCCGCCGAGCCCCGCCTCCGCTCGCCCGCCCGCCCTCCCGCGCCGCGGCTCCGCCTCCCGGGGGCGCGCGCACGCTGCGGCCGCAGGGCTGCCGCGGGCCCGGCCGCTCCGCGGTGCGGGGCTGCTGGGTGCGCTACCGGGTACTCTTCCGAGCCGTGTGCCCCCGCACCTGCGGGTGGAGGGGCGGCTTAGGTTGGGGTTAGTCGCTCGGCGAGGTTCCGGTTCGTTTCCCGTCGCCAAGCGTCGAGCAGGTTGTTCTTGTAAAGTTGGAGACGCCTCTTTTAAAGACCCAGGTAACAACGGGGCCGAGACCAGGGTTGACAAACGCAGAGGAGCTGCCAGCCCCCTGCCAGGCAGGGGGACAGGTACGATACGTACAACCCTTCCGTAGATAAAGCGGCAGTGTCTCTTAAGAGTTGTGCCGGCTGATTTTTAAGTACTAAGGCAAGCCTCTCCTCGCTGCCCATGCAGCTAGCTCAGTAAGGAGGAAGGTTTGCCAAACAGGTAGTGGCAACACTGAGGTCACACAGTGTGCGGTACTGGTAGCCCTAGCAGCTCCAAACCAGGGCACTGTGACTACCGATCATGGATTCATAGAATGGTTTGGATTGGAAGGGACCCCAAGGATCATGGAGTCCCAACGCCCCTGCCTCAGGCCTGGATCTACACAAGGTTGCCCAGGGCCCCATCCAGCCTGGCCTTGAACACTTCGAGGGACGGGGCATCCACCACCTCTCCAGGCAGCCTGTTCCAGCACCTCACCACTCTTTCTGTAAAAAACTTCCCCCTAATATCTAATCTAAACCTTCCTTCCTTTAGTTTTAATCCATTCCCCCTTGTTGTGCCATTGTCTACCCTTTTAAAAAGTTGATTCCCCTCCTGTTTGTATGCTCCCTTCAGGTACTGGAAGGCTGCAATGAGGTCCCCCTGCAGCCTTCTCTTCTCTAGGCTGAACAATCTCAAGCCAGCTCCTTCTGATGCTGAGAAGCAATTTCAGGCCAAAGTCTGTGTGGTTCAGGGTAGCTTACTGTGGTTTTAGCTAGCTGTATTATTTTTGTAATTAAAATATATTTTATTTGATGAGACCCGCTGTATCATATTAAACAGGTTTACAGATATGTAAATCGATACGGAAACTCTGTATTGCGTTACTGAGCTGGATGTCTGAACTAGGAAGAGCCTTTCACAATCCCTTTTTCTATTCAAACTGCATTTACCTGATTGCTGGCTAGAAGATCTCTACATCAGACCACAGTTGCTCAAAGTGAACTCAGAACATGAGAGAGGAGAAAAAGGAAGCTTCTCATTCTCCTAGATGGATCTCTTAAGCACAAAGCTGATGGGATGGCAACAGAATGTTAGCACTGACACTGCTTTGACTTTTGAGAAGTACAACTATCGACTGAGTTCAGCTTGCCGTGCACCCACAAAGGTTATGGTTGAGAAAGACAGTGCAAATCCAATCCAATGAGGAAGCAATTCTTTCTGGCTGCTTTAAAAATTCTTGACCTAGTAAAATTATGTCTTTATTCTTACACGTTTTTTAACAAGTGTGAGCACTTTTGAGCTGTAAATTCCCATCAGAGGAAAATAGCTGTTAAGTTTTACTGCTCACTTTGAGCATAAAAAGAAAAAAGTGGGCTCTATTTACTGGGATGCACTCTGAACTCCTCCTGTCTGAAATAAGCATAACTAACCAGTGAGAAACTGCCCCACTGGGGCCTCTGATTTGTTCTGCTGTGGTTGGCTAAAGTCTTTAAAGGCTTCTTCTAGCACAGGGGAGACATGATATATTGATTCAATTTGAAAATCCTCAGATATTATCACTGCACTCCATCTTGTGGAAGAGGCAACAACACATTTAAAAAAAAACAAAACCAAAAAACCACTATAGGATTATTTTAGTAATTAAATCTAACAATGTCTGGTTCTTACTGCCAAAGCAAAGACCTGCAAATAGCAGTGGATAGAAGTAGTTTTGCAATCTACCTAATTATACCCAATGGATTTGTGTATATGTCCCTTGGTTTTAGGCACAAGCTTCACATCTCCTTCGTTTTGGAAAGGAGCTTTAGGAAAGCATTCTAAGGGTGTAGTTTGAAGAAAAACCAAAGTAGAAAGGCACCTGCTTTCAAGGTGAGGTTGCCACAGAGCACCCCAGACTTGATAGAGTTGTCATAAAGCTGACGAAGCAGCTAGGTTGAGCATGGATGGTGAGCTCTGGGGATACGTGGCTGGGGATAAGACTCTGCTAAGCAAGATTGCTCTGTAGGGAACTGACTGATTTGGTTTTGTTTGGGTTTTTTCCTTACCCCTAGAATATGTATGATAATCTAGCTGTACTTGGGATGCTGTGTTGAGGATCACTCTCTGTATTACAAAAAAACCCAACCCAAAACCCCAAATGATGAGGTTCTCTCTGCCCTTCTGAAACTGCTTTTAGTGGCTTGTGACCTTTTTTGCCTTGATGTTCAGTGCTGCTTTGGGAAACTGGAGTAGGTATTGAGGCAACAACTATGACCCATAGCAAAGGCATATTCATACATATTTGTGTCTGGCCAGGTGCAGAGAAAATTGAGCAACTTATCTGGATTCACAGCTATAGAAAGGTTAACCTTATAATAGTTGCCCTAGGACAAACTTGAAGAGAAAGCCATTTAACTTTAATGAATAACTTAAAATACAAAGGGTTGGTTATTCCAACTGTTCCTTGGATGGAAGAAAAAAGGTTTTATTGAAAAAAGACTGCAGAAAAGCTTAGTCATTCAGACCCAAAAAAGCAGGGGAAAACAGGTCTTTGGCAGGAAGAAGTTAGGAGAAAATTCTATTGCAGAAATGATGATCCTCTGAATTACATCACCCCAGAAGCAGGTTCCACAGGATGCTAAATTCAATTAGCAGGCATGTTTGGTTTTTTTCTAGAGCTCCCCCTTCTCTTGCAGAAGCAGTCGTGTACATGCCTCTCCTGTTGATGTGGCCTGGAACAGCAGTGCTGAATGAACCGCTCAGCTTTTTTGTTTCGTTTACCAGGTCTGGACAACACAGTGGTCAACTTGCTTTACTGCTTCAAACTGTGCTGAGCCCGGCAAGGTAGAATTGATCTGGCTTGAGTATGCCTTGGTGCAAACAAGGCCTTGAAGGTGGAGTGTCTCTTTCTGTCTATTGTTCTAACATTCATTCCAAAGAGAATACTAAGGGCAGGCAATCTTTGTTGATAGCAGTATTTGTTAGCCTTTTCCAGACTTCTTGGTCATTTTCTTAGAACAATGACTCATCACTTTATGACTGTGCTGATTACATTAAATTGTTATTATTAGTAGTATTGTTACAATATAACTAGCATAATGCTTATGCTAATTCACTTTGTGCACAACTGTCGGAGTTCTTGAAACAGACATCAGTTGAGAGCATCCCACATGAGCATTTCAGCATTATTTAGACTTTTCCTGATTATTCTATTCATATTTATCATATGTAACACTCTTCAGTGATAATTTTTGATATAGTATGTGAAAACTCAGAGCAAATGGTCAGACCTTTTTGTGAAACCATTATTGTTTGAAGGGGAATCAGTATGTAAAATTATTGATCTTCAGTTTTTACTAAAACTAAGCCTCACAGGTTATTTTTTTCTTACAAAGCAGGCCAAAGAGTAATGATGGGGTGGGGGTAGCAGAGAAGAGTTCCCCAAAGGGAAGAGTCTGCTGTTTCAAAACATAGAACATGGATGATAAAATGATGCAGTTAAAATCTCTCACAGTCTGGATAAAATCTATGTTTGCATTTATTTTATTAAGCAGTTTCTTGTATACAACCCCAAAAGAGTCCTGAGTTTTAGGGTTGTCTCTGAACTCTGTGCCCCAAAGAAAAGGAAGACTTCAAAATATGCTTTCTGGTACTTCAACATTTAAAAAAAAAAAATCTCACTTTATCATCCTTCTTGCCTGTTTAGGGTTTTGGGGGTTTTTTTTGGTAATAGAATGAATTTGAAGTCCTGAAAAAACACAGCGTAATTTAACAATGAAGTGTCAGCACCAAGGACTGACCTTGGTGGGGTTATTCAGGTGCTTGGAGTCAACACAAGGATTTTGTTCTGCCCATAGGTGGAATGCAAGGAAGCTCACCACAGTAACTGGAGTGGGTGAAGAAAGACTGGGTGAGTAGCGATTATCATGAAAAAACAGACTGCTACTTTGAAATGAAATTTGTGACATTTATCTGAGAATTTATGCAGAAAGCTTGTGAACTGAAACTGAGTTTGAAACGAAAATACTTTCACACTTTTCTCTAGTAAAATGAGGTCCTCTAGAGCTGCTTTTGCAGTGCAGCAAATACCAACCAGTCATTTCTTCACAGCTTTAGTATTTTGTTGTCTATGCTGGTTTTATTCTGAGAAGAGAGAGAAAAAGAAAGCATTTGAGCAAAAGTTGTGTCATTGCCATGAAAATGTAAGATTGTTTATTACGTAATTTTGGGTATTGCCATACATTCAGCACCTCTTACCTTTTGTCCGCCTGACTGCTGCTGAAGTCTTTACTCCTTTATTTTTCATAGCAAAAATAAAAATGTGGTCAACAGATCTTCTAAATTAACCTCTTTTCAAAGGCCATCTGCTGCTTCAGTTGCTACCATTTGCCTTTGAAGCAAGATAAACCACATTTCTATTGCATCTCTGCACCATCCTCATTCCCATGAGAAAAATATCACTTATTCCTGAAAGAGAGCATTAGAGTAAGGAAGGCAAACTATTTACAACTGGGAATTACCTGTGTTGGAATCCCCTTCTCTGAGTTGGTTCAGCAAAGAATGAACATGGACTACTTTAAAACAAATTTTTGAGTTCAGTGGATTTAATAAGAACATAAATAATTTACTGTGGCGTTGCACGTATTTTTCAGTTCTCTCTTTAAAAAAAAATCTACCCTATTTTAATTACACAGGGGATTAGCTAATTTTTCAAATTTTTTTCAAGTTCCCTTTGTCCTAAATATGCCTAACCATTTTTAGAACAGCACTTGTAACTGAACAGTGATGTTCACCTGTGGAGGCTTTAGCGACTCATACTCTTCAGAGGGAAAGAAGGCATCTAAGAACACAGGAAACACCTTGCTGGCTTGAACTGGGGATCCTTTTATTCTCTGACAGTGGCAAGAGACCCTGGTGCCCATCAGGTGCATCGAACGAGGCAGGCTGCAGTTTCTGCTCCAGAAATTCTCATTTAAGTTCTAGCTGCACTTTTTCATCTTAACTTTTTATTTATAAGTTCCCTAACCAAGGCCTGTCAGAGCTGCAGGACTTCCTCATCAACTTCTTCCAGGCCCTGTTCGTGCTGGTTATTCACGTCACCAGAAGAAGGAAGCTTGATGCAGGATCCTGGTGACTGTGGGATATGTGTCCATTCCATCATCCTCCGTCATCTCCAGGCAGAGCACCACCTGTTCCTTGCTTAGCTTTTAAGAAGTGTGGGTAATGTCATGGTTTCCCTGCTTCAGGCCCTCCTGCAGTTCATTATGTCTCTATTTTTAATCCTGCAACACTTCACTTTCATTTGTTCATTGTAGTTCATTTTTTCCTCCTTGTTTTTGTTTTTACCTTTAGTTTTACCTAGAGGTTTTGGCAATACATACCTAAACAGAAAAGCAACAGGAGAAATGATTTACAGAGTGCACACAAGCTTAGACACTTTTTCAGGCCCTTTTCCATGTATTCCCCTGGCTTCCATGGCTGCTAGAAAGGTAAATGCTTGCCTCCTTTAACTATCTATTTTTGGACCTATTGTACATGAACTTGTCCAATTCCTGTTTGAACCCACTGTTGGGATTTGCTTCCACAACCTCTTTTGGCAGCAAGTTTAGAAATTTGTGGCAGAGAAACCTTACCACTCTGTAAAAAACTTCCCCCTAATATCTAGTCTAAACCTTCCCTCCTTTAGCTTTAGTCCATTCCCCCTTGTCCTGTCATTGTCTACCCTTTTAAAAAGTTGAATCCCCTCCTGTTTGTATGCTTCATTCAGGTACTGGAAGGCTGCAATATGTTCTCCCTAGAGCCTTCTCTTCTCCAGGCTGAACAAGCCCAACTCTCTCAGCCTGTCTTCACAGAAGAGGTGCTCCAGCCCCCTCATCACCTTTGTGGCCCTCCTGTGCACTCACTCCAACAGGTCCCAGACTTGCTCCAACATGTCCACATGGTTCCATATCAATCTTTTCAGCCATCTTCATGATTTTGTAAACCATGAACAAGTCTCACCACAGCACTCTCCCAGTTGGAAAGTCTCATTTTAAATTTTTTTCAGTCTGATCTCATAGGGAACTGCTCCCTTCAATCCCTTTAATAGTTTCAGTCCCTAACTCTACCATGTACTGTTCCAGATATCAAGACCAGAAATACATAGAGCATTCAAAATATGGATTACACTAGAGTTGAGGCAAAATGATGCTCTGTCACTACCATTTCAGATGTTACCTGTACACCTTTCTTGCCTTTTGTTTGAATGGTATTACAGATTGACTCAGTGATTTCAGAGATCATCTAACATTTCTGCATTGTATCTGGTTGTTAGATCTGGCAATACCATATGACAATCCATGTGCCTCAGAGAAAGTCAACTCAGCCTATTAAATAGTGTTTATTAATTTTTTAGAAGTGGTGCTAACCTATAAAGGTCCAGAATTTCATCCTGAATCCCACAAAGGATTACTTTTACAAGTTCTTGTGCAATGTATGTATATGTCTGTTGGTCCCAGTGTTGTAGGTCTTCCAAAGGAACAGCTCTACTTTGAATTAAGTGGAATTATTTTTTAAATAAGATCAAACATACCTCCAGTATGAGGTAGATGAGGTGAAAATGCTGTAGGTGTGGATCCTAGATAGCGAGGCAGCAAAAAGAGCAGACTGGAATTACCTTTGGAGCAGTACACAAGTCCTGCAGTAGCAAAGTATGCTTCTTCCTTTGTGGCTGTTGATCTCCATGCTGAGAAGATAAGGAGGAGGGGAATGGGTGCTCCTTAATCATCACTGCAATCTTTGTAGGTTTTTATTTCTTTCCTTAATTTCATTTCTACCTTTTAGATGCACAAATGCCAAAAGTGAATGATTAGGAGGTTCTTACCAGAGACTTAATGACATTGAGCGAGTTTTTTGTCTACGTGTGCATACACCCCTTATGTGATGCACCCTTTGATTTGAAGGCCTTGCACTAAAGTTCAAAGAAAGAGACAAAAAAATTTCCTCATCCATTTTATTTAGAGAAGTAGTGGCTTTCCAGTGATCAGACATTTTGCATATTACATTTTGCTTGGCACATTAGTTCTTGTCAATTCAGTATCCAAAAGAGACAGTAATGCAGGGTACCTGTAAAGGCAACTGCACAAACAGACAGCAAGCTATTTTTTTACAAAGCTCTTCCCTGGTTTTGTTTTGTATTTTAAAAAATCCAGACATTTTAAATCAGTTTTCTAGCAAATAAAAGGTGCTACCTGTTGGAAGAGTTGTAAAATATCCATTTTTAAATTAATAATTTGACAGTATTCTATTCTTACGAATGTTATTTACTGGAGAGAAAAGGATTGTTAATGTGAAAGCTCTGTGTCCCTTTAAAGCAACTCAGTGTTACTAGAAGTAAACATGTTTGAAGAATCAACCTTTTGCTAATGATCAGCATCCTTCTTTCCTTTTTTGTCTTCAAGTAGACCAGCTGACGCCAGTGCTGAGGGGTTTTTATTCTTTTTTTATGCAGGGAGGAGGTGGTTACAGCAAGGATGTATTTTAAGCCACAAACTTGGAAAAATAAAACTATCATTTTTTCAATTTCAAATCATGTGTACTGAAGGATATTTCTCCTGATTGCTCTATATAAAGTCCTTTCTAATATTATGATTGATGCCTATAAATACACAGGCAGTGAGATGGCAATCACCAAGAAGGGAGAAGAGTTATGAATAAATTTGGGCTTGAAATTTAGAACATTTCTAATCATCAGAAGGATCGGGTTCTGGAACAGCTTTTCAACAGAAGTCACAGTGGGGTGAACTCTTTTCAGAACAAAGATGACATCTGTGATTTCTAGTTCTGCCAATTTAATCAGAAGGATGTAAGACAACCTGGAGTCTGTCTGTCTTGAGCAGAGCAGCCAAAAAAAGACCCTGAATTACAGTCTGAGCATCCTGCTGTCTATGTGGAGACATAGCTGCAGCTCTTTTCCAGGGGTTAAAAGGATAGAATCCACATCCTCTCTGCCACACCTTGCCTGTGCACGGAGTGTGTTCTTACTGAGCTGTGGAGTTGTGTTAAATAACTTCCATGGAAGCATCTGTGGAAGTTTTAGACATGACTGCTTTTGTGCTGGAGGGCACTGTCATCGGAGCTGAGCCAGCAGAGAGGCTCGTACAAGTGTTTCTTAAATGCTTCAGCAAAAGGTCAGCCCAGATTAGCTCAAAATACATTAAGCAATACCTTAAACGACACCAGCTGACTTTGTGCAGAAGTAGATTAGGAGTGCCCACAGAGGCTGTTCCACAAGCTGAACTCCAGAGGCAAGTGAACCCTGAAAGGATGGCGACAGCTTCTGCCATTTCTGTGGTGAGTATCTGACACAGCCCAGTAGCTGTATCTATGCAACCAGTTATTTCTGCTGTATTCCGAGTGATAGTCTCTGTGCAGTGAGGACCCTTGAAATATTAAGCTCACAACATTTCTGGACAGGTTGAAAACACTTTGCTTCCAGATTTATGTGTTCTTGGATGTTTTCCCATGGCACACTGAGAAATGCCTGACAGATGGCAGGCAAAAGCAACATACAATATGGAGTTGTGGGTCCAACTCAAAAAACTGCTGTGCTTCCTTTTACACCACCCTGAGGCCTGCTTCTTCTTGACATTTTGGATGCCACTGTGCCATACTGCTGGTCCTTGCAAGTGCAGAAATGTTGGTGGAGGGGTGTTTGACACCTGAACCACTGAATGTCTCATGGCTGGCACGTCAACCACAAAGCTACCGTGCAGCTTTAGCGTGGCACTTGTGTTGGCATGTTTTAGCCCAGCATATTCTTAAGCGTGATCAGGAGATGCATACAGGCCCAGCATAAGAAACAGGCCGTGTACCAAGTGATTACCTCTGTTTTCCAGTGGTCAACGACTTTACGGGCTTCCAAAATTACTTGTTCTTCCTTGATGTTACAGCCTGGCTGCTGTGTTTAACTGCTACATGTGAACTTTCACTTTATTGTTGTTGGGTTTTGGGTTTTACTACTATTTTTAGTCCACTTATACTTTTGACCTCCATAACATCTCATGGCAATATAAGTTCCACAATTTAATTGCACATTAAAAGAAGTCTTGCAGGACTGACTATGCACAGAAGCTACACGTTCCTCAAAGGCTGTTTGCCATTTTAGTGCCCTCATTGCAAAGTTCCAGCCTACAGGGACACATACGGGAGCTAGAAATGGAAAAGATCCATTATATCATAGTGTTAGCTCCAGCCTTAATAGAAAATGTTTCAGTCACAGATTGACATGATAACATCAGTGTACTTAAGAGATACAGCAGGTCTCAGAACAGTCTGCGGGGTGCGAAAACAAAATGACTTACACAGCCTCCAGGGTGGTTTTTTTCCTCAACAGAAGGAGCAGGGCAGGATTCATGTTAGCATTACTGTGAACAAGTCTTTTGGAATAGTGGGCATTTTCGAGCAGGCCTGCCATTTTCCAGACAGTGGCAGTTCTGGAGGTATTTCTTTGCCTTCAACAGTTGCTAGACTGATGCTGTGTGTGTTTGTTTGTATACGTGTTACAGAGATGACATTTATATGTTACTAAATCACAGTTCATAAGTATCTCCATGGGGAATACAGTTGGTTCTCAGTATCATAAATGTTGGTTAAAGAAAAGGCATTAAATGGTTGAAAGCTTACCACAGACTGTCAGTCTAGAAGTGGAATTCTATCGTGAACCATGAAGATAGTAAATCACTGGGATGATTTTCTAAGAATTATGCAGGATTATCTCTCATTTGAAATTGTTTGGTCAATACAGATTTTGTTTTTTTTTTTTTCCCTAAAGCTTGTTTTCTCTTTCAAAGAAGTAGGAATTTAGGGAAGCATTACATCACTCTTTTTAGATAACATTGGATCATCACAGTGGTAATGTTTAAGATTATATAACTCATGAAAACAAGAATAAAAGAAGAATTTAGAATATCCATAACTACTGAAAGACATAGTTTTCTCCGGAATAATTAAAAGGAAATAAAAATCAGTTAGTTTTAATAACTCCTTTGGTAATCTAGTGAGGACTTTTCCTATTGATATGATACTTTTATTTAGTGGTAATACTTTAACTTAGTGGTATACAGATGGTGTATAGGATTATTGAATGCATCTCTGAAAAGCAGTCTCAAGTAGAAAAAATTGTAATTATTCTCTTTCAGCAATAGTACACTGTATGCTGGATCAGCGGTGTGGTTTCTGGATATCTAAGGTATAATTGCATCTATAGGTAGAATATATAAGCAACTGTCTGTCTTCCTCTTTTGAGAAAATTATAGGAAAGAAATGTTGAAGAACATCTCTAGCTATAAGCCAGAAAACCTTCCAAATCTGTTCTCAGTATCTGATTAAGATATCATGGATTTCACATGAACTCATCTATTTTTTTCTCAGAGATAAAATATATATTAATTTTGTTTTTTCTCTCAAGAAGTTTTAATTCCTTCAGTTCTGAAAGTAGATGAAAAGCTTGCTTGCTTTCTTGTTTTAATGGAAGTTTCTAAGCCTTAGATTGTAAAGAAAAGATTAAAAATCTGCAGCAAAGATTCAATAATTGTAAATCAAACCCTGTGAACCCTCTATTTCTTTTAAAATTCCCAGATGCTGGAGGGCAGTAATATGGTTCTTGGCAACTGGGACACACGGTTTCTGTGCTTGGGACTGATAATATTGTAATACTTACCTGTTTGTAGCTGTTAGTTGTAGATGAGGAATAATTTAGATTTTGTTACAGCCTCGCTCTACATTCCAGGAAAACTCCTAACAAACTCCTACAGATTAGCTGACTCCAAAGTGAAGATGTTGGTTTTTTTCACCTGTATATCCTCTGTTCTGAAGTTCCCTTGATTAATGGGAACATTCAGTGGCATGCTGAACAGGGAAACTGAGTTTTAACAACGTGTAAACTTTTGTAAAACTCAGTAATTCATCACATCACCCACCCAAATGTATTTCACCTAGACAGACTTGAAGTGTCATACACATTCCAATTAGCACACTATATACTATTGCTAGGTTTTAAATCGGGTACAGCTTTATAACCTGTGAATGTACATTGCAGGAGGAAGAAATTGCCAGTCTGTACTTAGCTGAAAACAAAATTGGCAAAATTCAGTGCAGGGTGGTTATGTAACACACCTCAGTTCTATCAGTCCATGTCTCAAAACTCACCTTAGGTTTTTGATGTAACTTCTAATGACTGTAAGTGGCTCTGATTTATGTACATTTCTCACTGAAGCAGGCCTTCCAGGCTGCACGTCCATGGAAGCCACTTACCAGGCACGTGGAGACTGTGGAACAAATAGATGCAAGCAACTCCGCAGTTGCTCACTGGCTTTGGGGAGCACATGGATCCTAGTGAACCATCAGCATCACCTCAGTATGCTTTGTAAGTCTGTTCAAAGCTGCCCTTCTCCATCCCCACTGAGAATGCGAACTCTCATAGCTCAAAATGGTATAAACCTTCTAGACAATATTCCTGTTTCATATTTTTTGGATACTCCACATTAATTTTCAGTGTAATTCTGTTCCAGGTGTTTATGCAGTACAAAAGGTTTTTGTTTCTAAATTGTGCATGTACTACTATGGTAATTGTCTCTCCTGCACTGTAATTCAAGCCTGAATGTTGATTTATTCTCCATGTGTTCTTTGTAGAATTAAATGTGTCGCCGTTGTAACTGACTGACTTGTGACAAAGCTGATCTGAACACTTGCAGAAATGTCTCATTGCCTTCGCAGTTATGAGCCCAATTAACTTGCCAATATTTTCCAACAGTTATTTACTACAGATTTACCACAGCTTTAATCAGCTACAGAGGTGGGAGAAAGGACAGCTTGGGTACGGAGTGTCCTTCCTTGCAGTTTTCTAGTGACAGGTGTAACTGGAGCCCCATTTTACAAGTATTTTAGGATACATGGGACATCAGAAATGGTGATGGGTCAGAAAATCACAAAGACTGTTCAGTGATTGTGATCTGACTCTGAAGCCTACTGAAATTAACTTTTGTACTACTAATTATTTCACTCCTGGTTGTTCCAACAAACACATTTAAAAATTAGGTTATCCCATCTGTCTTAGCATATTTCAAATGGCATTTCACATGCAATTTGCTACCAGCTTCTGCTGTCTTTGCTTCTCATATGCTGAGAATGCTGGCTGCATGAAAATTCAGAAAAAAATTGATAACATTGGCTGTTGCTCCAATAGCAATAATCCCTTCCATACTTTACTGCTTTTCATGGATTCTGTATCACCTAAATTACTGTGGATTCTCCTAAAAGTTTCACACTGACTTGTGTGGTTCAAATACAGCTAGGGACCCCAAGGGACCTTGCTAGAGAGTGAGTCGCTGTGCATTGCGCTTTCTGGAGCTGCTGAAAGGTGCAGAGAGCAGAAGCTGTTCATCTACCCTGACTCCTTCAGAACGAACACTGTGTTCAAAATGTCTTCACTGTTCTCTTGCGGTAATACAAGCGACTGCTCCTTTTGAGAGGGGGCTGCCCTCGCACCGTGATGCTTTTTCCCCACCCTGACCATCACAGTGGTGAAGCGTGCCCTCCTGAGTGCAGGGCTCTTCCAGACCCCCGTCCCTCACCCCCTGCTAACAAGGCGACAGTACCATCTGGCGCAGAGTTGGAATTGCACAGCCCCGTCACCATCACGGTGCCACAGAACCTGCAACGATCAAAAGGTTCAGCACTCTCTGACAAATGGCATCTCTGTGAGGTGTTTCAGACACCTCTGGGGTGAGAGGAGGCACTTTCGGGTCTGGGAAAGCACATACTGTGTTCAGGAACCAAATCGTGATTATCTGTCCGTAGATACTCAAGTTGCAATCAATGCTATTTTTAAGACACCTAAGGAATATATGTAGTGACTATAAAACTAAAGTTGTTTCTTTTCTGAGAGGGCACTGTGGCTGAATGGAAACCATGGTAACTAGGATGGCATATGCTGGTACCTTGTTCCTGAGTGATAAAAATGCACATAGAGTAGGCTTTGTGCTTAGCAACAAAACCTAATCAAGCAAGTTTTCAAGTAGCCCTCCATTGCAGCTGCTGTTCTTGTCCCATGCAGTGTGTATGCCCGGTTTCTGTACTTTGGTGTTCACCAAGCCACCCTTCAGGCATGCAGTACGCAGCACGAAATACATTTCACACAAAAGAAAACAATTTACTCTTGTTGGCTGCTGCTTTAGAAGAATACACAACTCCTCAGACCTCCTTCCCTGCAGACCTATTGTGAGGTATTACTCATCCCTTGGCCAGCATGTTGGATGTTCACTTTAATTAGAATATGTGCATCTAAAGATTGTTGTAAACACTTGCTGATAATAGCAAGTTACTCCCTAGTATAATAATGGGAAGCAGAAGCAATTATAATACATTTAATACATTATGCTGTACATTTTAAAGTCATGTTAGGGCAACACAGTGAGAAAAATAAATTAGGGAAATTCTCTAATTAGCATACATTGGCTGCCATACAAATCATGTTGGCATGAAAAATGGGAATAATGCAAATTGTGCCCTACAGTGATGATTAAATATTTTCTAAACACTAAAAAATATTATAAAAATCTTTGATATCTACTCTATGTGACAAATCTGGATAAGGATCCAATTTATTTATACTAAGAAGAGTGAAAAGAGATAACGTATTACTGCTTTCTAGTTACTGATGGGACACATTAAGTATCATCTCACATGCAGGTGCTTTCCTCAGTACAGGCAGGTGAAATGCCTTTGTACTTACCTGGGAGCTCACTGACCCACACACCAGAGCCTGCATCTGACACAGCCTAAGTTGACAATCCAAAGAATTCACAATCTCTCTTTTGGGAGATTGCAAAAAAGAACAGGAATGTTATGTCTTTCCAAATGTAGCTGAGCACACTTAAGCAAGCTTAGACTGCTCCAAAAATGCTGTTACATTAATACTAGAATGGTAATACGTGTGTGTCTTTCTCCATTGTGCAGAAATAAACCGTATTTGTGAGCAACGTAACTTTTTAAAGTTCACTGTCATTGACGATCTCAGGATGTAGCATAGCAGAGTGTAGTGCTGTCTCACTGAGTGTTAAAAGGAAGTCTCTGGGGGGCTAGACTAATTGACTTTATTATGATCATCTGTAAGAGTGTTGTCACATGAACAGATCGATAGCACGTGATTCGAGCATTATCATGCCTTTTACTGCTCAGAAGGCTTCAGAGTGCCACTTCACACTTCATGGGAGAGTATACTTCAGTGCTTCTCATCCCTAAGCCAAAAAAAAAGAAGTGAACAACAGAATCTTTACTGAGCAAGCATTATTTCTGAGAAATTCACATAAGCCTCAGAACTAATTATGCATCGTTTTGATCATTTCTGTTGGTGGAAACCCGACCATATATGTAAAGAAATACATATCTAAGCTGCAGGATCGGGACTTGAGAGTCTGTCTTGCTCCATCCCTTTGATGAGGATAATGGTGCCTCCCCTGCACTGGCACAGGCTCAGGTTCCTGGGTTCTTCCACAGTCTGATCTACAAGAGACTTGTTTCTATTTCATAAAGGCCTTAGAAAATAAGGAACAACTACAGATCTTTTAAGTGTGCAATAAATGGAAACAATTCCTTTCATAAAGTGCTCTGACCGTAACGTGGATCCTGTAACCTTTTTACCAGAAAACGTGACAACAGGAATTGCTAAGGGAAAAGGAGCAGTTGTGAGCTTACATATAATTTTTCTAAATTACTATTCATTAAATAAGGCAATATTTTTTCCATTGATAAACCATAGAGAAAAAAACAGGGATAAGTTTTGTGTGGATCTTCACTCTTGTTTCCCTGTTCTCTCATCCAGAACCCTGGCTGCTGCTTTCCAGGGATGATGATTGCATTGCCTAGTACAAAGTATACAGAGAGAAAACATACAAGCTGTCAGGGAAAGCGGTGGTGTTACTATTGCAGGAATAATCCTGAAAATGCATATTTGTATTCTGTTGAATGAATCCTTTGTCTTTTAGGCTATATTTTACTTCATTTTCTCTCCAATCAAACCTTATAGATGAAATGGCCATTTTCTCCCAGTAGGAACAGGAATTGGAAGGATGACATTCCAAGCAAAAAAGTAAAGCATAGATAGATGGAATCAAGTTTTTAATGTTCTGGTGATACTAAGAGATGTTTGGTTGGGCATAGGCAATACAGAGTCACTTCCCAGAAGCATGCAGCAGTACAAAGGGTAGCAGTCACAGGTTGCAACAAGAAACTTTGCCTAGCTGTAAAGAAATTACTTTTCCCATGAAGACAGTTAAGCACTGGAATGAGTTGCCCAACTTCTTGAATCTACAGCCTTGGAAGTATTCAGAACTTGACTGCACAAGATAAAATATTCACTTACAGTTTTGATTATTCTGTGATTCTGTGAGTTCAAGGCTGTTTGCAACATGGTGCCCAATGTTTTGATGTAGCAAGTGGTCTGCCACTTTCCTCATTCCAGTAAGGTCATTCCTCATCCCTATGACCATGACCATTAGATTCCAAATACCTAGATAAGTAAGTATTCTTGACTTCCATGGAGGTTGCCCAGCCTCTTTTAAAAGTGGCACCCAGCTCCTGTAGGTAGGTAACATTCTAGTACTTGTTATTCCAGTACAATTGGCTTTGTATATCCTTAATGGGCTAAGGACAAGCTCAGAAAGTATTACAAAAAATATAGATACTGCTAATGATCTGCAATTTTGTAAGTAAAAATTAAAAGTTAAATAGAAATATTATTGTAGCATGGCAAGAGATGCATGTGTAAAAAAGCCTGTCTAGGAAAAGGTAAAATTAATTTCTCATGTTACACCTGTAAAATTGTTATTCCTACTCTGCTGCTAGCACGCATCAGAAAAAATAAGTCAATATTATTCCCAATGGTAAACCAGAGAAAAACATAGCAGTAAATTAAGTTCTGCTTTGTGTGGTGGCTTCTCTAAAAGCTATGGGGTGAAGTGTCGTTGCAGACACACCGCTGAAGTAAATATGATTCTTCTTTTCATTGTTTACATTGAGGTGCATTGTGTTAAGTCACCTTACCAAACGATGCAAAGAGTTTCCCTGAGCTCCCCCCCTGCATAGTTCTCATTATATTCTTACAAAACTCTGGAGACACTTAAAAGCTTTGCTAGCTAGCAACATAAGAGGCCACCTGCAGCATACATGGACTTGGCAGAGCTTTCAGAAAGTTTTGTTTGAGAAGAGGAATTACTTGCAAGGATTCAGCAACAAAACCATCTGCCTCTATCTCCTCCACAGCCTGGAACTCCATTTTTGTCTAGCATATCTAGCGAAGGGATGCAACAGATAAGCTTTTTTCTCATCTTTAAGCCACATTTTTTTCTGCTCAATCTTTAGATACTGCTCTGCAACCACAGAAACAGTCGGGCCAATTGGAACGCACGTTGGAATTTTATCTCTTAAGTAATCACTTTGCCTTATCATGGAAATAACTTGAAACCATCAGCGTGTGAAGTAAGTTCAGATTCAAGTTGTCTGCCACTTGAATCCAACCTTTGATCAAGGCTGCACAAATGCAACATGTCCGTGTCTGTGTCTAGTGCCTGGCGTGGAAAGGACACAGCATTTGAAAATCCTTTATGACACATTCTCCAACCTGACATTTGAATCTGTTTGTCTGCTGTTTTCCTCCCTCGTTCGGGAAGCAGAGCTGGTCTCTGCAGGGGAAGGCGAAGGAGGTGCTATCATTTCATCAAGGACAAAAGATTATTTTAGCAGAGGCCTTTCATACTGTTAAAACCTCAGGAAAAAAAAACCAGGGAAATTTTCACAGAGGTCTGGGTTAAATTCGAGCTGGTAAGGAGTAGCAGGACTTCAAAAGCCATGTGTAATTTGTATCAATAGAATACTCTGCATTTTGACTTTACATTTAGTTTTTATCTTTCATTTTCAGACGTATCTAGCAGCCAGGAGAGAGGCAGCTGTTCACATTCCTCCGAAAGTATTTTTTTAGGTTGCAGCAAACTCAGAAGGATTTGTGTAGCATGATCTATGCTCAGTTCAAGCTTTTGTTCTTGGGTGAGAACTAATTACACATTTTTGGCAAAATTAAATGTTAGAGTGCTACAATGCTGTAGCAAGGGGTAAATCCTGTAACAAGCTTCACAGCAGCAGAATTGCAGAAAACACTAAACTTTGAGTGTAAAACCCCAACCAGGGTTTCCCACAGTGCTCTATCAGTAAAACCCTTTTTTTTTCCTTAGGGTGTCTCCAAAACATTAGTTTCACTACTTTCTGAAGACTAGAGAATTATTTACATCATGGAGCCCATATATCACAAACAGGTATTTATGTTATTTGTGGGAAGAACAGACTTGCTTTTAGTATTCTCTTCTCAGCTTTTAATCACAGCTATATGTCCATGATAAAATTCAAATAGCTGTTATTCAAACTGTACAAAATTGAACATTTCTTTCAAAAGGGTTAAGAAAGTGTAATTAAATGTCAACCTATTAAGGTTGAAAAGTGGCTACATTTCTCAAATTCCTACACTGAGAACTTTGCAATATAAAAAAAAAAGAGTTTAATATCGAAGTATTACGTGTGCAGAAGTGAGCTGACAGAATTAATCTTTTTTGTTAAGTGACGACAAGTGTGAATTTATTCCCACACAGGAAATCTTTAACTGGTGACAGCTAATTGAGAAAGGCAGAACAGAGTATGAAATTTATTCCCATTTTCTTCCTCTGTGGAGGAGCAAAGCCAATAGAGTAGCATTATTTCATCCTAAAGACACCTTCAGTAGCCTGCTTTGCTTTGATTCATTGCTATTCCATGTACTTACTTTCTGTTTATTCCAGTTCACTGTAGCTTTAGGTAGACAGTAAATCAGCTTCATTCATTGTGCACAGTTAATTGCCTATCTGTGAAACAGGACTTAGGAACCTGGCAGATGATACTCATCAACAAAGTAGCAAGGGGAGTGGGAGGAATGGATTTAGGTAAGGATGGGCATGGTCCTAACTAGGATGGAACATACTTTTTGAGATCAGCCAAGGCTGATGAATTTTTTAAATTCTCTTTCTGGCAGCAGACACATCAAACCTGGCTCCATCCCATAGAGGCACAGGAGCTCCCACACTGCGCTCCCCCCAGCACGCTACATGAGGTGTGCTGCGGTCACCTTGTGTGAATCTAAGCCTTGGTTGCAGACCAAGAAACCTAATGTTAAGTTCATAACAGAAATGAAACCATGCTTTGGTTGTTGCACAAAACACTTAGCACTGCTAACAACACAGCAGTACCATGAAAGTTTACAGAATCCATTTGACTCATAGATTGCTGGAAACAGATTTAGTAAGGACAGGCACCAACAGTGTTTTAGTTGCTAATAACACTTCAGTCAACATACAGTTTCTGTAATCTCATGTGCCAAAATCTGTTTGCACCTGAAGCTCACCTGCACTTACCAGGCCTCCCCTGCTGCCAATTCAACACTGGTGCCACCTGACTAAGGACCAGAAAAAGCCTGTTTAGAAAGGGGCTCCAGAAGAGATGTTAAATGTGAAGCTTCATGGAATCTCAGACATGACAGCACAATACTCCTTTGAAACAAGATGAGACAGGGGCGTTTTTAAAACTCACACATTTTGATCCTGGTTTATGACTTCTTGAGGTTTGACTCTGTTTTTCAATACAGAAGTAAGATACTCCATTTTGTAAGGTTAGTACACACCTCTTGCAGTTAAACATTTTCTTTTCTCCCCAAATAAAAAGAGGTAGGTAGCTTAAAAGACAAGTTCCCTGTGCTGGAAGGCTACAGAAAGATGGGGGGTTGTGCTAAAGTTCCCTCTGAGTAACCTGCACAGAAAGTAGAGTTAAAACTCCTGCCTCACAACTCCAATCTTGCTGTCTTGGCATCAGACTGCAAGACCCTCGCTGCGATTAATACATGGTGAGACAGCACAAGATGACTTAGTTTCACATATCCCAAAAGAGCAGCTTTTGAAAGTGTATGAAAAGCGAAATCCCTTTTGAAAATCTGTCCTATTCATAAGCTCTTCAGAAAAACCCCATGTGCTCAGTCCTCTCATCTTTACCTCAACAGATGTGCTACTCCTAGAAGGCAAGAGCTCTGCAGAAATAAACAGGTTGTTGGTACTGAAAGGGCAGAAAACAGCCCACACTGGTATGTGAGATAGTTAAGAGCAAGAGTCCAGCTGCTGCATAACGTTTTCATAGCAGAGAAGACTGGCTGGAGAAGACTGGGAATAGATTTAATGACAGAACAAAGCTAGAGGAACGAGCCTATGTCCAAGAAAATATGGGTAAGTGAGCTACTGTACTCCCCCCAAAGAGACATTTTTTTGAAAAATTCAAGCCAGGAATTCCAGTTGTTGTGGTTTAGCCCCAGCCAGCAGCCAGCAGCACCACACAGCTGCTCTCTCGGTCCCCCTCCTTGCAGGGAAAAATAGCGGGGGGAGAAAAAAAGGGGAAGACAAATGCCAACCTCATGGGATAAGGAGTTTACTGGGACAACAAAGGGAGGAAGAAATAACAATAACAGGACTTTATAGCAAAATACAGAAAACTGGTGATACAGAAATGCAGTTTCTCAGTGAATCCACAACTCGGGCTGTACAGCACAGAGCCATCCTGAAGCCAGACCACCCCAAATACCATGCATCCTGGAGCTGTGCGCACCTCCCCCACCAGTCCCCCTTTATGCTGAGCATGACATAATTGGCATGGAATAGCCTCTTTGCCCAGTTTGGGTCACCTGTCCTGGCTGTGTCCCCTCCCAGCTTCCTGGGTGTCTGTCCCCATCCCCCCGCTTCTTGTTAGCAGGGCAGTATGAAAAGCTGAGTAGTCCGAGTGCTTGGCAACAACTAAAAACATCAGTGTGTTACCAACATTGCTCTAGTCCTAACAGCACTACACCAGCTACTAAAAGAAAATTAACTCTATCCTAACTGAACCCAGGACACCAGTATACCTGCCAGAACTCCTCTGAAGAAATGCAATTTTATGTCTTACCAAGAACGTACCCCTCGTTTCCAAATGTGGCTTAGCCTGCCCTGTGCACTCACTCTGTCCCAGTGCCCAAGGCAGCCCTGGCTTTGGTCAGTGACATTTGGAAAAGTGGTGTAGAAATGTCACATATAAGTAAGATTGTTAACTGTGTGTCATTACACTAGAAATGAAAAATCCCCTCCCTTACAAGTCGACAGAGTTTATACTTGCTACACATTTTACATTAATTTGGCAAGAAAAAGCAGTTTGAGGCAGGTTGTTCTACCAAATGTAATGATTCTATATGGTGGCCAAAAATATCTCAGCTAAGCTTCGTGCACCACATGCACAGCAGTGAAACATGGAAAATCCTCCACATACGAGTACCAGAAAGCTGAATTGCAGGTTCCCACAAATTCCTTATGATTACTTCTTCAAAACAGTTGCTTGAGTATCTTTCCCTTAAGCTGACAGCTATGGGATAGAGTCAGAAAGGGATAGGGACAAAACAAGTTAAAAGTGTAAAGAAAATGCCATTATTCTTCCAATGAGAACTTGCATCAAAACTATAAACTGGTAAGCAGGTAAGATAACAGATGAGTAGAGTCCCTTGAAACTGTAAGACCAGTAGAATCTGTGGGCCAACAGCAAACTGCATTGTGTCTCATTTTCATGAGGCAAACGTGCCACACTGGAATAGTTCTCTGCTCCAGAGAAACCTTCTGGGCCACCAGCTCACCTGCCTCCAAGGAGATGGATCCCTGGCTCACCTCTGCTGTGGGACCTGCCTGCTTCCTCACTGTGGACAGTATACCCCGAGGATGATACTCTGGCTCCAGAGAAACCAGGGATAGCTTTACAATCACCTCATTGATGGACAGGATGTTGTTCTGAAGATACGGCCGGAGGACATGAGCAGCAAACGTCCCAAAGCACATGCCCACTGAAGAGTGTAAGCCAAGCAGTGGCATGCCAGAATGCCTCCAGGGACTTTGGGCATGGAATGGGGTACTGCAGTGGTATAGCCACATCACAAGACAGCTCACTAAGGCAGATGAAGCAGCCAAAATACGTACCAAGTTAGTCGAGGAGCATGGTTGAGCTGTTGCCTGGTGCCGATTATAAAGTGAGTTTTTAATCAACTCCCAATACCTAATTAAAGATCCATCGCAGTGTCTCCAACAATAATAAACAGTACCCATACCAGAATCCACAGCTGTTTTCTGAAAATTACCTTAAATATTACATTAGCAGGAACAGTACTCAAAGTATCTCTTAAAACATACTATAAACCAGCATTTTGTGGAAAAGAAAGCTTAATGTGGTACATCACTTGGTTGCACTGGTTTCAGAATGCAGCTCTGTCCCCATGACACTACAGGAAGAATGACAAGCCTATCCCAAATCCATACAGGCAGAGATTAACAAATTCACATTCTATACAGCGCAGTTGGGTGTCATCTTCCATTAAGGCACAGCGTTACGTAGTTCAGAAATCAATCCAGCAGCACCCTGAACACAGGGTAGCAGACTGTCCTGTAAATACCTTGTTGCAGGGGAGAAAGAAGTGGAAAGAATCTTGCTGTGAAATAGCAAAGCTGATGATCTTCTTGGTAAAATACCTCTCAGTCTGAAATCTAAGACCTGGCAGAAAAGTTCTTAAAATGAAAGTTACATGGTAGGCCTGGAAGTGATTTTCATCTTTTTAATAAATTCAGCTTTGGCTATGTGAGAACTAGGAATATCAGCACTCCATAAAACTAACATTTTGCTGGAGTTTTTTACTATTTTGTTGAATTATATTTTTATTAATGAAGACAACCATGACACATTTCTAAGTATCACTTCTGACTATTTCCCACCCGCCCCCCCATCTTATTGGGAAGACACAAACCAGTTTTCACTCCAGTGTTAATCATCAGTGAAAAACTTAAACCTACACTGACCCTGCATAGTCACAGTCATCAATTTCCTCCTCACAGTTTGCAACATCCTTTACTAACAACTGGAATGGATGCTGTTCATCTTCAGTCTGGAACCATGTGGACAACGTACTGTCCGTGACCATGACCCGCTCCAAGTGCGCATTTGGACAAGGCAGACAGGGCCTCCGTGGGGTAAAATAGGCTGTTGTAACAGGACAGGCAGACATTGACAGAAGATCTACTAGTGGGTCCAACTAGTAGATCCAGTTGCACTTGATAGCAACCTGTTAATTATAGTATCAACTGTTATTTCTCCTACAATAGGTGTAGAGACTGCTGTAAGAGACTGATGCTAGATGGTCACTCTTTACAAGTTCACTGGCTCACAGATAGTACCTGGGAAGGTACAGGTACTTAAGCAGAATCAGAATAGAGCAGAACAGGAACTATGCATCAGCCATTACTGTTCCAGCACCAGAAAGACACCTTCTTGCTGTTCACCTTTTTATTTTGTTTGACATAGCTGATTTCCCAAATGATCCTGTGGTTAGCCTCCTTTGCACAATATAAATATGATGCCATTCTTAACACAATAGAAATAGAGCTGTTTGTATGCACAGCTTGACAGCAAGTCCTTAAAAGGACAGATAAATATGAAGCTACAGAGATAATGCACACAGAACACTGATCCAGCTGAAGGCCAGGAAGTTTCTGCCAAGAAAGGCAATCTGTTAAAGTTCTAGTTAGAATTTGCCTGTTTTAATAGAACCCCTAACATATGAACAGGATAATTAAAGTGCCAGACATGCTGAACTCACACATGGTGATAGCCTGGTTTACAAACTCTTTCCTATAATCGCTGCATTTAACTGAAGCCATCAAGCATAGAACAGCATTGCTTGAATACCTCTTATTCGTATAAGAAAGCAGCCCTGTTGGGGGACATTCCAACTCTTCTCAGAGACTGAATATATTCAAAAGTAAAATTAAGACACGAGCAAGATCATACAAGGTTTTGGTAATTATTTTTATGTTGGTTTTATAGCTTTTCTGGTTTCTTTAGGAAATTCCTGCATAGCGAAAGGAATGAAGAATTCCAGAAGAGAGTTGACGTCCTTCAGTTCCAGACTGTATTCCGCTGCTATTTTCTCTGCAGTCCATACGTGAGGATGAAGTTTATGATTATTAAGAAGCGTCAGAGCCTCCACAATGGAAATTTTGCCTTTGGAAACTTTTTTAACATCTAGATCTCCCAAGTGGCCTAGTTTTGTAAGTCTCTTTTCCTCCTGTTTACATGGAAGATTTTCACCACCACCATCTTTTACCTAATTATGGGAAGGAAAACAGAAAGAGCTTAAGAACAGTTCTGTTTACTATGCATATTGTAGCAGCCAAGCTGTTTTCCTGAATACAACATTTCCTGTTAATTTCTCCTATTCTCACAGCATTAAAAACAAACCCCAAACCCAAAAACCTGCTCAGCCAGCCTTGCTTCTTGGTATAACAAAAACTTTGTTGTTCCACAGCTACTCTACATATGATGTCACCCCCCAGCCAAAGTCTGAAAAGCTACCATCCATTGACCAGAAGTGTTGTAGACTTGGCAGCCCTTCATAGACGCCAAACTACATGTTTTGGTAGATAAATGTAAATGTAGGTAATTGACACATGGCATGGGGGAAAAAAAAAAAAACCAAAATCACACTACTCATTGGTATCCTTCTTCTGATACCACTGGAAATCCTTTTTATATAGTGTCTCTCCCCTTTACTTTTCAGATTTAAGTTTTGCAACAAAAAGATACCCCTTCTTTTGCTTTGACTAGAAAAGAAGCTTTGCTGGACAAAAAGAAACTGTTTTGCAGCATCATATGGAGTTTCACTCTCATGACTACTGCAGTGCTTAGGCACATGAAGTCTCTTCTCAGGTGCCTTCATGTTTCCAAGTCATCTCCAAGCCAGCTCTGTTTTCCTTATATTGCCTCATACTAAGATTTAACCAGTGAATGAGACTGCAAAATAATAAAATTCACAAATGTTTTAATTGTAAGAAAAAGTACTTTCTTAGAAGTTATCAGAGTGCATGGCCACTGATTAGCCCACAGACACTATGTATTAACTTGTAAGCCAAGAAAACCACTATGGATGCTACTGCATGTCTGTTTTCAAACTACAGAGCATGTCTGATGGTGCTACCAGTTCTCCATTTCTTCCTTTTACTTTGCACTAAAACTGTGCTCAGATAATAAACAATTTTTCAAGTCTTATTAAAATGATCTAAGTAGCTGACATTTCAGGCATCAGCATTGGTGGTGTTCTGCTTGTGATGCACCAAGTATTCAGATTAACACCAGGAAAGGAAGGAAGCTTCTGGATAAAGTTTTGTCCAGGAGCCTCAGTGCTAACACATTAATCACACTCTTCCTAACAACTACAGATAGACACACCACCAGAGGTTTACTCTATGTAAACCTCTTTTAACAAGGTGAGGAGCCCATTGTCCTTCCTGTAAATTTCTTCTTTAATCTCTGGGGTGTCTAAAGTTGCAGCCTCTGGGGCAGCAGCCCCAGAGCAGGCACGGAATCAAGCATGAAGATGTGTTCTGCTTTTGGCTTTTCCTCAAATCAGTCCTGACAGGATTACAAACAGAGGTGTTTAAAGATACTTAAATCAGACCTTCAGCATTTTAAGATTAGAGTCCTAACCCCTCTTAGGTATATTAAGGATAGAGATTACTTGGAAATTTCAGTGAGAACCGCAGAAACTGTCTACATGTGAAGATATTCTTAATCTTGAGTAGAAGGTACTACGAAAGTGACAAAGCAGAAAGACTTAAGGATTTTATTGCTAGATGATCACAAAGCTTTTATTACTGGATGAAACAGCTAGAATAAAATGGTCCACTAATGCAATGGGTAAAAAGCATTCACTGTAATGTAACAAGGTGCAAAGGAGGGGACTGAACCACAGTCTCCATATTACTGGAAAGGGGTATAACTTGCTTTCAAAGCCAAAGACCACAGCCAATGGCAACAGCTGATCACCAAACAATCCAGAAGGCTATGCAGAAAAACCCCTAGCGAAGGCACTTCCTCAGCCGCAAAAGGGAAAGTCTCTGCATAGCATGATCTAAGTATCAGTAGTTAAAAGACTAAATTTTTTACTCTATCACATCTGTGCTCCCACAGTAGTCCCAACATTGTCTAACCACTGTACAAGATATCTCTGGCAAACTCCTGCCTCTTTGGAAAAGGCTAGCCAACTGTCCTTCTGCCTCTGAGGAAGCAGAAGTGGGAATTCATGTGAAAAACAAATAAAAATCAATGTGATGTTGAAAAGAAAGACTGTGTAAACATTTGACAGGTTGTACAATCACAATCTGTCACATGTTCAAGACCCTGGGTGAAACACAATCACTGCTACTGATAAATAAAAGTGATGAAAATATCACTTTTATCTATTAAAAAAGGCACTACCAGAGAGTTTTGCATTAAGCAGAACTTGTGCTGAGTTTGAAAGCCACAAAGCTGATGCTGGTACACCTCCTACAGAGAGACATACTCACCCGCACAGCTGGGTCTCTGGACTCGACGTAAACCTCTTTTAACAAGGTGAGGAGCCTGTTGTCCTTCCTGTAAATCTCTTCTTTAATCTCTGGGGTGTCTAAAGGGAGAAGGGAGAAGAAAGGAAAAAGGAAAATAAGAAGATAAAAGAGATCCGAGTCAGATTCCTTTTCATTGCTCCCGCCAGCTTATTCCCTTCCCCGGGGAAGCGGCAGGGCGCCCGGGACGCGCGGTGCTTCTCGGGAAGGCACTTCTCATTTACCCACCGGCTCTGGCGGCAACCACACCGCTTCCCACCGAGGCGCCGCCGTACCCGTTAACGCCGACAGCGTCCAGCGGGACAGGGCGGCCAACTCCGACCCGGCCCAAGGGACCCGGCCTCAGAGACCCCGCCGGCCAAAGCCCCGGCCGCCCCTGGCAACCGCCCCGGCAACGGCCGCCGCTGCCTACGGCTCCCAGCATGCCCCGCGCGCCCAGCCGCCCCGCTCTCAATGTCACCGGCCCCGCGCCGCCCCGGGGGACGCCGCGGCCCCGCGCCGCCAGCACCTCGCCCACGCAGCTGGCGCCCAGCACCCGCTCTCCCCGTCCCGTGGCTCCGTCAGCGCCGCGGCCCCGCTACGGGCCCACGGGCGGGGGAAGCCCCCTCGGCACGGCCTGACGGGCCGGCACCCACCAGCCAGTTCGTCCAGGCGGGAGGTGGCGTGTCGCGGCGCGGGCCTGGGCTTCTTCTTGCTGATCTCACGGCGGGCCCGGCTCTCCACGTTGAAATTCCGCAGGGCGCGAGTCACCTGCCCGCCCATCGCTGCCGCTTCTGCCGCTGCCTGCGCGGCGCATGCGCCATACGCCTACCGCCGGCGCATGCGCACAGGCCTGGCCGCGGGGAAACGGGGCGCGGGGCTGCGCGGCTGCGGCGGTTGGGTGGAAAGTGGGCAGGGTAACAGCGCTGGAGGAAGGGGAGGCGCAGAAGAGGGGGTTCCCTTCTTTATTTACCAGCGCCTCGGCGGTGTTTTCTCCTCGCTCTCAGCGCTGCAGCGGCGCTGGGGGGCGGCGGTTTGGCGCAGATGCGTGTGTGGCCGGAGCCTCGGGGGAACCGGGGCCGGGCCGGTCCCGTCGGGAGCTGTCCTCAGTTCCCCTTTCAGTCGCAGTCGCCGGCTGACGGGTGAGGTCTTCCCCCCCGATATGTCATATCGTGACTATCGCCGCTTGGGGTATCAGCGGGGTTACAGTCGGAGAGGAGCCCAAGGAAGGAGCGACAGTCTGGGTCGGGCAGGTGTCTGCCGGCCGCACGGCATCGCTGCGGTGCGGCTTGTACCGCGGGACTGGAGGGGCCTCTGGGCTTGTAAAACAACATTCGTGCCGCTGTCTTTCTCCCTTCGCCTTCTCCACATATTAGCCTCCAGACATAGCGCGTCGCCGTGTGACAGCGTGTGCCCTGCTGAATCCTCCTCTGCAGGGCGTTACCTCACGTATCTGTGTCAGCAGGTGTCAACTAGTAGGTCAGTCTGAGGCATCTCACCCCTTTTTTTTTTTTTTAATCTTAAGTGTTTACTTGTATAACGATAACATAGAAGTATTTAGGGGTGCTGTGCCTCTTACTCTCATTAACGTGTATAACACTTCCTTTACAGCCGCCCCTCACTGGTTTGTTCAGTGACAGTAACTTAATTTTGTGAGCAGATCATCATCTGGAACACAGATTCAACGTGAACATCTGGACAACAGCTCCCCAGCACTGTGCAGGATTTGTGGGCTATGCAGTGTGCTCAGGGTGCAGGCTCTTAGCCCATCTGAGTAACCTTCATTCTGACTTAGGCAAAAATTGCTAAATTGCAAGAAAGAGTTGTGAGAAAGTACTTGGGCATGACCCTTGGAAAATAAAAAAAGTGACATTGTAGACAGAGGTAAAATTGTTGAGATGGAATCAATGGTTTAATCATTCAAGTAGTAAAACTTAAGATATTAAAAAAATCATGAAAGGAAGGCAGAAAAAGCAACACTAACGACTAGCCTGTTGCAGGAAGCAGTAAAGCCTGATGCTTCCCCCACATCATGGTCTGGTCAACCAAGACTCACCCTGTTTCTTCCCAAAGGAGGTTATTAGCAGCTCATTAATTCCAGCTGCTGTGTGAATTAGCAAATAGGTAATTGCTTTATGTTTTTAAGCTGCATACATGCTGCTTGCAGTCTTCTCTAATACCTGGTTTGTAGTCTGAATGAAGTGACTTGGAGCAGGATTTTAATGAAGGACAGAGTCAAGACCCAACTTCCTGCTGTGTTCTTTACTTTTTAGGAGAAAATCACATATTTTCTGCCTTTACGTCCATCTAGTTGTGCTCATTACTGTGGGCACGCAGAACTCGGGTTTTCAAAGTCTGGCCTTCTATTAGTAGCATTATTTAGTGGTAACAGTGCTGGTGTGGTAGAAATGCTACAGCGTACCTGGGTGTGGCACAATGGATGAGTGTTTTCCTCAGAGGGAAGCCAAAAGAGAAAGTGGATGAGGAATGCCAAATAGATTTACAAAGGTGATGGAGACAAGGTAGCATGAGCATGATCCTTGCAGGATCTCTGGTCTCTTGTGGAAACCTGAAGGTGCAGATTCTCTACTTCATTTTAAAACTCTCACCGTCTGTAGAGGGGGGATAGAAACATGTCCTCAATCTATGTTCTCTAGTAATAAACTTACCCTATTTTATCATAGGCACTGCATGTGTAGTAATAGTGAGAAGACAAGTGATATTAGTGGTAAAAGGAACATGGATGCTGTTAAAGATGTTGGACTCGGGTTTAAAAATATCAGCAGTCAATTACTTGCTGACTTAACCTATGTTCTCAAGTACAGGATTTGATATTTTTGTAAGTGGTTAGCCTGTCTGGTGCAGCTGTAATGGTAAAATTCACACAGATGCCTTGGGTGGTTGTAGACCTTTGATGTGTACTTTAGAGTTTCTCTGAGACATTTGTTACTAATCTGTCTGTGGGTGCAAGCCATTGTGCCAGCTTTGGAAATGGCAATTCTCTCCTTCAAAAGTAAAGAACTGCCTGTGTCAGAGATCAAACTCAGAACAGGCAGGGCTTCTCTCTCCATAAAGCCTGAACGTGACTAACACTGTTTTAATATTTACTGACAGCAAAATAAATTCACCAGAAGGCAGTCAGTTAAAAATAAAGAGTGATGTCATGCTCTGCCTGTCACTTCCTATCACTGAGGATGGCACAAAGCTGTTCTTTTTATGTATAAGGAAGCATCAGAAGTACAAGATTTCTATTCTGAAGAATCTTTCTTAGGTTGCAGCAAGTAGAACTGAGATTAACCCCCTCTTTATATATATATATATATATATATATATATATAAAATTTGGTATTTTACCAGTGTGACCATGTTGATATTAAATACCAGTTATCAAAAGCTTGGATTTTTTTTTCCCCCATATGAAATATCTGCAAGTGTGGTTATTAAAAAATGAATGTGCAGTTCCTCAAAGCATAAAAGCTCTGTGTATTCAGCTTATACAGTGCTACAAATGGGATGCATTTTTCTTGAACCAGGAGCCTGAATTTTGCCAGGGACTTAAAAAAAGAACAAAAGAAATAAATCCATTCTCTGGTAGCTCTTCAACAAAACAGTGCATGAGAAGAACAACGACTGTCCAACTGAGTTCATGCACACCAGCAGCCTGTTCTCCAAAGCAGTCAGCATCAAACACATCAGGGAGAAATGGTATTAACTTGCACAATATTTGTGTGCCATAGGCTGCTGCACTAGATCTCCTTTTCACACCTCTCAGAGAGAAATTTCTAAAACTACCATGCACCTGGAAAATAAAAAGTGGCTTTATGGCCATTTTTGAATATTTTGTTTTCAGATTTTTATCACAGTTTTGATTTAATGCTGTGTCCTCTTCTGTCTTCATTCTTGACTAGTTCTGTAGCTGAAGGGAAAACCAAAAACTTATTTTGGTAGTTAACTAGCTACCTATTGAAAATTCTCTTTAATGAAGGGAGAATAGGAATATCTGGTGTTCACTTGTTTTGCTGTGAGGTAATGCTAAGGTTTCTCTGTCTTTAGTATTCAGAAAAAACAGAAATCAGAGTATTAGTCAAGATGGGCAGGTAATCTCAGTGAAATAGGTGTCTGTTTTTAGTAATGGGTGTCCAACTCGAGAAGTTTTGAGAGAAGTCAGGTGAGGTTTGCTGCATGATTTATGGTCTGGGATGGACCCAGAGGCTGACAGCAGGGGGAAATTACAAGAGCTTTTAATACTACCGCAGCACAGTTTTATGTTTTATTCTGCCCACGTTTTCTGCCACTGCCACTGTTTTCCTCTTTTTTTTTCTTCTTTTTTCTTTGTTGTTGTTTGTTCATAATTTTTGGCAGTCTAAAGGGATACTCTAGCAAATTCGTGTATCATTAGGATTCAGGGAATTGAGCCCTCTGTCCTGATTACTGTTTCCCAGTAAAACAATGAGAGCATTGATCCATTTGTTCCTTATCTCATCAGTGTTAGGCAGAACCAGAGAACATAGCATTAGCAAGAATTGATTATGAGCCAAGCAAAAATGACTGTCCTGCAACTTTGTCAAGACGAACTCAAGAAAGATGGACATTTAGATCATGGTTGCCTTGCACTGATTTATGGTTGTTCTGTTACTTAATTCAGGTTTTTTTTCTGTGTTACTGGCTTCAGCTCACATCTTTTACTGGTTCTGAAGTGTCTACAAATGTATGGAAGACTTTTGCTTAATTCCAGGCTGCGATGAGAGTTACTGAACACTTGCATCTTTTCAAGGCTAGGTGGCTGCAGTGCTTTAGTTAAAGGAGTTTTTGTCAAGTCCTTACTTGGATGAAGCTTATGGAGAATGCAGGAAGCTCATGTGTACAGGCTCATGCACCAGCCCAGGCAGGTCACTAGCTCCTTGTCAGATAGTGTTCATTTCAGAGATGTTGTACTTAAATCTGTGACTCTGGTTTGGTATACTTGACATCATCTTCCATAATTTTCTTATTTGATTGTTATATCTCAGTTATCTGGTTACTTTGACTTGGAAGTGCACAGTAGGAACCAGCATATTTGAGAATGAGGCAGTCTGGTACTGGAATTAATTAATTACAACAATTAAATGCACATTTTTACTTCATTTTTGCTCACAGGGTTCAGTTCTTCATGCTCCTTTCTCAGTGGCAGTACTAATTGAGAGAACCAGCACCCTCATTCTTTCTGGTAGCCCTGGCTTCAGTTCATCCCTCTTGCCAGAGCAGAGGTGTAGGAGGTCTTCAGAGTGAGTAACAGCAGATAGCTGGTCTGATTTGATGAAGAAAAGAAGTCCCACGATGTTTCTAGGCTGTATCAGTTACTGATGGTTTGACTGTTCCCACAGAAAGCTGCCAAAAGCACAAGAGGAGAAGCGAGGCAGATGATAGCAGGGGTATGGATACCTGGAACTGGCATTGCTGCCAGGTTGGTTGGTTTGAGGGAGGTTGCAGTTTGTACCCAGATTGTTTTGCTCCAGCAGGCACAGCCAATGACTGTACCGGCTCCAGTGAGGAGGAGATGAACCAGCAGAAACTGGGCAGAATGGAGAGGTGTCTCATCTTGGGCTGGCTCACCTTCTGGCACACCAGAATCACCCAATACAAACATCATCCCTTTGGGTCTGAAAAACATGTGAGTGAAGGTTTATCCACTTGAAAGGTAGGAATTACGTGAGCTGTTTTAGAGAGTCTGTATTTAGATGATAAATTGTCACAGGGAGTGTTGTACAAATACAAATTTTATATTGATAAATTCAGTGACCACAGCATTTTGCTGGGTTACCTACGTATAAATTGATGTAACTTTAGACCTTTCTACCTGTTCATTTGGGTCACTGATGTTCAATTTGCTGAGCAAGCCCAGATAATTCCTTATTCTCCAGCAAGTTTTTCCATACCCAGCAGAGACCTCCCATGAAGAATTGCTCTCAAAGAGAACAGTTATTTTATTTAGGTGCTTGGATATCATAAAACTTACTGCAGTGTTTTGGTATGTTGCTTTTGGTTTTTTGTGTGAGGCCCCCCATCCACATGGTGAGTTGAATTGGCTTTAGAGTACATCAGGTAATAGCATCTTCTGTTTGTATTTGTGTCTCCTGTAAATCAGTATCTACAAAACAATTTCAGTGATTACCAATTCTGCTTTTAAAAGTGTCAATTGAATTTAAAGGATTAATTTACTTTCACAAAGAAAGATGTCCAAAGACCAAAGCATTACTTTGTCAACAGCCAGTTTAGTACCACTTCCTCCAGTTCCATGGAGTTTAGTCTGCACTTTACTGTTGCCTGGGGTGGAGACCAAAGTGTAAATTATGTGAGTGAATGAGCATTAAGCCTGACCTAAGGGACCGAGATGACTGAAGTACATTGGGTGACCTCCCTATTCTGCATGACTAAACTGTCTTCTTTCCAGTGCAGCAAAAAAGGATGCACAAGGAAATCCCTGCTTTCTGCAGTGTTTATTATTTGATGATCTGAAACTTTAATTACATTCTGCTTGGCAAATAAAAGTGCACATTCTGACAGCTGAAAAACATGAAATCCAGGATTTCTGAATCGCAGCTCCACCTGAGTGTAGCTTGGAAATACGTATTCTTACTCTGATTTGCATGAAGTGTGCTGATAAATCTGCTTAAATTCCGTATCTTTAATGTCTTTTGTCACCAAAAGACCCAAAAAGAGTGATCCTGAGGTCTGATGTGGGCCCTGTGTATTAAAGGCACAAGGAGGGAAACGGGAACTTACATTTTTAACCTATGATTATTCCAGATAACTGAATGCATTATAGACCAAAGCAGGCTGTGAAGTAACTTAATTGTTCAACTCAGCTCTGATCAGCTCTGGGCTGATTTTGACCTAAAGAAGGACTACATTTCCTTACTCCTTAGAAGGTTTCTCTAAGAAATCTGCTTTAAAGTGGCAAGAGTTGCATTTCAATGTGTTTGGGATTTTTATTTAGCATTACCAGTTATTTTTAGATTTTCCCATTTAAATCGTGTTATGCTGAAATCTCTTTCATGTCTGACTGAATATTTCCCTGAAAACAGGGAAGAAGGAATTCAATCAGTCCTTGCAGTATGGGAGCCTCGATTTAAGATAGTGACCCACTTCCACCTGCATATCAAAGCATACTATGTCCTATTTTATTTATTCCAGCACTGCTATCCACAGTGCTAAAAGCAGCATATGAAAATGGAATCCCTCTACGTATTTCTCTTAACAGGGATTTCTCAAGCACATCTTTGAAGAGAATTCTCAGTATTATGCGTACTCTTTGGTAGAGCTCTGATTTAATGTCCAAATTTGGAAACATTGGTGGCAAATAGGAAATTAATGCATCTCGATATGAAAAAAAAATTGTGAAACTGAGTGAAAAGCAAGGATAAGCAACTGTCTTCAATTATAAGCACATTAAAAAGAAAAAAAACCCAAAATGACACAAACCAGAGCAATACCCTGTTGAGACAAATGCCTCTGGTTTTGCTAAAAACTTACTGTTTAAAATCTAACTTAGGTTTTTTTTTTATGTGGAAATTATTTATGTGTTCATTCTGTGGAAAGTCAGCAAATACTTTGGTATCTGGCATATCACTGAAGGCTTAGTAACAGCGTGGTGTAGGCAGAGAAGGGTCTACTCCCAGCTTTGTCAGTGACCTCTCAGGCCACACAAATTTCAAACAGGAGGCCAGGAAGTTCTTAGTGTTTTCACCCACGAATGTCATCTACCCCTGTAAAATGGAAGGATGTACTATCAGTAAATAAAGTGTATTATTCACAACAGGTTAGTTTAATTTCTAATTGAACTCTCATTATAGGAAATTGAAATAGCCACCAGTGAATGTAATGTTCTTTTTCAGATGTGTCTGGATTTAAGAAACAATTGGCAGAAAATTTAAGAAACCTTAAGAAAACCCTGTTTGTTTTCTTATTTAGTTGTTTTACTAAGAATACTTGTATCTAAAGAATTATAGGACAAGGGGCAATGGCTTCAAGCTGAAAGAGGGCAGGTTTAGATTAGGTATTAGGAAGAAATTCTTTACTATGAGGGTGTTGAAGTCCTGGCATAGATTGCCCAGAGAGGTTGGATGGGACCTGCCCTAATCCTGGCAGTGTTCAAGGCCAGGTTGGATAGGGCTTTTTGGGCAACCTGGTCTAGTGGAGGGTGTCCCTGACCATGGTTGGGGGTTGGAACTGGATGGGCTTTGAGGTCCCTTTGAACCCAAACAATTCTATGATTGTGTGATACAAAATCCTATTAGATTCTTATGATCTGAGAGAGACTGAGAGTTTTTTGGGAAAAGAGAGTTTTATTTTAGTTTTTGTAAGCATAGGCTGCAAAACCCAAGCGGACTGAGAATGTTTGGTGTCCTGCAATCTGCTGCACTGCGAAGCACTGCTGTACTGGGAGCACAGCTGCCATTTCGAGCGAGCTGGCTCTAGGCAGTGTCGGTAGCCATGGTTTTACTGCCCTGCCACTGCAGGAGCAACCTGGTGCAGAAGAGAGCAAATATTCTTTCATGAAATATAACAAGTAGAAAAATATAACCTGTATGTGCTGGTAACATGCTGTTCTACTGTGTTGTAATATTTTTCCCTTCTCCAGAAGAGACTTATATTTTCTCAATACGTTTTTAATTTGTGATTGGGCATACATATTTGTATGAGGGTGATGCATTTCCTATACAGAACTTTCTAACAGTCCCGTTATCTGTGACTTGATGTACCCTGGAATTGAATTTCCATGCCTCTCTAAGTAGCTGCAGAACCGGATTTATTTATTCCATTTACACTTTAATCGCAGCCTTCTACAATTTGCAGATGGTGTATTTGCAAGCAGAGTTTACATGAAAAATTGAAGTCTATTTTATTTAACTATGGGAAACCAAATTTTGTGCAGGAGAGGAAAGCCGAAATAGCCTCAATGAACACTTCTAAACCCACATTATATATGTAAGTCTTAGGAAGCTGGAGAAGTTGCAGTGCAGTTTAATAGCTCAGTGGCTTAATCAGAGTTATGCTAGGCAGGTAGCATTTGAGTCCCTGCCCTGTACTTGTAATTTTCTAGATCTACAGTAGCTGTAAAATCTACTTGGCACACACAAAAGATGTTTTGCAAAGCTTCAGGGAATAACATACCAAGATAAGACATCTTTCTTGGCTGCTTCTACAAGCCATTTCTATGAGATTTGAGTCCTCTCCAAGAAGCACTCTAAGTGGTTCTACTGGGGGAACTGCCAGACTGCAGAATAAAGAAAATGTGACCATAGTCATTGCAGCTACAAGCTTTAAGTAGCTGGAGTATTGTGTCCAGTTCTGGGCTCCCTGGTATAAAAAGGACAGGGATCTCCTTGAGAGAGTCCAGGGAAGGGCTACGAAGATGATTAAGGGCCTGGAACGTCTCCCGTATGAGGAAAGGCTGAGTGAGCTGGGGCTGTTCAGCCTGGAGAAAAGAAGACTGAGGGGGGACCTAATTAATGTTTATAAATATCTTAAGTATGGGATGCAGGGGGAATTGGCCAACCCCTTTTCAGTAGTCTGTGGAGACAGAACAAGGGGCAATGGCTGTAAATTGGAGCACAGGAAGTTCCGCACCAACATGCGGAAGAACTTTTACCCAGTGAGGGTGACAGAGCCCTGGGACAGGCTGCCCAGGGGGGTTGTGGAGTCTCCTTCTCTGGAGACATTCAAGACTCGTCTGGACGCCTATCTGTGCAATATGAGCTAGGGAGCCTGCTTTGGCAGGGGGGTTGGACCCGATGATCTCTCGAGGTCCCTTCCAACCCCTACGATTCTGTGATTCTGTGAAAAGCCCTCAAGTAAAGCAGAATGTGTAACATTGTAATACCAAAAAGTAAACTACAGAGCATGATTTGAGAAATACATCCTATTAATGTAGCGTTTAGTCCAAGAAACAAATGACAAACCAACAGGTAACTTCTAAGATATGCAGTCACCAGTAGAGTTACAATAGTCAAGTCTTGATTATTGAAACCAAATTTTTTCTTAAATTTGTGATTGTGTTAGCTTTTTTGTTGTGGTTTTTTTTTTCTTTCCATATTTTAAATAGTAATTTTTTAGGGGCTGACCTTAAAACATATAAAGTCCTATTGACTTCAGTAGCATTTATACAGAACAGGATAAATAGGAATGAAACTAATAGGAAAGATTGCAATGCTCTAGACAAAAATCTACATTTGAAACAGATCAAAAAATTTTCAGGCCTGGGGTGTGATTCAGTGAGGGTCAGAAAGGAAACTCCTGAAGGAAGATTTTCATAACTATCTACTGTTGACTACTTTTTGTTTGTTTGTTTTGTTTGTTCTACATCTCTGAAATGTCTTGTGGAAGCCATTATTATAGAGACACTGTTTTCACAGATAGTCATATTCCTGATCGGGGGCAATAGACAGATTCTCTGCTTGTTTTGTTTACCATATATGGGGATGTTTTATTTGATTTAGGAATAAACCAGTATGGATTATTGCAACACATTGAAGAAAAAGGACCTGTTTTAACAGGAATACTGTTAACTACAAAGGATTTGGTCTACACCTAATGCAGTAGTACCCATTAATGTATGTAAAGAATGTCCGGGGTTAGATTAGGTCAGAGAGGATATAATTAAGACAAATTGCTAAATAGTATACTTTATATACAGTAATACAGAAAATGAATTACACTCTTGACACAGGTCTGCTGAGCCTTTTCTGTTTCATTTGTAGGTCTCCCATTGCCCTGAGAGCTTACAGACATACACAAGTTGTGCTGATAGATGATGCATTAGAGAAAAAATAAATGTTTCAGTGATACTGACATGTGACTGCCAGTATTAGAGATCAACTGGAAATTATTACTGAAGTTAGAGAGCCGTTTGGTGTGTCTCTGCTTTCCACAGCATCAAAAATCTGGGGGCAGCATGTGGGGGACAGATGAATTTTGAACAGTCACATTTACTATTTATATATAAAGAAACAGTGTATAAAGGTATAAGTGGCAAAGTTGCTCTCGGGGGGGCTACTAAAATAGACCATTAAAGAGGTCCCGAAATATTTAAAGATGTACTACCTCAGTGTACTAAATGTTCATTTTTAGATTCTGTAAGGACATGATTAAGCTTCAAAGCTCCATCATTAACTGGAGACTCCTTGTAGGCAGAGTTCTTTATTTAAGATGTCTTTGGGATCAAGATGAAGCTAACACACTTTCCTAAATACATAACATCATGCAAAAATAGTGCTCTCAAGAAAGTTCGGAACTCTCTAGGGATTAACTTTTTGGCTAGAAAATTAATGCTGAAAGTGGTCAAGATTTCTTTAGTTGACAAACTGTCAGGATGACTCATATTTTTCTAATACAGACTAAGAAATTTGATTCTCCACAGAAGGCTATAAAGATGAGCGATAGCAAATGATAAATTTCCATGCACAAAACTGCTAGAACTTTTTTCCTGTAAATTACTGACAAAAATCCCCTGAGCACTTTTCTGTTGGACCAGGCCTCAGCATCTCACCACTGCCTTGAGATGAGGGTCTCTGCTTTACCTGTACGTAGCAGGACTCTCAGCCTGTGGGTGACAGAACTTCAGTAACTCCACACACCGAGTTACTCCAGGGCAAAAGTCTCAATTATAGCAGCCAAGCTTCTCTTGCCAGTAGCACCACCAGACTCTTCCACAGTTGGTGACATGGGCCAGCTTCACCTAGGCATAAGAGACTGTAGGAAGGATGCCTGCAGGGTGTCTGTCTTTGTAACATGGGAAATTCACCTCTCACCCCACTGAGAACTGAGATTTTTAGATTTCTGCAAGCTGCTCTTGCACTCATTCACCCTTTTTTCAGACATCAGAGAGAGTGCTTGTTGTTCTTGAAGACCTTAATCTGTTTGGAAAATGTGGGTGACCTTGTAATGGTTAATTGCTACGGTGATGCATTGATTTCTTCTTTTTCTTGCATCTCTGTGGATGTACCATATTCTGTCTTTGGGCATGGGGTAGGAAAGCAGAGCTACAGTCTGTTTATACAGGAGGCAGAAGACCATCAGTCTTAGAATCTGTTCTCTCTTGCAGTGCTGAAACCTGGCGTACGAGTGCTCACCACCAGCAGACTGCAGCAGACACTGCATGGACATTCTCATAAAAAGACCTTTCTACAGCTCAGACTGTTGCAGACACAAGTAAGAAAGCATTTTTCTTTTTTTTGATGAATGATGACCATTGCTTTTTTTTTCCCCCCCCCCTCTTGGTTCACAGGTATTTTGTGCTCTTCCATCATCTCCTAATGTAGGTTAGGAAACAGAGTGGAGGGTAACAATGTGATTTTAAAAACAGTAGTTACACCTTTTGCTAAAATTAAATCTTTTTTTTCAGATGTGTTTTGTCTTTATGAGGCATAGATGAATAAGGTGCTTTTTTATAGTGCAGTGTATAAATTGAAAACAGTAAAAGAGTAACATACAATCTATAAGTAAAAGCTATTATGAAAAATATGGGAAACTGTGAAAGTGTGTTCCTTGTTTCCTAATAATAGTTAAACTCTGAAAGATTTAAACTTTAGTACTTTTTACAACTGGGTGTTTTAGCAATCACTTACTTGTGTCTGCCAGAGAGGATCACACTTATGTTTTCTTTATTGCTCCTGTACACTAGGAGTTGAATAGAAATTATATTTATTTTAATGCTAGATTTTTAGCCAATGTTTCTGATTTTGCAGGTTGTTTCCACTGGGAGAATGAGATGATGGCTTCAGTGATTTTTCTGAAGGAATCTTGCTCGTTGGAGTCCCATTCCTTTCAAACAACATACATAAACACCCCACTTTCTTTTTTCCTTTTCTGAACACAGCAGGCAACAGGAGATAGCTTTCATCCTCAGAGTTTCAGATGCCCAAGAGAATAACATTCACACACGTGCACATGCACACAATCATAGGCTTCTGTTGCTCTTATGGACAGGGGGGTCTATTGTTATCTATAGCCCCTGCTGTCACAAGACAAATGTTTCATTAAATAACTTCCATGAACTTTCTCACTCCCTGCTGCTTTTTGTCTCTTCCTCTCAGACGTATGGAGCTACCCCCCAGACAACTCCCAGCCCTCCTGGCTTCAGACCAGATTGTTCATCCTCTTCTCAAGGCTCCTCATTCTGGTGAATGATTTGAACAATGGCTTCTGTGGTTTCAGGTGGGAAGGAAAAAAAAAAGAAAAAAAGTATTTGACTATAACTGGAATAGAAGAAGTAGGTTATCACTCCTACTAACCTGAAATAGGATTTAGCTTTTTTCATAAATCAGAGATACATCTCTTGAACATTGGATGCAGTCTGCCGTTTAGAGTCTCTTGTGCCGTTAGGACTTCCTATCTATCTGAGCAGCTAATGTGCACAAGGTGCCTGGTTCCCAGAGTGGAATTCATCATCCTAAAATTACTTTCAAGCATCCTTTTATGTGCCTTTTTGCAGCAATTTAAGGCTGCAATCTAATAGTGCATTGTCTCTAAAGGAGAATCCTTCTGCTAGTGGCCACCCCTCAACTCCCTTGCAAGGAGGGATCCTCTAGCTGCATGGTAAGCCAGCTCAACTTGCTGCCTGTGCAAAAAAATGCTTACTTTCCTTTTTTCTTTATTCTTTTTTTAAATCAGAATTTTCTACCTGAAAACACAAAGCATCTTATAAATTGGTTATCTATATTACCAAATAAAATAGATCAAGGAACATTCTTCATCTCTCAGGCCAGTTAGCCCACAAAGTCCACATCAATACAAATAAATCTTTATTACCCCCTTCTGTCCATGGTTTTACATACTGTCCCACAGCTGATAGTTACTGCAGTCACGTTCATATGATGTTAATACCTGCATAAGCACTCCTCTGTTTCAGTACAAGTTTGGCCAGGTTAGCCTAAAAACTGCTGAAGATACAACAGCATAGCTGTATGCTGTGATACTACCCTTGCATTTATCAGAATTCAGCAAAATGAAGTATGCTGATAAAGTAGCTTTTTTTCCTCGGATATAATTGCAATTTCAGTACTGTTTTTTTGTAACAGCTATGCTAAATTATTATAATTGAGGTTTTGTGCAATCCCAGCCAAGATACCTATGTCAGCAAAATATTTTAAATTTAAATCAGGACACAGACTTGTTTGCATCCTGGTCAGATCACACTTGCAATTCTCTTTTAATAGCATAGAGGCATGAACCTTAAAAAGTAGAATCACAGAAGTACAACCTCAATTTTCCACTTGGGGTTACTCAAAAGCTGTACTGCCTGTCTACTTAGATACTTAGGTGGCTCTGTTAGTACAGCACTTGCAAATTCTGTGTGTTCAATGTTACAGAGCCCTAGAGATATGAGGGTACTTTTATGCACTTCTGGCATGATGAAAAATAGAGGCACAGCTGTGAAATACCAAGAACCATCTATAACAAAGGATTTAGAGGCCTAAATGATACTTGGGATGTAGGTGAGTCCAGAATGGTGACCGTGAAAGCCACCGCTCAACTGCTGCTTAATATTTAGTTCTACTTTGTTTCAGATACCCCTGGTTTAAGAGGATGAGCAGACAGCACATGTGCCATCCTCAAGTACCATCATAATCCAGAAAGTGGCAGAGGGGTCCCAAGACTTTGGTATCTAAGGTAGGGATGTTGTCTCCTATGTTATCAGTGAAGAGGGGAGGACTTCTAACTGATGTACTGATCTTCCTCTTACTGACTGTATGAAGTGCCTACAGTAAACAGACTGAACAATCCCTTCCGTCTTAGTTTTGGGGACCAAGACTGCCTTCCTCTAGTATGTATGATGCATCAGAAATGCCAGATTCCTTGTTTTTCTGTCTAGGTGACTGTTCTTGCATCATGCCATCGTCATTCACCTTTCATGTGCCAACCAACTGGGATTATTGTGTCCTCTAATCCCTCTAGAATAAGCCATGTTTAGGTCTTTCAGATGTGTGCTCAGAGCCTGAATCCTAATGAAGTTTATTCCCTCTCCTTAAGAGAAAGTCCTGAACTGGGGATCTTAAAGGAAGTGTGCTAGCTCCAAAAAGGGACGTATTTCCTAAAAGCTCTTGTAGTCAGTGTTTTCTGCTGGAAAACTCAAGGTTAATTTTATGCAACCTAGATTGGTAATGGAAGGACTGTTGTCTCCAAAACTTTGTCCACCTTTCTTGACTATGTTAGACTAGCTGATGCAAGATGCTGCTTCTCCCTTTGCCACTATGTTGATGTAAAGAGAATTCATTAGGAGTGCTCTGAATTTGAGTTGTGAGCGCCACAAGTACATGTATCTTTGTCCAAAATGAACTTAATTTTGCTACTCTTCAGATGTTCTGACTTAAAGGACTTTATGACTGCAGAATTTAAAAAAAAATTAAACTCTGAGGGAATTGCTGGTTTGCACATTCATTTTGTTCTTAATAATCACTCTGGACTGTTGCAAATATTCTGCTGAATTAGATGTTCAGCTGCAGGTCATATGGGTGCCATTTCAAGCTCCGGAGCTTGCTGGCAGTAAGGTCCTTTACATAGCTGCTGCTTCTTTCCTCATGAGAGGGAGTCAGCAGCAAGTGGCTCAAACAACCCTTTACATTACTCATCATTCAGGCTTTTGAAGGCAGCACAGTGAAGTCAGCTCTGCCAATTTTAAACATGGAAGGGATGAGGACCCTCTAATAGAAAGTCCTTTGGTTTTGCAGACAGACTAAGCTCATTAAGTTACTGACATGAGCTCTCTTCTTCCTCAGTTTCTAACACCTGCATCTTCTCTCTTACTCTTTACAGGGAGAGAACTGGTTGTCTAATTGTCCCAGCATTAAAAATGCAAGAAATATCCAGTCATTCTTTCAGATCTTCACTATCACCATGTAGTACTTTCTGTTGTAGGTAGGACCAGAATGTAAGAAAAAGCTGAAGGAAGAGTAATCTGAAGAGGCTGTTGTTCCCAAGGTACCTGGGTTTTGAAAACAAAGGCACTCAAAGTGCTCTACACTGTGGCCTACGCTTTGGTTAGCAGAGTGGCAGTGCCAAGGCTTGCTCTAGGCTCAGTAAAGTATTACATATACAAGCTCATTTATCACAGTGGAAAAAGCACTGCAGGAGTGCACAGTCCCTCCTGCTCTTCCTGACTGTTTTCCGCAAGGCTCTACACTTGCTCCTCCTTTGCCGGCCATTCTGTGATCCCTTTCCTCTGCTTCACAGAACTTCTCAAACAGTGATGCCTCCAGCCCCTCTTGCAGCAGCCACATGCTAAACAGAGGACTACATTTTCAGAGTACTGGCAGTAAAATACGCTTGCTTGATGTTAGAAATACACCTCCTACTTCACAGAAATAAAAGCTGTGGATTGTCACATCTAACGTGCCAGCCTACTTCTCCACAATTCAGAAGTGGAGAATGATTTTATTTAAAGCAGCCTCAGGCTGAGCCATGCTCAGCTGTTCTTTTGGAGTAGGGGGGATCTAGGAAAGAGATACGGAGGAATAAAGAAAATGTTAACTTTCAGTGGCGAGTGGTTTGCCTGCCAATAGTACTATGGGGGTTGCTTAGAGAATACATTCGTTAGTGTGGAAAATACTGGGGAATGTAGCTTTTGCAAACTGAAATGTGTTGTGGTATTTTTCTATGCTGACTTGGGAAGTGGAGGCCTCAGGCTGCCTCATGAAAAATGCTTTGTAGGGGATTTAGGGATAGGAAGATAAAGGACATTTGTCAATACAGATAGCGTGATAAATGACTCGGTCCCAAACAGGATTATCACCAAAATTAACAATTTCTTGAAAGAATAAAGGCAAGCAAACAGTGCTGGGGTGCACAGACAGTGCTGGGTGCACCGGGAGCCTCCGCTCCACCGAGATGCACGTTGCACAGTTCCAGTCCCTGGTTTATATGTCTTCCATAGGCACATCTTCTTTCTATGCATGCCCTCTCCCCCATCTGGTGGATGCTTTGGCTAGCTTCACCGCCCACCGGCTTAAACTGACACACTGGAGTGCCCACCAAGCGACCCCAGCAAGACACAACAACCATATACATCTTAAACTGACACCCTGGAGTGCCCACCAGGTGACCCCCACAAGGCACAACAACCATATATATCTTAAACTGCCCCTCCCAGGCCCATGGCCATAGAGGGGTATGTAAGAATCTCATGTTTCATTATGCGGCCCTAGCATTCCATATTAACATGAATCAGATGGACACATTTCACAGAAAGATACAGCATTTTGCTCAGTAAGCTCATAAATACTACTTTTCTTCACCAATGGGAAAACAGGAACCTGCCAGGCATGCAATGTGTATTATATTATCTACTGTTGTGAAGAAGGCGCCTTGGTTGAGCCTGTAAACCTTGGAAATACCTAATCCATAGATAAACGGGAGGGATTTCGGACGGGAATAGGGTATAATAATGCTGCAAAATCTGACCACAGGTGTGCCTACTTTGCTAGGACACTGGCTCCTGCAAGAACGTATAATAAATTACTGCTTCACTAGCATGTCTACCGCGAGTCCTTTCTTTAGGACCTTTGGCATTTCTAACAGTTGGCTTCTTGTCCTTTCTGTTAAGTGTTGCATCCAGAGCTGTATTCAGAACAAAAGGCAGAGTAAAAGGAGGGTTGCAAGGTTCCAAACAGGACCTTTCACACCCTGTTACCCCTCAGGAGGCTTCCTCCCTCCTGCAGTGACTGTCACCTCATCTGACTAAACCTGTTCCAAATGAAAGAATCAAGACAAAGCAGTGACCTCCAACGTTACAGCTAATGCTACTATTTATATATCTACTACTGGGAAGGGAATAGTTAGTCCCTTACCTGCTTCAATTTTCGTTTGACCACTGGGCTTTTTTTAAGCAGGTGCCGTCATGCAGCTGTCGCCAACGAGCAGAAAAAATGAGGCACTTGGGGGTTTTCTTCTAGCTCCAGCTGCAAGGTTAGAGATGGAATTGCAGGTATTATCTTTGTCTCCTTTTTTAAATGGACCTTTATTCTGTTTCTTTGCTTTAGAAGTTTGTGGTATTGCCATGTGACTTGGGAAACGCTGAGCTGAGCAAACTGCTCAGAACTTTGTGTAGTTTGGTGTTTTTGCAGTTTTAATAAAAACAGTGGTGTTTGCTATACTTTCAAGTGTGACTAGGATTTGGCTGTGTCTATCTGGATAATTTTCAGTATGTTGGGATAACATGCACCCGTACAGTGGGTTTGCGTTCGGCTTTGTGGGTCAGGAAGAACACACAGGAAGAGGAAATGAGTTAAGTCTGGCTATGCTGTAAGGAGCCTCTGAGAACAGGAGGCTTGTGGAATCATTGGTGGCACACAAACAGATTCCTGTGACTTGCGGTTTTGTGGGAAACAAATCACTGTAAGATTCAGAATCTTGCAAATCCATGCTGGGACCTCAAGTTTTCCGTGTGGATAGCTGAGTGATAGATACATGATGCTGACGTTGTAGTAACTGGTTATCACTTGAGATGTTATCAAAAAACTAGAAGGAAAGACTTCCTAGCATCGCTGGAAGCACTGCACACTGTAGTGTTCAGAGAGGTTCTGGTGACAGGAATTTTGAATTTACTTTGCCTTTATGGTGTCAGGAGTAAAATAAAATGCTGTATGTTTGAAAACAGTCTGAGTTTTAAGTTCAACTCAGCTGTACCCCGAGGCTGAAACATGGCCATGTTTTGGCAGCAGGGAAGACTGCCATATGTTGCAGTGATAAAAGAAATTACACTGATGCCAATCTCTAAAGTCACACTTATAAAAAATATCTGAGGGAGTATATGTGTGGCAATATAAGCTTTAATATATATAGAATCAAAGACCCTGACAAGTCTTTGTTTGAGTGTGATAAATGACTCGGTCCCAAGCAGGATTATCACCAAAATTAACAATTTCTTAAAAGAATAAAAGCAATCAAACAGTGCTGGGCTGCACAGACAGCGCTGGGTGCACTGGGAGCTCCATCAAGACGCACGCTGCACAGTTCCAGTCCTTGGCTTATATGTCTTCCAGGGATAGGCACATCTTCTTTCTACTCATGCCCTCTCCCCCATCTGGTGGATGTTTTGGCTAGCTTAACCGCCCACCAGCTTAAACTGACACACTGGAGTGCCCACCAAGCAACCCCAGCAAGACACAACAACCATATACATCTTAAACTGACGCCCCTCCCAGGCCCATGGCCGTACAAGGGTATGTAAGAATGTCATGTTTCATTATGCAGCCCCAACATTATTCCATATTAACATGAATCAGATGGACATATTTCACATTGAGGATCATTCTTCTGTCTCTTTAACAGTCACACACTTTGTAAATGCTGCAAGCCACAATTTGCTGCTGTTTTGGAGAGAAGCTGTATGTAGTGTATAGTTGTATCATCCATTGCATTTCCCCATTACACAGAATTGCTTGTTGTCTAGCTCCCAGCTTCCAATAGCCACAGAACAATTCAATTCTTTGAATAAGTTCTTACTTACTGACTGGCTTTTAGTGAGCACATAGTGGAAATCGGTAAGAAGTTTCTTTTTTTAGCAGCCATTCATTCAGGCCTCTAAATGACAGCACGATGTGGAGACCCTGAATGCGGCTGGCAGGAACATGACATACTCTTTCTTTTTTTAAGGTCAGTACAGGCCATCAGTTTGTAGCTCTCATGGGTGACTTCCAATGCTTTTAAAATCATCAGTTTGGTTTAGTGCCAGCAGTATGTCAAGGATCTTTGAACAAAAAAGACTATTTGTATTCTTGATATGTATATAATAAAATACATTGTAGGATTTGTTCATACAATGTGGTAGTTCCAAACCACATCTACTGGAACTCAGTGCAGAACAAGATATACAATAGAAAATAATTGATCTCAATCATAAAGTTTCTGGTGTTTATTGTAAACACTGAAACTGCTCTTTCTCATTGCTGGTCCATAAAGTGAACTATTTAGAATCATAGAATTCTCTTGGTTGGAAAGGACCCTTCAAATCATCAAGTCCAACCATTGCCCTAACCTGCCATCCACTACTAAACCATGTCCTCCATCACCATGTCTAACTGTCTTTTAAATACCTCCAGGGATGGAGACTCCACCACTTCTCTGGGCAGCCTGTTCCAATGCCTAACAACCCTCTCTGTAAAGAAGCTTTTCCTAATATCCAGTCTAAACCTCCCCTGGCTTAACTTGATGTTACTTAAACTGGCATATTTGAGCAGTTTTAAATTCACTCTGTTTACCAGTATCCTGAGACACATTTTTGAGATGGCCAAGAATCACAGAATCATAGAATCATAGAATGGTATGAGTTGGAAGGGACCCCAAGGATCATAGAGCTCCAACCCCACTGCCACAGGCAGGGCCACCAACCTCAGGCCTGGATCTACACTAAAGAAGCTGCTGAGGACAATGTATTCCACCAGCATCTTCTGGTTTTCACCATTTATGTTCTTGTGCTCTTGAAAAAAATATTCAGAGATGCAATAAATTAATTTTGGAGCAGAAGTTTTACTCCTGACCAGGTCTATAGCTTCCAGGTAAACATTTTCTTGCCCAGCAATGATGGTAGTTTTCAAACTTCCGTTTTTAGACAGCATATCAGCTAAGTTTTCTGTAACTACTGTGACAACAGGTCCACCTGGCTTTGTAGGGAGGACAATAAATCATCTGCATTCTTTGTATATATGAGACATGACATTTCCAATTCTCTTGAATTCCACAGAATTTTGCAGCTGAGAAAAAACACTATTTCTTCCTATAATTTCTTCAGAGTGAGACAGAAATGTCCTAAGAGAATGTTAATTCCTTTTTATGGCCTTCCATCTCATCAGCCACAGCGGAACATTTCCTTGTGTTACTCTGAAGCTGACACTTTAGTTCCAGGACAATTTCCACCACTGGTGTCAAGATTTAATACTCTTCCTAATCCACAGATATGCTTGTCGGTCAGCCACAACAGCTCAACTTTACTAACAAATGACAGTGTCTTATTTTGTCATATGTTTTCAGATATGTAAGAAAGTTCAGCAATTTTTTTAACAAACAACAATATGACTAATGCAAATATATTGGCTGCTGAACAGCTGGTAGATAGGAGGCCATCTATAAAATATGCATAAGATGTCAACATCTGTTGCTGCTTCAGACTGTTCTCACCAACAGAATCTGGTATTTTGTTGAGCAGAACATTCATTTCTCCTGCAAATGTATTTGGACAATAGCATTGTGTTGATCAGCAGCCTCCTTAGGATCCACTTTTGCATAGACCCATCATTTGTATTAAGAGTAGCAACTAGTTGGCTAGCTGTGCCATGAAGTTTGGTTTTGTGTTTTCCAAAAACTGAAACCATGTTCTTTCTCAGACAGAATAACCTTCATTTCTTGCAGATCTGTCTGTGCTTCTTTCAGATCTTTTCCCATGATGTCCAGATCAGTTTTAATTTTTAAGGTTTGCTTTTATTAATTGAAAAGGTTTTAGTGATTGTTTTAACTTCTTCCATTTTCTCAATATACTCTGCAACTCGTTCTTCCTAACTGTCAGCTTTCCTCTACGGACTAGAGAAATTTTCAATGAAAATAAAGACCCCAGTTCACTCTTCTGAAGCAGCAAGGTCTCCTTTTAGATGCTCGATCTCTTCAGTATCTTCCTTAATAACAGCTCCTTTTGCCAGCTGCTGGTTAACTTTAGACTTCATTATGTTCTTTGCTTTGTGAGTATACTTCAGTGTACTCAGTGTTTCCTCAAGATTTATAGATGTGTGAGAAACTGTGATAATTATGTTCTTCGTTGTTCTTCAAGAGAGTCCTGAAGTATTTAAGATTCTCTGTGTCTCCTTTCACAAGAGCAGTAATAACTCTTTCTGCAGCCAGAACAGACTACTTTGTATTTCCAGCTTCACAAGTTCGTTTATCAGCTCCCTGAAATGGAAGTGTTTTCACTTCCTGCAAGATGAACCAAGTTTATCTTCCCAGTTCTAAAAAGCTCCTGTTCATCTGCTGTTTTCTTTCACATAGAGATTAACAAAACCAGACTAGGAACAACTCAAATATGCATTTGTATAAGTAGCTGCAGTATTTCTTTTTGCTGCATCCCTTTCCAAGGTTTGGTGTGCTTTTTGTTGCATACAGGTATTTCTTCCAAGCCTTTTGCATTTACACCTGTCTTGTTTATGGGATCATCAAACATCTGCAGTCTTTCTCCAAGACTGGGAATAGGATTCAGGTCAAAAAGCTCTTCATTATAGATTTCCAGAAGTGAGACTTTAAAAAGAATCAGTATCAATCTCTCTGAGCTTTTGTAATATTGGGGCTCCCCTTAAATTGTGAAGGCTTTTCCAATAACAGTTTGGCCATAAATAATCACTGTACAGTTGTACCCATAATAACATCATCCAAAATCTGACATACAGCACTCTTGTATGTATCAGCTGTCTGTGACTTCTCCAGTGCAGACCCTAACTTTTTTTCTTGCTTGATCACAGTCTACAAAAGCAAAATGTCCTGCACCACACCCCCACCTGGATGTTCTTGCCCTTCATGTTCTTCATGTAGCCACTTATCTGGAAGGTCAAGGAAGCCACGCTGGCCCTCAGGGCCAATCTACCAGGGAAAGAGGCAAAACACTTAACTGTACCTCAGTGCTTTTGCAGCCTCTCAAGCTCCTGCCAACAGGCCACTGCTCACACTCTGCTCACCTTAGCCACCGGCACTGCACCTCCGGCAACTCTGCACTCTGGTTCCTGACAAGTTTCTAGTTACAGTGGCTCAGAAGTGTCTAAGTGTAGGGAGAATCTGCTCATCAGCTACCTTGCCATATCCACACTGTGCAGTGCAGCAAGGTGTGGATACATTCAAGCTAACACTGATTAAAATAGCCCTGTAGTAAAAAGTAATGTCACCACAAAGGTTTTGTGTTGTACGTGAGTTAACAGACCTTGGAATGAAGCAGCAGCCCTCTCTTCATGCCTCTGTTTTGAAACACAACTCTGCCTCTGCCTAGTATTGCGCTGCATCAGCACCAACCTGCCGGAAGCTTGACTTGGAGCCGCTTTGCATTAGTACACAAAAGGCACCACACACCACATCTGGTGCTGTGCACTCTCTGAACTGACTTTCCAGTTTTTACAATCTGCTAAACAGATGAGGAATTGTGGTATTTCTAGATGCCTTTTGTGGACACCTTAAAGCAGAACAATTCATCTAAGAGTAGGCATAACTGAAGGCCTGTGCTCTGAAAAATATTTTAGGGAACTGTCATCTGAAAAGGCTGGAATTCCTCTGATCTGACACGTATGTGAACTTTAATATGGAGGTATATTGGAGATGGAGGAAGAGATTTTTGGGATCTACTGTTTTTGTATTAACTGTACAGATCAGAAATGAGAACCTGACTCCTAAGAAAATCCATGTGCAGGATGTGTACTCTGATCAAAACTAAAGCTGCTCCAAGCAATTCTCAAAGCAGTATTTCCTCCTACTTATTAAAGCACTGTCCAGTCTTGCTAGATGGTATGAGTGGCTTACTAATCATTAGATTTCCTTTTTAATCCTCCTGAACGTTCTTCACCATCATGGGATCAGTCAGAAGGTGGGGGAGGAAAAGCTCCCATCACCTCACAGTTCTGTGAGCCGAGGTTTAAAGCAAAGTGCTGTTACCGAGTCTCACTTCAAGGCAAGTATTGTGTCCCTGCAAAGCCAGCATCTGGAAAAATACACGACTGCAGCATGCAGTTTTATCTCGGAGAGATACTCTTCTCCACTCTAAGGTTTTTAAAAAGCCACATCAAAAAGCCTTAATAGGGTAATTAAGCAATGATGCTTAATATCCTAGATCTGGCTCTCAGGCCCTGACCCTGCTGCGGACTTCTCTTTCTGGAGACCTATCCCTTTCCAACCACAGTTCAACCATAGCTCCTTCCCAGCTCTCCCCAGCTGGCAGCCTTCCCGACCGCGCCGTCCCTGTGGTGATCCCGCCCCTCAGGTGCTCTGCCCACGAACTTATCGCTACTTCAAGGGCTCGGCCAGGCCTGCTCCCTCCAGCCCACCCGCAGGGCCGTGGCAGGCGGGAAGCTTGCGCCGCCGCCTTCCGCGGGCACGGTGGACGCTGACACCCCTGCAACCTTTCAGGGAGGGTGACCGAGAACCGGCGCTAAGGTCCCGCGGCCCAGGCCCGGCCCCTCCTCCGGCAGGTGCGGCCCTGCCGCGCCGGGCCGCCGCTGCGCACTGGGAGGGGCGGGGAAGCTCCTCCTGTTCGGGCACCGGAGTCACACAGCTGGGACGGCGGGACTACAACGCGGGAGCTTCTTCCTCGCGGTTCGCCCCTCGCTGCCCTCGGAGCTGGGCGGAAGGGTGGCGCTACCGCCGCCGTGCGCGGTCCCGGCACCTGCCGCGAGGTGAGCGAGCGGCCGGGCTTGAGGCGGCGCTTGTCGCCGCCGTTACCTAACCGGGACGGGGCGCTGAGGCGGGGGAAGGGGCGTTCGGTGTCCGTGTGCCGCCGGTCGGCCCCTTCTGGCCTCACCGCCTCAGTACCGCCGCCGGGGAAGGGGGGGGTGGGGGGGGGGGGCGAGGGGTGTCGTTGCCAGGGAGACAGTTCAGACGGTTGCTCCGGCCGTTGGGGTGTCCCTGGGTAACGGCGGGTCCTTGCTCGCCTCAGCGGTCCCGCCAGCACTCGGCTCGGTGTAATTCCCCCGTAGGAGGCGGCTGGAGTGGAGGGAGAAGGACGAAACTGCAGCCCCGAGGGGTGGCTCTGGGACGCGGCGGGTCCCGCTCGCTCCGGGGTTATACGGGGATGTGCTCCGGGTGCTGGGTTTGTGGCGGCTTCTTAAAACATGGCTCTGCCGCTTCGAAGCGGAGGCTGGAACGCGTCTACTTACTTAGTAGGAGCGGTTTTCTTCGTGTAGCCAGACTTAAGGTTACTCGTTTGAGTGGCGAGACCAAGCTTTTGCTCCTCTCAAGCGCTTAAACACGCGAGAGCTCCCAGCTGGAAAGGAGCTGAGCACCTGCCTTGCTGGAGGATGGAACCCGCAGCCCTAGGAATTTAAAAGGTACGGCTCGACTGGCTGAATACCTAGCTCAGGGTGGGGAAAGGTTTGGTTTTCAGCACTGAATTTCTTATCTGGACAATCTGGAGCAGTTCTAAAAAAAACATATACAAAAAAGCCCACCACAGGTTCCTGTGATGCTGCAGGTTGCTGATGACTCATTGCTCCCAGTCTTCCAGGGCATGGATGGAGGGTGAATTCAGCTTGCAGAGCAAAGCCAGCTCGTCTGTGTGGTGTCTGGCAGAGACCGATCGACAGTTGATAGACATAACTGTCACACACAAACACTGGGAAACAGTGTGCTTGGCACCATATGCTATAACAAAATGTGAAAGAAGCGGAGCTTTGGTTCAGATCTTAGCACGGTGAGATAAACTGCAGATGTTGATCTTGACGAACAGTGGGAATACATGTTTTTAAAGCTTGTTATAAATTTGGTTTTGTCAGGGGTGGGAGGATATCTTGCAAATGTTTCACAAGCAAGTTAGGGTTAATCTTATTTGCGTAAATGTTAATGGCAGCATTCGCTCAGTCATGAAAAGATGAGGAGGAGACCCAGAGGCCACAATCCTGTGCGTAGGTTAAAGAATTACTATAGCCTTGCCAGTTCCTGTTGATACTGGGATCTGCCTTCATGAAGCAGTTGGCAGGGTTAAGGTGTCTGAGGGATTTCAACAGTTGTTTGGAGTTTTTGTCCGAACCCGAAGTTTGCTATTTAATTTGATCATACAGAAATCCAGTGGTGTGCTGAATAAATAAGATTGTTACCACAGATGCTTAAAAATCGACTAATATCTTGCAGGTCAGATCTCTTTGTTCAAGTATACAAATGACTAGGCAGAAATTTTTACTTAACTTTGAAGGTATTACAGAAAAACTTCTGTGTTTTGCCTGCTTTTCAGAATGTGGATAACTTGACAGTGTAAAGCATTTTGCAGTTACTGTGTATGAAGTACTAAGCTAGGTACTCTGAGAAACATTTAGGGAATAATAAGCTCTTGCTTTAGCAGGACACTAAAAAAAATGCAGTCATACCAATAAACCCCTCTTTAACATAAGATCTTTTTTTTACATGCATACAGCATTTATAAAAAAAAATATTCATGATTTAGTGTGCATATAAGCCACAAAAGTCCTTGTTTTTTCCTGTATAAGCATGCATGAAAATACGTGCTTGGGCAGCTGTTGAGTTGGCAGATGTGGGGAAAATGGTAGGCCTTACATTTAAAGGGGAGGAAGAAGTCATATAAGGCTGTCTCCCAAAACAATCCAGTTAGATTTAACAGGTACATCTTGCATTCATTCAATTCCAAGTGAGAGCAAGTGCTTTTAGGGAAGATAATTTTAAGATGGGAAATTAGGTGTTGTTTATTTAATACTTTACAGGTCAGCATATTACATGAACCACACAGAATGTAAGATCAAACATTGACTTTACTGTGAGAAAACCATGTGATATTCTAAAAGTAAAGATGACCATGTAGAAATTAAATTTCTGGAGATAGTTTTTTGAAAGCAAGTCTGAAAGTGACTGAACTTCAGATTGGCCCAGAACAGAAAATATAAAGTCTTGCCTTGGACAACAAACTCAAGATTCCCTGGGATCTTCTAGTTGACCTGTAATCTTATTTGAGTCTACTCCATAAGAAGGACATTACCAGCTGTGTTTGAGATGGAAACTCCTGTTAAAAAAATCTCTTGTTAAAACTAAATTTGGCTCGGGAGTTTAATTTGAATGCAGAAAGACGTTTGAGTAACCTTAGGAAACAAGGGGGGTTTTTTTTGTTTGTTAGTTTTCCTCTCTGACCATCCCCATTGTATTAAGGAGAGCAATATATTTGCTATTTCAAGTAAGGAGAAGAATGTTTGAAACGTTGGTAGTGGTTGGAAATTTAGGCTTGTTGTGGGCCTTTTCTTCAGTGTGTATTTGCAAAGTAAAGTGAGCAAGATTTGATCAGAGAATATTCAGTGTTCATTTAAAAAAAAAACCCAACAAAACCGACAACTTTTTATCTCTATTTTGGATTCAGAATATGTTGCTTCTGCCTGAAAAATTAGAAATTGATATCGTGTAGCTTCTGACACCGATGATCAGCTTTTACAACACAGCAAAAAGGAATGTATTGGGTATGAAATTCTTGGAGCTGCTGTGGTGTTTTTGATCAACTCTGCTGACAGGAATGTGATTGACTTAATGACCAAGAATGACAGTAATTTGATGCCATGCTAGTACGGGGTAGTGATGATTATAAATTAGACTAGAAATGGGAATTGGATTAAGTGAAAAATGAAATTAATTTGAACACTTGGGTGAGAACACTTGACAGTGTTACCAGGAGAAACTTGCCAAACATAAATGTCATCCACTATAATTATGCTCAGCTACAGTAACCACATAGTTGTCTCATTTTAATTCTTTTTACTGTAAATAAATTATCCTTCATGTTTCTCATCCACCTAGGACTTTCATATAGCACTGACCAGTGAGTTCTGTGCACTGAGGATTTAAATTTCTTCAGGCATGACTGGAGGGAGGGGTGATCTCATGTTTGGATTTTTCTATCTCACTTCTTTGGAGATAGAGGAACAGTGTCAAAAAACTGAGAATTACAGAGGTTTTCCTAGTGAATTACTCACTTTTTAATAACCTGATCTAAACTTTTTTTATTTATGTATTCCTCACAAAAATTACTAATTGGCTGTGGTGGTATATCTGTACAATGATACTCCAATAGTGAATGATATAGGAGCCTTGACATAGCAATTTCTAAATCTTTTCTTCTTTGTGTGCTGACTTAGATGTCCTTTTGACCACTTATGGGATAAAATGAGGTCTGATGTTGCTTCTGTCATTCTATATGCTGACCCATCTGCAAGAATATGGGCTTGTCGATGGGATGCTTTTATTTTACAGGCTCTTACTAACTTGAATTTTTGGAGGGATTTTTAAAAAATTCTGCTATTAAATTCTGATTTTACTGAAAATGAATAAAACCCAGATACTTTTCAGTCTTTTCTAAACAATGTTTTATAATTTCGTTTAAATATTGTCACACGGGAGGGACTTACCTCTGAATGAATTTTGATCCTTAAACAGTTAGGACCTTCAATTTAAGAAAAAAACATGCTTATGAGGGAATTTTTTTGAGGGGCATTCCTCATGAGCCTGTGAAAAATTCCAGGGTCCAGAGGCAACTCTGGGAAGTAGTTTCAAGAGAAGAAAATGAAGCTATGATGTTGGGAGTTTGGCAGTTTAAACTGGATGGCCACGAGAGCTTTCAGGTGTTTGGTGTGGGGTGTTCTCATGTGGACCAGCCACCATGAATCTGAGCCTGCTTGACCTTTACAGAAAGGGAGATGTCATGTAGGCCAGAAGGGAGCTGTAGCATGTCCTGGGCCACAGTCTGCAGTTTCCAGCATGCATGGAGGAACTTTGTGGTGATGACTGCTGAGTAACCTGGCCAAGAGTGGGATTGGAAAAATGTTTTTTCAGAATTTTATCAGATCTGTGTTTTACTTGGGCTTTTAACTCTGGAAAGATATGGACATAGCTATGATTTGACACTGAAATCCCTTACCAGACTTTCTGTGGACTGGCAGTGTTTGGCTTCCTTTCTTGGGAAGAAGTTTTGCACATGCTATTATTGTATAGCTGAATTAGAATACCTTTTGTGGGCCAGTCAGTGGACAGCTAAGTCACTTCGAAGGGCAGATAATCTTTTCACAGAATCACAGAATTGCAGGGGTTGGAAATAACCTCAGGAGATCATTGTGTCCAACCCAATCAGTACTGTCCCAATTTCTACAGGATTTTTTACACCTGTAGACACTGCTGAGTCTTCACAATGTGCTTCTACATTGGCTTGAGAAATTAAAGGTGTTGCTTCAAAAAATGATGTTCCAGTGGTGAATGCCATGCAACTTCCATACAGGCTTGTGGCAATTTGATGCAGTTGACTTTGATATTAGCAGCTGGAGACTTCTCTTTGTTTGAGAAAGCAATAAAATATGTAAACAGTTATGAATAAAACAAATTGGAGGCTTCAGGATGTGAATAATATTTGAGAATGTATGATTTTTCTCTATGTTGGGTGACTACTCTGAACAATTATGTAAATTGAGAATGTGTTCTGCCAAAATTTCTGTAGCAATATGCTGCAGCAATTTAGAAGTACTTTGATTGTAGAGAACAAACTTTACAGGGAGATAAATATTGTAAATATTTTGATTCATCAGTACTTAAAGGTTATGGTTGTTCTGAAAAGTGTAAGCTAAACTGGGACTCTACCTGGCTTATCAAGACAGAACAGATAAAAAGCTATGGTTGAAGAAATGTCATTAGGACTTGTAGAATATATTCTTTCCAGGTTTATTTTTGAAATTTTCTAAAATTGATAAAAACATTTTTCCAACAGCTACATTTATAAAGGAGAGTGGCTTTGAATATTTTTTTTTCCTGATTTAAGACAAATTTTAAAATTATGTCTTTAAATCAATAGTAGCCTGTCAAAAGGTTCTCCCTTTGAGGGTATACATCTTCTGCATATTTTTTTCTCTCTTCTGTGCCACGCTTACTTTTGAAAGCCCCATTTCAGTCACTGACCTTTATTTTAGTTGCATAAAACAAAAAAAAGGAACTGAGGTGATGTTTTCAGAACAGAACTGGGACTTTGACTTCAGTAAACTGTGGAGATCAAAGGAGAAATCTCAAGAGCTAAAGGCTGAACTAAGTGTGGAACTTTAGTGGAGATAACGGTACCTGTTGTGTGGGTTTGGTATATTCCTTAGCTGAACTTCCTTTTTTTCTTTATTTTTTTTTTCTGTGGGTGTGTTTGTTTTTTTTTTTCCCCCCCTCTCTCCCCTGTTTCTCATTTAATAGAAAACCCGGACATACAGGAAGGGAACATACAGAACTCGTTTCAGGCAGGGTCTTAGTGCATCAGTACTGCAGAGTGCGCTGGAGAGTGTGCCATACCACTGCTGCACTGAGCTTCTCATCCTCAGAGAGGTTACATTAAAATACACCTTGCATCTTTTGATACAACTGTGGTGCTGGGCAAGCCCACGGGAAACCGAATGATGTGTTGTAACTGTGAAATCTCGTATGTTTACTATCCATGTATGTGCTCCAAATGAGCAGAATCCCAGACGTGAAAACTTAGGAGTTGCTGAAATGTGAATGAGAAGGCTGGATGTGTATTCCTTGCTTGCTTAGGGAGGATAACTGTGAGTGGAGGTGGAACAGAAGTGGGTACAGACAGCAAGTCAAACTCTCAACATGTTTCTGTAGCCAGAGCTGGCCTTCTAGTACACAAAGTTCTCTTGTACCAATGTGACTGTACCCTCAAGTATATACTCAGTTTGAAGCATGATATTCAATTAATTTTTTTTAGATTGTTTTTATTTTAATAGGAGTGTTCAGTTTCTTTAAGACCTTTTAATTTGGTCCATTGTGTTAAATGCTTTGAGTCAGATTCCATGCTTTAGATCTTTGGATGCCAATAGCAGAATTAACTTAACTGAAGATGAGAACAAGTCTTGTACTAGTGTAGTTTATGCTGCTTGCAGCTCTTCACGGTTTCACAGGATTCTGAATCCAGCAGAGCGCAACTCCAAACTGCATTAAAGGGAGGAAAGCTTCTAGCAGGCCACTTGAATTTATTGTCTTTCCTAGTTAGAAGTAACTCTTGCACTAAGGACTTGCATTGATTTTATTTATTTTAGTGGTGCTGTCAGATAAGTGAAGAGAGTTAAGGGTATAATAGCTGAGCCTTGGCAATTGAAATTTGTGTCAGTTTAATACCTTCAGCGTCCTGCCTCCTTTTGGTCATGTAGCAGAGCTGGTGGAGTAGAGCATGTGCCTGTGTCTCAACCTCATCAGCAGGCGCTGTCATGGGATGTCAGTCTGGGTTTGTACCGTAATGCTAGTGGCATGGTGGCAGTGAAGGTGCTGCCTGCGCTCTGGGGCAGAGCGCAGGGAAAGAGGAGCAGAAGCATCTTCAGTGGCATAGGTTGCTTCAGTGAATTACACATTACTTTTCTATGTTTTACCCTGTCACTGTTTTGTGTTCCCTGAATATTAAAAAATGTTGAAGACCCAAGAAAGTAATTTTCATAGGCTACATTTTTAGTTTCTGGTTTATTTACTCTTTGTCCCAGGTAGTGAGAGAGATTACTGTGTGATTACCAAGTAGTTATAGCAAGTCACACCAAGCTCTGAAAACTTAAAAGGGAAGGTGGGGGGGGGGAATGGTGGTATAGCTGTGGTGATCTAAAGATAAGAGAGAGATGAAGGGTGCAGTTTTTTTTCTTTCCAAGTCTGTGGGAAGGAAAAAAAAAGGACAAGGCTTCCTATCAGTGGTGTTTCTTAGACCTAAATAGAGCACAGAAGTCTATAAACACATGTCTGTTTATTTTCTAATTCTATTTCAGATCCAAATTAAAGATCAAAGATTAAAAATTAAGTTCCTCTTTTTAGGCATTTCTCCTTGAAATGGAGGCTTTTTTCCAAATAAGGAAAAGTAATGTCTTGGACTGAGGAGGTTGGGGAAAGATTGAAGAAAATCTTGAGCTGTAAATCTGTAAATTCAGAATCTTTTATTTGAAGAAAAATAAGCTCAAACCTTCTATCCATTCTCAGTTAATGTGGGAAGTGGAAAAGCAGCCCTGAAAAAGAGACAGTTATGCTTGTTGGGGACAAGCTGCAAAAGCCAGAGAAAAAGCAGAAAAGAGGGTCGTTTAGACATGGAAATTTGTGCATCCTTTAGCACGGTGGTGGCATGGTGGCTTTGTCATGTGAAGGAAGGTGCAGACAGAAAGACTCTTCGATCCACCACAATCGGAATCCATGCTTTTCAATACGCCACAAGTTAAGATTATTTCCCAACAGTTTATCTGTATGATGCACACATTTGAAAACTGTCAGAAGAAACAGAGTTTATCGCAGCGCTCAGTCTAAGGGTTTTACGGTCCCTTATGCACAGCCTGGATAGAAGGCTGACAATAACACAGTTGTGGATCGGTCTCTCCTTGCTTTTCTGTCACAGTTTGATACCAGTTGTTCTGCAGCAATACTGGCATCAGGTACTCATGATCCATCTGCCCTTCTGCCGTAGCTTACTGCTCTTGTGTTTTGTTGGCATCAGTGTTTGTAGGTGTGTACTGTGGACTGGATCATCAGTATGCCTCTTGAGGGGAAAAAAAACCAACCATGAACCACAACAAAAAACAAAACAAAAGCTGCTAAAAATTAAAAAGCAACCCCACAGAAGCCTCTACACACTCTTAAGCTGAGTCGGGCAAGAGAAGGAAGCCAGTGTTGCTGCTGAACTTTTACCCATTCTGTCTTGAAAGACGAGCAACCAGTTGCTTTGCCCTGTAACGAATATAGGCAGACTAGATAAAGACATGCTGACTAAAAGTGCTTAAGGGTTGGTTTTTTTACATATAGTAGGGGCTAAAAGGTGTTAAATTAGTGTTTTTACTTACCACATTCTTTCACTGAATTGAAGTAAGCAAATGTTTTACTGAAGCTTGCCATAAATAAACAGATGGGTGGTTGGAAATCCTGACCAGCTTTTGTGTAGGAGAGAGCAATCATAACAAACTGGTTCTGTGAGAAACTGAAAACAAATAAAAGATGAGCTGTTATTGGTGGCTTACAAAAGCAGAAGAGATTGTGCACAGAAAGAAGCAAATTATTTTCAAATACTGAAAACCATTGTTTACAAACCTAGGGCAAATTTTAGTAGCATTTTATGTTCTTCTGTTTTCAGTCTTTAGAAGCTCTCTGGAAACCAAAGGCGATGATATTAACCAACTCCAGCCTTAGAGAAGGGTGAAAAATCTTCTGCAGCTGCTGCATTCAATACCACTGGAGGATTTTCGGATCTCCCCAAGGTATTTCTAAAAATATTTCCTACCTGTTTGAGTGTTACAATCTTGCAGTCATTTACAAAGTTGCAGTTTGCTAAAGCAAATAATTCTTTTCCCTAACAAAACTCTTCATAGAAGGAAAGCTCTTCTTTTAGTACTAAAATTATTGAGATTATTACCTACTATGTTAACATTATTTTCCTTTATTATTTTGTGTTCTTGGTATTTTTCAGTCTAACATTACTGTACAAAGTGATAAGAGCAGAGTATTTCCAGCTGTGCAGCTGAAAGATAGCTGTATGCATTTGTGTTTGGATTTTTTTTTTTTTAATTACAAGTTGCTAAATGACACCATATCCCAAAATCATTATTCTGTTTTTTCTTTATACCTATACTAAGTTTTTGTGGGTGAGTTATGTGAGATCTTAATAGCTGAAAACTCACATTGGCTGTCTTCATGCAACCAAGAGTCCCTAGCCTTAAAACATAGGGGTAGACTCAAGACTAGAAATGGAGGTGACGAAGTGCTAATTAAAATCATGCCTAAAGCTGCACCTTTTTGTTAGTTATTCCCTGTGTGGAGCAGAAACCTGTCTTAACCAATCTTGGGATCTTCAAAGAGAATCTCAGGGTTGTAATGGCTCCACTGGAATCAAGTAGGCTGGTAAATTTGAAACACAGATCAAATGCTGTGATGGTAGAAGAAAGAAATGTCACCTGTTTTACAGGAAGGATGAAACTTTCCATATAAGTATATTGTTAGGACATAAAGTTAACCATGCTATGTAGAAATACCCACTTAGCTCTGAAGAAAGTAGCAATACCTTATAGGAGCAGTATTTTTAATACAGTGTTTTGTGTGGGCAACATGCTGAGACACCCAAGTAGTTTCTCAACAAGCTTCTGCATTGGGCCATGTAGCGCTTACTGAAGGGATTTCCTAAGTACTTAAGATCAAATAGCTTTTAGTTTTAGATAGTCTGTAGTTTTTGCTCCCTCTCTACTGAAAGTGGATAGGTTATCTCAAGATCAGTGTAAATTCAGAGGTAAAGGCTCATATTTTTTTTTCCCAAAACGATGTGAGAGTTGCATGAGCTAATGCTGTGAGTCTATTCATAGTGGTGATGCAACATCTTCTGTCTGTTCCCTCACTGACTGTCAGCACTGTCAGATCTAAGAGTTAAAGTGCTGCAAGGTAGGGAGAGCTCTTGCAAACCTACTTTTGCATTATTTTTTGTTTCTTGGAGAACAGTCTCCTGATTAGGTAGGGTGACTTGTGTTGCCAGCTAAGTGAATGAACCTGGACAAACCTGGAAGTCAGCCCTTTGTTTGGTTGTAGTAACTCAGGTCATCTGGATGCAGTTCTGCATTTGGCCACATTCAATATGTTACTGTCCAAAGATGGAAAAAACCAGGGAGTCTGTGCTTGGGGTGATGGATCATGCACAGCACAGCTGCTAAGTTCATTGTCAAGGTGAGGAGCAGTCTGTCCCCTGCAGATCCTCTGATCCAAATCCAGGTTTCCATGTGTGCCATTTGGTAAAGAGAGAAGTCAAACACCATTTAATTATCCTCAGTCCTTGGATCTGTCTTCAGTCAGCACCTTTTGGGCCAGTGTGTTTCTGTTCCCAGCTCAAGACATTGATGAATAGCTTCCATTTGTTAGATTAGTCGATGGCTTTTCATTTCAGCATTGCCAGCTTCAAGCATTTAAACACTGAAAGTCAGTTCCCAGACATCAATAATTAAATAAATTCAGACACCATTAGAAATCATAAGCCTGGTGTTAGATTATGTTTTCAAGCTTCTCTCAGCAATAAAGAATATAATCTTTATTCTTTCTTTGGAATGAAAGCTTCAGGTGCAGCTTGATGCCAGGAGATACATGAGTGACAGGGAAAGAAACCTCCATGGGTGCTTTATTTTGGCTTATCCTTACCTTAAAATGTATTTTCTGATCACCGCTTGCAACAAAACTTTTAGAGACTTTTGAGAGAGCCTTTTCCTTCTGAAAGGGCTCTGTGTCAAATTTTGATGTAGAAGGTTGGTTGCTTTTAGTGGTGGTGGTGTGCCACAACACCACCTCCAGAGGTGTACTAGTGCTGATATATTTAAATTTTATTATTTACTGTGGACTGAATGTAGAAGTGACATAGGCAGCTTCCATGTGGGCTATAGGATGGGTATCTAATGAAAAATAAAATCTTAGTGCTGTGATAGAATGTAGAGGTCAGAATACAATAATAAAATACAGTAATTTCTCCCAACGATTTAACTTTATTAAAGCTTATAAAGAATCTAGCATATTAAAAAAACCTGTGTAAAATAATATTGTTTTGTTGGGTATATTCAGTTTAATTTGGTCATTATTCCCTTATGAAGTGGATTGTCTCTCTTATGTCAGCAAACGTTGCTTTTGCTTGTGTAAAAGCTCTTAACAGCTGGAATAAAATGCTTTACATGCAGAACAAGAATGATTATAAAGAAGGTAATCTCTGATCATGCTGTTACCAGCAATATTTAATGTGGTTTAAATAATTTAAAATGCTAATTTGAGTTCTTGTAGATAAAGTGCACATTGAAGGCAATTAACAGCATAAGGTCTAGTCAGATGAGTTATTTGATAGAAATTTGTTTCCACTACCAAAAAAAATCCCCAAGCAACATCTATATGAAGAAAGTCTGTGTAATGCAAGCCTAACTCTGTGCTCTGAGCTGCTACAGAGGATTGTGAGTCTTTCAAATTGTCAGAGGTTTGACTTCTCCAAGGAGTTCAATAACCTTTTTAGGAAAGAAGGAACTCTTTTGGGGAGGGTGGGGGGCTGGGTTTTGGGGTTTTTTGTGTCCTTGAATGTCCATGCAGAAAAGATTTGGGGAAAGAAATCTCTTCGGGGCTCTTGTAGAGCCTGTTAGCATAAAATACCAGGAAAATCTTCAGTTCTCTGGGATATGAAAAACCTCTGTTAACAGTAATAGCCCACTGTCACCCTGTTTCTAAGCCATGGTTTCCTCTGGTTTAGAATTTCTTCTCTACCTGGCAGTGTGGTTTTGATAATGGCCACTGTGGCCTTTAGGAATCCTGTCTTGGAGTATATCCACAGGAAGATGCAACTGCTGGCTAAGTTTGCTTTACTTCAGTGGCGTTAATCTGGTGCTGAGTGTGACTTATCCAGGGAATGCACCTATCTCCACTTTGCCCAGCTGAGGCTAAGCTTGTTGTCTGACTCTCTTCCAGTTCTTACCATACAAACCTAAAGGTCTGTTCCATGCTGAAATCCTAGGTATCAGGGAAAAGTTAAGTAAGTTACCTCCCACTGCTTAAAGAGCTCCACCAATTCTATTTCAAGAAGATCATTAATCATTAAGTGATTATTTCGAGACTTAATTTCTTTGCTAGTGGGAATTAATGCTTTGCTCTTATTTACCCATAGAGAATTGCATGCCAATAGATAGGCATTTCATAGTTTGCCTAGCTGCATCTGTAGGATTGATCTACTGCTCATATTTCAGTAATTCTTCTTCCAAGTATTGTCCTGGTTCTGGCCAGGCCAGAGTCAACCTCCCCAAACAGCCAGCACAGGTGAGCTGAGTTAGTCTGGGCTGTTTTCCACACCACCTGACATCACTCCCCCATAAAAGGGGCTGATCAGAGAGGGGGGAGCTCCTGGGTGCCTCCAGGGCAGTCCTTGCATTGTGCAGTACTCTGTGTTATCACTGTGTCTAAGTGAAATTTGCTGTGGGCTGTGAATCATTCAGGGCTCAATTTCCTTGCCTAAACAGGGATGTGTAGTACATTGTGAGATATTGTTCCAGAAGGGAATGGATGTCCCAAATGTCCTATCTCACATCTCCCTAGGAAGATGTCTTAGTTACTGTAGGGGATCTGGAATGACATCTGTAAGTGTTGTCTGTGTATTATCAACTGAATTTAAGTCATCACTGAGCTGAATTAAAAAGAAATAAAAATCAGTGCATGCATCTATTGTTTAGAAAACATTATTTTTGTTTATTAAGTGAAACAGTCATCAAACTTCATGTAAGTGGCACTTGCACCAGAATTTCTACTCAGTTTTCCTATTCTTAAAAAAACTGCCTGCTTATGAAAAAATATTTTTTTTAGTGTTAGAGTATGTTTGTTTCGAATTTGTGTTAATTCTAGTTGGAAGCTCAAAGGATTCTGAGGCTGCAATAAATGGAAAGACTGCAACTCATAAATGTGCTGGACCAGGCCACATGAAGAGAGCTGCAGAGGCATGTGTATTCACTATGGTTTTCATAGAATTTTCTCTTTTTGCCCCTTCTGTTTCCCTTTAAGAGAGAAAATCTCTTCAAGGAGGTTGTAATGTGGAATAAATGGGACATATGGTCCTAATGTGCTCTAGCATATTTATAGTATATTCATAATCTTCATGGAGAATCACACAAAGCACAGAATCATCTAGGTTGGAAGGGACCTCTTGAGATCATTTAGTCCAACCCCCCCATTCAAGCAGGGTCAGCTAGAGCAGGTTGTCCAGGTGTTTTGAAGGTCTCCAAGAACAGAAGCTCCACAAGGTCTCTGGGCAGTCTGTTCCGGTGTTCAACCAGCCTCACAGTGAAAAGTGTTTTCTTGTGTTCAGGTGGAATTTTCTGTGTGTTCATTTGTGCCCATTGAGTTATAGAAGCAGCAATGTTTTAGGTTGAATTATGAGTAGCTATTTGTAGCATTTACTGATTTTTAACAAGGTAATTATTGTCCTTCTGATTTTCAAATATATATAGGTTACTCTAGAAACAAGGTGCTCAATTTTATATATATATAAAAACACACAATGTTTTTTATAGTGTGACGTATGCAGGTGTTGCCTTGGTAAAAGCTGAGCTCAGTTGTGTACAAAGAAATGTGCTTGGCACTGTTTAGCTTTCCTAAATGCAGTGGGCTTCTTGTGATTGGCATGTAATTCATAAACTTCAGTTAGGTGCTCAGGACATCCTCCGCAAGTCATCTCCTGTAGTTCTAGGGATGGTACTCACAGACCCTAGAGACTTGCTGAGGTTCCCACGTTAGTGTCTGGGTGGTGACAGATGCTTAAGAACAAAGGGTTCTCAACAGGCCACAGATTGTTTGCATGTACATGGAGGGAAGAAGAGGATGCTGCTTTAGCTGGTATAAAGTGTCAGGAGTGTGTGTTCAAAATTCCTCATTCTTATGGAAGTTGGCACTCAACTCTAGCCTTACAAAGCCTTTCATAGATGCCTGCATTCACAGTGCCCTTATGAATTTAAGCTGCAGTTTCACAAACTGCTTTGTCATAGGCAAACTTGCAGAGGTGGTGCCCTCGATCCCAGTGACCATGACACAGAGTAGAGTAAGGACAGTTTGCTGACACAGCACAGGGATAGGGAAACAACAACAGGACTGGTGACAATACACAAATGGTGGTAACACAAAGCCCTTCACCAACCCGATGACCAACCAGATGCCCAGCCTGCACTCAGGCCCTGCCCTCCCTACCCAGCCCCTTTAATGGGGGAGTGTGACATCACATGGTGTGGAGAACACCCTTGTCAGCTTGGCTCACCTGTGCTGCCTCCTTGGGAAAGTTAACTCTGTCCTAGCCAGAACCAGGACAGTCAGGTCCCTGGCATAGAAAGCTACATCCTGAACAGCTGAAGTCCAAAGAAATGTATTTACTGAAAACACGGTTCTAGGGCAAATTATTAACTGGTCTAAGAGCCAACACATGACATTTCAGCTTTATTGATGAGGTATAAAGGGGAAAAAATAATAGCCTAAAGAAAGGTACACTACTTTGCTTTTTTAAACCATAGGTGACACTGAAATATTACAGTTCAGCCAAAAACGAAGAATGGGAATGTTTTCATAATTTTCTCCCTTTTCCCAAAATGCTGAGCAAGGGAGCATTGTTGAGAACTGCTGACGATTCAGCTGGATGCTCAGCAAATTATTATGCAGTGCTTCCCAACATTTGCTTTAGAACCTTTCACTCTCACCAGCAGCTCAGTTTCTCGTTACATTAAGATAATTCACTATAACCTTGAAGACACAGAGAACCACAGCGCATTACGTTAGTGGGCCAGGTGCTGTCAACTGATGAAGACATTTCCTGATCAATGTACCTACTACTCTACACACCCATATGTGAGCTACACAACACTTCAGCAGTCAGACAAGGCTTCTGAGCTCAAACTTTGCATTTATCAGTACCAAAAGGAAACGCTCAACAGGGAACCTAACTGGTATACACAAAAGGTTTAACTAGGTCCTGAAATACCTCATCCCACAGCAGAACTGCTAATACAGAACTTACATCCATAACTATTACACTACTGCAGCATCCACAGAAATGCCAAAGCATTAAAAGAGTTGTGGTCAAAAGCTCCATGTCCAAGAACAGTGACATTCCTCAGAAGTTGGTATTGAGACAGGCACAGTTTAACATCTTGTCTGAGACAGGAACAGTGAGGTCCAGTGCACTCCTCAGCAAGTTTTCTGATGACACCAAGCTGTGTGGTGTGGTCAGCGTGCTGGAGGGAAGGGATGCCACCCAGAGGCACCTTGACAGGTTGGAGAGGTGGGCCTGTGTGCACATCATTAAGTTCAACAAGGCCAAGTAGAAAGTCCTGCACATGGGTTGCAGCAATCCCAAGCACAACTACAGGCTGGGCAGAGAAAGAATTGAGAGTAGCCCTAAGAAGAAAGCCTTGGCAGCGCTGGTGGATGCAAAGCTCAATGGGAGCTAGTAACGTGCACAGCCCAACCAGCCAACCACATCCTTGGCTGCATCAAAAGAAACATGACCAGCAGGTCAAGGGAGGAGATTCTGCTCCTCTACACTGCTTTCACAGCATACGTGGAGACTCTGGGGTCCCAGAAAATCTAGAGGAGGGCCACAAAGACTATCAGCAGGCTGGAACACCTCTCCTATGAAGACAGGTTGAGAGAGTTAGGCGTGTTCAGCCTGGAGAAGAGAAGGCTTATTGATGGGAGGCCTTACAGCACCCTTCCAGTACCTAAAGGGGCCTATAGGAAAGCTGAAGAGTATCGCAACAGGACAAGGGGGCATGGTTTTAAAGTAAAAGAGGGCAGATTTAGATTAGACGTTAGAAAGAAATTCTTCCCTGCAAGGGTGGTGAGACCCTGGCACAGGCTGCCCAGAGAAGCTGTGGCTGCCCCCTCCGTGGCAGTGTCCAAGACCAGGCTGGATGGGGCTTTGGGCAGCCTGGTCTAGTGGAGGGTGCCCGTGCCAAGGGCAAGGGAACTGGAACTTGATGGGCTTTAAGATCTGTAGAAATAAGCATTTTTATAATAAGCTCCCCTGAAGCCTGTACAGCACACCACACATCCTTATAAACACGAGTGGAAAACTTTAATCAAATTCCTCCTCATCATCTCCTCCAATCTGCTGAGTCTTTAAGCCAAGAAACGTCCAACAATCCTGACTTTGGTGGCTGCAGCTAGGAAGTTCCTACACCAGCCAGAGACTAGTAGGGAAGAAATTCAAGCTTTCTCTGGCCTTCTCAGAAGCTCCAAACTCTCTGGATCAAAAAAACCAACCAAAACACACAACAAAACAACCCCAAAAAGCCAGCCTCAAGCAGCAGTTAAAGCAGGGAAGGTAAGGGCCAAGAACTGAAGGCAAAAGCGTTCCTTCTAAAATAGCTAAGGACACTTGAAGGAATTAACAAAACATCCACTCCGTCCCATACACAGTTCAATGTTTTACCCAGAAAAATATACCTTTACTAAATTTTGCCATGCATTCCTTCTCCTCCCAAGGGCCAGTGCAGCATGTCTCACTTTTTATTTTTCAATCTACATCACACATAGTATTAGATGACAACAGCGTGCAAATCATTTCATCAATACTGCACTGATTTTGTTTAGCAAAACAGAATTACTAATGCAGCTCAAAGTTTTTAGTCATTAAAATTTCTGATGGGTTTTTTGGGGGATGGGATCTGTGTGTTGGGGTTTTGAGGGTTTTTTTGTTTGTTTTGAAAAAGAACAAATTAGAGAGACACTTCCACCTGTTGCATGGATGTGCCGTGCCAGGACAGTCCCAAAATCCTTTGTGCCAAGAGATTTTTCCTGTTTCAGAGAGTTTACATAGAGAAAATGGTTCCAGCTAACTTTCATTGGTAGACAAGGAAACTCTGTTTGTCAGCATGTTTAAAGATATACTATTGTCCTTCTATTTAACTACTTTAAGTAATTAAATCGGTTTAAAAGATTAGTTTATAAATGTAAAGATAAGACATTTGGTATAAAGGGAAAACTTTAATTCCACCTAAATCCTTCTGTTCTAGTGAAATACTCCACTAGGCTGGAGATTAACAGGAAAAATATAGGCCAGACATGAAAGTCACTTGGTCTTCCGTAGAGATACACACTAAATATGCTGTGAAGCATTTTTTTGCATATTGAGACATTCACCTTTTACAAGTTCACAACTATGGTGGTGCTACCGTATTGTACAACTAATTTTATTTTCTCATTGTTTCATTACTTTGTATCCTAAAATGGTGGAAAAGTTAAGAACTTGCAAATAAAATTTAAAAACCCAGTAATGATCCAGTTAGTGCTGAAAGAATATAGCAATGATTTGGTGGGGAACGGGAGGAGACCAGTAGTGTTCTGTGAAAACACCAGTATACCTCGGCCTCTCAAAGATGAGCAATTCAAAAGAAAACCATTTGCATGGATAAGTGTGATATATCCAACTAATGTACCGAAGCAGTGTTTGTTCTGCAGCAGTCTCATGACATTTCAGTCTTTGTGTGCGTTTTTTGGCTTGGTCTTCGGATGCAGCAGAACAGAAAGCAGGGGAAATGTTGGAACAGCGTGCCACTCCGCTGCACCCATCCCATCCTGTTAGGCTATGCTGCTTCTCTAATCTAAGGTGGAGTTCAAAGATTATTAAAAAACGGTAATTAAGGAAGCACTATTTCTTCAATTTAGCCAATAATAATATTCTTCAGAATTACTAGATAAAGCAGTTTATTTCCAAAAAGTATTTATTGGCAGAATGCATCTGCTCTGTTTCAGAAAAGGTTCTCATTTATTTAAGTTAGTTTAAGTGTGAGGGAACAATTCACACTTTCTTTCGTCCCAAGTAGTAAGCTCTTCCAGCTCACATATCCAACTTTATAGAGGGACTCAAGGGTCCAGATCATACCAGAACTAATTCTGTGCATTAGCAGGTTATGTATTCTAGATCTGGTGCCTAAGAAACATTTTTTACCTCTAATCATACTTTCTAGTAAAAATACGTAATCGTAGTAAACTAGTGAAAATATGCATCATGAAGGAAATGACAGTTTGTTAACTATGCCTGAAAACCTGCAGCTTTTCTACATGTTTCAAGCTCATATTAAAAAATAGCACTTTGGCAGTTTCATCAATGATTTTCATATCTGCTTTATGCAAACAAGAATCGAGTTACAATCAACTTCGGTGTGAACTCAGAGCATGGTGACATAAGTGTTATTTTTGTTAGTAAGTCAGAACTAAAGTGATTTGAAAATCCTGATTTTAAATAAGTTCTTATTACAAAAATGAAACAGTGTTTGGCAATACATTAGTTCTTCCTCCTTTACTAATGCAATTCCACCTTAGAGAGCAGTCAAGAAATTATCCCAATGCCCACAAGATGCTTACTCAGCTCTGATTCCCTGAGCCCCACCATGGGTTTAGAGGAAGGCAAGCAGTCTGTTGCCTATCTAGAAGTCAGAAAGCTCCATTCCAGTGGAGCAGTACACTCCCTGGTCATTGGCCTTGGCAGTTTACAGAGAAAGATCCTCTTCTTCCATCTGGTCTGAGCTGCTCTTTCCAGCCACCTGCAGCCCTCTCAGCTGCCTCCACAGTTCTAGGCAACACACTGTGCTGCTCGGGGAGAACTGAGACTCCTCCTTTCCCAGATATTTGGCAGGACTGACAAATTGTAATTGGAGAAAATCAGCAACCACTTCACAAAATTCAGCTTAATACAATATTCAAGAGACACTCGCTAAGTTAGAAGAAATAACAGCATACACACTAAGTCTGAAATCAACCTAAGGGATCATAAGCATGTTGTTATTCTTTCTTGTAGAAAAGCTAAATTTGGAATCAACCAGATAAGTCATGAAGATAAAGCATTTGGACTCTGACGTGCTGCTTTCCCTTTGACAAAGTCAAATATCTGGTTTAAATGTTCTCTTTATTTAAAAGGAAAATGCAACAATTTAGAACTATCAGAAGCATGCTGCATCCATTTCCTTCCAGAATGACTCCATAATACATCCTGAAGGACACTGTCACGGGTGCAGAATAAAACTATTAAGATCTACCCATGGCAATTTTCTGTCCTAGTTTAGATCTTATTTGTAGAAGCTTCTGGTTTTGTCTTTAAACTACTCTGGTTTTACTAAGTCAGAATAAATCATCCTGTTAAGCTGTACTTCACCTTTTCTCACTCAGCATAGAGGTCTCTTCAGAAACAAGACTATATGAGCTTACTATTCACAGAAAACAAAGGACAGCATTATCTTCTGTTTTTTTATCAGAGCTTGGCCAAATTAACTTGTCAAAAAGGAAACAACTTGGAAACAGCTAACAGCAAAGTTTGTTTGCAAACTTGCTCTTCTGACTATATTAACCACTTTTTGAGTTTGCCTGGGAGACATTACTTGTTCCTTTTCTCACTAAGATCTTCAAGAATTGAAAGGGATTTTTTCCTACTCTACAGAAATGTTCAAGAATGTCACAATCATGAGGAAAACGCTGCCCAATGTTGTCAGCTTAGCTCAACCACCAGCTTCTCAACTAATGTAGTGCCTGAATATAACGACTTTCAAGAGAGAGCCAGTAGTACCAAAAAAACCCCAAAGAACAACCAACCCACCAAAAACCTGAACAACTTAGATTTAATGAAAATGAAAATAAGCAGTAAGAAATTGAAAAGCTGTATCTGTTTGGGAAAATGGGAGCCAGTCAAAACAATGCAAGAAAACATTCAGCAAAAACAATCAGAAAGGGAAAACACAGAAAGAAAAAAAAATCAAACTTATACTCTGGTTAATTATAAACTGTTTTCTTGTGATACTGTAAAGGTCATTGCTACCTTCAGGCCATCAGCTCCAGACAATTAGAATCATGAAGTTTATTGTCTGTCACTACTGACTTACAATCCGACTTCACAAATCCTTAAGATCTTAAACCACAGAAAAATGAAATGACTCTGCAGGGGTAAGTAAAGGATGTACAAGCAGAACCACATCTTTATGCTTTAATATCCTCTTCAGGGCTTTACATCTTCTATGCATCTGAATATAACAACACTGTGCACTATCAGATTAGCTTTTCAGAGCCCCTCACTGCTGCTGTCATTCAAGCAATGATACTCACCTGGCAAAAGGAGGCAGCCCTTCCTTAGGCATCATCCCTGTGTCATTGTTAGGGAGCAGTCAGGAGAACAACATTACAACGTATCTTCTCCTATTTCTGAAACTTGAGCAACAGAGTATCTAGCCCATATATACAAGTTCACAGTCCTTAGAAGAGTTGCCCAGAGAAGCTGGGGCTGCCCCCTCCCTGGCAGTGTTCAAGGCCAGGTTGGATTGGGCTTTGGGCAAGGTGGGCTAGGTGGAGGGTGTCCCCACCCATGGCAGAGGCTTGGAACAAGTTGATCTTTGAGGTCCCTGGCAACCCAAACCATCCTGTGATTTATGACAGGGTGAAAACTCTGGCATTTTAGTTTGTGGCAAACTGCTGTTGGCATGAACCTAACCCTTCAATCACTTCAGCCAAGTGTGCTTTCAAGATTTTTCCTGTAGAGCCCAAGAAAAGAAAAGAGAAAGGGTGACTTAAATAGTTTGTAATTGAACTTTCATTTGGAATTTCATTTGCATTTTCACTGGATAAAAAGCAACAAAAAACACCCTGTTCTTTAAGCCCAAGCATTTTTCTTCTTGGAAATTCAATGTGTGGAAGGCTTCTCTAAATGAGGTCAGAACCCTTTGTAGTGGAAAGCAACGGAAATTTAACTAGAGAGATCAGAATTTTTTCTCCTGATAAGTCTAGAAACCAAACTGAAATAGACACACAGGGGTGAAATGGACTCTGAAATGCTGTCAAACTGCAACAGGGGCTCTCTCAGATAGGCCTTGGACTTTTAACGATCATTTTAGCCATCAAGGTGCTTTTACTGAACGCAGCAATCACTCTTTTCTACGGTCGTAAGAGTCAAAAATACATGGGTCAGTTTTTGAAACCACTTCAAATCTGCATGTAGAGTATTTATGACAGAGAGGAGCATACAGTACTGCAGACAGACTACAGCATTGGCAATTAGTGTACATGAAATTAGTATCTATCTGTCTGAAATAATTCCATTGTCTGCTCATAAACTACGTAAAAGTATTACGAAAAATGTGATTGCTGGATAGTAAACAGCCTGGCATAACCGAGGTGACCAGTTAGGTGCCTACATCCTACACCACCATGAGATCATGAGTGCTATCCCTCAGGGGTCCATACTGGGAGTGGTATCATTTAATATCTTCATCAGTGACATTGACAATGAGGTTGAGTGCACTCTGAGCAAGTTCACAGACGATACCAAGCTGAGAGGTGCAGTTGTCATGCCAGAAGGACAGGATGTCACCCAGAGGGACCTGGAGAAGTGGGCCCATGTGAACCTCATGAGGTTCTACAAAAACAAATGCAAGGTCCTGCACCTGGCTTGGGGCAATCCTCATCACCAATACAGGCTGGGAGATGATGTGCTAGAGAGCAGCCCTTCAGAGAAGGACTCAGGGGTGCTGGTAGATGGGAAGCTTGACGTGAGCCCACAATGCGTACTGTCAGCCCAGAAGATTATTAGATATTGGGGAAAAATTCTTTGCTGTGAGGGTGGCGAGGTACTGGAACAGGTTGCCCAGGAAGGTGGTGGATGCCCCCTCCCTGAAGGGGTTCAAGACTGGGTTGGGGCCTTGAGCAGCCCGGTCTAGTGAGAGGTGTCCCTGCCCATAGCAGGGGGCTTGCAATTTAATGTCTTTAAGGACCCTTCCAGCCCTAACCACTTTATGATTCTAGAATCTATTAACTAACAGCACTTCCAGAGAAGGAGTATTTATGTTGCAATAAAAGCATAGAGAATTTATACGTCTCTATGGGACCTATAATAGGCCTCCAACGTTCTCTACAAAATGGCATCCATGAGGATTAGAAGAAAAAGGCTGTGAGTGCCAGTAGCTGAGTAAAGGCTTCTATGAATGACCTTCAGTAGCCACGGGGTGGCAGAGCTACACCAAGACAATCTGTTTCTCCAGGACAGTGACCAGTCTGTTTCAGGGAGCTCCCCTCAGCACCATACACAGACACAGCGCTCAGCACACAATACTTGGTGTGTTCTATGGGTGCTTGCAACACCGGGGATCAGAAAAAAAAAAGAGGGGAGGGGGAAGGAGAGGGGGCAAAAAGCCTGTAAATAACAGTACTACTGACAGTTCTTCAAACATCAGAGTACTGCAGCAGGTTAGTAACACGCCTCCTCCATGTTTCTATTTCGACAATTTACTCAGATCATACAGTAACCAATCACAAAAACCACTATCAATTTTACCTCACACCATGAAATTAGCATGAAGTTTTTCATGCACATTAATGGGCCAATGGAAACCCTAGACACTTCTCCATTGGAAGAGCAGATCATTTCACCCACTGCATCCTCAGAAGGGAGGCAAAGTTTCATCAGTATTTGCAAATATAACAATGCCAGTGCTGATTCCATTGACCATGCAGCCAGCTGGGTCACATCTGGTCTCATGGCCTCCAGAATAACATGGCCACATCCAAACAACTAATTGGGAAACGTCACTGACTCCCAAGCCACGCTTGGAAATGTTTTGGGAGAACACAAGGTGGCTCAGGTCAAGACCTAGCTACAAGTTGTTGGAACGGTCTACTGATAAGGATGTTTGAGTTTCAAGCTATAGCCTGCAATGGGTCGTGCACTGTTACTAGCACAAACTAGGCTTTTAAATTCCCACATAAACACAGGTGTTGTCCAAGAACTTCTGAAGTCCTATCAAACTCTTAACATAGGAACAACCTTAGGCAGTTGTATAAATGTGTTCTTCTCTATTCTATTTTGCCTTTTATAAATACAGGGAAACAGAGGTGGAAGAGATGTGGATCAGTTACTAGTGGGTATTAGAAAAACCAATAAAAACATCAAACAAGTAATCAAAGATTTTTTGTTAAGATCTATAAGACACGCTTTGTACAAAGTTGTAATTTCCAGTCATATCAAAGACAGAATAGGACATTCACAATCTTCCTTTACTATGGATCTTCTGGATTCTTGACTTTTTTTGACAGAAAAATAATCTGCCACTTAGATCAAACACTGAAGTACAGACTTTTACTCTGGAGGAGCCGGAGTTGCCTTCCAGCCCGTTGCGACATGATTGGCTTAACAACCACTTCGAAGCAGCAGTTTCACAAAACAAGCGGCTTCTTTCTTTTGATATTTAGCTCATCCTGGGTTTTTTTAGTAAAAAATCTGAGAACTATTGATGCAGCATTTGCCTAATAATGGGTCCAAATTTAGTTGTCCTGGCTGTAATGAGCATTCAAAACTGTTCCTTTCACCTCCTATGAAGAGTAAAGTAACTATCAGACTGCAGGCAGAACTAGATACACGTGGATTATTCCTAATTCCCTTCAGTTGTTGTGGTTTATTGTCCCACTAAGAATACCCACTTTGGGTCAGTAGGAGAGTAAGAATAGGTATCAGTAATGCAGTGATGAAGGTGGTGTCCTGGGGATAGGGAGACCCAATTCTGTCCTGGGAGCTGAGGCCAGGGTGTTGAACCGGTATTTTGAAGTCAGGGCTCTAATAAACATTTCATGTATGGGCTGGTGCACAAGCACTAAGGGAATGGGAGATTTGAGTGTACTTTTTCTTGTTTGGTCAGCTTAAAAGCTGAGTTTATACAAAATGTAGCTGTTCAAGACTTTCCAGTTAGAGCATCTGAGCGCTCGCTGCGTGCTTCTGTGCATTTCCATTACTGAGATGAGGTTATTGCTGAGAAGCGACAGCAGAAGATGCAGTTTCCGGTCTGTGTTTTGGCTACTGAATGTGTCAACAGCTAATGTAGTCAGATCCGACTTGTGAATTTATACAAGTTTTAAAAAGAATTAATTGAACCCTCTGCTCTGTCTTGAGATCTGTATGCACCCAAAGGATTTTAAGTGATAATTCTGGCGTTGTCTCTGAAAAGGAGTAGAACACAAAGAAATGTGATGTTTGGAAACAAGAACTCAAATGTCTCTCCAGTAACCTAATTGATAGAGCTTAATTAGAGTGATCTTTTACTTTAGTACAAGGTATTATCTTAAAGTGAATATCTTAAAGCGTGTTGTCAAAGCATGTTGTCAAAGGTGTGACTCACACTATAAAATGCATCATATGCATCCTCAAAATGAATCTTTTCAGACTGTGTTTCCTGCTCCCCCCTCTACCCTCTGCGCCCCCCTTCCCCCCCCCCCCCCCCCCCAAGTTGGTATGTCCTTCCTGCTCCAAGAGAAGTTTTTTACTTGCTGGATTGACACTGGGTATCAGCAATAGTGGTCAGTATTAGAACATTTTTCAGGGTAGGCAGTCTGGAACACAGAATAACGTCTATGTCAGAAATGGAGTGTGTGTTGAGCAGAGGACAAGAGAAAACAAGAAATTCCTCTTTCAAAGCCTAAATAACAGCTCTGGAGGAGAAGCACGCACTAACTCTACCATCAACTTGGACAGGGCATTCAGCTGTATTTCTATGAAGAAGAGGTGAGGTGTGCCGATATTTTCCCAGCAGAGGTGTGAGCCACAGCTTCCCCTGTCACGAGGTGAGATCACAAAATCACAGAACGTTAGGAGCTGGAAGGGACCTCAAAAGATCATCTATAGTCCAACCCCCCTGCTAGAGCAGGATCACCCTGACTAAATCATACAGGAACGCGTGCATGGGGGTTTTGAGTGTCTCCAGAGGAGACTTCACAACCCCTCTGGGCAGCCTGTGCCAGTGCTCCGGCACCCTCACAGTGAAAAAGTTTCTCTTTGTATTCACATGGAACTTCCTATGCTCCAGCTTGCTCCTGTTGCTCCTTGTCCTATTGCTGGACATCACTGAGAAGAGCCTGGATCTGTCCTCCAAGATCATCCAGTGCCACCGCCTGCCTTGGGCACTCCAAGTTCTAAAGTTCAGATTTTGCATGCCCCAGATCACAACTTTGTGAGACAGTAACTGCTGTGCAGCAAGAAGTACTGGAGATGACATATGCATTCTTCTATCTTTTCTTCCCTCTGATAAGACCTTCAAACTTTGCTCTTAAAGCCAAGTACAGAATTACAACACAGAGGAACATCTTTACAGTTACCAGTGCATGTTTAGCTATGACAGCGTCAGTCTGTTCATGCATGTATCACTCTTCCAGTAAGAGTCCTCCACAAAATATCTTTCTCCAGAAAAAAAGTCAGGTGTCAGTCGGTCCTGTACATCCTGTGAAATTAGGTCTTTCCAAAGTGTATCTTTCAAACCTATAGTAGGAAGTGGTAATAACTGGGATAGTCTGTTACAAGGTGGAGGAGAGAAACTTTTTGAGGGAAACTCTGCCACATGCTGTTGGAGGGTAATTAATTAACTTTCTCCATCACAGAAAAGATAGTATGTGATTACTGTGGGGGGCAAATGGAAGGTGGCAGAAGCGATCAACCCTTTCCTGGGGCAGCTGATCTCAATGGAGAACTTCCACCTGAAAGATGGTCCTGGCAGGAAAGGAGAGGTGCTGCAAGGGACTGTGAACTTCCAGTGCAAGAGACAGGGCTGTAAGTGGCCACTGAGAGGAGCAGGGAGCAGCTGCCGGTCCGCTTTATGTGACTGAAGGGTGAAAGTCACAAAAAACACAGATGACTGCAGACTTTATGGCTTATTTTGATTGCAGCGTGCAACAAAACTTGGGAGATGGGCTGCTCTCTCCTTTCTCTCCCCCTACTTATATCACCCACAAGCAATGGCCAGAAATACTTTTGTCTGTAAGTCTTATTTATTCTAGTAATCTAATTTGTTTGGATTTATCTTTCATGTTAGAACTCTTTAATGACTTAACCAAATCTGGCTTTTCAGTATGGAAGTGTTTGAATCGCTCTGAGTTTGTTGTGAGGAAAAAGGTCTTGATTAGAGGGATCTACTTCAGAGCTGTAGCTGATATCAGGCCATGTTACCCCTACTTAAAATTGTAAGTCAGATACAAGTGAATAGAATGAAAAGCAACATGTGAACATTTATTTTATATTTAAAGCAACTTGCTGCTCAACAGTAATACAGACATCACTGTAATACCAGTGTTTATGCTGGAATGACCTTAACCAGGTGTATACAAGTTTTAATATAATCTAAGTGTGGGAAGAGGGCCCTAGGGGATTGTGTATAAGTCTTCCTAATATTGTTACTTCTTGTTTGTGTTTTTAACACAAACATAAGTCACGTGAGAGGAATTTCAGTTTGATGAAATTAGAAATACCTTTTGCCTTTTCCTGTAGAAGGTGATCCTGGGCAACTTCAATTTGGGCATTGGAGCACTTAGCTTCTTTCCCTTTTTAGGGAAACTTCATGGGCATGTAACTTTTTGACACTTTTTAAAAGGTAAGCTAAAGAAAAAAATCTGGAAGAGCTGTACTGACAGCAGCATAATTGGAACCATTAGCTGCCTGAGTAAACTGTCAGATATTATTCATTAGAATCCAGCACAGTCAGCGGAAAGTGAAGGTGAGTATTCTGCAGATAACCAGACATTGATTCTTTTGGTTGCTTTCTTCCAAACTGGATGTTTGCGTGTTGCATGCAAGTTTTAGTCCATGATCTTCTCTGTCCTTGTCTCTTCGTCTTTATTCTCTGTGCTTTCTAGTCTTCACTTCTGCTTAAATTCATAAGGGCACTGTGAATGCAGGCATCTATGAAGGCTTTGTAAGGCTAGAGTTGAGTGCCAACTTCCAGAAGAATAAAGAATTTTGAACACACACCCGATATTTTTGATTCGGCTAAAGCAGCATCCTCTTCTTCCCTCCATGAACAGGCAAACAATCACTCCACCACAGTTCAATATAAGAAAACAAAGATATCAATAAATTCCCTTTTGTGGAGAGTTCATCAGAACGTTTCTGGAAACTTTTAGCAAATTGGGAAGGAAGTCATTCATCTTAACAATCAAAGAGATTTGGATGAGGCAAACAGAAAGATGAAAAGTGGGAAAGAAGATAGAAGAGGAAACAAGGAACAAGCGGGTGATGAAGACCACATGAGATGGCTGCAGTTATTTCTAGGTTTTCTCCTTTTACAAAGAGGGAAGAGAAACAGTGGAATACTGCACAATATTAGTGTCAGGTGAGTATCTGGGTAGAATAATTAAAAAGGATCCATTTTCGTACAGTATGATCACAGGAAGAGAAGCAAGAGTTCAGCTTGGAGTAGTTCTAATTGCTGGGGAAGAAGACCAAATGTTCATCTGCCACCTTCCATTTGCCCCACACAGTAATTAACTTTTCTGTGATGGAGAAAATTAATTAATTACCCTCCAACAGCATGTGGCAGAGTTTCCCTCAAAAAGTTTCTCTCCTCCACCTTGTAACAGACTATCCCAGTTATTACCACTTCCTACTATAGGTTTGAAAGATACACTTTGGAAAGACCTAATTTCACAGGATGTACAGGACCGACTGACACCTGACTTTTTTTCTGGAGAAAGATATTTTGTGGAGGACTCTTACTGGAAGAGTGATACATGCATGAACAGACTGACGCTGTCATAGCTAAACATGCACTGGTAACTGTAAAGATGTTCCTCTGTGTTGTAATTCTGTACTTGGCTTTAAGAGCAAAGTTTGAAGGTCTTATCAGAGGGAAGAAAAGATAGAAGAATGCATATGTCATCTCCAGTACTTCTTGCTGCACAGCAGTTACTGTCTCACAAAGTTGTGATCTGGGGCATGCAAAATCTGAACTTTAGAACTTGGAGTGCCCAAGGCAGGCGGTGGCACTGGATGATCTTGGAGGACAGATCCAGGCTCTTCTCAGTGATGTCCAGCAATAGGACAAGGAGCAACAGGAGCAAGCTGGAGCATAGGAAGTTCCATGTGAATACAAAGAGAAACTTTTTCACTGTGAGGGTGCCGGAGCACTGGCACAGGCTGCCCAGAGGGGTTGTGAAGTCTCCTCTGGAGACACTCAAAACCCCCATGCACGCGTTCCTGTATGATTTAGTCAGGGTGATCCTGCTCTAGCAGGGGGGTTGGACTATAGATGATCTTTTGAGGTCCCTTCCAGCTCCTAACGTTCTGTGATTTTGTGATCTCACCTCGTGACAGGGGAAGCTGTGGCTCACACCTCTGCTGGGAAAATATCGGCACACCTCACCTCTTCTTCATAGAAATACAGCTGAATGCCCTGTCCAAGTTGATGGTAGAGTTAGTGCGTGCTTCTCCTCCAGAGCTGTTATTTAGGCTTTGAAAGAGGAATTTCTTGTTTTCTCTTGTCCTCTGCTCAACACACACTCCATTTCTGACATAGACGTTATTCTGTGTTCCAGACTGCCTACCCTGAAAAATGTTCTAATACTGACCACTATTGCTGATACCCAGTGTCAATCCAGCAAGTAAAAAACTTCTCTTGGAGCAGGAAGGACATACCAACTTGGGGGGGGGGGGGGGGGAAGGGGGGCGCAGAGGGTAGAGGGGGGAGCAGGAAACACAGTCTGAAAAGATTCATTTTGAGGATGCATATGATGCATTTTATAGTGTGAGTCACACCTTTGACAACATGCTTTGACAACACGCTTTAAGATATTCACTTTAAGATAATACCTTGTACTAAAGTAAAAGATCACTCTAATTAAGCTCTATCAATTAGGTTACTGGAGAGACATTTGAGTTCTTGTTTCCAAACATCACATTTCTTTGTGTTCTACTCCTTTTCAGAGACAACGCCAGAATTATCACTTAAAATCCTTTGGGTGCATACAGATCTCAAGACAGAGCAGAGGGTTCAATTAATTCTTTTTAAAACTTGTATAAATTCACAAGTCGGATCTGACTACATTAGCTGTTGACACATTCAGTAGCCAAAACACAGACCGGAAACTGCATCTTCTGCTGTCGCTTCTCAGCAATAACCTCATCTCAGTAATGGAAATGCACAGAAGCACGCAGCGAGCGCTCAGATGCTCTAACTGGAAAGTCTTGAACAGCTACATTTTGTATAAACTCAGCTTTTAAGCTGACCAAACAGGAAAAAGTACACTCAAATCTCCCATTCCCTTAGTGCTTGTGCACCAGCCCATACATGAAATGTTTATTAGAGCCCTGACTTCAAAATACCGGTTCAACACCCTGGCCTCAGCTCCCAGGACAAAATTGGGTCTCCCTATCCCCAGGACACCACCTTCATCACTGCATTACTGATACCTATTCTTACTCTCCTACTGACCCAAAGTGGGTATTCTTAGTGGGACAATAAACCACAACAACTGAAGGGAATTAGGAATAATCCACGTGTATCTAGTTCTGCCTGCAGTCTGATAGTTACTTTACTCTTCATAGGAGGTGAAAGGAACAGTTTTGAATGCTCATTACAGCCAGGACAACTAAATTTGGACCCATTATTAGGCAAATGCTGCATCAATAGTTCTCAGATTTTTTACTAAAAAAACCCAGGATGAGCTAAATATCAAAAGAAAGAAGCCGCTTGTTTTGTGAAACTGCTGCTTCGAAGTGGTTGTTAAGCCAATCATGTCGCAACGGGCTGGAAGGCAACTCCGGCTCCTCCAGAGTAAAAGTCTGTACTTCAGTGTTTGATCTAAGTGGCAGATTATTTTTCTGTCAAAAAAAGTCAAGAATCCAGAAGATCCATAGTAAAGGAAGATTGTGAATGTCCTATTCTGTCTTTGATATGACTGGAAATTACAACTTTGTACAAAGCGTGTCTTATAGATCTTAACAAAAAATCTTTGATTACTTGTTTGATGTTTTTATTGGTTCTTCTAATACCCACTAGTAACTGATCCACATCTCTTCCACCTCTGTTTCCCTGTAGTTATAAAAGGCAAAATAGAATAGAGAAGAACACATTTATACAACTGCCTAAGGTTGTTCCTATGTTAAGAGTTTGATAGGACTTCAGAAGTTCTTGGACAACACCTGTGTTTATGTGGGAATTTAAAAGCCTAGTTTGTGCTAGTAACAGTGCACGACCCATTGCAGGCTATAGCTTGAAACTCAAACATCCTTATCAGTAGACCGTTCCAACAACTTGTAGCTAGGTCTTGACCTGAGCCACCTTGTGTTCTCCCAAAACATTTCCAAGCGTGGCTTGGGAGTCAGTGACATTTCCCAATTAGTTGTTTGGATGTGGCCATGTTATTCTGGAGGCCATGAGACCAGATGTGACCCAGCTGGCTGCATGGTCAATGGAATCAGCACTGGCATTGTTATATTTGCAAATACTGATGAAACTTTCCCTCCCTTCTGAGGATGCAGTGGGTGAAATGATCTGCTCTTCCAATGGAGAAGTGTCTAGGGTTTCCATTGGCCCATTAATGTGCATGAAAAACTTCATGCTAATTTCATGGTGTGAGGTAAAATTGATAGTGGTTTTTGTGATTGGTTACTGTATGATCTGAGTAAATTTTTGAAATAGAAACATGGAGGAGGCGTGTTACTAACCTGCTGCAGTACTCTGATGTTTGAAGAACTGTCAGTAGTACTGTTATTTACAGGCTTTTTGCCCCCTCTCCTTCCCCCTCCCCTCTTTTTTTTTTCTGATCCCCGGTGTTGCAAGCACCCATAGAACACACCAAGTATTGTGTGCTGAGCGCTGTGTCTGTGTATGGTGCTGAGGGGAGCTCCCTGAAACAGACTGGTCACTGTCCTGGAGAAACAGATTGTCTTGGTGTAGCTCTGCCACCCCGTGGCTACTGAAGGTCATTCATAGAAGCCTTTACTCAGCTACTGGCACTCACAGCCTTTTTCTTCTAATCCTCATGGATGCCATTTTGTAGAGAACGTTGGAGGCCTATTATAGGTCCCATAGAGACGTATAAATTCTCTATGCTTTTATTGCAACATAAATACTCCTTCTCTGGAAGTGCTGTTAGTTAATAGATTCTAGAATCATAAAGTGGTTAGGGCTGGAAGGGTCCTTAAAGACATTAAATTGCAAGCCCCCTGCTATGGGCAGGGACACCTCTCACTAGACCGGGCTGCTCAAGGCCCCAACCCAGTCTTGAACCCCTTCAGGGAGGGGGCATCCACCACCTTCCTGGGCAACCTGTTCCAGTACCTCGCCACCCTCACAGCAAAGAATTTTTCCCCAATATCTAATAATCTTCTGGGCTGACAGTACGCATTGTGGGCTCACGTCAAGCTTCCCATCTACCAGCACCCCTGAGTCCTTCTCTGAAGGGCTGCTCTCTAGCACATCATCTCCCAGCCTGTATTGGTGATGAGGATTGCCCCAAGCCAGGTGCAGGACCTTGCATTTGTTTTTGTAGAACCTCATGAGGTTCACATGGGCCCACTTCTCCAGGTCCCTCTGGGTGACATCCTGTCCTTCTGGCATGACAACTGCACCTCTCAGCTTGGTATCGTCTGTGAACTTGCTCAGAGTGCACTCAACCTCATTGTCAATGTCACTGATGAAGATATTAAATGATACCACTCCCAGTATGGACCCCTGAGGGATAGCACTCATGATCTCATGGTGGTGTAGGATGTAGGCACCTAACTGGTCACCTCGGTTATGCCAGGCTGTTTACTATCCAGCAATCACATTTTTCGTAATACTTTTACGTAGTTTATGAGCAGACAATGGAATTATTTCAGACAGATAGATACTAATTTCATGTACACTAATTGCCAATGCTGTAGTCTGTCTGCAGTACTGTATGCTCCTCTCTGTCATAAATACTCTACATGCAGATTTGAAGTGGTTTCAAAAACTGACCCATGTATTTTTGACTCTTACGACCGTAGAAAAGAGTGATTGCTGCGTTCAGTAAAAGCACCTTGATGGCTAAAATGATCGTTAAAAGTCCAAGGCCTATCTGAGAGAGCCCCTGTTGCAGTTTGACAGCATTTCAGAGTCCATTTCACCCCTGTGTGTCTATTTCAGTTTGGTTTCTAGACTTATCAGGAGAAAAAATTCTGATCTCTCTAGTTAAATTTCCGTTGCTTTCCACTACAAAGGGTTCTGACCTCATTTAGAGAAGCCTTCCACACATTGAATTTCCAAGAAGAAAAATGCTTGGGCTTAAAGAACAGGGTGTTTTTTGTTGCTTTTTATCCAGTGAAAATGCAAATGAAATTCCAAATGAAAGTTCAATTACAAACTATTTAAGTCACCCTTTCTCTTTTCTTTTCTTGGGCTCTACAGGAAAAATCTTGAAAGCACACTTGGCTGAAGTGATTGAAGGGTTAGGTTCATGCCAACAGCAGTTTGCCACAAACTAAAATGCCAGAGTTTTCACCCTGTCATAAATCACAGGATGGTTTGGGTTGCCAGGGACCTCAAAGATCAACTTGTTCCAAGCCTCTGCCATGGGTGGGGACACCCTCCACCTAGCCCACCTTGCCCAAAGCCCAATCCAACCTGGCCTTGAACACTGCCAGGGAGGGGGCAGCCCCAGCTTCTCTGGGCAACTCTTCTAAGGACTGTGAACTTGTATATATGGGCTAGATACTCTGTTGCTCAAGTTTCAGAAATAGGAGAAGATACGTTGTAATGTTGTTCTCCTGACTGCTCCCTAACAATGACACAGGGATGATGCCTAAGGAAGGGCTGCCTCCTTTTGCCAGGTGAGTATCATTGCTTGAATGACAGCAGCAGTGAGGGGCTCTGAAAAGCTAATCTGATAGTGCACAGTGTTGTTATATTCAGATGCATAGAAGATGTAAAGCCCTGAAGAGGATATTAAAGCATAAAGATGTGGTTCTGCTTGTACATCCTTTACTTACCCCTGCAGAGTCATTTCATTTTTCTGTGGTTTAAGATCTTAAGGATTTGTGAAGTCGGATTGTAAGTCAGTAGTGACAGACAATAAACTTCATGATTCTAATTGTCTGGAGCTGATGGCCTGAAGGTAGCAATGACCTTTACAGTATCACAAGAAAACAGTTTATAATTAACCAGAGTATAAGTTTGATTTTTTTTTCTTTCTGTGTTTTCCCTTTCTGATTGTTTTTGCTGAATGTTTTCTTGCATTGTTTTGACTGGCTCCCATTTTCCCAAACAGATACAGCTTTTCAATTTCTTACTGCTTATTTTCATTTTCATTAAATCTAAGTTGTTCAGGTTTTTGGTGGGTTGGTTGTTCTTTGGGGTTTTTTTGGTACTACTGGCTCTCTCTTGAAAGTCGTTATATTCAGGCACTACATTAGTTGAGAAGCTGGTGGTTGAGCTAAGCTGACAACATTGGGCAGCGTTTTCCTCATGATTGTGACATTCTTGAACATTTCTGTAGAGTAGGAAAAAATCCCTTTCAATTCTTGAAGATCTTAGTGAGAAAAGGAACAAGTAATGTCTCCCAGGCAAACTCAAAAAGTGGTTAATATAGTCAGAAGAGCAAGTTTGCAAACAAACTTTGCTGTTAGCTGTTTCCAAGTTGTTTCCTTTTTGACAAGTTAATTTGGCCAAGCTCTGATAAAAAAACAGAAGATAATGCTGTCCTTTGTTTTCTGTGAATAGTAAGCTCATATAGTCTTGTTTCTGAAGAGACCTCTATGCTGAGTGAGAAAAGGTGAAGTACAGCTTAACAGGATGATTTATTCTGACTTAGTAAAACCAGAGTAGTTTAAAGACAAAACCAGAAGCTTCTACAAATAAGATCTAAACTAGGACAGAAAATTGCCATGGGTAGATCTTAATAGTTTTATTCTGCACCCGTGACAGTGTCCTTCAGGATGTATTATGGAGTCATTCTGGAAGGAAATGGATGCAGCATGCTTCTGATAGTTCTAAAGTGTTGCATTTTCCTTTTAAATAAAGAGAACATTTAAACCAGATATTTGACTTTGTCAAAGGGAAAGCAGCACGTCAGAGTCCAAATGCTTTATCTTCATGACTTATCTGGTTGATTCCAAATTTAGCTTTTCTACAAGAAAGAATAACAACATGCTTATGATCCCTTAGGTTGATTTCAGACTTAGTGTGTATGCTGTTATTTCTTCTAACTTAGCGAGTGTCTCTTGAATATTGTATTAAGCTGAATTTTGTGAAGTGGTTGCTGATTTTCTCCAATTACAATTTGTCAGTCCTGCCAAATATCTGGGAAAGGAGGAGTCTCAGTTCTCCCCGAGCAGCACAGTGTGTTGCCTAGAACTGTGGAGGCAGCTGAGAGGGCTGCAGGTGGCTGGAAAGAGCAGCTCAGACCAGATGGAAGAAGAGGATCTTTCTCTGTAAACTGCCAAGGCCAATGACCAGGGAGTGTACTGCTCCACTGGAATGGAGCTTTCTGACTTCTAGATAGGCAACAGACTGCTTGCCTTCCTCTAAACCCATGGTGGGGCTCAGGGAATCAGAGCTGAGTAAGCATCTTGTGGGCATTGGGATAATTTCTTGACTGCTCTCTAAGGTGGAATTGCATTAGTAAAGGAGGAAGAACTAATGTATTGCCAAACACTGTTTCATTTTTGTAATAAGAACTTATTTAAAATCAGGATTTTCAAATCACTTTAGTTCTGACTTACTAACAAAAATAACACTTATGTCACCATGCTCTGAGTTCACACCGAAGTTGATTGTAACTCGATTCTTGTTTGCATAAAGCAGATATGAAAATCATTGATGAAACTGCCAAAGTGCTATTTTTTAATATGAGCTTGAAACATGTAGAAAAGCTGCAGGTTTTCAGGCATAGTTAACAAACTGTCATTTCCTTCATGATGCATATTTTCACTAGTTTACTACGATTACGTATTTTTACTAGAAAGTATGATTAGAGGTAAAAAATGTTTCTTAGGCACCAGATCTAGAATACATAACCTGCTAATGCACAGAATTAGTTCTGGTATGATCTGGACCCTTGAGTCCCTCTATAAAGTTGGATATGTGAGCTGGAAGAGCTTACTACTTGGGACGAAAGAAAGTGTGAATTGTTCCCTCACACTTAAACTAACTTAAATAAATGAGAACCTTTTCTGAAACAGAGCAGATGCATTCTGCCAATAAATACTTTTTGGAAATAAACTGCTTTATCTAGTAATTCTGAAGAATATTATTATTGGCTAAATTGAAGAAATAGTGCTTCCTTAATTACCGTTTTTTAATAATCTTTGAACTCCACCTTAGATTAGAGAAGCAGCATAGCCTAACAGGATGGGATGGGTGCAGCGGAGTGGCACGCTGTTCCAACATTTCCTCTGCTTTCTGTTCTGCTGCATCCTAAGACCAAGCCAAAAAACGCACACAAAGACTGAAATGTCATGAGACTGCTGCAGAACAAACACTGCTTCGGTACATTAGTTGGATATATCACACTTATCCATGCAAATGGTTTTCTTTTGAATTGCTCATCTTTGAGAGGCCGAGGTATACTGGTGTTTTCACAGAACACTACTGGTCTCCTCCCGTTCCCCACCAAATCATTGCTATATTCTTTCAGCACTAACTGGATCATTACTGGGTTTTTAAATTTTATTTGCAAGTTCTTAACTTTTCCACCATTTTAGGATACAAACAAAGTAATGAAACAATGAGAAAATAAAATTAGTTGTACAATATGATAGCACCACCATAGTTGTGAACTTGTAAAAGGTGAATGTCTCAATATGCAAAAAAATGCTTCACAGCATATTTAGTGTGTATCTCTACGGAAGACCTAGTGACTTTCATGTTTGGCCTATATTTTTCCTGTTAATCTCCAGCCTAGTGGAGTATTTCACTAGAACAGAAGGATTTAGGTGGAATTAAAGTTTTCCCTTCATACCAAATGTCTTATCTTTACATTTATAAACTAATCTTTTAAACCGATTTAATTACTTAAAGTAGTTAAATAGAAGGACAATAGTATATCTTTAAACATGCTGACAAACAGAGTTTCCTTGTCTACCAATGAAAGTTAGCTGGAACCATTTTCTCTATGTAAACTCTCTGAAACAGGAAAAATCTCTTGGCACAAAGGATTTTGGGACTGTCCTGGCACGGCACATCTATGCAACAGGTGGAAGTGTCTCTCTAATTTGTTCTTTTTCAAAACAAACAAAAAAACCCTCAAAACCCCAACACACAGATCCCATCCCCCAAAAAACCCATCAGAAATTTTAATGACTAAAAACTTTGAGCTGCATTAGTAATTCTGTTTTGCTAAACAAAATCAGTGCAGTATTGATGAAATGATTTGCACGCTGTTGTCATCTAATACTATGTGTGATGTAGATTGAAAAATAAAAAGTGAGACATGCTGCACTGGCCCTTGGGAGGAGAAGGAATGCATGGCAAAATTTAGTAAAGGTATATTTTTCTGGGTAAAACATTGAACTGTGTATGGGACGGAGTGGATGTTTTGTTAATTCCTTCAAGTGTCCTTAGCTATTTTAGAAGGAACGCTTTTGCCTTCAGTTCTTGGCCCTTACCTTCCCTGCTTTAACTGCTGCTTGAGGCTGGCTTTTTGGGGTTGTTTTGTTGTGTGTTTTGGTTGGTTTTTTTGATCCAGAGAGTTTGGAGCTTCTGAGAAGGCCAGAGAAAGCTTGAATTTCTTCCCTACTAGTCTCTGGCTGGTGTAGGAACTTCTTAGCTGCAGCCACCAATGTCAGGATTGTTGGACGTTTCTTGGCTTAAAGACTCAGCAGATTGGAGGAGATGATGAGGAGAATTTGATTAAAGTTTTCCACTCGTGTTTATAAGGATGTGTGGTGTGCTGTACAGGCTTCAGGGGAGCTTATTATAAAAATGCTTATTTCTACAGATCTTAAAGCCCATCAAGTTCCAGTTCCCTTGCCCTTGGCACGGACACCCTCCACTAGACCAGGCTGCCCAAAGCCCCATCCAGCCTGGTCTTGGACACTGCCACGGAGGGGGCAGCCACAGCTTCTCTGGGCAGCCTGTGCCAGGGTCTCACCACCCTTGCAGGGAAGAATTTCTTTCTAACATCTAATCTAAATCTGCCCTCTTTTACTTTAAAACCATGCCCCCTTGTCCTGTTGCGATACTCTTCAGCTTTCCTATAGGCCCCTTTAGGTACTGGAAGGGTGCTGTAAGGCCTCCCATCAATAAGCCTTCTCTTCTCCAGGCTGAACACGCCTAACTCTCTCAACCTGTCTTCATAGGAGAGGTGTTCCAGCCTTCTGATAGTCTTTGTGGCCCTCCTCTAGATTTTCTGGGACCCCAGAGTCTCCACGTATGCTGTGAAAGCAGTGTAGAGGAGCAGAATCTCCTCCCTTGACCTGCTGGTCATGTTTCTTTTGATGCAGCCAAGGATGTGGTTGGCTGGTTGGGCTGTGCACGTTACTAGCTCCCATTGAGCTTTGCATCCACCAGCGCTGCCAAGGCTTTCTTCTTAGGGCTACTCTCAATTCTTTCTCTGCCCAGCCTGTAGTTGTGCTTGGGACTGCTGCAACCCATGTGCAGGACTTTCTACTTGGCCTTGTTGAACTTAATGATGTGCACACAGTCCCACCTCTCCAACCTGTCAAGGTGCCTCTGGGTGGCATCCCTTCCCTCCAGCACGCTGACCACACCACACAGCTTGGTGTCATCAGAAAACTTGCTGAGGAGTGCACTGGACCTCACTGTTCCTGTCTCAGACAAGATGTTAAACTGTGCCTGTCTCAATACCAACTTCTGAGGAATGTCACTGTTCTTGGACATGGAGCTTTTGACCACAACTCTTTTAATGCTTTGGCATTTCTGTGGATGCTGCAGTAGTGTAATAGTTATGGATGTAAGTTCTGTATTAGCAGTTCTGCTGTGGGATGAGGTATTTCAGGACCTAGTTAAACCTTTTGTGTATACCAGTTAGGTTCCCTGTTGAGCGTTTCCTTTTGGTACTGATAAATGCAAAGTTTGAGCTCAGAAGCCTTGTCTGACTGCTGAAGTGTTGTGTAGCTCACATATGGGTGTGTAGAGTAGTAGGTACATTGATCAGGAAATGTCTTCATCAGTTGACAGCACCTGGCCCACTAACGTAATGCGCTGTGGTTCTCTGTGTCTTCAAGGTTATAGTGAATTATCTTAATGTAACGAGAAACTGAGCTGCTGGTGAGAGTGAAAGGTTCTAAAGCAAATGTTGGGAAGCACTGCATAATAATTTGCTGAGCATCCAGCTGAATCGTCAGCAGTTCTCAACAATGCTCCCTTGCTCAGCATTTTGGGAAAAGGGAGAAAATTATGAAAACATTCCCATTCTTCGTTTTTGGCTGAACTGTAATATTTCAGTGTCACCTATGGTTTAAAAAAGCAAAGTAGTGTACCTTTCTTTAGGCTATTATTTTTTCCCCTTTATACCTCATCAATAAAGCTGAAATGTCATGTGTTGGCTCTTAGACCAGTTAATAATTTGCCCTAGAACCGTGTTTTCAGTAAATACATTTCTTTGGACTTCAGCTGTTCAGGATGTAGCTTTCTATGCCAGGGACCTGACTGTCCTGGTTCTGGCTAGGACAGAGTTAACTTTCCCAAGGAGGCAGCACAGGTGAGCCAAGCTGACAAGGGTGTTCTCCACACCATGTGATGTCACACTCCCCCATTAAAGGGGCTGGGTAGGGAGGGCAGGGCCTGAGTGCAGGCTGGGCATCTGGTTGGTCATCGGGTTGGTGAAGTGCTTTGTGTTACCACCATTTGTGTATTCTGTCACCAGTCCTGTTGTTGTTGTTTCCCTATCCCTGTGCTGTGTCAGCAAACTGTCCTTACTCTACCCTGTGTCATGGTCACTGGGATCGAGGGCAACCTCTGCAAGTTTGCCTATGACATCATGCTTTGTAGTGAGCTGTAGGGAATGGATGCCATCCAGAGGGACCTTGACAGGCTGGAGATGGGCCCATGGGAGCAGTTCAACAAGGCCAAGTTCAAGGTTCTGCATGTGGGTCGGTGCAATCCCAAGCACAAGTACAGGCTGGGTGGAGAATGGATTTAGAGCAGCCCTGAGGAGAAGGACCTAGGGGTGCTGATCAGTGACAAGCTCAACATGAGTCAGCCGTGTGCCCTAACAGCTCAGGCGGCCAGCTGTGTCCTGGGATGCATTAAGAAGAGTATGGCCAGGAGGTTGAGGGAGGTGATTCTGCCCCTCTGTTCTTGTGAGACCCCACCTGGAGTACTATGTCCAGCTCTGGGATCCCCAGTACAGGAAAGATGTAGGGCAGTTAGAGTGAGTCCAGAGGAGGGCCACAAAGATGATCAAGGGGCTGGAGCACCTCTCCTATGAGTAGAGGCTGCGAGAGTAGGCTTTTTCAGTCTGGAGAAGAGAAGGCTTTGGGGTGACCTGATTGAGGTCAACAATACTTAAAGGGGTCTCAAAAGGAAGTGGAAGAGGGACTGTTCACTAGGGGGCATAGTGATAGGACAAGGGGCAATGGTTTTAAGCTGAAAGAGGGTAGGTTGAGGTTAGATATTAGGAAGAAGTTCTTTACTATGAGGGTAGGGAGGCACAGGTTGCTCAGAGAAGTTGTAGAAGCCCCATCCCTGGAGGCATTTAAGGCCAGGTCAGTTGGGGCTTTGGGCCAACTGGTCTAGTGAGGCTGTCCCTGCCTATGTCAGGGGGGTTGGAACTATATGATCTTAGAGGTTCCTTCCAACCCAAGCATTCTATGATTTGAAGTTAAGTGCATTTGAGGATAAGGTGAAGGAAAGCTACTTTTCATCTAGCCGAACGCATAGTTCTATCTGAGCAGGGTGGCTGTTACATCTTCTGTGGTTTGTAGTAAGGACTTGAAATCTGCAGGGAATTCCCTGGAGTGTTTCTTCAACTGTATTCAAGATAATCTAGGCAATCAAAGTTATCAGTCACCAAGATTCAAGACTCTTGGATGGTTTTACTTGGTCCTTCCATTGCTCTGGTGCAGGTTACAGCACTTCCAGAAAGATAAATAGATGTCACCCTGTCTCTGGCAAGTAGGAACTGTAGCTTTGTAAAATGAGGAGTTGTAATTCAGTAGAATAGGAAAAGGATTAAAATTCTTTCTTGCCGGGTGCTTGTTTGTTATCTGGGGCTCAATCAAGGGCTTAAATGTGCCTTCATATATCTTTTGCAGGGTCTTCCTGAAGTTAGTGTAGTATCTTTCACAGTAAAAACTACCAGTCAGTGTAAGATTAAGGGGCAAAATTAAGAACAAATTGATATAAGTGAAGAACTTGATTATTTGTACTTTTGTTTGTTTAATTAGTAATGCTATGAAAGGATATTTGTAATGTTTCAGTACTGCTCTCAGTGGAAGTCTCTGATAGCACTTGTATTTCAATTTGAAAGCAGAAAAAACCCATGTATTGAAGATGACCGCTTTTACAGGGCACACTGGCAACCAGAAAGATGGGAAAGTTCTGTTACCTTATTCAGGTACTGGAAGATCAGTGTGAGATCTGGAATGGTTTGACAACTTTGGGAAATAATTATGCATTACATCCTTTATCCTTTTTGTTACAAAAGCACCATTCAGTAGTCATGAAGCAGCATAGGTTAATTTATATGATCACTCTAATGTTTTGCCTTTTAAAAGAGCCATAGTGTTTATCCTGCTTGTGTGTACTCTAAGGTTTGTATTTGCCACAAAGTTTGTTTATATCCAGCTTGATAGTGGTACTTGGTTATAGCACTGATTAAGTCATTCAAGAATGTTGTTCTGGCAAAGGTGGGAGTTGCCTTTTGGAGTATACAGTAAACCTATCCCCCTTCCCCTGCCCTATGGTGTCTTTAGGAAAAATTAGTATAGTCAAAGAATGAGTTTAGGTGCATTGCAAACCTCTTAGACCCTAGTCAAGCCTGTCAGATTACACTGAGAGATGTAAGAATTTTATAGCTGTGTGTTACTCAGGGAAGTAAGCAAACACCAAGAGATGTTTCTGGCTTACTCTTCCACTTTTTTTTTTTTTAAATAGTATGTGTTCCTGAGTATGCAGAAAGGAGATGTGCCTCAAGGATGAAGGAAACTCAGATGGTAGGTTAGGAATTTCTGGAAAAGAATAGACTGTACCCTAGCCAATAGAAGTTCACATGCACCTAACGCATTTGGTAGTCTTTCTTCAATAGAATAATCAAAGAAAGTTGCTTTTGAATTACACATCCTGAAAGTGTTGATCTTTTAAAGCTGAGGCTGTGTTTGCTTTGAATTTTACTGTTCCTTTTTCTCTTTCTAGCTGGAATGCTTGGTGCTTTCCCTACAGGATTATAAACTTTGATACTCAGAAGAGCAAAACTGAAAGATGCCATCTGAGAGGTGCTTGAGGTATAGTACTTGGTAGCATGTAGGAAGTAAATCACACTTAGGATGATGTTTACCAAGATGTTTACCAAAGCATCCATTAACAGAGTAGAAAAGTGAAACTAATATTTTTATTCGTTAGGGAGAAATTGAAGTTATTAAATACATAACCGTGTTACAAACTGCAAAATACTACTTTCATATTGCCAGTTATCTCTAGCAGAGCAGTGTGTCTGGGGCCCACAGACTCTTCAAATGTTATCTTGTTTATATGCCTTTGTCTATACTTGGAATTTTTGGTTGTGGAAGCAACTGGCATTTACATTCATGCATCTGAATTGGTGGCTGGTGATCATTCTTGTTGTGTGTAGCATTCCACACTATTCAGGACATATATTATGCTTCCAGGTCTTTGAAATGGCTTAAAAGCATTCTCTCCAAACTCATCTTCCCACCTTCCAGAATCTCCCATTCTGTCTCTTTCTCTCTTACAGTCTCAATCATGTATATGTACTTGCCAGTCTAGCCTTTCTCATGTATTTCTGTTGCGCATTGTCTCATCAGAGAATGCGATACTTATTTAATTACTTTCTGGGAGCACATTCAGGCAGAAAACTCAGCAGAATTATTAATCTAGTTCCTTGCACTAGTCTGGTACGCTGGTAGTTGTTCTGTTTTACAGAGTAGTTAACACTCATGAGTTGATCTGGGACTACAGGGGTCTACCTGGCATTACTGGGACATCGTATCATTCCAGTTGTGTTCCCTTTTCCATGCCGTACTTCTGCAGTGGAAGAAAATCAGGAATTGCTTGCATGTTCTAGCTGTTGAGTATATCAACTGACAGTATCATTACAAAGTGGCCATGTTATGTTTGTGAATCAGTGCTTTTTCACTTGTAAACGAAACTCAGACACAGGTTATTCCTGTGTAATTATACTTTGGCCATCCTTCTTCTAGAAGAAATGTCTTAGTTCTTGTTTTCTTAAAAGATTTGGTTAGATTAGAGCAAACAGTCTTTAAGGCAGGTCTGAATTACTTTATTGCCCAAGGTGCAGGAGTGGGATTGGTAGTTCAGATGTTGATGGGAAAGTCTCAGCCACGCAGCTACTGCATAGAATGTGTATGGAGTGAATCCCATGATTGTAGTCAAAAGATGATAGTTTATTTTATTTACTCCTAAATAAAAATACCAATCCAAAAAAACCAGGAAACCCTTCAATGTGACTTACTCTAGGAATGACTCTTTAAGTTCACCTTCTATAAAGACCTAGATTCTCAGGCAATATAAATTGATGACATTTCACAGGTTTCAATAAAACCATGTTGATTAACGATGAGAAGGATTTGCAGATTTGTTTGATTTGTTTGTTTGCATCAGTGTTTATTTTGTCTATTCCTTTTGCTGTAGAAAAGGAAGCTGAAATCAGACAATAGACTAGGTGACACAGAAATCTTGTGCTTAGACAAGGAGAGGTCCATAATAATAATAGTAATAATAATAATAATAATAATAAAGAATTCATAGGTATGGAAAGCCTTGGCATTTTTAAAAACAACATTCCCTGTCCTCCCACTACAAAATGAACCAACCAAACCCACGGCATTTCATAAATGTGAATGATCTGAAATGGTCTGAAAACATTCACTAATGCAGTATCAGATTTGAACTGGCCACCTGAGACAGTGAGTCTTCATTCTTTTAGTCTGTCTAGTTACGTACATACGTACGTGCTCCTTTCTACTGACGCACAACTTCGAGCTACTTAAATTTGCCTGTTGCTCTGTGGACCTAGGCCCTTTATTCTTTTTCACTTAATTCTAAAATTATTCTGAATTAATCCTATGAGTCCAGCTGACTTCCATTGCAGCAAGTGAAAATCAGAAAAGAACAGCTGGGGTTTTTAAATTTGAGTATATAATACTCAATATAAAACTCAAGTTTCATAATACTTTGTTACTTTGTGCTTTTTTTGTGATTTCTTTACTATATAAAGATTTTTTGCCTGAAAGGGTTTGTGACTTTTTTTTCCTTCAATTATCAAACAGTCTTGTCTTAGAAAAAGTTCTGTATTTCTGACAGAATCTACTTGTATCCTACTTTTTTTTTTTGACATAATCTTTCCCCTTTTTCCTCTCAGTGTTCAGGAAATGCTGACAGGTCAGAGGCTTTGTCAGTCCAGTTCCCATAATGATGCTGTCCTGGCAGCCCTGAACCAACAAAGAAGTGATGGCATACTTTGTGATATCACCCTCATTGCCGAAGAGCAGAAATTCCATGCACACAAAGCAGTCCTGGCTGCCTGCAGTGACTACTTCCGAGTAAGTCCAAAGATGTTCTTGGTTTTTATAGTAATATTAAAAATAATGTCAAGGGGTGGGGGAAGTGGTTATAGATAATACAGCTGGTCCTATAGAAAATAAAGGATTATTGCACATTCAGTAGAGTATACAACTTTAAATAGCCACATACATGTCATTGCAAAGAAATGTTAAGAACATAATTAATGTTTTTTATCGTTATTAGTCTTCTCTTCCCATCCCCCCAGTAGAGGTAGGCAGTATACATCATTCTGTGAATCTTATGCCCCAGTAAAGTCAGAAAGTGGAAGATTTTTTGTAGAACAGGGACATTTGAGATGGCTGTGAATAGAGCATGGAAGGATAGAGAGAGAGGATTAAATATTAATAAATGCAATTTAAGTCAACCTGAGAATGGATTTTTGTAGGGATGTAAATGGTTACCCTCAAAGAGAAGGCCATGGTAATTTTTCAAGTGTAATAAAACTTTATTTTCAGAAACAAGTGTTTCTAAAAAGTAAAGATTATAATATTCCCTGGGAAGTCTAATTCAGATACTCAGCATGGAAAATTTAACCCAGGTGCTAAAATGAGCGCAACAGAAAAAATGAGTTCTCTAATAGGAAGAACATTCTTCATATGAAGCGATTCTACTAACCTTCATTATAATGTACCTATTAAAAATGTTGAACTGTCTGTAACTCTTCAGTTGACTGGTGTTTATAAGTGTGAGTCATCCTGTTGTTAGTCATCCTGTTGTTATTCAGACACTAATGCTGAAATTAAAGGTCTGTTTTCTCTAACAAAGTAAGTTTATTTAATATTTTGCCTACATTATAATTGTAGTGCTAACATCATCTTATGGTGACCTTTTAGATTTGTTATAATAGTAACAGAGTGTATGACAACTGCTCTATATCCTTAATTACCTAAGCAGAATTTTTGTCTTTCTGTCAAGTGACTCTCTTTTTTGGTTAGAATTGAGTCTTAATTTATTCTGTGTATTTACAAAACGTTGTCAACCTTGATGTTATTTTCACTGTGATGATGTTGAGCCAATTGATTGCTCGTTTTTCTGAGGTTTGTCTGCATGTTTGTGTTCTCCAACAGACTTTCTACTGCCATAGCTCCTAATGGTACTTTGTCATGGTGCCCTGGCCTGCTCTAACACAGATTGCTTGCAGCTTTCTTTTATTTCCCTTTTATACCCCAGTGCACAGAGAGGGATTTTGAAGCTCTCTAGCAAATGCTATAATATACTTGTTGATGACAGATATACTATAAGGCTCTTGTTGGGGCTTGACTTAGTTATTTAATTAGGGTGCCTTATCATTCATCCACACCTGTGACATACATTCACAGAATCACAGAATCACAGAATTATCAAGGTTGGAAAAGACCTAGAAGATCATCCAGTCCAACCATTCACCTATTACTACTAGCTCCCACTAAACCATATCCCTCAATACAACATCCAGTCTTTCCTTGAACACCCCCAGGGTTGGTGACTCCACCACCTCCCTGGGCAGTGCATTCCAGTGCCTGACTACCCTTTCAGTGTTCATTGTATCCAGTGCATGGAAACATCACAGAGTGGGTAGCTGCACCCAGTGTTCAAGCCATGTGGTAAGAACAGTTTCTACCTTGGTCACTTATTGATTGACCTTAAGATTTGGAGTGCTGTGACTCACCCTGTTATTTCCAATTGAGTTACTTGGTATTTGCAGGACAGTTACTGAAAATGAGAATCTTAATGCCCCATGGAAAAGAAAAAACAGTTTTACAGGAGATCAAATTCCTAATTGCTAAGTATGTTTTTTCCATTTAAAAAAATACTGAGAGAACAATATATATAGCATTTAGTAATTTGATCTGCATCAAAACTCTTATAATTTAATAGGGCATATTCTTCAGGCTTTAGGGAACAGCTATACAGTGAACTTGTGCTTTCTGAAATCAGCCAAACAGCTTCTGTTATTAATGGACAAAAAGGTTTGTTAGAAAATTGTAAAATGAGATTTTTTTTTTACTTTCCTCCTACAGAACATAAAGTTACTATTTACTATGTTCCTGATTCTAATAATTTAGAATAAGCAAGAGTTGATTAAAAAGTAATAATGTTTTGTATTTAAACTGAGATTATTAGTGTTTTTTAAAACGAGGTGGGTTTTTTTTTTTAAAGTCTAAGGGGATTTTGCCTAATTTGAGCTCCCCAAGTATTCATTTTCTAAGACTCAGGAGTATGACACCAAGCTTCATTCAGGGTCAGTGAAGAGAAATGGGCATTTCCAGAGGATGATAAAAAGGGTCAGAAGATTTATTTAGAATTAAGTGAATTGCCATCTGCAAGTGCCAGATCTCTCTCTGCTTGTCATAAAAACTGGACTCACATGCTTTGAACTTAGCTGTTAATATTGCATAAGATGATTTCTACCTTTAGATATTCTTGGAGGAATTCTTGGAAGAACCTTGCTCTTTGCTAATGCCAAAGAAGTTATTCCATGAGAAACTTAGGGTTCTCTAATTTTTATGAGATATTTTTTCATGTAAGTACAGGACTGTAATGGACAGGATTCTGGGAACTTCAGACACTGGAGTTGCCTTGAATAGAACTAAGATGATAACACTGTTGTACAGTGTGACACAAGGAATTTGCATACCACAGTTTCTGTTTTCTATGGCTCATAGGCTGATATATTAATAAAATCTATCTGGAGGATTGTCATCTGATTGTTATGATCTCACATATTAATAAATATTTTAAGTTCTACACAGGGTTCTATCAGAATGTATCAGCATGCTTTAAAAAAAACCCCAACAAACACCTCCCCCCCCCTCCAAATCCCAACAAACCAAAAAGGTTTGTTTTCTCTTTTTTGCTGCTTTTGTAAAACAACTTATTCAAGACACTGGATATGTTTTTCTGTGTTCTGTGTCTAATTTGGATGGAGCTATTCCTGAAATTGTGGCCCTTTGAGAATAACAAGTCAGCTGAGCAGCATATTTTTTTCAAATTGCTGCTTATTTTTTACTTCAAAGAAAAGTTTAACACTTTAGAAAGGTAACTAAACGTATGTCATATTACACACTGATGGAATCAAAGCCATTGTCTGTGGAAGAGTGGAGGAGGTCAAGCAGAGGTTGTCTTACCAATTTTTCTTTGAGGTTATAGTCTGGAGTAGTCATTTGATTTTTGAGGACAGGCCAGAGAACTGAACTTCAGCAAGATATTGAGGACTAACCTGCTGGGGTAACTGCCTTGCATCCCTTCTTCCAGCTGGTATAGTTAGCCTTGTATTTCCAGCTGTGCTGAAACGTTGGGATTTAAATCCAAAGCCATTGGATTTATGTTCAGTGTGTCCTGAAGGACCTCTTCTTTCAAAATGAGCTTAGTCAGCTCCATACCTTAAAAGAGTCATATAAAGAATAGCAAACATACATATTTTTATGAATATTTTTTTAAAGTAAAGAACAGCATTTTAGGCAAACTTTTCTCTATGACATGCTGTAATTTGCTATGTGTCTCAGTCTGCTGCAGTGAGACAAGGTGGTTGAGTTAGTGAGTATGTGTGCATTGTGATAGCTCTAGCAAGCTAAGTGATTTCCAATTAAAAGATTCTTTTTCTTTTTTCCCCTCTGGGAGCAAAATGAAATGAAATGTTACTGCATGACTTCATTAGTAGGCATTTACAGTGTTGGCAGGTGATTATATAACCTCAAGATTTTCTTGTACAAAATGCATTAGTTTTCTAGTCAGAACAACTCCTTTCTTCGTCCTTATTTTTCTTTTGAGTGGGTTTGTAGTCACAGGACTTTGATGCTTCTCAAAAAGATGCAGATATTCCATGTAATCTAGATGAACAAAATAGTTTTAATTAACTAGAATAGATTTTAAAGTGTCAATAATATTCTAATTTTTTCTACAATGAGCATGTTGAATTCTTAGAAGAATCTTTCTTCTCTGAAATTAACTAGTAGATGTTAATTTTGCATACCCACTTTGTACTTGGGAGTGTCACAGTTGGTTCTTAAAGCAGTTTATTTTCAGAGGGTTTTTTTCTGTTTCTGTCTTTCCTCCTTGTCAACAGAAAACTTCTTTGTGTATACTCAACACTGCTGATCATTTGTATTTTGTGATATATTGCATTGATTCTTGATAAGGGTAGAGAATTTTATAAGCAGATTCCTGGAGTGTGAAAGACTGTATGATGCAAAGAGCTTTTGAGGTCTTCTTATATGAATCATAAAGGCTCTCCCTGTCACGTCTTAGGGATAGATCTGAGGACCTAGTTCTGAGAAATCAGGATTACCTGCTGCTTTTCCAGTATAATGTGATTTTGTTTTTCAGTATTTTACTATTGGTTTATGTTTGACAAGCGAATGATATTTGCCTTGCTACTGTGCCCTGGAACTGATGCTATTTAGAAATTGTCTTTCCAGATTACATTTTAAAATGTTAGCTTTTTCCATATGGCTGAATCAACTCTATTCTAATACCATCTAATCATTACTGAGCATTGTGCCAAAAGAGGCTTTTACGCTCACTTGTAGTTTCCAGTGTAGGTTGAGAAATAGTTGATCATCTTACATGTCTAAACTTTTCTGGGATCATATTAATTTCATTTTGTCAGTTGGAAATTATGTTTGAAAATTAATTGCCTAACACAGCTTTGGTAGCTCTGTCACACAGATTCACTGTATTGCCTACCGTTGTTTCTAAACTAATGCTTTTTTCTTTTTCCTGAGCATATAGAATCATTACTTTTGTTAAATGCTGTATATACTTTTTAAAAAATAATTAGTGCAGGTTTTTCAACTCAAATAATTGAATGTGTATCCCTTATAAGGATGTTACCTGCTTGTAATAATTACCTAGCAGTTAACTGGAAATTAATTCCCATATACCTGTTGCCTACCTGCAACTTGCACCCAAAAGCAGTGTTTTAATGAATTTGAAATATGAAGTTCTAAGTTAGACCAATCTTTGCAAACAAAGAAGGAAATATAATTAGGAGTAGATTCTGCTTCAATGGATGGAACTGGTTCTGTTGTTCAGTTGCATCGCCTCCTTTTGTATAAGCTATTGTAAGTAGGATTCACCAATGGAGATCAGTGTTTGGAATGGATTTTGGTTGTGCTGACTTCTGAGCAACTCGAGCAAGAAAGGCATTGCCAAATGCAGTCTTTGTAAATATAAAGGCAACAGAAGTCTACTGTGGAGGAAAAGCCTCCAAATAAAATAACTAATTATTGTAAATCAAGTTATGTTATCCTAATTATAGTACTGAAATGTTTATATTTTTCCTTATGTAATACATACAGTCGATCACCACTAGACTATGTTAATAACCCACTGTTGTCCTTTGTTGGACTCCTTGGTACAAGAGACAACATACTGGAGAGATTCCAGTTAGGTACAGCAAAGATGATGGACTGAAGCTTTTCTCCTCTCAGGAAAGGCTGAGAGAGCTGAGGCTGTCCATCCTGGAAAAGAAAAGGCTTAGGGGGATCTATAAACATACCTGAAAGGAGGATTCAGAGAGGACAGAGACAGGCTCTTTACAGTGCTACCCAGTGGCAGGACTTAATAGGCACAAAATGAAACACAGGAGAGGCTTCCTCTGAATGTCAGGAAGGACTGTGTTCCCCTGTGAGAGTGACTGAGCAGTGGCACAGGTTGCCCAGGGAGGTTGTGGAGTCTCCATCCATGGAGGTATTCACAAGCCATATAGACATGGTCCCGGCAACTAGCTCTATTGAGCAGGGGTTTGGATGAGAAGACCTCCAAGGGTCCCTTCTGATCTTTACTGTTCTATGATTCATAGTGGAACTGAAATAGTAAAGACAGTATTCCTAGAACAGTTTGATTAAACTGAAGTTCTGCTTTTTGCTAAAGGTACTAAAAATGTAAGTCTAACTGATGTGGTACAGGTGTGATCTGTAGCTGAAATGACTGTTTCCCCTTTCCCCATTCATATTTGTTTTGTGAAACCTACCCCTTTAGAACTGACCAGGGATTCCAGAAGTGCAGAAGTCTGGTGGACTCTGAGCCAACGCAGTTTGTCATGAATTCCTGACTAGATATTTAGTACAGACTTATTTGAGACAGTACAGGCTGAAATCCAACATTCCTTTTAAGTGTAGTAGGATAATACTCTAGGAGTAGTACACGTTGCATCCAGGCTATGCAGACTGTCATAATGGGTTTGGGAAAATCTCTGTACTGCTTGTGAGGATTCAAGAAAGAGGACCAAGAAAAGAGAGCATATTTGTGAATCTGACTCTTAGTATGAAAATCCTCGTCTGGTGTTCAGGTTAGTTGTTCAGGAGCAGTCATGCCTGTCCATATGTGGCTTGGGGCTAGAGGAAGACCAGGTGGGACTACTATTCACTTGGAAAACTGGTCCATCTATGATATGCCAACATATCAACTACAGGATGCGGATGTATTGTTCTTGTAGAGTTGTCAGATGAACATCCCAGAGATGGTAAGCCAGACACCCTGTTACGATTGCTTGCATCCCGTTGTCTTATCTTTGTCCTCACTGATGATAATTTATATGAAAAATAGAAACATTTTCCATGAAATACCAAGAAAAATTTCTGCTGCCATCATGATTTATGCAATAGTTAGACCACAGCTGTTTGACATCTCACTCATTTACTTAGTCTTGCCATTTTACTCTTAAAATTCTTCCCCTCAGTCTGAGAAGCCTGAAGACTTTTGACCAATTCATTTCTTGTCTTTGCCATACTCACTCATACTGTCCTGTGCCATTACCTATTATCAATGTCCCAACTCAGAAGCAATTCACAATCACCCTGCAAAACTTGAGAGCAGTATCTAGTGTTCTCATTCACTGTCACACCAACAGTTTTCTTGTCTAAGCAGTTTGATAAAGATGTCTCTTTTAGATAAGCTTAATATTCCCCCCTTTTATTAACTCTCTTATTAATATCTTTTTGGGGTTTTTTTAATGCATTCTTCCTGTGTAAGAACATTAACTATAAACTTGGAAAGGAATATAGTCTTAGTGATGGTTCCAGCCTTGAGGTTAATAATGACCTCGTAATGACCTACACATGAAATCAGCCAAACATGGCACAATACATGTGGTTCTCAGTGATGCCAACAAAGCAGAAGATATTTCAAGAATTATAATGGAACCTGGTGTTGTGAACATGTGCTTTATACACCACCTCTTGAGGAATGAGAGCTTGATGCTGCTTGCTTCTCTTTAGAAAAAACACTTGCCTAAAAGAGGACACTTAGAAAAAAATCAGGTTGCACTCCTAGCCTAATACAATGATAAAAATACAGATTAGATTTTAGTTACTAATAACTCTGCAATCCGGTTACAGTTGAATGTCAAGAAAACAGCACATTCCTTCACTTCTGTCCTGGTTCTGGCTATGCCAGAGTCAACCTCCCCAGGCAGCCAGCACAGGTGAGCTGAGTTAGCCTGGGCTGTTTTCCACACTACCTGACATCACTCCCCCATAAAAGCAGCTGGTTGGGGAAGGGTAGGAGCTTGTTGCCTCCAGGACAGTCTGAGTGTGGCTGGGGCATCGGGTTGGACGGCTGGGGCATCAGGTTGATCCATTGGTCCTTGCTGTTGTGCAGCACTCTGTAATCGTTGGGTCAGTAAGGTACTCTGTGTTAGCACTGGGTGTGAGTGTAATTAGCTGTTATTGTTCTACATTCACAGTGATTTTTGTCAGTAAACTGTCCTTATCCCAACCGATGGAGGCTCTGTCTCTGTCTCCTGTGGGAGTGAGTGAGCAGCATGTGGTGCTCAGCCACTGTCTGGGGCTGAACCACCACAACTTCTTAAAATACTTGTTCATATAGGTATTGTCAATAGTTTTACAAAGCTTAATCAAGTCTTTGGAAGTAATGTAGCATGGGCAGGTGTGAGGTGGCTTGTGTATTTATCTGAACAAACTTTCTTCTGAAGTAAACAAAAAAGGTTTCCAAAAGTATTAAAGCTTTCTACATTAATGTTTTAATAGTCTTTCAAGGTGGACAAAGTCAGGGAGAGTATCTGGGTTATTTTCACATAATCACAGAATCGTAGGGGTTGGAAGGGACCTCGAGAGATCATCGGGTCCAACCCCCCTGCCAAAGCAGCTCCCTAGCTCATATTGCACAGATAGGCGTCCAGACGAGTCTTGAATATCTCCAGAGAAGGAGACTCCACCACCTCCCTGGGCAGCCTGTCTCTTGCAATTTTCGAAGTACGTAAATGAATGAATTGCAATTTACTACTGTTGGGTGATAGACAATGTGGTATCTTATCCTCTGAGTTAGGATCTCTTTTTTTTTTTTTTTTTTTTTTTTTCCTTTTTTGAAGTCCATGTATAGTAAGTGCACCATGAGTATGTCAGAATCAACTCTGTGGTTAGTGAGATAGGCCAGAGGAGACTGTGGCTCACTGTCTCCGATTAAATTAGTGTTATAGCAACATATGGTGTTACAACAATTGATACATTTCTCAGTTTAAAAGCAGGACAGAAAAGAGTCACTGCAGGACAGTTGCTGTGATTGCCAATTTTCTTTACCATCTTTGATGTGGCAGAGGGGTTGGACCCGATGATCTCTCGAGGTCCCTTCCAACCCCTATGATTCTATGATTGGTCCAGGATACCTCAGTTCAATTTTGCAGTGCTCCTGTAGCAAGTGTTCTGAAGCTGGGCCTTGATATTCTTCTCATTCATCTCCTTTCCAGGTTGGAAATTTCTCACTATTCAGACGATACTCGAATAGAAGCTTTTCTAATTTCTAGATGATTCTTTATGTCTTTCTCTGACTCTTTTATATCTCTATTATATCTTTTGTGAGATGAGAATAGGAGAATTGCATGAAGCAGTAGGCAAAAGCATGGTTTTCTACACAGGCATAGGGTTGATTGCTGGTTTGTTCTCTCTTGCCTCACAATTTCCAACTTTGATTACTTACTTTTAGTAATGCTGAGCACTGGGATTACTTTTTGTTGAAACTCCTGTATGCTAATTTTATAGCTGACACTTTAGAAACCAACTATTCATCTCATACAGTCCTTTTTGCCCATGTCCATACTACCTTGAATAGCTTTATCTTGATGGATTTTTCTAGCTCTCACCCTCTTTCAGACTTTCTCTGGGTATGTTAAACAGCCCAGGCTGAGGGTGCTCCACTGGAATCATCACTTCCCTGTAAAAACTGACCTGCTCTTTTCTTGTTCACTGTTTTATATCTACAGTCACTTAATTATCCAAGCAAAGATCTGTTTTCTCTCTTGCCTAGTTTGCCTTCAAGGCCTTTAAAGGCCTCTGTCAAAAGCTTTTTGTGAATCCACTTTTTGGAAAAGTAATGGTTAGACCCAGCATAACATACTCTTCATTGGTACGCTGCAGCTATTAGTTTTATGTGTATAAAACCAATTTTACCTTTATGTGTGCAAAAATCAAATTACCAATTACCACTTCCTTAGACATCAGGAACATTCTCAGCTACTGATGAAATAAGAACCTGGTCTTCCAAGGTCATAAGGTACCAGCTGTACAAGAAGGCAACAAATGTACATAAAGACCATTTGAAATCATGATTACTGAATATTAGGACACTTTATGAAATGTCCATCTGCATTTTCAGAAGATCTCATACCTGGCACTTAAAGATCTACCTTCCAGCCAAGAAAAAGGGTAGGTGTCAAGTCTATAGGATTTCTGGGGATAATTAATTTGATATCATCAGGGTCTGTTAGTGTGGAGGGGAGTGGTTTGTGGGAGATGAAGGAAAAGCCAAAGGATAAATGAGAAGAGTCAAATGTAGGCTAATAAGAATAAAATGAAAACATGATTCTATAGAGGCATTTGTTCTAGAGAAGAGAATTGATGGAGGCAGAGCTCCACTGATGATGAAAGCTACTGTGACAAATGGCTGCAATATTAACAGAAGCTTAGCTACTCAAGTCATTCTTCTTTTATTTAGCACACTGCTAGTGTTTAATTACTTTTGTAGGTTTTATCAGTAAAAGGATGTGGAAAATCAAAGAAAAATGGACTCTGAGCTGGTTTTATTCTTTGTCCTTTGTCTAAATAATTTAATAAATATGCTAGTGGGAATTAAGGGTACTTCTTTGCACAATCATGCTGTAATTTTAATGGAAAGCGGGATTTATAGTAACAGAAAATAGGATTGTTTTAAAAGATACGAAGAGTATCTAGTTCAAACCCTCATGAGACAGGACAGCTATGAAAAGTATCTCGTACAAGCCTGCATAAAACAAATCATTTCAAATGTCAACATTGTGCTGCTTCTACAACAAATATCCTTTCCATCATCTATCAGCAATCCTGGCAGACTGGGGAAGTTCCAGTCGACTGGAGGCTGGCAGATGTTACACCCATATACAAGAAGGGTCGGAAGGAGGATCCAGGGAACTACAGGCCTGTCAGTCTGACCTCAGTCCCAGGGAAGATCATGGAGAGGGTCATCTTGGGAACTATCAAGCGGCACATGCATGATGGCCAGGGGATCAGGCCTAGTCAACATGGGTTTACAAAAGGTAGATCCTGTCAAACTAACCTGATCACCTTCTATGACAAGGTGACCCTCTTAATGGATGAGGGGAAGGCTGTGGATGTGATCTACCTGGACTTTGGTAAAGCCTTTGGCACAGTTTCTCACAGCATTCTGACTGAGAAACTGGCTGCCACTGGCCTGGACAGGTGGACCCTCTGCTGGGTTAAAAACTGGCTGGATGGCCGAGCCCAGAGGGTGGTGGTGAATGGAACAAAATCCAGCTGGAGGCCGGTCACGAGTGGCGTCCCCCAGGGCTCAGTCCTGGGTCCAGTCTTGTTCAACATCTTTATCAATGATCTTGATGAAGGGATTGAATGCTCCCTCACTAAGTTTGCAGATGACACTAAACTAGGAGGAAGTGTTGATCTGCCTGAGAGTAGGGAGGCTCTTCAGAGGGATCTGAACAGACTGGACCGATGGGCTGAGACCAATGGGATGAAGTTTAACAAGGCCAAGTGTAGAGTGCTGCACATGGGACAGAACAACCCCATGCAGCGCTACAGGCTTGGGGGAGACTGGCTGGAGAGCTGTCAGGCAGAGAAGGACCTGGGGGTGTTGGTTGACTGCAGACTGAATATGAGTCAGCAGTGTGCTCAGGCAGCCAAGAAGGCCAATGGCATCTTGGCTTGTATCAAAAACAGTGTGGCCAGTAGGTCTAGGGAGGTGATTGTGCCCCTGTACTCGGCATTGGTGAGGCCACACCTCGAGTACTGTGTCCAGTTCTGGGCTCCTCACCACAAGAAGGACATGGAGGTCCTGGAGCGAGTCCAGAGAAGGGCAACCAGGCTGGTGAAGGGGCTGGAGGGCAAATCCTATGAGGAGCGGCTGAGGGAGCTGGGGCTGTTTAGCCTAGAGAAGAGGAGGTTGAGGGGAGACCTTATCACCACCTACAACTGTCTGAAGGGAGGTTGTAGAGAGATAGGTGATGGTCTCTTCAGCCAGGTGACAGGTGATAGGACAAGGGGGAATGGCATGAAGCTGGGCCTGGGCAGGTTTAGATTGGATGTTAGGAAAATATTTTTTACTGAAAGAGTTGTCAGGGCCTGGAACAGGCTGCCCAGGGAGGGGGTTGAGTCACCTTCCCTGGATGTGTTCAAAAAAAGGGTAGATGAAGTACTTAGGGATATGGTTTAGTTTAGGATGTGAATGGTTGGACTTGATGATCTTAAAGGTCTTTTCCAACCTTGTGATTCTGTGTAATATGTTTTTGCAGTTACACTGCAGAATAGATGATAATTGTCATAGTTCACTATTGGCTGGAATGTTCGGATGTCAGTGTCTAATGACATATCACATTGTAAATGGCTTCTTTTAAGAAGCTAATTATAATAATGACTAAGATTGTTACTCCAGTTTTGTTAGATTAAGCCTTCCTGTATAACTACTTAGTTATGGCCCATATGCACTGAGGGGGGGGAAACTTGTTTGATGGTACTGTTTGGAGTCTGTTTTTAAAAATAAGCACCTTAAAGGTTTCAAAGTTTTGATTATGGTTTTTCCTGCAGAAAGAAATCACAAGAAACTTTGCCTCCTTGAATGAAATGTATTGTGGTAGTTCAAGAGCTAACTGACTTTTATTCCAGTTTTATTTTGGGCTTACTTTTGATATCACTTGCTAAAATTATCAGAGGACATGAACAATAGGCGTATGCATTCACTGGAAAGCATTAAACCAATTTAAGCCAAAATTTGCAAATGTGACTCATACTTTTCTCTGCTTGACTGGAGATGCTGGAAAAAAAATCTGGTTTTAGTTTTGCTGCTCCCTTTATACTCTTAAGAGGCAGGACTGCTTAAGAGTGACTGTTGTTAGGACAGACTGTACATTACTGCAGATTTATGCAGTGCTTTCCGTGGCACTGTCCTTACAATTCTGTTTTCATTATGGCAGAAGGAAGAAAACTATAGTTTTGATATTCAGGAGCACCTGGGACAACTCATCTATTTTCAAATATTGGAACTAATAAGGTTACTGTAGCTGTAGTTGTTCACTGTTTTGGGTTTTTTGTTTGGGTTTTTTAAATTATTATTCCTGTGTGGAGTTGCACATTAAAATTGTGGCATTATTTTGGTTTTGTAACAGAACTTGGGCTACTTTTGAATATAGTGCTTTTCAGTAATGAGGCAGCCATTCATTAGTAGTAGTATGCTTCATGTCTTTCTTTTTTTCCTTGTGACTTAAATTACATTTGTGCATGTAAGCATAAATTTGGTGAAGACACATTACACTGGCTGTTAAACTCTGATTATCAAAACATGAATTAGGTTTGATGCAGCTTCAGCCAAGAATGTAATTTGTTAGCAACAAGCACATTCATTTTGATTGGGAGTGAAGGCCCTGTGTCTTGTTAGAACCAAGCAAATTACTTTTGTTGTCGGGTTACTCCCCCAAAAATGTGTGCTATACAAACAAAACAAACAAAAAGTAATCACATCCTTAGTTTCTCTAAACTACAGTAGCCTAACTCCTTACTTATTTCTAAAGAGACTAAGGAAGTGATTTATTTCTGTATTCACAGTGCAAAGCAACAAGTGCTTTGCATAGATCACTGGTTTGGTAAGCTTTTAGGGGCTATGTAAACATATGTCACTGTCTGGCACTGATATACTAAAAGAAACACCAAAGCTTTGGTGCAATTTGTTTTGCTAAAATTAGTGCATGTCACTTCACTACTATGCATAAAATTGTATCATTTGCTGCTCGTTTTTTTATTCTACTCATTTCTTTATATATTTCCTTAAAGTATGAGTGATAGCTGACCTTTTCTTTTTACAGGATTCATTTTAGTTGCATGGCAAATGCTTGAAAAACGGTATTTAGGTAGATTTCGTTGAGCAGATGAATTACTGCAGGCTCACTTATCAGTGATTGATGTTATGTGACATTTTCTCTGGGAATTTATTGAACTTTTTCAGAAGAATCATGTAACGAGCTTCTTAATCATATTTCATCTGTCTGGTATTGATGGATGTGTTTTTCAGTGTGCGAGAGGTTCTAGAGGACATGGATGATGATTGATTTAGGATAGACAGGCTTGAATTGGGAGGAAAAGAAAGCAAAAAATTCTAGTTATGAGATAAGCAGGCCACATTTTCACATGTAGTAAGGAAGCATTTGGTTATTTGTAAAAGTATATCTGACATGACTAGAATATAGTTGATATTTGATGTGGATTGTGATCTGTCAAAGTAGCATTTTGACTCCTGTTAATACATTCTGGATAATATTTTTTGGTTTTGTGAAAGGTGAAAACAGCAAAGAAGAAATAATGTTGCTTATGTAATGAAAGATTAGACTGTGGAAGTTAAGAACACCTAAAGGTTATTTCAGGAGTAGTACAACAAAGGGGATTAAATAGATTATGATTTATTTATTTAATATTACTCTTACACAAACAGGGAGGCACTATTTTTAGTACAAACTGTGAAGGAGAATGATTTGGCCTGAAAGAGTTTATAGTCCAGATAGATAAGGTACTCAGGGCTGGATACTTACATGTTTGAGTGACCTATATACAGATAGGCCTAGGTCCCAAATCAGAAAAAAAGCATGATTGAGCTGTTCCATTGATGTCTCACAGACTTAAAATTACACAGGCCATGAGGAAAAAATCCACCTTGAGGTATTGCATCATAACTGCGTTTTCTCAGCACTGTAGGAAATTGATCCAAGATCTCTGAAGTGATATTTTACTTTGTTGGTAGCTTTTTTCAGATTCCTGAGATGAGAGGTACGATCAATTTCCTGTAAAGAAAAAGATGTGAAACAGGTGAATATAGAAGTAAGTGCATGTGCTGTGGGAAGTGAATTTGAATAAAAAACTGCACTTAAATTTCTGCCTCCACAATTCTACATCTTCATTGAGATGACAATTCTGTTCTTCTAAAACAGTAAACCAATGCTAGATAGTGTTACTTAACTTAAAAATTCAATGCAAGAAGATAAATAGCTAAGGAAAACCTTGTCACTGATCAGTTCTTTACCAATTAGTTTACTAGATAGACAGATCAGATGTGCACTCACTTTCAGAATTGTTATAGTGGGTTGTTTTTGCAGCTCTAAGTATATATTGCTCTGTTTTCTTCAGACAGAAGTTAGTTAAGGTCACTACCAAACAGTGTTGGTTGTTACATTTCATTTTTTTTCCTATAGAGCTTAGCCTTAGTAATAAGAGGCTGGGTGCAATGGCATACTTAAGGTTTAATTTATGGTAAAATTGGTAGGATATTTTTTCCTGTAACATTTGACCAGAGTGCTTACAATGTAGGGAATAATTAGTAGGAAAAGTAGAGTCAGTTTTAAGCTGGAGCTCTATACTGACTTAAAGGTGGGAAAGCTCATGTGCATTGCACTTAACTCACTTTTAGTTCATCTTGACTTCCCGGGTGCTCATCTTTGAGTGTGGTGCAATGAAAGGAACTAGGAAGAATGCTAGTTCCCTCTGTGCCAACTTTCCACTCTCGCTATCTGGGAGCGATTGTGAGGAAGTGCAGCAGACGCCTATGCACTTTGCAGTACAGAATGTGTCAGATTTTTGTGCAGCCACACAAGAGCAGCAGCTGAAGGTAAAGGCCAGCCTCTTGTATGCCAGTTGAGAAAGCTTTTAACTGCCAGTTAGAGTTGAGGATGAAAGATGTCAGGGTAAGTCGAGTGGGAGATGGAATGAGTTGATATATGCGTTGTGGTGTGCCAAACAAGCTTGCCCTTGCTGAAATCATATGAACATCACGTGAATACACCTTTAATGGAGGTGATTCTGAAGTACTCCAGGACTTCATTATTGTGCTTGCTGATCAACTGCTAAGTCTGTGGTTGAACAAGAATTCGTGTATGCATTGGTGGGAAGGTCCACATTTTTGTTTTGTATTGTGGTGGACTTGGAAGTAGGGCTACTGGTAGTTACCGAAAGTGTTTGAGAAAACAGGGAGGAATGTTGCTCTTTGAGTTGCTGTACGTTGGTGTAGTAAGGTCAGCTTCTTTTCTGGTTTTTGAACGCTTAGATTTATTTTGAAAGTTGCATTTCGAGTTGAATCAAAGTCAAATGGATAATGATGAATGTCTCCTCACATTCTTGCTGAGGGAACTATGAGATATTTTAGAGGTAATTGCTGTGCATTCGAACCATGTATGCTATTTCTAGAAGAACCAGGGTAGGTTTTGAATGCAGTAATTTAGATGCTCATTTGCTCACCTCCTGTTCAGAACATATCAGAAAAGTCAGCTAGAAGCTGATGTAGCTGAAGTAAGGAATAAGAAGTCAAGATAGACAAACTGAAGGCATTTTGTGTGGGTTTTTTTTTTTTGAAGACCCACTCACCTAAGCCTTTAAACTGCAAATGACTTTACTAGAGCTCAGAGATGGGGAAAACCCCTGGTTTGAGGTCCTTTCCAACCCAAACAGTTCTGTTATTATTATTATTATATATAGTAAGATGTCACAGGAAACAAACTTTTTGGTGCAAACATTTCTAAGTTTATTATTGCTATAATTCTTTGTAGTTTTCATCCCAGAAATCCTCATCTTCAGAAGTTCTCCTAAAATGAATCTTAAACGAAACAATGTGCTCTTACTTCTCCAACTTTTATTCTTCAGTTTGCTCAACCCATTACTCTTAGGATTAAAGTTTTAACCTATTTTAGGCACCTAGGCTAAACTAAGTGTTTAGGCTTCCTCTACAGTTGCGGAGTAGAAAAGTTCTGTAAATTGATCTCTAAACATACCTTTTTTTCCCCATTCATTATCCAAAAAACCAGTTTCACTTCTATTATACCACTACCAAACCTCATATATTGTTATCACAGGCCCTGATGACAATTTCCTCTTCTCTTAAATTTCCGACTATTTTACTAATTTCCCTTCTATCCAGTATTTACCTAATATATTATTGGTCATTTAATGACTTTATTAATTTCCTTTAAATGTCTCTTACATGTTATACAGGTTTTTTGGAGATTGAAATTAGACTCCAGTGGTTTTAGCTGCTTTTCAAATATATTCCTGTAATTGATTTGAAATTATGTCACTGTTAAAATATTTTTATTTTTGCTTTAACACCCAGCAGAAAGCTTATAAAAACTCAATAATAATTGCAGTTTGTTTCCCCAGGTTATAGCAGTAAGTTATTAATTATTTGGGTCACTGCATTTATTTTTTTCTTTAACAACATAACCATTCTTTTTGTATTAATTTACCTGTCTCCTGATGGGTGCACATATTTTATGGTTCAATCTCCTACCTTTAAAAGGCCACTAAGTTATGTGGAATTCACTAAAAGAGTTTACCTATGTAAAATACTGTACAACTTAAGTTGTTTCTGATGATTTACTGCTTACTATGCCAGACGTGGCAAAGATTGATGTGTACAAATGAGGACAAGCTCATTACTCCCATGGATATGAATCATCTGACTAAGTTAAAAAATTATGCAAAGGCAAGGAGCAATTTTGTACCTCACCACTGCAACAGGGAGCAATTTGTTATTTTGGGGATTTTGAATATCATCCTGTGGTTCTGTGACCCCGGTGTCTGTTCTTAAAGCTGTATGTTGTGAAGCAGTCTGTACATGTTGCTGCAGTGCTGCCTGAGTGATAAAATCAATGTATCTAGACTTGTGTGTATGTGTCATTTATGCATATGTTAACAGTAGTACATTATGCTGTTTTGGTGGTGGTTTACACCCATCTGGCGTTTTGCTTTTGAAAGGTAAACAGCAGCAAAAGCTGAGGGTGTAAAGTTAAACCTGGTGACAGTACTAAGCATCTCTTAGGCGATTCTGCCCGGATCTAACAGATCTGAGCCTAGTCAGTCTGGTGTGTGCCATTCAGTATTGAGCTTTTCTCTTTTGAGTTCTGTGCTTGCAGAAGAAACCATTTTAGAAAGGTGCCTTTGGCTCCTGAGGGCAAAGTGGTGAAACTGCATGTCAGTATGCAGTGTATTAAATGCCCATCAATTTGCCATGTTACTTTGAAGTGAACTTTTCAGGAATCTGGGGGCAGTTTTATGATTTGATTATTTTAATCCAAGGATTGTGTGCTTTGTTTTCCTTTGGGAATAGTTTCTGTTTCTAGCCAAGATTAAGAAGAATGGAGGGTTCATTCCTCCCTTCCTTCTCTCTATGCAGTTAAGAAAGTGTCTGCCTCTCCACCAACATGAGGCCATCCTGATTTGTACCAACTTAAGTGTCAGCTCAGGTGGAATTCCACAAATGGAGTATGTCCACTTGTGACGGGATGTTGAACCCTGAATTTTCGAGCAGTTATATAGTGTTTACTCTTTTGGAAAATTGGTTTACTTAATTAAAATCTTGACTATACCAGCAGAATTTAAATGATCAGTTTATTTCCCACAATGTTGTTCGTTGGCTGATTGGATGGCAGAACATGAGCTGGATGTTTAAAGGTACTGGAAGAAAAGATTGATTCTCTCCACAGTGGGTTGTATTATAAAAGGATCTTGAATACATAGGCAACTTGTGCTGCCCACTCTCATGAATGTCTTGGAGGAGAAAGGAGGCATTTTCAAAGACTATTTTAAAATATTTCTGTTTGGATAAAATAAAAAGTATGTAATATTAACTTTCAATGAAACTAATAGCTAAAAATAATTAGTATTTCATGCTTAGCCAAATTTGGTAACTTTTCTGTTGTTTGACTTTCAATTGTGCGCTTGTCCAAATACTGGTTTTGTTTCTCCTGTCTGTTACTTGTACATCCACCTGAGATGTTTATCTTATTGCCTTGTTTTTAATGTACCCAAAGGAAAAAATAAAGTAGGCTACTAGCCTTGCATTAAAAGGATGACTGACTGATCTGTTTAAGCTCCCAAAACCTCAGTGTATTTTGAGATGCATCTGAAATCAGTTTGACATCCTAACCTGAGCTCATTCTCTGGGTATTGGTGAAGTCTCAAGCCACAATTTAATGATCCATATGTTTCTACAGTTAAAACTATAATATTTGAGTACAGCTATGCAAATTAAAGACTGAGTTCAATTTCTGACTATGACTGAACAGATTTTTTTTTTATCATGCTGGATTAAGCCTTTAAACTATCTGGCTGAGAAGGAAATTTGCCTGCTGGTCTAGGCAGTGAGGATCACTGAGCAGTACTATGTTTGTCTGTGTGGGAGATTACTTTCCTGGAGGCTAATCCAGTTCAGCTGGATGTCAGCTGTCTGAGGACCATTGCAGACCTTATCTTTTGATTACATGCTCTGGCCTTGCCCCCAAAAAACAAACGTAGTTCAAAGTATCAAAAACTTCCGCAGACTACTCAGGGGATAGCATAAGAGAAAATGAACTCTGTATAGCGGACAGCCTGCAAAGCCATAGTCCTGTGGTTTACTGGCAGCTGCAGGTCTGATAACCCATTGCATTATCAGAGTATGCCTCTACTAGTAAATAAGATGCATGAGGGCTTGTTTTCTGGCCCTAAACCAAACTGGCACAGCATGGCTTGTGTCCATATGGCTAAACCTCCCCTCTGCAAACAGGTTGGCTTTATCCATGCTGTCTATTTGGAACAGCCATGGCTTGAGTTATCCCCTGAACCATAGTCAGGGCATTGCCTGGGAGAGTGCTAGTTGGCAGGGAGTCTGAGCTCTGCTGGAGCCTGTGTTCATTACATGCTGTGTACGACTAAGGACAGTGACTGAGGTGGCCTAATCCTGCTGAGTTTACTAAGGTAAGTGTAGTAATAAAACCTGTGTAAGGACCCTGTTGGAATTTCTATGATATAATAGTATAGTCTCCAAAGGGTAAACTTAGTAAGCCTACAAAGTAAAACTCTCCCAGTGATTCATGGTTTACAGATGAGTCAGGTAAGTGTTTCTTTGTATCTGTAAGCTTAACCCAATGTGTGGGACATCCAGGCCTTGATCAGAATAGAAATTTTATTCCTGGTTTTTGGTGGTTCATATGTTCAAATACATAGTGTACAGACAGTTGTGCAGAGCATGCATGATCTTGTATCTCTGAGCATCTCTAGGTGCTCAGCAGGCACTCTGTGACAAACTAAGTATGCAGAATGTGTTCAAATCTGTCCCTGTAAGAGCTATGTAAGCAGGTGTTGCTTTGAGACTCTCTTTATTCAGGAATTGATGTGGGGAAGGGAATGTTATTCCAAAAGTTTATTTAGTAGTGAATTTGAGAAGCTTGTATCTTTCAGACAGGAACTTCAGGTCTGCTTTTGCAAGGGGTAGGTATCTGATGGGTACCTCATAGCTCCTGGCAAGCCCTGGAGCCTCATGAATAACTGTTAGAACTAGATACTGATAGCTATTAGATTTCGATACATCTAAATGATAAGGAAGTGTCCAGGTGTGGTGACATTTGTAATGAAAATAGAAAAGCATCTGAACTTACTAATTGTTTGGGTTCGTTTGTTTCTTTCTTGGTATATTCAATTACTCTGTCTCATTCCATTTGTTTGATAAACCTTTCAAACTTTTTGATGCTTATTTTCTGTTGTTAGTTTAGAAGAAGCCCTGATACCACTTTACTTGAAATAGAAATTGCAGAAATACAAGGAGTGATGATGTGACAAATGTTACACTTACACTGGATAATTTCCAGGCAACAGATTTGTCAGATTACAACATTTTCATGATGCAAATGCTAACGATTTCAGAAGAAATTACTTACTTGCTGGAAACTGTTCTTAAAGGAAGCCACCTGGGTCTAGGTCAACAGGAGGGGTAGGGCTTGTTTTTATGTTAAAAAGTGTATGGGAGAGTGACAGAGAAAGTTTGCTTTTCTGAAAAACCATTGGACTGGGGGATGAGATTGATAAGTGGGAAGGAGTGTTAAGTAGGGATGCTTCAGCAGGAGTGCAGTTTGGGAGGGAAGAGGGAGGGGCAAGGACAGGATTCTAAGTTTAATGGGTGGGAAGAAAAAAAATTTCTACAAGGGTCCAGCATCTGAATAAGGCTGCTTCAGTTCAGGGAGGCACTGAAGACTGATGGTCCGGAAAATAAGACTGGATGAAAGGGACAGTAGCTCTTGATGTTCCCTTCAGGGACAGGGCACCTTCAGTTAAGTTTTAGAAACTGAGAAACTGGGGCATGATAACAAGTAAAGGGTGATTCTAAGTTTAGGTGAGTGCATCTCCATCCTTGCTTTTCATTCAATGACTTCAGTATTATACTGTTCACATTCCAGACTGGGGTGCTTATTTGGAAAGGGTTGTTTACAAAAGATGGTGCGTTAACTGTGTCTTCACATACAGGTAGCTGTGCATGGTTTATTTTCCTTCCTATATGTAATCATGTAGATAATCATCATTTCTAGTGGTGCTTATATGGAATTTTTTTTTTTCCCAGAGTCGAGTTCTTTATCTTTTTTTGTTGACTGTTACCTGATTCTCTGAATGTTTCCATTGATTGCACCTGAATTACTTCATTAGAAAGTATATATTTGCGGATGAAAGGGATTTGTTTCATAGAATCACAGACTGGTTTGGGTTGGAAGGGGCCTTGGAAGTTCATCCAGTTCCAGCCCCACTACCATGGGCAGGGACACCCTCCACTAGCCCAGGTTGCCCAAAGCCCCATCCAGCCTGGCCTTGAACGCTGCCAGGGAGGGGGCAGACACAGCTTCTCTGGGCAACCTGTGCCAGTGCCATACCACTCTTACATCTAATATGAATCTGCCCTCTTTCAGTTTAAGGCCATTACCCCTTGCCTCATTACTACAAGCCCTTGTAAACAGCCATTCTCTGTGTTTTCTGTAAGCCCCTTTAGGCACTGGAAGGCTGCTATGAGGTCTCCCTTTGGCCTTTCTCTTCTCCAGGCTGAACAAGGCCAACTCTCTCAGCCTGCCTTGAGGGCACACTCAATCCCACTGTACGTGTTACCAACAAAGATGTTAAATAGTGCTGGTTCCTGAGGAACGTCACTCATCACTGGTTTCCAATGGCCAGTTTTTCCAGAATAAGTGGTTTATTTATTGATAAAAGGACTCAGTTGCAAGATTGATTGCTATGGGGTTAGTATTGAAAACTTGGTGTATATTTCACTCTAACTTGCAAGTCTGTTGCTATTTAGAATTCTTATCCAAGGGGAAAAAATGGTGGAGAAATCCATTCTGTTCTTATTGGACCTTCACTGTGGGTTTTTTAGTGGTTCATAACTTTTCATTTTTTTCCATAGGCAATGTTCAGTCTCTGCATGGTTGAAAGCGAAGCTGATGAGGTGAATTTGCATGGTGTCACAAGCCTTGGTTTAAAACAAGCTCTGGACTTTGCATATACTGGACAGGTACTGTACAGCTCCTCAAATTAAGAGACAAATGAACTGCAATAAAAAGTGAAAATGACTTTGACATAGGTACTTGAAATTATTTTACTCGTGCACTGCCCTGTAGAAGGTCTTCTGATTTAACAGATCTTAATTTAAATATAGTATTGGGGTGGTTTTCTCTATGGAGGGATTATCTAATAAAAACACTGTTTATGTACTTTGTTACCAGGTAGTGAAACATGTAGGACTTGTATCCCCCTGTTACGGTGCCCTGGCTGCTCATTAGAACTTAATATGATTTGGTTCTGCATAGCAAATAAAAGTAAAGAAAGGAAAATAGCTAGGGTAAACTTTGCTGTGTGACAAATTGTATAACTGAGGGGAAAAGTAGACTCCTCTGAGCATCTTTGTAAATGCTTATAGGTACTTCATGTCTCTATTGTAGCACTTTTTATGATAGGTTATGTATCATATTACTTCAGAATATGCAGAGTGAAGCTACTCTTCCTGCTTCCCTCCCCCACTAAAAATCTGCCGTATCTCTGCACTGCGTGCTTGGACAGTGTTGCTGTATGGCTTCATCTCAGTTCAGAGTTCATGGATAGTGAGCTCAGAACTTCTTAATATTCAGCTTTTTTTTTTTTTTACTCTAAAATTAAAGAAACACAAACTAGTTCTGAAAATACTGCTAGATAAATTGAATTTATTGATGTATATTTGTTTATTACCTAATTTTTGAAAAAGAATGCTTAAATCCATATTACATAATTCTGAAAGGGTAGTAGGGCTGTACAAATTTAAAGCATCTGTTTCCGTATTGTGGAATATATGACCTTACTTTTTTTCAAAAGGAAATTAAATAGAAGTGAGGAAAGAAAATTTTTTTAACCTATTTTAAAGAAGCTATTTTTGTCACCAGCCCACATAGCAGTTATACCTTAGCATTGGCCTTAGAGATTAGTGCTTGAAATTGCTGTGTTTCTGCTATTATGGAAAGCATAACTTACTCAAAGATGCCTTTCCTATAAATAAGAGACAGATGCCATGCTATATTTCTGATTTGGCTGAAGATCTCAGTACACAGCTTGTCATTGATATGCTTTTGTTCTTTCAGCTGGAAGTTTTGATACACAAAATCAAATGTGTCCTGTGCTGTGAAGCGGCCGTGTGACACTGCAGGGTGATTATTCTGTAAAACAGAACTCTTGTTGCTGAATGGGAATATCCAACATGTACTTTCCAAAACGGTTTTGCAGAGGTTAGTTGTAATAGACTTCTGTCTGACCCATCCTGTCTGCTGTGAATAGAAGTACACTCCCCTGTTTTTATCAAAATTCAAAGTCTAAGAAACCTGTGTAAAATATGTTGAGAACCCTGAAAGGATGGATTTGTGTTTTTTATAAGCGAACAATCCACCCTGCCTTGCTTCCAGGGTAGTATCCTCAGCTCAGTAAATTATATGTGCCTTCTGTCCTTGAACCTTTAGAGGCTTTTCAGTCTGACATTTTCAGACACAATCTACGTTGAATAAGTGAGTGGGCTTCTGGAGTTAAATATAGGTGTGCATGTATGTACAGCTGCTCTCATATAGAAGTGATTGTAGGGCAAAATTGGCACTCTGTCATGCCTGTCAGAGACACCAAGTAATACTTTGAAGCACAGAGAAATGAGACCAGTTCTCTAGGAGTTTGCTTACAAAGATGCCTTTGAAGGATAACTCAGTGATAGGCAGGTCTGATAATTAGCAATGTCAAATTTTCCCTTTTGTCCTTGAAATTCTTTTCTGGCACTGGGCTTATATGTATTGAGCATTCCTTAGGTACTGACTCAAGTTGACACAGTCTGGGTGAATGCTTCAAGGTAGTGAGTGGGAGTAATCCATAAAGGCTATTAATAAATAACTGGATTACTGCCTGCTTACATCAGACAGAGTTCTGAAAACAGAGCCATCTTTAGCTTGCGTTTGTGAACTCTTTCTGATTTAAAAAAAACCAAAATATTTATTGTAACATAAAATTCTTTCATGGCAATTACAGCATTCTAGTATTCTGAAAATGTAGGTATCAGTACATGATTTGACGTGCCTCTTAAAAATGAAAGCCATGAACTTTTTTTAAACATGCTTCCCCAAAAAGTTAGTCCAAAAATCTGCTGTTTATTTTGCTAACACTGTGGATTTAACAAAAATTTTAGGGACTGCCCCTAAGGTATCTCTGTCTAAACAGATAAATATTTAGTTTCAGCTTTCTTCTCTTTATTTCTGTAATATTTTACTAAACTTGGATTCAACCTGAACTATAGTAAGTCAAATGTAACTTTCTGTATAATATAATATGTTGGAGACATCTGGTGGAAATACTCAATATTGCATGATGGCATTGGATGCTTTCAGGTTTTGAAAGCTATGGAAGAAATTAAATTTTTAGCATGACATTGTAATCTGTAGCCATCATCCTTACTGTTTTGTAATCAAAATATACTTGTGGATTTATAATACTAATTTTATCTTCTTGTCTAAGGCAGACAGTGCCTTATCATAATTAGTGCTGGAAATATTTTGCTTTTAAGGGAGCATTGACTGTTCAACAGAAGAACGATTGTAGTAAAACTCAGGTTAAATATAAATTCCAACCAAATTATTCCATTGCTATGGTCCCTAATCATAACAAAAAAATAAACATAGATACAGAAAATTAAAAAAACCCACAGAACTAACAGAAGGAATAGCAGCAGATTTCCATTTTGCTCTTAGAAATCCTCTAATGATGAAATCTTTAGCCAAAAAAAGTCTTAAATACCTTCCCACATGACCTCAGACATTTTACCATCACAGAATTGTAGGGGTTGGAAGGGACCTTGAGAGATCATTGGGTCCAACCCCCACAGTGTGCACCCCATATTCAGAAGTCAGAGGTACAACTTTTTCCTGTTGTAGTTGATACAGCCTTTCTTCAAGGGCTTCAAGGTCATTCTCCCTTTTACTTTACAGCGTGCAACAATAAGGCCAGGCCAGTGTCTCAATAATGAGATTACCCTTCCTCCTCACAAGGCCTTTGTCCAAATGTGCGTTGGATGGGAGGTGGATGAAGTACAATCAATACAGGAACTATGTATTTTAGATATTAATATAGAGAAGCAGTTCTTGGTGCAGTTTGGAGCTCACACTTCCTTCTAAGTAAGAGTCTTAACTTCTGAATTAGAGAGTCATGGGCACTGTTGTCTCCTCTTTTTGACTTCCTTTGTTTTTAACTATTCTGTTTGTAAGAGAAATAATCTAATTTGGATGAATAGTATAACCCCTAAATAACCCAGTGTATTTGGGTCACTCATGGTTAGAAGAAAAGGTGCTTTTGATCAGAAGAAAACCTGGAGATGAGAAGGTTCTGCACAGACCTTATAGAATCGTAGAATCATAGAATGGTATGAGTTGGAAGGGACCCCAAGGATCACAGAGCTCCTGCCACAAGCAGGGCCACCAACCTCAGGCCTGGATCTACACTAGGTTGCCCAGGGCCCCATCCAACCGGGCCTTGAACACTTCCAGGGACGGGGCATCCACTACCTCTCTGGGCAGCCTGTTCCAGCACCTCACCACTCTTTCTGTAAAAAACTTCCCCCTAATATCTAATCTAAACCTTCCTTCCTTTAGTTTTAATCCATTCCCTCCTGTCCTGTCATTGTCTATCCTTTTAAAAAGTTGAATCCCCTCCAGGGAGCTTATAAGCAGGAGGGGATTCAACTTTTTAAAAGGATAGACAACCTTCCAGTAACTAAAGGGGTCTACAGGAAAGCTGGAGATGGGACTGTTTGCAAGAGTATGTAGTGATGGAAGAAGGGGTAATGGCCTTGAAATAAGAGGGTAGATTTAGATAAGATACACGGAAAAAACCTCTTCCTGGTGAGGGACATGAGGCACTGGCACAGGCTGCCCAGACAAGCTGTGGCTGCCCCCTCCCTGGCAGTGTTCAAGGCCGGGTTGGATGGGGCTTTGGGCAACCTGGTCTACTGGAGGGTGTCCCTGCCCATGGCAGGGGGTACTGGAACTGAAGGATCTTTGAAGTCCTTTCCAACAAAAAGCATTCTCTGATTCTATGAAAATGGGCACTTGAGAAGTTTAAGTGCTGGAAATAGGCTCTTAGAAGTGCTACGGGACTGAATAAGTGGCTCAAACTGCAATTTTGAGGCTCTTCATTTCAGATGAGGCTCTTGCATTCCTCCTCAAATTTAGGTCCAGCAAACTACCTCATTTATGTTGATCTCATATACATATCTAAAATCTAAGTGATACCATAATTTGAGTCTGCTGACAGTCACTGCAGTATAATTTCAAGAAAGAAGAATTGTGCAAGAACAACAGGTTTAATTTGCAGTAGATGATTGTGAACCTAATTCAACAAAAATACAAATACATAGTTGGAGTCCTATGTATGCTGAAACACTTCGCTGAGTTGGATCTTTCTTCTTTGTAATTATGTTCTATCATATGCCTTTAGTCTATGGTAATAGAAGTAGTTTGCATTTAGATAGAATTTTGTTTGAGGACCTCAAAACACATTGCAAAAGCAAGTAATTGTGGTCCTTACTTTGTTGCATCATAGACAGGAAATTATTTTGGAAGAAAATAACTTTCCAAAGACCGTACACCAAGCCAGCAGCTTATGGCTTAATACCAAGTTCTCTGACCAAGGCCTGCTTTCCTAACTGGCTGTTATCTCGTTTCTTTTTCTGAACCATAATATTTTGTTTCTGTATTAATAGAGATTAAGTTGTCCTCTAGAAGTTGTAAAACTATTCTGAATTACCAAAGCTGAAAAGAAATAATCAGTGAGACAGCCCTAATATAAGAGATTATTTAAGTTATCTCTCTTTCAGAGGTAAATTTTGGGGTAATTCATCCTGTGATACTTTCTTAGCCCAAGATTAACACAGCCTTACACCCTGCCTATAGAAAGAATGTTGAAATGTTTCCTTTTCTTGAAAGTCAGGTATGAAGTTGCATTTATGATGATACAGAAATAGGCTTCAAACATTTTCTTTTTTAGTATATTTAACAGGTTTTTCTTTTACTTGCAAAATGTTAACAGCAGTGATCTTTATTAATGATGATCTCAGTGTATATTTTAGTTAAAAATCTTCATAGTATTATTGGATATATTGTTATTCCATGTGCTTGGGTTGCTCTCATTTTACTTTAGTGCATTATCAGTGTGAGTCCTATATAACTACTGCCTTTATTTAGTACCTTTATCTTCTATTCAGTTTGTTGAAAAAGCGTCATCCTGTAACAGCCGTTATCACTTTACCAAACAGGTTTCATGAACTGATGGGAGTGATGGTGATTTTTCAAAGTGATGCACACAAACATATGATTAGTTACAGTACTATCTCACAGCTCCTTTATGAAACCATTCCTTTTCTTTTATGGTCAAATACTTCAGCTTAGTTGTTTCTTTAACAAAATGCATTAGAGAGTGAAAGGTCTTCTCAGGTAGTAAAGAAATAATAGAAATAAATATTTGCAAGCACAACTATTTCTTCTGATAAGTGCTTTAATTTCTTTACAGAACCTTGGTTTTCATCTCTCATCAAGCCTCCCTCCCACTCATTTCCTGATGATAGTTTTTCTAGTAATCAGTATTTCATCTGCTGTTTTGAGTTAAGACTGGAGGGGTAGGGGGAGAACAGAAGATAGCTCTTATTATTTATCTTAGTACCGCTTATTCTGTAAACCTTTCTAGCTCGCTTGCAGATGAGGTATGTTGCAAAGCTGTATTATGATGGTTGATTTACTTGGGTAAGCAACCTCCTGCGTCCTGTGTGTGGCAGTTCCACTGGATGCCTTTTAGTTAAAACGAATCATAGGGTTTGGTTAAACTGCCTGGTGTCCCTGACAGAAGTGACTTCAACTACCCTTGTTCTTTTTCTACCAGAAACAACATGCAAAGGTCCCAGAAAACTGATTACAGCAGAACTATATCTTACTGTAAATACTTAACATTGTTTTCCAGTGCAATTTCAGAGCCATAAATATAAATTTGATAACTTAGTTTTGGACACTTCATTTTCTATTACTTCCAGGGGATAATCTTGTTTCTGTGCATTAGGTTACAGCTTCTAGGTGTTAGGTTCACATTTCAGCTACAGAATGTTTGGAATAATGCAGAGCATATTATGCATTTTGTTGCAGAGAAAATGAAATGCTTCATGTTACTTGATTTGATAGCTGTCTTGTTGATCGCTTGATACCTTTTATAGAGCTGAAAGTAAACAAAGCAGTGAAACTTCTTCCAAAAAAGTAACAAATTTGCTTGGAGTCTTACTTACAATAATGGTGTTTACTTATAAGATAGTACTTCATAATGGTGTATGAAGCTGTCAGGGGAAGTTCAGATTGGACATCAGGAAAAGCCTCTTTTACTAAAGAGGGTGGTCAGTCACAGGAACAGGCTCCATAGGAAAGTGGTCATGGCACCAAACCTGTCAGAGCTCAAGGAGTGTTGTTTGGACAGTGCTCTTAGTCATATGGTTTAGTTTTAGGTTGTTCCACAAGAAGCCAGCAGTTGGACTTGATGATCCTTGTGGTTCCCTTCCAACTGGAAATATTCTATATGCTGTGCATTTAGCATAGACTTTGAATTAGTTTTCTGGAAAAAAAAAGACATTTATCAGAAAAATGCTGTTCATTATTCCTTCTGTCATTGGCTAATGAGACATCTGGGTTTTGCAAGGAGTACTATCAAACATTATGTGCTCAGGCTTTGGGCAGCTGTCTTCAGGGGACCAGAACATTCTTCCTTCTCATACTTTTTGAAGCAGTACTTCTCAACATGCAAGGAGTTCAGGATTTAAGTGAAGCACAAATGAACAGGGAGACAGGCAAAAGCGCTGTTTGCGAGTGAAATGTAGTCTAAATTGCTCTAAAAGAAAAGTTACTTTTTTTGATTACTCTGAAGCACACAGAATGGTCTCCAAAGGGGAAAAATAAGTGGTACTTTTGTTAGATGCCTGTCTCGTTTGAAATGCTGATCACTACAAGTGGAGTCAAGAAGGAATTTTCTTTCACATCAGACTGGCAGGAATCAAGATGTATTTTTTTCCTGATTTCTGTGTTAAGTTCCATATGGCTTGTTTTCTGGATTTTTCTGACATGACATTACATGTTTCCTTACAGCATAACAGTGTTTATCTTTAATGTGTATCATGCCACCACCTCACTTATTCTATGTCCCCAGAAACAGCTCTATGGAAACACAAAGGAAATACTGGGGTTATAAATGAGAAGCTGAAATGAAGGTGATAGAAGCACATCCTTAATCTCACCATCTCCTTCTGGGTGTGCAGTTTAGCTTCCTTGAGCCTAAAGTAGCTTCAGTTTATTGTCTTTAAAAGTGCCTGGGTTAAATATAATGGCCTGCAATATACAGGGAATAGATTGAATGATGTAATTGTTTGCTCTAGATAGAAACCTCGTGAGACTCCATAGAGGTGAATAGTTATCTGTACTTTGCCTTCTCCCTTAGGCTGTAAGTTCCTCTCTTGGGAAGGACAGTTTAAGGAGTTCTCTCCTCACTCTTTTGTCCATGACTGCCCTCTTTACTATGACCGTACAATTTTTATCTTTTGGCCTGTACTGGTTTGTTGGTTGATGGGAGCAGGAGGCATTGAAAGAGTATGTTCTTGGTCTGGGCAGTGTGGAGACAGGGCATGAATAGTCCTTGAGAAAGGATGGTGATTTGTATACTGCTCTTAGCCCAAAAAAATCACAGCTGCTAGTTGCTATGTGTTGCAAATAAGTCTCCCAAAGAAACCCAGTTGAAGAGAGGGGCAAGATATGTGGTCCCAGTCATCTTTTTTTGCTTACTAAGGTGCATACTGGGTTGGAGGGGATGCAGATGACCTAGAAGGCTAATAGCATCTTGGCATGTATCAGAAATAGTGTGGCCAGCAGGTGCAGGGAAGTGATTGTGCCCCTTTACTTGGCATTGGTGAGGCCACACCTCGAGTGCTGTGTCCAGTTCTGGGCTCCTCACTATAAGAAAGATATTGAGGTCCTTGAGCGAGTCCAGAGAAGGGCAACCAGGCTGGTGAAGGAGCTGGAGAGCAAACCTTACAAGGAGGAGATAAGCATTACTCTGAAGACCTCAGAGCTACTGTTTTGAGAGTTAGAGGAGGCTCAGTCACTATATTTGTAGTATGTATGTGCATTTACTGTTAAGGTTCATCTGGATGGCCTAGGTAGCATACATATAGCTATTTTGATAATTAATAAAAAACAAGTAATTTTATTAATATATAAAAAACTAAGAGGCGTAGAATAATTCTGAATTACCCTGATTTCAGAAAAAGAAAGGCTGGCAATATTTTCTTCCTACTTTACTGTTCTCTCTTTTTCCTAAGTGTGCAGTTTGCTGATGATGAACACTTAGTGTAGATGAATTAGTATTTTTGCCTATAACCAAATGAGTATTGAATAAAAATTCAAATTTTTGTTCGCGAAGTTTTGGGAGGAGACAAAATAGACTTTCCTTAGTTACCATGGGAAACACAATGGTGAATGTTATCTCAACAGAATAAATCTTGCATGGTAAAGGAAAATGCTAAGAAATATAAGAAATACTTCTACTACCTTGAAATGAACTTTAGTTGCTGATTTTGTGCCAATCATCTCTAGGTAGTAACCAGTCACCTTTCTTACCTCTTGTCCTATTTCTCATCTCGTAATGCTACTAGCATTATTTGTAAATGGATTCCTGTAGCTTTAAAATACATTAATATTATCACAGTTAAATATAGTTTGTCTATGCCTACAAGGTAGTAATCTGCTTAGAGTTCTGGTTCTCTTCATATTGTGTCTTTAACAACGCTAAGCTGGTGACTGACACTTAGTAAGTAACATGACATCAGATGACAACTTCCCCAGTGTAAATGGTGTCTGAATATCAGGCACCGCAAGGTCTAAACCAGCTTGTTTTGTCAATGTGACCTTGAGTTCTCACTTGATAATATTAGAAAGGGTTGCTCATTTTTTAATCTATACCTATGGAGATATGACTGTAACTGAAATGCTTTCTAGTTTTCCATTGAACTAACTCTTGTCACGTGTAGCAACCTCAAACCAGCCACAAATCTGGATTGTGCTAGACCTGATTCTCATTTACGTAACGATCCTTATATGTCTTTCTGGCTAGATAAATAACTTCTATTCAGTATGCAAGTTACATATATGTTCATTTAAAACCTAGTATGAATATACACACACACACACGTATGTTTAGAGTAATTTGGACAAGCTTTAAGCCTGTCCTTACACTGACAGAACTGAATGTAAATGAGTTCTTGATATAAACAAGAATTAATCCTCTTCTCTCCTGTTCCTAATATATCCATTATGTTGGAGATAATTTGTGGTTTTGCATGCATACAGGTTTTTTCATTTCCCTCAAAACCAGTTTTAACTGCAAAAGATGCGGTGAATGTCTTTCCTTTTGTTTGCCATCCTCCTTATTCCACTGCATTTGAGACACATAAATGATGCTGTGAGATAGTACTAAATTGTGTGGGCAGAAGAAAGATCTGAAAAAAAAAAAGGAAGCAGCTTTACTTCCTGTGGAGCAGTGAGAGACTGACCTCATGTGGTGTGAAACCAAAGTTGCCAGAGGAAATAGAACAAGAATAAAACTGAACAAACTAAGTAGCTTTGAAAAAATACGTTTTATCATGCATTTCTGATTTTTGTGGGGTTCTGCACCACTTAGATTTCAATGATATTAGTTTGGGTAGTTTGTAATGTGATTGCTGATAAGTAGTTATCGAGCATCTGCATTTCCTAAGAATTTTTTGTGTCCTAAAAGGGATGATCTAACAAGCTGACCCCAAGACAACAGCCTCAGAGATGAGGCCCAATTATCCTGGCTGCTGCCTGTGCATGATTTTAATTGAAATGAGTAGGAGTTGCATGTGAGCGAGTGACAGGATAATAAGTCTTAGTTTCTAAGCCCTTTCTGGCATTTCCCCAGCTGCATGCTTACTCTGTGCCTTCACAGTCTTCCTCTGTAAAATGAAGATGGTGATTAGGAAAATTATAAAGTGGCTGCATGCAGAATGGGCAGGGTGTTCCTAACCTGTACATTTTTTACAATCACGAAAAATACGAATACTGGAGACTTCTGAGTTGTTTCGGGTTTGTGTGGCAAGGTTTTAGTAACAGCAGGGGTTACAGGGGTAGCTTCTGTGAGAAGCTGCCAGAAGTTTCCCCCAGATCCAACAGAGCCAATGCCAGCTGGCTCCCAGACAGCCCTACTGCTGGCCAAGGCTGAGCCAATCCACAGTGGTGGTAGTGCCTCTGTGCTAGCATATTTAAGTGTGTGTGTGTGGAGGAGCAGCAGTTTTTGCAACCAGAGGGAGAAACTGCAGACATCAAGGTCAGTGAAGAGGGAGGGGGCAGAGGCACTTCAGGTGCTGGAGCATATTCCCCTGCAGCCCACAGTGAGGGCCATGGTGAGGCAGGCTGTCACCCTGCAGCCCATGGAGGATGATTGTGGAACAGTTCCCCTGAGGCCTGTGGAGGACCCCATGCTGGAGAAGGTGGGGGCATCCAAAGGAAGCTGTGACCCTGTGGGAAGGCTGCACTGGAGCAAGCTTCTGTCAGGGCCTGTGGTCCCATGGAGAGAGCAACCCAGGCTGGAGCAGGCTGAGCCCATGGAAGACACCCAGGCTTGGGCCAGTTTGTGAAGAACTGAAGCCTGTGGGAAGGACTCACATTGGAGAAGTTTGTGGAGAACTGTCTCCAGGGGGAGGGACCCCCCACTGGAGCAGGAGAAGAGTGTGAGGAGTCCCCACGCTGAGGAGCAAGGATCCTGTGCCACTTGGGGCAGGAAGTAGGTAGGGAAATCAGGTGTAAAGTTAGGACTCTGAAGAAGGGAGGGGTGGGAAAAGGTGTTTTGAAATTTGGGGTTATTTCTCATTGCTCTACTTTGTTTTGCTTGGTAATAAATTTGATATTTTTTAAGTTTTATCTGTTTTTCCTGTGATGATAATTGCTGAATGACCTATCCCTGTCCTTATCTTGACCCATGAGCCTTTCATTATATTTTCTCTCTCCTGTCCAGTTTAAGGAGGGAGAGTGATAGAGCAGCTTGTGTGGTGACCTGGCCTTCAGCCACCATCAATCCACTACATCAGTCAATTCTGTTGGACTGACTCATCAATATATATGGTAGCATCTATATATATGGTGTATGGATTAAAAACAAGACGTTTGAAAATGTCTCCTTTTTGAATAAATAATGTGCATTTAGTTGTAAAGGATTTGGGTAATGTGGCTTATGAATTCTTCCAGTAGTATCTGCTTAAAAATCCTTTCCTTGACTCAGGTGAACTTTAGAAACTCTGTCCCCATCCTGCAAAGTTTTTCCTATATGCTTAATTGTACTCTTTCTGTTCTTTATGTTGACTTAAATGTCTGAAAGAACAAAGGCCTGTAGTATTTTTCTACAAATATTCGCAAGTTTTGCATGACAAACCTTCCATTTTCTTCTTTACAGATCCTCCTGGAACCAGGGGTGATACAGGATGTCCTAGCAGCTGGGAGTCATTTGCAGCTGCTGGAGCTTCTCAGTTTGTGTTCTCACTATCTCATTCAGGTGAGGCTTCTCTGCCTATCAGCCATTTCTGTTTGCTAAACATTTGTTTCAAGCCTAATTTTGTTTGGAATTAATACAGTACCGAGAATGACCTAAATGGTAATAAATGGGATTACAGGAGACCTGAATTTTGAGTGTAATTTGGGTATCAGTTTGTGGTAGGTGCTTGCTCTTCCCAGCCATTTTGTCCATTTCAGTCCAGTAAAACAAAGATGGTCTGCTGATTAGTATCAGCATTTGGGAGTGTGACTCCCTCCTTTATGAGAGTATTTGCTTTTGTCTGCCTCAGTTTGCCAAATGTTAAATATTTCCCTATTGTGATCATGAATGTTGAAGCATTCAGCTGCACAAGTGTTCACAATGGAATACTGATGCATATTCCAGGGTACTACTACCTCTTACTGAAGGAGTAGGGCTTATTACAATGGCACCTTATTCTCAACTGGTCATATCAACAGTCTTACATATCAAGACTATATTACTAACATTATGGCTGTGATTATGAACCAAAGAAATCTGAATCCAGTAAAGCAGTTTTTTAAGTTTGGCTTTTACAGAAGATGGCTCACAGTGGTAGCTAGAACATAGCTTTGATGTGTATCAATGAAAAACCTTATTAAAAGAATGGCAATAGCAATTCTACAGAACTGTTTCCTTTTCTTTGTGATTTTTCAGTATTGTTTCTGAAGTAGGGTGCAGTGGCTGTATCTGTGCAACAGTTGGGCATAGAAATGCGTGGCAGTACAGTCCTCTCTGCATGCAGTTGCCTCCCAACAGCATCACTGTCTTTGAACAGTCTGAGAGTGTGCTTGGTAGCACACTGGGCTACAGAGTACTGTAGGCATGCAGATCTCATGGTAAGACCCTCGGCACATTCCTTGAAGGTTGTGTGTCTTATGGAGAAAGAATCTGTCCTTTGAAGACTGCCTTAGGGACGCCTTCAAAATGTATGCTCATTCATAAGGCTGTATTAATTTGTGGATTATGAATTTATTAGAAAGTTAAGAACTTTTAGAGTACTTCAATTTGTATCAGGTATTCAGTTTGTTTTCAGGAATTTAAGGGGGGATTTATTTTTTCTAAGAAAACAGACATGGAGTGTAATAGGAAAGATAGTTGATTTGAGAAGTAAGAAATATGAGATGCAAAATAAGCCACCAGAACCATTTGGCCTATGAGTTGTCAGGCAGCCATGGGAAGGGGCAATGAGAAAGAATATACAAGTCTAACATTGCTAGTCATACAGTGTATTTAATGCCCCCTAATCCTCCCTCAGTGTGAGCATGTCTCATCTGCTTACGTGCTCAGTCTTTGTCAGAAAATTAACCAAATACACCACTGCAGTGAACAAGCTAGGAGAAACACAGTAGGGAGGAAGCTGAGTATTGTAGTACTGGTGAAGTCTGAACACGAGAGGACTGTAGGAAAGGAGCCAGTATGTGTCCAGCATAAGTCTTTGTACTAACTTCTTCCACGACGTGTAATGAGTAACCTCTGGCAACTTCCCTCGGCATCATTTTAATACTTTTAATCCTGAGGTCACTGCATGGGAAAGACAACTGTAGAACTGTCAGTGCTTTGAATCTCGTCCTTGATGTTCAAGCATAATCGAGTATTTAGGAACAGACTGCTAATAAATTAAAAAATCCACCAGCCAAAGAAATTACTTTATGGATTTCAGGGTTTTTTTTGCTACAAATGCAGCTGGCCTGGCCCATACCCATACCTGTTCCGAAGCATATTTGTGGTCTGTGTGGTTCCAAAAAGACTGTACTGATCTATTTCAGTGCAGGTGATTGTCAAAGTGTCTAAATTGTCAAAGGTGATTTGCAGAGCACTGGGGGCAGATTCATTTCTAACCAACGCTGACTTTTATATTCACTGATCTTTAAGGAAGTTTCTCCTAGTTATCTCAGAGAAAACAAGATGTTACTTGTCTGTAAGACAGATTCTCTTTCTTTTAGACTAACCAGCTTAGAGGACTTCAATTTGTTGATAAATCTCAAAAAGAATTTCTGTAACAAAACATTGGAACCGTGATTATGGCATTTTTATGAAGAGCTTTTGATCAAAGGAGAGGAAAAAATGAGAGGAGCGCTCTTCACCCCCACCCCCAATTAAGTAATATCCATCTCTTAAGACTTTTATGATAGTGTGACACAATGGAGGTTTCTGATAACACTGCTAGTATAGTAAATGCCTTTATCTTGTATAAACTTTACATTATCAAATGTGCTGTAACAGTTTCTCATTGGAAAACTCCATTCTCATTTTGGTTTGATAATTTGCTAGTTTTTATTTTAAAATAATGGTAGGTCTCATTTTCTCTACTTGCAATCAAGAGAAATGCCCACACATTCATTACTTTAGGTCTTAATTCCAGCTTTGTGTTGTGCAGACTTCTCCCCCTGCCTCAGCAGTGTCATACCTTGACTTATGATTGCTCCCCAGCCTTTGCTGTATGGGGGCTTGTTTTTAACCTCATTTGTAGAGGGGGAGCTTTTTTGAAGCATGCTGATGTATCTTATTTGGGATACATACATATTCATTAATCTCTTCGATCATGTCGTCAGCATAATTCTCAGGTACTTTAAACTTTCAAACAAGGCTTGAAATCTCACACAACTGTCTCAGCTTAAACAGTAAGGCAGCATGATTGTTTTCAGCTGCGTTGCTGCCACATAGGTGTGGGAAAGCTAAGCTGAAGACTTGAGCTTTGTGTATCTTGAATTGAGCTAAGGTCCATGATCCCATTTACTTGCAGAGTGAACATCCAATTCTCCAAGAGTCTTGTTTCCTCGAGTTCCTCTTCCAGCTCTGGTGGTCAGATTTGGCTAAGGTTTTTCAATGGAATCTAATGCAAAGAGCTGCAAACAATAGGTAGACTGTTGAAATATAGTGGGAATGGGTTATCTGAGTGTCTTGTTTTCATTTTAAAAGTTTTCACCTCTAGAGTTCCAGTGGACCATAATTGTCATACTATGACATTGGAGAAGGTAAGAGAAAACTAGTTGAAGGCTTTGAATGTGATGGAGATCTGAGAATGGATTACTTAACTGGGGGTGTAGAGAACATGGTATTAGGTAGTGTGTTTGTGATGACCTGTTTTGCACATTCTAGCTTGCAAATGTTTTTTCTGAAGGGTACATGATAAATTTATTCTTATGCAAGAGAATAAACACGATAAAAGATTTATTCAGAACATAGAAATTATTCTTTCATTAATATGTTTGAGTTGATTTTCACATGTAAGAAGTTTTGTCTCTTCCCCAGCTGCTTGTGTATTCATTGCCAGAGAGCACCACAAAGTGCAAATTATTTCAGCAATCAGAGAGTCCTAATAAGGAGGGAATGCTATTGAGAATACAAGTTTTTTAATGGGATTTCCATCTACTGATCAACACCAAGTCAATATTATGTGGCTTTAGTAATCAGTTTTTAAACCAGAGGTTGATTTCTGCTGGTTGGTGTTCAGAGGCCTGGGGCATAAGTGTTCATATTTGAAATTTTAAAGCTAAGCTATTTTGCTGTATCTTGTAAGTTTTGGTGGTTTTCAGTGGAGTTGTATGTACCTGCTGAGTAGCACTCAAGATAATAGGGCGATAGGTGTGAGTGAAGGATATAGAAGTTGCCAAACTGTCCAAAGAAACAGACTGATTTCTGAAAGGCAGGACATGGCATGATTGTTAGCGTTTTAAATTTCCCCTTTAAACTTCTGCTGCCAAATCAGGTATATTTTGTGAAGAACAAATTAAGTTTAGATACTGGACATAGTCTAGGCTGTCATTTGTTATGTTTATTGGTTAGACAGTTGCGTATTTTAAAGACACCCTCATTTTAAGTGGTGTTAGCTGACTCTCTTTATGCCTAATGCTCAAAATCATTTCCTGTTCTCACAGTAGCTAGGAGCAGCAAGTATAGTAGACATGAGCAGTGAACCTGATTGACTTTAAAGTTCCCCTGACCTTAAAGACTGTTCTTGGGATCATAAATGTTTTTGTGTCATGGGAAGTTAAAAGTTTGATGCCAATTTTCCTGTTAGTTTTAACTGAGTTTAAGTTCCCTGTGAAATGATAGGTTTAGGTTACCTTTTAGAAACTTCATTGTTGTAGACAGAACTATTCCACAGGTGTATCTGCCCCCTTGCTATTGATATCAGTCATAGCATCTTTAAAGAGGGCTAATTTAAGCTGAAAAGAACATTTTAGGTGAGGTATTAAAATAAGCTTGAAGAAACACAGCACTGTAAAGCAGGAGTCAGTTGGAGTTTTCTTGGAGCTGCCTCTGTGCTGTGTGCTCTGGATTCTTGTATACAAAAGCAGACAGTAAGCAGAATCAGGCCTGGAATGCAAAAATTAGATTAATCAACTCTCAGATGATAAAATAAGACCTCCTGGAATGATTCTTGGTAATAATTGAGCAGGCAAATTGTCTTGGCTAGGGGCATTTGATTTTCAACCTTCTGCTGTAATGGTCAATTTAGGCTTATAAACCAAATTTTTTTCATGGTGTATGAGCACCTAATGATCTGGAGCTTTTCTTCTACTAATTTTAAATTATTTCATTGTGTTTATAGATTGGAATATGTTACTCTTTTTCAAAGAAAGAAGCCACAAATAATGTGCCTGTGGAGTGAAAAGGAGTGTATTTATTTTACATATGTGGTGATGGTGATGCCAGAGTTTCATAGCTATTTATTTTTCTTAAACCCAATTTTTACATTTGGAATGATGCCAACAACATAATCCCAGTTTTCACAAAGATACATGCCTTCAGAGATAAATTATTTCTTATACCAGATATTGAGAGCATCACCTTTGTATGGCTGGAAGCCCCAGCTCAGTTGGGATTTTAGCTCCTGGGTTTTTCATGTAAGACAAATTAAATGGCTGAAAGAAAACTAAAGGTCATCCAGCAACCAAAGGTTGATTATTTTTTTTAACTAATACTGATTTTTTTTAATCTTAAGTACACACATGCCCAGTCTCCTTTTCCCCCCTCTTGCCCAGAATTAGTCATGTTTTATGAAGCCACCACTGTCAAACTTGAGTCTACCAACTTTATCCCATAGTAGAAAGAGTGACCTTCCCATACCAAGAGTACAAATTAGACAGAAAATGTCATCTTGCATTTTGCTGGTTATCAGTGTTATGCAACCAGTTGTTGTGCTAGCCTGCTGTTTTTTGAAGGAGTGTGTTTTGTCAGCTGTTGAGTCATTGAGCTATTGAGTCATTAGGAAAGTTCTTGTAAAAAGCTCAAAAATAACTTTGGGAATTTATCTCCTCGTTCTTTAACATACAGATGCATTACAGAATTAGAGAACTATATATATGAAAGGTGAATGCACTACTGAGGAGTCCAACTTTGAATGGGACTCCTGAAAAAATTATGGTGGTTTTCTCCATTTTTGCCAGTTGGTGTCACTGAGGAAAGTAAAAATGGTATACTCGGTCACTTTGAAGCCCATACTTACTGTAATTCGTTTGTCCCTACTTTGCTGTGATGTTATAGTAGATATTCTGTTCCTGGGATGTTAGAGAAAGTGGTGAGGCTATGGTCAGGAATGTGTTGGCTTTGTGTGTGTATGCTCCCTTTTTTCCTAATGAAGTAATAGTTGGCAAAGCTGAATTGGACCTGTTGTTGGATGTATGAAAAATGATGCTGAAGTGTCTAGATTTACTACTGCTGGCTAGATTAAAACTCCCAAGCTGTCTAGCTAGTTGTATGGATCCATATTGCCAGTCTTCTGTGTCAGAGTCACAAGAGAGGTCACAAATTGGGAAGAGGCGGATGCTGCTATGGCTTCCTTCTCTTTGCAGTTTCTGTCAGGAAGAGGGTGTAGCTTTGGTGTGTATTTTAAATAGGAGCAAAGAAACTGTATTGCCTCACCGTTTCCTTCCCTGCCCTTCTCGCGTTACCTTTCTAGCCAACGTCACCTGCTTACCTGACCTTTCTGTCCCTCAGATTCCTGCTTCTGGAACCTTTCTAGTGATTTTAATAAAGCTGTAAACATAGGCTGATGAATCCCGGAGTGCTTAGTATACAAAATTCCTCTTTGGCTTTATTACCATTGGATCAATATTGATGTTTTATGTCCCCCATCCTGCCCCTACTGCCCCACAATGTCTTTACCTGTTAATTCACCTTACCAAGTGAGGCAGTTTAGATGCACAAACCCCCCAAAACCGGCCTGGTTTCTAACTGGGTCGTGCAGCTACCCTTATCTGCCGATGTCCTCGGTGCCCGGTTATCGGTCTGGCAGGAAAATGTGTTTGATGGCAAGAGATGAAACCCGAAAGGCTCAAAGGCTGCGCGGGAGGTGAAGTCAGGCAGTCGGGGCCCTTCCTCCCCAGCCGTGGGCAGCAGGTGGCAGTGTGAGTCCATAACAGCTTGAGCAGAGAAATTCCAGCTAAAAATCAGAAAAAATGAAAAGAAAAATTATTTATTTTTACTCCGTATTAGTCTTCTGACCTAATCAGTAAAAAAGTCATTATTCACACAACACTGGGCAATATGCATTGTAATTTTTAACAAATAATAGGAAACTGTTAATGTTTTCACAGGAAATACAGTTCTGTCTTGTGCAGCAATGGTCATTTATCACTGCACTTTGTGAAATCACTCATTTGTTCTAATTTGAATGTAAATGACTCTAAGGTTTTACAAATAAGGTGACAGACTCACATAAATGTAATTGCAGGGTTCATCTCTCTCTTTTTATATATCACTCATTAAGTTATGAATTAAATACATCGTATTAAACCAGGGGCATGTCCAATGATGATATTGTAATGGCAAATTACTCTATGCTATTAGAGGTGTATTTTTTATTCATGGACATTAATTTGTCATTAAGCGGCATTAGTTTAGCACTTTTATGTGGAAGACGTGACCTGAAAGAGGAGACTTACAGCTCTAATGTGAAGGAACAGGAATGCAGGCACCAGATACACAGAGATTTTTTTTCTTTTACCTCCTGTAAAGAAACAGAGGGACGTTTTATTTAAATTTGCTTTGATCTAAAGCAATTTGAGTTGTGTTAAGCTGTTTTAGCAAAGATATTTCTGAAACGTGGAAATGCTTTGGCTATAAATAAAGTATTTACCAGTATGGGAAAAGCCAGAATGCTAAGTACAAAATGGTGACTATAAATCATTTGTAACCTATGAACCTGAAGAGAACATTGGGCCTGAAGTGAGTTGCAATTTGATTTTACCTCAGAAGTATCATTGTGGTAGAGAGTTAATTGTCCATCTTTTCTTTCCTCTCTACTGGCTTAGCCAAAATAGAACTGGCTTTTTTTTCCTCGTTTATTATGAAGTAACTATCTTTCACCTCCTCTATACTTCGTATTTTTAAACATGCTATTAGTATTTTCACAGGGATCAATTTCAAGTTTGAAATGTTAAGCAGGAGCTGAATCTTTATTAAGTAAATGAATGGGGAAACATATTATTTGGTGGAATTTGAGAGGCAGATTGGCACTTGATGTATTAAACTGAGGAAAAGCACTGAATGACTCCATGTTTAAAAGATATTAAAAGGACCTTGTAAATTTTATTTTCATTTTACAGTCAGTTTAAAAACCTTGTTTGCTTAATGGTGGAGGTGGTCTGAAGTCATAAGAATTCAAGTTGATACATCCCTCATTTTGGCAGTATTTGCACTTCAGGCGTGTTTTTTTTAGACCATCTCTCATTAAAGCCAAAGAGTCTGAACTTGATATGAATCCATCTAGTTTATTCCCCCATATGTTATAGTTTTCTGATGGTTGAATAAGTACTGTTTGATTCATCTATCTAAAACTGCTCATAACATAGTCAACTAGCATGTTGTGCTAGTTGAGAAAGATTTGTGATGAAAATTACCTAAGCCTGAAGTATCCATAAGTAGTTTCAGAAATGGCAGTACCCCAAGTTACCATCTAGTTTTCGCTGCTGGTAAATACTTAAATACCAGTTTCAGTGCTTAACAGAGAAACACTTTTCACTTAACTGTTTCAGTCTGTAGGGGAACCAAGAAGGAAACACATTCCATGTAAGGCTGTGGAAGTTTGCCAGTACATCTCAGCAGTGGTAATGAATCAGTATTTGAGCATGGTCAGTCACTTACAGTGTTTTCTTTGCACAGTTGCATAGGAGTAGAATTTGCTGAGAAACAAGTATCTTGCTTCAGAATTGTGATTTAGACTAATTCTGTTTAAAACAAAAACTCCACTTCTGTCCAGGGTATTGAATAGACTTCGAATCCAGAATGAATATAAATATATACATGCTGTCTTACTGCATCTTCAGCCAGTACGTAATCAGAGCTTTGAAAGTTATAAATTGTCCTAATTCATCTCTCTAATTCTAAAAATTAAAGATACAAACCTAAAGATTAGCAGTGTCAACAGCTTTATTAACCATCAATAATGTCCTGCAAATGTGGTGTTCCAAACTGAAAAATGTTTATAACTTTATTCACTTGTTTTCCTGTGTAATCTATTCTAAACATCTGTTTATTAATTTGGAGGAAGGTGCTGCTAGATTTCCCATCTGTTTCACCAGAGTCTTACAGAATATGTGATTTTTACAGGAGTGTGTCTAGCTGCATAGATGGCATTGGATCTTTTATTTGTGGTTCAGCGGGGATTGAGCTGGTAACACATGGAATTGTCTCTATAGTCATTTTTATAGGAGCTGTTGTGCTCTCTGGATTAGAGGGGTAGTAATATATTGACTGGACATTCCTCATAAACACTTTGACCTTTGTTGTGAAAGTTTCCAAAGCCACTCAGAGGAGGTTTCATTTCTAAATTCCATTTCAGTGTTTTCTCCTTGTTTTCTATAAGCTGCATCTGTTGTAATTATATATGCAAAAGGCCTTGAATTTCCACAGTATCTAAGGACACCTGTTTATCATGGGGAAAACATTGTAGTAACCTCGGGTATGTGCAGCTCCCAAAACACACTAGGATTGGATTTCCTGCTGACTTGAAGTGGCAGGTTGTGGACAGGGCGAAAGGCAGCAGGACAGGCCCGATGTCATAGGGCAGGTCCAAAATCAGTGTTTATGCATGCTTGTGTTTTGGTTTTACCTGTTTCAAAATATTTTTACTCATATTTGCAGCATTGCCATCTTCATTGGGAACTGAAGTATGCAGGGAGTGTTGGCATACAAGAGCGATGTCAGGGATCTCCAGATGAATGTTTGCTGTAACTAAATACTTGAAAGTATTTGACTCTTAACTGAGTCTAACTTGCCATTGGTAAAACATCCTAATCAACTTCTGGGCTCATATAGTGCCATTGAGCCCTACAGCAAAAGCTGAACAGACTAATGGAACTTCTTGGAAAGGAATAAAACAAGTAGCCAAAGCGATCAGTGAGTGTGATGAATATCTTGGGCTGGGCAAAAAAAGCCCAACATTAGGTATATGTAACCTTTGTTACTGTTAGCATTTTGCTTTTGGGTGTGGTTGAAATCTTTGAAATGTGGATGTTTTAGCAACATTTCTTATTAAAGCATATATTGAAAAGGGCTAATTTTTCTAATATTGCATAGAATAATCATTGACTGAAAACTTTTTCAGTAAGCTCTTGTTCATTTTTAAAAACATTGACTGTTCTTGTTAGCTCATTAACTTCAAAAAGCTAATCTATGTCCCTCCTTTAAGTGCCCTTCCAATTTTCTGTTAAACAGCATCTGGCTTCACTTCAGTCTGTGTTTAAAGGTGGGTCAGTTTTAGGGGTTTGAGAGTCAGATTTATAATAATTTGAGAAATAAGTGAATCTGTAGCCTGTAATACTTAAAATACAAGGAAACCTCCCTGATCCTAACACATGATGAATTACCTTTTTTTAATGCAGTGGTGCTTCCAGAATTTTTTTCTTCCTCTTTTCTTCCCTTATGTGGACTACTGCTACCACCCCTTTTTTATTCTATATGCCTCCTGAAATCAGTTCTGATTATTATGTAGTAAAACTACTAATCAGCACAGCTCCTAGTCAGGGAAAGAGAGATGTTCTTTTCACTGCATAAATTTAAGGACAGAGTGTTGTAGAGTTTTATTTTACTGAGACATAATGCTTATACAAAACAAGTTACAGACATTTTGCTGATATATTGAGCTGCGTAAATAACTTTAAATTGTGTTAAAGTTGGGGGTGGGGTGGGAAGGAAAGAATTATCCTAAGTACTAGAGTACTGGAGTGGGTTCTAGGCATTTGAGGTTTCAGTTTTTGTATCTTCTGCATCATGTGAAATCTTTTAAATTATTCTTCTGCACCTCCTTTTTTTCCTCTATAAAATAGAATTTGCCTTCGTTTAGTGCTGTGAGCAAAAATTTTTTTCGTGATTTTTGTGGTGAGGTTAGATATTGCAGGATAACAGATAAACCTTAACAAATATCAGCTTGCCAAATAACATATATTTTGCAACGTCTTTAACGTTGCCTTTTAATCACTCATATCCTTATAATCAGGTTCTTTTAACTGCTGCGTACCCTCGTATCCACTGCAACAAGTCTCTTGCTTTTCAGAGGAATGTGAAGCCTTCTACCCTCAGAGATCAAATTGTACAAGTATTGCCTTTTTTACCTGTACAGAGAATTGGCAAAACTTGTTTTCTTGCAATCACTTTTTTAAATGCAGAATTGCAGTATGGCTACCACATGAAAGCAATGCAAACAGCCCTGTACTACTTAGACCAGTGGCCAGGGTAACTTTGATCCTACATCCATGAGCCAGAATCTATTTTCTGCAAATTCAGTCAGAGCTATTTTGCTTTCATATATTCTCTCCCTTTTATAAATATCTTTTCTCAAGATCAAATCCTTCAGGAGGCTTTCTTTAAAAAAAACCCTAAGTTGAGCACCTTAAATCTTGCAAGTTTGGTTTTCTAGCTTATAGTATTTTCGTATCATTGAAGTGCAGACTTCAGAACTGGGAACAATATTTGAGCAGTAGCCTTAAAATGCAATGTTGAAGCAGCAACAGTGTTTGTTTCTTTTATTGGACACCATTCAGTGGGCATTTTATGGCAGAAACCTTTTTTTTTGGCCACAGCACTGTTGTGAGAATTGATGTTGCCATTTATGGCTGCTTCTTAGTGCCTCCTGATGGCCTGTAAGTGTTGTTCCAAATATCAGCTGTTACTGGCTCTCAGATACAGGGTTTTTCAATGTGATCACTTTGCCAGGGAAGCCAAACAGTACTCCCATTCTGTCATTCTTGTAATTTGTTGCCCCGTTGCTTTTGCAGAGTCTTTTGCAAACTTTGCAAGCAAAACTTACTCTAGCTCAAATAAACTCAACAGTATTGGGCCAAGAATCAATTCCTTGAGGACTTTACTGGAAAAAGTTACACTGCTATATAATTTACCATTAATAACTTCATTTTGAGATTGTCATTTAATGATTCTTTCATCCATCTAAGATGCACCCTACTAAATGTATGTAATGTATGAAACTCGTGAGATGATATAAAGCTTAACTTTCTCAAATTTGTACTATTTTAACCTGCCAATATTTCTTGTAAATTTGGGCAAATGAGCTCTTCTGAGCTTTCTGAAAAAAAGTGACTTCCCCTACTGATGCCTTATTTCTTTCATACAAGTGAAATGTTAGTAGATAGCTGGGGTGATGTGACTCTTACAATGCATTACGTATTACTGATTTAAAATTGGTGACTGATTCTGCATTGTCTGCCAAAATTATACTCAGTATTGAGTTACCCTGCACTGAATTGAGCGTTTTTGTAGATAGAGTAGCACATAATACCTTGAAATTCTGAGAAAGTTTTGTCACTTTGTGTGGTTTAGCAAATATTCCTGAGATTTTAATTGGTCTGTGTCTAATTAACCTATCATTCCACGTATTTTTGACAAGATTGTTTCATTCTCTTGTGAGTTTAGATTTCCAGCTCACTACAGTTACCCTTTTCCAATCCTCCTTTTTCAGATGTGTTTATTAGCTTTGTAATCCTTACTGTTGCCTGGGATTCTGAAGCAGAGACAGGTTTTTAAGAGAAGTGGTCCCTCTCTGGGTTTATTACAGAGCATGTGTATACATCATTGAAGTGTTCCCAAAATAGAATGTCATAAAAAGATTCAGAGTTGTTTGAATCACATTATGTATTCTCTGCACATGAACACCTTCCCTGTTTTATACCTAGAGTGTTAACATTAGTGTATTGATAATTTTGGAATACGCTCCCTGTTTGTACTTTAGCATGAGTGTTGATCATGTTCATCATGACTGTTGCTTTCCTTTTTAGTTAGTGACTAACGTGCTATTATCCATCATCATTATTCATGTACGTTTATGCAGAGCAGTTGGAGGAACTACCACAGAACCTACTTGAGAAGCCACGTTTTTCTCTGGATTGTGGTTCAAACTCTTCTGCTAGATTCCAGTACTGTTTGTCCCTGGTTATGTCTGGGCTTCTTGTCTGAATCTGCTCTGCTGTTTTTTCTCATGCTTCTGCATTTGAAAGTGATAGTGTCTTCCTGTGACCTGCCAGGGCTCCAAAGTGGATCCTGAACAGCACAACAGAAATGGACTTTCAGCCTTCATGTTTTGTCACTGTGGTTTGTTCCGCTGTTGACAGTGATGCAGACAGCATCTTGCTTAGCTGTGGAATAGATTATGGGCAGTGCAGATGGACTGGGATGAGGTTTCAGCCACAGAGTTCAAAGAAGCGATTACTGAGCAGATCTAAACTATTTTTCTAGAGGCTGATGAAGGGGGTTAGTGAAAGATTTTCACAGTGACAGCAACCCCTACAAGCTATTCCAGTTCCAAATATTTATAACGCCTTTCTCTGTCAGTCTCATTCTTTTTTAATATGCTTTTGAGAAGTTTTCAAGACAATTTTATAGAGATAAGCATTAAGAGTAAAAATCACACTTTAGAATACTGTGATTAGGAACATCCTCTGCTTTTATTTTCATTATGTTTGAAAGCATTGATACTTTATATTGATTTGAACTTGCTTTGTTTTTCACAATGTTAAGGGGATTTCCTTGCCTACTTTTGAAACAAATCTTAAGAAAATTACTGGAATAATTTTTCCCTGATAATTAACTGGTATGTAACAAGATAATTACAAGATCTGTTTCTCAAATATAGAAGGAAATTATATAAGCAATTGGAAAATAATTTCTGAGCATCCTCAGTGGAATTGGCATCATCTCAGTGAGTCATACTCAGTTACCATTTGTAGCATACATTATTTCTGCCCTGCCTGTGTCTCACTTGAGGGCCAAGTTTACAGAGAATTTTTGTGTATTGAGTCATAGGATGGCTTTGAGCTACTGAGGTGATACTGTAAAGAAAAAGGCAGTTTGCATCTAGGATGCTTCATGCAAGGTAATTTATAAAGCTAAGGAAGTATTAAGGCTGATGTGCAAGGTACTGCTGAAAAATTGAGTACTGTGAAGAGTTTGCACATGCAGAAGAATATATGAAGTCAGTCTGGGAGAGGTGTAGAAAAGGGCAGCGAAGATGATCGGAAGGGCCTGTTTTACCTGAGGAGATGAAAAGAGCTTTGCTTGTTTAGTTTAGCAGAATGTGGGTTGATGAGGGATAGGATTGCTTTTTGTAAATATATCAAGGGAATAAATACTAGGGAGGGGGCAGCAGGGAGAGAGAGTGCTGTTGAAACTAAAAGATAATGTTGGCACAGGAACAAATGCATATAAACTGTCAGTAAATTAAGCTGGAAATTAGACGACAGAGTCTCAAAATCAGCTGAGCCTTCTCCTAACTTTGTAATTTATGAGGTAGATGACTTGATGAGCTTGTCCAGTATAGTAGGGCAATAAACTTCTACTCCTGTATTCTTGTGGCTTTAACATTGTTGTTAGTCTGAAAAAGAATTGGAAGTGCTATAGAACTATTGTATAGTCCTATTTTTCTTTATTCTTGTTGGTGGTAATTATTTTTTTAACTGTGGCTCCTGTGAACTTTTGGTTTCTGAAGGACAAAACCTGATCTTTCTGGATTTGACCAGATTACTACCAAAAAACTGATATGTGAACATTTCCTGTACTAGATTGCTGGTGGTTGATCGATTAGCCAAGTAGCTTTCAGTGTTCTTCAAGCACTGTAGTAACTATGAATAGTTAGTAAAAATATAAAGTAATGAAAACATCTGAAAAGAATGTGTACCAATGTTCTGTGATTTCTGGTGGAGTAAAGAATGCAGGATTATGTTATTCTTCATAACGTATTTGAGGAAAAGACAGGCTCCCATAATTGGCAAAAACTAAACATTGATAAATCTGATTAAATCCTCCCTTTTGGGTTTCTACTATTATAAAAGGGACAGGTGAAAGGTTTGCAGTTTCCTCCCTGTATTTTTATTTATTAAATAATAGTGATTGCTGTATACTACTACTAATAATACTGATTACAATTTTTAACTGCCACAGAAACCTGGCAGTGAAAAAACCATAAAAATCAAAAGTTAAAAACTTCCACAGCAGCACCTGTTCAGCAAAGGAAAGCAACTATTGAAAGCTCTGCAGAAAGTTACCTGTGGATGTTCCAGTGGTATCACAAAACTTTAACTGTGTATTCTTAATGTTTCATGATTACATTTCTTTCCACGGTACACGTATTGGTGTATGCAATATAAAAGGTACATATCATCAGGGTCACTTAAAATATTTAGTTGGATTGACATTTTGAAATTTTTCCTACTATTTAAGATCTTGGATTAATTTACATGGGATTCTAGAACATGTTTACTTTTTTGGTTTTACTTTTGAGTATCTGCATATGGCATGTTTCACTTGATTTTTTTGAAGATCACACATATGTCACATCAGATGAGGTATCTGAGAATAACATGTCTTTCCACTGTGCTTCTGACTGTCACAGGCCTCCTTGATGCCTTCAAAGAGGGTGCTGACTAGCACCAGCCAGCCAGGATTGCATCTGAAAAACTATGCAGATATAGGGAAACCCCAAGTGAGATGGGAAATTAATTCTCATAGGGAGGAGGAAAAATGATAGAGCTGAAATGTTTTGGTATTGTTGCCTTGTGCTTCACCCCAGACGTACTCTGAAGTAGTAGCAAGGATATAAAATAACTTTTCATGCTCAAAAGAGAAAACAAAAGAATTATGGAAAGTATTGAGAAAGTGGTGATCTACCAGAAAAAATAATTTTACAAAATGAATAATGTAAAAAGTCATCCATTACTGTGCCTATTAGTACATCTACAGTCTGCACTTATCTTGTGATAATTGTAAACACAGTTTCATACATTGCAGAAGTCTGACACAGCTGTTCAACTGTGACCAGGCTTCATCAAAATGTCTTTCATGGTTCAGCTGAATGACTTTGTTGTTTAGTAGAGGAAAATTTCATGTAAGATCAAGAATATAGTTTTTGAAGTATTTGTGCTTATGTTTAGTATGAAATAGGTGTGGCCATTGCTTTGCTGTGGAGTTACTTGCATGATCTGTTAGTTCTTAGGTGAATGGGCGATGTTTTGCAGAACTAGAAACTTTGAGAGGAAGAGCTAGACCCATCATCAGAACCTCCCTTTTGCTTTCAGATAAGTATATTTTTGTCACTAATTTTTCATTTTGTTACTATCCCTTATCTATATAGAGTCGGTCTTTGCTGTGATTTATGTCATGGTCCTCTTCTGAATGGTGCCACTGGTTCATAGTATTTAACATTGCAGAGAACCTGGAGGACTTGGGGTCAAGACCTTGTTGTGCTTTAGGTGCTGCTTAGGGATTTTGAATAAACATATGCCTGTCCCAGAGGTCTCACACTTCTTATTTTTGCTTTAAAGAAGCTGAACCCCTGTGCCTAAAAGGGGAAATAGTGTCACCGTGCAACTCCTCTCTGTTACAGCAGCAGGACCAGTCATTTAATACCTTGGTTTATAACAGCGCTGTAATCTAAATAGGAAGCAGGTGGAGTTACAACTGGGTATGATACTTTGGATATTAATGGCTTGGCTTGGCAGTGGAATTCTAAAGCTGTATATACTTTTCCTGTCTTAATTATGCATTCATTAAAAGCTTTTATACCCAACAGAATAAAGTAAATATTGTTTGATCTCTGTAGTGTGCTCCCAGACTGTAGATTTGCACAGCAGGGTCTTGATAATCTGAATAAATTGTATTTCCCCAAGGAGTTTATCTTTCAAATAAGGTCATAAAGAAATGCATTCTTTCCCCTTAGTTCTCCTTGTGCTTTTTCTGCTATTTATAACACAGAGCAGAGGAATAGAAGTATATTGTAGTCTGCTATGTACTTGGTTATGATTAACTCTAATTTATCAATCTGTTACTTACATCCTTTTCAATGGCTTGTGCAAGGCAATTATTCTTTAAAGTACAAACGAATAAAGATGGATTTGGAAGTAATTTAAATACAATATTTATGTCTATTATTCCTGTTTGATAATACACCTCCATATTAAAACATGGACAATGTCACACCATTTATTTTGAATATTTAATATTGTTGCTTTTAGATTATGTTTGTTTGGAAAACTGATTTTCTTTGACGAGGGTTTTAAATGTCAGCTCATCGTTGAATTGGTTTGGCAGCTAAAGGTTGATACTACTGAAACAGAAGACCAGTAGTGTAGAACAATGGGTTCTCGTGCATTAGAGAGAAGAGTGGGGGATGTATAGTCAGTGGAATGTATAGGATCAAAGATAGCTTCTCTGTTTAGAAGTAGACACTGATTAATTTGGCCAATTTATTAAATTGGTTTGAGTTTATTTTGAGATTTTAGTAGTTGTAAGAACTGTACATGTAATCCTATACATATTTTCTTAGTCTGAGTGTGTTTCAGCAGTGTTATGTGCATCATATTAGAAGAGATAGGATCACTACTTTTCCCTAATTCTCTTCAGCTCTTAGTGACATTTCTGCTCGTGTTCATATTTCATCCTTCAGTTCAAAAAAGATAAGTGGCATATATTTAAAAGTTTATAGAAACAAGATTAGAAGTTTCAATAATTTACATAAGCCTGTTCTGTATTGCATGATTTTACAGAGCATACTGCGATGCGTCACCAGAAGAGAATTGCACATGACTTAATTTTTTTAGCTGATCTTTTAACACAATGTAATAAAATTTGTGAAAAATAAAAGATTGACAGAACTCCTATTCAAGACCACACTTAAATTGAACTTTAATTAAATTAAGAATTCAGTTTGAAAACATATTCAAGTCAGACTGAGTTGACAGTGATTGCTTTGATATTTCCTGTTAGATTTTTTTAAAGCTAGACAGTAAGGAGTACTTTTATTTTTTGGCAGCTAACTTACTGCATTTTAGTCTGATGTTTCTGAAAGTCTTACCACATACGAAGAGCTAGGTTATCTGATCTGTGGCATACAACCTGCAATCTCAGTGTGGCATTTTTGCCCCCAGTATCATCACAGAGTCAGTACTGTATAGTACTGTATAATTTTGATTTGAATATTGCTATGGCAGTCTGGTAATTTTCATCTGTAAAAGCTAATGTATTACTTGCTGCTTTGGCTGTTAAATACAAACCTGTAGATCAACTCTAACCTTGCAAAACCAGAAATGAGTGTTCTGATTACAGGCCAAGACCAGTTTTAATAAAATATACTTGCGGTGTTCATCAAGCGGTAAACCCTGAGTTCAGCAGGTCACTAACGCGTTATGTTAGGTGATTAATAGATCACAGAATCATAGAATGTTTTGGGTTGGAAGGGGCCTCAAAGATCATCTAGTTCCAGGCCCCCTGCCATGGGCAGGGACAGCCTCTTTAGACCAGGTTGCCCAAAGCCCCATCCAACCTGGCCTTGAACACTGCCAGGGATGGGGATTCCAGAACCTCTCTTGGCATCAAAAATCCTCTGAAACTTACCAATGAAAATAAGTGAACAACTAAACTCCTGTAATAAATAGACAGATAGAAATAAGTGAACACACGCAGTAAAAATAAATAATATTGTAAATGACTGGTAGAGTTTATCCATCCATAGTAGATTTGACCTCTTCAACTGCATGACTACTTTCATTAAAAACTTCCGTTGGAGTTGATTTGAAGGGACAGGGAAGTTTGGGATCATCAGAAATGCCCAAACCAAAAATTGAAGGCTCACCAGTGTCTTTCACATTTTACTGAAAATTTGAGAATTTTTCAGGGGAAAACTGAGTTTGTGTGTCAATACTACTGTTTCCCTCTAATGAGGAAAGTCTGAAGTCCACCAAAAACCATCTGCCCTTCTCCACTGACACATAGTGGGTTTGGTCAGGCCTGCATTTTCATTGGGCTGTTGATTCTCAGATCACAATGCTCGATTGTTTGTTTATTTTAATCCTCCCCAGATATAGCTGTTGACTACAAAAGAGCTCAATAAATATACACTGAGCTCCTCTAAATTTCTTCCTGGATGTTTGGCATTCGTTCAATCAGGGAGCTCTTTGAAAAGAGTGTCTTCCAAACCAGGGACAGTAAACCATGGCTGTTGCTTGTTGAATGCTGTGATGTTTACTTGGATTACACTCCTGTGCGTTGCTGCCACCACTGCACGGCCATCGCAGAATGGTGGTGTGAGGTACCATCTGTGATCTGCAGATACTAAATCACTCAGCAAGCACACAGACCAGATACTTCTCATGTAAAAGTAATTCCTTTCTCTTCCTTACTGCCTTTGGGGGGGATTTATCTGTACCTGCTCTACGTTAGTGTGAAGAGGGACTGACAGTGGCATATCTGTGGCTTTTGGGGTAGATGGCCGTTAGTGCTTGTTCTGACAATGTAAAGAATGTTTCTTTGTTCTTCCAATAAAACAACTTAATACTTTCAAGTAGATAATAAGTAGGGGTTACCTTTAATGTACAAGCCTGCAAAGGAAGTTGCGCTGTTCAGACTGGGAGATTAGGTAACAATCAGGAGCCTCCACAGGAATCTGCTTCAGTTTCCTCCAGTACTGACTCCTCTAAGCAGGTGAAAAAAATCCTTTCTCCACTCTCCATTGCATATGCATAAACAGCTCCACAGTCATTGGGACAGCCACCCAATTCACACGTTCGAGATGTAGTCCATAAAACATTCCAAAAAAACCCCTCTTCGCACTTTCCCATCTTCCCTGTTGCTCTGCTCTATCTGCCAGCCGTGCAGCTCATTTGACATTTACAAGATTTCTTGTCAGTTTCATTTGGTGCTGCCATTCCATCCAGCAGAGCAGTGAAAGTGAAATTGACTTAATTTAGTCTGTTTCTCTTGCCTGCTCTAGTCCCTATGTTAACTAACCAGCAAAGTGAAACTGACAAGACTTCTTGTCATTTTCACACATGGAGGTGGTCAAGGAGAAGGCGGCTGATAGGGAGCAATGCGGTAAATTGGAAGATGAAAACCAGGATTGCGGAGGGGAGAGGAAGAGAAGTGTGAGCATAGAGCAAGAACAGAGAAAACCGGTAAACGTGCTTATTTCCTGGGCATCCTGGGTGCTTTTCTCTAACATGGATGAATTCTTGGCCTCTCCCCTGTGGAGTGAATGGTCTAGAATAGCAGTAGTTAGCTGTCCAGTCGCTTATTTACGAGGCATTCCAAGTTAGAAACATTGGCCTGTAAATATAGGTTATCCGTTACCAGGATGGGAAAACCTCTTGCATTGAGTTACTCTAGCTTTTGTCTCCATGGATTTTCTGCTGCTAGAAGGAAAGGGAGAAAGAATGTGAGCCAAACATCGGCTGTAGGTTGATGTCAGTGGTTGGAAAAAAAGGGTCTCTTTATTCATTGAAGATAAATTTATACATAATAAAATGTAGCTCAGAAGGATTTGATGGGGTTTCATGGAACTAAAAGTTGTACTACACAGGTGCTCGAGCTCAATCAAGACAGTAAATAATGAACAAACAATTGGTTTATAACAAACCATTGTAGTTAACAAATACATTTTTTAATCTACTTGTTAACTCCTGTGAGCTCTTGTACAGTAAATCGTGTTGGTTTATTTTATGTACTAATCTATATTTCTTACAGATGCTGTATGCATTTATAACCTTAGCAGTTGCAATACAAATTAGTACTATCATATATATTTGCCTGTGCACTGGTAACATTTGCACATACATTTTGAATGAGGCTGCATTAATTAATTTCAAGTTATATTACCTTCTTCTCCACAGGTCCAAAGGAACAACCTTTTTTTATTATCTGAGACCAGTTGGGTTTTTTGTTCTCTGTTTTGTTTTGGGTTTGTTTTGATTTTGGGGTTTGGGTTTTTTTCATTTTCTGAGACGTATTTTGTTTGCTTCACCCATTTAGGAATTAAATAGTTTTAATTACTTGGACCTGTATAAGCTTGCCGACCTCTTCAACCTCACTTTGTTGGAGAATGCAGTGGTTGACTTCTTAATAAAACATCTCTCTGAGCTATTGAAGAGTCATCCTGAAGAAGTTCTGGCACTCCCGTACTGTCTCCTTCGAGAGGTTTTTAAAAGTGATAGACTCACTTCACTCAGTGAAGAACAAATCTGGCAGGTAAGGCCACAAGCAGAATGTGTGATACTCTATAAACCATAGCAGTAATCTGTTGTTTTGAAACCCTGGAGCAATCTCGAGGGAGAATAAGCACTTGAGTGAAAACTGTGAATAACAACTGAGGGAAATTTTTAAATGAAATTCAGAAAATGTTGTGTTAATGCAATTAGTTTGTTTGAAAGAATGTAAGCAATAAGACAAATTTCTGTGTGACTCAGTTACGGCCAGAGACTTTCTTCCAGATCCAGCTTTGTTGGAAGAGATGGCCAATACATTCAACTCGACTGTCACTGCCTCTGGTGAGGGTAGTGCCACAAGTCCGGCAGCAAACCTGCTTCTGCAGCTTCTCCTATTCACTTCAGGCAAACTTGGCAGGGTAACTTCAGTGGTTATTTCCATTGCTGGGGCCACCCCTGCTGGCTTTGCCTGAAGCAAATTAGCGAATCAGCGAATCATCACACACACATCCTTTGCTCGGAGCTGAGCCGAGGTGTCAGTGGAAGGTCTGTGGCAAGAACCTGGAGGTGGAGATTGTTTCAGCTGGACTGGATTGCTAGCCACAGGATAGTAACAAGATAAAAGCATTACATTGTCACCTTTACCATGGAAGGGGGTGAAGTGGGAAACCTAATATGAAAAAACATGTAAAGAGAAGCACAAAAACTAAAACCAAACCCATTCTTGGAAACGTTCTTGTCGTATGTAAAAACTGCAATTCACAACATAGTAGAAGAAAATCTCTGTAACACGGGACACTTCAGTTCCCATTTTGGTGGCATGTTTTATAGAAGGAAAGTATTCCAGGGTATTTCAAGGTAGAATGTAACTCTACAGGTTTCTTTTATGCAAGTGGGTTATCTTTGTCCAACAGAGAAGACTAAGAGTCAGAGGATTGATTGATATTTCAGTCCCTTTTACTTACCTGTTTATCATTTCGGATTATTCTAAGCAAAGCCTTTAATCTATATGCCATTAGTTTCTTAGTGTAAAATGCATGTTCATCTTTGGGGTGCTTCACGTTCTGTAGAGTAATAACATCATGCAGGAACAAACAATTTATTGTTAAAAAGTAAAAAGGACTAGTTAAGCTCTCCATACCACAGAGATGGTATGCAAATGTAACTTAACACTTTAGTCTGATAACTAACACATTTGTGCCTGAACTTTTGAGACTTCAGGGAGCACTTTACAAAGCCTAACTGTAAGGTTAACCTCTTGCTTGCTCTAGTCTCCAGGGGTTGTCTGTAAGACAGAACCTGCAGCACCCTACCCATAATGGTGGGTTTAGACTTTGCCCTTTTTTAGGCCTGATATCCTGGAGGACTAGCCCATGTTCCTTTTGTCAGAAAAGGTTTTGATGTATGTACAAGTTCATATATAGGACATGGCTGATTGGCTGATTGCATTTTCTCATCATTTTTCTGGAGGGTTAGTGAAATCCCCTTGCTATGTGCTCAGGGATACTTCTGCTGGAAAAGTTGTTCCAGAGCACCACGCAGGTATTTATTTAATGCCAACTCAGTAGTGAGCATGCAGATGCAGAGTGCTGTATGTCCTGAGCAACCTGCTGAAACAAGGTTTGGGAAGTGGGAGTTTTTAAATCTTGCATCATTGTCCTGTCCTGCAGGAAGAGCTCAGAAATGATTTTCTTAATTGTGTGCACTCCAATCAGTGAACACTTCATCAGGCAAATATGACAAAGTTTCTCTTTCTGTCGCAGGGTTGTAGCAGGGAGAGGTACTTAGAGGTAATGTGCTGCTTTTTGAGTGACAACAAACTCCATGCTGTCCATTTAAGTGTTATCATAATTGCCTCTCTAAAGGTTACTAATGCTGTTCCGAAGAATTTTTTTTAAACTAGTTTTCTGCTGCAGGCAAAATGTGCTTGTGTCTTTTTAATTCAGTCTGTACAACCAGGAATAAATATATATTTATAATATTCCAGGTCCCCAGAATGAATTAAAAGACACACATAAACATGTAGCAATTTAGGCATTCAGAAGGCAATAAGAAACCGGTTTTTTGCTTTATCTTAGTAAATAAGTAATTCCCTCATAGTCAACCCAATAGAAGAGAATCAAATCAGACCAGCTATATTGCCTCAAGTGTAGTTAAGTTCATCATTTTTGCTAAGGTTATAGTGGTAATGCAATATACCATGGAAGAATCTAATATTCAGCCCAGGGTGAAGATTGGGTATGCCAGAGGATTAGTGTCAGGGTGCTTTATAGAAGTGAAACTTGATGGACAGGCTGGAGACAGATCTACAGAATCTCATTAAATTGCTGAATTGTTCATTACTGAGCACTCTCACTGTAATAAAGTGCTCATTGACTTTGACAAATCCCCATCCCATGTCTTAAGGAAGAACAGCAAAGCAAGAGGTGTTGGGGAGGCTGGAGGAAATTGGCACAAAGTGGGGCAGATAATAGAAAAGCTTATGGGGGAAGTTACTGTTTGATTTGTCTGTCTTACCTGTGAGTAGTGTGGCCTCCTATGCGCACACATGCGCGCGTGTTAAGGTGATATGAATTCAGCATGTCCCCAAAGACACCTTTACTAGTAGGGCTCCCATGAAGCCCTAAGCACAAATTAAAGCTTCCCTTGGAGAACCTCTGAAAAGGGTGCCACTGTCTCCAGAGCACGGTTATTTTCGCTAGTTTAAATTCCCAGTGTCCACTAGGTGATTCTGTCGTAATGCACATAAAGATTAATGTAGTTACTTAATGCAGTAAAATGTATACACAAAGTGATGCTTCAATGTGGTTTGAACTGAAGTGACTGCAGCTCCTATCTGGCACATTTTGGACTTTAGTTAAACTACCAATTCAGAGTTGCCTAATTTTGGTGAACATGGTGAAACAAAAGCTTGAACAAACCAAGTTTTTGCAAGTTAAAAAGTAATACTGAAGTCAATATACTAAGATGTGTGTTAGTGTAGACTACTACAGTAATTTATATTGGTTCTTTCAGAAAGAAAAACATGGCTTCCAAACTACAGTAAGGTGCAAAAAGGAAGTAGTTCATTCCTCTTTCTGCCTCTTAAAATCTTATGCAACTCTTTGGCCTACTGTAGGTGTCTTATTTTTAGTGGAGACAAAAAACCAAGGAATATTATGAGGTATTTCTTGAAACAAATAAACAACCAAAAGAGAGCCTACCAGAAAACCTCTATAGGCTGTGGAATTGGAGCAGTTCACTAGCCCTCCACCATTAGGGTTTTTTAGCAAGGCTAAGCCAGTAGCAATGATTATTAGGAGACAAAGAATTTGTTTTCTTTTTTTTTTTTTTTTTACATTTTACTAGCATGTGTGATTATGAAATATTTTTGTATTTATGAAATTTATGTCAGCTGCATTAAAATGTAAGCAAATGTAAAGGAGTGATAAGAAAGGATTAAATAAAAAAATCAAGCAAACCAAGGAAGAATACTGAAGACAATTGAGGGGAAAAAACCAAATTCCTTTCTATTTTTCCTCTTCATCATGAGCTGTGCAGCATGCTTTTTTCCACAGGAAACAGTCATGATGAGGACATAAATGTCTAGTTTATCATGAAGTGCAAAGTGAATCTTTTCATAATTGGCCGTTACTAGGAAGGCTCATTGGCTCTACTTTAAGGAAGCAGATGAATTCTTTCCCTTGATAATTGAAAAGGTAACAAACCCTGTATGACAAAATGTGTTCTCAGAGAAATTTAGCAGTAGTGTTTCTTGGTGGAACCTCAGCAAGTAGAAAGCAAGCCAAAGATTTAAGTAATACACTGATTTTGGCCTTAGTTGTACTATAGCTATATATGCCTTATCACGTGTTGTAGTTTTGTGTGGCTGGGTTCTGGTGGAGAAGGGGGGGGCCGCAGGGTGGGGGTGCTTCTGCAAGAAGCAGCCAGAAGCTCTCTACAGGCCCCAGAGAGCAAACACCAGCTCTGGCTCAAGGTCGGAGTCGGCGTTGACCAAGGCCGAGCCCATCAGCAATGGTCACAGCACCTCTGGGAATCACATTTAAGAAGTAAAAAAACACAAGCAGCTGCTTTTTACCACCAGAGAAAGGAGTGAGAAGATGTTACAAACTGTGCAGACACCAAGGCCAGGGAACGGGGGGGTGCTCCAGGTGCTGGAGAGAAAGAGTCCCCTGCAGCCCGTGAAGAAACCCATGGTAGTTTATTCAGCAAAGAAACATGCAACTATATCGTTTCTTTTCCAGGGCTAGGCTCCCAAGGTGTTCCAGCCCTGTTAATTTCCTTGTAAGCAAGCTGTGAACTTGTGTTCATAAAGTAGATGTTTTATGCTTTCAGATGTGGAACAAGTTACTCCTTTTGTTGCTGTGGATGGGATGTGCAAAACCAGTCTTTGGTCTCTGTCTTTGAGAAGTGTCTGTCTTTGAATAAATAGGAAAAATAAAAGACAGGAAGAAGACAGTCTTAGGGGGTCAATGTGAGTTGTTAAGCATCTATTATATAAAAATAATTATATATATCAAATTTTCTTGTTTATCCAATTCTAAGAGAGCAAAGTGCCCTATTTTCAACTGCCTTTTCTTACACTTTAGCTCCATTTGGAATCTCCTGTTGGCATTTTTGGAGGACCAAAAGTATTCTTCAGCAGAATTACCACGGAGTTTGGTGCTGCTGGAAATTTAGCGGTGTACGTGTTTTAGCAGGCTGTTACGATGGAAGAGTCCTCTGAAGACAGGCCCACAGGCATCTTCCATACAGCTCCAGAGATGCCCACATTTTCCTATGCAGAACAGCAGTTTCTAAAGTGGGTTGTCATGTTCCAGTACAAGCTTGCCTTTCCTTCAGAGCAGTACTTGAATTTTTTTCTTTTTTTTTTTTTTTTTTGCTGTCAATCTTTTCATTCTACAGAACAATTTTTAACATGGAAAGAGCAAAATTCATGTTTCTCAGGGGTATATATGTTTTGATGAAATGTGGGCTAAGTGCATAGCTAAATGTGGACTTAAGTTTTACTGTAAAACAAATAACGACATAAAATAGTAAGTGAAGAAAAGCATCTCGGTAATCAATGTTGTGTTTAAACAGGATATTAGCCTTTCACTGTTCAAGAAATAAGCTTAAGTGCTCTCTTGGGCAATAACTGAAATCATGTCTGGTGGTCTAATGCTCGTCCCTGGTGAGTATTTAGCCTAAGTAGAAAACCACCACACTAAAATGTGGCTGTCAGCCTCTTCTCAAGAGAGCCAAAGGAGAGAAAAAAGGGATTTGATGCATATCAAGGCCGAGGTGAATTGTTGAGGCTATATGGGCAAATTAGCATATTTTCACCCTCTTTTTAGTATGTTTTTCATGAGTAGTCTATGTAGAAGTGCCAAAGAGTTACCCTTGAATCCCAGTATCCACTGTGCTGGATCTGCAGTGGTTTCACTTTGTATCATGACTGAAAATAAGATTGCATAGCTGCCCTCAAATAAAAACATAACCTATGATTGGCTGTAGGTTTCATTTTCCTAAAGCTAATCCTCATAATCACAGGTATCTCCTCTGAATTGATTACGTGCAATGGCAATATTCCTTACGGTCTCCCTAGACTATTTGTGTGAGATTTGTTTTTATAAACGTAGACGTGTGCAGCATTTTGGGTAGGATATCCAGGATATAAAGGCCAGGATGGCAGTTGTGGCACAGATCTGACAGTCCTCTGGAGCTGCAGGCAGACAGGCTTTGTGTAGGCTACAGTGGATCGAGGCAGTGGGTGTAGGCAGCTGAATCTCACGCTCTGCTCTGCTGTCGTGCTCAGGTCACGCACATTTTTCCCTGATAGAATTTCGGGATCATTCGTAATAGTGATGGCGTTTTGGCTTAAATGAAAATGAATGCTGCCCATTGGCTGTGCTCCCCTACTTTGTGGAATACCTTCTCCCTTTGTCTGCCTTAGCTTAAATCTATTGGGATCTCAATTTTGGCCTTTACAGTAAAGTTTGGTGAACTGTAGGCTTTTGTTCTGAACTTTCCAAAGTTTCCGCCTGTTATTTCTTGAATGCTAGCTAATCTTATTGCTGTTATTCATCAAATACAGCAGTATAGAAGGGATTTTCTATATTACAACTAGATTTAGGTTAGGAGTTAACTGTGTGTTCTTCTAATTTTCTTTTTGGTACATGCCAGTTCCAATCAGAAAACTTGATTATTTTGCTGCTATTGCTGTGAGCAATCGAGAAATTGCTGGAGGGCATTACTTTTGCCTCAGTGTCTTACAGTAACATTGCCTCACCTTATTTATCCCAGATTAACTGCAGAACTGCACAGAACATCACACCAGTATTTAGGAAGGCTGCTGTGCGCACAGCCCTTGAATTTAGGTCAATTCTTCAGCTAAGCAACAGATGTGTGTTTTGATGTAGGAAGCCAAAAAAGGACCCCAAGGTGTGCACGCAGCAAGGCCTGTTCTGTGATACTGCTTTCTGCATTTGAATGTCTGTTATGGCGGGGTTTGTGTGGACTGTTCTGCTCCTTGTGGCACCGATCTCTTGGAGATTAGCTGAAGGAAAATGGTTGTAATACACAGCTGTATGGTTATGTAAAAGAGAGCTTCTCAGGCTGTTATGAAAGCCAGGTGTGGTTGGAAATATACATTTATTTTTAAGTTAAAGAATAGCATAAAGTCTAAAACCCACAGATACCATGGATGATGGAACGAGGCAGTTTGGTATTACTTTCTTAGTGAATGTTTTCCATTCAGAGACACAAATGTTAGTAATCTTTTTTCTTTAAAAATCCCAGTAAAGCTGTTCAGCGCTGTTTCTGATAGATTTAAGCTTGTGGAAAATGATAGAAAATGAGAATGTCTTTTGAGAATTCCCAGCTCCAAATTTCAACAAGCTTTCCGTCGGGAGCTGGTAGAAGTATTACCTCTATTTGTAACTCTGGAGCCAAAGAAGATAAAGAAAGAAAATTGAATTCCAGGTTGTCTGAAACCATACAAATTGTTATCTATATATTAAGGTTGCTAGAATCCAGTGTTAGGGTTAAGTACCTAAACTAATTTTGTAAAGTTAGATGAAGTAAATTTGCACCCTCATGTCGAAACCTGCTACTAAGTGGCTAGTTCAGCATGACTGCTGGGATCTGAGCAGCCATGGTCTCTTGCTGTCACTCCTGCCCTAGGTCTGATGTTACAAGGAGATGGAAAAGCAGTTGCACTCCTGCACGTCCATGCTTACCTTAACAGGGATCCCCTTGGCAGCTTCCAGGTGTGTGTGAGCGCGCTGTGGAGCTGGGGTTTCATTGCTTTACAATAGAGGTCCTTTATATGCCTTTGATCACGTTGGACTCCCTTGTGCCAGGGAGAAACAGAAGAAATTATGACAAATACGTTTATGAAAAAGTTCTTAAGAAGCCTCACTGTGAAGTGGCTTCCAAGCTAGAGGTCTGTGTGGGATAGTAATGACAGATGGAAAGATCACAGTCTCTGAAGTGAGAATCTGTGCTGAAAAGCTTTCAAACTGCTCCTTTAGGGTGGGGCTTCTTTTAACATTCCTGTGAAACTGCAGAGGCCTGAATTTTATGAGGTTCACCTTTTAGCAGTTGCAGTTGTTTCCGTTCGCTTCAGATGTGATTTAGTCGTTTTAAATTATCAATTTACATCTGTTTTAATCTTGTAGAGTAGGACAGCTCTGACATTCGCAATTCCTGAGACGCGTTTGGGATCTTAACTGCATTTCCAAACGTGGCTCCAAATGTTTAAGGCACTGTTAAACAGAAATAACGTTCTTAGGACAATTAGTTGATTTTGAAAAATTAGCTCATCACTTGTATTATTTTTAAGTCCTGCATTAATCTGAAACCTGTCACAGGGGATTAAAGACTGAATCAGAGTCAATAAAATGAACATCCTTGAGATGTGATTTGATTGAAAGGGAAACTATTCTGGACCTCAAAAAAATCTGAGTGAGCTTGTGCTAGTGTGCTTCCTTGTTCCATTTGTATTTAAAAAGGGAACAGAGAAAAAAAATCCCAATGTGAAAAATCATCCCAAAGAAATACCAACTCCCAAAAATACATGTCTCTGTTTGTTGTTTCATTGAAATACATTCTTGGTGGGATTTGAGAAAACAGATGTAAATTGTCTGCTGACAGGAAAAGGCCTAAATGTTCCCACAGTTAATATTAGTGGGCCTGTCCATGTTAAATGAGGTTCCAGCAGCGCTTCGGAGTTGAAGGTCAGGCTCACTAATGCGTAACGTGGTCTTCAGTGGCTAATGTTTGATAACTGCAGGGGTGAAGTGGCTGTGTGAAAGCAGGGGACACTCAGACAGCTTTTGTCTGTGAGAGCCAGCAGGGTAAGGTGACACTGTCTGCCTCAGAGGGCTTAGTTGGTTCATTAAAATAATAAAGCGGAACAAAACAGCAATAAAGTTCTTGTAGTGAAGGTGCTGGTGGTACCAGTGCTTTTTTTTAAAATAATAAAAATCACCTGGTGATTTCACTTGGAAAAATTGACCTTGGTGATTTTGTAATAACATGGCATGTTGAAAGCACACATATATATAAACTGACTAAGGAGAGTACGTACTCTGATGTACGGTTTTGTGTGTGACCTAAGATATTAATGACATACAAGTCCTGTATAGCTGTTGTCAAGATTATTATAGAAAATGATACATTTTTATGTGATTTGTTGGATTTGCCTATTAAATCCATAGAAAATTATACCCTAACAATAGAGAAGAAAGAAATAGGAATCTTTCTACATTCAAGAACCATTTAGACTAATTTTCACAGAGCTGAATTGCATTTTTATAGAATTTTGTTGATTTTGTGCCTATTTCATTCTCTAACAATTTTTACTGATGAAAGCTTATAGATTCCTGTCTCCATAGAGAGCCACTGTACTTCTGAATCATATTTCAAGGGAAAAGGAGGAATAGGAATGAAAACAATGTGTATTGGATGGTGAAAGATTGTCATTTCCACTTATAATTATGTACCAGCAACTCATTTTAATGTTAAATGTAGCTGTGTAGAGTTTGGGAGCACTTGATGTCAGCCTGTTTCCTCTAAAAATAAAAATGAGCAATTCTAGATTTTGAAATGATGGCTGCTGCATGGGGGGAGATCCTCTTCTTCCACCTCCCACACTCTCTGTCCACACCCTGTTTGAGGAAAGAGAAATGATATCGTAAACTTTGATCTCTGTAAACTGAAATCAAATTGCAGTTAAGAGCCCTAGTTAGACAGCTGTGTTTATGAAGAGATAAGCTGCTGCTCATTGCAACTTCAGAAAAACTAATCAGAGAGAAAACACCTAGCAATGCTGTTTTTACCATCACAGCAAATGATGTAGGGTCCAAACTTGAGCATTTTGTTATATGTCGGAAAATGGATAGGTTCACAGGTTTTAGGAACCTATGAAGCTACATTTTAGTAACTGTTATGATGCGGGTGCTTGCTCTTTGAAAGAGCAAGGTTCTGTCTCCAGGTGCCATATTTTGGGTTTGGTTTTATTGCTTTGGTTTCCTTCACTCTGGATAGATTGTCACCCACCACACTCCTGATCTTATTGAAGCAAAATTTACTTTGATTGCAGGAGTAAGTAGAGCCAATCCAGTATGATCAGTCCCAGCTCATTTGTTTTATTTGTGTACAGTTCCAGGTGTGATAGTCCTTGCAGTGCACAGGAAAATAGACTGCTTGTCAGTAGTGGAGTACCTGTGAGGTCTGGTGCAGTAAGGACTACATGCTAGCTCATACAGGCTTTACACGCAGTTGTACCTATGGAGTGCCACTGCTTGGGGTTATGCTGGGCCTTGCTTGTTCCTCCATCATAGCAGAAGAATGAATTAGGTGCAAGAAGTTCCTTTGTAGATCTGCCTTTGTAGAGAAGCTCTACATGACTGTAAGGGAAACCATTTTGTGGTTTGAGGACTTGATTGTACACGAGCACTCTTCTCTTGAAAGTACACTATTGGATAATTTTGTCTTTGCTGCTTCAAGAAGGTTAAGAAAGGATGCAGCGTTTCATCGCCTGTATAGAGATGTGCTTTTCAGCTGCAAAAATATCTCAAATACTTTTGTCAGATGATATTTAGGGGTCCTTTTGTCCTGTTTCAGATCCCTGCATCCTTCCAGCTTGCTTTCTGTGGCACGGAGCACAAAAAAACTCCCCAGGACTGGTAGTGGGGTAAAGACACTCTGTTGTGGACAGGTTGAGGAGACAGAATATTTGATGGTGTGAGCTGTGCCACTGCTGTCTTCTGTCATCTCACTTAGTTTTTCCCTTTCTTAGTTCCCATGTTAGGAAAATGGTTGAAACATACACTTCTCAAAGCTCAAGTTTTACTGCTTATAAAGTGCTTTGAGATACTTGGAAGAAAAGTGCTATATAATTTTGAAGTTCAGATTCCCCAGAAGGTGTAAAATGGCAAACTTCCATGAGCTGTGATCATTTACAACAGCTGAGAGTTTACCTTCTGTCCCTACCTTACTTCACTTTGAGCTCGAATAGATGAAAAGTTTAGTTTTTCCATTATAGCAACTCCTTGCTTTAATATGATATGATTCATTACTGTATACAATGTTATGTATTAATGTGGTTCAGCTAGCCTTCTTTAAAGTGGATTTTTTTTTGTCATAGTTATTGTACTGGAAGTCTGAAAAGCTGAAATACTTTTATTGAGGTTAGTTAATGACTTCCAGGGAGGCTTCAGTTTAGTTTCATTTCCTGTCAATATAAGAAATGGTAAAATAAATGCATTAAATAAAGTGTGTAAAGGAAGGGAATGTGATTTTGAAAAGTATATGTTTTATTCTTAATTGTTATTATAAAATTGACATTTTTTTCCTGTGTGTTTTGTAGGAAATGCATATGTAAAAAACCCAAAACTAGCACTGTGTGTGTCTCAGTTTTTGGTAAATAATGGCCTTCCTGGGAAGGCCAGTATTATTATGCCCCACCAGGGAGGAAAGAAGCTTGTGGTAAAGCACTAGGCTTGAGAATACAGGGCTCTGTATTTGTTGGTTGAGTTTGTCTTTAGGATGAAGGAATCCTCCCTTCCTCATAAGGATGTTGTGTGAAAACTTTCATTAAAAATTTCTAAGATGTAGATACAGCTGTTACTAATGGAGCTGTTTCATTATGACTGAGAAATCTGCCAAAGTCATATAGGTTGTGCATCCTTTCTTGTACCTGTTGAAGACCATGCAGAACAGTATTTTTGTTGAGCAGCCCTGTGAGGACACTAGGCAACTGGTGATTGATGCTTTACAGCTTAAATGTTTTAAGAAATTAGATCTTACCAGCACTTGAGAAAAAATGAGAAATATTTTCAATACATTGCAACTCACTTAAATTTTTATAAATGTTTGCTATTAATACAACTACATTCTGTACCCCTACCTTAATCACAGCATCGTATCATGAAATGCATCTTTTGTGCTGCTAGACAGATTTCAGCCAACAACTCTGCTTGCTGTGTGTTACTCAGTGCTGAAAGATCATAATCAAATTTCTGCCTCTTGGTAAGTGGCTCACAGACTGCAGGCTGCTTTCTGGAAGCTGTAGGTTGTCCTATTGACATTATGTAAATCCTAAACCAGCAAAACTCCCAACCAAGAGGTAGAACACTTCTTATTTATCACACTAAGAGCTTCCTAAAGTAGTACTTGGTGCAAATCCACTGCAGCTTTTGTAGACTGCTAAGAGTTCCGGGGTGCGTACTTTAACAAATCCTTTCACTCTCCAGATCTAATCAACCTTGGGGTTCCCTGATCTTCCTTTTGGACCAGATATTTCCTGAAATCAAAACTCATATGTGGCTTCTCTCCCTACTGCCTGAGCCCATTGTCCAATCCCTCAGTCCTCCAGACGCTGTCTGTCTGTGAAGCTGTCTGTCTGTGACTGGATGGCAGTGATTATAGATTACATTTTGACTTAGCGCTGTGCTCGCCAACTCTTGTTTGGGAATGCACTTCAGGGGCCCTCTTGTACATCAAGCCAGTGCTGTTGCTGAAGCATGGGTCTAGCACGAGCATGGGGATGGCTGGGTGGGAGTCAGGGACAAATAGCAGAATGACAGCATCTTCAAGTATGTGGTGTGATCCTTCTGGTGGGGAAACGTGAATGTGAGACTTTGCTGTATGAGCAGAGAGAAGCATGTTTGCTGCTGAGCCTTCTCTGCTCCATACAGCAAAGCACGTAGTGGCAGCTTCCCAAGCTGTTACTTCCCTTCTTAATTAGTGTGTTAGGAATGTCTTGGGGTCATTCCAAAGAGCTCACCACATCCATATGTATATTGTAAACAGCATCTTTATACTTGGAAAAGGTTGGGTGTTTTAGTATTTTAAACAGGAAAGGTGAAACTCTGTTAAGTGAGTGGAAGTACTTGCCAAGTCACTGGCAGTCTGGGCAACTTTTGTCATGCTTTTATCTAGGGCTTTGAGCTAACAGATCTTCCTTAATTGGGCTGGGTTGGAGCCTTCATGTTATCAGAGGGTAGTGACTTTCCTCACTGTACAAAGAAAAAGCACAAATTTGCCAGGTCCTTTCAGCCTACTTAGATCAACAATAGACTTCAAGAAATGAACCAGGAACAAGTGAAAATGGCACTCTTGTGTCAGCAAGGATGTGCAGACCTGCTCACAGCTGCTTCATCTGAGGACACTGTGTGTCTTCCACTTAGATGCATGTTCTGCTTCCTGCCCCAAACGTTTAAGGAAATAAAACTTCTGTGCTGTAGTGTGAGGAAGAGTTACAGGAAATAAAATTTCTTAAAAGCCTTTGGTGTTTGGATCAGTCTTCTCTATCCTCTTCCCCTTCAAGCAGGTATTAATTTTTGCTTCTAAGCTGCTCTGTTGTTATGGTATGCTGACCTGAGCATTGCTTTGCATTTTGTTATGCTTCACAGACTAGAGAACATCTGATGATGACCAAGATCACAGAATAAAAGATTTACCACTCCTCACTTGAAATACTTGTTTCCTTCAGATGTACAAAGAGGTTCTTTTGATTTACTGCACCTTCCTTCCAGTGCAGTTGTGAGGATGGGAAGCTACGTGGGTGATGCTGGGAGGGGAAGTGAAATGTAGCTGAGGAGAAAGTTGAATCTTCCATTCTATCCACATTTTGCCTAAGCAGCCCACAATTTTTCTTTTTTGCTATTCATTTGAGGCACTCTTATCCTGTGCTGATGAGTAAGGTAAGAAAAACCTGGTGGGATTGATTAATTTCCCATCCTTTAGAATAAGGGAATGAACAACCCAACCCAACAGAAAGCTAAATATTGATGCTGTCTGTGGCATGATAATTGGTCTCTGCTTTCATCTCCAAACAATCCCTTGCTTGGATTCCATTATTCATTCTAAGAGGAAAAGGGTTATTAATGCAGTGTTCTTTATTTTATTTTTTTTCTTGTGTGTGTTTGTGAGGGAGAGCAGGAGAGCAATAACACAATAAATATACTGGCTAAGAGAAAACATTTGCAAGAGTTCCTTGCCCATTTTTTTAATCTTCTCTTATCATGAAGCATGTGAGCCATGATAAATTGTTCTGCTAATCAAACAGCTCTGAAAGGTTAGGTCATTGGAAGCCTTTAGTCATTTTGTGCTTTTCAAGAGTGAATTTGTTAAAATTATGCTGAATACCCACTTAAAGCCTGGGCTGAAAACCCTACCTGTGTTTTATAACTCTGCACTGTCAGAACTCATAATAAGTCAAACATTCTTTCAGAGGTACTCATAAGGGAGAAAAAACCCTGTAAATTTAAGAGTAATTTCAGATTGTAAATGAAAAAGAGAGGCACGACTGTTCATTTGCACCAATCATGCCTTCCTTTCATCTGCTCTGATTAGGCCTGGTGCGGTTTCATCAAACTACTCCATCACTGAGCTGTCACTCCAGTCGTCTGTTGATTGAAAACAATCAGGGCTCTGATGGCACAATTATTCTGACCCTTTAACTAGAGGCTGCTGTGATAATGAAAGGTTGATTATGATAGTTTGTGCCTCTTTCAGTTTGCCAAGAAGGTTAATTTGGGCATCAGACGGATGTTTAATGGGCGCTTGCTGGCTACACTGAGGTAAATGAGAACGTGCAGTCTTCGATATTGCATGGATATAGTTTGGCTGTCAATCATTGTCATTTTGAGTTTGTGCCTCACACTCTGGAAATCACATTTTATTTTTTCCTTGGGATTTAATTTATTCTGTGCCCTGAGGAAGTTCTTTCACTCTGTGACCTTCACAGTAGCTTTCTCTGTCTTTTTTTTCCCTTCCCTCAAATGGAGCCCAAAGGCATAATACATCTAGAGGAACGTTTTTCTTTCATTTTTCACATTAGGAGGAGGGGGGGAAAAAAAAAAAGGAAATTTTAAAATCCCTGTTTATCAACTCACCCCAAACAGAGCAAATGTTTTAATTCAGAATGTGCAAATGAAAGCCTGCCTGCTTGCTAAGGCAGCACCGCACAGGGGGCTGCTGACGTAGGCACGCATTTGTAAAACTGACAAACAGGTAATTTTAAAATGTCTCCCTATAAGGGGGGTGGCACAGCTTTATTTTCACAGGCTACATGCATATGCCTCAGCTCAGTGCTTTGTAAATACGGTCTCAGTCACTGTACTACAAGTTTTGGAGTTGGAAAGTCTCTCTTCAGGGTTCAGGGGCAAAAGGCATTTCATTGCTGATTCAGAGATTATTAATATTTACTGTGTTCAGATTGAGAGAATCCTATGCATAATTTTGTAGTTGTTTGGCTCAAGGTGCAAAAGAAATGCAAATACCTCGTAATTTTGATTGTTCTACATGCAGCTCATTCCAGTCTTATTTTTATGCACATTTTTAATTCAAAATAAAAAGAAGAAAAAGATTCCTATCTTTAAGGCTCTCTTGCATCTAGGCTTGAGCCACTCATTTTCCATGCTGCCCACAACTGTAAGACAGTACCTGAGTGATACAATTGCAAAGAGAGTCTGGAGGCTGTGCTGTGTGGTTACTTATTAACTTCTAAAAATACTCACATGCAATTCATGGCTTTGAAAAAAACCTCTGTGTGTTGGCTTGGTTTTTTTTTCCCAGCAACAATTGCTCACCCATATGTTTTTAATAGACGATAGAGACCAATTTAGTTCATCTTATGTGAAGCCCTTAAATTAACATCCTAAACGCTTTGGATTTTGTCCTTTGTAGTCTCTGCAGAGAGAGAGAGAGAGAGAGAGAGAAGGACTGAGATCCTTTAGAGATCCAAATTCAGGCCCTTTGGAAATACCCATTCTTTTAAAAAAGGTTGGAAGTTCTTCCTTCAGTGGACTTTGTTTCAGAGTAAATGTCCTGCTTTATCCACAGATTCTGCTCTGGACTTGAGATTTACGGAGTCAGGGTGATACTAACAGTAGCAAACTGAGGCAGACAGGGCTTTTGAGGCAAGAGGTTCCAGTCTAGAACACTTGAGGCTTGCCAAGTCAGATGAAATCCAACAAAAGGCCAAGTCATGTGCAAGTTGAGAGACAAAATATCTATTTCTTGTGTTCTCAAACACTGAACCAGTAAAGTCTAAGTTTTGCTTTTTGAAGTTCCCTCGGTGCCTTAAAGTGATTGCTGTAGTAACTGTTCTTTCATGATTCTTTTTGGGATGCTGATCAATCAGGGCAGATCTATAGGACTGTCCAGTATGCTAATGATGATAAATATTAATTTTATCTTTTTCTGGTGGAAATGTTTTGCTTATGTTAAGCAATGTAAGGTCTTCTTAGGTGAGATTTGTGTTGAAAGAAGAGAGTTGTGGTCCTTTCTTTTTCCCTGTAAAATATATATGTACACATATAAAAAAAACCCAATCATTTTTATGCAGAAGTTGTATCATTTGTGTTGAATATATCTCATCTCAGCTCAGGGAAATACTTTCCTCCACTTTTGTTGCTGTATTTAAAATTCTTCTTTCTCCTAAAATGACAATGATAACTATGTTACTGTGTTTAAGGTTTCAGGGTTTGGTTTTTTTTTTTTAAATGAAGGTACTGTTGAGTTCATTGTTTTGAAGCCTTATAAAATTTAATGTTTCCTTTTATTTGCTGTTGCTAAAAAAATCCAACCCAAACTCCCAAAACCTTCATTTTTTCCACTGCTGTCACTTTTTAGCTTCATCTCAGTTATTAGAGACCTTAGATGCTATAAACTAGCATGATTCCTTTGCAGTCTGTGGGGCTACAACATGAATACATAAACTAAAAAGCAGACCAAGATGACTTTAACTGAGTTCCCATGGCCCCTGCCTCTCACAGAGCCGAGGCTTAGAGGAGCGTTTTCTTTCTCGGAGCACTGTGCATGTAAACTTTCCCTGACACTGACTTTGTGACTTAACAGTAGTTTCCAAGTGAACTTGGGTCTAATGAATATGTCAAGCTTTTTGCACTCCTAAAGTAGCTTGGATTTTCTGGTTAGAAAACTTGCTGTGATGTCAAGTGAAGGTCTGGCACGTTTCCCAGTGGAACAGCATGAGAAGAATTCCAGGGGGATGCTGAATGGGCAAGGCACAGGCACACTGAGCTCTCTTGCTTCCTGGGATAGCTGGCAGCCCAAAAGACCAGGTATCTAGTTATTGCAGGGTTATTTTCCACGGGAGGGAAAGTCTTAATTCAACTTTAACTTCCACTACCGCTGTGCCCTCTACAGCTTAGGTATGTATGTGGTTCATTCACTGTTAGCAGGAGGGAGGGAAGGACCGCACTCTGAGGCTGTGTGAATTGGACTGTCAAAGCATCATGCTGGAAGCACAAGCAGCTGTTGGAAACGTGGTGAAATCACAATCCAACATGCAGGTGTGCTTAGATGTACGCTCCAACTGTGCCACAATATATTTTTCCATCTGTTTTCTGCTGTTTTGGGAATGTACTCTATTGCTAAATCAAGTAATGTGAGCTTGGAGAAGAAAAATCCTTTGGGTTAAGGCTTTAGAATAAGAGAATTAATCTGGTTTTGAAAATCCTGTGCTTTTGTCATTTACTCAGTTTAGAAGATTAATATGGCAAAATATTTATTAAAGTTGATATAGGCACAAGTCTATAGCTTCCTTTTCTCACACACACATACATTAAAATTAATAGGAAAAAAAAGCTCCTAGCAGTTTAAACAGGATTTGTCTATATGGCACTAGAAGTAGGAGTCTTTCCTTATTTCTGTAAATTATTTAGCAGCGATACAAATATTTAAAACATCAAAATTGCAGATGGCCTCTTTTTATTTTTTTATTTTGTTTTGCTTGCTTGCTTGTTTGCATTTTAAACACAGTTGTAATTTCAGGTGCTGTTGGTATCTCTTTAGAGAAGCCTGAATGTCTTTCCTTGTGGTGTCAAAGTGTATAATGGCTTTGAGGCTATTTTGCCAATACTGATCATAGTTGCTAATCACTATTGAGGGAGAGGCTAAAACATAGGTGCCATAATTAGTGTATAGATGGGGTGAATTTCGGCGTTTCTGTGGGGACACCACATTTCCAAGTCTGGATTAAACAAAAACTGAGTAAAGGTGGTAGAAGGTGTGTTGATAACATATTGGCAAACATCTGTATATTTACATGGAAGTTTATGCTTTTGCCATATGTTCATGAGAAGTATATTTACCTCCTTTACACTGAAGCAAAATTAGAACTGTATTATAGTCCATCTGTGACTCTTTCTACTGCAAGTAAAAGACTTGTTTGGGAACTTAATTTTCTTTCTTTTGAACTTCTCCAACCTTCCAATAGCTGCCAGACCATCCAGTGACTAGAATATCTGTTTGCCCACAGAAATAACTTGATTTTCTTCCATGCCTCCATAGTGTGAGACACCGTGTTCTGCTGAGAGCACCCTAACAATGTGTGCTGTGTAACAAACGTACACCACTAAGGCTCATTTTGTGAGTGTCCCTAAAACCTATTATGACCTGTTCCATAGCCTTGTGTCACAGTTTAGGAGTTGCTTCTGTACTCGGTGAATGTACATATAAATGCCTGCATTTGTAGCTTAAATTCCTACAAGTTATTTTTAAGGAGTGTCCCAAGATTACTTTATGGCATTTAAAATCAAGTAACAGTCATTGTCAGTATCAAGATAAGGAGATAAAAACATAGCAGGTTTTAGCTCTTCGAGCCTTGTCTCTGCCTTGGAGTACCACTGGTAAGGTGTGGATCACACAGGGTACTGCAGTTGAACTCCGTTCAAAAAGTAGCACGAGTTGATTTGGACAGGAACGTCTAAACACATTGTGATTCACAGATCTCAGTTACCTCCCTAAGCCCTAGTAGAGCTTCTCTGCTGATTACCAAATGCCTATAGACCGTCCAGGTGAGAGTGATGTGCCCTTTCTAAATGACTACAGTACAACGCAGTACTCCATTGCAGACTGGCCTCAGGCATGGAGTCTGGTAAGAGCTAGTACCAACCTGCACAAAGGGCAACCTGGGATTCCCTGTTGCTGTTACTTGTCAGAAAGGAAAGGTAGAAGTAGCATAGACCAAAGATACTTTTAGGTGGAGCATCTAGAGGATCCCAAGCAGGTGGCAATAAATTTAATATGGAAAGATTCAAAAGTTTTCATAACTAAAGCTCCAGGATAGATAAGTGAGGAGGCATTAGTGTAATTACACAGGCATTAGTGTAAAACTTCCATTAAAAGCCTTGTGGTTAGCAACACCTGGTTTACCTTAGTTGTAACACAGGTGATACCTTCATGATGGCATTTTAGCTGTGAGTGAAGGCATGAACTCTAAGCAAAACAAACCAATCTGTTGGGTGCAAGTGACAACAGATAACTCAGTTTTTGTAAATTCCTCTCTTTTTATATAGCAACCCACACATCATTCAGTTGGTATGAATTCAGTAGGTGTCTTCATCGTGATGAAGATAGCCTGAATTCCACTTCATTTTCAAGTGTCTAGTCAATGATGAGAGCTAAGTGCCTCTGAAGAATCTGAGGAGTGATGGTTCACATGGCCTAAGACATGAACTAGGGAGCTGCCTAAAACCACACAGTAGGAGATAGCTGACATAGGGATCTGGTGGATGTAGAGCGTGTGAATAATAATGCTCAAAGACTTCAAGTCTATAAACACTTTCAAATGTATTTAATTAATGCCTTTTTTTCCCAGCAAGTCAAAATACATACAGCTAATGCACCTTGTGAAACACAATATGGTGTTTAACTGACTGACTGAACTACTGTTGCAATTTTTGATGCTCTTCATTGATTCTGTGTTTCACAGGGGTTGAACAGCACAGTGGAGCAAAAGTGTTTCCAATTTAATCTGAAGAAGGTGGTTTTGGTTTGTTGTCTTGCCTCCCTGACAGAATGCAGAACCTGCAATAAATTTTATATACCATGCATTTATGAAAGCCATGAGTAACAGAAGCCTTTCTTTTCAGTTCCTTCATGTGACATTCCCACGAACAGTACAGGGCAGTAAGTTCTCATACAGCTGGTTAGAAACTCCTGCTCCACGGGTTTCTGTGTCAAGATGAAGTGAAGTAGTCAATAATAGGAATCTGTCCTCATCCCGAACTAGTCAATGTCTTTGTTAAAATCTTGGATGAAAGAATAATACAGGTTTTATGTTCTTGGACAATCAGAGGGTGAAATAGACTTCCAGTGCTCTCAGAAAATATAATTGGGATTGAAAACTATAGGACTGGTGACCTGAAGTAAATAGTAGAGAGTTCAGTAATGACAGAGAAAGCATGACACTTTGTGAGGAAAAAAAGAGGTGGGAATAGTATTCACTCATAAGTTGGACTGGGAGTTGGCCTAGATGATCTCCAGAGGTCCCTTTCAACCCCAACCGTTCTGTGGCTTAGTGATAAGCTTAAACCTGAATCTACGCTACGAGAGTGCACCGACAGTCTTGTGTAGCAATGTACAAGAAAAGCATAAATTATTACAGAGAGCCTTCCAATCTATTAATTTCTACCCCATCGTGAAGTGGGAGATTATATCCCGTTTTCAGCAGCAAATACTGACAGAGGGGCATTTCCTTTCAATAAGTGAGAACTGTGAGCCAAGCAACAGAGGTTTAGAAAACACAACCCACGACAGACTGAGAGACTTTTTCATTCAGAGAAGAGGACGCTGCAGCACACACATTAAAATACATCGGAGGTGGAGGAAAAAAGGCAGGCAGTGAACTGCTTTTCATCCTGTATGGAGGAATCAGTTTCAAGGGTTGGTCTGGTGGGTGCTGAGCACTGGAGTATAAACCCAAAAGTGGAAAATGAGACAGTATGTTGAAGGGTTTAGAGCATCTGTATGGCTAAAAGGGAAAACCTGTCTAGGAGGATAAATGAGCATGGGAATGGTTTTTCTGAGGGAGTTTGGCTGTATTCATCACTGGAGGTTTTCAACTGCACAACAATTCTTGAAGTGGTTTAGACCTTTCCTGGCCTTATTTTACACCTGGTTTATGTAATTTATGTGTTATGTAATTTAAAGACTGTGATCAATTTTGGTTGTTGAGACCAGGTACAATTGCCAGACATTTTTAGTATTCCTTGCTGCTTTCTGTCAGTCCCAATCCAGCAGATCCTCTTCGCTGCTTCTCTCTTCTCTGGCTTAATTTCTGGTCCTTTTACATGTCTCTCCACTTTATGAGTAAAAGAAATGAAGGCAGGGAAAAAAGAATGAAGGATTCAGTGTGGATTTTATTATAGTCCTTCAATATTATGTCCTAAACAGAATGAAAAGGCTTTTCTTTCTAATCATCTAACTGTAATCTTACTTTTCTTTTTAGTGTACCCCTGGTTTCCAGTGATCGCATAGTCCCTACGTTCATATTATTGTTCCAGCAGCTTGATTCTGGGATACTGTGGTCCTCCCACAGCACCACTAATGCTGTGGATATTCTTCAGGGGGACTGGTGCAGTATGATGCTTTTATTTATTAGAGATGGAGTTTTAGTAGGTATTTTCTATGTTGACTGACCTGCTTTCATAACTGCTCCTCATACTGATTGATAGCACTTCTGAGGCAAGTACATGGAATGGTCTTGGAATGCAAGCACTGTTCGAAAGACCAAATTTTGACGAATTTTTACACAAATATTTGATACCTTGTTTTTCTGTTCCTTCCCCCCACTTTTAGCTGGCTGTGAGGTGGTTGGAACACAACTGCCGCTACCAGTACCTGGATGAACTTCTCCAGTATGTCCGCTTTGGCCTTATGGATGTGGATACACTGCATACCGTAGCTCTTTCTCATCCTCTCGTCCAAGCTAGTGAAACTGCCACAGCGCTTATTAATGAGGCCTTGGCTTACCACCAGAGCATCTATGCACAGCCAGTCTGGCAAACCAGAAGGACGAAACCTCGCTTCCAGTCAGACACTCTTTACATTATTGGTGGGAAAAAGCGTGAAATCTGTAAAGTGAAGGAACTGCGATACTTCAATCCGGTAGATCAAGAGAACGTTCATATCGCGGGGATCGCCAACTGGAGCGAGCTGGCACCTATGCCTGTCGGGAGGAGCCACCACTGTGTGGCTGTCATGGGAGACTTCCTTTTTGTCGCGGGTGGAGAGGCAGAGCACTCCACGGGGCGCACTTGTGCGGTGAGAACTGCCTGTCGGTACGACCCCCGCACGAACTCTTGGGCTGAGATAGCTCCAATGAAGAACTGTCGGGAGCACTTTGTGCTGGGAGCGGTGGACGAGTACCTCTATGCAGTAGGGGGCAGAAATGAGTTGCGTCAAGTGTTACCTACAGTGGAACGTTACTGCCCCAGGAAGAACAAGTGGACCTTTGTACAGTCCTTTGATCGATCGCTCTCGTGTCATGCAGGATATGTGGTGGATGGTCTTCTTTGGATATCAGGTAGAAACAGTTTCACACAGTTTGAGGTACTAACAAAACACCAAAATACTGCCTCGAATGAAACGAGTAAATCTTCCTTGCTTTATATGTCAGGATAACTTTTGTTTTAGGAGATGGGTGTTTCGAAGCATTTAAGCCTGGAAGCATACAATCAAGCCTGATTAGAAGTATAGGAGCATAATGTTGCCTATACAGTATATTTTGTCTGCTGAATATCTCTGTGTTTCAAAGCTGCATCTATCCTAAGCGCTACCTCCAGCCGCTATTCATAAATCACAGGGAATTGGAACGGTAATGCCCTTTTGGGCAAATTTAACATGACAAATTCTGTGTGCTTCCTATAAACAAAACCCAAGACCTGTTTTTTCTAGTATGATCTGGTACCACTGCATTTATTCCTGATAATGAAATGGAATATCGAGTACGGGTTGGCTTGTGTCATTTCAAGGCTTGAAGTTAGAGGTATGAATTGCTCCCACTTGCTCTCCAGGATAACGTAACGGGCCAAAATGACCTTCATTAGAAATCATGCACACCTCTGACTGTAACAAGTGCACAGGACTGCCTCGATGTAGTCATGGCTTTGTGGCACAAGTAGATGAAAGTATAGGGTCGTGATCTTAAACTAGCATATCATTTGCAGCTCTGTCTGATAGACTTTTAATTTACATGTGCACATTGGTGGGAGTTGAGGACATTGTGTCATCAGCCTCTGTAGTGACTTTTCTGGTATTAGTTACTTTGGAATAAAGTTGATGCTGTCTGTGGAAGGTTTGACAGGAAAAGATCCATCTTTTAGTAAGAAGTGTGTCATGGAAAGTTATGAAGCTGTAATATTTATTGAAGAAGTTAATGAGTGAATGGGGCCAGCCCTTGAGAAAAACGTTCACTGATTGCCATCTTCGTCTCCTCTGGGGATTTTAATACGGTCTGGGATGCCTCTGGTGAAAAGATGATATATGAACGAAAGATTAAGGTAGCTACTTAGGTCTTTGCCATGCTTCTCAAGGTAGTCATTCAGGTTAGCAGAGCAACTCGCAGATGTACATTTCTGCCCCTATGGACTTAGGTGCCTTTTTGGGGATGAACTTCCAAGGATTGGTGGATGAGGTAGCAGGTATTTATTTTTATACATATACACCGAAATAATGAATGATGCCTTTGGAATGAAAAGCATGGAAGAATGCAATCACCAAGATCCCTGGCAGGTTCTTTGGGTCACTTTCTTCAGCAACTGGTATTGAAGGAGTCTTGTAGAGTTTGTGCTGTGTGTTAATCCTGAAGTGTGCACGTGGTGAGCTTTGAGTCCCAGGTATGGTACAGAAACAGGGCCTCTGCTTTAGGGTACCAGCTGGGCATGTTCAGAGCGTTTGCCCTGGTTATTCGCTACCTTTTGTATTTTATTGGTGGAGAGGGATGGTGTGTCTGTGATGAGCAGTTCACATGCATGGAAGTTACTACTGCTGTGTCTTGACTGTTTGGGTTTTTTTTAATTTTCTCTTGTGGTTTACGTTTGTCAGTGTCTATGAATAACAGGAATTTTTTAAAGGAAATTGTTTTAAGCACATTTGTATAAAATCATTAAATAAGCACTAGAAATATCCATCAGAGTATGGTCTCTGTTGCAGCACATGAAAAAAGTAATTTTTTTCCCCTTAATTTCATTTTTTTCTGGAAAAAAAAACCCAAAACAACACAAGTAAATACTTGATAAGTATTTTTAAATCAAATGTGGGACTGGTTGAAAATTACTTTTAATCTTTCCAGATATGCTAGGAAAGGGAAAATCATGCTGAGGATTAATTAATGCGCTTAGTTACGTAAGTGAAGTGCATGCCTGCCTCTGCCTTTAAATACTATCTGCATTTATATAATGAAGCAGTGTGATACTGTGTTCAAGGATATGCCTCTGTACAGCTCTAGCGTCAGGGAAGGAGGTAAGTGGAAGCCTATTAGGTGAACTCTTTAAAACTGGGCAAAACAGCAAAAAATGTTATCAGATTTTTTCCATTTATATTTGAAAATGTTACTGATGTTAACTTCTGTTGTGAAGTCACAATAAGGAGCAGTGTTTTGGCAGTGGAATAAGGTAGACAGGACTTTTTGATTGTATTTTGTATAGTTTTTAAAAAGGTGCTTAGCAGTTATGAGTTGGTGGATTCTGACAGGTTATTATAAATTACAGGAGCATACTATTTGATACTTCAGTAGGATATTGATCTGAATTATGTATGCGCAGATTGAAAACTGGGTCCTGTGTATTGAGTAGAGTTATTTTATAAATATAAGTAGATGGATATGCAATATCTGTAGCTAGCTTTCTATTATTAATTAACTGCTTAGGGCCAGAATAGCTGAATGTACTTGTATATTCAGGGGCAGGGGAATAGTACAGAGAAATGTAGTATTGTTCCAAAAATACCAGTAGTCACTGCTGAAAAAAAATCCACTGTTCGTCATCAAATATAAGGTGTTAGCATAAGAGTAATCAGTGATGCAGGAGGGAACCTCATTTTGAAGTATGTGGCCTAAAATTAAGTAATTAAAAAATTAGCTTGAGTTAGGGATGTTGCTGAGCTGTATCCCTGCTGCTTTTTCTGTGAAATACAGGTCATCAGCAAGAGCTCTCAAAGTCAGTCCGCTGCTACCAGCTGGCAAGGTAGCCATGAAAATATGCCCAGCTTTTTAGTAAGTGAATAAATTAAGTAGCGATAATACAAGTTTCTAGCCCTTGTATTTGGGGAGGAAGCCATCAAAACCCACATGCAGACCATTTATCACCAAGGATCAGCTTCTCTGCCACAGCCCCTTGTCTTCTGAAGGCTTTGCTAACCAGAAGCTGACTAGACTTAAGGGGCTTCTGTTGTTGTTATCATTTGGATTCATTATTGGCTTTACTTTGCTTTTCCTTTGGAACAAGTACAAGAAGGAATCAAAAACAGTAGAGCATAAAATCATGGCAAAGGCAGGAAGAGAAGTGTGTTAAACAAAATGCCATAAGCCCATGCTGGCGTTTCAGGTGACAGAGGGCCTCGTCAGCAACCAGCACCCTTTGGGGTTTTTAACATCCAAGGGAGCCTTCTGTGCTCTGGAACCAGTTGGACCCTCTGGTCAGCACAAACCAGTTCAGCTCTCGAGTTTTCTGAGCTACATGTATTGTGCAACATGTCTTTATATTTATGTCTTTTTTTTTTTTTCATCTTTTTTTTTTTTATTCACAGCCCACATTTTATTTTGTTTTCTTATTTTAAAAAGTAGATGAGAATTCATTAAAAGAAGTTATCTGTATTGACAGTACAGCATCAGGCAGATGGTTTTGAAATTTTATAGAAAGATGAATCTTACAGGCCCCAGTTAACATCTGACACCGTGACCTGTTTCACAAACAAATCGCATGCCACATGCTTGAAAAGTGAAGTATTTGAGTGAAAGAGAAACAAAATGCACCAAACCCTTTGGAGTTCAACATTACTAACAATCATTCCCCACAAAAGCAGGGAAATATTTTCCATAAGAGTAAGGACTTGAACTATGCCCGTTTTCCCGCAGCCTCCGTGGTGTGCACGTGCAGATCTGGGCACCTGCTTTCCCATATACACCTTAACCTTCCTCCTCCCGTATCGCTGTAGTGCCTGTGGGGACAGAGAGGGGCAGGGAACCTCTGCCAGGCGGTTCAGCTCTGGGCCATTCCTGCACCTGCAGATGGGGATAACAAGGTTTCCCCTCCGCCTCGAGTGCTCAGGAGATTAGCACATGAAAAATCTTCTCTAAAGCCAAGTATTATGCTGTTGTTTCACGAAGGTCCAAGTCGCCTGACCTTAAGTATGTCAGCTAAAATCGCATCTTGACATGCACATGGAAACTCAACTGTAGGGGGGTGGGTAGACAAGCCAACCCCATACAGTTGCTTCATATGTAACAGCTTTTTCTTCAAAAGTCAAGATTCTTTTTTAAATTATTATTATGTTTTCCTTAACAGTGGAAATTCTTAACAAGGATATGATGGAGATCATGTGTCTTGGAGAATTATTCTGAGCTTGAAAGTAGTTTTGGGGGAAAAGTATATTATCAGTATGTTTTTTGTTGTGAGAAGAAATTTTTTTCTCAGTAAATGCCTATAAAAATGCTTTACAAAAATAGATCTGGAATAAATAGGAATCTGCAGCATCAAATACAATCAAGTTTTGCTTTGCGGGTGGCACAGCAATCGCCACAAACAGGAGCTTAACAAGTACACAGAAATTGCCTTGGTGACCTGGCCTTATTCTGTATATAGAAAGGGGTTTATTTATTATATTTGAATAAAGGTAATGGATCTCTCACCTTTCAGGCATGGACATTATAGGTTTGATGCCATTGATTCTTCTTAGATTGAACTTCATGTTTTGATGAGTTTTTAAGGAAAAAGACCCAAAAATACTCAAGGCACAAGCAAACTACAGCTTGTACCCCCTCTTCAGTGCAGCTGGATTGCATCTGAGGTGTAACAGTGTTAGATCTGCTGGAGGTGTCTGCCACCGTACTCATTAGAGTGGGAAAATATGCTCCAGCTCAGGTGTCCTCATGGCATCTGGGCTGGCTGAAGAAAAAGGCAGAGGGCTTGCACGTTGAGGAAGGATTATCTCGTGTTTAACACACAGACACGTAAGAGAGGAGAGATTTCTATTTTAAAATAGCAGGGCACCTTGGGGCGTATGTCATGAGTTTCTATATATATTCCCTGGATTTGCTGGAATGAAATACACGTGGGAGCTCTTTGCCAACATGTAGTTTTACACGTCTCCCAGCAAACTCGGCTTCGATCGTGCAACCTAGCACTTGGGGACTTCAGAGAGAGTTGTGAGATTTTCTGGGGGATTTGGACTGGATTAGATTTCTCAAGTCAGATGGGGTCTGACTAGGACATGTTATAAATATGGATTAAAAATTTTTGATTGGGAAAATGGAAAATGTCTACTGCCTCCCACCCTTTTCTTTTTGGGGGTGTCTTTATTGAAGGTGCTTTCCAGTGCAGTTTGTGGACTGTTCAGGGGACTGGAACAAGCCAAGATACCACCCATGCATGGGGAAGGGCTGGACAAGGTGGGGCTTGTGCTCCTCCCGGACCTCTCCATGTAGAGGGTCCCCCTGTTGCACTACTTGGGAATGTATGGGCTTTGAAGGGCTTAAAAAGCAAGGTTTACAGCCTGCAAGGGAGTGAGCAGTGGTGGTTGTGGCAGTGTAAAAATGTTGTAAGCCCATGGGTTGGATCCGGGGCTCCCTGTAAGCATGTTCTCACAGCTCCAAGTGCAAGACAAACACAGGCTTGTCCTGAGCGCGCTTCTCAATGCCCCTCCTGGAAGCTCCAGTCCTCAAAGCAAGCTGCTCATCTCAAAGCGGTGCACTCATTGCTCTCAGTTTATCAAACCCAGAGAGCACTGGCCAAACTGTAAATTTTCTGTCCTTTACCCAGCCAAACATGTTGGGTTTTTTTTACTCTTTCCTTAACATAATACCACACTAGCTGCTATTGCCTGACATTAAATTTAATAGCATGGCTTGCATTTTTAAATACTTTCTTATTAAGATGTTTCCCTGCCTTTCCCCTCCTGTCCTTTTAGAAAGCACTGAAATTATCTCGGAATTACCTCTTTTTTTTTTTTTTTTTTGCCTGAGAAAGTATGTATTATTTTTAGTACCATTTAAACTTTTTTTCCCCCTTCTCCTGTTTTTTAAGACACTATTGCTCTTCTTTTGCCCTTTCCCAGCTGCCTGGAGTATTTAAAAAAAAAAAGTTCAAGAGGACATTGCAGACTTGTTAAATTTGAATTTTGGCAGAAAATTTTAAACTTTTGCTATAGCACTTCAAAGTTAGGAGGAACTTGAGTTTGAAAATTGATGCAGATATAAGATGGCATATTTAATGACAGATGTATCTATAGAAACCTGTTAAGATGCAGATTATCCCCCTGGGGAGGGGAGATCAAAACTGCCAATCTATAAAATATACTTGTTAGGGGAAGGCATGGAATCTATCTCTGCGAGCACTTTGATTGCAGGGGACAGTGTAGCAGCATGTGGCATCATAACCTAAGAGCAGACAAATCAGCTTGATGACTTTCAAAGCCAAGAATACTGCTGGAGGCAAGGGTACTCCAGTCTAGAAGAAATTAAAACATATAGAGACTGTTATTAATTCCAGATCTATTTTTGTGTAGTCAAATCTGTATGCAAATCCTTAGCATCTCATTTTGGCAGATTAATCTAAAAGTGAAGAGCGGAATGTGAAAGGAATGTAATGATAAAACACCACAGATGAGCAATATTGCTGGGGAAAAAAATGTAAGCTGTGTACTTGATATGAGGGGCTCTTTGTGAGGAGACACAAATAATTTTGCTTATTTGATTATTTCATTATTTTAGGAGAAAGCACCCCCCCTTCTTTCTCTTCTTCTTCCACCTCTTCCCCTCCCCCCCCCCCCCAGATTACAGTGTCCCTTCTGAATGGAAATACATGACCCAGCGTTGTGTTTCCAATGCACTTGCTGTAGTTTAACATTCTGGAGGTAATCATCCAAATAACTATGATTTTTTTTTTTTTATTATTTTATTTTTCAAAATACTAATCTGACATCTCATTTTTAAAACATTATGCTAGGAGTGAAAATAACTCCTTAAAAGGAAATCAAATTACAAAACAGATATTAGAAAAGATTGTTTTGTGCATGTGGCTGGCGGCCACTGACGCTGCCAAGGCTGCACAGCAGCGTAGAGACAACTAACAGATTGTGAGATTAGATGTGGGAACAGTACTGGCTTTCCAGTGCTTGTTCTTGTGTGGGTACTTTACAGGTGTTGTGCTGGACAGTGTGGGGCATAGTGTGATGGCAACAGTTTGGAAAGGCTGCATTTCGTCTCATCCCTCTTGTAGCCTGTGCGTGTCTGAGCTGGGAACCTGTGCTGCTGCCTGTGTGTAGGGTCCCGGTACAGCACGATGCTTGCAGAGATGCACCCAAGCAGCCAGCGTTACTCCTCCGTGCTACTGCAGATGAGGTTCTTGAATAGGCTTGTCTGTAGGTTCTGCTACCCATTGATCAGATTCTTGGCCTCACCCAATTTATTTCATACAATGGTTTGGGTTGGAAGGGACTGAAAAGTTTCATCCTCCCTGCCATGGGTAGGGACACCCTCCACTAGCCCAGGTTGCCCAAAGCCCCATCCAGCCTGGCTTTGAACACTGCCAGGGAGGGGGCAGCCACAGCTTCTCTGGGCAGCCTGTGCTGAGGTCTCACTGCCCTTCACAGGGAAGAATTTCTTCCTAACATCCAATATAAACCTACCCTCTTTCAGCTTAAAGCCATTCCCCCTTGTCCTGTCACTGTACTCCCAGATAAACAGTCCTCCTCTATCTTTCATGTAGGCTCCTTTAGGTACTGGAAGGCTGCAATAAGGTCTCCCTGTAGCCTTCTCTTCTCCAGGCTGAACAAGCCCAACTCTCTCAGCCTGTCTTCATAGGAAAGGTGCTCCAGCCCCCGATGACCTTTGTGGCCCTCCTCTGGACAACGGTCCAGCAGCTTCATGTCTTTCTTATACTGGGGCCCCCAGAGCTGGATGCATTTGAAGTGATCAGAAAGTACATCTGTGTTAGTGAATAGCTCAGCCCAGTAGGAGCAGATCGGCCATCAAGAACTTGGTGGCCAGTTCTCTACATCTGCTCTATATATGGTTCATGTCTTTTTGCTTTGAACTAGATTTATTCTGATCCTCTGGAACAAATATTCCCAGCCCTCAGTTGGTACAAAACCAACTGAAAGACCAGTTATTATTTCACACCCCTGTGCCTCTGTTTTGAATTGGAGCACAGCTGGTGCACATCTGGAGTGGAGATCCTGGTTTAACTAGAATGCACACCAGTACCACCCTACAGCCTGAAATGATGTGTGAGAGGTTGGGGAGTTGCTTCAAAAATCACAGTATGGCTCTGAACCAAAATGCTGTGCCAGGTGCAGCTGGAGGCTGGCAGAGTGAGGATTCCTCAGCATGGGGGGCTGGTCCAGGGATAAATTAAAAAAACACCAATCCAACAATAATGGGCCTAGTATGGCTGGGCAGCCAGCAGGAGTGAGAGCAGCTCTGCCAGTGCTCTGTGTTGAAACAGGGGATGTCCTCACAAGAAGCCAAGAATAAACAAATGTAATGACAGACAGATTCAATTCCTTCCATTCATTCCCGTGGATTTTGTCACATGCTGTGATTTTTTCACATGCTGTGAAAGCTGTAATGTAAGAAGTTTGTGTGTCGATTGGAGTTTCTCTGGTGTGTGGCCACTGGTCTGCCCTAGTTAAGCCCAGACCTTCTGGTAACATGAGAGGTGAGGTGCAGCTTGCAGGCATGTTTCTGATTCCATCTTCTCGCGGGCCCGAACTGGTGACAGAGGGAGACTGGGACCTGTGGCAGTGCTGCAGTGACACCATGTCCCAGGGAGGCTTGAACACACTCAGGAACGTGCTCACACTGGTAAGATTACAGGCTTGAGACTGAAGAATTTTTCTACCAGTTGACTCAGTAAGATTTGCCATTTGACACCAATAGAGGACGGAATGATTGGAGAGTAGACACGTACTGTGTTGAGGTAAACAGTTGGCTTGCGGCATCTGCTTTGGTCAGACTATTCTTGGCTTTCCTGAGGTGCTTTATACCTTGCTTTCCAAACATTATTGAAACATCCATATGCTGGTGGTGTTTCTGGTCACTGTGGAGGAATGTCCAAACATAACTCTATAACTAAGCCCAGAGGTGCTCTCTCTGTAGTACAGGCTAAATACAGAATTTCCTTCAAATATATAGGCGAGTGCAGTTGCATGGGGTTGTGCTGTGCTTTCCAGCTGGCAGTGGTATCCCACATCATGCTCCTAGCTTGGTAGGGCTTCTCTCTGACCTCTTCCTTGTTTCTAATGCAAGCTCACCTTCTCCTCCCTTAAATTGTGTCACATGCCGTGTGCTTCTTGGAACAGGGGCAGGTTTAACCTTCCTGTCCTGTCAACAGCTGAATGCGCAGTCATATATAAACACAGCAATTTTTACCTCAGTTTTAGCCCACAGAATTAGCTTTACAAAGGAAATGTGTGTATGTGGAGGGTGTTTGTTGTTCCTATTTTGTGTTTCTAGATGTTTGGGAAATGTGGCACTTAGTCACTTGTAACTGGATTGAAAAGTACAGCAGAACATAAGTGTAAGTGGTGGCATGCAATGTAATTATGGTAGCAAATGAGCCCTAGAATTGGTTGTTTTGCTGTACCTTATCTTGGCCCTGGTTTTGCTTATATGATAAAATGTAACCTGTATAAACTCTTTCATAGGAGGAGTAACAAATACTGCACAGTATCAAAACAGGCTCATGGTCTATGATCCCAAGCAGGTGGGTATCTGTGTCGTGTGTGTTTTTTCTCATATGTCTTACTTCAAACAGGTCTCTTAGCAGATATGTACAGTGATTACTTTTTCTAAAGGCTAAAAATGCTGACCATCTGAATTAGTGGTGTTTTAAATTCACTTTGTGAATTCACTCTGTGAGTTTAACAGAGTAATGGAGATCCTGGATTTTTATTATAATTTTTAAGCCTGTAGGTGTTAGCAACATCTAGATTAAATACAGAAATGTGCTTTAAATCCCCCAGATTTATCAGTATTTATTTTGCTTGTTAATTTTTTTGTAATCCAGCAGCCCAGGGCAATGAATCATAGAATTGCAGAATGGTCTGGGTTGGAAAGGACCCCAAGGATCATAGAGTTCCAACCCCCCTACCACAGGCAAGGCCACCAACCTCCAGGCTTGGATCTACCACCACCACCTCTCTGGGCAGCCCATTCCAGCACCTTACCACACTCTCTGTAAAGAACTTCCCCCTAATATCTAATCTAAATCTTCCCTCCTTTAGCTTTAATCCATTCCCCCTTGTCCTGTCATTGCCTACCCCTTTAAAAAGTTGATTCCCCTCCTGTTTGTATGCTCCCTTCAGGTACTGGAAGGCTGCAATGAGGTCCCCCCGCAGCCTTCTCTTCTCTAGGCTGAACAAGCCCAGCTCCCTCAGCCTCACAAAACTGCTCCTTGTCATTGGCATTTCTGCTTTGAATTGCATACACAGGCTTTTTGTTTTCTGCATACTTTCCAAACCGTACTACCTGGCTGTGACTTATTCTGCTGACTGCAAGGGTGCCTATCATTTCATTACCCAAGCACCTAAAATATCTTTTAGGGATTATTTCATACATTATGTATGTGTTTTGATTAGGTTAGCATGGCTCAGTAACCATTTCAGAGGGTTAGGGCATGGTTATGCCCTCTTGCTTGTATTAGGAATTAAAAGCCCTAAGCTTGCAATCAGAGTTGCATAGCCTGATTTACACCCACGTGGAACAGTATTGACTTTACTGATTGTAGGATAGGGGGCTTTGATTGCTGTATTTGGAACCAAATTGTGCCAGGCAATACTTCTGTGTGGTTCCCATTGACTTTTTAAAGCACAGCACATCTACGGGTCCTGAAGCGGAAAGCGGCAAACGTGCCTCTCTCTTTGTGAGGTGCAGTTCTATGCACCCACAGCACAAGCACTGATTCTGTCCTAAATCCGAGCAGCAATTACAGGCAGCAATCTTTCTTTGCTTATGGGGGTGAAACTCCTACTTAGATACTGTCTCTACCGTGTGCCTTTTGCTTTGACTCTTTACTTGCTGACGTGAAAGTTGCCCCCAAAATACCATCGGCAGGGTCACTTCAGCGCGCCGTGCCGACGGTGAGAAACCCATCCCGGCACACGAAGAGTTAAAGACAGTGTGTGCACTCGCATTCTTCAAATGAGGTCCACTTCGTGTTTGTACACACAGGTTCTTTTTAAAAATTCTGCTGGCATATTGTTTACGGTGGGTACTGGAAACCATCACATCTGCTTGCATCTCGCACAGAATCTCAATAACTCTATCATTCAGCACCAGCGCTTGCTTCTGCGCGAGGCTTTTGTGGCGAGTCGATAATGCCTGCCATCTGCCACAGAGCACACAGCTACCTGCCAACAAGCCGGCTGGGGTGACCTCTGCTTCCCCACCACTGATTAGTATTCACACGCCGGCTTATTAGAAATGACCCCACCAGGCCCCTCTGTTTCTTTGCCTTTGCAGCGCTTTGCGGCTCACCTGGCAGGCACTGCAGTGGAGGAAGCTAAAGATATAATCAGGGGATGCAGGCAGGCTTTGCAAAGCAGATGGTGTCTATAGTCTGGTGTTAAGAGACCGGACTACTAATGCAAACATTAATGCCTAATATTCAACTATTGCGCATTGAAATGTATAGCTATATAGCGTGGAGGTGAAAAGTCACAAGTATTAGAGGCTCTCGAGTTACTGCAAGTGGTAGCACGTGTAACACGCAGACTTTCCTCACAGGTTTTAACTTCTTCCACTTAAATAAATTAATCTTGTCCAGTGCAGGGTTGGTCGATTTGGTAAGCATGGCAGGAGGAATTCTTTTCTTAGCTTTAAAGTACTTTGCTTGAACCTCTCTTCTTCTGTGTCCTCTTGCCCCTCCCCTGAACAGGTAGAACTCCTGAATATTCTTATCCAGGAAGAAAAATATCCAAAAGGATGTTACTACTGTGTAAGTGCCCACAAATAAAGGGTTAGCATTGAACCAAACGTGTGAATCATTTGAGAAGATTCTTTAGGAAATGGTTTTTCCCTGTTGCTTCATTCCCCAAGGATAAGATCAAATAAGCTTCTGAATAACAAAAGGTAGAAGAATGTCTCATCTCTCATAACAGAGCTAGTTGGTACAGATAATTTTAGTGCTGTATACAAAGAAGACCTCTAATAGTCTTGCTTAGGGAGGATTTCCTAACGAATTATAAAGAACAAAAAAAGCTTTGAAAACTGATGAGCTAAATAAAGCAAGAAATACTATTAAATTAATGAATTAGAAGGTGAGAGCTGTAAACTGCATGTTGAAAGTCCAGTATATCTAGTCAGCGTTATAACCGACACACACATTTGACACATGAACAACACAACTCTATACACTGATTTCTGGCCAAGGGTAAGGAGAGCACCACTGACATGCTGCTGCTGTTGTACTACTAATGTAGGTGCATCTTTGACCAGTGCTGAGACAAGTTCTCTTTTCCTTTCCAGAACAAGTGGTTAAGCCGCAGCCCCATGTTGCAGAGGAGAGTGTATCACTCCATGGCTGCTGTCCAAAGGAAACTGTACGTGTTAGGTGGGAATGATCTGGACTACAACAACGATCGGATCCTGGTTCGGCACATAGACTCCTACAGCATAGACGCTGACCAATGGACACGTTGCAGCTTCAACATGTTGACAGGTGAGTATTGTACACCAAAAGAGGAAAATAGCTGCTGTCAGAATATCAAACACTAATTCTTTTCCCTTTAGATATCTTTAGAATCGTAGAATATACTGAGTTGGTAGGGACCCATAAGGATCATCAAGTCCAACGCCATGACTTTGCCTCAATTGCCTCTAATTTAGGGGCTGTGTTGGCCAATAAGACACTTTGGATTTACTGTTTTGGCATTCAGTGTTCTGTAAAACATTTGTCTTAGAACATTTTAGGATAAATGTTTAAGAAGGCGTGTGTGTAATTTTACTAAGTGGTCAAAAAATTCTTTGTCACAGTATTACCAGAACTTATTTTTGATTCTCCAAAATCATGTCTGCACTGATAGATCTAGCTACCTGTTTGCATGTTCAACAGGCAGATCCATCTCTGTCATGACAGTGTTTAGTAGTGTTTCCTGCTGCCATTAGAGAGCACTGAGCTCCATTAACCATCACTTATTTCTAAGCAATATTGTCTTAATAAATTACCCGAAATAAGGTGTCTTTGTTGGAATCCTGTCAAGTCAGGGATGACTTCAGTATCTCAGCTATGTATCTATAAAGTTCTCCATGATTATTATTAGGAAGAACTGTTACAGGAGGAACTAGCAAAGCACTGCAACTCACTGTCCCTGCTGCCCAGGACACCAGATTTCTCTGCCACTTGATAAAATGCCTCCTCAAATCCCTGAGAGAAACAGGCATGTGACAAGTTCTCAGAGTAGCACCACCAGCAGCTTTGCAGAAGAGGCATTTCCAAGGCAACATTTATGTTAGGGACATTCTTTTGTGACTTGGAGGTCAATTAGCCGCCATACTGGCTGCCAGAAGGTTTCAGCGCAGACTGCTTTAGGAGCCCTAGAACTGGGCCTACCTCGCTTTTCATAGAATCATAGAATGTGTAAGGTTGGAAGGGACCTTTAGAGGTCATCTAGTCCAACCCCCCTGCAGTCAGCAAGGACATCTTCACTAGATAGGTCACTCAGAGCCCCATCAAGCCTGACTTTGAATATCTCCAGGGATGGGGCCTCCAGAGCTTCTCTGGACAACCTGTACTAGTGATCTACCACCCTCATATTGAAGAATATTTTCCTAATATCCAACATAAATCTCCCCTTTTGTAGTAGTGCAACATGCCCTCGTGAACAGTTCTTCCCCAGGTTTCTTATAGGCACCTTTTGAGCTATTGGAAGGCCACTAGAAGGTCCGACCAGAGCCTCCTCTTCTCTAAGCTGAACAAGGCCAACTGTCTCAGCCTGTCCTCATAGGAGAGGTACTCCAGCCCTTTGATCGCTCTTGTGGCCCTCCTCTGGACACGCTCCAACAGGTCCATGTCCTTCTTGTGTTGAGGGCTCATCCTCCTCAGTTTGGCATTGCATTGATTTCTGACATCTACCACTGAAAAGGATACACAGGATACCTAGAAACATCATGTCAGTGACATGAACATCTGACAAATAAGACAGTGACATGTCATTTTCCTCCAGTTGGTTTAAAAGCTTGCTGTAGTGACAACTTTGTCCTTTAAGATACGGTATTGAGTTTCTTAAACTCTGGGATCTGGAGAAGGGTTGCTGGATTTCTGAGCCAGGTCATTGGAGTACTTCATGGATACCAGAGAGAGGCATGGATTAAAAAGGAGTTACACATTGCCAAATGGAACTAGTTTGTCATATCCCTTGTGCTCTGCAGTTAATGATTTTATTTTATTATCTGGAGGAATTGACATCCCTTGAGAAGGATGCTATCTGATTTGCAACTGCAGAAGTGCTGGCACTGCAACACCCTCATTCTGAAGCTGAGCCCATACTGCTAAATGCAGTGCCATCATGGCCTCTTTTCAGATATGACCTGGTGGGTTATTTCTACCACCTGCACCTTGAGGAGCCAGCTAAGCCTTTCTCTGTGTCTCTTTACCAGTGCAGATTATTTTTGAAGGCTGTTATTTATCCTTCAAAACTTCCAAATTAGTTCAGGAGCCAGTTGCACAGCAGCTTGCATAGCAGCTTCTGCAGTTTTCACCATACTTGTACCTGGAAGAACTGGGAGGGGACAGGTGTGGGGACACTGTGAGGGGCGTTGAACTCTTGGCCTATGTGTCTATCTGGATGTGCATGCACCAGAGTGGCTGAGAGGCAGGTGGCGAGCTTGCCTCTCACCTGTGCAATACGCACGCGCAGGAACCTGTGCCACTGAGGAGACAGCAGATGGTCCCCTGCACAGCCTTGGTTTATTGCTCATCCAGGGTTTGCATTGTACTACAGAACATACACAGGTGTTAAAAGGGTTAATTAAACACTGACAGCGGTTTCTGGTCCCTCCTTTGCTTTAGGTCAGAACGAGTCTGGAGTCGCGGTCCACAATGGCCGGATATATTTAGTTGGCGGCTACTCGATTTGGACAAATGAGCCTTTGGCATGTATCCAGGTGAGTGAGACAGTTTCCTTTAGAGTCTTTTCCAATGGCTTTGCAAGGATATGCTTAGCACGGAGGTTATTTGAAAAGGTAAATGTGTATGATGTTGGAGAGATTAAGGATGTTTCTTATGTGGCCGCTGAACCTGCATAAACACAGAGGGGAAATACTGTGGATATTAAAAACATTTCCAAATGAGTCTTCAGATCCAATTATTCCAAGATATTCTAGTGAAATGGGGTTGAGGAGCCTCTCCTTTGGCAAGGTTTGATTAAAATACTAAGTTTATATTCTCAGGTAACACAGTGAAGTTCAACAGTACAAAAAGGGTGGCAGAAATGGATGATGTGGCATGGGCTAACAATTTTTCAGCCCATCTTGTGATTTATTATCTTTCTTTTTCTCCCCAAGTTGTGTTTCTGAAGTGCAGCCAGAGTTAACGAATTGTTCTGTGACAAAGTTCAGTCAGCCTGCAACCTGCCCTAGCACTTACTGCTTCAAAGCTTGAGTGGAAGTTTTTTGATCCCTGCTGTAGGCAATAGGTCCAAAAAAACTCTTCTGCTCTCTCATCTTGTATAAGAGCAGCTTGCCTGCAGATCCATGGCTTTCAGATATTCCCGTACAGAAATCGGGAATTCTTATTTTGCTGCATTTTTCTGAGTGAAGCAAATCTGCATCACAGCCATTGCTTTGTGACCAGCTGGGCAGTCACAGACAGAAACTATTGTTTACATCCCAGTTTCTGCACTTTTGCTGATAAACAACATTTTCATTAGCTTCCAACTAAGGATTTTTAGGATTTAACCTCCACACTGTCCCATAAGGCTGGAAGTTAGACTTGGCACAAGAAGGGAATGCATTGTGTGTTGCCCCACTGGTCTTTACGATGAACACTTACTGCATGAGTTTCTAGAGAATAGATCATACAAGGTAAAGAGTTAAACCCATGTTCTGGTGATGGCGTAATAGTGGTTTACTGAATTGTTGGATACCATGCCTAGCAGTTGTTATTGGAGAAATTCATTCCAATGGGCTTGGATAACACTAGGTGAAACATGCTGCTTCAGATGGAGTAACAGCACAGTACCAAGGTGGTGGCTGTGCTCTACCAACGGGCTTGTACCCTTCAGTATCCCACATGGGTTTAAATCCTGAGTGAAAATGGTCCTGGGATCTTCCTTTCTTAAATGGGCACGAGTCCACAAACTGGTCATGAGCTGGCAGCCTGCCCGAGACAGTCGCTGCGCTTAAGGGGGAACTGTAAGAAGTGCTTTGGCAGAGCTGTGTGTGCTGCCCCTTCTCCACTGTAGTTAGTGTGCCTGGCTTTAACCAGCAAAACCAGCCCTTTTATCTTTAAATTCAGCGAATTTGGGGTTGCATCCTCTTTTGGAAGAAAAAAACCCCGCTTTTTCCGTATATCTTCAAGCCATCCATCTCTTTGGCCTTTCCGTCTTGGACAGAGCTCCCTGTATACCAAGGTAACGAATGAGTTGGGCTTTGTGGTAACAGTAGCGCTCTGGCGCAGAGTACCCTATATGTACAGAGGCACGTTCTGCTGCCAGGAAGCAGGATCCAATGTCACCATCCACTACTGGGAGCCTGAGCTGGCATAAGTTTTGGGTGATGAAGACAGAAATAGCTCACCCCATCCATAAATACAATCTCAGAGTTATCTGAAACTACCTTTCTGTTGGGATTCATAGTACACGTATGTGATGTGTGCCTGCAAATTTGCTTCGGCTTTCTTCCGTGACCCTTGAAATACTTTGTACACTTTGACCTGCAGGTGCTGGATGTCAGCAAGGAAGGGAAGGAAGAGGTGTTCTATGGGCCTACGCTCCCCTTCGCTTCCAACGGCATAGCAGCATGCTTTCTTCCAGCTCCTTATTTCACGTGCCCCAACCTTCAGACGTTGCAAGTGCCTCACCACAGGATTGGCACAATGTGAGCCAAGGAACGGGCGCTTCACAGAATCCCAAGTGGGAGGGGGAAACCACCCAAACCCTGTCTATAGAAAGGTTTCTCTGGATGGGTGAAAAGATCAATCCGCACGGGCTGCTGCTTTACCTTCACACATTTGTCTTAAAGTTGGATCACAGTCGGCAGGAAGGAAGCTACAAAAACTGTCTGCAGCTTCTCTCCTCTGCCTCGGGTGTAGAAACACACACATGAGAGCGTTTGGTGTTTCTGCTGGCGACTACTCGCTCCCCGTCTCTACTTCATTTCCTTATGCAAGTCCGTAAGGCATTGTGAATGCTCTCAGCTCCTCCTGGGCTGCTGCTCTTTGGAGTCTGCACGTTCAGTTGTTCACCAATGGCACTTTCAAAGCTGATAGAAAGCTGTGTTTATGTTGACAAAGATGATATAATACTATGGTAATTATGCAACTTTACTCAGTACCTTTGGCAAAAAGAATAACGAATGTGTTGACTTCTGATTCCAAACTCCATCGTTTGCAGGTTCTCATTTAATAGTACTTCATTTGAAATTTAAATACTGCAAAGCAGATTAAAACAAAAATAAGAAACAAACAAGCCCTATAGGACATGAGGAACAGATAAAAATTGGCTGGAAGACAAAGTCACCGAAGCCTCATGGTTAAACCCAAGTCTGAACCAAATGTGTCTGAGAATCCACAGATTATTTGGGATGTCATTTACCAAGGTCTACTATCAAATAAATGTTACCTTCTGTCATATGATCAATTCTGCCTGACAGCTGCAGTCTTTTAATGGTGGAGAACAGCCTCTTTTCTGTATAATTAAAATGTGCCGTTTACTTAATATTTTTAATATCCGGTTTGCAAGGGGTCACCACATTTACAGTTCTCAAGGAACAGTCTCATTTTGTCCAACATATGGTCCCACAAATCACTGGTCTCCAGAGGCTAAACAGGTGTAGAGCAATGTCAATATTTATTTATTTACTCTTTCAATTTATATAGTGTGTCTCTGTTCCGTGCTCCAGGCACACTCCGGTTCACAATAAATACTCTAACCTGTTCTGGTTTGGCATTGCTTGGCTGCTGTGGCCCCTGTCTCTTATTTCCGTCTTTTACTTACGTATCTAACAACAACTTGGATGTTTGTAAATATTAACCAAGCATGTAATTAAATCTTTCTCTATTTCTGATTTACTGGGTACTCTGCACTTCTCTGCTTTACCTGCCGCTCTGTTCCCTGCCAGCGAGCTCTCCGAGCAGCCCTGGGACATTCCTGCCGGCGCTCAGGCAGGCGCCGCTGCAGCGCCTGCCGCAGCAGTAGCCCATGCTTGCTGCTCTCTGGCAACCCGTCTGACCTTGTCCAGTGAGTGGTGTTTCTGAATCAAATCCATCTTCTGCGGGTCTGCAGGCATGCAGGGGAGTGAGCTCCATCACCATTCCTGACTCCAGCTGGGCAGTGTACTCAAAGAGCATCGCCTTTGCTTTTCTGGGAATTTTCAGGTTTGAAAGTTCTGTGGGTTTGTTTTTTTGCTGAGCGTGCTCACTCTAGTTGTTCAGAGCAGAGCTGGCACACTACCTTGTGTGCCAGCAGTGTCTCCCCCCACGCACAAAGCAAGCCCGTGTCCCGGCAGTACTTTTCTCGGTCGGCATGGGAGCTGTGTGGGCCGTGCATCAGGAAGTGTTTCATGCGAGGGGCAGCGCTCCGAACAGGCCCTTCGCCCTTTAAAAATCTGACCACTGCCCTGGGTGGGCTGCGGGGCACAAGCCGGGTCAGTATTTGAAGTTCTACTTCTGCATGGCTTGCAGGGACACAGACATTGCATGTCTTCTTGTCGAGAGGAGGGTGGCTGAATAATCAGAAGGTGCATGTTGGGATCCTTGGTACCACACCAGGTGAGTGGTTGGGTGCAGAACTGCACTTGCTCTTTCCCAGGCAGTGGGGGAATTCATTTCATAGCCCTTGGAAAGCCCCGTGTGCTTCCAGACAATCGCCTCGAGTATGTTTTACACATCACAACTTCCTTTCCAGCTTTTACTCCTACGCCTCATCCCTTACTGCAGCTCTAGCTATGACATCATTTCTGACCTGTTCCTGGAGAGCAAGGGATTATGATAGCTCTGGCTGGCTACTGAGCGGCGACAGACGGCCCAGGTTTGAGCAGTAGAGTGGGGCGGCTTAAGCAAAGCATCATGTGCCTCTTGGATCAAGGACTGAAAGGCAAGAAAGTTATTTATCGTGTTTGTTCTGCCCTTTCGACACCTGCACTGTTCTGGTGGTTATCACCCATTGTCTTTACTGGTGAATAGCAGTTTTAAACAGCTGTGTGACTGCATTAAATCAGTTAAGGGTACCAGAGCCTCAGGACAACACATCTGTTCCTGTTAGTATCAGGATGCTACTCTGGCTCTCAATCATCAGGTTCCAGTGGTTACAGGTCTTTCACACAGCCTCTTAGCCCCTAAGGTTCAGTGCCGTGCTTTCCTGTCTGGGTCTTTTTGCTTTCGTTGCAGGACCTGTGGGACAGGTGGTGGTGCTTTGCTGCACCTGGAGTCAGATGATGCCACATGGCCCTTGCCAGGTAAGCACAACCCAGTGATTATTTAGTGCCAGGTAAAAAAAGAGGAAGGTGTGGGTATGAGGGCAGGCAGTGAGCACACTGGTGCCAGCAGTGGCTCTGCTCCGGCTGAGGGGGTCTCTGCTGGGAAAGAGCAGGAGTGGGAGAGCAGGGCTGCCTCACCACAGGGCTTACAGCTTTGTAGGAGTAACAAGTAATAATACATCATCCTGTGGCACAGAGCCACAGGCTGGTTTGGCTTGGAAAGGATCTCAAAGCCCATCCAGTCCCAACCCCCTGCCATGGGCAGGGACACCCTCCACTAGCCCAGGTTGCCCAAAGCCCCATCCAACCTGCCCTTGAACACTGCCAGGGAGGGTCAGCCACATCTTCTCTGGGTAGCCTGTGCCAGGGCCTCACTGCCCTTCACAGGGAAGAATGTCTTCCTAACATCCAATCTAAACCTGCCCTTCTATAGCTAAAACCCATTCCCCCTTGTCCTGTCACTGCACTCCCTGATGAACAGCCCCTCTCCATCTCTCCTGTAGGCCCCTTTAGGTACTGGAAGGCGGCTATAAGGTCTCCCTGGAGTCTTCCCCAGGCTGAACAAGCCCAACTCTCTCAGCCTGTCTTCATAGGAGAGGTGCTCCAGCCCTCTGATCACCTCTGTAGCCCTCTCTGGACTGGCTCCAACAGCTCCATGTCTTTCCAGTACCTCCAATAATCCTTGACATAGCATAATCCACTTCTGAGTCCCGAGATACGTTCTTAACTGCCCTTAGCTATAAACAAAAGGCTTTGTGCTTTTTCTCCAAAGGAGTGACAGTTCCAGCAGCACCACCACCAGCCTCTTCTGCCCCTTTGGTCTCTGTGGAGCATTTCACACTCAAGCACTGACCAAAGAAACAGTGTGATGTTAATCAGCTGCCATGCAGCAGATCTGCTCTGTAATCCTCGTGTCTCTAGCTGTGCCTTACTGTTGTCATCTTAACTTCACAGCTTCCAGGGAATGTTCCTGATTCTCCAAATAGTTCCAACTCCTGTAACTCTTCTTCCTCCAAGTTTTGCCTTCTCCTGGTTACCCTCCCCCAAAGCTGTACAGACATTTAGTACATCAGTTGCAGGATCCTGGAGAAATAGATAATTGAATATTCACACATGCAGAAACAACACAGGCAGAATGTGGAACAATGTGGAAACAAGCGCAAAAAGAGGCGGCATCTGTTTATTGAAAATTAGAATGTGGAATAAATTAAGAGGGCAAGGTTAAAACACTTCATCTGCAGGCAGAGTTTGCAGGGGAGGAAGACTTTGCAGGAAGTTTAGCACATACGACTATATAAAGGGCTTAAACAGTTTTAGTTTTGCGAAATGGGCTGCCTTTCCTCCCCCCCTCCTGCCCTGGACATATTTTAAAGGGAAAAAAAGTGTCCACATAAAGAATGGCTTTCCAACAGGGATGATTATATATAGCTGCTTCACAGTAAAGCCGGAATTAAATGCTTAAAATGTTAACTCTTGCTGGGGGTAGATCAGCCGACGTAGCAATAAAGTGCAGGGGAAATACGTTCAGCAAGAGCCCCTGTTCAGGCAAGGTGCCAGTGGTGCCCCCACAGGTCAGTGTTGGGCCTTTCTAAAAGTCATGAATTTAGCCAGCTTGAATTTTTCCTGCCTTTTGGGGTGACATTCTGCAGGGGGGGATCAACAACAGTGTCTGATGGACTGAGAAACATGGTGAGGTGGAATTACTCTGCTGGCATTTCCCGAGGCCGACAGAGATGCCAGGTTTATAAATACAGGCTCCGAGTTTTGCTGTGGGTTTTAATGCTGGTTTTCTATACGTACCTTTGTGGTTCATGTGCTGAGTCTCTGAAAGGTTTGTCATTTCAGAGCTGCTCGAGTAGACAAAAGCCATATCCTAGTCATTCATCACAAAACAAGCCTAATTATGCTAGGACATATTGACACTGCATCAGATTTTTAATCTTCAACATAATTTTATAACCATTGCTAACAGATGGGCTGATTACACTGAATTTCAGTTTTAAATAATAGTTAAAAATTAAAAAAATATGATTAAACTGAAAATACCCATGCATACATAATTTCCAGGCGCTACTGAAAGAAGGAAAACCGGAGCTCAACAGACCCTCTCCTCCCGTTTCCTGAGGGAAATACGTGGCGTTTGTGGCCAGTTATCAAAGTTCCTTAAATGACTCTGAGCAGCGGATGCTGTTGGCAGCTCCTCTGCTGTGCAATTACAATGCATGCACAGAACCTTCTTCTTTCCCCAGGTCTGCTGCTCTATTCCACCATAAAAGGCATAATTTTTCCTATTTCAGCAGCTCTTTTATTGAAACAAGTGCCTTTCCCCCTTTTTTTTTTTTTTTTTTTTTTTGTTATTGAAAGTGAAAGCAAGTAACAATTTAAATTACCATGTTCCTGCTCTTGAATAACAATAACAAATGGGAAATGCTTATAAAATACAGGGACAGCTTTGTAGGACTAATGGAAGTTGCATGTGAATTTTCACCAGAAAGTGTCTTCTTTTTTCCTTCCCAGTCATTTTAAGGTTCCAAAAGAAAGGTAAGCCAGACTTCCCTCTCCCTGACGTTGTTACCTTTAAGATTGAGTCCAGCTGTTCCTGTCCTATGCTAAACCATATCCCTAAGTACCTCATCTCTCCTTTTTTTAACACATCCAGGGATGGTGACTCAACCACTGCCCTGGGCAGCCTGTTCCAGGCCCTGACAACTGTTTCTAATCTGAACCTGCCCTGGTGCAGCTTTGTGCCATTTCCCCTTGTCCTATCTCCTGTCACCTGGCTAAAGAGACTATTGCCCCCCTCTCTACAACCTCCCTTCAGTTCTGTATGTTGCACAAAGAAAAGGGCACACTGCTCCTCCAACCCGCTTACATCAGGGAACAGCAGAGAAAACGCTCACAAGGCTCACAGCCGCTCTACCTCCAGCAGGTCTCCTGCCAGCATTTCTAGTGTTTCCAGAGGAAAGGAGACATGGGATGGACCGTGCAGGAGACTTGGGGGAAGAATTAGTATTTTCTTATAACTCCAGTGGGATCCCGTAGCCTTGTAGTGAGAGTAATTAATGTTCAAAATGGTGTAATGCCACCAACTTTTCACGTACAGAAGGGGAGGACTAAGCCCATCTGAATGTGTAACAGTTTCTCTGAATGGCATTAGGAACTGTAGCTACAACCTTTTTTTCCAGGATCAGGATCTTTTCACCCTGAATTACGGAAGGGATGAGCACAGTAAATGTCCCTTGTTGCAAGCACTGTTATTTTTAATCACAGCTGGCACATGGGAGCGCATGGGCTTTGGCACAATGATCTAACCATGACATGGCTGTCATGTCTTGCCCCCAGCACCCGGTGGGGGTTCTGGGAGACAACAGGGCTGAGAGTCAGCATCACCTTCTGCAGCAGGGCGTGTGGGCAGGGGCGTGTGGAAAAGGAGAGAAGGGAGGATTCATAGCAGTGCTGTTGCTCTGAGCCCATGAGAGGGCACAAAAACCTCAACGAGCCATCAGCCTCTGCTTGCCTCTGTGCCCATGAGTCACTGGCCCTGTGCACCTCCACAGTCCTCAGCCTCTTTGGAGCAGGCACCTGCTTTAAGGTCTGGCCCCTGGAACCACAGTCCTGGGCCCTGGCGAACCCATTCACTAAGGGGCTGCTGTCCAGGCTGGGTGACATCCAAATGGCAGCTTCTGTTGGCATCTCTGCAGCCAGTGGCAGAGCTTGTATTAATCACCAGGCTTGAGGCTTGGTATGTACCTCTAGGAAGGTGATCTTGGGACGTGCTTTTCTTCTTCTGCTGGAAGTCACCTCAGATTTGCAGCATGACTCTCTTGCTGTAATCAACAGCCTGGTCACAGGCACACACAAGCCTTATTCAAAAGCTTTCTTCGGACACTCACCTGGGACACTGGAAAACAGGCATCTGAGCCTTACTGCTTAGTGGGAGGCAGATCATCCTGCAGCTGGATCAGCAGAGAAGGGCACCTGCCCAGTGCTGGCAGAAGCTTCTGGTAACTCACTGCCCGTTACTCCTGAGAAACACAAACTGTAAGGTGGTGCAAGGCAGTGACACATCTCCCCCCGTGCTCTGCAGAGGATGCTCTGCTCTGATGCTCCCTGGATTTCTCCCTATACCGTCCTGACAACAGATGTCTGGGACTGCCTGTCCCAACACCCATAATGTAAAGCAATGATGACCTCCTGCTGTGCCTCCAGGCTTGGTATATGACTAACCAGTAACACCAGAAGTGTCTACTGGTTCCAGATTTAAAATGCTTACGAAGTTACCCCCCACTCGGAAACAAGAGGTAGATGTGAGTTTAACACTGGGGATGTGCTGAGGTGTGCAAACAATTGTTGCTTTTCGTTCATTCTGTGATTGGTTGCTCTCCAGAGTCACTGCACACTGAGGGACCTGCTGGCTCAACCCCACGGTGATGTCTTTAGCTGCCCACGCCAAGCTCGGTGCCACCAGGCTCCTGCTCCCTGGCAGAACGATCAGCGAGGTGCTTCTGCTGTCACTGTTCCTTTTCTGTCCACACACCAGCAGATGGGAGTCGCAGTGCCTGCTCCTTGTTTTACCGGGTTTACAGCAGGGCTCTGTCCTCTTGGTGAGGAGGCAGGCTTCCCATCTCCTGTCAGTGGTCACAACCGCTGTAAAAGCTTTCCAGGATCTCCTGCCCTTTACTTAAGCAGTTCTCCAAGCACTGTATAAAGAAGGCTTAGACATTTGTCCTGTTTTTAAACCAAACTGTCCATAGGTAAAAGGATACAGAAGAGTTTAATTTAAATCATGCTCAGGCAGCATCTAAGAGCACACAGTTCCTTTTACTTCATGGTGATTTTTGGCCTTTTTTTTTCCTATATTGTCCTTAAATTGAGGGCCTCCTCCTCTTCTCCAAACTGATTCTGGACTGTTGGTTTGGTGTGTACTTGGTAAGTCAGCCTGGACTAGCAGTATTATCAGTATTTCCTCTCATTAGTATTATCAGAACTGTCAGTCACATCTGCAACTGTCCGTACCAAATAATTAGACTGAACCAGATTGCCCATTTGGCAGCGGTTGATGAATACGATGCAAAACGCTTTATTTCTGTTCGCATTAACTTCCTGACAGAGAAGAATGATAATTTTCCAAACTGTTTAAATTAGTTTCTCATGCACCAGGAGCTGTTACACATTTACATAAAGCTCTGTTGCTTTTTCAAGAACTTCCAGCCACTCCAGACAGTACCAAATGTGTCCTTAACAATCCACTAACCACGTCATTAAATATTTTGTTATAATACCTGCTCTATCCTTTAAAAGTCAAAGGCTTTACTTTCAGTAAGTGATACCACAGTCAGACCTCTGTAATCTACTGTGTGGTAGAACTCAAATTTGAAGACATCTCTACTAATCTCTCTTGAAGAAGTTGGTTATTTGGAAAAAGTTTTTTTAGGAGCACAGTTCCCTTGAGATGACTAAAACTCCTCCTAGGTACCCAAGCTTGCACAGAGCTATGAGGCAAGTTCAGTAAGTCACTTTTGGAATGAAAAGCACCTCCATGTTCCACACCAGTAAGTAGCCTAAAGAGGCTTTTAGTCACCGCATTATCTGAAGTAACGACAGCTGATTTAGGCAAAAAGATTATCTAGTTCAACTTGGTAAGATTACTGTAACAGAAGAGAAGCCGCTCTGAAAGATTTGAGGGATTTCTGTTAGACACAAAAATAATCTTTCCTTCCCATTAATATCATAAAGTTAAAATTGGAACAACTTTCAAAGTAAGCAGCTGTTCTCCAGCGTTGCCATTAGGGGCAAACTACCTCCCCCAAAGCCCAGGCTGTAGTGGCAGAAACACTGTGGGAAGTGAAACACGTGAATGCCAAAGGCATTACTCAAAGCTTCCGGAGAACTTCAGAAAAAGGTGCAGAGCTGGAGCTGTCCTGGAACGACCTGAAAGGTAATTTGGAACAGCAAAATATGTGAAAGATCTGACATTGCAGGCAAGCAGAAGTAATTGCTTGCCTGTGGTCAGCTGGAAGAAATCCCCCACATGAGTATTTCCTCTATAAATCTGTCAGCTCTTCTTTTTTTCTCACACTGTTTACACCTGGTGTAAGTTAAAGGGATAAATAACAGCATCATAACTGATAACAAGCAATCCTGGGATCACTGTGGATTACAGGTTAAATTTAAGAAGTGGTATTGACAAGGAAACTGGAACCTACCTTTTCCGTACACTACCCAGAAAGGTGACAGAAGAGATTTTTACACCACAATCTGAAAGAGTTTAATGTTTTCATACAGATGGGAGGTTAAGGCAGCTCTGTACATTTTGTGCAACACATACCCGAGGCCTCGTTACAAACGAGCGCTTCGTCACACCGGCGCAGCTCCTGGCGAATGCACAGCATTCAGCAGGCTCAGTACTAGACAGCACGACTAACCCCCATTCCACTAAAATAATAAATAATTAAAAGTTACAAAATACCATTTCCTTAAGAAGACAATAACGTTTTTTCAGAAGTACTGTGAGAAGGGGGCCAGGTCTCACTCAGTGTGAACTGAGCTTTGTGAAACCATTGGTCCTTTGAAGCCCTGCCTCGTAGGCTGCAGTGTGGGCAGCTGCTCGTCTCGACGGTTTACCACGCAGTCAGTGCACGTGCCGTACCGCCCGACTGCCCTGCCACAGCATACTGTCAGTTACTCTTCAGACACGTGGCAATACTCAAATCCCACAGGAGTGATGAAAATTAATACTTAACTTGGGAGGAGGGAGGAACCCCACAAACTTGGGAGATGTATTGCCACTGTAAAGATGAAGAACATGGCAGGTGTGTTGTAGACTGTAGTTTCAGGTATCGCCAGTGTCAGAACAGGGAGAAGGAAAGGGCTGGGCCCCAGTGCACTGCTAACCCATCTCCTTTTCCAGTTTCTCTATCTCATTCCGTCCGGCCTCCGCGAGGTAAGACAGGAGTTGTTTATAGGCTTCCCTGTTGAAAAAGCAAGGGAATGGAACCTGTTACTTGAACATTCTCACACATCCTTGGAGTAAAAGTACCTCATTCCCAAACACACTGTACACACACTGGGGGTATTAAAAACACAGTAACTCCCCCTACTCCCCCTTTATTCAACTGGTTTGTTTGCCATGAAGCTTTAGCACAGCCAGGTTGGGGGAAGAGTAAAGATTGCATTGGTTATGGCTACAAGAGTGCTGAAGACACTTACTTAGACATCTACTTGCTTAGTAAACCGCTGTGAAGTCATTTATTGGTTTTAAACCCCGGAGATTGCAAGGCTTAAAATGAGATTGGAATTCAGACTTCATCATGTCTGCTATCTGATGCCTGCTTGAGAAGTCTCTCTGTGAGTCATGCTACAGCACACGGATTTGAGCCTCTGGCACAGATTTAAGACCATCATCCTCAACAAAGGGCAACAAGCATTTTAAAATAAACCTGGAACACAGAAGGGGACTGACACGCCAGTGGATTTTCCAGGACAGTGCATGGATATGTTGGTAAGACTTTGACCTGCAGTTCATTCTAATACTCTCCCATCCTATACAACATAATTACCATTAAAGTATTGCCGCTGACATTTAGACCTATTCTAATTATAGATCTTTTTGTGAAATAGTAACTTCAGCAATCAAACCTGCAGTTTTCATATCAGTTCCCTGCAGTAACCACAGTGGCCATCGCCACTATGTGCATCTAATGCAATTTGGGAACTTCATTTCTTTTATGTAACATGTTTGCACTTCAGCCTCTGCAGTGAAGGCCCAGAATATGCTAACAGAGCATTACTCAGTGCCTGGGACCACAGAGAGGGACAGCGGGTATTCCTGTTCTTACAGTAGCATGTCCACAGGTCACCTCTGACTCTGGGTAAAGGAGTACTTCCTACATACAAATTACTAATACAAAAGATCAACAACAGATCTAACAATATGTACGCTAAGTGATGAGGCTAAAAGAAATGTAGCTCTCTGGTAATCTCTAAGCACCCGTTTCAGGATGCTCAACCGGTTGGGGTTTTTTTGCGCCCCCCCCCAGCTCCATTCTGTAGGCAAAGGGATGAGTTTACCTCATAAACAGTATAGACAGAAAGCACAGCTGGCTACGGCTACATTACCAAAAGCAAGTAGGATGCAGAGACAACCTGGCTTCACTTAAATTCTACTGGGGCCCATAGCCCTAGTGTCAAAAATCTCTCTGAAAATATTTCACAAATGCAGGTGGCTTAAAACCCTGAAAGGCCTGAGCTGAGGGGGATTCCTGGCCAAACACACTTAAAAATCACTCAGGTTTTAGCGCCTGCGCTGCTGTCTAACACTGCTTGCTGTCAAGGGAATAAACCTCTCCTGCTTATTGTCAAAAAAACAATAGTACATAAAAAATCAAACCTCTGTGCAGCATTTCTTCCAAGACCTTGTTTGTGCTCTGAATCCTTCAGAGACTGTGTGATCATGGGAATCAGGCCGGCAACTAACGTCTGATCCAAGACCGCCACCATTTCTAGTGTGCTGAAAACCCGGTGATCATACAGGGCACTGTAGTCCTGGATAAACTGCCTGAGGGGGACACGGAGGCATTCAGCGCAAGGTCAAAACTGGATGCAGAGCACATGCCAAGAACAACTGAAGAGTCTCATCAGAACAAGCAATCTGGCTGCATGGTAATTTTCATACTTAGTTACGCAGATTTCTTTCTTTAAACGAAGCCAGGCTTTGGAGGGCTGATCCTAAAAATCCCACCCACCTTGGTTTTGAGCAAATCGTTAGTCTGCTGCTGTTTCACCAGGGCTGACTTGTTCCAGAGCACTGCAATTTGCAATGCCTCTGAATGCAAAGCTAAAACATGCAGTTACTGTTTAATAAAAATAATAATGATGACCAGCAAAACAAGAGCTCTCAATGCCTGTCTGCAGAAATAATGCCAGCATTCCTTGCAAAGCTCCACTGGGTCTTATGCAGGGCAGATCATGGATGGAAGCGCACCCATTTGTCTTCCTGAGGGCTTGAGGTCTTTCAAGATCACAGATCACATTCAGACCAGAGGTAACACATCCCATGAAGTGATGTATCATGTACAGGCTGGCGTGCCTGCAAACACCCATTCGTATTTCAGGGAGCATCTCTGGAATGTCCACCTAGGACACCAGCGCTTAGGTTTGCAAAATGTCTTTGGGTCTCAGCCCACGCAGCTCTTCTACTGTGAGAAACAGCATCCAGTTTCCAGAGGAATGGATTAAGTATCATTTAGATTATAATAATCTTTTTTTTTTTTTTGTCACAAAACCAAAACAACTTAAAAATAAAAGCTAAGCTTGTTATGTGAGGATTTGATCTCTTCAGATCGGGCATGTCTCACAGCACCTAACACCAGCCATCACCATTCAGTTTTTCCCTGTTGCAGCAGCCTCTCCAGTACACACCTTCCAAAAGAGGACCTGGTCCATCAGACAGCAGGTTGTGTTTTCTCTTTTGTGCTCTGGCTTTTTGGCCAAGCTGTGTTTAAAACCAGTGCCAAAAGTACCATCATTTAAATACCATAAACAAGTGACGACGCAGTATGTTAAGGATAATTAGTTATTTAAAAAAAACATGTTTGCTGTCAATTGGCTTGCAGTGGCTTTGCTGCCAATTGGCATCTTTTCTGGTTACCTAAATACAGAAGTCAGCTGGGTGGCACGTTCTCCTCCTGACCCTGCTTGGCAGCCTTCTACCATGTAATGTACAATGTCTGTAGATAATTTTTTAACTGTAAAAGAAAAATTCACAAGGGTCACACCGAGCTCTTGAACTGACCATCTGGAGAATGTCTTTTGTGAAGATGAGAATTTTCAAATTAGAAAAAAAAAAAAAATACTGTTTTCTTTTACTTTGATGCAAGGGAAATGACTGTGAGAGCAGTTAGTTAGACTGGCTATAAAGAGCAGACTGCATCACAGATTTAGGCAGAAGTCTTGTTTTCACCAGCGTCATCCTCTAAACATTTCTAAGTACACTATGGTCTCTTTAAGTCAAAGCAAAGAGACATACACTTAGTGGGAATGGAGATTTTATTGAAATTTAAGTTCTGTTTGTGTTCTTCAGTCATTCCTATGTGGATTAAAGAAAAGCAGTTGTGGCATTACATCCTGCCCAAAGTGGTATGGATCTACTCCTTACTTTTATTCTGATTTTATGGGGGGGAAAAAACCCCCCAAAACTCCTTCTACTCCACAGCACATTGTAAAGTGCTTCCAGCTTCGGGCAGGTATGGCTATGATGGCAGAAGGGGGAAGGAAGACATGTGATGATCTAATTTCCTAGGGATATATTATCCTGGAAACTTTTTGATTCTGATCTATAAAAGTACAGTTATTGAGCCTGGGAGAAAGGAGATGGGAGGGATGGGCAGAAACGAAATGCTCTTCAGATTCCCGCTCATTAGTTCATTAGAGAGCAAAGAGAGACAGGACTTGTGTGTCTCTTGGGACAGTTAAAGAAAGAAAGCTTGTCTAGTTTATCTGGCCAAACTACCTCATTCACCTCATCTAAGACAAACTCTGGGATATCTCGGTGGTACAAATACCTTCACAGGTGTGCAGAGAGGGACTAGAAGCAAAGGAGCAGCTCACCTTGCAGCTCATTAACCAGCACCAAGCACTTCAGCACAGCTGGGAGAACTAAGTCAATGTCACATAGTTCCGTGCTCTGGGTTCTCTGAAGTACTTCAAGGAGGAAAGCAAGAACTGAGGCCAGACGAGGAGGCGGAGCGTGACCTTTGAACTGCATGTAGTTTTCACTGGGGAGAGAAAGAAAACCAAAACAGAGTCTGTAATTTGGGTTTTTTCCATTCAATGCAAGGACCACACACCTTAAAATAACTCTCCGGCACTGCTTCAGCTGGAGGCCTATTACAAAGATTTTTATCTTTATCTGGGCTCAACTAATGGCTTCTATTTGTCTTAGTCTTAGGAAAGACTCTCAATTTATCAGGGGACAGTGATGCCTCCTGACTCTTCTGTTGAGAGGGAAGTGAGAAATCACAGCTACACCTATAATTATAGTTAAAAAGCCAAGCATGACTATAAAAGTTAAAAATAACAAAGGCAGTTTTGTAAAATGACTGAATAAAGGGAGGAGTCAAGATTCCAAGACCCTAAACCAACATCCAAAATACAACTGTTCAACTACTTTATTTAGCTTCATATGCTTTTGTCAACCCACAATCCAACCTGTGGTACCAGCTCTGCTGTTACATGGGTGCTGTTACTTTGTTTTTGTCAGCATTATGTTGTAAGGGGGCAGCCAAGGTCTGCTGTTGCTGTCAAAATTAACCCCATCACCTCCAGTGTAAAACTTGTCGCCACGACAAGAAGTGACCTGTCGGTTTGCAACAAAAGCAGCTTTTGACATCACACACTCTGGGTGTTCAAATTTGAAGGGCTTGATTTGTTATTTTTCCCAAAAAGGGATACAAGAATCGGAACTACTGTTGGTTTGGCATTACAAACTACTGAAACCTAAAGACAGTAAGTTTAAATTGAAGCATTCAGGAGAGAAGAGTGCAGATAAGAAGAACACAGCATTTATTCATCAGTTTGCAGGAGCACTCCCAGCACCCTCAGACTCATTTTTTTAGCTATTTAATATTAGGTACATCGGTTACCCAAACCAGGCACGCATGCTTACTCAGCAGTGAATCTATTCAAAACCACTAAGTGTGTTATAAAACGTACTAAAGCGTGCTTCTATTACCTGACTTTCAGAGACCTGAGCATTTCATTGCACAGCTGCAAAGCACTCGTATAACTTGGCAAATTAAAGTTGTAACACTTCTATGTTTTTGTGTCACGTGCTTTAATATCAGCAACGCTGAAATCTTCTCTGCCATTAATTTTCTATGAAAATTTCACACTATGTTTTTTTGTTGGGGGTGTCCTCTTCCACTAAAACATTTCTCTGACCCAGATAACACGCCCCTGTTCATGCGGTTCCATTGCCTCTGTGCAGCAGCAAGAAATTCACTGCCTTTCATAGGGCAAAATGACATATTTGTACAGCAAACTCTGTACAGGTAACTTCAGTAAGATGATTAAGTTTGAGTATTAAGAAGTTAAAAACATGTCAGAGCTAAAGGTTATGGAATCTTAATTCACTCCCTTGATACCTGACAATACAGGCTTTGCTTACAGGATTGCCTATCATATTTACCTAAGATCTCCACTAAAATTCTCTTAATCAATGTGCATCCATGCTCTTTAACACAGAAGAATGCAATTTCCTTGAATATAAGCAACCCACTTATATGTGAGGGGGTTCAATCCCTCTCCCACTGTAGACAAAAGGTACAGACTGTACCCCATTCTGCAGTACATAAAGCAGAACTACAGGCTTTCAGCAGCAGTGACCCAGCAGCTGTAGCTGCTGCTGCCCCGTGCGAGTAGTGACAGAACAGTGAACAAGCACTGCCTCCTCACCTTCGGCTTCCTCCTCCCACCTGCTACATTTCCATCTCCCCAGGTAGCTGGGACACTTACTCGATCCCTGATACTTCCAGTGCAGCAGGGGCCTCCTGCACACAGGTAACTGTGGCAACTGTAAGCACCACAACTCAGTGACCCTAAATACAGCCTGACACATACATGTGATGATGTACACCAGAGTGCAATTTCTCTAGAGAAACACTTGCTGTCCATATGGCCTCACACGGTACTTATCTTTATCCTCAGTGGCTCACTAGGCTTCCAGTCATCTCAATTCTGCTCTCCTGATGTACACACGTTGTCCCTCCTTTGCTCCCTGCCCAGCAACTTGCAGGTGCTCCCCGCAGCCAAACTGTCAGTTACTGAGAGGGACACAGTGGCATTCCCTTTCTCATTAGCTACCTGTGAAATCTGAGTGATGTTTGGGGTTTTTTAGCTTCACCAGTCCTTACTTTATGACACGCAGAGTGGTCTTCCGTAGATGGAGCATCTGGGGGGCTGAAATGGAACTGCACAAGGCAGTCAGCATAGGATGCTGTCCGGCTCCAGCTGCGGTCGGAGAAGAAGGGAGAAATCGTCCAAAATACTGTTGAATAATGCTCCCAAGCAGTTGATTTAAATAGGCACCCTGTGTTTGGGACTGACAACATATAAAGGACAGGCCCTGCAGAAGAAAGTTTTAAAAAGAGAGAAATGGAATAAATCTTTAACAATACTGTGGAATAAATCTTTAACAACAGGAGGCTACACACACTCACAGCACGCTGCGTAAACTGCTGCACCCAGGGTAACCACTCCATGACACACAAGCACCAGTAATTTGCTGCAGACCTGATGGTGTGCAAATCAAGACAGAGCAAGGGCAAGGTCTGCAAAGGGGAGAAGAACCTTGTACTAGACTTGTTATTATACTGGAAGGTAAGTTTTGGGACACAGAAGCTCCTCTTCAAATTTGATATAAAACCTTGGCTTTTCAGACCTGAGAAAGCATTTCTGTGCCCAAGACATCCTCATTTCTTTTTCAACTCTTTATGTGGTCTAACGAAGTATATTAGTTAGGTAATGATTTATGAAAGGAGGGAGAGAATTCCTAATCTGTTTGTAAAGCACTTGGAGATTCTTGTATGAATGGTACAGCAGAAATAAGCACTTAGAATTGTGGTCTGGCAAGAAAAGTCTTGCTCATTAGGGTAAATTAGACATAATTTATAAGGGTTTGATGGGGTTTTTTGGTTGGTGGGGGTTTTTTTAGTTTTTTTCTTAAATCTGTTTAAGATAAGGCTAAAACTGCTGTGATTTATCCATTATATGAGAAAAATCTATAATGAAAGACCCTGACCAGAAAGTGCCTCTCTGAACACCACCCACAGTTACACGACACAGACACGGTACATCTCTGGAAAACAGTCTCACTGGTACAAGATGCTGTGAGAGAAAGGGTTTCCTTCCCTCTCCTTTGATTACTGAAAGGGAGAAGAAAAAAAATTACTAAGAAAAAGAACATAAATAAAGCCCACTGGTCTCCTACCACAAGTGTCACAGCGGCACAAACGTAAGCCTCTCGAATTCAGTTCAGTCCAGCAAGAATAATGGCATAAAAGAAGTTCAAGCACAGAGTTCCCTCGACATCAGCTTCAACAGTGCTCTGAACTTCCACTAGCACTGCCGCCCGGACTCCGGTTTTGGCAGGAGGAGTATGTGCCAAACTGAGTCCTGATGGTTGCTGAGGTGAGCTCATGCCCCTGATACACTGTGAGTTCAAGACACGCTGCTTTTCTCCCCCAGCTACTGACAAAGAGTATTTCTGTTGCGTTCTGCACAGGAGGCCCTCCCCACAAAGATTTTCATCTCTACCTGTCTGTGTGAACGTGACAGAACAATTATTTCAGACAAAAACTCAGGAGGAGACACAGCTGAGGGTCGTCTTGGCACCTTCTTGAAATAGGGTCTTCCTACTTTTGGTTCCATGGAAAACAAATACAGGAAACCTGGAATGTCAAGATACGAGGTGCTTCAGGACCTGCCTGAAGACTTGCTGTCGGTGGCCCTCTTGAACACAGATGTTTGCTTAGGGTTTAACTCCACAGACTGCTAAGAGCTCCTTGGTAATCTGGTAAATCCCTGTGATAAAACCCACACCTCCTGACCCGGGGCTCTGAGGAACAGTGCAGATTGTCTCCTCTTCTGTACATAGGGCAAAAGTTTTGTAGGAAAAAGCAGCTGCCGCTCTATCAGAATTCTTAAAAACCACTGTTGCCATGTGTCAGAATCACAGATACTGCCCACAGATGATAGATTATTTAGTATATAATCTTGAGAGTTTGGTGTTTTCAGTAAGATGCTGCAGCAGAGAAGAGTTGCCTGTGCCTTCTGTAGTACAGCTCTTACAAAAAGAGAGAAAACATTCCATAATCCCAAAATCAGAGCTGGCACTCTTAAGACTCTAGGCTGTTTTAACACTACCAAAAAAACCACCAACCCAACTACACAACTAAGTGAGAAATATAATGATCTCTCTGGTAAAAGGGACACAAATAACAGCCCAACCTTACAGAGGACACCTGTAGGAGTACCTGAGGAACGTAACACCTGTGAAGAACTAGCAACAGTAGTTACTGCAATCAGACAGTTCTTCAAATTGATCAACAAATGCTATGCAGAGTCAAGAAGGGAAGGAAGGAATCAGCTGTTACGAAACAGTAAGCATTGCTGCTGTTAAGAAATGATCCTAATGATGCTTAATAAGTGCAATGAAAAGCAAAAAACATTAGAATTTAGACATCTGAGGGAACACTGGCTAACTTCTGCAGATCTTCTAATAGTTTAATTTAAAGATGGATCCACCAACCTAGCCTGATCCTTCATACAAGCATTTTCATTCTCTGAGTTGCAGTAAACGTACTAATTTTTTGAGGAATGGGAGGGGGGAGAGATGTAATCTGAAAAAGGAGAAAAGGATCAAATATTTTTTAAAAAATATAATCAATCACCCTGTCAGGAGCATTATTGAAAGATACCCTTCGTGACTAGAGAGGGGAGAAAAGGACGTATGTTAAGTAGTGCTTTGTTTTCCTTCAGTTATCTGATGAAGATAGAGCAAGCTCTTGAAACCCAGTAAGGAGAGCTGTGGAGAGGCATTTAGAAACACAGGAAACTCCTTTTTTCTATAACTTAAATGTTGTCTCTAGAAAGGATTCTAGGTTCCTTTTTGGTGGGTCAAGCAGAGATGCTGCCTCTCGAGAATGGTAAAATCAGGTAGCAATACCAAAATTTTCTCCTTTCAATAGGGAGGCTCCTCATCATTTTCCCCTAATAAAACTTACAGGATTAGCACCAGCGGCTTCCAAGATACAGAAAAATACCCCTGAACAATAACCCCTTCTCTTCCACAGAGTAGAAAAATCCCTGAATCAGTCCTCATGTGGGAAGGGCATCAAAGCTCTGCAGAGACAAATTGTCACACCTTTGACCCTGATGCTTTTCTACTGTTCCCTAAAAGCTTCCAGAGAAGACCTTGGATTTCTCTTTCGGACATGCAGGCCCACTGACTTTACCTCAACATTGTGTTCTTTATTGTGGACTCTATTTTTTCCTCTATGTAAGCACAGGGAGCCACAGACCTGCACAAGGTCTGACAATGCTGTACCCCAGTGGCACAAAGGATAAACCACCATCCCAGGACAGCAGCTGCAAATCCTGGCAAAATACCTTGTGACACCCTAGGCCAGGGGTGACATTACAAGGAAATCACTCAGAACTTTCTTCTTTTATATCCTAGAAAAGACAAACATGTTACTGGACTGTAATTCTGGACCAGAGATCTGAAATCAACCACATCAGACCCCTAGGACAACCCCTACAAAGCAGATGGACTTTAAAGGGTTGATAGAGCCACCCTCTTTTTCTTAACTATGTACTTTAGCCAGCTTCTGAGGCCAGAAAAAAACCAGGCAAAAACCAAAGACATTTTCGGAGGAGCAGAGGGCCATGGCAACATCTGCTGATGCGGATTCCCGTGCACGTGCACCGCAGGAACCTTTCGTGGCCAGAGCTGCCTCTTTATTCTGATTTATCCATATATCTGTAAATCACCTGTGGAGAGCGAAGAACCGATTAGTATGGATTACTGGAACTATTCAGAGCAGAAACGCCAAGCTACCTAATGATGACTTACAATATCAGTCCTGCTGTTGGAATAAATCTGCTGCTCACCAATTAATGTTGTACATTTCCTATTAAACACATACTATAATTCACAAAGTGTATTAATAAGCTTGCTCCAATATCGGACCACAGATGTGGCTCACGGGAGGGCTTTTAAGGTCTGATCTCTGACAAACGCTGAGCCTGCACAGGCCCATTAAAATCACTGGAAAATCTATGTGCCAAGCACTGCTCAGAATTAAGCTCTTTCCCCACTCTCTCGTAGTTAGATAGAAATCAACTGTCGTCAGTGTTTGGACATGAGTGATGCTGATAAATCAAGAGGGGTATCTCACTTCTCCCATTGTTCTGTATATAATGCTCATTCCACACAACCATGCTGTATTCTGCAAGATCCAGTGGAGAGAAGAAATACCAGTTTGAATGCTGTCTGTACGCTGCTTCACTCCCTCCCTGCATCACTGGTATGATGCATACCAAAATTCCTCCAAGGAATCCATCCAAGAGCAATCCCAACCACTGTCAAACTTCCAGGGGGAAGCTTCATCAACCCATTATCACACAAATCAACTCTCAACTTCTTTTTGCAACGGCAAAATATCTAATGTTAGATTTTACATGCCTCACTGTCTTGTAATTAACAACAGTTCCACAGAATTATAAGATGGCTGTTTGTCCCTGTTCTTCACGGTTTAGTTTGGGAAGTCCATCGTTCACACAACTCTGAGGCCAATTTTGATATGATATCCTATCTTCTTTAGGTCATCAAGTATTACCAAAACAGATGATACACAGTGAAAGAAACAATAACCAGGGAATAACCCTTTAGGCAAGGGAAAAAATTGCTAGTTTAAAAGTTGCTAGAGCCAAGCTATTTTGAAGAATCAGACACTGAGTCTGAAGGAAACTTCTAGATAAGTTCAATGTATAGTGGAGAACAGATTGGTTGCTCAGTAGCTGTCAAAGGCACAGCTGTAGAGCCCAGATTTTTATATAGGTATGCAGTGAACAGAAACATAACGCGGAAATACAAAGTTGAGGTGACAGAAACACGCTGTCTAGCCTTCATTAGCACATTTATTCTACAGTTATTTGTGTTTGTGCAAGATTGCACAAAACCTGTAATTTTGATCTATTAAAAACAAACCTGTCATTTTTGGAGGGGGGGGCTGGTGAGGGAGGGCGGGATTCAGTCATCAGTTTGGATGAGTTGTGAACTATGCTTTGGGGAGAGAAGAAGGAGCTTTTTATGGTGCCCCAAAAGATGAAAACTTGGTCTCCACCATCTTAGGGTGATGAATATGGGTGATGTAATCTCTTAGCACAGCACAGTGACAACAATATTGGTCTTGTTTTCAGGCCTGATGCCCAAGTCGTGCATCCAGCTGCATTACCATCACTTAGGGTGTTTGAGCATTCGCGGAATCTTTGCCTATCAAATTCAGAAATTCCATAGTATTTCATAGGATTGATGCATCAATGAGTTTGCAACATGACCTGCTACCAAGAATGATTTCAAATCCTCTTGAAAATCCAAATAAAAGGATCAAATAAACCACATTAAGTTAGTTGTTAACAACTCTAGTAAGTTTTCTGAGATCTAAGAAGGGTTTTTTTTTTTTGGTCAAAGGAGGGGGAGCCCACACTGAAGGACCTGACAAAGGAGAATTCAAAACAAAAGAAGATTGAGATGGAGCCCAGAACTTTGCAGGACACTGGGGAAAAAAAAAAAAAAAACAAGAAAGACTTGAAAAGACCTCTGAGAAGAAATTGCTACTCAAGGGCTTTTATGCTTTGACTATGAATAAAGAATTTGCATGTATAAGAAGATTCTTGCATGGTCTCCAAATTCCTGTTTCTTTATTTTCATGTAGCTGCCAAAGGATTAAGTTGTAAGCTACATTATTAATAGGGACAGATCTGTGGAACAATGTTTGTCACACAGTAAGGTGAATTAAGGCTCCTGCACTAAAATACCTCTGCTCCACCTCCTGGAATGGTTACCAGACATAGGGCAGCCCCCCATGGAGAGCCTGACATCTCACCAGCACCTTAGGTAGTCAAGGTGTGGTTATTGCCAGAAGATGCCATTTGTCTGTGCTCCCACCATGTTTACATGTTTTCCTTCCTGCACATGCTGTTTTATCACTTTTCTGGTATGCCCATTTGGCTATTGGTTGTTTGGTTTCGGTTTTGTTTCTTTTGTAGGGCTAGTTACTAGTTGAATCAACCCACCAATCTTCCCATATTCACTGAAACATTAAAGCAAATTAAATGGGAATGCACATGGTGTGAAAAGGAATTAATTTAGCCGTAAGCCAACTGTGCAATGATAACCTGAGAAGTCTGACACTGCCTAGAACCCATTCGATCTCAAAGGAGCTCAGATGTTGTCCTAAGAGAATTTCTTTTTTTTTAACTGATACTGATGTATTTTCATTCTGAGTTGATCTTAAATCGGAATTTTTCCACTTCCCCAAATAAAAGGGAGACAAACAAAGCAGTTTGAAGCACTTAAAAATGCTGGAACTTTGTAAATACAAACAATTAATAAAATGTAGTTGTTCCATATTGAAATAGGAAACTTAACTCTCCTCTTCATCTTGTTTCCCCATAAGAGAAATTGTGAAATTAAAGAATTACTGGTTTTCTAGAAGCAGCATTTGTCTAAAATAAACTATTTGCTCACTAAGATCATCTGGCTTTGCCGGAAAGCACATGGACTATGCAGCAGAGTGCTGAAGAGTGGGACAGCGAGGTCAGGAAGGCAGAGACTGATAAAGAGAACAGGAAACACTTGGAGTTCAAACCCAACTTGAGTGTCTTCATCTTAAAGCTACATCCGTATGTGCAGGCTACAGAGAAGCAGCACACTCAGACTAAAATACTAAATTAGCAAGCAGACAGTCACACTCTGTATAATATCAGTGCCCAGATGGTTCCTACAAGTATATAGCTTCTGAAAATACCTACAGAGCAGCAAAGCATGTCATATTCTGCACACCATTATATAACAGCATTCATGTCTGTACAACACGCCATCGATCGCCATGCAACTTCTGAAAGACGGGACAAATCTGAGGGATGCTCACAATGCCACCACTGTGCTGGTTCTCAACACAATGCTGTAATCAGCTAAGTCTGCAATTAACATTGAAGACGAAGAGGGAAGGGAAAAAAGCAAGCAAAAAAGACCCAAGGATTTGCAAGGAAAACCATGTCAACTTACTTATTAAAAAAAAACCTTTAAAATCCTTTTGTGTTCCTCACCTGCGGGAATTAGTTTCTTTCTACAGCATCACCAAGCCTGACAGAGTTTCAAGAGTAATAGGTAAGCTGAGGTAAGAATAGGAGGAATAACGGGCAAGAAGTCACATAAGTGTAAGCAGCAGGAATTTGATTCAGCAAAAAACATTTTCAAACTATTAAGATAAAAGTGTCATTGTATGCAGAGGATCGTCTTCTGTTCTAAGAGCAGTGGGGAAAAGATAAATGTAGCTCATCTTTAATTATCTACAGTTAGCTAACTAAAGCATGATTTAAAACATTTGTTTGCTCTCCTCTCAACAAATATCCTGGTACACATTATGCTTATTTGATCCACCATTGCAGAAACCTCTCCCATCAGAGACCAGTGTAAGCAGCAGGTTGGCTAACAGCTTCCCTGTATACAGTGATCAGACCAGCAGTTATGGAGCACAGCATAGCTGCACACAATGAGAGGAAAGCCAAGGGGAGGGCAGTTTTCCTTCCACTTCTACAGGAAGAAAAAACCCACCACAAACCCCTCTTGCTCTTTTAAATTCAGTCAACACTTGTTTTGCTTAGGGAAAAAAAACCCCATCCTCTGCAATACGAATCTTTTCCTGAAGAGAGGTTTGTCTGCTGATTGAGTTCAGATACTTACCTGAAGGTAAAGATGCAGGCTTTCCTGAATGGCAGACAGCAAAGCCACGGGCAGCTCTTTGTCCTGCTGGAGCACAGAGTGCGGCAACAGCAAGCAATCCACGATGCGGAACAGGAGTTGCTGTGCTTTGGAAGTAGCCAGTATCGGTGCCCAGAACTTTACAAGGCATCCTGTTGGAAAAAAATAATAATAAAAAAAAAAAATCAAGAAATCTCAAAGCAATTTATGGTCAGGGAAAAAAAAATAATTAGATAATCCATGAGTAGCAACGGCAAGTGACATGTCTCACACCCATGTGCTCACTCCATGGTATCCCATTAGAAAAAGCCCAGTAAAGATGATTCAAAGTCCATTTACAGTTCCACAAATTAAAGGATTAAACTGATTCAATACGTTACAGGTTGATAGGGAAGTGGGGCTGCTTTAGGAAAAGTACAGCAACGCTAAAGGAAAGGCAATTTCTAAGATCCCTGCAGGAAAAATATCAAGCTTGACACGTAACACTGCTGGAATGAGCACACGTGCACCTAAATGTCATCACGTGTAACAGACACTGCCTTTGCCTTCCATTCCCATTTCTCTAATGCCACTCAAGGCAACTACTAACACAGTGATTCAGGACCTCTGAAATTGTATTTAAGGTGTCTAATTTGGCAGATGAAAAAAGAACGAGGAGCAGCCAACTCCATTAAACTAGCATGGTCTCTCCAGATCTCTGTGGTCTCTCAGTCCACAAAACAAGAGCCTCAGACAGCATCTTTCTTGTTTTCAACGTATTGACATAGCACTTGTGCAGCTTTGAGCCAGTTTTTAAGATTTTTTTGCTACTGAGTTGCAACCCTCCCCTTCCCCCCAAATGGTAAAAGGTGATGATGTGTAACTGCCCTGACCTTGAGAAACATCCTAATAACAGGTGAGGTGCAATTTTTCCTAAGAAAGTAAATCTACATTCGAAACACACATTTGTGTGTTAATACTCAAAACACAGATTCAGTAAAAGGAGATTCCTATGTAGTAGGTTCCCACAGACTCTTAAGTTCATATTAAATTAGAAGCAAGAAGTTTGCTGGGTTAAAAATAACAGGAATTTTCCAAGAAAATATGTTTTAAGACTTTGAAAATAAGGGAAGATCAAAAGTAGGCTGTTACAAGATATTAATCTATAAAAGTCATCCATTACCATCTCTAAAAGCAACACAAAACAACATTAATCTTGTGGAGTGAAAGAAAACACAATGATCAATCATAGAGAAAGGGAACAGTCACTTAACAATACTTCTAATAACATTGTCTGAGCTTCCTGTTTTGAAAGAAACGTGTTCATTCTAGCTAAAAGTACTCCTTCTATTATCATTGCGGTGATGTATGGGACAGGAGAAGACACAATCTGACCACAGACACGAGGTGTTTAGATGTGTTACATTCCGTGCTTTGTCCATATAATTTAACAAGCCCACAGAATGTGAAGAACTGATGGAAATATCTTTTCAGCGTAGATATCTTTTTTTTTCTTTTAAACCTTTTTACTGTTTTCTTAACTAAAAGGAAAGGACAGTTTCTTGCATACAACAGCCTGACTGGAGATTAATCATTCCCCACTGCAAGGAACTTAAAGGAAAATACCAACTCAAAATTACTTTACAAGGCTCCAACCCAGCATCTGGATACCTAAAACCCTTTAATGTGACACGTGTCTCATATCAACATACACAGATCTTGCAGTAGTAAATTAAGTCTTTTACAATAGTAAAATTAAATAGTAAATTAAGTCTTTTAGAAATCTCAAACTCCGTTACATTAGTCGCTTTTTCACAGTGAGGGTGACAGAGCACTGGGACAGGCTGCCCTGAAGTCTCCTTCTCTGGAGATATTCAAGACCTGTCTGAACGCCTATCTGTGTGACCTGTCCTAGGGAGCCTGCTTTGGTAGGGGGGTTGGACCCAATGATCGCTTGAGGTCCCTTCCAACCCCTACAATTCTGTGATTAGATGCACCTTTTGCATCATGGTCACGCTTTTCTCTGTATTGCTGACAGTCACAATGTACACTGTGTGTACACGCCAAACATTACCCCTGTCTTTAAGGTGTGTAAAGCTTACTCTGTTTTTAAAGGTAAGTGGGTCACACAGGCACATCTGTACACAATAAATAAAACAGGTTTTTCCATCCCATCAGTAGTTCCACGATTTGGTGAACAAATACTAGAACTGAAGCTTTAATCAAGCACGGAGTGTACGTAAGAGGAGCAGCTCTAAAAGAAAGTTACATTCCTAAGCCAACCTGCCCGCTACCCTAACTCACTGCAGTAAGTGTGACGTAGCATGTCGTAGCATTGCCTCGCTGGCTTGTCACTGCTTCTGGTTTTGTTTCAGTAAAACAGGTGGCTTTCACGGTGTCGAAAGACATGAAAACATCTTGCTTTTGAAAACGCTGATTTGCAGGGGTAATTAGAAAAAACTAAACCAAAATCCCCACCAAAACCACAGGAGGTTATAGTCAGGATAAAAAGAAAAGAAAAACCAGTGGAAAAAAGTTAAATATCTAACTAACATCTTGGTAACTTTGCTTTTTTAAACCATTAAGATGGACAGCAGAGAGGGGTAAAAAGCATTAAAAAAAGTAATCAGATTTTACTGATTCCTTAACATTATTTCCTAAAAGAAAAGAGGTTGCAAAATACTTACCTATGATCCAATACGTCAGCTGCAGACCTTCTGGAGGTCCTTTTACCTTCAGGTAAGGTTTTACATATTTTAATACATCACCCAAATACTCCAGGGCCTTTGCTACCATTGCAGATTTCTCAGGCAGCGTGTGAAGGCCGCTGTACGTTTTACCAACAGCCTGAGAAAACAGAAAAACTGAAATAAATATAAATAAACTTAAGATGCTTGCATAATTTCTTTTTGTACACCAAATAAAATCTCCATGCAGAATTCCTTTTCCCTAAAATCATCCTCTGATGCTGACACAGAGAGGTACGGTACCTTAATGAACTGGACAAGAGCATTTTTAGGGTCTTGCTTGAAAGTCGACTCTTCAACATGAGCCTTTGAAAGAATGTTTTCTACTTCTGAGAGTTTAAAAACCAGTCTTGTCATTTCAGTCAGCTGCTCCTTATAGGCTTTTGCTGTTTGTAACAAGAGAGCACAGCAGTAAATACACTATACAGTTACGATTTTCAATTTACTTTTAGTCTCAAAATCATAAAACAAAACAGGATTTTAAAATGTCTAAAATACAAGGATTCTGCAACTCACTGCATCTCCCTAGACAAAGAACGGGTGCCTGAACTAGTTATGTTTCTGACACAAATACAGGAGAATGAAGAGTATTCAGGAGGGATAACCAAATCTTTCATTTTCCTGATGGCTTTCTTCAAAATCTACAAAGCGTGTATGAAAAATACAGAAAATAAGTTCTACAAATAATTAGAACTGTGATGTTTTACCAAAGAAGTTATGAAGTACTGCTCTAAGAAAGCAAAATATCCAATATAAAAAAAGGGAAGAATTACTTGTAACTGGATTCCCGCCCCCCACCCCCTTTTTTTTTTTTTCCTTCCTCTTTTAGGGCATTCACAGCATGATTTCTGACTACTTACTTCAGGTTTTCACTTTTTTCAGAGCACTTTCTCCATGGGGGAAAAATAGCTTGTCTCCTTGGGAGCAAGTTTTTGTTCTTTGCTTCCAAGGAAACAGGCTCTTTTATCTTTCTTTGTGATAAATTTGTCATATGCAGAGCAGGCAAACTATCAATAAATAGCACAAGCAGCGTAAAGAAACACATTTTGTAATTAGGTAAAAGTAAAGGAATACAAACAAAAATACATTTTGTAATTAGCTGAAAATGTTTGCCAGTTTTGCAATATAGAATCGTTACTGCAAACATTAGGGAAATGTGAACACTTACCAACTGTTCGCTCAGCATCTGTCTTGGCCAGGATACCAGGCGGTTGATCTATGAACATTTGCAAAATGCATCGAAACCAAGAGCGTACTGTCAAAGCTTCATAGGATGTATACCCCATACCAGAAAAAGCTTCACACAGCGCACTGTATAGGTGGAAGAGGAAGAAAAAGGTAGAGAGATCAAACGGAAGCGTGCAGGAAGGCGGCAGCGTCTCTCATTTGGCTGTAGGCATATAGGAATAGTGCACAGGAAGGAGCAGAAATAAAGTGACAGCAAGGCCAACTGGCATCGCTTTTGTGTGCTCTACAGAATCTGCTCTCAGTATCCCGGTGCCTAAACACAGAGAGCATGATAAATTTGGTAATGCTACCCATGGTAAAGTAAAAGTATATATACACATGTTTTCTCTATGTAAAACTGCTTAAGCTGCCCCAGCCTTTCCAATGAAGTTAGCTCTGGTGCCCCACACTCCTCTGAAGTCTGCTTAGTCCTAGCGATACAAAAGACGGAGAGGAGAAGGTCTGTGGTAGCAAATAAAGACACGTCATGTTAGTAACAGATCAAAAGGAGAAACATAAAAAGGCAGCTTGGAGATGAGAAAGGAAACCGCTCTACTTGGTGTACACTTACAGACATATGCACCTATGTATGTATACACACACAAGGATATACATTCCCACACACAGCAAATGTGCTGTATATATACTTTCAATCCAACAATCACTACTGTTCCACCAGCCAGGTGTCAGGCCAGCATCAATGGTACCATCAATACTCAATGCACAACCCCTCCACTCTACTGCTGAGGGTTCCCCAAGCTGTACCTGCCTTTCCACTGCGAGTAGCTGCTGTAGCCACTTTTCCCCAAGCATCTCAGCGTGCATCATTAATTCTGCAGAAACCCCTTGCTGACGGACAGCGGGTCTGTTCTGCGCCCTGTTTGCAATTCCTAGCAGATGAGTTCCTTGTGTGCTTCAGGTCACTGAAATTTCTTGAAAATAGTTACACCTTTTTATTTGAGAGATTTCCTCCCTGGTCAGTCCTAGGTGCTTTGACTTTAATGAAAAATGCTTGTACTCTATTCTTGATATATGTACATATAAATCTACTTATTTTCTCCTGAATTTTTACTCATGCTTGCAACAGAAAGTCAACACAGGTCCAGACAGAAACCAAACTGGATCCTGTTTCTCACTGAACAACATTAATAGAGCTTTTTTTCCCTGTTTCATTTTGTTAAAACCAATGACAACTGTATATTTTGTCTGAACATCCCCACCGATTGACAAAATAAATAACGAGACCAAATGCAAGCAAATAAAACATTAAAAAGATAATTAAATTCCATTACCGAAAGGCATAAACCCAGGATGTCTATGGACTTAATACTCTTTGCAGTAATGTCTAAACATCAGAAAAGTCCCAGTCTTACATAACCTTGATGTACACAGCTAGTCTACTAGCAAACAACTAGCCAACGACTAAACAAAACCATTTTCTGCTGTAGTGCCACTCTTGTTTCTCTCACATGCTGGTAGGCCACTTTAACATCTTCCTAAAACTGGAGTGGAATATGCTCCTACTTCTTAAGAAAGGTAAGAATGATAAGTACCTGCCAGAAGGAAAGCAAGTGGTCCTTTTAAACCACTGAGCTTACACACATGCTCCAAGTTTTTTTTTTAAAACAGGTTATAATACTAGTAGTATTGTAGCTACACAACATGGATCTGCAGAGAAACGTTTAGGCACTGCTGCAAAAGAAATGCCACCAAAGCTTTTGTGTGTGTTCCTAAGGGCACAGCTTGTCCATCAGAACCTCTGTGATCGATACTGAAATAACTGATATGCAGAATAAGCCTCAATCTTAAAGAGACCAGGCAGAGCTTGCAGGGTATATAACAGTATCAGCAATGAAACAATCTCTTTACTTTTTAACTGAGAATGTTTGATGTGAAAATTATCAGAGCGCAGTAACCATGAAGTCTTAAGATCCCAGCACTTAGATACTTTGATAACTTTTGCTCTACAACTGCCTAAGGTAAATAAGTACATGAATCATGTAGAAAAAAAAATAATAAAGATTTGCTGTCTTATTAGCATATCATAAAATGTCAATGTTTAGAGTATGATACCTCTGTATAATTCTACCAAAAAAGTCTTATCTTAGGTACTCATCGTCCTTGCATAAGGAAATCTGCACACCTTACTGCTGGATGAAAAGGGAATGACATACCTTCTCCTCCTTTCAGACACTTCGGTTTTTACCTCAATGGGCCTTGAAGCCACTGAGAGGGAAAAAACAGACAGTTCTCCTTGAGGGCTGGCAAATCCCTTGCGAAAGGGACAAAAATACCTTTCTCTGTGGGAGTGCTTTCCATCCCGTGCTTCCAGCAGGGAGGAAGATCCAGAAAAGCGGAGTAAGAGTGAAAGAGAACGTATGAGAGAGACCCAGAAAGAGCAAGAACATATACGGACACATAAGCAACAAATACCCATCATCACTCAACTATGCAGTTGTGCTTTTACCTGCTGGTTCTCTCAATACTGGATCTGTGAACCTGACATTTTCAGTTAGTCCAAGGCACAACCTGCAAGAGGGGGGCAAGGCCCTCTCCTTCCTTTCTAAGGCAGTATTTGGAAATAAAGGTTTGAATTCCCTCAGAGTGCAAGACCCATTTAACTTGGGTTTTCCAAACGCCTGCGCAAGTGCTCTAACCTCTCCACTAGTGTACACCAGGTAGCTCTCATCAATTCTAACTGTATTTTTAGATGAAATTATGGCAGCGGGGTTGCACAGAAAACTCAGTACTAGCCACATATGCATCTCTGCACTTGCTAATACAACTGTGCTCCCAAACACCTGGGAAAAGGAATGCTTTGGCCACTGTTCCCAGTACAGGAAATGCTACCTCACTCAGCATAGCAATGTGTCTGTGGATACATATGTAACAATATGTCAGGTGTTTAATGAATATTGCTAATGAATACTTAAGTAACTGCTTTCAATCACTTAAGTCTTTACTGCAAGAACCGGTAATTAGCCTTAAGCATCTAAATTATACCAAAATTCCAGTTCAGGCATCAAAATATTTTTCTTGATCTCACTAGAAGAGCAGCAAAATTCAAGTTATAAATGGACATTTATGCACTGAACTCTTACTTCATTCAACATGTGTTAGGTATCTGCAACTTGGCATGAAGCTCACCCTACAAAGATCCTATGAGAGAAATACGGGAAATCAGAGGACTGGATGCTCCTCTCCTGAGTTCCAAACTGATGCACAAGTAACTAAATTCAACGCATTTTAACGTCTCCCTACAAGAAGGCCCTAGGCACATCTTTGCTGATCACACTGAAACAGTCCTTACCACATCCTAATGTACAGCATGCTTCTTAGTATAAAACATACCCTAAAAGTGTGCAACGTTTTTAACTTAAATACAGTCCAACATAGAAACACTCCCTCTTTCTCTCCAATCTCTCACCTCCCTTGCTTCAGAAACAACACAGCACAACAACCGCCACCACCACCCATCTATCTCAAGTTCAGAGGGCTACTGAAAGCAAATGACATTCCTCAGGTACCTAAACCTCTGACTGGACAGAGTCCTGGGCAATGTGCTCTAGCTGACCCTGCTTGCGCAGAAGCATCGGACAAGTCAAACTGCCTGATCTCCAGAGTCTCAACCTAAATGACAGTGTGTTTCTGTAAAAAGTCAATACTGGCATGTAAAACATAGGAATGTAATATTTTTTCTAAACCTATTCTTTAATTTAAAGCACCCATTTAGCATATCTCAGAAACCTGAGCTGCATGAACATTAATATACAGTCAGAAAGTGACCCAGGATTGTAACAAATAAAGTCTTAATGCATGCATTTCCTTGTGATCATTTTCCTTGTACTTCGATATTGCCAAATCCATCCTCTTCAGCTTCCTACAGAACTTCTTTATGTTGAAGAAGTCAAGACATTTAAACACTGAAGACTTACTATATGGCACCTTCAGATTTACATGACAATGTTTATCTTGACTTTTTATAAAAGGATTTAAGGTTTTAAGTGCAACTGCTATGAAGAAAAATAAGACCAGTACTTTTAAATAGAAATTATAAAATTCACCAAGTTACATTATTCAAGTTCAAGTGCAGCTAGGGCAGGAGGCCTTGCCAAACTGTAACACCGGTGCCCTAGTGTAGTGACAATAGAAGGGAGTGCATAACTGTAACTATGCAAATTAAAAGTAGGTTATGGGTTCAGGCATTTCACTTTGATGCAGCACTACTCTTCATGTAAGTACTTCTCTGAAGATATTGTCTAGGTCCCCATTTTCAAAAATCGGTTAGTTAATAACCTTGCTTCCAGTAAGGAAAAAAAATAAGTGCTTTGCTATATAAAAACACAAATAACTTTTTCAAAATACTTACCTAACAAATCTTGAGTATCTTAAGCTATTTACACATGAAACCCCAACAATCCAACCCAAGTAACACCCATTACCCTTGTGAAAGATCCCAGATGATTTCAAGAAACCTAGAACATTAACAGATGCAAAGATCCTGGACCATCTTAATGAAACTCTACTCTCTGAACCAATGTTTTCCACAAGTCTAATGAAGGAATGAGAAGGTACACGCAGTTGACATTTTTCACCTGTTTTGAATTAGGTGACTTAGGTATCTTGACACCAGCTGAGGCCACACCATGTCATCCCATCCAAACAGCTGCATCATTGATAGAACAGGCTGTGGCTGGAGGTCTGATAGAGCTTTGCTGGGTATATCCAACGCTAAGAGAGTAAACCCTGATTTTTAAAGAAAGAAAAACAAGGCATCAGGTCAATGGTTTCTCAGTACAACCCCGTTCCGCTAAAAAGCGCTGAAAATTAATTATGATTAATAGTGTGCAGTCTGCGAGTACCAGAAATCTCAATTAAAACTAGGCAACTAGTCTAATAGCGTTTGTACACTTGTTAAATGCAGTCTCTGTCCCAGGGAGTTTGTACGTCAACATGACACACTGAATGCAAAAGAGCAAAAATAGATCCAAACATGCACCATTTAAAATACATTAATGAAACCACAGATTATAAACCCTGAAGGCATACCTTTCTCACCTATGCAATAAAAAACACATCTTAAAAAACTTGTTCTTCTGTCTTCTTGGCCTCCTTTTCTTGCCTCCATCCACCACTTCTCCCCTTGTACACAGAAGTATTTCTGTGCTTTACGGGGTTCAGTTTATTTCTTTGCTTAGTTGTTTTTACACACTTCTCACAGTGAAGAACTGTATTTGGAAAGAATCCACTCAGTAAAAGCTGGTACATTACTATTTTTAGAATAAACTTTTCATGTATCAGAAGCTACTGTGTAAATAAAGCACAGATACATAAGAGAAGCTTATTCTTGAAAAAAGGACCTTCATGTAACAGTCGCAGATCTAGAAACTGGGACAGTACTTTGTGCAGTTTTTGTTCATGAAGCACAACCTTCTGCTGTTTCGGTTAGGTCTATCATGAAATCTCTATCTAACACTTCCAGCATAAAAGATGTAGCAAATGACGAATGCATTCAAACTAAGGAATAAAATGTAATCTGAAATGCTAAGCAGTTATTAGGTTATCAGAAACAGGAGGCATCAAATGAGTCAGGAAAACTCACCGTGGAAGGCAATGAAATAAAGGGGCTCACCAGTTTCCATATCCTCCAAATCAAATTAAAAATAACCGTAATATCATTTTAATAAAATGATTTATAAATCTGCATCCATTCAGAAGCTGACTTTGAATCAGACAGGTAAGGCTAGTTTTCAGAAACAGCACTGAATGTCTTTTAATTAATGGTGTAGGGACAGACTACCTTAAGCTAGGAAGGACGTCACATTTCCTGACATGCCTTGGAATAAAAAAGGAGGTCATACAGAGTCCCCACTCTGCCTTAGGTGAGGAAGCAATTTGTGCCAGCCTTCTTCCAGATTATCACATTGTTTCTGCAGCATCAGCCATAACGTAGTTGGGAGGGGGACAGGGGGAGAAATAGGAGACAGAAAGGATAATGTGAGTCCCAGGCTCTTTGCCTGGCAGGGGGAGCAGGAGAGCTGTGACCGCTGCTCTCCTCTGGTCTGCAACCTCTGAGGCAAGAAGCTCATCCAGCGTGGATGAGCCTTCCTCGGTAGTATTGCCTAACGCATCTCTATAAAGCAGGTCACAACTGCACTTCCCTGCTTCGAAGTTGAGTTTATAATAGGTTGTTCTTCTTGCTATTTCACCGTGTTAATATAAAATAAAAAGATATGACACTGTGGGAAATGAATGAAAGTTGTGACATTAACAACCTCTTCCTTTGATTTGTATTGCTGTTTCCCACACATGCTTCAGCAGTGTAAGACCACTGCTGCTGCACACCGTCTCCTTCATTAGTGCGACCTGCTAACTACCGCAGAGCTCCTTCAGATGCAGGGTCTTTTAACTTTTCCATTGCTAACTCAGTACTTCCAAGCCTGTAACTTTACCTAATTCATATCATGATGGGAAAAAATATTTTATATTTCACTTCTCTAAATTTTAGTTAAATGGCTGCAAGATGCCATTGTAACTACAGAATACAATGCTAGCGAGTGGTGTTAAAGATCAAACTGGGATTTCTTTCTGCTACTCACTACCATGCTGACTCGCTGCACATGGAGTTCACATACATATGGAATGCTGCAGTTCAAGATTAAAACCCTTCAGTGTAAAAGCACTATAAATAAAATGAATTATGAAATCGTTTTATGATCATGACTGTGAATGTTCAGCAAAAAACAAGTTGTGTAATCAACCCTTTAAAACTCATCTTCAAATGTGAAATAGTATTTTTAAAAAAAGGTAGTTTGAATTGCCATCATAATGAACAGTTCAACACAAAATTATAATACAAATACATTCTACAGAAAGATCTAAACTCTAGATATAGGTCTAGTTTATTCTCATTTGTATTGTGTAACACTGCAGCATTGATTATAATCTGTGGTTGGTAGGGGGAAAAAGAAGTCATGCTCGTATAGCTTCAAACCCCTTTGGAGTTCTCAATGGGTTTGCATTCTATCAAGCAATTCCACACAGCAATATTTCTTCTTGTCAAAATATTTAGCGTGGAATCTACTGTTTGCATTTTGCGTCCTCGGATTACTACCTGGAAGGAGAAATATCCCAAACCGCAAAAGCCTTGAAAGTTTGTGACCCAGAAAACAGCACCGCACCCAGCGGTCGCAGGGAGGGTCAGTGCTAACCTGCAGCTGTATCAGCAAGCTGTGGGGAAGGTGGCATCTGCGACATTCTCTGGCTCTTCAGATAGGGAAAGAAATTCCTCCAGAGAGCGCTGGCGACAGCAAGGTGGTGCTCTTTAGCCACTAATGGAAGCGGAGCCTCCGGGGCCGCGTTCCCGGGCTGAAGTCCCTGGCTTACACGTTTGTGCACACTCCTAGAGAGAAACACAAACAACGTTTACGTCCAATAAATGAAAAATTCGCATCTTTTAAATACGCATTTACAACTACTTTAAACTGCGGAGCCCGAGAACCGCAGGATCATTTTGTGCAATTAAATCCTTTATGCCAAGACATTATGCATACCAGTTATTTGATGGATGAATGATGGCATATTAAGCACCACAAAGTTAATGCTAATTACTAATGTCAACCATTAATTATATGCTTTTTAATATGTCAGATCAAAATGAGAAATAGGCAGCTTTAAAATGAATATCTGCATTTTGCAACTGCTAGCGTGACAAGCAAGCCTGCTTACAATCCAAAGCCAGCTGCTTGCTTGTAATTTTTGTCAGTAGGGTTTTTAGGATAGGGCTGTGTACAGCAAATAATGGCGAATGATTTTGATCAATTGTAAGGCTTCCTTCTGAAACCTATTTCTCATTTGTAAAACCTCACTAGGTACGAGTTTAGATAAGAGAAAAGATTCATTTTATCCTGATGCACTGCAGACAATTAGGTTTGACAGCAATGCCCACAGCTTTGTTAGTACAGTAAGGACAAAAGTTACCACTGCACATAACTCCCATCTCTTCCTGAGACAATGTGGCATGAATTCAATAACGCACTCAATTTTCTTTGATTCTTCTAGTACCATTCCTGCTACTTAATCTAATTTGGAAGTTGTGACTTTCTAGAGGTTTAATAGAGATATGTCTGCAGGGAATCAATGTTCTCAGAGAAATGGGGGGGGGGGGCAGAGGAAGCATTAATAAATTTGTCTGGTAGAGCAGCATAGGAGGCATTACTGCACTGGGCTGATCAACTAAATAACATGCTTATTAAAAACAATCTGTAGGAACGCACTATCATTCCTGTTCCTATTTATCTTCTGGTCAACTCAATTGAGATTGTGCATTAAAGCACAGGCAGCATTATTACATTTGCTTTATTAAATTCTATAAACAGCACTGTAAAGTCAGAGTCAAGATATTTATAAGATAATGGCAAGCAGTGGAGGCATCGAGACTTGCCTTAGCACTAACGTTTGTAGACCATAATATTTTTTTTTCTTAATTGCCATCCTCACAAGAGCAAGTGTTTCACAAAACTCTTCCCCTAGTTCTTTATTCTGTGCTCAACATAATTTGAAATAAACCAAAACAAAAATAGAAAAAACTCCAGCTCCTACTTCCCTTCTGGGAATGTGGGAAAATTATGAAAGAATTACACAACTCACAGCACTCATTAGGACATCTGAAATGGAATAATTTTAAATAAAGAGTAGACTGGCTGCAAGGCCTTCCCGTACTAGGGTTGATATTAGAAGCGCATCTCATTATACCAAATTAGTATCCAAAAATCCTGCCTAACACATAATTTAAAACATAAAGCATCCTGGCTGTCAAAGGTAACGATACCTTATGCCAGCCTGCAGGCATCCAGTAGTTTCAATAGGACAGACAGGGAGAGAATTGAGTACCAGCTACTTTTCAAATGGCTACATTTAACAGACACAAAAAGACACGCAATATCAGGAGGAATCAAGCGTGTCTTTGAGAGACGGTGGGAGTCCAAACATGGGAACAGAAGCCAGTAATTCTAAACCCAACGTTTATTCCCTCTGTGGCTTCACAGAAATCATACAGCCTTTGTTAGCCTCAGTTTCCCAGCCATGATATTTGGATAGTAAGACAGCTTACCCTTTAAGGATGCTGTGAAAACAATCAATGCTTAGAAACTGAGGATTATATTCAGTATGTCAGTTGGTATTCCTATTTACAAGGCATATTCTCCAAGTCAACATGAATTGAAATAGAAGCAAGATTAGCATAAAAAGTCAACTAACACTTCTTTGGGAGCATCCCTTATCTAAAAGAGGGCAAAGAAAAGGGTGCAGAGGACAAACAATGATAAAGTAAAAAGCAAGGCTAAGGAAGCAAGTTAAAAATATATTTTTGCCTATTACAAAAAATAAAGTTTAAACAGTAAAAGCATAAAGGGCTTTTATTTATTTATTTTTAATTTTATTTTATTAAGAAAGGAAAGCACGATGCCTCATAGTGCAGAGAATAAAACTTACAGGACCAAATTCTGCCATGCTTGCATCCAGACCACACTGTAAAATTGCACAAAGACCTTTTTCTCTCCTCTAAACTGCCTCTCCAAAGAAGGGTGCCTTGCATCTCCTTTAGCCATCTATGCAAAGCAGAAGGGTGCACAGACTTCCAAAGTAAGGTAATATATCTCCGTGTCAGCGGAAGGGCAACACGTACAAATCAGTATTTATGTTTATTCATAGTAACCTACACAAATGCTTGCAATAAGGTAAATGCTTAGAATCGATGGGGCATCGATATGTGCTCCAGCAGAACTAGCCAGCTACTTCTACGACAAACGCCTTTTTTTCATTCCAGAAAAAAACCAGATAAACACAATTTTACTTTTTATTCTGGCTTCCACACTTTTCTAACACTAGACAAGGACACCATCAAACATCACATTGGTTCTGAAAGAACATACGTGTAGTTTCCATCATGTTAAGAGGTCTGAAACCACTGCTTGCCTCATTACAATGATAATAGCTTGGTGTGGGTTTTACTTGTTTTAAATCGTGGATTTCTTGTTTACATAAAAGAAGTGTGCTTTTTCATTTTCCCATCAGATCAAATAATCACTGGGTTTGTAAAAGGGAATGTCTGTGCTACCTGAACAAGGATTGTGCTGGATGTATACCTAATAGCGGTAGCACGTGGGGTTATTTTCTGCATCCTCCACCTCGGTAAGGAATTGCAGCCATTTGTCTGGATGCAGTTGCTGTAATTAGGAGCCACCCTTTTGCAAAAAAACCCCACACCTTTTCAAGCCTGGATTACTGAAGTGGAGCAAAATGTTAAGTCAAAGTGGAAAAGAAAACAATGTAAAACGCAGAAGCCTGCCCACAGAATGGAAATTCAAGTCACTGTTAGTCCATAATCTGGACAGGCTGCATACTGACATCCAGACTTGGTACAATGCCAATTAATTTGAACTACAAGGGTCCAGAACTCCCCAACATGAGAGAAGACCTCTCTCCTCCTACCAGCATTGCAAGGACACACGCTAACACCTGCAGGGGCTCTCAGAATATAAATACAGACACTGGTTTCTTCAAAGATGGCACTCCCAGCCCCTCTGCTCCCAGACCATGCCAGACCAGTCACAGCATCCACAGAACTCAGCTGCCCAGTACAGCCAATATTAAGCTCAGGAAAGTCTTTTTAAAGGAAATGAACGACCTTTTGATGTTGAAACAAATAAATAATTAAAAGCCAACACCTGCAGGACCAGCACCCTTGGATAAATCTAGGGAGATTGGGTAGAGATATACGAGTATTTCTGAAATGATAAATGGCTTTGATGCTTAGAATTTCAACTACTAACATCAGTTCTTTCAAGGAAAACTCAGGCAAAGTAAAATGAAACAAAGCATCACCACACTCAGATTGAAATAACAGGGGCTCTGCGCTCTCTGCAGAGCAATGGAACTGGAATAATAGTTGAACTTGGAGATTTCCCTCTTTTGCCATCAGTGGAAGATTATCAACACAGTTTCTCATTTTGATATTTTAGCAACAAATAGACTGTCCCCTGGTCCTACTTTAGTGTTGCCACAGAGGTGGTAACAGCTACAGAAGTGACTGGGGGAAGTAGAGGCTTCGTCAGCCATGGGGTAGCTATGAAGATTTCAGTATCAACAACCGAAGAGATATGGGGATTATGCAGTGAGCAACAAAGAGTTCTGATTACAGTGAAGATGACAGAAGAGCTTTAGATTTTCTCAGAAAGCCCTAGAAACAGAGGTGTCAGCTACTCGGAAATGTGCCCAACAGTTACCATCTTAAGGACTCCCCAAAACCAAAAGCCGCATGAATACAATGAAAAGCATATTTGTTTCTGCTGAAAAGATTAGCAGTAAGTTACACAATAAAGATGGCATTAAAATAAAATCCAAAATAAAAGTGCCAATGTTGACACAATTCCATTTCATAGGGAAAGGTGTTCCTGCTTTCTATCCCCTCTTAATTGCCACTACAAAGAAACTATGTAGCACCAACATACAGCAAAACAGCAGGCTTTTCTGTAGAAATCTATTCAGCCACTCATTCTGTGGTTTCAGAAATCTCACTGCAGTGATACACTCAAAATCTCTGCTGCTGCTACAGGTGCAAAACACCGAGATCTCTGCTAGAGAGCAGTGTTCTCAGCTTCAGTGCCCAAACAATATTCACCAAGCAGCATTTTGGAATTTAGTTCAAAACTACTCAACCAATTTCAAATGCCACAAAACACCAATACTTCTTGAATATCTCTACTCATTTTTTTTCCTTTCATTCCACCAGAACTGTTACTTCTAACAGTGACCAGAACTGAAAGCAAGGTTTCAGTGGAAGCCACACACATTTCTAGTAACTAGTCCTATCCAAGATCCTCACATGTCCTCCAAATGCCTTGGGAAATAATCCAATCTGGGTATTCAACTAGTTAACTATGAGCATATTTAGATACATGATAGTTACAGAACATGGAAACTATAGCACTTACATTGCTGATCCATACGGATACCAACTCCCATGTTGACAAACTCACTGTTGAACCTCCACTTTGTAATTTGTTCATAAGCATTTGTTTTTATGTCTGTGCTTCAAATACGCACTTTACACTAAATATGTGCACATTTCTGAAAGGATAACCTGTTCTACTAAGGGAAAACATAATACAAAGTGGGAAGGCAAAGGTATTTTTAGAGTTAATTACTTTTTGAACAAATTTTTTCAAAACATTCAGCAAAGAAAAGCTAGTTTAAATATGGACTATCACACTGGCATGCACAAAGCTGAGGGCAAAATGGTTGCATCTGGTTTTGTCTGCTTTCCTGTGGGTGGTATCATGGAGTTATGCCAAGGTGTGAATAACAAGCTGTACGGTCCTACCTCTCTTGCACATGCAGATTCATGACAATGAAATGGAAATGGATACACAGGAGTGGCACACTTCTGTGTTGCACACTTCTATGTTGCACAGTGGTTCCACAACAGCCCAGCAACTCCAAGAAGAAAGTGCTCCACACTAAGCATGCTTAGAGACTGGTGAAAAGTCATAGATGTAGGTTGCAGGCATCACATGGTAAAGGTTTTTAGTATCTTGTCTCTCTGGGCACACAAGTTTAGGTACCTGGGGAACTTGTTAAAATGGAATTACCTACAGACTTTCAGACATTTCCATATTCAGGCTCTTTCAGTAAAACATGCATGAAGGAAGGTGACTAACTTCTATCTAAGTCTGATTCAAACATCCAACTTCTCTTTTAAATCTGTTTCTATGCTCTTTGGTATACAGAATGTCTCAACTTCAGTTGTCTCCATATCTGCAGGATACATACAAATTATCTATACCTTTTTTTTTTAATATATATACATACATATGAACAACAGCCTATTCAATCTTTGTTAACTCAAAAAAAAACCCAAAACCCCAACCAAGCCAACAGAGCACAGAATTTTAACTCATTTTTATGGAATTTAAAAAACCACAGATCTCAAAGATGAGCAACATGAGAAATTTAAGGCCAAAAATAAGTTTTCCCATCCATTAAAAGAAACATTTGGGGGACCCCCCAGTTTATAATGAAAGTGTTAACACTGTGTAAGTCATAACAACAGCATCACTACCACCACAGAGCTATACTGCTCGCTATACAAACAGAACCAGAAAAATGATACATTATCACACGTTAACACGCCCCCATTAGATCAGGATTTACTAAATCATGTTTCAGTGTTCTTCCTTCAGGTTAATTTGCTTCAATAATCCACAGTAAACTGCACATTTAAATGTTTACTGCAAAAGGGATGTGCAAATAATATCTGATTATGTCTGTATGTGATGATCACTGACTGGCTGATGAGGGAGGGAAGGATAACAAGGGAAGAAAGATACTTTTTACAACTGTAACATCCAGGATTTTTATAAAATGCTTGAATTCACCCATTTGTCCTTAAAGTTTTTATAGCACCGACTTGCACAACATCATACATGTTAGTGCTACAACATACTTTCATCAGGCACAACAATGAGGCATACACAAAGTGACGTGCCTCGGATGTTGCATGAGATCCAATGGGATAAAAGGGCATAATGGTTAAAAAGCAGGGCACAAACAGATGTGAGACTCCAAAATTATAATTCCTAAACTGCTCACTTAGGAGCTTCCCTCTCAAAAGATGACCTAAGATGCCTACAGTTCAACTACACAAATCCCCGAGCTAGGCATCTAACCCACAATCTCCCATCTACCGGGGCCCAGAAATCTGACCATGACTAACCCACACTAAGAAAACCAGGCTGCATGGAGTGCAGAAGTAGCCACGTTCATTTTAAAACCTGGAATACAGGTGTATTTGTTAAATATAACCAAGGAGTCACAGCCTCAGGGTTGAGGGCACTGAAGTCCAGGTTTGATAGACTGGTTTTGGGATCAGGCTGTGCTCTTGGATTGAGTTTTACATTAAGTCAGTCACTGGACAAAAGTGCAAAAACCTACAAGGACTGGAGTTTTTTGACACTGAACTTCCGTATATTATGCCTACTGGGTAACAGGTATTTAATTGTTCAAATTATGTTGTCTGTTACTAAAACCCAAAACCAACTAACCAAAACACCAAACCAACCAACCAACCTAAACATGCTGACGTACAGATATTCAGCAGCAGGACTCAACAATGGTTCTGTTTTCCATGATATTGAATCAGACTTCCCTGGGCCCGCCAGACACAAACTGAATTCAATCCTTCACTTTGTCTACTGCTAGCCTACAGAAAATATGAAGTCCCACATAGGAGGCAAGAGTGGGTTCTCCAGGACACACATGCTGTATGTGCTGAAGAAGTTGCTGCTGAGCTAGGCCTGTTACTCTAGGCCATCAGACCACTGTACCTTGGAAGACATCTACACTGTCTGAGAGCAGGAGCCTTCCAAGTTCTGACATCCTCCTAGCTCATCTGAACAGAGCTGACAGACAGGCAGATGGTCTTTGTGCTCAGGAGTAAAAGGTCAAGAAGCCTAAACCACTGCAACACTCTAGGACTGAGGTGTTTCAGACCATAATTTAAAGGACTTTTTTTTTGTGTGTGGAGAGACACAGACACTCAGGCATAAAAATACAGGGCATCTAAGCTTCAGCTATACGAGACACACACAGACATTAGGGCAGCACTTCAATTCAGAGAGCTTCTCTGTAAAACCTTATCTAAGCATTGCTAAAAGATACTCCACTTTTCTCCATCCAAAAATCCCAGCCATATTGGTTTCTCTTTTTTTGCACATGCACGTCAGGAAAATATCATCCCTAAACATCCTAAAACTTACTTTGCATTATGTTCCCTTAATTGAAAAAGCGTCTATCAACAAAATAAAAAAGGCTAGAGATCCTTTTGATTTACCACACATCAATTGCTGCCTGAGTAAAAGCAGATGACATACTCTTTCCTGATGAAGATACAGTAGGTTTAAACAGAGCCATTCCAATTCTTTGATTGATGGTATAAATCTTCAAATCTCAGTGGAAGAGCCAAGTATATTCCTATTGTTACTGGATCACTTACAGAACAGACTCAACTGTTAAGAAGCTTCTAATGTGACAATTTATATAAGCAGGGTAATTAAAGTATATTAGAAATCCAGATAATCTCCCCCAATCAAACCAATGAAGGGCAGCTCATGGGCATTCAAATCACACATCGCAATTTAGCTCAGGGTCACCTTCCCAAGTAAAATATCATCAACAGAAAATACCTTAAACTAAATGATCCTTACTCATTACTAAACGTACTCAGGAAATTACATAATGCTCTTTGAAGATACAAATATTTTAAGAACAGTTAACCACTTTAAACAATTGTTTTTTCCTTTCAGTGATTTGAAGACTAAAGTCAAGTTTCTCAGACATTACTTGGGATATTCACTGAAACATAGAGAAGAATGGGGAAAGCATGAGACCCTTTTACATGCTGCAATGTGAGTACAGCAGCAGCATTTTCTCCTATTACTGGACTGTGCATTAGTACATGCGATGCAAGTTGTCAGTAATTAAATAATTACAGTACCAACAGCTAGGGAATCTAGCTCATGATTTTTTAATATTCTCACAAGCAATTATATTTTTTACTATGCCTGTTTGGGGGGTGTGCGTTTGTTTTATGTATCTTCTGCAAGTAAGTCTATCAACTACACAATTAAAAGCATTTGATTGGACCAATAAAGTAAATCAAACCCAGAACTCTAATGCTTTCCACATGTAAGTTATATTAATTTAAAAAAAAACAACAACCCAAACATAAAAACACCCCCCCCCCCAAAACATAACCATTGTAACTCACCCCTCAATAAGTAAAAATGGAAAACATACCCTATTCAAATTTTAAGTCAATATTCCAAGCTTTTTTTTTAACCAACAGATGGCTGTAATACACAGCTTGGCAGCTATTTCATTAAAGAAATATGATTCAAGAAATTTGTCTCTTCCCTGCCTGAAACTAATACAGAGGAATTTGGTAGATCCATGTTCTTCACTAAATTCTTTTGATTTAAATGTACCATTACAAACAGCACGTAGCACAGGAAAAAAGTGAACTGCAAGCCTCAGGTTTTAAGGCAGTCACCTTCTCCACAGAAATATGGAAACAATAATACATTATGTTAGGATATATAACCACCAAAGTTACCTATTCTTGCTTGATCCATTTTCCCAATCAAAGAATCACTAAAATTAGTAAAAGTGACCATGACCTGATCCACTTCAGAGTTTTCAAACCAGGCATTCAAAGTAAAATATGTTAGTTTGTCAAGCTACACATCCGTCCCCTGAAACATTAAATATATTCATTCCTTGGGAGTTCACCTTCTGGATTTTTAGAAGGAATTAGCTCATAGGAGTGACAAATGGCTCAATATGCAGGTGTAAATTACATATAATCCCTTTTTTTTTTTTTCTACCAGAAAGCCAAAGAAGCACAAGGGCCAAAGCAGTACTGGCCTGAACATTCCCACCCTTTACTAGAGATCAGCAAAAGTTCCCAGCATACCACTGTCAGAACTGGCAGAGACAAGAGGATAAAAAAAGTCTGTATTAAAACTCATGGGATTGCAGGAAGGAAACCAGAAATGAAGTGACCTCCATGCACAGCCAGCTCTCCATCCTCTGTAATACCACTTCTTTCATCACATTGTGCCTGCAGCGACCTTTCCCCCATGCACTCTATGGCAGAAGAGAGACCTGGAACGTGTTATGATCAGCCTGTCCTATCCTTCTGACTCTTCCAGACGACTGCAGATGCAGTAAGACCTGCAGTGATCCAGGCCAAAGAGATGCCATAATCGTGAGATGCAAGTGTAAGCCGTCATACAAACACCTGCAAGAATTTTCCACTGGTTCTTTGATGAAGGTCTTAAATACATTGGGAAGTGGGCCAGCAGTCTACCTGAAACACTTACTAAATCACAAGATACAGCAAGCATTTGGAAACTAGCATAAAATAAAATAATGGACAAGAAAAAGGAAATCAAGCTTGAAATGTTTCTTTACTTGTTGGATTCCCTTTAAAGGGAAGCAAAGCAAGTGTCACCAAAAGTGAGATTCTACAATGTGCAATACTGAATTCACTGTGAAGGTGGCAGAGGACTGGAACAGGCTGCCCAGAGAGCTTGTGGAGTCTCCTTCTCTGGAGACATTCAAAACCTGCCTGGACACGTTCCTGTGCAATTCAGTCTAGGTGATCCTGCTCTGGCAGGGGTTTGGACTATGATCTTTCAAGGTCCCTTCCAACTCCTAATGTCCTGTGATACTGTGAAGGGGCAGTAAGCTCCCAGGACTTTCTATGCATTTAACTACAATTTAGAGGAAAGCTGTTCATTAATAGGTCTGCAGTCATCACAGATACAAAATGTCAACACATCTTATACTGCTCCTTCAATCTACTGATATGTAGGTAATACAGTTTATTTTTAGATGCAGAAGACTAGGAAATGTTTTTCTTAATTACCCTAAATTGTTATTGTGGATTTCTTTTACAATGCAAATATTTTCCTAAAGCATTCACTACTTTATAAGCAATCAAACAGCATAACAATCCCTTAGTTAACCACTAAATTAATTCATCAATAAACCCGTTTACCCATTTTTGAATGGGTAGTCTTGATGAGCCTAGGTGAAGGAACATCCAAGGCAACATCCACAAGACAGGACTAATGATAATAAATAAATAATTAACTAAATCTTCATATCAAAGAGATCACCTCCTGATATCAAAGATTCTCATATTGACTGGGACGGAAAGTGTTAATGCTGTGATAAAAGGTTTTCAACTGCAGTTGAATCATGTGAAGATTATCAATATAGCAGCAATGTACAAAGAGGCTTCAGGAAGGTTACAGAGTTTAATATAATCCTCTCTATAGCTAAGCACAGTAATAGAGAACCCCATGTTCACTTTGACAACACGTTGTGTGTGCTCAGTAATACTTTTAAAATATACAGCGAGAACAAGAGAGCCCAACATCTTTACTGTGCTCAAATACAAAGTAAAGATATTAACAAGAACAGACACTCAACCCTAAAACACAAAGGTACTGAGAAGCCAAAACTTTAGAGCTGCAGAATATTAGTTAGCACTTTCTCCTTAACAGTTCTCAGAGGATTTAACTACATCACCAAAAAGACAAGTTGCTATGACCATAATTTAAATGCAAGCAACAAAGCCCTAGCCTGCTTTGGCAAGGTCTGCTGGAAGGGAATATTACATCTGCTTCAGCCACCCTAGCAAATTTGTGCCAGAGAGTTCTTGTTTCTTCCTATCCACATTTAACTAAGGTGAGGTTGCAAGAGCAGCAAAGACAACATAACGTGTGTTAATTCAGTTGAAGTAGTTCACATTTCAGCTTGTGGAACAGTCTTGGCTAAAAACAGAGCTAATTTGAGCCTAACTGCAATTTTCCTTCATTACCTTCGGTGGTATTCAGCAAGCTTTCTTTGTATCTTTAATGTAAAGTATAAACTGGAATACACAAAGTGACTCTCCACTGTCCAAAATCTCAAGTCCCATGAGAGTCAGTCCAGGTACTCCCCTCAGCAGCAGGGCTCAGCTGCTCACAGATCTCAGCCAAGCACTCTATGCTAGAATCTACACTGGTCAAGGCACTGGGAGTCATCTTGTTGCTTTGAACAGGTAAAGTCAGTGCTCAGTTATTTCAAGAAACAACACAGAAAAAGAAGACATTTAAAAAGACATTTAGTTTGCCTAAGTGACCTTTCAGCATAGGTCAGAATCAAAATCTTTTAATCCTCTGCAAGAACAAAAAAATAAAATAAAGAAAAAAAGACAGGTTGCATTTGAAGTTGATTCTATCCTAGGCTGTCATTTCATAGAATCACAGAATCAGAATGTGTAGGGTTGGAAGGGACCTTTAGAGGTCATCTAGTCCAACCCCCCTGCAGTAAGGAAGGACTTCTTCACTAGATCAGGTCACTCAGAGCCCTATCAAGCCTGACCTTGAATATCTCCTCTTCAGGAGATATCTCCTCTTATTTTATCTCCTATTTTATCTCCTTCTATTTTAGTTCACATGCATACAAAAATAAACCCCACCTAAACTAAACAGTGTATGTAAATCATTGCCATTTCACAGAAGTTAAAATAGGTCCATTTCAATTCTTGAAAACTTGCTTTGAATAGCAATCATGGTAACAGACTGACATTACAATTAATTCCGATCAAAATAAGGCAAAATTCCCCAATAAATTTCAGAACTCTGAATATCTCAGCCTCTGTTGCAGTGTTCTGCACAAGTCATAGAATCATAGAATGGTATGAGTTGGAAGGGACCCCAAGGATCACAGAGCTCCAACCCCCCTGCCACAGGCAGGGCCACCAACCTCAGGCCCAGATCTACACAAGGTTGCCCAGGGCCCCATCCAACCTGGCCTTGAACACTTCCAGGGACGGGGCATCCACCACCTCTCTGGGCAGCCTGTTCCAGCACCTCACCACTCTTCCTGTAAAAAACTTCCCCCTAATCTTCTCAGATTCGCTAGTGAGCTGAGTGCCATACAGCCTGACCCATAAAAGCTGTCTTCTCCCAACCCCCATCAGGTTCCAAGTATGTTCAACAGGCAATTGAATTATGTTAAAGGTAGATATCCAGTCATGAGGGCAGAGTCTACAGACACATCACCTCACATGATGATAGTTTAAATAAAAAACACACGATCCACCACTGACTGACTGGGGAGGGATGGGACGGGGACTTGCAGGAGTCATTGGGAACTCTTTGATCAGCCCTGATAGCTCACCCTTTGGTTTTGAGGGGTTTTTTTAATTTTAAACAGGGCTCATCTTTTATATAAAAGATTTTTTAGAAAACTACTGTGAATTTTGTAATTAATTTCTGTAACTTTAAATTATAGGGACATAATTGATTATATTTTAAAAACACGAGCCTAATTTGGTTCCCCAAGTATTTCACATTTGAAAGAACAGGAAATGTAGATAGCTGCAGATGATCTTTGTTCAAGTTCATAGCCTATTAGGAGCATAAATGCTAGCATCCGTCATATAGGGAACAGACAATGTTAGCTGTTATATTTTTTAGCTGGAAATAGCAAATCACTGCTGGTAGATGAAATCCTTTTTAACAGCCTTCCATGAGACCTCTTCCTCTTACCATCAGAGCAGGATTGAATTACAAGAAAAGGCTCAAGGGTCACAGCAAATAAGCTGACTTAGCATCATTTGCTCCTTGTTAAAGGCCACCTTTCTTCAAAATATTCAAAAGAAAGATCCACTCAAACCCACCAAGGCTTCCTTCCCAAGCGAGCTCTTTGCTTTCAAAGTTCTAAAAAGATGCTACACATCAAGCAATATCCTGGTATTATATGCAGCAGTCTTGCCCTGAACACATAGTGCGGAGTACAAAACCCGCCTTCTTCATTCTTAGTGAGAAATCAGAGAATCACAGAATAGTTGAGGGTGGAAGGGATCTCTGGAGGTCATCTGGTCCAACCCCCTTGCTCACGCAGGGTCAACTACAGCTGGCTGCTTAGGACCATGTCAGCCTAGATGGCTTTTGAGTATCTTAAAGGATGGCGACTCCACAACCTCCCTGGGTAATCTGTGCCAGTGCTCAGTCACCCTCACAGTAAAAAAAGTGTTTCCTGATGTTTAGAGAGACTCTCCTGTGTTTCAGTTGCTGTCCATTGTGTGTCCATTGCCTCTGGTCCTGTCACTGGGCACCATGGAAAAAAGTCTGGCTCTATCCCCTTTGTACCTTCCCTTCCGATAGTTCTATTGAAGGGATAATGATAAGAATCTCCCAGAGCCTTCTCTGCTCCAGGCAAGCTCAAATACCTGATGAAAGTGTACAGAAGCCTTCCACATCACTATAAAATGAATTCTATGTGAGTATAATTTATAGTGAGAATCAGAATGCCAGGTTATCTGAGAAACTGAAATAAAATAAAAATGCTTAAGTGAAAAAAACAAGTGCTCCTGATTTCAGCCATGCTCCTAATACAGAGACAAGCTGCAGCCTGCAAATGAGTACCTCGCAGAGAACCCCTCTGTTGGAGCAAAACTTCTAAAATTTGTCATCTTCTAGAAACTGTGTGATAAATAGGATTTCTGTTTGATTGGTGACAAGTTTTTGCCCGCAGCTTGGTGGTTTTTTCAGGGGCTGTTTGCATCTTTTTTGTTTATTAAGAGCTAGTGATAAAAAAATCTAAATTGGAAGGGACCTCTAAAGGTCATGTGGTCCCACCGCGACTCAAACAAGGCCACTGAATAACCCTAAGGAGAGAAATTTGACAACCTGACTTAGAAACCTGATCCTTCTACCTAGTAAAAACCTTCTTCACAATCTCAGTTCATTGCTTTCCTCCACTACACAGCTCTGTGAAGAGTCTGATTCCACCTTATCTTTACCACCCCCCCTCAATTGGCATACAAAACAATAAAACATCTTCCCCCTGCTACCTCACATCCAAGTCTTCTTTCCTAAGGCTGAACAACCTCAGTTTTCTCTGCCTCCCCTCACAGGGCATTTGCTCCAGACCCCTAATCATCTTGGCAGTCCTCTGCTGGACTTAAATCACAATTTCAATGTTTTTCTTGTACCAGGAACCCAGTATGCTACTTACTTACACAACATAATTTACTCAAAATGCATACTTCTAAGACACCAGGAGGGCAATGAAGTGTAGCTGTCTATAGAAACACAACGACCCAGACTCTGATAAAACAAATTTTCTGAATTTTTACAAGCTAAGCCGTTTTTACCAATTCCTTACTGTCTTTTGTTCACAAAAGATTTCCACAAGAAATAACTATGCAGTATGACTGGAATGCCAATCACCTAGTCCTGAAAGGCCAGTACTGAAACCTAATTTTAAGCACAATCATTTCCAAAATCTTGCCTTCAGCTCTTCTGTGGGACTCGGAGATCAGCATATCACCAGTTGACAGAGCATTATAATGATGCAACAGGTTCACCTGTTCTGCAAGATATTGTTTAGATTTTTTTAAAAAGCATTTTTTCACATTGTAAAGAAATCTCAAAAAAAATAATTTAAAGCTTTAAAAGTTGACCTTAAGCAGCTGACTTCTTATGATTCATAGCCCAGAAGTTTAACGGACTCCTAGTGCTGAAGGACTCCTCACACCAGAGAACAGACACTGTGCAGCTTAAACAGTGGATCTCTGTTTAAGATCATGGTGTTTCATTCAAACAGATCAAAGCATACAGATCACTTTGGAAAAAGCTTACAGTTTTGGATGTGATGGCAAATTTACAGCCACGTAAAGATCATTAAAATTCTTCTTAGCCACACTACAGAAAACAAAGTTTGGCAAGTTCCTTGAAACAAATTCACTTCACCACATCTCTCAAATTTTGCCCTTTACCTAGCAGAACTTTAGAGGCATAGTTACACTCATTGGGCATGTTCTCACCCAGGCTCAAGGACCCAGAAGACAGAGAGAAACTGGTAAAATGGCTATCTTAGCTGCAGAAGTTCAAATGCTGAGTTAGTGCCATCACACTTGAAATTTCCTGATTTGATCAGATGTGAAATGGACTGAGGACAACTACAACAAAATCCTGAGGGGAGGCAAAGGAACAGTACCAAAGCCTAAATGCCAAATACTGAAAACAAACTAGAAGTACTACTACCCACAGTTATCTCTTCAGACATTCTGAAGAAAGTTTCCACTAACACTCCTTTGCTGTCTTGCTATTCTTAATTTTCAGGGGGGAAGCCTGAGAAAATACTTCAAGTTTTTGGTGTTTCTCTTAACTTAAAATAAGATGGCAACAGAAGGAGAAACTGGTTCGAATAAAGTTTTTCTTTTTAAAAATGAAACTTTTACTCTGGCTCCTCTAGCTGCCTTTGCAGAAAATCAAAAACTAAATGCATATGGATACTCTCTAGCAACCTGCTGGGAGTCATATACTGTAAGTGGCTTAAGAAAATCTTTCTCTCCAAGAGAGAAAACAGATTTTGGAAGGCAGGCAAACTCCTACTCAAGATAATGAAGTAACTTGTTTCCAAATTCTGAAACAAAGTATTTTATTTCCTCCCTGAAAAATCAATTTTTATCTTTACAGAGTATCTGTTCTGTTACAGGGTGATGTTCGTGTAATACATTTTACTGAATAAGATTACTTCAGGTATCAAATATCCCCTACTAACATTGTTCCAAACATCTGGTAATACAGACAGGAGAGCTAATTTTCTGTCATCCAGGAAGAACGGTAGGCTTGCTAAACTTTAATCATCATCCCCTCTGAAACACAGTAAAAATCACTGTTAGAACTGATAGTTTATTAGATCGAAGCTACCATCAACAACATCAGTTCTGCCTGGTCATGTTAACAGGAAAATGTTTTACGAGTTCTACCACTGGGCATCCATTTAACTTCCAGCACCAGCTATGCTGTAAAACCCTGCACATAATTTATTTGGTGACCTGCGTGTGTGGGAAGCATTATCCAGGCGAAACTTCTCACAGCCTGACAAAATGCTTTGATTTGCACTGTTCAGATGATTGAACAAAGAGACTTTAAGCAATCACCAACAATAGCTTTTATCTCCAAATGTGCTAAAAGTGCAATACAACATGAGAGCGACCTATTGCTTTAAGACCAGGTTTGATAAAATACAAGTGATTGGACAAATAGGACATTTTACACTTGCACCCAGCTTGCACATTAGCCTTCAGAATTAGTAAAGTTCGTGTTTATCTTAAACACCATTTTTAGCAATTCCCCCCCACAACACTCAGAATGCTTCCCTGGTACCCATGGTAACCACTCTGCTTACATATAGCTTAAAACACACATTCATTCCAATTAGGTGAGGCAAACAGCAAACAGCCATTCATAATTCCTCGAGTTACTAACGTTTTTTTCTTAGTATTCAACAGTCTTCAAAACAGTTCCTAGTTCAAGTCTCCCACTTGCCAAAAGGTAGGTCTGTCACCCAAGTTCTCTTCCCCACATCGCAGCTGAACTGATTTAATTACTCCCAATCATATGCACACTATACAAATGTAGGAATTCATTAGGTACCGGTATAATTCCAACAATGCAGATCCAATAACTTACTGTGTTTCTTTTCAGTGCAAATATATTGCTATGTCTCTGCAAGGCTTCCTAGAGTTTAATCTATTTTTTTCTCTGTACCATAAAAAACATTTGATTTATAATAATCTGACATACACTGCAATGTCTTCCAAATGACTCACCTCAGACAGGAAACATACTCAATAAAATATTATTGTATCTAATATTCCACTGTATTTCACATCAAAACAGAAAAGGATGTTGTTTAAAAACGCGCAGCACAATTTTTTAAAACATTCTGCTTCTGTGGGCCTGTTTGGTACTTCCATGAATCCCTTAAAACACACTCCACTCACCTAGTTTATTATTTGGTGGGGTTTGAGTTGGTTTTTTTGTTTTGTTTTGAGAAAGCAGCTGATAAAAGCATTTTTCTGATGCTTTTTACATTAAAAAAACAGCAGCGTAAGCCTTGGGACACCTACCAGCTCCTACTACTAGCATGTCATGTCCTTGCTACACAGCATCACCTACCCCAACCAGATGACACAATGTTAATAACGTCAGAAATGAGGGTTTAAAGTTTTCTATGCAGCTGCTGAAAGAGTTCAGAGACCTCGGCAAGACGCGGAGAGTTAAATGTTTAAACTGTTTTTCTTATTTTGCTCTTTAAAACCTTAAACTAGAAAATCCCTTGAGTGAGAAGTCAGCGAAAGGCTGCCATCCTTTCTAGGGTTAAAAGATGCTTTTGTAAGATTTTAGGTCAGATTAACCTTTTGCTCACAATAGGGCTGGTTATTGGTTTTATTTTTTACTGTCTTTAACACAGGTAAAAAATCAATATGAAGCGAGACAAAGGGCTCTGGAGGCCCTGGCTACACCAGCTTTTGGTTTGGCTCATGCACAATCCTACAACATGCTGAGGCTGGGAAGGATTAGCCTGCTTGTGTTGAGTAAACCGATGATACTCAATAAACAGTTTCTGTTGTAAACCCCTTAGGACGTGCAAAGCCACACTAGTTGGCATTAGACCAGATAAGCTGCCGAACCAGCTGTAATCTCATTTAGACCTGAGCTGATCCTCCTGTCCTTTCATTCCACAGGATCAAAGCAAACCACTGAGGAGGCAGCTGTATTATAGCAGCAGTGCTTGCTGGATGCGGCAAACATTTCATAAATTCCTCTCCTTGAAGCAAGCCTGCACATAATCTACCCAGAGCCAGTTCAATCAATGGATTTCTGAATTCATTAGTCTTATTATTACAGGATAACTGTTTTCTCCACATAGTGTGGTAGTTGTTGCAAGCCAACTTTGCAAAACAGCTCTTATTGCTGACCATTTCTTTCTGGTAATGTGCCTTTGCATTTTTGCTGTGCCACATGAAAATGATTTAAATCACTTCAATGCAGTATTTTTTTTAAAGACTGGAAATAAAACCAATTCACGAATATTCAAGTAGGAAGCACTGAAATATAGTAAAATCTTCCAAGCATAATTACTGGCTACCTGCTCGCACGCTTCCATGCATCAGTAATAATGACCAATGTTTTCTGAGCTCAATGACAGCAAATGATAATAGAGAAAGCAGAGATTATATCATTGTAGTAGCATAAATACAGACTAAAATTACAGATGTGAAAGGAGTCATTCGAAGAAAAAGACTTCTATTTGCCTTTTACTCTTTGTGTTCTCTGAAATTAAAAAGAAGAAATATTTTCATTGTTAAAGAAATGAATAGCACAACTTAAAAAAAAACATCCAGAAAACCACAAAAGCAACAGGTCTTTTTAAACTCAGCAAAAAAGAAATCCAAGACACTGGATCAAATAAGACTTGAGGGTGCAACACTCAGTTTCTGTATATCAGTTGGAGTTTCCACTGTGCAATTATAGCTAAAAAAAAGTTCTAGCATAACCCTAAGAACAGAAAGCATAGTTCAGACAATGTCAACTGCTCCATTTCCCACCCCTGAAGTCTGCAATAACATCCACAAAGAAAATAAAATTAGATTTGTAACCTACATTGGAATAGAGAAATACTGTTAAACAATTTCAGTCCATTGCTAATTTCATTAATTGTTAATGCAAAGACAGAAGTTTTCTTGTGCAGTTGCACTGGCAAAAAAAAAAAACAACACAAAAGAAACCAACCACAAAACACATTAGAAGAATTCTGAGGTACAGCAGTGATTTTTGGGTATGTACAAGTAACATTAGTGATTCTTGGATCACTCCTTGAAAAATGAATAGCAGGCACAGGACTAAGTTTGGCCAGAGAAATATGGGAGGCCAGGCAACCCTTTCAATTAAGGTATAAATAGCAGTATTTGGGCCTCATTGTTGTTTACAGACAGTATAAATATACAGCACGTTAATGCACACAAACTGAACAGACAGAGGATCCCTCACAAAGAATGGCTCAGAGATCACAGGAAGATCTGTATCTTTGTACTCATACCCTAACCTATACTACACAGATCTACTGCACCTCACTATCTGGTTGTTAAGGTGTTTAATATGGATACAAAAAAAGCTGTCCCTGTACTACAAAGCTTCAATGTAGAATAAAATCAGATGTTTAACACGTGCAAATGATTTTTTAACAGATTACAGAGAGGAGATGTTGAGGATGAAACTTTTTTTAAGTGCTGAAGCACAGATGTGCTAGAGCATGTCACAGGCAGCTGGCAAAGATGAACAAAAGGTACCTATCCTATACAGATGTGCACAAAACTTCACCACACATCTCTTCCTCAATCACTTAGAAACCATCTGATGTGTTAGTTAATGATTCCCCTCTCTCCACTTCATTCTTCAGACATAAAGGGGTCCCATTTAACATAATCACTTAATAACAGCAAAGTGATGGGTATCAGAACCCTAATTCTTCTAATATTTGCAAAATCCAGCTCTTTGTAATAATAATAACACCATGATAGCAAACTGTAAAACTGTGTAATTATACTTTAATTGTATTGTGAGGCATGCATTAATCACAAAGTTTAAGTACCAAGGATGGAATTATAATAATTCTGTAAAACAAATTTAAGCTAGCTAAGTAGGTCAGAACCACTAGCATGCAACAGGAGACCTCTGGGAATTTATCAGTTAATGGCTATTTATGTGCAAATGAGTGCCCTCCAACCCTCCCAAATCCTGTGTAGCTGAAGGGTATTTCTGTTAACCAGGAGCATGCTTAACTGCTGAGGCATAAATTAAACCATTTATTGGAATGATTTTAATTCTTCTCTCCCCCCACCCACTCTTACTACTCCCTCCATCCTCACTAGCAGCACAATTTACAGTATTAATTTACATGGAGATAGGATTGCTGAAGAGTTTTCAGAAATTACTCTGTTTCAAGGAAGAGGGGGGAAAAAAAAAGCAAGAAAAAAAAAAAAGCAAGAGAAAAACTTTCAGTGAGAGAGAGTGGCAGTGCTGTACTTATTCTTCAAATCTTCCAGAGGGCAGGTTGAGTTATTAGAAATTCCAGAGGTTCAGCAGTGCGGTGGAAACCCTTTCATAATGAACTCTAATGAAAGGAAATTCTGTGTTATGTCCTCACGTTCTAAACCTGGAGAAGACAATGAAGCTCAAGGGGGACTGTATCAACTGCATTTTCTGTCTTAATGCTCAGACTGTGGCCGTATCAAAGGTTTTATTTCAAGACAGAAAACGATAAAAATTTCTGGGCTGCAGCAAAACACACCTTCGATTTTTGAGTTTGACTTGGAAAAAAAACCCTAGTCATTTTAGATGTCTTGGGGAAATAGATGCCTTTACAAAACACTCAGAATCAAGATGTATTGAATTTTCACTGTGATGTAAAATGGGGATGATTTACGGACAATATAAATGATTTCTCAACACTTATAATCATAGCAGTAATTCAGTACTGCCAGGTAATGTAAGCATAACCCCAAGATTCACTTTCAGGCTTACATTTTCGTATGTTTGGGGTTTCTTTTTTCTAAGCACATGCATGCATCTTCTTGCAAAGCTTAGGGTCCCAGAATAATAAAACAGTAAAAGTTTGATTATCCTAACAGCAATTAACCATAGCTCCCTGTTACCCTAAACAGGGTCACATCTCCCCAATGTCTAATAATTACATTATAAAATCCCTTGATTGCTTGAATATATTCACTCTCCCTGTGACATTTGGCTAATCATGGCTGTGCTATAGTTAATTATTATTTAAGAGATAATCACAGTGCTTAACTTTCTGATGTCATCTTTTCACCTAATACAAAACTTGGCTGAACACAGAGAGTATTTCCTCCACAAATTCAGCTGTTGTAGAACACCCTGGAATATGGAGGTGTGGAGTGAATCGGAGGAATACCCTAAGAGCAAATCTTTAGCAGCTTTAAGATATTGTAGGCAGATACCTGGAACACTTACTGAACTATTTTCAGATGCATATCCCCAATAGCTAATCAATATATTCCCGCCAATGAAAACATTTGCTTTTATTCTCACGCTTGACTTTTTTGTAAGGAAAACACGACTGCAAAAAGCAGTAAAAGAAAACCCTGTTGTCCTGGAAAGCACACATGCACTTGCCTGTCCCTCCTCTCCCTGGATAAGAGATGACACACATCCCTGGCTGCCGCCAACTCTCCTGCTGCGTGCATAATGGCTGCCCTGGCTGCCTGCGCAGTCCCTGCGTTACCAGAGAGAGAACCAGAACGTTTCCCTTCCTTGACATGGATTTGCAAGCAGACAGACTAAACCGGAGACTTCATACTGCTCTCTGGTAACAGCCATAAATCAATATATGAACAGAACCATCTGACAAAAAGAAAAAAAGTTCACTGGTGTATTTTCAGCAAGAATTAGCACAGCTGTATTATCAGAGCCTGAGACAAGCTCTGGTTACCTCACCGTTCCCTACAGCAAGGGGATGCAGCCTTGATTATGTCTGTACCTTCCAGCCATTGGCAGGGTCTCAGCACTGCCCCAAGGCTTTAATTAACCCCGATTAGAGATAAACAGGGCCTTCTGGTTGGGAAAAAGAGGAGAGAACAGGCAGTACTCCTAGCTTATGAGAGAACCAAGTAAACCACAAACTGTTTTTACCTTTCTCTGCTCACTCTTCTCCCAGTAACAATGTCAGGAAGGGAGCCCCACAAGAACATGAGGTGGTGCATGATGTACAGGTTGCAGAGTATGCTCCACTCTTTCCATTTTGCTTTAGGGATGATAGAGTGGCCTACTATTTCAGGCTCATTTTCACCAGCCCTGGTTCAGTACCTCTGAAAGCAAGCTGGAGCATTTAGCCACTAGCAATTAATGGCACTTGGGACTTGCTCCAAGCCAAGTAAAACGTGACAACGCACACCTACATGTCCTGTGTCAATTAGAAAATGTCTAAAGAAGCAGTTTTCAAAGTAGTTTTCTAGAGAGAATTCAAGACTTGAACACAAAACCACTGAAAACCCAGCACCCTCTTCAGCAGAGCCACCACGTCAGGCACACAAGTAGGAGTGACCCCTCACAATCCCACCCCAGGAATTCCAAGAACCAGTAGGATACAAAAGCACTAAGCAGGTTCAACGTTTTTCCTCCCTGACAGAAAGAGGAATTAAAGAGAGTGCAGCCAGTACAAATCAAAGTGAACAATAGATTTCCAAAGTTTCCAAACTTTACGGCAGATTACATTTTCAAGTAAGGCTACTTTACCTTCTGATTTCACCAAGTTTTTGTTCTGTAAGGAAAAGCACAGCATACTGTTTAAGAAGCATCCTTATTAACCAACACAAGCTGTATGGAGCACTCCTTAATATCGAATCACAAAGATTATCCCCAGCAAATGTTTGTCTAATGCACTGTCTACAAAGAAAAAACGAAATTCAATTCCACAAGTCTCCCTTACAGCCTACTCTAAATAATCACACTAAACTTACTCTGCCCCAAATTAAACCAATTCTTTCTTCATGGCCATGTAGAACAACAGACAACTTGTAACATAAAAGGATATTGCAAAGAAGACTTCTAGCATGCCTCCCTTAACATTTTCTACCTACAATCAGTTCTGCCAAATTTGTACAAACTTCCCAGCCTCATCATTAATTTCTGTGACTCTCTCCAATTTTCGATTTCTTCATAAATGTTTTGGTAACTGCCATAGAGAACTACAGTTAAAGACAGAATAAACTGCTCCTCTCACCTGCAGAAGTTCTATTAGCACATCCCACAATGGTATTTATTTATTTATTCTCAAGTAGAGTCACATTAAGTCCTGGCTCCTGTTTCTATAGGCTGTGTGCAAGAATCACCCAATGGACAGATTTCTTGCAGACACTATGTTCTTACAAATTCAAGTAAACAAGTATCTATGAAAATAGAGGTCAAACATAAGTACCATACCAATCTCCACCACTCATTTTTTTAAGATAAAAGGGAATCTACTTGACCTACTATTCATGATTTGGTGTCCCCTGCTGCTCGAGGCAGATATTGCCTTGGTTCAGGGACAAAATAACGTACCTTGCAGTCACCCGTGCTAAGCAGGCAAGCAAAGACTACAAGAAAGGGCAGGACAGACACATGCAGTAAGAGCTACAGCAACCTCACTTAAACTAACCCTGGATGAGGATATAGCCTCTGTTTCTCTCACTTCACAGTGTATCTCCTACCCTTGCTTTGACAGTACAGCTGCCATGCTCGGTACTGTGTATGTTAATTAGCATTTCATAGAATCAGAATATCCTGAGTTGGAAGTGACCCATAAGGATCACCAAGTCCAACTCCTGGCTCTGTACAGGGCCAGCTAGGTCAGAGCACAGGACTGAGTGCATCATCCAGATGCTTCTTGAACTCAGTCAAGCTTGGTATTTCTCATTCCTAATTTGAGTACTTGGCCTTCACTGTATGAAGGTAATGATAACTTTACCAATGATAACTTTTCCAAATATCAAAGTAATTTAAAATTCTGGTTCTACTCTCCATTTGAACAGAGAGAAATAACCTGTAATTTTTGTCCACATAAAAACTCAGACAAAGTCTGCAATTTATTTTCATCTGCTGCAAATAGTTGTGCTAAACAGCTCATTTTCAGTGATCTGAAGTGGTATCACTATACATTTGTTGTAGTTTTGTGTGGCTGGGTTCTGGTGGAGGAGGGGGAGCTGCAGGGGTGGCTTCTGCAAGAAGCACCTAGAAGCTCTCTGCAGGCCCAAGACAGTAAACACCAGCTCTGGCTCAAGGCTGAAGTCATTGCTGACCGAGGCTGAGCCCATCAGCTATAGTCACAGCTCCTCTGGGAATCACATTTAGGAGAAAAAACCCCCACAAGCAGCCGCTTTTTGCCTCCAGAGAAGGGAGTGAGAAGATGTAAGAAACTGTGCAGACACCAAGGTCAGTGAAGAAGAGGGGAGAGGAGGTGCCCCAGGTGCCGGAGAGAAAGATGCCCCTGCAGCCGGTGGAGAAACCCATGGTGGAGCAGGTATCCCCCTGCAGCCCATGAAAAAGGCTGAGACCTCACCTGGGGGTGTGTGCAGTGTAATAAATGAGAGAGTTTTCTTTCCTTTATTCTGTGTTGAGTCTCTTTTGCCCATGACACTAATTGCAGAGTGATCTGTCCCTGTCCTTATCTCAACTCCTAAGACTCTCAATATATATTTTCTCCCCTGTCCAGTTGAAAAGGGGAGTGATAGAGCAGCTTTGGTGGGTGTCTGGCCTCCAGCCAGTAACCTGGAAGTTGTTTTACAGCCCAGAAGAAATTCCATCAGGAAAAGCAGCCCAGGAGAAGAAGAATCAGATGGTATACACCCAGGAAACAGTAAGCACTGTATTTAGATTCATCCCTTCTCTTACTTTAGTCACTGCTTTCACAGGAGGACCAAATGACTTTTGCCAATGAGGCAGTCCTCTAAGTTAGTAGTAAGAGAAACTGATGCTGGTAGTTTACAATTGTCAGTAACAGAATCTGAATGAAAGTGTTGAAAAAACATAAGGCAAGTAGCTATTTATCAACATTGTAGCTATTATTCAGTTTCCCTCAGTGATGGAGGCAGGGAGAACAAAACCCAGTAGTTTGTTCTACTGAACCACTGAATCTTTCAGAATGGCACAAACTACTACAGTCCGCATCGCGTTCAGCACCTGGCAGGTGCTCTGCTTGTTTTTCATTTTCTCCATCAAGACAAGTATATTCATGCGTTCAGTTAGCATAAGGATTCTCCCCTGAGTTCATCCAGCTTTTTTATCATCCTCTTTAAAGGTCAACTCTCTTTAAAATACACAGGCATAAATTAATCCTTCCCTCCAGAGATCCCCTCTTTTCTCGGGGGCTAGCAACGGAGAGAAGAGTGCAAAGGAAAATACTTTGTGTGGAGCTGAGGCACACATGTGTAGTTCAGCGCATGTAGACAACTTGCCTAACAGTTCCTGAAGACTACAGTGGTTTGCTCTTGTACCAAAATGTACTCTTCCTATTTTATCAATCAGGTTTTCGACTCCCTGCTAAGAGAAGGGACCAGAAACACGCGGGAATCGATGGGCAGAGGCACAGAGCACACTGTGGTTTGCCAGAGAGGCTGAGAACATCTTCCGGAGCCGGCTATCCACCCACTCTCCCCATCCTTTGGCGCAGACTGGCAGTAGGAGGCAGCATTGACTCTGGCAGCAGCAGCCCTGCACTGCAAAGTAGTTGGGAGCCAGCTTCATTCTTCAGTCATTATATAAGCAAGATGACACTGTTCTCTAATCCAGCCAAAGCTGATAAGTACCATCAACCTGTCACTTCCTACATTTCAAATTCTAACATTGCAGCATCAAAGAGTTTTTACATTTCGATTTCTTTTGCTGGCAGCGGTCGGTAGCCTCTCATTCTCCCACGGTGTTCTAATGCAGCATTTGCACACCGGGGTTACTCCCAGCCTGAATAGCAGGTCATCCCCTACTCACTGAGCTCATCTGTGGCCCATGTGCTAGGCAATTTAGATCCAATCAGCCCTTATTTAGCTCAAGAGTAATGAGCAGCATAGTGACACAGACTTAAGCCTGACCCTCAGGACACTGCTCATCAAGCAGTAAAACTGTGACAAAATCATTCATCTTCCACCCGCTGGCAAGAAATAATACTCGCACTCACTGTATTACTTTTTCAAGATATAGGAAAAAAAAAAAAAAGTCCTGAATTTTCATGATGTGAGACATTAATTTGCAGAAAGCTGAATTCCCTTAAACCCCCCTGTTGCTATGAGCTCACCAGGGGGAAATAGGCCTTAGGAGACTGGAATGGAATAAAGAAAATTGCTTCAGCTTTCTTTTCATTTTAAATAAGCCTTAAATCTGACAAGAGATATCCTAAAGAGAGAAGGAATATATATCTTGTAAGGTAACGAAGAAACAATCAAAATTAAGAGATTAGAAGGCTACTTGCATATAATGGTTTTATTGGCAAAAGTATTTCTTTGTTTAACATCCATAAGAAAAAAATATTCTCTCTGAAAAGCCATTCTGACACCTCATGTGAAGAAGAAAAGAAGGAAAACTGAGAAGAAAGTTAATTCAGGGAAAATAGTTTCAAAAGTGAGACACTTCCATCAGAAAATGAATCTGCGCTTTATGTCCTTCAGGGAGCACGTATTTCTCTAAACAACTGCAGGGTCCCAAGCAGCGGGTTCTCAGTACACCTGGATATGATTTTACTCTCTTTTTTTTTGGTGGATTTACACTTTCACAACAGTAAGTCTTGTACTGCTGTCAGGAAGGCCACAGAAAGCTTATGTGGATTAATTTTCGGTAGATAAAATGCATACAATGGATGAAACATGAGAAGTGTTTCAATCTATAGCACGGAGGACCGAGCTGCGTATCTTCACGATTGAGGTCTGAGTACTAGACTTGAGTTTCTTTAGCCTCCAGTGCCTACCAAGACTGTCTTTGTTTGGGGATCAACAATCAGAAGATCCTTTGACACCTTTTGTTGTTTCAGTCTGTTCTTACAGTGAGTCTAGAATAGAACAGAATTTTTCAGTTGGAAGGGACCATCTAGGCCTGGCCAATTCAGGGCTGACCTAAGGACTAAAGCAAATAACTAAGGGCATTATCCAAATGCCTATTAAACGTTATCAGGCTCGTGGCATTGACCACCTCTCTAGGAAGCCTATTCCAGCATTTGACCACTCTCTTGGTAAACAAGTGCTTCCTCATATCAAGTCTAAACCTCCCCTGGCACAGCTTTGAGCCATTCCCATGTGTCATATCACTGGACCCCAGGAAGAAGAGCTTAGCACCTCCCTCTCCACGTCTCCTCCTCAGGAAGCTGGAGACCACCAAGAGGTTGCCCTCAGGATCCTTTTCTCCAAACAAGAGAAACCCAAAGTTTGTCCTGCTCCCCACAGGACACACCTTCAGCCCCTTCACCAGCTCTGTTGCCCTCCTTCTACGGCAGATGCTCTATGTTACATCTGAAACACCAATATAAAATTTATTTTAATCAATCATTCAGCTCTCACGTGGCCCACTGCTGATTTGAGGAAACAGACGGTGAGAAGCAGAAGCGAGTATCTTGCAAACCTGAACCAATGCTAGACAGACAGAGAAACTTTGTGGAAGCAAAGTATTAGGTCCACAGCTCCAGCGTACGCTGTATCTTCATTCTTTTGTATAGCAATACTCTCAGAGCAAAGGATGTATAATCAAAACACATGTTGGTTTTAGGTAGGTATCTTTGAGGATCACAATACAGGGGACAAAGGTATAAAAGCCCACTATTTTAAACCAAAAAATAAAATCCCAGGAAAAAAAAAAATCTCAAATCCTACATAAAAATAGGAGGAAGAGAAAATTAGTTTAGTTTTAATTAGATGCACCTTAAGGCAGCAACTGTAGCTAAGAACACATCCAGTATTCCCACAGAAGATGGTAACAGATTAATTTTAAAGATTTAGAAACAGCAAACCTCTCAAAATGCTGTTATATTCTAAAGCAGTGCTCGCTTCCCACGCTCTAAAGCATTCAGAGACTAGATTTTTCTTTACACACATTCGGATCTGTTTTATTAATTGAAGAACTGAACTTTAAAACAACCTAAAAATACTTTAAACCATAGGTCAAGTTAGCACAGCAAGACACACTTGCTTCCTAACCATGAGATCTATGCTGTGAAGTCAAATAATTTCCTTTTTCCACAGAGGTAAACAAAGTTCAGAGCAACTTTTAAGGGCTTTTTAATGGTCATTCTTTAAGCTTGGGAGGTCTTGGTGCCAAAGGAAGATCTTCTGGTTTAGTCACAGAGTTGCCCTCTGTGCTTATCAGGACATCACAGCCGGTAGCTCTAAATATGAGATGGGATGGCTAAGAGAAGACTTACGCTCTTCCAAACTCTTCTGGATACAGTTTTCAGAAGTTCAACATCAGAAAATACATTTTACAAAGACTAACACTAAAACCCCTGAGGGGGATGAAAAGGAGGAAGAAGGGAGGAGGACCTTTCTATTCTCCTCCTGAGCTTATCTGCTGACTTACACAGTAACAGAGAGGGGGAGAGAGGCTTCTGTTGGTCTCGGAAAGCTTCCCACAGGCTGTTTTGATGGCAAGTTTAACAAAAAAAAATTACAAACGATGACACATTTCCATAGCAAAGATATACTGGATAATCCATTCCTATCGTGATTTCTCTCACAACCTCAAGGCTAGACACACTCTAACAGATAGAAACATCCAGTTCCACTGTTATCGATGGCCCAATTAATATAATTTTTAATTAGAGGCAGGTTTACCTGATTAGGATTCCTGTAGACCTTACTAAATTTATACACTGAAATTTTCAGTAACTTTTCATGTACTTCCAACACTACAAATGGGCATAAACATTTAGAATTGATTTCTAAAATAAAATGATCATTTTAATATGTTATTAGGTTTGTGGTACTTCTCATTCCTCCTGTGGGAATCAGTGGCACCTCTCCCTGAAACTTGGCAAAGAGGCGCGAGTACAGCAGTGATTTGACACCTAGGCATGTGCTTGCATTTTATAATCCTGTAACTCAGTGCTAATACACTACAAAAACCAAATGAGAGGATGATGATAATAAGAGAAAGCTCATATCAGAACAATACCTGATTACAATAAAAGACATTTTAACATGTTTCAAGAGCTTCTTTTAAGAATAACGTATTGGAAAGCCAGAACCTACTGTTTCCAGGCCTTCATTAGATTTCTCTTAAACTGCATAAATTTTTTACAGTAAATTCTGTCAAATGCCTGTACTTTTATTAACCTAGGGTTTCTTTTTTGTCATGAGACACTCGGATGACAGGTAGTGCTAGAGATGTGGAACAAACGAAAGCACACATGGGCAAACATCCTGCATTTACCATTCATTAAAGCAAAAAATCTGCTTAAAAACAGAAACAAAAATAAAGAAAAAAATATGTATGAGCTAGAAGCTAAATGCTCCAAGTAAGCACAGGAAGGAAGCATGGTACATTTTTATTTTTGGGGAGTTTCTTGATTGTTTACTGTTTATTTTACATATGCTTTTAAAAGGGAGCCTATATTAAAATACAATCTTACACTTCGTTCCAAATCTCACTGTGAAGATCAAATACTTGAAAGTGCCAGCAAGTAGCATCTTGTTTCCAATTATTCACTCACCACATATCAAAAACTAATAGAAATGAGTTCTCCTGCCAAGTCATAGTTCTATTTAGATATATTTACACCAAAATAATCATAACAATAAAAAAGGGGCTTAAAAAAAGCTTATTAAAAACATTCAAAGCATAGGTAAACACAACAATCAAAAGCTACCAGTACTTTTCTAGCAGACAAGAAAAATACAAGCAAAACCTGGAACAGGTTATTTTAAAACACAGCAGCGTAAAAATGATGAAGGTGGGGGTCTCTTTCCAGATGCCTTTTAAGAAAAAAGAAAGGAAGAAAACAAGCCCACTTTCAAAACCTTGTATGCCAAGTTCTAGCCCAGAGCAAGTTTTCATTGCTGTGTTACAAACCCTTGAAAAGAAAGGTTTATAATGGAAATGCTGACAGACTCGTAACTGTAGCAGCATGAATAGCTATAATTAAAGAAGAGCTTTTGGCTACACCTCACTCTGCAAATGAAAGATTGCCGTTTTCTTGCAGTATCCTCAAATAAAAGCAACCGGGAGACCTGGAATGTGATTCTAGCAATCCAAGAAGATATGTTAAAGGGGACTGCTAAAACTATTTGACATTTTAAGCTTTAAATACTGAGGCATTTCATTAACGTAACCAAGTCAGTATTTTCATAATGCTACTTAATCAGCAATAAAGAATGCTCCTGTGAGCCATCATCTAGGGTTAGCAGAAAGTGGCACATGAAGTTATTATTTCCTAAGAGCCTAGAGGGAGCTGCTTCTTTCTTTAATCAGTGATCTCACTTCCTTCCTACCTGTAAATTCCCTGTCATATAGTTTAAAATGTAGAGTGCAGTGTATAGAAAAATTACATTATATTATATCTGCTGGGATTTTAAAAACAGGAGAGAGAATGGATCTGAACCACTATCACCAGAACCACTCCATTGTTTTCCAAGTTTGCAGATAGACCTGGCTTAATTGGCCTGGGTAAGCCAATCATAGTTAAACATCTGGTTGGCACAGTCATCCAAATCCAGCGATTCTCAATGAAGACACAGGTTTTAGTGTTGTTTTACTAGTATGGCAAAGAGAGGACTCTTTTCAGCCAGTCTGTCCAAGTGGGAGAATTACAGTATCATAGAATATCCTGAGTTGGAAGGGACCCATAAGGATCATCAGGTCCAACTCCTGGCTCCACACAGGGCCAGACAAGTCAGAGCATGGGACTGAGTGCATCATCCAGACACTTCTTGAACTCAGTCAACCTCGGTGCTGTGACCACTTCCCTGTTCCACTGCCTGACCACCCTCTCAGTAAAAACCTCTTCCTAATATCCAACCTACACACCAGCAACATTTTTCTGTTCCATACAACCTGAAGATCAAAGTGTTTTATGGCTGTGGAATTTAGCTTCTCTGTAGATGGCAAGAACAAATAGGTAACAGTAACCAAACATATAAATACAGAAGCTGAGGTGAAGAAATATTGAAAACCAGGCTCTAATAATTTGTCTCATACTGATCAGTATTTGAGCATGTTGCCAAATCAAATTTTTCGGCAGACCTGCTTTTTGTAAGAAAAGGTACAAACACTGTCCTGTACCTTGTCTGTGATGACCTGAGAGGTCTGTAAAAAACTTCTGTGCCCTCCTCTCTTCGTTACAAGAGGACCACATAACCCTCAGTTCTGGAAAGCTTCAAAATAACAACAAGTTATGAAACAGATGACTTTTTCCACCAGTCTCAATTTTTTCTCTATTTCATCTTTAAAAACAACAAAACAAATGCTGTGTATTAGTTAATGGAGAAGATGTCAAAGTATTTTTGAAGTCTCCAATTTATTCCAGTAAATACATTCAGCTGAACTGAAATAATAAATAATAAATCAACTAAACTTAGTTTCTTGCTTCATCTTTTTTCAAAAGACTGACTGAAAAACAGTTGTCTTTGGATGTATAAGCTATTGACAGCTGCAGTCAAACTACTAGACAATAACAAAGAACCTAGTTAAAGAGGAATGTTGCATATGGGCCTCACTATTCTTATTATGCACACTTCCACAGCTCTTTCCACATATTTCAGTCTAGCACATTTGAAGTAATGGCAGATCAATAGCTGCCTCTTAATAGCTTATAAAAAAAAAATAAAAAGGAGTTTGGGCTTCAAACTCGAGGACTACCTCTGAAAGGCATCAGTAGACAAAAATATGCTTATTGAAAGGCTGGATGTTGAAACTGAACTTGCACATCAAAGGAAAACTGCTTGAAAGTGGTAAAATATGATTTCCTTCTTTCCTATCGACCCCCAGACAAGTATTTAAATCCCTGTAACTTGCATTTGATTGCAACCTTGGTGAAAGAGAGAAAAAGTCTGAAAAACAGAATAGATGCACTAAAGAGAAAAAAGAAATATCCCACCAAAACACAAATACCTCCTAAATTGAGTAATTTAGTACAGGTAATAATTTTGAGATTTCCAGTGCCAAAAGAAAGATGGCATTGTTTGAAATACTAGCAACTGAATGACTTTCTACAGAGCCACTAATGTATATCAAAATATCAGGGATGTAAAACCAAATGTCTTGAAATAGTAAGGAAACATTTCTACGATTCTAAATGCAGTGAGGTAATGGTGGTTATTGAAATTTAACACACCATTCACAGCCCTCCAGAGATTTCTCTTTCCTTTTACTCTACTTCAGTAAGAAATTAATACGAACTACAGTTTAACCCTAAACACATAAACAACATGCCAGTCTACATAGACAATAAATAACTTACCGAAGTCTGGCTAGGACAACCTGAAGAAAATTTAGGACCATACTCAGCTCAGCTCCTCGACAAGCAGGCAGCAGCATAGTAAAGCCATCGTTCAGCAACTTTTCCTCAGAAAGGCTCAAGTAGCAGCTGGTCTCAAAAACTTCTTGGACACCATCAATGTAAGTTGAAAGTAGAGTCCAGAGATTTTGTTTCTGTGTGTAGTCATTTTTGGTTACTAAGAACTCCTTTGCCTTCTCACGGAAAGCATTTGAGAGTTTCTCTGCTAGGACACTAATGTCCATGTTCTTCTCAACATAAATCAAAAGGAAAGCAAAATGAGCTCTCCAGATTAGAGCTCTCCGAGACACGGTGATGGAGGACGGAGTCAGGAAATCCAAAAGATCCACCACTCGACTCACTATGTCTTCAGTCTCTGCAACAATTGCTAGCATGAGGAACAGATTAAAAAAGTTCTGCAGCCCCACTTCTGTCAGCTCCTGCATTCTCCTCCGGTGGAACTTGGAGTAAATTCTACGTTAAAAACAAACAAACAAACAAAAACCCAAGAAAAAGAAAGCTTTGTACACTTTTCTATGCTTGATAAACTAAAATTGTATTTTCACGCTTCTAGTTTGCACTTATTTTAAGTATACTCTTTTTCCTGTCCTCTTCAACACTTTTGGCTACTGGAGCAAATATGCAACTTCATTTTCTGCTCCTAATACAAGGTACATGCTAAGAGCTTTCAAACCCACGTAACAGTTGAACCTCAAGCACAAAGTTGAGCACAACATTATGAGCAAACGCTCTCTACTTTATCCATGATGAGTGTCCTTTATATCATGCCTTCAGATCAGTCAAACTTACCCCATGAGGGCAGCTAGGAAAGGAAGTGATTTGCTGTTAAAGTGGCATCTCTCAAGAGGAAACAATTCCTGTACAACTACTTTCCTGAAACTCCATTATTTCCAGATGGCAGAAAGACTAGGGAACCTCCTTCCTTTAGCTACTGATTTCTGTTCTTATGTTTATACTCTGACAGCTGCTGCAATCAAAGGCTCACCTACATAACCATCACTGGGGAAGCAGGGAAAAGAAGATTTCTAATGGAAAGCCCTTTTTCTCTACAGTGCTTTGCCAAAGTTTGTACCCACCTGTACTGCACACCTATTGCACAGACTGTGGACTACAAGTTTGAGAGAAAAAAGGGAAACTGAGGCATCTCAGAGAAAAACCTCTGTCTAGCAAGATGTTAAGAAACTTTAAGCTGTATTGCTTATTACAACAGTGCTCAAGCTCTATGTAGCTAAAGCACTGCTACTTTGCAGCTTTAAAGGGATTGGCAAAAAGCAGAAAGCTTTTCAATAACTGGACTTTTCAGTAACTCTCACCATTCTTATGAGAGAGAAGTAAGATGATAATGGTTTGCTTAACTTTGATTTCTGTGTTTAAAACCTCAGGTATAGGCTCCACTTTAATTTAAAGTAAGTTCCACACGCAGTAGTTAAACATCCATAAATGCTGTTTTCCTATTCTGTCCCCTGGAAAAATAGTTGGAAATGGTGCTGAGGTTATCAAATCTAGCCACCAAAAATTACAGCAAATCCAATTAATGTTATTTAGTAGTAAATTACTACTGACAGGCATTTACGTTCTTCATGCATCAATTAATGCTTGGTTAGCTGCTAAAAACAGAATTCATCCCAAAATCATAGCTGTAGGCTGTTAAATTTTGCTACTTGTGTAATTGATTTATTCAAGGTAGAAATGATGAATACTGGTTGAGCAGACTGACACAGTGTGTGCTGTGTATTATTATTTCCCCTCTTAAATCAGGGAAAGTAACAAGCTATAAGAGCACAAAAATCTAAGTATAATTTGTTTTCAGTAAAAAGAGAGAAGACTAATTAGAATTACTAACTAAAGCAAGACACAGATTCAGCATCTGATAACATAGTTGTTTCTATGTAGTTGTAGGGATTTCTAACCCTGTACTGTACTGACTACAACAACTCACAAAGCACACACAGACATCAGACTTATTTTCCCTTCCTGATAGCAAAGATAACCATTCCTTTTTGGAAAAAACATACTGCATAACTTTGCAATGTCCACATATACTTGTGAAATCTTTATGCATTTAGTACTGGCATACAAAAATATTTTACCAATGCTTAATAAAAATGTTATTAATATGAAATTAAATATTTTTTAAACCCACAGCAAAATTAACTCTGAATCCTCTATATCTAATGAAAAAAAATTTTTTAAGTTAGCATCTTTTTAATGATCAGTGCCATCTCATTACTAAAGTTTTAAGGATTGAGTAAGTATATAAAACATCAAAATTTGATTTAGAGTATACATATTTCATGGGGTTTTTATATAATGACTGACCACACTTTTTAATCAGTATGTTTCAAAATAAAATGAAAAATTAGAACCCTTGGGAAAAAAAAGTTGTGGGAAATTTTGGAAACCATGAAAAAGAAAATAGAACTACAGATGAAATCACAGGCCTAGCAAGAACCAGTCTGCAGGTACTTGGACAACACATGGCTCATGCAGTTCAAACAGCATTTCTGTGCTGTAATTACATTCCCTGTCTGGCAATAGGTTTGTACCACTGCACAGGTTGCCAGCGTACCAAATTCCTGGCCTGTGAGATGAAGTAAATCATCACAGGCTATGGATGCCAAGGCGATTCTTGGACCCTGTCACAGCCTCAGCTGGCAACAGAAACTTCAGGGACCAACTGCCTTCTTCAAACCATGAATCATCCTGCATACCTCATCCCCTTTACTCTGTCTTGAGCACAGTACCCCCCCTGCTTTGGTCTGTGGCTGGATGGGCCACACGACCTGACTGACTAGACCTCTTCCAACAGCAGACAAACTAAATAGTGGACATACCGTCCTTTAATTTGTTTCCAAGGTTGCATGCCACTGTTCTCTGCCTCCTTCTTCATCATCCGTGCCAAGATGCTGAGAAAAATGAAGTAACTGTTGCTGGACTTGTACAGGTCGGGGATCTGCTGTTCACAACAGCAACTTTTCACCATCTCAAGCATCGACAAAGAAGTTTTAGCAACGTTTGCCAGATCCTTCAGACCAAGCCAGGGAACAGTAAAGCAACTGTTCTACAAGAATAAATGAAAACAGAGAAGATAAGTTACAATAAATGGTAATATTTCAAAGGCAGTAAGATGAAGCTCTTCACACAAACAAAAGGTGTGTTCCTACCACAAATGGGAGGAAAAAAGTGCATTCTAACTATGTGCAAAGTGTTTTTACATGATCTTAAACTCAGTAGTCTTGATGAAAAATGAGTGAAAGTTTTTTTTAATTAATTCTATGTGACATAACGTAATGGATTGTAACACATATTTAAACGTGATTTCTTACATGAATATAGCAAAACTGAAGGATACTTTCAGTGACTTGTTTTACAAAAGCTGGGCTAGAGGAGAATCACGATTAATTACTAAGAATTTAGGAATGTCCACATGCAATCCTGCTTTTTTTTAAAAATTTATCTACTTACCAGGTTCTTGCTGTAATAATCCCAGAGTATGGTGGTAATAGATAGGTTCAAGTCCCAGAAACTACACAAAGTCAAACAGCACTGAAGATGCATTCGTAAGTGCTCCTCTAACACACCAGTCTTGAAAAGGGAATGAAAAGTTTATTGTAGGAGGGGAGCACCACCTTGTCCATACATAAACACAATACTACCAGAATATTAAGAGTAATTTCCTAAAATAAAAACTGTTTTTTAATTATATAAAGTTGATTAAATGCATTTGCTAATACGAACAATAAACTAGAAGATAAAAGCTGACAATTGCATCCTACAATCCAGCCGACATAACAGTTCCTCATGCACCATTTCAGCCATCCACAGAGTTGTAGACACATGGTAACAGCCACCTCGATATAGTGAGCCTGACTTGAAAATATGACTGCATAGGACAGAACCTCACAAAACAGTAAATGGGCATCAGCTGCACTGAATGCATGAGTCAACTGAACATTTAAGCCCTTCTCTACTGTAGGTCAGAAGGAAAGCTCATTCACCACTGATACAAAAGTAAGGTGGTGCAACTACTCAAGATCATGATTCTCATTACAGTATTCTAAACGGGAGGATATTTCTTTCTAAATCATGTTCCTTCTCAAAGCTCTACAACATGTCTATACTGCTAACATCCCAGGCAACTATAAATCAAGGAAAAATAAGTCTCTGAACGTTAAAAGGTGGGGGACATGAACAAAAACCTCCCAAAACCACACCACACTTTTTGGTATTCATCAGTTTCAAATTTTGCACACAACAGGAATAAGGTTCATAAGAAAAAAACCCCATGAAATTCCAAATAATTAGAGCACAGTGAAGCATTCAGGTTGCAACTGTGGGATACTGAGAGCTTCTGATATCAGCAAAACTGGACTTGCATCCGAGCTGGAATGTTAGGAACTCCATGTTCAGATGGTAACCGTATGTTTAACCCAGTCTATTTTAGATACCTACTTCAGGATGCTAAGCACAGGATGAGAAGCCCTGGAAGGGCTTTGTTGTCTCCACTATGAAAGTGGTTTAGAAGACCAGTTTGTGTGTAGCTGTCTTAAGGGAAGACTTTTACACGTGTAAGTAACACGTCTCTGGGATAGCAGCAAACTTGTTCGGTGACAAGAGAAATCCCTGACCTACTTCTAGCTTTCAGATATATCTAAACAATATACAGGCCATGAATTTCTAACTGCATAAAGTAAGATAAAGAGAAATAAAAGGGGTAAGAAAAAATAAGAGATACAGGATGAGTTTTATGAATCAAAATCATAGCCCCAAGAAGGGTCTTAGATAAATGTTGGGAAGTTATCCCCTTTAGTTCCAATTGCAGTGCTAGGTCCTAAATTATGTCCCAAGCTCACTCTTGCCCAGGTAGCTATTAAACAAATAAATAAACCATTGATGGCAGGCAATGGAAAAATACATCATTAAGTTGTGTTGGAATTTGTTTGTTTTGGGGGTTGTTTGTTTGCTGTTGTTCATTTAAAATAGTCTTTCATTAGGTACCCGTTACTTGAAGAGGAGGACTTCTGCTCTAACCCACAGTGCTACTAGTGCTATTTCTTACAGCTTAATATGACTTAGAGCTGGGGGTAGGGTGGGGGTTGGGGTGGGGGGCAGGTTTCTGTTCAATGCTACACAAAGGAGTTCTAATGTATTAAGTTATCTGTACTTGGTTATAAGTTCATGTGGAAAACATTATTTCCTAGACCTTATTAGAATACTTTAAACAATTACACCAACCATCTACAATAACTTCTAACCCTGTCTACCTTCTCTTCTCATGAACAACAATGAGGGCGTATGGCTTCTGAAGTGATACACTTCTGAAACAACTTAAAAAGTGAAACAGCATAGAAGGTTATATATTCAAGTTATTATGTGTAACAATGTACAAAACCCACTGAAATAGAAAAGAAACTCTTCAAGAGGGACTCATTAACAGACGTACAGAATAATATCTCAAATATAACAAAAATACCCACAAATGAACGGTGATCCTCAAGTACTGTTTTTATAGATGACATAACTATTAAATCAACAGTCTTCCCAAAATAACAATCTTATACAAAAAACAAGGGACAGTACCAGTTATTTTCAACTGCTGCTATTTTTTTTAATGAATAAAAGCAAAAGTCTTGATATTAAACAAAAAACTGCAGCTAAACGTATCTATTTCTCAAGTGATCTACCCAGTTATGAAAGACATAAAAACACCCCACAGAATCAAACCAAAACACACACCGTTCAGAAAGAGAATCCTTGGTTTTAAAGCTGTAATTTGTGCATAGGATTATGTTTAGGATCTAATTCAACAAACAAGGACTGCTTCAGTTAAATTCATTCAACAATAAACATGGTATTGTGAGCAGCTGCAGTTTCAGCTATTATTTATCTGTCCAACAACAGTTTTAGAACAGTTTCCAAAACCAAGATAGTCCTGAAGGCTTGATCTTAAATTTAATATGAAAGAGTTCTCCAGACTTCAAATATCCCTGGGATTAATAGATTCTCTCATTGCTCTTTTGCTTAAAATGGTCTTTTGCACTGCTGGAAATACTATCAGAACTCTTGAGGTAGTCAGCTTTTAATTTATCGCAGAAGGAAGGAACACCAGATACTATCAAAATGATAGCACTATCTAAGCACAACATTTTTCTCTTATGACCTCCTACTGTAGTAACAAAATTGGTTTCCTAGAACTCCAACAAATACTTCTGTATCTCTTTCAGAGTAGAATTAAGCAAGAAAATATAGTGAAGGTATAACAAAATTGAGGCAGCTGCGAAACAATGCGAAGCCTTTATTTTCCAGAATGAGGGAAGGCTAATAAGGCAGGCTGCTGTTACCTCGCACAAACAAAAAAGCTTTTGATTCTCACTCGCAAAACAACATTGTAAAAACAAATTCATCTTATACTGACAATTCATAGATTTAGTTAGTTTGATGTTGCCTGGTATACAAACACAGCTATTTTAATATTCCTAGTACAACCATTTTCATTTTGTACTACAAATAGAATAGTAAGCCAGCTCTGCTTTTGTAATTAGCCCAGTAACAGAAATCCAAACCGCAACAGAAGCGGGGAATACTTCGTGTAACTAGTTTCCCTATAAAAGTCCTTTTCTGTGATACAGATGGGAGATCTTTCACACAAGCAATTGTCTTCAACCCTATACATCAAGACTTATATTTAAAAAAAAAGGAAAAGTTTCTGGCTGAGAAACTCACCAGTCTATCAACTGTTTGAAGCTGAAAGGATATGTCCAAGGAAGCACCATTCTACACTTGCCCAGGTGTCCATTCTTGCTCCACTGTGAGCTTTACTTACAGCTCACAAATACAGTATACTCAAATATCCCCTTCCAGTACCTAAAGGGGCCTACAGGAAACCTGGAGAGGGACTCTTTATGAGGGATTGTAGTGACAGGGCAAGGGGTAATGGGTTTAAAGTAAGGGAGGGTAGCTTTAGATTAGATACCGGGAAGAAATTCGTTACTACGAGGGTGGTGAGGCCCTGGCACAGGCTGCCCAGAGAAGCTGTGGCTGCCCCCTCCCTGGCAGTTGCCAAGGCCAGGTTGGATTGGGTTTTGGGCAACCTGGGCTAGTGGAGAGTGTCCCTGCCCATGCAGGGGGCTTGGAACTAGATGGTCTGTAAGCTCCCTTCCAACCCAAAGCATTCTAGGACTCTCTGATTTTCTATCTCACTGGTTCCCTAACCTGCACGGTACATTCACATCTTTCCCTTGCTCAGAAGCAGGCTGCCTATAACCTTCTAAAGAAGGAGTTCCTACCTGGAAACAGGGCACTGTAACACCCCTCTCCCACCTCCATGGAGACACAGGACATCTTCCTCAGGAAGCCTTTATCACCCTCAAGCTCATGCTTTCTGTTGCCCTCTCTATGCTGGGGTTCACTAAACTCAACAGTTTTACTGAAACTACCAAAATGCTGCAGGTTTAACACCGGTTAGTCATTTTTGCATCCTTATGTGACAGCTAAGGATTGGGATATATTAAAGCTAACTGCAAATTCTGGTGATTCAAGCATGACCATTCTCTTCACTACTTTCATGGTGCTCCCTTTTCAAAATCCATGTCTGTAACAACAGATATTAAATCATCTTTTCACAACACAGAAATTGAAACTCACGTGAAGAGACATTAACAGTTACTGGCAGGAGAGTGATTATCAAATTACATTACAGATGTATCATCTGCACCCGTTTCAGATGCTGTTGAACACACAAAACTTTTCATATTTGATTTAAACTCCATTTCCCTCCCTATCTTGCATAGACCTGTGCTCCTTCTGAACATACATGTATAGTCTTTTTGCTTTGAAGTTAGGGAACAACAAACACAAGTGGATTATGAGGTTGACTGACATACTATGTACTAAATATGATGCGTTTTTATGCTCTCATATAATTAAAAATGAGGTTTCTAAGCATCAGTTCCTGCCCTCTCCTGCAAATTGAGTTTTGGTACTATAATTTCTACCAACAGCTATTACTGCGCATCTCTAGTATAGATAACAGAGGGTATATGCTGCAAAGGATGGCTCTGGTAGGATTTACTACCAAACTCAAGACAAGTGTGTGGGTAGTATCATCAATACTGTCCTGCTGTTCATTCAAAGAGTGTACACTCCCTTGTGCTTTTTCCTGTTTCTTCATGTTCCATTTCATTATTGACTTCTTGGTATCTCATTATGCTTTGCATTTCTAACTCCTCTGGGGTCAAAAATACAGAGATACAAAAGGATAAGATTAAAGGTAAGAGTGGCCACGCAAAGTTCACAGATCAGAGGAGATGGAGATGTATACAGGTAAAAGAAAGCCTCCTTTCTAGAGGAAGTACTTACGTGCACTTGTGCAAGCCCAGACAGGGACTAATGCTCTCCAAGGAGCATTTCCTACAAGCAGCTAAGTCCACAATGCAAGGAAAAACAACAAAAAAAAATTTAAAAAGTAAACTGCCTTTGGAAATTAAACCAGGTATTTGCCTCATACTACTGTGTCATGATTGACTCATTCACATCTTCTGAACCTGGGCACTGTCTACAAATCAATATTTAGCAGAAGCATCAGACAGCTGTATATTTTACATATATTCAATTTCAGAGTACTCTTCATTCAAAACAGTAAACACACACAAGAAGAGAGGAATGTTTTGAAGAAAAACACAAGTGTCCTCCTACTGTTTCTCAGGTTACTGAAATACAGAAGATGCAACACAGGGAGGTGGTTAATGAGCTACTCACAGGTTTTATGGCTCTTAATCTCACCTAAATCTCTCTAGTTTCTCTCACAGAATGGTAAGCATACAGTCATAGAATCATAGAATCTCCTGAGTTGGAAGGGACCTATAAAGATCATCAAGTCTAACTCCTGGCTCCACACAGGGCCAGTCACGTCAGAGCATGGGACTGAGTGCATCATCCAGATGCTTCTTGAACTCAGTCAAGCTCAATGATGTGACCACTTCCCTGGGGAGCCTGTTCCAGTGCCCAACCGCTCTCTCAGTAAAGAACCTCTTCCTAATGTCCAACCTACAGTAAGTGATATCCTCAGTGTAGTTTTAATATATATGCACAGTGTGGGATTCAGTTATATACAGTGAAATCATTCAAAAAGAGTTAACCTTTAAGCAGAAGGATTACATATACAAATGTTTATAAATAGCATGACTTTTTCTACATTTTAATACCCTATGCATTATTTCAACTATCTAAACAACAACAAAAAATCTTCTTGTAAAAACTGGAGTTAATAAGCAATGTTCTGTACTCCAGCTTCAGCCACAGCTGTTGCTACTGCATGAGCAAGGTAGTAATAATAAAAAAAAGAACTGATTCCTCTTCTGCTTTCAACAAAAGAACTTTGCAAGTCCTTTTCTTTATTTCACCCTAGACCAAATAAAAAATAAATATTTATTCTCGTCTTAGGCATACACAAATTAAAGATTTTATAGGTGTTGCTGATACAGCATTTGCAATTTGTACCGTGCAACTTCAGAACAAATTTAGAGAGCTGCAACGTAACATATTTAAAAACATGATGAACAGCATATTTAAAAGCATTTTAAAAGGAGGTCAATTCTGACCTCTGGGCCATGAAGCATTGCATTAACAGTTCTGCAGAAAGAAAAATGATAAGGTATGAAATGAGTGCTCAGAAACTAGAACCTTATCAGTAAGAGTTTGATTCAAGCCTGTAAGACAAATTGCTCAGCAAGGCAAGTCACCTTCCTGCTGTGATGAGGATATAGCTGAATTTTCAATGCAACGGACTATCTCCCTCATCATGTCTCCTCAACTTGATATCCTTACATTCAGTATCTGGTTTACATTTTCTAAGCATCCAGTTCTTATTCTGAATACATCTTGTCTGAGTAGCCATATACCTACCCTTCCAGGATGATTATCTTTTTCCTTTATCTGACAATTTAGCATCAAGCACAACCACTTTAAAGCAAGTCTAACTGCTAACAAGGAGGGAACTGTAAACTGCCATAGTTCAGCTACGTCAAAGATGTTCATTTACCTGTGATAAAAACACTAGAATTCCAAAAATACACTTGGTAGTTGGACTTTGTTTCATGCACTGTCTTTCCCTGAAAGCATCCCTGACACTTTCCTTGTTCTTTCTTTCTTCCTTTACACACTTACTTGTGCATCAGTGGACTTTTTAAGGAGTTCCTCCACAAATTTCCAATTGGATTCCTTCTGTTTCTGAAAAATAATGAGCATCAACATGAAATAGCAGTTGTATTTCTCACAGGAATCATTACATAATGACGTGAAAATAAGCAGGCAAGAGACTTCCAAAAGTATTTCATTTCATGACAGCATATTGTAGTCATCACTGAAAACAATTTTTGTTTTATGAAAGTAATTGTTATCTGTTGTAAAAATTAGGCCTCAGAAACAAATAAAGAGCTGAAAATAAGAGTATGCAATTTAAACTGGTGTAAGTGACTCATTTGCAATCCCAACCTTCACTTTCAGTAAAGAAGGAAAACATTCAGGCATTAGTACAAGCAGTTAGTATGTCCTATAATTTCTTTATTTAACATTCTGTAAAATGGGGTAAGGAGGAATAAAAGGTACAATCTCACTTTTTATTTATTAACCACCTTGTAACTTTTTTCTCCCAGGTCAAACATTAAGGATTGTTTTGGACAATTTGGTAATGAGTTGACCAGATAGTAAAAAGAAAAAAAAAAAAAAGTATAGATAGAAAAAATAGAGGGTAGGTCAATTATGGCCCATAACTCATATTCTTCAGCTTGGGAAGAGAGATGACTACCCATCTGAATTAACTAGATCATTTTAATGAAGTAAGAGAGTTGCATAGGAATGTGTATTAAAACAGAAGAGAAAAAAATATATTCAGAAAAAGCAAAGAAAAGGGTAGAATATTTCACAGCTAAGGCTATTTACCAAGAAAAAAAATAAAAGGCAACCAAGCCAACATATTTACAGTTCTAGGATGTACAAAAATCATCTCTTACACTTAACTATGTATATAGCTTGTCTTGTTTAGGTAACTAGATGTGTGAACACAGAACTTTCAACATCATCCTGCTTTACTCATTCCCTCCACTATCAAAACTATTACGCCTTGTAAATTATTCCATCCTTTATATATTTGTATGGAGCTTACAATAAAGACCATCTTATGCTTTGGTGATTGAAGTATAGCTGCTTTCCAGTAGCAACACCATCATGTCCCATGCGCCTCTGCTACTGACTATACTAAACACTGACGTGGTGACAATTCCACACAGACCTCCAGAGAGTACCAAGAGAATTTTAAAGATGAACTCTTTAAAAAGATGCACTAATACTTCTGTAACACAATTTGACTACTTGGTTGCTTTACATTTTTACACAAGAAAAAGAGAATACTGAAAGCTTTCCAATGGTAGCAAGTCACAGTCTGTAGACTGTTTACAAAACAAGAATGAAAGGACAGATCTGCAAAGTTACACTAAAGCTGCAATTTCACGATTCAGGAGCTCAAGCAGTATCAATTAAGGAGCTCCCACTGCTTCCTCCTCATCCTGCCAGCTGCTCTTCCTGCCCTCACAGCTGTAGCATGCCATTGCTCAGTTGTTCTGGTACTTCGGTCTGTGGGACATGGTGTGAACCAGATCAGTGAATCGCCCCAGAGCTCTAGGAAGGTGGGGTGGGGAGAAAAAAAAATTAGGAAGAAAGGGAGGACAGCCTGACCTAGGTTTTAGAATAGAGAGACAAATAATTGTGCCAGAACAGCAGAGGGCATATCATCCCTAGGGTGGGAAACAGGACTTCCTAAGCTGCTATTGATGAAAAAGTCTTTGCATCACGAAACCAGCATTAGCATCCTGTCAGAAGCAAAAGCCACTGCATCAACAAGCAGCCAAAGAGTAAGTGCAAGACTTCAATAATCAGCAAAACCCAGGAGTGCACAATCAGCACTCCCAAACAGTTCTGGCTAGTATTTGTGGCAAATTTTCATTTTGACTGCTGTATTTCAGAACTTGATGGTATGTGAATACCTACAAACTGATATGGTCCTACTGCAGACTCACAGTAAAGGTAACCAACTCCTCAAAATCCAGTTTTATCAGAGGTGAGTAGATATTAAGAGAGTCATACCAAATGGCTATGAGACCTCTGAATGTCTGTATCAGCCTGCTCAGAACATGCTTTTAACACTCCTACAGTTCAAGGACACGTGATTTGCACAAAAGGTGTTCCAGCTCAGTTGTAGTATGGTGATCACCTTACAAGATCCTTGACTAATCTAGGGCAAACTCCTGACACCGACTGGAATTGACTACAAGAACGCACCCAGGTTCAGACCAAACTTGGGAAAAAAAAATTACTCCAACCACCTCCTGCATTTTTTTTTAGCCTCATCTGTTTACAATCCATACTTGTTAGAGACCTTGTAGAATTTACATGTCTTACTCCAAACCTGCTGGCTTACGACATACTCTCCCCACCCCTAAGAGTCCTAAAATCAAGAGAACTTGAAGACCATAGAGTGCTTAAGAGTACTGTTAAATCCAAAAACTTGAGCTAAGACCCTCTGGGTTCTCATTGAGAAACTTTTGCAAAGACTAACAGCTGACTACCTGGAAGAGTCATACTCGGCTTCTCAGCTGGAAGTCCATGTTTGCATATCTTGCCATGTAGTCATTTTGGATTATTCTAAAGCAAGAATTCTTAGCTCCAGGTAATTCTGGCTCTATTTCCCTAGCCCACAGTATATTGAAATTGACCCCTGCAATGTTAAGAAGTAGCAAATTTTCTCATTAGGTCCCATTTGGATTTTAAATGTTCAAATCCTGCTTTTTAGAAGAGTGAAGTGGGACCTGAATGTGGGGTTAAGGAAAGAGACAGGTACAGTACATCCCTCAGAACAGAGTCTCTAGGAAATCTGGCCAAAGTTTTTAATTTCAATGAATTGTTTCATGTGTATGAAATATATATTCAATATATATGAATCACTGCATATTTGGAATTATGTTATATGAGCTAAAGGGGAAAAATAAAAAGAAGGAAGTCTGAAACCTATTTAGAATTTTAAAAGCTTTCATAATAACCTCAAGGCCATGCAGACCACATTAAAAATTTGAAAATCTTCCACAGATGACATAGGCTTAGAGGCAGTTTTTGCTATAGAGCACACGAATAACCATCATTATGACACATCACCCTCCCACCTCTGATCACAGTTAATTAAGAGAAAGCACGCGTCACAAAGCGATCACATCTGATGTTTAACCAACAGGACAGGACTACATTGAGCCCTGACGTAATCCCACTGACTTCACAAATTTCTATCACAGACTATTTTATCTTATAATGTTCAAAGAGTGTTTGAGGCTGTAATTCAGGGAGGAGAAACCTGAAGAAATGGTTACTATCAATTATCTATGACAGATTACATTCTTGTGGTATGTGAAAAGGCACTGGTGTTACTGATAGATGCTTTGTAAGCCCCCATGGTACTTAAGAGAACAGGGATGCCTGGACAAACACTCAGAGAAATGCAAAGCACAGGTAACACTTTGAACATAAAGACTACTGGAAGCATTAAGAGGAACATGTACGGGATGGTCTCATGATTTACAAATCAAGCCTTGGAAATTCTCTTGTCCCAGGTGGGCTCTAAGGAAAAAATATTATTTAATCTTAGGCAAGTCACTTCCTGTCACTGCGTCTCAGAACCCTACTTAAAAATAAGAGCATCAGGAATCCTTTTCTTCATTCTACATCTGTTTGGCTTATTTAAATAATATAGTGCCTGGGGCAAAAAATAATCTCTCATGAGGCTAAATACGTAGTATGTATCAGTATGAGAGACAGGGAAAAAAAATCCAATGATCAAAGTAAACAGTATCACTGCATTTTGATTAAGGCATAAAATATAAGAAACCCAAGATAAATGTCTGCTTCACACCAGTTTCTGTGTTCGACCTGGGAATAACCTTCTCTCTCCATCTAAGTTCCTCTAATAAGCAAGGAGTGCAGTAATTCTATCTTCCCAATGTCCCTCTGTAATACACTGTGGACTGTCATGCTCTCTCATAGCACTACAGTAGTAACAGAGCAGAAGCAAAGGAAGCTCGAGACAACCTTTGGTGTAACAATCAGATATGGTCTGCAATCTTACACTCTCACACAGTGTAAAAAGTTGCTTTGTTTTGCCATGGTATCATTAGAAAAGACTGAATCTTGTGATAATGAGCATCCTGCCGTGGGATCCTAAAGGATCTGTCAACACACAAGCAGCAGAAGTGTTCCACATTCAAGGCCTCAAGTCATGAGTTTTTCAACTGAGTATTCAAGCACTCAGTTACCACACTTTCCCAATCTTTTGGTTTTTGACAAATTAGGGAATTTTGCAAGATGAAAAAAAAAAAAAAAAATCAATGAAAGCAATTTTTACTTATATAAGAAAGTCTAATTTTTACTTAGGATTATAAGCATTCACAGAGGTTCAACATTTCAACATGTTTCATTCCTTCTCTGTTTCTATACTGATGCTTTTAGAGATCTAAAGATGAAGGGAGGAGAGGGTTTAGGTTATCAAAACAAAAACAATGAACTGATGTGATAGGACTCGTTACAGATCTGCAGTTCACAAACATGTTTGAAGGTTTTCACCTTTCATCCTGCATCAGGACAGGAAATCATGGTAAGATTTTAACAGAAAAAGCATATGACCTTTCCATTTCTAATACACAGTATTAAATTACAAACAATAAAAGACACTACACAAGAAAGGATAATTAGGCCAAATTTGTAGAAGAAATACACATAGCTGGTGCATGGCAAACTAGCAAATATAAGCAATCCATCTGATGTGGGAAAAAAAGCCCAAACCAAACACAAAAACCCCCAAACACACACACAACTGCAGTGAAGCAAACAATTACAGAGAAGAAGGACAGATGACATGAGATGGCATAACCATCTCTCTACTGCCAAGAACATGTATCAGACAAAAAAACAAAACAAAACCAAAAAGCCCACAAAAGACAGCCAAACAAAAGCAAACAAAAAAACCCCAAACAAAAAATTAATTTCTGGGTCTTCAGCTGTCTCTCTGGCTTCTAGTCAGCTACCTCTATAGTTAATGAAAAGAAAAATTAGAAGTTTTCATGCTTCTCAAAATGGATGAACTGCCTCAGCAAGTCCCCATTTCGTTCTCAAGAAATGAGACAGGATGAGCCTCAAAGTAAGGGACTGAAGGAAGGGTCAGGGTTTACATAACCCCATAAGTACAGAAAATGGCAGTGAGGTCCATGAAGGAAACTGATGAATCAGAACCAAGTGTGGTCCTACATACATCTTACAGGTGTAGGAATGGCATGCATGGGTCTCATTGAGACCCCTTACGGAACGTGTAGCAATGTCAAATCCCTCAAGATGAGATTCACAGACAAGAACCTGATTAATCAGGGACTGGTCCGCTCTAGCCAAGAGGAAAATCTAAGGCCACCTTCTAAAAACAAACGTCTTGTAACTTAGCGCCCGAACTCCCTAAACTGAAACTTGAATTCATTATTAGACAGCATCTATTGGTATCACGCAAACACAGAAAATTAAGCTGTCTACACAAATATACACCTCATCATGCCATGGTTGTGACGAAAAAGGAATGCAGCTAGAGAGACTAGAATTTATCCAGAGCTGAGCAACCACTTTTTAAGAAGAGCGGCATTAACAATTACACAGTCAGTGTTTGAGGTTTATACTTCCTACAGTACAATCTAACATGTTCCACTCCCAAAACAAGACACACAGTGAAGTGTTTATGCTGCAGGCAGATGGTCTTAAAACACATTCTACATCATTAAGTATATCTGCCTCTAACTAATTGGGATATTTAGCTTCCTTAATACAGTTGTATACTGACTATCTCATGTATAACATGAATACATCAGGAACTCCTGGAATGTTTACTGACTTGGAGAAAGCACACATTGCCATCATCAACCGTAAAGACTCCCTTTTAAGGAGTGTGAAAATTCTTGTATTACAACATTAATTGTTCCCTGTCAACAAAAATAACCAAGCAAAGGTAATTTCCTAAAATTCCTAAAAGTAAAAATCCTAAATAAATTATAAACACTTTTTAGGTATTTAGAATAAAGGATACCCACCTTTTCATCTACATTTCCGTTCCGGTCAAACTGGTAGAGTGATGCCAGATGAGTAATAACCCACCAGGTAAAACTCAATGGGTCTTTACACTGAATTGTTTCAAAACCAGGCACCTTTTCAGAACTACCTGGCCTTTCAAAGATATTCTTTAGAGTTTTGTTCACCGAGCTCCAGAAACACTGTAGAAAATACAAAAGTTAATTTGAACTGCATTGAGTAACAAAGCCTACATCAACAGTTTTCTCTACAATACTGTCCTATTGACTAATTTGTTTTTACAGAGAATAAACAAGATGACAGTCATTTAAAGAAAATAACAAAAAACAGTATTCAATATTACCAGAGAAAACATGGAGCTACTTTAGAATGTCCTCTCTCAAATGCCAGTAGAAAGCAATGTGAAAGGACAAGCTTTGGTCACGAGGAAGAACATGGTGGGATATTCACAGGCAAAGTTACGAGCTGATGGAATGACAGTGTGCGGATGGGATGAGCACACCAACACTCAGGTGCCAGAGACAACAGTTCTTTAATGAAGACTTTTTATAACATATTTTTGAAGAAGTTAATGCCATACTAATCTAACCAAGAACAGAGTAGTAGATAGCAGAGAATCAGTCTGACATACAGCAAACTAAGGTTCAAATCCCCTGTTCTGTTCCAAGTCTGTTCTAGCACTGACAAACTGATAAATTCTCTTTGGCTCAGATCCCTGTCTATACCACAGCATTACTTCTCCTTACAGCTTGTGCCTGTCTTCCCTGATGATACAGAAACTCTCTGGGACTCCTTTGCAACTGTATTTCACCTACCTCAGCGCTGTGTCCTGATTTGAATTTACACTTCAAAGTGCTAGTGAAACACTGAGTAACTAATTATTGGCACAAGCACTCTACTGTGAATATCCTGGTTTTCCACTGGGATAGAGTTACTCCTCACAAAAAGCTAGTAAGGAACACTGCCAGGACAGCTGACCTCAAACTAGCCAAGGAGATATTCAATACCATATGATGTCACGCTCGGTATGGCAAGGGGAGAGAGAGGAGGAATATATAAAGGGTGCAGGAAAGGGGGAGAGAGGAGAGATCACTGCTTGGGCTGGGCGTGAGCTTCTGGGTGGTGAAAGCATTGCATTATCACCTGCTTTGTATGTTCTGTTACAAGTATTCCTGTTGCTATTTTCCTCTTCCTTTGCTGTTTCCATGAACTATCCTTATTCCAACCCATGAGTTTGACATTTTTCTTCTGGTTCTCCTCTGCATCCCACTGCAGAGTGGGAGGAATGAACAAACGGCTGCAGGGTGCTCAGCTGTCAGCTGGGGCTAAGAAGTACTTAATTCTGCACTAAGTGAACAGTACTCATTGTGCATATGGCAGCTTTGGCTTTTATAAAGCCTATTTCAGAAAACTTTCAAAGGACTTTGACACATCTTAATATTCATCCAGAGAAACATCAGCCCACTCTAAGCAGCAGTCAAGAAAAAACAAAACACTAGAAAAATTATCAAAGTACAAGTACAAAATAGAAAATGTCATTATGCAATGTATGAAGTCATATGGCCATCTAACCCATACTTTGAATGCTGCATGCAAACCTGGCACTCTGCCATTTGATAGTAGTAGTATGGAAAAAGGTTCAGAATAGGGTCTCAAAGATGACCACAGGTAAAGAATGATGCCCGTAAAACAGATGCCTGAATACAGTAAGCTGATTCAGCCTAGAAAAGGCAGAAAAACAGCAAACAAAAAAACCCAACCTAAAGAGGCATATAAGGTCTTATTTGTACATGTAGTGACTTATCACTTTCCAACAAAAGTATAAAGGCAGCATCAAAAGCTGTCAAGAACTACAGGATTCAAAAATATAAACCAGATTGTTCTTGCACTGGGTAACAGTGACAGAAACATGGGCTAGATGGATCATTGGTCTGACTGTACCTGTGTTTCTGATGCCTGGAGATGCATCAAATCATTGCATCACATAGAACATAAATGGCAAATAACAACATGTTTTTAAATGTGGGTAAATGCCGTTTCTTTCCTTTTGTTCTACCACAAAACTTCCAAAGTCTGTTCCATTGCCTTCCTTAGCACAAGGAAAACCCCTTATCAACATGCTAAGTCATAACCAAACAGTAAACTACAAACATAGTCAGGGCTTGAAGCACATTCAGTACGTCAGCCTAAAGTGTCACACCTAGCACACAGTCCTCCTAAAGCAAATAGGAAGTTCAGTTCTGTCATCAGCTCTGTGAACCAGTGCAACTGTGGCAATCTGGGAACATTTGCCAACTGCGTTACATAAGTAACATGCATGCATACGGAACTCTATTCTTCCATTACCTCTGTGTGAGACCCTTTATTTCTGTGGTCCAGCAGATGAATAAGTAGAATCCATAATTCCTTAATGCAGGTACAGGGATAATGGTGAGTAGCAAGAGCCTCAGAAGGTCTCACCTGAAACAGAATATGCAATACAACTATTCAGAGAAATGTTATTTTTGAAACTGTGTTTCAGGCACCAATATTTTTCTCTGGTTTTGGTTGTTTAGGATTTTTTTTTTTTGCAGTGAAGCAATACAGCTAAGATTACATATTGGAAAATTCATTATATTATTAACATCCAAAATATATCTCTTGAACAGCAAAGGTTGTTTCTTAATTCTACATAAGTTACAGGTTGTGCTCTTTCTTAGTTCCTTCTGAACCACATTCAAACATTATTTAATCAAATGAAAATGGGTTTCTGAGGCCTAAATGAAAAGGAATCACAATAAACACTGATTCATTGCCTGACAGGAGGGAAAAGAGAAAATGATTGATTAGATTTTCTTTATGTTCTCAGGAAGATAAAAAAAAAGATTTAAAATGATTTAATAGCTATTATTGTCGTTATTTTTAACTAAAAAGTCCTTAATGACTAGGCATAATGCTAGAAGAATATGTTTTTGTTGGCATGAGGATGTTAATGTTCCCACAACATTTCACAAAATCTGCTTTTCGGTAAATTTACTGCAAGGCATTCTTTTAATATGCAGAAAACAGCATATTTCAAGTCATGTACGTTATTTGATTACTATTCCATATTTAACAAAATTCACTCAGACTGATGCATTTCAAATGCAAAGTAGTATTCTTGTGATTCATCTTTCAGTTTTACATTCCCTGAATTGTGAAACAAAATAAGCAAAACAGCAAAAGGAAGTGCTAAATACATAAAAATTCTCTGTATGCTTTAATGTTTTTAAGACCTACCGGTACTGCATGCAAAATAGGATAGACAAAACGTGACTTGCTCTGTCTTAGGACCTATGAATCCACTGAGCTGTATTCAGAGGTAGTAAAAAGTGAGAAAAGCTATCCTTAAAGAGCCTATTTCAAAACATTTTACCTTCAGCAAGGGCACAGTGGCAAAAATACAGAAAGCGAAGCAAGACAAAGCAGCTTATACTAATTGTTTAGGGATAAATTGAGTACAAGTTTGAATATTCAACCTACACCCTTCTAAAGCAAATGAGAGGGGAACAGGCACCTAGAGAAACTAATTATGTAACTCACCGGAAGAGAAAGAACTGCCACTATCCTCCTCTGAAAATAAAAATAACCTGGGGTGATTAGTTTAGCCAACTAACTCCTAGACACCTACATCTGAGGTGAATCCTGGATTTTTCTGTCCTTGTGCACTTCCTGACGCATTCATGCACAACTACTCTTGAATCGCACAGGTATTTAAAACAATTTCTGGATTTGGACACCTAACAGCATAAGCTGAAAATTAAAACAAAATACACAATGCCAGTGACAGCAGCAGTGTGAAACAGATACTACAGAAGAGGGAGTGAATGACTAAAAACCACTCGCAATTAGAACAAGTATATCTATCACCTATAGTTTCAAACCTGTTTAATATTCTATAAGGATACAGACTTTTTTTTATCATCCACCTTTAAAATAGTATGTTTGCAACAACTTTTTTCATGCAGCTCCAAATCAGGTTTAAATAGCAAACACTTAATCATACATATCTATATGTATTTAAAAGTGTCACACAATTTTATTTTTTTTCTTCTCTCTCTACAAATAACATTGCTTGCCCTATGAAACTGCCCTGGACCCTGACAATTGATATAAGAACATCATGAGATCAAGAGTAAAATATTTAAAATAATTCTACTATTAATGTTCCACATATGCTGTTTAGCTTTCCATGTGCCTATGCTTTTAGTTAAAGATCTGATATAGGAATCTCTCAACAACATGAATTAATCTTATTATTTATTCTCAAGATAATGTTTATATGTGACCAACGTTCATTGAAAAATTCAATATTTAACTTCCAAAACTGAAGCACTTCAAAAATACTGTGGTTATGAGTCAACACCAAAGTAAGTCTACTTATTGCAGATTGGCTGTAACACTGGGGGATTTTATGGAAGTATTAGCTACACAGACTTATAAATAAGAGCTTTAGGCCTTCTACATGGAGTACACGTTGTTGCAGCAAGTAGGTTTCTCCATCTACTACTGTGCTCTTCTACAAGATAGCAGGATCTCTTCTGCAGGAGATACGCGGTATCCATCCAGGATGGAGTACCAAAGCAAGACACCATTTAGATACTGGTTAGACTACAGATAAACAAGACAATGTTTTCTTCAGAGACAGTATGGATTTCCTCTTGCAACATCCCAAGTTCAGTATCTTGGTAAGAATAGTCGTAACTTCAAATTGTGGTATTGTTGGGAGAACAGAGCTCTGGTGCCAAAGATATACTGCTGAGAATAGAAACAGGATATCCAGGTTATATATTTCTGTGCCAAATGCATCTCAAAGCACAATGGGCTCACTACATGATCCAAGTCAAGCATCTTTGTACGAGAGCTGTCCAAGAAACAGATCTAAAAATATGAGTTTAGTGGATTAGAGTTTATTTCCCTCCTTCCAAGAATACCCACAAATGGTAAGAGCTGTACTTCAGAATGTTCTCAGCCAGAAGCTTAATGATGTGTTTTAGTGATGAGCTGACAGTGTCATCTATTATGGGTATCAGTTGTGTTTTCAACAATTTTAAGGGGCACTGTTTCCATTACTGGATTAGAGCACTGAATGCATGCAAGAGGAGGCACCAGCTGAAGAGGCGTTATCCAGCTCAAGCGCAAGCTCCACTTCAGAAATTAATCTCAAACAGAACTCGTCCAAGCTGTGCAGGCCAAGCCTAGGGAGAGCTCAAGAAAAAAAAGGTGGCAAAACAATCTTCTCCCTTTGTAACATGGTTTTGTGGAAGTAGGATGAATCTGTCATTTTATCATCTGACATTTCAAAGCCTACCATCAAGCACAATGGTCAACAGATAGCATTTGAATCTTCCTTTAAAAAAACCTACTCTCATCTATCTGCCTTTTGACAGGAGAGGAAGTTCCAGTATTATCTGATAATTTAATAGATCAAAACCGATTTTAAAAGGTAACAGTGTTCTCTACAGAAAGACCGTTTAAAAGAACAGTTATGAAATGCTAGTATAGCCTTTCCCCCCACCCCAAGCAGTAACACAAAAGAAGGAAAACTTCATTTTTCATGTCTTTATAATAGGAAAACATAAGTTATACAGTGGTCATTGACACTTATTCTCAGGGTTCAGTCCTGCATTCCCGGATCACATGTACCCATCTAAAGCAGGTTTCACTATGACACGGATAAAGATTATACAGCTCTTGTACTAGCTGTTTTATGGAACTATTACAACTTTCTAGCCTCAGAGCGCTCGACACAAGTGAGAAAAATGCTGCAGCTATAGAATGAAAGAAAAACAAAGGGAAAGAGAAGGACAAGTTTTCCCTCTACAAATGTAAAAGCACTGTAACAGAAAGAGGAGGTTGCAGAAGCAGGAGCAGTGCAACAATAAACTGCAATATGACATTCTGTGAGTGTCCAGTTAGCTTACTGCCAGGATTATAGTTATTCTCTTTTTGTTCCTGTTGAGAGAGTTTGAAAAGACTTTTTTTGCATCTATAGCTCTAAACCTTTTAGACTGTGCCATGTTTGGCATTAAACCTGGAACACTGAACTTGGGAAGTGTGGCACTCACTTCTGCTCTGTACACAGTGCATTTCAATATTACTCTCTCATTCAACTGCCAGATGGTCATGAATAAATATAACACAATTTGAGCTCCTAACAAATAACACTCTTTAAAACATGGAGATATAAAGCCATACATAACATTTAAAATTTAGCAGTAAGAAGTCATCTATGCATTGATGCAGTATCTAATTCATATGGTTCCTAATACAAGTATCTAACTGCCTATGTCCTATATAAAAGAAAAAGTTACCTTTGTATACTTGTTGATTGACAAGATTATTAAATCAGACATGAGATTTTCACAGTGTGTTTCAAATAAACTGGTACTGGTTAAATTCTCTCCGGTTAGATTTATGAAATGGTTAGCATATACAACTTGCCCTAAAATACAAAAGAAAATTAGACATATTTAGTCCTGGGTTTGAATGTATGAACATAAAAAGAAAGAAAACCACTTTCCTGTCTATTTTATATATTTTAGAATCAGTTTGTTGAGTTGTATGTAATTTTAACTTACAAATTCATTTGTGAAAGTTCATTCATTCTAAGTTCAAGGCAGTCCCTTCATTATTACACTAAACTCTGGTATTATTCTGCTCAAGAGTAAAATTGTTTGGCGATTTACAGCCTTACTGGCACAGTTTTTGCAGCGGAATAAAGATTTATTTATCTGCAAGTTCCTCTTTGTCACATGCCAGTGCGCATGTTCTGAAATCATTACATGTTTTGCAGATATGCAAGTTGATGACAAACAATTCTGGAGAGGTCTAACACTTTCCTTTGGATGTGTTGATGTAAAAAGCTGGCATGATCACATTCCAGCTTGAGCATTTGTAGACATTAACAGATAAAATGGTAAAGTTAAGAGCCTGTAAGATATTATCCCACAAGCTTATCCTCAGTACAACTCCCTTGACATGAGTGGAGCAGAAGATATGTAGAATGAGCCTATAGTTTATTCTTGTAAATGCAGGGTGAAGCCCCAAACCCACTATCCTCCCACTGGTCTCAGCAGCGTGAAGTTTCTACTCAGCATACTTCACAGAATGAGAACCTGAAAAATTCTACAAGGCATATAAGAATGCAAGACAAGATAATATATGCAAAGATACTACTGTCTTGACAAGTAAATTTTGTTGTTAAAAAGCACAAGCTTTAACTTATGAAAATGGATTAGTGTGTTATTATTCAGAACTTTATCTGGGGAAAAAAATAGAATTCTGGACAATAAACTGCCTCCAACAGTTTTCCCATCCTTTCCCCTCAAGGCACAAAAAGAGAAAAACAGGTTATCCCACAATGGATAATAAAAAACAACTTTGGAATTGTAGAACAGCCAACCCGCACATTACCCAGTAACACAAGCATGCAGAGACAGTGAAGATGTATCAATCTGAACAAGGGTGTGTTGGGACAGCACTCAGACCAGGTGAGAACTAATCCCAGAGTACAGATTCAGCACCAGTTACCTGGGCTAGACGTACAGTGCATTCTTTCTAGACCTCAACGTTATTCCAACTGTTGCAATTACTATATGGAACTTACACTGAAAATTTAGAATATGGTGGGTGGGGAGGGGGGGAAGGGGGAGCAGCCTGAAACAATTATTATAGAAGAAAATAAATTTTTGAGATTTTGCTAGCACAGACATGAACAATAGATGTAATTCTCACAAAGCAAATAAAGTTCTCTTTTGTATTTAACAATTCTTCAGCAAACTGAGTTACTCTGAAGTTGGGTTCTTCAATTGCATTCTATGACCTTTTTTATCTAGCTTCTATGAAGAGCTTACTCTTATCAATCTACTTTTTGCCCTTTTAAATAAAAAAATAAATAAAAAAGGCTATTGCCTTGCCCTTTTGTTGCTGTACTTTTACAAGCTCCTCTGTCTGAGGCTTCTTCCTTTGTCAATATTTTCTTAGCGTAGCATATGGTTAACAATGTGAATTATCTGTTCTGAGATTCTTTGTTCTAGTTCATCCTTGGACACTTTCCCTATCTTGTTTTCATCAAACTGCTGTTCACCGGTATGCATTCTGGATCTCTGCAAATGCATTTTTACTTCCAATGTAAGCAAGTGTATCATTACTAAATATTTAATACATTGTAAGCATTGGTTGAGAACAAACTTCCTAATCTTGGTCAAGTTTTGATAGAACAAAATCCTAATACTATTCCATTTAAGTTGAGCTACATGAAGGTTCTCAAAGAACCTGTTTTCACCATATTTGAGTTTAAAATATAGCTATGCTTAAAAACTACCTGAAGCAGTAAAAGATTCTGCACAAATTAAGATAAGAAGTCCAGGTAGAGTTGTATGCACAAAAATAAGTTCAAGGAAAAAAAACCCGCATACTTACTCATCATTTTTTCACCTAGTACATGAAGAATTTCTAATACTAGCCAATGAATATCCAAGTGGAGGTGAAGTAAATGCCATGACGGGGGAAAGATCTGTGATTAGAAACACACATATTTATAACATTTCTTTAGCAAATTCTGGATCCTGTGCTGAGACATGTGAAGATGGATATACATTTTGCCTGCAGTAAACATTAGGGATAGTTACGCTCAAATACACGGTAACATACAAATAACCCATTGAGTTAAAGAAAAAAACCCATAACACAAACAAAAAAGCCTTCATGACAATTAATTCTGTCTGTAGAGGATATTTGTGCTTATCTGATCTAAATTTAAACATAATTTCTTGATTCAAGCTTGACAATTACAACACACTCAGTTCTTTCCTTCCCATAAAAATATTAGGTAACACACTGACTGCTGCAGTAAAGCATGTTCTTAAATTCTAAAATTTCAATATTCTCTGCCATAAAGTTTACTTGAAATTTCTGTTTCTTTCATCAGCTCAACAGTGGCTCTACTGACAAGCTAAACAGAAAAGTTCAAAATGCTGCTTCTCAGCGAATTGTTCCTCTCCAGATACTTGTTTATACGAACTAGGACTGAAATTCCCTTTTTCTTTCTAAAGAACTAGCTATTATTATTATGCACAAATCTTAATGGTGCATACTTCACTAGTGTTTCATGTTGCAGCGCCTACCTCCACGTCTGCTCTTTTCTTCATTATATACATGTTCTTTTCCTATTTTGAGTCAGATTTCAGAATGTATTTTAAGAAGTGCCCCTCCTACTGAGACGCTCAGATATTTTAAGCATTATAAAGTACAAACAATGAGGAATTTTTTAAACATGCCACACTAATTCGAGTCTACTTAGCTACTTTTAATTGGTACTATCATTTGTATAGTGCAGGAAAAATTCCAAAAGCTATAAAACAAAAATAAATAGATAAATACAAGCAACGAAAAAAAATCCAGAGCTCATCAGTTGTGTTTGCCAAGCACTTAATTAATAAAGGGAGAAAAAACCAAAAGCCAACCTATAAAGCATAAATTCAATTATTTAAGCCTAAAGATATTAATCTCATTCAGCCAAAACCTATGAAGTTGAGTATGTACTATTAACATACCTTTGCCTGATGTGGAACAGTAAATGCTGCCAGGACACTACTAGGGAGTTCACAAAGGTGACCAATGTGCATGATCAAAGCATGAAGCTCTTCAACCAGCATGGATGGTAACTGAGCTTCCAGTTCTTCATACGGATGGAGCATTCCATCATTTTCCTCTTTAGGGGGTTCCAGATACCTGAACACACATACCCACAATCGGAAAACAGGTGAGAAGCAGCTACACAGAGCTCAGTACGTAAGGTAGTAAACTGTATGCAAATCTCACCTGAAGATGAAAACTTTCACATAGTGCAGAAACTCCACACACTGACGCCTGATGCTCTCTGCCTCAGAATGCAAGTTTGCAGCTTGACCTGAAGTAAGAGATCAATAGCTTAAAGCAGATATGCCCACACTGTGACTCACATAACATGTATTCTCCACTGCAGTTAAACCAGACCACTGGAAAACCACCCTCTTTTCTGAGGACAACCTGGGAAGTGGCTGGTGGCAAACATCCACTTCTAAAAGTCATCTTGCCAGAGGCATATATTATTTATCTTATCTCAGACACATATCCAGATGCAGAGGGAAAAGAAGCCATCCAGTCCTTCAAGGAAGGTCACAGAGACAAGCAGTCAGTGCTAGAAGACGTGATTCAGTCATGCTGCACTGCTCCCTGTCTGCTTCCAAGACACCTTCAAAGACGACACGTGTGAAAATATCTCAGCATTCATTTCTCGTGGGGTACTTCATCCAAAAGCTTACTTGGAAGCATGCTTTGTAACTTCTCTCCCTAGGAGAGACAGTGCCTTAGGATGTGTCCTGCCAAGCGGTGGCCATCCACAACCCTGAAGCTTGCCTTTCACTTGCAGCTTTGTATCCTTTCAGCCAGTTATTGCAACTATGTGTCTCCTTTCCTTTGCTCTCTGAAACTCTTGTCATGGTGTTACCCTCCTTAACTTGCACGTGCAAGCTAAAGCTCAAACACCATCCTTGCAGAAGAGTCACTGGAAGCTATTGACACTGGTGTGGGAATCACTCCTTACTTATTCCCATACCTTCCTTGCCTTGTAGCTTTCAGCTTATATTAGAAAAAGATAAAACTTAGTGCGTAACAAAGTAGATACAGTAATTGAAATACTAAATAACTACTGCCCAATAATGGACAGACAGAAATGTTCAGCAGCCAGTCAGCCTGCAATACTTGATTAAGTATGTGACAATCGTTGTTAAAAGCATTGTAAATGGGAACAGCAAATGAGGAGTTTGAGTGTGCCCCAATGAAAAGTATTATCACACTATAGGAGATGTATAGCAAAAACTTTTATCTGCTGCACTGGACTGCACGTCCAGGCAAAGGCAGTTTCCTTTGCTCATGTCTCCCGAGGGCCACTGGAGAGTCCCCGCTTTCCTTTTCTTGCTTTTTCTCTCTCTGTCCCCTTTGTTTGCCCCATCCCCTTCACATAACTTCTAAATTCATGTACACTGCTTGTTCTGGCATACATGCCACAAATAAAGACCTGTGCATTTAAGCCTACCTCAATATCTTTTGAGCAACAAAACTCACTGAGTGAAGCAAATCAACTGGTACCATAATATTCCAGCATACAGCCTATCTGCATCACATAATCCACAGGATCTGTTATGGTAATGAATCAGTTTTAGAGGCTCAAATCACCCTGTTCTAAAGGAATTATTTATAGATATTACTTCTGCTTTGTAGCAATTACAAATATTTTATCCTAAGATCTTGGAAGTTCTGTTTAAACAAAACTTTACATTACAGTATTTCACTACAAAAATATTCTGCACACTGTCATAAATCATTGATCAATGAAATAAGTGGATAAAACAGGAACAGTAGAGCATTAAGAACAGATCAGGCATTTTCAAAAAAAAAAACCCCAAAACAACACAGAGCATAAAGAAAGATTTTGCATAGTTTCCACATGACACAGTTTTCAGTAACAAGACTCCCTAAGATCATTAAGGCTCATAAGAAATTAAATCATAGCATCTTAGGCTGGTTTGGGTTGGAAGGGACTTTAGAGATCATCTAGTTCCAACCCCCTGCCATAGGCAGGGACGCTATCCACTGGCCCAGGTTGCCCTATCCAACCTGGCCTTGAACACTGCCAGAGAGGGGACAGCCACAGCTTCTCTGGGCCTTACCACACTCACAGTAAAAAAAATCTAATCTAAACCTACCTCTTTCAGCTTGAGGCCATTGCCCCCCATCCTATTACTACACTCCCTGCTAAACAGTCCCTCTCCATCTTTCCTGCAGTACCCCTTTCCCTTAAAGTATTGGTAGACCATAATTATGTCTCCTCAGAGCCTTCTCTTCTCCAGACTGAACAAGGCCAGCACTCAGCCTGTCTTCATACGAGAGATGCTTCAGCTCTCTGATCATCTTCACAACCCCCCTCTGGACTCACACCAAGAGCTCCATGCCTTTCTTGTACTGGGGACCCCAGAGCTGGATGCAGTACACCAGGTAGGACAGCACGAGAGCAGAGTAGAGGGGCAGAATCATCTCCCTTGACCTACTGGTCACACTAATTTTGATGCAGCCCATGATACCATTGGTTTTCTGGGCTTTGCCAGCTCATGTTGAGCTTTACATCAATCAACACTCTCAAGTTGGCCCAACTCAGGGGTATTCTCAATTCAATCTCCACCCAGCCTGTAGCTGTGCTTGGGATTGCCCCAATACATGTGCAGGACCTTGTGCTTGGCTTTGTGGACCTTCATGAGGTTCATATGGGCCAACCTCTCAAGCCTGTCAAGGTCCCCCTGGGTGGCATCCCTTCCTTCCAGCATCTCAGGCACACCACACAGGTTGGTATCATCAGCAAACTTGCCAATGGTGCACTCAATCCCACTGTCCATGTCTCAAAGACATGAAACCATGCTCGGCCCAGTACCGACCTCTGAGGAACAGCAGTAGTCCCTAACCTCCATTTGGACACTGAGCTGTTGACCACAACTCCGAGTGCAGCTGTCCAGCCAATTTCTTATCCACTGAGTTGTCCATCTGTCAAATCCATGTCTCTTCAATTTAGAGATAAGGATACTGTTCAGGACACTGTCAAATGCCCTGTACAAGTAGAGGTAGTTGATGTCTGTCACTCTTCCCTTCTCTACCAGCACTGTAACACCATCATAGCATGCCACCAAATATGACAAGCATGATTTGCCCTTAGTGAAGCCATGTAGGCTGTCACCAATCACCTCCTTATTTTTCATGTGCCTGAGCATAGTTTTTATGCTCCATGAGCTTACTGGGAACAGAGGTGAGACTGGCTGAAATGAAATGTATGTTTCTGAAATCTGTATAAACATAAATACACAAAGATTTACTGAGATAAAACTCTACACTGAGATTTTAAACAGTGGCAACAGACATCAATAACACTTAACATCTCACTGCCTGATCATTTTAAATATTTCAATCTTTATGACACCCCTCTACTACTAACCTATTTGTATGAAGGGGGAACTGAGTCACAGGTGTATTAGTGGCTCATGCTAAGTCACAAAGAAAGCCCAGGGCAAAGCATAAAAATCAGCTTGAGGAACAGAAGAATAGGATACAGAGAAGAGATCTAAGCAGAAGCGTGTATTTAAGGGGAAGAGAACTACAGAACAGTTTCGTGGTACCAAGCTACCACATAAAAGTTCAAATGTAATTTAAAATGAGGGTATTTCCACTTACATATTCAATGTCAGCAAAATTAGACTTTTAAAATAAAATCAACAGATGCATATGGAAGAAGCTCAACGATAAATTCATAACAATGATTTAAATGGCAGAGCATGACAATACCAAACCAAAACAATAATAATGTGCAAGAATATTCACTTGTACTCTTAGAACAGCAACAATTTATCTGTAATGAGAAGATACTACAGTTTATTTCTGAGTAATTACTGAACTTCTCAACTTGCTAAGCAATTCAGCCTTCAAACTTAAAATAAGCCCAAGGCTGCAATAATGCTTCAGAAACATACTGTTCCTCATGCCTCAGTATTTAATTGAAACAAAGCACTTTGCAGTGATCCCATTTTATTGATCCTGCTGTGAAGATAAATTAAGTTTGTAAATAACTCTAAATTAAGCAAACATACCTAACTCATTTAAATATAAGACAAAGGAACACTGAAAAAAGTACCAACCCACTACCTTTGGAACTAAAATTTATTGTGAGTTCTGATACAACTTTCTGTTTTTAAAGAAGTTAATAGTTTGCCCAAATTCAACTTTAGGGGTGACAGCTTAAGTCAAATTAATGTGAAACTCCCTGCTAAGGTCAGCAACATCAGGATTGCCCTATGCACCTTCTACATAGGCAGATCTGGTTCCAGACTCACTGTATTTCCACTATCTATTTTCACAGTACCTTACATCACTAGGGTACCTGTATTTGTACCCTTATTGCAGGTTTATGCTGTTCTGTGGCAAACTTCAAGAGCCAAAGCTCAAGTGTGAACTGTGATAACACTTCCATAATGAAAAGGTAGCCAGATACCTAATCCCAACATCAAATTAAATGTTTTAAACTTACCAAAATCAGATGAACCCATTTGTACTAGGTCTTCCAGTCTGTATATCTGTTGCCTAATTAAAGGAATAAAAAGGTTTATAGTATTTATATAGGTTAAAGTTGTTTAACTACAGAACAGCGAGAGGTGCTCCTTGGTTTGTATTTCTGAAAGAGCCTGCAGAAACGTAACTTAGGGACAAGTATCAGTGAGAGGAACGGATGCATCCAAGTATGAAGTGATCACAATGGACATACTTTTTTGCTTCTTTTTAAAGCATTAAAGTCAGTAACAACAAATACAGCATCAGCTAAATACCAGGGGAGGAAAAAACAAGCAGACACACAAACCCCTGAGAGCCATAAGTGATCTGAGAAACCTGTAAGAAGCCTGTAAGTGATCTTTCAATAAGTGTAACAACTTCACAGTTGACCACAGAATAAACCTGAAAGTTAGTCCTCATGGCATACCCTCACTATACACTAGATTAATTCATTTGTGAATGAGCACTAGTAAATTTTGCCAGCAGTTTTTCCCACTTCCCATTTAGGGTGATCTGCCGCTTAACTTGAACCCAAAGATAAAAAGCAACAAAAATAGTAAAGTAAAAGGAGAAAGTGTCTCTAGAAAAGTTAAATCTCAGTTCAGATTTGAAGTGGGGTAGAGAATTTTTAAAGAAGCTGGTAACTGCCACCGCAAATGAAGATTTGAAAAATCTCTAACATCCATAACATGCCATATTCTGCAATAGCTGTTAATTTCAAGTGGTCTTCAAGCACAGTCTCCCCAGAGATAACATGGTACTTAAATTGAATACATGAAAAGTGCAACTATAAGAAAGACTTTTGAAAGAAAATGTTGCATAGATTGAGGAAAGAGCTCTCTGCCTCATTGCTTATACAGTCACAGCAGCAACTACTATAGGATTCAAAACCAGGAAACTTGGACCCAACCCAGATCAAATGTTCTACCAGAAAAAAAAAAAAAAAAAAAAAAAAGAGAAGACATTTACAACTAGGAAGGGGCTCATGAAGATACAAAAGAACCAGGTTGTAACCTGCATACTAAAGGGCAGGCACACATTAAAGTTATCTCCTTTATCTCTTCCTTCCTTCCTTGGATAAAATCATTCCAGCTACCCAAGATAAACTTTATTTGCTGGTGGTTCTTTTTTTTTTTTCTTAAATAAAATCTGAATTTTTGCACGAATTTTTCAAGTATTTCAACCATGTGGAAAGGAAATAAGTCTAAAGCAGTAAGACTTTATGAAAGTGGGCTGTTGAGGCCGAAGGTTAGAGAGACAGTGGCAGAAAGGAGCCATACAGAAAAAAAACCACTGAACTGAATTGAGTAAAGACTGAATACTGTGGGCTGACAAAATAAAACCACAAAGTGGACAGGAGAAGCATAATAGAGTTCTCATTGGTTAAATAAGTTAATTTCAATTTGCTTTTGTATCTCCAAAATTGACCCTCATCATTGCTAATCACTAAATCATTTAATTTGGAAGTAAATATTCTGACAGTTAAACTAGTACTTCTGTTTATTAAACAAAGATATATTGTCTTAATATAACCACTTATGTGGTTATATAGATCTTAGACTCACACATCTCCAATCACATAAAAGGTCACAGGTAAGAATTCTTTTTACAGTGCAGTTCTGCAGTACAACATTATTTATTACAATATTTTAAAATATTGAATAACAAACTAGTATTTATAGACATATTAAAAATACTAGGTTTCTGCAAGCATGTGTTTAAACATAGATATTTTACTTCATAAATTGAACTATTTACAGCCACCTTGTCCTCAAAAATCACTGTAACTTGTACTTAGCACATATGACTTCTATAATGGAAAAAGGCATTTTCCTACTTTTACTTGTCAATTGGTATATAAATGAAAGTATTCCATTTTATGACTAAGTGAACTGAAAGATACAGAGGGACTTGTCACACCAAAAGGCAGCTTAGCAACCAACCATCATAGCCAAAAGTCAGCTGAAATCCTGAATTCTTACCAGTTCGGTAGGTTTTAAAACATGTATAGCTTTAATAACTTACAAGCCACATTTAAATATAGTATGCCTTATGTGCATCTCTATTACAACTACAGAGCAGTTCATATTACAGAAAAAAATCTATTTAATTCAACAAGATAACTACATCACTGTCTCACTGCCCAGTGATTTTATATTAATAAATGGATCAGACTAAATGCTGAAAGGGATACACTGCTCCTTTTAAATAAGGTATCCTATCCCCTTCATTATCAGATTTTTAATTTTTTTATAATCACAGTGAAGTAAAAGCTTGCCTCAAACAAGAAAAGCCAAATAACACTGGTTTTAATATACCTCCTGCCATCTATGCCACCGCATTTCAATAAGCCAGACCCTATAAATGATGTTTTACACCATGGCCTTGGTCATACCCTAAAGGGATGGAAGAATCTCCTACAATAAAAGGAACGATGGAATATATCGCATATTTGTTGCGCCACACAAAAGCTGCTCTCCCATCCACTCTCTGTATGTGCTGTACATCCTGAGGATTATCAGTAGCAAAGAGGATTATCGGTGATCTGTGTATTTGCATTGACCAGATTAAACATCTACATTGAATTAGTTAAACACTGAGTAACTGTATCTGAAGAGATTGCTGAAGCTATCCTAATCCCAACAATTGAAGAAAGTGCTGCATCCAGCATTTACAGTATTTGATTTTTAACCTCTACTTCTCTTTATGCACAAGAAAAGGACTTAAAATCTTCAAAAGACAACTGTAATTATATGGGTAGCACAGTCTCATTCAAGGAAATCTTAAAATAGTTTATTCATACATTCTGAAACCAGAGCCATCTAAATTAATCACAATACTGCTGTAATAAGGGTACTTATTTTTTATCTGGCAACGGCCAAGATACGCATCACACTGCTTAGAAACTGATTATTAAGTCACATAATACTAAAAATCTGTGACACAAAATTTGCTTCTTCACACAATTCTGTCTGTGTCTTACCCAACACAATCTGGAGTGTTAGAGAGATAGCATAACCTGTTTGGATGTACTGCACAGCCCACGGTCTTATGATTTTACTATCAAAAAACTTGACAAGTTTATTGCATACTTAAGGTGGGTATAATTACAGAAGTGGATAGTTATAAAATACATTAAAATGACTATACCTATTTAATCCAAAGAGAAGTCCACAGGACTCAGCTAATGCCGTCTCAGTAACCCACTGAAAGCCAAATATTTCCACTACATCATCTTCATAGTCACTAGGAGAAGGATCTAGTCTCAGCAAAACCCTGTAAAAATAGAGCCAACAATATTAATGTAGTCTATGGGTCTATTACTAGGGAATGTAATATCCACAGCTAGTTTATGTATCAGTAATATTTTAATCAACATATCAGCAACATGTATACTATAGATAGGGAGGAATAGCAGCACTCTCAAAAGACAACCTGTTATATTATATTGCTATTTCATGTACTATATAACATTTATATGACAGTTCCTAGCTTCAGAAGCATAAATCCATGATATAGATACAGAGTATATTATATTTTAGAAACAAACACAAATTAACAGGCTACCACCTTGAAACATCTTCACCCTTACAAAGGGGCTGAGACATAACATACAGAGTGCCTGTAGCAGAAGGGCCTGCTACGTCAGGTAACATGCTCCACTGTAAGTGCATGTCTGAACCTGTCTCAATGTACATGCTTAACATCTAACACTAGGATGTATATTTGGTCCTTTATGTTTGATGGTTGGACTCAATGATCTTGAAGGTCTTTTCCAACTGAAACCATTCAATGATTCTATATAAACTTAATAACATTCATAAAGATTGCATTGATAAACATCCATTAATAAAAACACTCTTTCAGGTAGGTGAACAGATGAGGGTCACAATGCGATGCATCATCATTACAGCTTAAACAAACACTAGGCCATGACAACCCTTTGCTCTGGCTAAAGAAAAAATAAATAGAATCAGAATTAACATTTTAATCAAAGTGAAGAAAGTCACATATCTGTATAATGACTAATTGTGCAAACACAAAAATATTGCATAAACGTGCTTTCAAAAAAAATTACAGCAATCTGTATAATAACAACAACAAAGGCATCAAAGCAAACAATTTCAGAATTTTCCCACTGATTTTCATAAAATGCTTCAGTGGAGGTGAAGCTGAATTCATCAAGATGTAAGAAATATTTTTATTTTTAAAAATAAAAAAAAAAGATGTACAGGGCAAGCACTTGGTTTTCATTATATTACACACCAAATTCATATTCTTCTTGAACTGTGCACTGTTACCAATTCAGCCCTCAGAGGCAGAGAAAGCATCTGTTGAACAGTTGACTCAATCTCCCACAGCACCTGTAGCTCACTTGGTAGCTGCCTAAACACTGGTCTGTTCTGAAGTCTTTAGCAGTTTAATCCAGTTACTCCTGTCCTAGGTAACAACAACAGAGGAGGCCCTCACATGCAGACTCTTCCAAGAATTTACAGTCCAAGTAGACAAGGTGAATAATCAACAGAACAGTGTTAGTACTGTGGTGTCATGGGAAACCTATCTATACACAAGCTCCTGAGTGAGTTTTCCCATAAAATCATTTCTGTCATGACATGCTTCTTTGTCAATACGGAATCCATACTGATGCGTTCATGCAGACAGAGACTCTCATTCCTTTACTTGACATCAATTTGAATGAACATGCTCTGATCCAACAACAACAAAAAAAGGATAAATAAGGTAGGGAATGGGGGAGGTACAGCAGAATCCCCTTTAAAACTACAGAAAAGGCTGTGGAAATTAAGGTTAGAAAACCCCAAAATAACAATGCAAAATATGAGGCTTGGCAGGAGAGCAGACAAAGATTATGCTTTTGTAGGAAAAAGACAACACTTGCAGGATCATCAAATGTCACAGAAAGCTAAGGTAGATCACAGACAGTAAAGAAGCTAAACTAGAGTAACGTTCTAGAATCTCACAGAAAATACTTACTTGTTATGTATGTGACTTTTGAACCTTAAATCCAGAATGTGTGCAAAGGCAGAGCTCTGAGAAAGATGGTCTTAAAGCTACAACGGACAGTCCTAGTGATCTGGGGAAGCTGGGCAGGACAGGTTTGTTTCTATCATGTGGAAAAGAGAGGAGGAGCCAACACTGAATAGAGCATATGACTGAAAAAGAGTGCTGTGGCCTCCTCAGAAATTTCAGGGGTCTCAAATGCTGTTGCCGACCAGGCCAGTTTTGAAGTGTCCTAGAAGGCCTTTAACAGGCCCTTTACAAAATCTTAAGGTAGGAAAAAGCTAGGAACTTGACCTGATATGCTGTTCAAAGCATTGTAACAACACAACTGCCCTTCCCACTTTGGTATACCACCAAACTGATAATCAAGATCATAAGAGCTGAAGAACAAACTGATAATAACCCATACCTTTTAAGAGATCCGCTTGCTAAATAAGACTCTGCAGAGAAGCTTCTCCCTCCATTTTGGTTGTCAAAAGCACAGGAAAAACAAGGTGGCTCTGAGTTCTCATTCTCCATTTCCATTGCCATCTCCAAGCTTTCAGTGAGAAATGGGGGTGTGCAGGCAGCCATAAAGTCACTGTTCATTGTTTCCATCTGATCCAGAAAACAAATAGACATATTAAAAAAAAGTCATGGTGTTTCCTTAAATAATTTTCTTACTGTTGCAAGTCTCCATAATCCTTCAGCTCAAGATCTGACAACCTGTAACATCAAACTAACAGAGATACCAGAGAAAGTCAGTCGTGGTCTCATGCCTTGCCACACAATACTGCCACTTTGTGCAACTTGTTCAGGGAATCATATCAGTGAAATGCTAACCCTACAAAAACCAAAACAGGTTAATTTACTTCTGGTTTAGCTCTCTAAATTAATTAGTAGACTAGCACAAAGGTAAAACAAGAGATAGAAGTGCAGTACAAGGCATGGGCAAGCTACTTTCTGCAACAATTTGTTTTTCAACCACAGTGGCTATGCTATGAAAATAAAGCATACAGTACAGGCTCCCAGTTGTCTATGACTTTAAGGAAATATCACAGCTCAAATTCCTTCTAATAAGCTGTAAATACACCCCACGTGATAATTATGGAGCCCTGAAATGCTGAAATTTTAGAACTCAGAAAATGATTCTGACATAGCTCAAGTTGGAAGTTTCTACTAAAAAAGTCTGACTTCACAGGAATCTGGGAAGCAAATGAAGAATGAAGATCATGTCCAGGAGCATCCTGTATACATAACTGTAGGGCATTCGCTGTATACATAATACCACTGTACATGTAACACCAGGGAATTAATATTTCATACCGCATACTGAAAAAATAGAACCGGGCAACAGGTGCTATAGAGTTCTATAATATAATCAAAACTACTAACTCTAAATTAAGTTTTCAACTTAACTGCTGACAGTTTTTGACAGCGGTCTTGCAGACACCAGCCAGACATCGGTAATACAGAAGCTCAAGTGAAATACGAGCTCAAGGAAAATAAAGAAGACGGCTTCTGTGCCGCTTCCCCCCATCCACTCCCACTCCTGCAGTGAAGCAGCACAACTCCTGAGCGAGTGACTTCAGTACTCCAGTTTACAGCTGGGCCCTGCGTGTAGGCATGTTGGCACAGCTGGCAAGGCAGAAACAAGCAGCTAAAGGGAATGCCCTAAATCAAAAGGGTTCCAAAGCCTGTTCAACTTCGGGTACCGAAGCCGCCCCACGCGGTAGAAAACACCAGGGAAAACAAAACCGCGACAAGAGCCGCTTCTCCCGGCCGCGATTCCCGCCAGCTCCGTACTCGGCTCTCACGCCCCTGACCCAGCACCGCAGCCCTTTAGGCCAGGCCCCACTGGAGAGCGGCTTCCCGGGCAGCTGTAACCCGCGAGGCGACAGAGCCGCCGAGACTAGCACCCCGCGGGCATCCGCCACGAACGCGGCCCCCACCCGTAACACTTGCGGCCCAGCGTCACTCCCCGCTTCCCGCAGGCGCTTCCGGGACGGGGATAACGCGCCAGCCCCGCTAGACCGCGGCGGGCTAGCACCGGGACGAGTCGGGATGTGAGGAGAGCGGGACGCGGGCAGGAAGGGTGACTCGGTACCTGTGCACCGGCGGCGGCGGCACCGCCGCTCTCCTTCCGCGCTCGGACACTTTTCCGTAGGACCCGCGCGCCACCGTCACGCCAGCACTGCGCAAGCGCTGCGCCGCCGATTGGCCGCCGGCCGCTCCTCCCTTCCCCGCTGCCGGGCTCGCCTCCGCCCCGGGACCGCCGCTGCCCGCCCCACGCCGCGCCCGCCCCTCCGCCTGCCCGCCGCAGGGTGAAGCTCCGCGCGCGCCCCCAGCCGCCGCCCGCGGGGTGGCTCCTCGCCGCGGTTGGTCGCTCTCGCCGCTGTGGGGTCGCTGCCGGCCCCGTCCTGCCGTTGCGTGCCCCCGACCCCCGCTGAGCCTCGTCCAGCCTGCCCTCAGGCCCCGCCGTGCAACCCCCAGCGTGAACTCCTGCCCACCCTTGGCTTCTGCCCCTCGCTCCCCTCCTTACACCCTCGCAACAGCCACCTTTCCCAGTCCCTGTTACCAGTGAGGGTCTTACTCGCCTGCTTCTTGATATTTAGGTGGGCTTTCTTGGCAGCCCCTGCCTCCAGCCCATAGCGCCGTCGCAGCTCCCCTCAGTGCCGTCAACCTCCCCCCCACGTTGTCACTGCTTCCCTAGATGTCCCTTGCTTGGCCAGCGACCACAAGTGGCTTCTGGCCACCTCTACGTGAATGCCACCATCTTGACACTGCTATTAAGTGCCCCAAATCAGACTGCTGCTTCCTCATCTTCCTGCACGTTATATATCCACCACCTTTCCTTGGTTTCCTTCTTGTCCAGCATGTACCTGAACTTCATTCTCCATCTCAGCTGCCTCCATTCATTCATTCCCATGCTCCCTCACAGCCATGAGCAAGAGGTCCAGGTCTTCTCTGATGCCATACAGACACTGATCCAACTTTCCCATGTCTGTCAGGTATTGCTCCCATCTCTAGAGGCAAGCAGTTCTCACCAAGCATGGGAAATGGTGTTTAATGTATTTGAAATTCAAGCTGGGTATCATTCTCTTCATTTACCAAAGGCCCTTCATTGAGTGTGACAGTCACCAGAGAACAGGGGCCAGGGAGAAAGTCCTACATCCTGTGCCTGGCATAATTTAGCTAAAAATGCATACTCTGAACCTAGTGGCTTTTTGAAAATTATTTTGTTGGTTTGGATTGCCTCAGTTTGATTTAATTTCAAAATGCTCTCCCAGTTTTGCTGGTTTTGGGGTGTAAATTAACAGCAGTGTATGGAACTTCTATTTCTAACAAGAAAGTTACTATAAAAAGTTTTGCTGTTGCTGCTAGAGCTTGCTGTGAAAACTCTCCTGTGATTAAAAATGCTTCATTTGCTCCTGTGCCTGTAAGAATCCCTCATTTCCTTCTTTAAATTCCTGTCTAATTAAAAAAACAGTACATCATGGTTAAATAAAACTGTACCCAGGATAACCCTGATTTCCATATGCAGATTTATCTGCACTGACAGCCCCCTCTCCCTCTCTTAGTCTTTCTGTTTCCTCTCTTCCTCTTTTCTCTTCCCCTCTTTCTCTCCTGCTCTGTCTTTTTGTCTCTCTTTATGTCTATTGCATTATGCCTGAATAATTTTCAGCCTTTTTTTTTCTCTCCTCTTGCATGCACATGCTAAAATAACTAGACAAAGATGCAAGGTGGTTGCTGCAGTCCCTGTCTCTAGGACAAAACCAAGAAAGCTCGTGATTGCAATGCCACCTTTCCTTTTTTTTTTTTTCCTCTTTTTTCTTTTTTTTTTTCTCAACCATATTTGGTGATTAAACTTCCCCAGGATGAGGAAGAAAAAGGAGCTGGAAATGAAATAGGGTTGAGGAAAAATCCCATTGCAGCAGCTGCAGCCAGTGGTGTCTGCTGCCAGATGTGCTAAGGTTCCTGGGGTCCTTGACACTAAAAGGCAGTATTAAAATATTTGGAGACAAAAGCTGCATCCTCAGTGATCATTTTCTTTATTTAACATGGCAGCAGGCGCTGTGTGGGGGAAAATCAACACGCTGGATGTTGGGACTTTCCTCCTTTCTAGGATGAAAGGATGTTATCTATCCCGTGCCAAAAGGGAACTGAGGTAAGAGAGCTGATCCAGCTCCTGCTTTTTCCTAGTATATTTCTTTACATCTTTTCTGAAACAAACTATATATAGATACATGTATATATTTGTGTATATCTGTGTTTGCATGTTTGTGTATTTGGTTTCAAGCCAGTGAGTGGTAACGTTTTTTTGTCTATCTTCACATCAACCCAGAGAAAGTTAATTCATAATATATATTCAGAGCTTGTTCAGAAGGGTTGTTTTGTGGGATTTTTCCCGATTATGTTTTTGTTTCCAGAGAAGACTTCAGCAGTGACATCATGGTCGGCTGCTGATATTAAAACCGATTTTCAAAGTCTAAAAAAAAAAAAAGAAAGAAAGAAAACCCAGTAACTTTGTGATAAGAAATTGTGGTGGAGATTCATATGCTCTATTTTTCGGTTACACTGTAAATATTGGAAGTCTTATTAAAGCGATAGTGGGATTTTTTTAATTATTATTATTTCTAGCACAGAAGCAATGAATACTGCATAATTAAGTACAGTATTTAATTTGGCTGTTGTGAAGCAAAAGAATAAGGTAATAATTTTTATTGTACTAATCAGACTCAAGATGTTCTCTGTGTTAATTGGGTTAAAAAAATTGCAGTACTTATTAGAAATTCTAATTTCACAATGCAGCACTGACAATAAGCTCAGCCAGTGAATTATTCACATCTTTAATTTGCTCTCTTAATGACAGTGTTCTGTAATCAGAGTGCAGAGACTGCTTCCTATGCATTATGTATGATGTTCAGGACTTAAATGCAGGACATTATGAAGCCTCTCAGTGGCTCAGTAATTAGTTTTCCACAAGACAGGGCTTAGATATTCACAGATAAAACTCTACAGTTGAGATAATGTTAAGGTGGTGACTCATGCTAACAAAAGCAGGGAAGTTCAAATTTAATGCTGAAACTACTCTCCATTCTCCCTCATTGTGCATAGGTGCAGGGGGAGGGGAAGAAATTCTTCAAAACTAGCCCATCATGGTGAGTACACTGTGGACAGCCCAAGGGGGCAAACGGGGAGCTCGTTTCACTTTGGAACAGTGGTTTTGGCAACTTTACTGATCGGAGGGTGGAGGTGGAGTTTTGTTTTGTGCCTCTTTCAAGGTTGTAGGGGGGAAAAAAAAGCAATAATGTGCACACCATCAGACAGAAATCACCAGTAGGAAAGATTAAATGTATTTTAAAGGATTATTATATATGTTTTAAAGGATTTTATCTCAAGTACAGGCGTTGGTAACTTCTGTCAGATTAGGATGTTTTGAATGGGAGCTACTTACATGTAGAAACTTTGAGAACACCTGATGCTTGCTATAATGCTGTTGTACCTATTTCAGCTGGCGTGCTCTTTACTGTATACACATTTTAGAAAACATTCTTTTTCTAACAGCTTAGTTCTCACCATCCAAAATGTGAATCATAATGCAAGTTTATTCTTCTTTCCTCGGATCATTTACCTGGTGTTATGTCATGTGATTTAAATGTAGGGAATATGCATTGTTACAAAATTTTCCTACTTGTATATGCTGATTACTATAGAATAAAACCCAGGAATATTGAAGTTGGAAAACGATACTTTTCCCATACTTAGTTGCTAAGTTAGACTGGCTAGTCAGCTGTACATTTGTCCCAAGTTCTCACATTGGAACAGTCATACCTTTTACTGGAAACAAAATATCTGACCAGAGAAGGTTATTTACTTATTTTGTGTTAACTCCCCAAAGACCACTCTGAAATAAACCGGTTCTTCTCTAATAATTCTAATTATTAGAGATTGTCTACCAATACCAATTTTAGGTTTAAGTTTAAAAGAACTAGAAACCCATCTAGATAGTCAAGTACAGATATAGGATTAAGAAATTTGAGTGCATCTTGCTTTTTGAAGCAAAATATTTTAAAGATAATTCCTTTAAATTTTTTTTACCAAAACCTACATCTGGAAATTGGTTGTAGCAGCAACTGTTACTAGTGTTGTCTGGCCTTAAGGCCATGGGACAAGTTACTAAGTCATTTCTCTTAGCTAAACAATTAGTATATATTGCGACCGGATTAGACATTATGTTTATGTATAGTCCAGTGCTGAAAGTAATTATCATTAGCCTGCGGATTAGATCAATGTAACAAGGTGATCCATGGGTAGAAGATTGTATCAGAATCCAAGTAATATATGAAGAAATTCATTGAGTCTTTTGCAGAATATGACTTTTCATCCCAAGTGAAGATACCACAGCAAGTGGTACTATAATATGGTATTACTGTCACTACATAGCTTCATTTCTTCAGTCACTTCAGCACAGAATCATATGGTTGAAAAGGACTCCAAGAAGGTGTCATGCCCACCCCTTCACTCTTCCTTTGAAGCCAGGATCAATAAAATCTGTCTTTTTCAATGAATGCTTGCCTGTCTTCATCAAGATTTGTTGTGATTACTTACTGTATTGGGTCCAGCCAAGGGCAACCCAAGTAATCTATCCCAGCATTTCACAGAATCATAGACTGCTTTGGGTTGTAAGGGACCCTAAAAATCATCTAGTTCCAACTCCCCTGCCATTAGAAAGTTTTTCCTCATTTCAGATCTTAAGCTTAACTTGACAAGTTAATTAATTAAAAATTTATTTAACAAGTAAATTACTCAAACCTCCTACTTTTTGTGCGATGGTTACAGGGAATTTCTTTTCCTCATTGCAGCAGACTTTTACGTATTCAAGATTCTTAGTTGTTTTCACTGTGTTCTCTTAATCAATCCCCATTTATTATTTTCTTCTTTATAGGAAAAAAAAGGTGGGGTTTTTTTCTTGTATTTCACATCATTAATTTTTGTTGCTTTCCTCTGGCCTATTTATTCTTCCTTGAAATGCACAGCTCCAGACTTAAACATAATATTCCAGCTGCCATATAAGTTCTACATTTCCATTTAATGAAAGGCAATCTGTCACTTCTGTTGTTTTCTTAAGAAAATCTTAACAATATGACTTGCACATTATGGGTGCAATGACATCTTTTGATCCAGGATACAATCTAGTACAATATGAAAAGAAGCAACATGTGTTCAAACAGGTTTTTAATTCAAAGTTTTATGCTCCTAGTAAGAGTCTTCATGGATATATTATCCAGTAGGCTTAACTCTCATGGTAAGTACCTGTGACTTACCTCATTAGTGATGTCATCACTGTCCAGATGTGAGCCATCTTACTGAAAAGAATATCTGAAGTGCTCAGTTCTCAGAGGATTGTTTCAAGGTGTAGAAACAATATTGGAAAGTCACAATTTTGGCCTGTGGCCCTGTTGTAAAGCAGCTTGGGTGGACACAAATTGTTAAAATCTGAACTTTTCCATATAACCCCAAACAGACTGGACAGTCTGAGTTTGAGGCACTGCAACATTGTGGTGAGAAAACTTTTTTCTGAAAGTGGCCCAAGGGTGTTAGTAGCAACCACCAAATAAAGTCCAGGTTACCTGCAGCAAAGATTTACAGTATGTTTTAGTGAAGAAAAAAAAAAAAGTTAGCCCATTCTAACTAGCCTGGCAGACTCATTCTATGATTCTATGATTCTGCACCTGAGCTGTGAGCTGTGTGTCTGGGAAAGAGTAAATATTGTCTACCCAGTTTATTAAAGTAGAGGCCAATTCTCTTTTAGCTCTGAGGAGGGAAGGGGCTGTGTGGTGGTTTGACCCTGGTTGGAGGCCAGACACCCACCAAAGCTGCTCTATCACTCCCCTTTTCAGCTGGACAGGGGAGAAAATATATATTGGGAGGTTTAGGAGTCAAGATAAGGACAGGGAGAGATCAGTCCAGAATTAGTGTCATGGGCAAGACAGACCCAACATGGAACAAAAAAAAAGAAAACCATCTAATTTATTACACTGCACACACACAGAAACCAGAGTGGGCTAGTGGGAAGCACAACCAAATCTTAAACACCTCCCTGCACCCCTTCCTTCATCATGGACTTAACTTTATTCATCATTTCACTCCCTTCCTCCATCAGAGGTGTCACAGGGGGAGAAGGGGGAATGGGGGTTTCAGTCAGTTCTTCATGAGTTGTTTTCCTTCTTAGCAGGAGGGGCATTCCTCACACTCTTCTCCTGCTCCAGTGTGGGATCCCACTCACGGTAGACAGTCTTCCATGAAATTTTCCAGTATGAGTCCTTTCCCACAGGGCTTCAGCTCTTCACCATCTGCCCCAGTGTGGGTCACTGCTATGGGGTGCAGTCATAAATCATAGAATGTCTCTCAGTGTCTCAGGCCCAGAATGCTCCAGTCTGGTTCCCCCCCCCCAAATCACAAGTGCTCCCAGCAAGACCTGCTCTGGTGTGAGCCACTGTCTCCATGGGCTGCAGGTTCTTCCAGGAGCTTGCTCCAACACGGGTCACAGCATCTTCCAGAGGTCTCCACCTGTGTGGGGTCTCTTCACAGGCTGCAGGTGGGATCTCTGCTCCACATCATCTTCCATGGGCTGCAGGTCGACAACCCACTCCACCATAGTCTTCTCCATGGTCTGCAGGGGAATCTCTCTCCTCTAGTGCCTGGACCACCTCCTCTCCCCTCTTCTTCACTGACCTTCATGTCTGCACAGTTTCTTACATCTTCTCACTCCCTTCTCTGGTGGCAAAAAGCGTCTGCCTGCATATTTTTTTCTCCTAAATGTGATTCCCAGAAGTGCTGTGATCATCGCTGATGGACTCGGCCTTGGTCAGTGGTGGGTCCAGCCTTGAGCCCAGCTGGTGTTTAGTCTGTCAGGCCTGGGGGAAGCTTCTACCTGCTTCTTGCAGAAGCCACCCCTCCTCCACCAGAACCTTGCCATACAAAACCACAGCAGTATCCTTGAGTTGTCATGGCATAGGAGAACAATGTTTTGAAAGATAAAATGGAAGAGCCATGTGTCTGAAGAATTGAAGATGACTTGCAATGTTTCCAGGGGTCAACTTTAATACAATCTGATCATGAAAACATAGTGGCTACCAATGAAAAATTTAAGGATCTTATGTGATTACTCAGGCATGTATTTCCTATATTTGAAATGCGGTCCTTTTACTGTCCTCTTACTGGCCCGTAACTTCCCATACTCAGGAATACTGCAAGGTTTTTTTGAGTGATCTGATTCATATTTCTGTATTTGTTCTTGTATGAAAAGGCTAAGAAAGTAGTTTTATCTCAGAGCAATTTTTAGTGATACCTCTAATAAAAAGTTAAGAAAAATCTACCCATAACATATTTCCAGGAATAGTCTTTTATGCTTTTATTTATATTGCTTCAGGCTCAAGTACCATTATAAATATTAGGTTCTGAAGTGGTATGATGAGTTAAGTATTTCCAAATGTATTCTCTTAATCTTGCCTAATAATACAGTTCTTTCATATGCATAATTCCCATGAAAACCAGTGATAGTACTACACTGTAGAATGAATAATGGATACAGATTTCAAGGTATCTCCCTTTTGGGTCATTATTTTAACTTGATTGACAAAAGAAGCAAATATTCAGAGTGGAAAGTTATTGATAATATTTTGAATTAAAAATATACCTTTTTCTCCACTGGAAGAATATGGCAATGAAGTAGCAGAAATCAGAATATCTGATAGAAATCACAGATGCATTTACATTTACTAATAGTTTCCATGAGATATTTCACAAGTAGATCATATGCATTCTAGGCAGTAAAATTCCATAGAAGTTGACTCAATATTAAGAATTCCAGGCTATATATATCTATGTATAAATTATATAAAGTAGAATAGTGATAAATATTCATACTATAAACTCAGTTTGGGCTTTTTTGCAAAGTCAAACTGGAAATAACGTAACGTACTGTATGAGTTCACATACACAATCTTCTGTAAAATGTAAATCCATATAACTCTGAAGCTCTTATCTGTATCCATAGTAGGCCAGAAAAAAATAGTAGAATATTTAATACTGCACAAAAGCATCTTGATGCTTCCAACTGGCTTCTCTTCTGTCTCGTCATCTATAACATTCTATCTGTACCTACTCATGAGCTAGGATTTACTTGGCATCCTCATTAAATTCTAGCTTTCATTGCTCACTTGCTAATGTTTCAGCCATTTTTAAACTTTTCCCCATGCTTGGTATGAAGTTCAGGAGGATTTTTCTATTTGCAGAACATCCTTCCTTAAAACTTTTTTTATGTTGCTGTATCAACTGACAGCAGTTACTCTGCTGATGTCCTTGAGATCTCTTCCTATTACACTATTTTTTTTCATTGTTTTCTCATACTATCCCATTTCTTGTCTCTTAATGTTTAGATTGCAAGGTCTCTGGTGAAAACAATGTTGGAGGGGTTTTTTCATGTTTGTGGAGTGCAAAACAGAGGGCTTTTAAGCTCTGTCTTAATACAATGAATAAGCCTAACAGTAGTAATACAAATAATGTGTGCAGTTAATAGTTTTAGCTGCTACCCTTTTAATTCTTAGTAACAACAGACTTTTCAACTCCTAACAACTTCTCTGCAATAGAATCACCTCTGGATCCCGGGGAGTTGACAGGTTAGAGCAGTAGGAAACTGAGGAAGAAAGGGTCTGAATACAAGCAAAGCAGAATTTATCCTCAAAATATTTCTGTTCAGTGCTCTCTATTTATTGTTTTTGCTTCTCCTGACTAATACTTCATCAAAAAGTCTCTAGGTCCAGTGACAATTGTGCTGAAAGCTTTTTGGCTCTTAAGTGCATAAATGGTTTCTGGTGTGTGGTACATGTGTAATACAGACTCTGTAAGTATGGCTGAAGGATTTTATCAGTCCAGCTGTTTTGCCAGAAGGAACAGCGTTGGCTAAAAGTGGCTGTGGTGGAGCAAAGTAATTCAGTGAAAAAGATAAGTTATAAAGCTGTGGTGATGCAAAGAAGGGTCAGGATGTTGAAAGGCAATGCAGCTTGCTGGCAAGGAGATTCATGAAGGGTTGCTGGACAAGGAGGGACATAGAAACGTGTCTGAAATAAATAGGACTCTAAGAGCTGTGATCTCTTGTGCATAAATGTGTACAGGGTTTAGAATGAAGGTCAGGCTGGGAGGAGTCTATAGAGAGTAGGCAACATCAGTGAGGAGTTTGTTCAAAGAGTGACGGGGGAAAAGATACTGCACAGTCGTGGAAAGAACCAGCACTTTTAAGATGCTGCAGTGCAGATGTATTCTAGGTGTTGGAGCTTGGGTTTCTGTCTATCAGCATTTTGGTGTGCTGTGTGCTCATATTATCAAATGTGAAGGGATATTTGGGGAACTGAAAGGAACAACTCTGCAATCCAATATGAAGCTCATCAGGAATCTCCTGCTAAGCCATATCACAAACCTTTTTGTGTAGAATTTTTTAAAACAGAGTATTTGCTTTACCACCTTTGCATGGATTTGTAGTAGACAGTATTTGCATGAGGGCAGTTAATTAGAAAAGAGTTTAATTCTGTGAGGCCAGTTGTCACTCTTCAATTCACATGGTCTTATGTTGGGAAACAAGGCTGGACTCCTGCTTTGCTAGTCAGCAAAGTTTTTTTCTCCCGGCTTGTCCAGAGGCCGTATCAGTGGTCACACATAGACACTCTAAGTGTAAACCACATTTTCAAATAGATGTCTAAGGAGCAATTACACTTTCGCCAGTGTAATTTGAGTATTGGAATAATCATTAAAGAAAGGGGATCTCCAATATACTTAAACTATGTGGTTTCCAAAAATATACTGGTTTGTCCATTCTTGGGTCATCTCAGTAGTATTGCTTTTTCGTTTTTTTCAGTGTTTTGATCTCTTCATCTCAATATAACCTGCCAAAAATTATGTTTTGCATTACTATTGGATACTTAGCATGACTTCAAAGATTTTGAATTAAAAAAATCTGTTGATTTTTATTTTTCCTCTGATTTTATAGTAGTATTTATCTAATGAAAGAAGAAAAAAAGGTCCCCAGTGTCTCTCAGGTTTTCATTTAGCAACATAGAAAACAAATGTTCTTAGCAAAAAGGATACAAAGGCCATGGCTCAAATTCACTTTCTTATTCTACATAGCTTATCTGTATGGTTTTAGGAACTCAGTTTGTCCATGTATCTCTGTTTGTCAACTGTGTAATAGAAAAGGAAAGCTTCCTACTTTTTGCAGAATCTAACATTCAAATCTCTTTGTACTGTATGAATTTTAATGCAGGTGCTCTCTCTCAGTATGTCACTAAAGTACAGCAGTTACATCTTACTCTCATTTAAAGTCTTCTGGAGGCTCCTAGATACTCTAGGATGGAGCAAATGTATAAAAATGAGTGGTTATGGACAAGCGTGGAAATTAAAAATTTCATTGACTATGTTTCCAATGGTCAATGAAAAGTTCTGTTGAGCATCTGTCTAGTGAGATTCCTGAGAGAAAATGGGGAAAGAGGTGATTTTTGAAATTAAATGTGAACATTTAGTTTTCATCAACCATGATACTTATTTTAATGTGTGGGATGAGGGTGTCCAAACTGAGTGTGAGAGAGCTTCTTTTTAGCTAACTACACTAAAAACTTGTTTATAAAACTATTTCCTGTTATGTTAGTTTTGTTTTGTGGGTTTTTTTCTTTTTTTCTTTTTTTTTTCCTAGAGTAAAATGAATAGTGAAAAAAAGACCTTTTCTTTAAAGAGATTCCAAAACATAATAGGAACCAGTGAAAACAAATGCTTTTAAAAATTTTTATAGAAATCAGTGCAGGTTTTCTGAAAATGGGCTGTTAGCTAATACATTAAGACAACTGTATACAGATACCACTTTTCATCAGTTGATCTCAAAGCCTTTGCCAAAGTAAATGAGCTTAACCTTCGTTTTGCAGATGCCCTGGCTATCTAATTTGTAAAACTTGAGCGTAAAATGATGTAATCTTTGTTTTGACAGCAGCCACTTAAGTAAGTATGACTGAAACAGGCGTTCTGGCTGAAGAGTTCGTAATAACAAACTTTAGCATGACTGTACAAAGGAACTATTATGAAGTGTCTATCAAGGAGAAAAAAAGGGAGGAGTTTTATTCCTGGTATCTGGTATCTAGCCTTCAAAGGACTAGGTCTGTGTGATAACTGAAAATAAAGCTACTGTTAAGATACTATCTCAACATGTCAATTTTGTGATCTGAATATGAGTTGCACTGTCCTTTCTGCAAGAAAGGTTTTGTGGGATAGGTGGATGATGATGGTGTCCAATGACTAGATCTAAAATCTCCAGAGGCAAATTTCTTCCTGGCAGGAGAGAACAGGAAGTCTGTCTGTCTGCTACTGAAGTAATTTTCCACATTCTAAAATGCTTTATATTTCATTCTGTCTACAGCATTTTTAGTAAACACACACACAGAAGCTGCAAGGAATTACATTTTTTTCAGAGATTTCTCAGGTTTCTTGATGAGACTTTTGTACTGTAATTTTTCCAGGTGTGTTTACATGTCTAAGAAGTACATTAAACTTTCCTTGTTGTCAGTCTGACATGTTAAGCTTAAGCTTGGGAAAAATGGAAGTAGAGAACGATGAGAATAAATTGACAGCTCTCTTACATTGGGCTTAAACTACAGATATGAAAAAGCATTATCATGAAAACTATTGGAAAATGTGTCTCAGATTAACTAGTGGGCATAAGTAATGAGTCATATCTAATGGTGTGTTGTATATTCTAATAGATTTAACAGTATTTACCAAAATATGGCAAATGCTATTTTTGAAAAATGAAAATTGTACAATAGTACTATATAAAGTTTACATCTAATAATTTCAAGTAGGTTGATAAAAGCCATAAAATTGTGCTACAATTATGTTTAAAGCTAACCACTTTTAGTCAGTCTAATCCAGTAAAACAGTACTCAGAATATATAGTAATTTATCCCCTGCCCAGATTGATGTGGATTTCAGTATATGGTTATCCTGTGGGAACTAAATTAGAAAACTAGCCTCTTCCAGTTCAACAATGAATGTAAATACAAGCTGAAAATTCCAGGAGATTGTGGCAGCCCATCTTAGAGAAAGGACTGAGGCAATGGTTCTCCCTTATCTCCCTTTTCCTTTTGGAAAAAAATTATTTTCAAAGGTGTATTGAATGGATGGTATTTATGTTTCACTAAGGGATGAACTGTAAGTAGCCCTTGCAACTCTGAGCGTATAGGGATCACCTTTGCACTTTGACAGGAAAAGCTCCTGTTCTGGTGCTTGAACAGATGTGATTCTCAGCAGAAGAAAACCATGAGATCTGATCATTTAAATTAATGACAAAAAATTACAGTTGTATTCCTGTATGCTGGACAGCCAGTCACTGGAGCAGACATTTGAATAATCAGATAGTAGATTCTTCCTACACTAATAGAAGGAAAAGAGCACCTTGAAGTCAAAAGACAGTAGATTTATTTTAGAGGTTTTAAATAGAAGCAGCTGATTATTTTCTTTCTGTCTTCAAGTTATGAATATGCCATTTGAGATACTTAAAGTGACCAAGCTTTCTGAACTTTTATTCTCTGGAAATTGTTTCTTGTTTCTAAAGTTTTAGAATTCATGTTTCTGATTGCTTTTGAATATTTTGATCTTGATTTTTAGTATTTAGCCAAGTCATACTTTAGATATTCACAGGAAAGCAGCGAGCATTTTTAGATAAATGTTGCCAGTCATCTTTACTAATTGAATCTCTTGTGTATTAGCATAGTGATACAGCCTTTTTGAAATCAATACCTTATCTTAATACTTCTCAGAGCAAGCCATTATTAGTACTGAAATCAGCTAGATATACCAGATAATTATAGCTACACAAAAGCCACCTATCCATTATAAGTAAACAGTATGACAATTAACCCACAATATTTTTTCCTGACCTGAAAATGGGGTCAATCAAACTGATTATGTCATATTCAAAGCGCAAAGACACTGCCTAGGGTCTCAAAAATGATATAATTGAATTAGCATATTGTTTTGTCCAAGCTGATATGTTGTACATCTCAACATGCCAGTTAAATTAGACACAGCTTTGTGCTCACGCCATAATGCTGTTTGCTTCTGCTTCAGGAGATACCTTGATCCAAACAAATTTGTGGGACATCTTCCCAGTACTCTGCTGCAAACATGAAGTGTAGTCTCTCACTGTATTAATTCTGAATAGTAGATTTGTGGAACCTCTGTCTTCAAAGTGTTTGTGTTTCTCTAAACTGTTACTAGTTGGGGAGGCAAAGTAGTCTTCTCTTTTGCTAGTATTAATGCTGTTTATGAACTTACTCTTATCCAGCTCAAATTTAAAATTTGTTAATAAATGGCCATGTAAGTTGTACTATTATGCTATAGTGTGTGAGGAGGTTTTTTCCATTTAAATTCTGCGTTTTTCAGTTGCAGTAATAAGAGAACTAATATGATCCACTTCCTGTTAGTGTGTTCTCCAACTGCTGCTTTCAACATATGTACCTGACTGTGTAATGTCTTCCAGAGAGATCCAGTAAAAATTAAATAGCAACAAGTCTAATTCTTAGTAACTTTCTTCATTTTGGTGCTTAAAACTCAGCTCATATATATTATTCTCGTTTTAATGTCCACTCAAATTTAGGTTCCTGCATATAATTACTCAGTGTGATCATTTCCTTCTCCTTAATATCTGTTAAAACCTAGAGATAAAAAAAAGACTGTCACTGAAATGCTGCCTTCATTTTTGGAGGTGTCTGTTACATTTTGGGAGAGGTACTCAGTGTGCTCTCAGTGCAGCTGAGCAGCACTAAGTTCTGCATAAATCCCTAAGTGTGATCACATCTCTTTTTTCCTGAAGCTTTTAGTAGTCTGAGGGCGATGACTGGGGATGGGTAGCCTGCGGGTACTGGGCTTTTTGGTATCGAGCCACTGTGCAGGCAGGAATGCCAGATTCATGGGGCAAAGGAGAATAAGAGTGAGTGGCTGGCTGCATGCCAGGGAGACAGAGGGAAGGGAAGGAGCAGCTTACTGGACTGCTTGTACACTTTGAATTAGAGGTATTTGGTTTAAGAAATAGTTCTGTAAGACTGTTCCTTATTTCCTATGGGTTTGTATTTGTGAATCAATTTTAATTGTTTAATACTGAGGCTGCAGTCTAGAGTCACCTTTATTAGACAAGAGAGAATCAGTTTGAAACAGAAGCCTTGACTGAGAAGTAGATTTCTGTACTGCTAAGTGAAAGTTGCATTCACTTCATTTTCTTTCAGCTAGTAGACACCCTATCCAGCTACCTGCTTTCACAAAGTTTGTAAGAATGTCATATCTTTGAGACCTTTTCCTATGCATTGGATTTAGATTGAATTGGTTACTGGAAGTGAGCAGAGGAGCTGAGCAAGGCAACAATACTAATTTTTCATGAAATCATGTAAAAAAGGACAATAGTCTTTGGCCCTAGGAGCTTTTTGTTCTCTGAGTCTACAAAAATGTTGCTAAGCTTTGTGTCTTAGTAAAGATATAGTGTTTCTTTCATTTGAACTTATTTAAATATACTCATTATTTCTTATTCATAGAAATCTGATCTATATCCTGAAGAATCAGGTCAGGTACCAGGCTTCTAGGAGTAACAGCTTCTGATGGAAAGCTAATACTGCTGTTTCTCAATGCTCTTACCCAAAAGAACTGTACCACACGCCCTACATTCTTATCTCCTTATTCTCTTCTCTTCATATCTCTATTATTATGTGGTGTATAGCATTCATTGTTGTATCCTTTTCTTAAATGATTGTTTTACAATGGATTATTCACTTTCCTAACTCCAAATAATCCATTCCTTTCCCTCAGGACTTCATAATCAATGGCAAAAAATGTAGAGATTATTGCCAGGTAGACATTTTGTGTGCTTTTTAAAAGCATCAGTTTTATTTCTTAATGCTTTAGAAATCTTTAGAATTTTTCAGTTAAAATTATGTCATTTCACATTATTTCAGTGTTATCAATTTTCTTAATCTAGGAAAAGAAAACAAATTGGAATATATTTAGGAACATGAAGTGATAAATAGTCAAAAGTTGACAGTTGGTAGTAGTATTTTATTAGAATCATCTATGATAACAACTCCTCTGGTACCTGTTATGTGTGTTCATGAATAGCCACTGAACTAACACAAAACATCTGCTGCTTTGGCTGAATTTAAATACCCCAATCTGATAACCTTGTAGAGAGATTTACCTGTCTCCTGGAATTGAAATTCACGTACCAGTCCAGATCCATCAAGAAGAATGAGACTCCACACAGACAGAAATACATGTCTGTAGATCCAAACACAGGACTGGATTTTAAGTGTTGAGCACTGACTTTTTTGTATCACAATGTTTTACGTAAAAGTTTACAGTTCAGAGGTAAATAATACCTTTAATTATACAGGTAAATATGTAGGCAGTGCCTACAATGTAGCCCAAGAAAAATAAGCAGAAAAAATAGTTTATTTAAAATTGGCTTCACTGATACATTCACATACAGTATATGTATATTTTATAGTGAACAATAAAACTTTACATGCAAGACTTGTTCATATTCTAGGTTCTTCACATTTTCTAGAATTCTTTACCTAAGCAATGCTTAAGAAAATGTTTTACGGTATCACAGGCAGTTATAAGTTGTTTTGGTGAAGTATTTTATATGCTATATGTTGAAACTAATTTTCCCAGGAAAAAAAGAGCACTCTTACATACTTGTGCATTTTCTGTGATTATTCTTGTAACAGTTTTTCTTCCGATTGTTGTCAGTTATGTTTGACTGAAGCTTTTACTCTAATTCGGTTTATTCTATAAAGAAAACACTATAATCTTCCTAGTTAGAGAACAAAATAATTGATGTTCAAGCTCTTGGCCAATATACATTTGAAAAAAACGATGCTTTTATCTCTTCTATCAGGGCAAGTGACTAAAAAATGTTTTCTTCTCTGGAAATCATTGAGTGGACTTACATGTTTTTCACTGTTTTTTTTAAAACTAAGTGTAATTTAGGTTTTAATGGAGACTGTTTTACTCAGTGAAGATTTCTGTTCTTTTCCAACTTATTCTGCCTTTCAACTTTTCCTGTTTTTTATTAGAAATCATTTTCATTAAGGATGTTTCTTCACCCTAGCCCACAGCAGAGTTTGAGGCTCTAAATCCCATGAGATAATTTATTTGGGTGGTACACCACTTGCAGTGGTTCAAACTGGGTGCCTCCGCAGCGGGACCCAGACCAAAGAAATATGTGGGCAATTATACCCAGGGATTTTACGTAGTCGAAGCTCCACTGCACTCACTTGACAGGCTCTTTATTTTCTCATCTCTAAGGTTGCTGCTGTTCCTGAGGGTTGTGGCTTCCTTATTTTCCAGCTTGAACCTACTCTACGGTCATCTTTACTTAAGTAGGCAAAAGTTCAATGAAAATTCAACATATCTAGGTGAAACTTCACAGCTTGTGGCATAAGGTTTCAGAAAATGTAGCAATTTATGCTAAGCTAGTTATGCCACTAGTGATAAGCTTGATGAGTTTTTCCCAACATTTTGATGTTGCAACTTAAGAAATAAGGTTTTATGCTATAATGACTCATTTTGCTTTTTGAGTGTTTTGTTTGGTTTGTGTTTGGTATTTGTTCTATAGGTCTTCCAGTCTGGCTTCTTGTTCTGGGCTTAAGGTTCAGATATATTGAACAGTGATAACCATAAATCTTTTAATCTGTGTTGAGATTTTAACTGTTTCAGATGCTTCAACATTTAGAAACAAATAAACATTTTACTCTGTCAAAGTCTCTATTTTTGAATCAGAAGGACCAATGGAAAAAAAAGTTTGCAGAGTTTGAGCTTTCATTCTTGAATATCATTAGCATGTGACACAACTCTCTAAACCCAGACAATGAAATCTTTTGTATAGAAGTTAATAGTTCTGATTGAAGCATAGCTTAAGTTCTTAGCTGTCTTAATACCATTAAAAGCCAGAGCAGAGCAGACTCTAGACCTGATGTGGAAGTTCCTGGGGGTGCTTCTCAAAGATCCTTCACTATTTTACTGACAAATCTATATGAAACCTTAAGACCCAAGTTTCTCTCTTTGATCCAGAGTTTTTGGAAAGTCGGTACTACAGCAGGAAAGAGAAACTGTTTAAAGAGCAATCTGTACATTACTTGCAGCAGTTTTGGGGACTGACCCATAGTTACTGCTATGTTATTGCAAAAAAAATGGCAAGACCTCTTTATTTCCAAGTGTGTGTAAATACAGGAGTATATGCTACATCTACATGTTTGTAAGTCTATGTATGTGGGAATATGTTTGTCTATAGTTGGTTACATTGTTGTTTTTAGAGAGCTCTGACTTCATTCAGTGTCATCCTCTGATTCATTGGCTCAATGATAACATTATTCCATGAGTAACATTGTCTTTGGGTCCTTTACTTTGAAAGGGAAGGGCAGAAGCTTTTCACACAGTTTATATTTTTTGTATACAAAGCTCTAAATTTTTGTGGGTATGTGCTTGTGTGTTTATTCCTTCCTCTTCCCTTGTCATAAGAATAGTTCTGCTGCAGTAAGTTTGTAGTTTTTCCTTTTCATTATATTATTTTCAATGTTTTATAAGATTATCAGCTGCTGATCTTGTGAACCAGAAAAAACTTGTTGGTCATATGTTGCTGTTCATTCTCAAGCCCTCAGCTTTTAGGCGAAATGAGTTACATACTAAATATTTATCAGGTATATTGCTTGCTGTGTATGTAAGAGATGTAGTAGTCTGTTAGCTTGTAATGAATGAGAAATACAGTATTCTGTGCAAATACTAAAATGCAAAAATGATATGCATGTCCATGAGGTGAAGATGGGTAATACCCATGACAATTGCTGTACGTAATCTGAGTATTGTGCATTACTTTTATTAATTGCAGTGGTGGCTGTTTTGGGGCTTTCCTTCTTCAGATCAGAGATTCTAAGGGGCTGAGAAATCATCATACCTAGTATACCATTTTTCTGATATTAAATGATTTCACAAAATTCCCTGCAAGCTGGGGAGTTTGGCTGGTTTTTCCTTATCCTTTAGATGCCTCTCTTTAGCATATCATCAGGAGGTATTGGTAGTCATTTGTTTTTCTATTTGAAATATATTTTAAATTTTTTGTCTTGCATTTTAAACATACTGATTGGCTTTACATATACAACAGGTTGGTTTTTTTTTTTCTTCCAGAAGCTGTTTTGTAGATGTTCATGCTCTGTCTCTTTACACATTTTTCCAAATCTGTTTAAATTGTGTCTTTGAGTTTCAGGTTTGACAGCAGTGAGGTTGCATTATTTTTCTTCTTTCCTAAGTAATCTGTGCCATAGATGTTCTGGAATTGAAAGCTGAAAACTTACAACTTTCAGTGCAAAGTGTTTAATTTTAAATTCAGATTGAAACTTTATATACGTGTATATGTGTATATATATGTATGCTGGCTGTCATAGCTCCAGTACTTATCCTTAAATTCTTTTTTTGTTTTGTTTTTTGTTTTTTTATGCTAGAGACTTCCTCCTTACATGTCAGTTATTGCAGCCAACCAGTCAGACTTGCTTCATTTAGTAGCCAGAAAATGTATTTACAGATGAGTACTATCTTCCTGTGCAGTGGTAGATTTCATTCTGTATTGCTGGGAGTAATGGAACAGGTGTCCTAAATAATGTGATCTGAAGTACAGTTTGCAAGTGCATTTATAAAATTTTATTTATGGTTGTTCTTTAAATGGTCTGGAGATATTTAATAGACTTGTATCATAATAAATATAAGGATCCTGTTAACACTGAATAATTAAATTGGGTTGGTTTTGTCTGGATTAACTTCTTAAAAGTTTGTCGTGGTTTATACTGGGAAAAGTACAGCTTCGGGTTTTTTTATTTTATTTTTGTGATCAGTCTGTTTAACTTTTGATTGATCTCTGGTTGTGCCAAGTAAAGAGAGGAACAAGAAAACATTTATTAGTCTGTTAGTATTTAGTTTTTCATTCTATTATTGTATACAACTTGTTTAATGTAATGTGCTGTCTTGTATTTCATCCTAAGTAATGATTTGTTTTTCAGTTGCATAATAGATGAGTCACTAAGACTTCTTTCAAATATGTTCAGTCAGTCAATTGCCCTTCTTTTTCCTTGACTTTGTCATTTTTGAGTTCAGGTGACCAAAAACCAGAAGAACTTTTCAAAGATCGAATTATAATTAATATTATAATGGCATGTATTTTTCATATTGTTATCTTGACATCTTTCTACATCCTCAAATGCCATGAAATTTTAAGGTAGGCACTGTAGGCTAAATGTGGCATGAAATAATAATTCTAACAAAAAGGAAATAATTTAATATTTTTTACCAATACTTCCTCTGCCCATACATATAATAACATTTATGATCTACAAGTAAAATCTAAAATAATCTCATGAATATCTTGATTAATGGAGAATCAGAGAGCCAATCTATAGGTTCAGAACAAATCCTGTTACTTCTTGCTAAAAGGTTACAAAAAAAGTGAAGTATTGCAAAGAGGCTGAACTGAATGATTTGCTGAACTTCCTTCGTTATTTTATCTCTATGTCTGAAATGAAAAAAATTGTGCATAAACAAAACCGTGCAACTGGACCAAATCACAGAAGGGAGATAAGCATATGAAAAGGGGCTGGCTTGTACGTTTCTTTCGCTGTGCAGCTAAAAAATGTAGTTGGCACCAAGTGAAAGAATTTGGGTCCCAGAATTGAGACATCACAAAATGCAGAGCTCTGCACACAAGACCAATGAATTCAGTTTGATTCTCTTGCTTATGTCTTTATTACTTTAATCAATGCCAGGACTTCTTATGCTTAAAACTTCCTTTGACCTCCACATCAAACGAAGCCAGAAAAAGCTCAGTATTCCAATAGCCATAGTACTTCTATAAATCATTATTTATTTTACTGTCTGTCTTTTGGGGACATGTCTGTCACAGACATTACATTTGCCTGCTGAGATGTGAAATGTGATGAAGAAGCCTAAAATTTGGAGGATGGCCCCACTTGTCTGTGGGGTATGATAAAGTTTTGTGTTACCTACCTTTGCATTAAACTAACAGAAGACAAATATCAACAGTTAATTTTAAAAACTATATTAGGATCTCTATGGGCTTTAAATTCTGCAGTAAAGACTGGAACTTCTAAAAGACAAAAAAACCCCCACAAAAATACCATATGAATAAAATTGTCGTTTATGTAAAGAGGAACAAAAAGTACAAAAGTGAGGTCAGTACTATTTTCATTTATCTCTGCTATTTTGACATTTTTGTTAGTGAGCATGGCAATCAATAAGGACTAATTTCATTGGCAAGAATTAGAAAGTACATAGGAAGGAACACTCAGGATGTGTATAGTGTCTTTCAAGGGCACTTTGAGTAAAATATATTTATTATAAAGTGAATTGAATGGTTCTTTTTGTCTAATTGGCTCATATATCAAACATTAATTATTTAGAATACTCAATGTGCAAAAAAATGTTTGATATTGGATATACAAAAGTATTTTGTTTATTTCAGTTACTGTCACGCTCTCATAATGAATGCCTGTCTGGTAATCTAAGGCCTTTCATAAAAATCATAAATCATAATAAATGTAACTCAAAGTCTGAGTATAATACAGGAAGTGTCCTAATAACTCCTTGTTAATCAGTAATGTTCAAAATTAAATACATTGCATGTGCATAATTTGTGATGTAGTTTCCCTGAAAGAAAAATGCAGGGTTTTGTACCTGCTGTAGGAGATTAACTAATCAGCATCTGAAAAGTTAGATGTATTAATTCTGGAGGTAAGAATGTGGTTCCACATTGAATACCCAGCAGCAGAAAACATTGAAATGTTGGCAGGAGAAAAAAAGAAACTCCCCAAAGCTGAGAAGGAGCCAGATGTGTTTTCAAGCAAGGTGTCTGGGCCAACTGACCCTGAGCTATGTAAGATCACCAGGAGGAAATAGTGAGTGATAGTAGTAGGTGACTCTGTGCAGTGGGTGTTGGAGGCAACCATCTGCTAACCTGACCCATCCATCATCTGGAGAAGTTTTCTGCTTGCCCAGGATCTGGATCCAGGACATGTTGGAGAGACTGACAAAGCTTGTCCAGACCGATGGCTGTTCCCTCCTGCTGTTCTTCCATGTGGGCACCAATAATACTGCCAGGGGCGATCTGTGGAGTATCAAAACTGACTACAGAGCTCTGGAGGCAGTAGTTAGGGATCTGGGGCCCAGGTGTTAGTCTTAGTCTTGCAGGGAAGGGGTGTAAGGATACTGTATGTTAACACTTGGCTGTGGAACTGCTGGCAGCAACACAGATGTAGTTCCTATGACTATGGGACTTTGAGGCTCTGCATCTGGTTGGAAGAAAAGGGGATCCACCCCCATAAGCAGGGCAACAGTATCTTTGCCAGCAGGCTGTTTGACCCAGTAAGGAGGGATTTCAACTAGTCCCTGGGTGGAGGGTGAGTTACTGGCAGTTAAAGGCCTTGGCTCTGTGTAAGCCCTGCTCAGCTGTAATGAAAACATCCCTGTGTCATCAACACTGTTTTCAGCACAAATCCAAAACAGAGCCCCCTACTAGCTACTATGAAGAAAATCAGCACAGAGGCCTTCTACAGCCAGTTAAAAATAGCCTCCTTGGCAATTTCAACTACCATGATATCTGCTGGAGGAACAGCACAGTGGGACACAAGCCAATCCAGGAGGTTCCTGAATGTCATTTTCCAAGTAATAGAGGAGCCAATGAGGAGCAGTGGTCTGCTGGCCCTCACACTCACAAAAAAGGGTGGGCTCATTGGGACTATGAAGGCTGAGGACATCCTTGGCTGCACTGACTTTGAAATATGTGGCGTTCAGGATCCTGAGAGGAAGAAGGGCAAAAGTTTGACACAATGCACTACAAGTTATGTTTGTTCTTTACCATCTTACCTACCATGAGCATTGTTGAGAGGAGAATTGAGTTCTTCACATCTACTATGAAAGACTTGTAGAAGCAGTAAACCTGCTTCATACTTTTGCTCAGATTTATTTTAGAAAAAATTAAGTGTGCAGTTTATTTCCAATGCATATTTTCCATAAAAACAAGAGTATTTAATCACTGCTGTAAGTCAGTGTAGCTTTACTTGTGATGTCAGCACACTATTGGGTTAAATTCATTTTTACTTCTGTAGTATTCCCACATTTTAAAAGCAGACTAACAATTATCTAATATTTTAATGTGATAAAAAGGAACACATATTCGGGTACCCAAATTTTTGTGTTATATTCTTTAGATGGTGTCTTAACACTGACACCTATGAAAAATTAAATACTGAGAGGTATGCAGCTGTACATATTTTAAGCACACCATGATTAAATATTCTATCATGAATAGACACATGAGTACTTAATTCATTGTTGGGTTCTCTGTTGGAGCCCAGCTGACGTACAAGACTGTAAGGGCACCAAGATGTTTTTAGTGATGATTTATACATCTTTCACATGGTCTCTCAGTGTAGCTGTAGAAAAATAGTGTAAATGCAGAACATTTGGAGATACAAGACCTTATCCCATAGTTTTAGGTGTGCTGTGATTAATGCTGTAATTGTGAATTAGCAGTCAAGGAAAGAATTCTGGTACATCCTTACTGTTTTTAACAAATTATAAGGGAGTCTAGAGAAAACTTTAAACCTTATTAGCAATTGACAATGCAATACATACCCCTGCATCACATGAATCAGACACACTTCTGGGGCCACATAGCTTTTCTATTCCTCCCATTAAAAAAATTGAATGGACTTTGTATGCCATCAGGTAGTTGTATTGTGTATGTCTAAAGAATGGTGAAAAAAGGCAATGCAGAGAAATCTATATTTCCTTTGCAGTATTGGCACCCTGCTGAGTGCATATCTCCACTTACTCTAGGGTAACAACATTACATTAACTGTTTCTGAAGGAATTTTCTAATAGAAGTTTCAACAGAAATATAGAAAACTTGAGTTTCTTGGATAACCCTTTTTTTCCCCACCATAGAAATTGTTTTAAAACATAATAATTGTCCTTTAGAGAAGAATATAACATAATACTCAGCTTGTTTAATTTATTGAGCTACTGAACAATATGCATAAAAATGCCTGAATGTCCCACACTAAGTCACTAGTTTACTGTAGGAGATACTCATGTAAAGATATGAAATGATGATTTCTTTAGAGATACTACACCTGTATACCAGACACCTCATTGTGACTTCACTGGAACTGCATACACATTAAAATTAAGCATGTTTGCAGCAAACTGGTGACTCAAGAAGAAAAGTGTGAGAAAGATGAGATACAGTAAAAGTTGTAGAGTTATAGGGATATATTTCCCTGAGTACTTGTAGGTAAGCAAAACTTCAATAGCATTAAATTTAATACAAGCAAGAAATTTTAGAGATATTGTTTCAGTGTTTGTTGTCTCTAAATCTTTTTTCCCCTCCTGTTTGTCTCATCATCGTTTTGATTCTTCCTGTTTTGTGTTTGTTTCTATTCCCTCACCCATCACACTAAGACCTTTAGTGAGTACGTGAACCCTGGACAATGGGATTCTGTTAGGCAGACTGTCAGTTTACAATAAATTAAATGGTATGTAGGTATAACAAACATACTCTATATGTTGCATATCATTTATTGTGCTACATTATTAAGTTATAACGATACCTTGACACCTGAGGATTCCCACATCAGAATGTCTGTTTTAAATATATATGGAAGAAACTGGGAGCTGAGAGTTAATCTGGCTGTTAATTACAGATTGAATTATTACCATGAAAAGACTTAAAACCTGTTTTATGGAGCCCAAACAATATTGGTTAATGCACATCATATTCTAAACATAGAACTTGGACTGAGCAGAGTTAAACATCACTTAATCTGTAAAATTTCATAGGAAGTTGGTAATAGTGTGTTTAGCACAGTGTCAGGTTTCATTAGGTGATTTCTTCCTGTTGAGAAATGCGTCTTTGTCACCAATTGGTTTTTAGCCAGGAGAAAACAGATACCTTTACAAGTTTTTGAATTAATCACTCTTGTGTGGCATTTAGCAGCAGAGAAGCAACATAACTCAATTTTTATGAGTAACAGTAGGCTGATGTTGAACATTTTATTTTGGGAAAATTCCATCAGCATAGTCCACTGCTCTCGTGAGACTGATGATGTCGAAGCTTCCATTTTTAATGCCCTAAAATCTGCTGCCACCAGAATTTCTTTTCTTAATGTCAAGGACTGCTTTGGCAGTGGGACAGGGGTCATATTGTGCATCTGAAGAAAAACAATTTTGGTGCCAAAAGAGATGAAACAATTGGTGCATAAGGTCAATTGATGTTCTCGCCAATTGCTTCATGACATTAGACCCTTCTAAATCTTTCTTTAAAAATTTTGCATCAAAAGATTGGAATACATTAATCTTGCCCTTTAATACTCAACAGAAAGGGTGAGTACAGTATATATTAAATCTAGAACTTTTTCTCATTAAAAAATCCAACTTTTGTTTTAATTTTCTCTATAAAAATGGAAGATGAGTTACTTTCTGTTAAAACATACAGAATTGTGAAGAACAAATAAAATCCCATTGCCTGTAGTGTGAGAGGTTTTTTTCCCCCTATGGTTTTATTGTGCAGTTGCTGAAAACCGCAAACAGCAATTCCTATTTGCATCCTTAAGGTGTGCTATTGCTGTCTTTGTGGTTGTTCATGTCTGGCTACTTTCTTCAGCAAACTCTCTCTAATTGGTTTCCTCCTGATTCCGTTTCTTTCACATGCACCTCTGCTAAGACAATACTTAACTAAATTCTTCAAGCTTTGTGGGCCTCATAAGGGTCTTACACCAAATCTGTAGCACCATCTTATTTAATCTATTTTAAGCTTAATATTCCTTAAATATTAGTGAGATTGAAGGTGGAAAATTGGTGATGTCATGAAATTTTATATTTTTTAATACATTCTAGAAATAGATAAAGAATTGCCTTCATATGAATATCCTCTGGAACACTGTTAAAGTCAGGTTTACAGGGAAGGTCATCTCAGGGGACTAGTTTGACTCTCTATTAAAATACTGTGCAAACACGTGGCATTGCTTGTGCACATACAAAAGGGGAACATACTACTAGTGATATTTTCAGTTGCTTTGATTGCCAGTTTATACTGCCAGGATATTCTCAGTGGCTTTGCTTTCCTTAGTCACGGGCACAACACTGGGCCAGAATCAAGCACTCATCTGGAAGTTGGTAATGGATTTTGTTGGTTTGCCCATTTCTTTTGATAAGGGCTTTGTCCCTTAGCATAAGATATAGTTGACCTTGAGTTGTCTGGAATGTTGTTAATGCTGAAGAAATGACTGACAAACAGCAATTATGGAGAAACATGTGGTTGTTGCTACCCTTATGCTCTCATCAGGTATTGTTACATGTTTGAGGTCAGACTGTGAAAGGTAACATTGTGGATGAAACAATGAGAAAGAAATGGCATTATTTTCAAACCCCTTATTCATGACTAAAGATATTTTCTACATGAATTGCCCTTTCTGTCACAGTGACCTCTACAGACATGATGATGAAAAATATTAACAGAAAGGTAACAACTGGTAGCTGGTATAAGAAGTTATTCACAAACACTAAACTAAAAGCAGACAAATAATTGCATGAGCGATTGTTGGCATCACAGCAAGTATAAAGTCAGATCTGTTTTTCAGATTTACTAGTATAAGGACTCCCTGCTGAAAACATGCACCAGATGCGGGATTTTCTCAAGGTTAAATGTGATTATAGCGCACGCACACATACAAATTGCAGCCAGAGATTAAATCACAAAATAATGAGATCTTTTCAAAAGGTAGGATAGTACTCTGATTATCCTCTCTACCTTTAAGATGTGCTTGTGTTTTAAGTCTTTATACACTATGTTCATTGGGAAACTGCATTTAAGCTGATACTATGTCATTGAACTTGAAGGACTATCCATTTTATTGTATTACCTGCAGAAAAATTAATTTCATGTAAAGGATCTAAGTTATACTTCTGTATGTCAGCAGTCAGAATTTTATTTCTTTTGACTGACTCCTAACACATCTGAAAAGAGATAATAAAAATCACAGGAAGATACTAATGAAATGGTAACTAATGTAAGAAAACAAAAGAGATATGAATCAGTAACATTCTGTGCTCCATACTGAAAACATGTTGGGTTGAATTTCTTGCTGTCAAAATCAGGGACTTCAAAACTTCAAAATCCTATAACAAGATTGATTTTTTTAAAAAAATATTTTACGATGTCTCTAATATTATGGCGTGTTTAACACAGGTGGAAAATAATGTACTGGTTCAATTACCATAGCCAAAGGGTCTCTGAAGGCTGTGTCTGGCCTAGTGATTTGTCTTGGTGCAATAAGAGTTATTTTGTGTGAATTGCCCAGTGATATCCATTTGTCTTACGCTGGCTCAGGTCTCCAAATAGCTTGACTCGCAAAAGTAAAATACTTTTTTGAGGAAACTAAATCAGAAGTCCTGATCCAAACACTTTTTTACATTAGACTCCTTTTTCTGTAGTGATTTAAGAGAAAGTATCTGGTAAATAAAAATAAGTTAAAATTAGGTTATGCCAAGCCAGTGTCATATTCATGGAATGATGATGGAACTGAATGCAGAAACTGATTCAGGGTGATGCTGCAAAGAGTTAATTTTCAAATTAATATGTTAAACAGAGCAGATTCTCCTGTATACTGTACTTTGTCCCAGCTTCACTCAGAAAGGACTGAATGCTTTCCTTATTCAGAGTAACACCATATTTTGCTATCCAGAAGTTTTTCACAAGCCTCCCCCAAAACAGTGCTATGCCTTCAAGGCATAACTAGAGCTTACTGGAAAGCTGTTCCTTTAAAAAATGCTCATTGAAAGATGCAGTTTCATTGAAATGGAAATGTACACAGTTTCATGGATTAAAAAGCCAGAAGGGAGTACTGTGATCATCTAGCCTGGCATACTGTACAACAGAGACCTCATGGCACTCTTAGTTTCTTCCCATTTGAACTAGGTCATGTCTTTCTAAAGATTAAAACCTCCCTCTACCTTGCTTTTTAAAAAGCATACTTCAAGGATGGGAGTATCTACCACAATTTTCAATGAGGTACTCCTCATTGTTAATTATGCTGTTAATACGAAGTTTGTCTGTCTCCAGTTTCTAGCCTCTGGGTCTCGTTATGCCTCTGTCTGTGAGATTGAAATGAAATTTATCTTATGCATGTATCTATGTATATACTTCTAAACTGTAATCTAGTTATCTGTTATACTAAGAAGGTGAAATTTCTTGATTCTTTCACTTTAGGCCACATTTTTTAGTACTTTGGTTATAGTGTGAAGATTTAGCAACTTACTAATGTTTTTTCTGACTTTTGGATGGAGAAATTGGGTGCATTATTTTATTAATGAAGCAATTGATGCCCACTAGTGTCGGTGTTCCAGCCTGAGATTCCACTGTTCATACATCCAAGTTCACATTCTTTTTTGACTGATATTAAGAAAAATTTGAAGCTCTCTAGATCGTCTAAAACTGCAGGGAGTTCTTTGCCTGACAACTTGTACTGTAAGCTTTTAGGTGTTTACAGCTATATTGTCACCTCTGGTAACCCTAAGTCAGACATTGTTCTTCCTTGATGCTAAGTCCTTTTTAGGCTGCTCATTCTGAAGAAGTTATTTTTTTCAAAAAAGCAGAGAGCTAATAGAGGCTTTTTTCTTTTTTTCAATTTTTTTTTTTGGGGGGGGGTGGGGGTGGGTTTTTTTGTTTTCTTAAATGTAGTCTTGGGTCTCTGCGAAAAGCAAATCCCAGTCTGGGATTGGTTTATTCAAGCAGTTGCCCCAGGAAAAACAGAAAAAAATGAGGAAGACAGGGAAGGACTAATCTGATGATGTAAATGTTGTGCTGCCCTATCTGTTCTGTGTGAGAGTTCAACAGTTAGAGAGTGTTCAGCTCAGATGTGGGAGATCTTAGCTCACTTTCTTCCTTTGCCTCAGGAAACACAAACTTAGGTTTTCTACTTTCCATAGGTTTACCACATGGACAGAGAGTGATTTTGCTGTCTGTCACCATGAATATTTAAGTGTTTTATGTAAAGCTGAGTAGATGCAAGAGTTCAGTAGTGTACTTCAGAATATCTCCTTTTATTCCTTATCTTAACTGGGGCAAAGAATCACTTTGACCTAGGAGATCGGCCTCTCTTTGGAGTATCTTGGCCACAGAAGCAATTGTGGTGCAAGTTTGCTTTTTTTTTTCAGTTTTCCTGATTACTAGAAAAAAAATTATAATATTCTCACGTTTGTGTTCTTTATCTTGGTGAACAGTGAATATTTAAGCTTTTTAAAAAAGGTAGATCTTAAATAATTTATAGAATATGAATTAATGGCTTCTGAACTTATTTTGAAGTAGAAATATTCCATCTCTGAGAACTTCCCTTGTAGCTTATGCAATAGTACAGATAGGCAATGAACTGAAGTTAGAATATTTAAAAGTTTAAAATAAAGTAATTATGTATGCTATGGCAAAATGTTACCTTTCTAAAAGGCAGAATCATATGTCAATTATAAATAGTTCAGTCTTTGCAAAGAAACAATATTTTCCATGGAAGAATGGGATAGGTGTGGATATAGAACCAGTAGTATCACGGGCCTATTTTCAGTTGTTTACACATTGCCTAAGTTTGAGAATTTGAAGCAAAATTTTACATGCTGGTGTCTGCCTGAGCTAGCTTGTTATGATCATTCTTGATAAAAAGGCCCAGTCATTTTGGAGAATAGAGGAAAAAAATAAGTTCATGCTGTTTTCAATCGAAGTCCTTCATTGCCCTCGTGCTTTGATATGGAACTACATTCTACACTGAAAATATAACTTAGTTGCCCAGGTAAAAAGTCTCTACCCAATGCTTCCACACTTTGTTCCTTCTTCCCCATTGCCCTCCTTTAACAGTGATCTTTGAAAAACTGGTTTGTGAGCTCAGTGTGTGTATAGTCAGCAGTGACTTCCTGCAACTTAATTACTAATACTCTGTCATCACTAAGCATGTTTGATCCTCTCATAGTACGTAATTGTAACAGATGGCAACTGAAAATACTTCCTCCCTTTGCATCTCCTACATCTAACAAGAGCTTGTGGCATCAGTCGCAGGCACTCAGTTGTCTCATCGCTGCTAGCACCTGTGCCGTTCCTGCTGAGCTACTGAATGTGCTCCAGACAAAGAATCCTTTTCCCTCATGGTGCAGTTCTGAGCCAGAATAGCAATGGGGCATTGGAATTGCGAGTTGCAATGTCAGCTGGGCCGTTGCTAGCCCTGGTCTGGCTGCTAGTGCTTGGGTAGGCCTGAGGTTGAAAGCAAAGTGTCTGATGAGACTGAGACGAGAGAGACTGGAAATTGGATGATTAAACTGAAAGTAATTGCAAAAAAGATTCTTTTTGGAAGTTGGTTTTAGGCTGAGAAGCTGAAACTGAGAGGTGAGAGGGGTAAGAGTTTCATTTTCCTATGCATCCACTGCACAGATGAATGTGAGAGGAACATGCTTTCTCATAGGGTTTCACAGATACTTATGGCAGCAGAGGACAAAACATCCAGAACCTTGGTTTCGATTTCAGGTTTTGGAGGAAAGTGTATCAGTGTGCCAAGGACTTTTCTGCCCAGTCTATCTCAGTTTTTGTCATATCTCCTGTTCCAGCTGTATCACGTTGGTCATAGTTCCTTGTTCCAGTGTCATCGAAATTTTTTCTATCACTCACACACTTCTGTAGGTCCCCATTATGTCCTGTTTCTCATCATAACCCACAGACCTGATCTCTTCAGGCATGTAAGCTTCCAGTCTTAGTTAAATCTCCTTTCTGCTTTTCATACGGAGTTCTAGATTCCCTCTCTAGCCATTCCAGTTCTTACTCCGAAGGTGTCTCCCAGTCTCATTCATAACCATGTCCAGTCTCACCTTTTTCTGACCTCTCAGCAAATTTCCCTTCCTACCCTCTGTGTGGCAAAGGCTTTCAGAACTAGTATGGGTACTAAAACAGAATGAGTGTTGCTCTCAGGCCTCTTCTTTCTTTTTTCCAGTGCTTGCCCAGCTAGTCTTAGGTTTCTCCATCCTTTGCCTCTTTGTCAGAACGTTCTTTCCAAACTCCTTTTCGTGTCCATTCACATACATTTTCCCTTGACCAGACAGTCTTGAACTCCTCATTCCCTGACAGTTAAGTGAATTCCAGTGCTTATTTGTTGGACAGTTTGTGTAATTTAGTACATGTACATACTCAATACAGGTCTCAGTTACAAGTTATTTCAACTCTGTTAGCCTGTTATTTGAGATGTGACCTTCTGCTTTCAGCGGTGTTCATTTTTGCTCTGAAGACTGAATCACTGCATTTTCATACCACTTACTATCCAAGTCTTTGTAATTGTAATTATTTTATTTTTTAAATCTTTTAGAGAGATGAGGGAGGAAAGAGAGAGATGTTATTCATATAAAATAATTCAGGATATGCAAACTGAAAAAAACTTGGAACATAGTTTTTCAGAGTACTTAACATTGTTATATATTCCATTCTGTATGTTGAAAGCAGAACTCCAGTGGATTACATTTGCAGCTCTGTTATCAGCATTTCTGCAAAAGATATTTAAGAAATTAGATAGGACAGGATAGGTCCCAACTAATGATGCCTCAGAAAAGCTTGGTTTAAGTACCTTGTCAATGTTACTAAGGCATGCAGCAGGAAGACACAATCCAGTTTTCCAGGGAAACTATCACCTGTTTTAATCATGATACCTTCTTTTCAGTTGTGCAGTTGTTTAAACAATATCCAGGTTCTGAAATATCTGAAATAAAAATTCTACACACAGTGATGTTTTCCTATCAGAACAGATTCATCCTGAGCATTAAATCAATCTGGAGTTTCCTGGGAAATAATAGTGGATTTTCATGAAGTACCACAGTGGTGTTATTCAAAGATACAGGAATGCAGGATTACTTCTGGATTGTTGGATATAAATCTATTTTGAACGTTTGATATGCAATCCCCCTAACATTCTAATAATTTATCAAGGCAGCTGTAATATCTGCAGTTAAAATGTTCATCTGTAGCATATAACTAGTTCTCTCTTCTAAACATAAACTTTGGAAAAGTATTAAATGCTAACAGGACTTAAGAAATAAATATAGTAGGTACTGCGATGTGGGATGGTTTAATATGAACGGAATTTGGATATAACAGTTATAAAAAATCACCTGCTATAGATTGCTTATAGGCAGGGCTTTGACAATAAACATTAATTATCTGAGGTTCTTCAACTGACTAAGGCACTGACAAGCATTCCTCAACATACAAAGTAAGTGTGTTTACTGGCTACCAAACTCTTATCAATGGAGACAGGTATAACTGACATTTGGGAATCTATAGACTTTCAACATAAAAGGTAGGATTTGGTAACTAAAATATAGGTGTTTAGTGCTATTTGAAATGTCCTACCAGATTTAACCTAGTCTCCAGTCCTTCCTGCAGAAGGACTCAGATTTCCTCTAGTCTCACGTCTGTCAGCCCCGAGTCTCAGATATCCTAGGGGTCTGAAATGTCACTGGCTTGTTTTGAACTACCAAGTCATAGTTCCTTATTCAAGATGTACATTTTTTTGATTCAATTTGTACAGATTTGTACAGTCTGGAAGTGACCCTTTCCCAGAATAACCTTCAAGGATTAAAGTTCAGAAATCTTCTTAATTAGGGAGGTTTTTTTTTTTTAATTAGGGATATTTATTTTTAGTAGCTGTTGATTTTTGTATCCCTATTAATATTTTGATCATTTTTTGGAGTGAAATTTAGCATCTGTGATTCTCTGTCCGGAGGTATAGTTTAATGACATATTTGAAGGTTTTCTTCTTTTTGTTTCCTTCAAATCCTCTCTTAGCTATTTTTCTTTATTGTTTCCTTCTGCTTCTATTGGAAGATACAGTAAAAAATACCGTTCCTGTTAGCTTTCTTAATGTCACTTCTAATATAGGGACTTTTGTATGTCAATATCTTTTTTCTAGGATAAAGAATCCTGGTCATTCTTCGTACAGAAATTGTGTCAACTTTGGTCCATTCTTTGTCCTTTTCTGTACCTTTTCCAATTATTTTGTATTTTTTCTGAGATAAGAAGGCCCAAAAAAATTAGACACAGAATTCAGAGTGGAGCTGTGCTATTAATTTATTCTGTGTCGGCATGTTTTTTGTATTCCTCTCATAGTAATTTTCATTTTTCTCTTTGCTTTTTTTGACTATTATTAAACATTTCTGGTATTTCCAGGGAATGACATTATTACTCCAAGGTCTTACTATTGAGTTATAATACTTCAGAGTCTATCACTGCAGTAGGCTTTTGGTCTATCAATTTATATTTGTCAATGCTGAATATTTGTCTGCCTCTTAATTGCTTAGTCACACAGTATCATGATATTTGAAACAACCATAAACTTTACTATCAAAGTGAACAAACTTTGCAGTCTTTCAGCCCTCTTTCTGATGATTTATGAATCTGTTGAACAGCACAGGTCATGATATAGATCCTGGTCAGACTACAGCTTTTACAGTGAAAACTGACGATATCTTCCTACCCAGCTGGTTCCTGCGGGCTCTGCAATGGCCAAAAGCTGAGCACACCAGACAAGCCCCTTCAGAAAGGGCAGAAGATACCAGACAGAGAGAGGAGGAGGGAGCAAATAGAGTGAGAGCAACAGGAGAGGCACCATGAAGGTCAGAGGAGGAGGAAAGAAGATGCTTCAGGTGCTGGAGCCACCCATGGAGGACCCACAACAGAGATGACTTTCCTGACATGAGCTGCAGATCATGGAGAGGTCACCCATTCTAGAGTGGAGAAAAGGTGTGAGAAGTACCAGTTGAGAGGAACCACTGTGTACTGACTGTAACCCCCCCATCCTCCTCTGCACTGCTCAGAGGCGCATAGAAGTCTAGAGGGCATGAGTAAAGTTGAGACAGTTGAGCCTGAGAATGTGGGGAGGAAAGGTGTTTTTTAACGTTTGTCTTTTTGTTTCCTACTACCTGAATTAGTAACTACATTTTTATTTCAACGAACAATAAATTAAGTTAATTTCCCCCCAAGTTGATACTATTTTGACTGCAAAACTCATTAGTAAGCAGTCTTCCTCTCTTCATCTGAACCCATGTGCTTTTTCATTCCTGGGATATCTTCCTATTTTCACCTCAGTCCTGCTGCAAAGGGAGAGTGAGTGATCCTCTGGGTAGGATTTTGGCTGTTAGCCAAGGTTAACCTACCTCACTACCTCTGCTTTTGCCTTTTTCTTCATTATTAATATATACCAGTAATTTTCTGAATTAAATTGCTTAGCATTTTAAATTTTTTTTTTTTTTTAAAGCATTTCTGATAAGAAACCTTGTTGAATGCATGTTGGAAATTTAAACAAAATATTGCTGTGAACTCCATCCTTTGCACGTGGTCAGGACAAGAATTACTTCTGCTTTTGGAGGCCTTACTACTAGATGGTTTAATCATTTACAGGAGCTAAAAATTAAGTGTTATAATGATGCATTAATGTGACAGACAGTTATCTATTGGAGATTAGATGAGGTGTTGACATTACTATTTTCTGCCTTTTCATTCTCAGTTCATGTGTGGATTCCTGATTTACATAACTTCTTTGTTTTATTTATTTAACTTTAAAACTTGTGTATCTTTTAACTGTAAAACTCTAGCAACACTACCAGTCTTTCCTATGTACTTTGGTGGTAGTGCTCACTGATTGATCTTTTCATATCAGTTTCTAATATAGCTATAGCTATAAAGTCTTATTTGATTCTAAGTGTTTTAAATCCCTTATTTTTACTCTTCCAGCATTTGCATAGAAACATAGATATTGTTTCACTTTTATATTCTGCACTCTATTGTGATTGTTCTTCACTTTCTTCATTTGAGTTTTACTCTTCTATCTCAGATTTTGAGGTTTTAGGAAGAAGTAGGGGAGTTTCTGCAGAGTTTTTCTGAAACAAATCTGAAAAGATATATTATCCTGGATGCTTCCCTTGTAGGGTATGCAGTCTTGTTGATTTTCCTGGAACTCTTTGGTTTTTAAAGTACAAGCAGTCTCCTTATATTTTGACTTTAGGAAAAAGTCCTCTTGCACAGGTTCTGTTTGTCTCCAGCCTCAATATATCCTCCTTCCTGACATCATTTATTCAGGTGTTTGGAGACTTCCACTCTGTCTGAGTCAATAGTTGGTACTGAGAAACCTCAGAGTGCTCTTCTGGAGCTTCTGGTATTTAGTTTCCACTGGAACTGCAGGCATTTTTCCTTCGGACTATTGTCCCACTCTTCTTTAAGTTACTGAGGGTCTCTTGCCCTGCCAGTGCTGGCTCCTTCCTGGAACTGGCCCTGACTGGTCACTGTTCTTCTGCTGCACCCAAAAGCCAGATGATCAAGTGGCACCTTTGAAAGTCATAGACTTATTATCAAACTGCAAACTAGTTTTAATCTGACTAATATTACATTCCTTCCTCTAAAAGAAAAAAAATTGATAATCTGCCTCCAGATTTCAGTTGGGAAGCTCACTTTTAGCCTTACTGACCTCATTTCTACAGCTTACTAGTTACATGACAGTGTATTTACAAGGTGTGAGGTAAGTTATCTATACAAAACGTATGTATTCAAAAATGATTGCCAACAGATGCTGTTGTTTGAAGTGTAGGAAAATTAATATTTTGAGCAAATGCTTTTCCAAATAAGTGGATAAATTGTGATAATTTTAATTGTATAAAATATTAGATAATCCCATTCTAGTTCTTTGATTTAAAGTGGCTCACCTAGTATGCAGTTTTCTGGAATGAACGAGTGCCCATCCCTCGGTTTTCCATAGCTCTACAAAGATCGGGGCTCCCTCATTATTCTCTGCTTCGCATAGCTTCGGAGAAGCAGATATAAATGAAGGCAGTTGTGCAGCTGTTCTAATGAACACTGAAACTTTGGTAGGAGGCATTTGATATAGGGCACAAAACCAGCCTAAACCCATCTATTACACTATGCTACACACAGTGAAACCAGAAGTGCAACCAGATATTAAAGCATCTCCCCCCACCCCTCCCTTCTTAGCAGACTTCACTTTAGTCATGATTTCACTCCCATCTTCCCCCGCAATGGGGGTTGGACCCGATGATCTCTCGAGGTCCCTTCCAACCCCTACAATTCTGTGATTCTGTGATTCTGTGAATGTGGCACAGGGAGAGGCAGGGAATGGAGGAATGGGAGTTTTGGTCAGTTGGGAGCTGTTTTCCTTCTTAGTGGGGGTGGATGTCCCACCCACGGAAGAGACAGTCCTCCATGAACTTCTCCTATGTGAGTCCTTTCCTATGGGGCTTCAGCTCTTCACCAGCTGCCCTGGCATGGGTCACTTCTATGGGGCACAGTCATAAAATCATAGAATGTCTCTCTCTCAGGCCCAGACTGCTCCAGCCTGGTCCTCCACGGGGTCACAAGCCTTTCCCCCCAGCAGGCCTGCTCTGGCGTGGATCCCTCTCTCTCACTCATCTCTGTGTGTCTGTCTCTCTCTCCATGAGCTGCAACTCCTGGCAGGGGCTTGCTTCAACAGGGGTCACAGCATCTCCTGTATGTGTCCACCTGCTCCAGTGTGGGGCCTCTCCACAGACTGCACGTGGGGTCTTGGCCTTTTCCATGGGCTGCAGGGGGACACCCGTTCCACCATGGGCTTCTCCATGGGTTGCAGGGACATCTTTCTCTCCAGCACCTGGGGCGCCTCCTCCCCTCCCTTCCCTGGCCTTGGTGTCTGCACAGTTTCTTACATCTTCTCACTCCCTTCTCTGGTGGCAAAATTGGCTGCTTGCAGGGTTTTTTTCTCCTAAGTGTGATTCCCAGAGGTGCTGTGACTGTTGCTGATGGGCTCAGCCTTGGTCAGCAATGACTCTGGCCTTGAGCCAGCTGGTGTTTGTTCTCTGGGGCCTGCAGAGAGCTTCTCGCTGCTTCTTGCAGAAGCCACCCGTGCAGCACCCCCCTCTCCACCAGAACCCAGCCAGACAAAACTATGACAGATGTCATTTAATTTTATTGTTGCTGGTGTATGGTACTGTAGTGCGGGAGTGCTGCATTACCTTAAAAGGAAGGGTGACTCTTACTTCTTAGAAGTAAATGCTACTAAAGTAACTATATTTAAGCATCTTTCTCATATCTTTTCTTTCAGTTCAAAACATAGATTTAGACTGTTAGTTGACATGTTCAATTATACCATCCTCAGACTGTTGCTTCATGAGACATAAAGACAGTTTTAATTGATGTAGCATACAGTCAGCCTGTTTCTTTAATGCTTGTTCCCTTTTTGTGCATCTGTTGTTTGGGCTATGATACAGTAAGCATTAGAAAAATGTGCCGTATTTATTTGTCCTTTTCCTTTTCTTTTTCTTTTTTTTCTTTCTTCTTTTTCTTTTTCTTCTGTTCTCTTCCTTTCTTGTGGTTTTTAAGATACAAAAGTCTGTGAAAGTGAGAAGTATTGCAAAGTGAGTGTAAACATTTATTTAACAGCAGGATTATTACTAACTTTCTCACAGTGACTTTGAAATCTATACATCTCCATTTATATGCACCAATCAATAAACACAGTATGGACAGGCTAAAAAAAATGTATTTTCACTCTGAAAGACTCCCCTCATTATATTATAATGTCTTTAAAGTAAGTCACACGTTAGATCTAAACTACTTGACAGGTAGCCATTTTAGAGACATTTATGAATATAATCAATGTAATTCGCAATAGTTATATTTCTAATAACCAATTTGCTGACTTCATGTTCTTGTCAAGATAATTTATACATATACACCATATGTTCTGTGAATTTTTTCTTTGCCCAGGTGAGCATTTAATCTTCCTTTTTCCCTAAAGGAATTATACACATCCCTGAAATCAGAGGATCCTCCACTTATTTTTCCCTTCTGTCAGACCTTCCAGCCTTAAGACCTGAAGTCATAATGATAATCTTTTCAGCAGAGGGCAGCATATGGCATTCTCAGAGTCCATCAATTCCACTGTTTAATTGGCTGTAGAAATCGCTGTTGAGCTAAAGGTGATTTTGAAGCACTTCCAACTCTTCTTGACTTTAAAGCAAAGTTCAGATTTTGGTTTCCTTTCTGATTGTATACAATATTTCTCAGGGGAATGATCAGTAGTAATGACTATTTTAAAAAAATGATAGTTTCCTTTTTTTTTTTCATATTGTTACAGGGAAGCAATACTTCTCTGGTTGGAATTTTTTTACTAATGATAGTAAAGTCTGTAGAAAAGATTCCTTTGCTCCAGTAGATTGAATAGCCCTAAAAAGTTGTATATTAGAAAGTTTTCCTTTTTGGTGATCTTAGGCCTTTGTCCTCATAATAATGTTAAACCTATTAGGGGAAGAAAGGCAATCTGGGTATCAGACAAACACTCTGAGCTACTGTAAAACTTCTGTTTTACAATAATTTTCAAAAAAGAATCAGGTTATTTTTAACACACTTTTTCCTTTGTGTTTCGTACAGAAAGAAGAATGAGCTCACATCCATGTTTTATTATCCACATTCTGATTTTTTATTATATCATGTAGTTAATTTTCTAAATTATAGGCAAATGATACAGTTCATGTGCGAAGAAAACACCTGCAGAAGCTTCAAGATGATCCTCACCTTTCTGATCATTTAAAATCATATTTTCAAGTATTCTTTGTATTGAATCCCTGTTTATTGATCAGGTGAGATGCAGCTTACGTTTCTAGTGCAGTATCTTTCAAAATCTTTTGTTTTAATCAACTAGTTAGAAGAGGTTCTTTATTAGTCTTATGATCTGACTTTATTGCCTTGGTTATTATATGTAAAAAAGGGTCTCACACCCTCACTATAATCCAGTGAGATTATATTCCTCATACTGATGGTGGTCCTAACATAAATTTCCTATTTTTTCTTCCTTTTTTTTTCCTTTTAACTAACAGTTAATGCTTTCTGGTTTACATAAATTAAAAAGTTCTCAAAATGGTAATTGATTCTTTTTATATGCAGCAGAGGCTTATAAATAGGTTAAGAAGTGTAACACAATTTTCAAGATATCACAGAGCCTCTGTTTTCTGGAAGCTATAGAATCATAGGATAGTTTGTGTTGGAAGAGACCTTTGTTGTCTTGTCCAACTCCTCCTTGCAGTGAGCAGGGGCGTCTTCAACTAGATCAGGTGGCTGAGAGCCCCATCCAACCTGACTGAATGATTCCAGGGATGGGGTATTATACAGAATAGTGTGGAATGATTTATTCTTTTCACCTTGGTGGTGGAATAAAATGAGATAAATTTTATAAGAGCTGCTCCAGATCTTTTGTTTGCTAACTTTGGGGCAATAAATTGTTGTGTTAGTCTTCTTGAAGTTCTGTTTTGGTGTTAATTGAAGTCACTGTTGTTTTTCAGAGAAGGGAAGAAAATCTGTAGATAGACTACTTTTTAATAAAACAATGCCAAGAACTTGCTTGGCAGCGACAATGAATGGCTAAAACTCAGATGTACAAATTATTTCTTGCTCTTATGTACCATAGCACAGGAAAGAGATATTTCTAAGTTTCTTATTTAAAAAACCCAACAAACTGTAGTCATTTGCAGCTCTTAATTAGGTAAGTTGGCTCTGAGTTTTTTGAGTCTGCTATAGAGAAGGCTAAAAATCTGGTAACTCTAAGCTAAGGGAATGATGTTCTGGAAATACATGGTTGACCTTTAAGACAAAACCTTGAAAAATGCTTGGAGTAGATCACAGTGATTGAAGGGGCTGCATAGGAGTTGATTGGTCTAATAGCAAGAGGATTTTGTTCTGAGTGCTTAAGTTGTTCATCTTAGACCAGCTATGAAGACTGCTAGGTTTCATGAAAATATACTTGTCGAATATGATAGTTAAGTGTCTCATGAAGCTTCTTTCTAGCCTTTAAAAATACTGAAAGCATGACAGTCATTTAGGTGTTTTCTCATTGTTAATGTAATCCTCATTTGTGCAGTTCCACAATGTCCTCTCTTTATTTCTTTTTTCATACATATATAAACTTTAAGGTATATATTTTATATGTATATAAAAAGATATAAATATATAAAATATATACATTAATTTGTCTGAATCCCCCTTTTTCCATTTTTTTCTTATTTCTTGAAGGATTATAGTCAGAAGAGAAACTGTTCTCCCAGATATCCTTAGCCTTTTCATGAGAATTTTTGCAGCCTTATTACTGAGTAGCTATGAAGCATACAGAAGTGAGTGTGACAGCCTATGTAATTTAGAACACTTAATTTATCTATTATATCATCCATTGAGTGATAGCATAATTTGGGCAATTTTAAGTGCGGGATAACCACCCAGTGAGCGGTTAAACCTCTACAGCGTAGCATGTGAGAGATGTGGTTTGGCAGCTGGAATTTACTCTCTTAAAAAAACCCCAAAAGATCTCTTGGAGGACTTCAGCTTGGAATACTTCCTGAGCACAACCATCGTTCATAGTACTTCAGTAAAGAAATCTCAAAGCCTTCAAACTAATGTTTTAGCATGTTTGAAGTGGTTATACCCCTGCATATGCTGGGAAAATGTTCTCATAAAGCAAGTGGTTTGAGCCATTCCTTGTCTTTCTTTACACTGAAGTTAATATGGATTCTGGAAGTCCTTTAGAACAAGCTTAGGAGTTCATTGAATTTGTGCTGGTTAAAAGATTGTCTCAAGACTTTTTCCAGGTTATCTCTCAATTTTGTCAGAGCAGAGAGAAGCAAGCTTAATACCAGGAGTAGGTTTTCCATTTTCTATAGTGGTCCAATCACCATCATAGTTAAATAAAATTCAGCTATCATTTAAGACTGCTTTAAGGTTATTTCATAGTATTCTAACACTTGAAAACAGCTTAAGCGGGGACTTTCCATTAATTTTGTTTCTGGGAGTGAACGCTTTTAGCAATTAAAGAGAACCTATAGCAGGATAGCTATCTGAGCTGTATTGAATTTTGAATTCCAGCTTGCATAGCTATGTTACATTTGCTTTAATCCAGAACAGCCACTTCATCTCTGACCTCTCAGCCTTCCTGCTCAAGGGAAACATACAAAATGCCTTCAAAAGATAATTCTGGAACTAAAATTCATAACTCTACTGGGCACTAAAAACCATGGACTCAACAGAGACATTGGTTTTATGGCACATTATATTTTTTGCCACCCCAGGATAACCTTTCCATGCTGCACAGACAATAAATTACTTGTGTGTCTCTTGCTCTCTCTCTGTCCCATAGGAGTAAACAAATGTATTGTCTTTCCCTTTCTAATATTTCTCCGCCCCATATTTATGAAGTATCTTATCTTCTAGTTAATTGAATTGGCAAGTTTGATTAAATTAAAATCAGAGCAATTGTTCTTCTATTGCTGATCCTACTTTCACTTCCAGAATTTTTATAGTAGTCTGTTCTTTTAATAAGCAGTGTGTCCAGCCTAATCTGTTAGGTTGCTGTGATATTTTTATTTTTAATATTTTCTATTTATTATTTTTGAGTGATTGTGCATGTGGTTTGTAAAACAAGAGATAGATCCAACTGAGGAGTGGTGTGTGTAATTGTCTTGTTCCTTATTTTCCAATAGAAAATGGCATCAACTAAAAGAACAAAATGCACTTGACCATAAATGCACTTGACTTGTCCCTGTTTTCAAGATTAACAACTATCTACAGAATCTGCTAATTTCTGAAGTTTCTTCACTCTCAGTGATGTCCTCTGAAACTGTGGTAAACTCCAAGCCATATCAGTAACCGAACTCTATTCAGTTTCTAGTACGGTTGACAGTGCTTTGATAAAGCTGGAAAATGCTGAGATGCTGACAGTTTCTAAGATAATCCTTTAAAAAGCGGTTGCCAGTACCAATACATTTTAAAAGCAAAAAAACATTGTTCAGAAAAAGATGCAATAAAATGATGTGTGCATTACTACATACTCTTCACTTCAGTGATTCCTCAGTGAAAAAAACAAAAATCAACAGCACACACTGTCTCTGCAGGTCTAAGACATCACAGGAGATGCTTCTGAATACACCCTCATGGTTTGGTGCTTATTCTTGGCTGGGAGAAATAATGCCATAAATTCATATCTTGCCTCTGTCTCTGGCGTTATAAAACTTCAGTAAAATAAATGAAAGAAAACAAAGAAGGTACAGTATCTGGACTCATGGCATTATGACATACCATCTGAGTAGACAACACGAATAGCCTGCGGCATAGATCAACTTTAACTGTGGTCTTGTCACATTTCATAAACCGGAGCAAAACTGGGCTTGGTCAGCATATGATACAAAGCCTTTAGGAAAAGTGTTCGTAAGTCAGAAAGTAGCATATGTAGTTCAGCTGTTTTGCAGTGTTTCCTCAAAAACTAAAGATTGTCTTGCTGCAATTAAAGGGGAACATCTTTTCTCAGTGGAAGTTTGTCTGTTTTCAGGAGAGAATAGCTGGGGTGAAACTACACCTGTTTTGTTTTGCTTCAGCGTCGTGATTGTGAAGGGGTCAGATTATTCTACCTGTGAAATATTCTTTAAACTATTGACTTTACCTTTGAAGTTCTGCTTGAGTAGGTTTGCCAACTCTGTTTTCTAGGCTGGATTTGTAATTTCTGGAGAGTAAGGATCCAGTCAATCGGTATTTTTGTGGAAAGGAAAATTATTAAATGTATAACTCTTCTGTGAAAATATACATTTGCAGGATTACCATCTGTTTTCAGAAAGAGACATCTAAAGTTTTACTAATTGTGGAGGGTTTTTTCTCCAGTTTGTCAATCAAGTGTTTTTCTAAGTAGCATCTTGATGTTACATATGGTGAATTTTATATTGGTGGTTGAAACTTCCTAATGTATATATGAATAGCAGAGGCTTTCAGTGATTATTTCTTTTTATATTGTTTCCCATTTAATCTCTCAGCATTTTGTTTTCCAGTTCTAGTAACAGTTAGCATAAGCCAGTATATAAGAAATGCCTCTCAAACATGTTTGCATTGTGTTGCCTGTAGACTTTTTAAAATTTACTTCTTATTTTTTTCCCTGGAAAATTGATTGTTAGTCAAAAAATTAATCTGCAGAGTGACTCCATTCAGGTCAGGTCAAATTTGCCAAACCTATCAGCTTGAAAAAATGAGTAAGTTCTGGAGATCCGTACTTTAGTGCTAGAAAAATAGTTTTATTTGGAAAGCAGTAAAGTGAATGTCAAGGAATATAGTATCAGAGGAGAGAAGTATCTCCAAAGCACTGTTACCAATACCGCAGTAGTGTCAGTCCCTTACTGAAAAATATGGTGCTTTCCCCTTACATCTCCCTGCGGAGGTTTGAACCTGTATTTTTCTTTTCCTAAAAGAATGATCATATGATCTGCAGCATTCTAGGTAGACTGATTCAGATCCTTTGTTCTGGAAACATTTTATCCTGTGTTAATTATGCAGGGTGGGTCTACATTATCAATCTGTCTTTTGTTTTTCTTCTATATACTCCTGGTTCTTCCATATACTCCTGGTTCCTCCATATACTTCCATATACAAAGCTGGCTGTGGAGGTCAAAATGGTTGTAAACTGCATTACAATTGATAGGAAGAGACCTTGGTTGAAATCCAATCTTGTTTAGAGTAGACTGAGCTGTAATGGATTTTTTTTTTTTCTTCCTGAACTCAATCACCATATAAGTAAATAGCTCATACGAAGTAGACCTGCATTAGCAGAAGAAACACCAAGCCAAATAACCTTTAGCCTCATGCATTGTCCTGCACAAGTCTTGACGAAATTTTCATCTTCTTACAGGTAGAAGCTGAAACTTAGTCTTCCATGGTCTTCATGGCTTCCTTACCATTGATTACTGGGCTTCATTTCATAGGGCTGTAATCTGCTTGCCTAGACAACAGAAATAAACTGCAGTTCCCACTACCTCAATCCTTGGTGCACCAAAGAACACCATGTGGAAAATGAGTAGCGCCTCACCACATATTTAACTAAGGTTTGAAGAGGAACTTTAGAAAATAGACTGCATTTGTCTGGCTAAAAAAAATCTCCCACTTCTGTGAGGGTCTGTCTGTGCTTTAGATAGCAATCATAATCCAGAAACACTCTTAATGTAATTAGTAGGGATTCCATGTGATAGGCTTTACCAGGCCTTTTCCGAAGTATTTAGCTGGTAGGATCTCATTTAAGATCTGATTTTTATCTTTAACTGTGCAGGCACCTTAAGTATATTTTTTTCAGTCTGGCAGCATTTATTAACGATCATAGGTTTATATTATTGTGGACTGCAAGCTATGAGATAAACTGTTCTTTTTTCTACTGCACCTTAACTGGCACCTAATATAAAAAAGAGCACCTACTGGGTGGCTAGGGGGTGTGTGGAACTGAGTCACTGGCTGCTTTGTGTTAATTCTTGGACTCCCAAGAAGGATGCAATTGAAAGCCATGGCTTAGGAAAGACAGATGTATATCTTCAAAGGTTGGATTGATTCAGTAGTTTATTTCTATGTATTTGTATGATCCCACTGATAATTTATATCTAGCTGCTGGTTTAAAAGAGTTTCTGAATAATAATGGCTGCAAACATTGCGAGCATATAAATGAACATGACCGTCTGTAACATGCAAAATTAAATTGTCCCATCCATTTCAAAATTAATTATTAAATTCTGCTATTGTACAAAACTTAGCAGATGCATAAAAGAATGGCAATGTAGGTGGAAAAGTTAGTTGGATTTCTACCACTGTTTGCACCTAACAGCACACCCACTTGAAAGATACCCTTGTTGTTTCGCCACAGATAAAACACCAGGATATCACTCAGAGGAATTTTGTTACTTGCTACTGTTGTATTTTTAAAGCCAGAGTCCAATGTCTAAGAGTTACCATGTACAGAATCAATTTTTAGCGAGGTATTTATATTACCTAATTAAAATAACTGTAGTATTTCTCATAATCTTGACTTTGTCATCTTTCTATCATTCATTTTTCTAGGCAATACATAGTTAGATGTCGAGACTCTCTTTTAAACTGATGTTTGATAAAATGCACTACAGAAGGACTTAGAAGAGAGATACAGATATTAGGATTAGTGGTTGTTATTAAAATTACTGTACATTCAAGTGGCAATCTTCTGGTTTGATATCAAGCACTGAAAGTTTTAGAAGAATGTCGTTTGACCTTCAAGAAGCCTAGTGAACAGCTTGACATTAGCAAATCACTGAATAAAACTACTGAAACTTATATAATAAACCAGGACTGGATAAAGGAAATAATTGCATAACTAAAGCTGCAAAATAGTGTACATTTTTATTTTTTAATTTGTCTGAATAAAATCATATAGCATAACATCACCTTGCTTTTGGATACTGTCAAGCACTATAATACTCTTTGCTTCCAAAAATAATGTTTTGTTTTGCTTTCTTCTTTTTAGTTTAATATTGCAACTAAATAAAAGATTGTAGGATTATCTTCTTTTTTTAACCAAAGAAGGAGAAAATAAAATACAACCACCTCTGGGTAAATTCTTACCGTGAACAACAACAGCAAAAGAAGATGCTTACACTTTTATCCCTTGTGGATTTCTTTTAATATTTCAGAGCAATGAACATATGGCTGTTACTATCAGCACTGGTGTATTTGCGGCGATGCCTATCAACATCCACCAGAGAGCAGGGCAGCTCCAAAACCCACATCTTTTTTGCTGTGGAAATTGATGGAGACAGCAACACAGCCAGCTTCTTGGCCAAACAACATGGAATGCAGTTCATTTCAAAGGTCAGCGCATATTTAAACTTGCTTCATTACTCCCACCTTTATGCTTGAGATTTTCATTTTTTTAAAATCAGTTTACCTAGAGGTTCCTTTAGAGACAGAAAAATGAAAGTGCTGAATCCTATTTTCATTTGGGGATATCAAGCTTTTTATCAAATTATAGAGGTGGCGTTTCAGAATATTTCATATCTGATCAGAAGGAAAATCCAAAAATAATTTTCTCTTTATTCAGGAGTCTTTCAGGCACTGGGACTGTTTTATTTATTACTTAATATTGTGCTCCAGTCAATCATTTTGAATTCAGACAGGAAAATGGAATTTTTATTTTTAAAAGGGAAAAATCCTGAGAAAAAATGCTATTGGAATAAAGCAGATTTTATTATTTTTAAAAATACAAATATGTCTTTTCTCCCTCTGCTAACTATTTTATTTTCCTTTAACCACAGAACATTAATATGAAGACATATATTAAACAAAGGATCTTAATATAAAATCACAGATTAGTTAATTACAGGCTTTTTATTTCAAAGCATTTCTATAACATGTATCACTGAGCTTGAGGAATTAGGGCCTTGTAACACAATCAGGGAAAAATCTTTTCCTTTCTTTGGACTAGTATCTCAATGCACATATTTTCAGTATGTGAACCGTGTATGTGTATAGAAACAGGAACTATGTATTTCTATTACATTTAGATTTATTTTAACTTTCCTTTGGAAAAAGGTTAGTCCTGAAGTGCACGTTAACACTCTGGTACACAGCTCAAATAGAGGAAACCCAGGAATATTTTTCAGTTACAGTTACTGGTCTATAAAACTGGACATGTATACCAGTGACAGAGTGTTGAATTTTCATGTTGCTTCTAGTTTAGAAACATTTTGCATCAGTTCAAGTAGATCAGAAATAAATTATTAAAAATTTTAATATGTTAATCTGTAGCAGCCTCCATTCATTGACCTGAAAGTTCTTTGCCAATTTTAATGAATTAAGCCTTGAAGTGCTCCACTTGCTTTTATCTCTTCTTTTCAGATGTGAAAAGCAAAGGTAGAGTAAGTAAAACAATTTGTTCAGGATCCACACAGGAAGGCTGTGGCCCAGTGAGAAATGGAAAACACATTTCTAAAATTTCAATTCTGTACCCTAGCTGTAAGAAATCAACCTAAGAGAGAAAACATAATCAGTTTATGAAGAAGAGGCAGTGTATTATACATACCTCGACAGCCACTATGGTCTACCGTAGTTATGAAGAGCACTGAAGGGCCCCGAGGAAAACTGCACCCCATTTTCTGTTAGAAGAAAGATGATGGCACAGCCTCCCCAATGCATCAATCAGCCTTAATGTATAAATATTGAAACAACCACGGGATGTTATAATGAGGATGTTAATTAAAAAAAAAAAACCAAACACAAACAACACTGAGATATTAGTGAGTATTTCTAGAAAGGGTGACTTATCACAGGGTCACTAAAAAGGGTTTCCTCAGGTTTTGAGAAGGACAGGGGTATTTTATGCAAAGGGAATAGATTATAGTTTCTGTTGCTGTACAGTCTCGGCACTATTTATAGCTAGGTTGCTGGAAAAAAATTTGGTAGTATAACAGAGCCAATCACGCTGCATTCTCTGGTCTGTAATATTTATCCAGGAAAATACCTTTTTATTACAGTGATTATGAAAAAGAAGCAGCAAAAGATGGAAAGGGGAATCCTAGAGACATAGGAAGGATTTTACTTCTGGCTTCTCTGTGAATTTCTGTTTTACAACCTGTTGTATAAGCAGCAGATACCTTTCTTAGCATTCTCATTTCAAATATGAAAAAAAAGCTTCCGTGGTATTTAAAGCTTATGGACTTTAAGCCATGAGAAGCACTGGTAAAGTATTAAAGATTCAAATATGATCAAGCTTAATATTTTTTCAAACTTTTTGTTGTCTTGTAATAAGCTTACAGCATGTACCGTGTGATAAGACAAGATGATACTAAAGCGTTATTTGGAAAAATAAACCTGTACAACGTGATAAAACTTGTTGTCACTAAAATTCCTGGGTAGTCAGGAGTATTAGTTATGCTCCTATTTTAGGTTCCCATATGACAAAGCATTTCAAACATATATTTAAGTTCAATCCTTTTTCAGGAAAAAAAATAAAATAATCATAATCATGTGCCTAAGTTCCTTTGAAATAAATGGGATCTAGGCATATGCTTAAGTGCTTTACTGGATAAGGCTGGGCTACTGAATGGGGCTCTTAGTGAAAAAACAGTTTTGTATGAGAAAAGTGACATCAAAGACTGAAAATGCTATCTTTTAAATATGCTACTGTCACCACAGGAAACAGGCTCCTGTAGAAATGGTAATTATGTGTAACTGTGACATCCTTGCTTCAGCATGTTAGTTGCAATTTAGAGTTGCAGTTTAAAGGCATAACTTCCCTTCGGCATAAGTGTACAGTTTTCCTGTGATACAGTGAATAAAGACAGTGAGTTAAGGGTTTTACTTCAGAGTGCTTCCTCTCATTAAATGTCGTCACTTATTAATGTGCAGATGCTTGGCAACAAAGTAGGAAAATTGTAACTAGGAAGAAGGCTGCGGACTAGGTATCCCACTGGAATGCACTGCTTCGAAGTGCAACTCCTGAGAAGTTCAGAGTGTTAAACTCTGGGCATTTTAATTACAATGCTATTTCATTTCACATTCTGTACCAGCTGACTAATAGAAATAGCGTAGGTGAAGAGTTATTTTAACACTTACTGTTACAAATTCTCTTAAATCTACTGACTTAAAGTTTCTGTAATTAAAACACTCATTAATTACTGTGAAGATACCCCCAACGTGTAGGAGAGTCTCACCAGTTCTAACCTAACCAAAATATTTTGCAAAGAAATGCTTACTTTGTTTCTAAGGTTTGCTTTCCTAGGGGATAGTGTTGCACTTACTAAAGATTAGAGAAGACAGCAGATATTAAATGCATTTAGGTATCAGAGGCATACGTTAGAATCAAACATATGTTAGGATTCTTTCACACAGGTGTGTTTTGAGTCAGCTCAATTCCTTTATTTTTTTCACTATTGTAATGTAGACTGTGACTGTGTCTTGGCTCTGTGCTGCAAAAAGGACTTTTTATTGTACTGCTAGGTGGCAGGAATGGAGGATATAGTGTCAGTCACTTCAGTTTCATTCTCTTGTTTCCTTCCCCACTATTTAAGACAAAGGTTGTAGAGAAGATGTAGACTTTATTGCATTTCTCTAGTCTCACGGGGAAGGAGGTGGTAAAAGAGAAAAACTTGAAAAGGGTCATCAAGAACAATGTCTTGTTTGGCTGTATAATGCCTCATGCTTACTTCAGGGAAGTCAAGAAAAACTTCCATTGACTTTCAGGGAAATGTAGATGAAGAAATGTTTCTCTGTAAATGTATCCATGCAGCAAATATCACTAGTAGTTACGCTGTGTGAGACGCTCATAGGAAAACAGAGTGAAATAATTGCAGATTTGATCACAGTTTTGCAACCTTCCAAAGCAAGATTTCTTGTATCCTAGTATAGCAGGATACAAAATTTTTGCTCCTGTGTAGCAGACACAAAAATAGGAAGAAACACTGTAGAAGCTATGCCTAAAATCAGTTTATGCTCCATTCATTTTAAGAAGCAAGGCTCTTACACAAATGGTTTTAACTGACAGCTCCCTTCGCTGAGATTTTAAAGTGAGCACCAAGTTTCAGTCGTTTTATGAAAGTCAGACAAAAGAAACACATCGAGTTTTTCTATGTGTGGGTTGTTTTTTCTAGTGGTTTTTTTGTTTTTTGTTCTTTTGGGTTTTTTTTTTTGATTAGTAAAGTTTTGCATAATTGTGAATTTGAATCTCGGGGTGAAACTAGGAAAGCTGAGTAGTGGTAGAAAACAAGTTCACTGACAATTATATTGTTGGTACATTAATTGCCAGAAAAAAACCCTGTTTAATATCTGGATCAGTTGTTGAGATTTTGATAAATGCATACCCATATATGTATGTCTACACATAAGTATAATACATATATGAGTATATATGAGTGTGTACTGGAAACACACACACACAATATGTACTTATCTAAGTGTATGAATACAGGTATGTTACAAATTTAATTTACAACATTGTTTTCTAGGTATATATCAGGTATTTGTTTTTCATTTGCAAAACTCTGAAAAATACTATCTAAAAGTTACATGGTGTTTGAGAGTTATACCTAAGAATTTGTTCTTGACGATGCAAGCTGGGAATACCTGCAGTGAAGTTCAAGGTCTTGATATTACTAAATTTGTATAGAAACTCCAAACAGGTCTTGGATAAAAAAAAAAAAAAAAAAAAAAAGTTGATTGTATGTCTCTGTATATATATATTTAGAAGGTAAAGTAAAGCTGGACAGCAAACCCCACTTTTAATAAACATGGATTTAATACAGGTACTTTCTAGGAATGAAAACAAGATTGCTGAGTGACATTTTGACTGTAAGAATAGTTCCTTTCTCTCTTATTTTTTCTTTCTCCATATTCTTTTTCCTTGCCTTTTCTCTTTCATTCTTCTCTTTATTTTCTATTTTGGTCCAGATTTTTAGTTATTTCATGATCATTCCTATTCCCCAGTCTGTATTTTCTCTATTAAGTTTCTTCAGCTATTTGTCAAGCTGTAAGCTGAACTGATGATTTGAAAATATTGTCAAGATTTTTAGCAAGGCATACCATAGTAAAAACTTTGTTGTTTTTCTTACATATGTGATTTTATAATTAATGTTTTCTTTAGTATGGAAGTTACTAATTCATCTTTTTGTTAAAAACTGGCACTTTTCTCAAATATTCTACTTCTGGAGTCATGCTTTCTTTCAAAGAAAGGCACACTGGTCTTTCTATAGCATCAAGTTAATACCCTCTTAGGCCATTTACTGAAGATTGCAGTATTCTCATTTTGTACTACTGTCAAATAGCAGCACCTGTTCTTTTGATCTGGAGTAAAATTTCTCTTGCATTTCTTGAGTGTTGCAAGTTGTAGGTTCAGGAAAACAGTTCCATGGTTTTGGCTGTGCTCTGTAACACTTCTCCACTGCATATATGACAACAGCTTATATATTCGTCCCTATACCAGGTGAATGCTTGAAAGGGGCTTTATAAAAAGGCAGAGAATTATAAGCAATCATTAGTTATTACCAATTTATGCTAATATATTAGGGAACTAATCATTTAATCGTTCTGATGGAAATGATAGGCATGATTCACAGGAGATATAAATTGGTATAGCTCTCTTTAAATCAATGAAACTGTACTGATATATGCCAGCTGAGAATCAGGCCCCTCATCTTTATTTGAATAATTCAATGGTAGGCTTTCAAGACCATTAGAGAATGCAATTAATAGAACAATCCTATATTGAAAGTGGAATCGAATAGGGGTTTTTTAATTCTTTTTTTCCTCCTCTCTATTGTCCTGTTGAGTGGACAAGTCTTGGGTAGATCAAGTTTAAACTTTGAAGTTGATGGCGTAACGGTCCATTTAACAAACAACCACAATGTGGGAAAATATTGGAAAATGTTTTTGCTCAATATTGCAAAAAGTAATGCACTTTTTGATGACTTTGGAAATAAAAAATATAAATCATTGTACCTATGCTACAGCTGCTATTATTCAGTTCTCTCTGTCCTTAGACTTACCTGGTGTTAAAAGAGTAACTACAGTATAAAATAAATGTGAATAAAGAAAGAAGAAAATCACAGCGATTTATCTAGGTGTTGTTGATGAAGAAATGTTCTCTACTAAACATATTAATTTCAAATTCTGGATGCCTGTCTTTGTGAGGAAATCATGTAAACATGGTTGCAAGTCTTTTATTTCTTTAAATGAAAGTAGCTTAAATAAGAGTTATGAAATTGCAAACTCTCCCTGGAACTACAACAAATGTTTCTTCTCATTTCATGCACCTCTGGGACTGTAGCATTGGAAAATGGATGCAAAAACCCATAAATTTGCCAGATGCTTGGAACAGGGTTCCTGGCATACATTTAATCCCCACTATTTTGTCCCTGAAAGGAGAAAAAAAATCAAGATAAATTAGAATTTGGTTTAATTTAAAACATATTACTGAGTTAATATATGCATGTCTATTTTTGTAGTGATTGCTAGAGGTATTTAGCAAACTGCTGCCAATACATCATGTGTGCATACATTACATACATGGAATGGTATGGAGTGTATGGTGGGCCAAATGATTTATTTCTGTCTATTTATTTACTATGGAAGGTCCTTTGTAGGAAATGAAAGTGATGCCTTGAGAGGTAGTTCATGGTTTATTGAGTAGTTTGACTTTCAGAACTTTGATGTCAGACATATGAAGTCATATATATTTTCAGTTGTTCCATAAGAAGTATTTTGCACCACTGAGATCCAGGATTCACTGATAGGTGGTTTTACTTTGTGAGCTGATGTAATGACATATTTAAGCTCTGGAATCTGGATTATAAGAGAGAAGTAAGAGATTGCATCATTTGAACAATTCTTGCAAAGTTTTATAGCGTTTCACTTAATTGTTTAACAATTATAATACTTTGTGTACGACACTTCATTCAAGACTATCAAGATTACGTATCAATTTAAACTTTTAAAAAGCTTCTGAATCTGGATCAATATTACCAGAGCTTTGAGACATAATTTCAACAAAGTTTACACATGTGGATTTTTGAAGTAACTAAAAATATCTTTGATAATATCTTTGATTTATGTTCAGAGAATAATTTCAACCAAAACCAAGTTGAGAGAATCAGAGAATCACAGAATCATAGGGGTTGGAAGGGACCTTGAGAGATCATCAGGTCCAACCCCCCTGCCAAAGCAGGCTCCCTAGCTCATATTGCACAGATAGACATCTTAAATATCTCCAGAGATGGAGACTCCACAACCTCCCTGGAAGAGCAGGAACTCTGCACAGTGTAGTCATAAAAATAAAATATCCCAGCAAAACAAAAATTAGTATTTATTTTAATGTCTAAACCTATTGCTTTTTAATTTTAAAATTAAATTACATTAAAAAAGACATGCCAAGTATTAAAAATCTTACATTTTGTCCAGGACAACTTTTAAAAAATTGTCACAGACACAGCACGGTTGAGGTTGAGAGGGACCTCTGGAAGTCTTCATGTCCAACCCACCTGCTCAAGCAGGACCACCTACACCCAGTTGCCCGGGATCATCTCCAGATGGCTTTTGAATCTCTCCAAGGAAAGAAACTCCACATCTCTGGAGAAAGTGTACCAGTGCTCAGCCACCTTTGCAGTGGAAAAGAAATGTTTCCTTCCTGCTGTTCAGTGGGAACCTCCTGTGTTTTGGTTTGTTCCCACTGCTTCTGGTCCTGTCACTGGGCAGCACTGAAAAGAGCCTGGCTCCCTTTTTCATTTGTTCACTTCAGATAATTGCATACATTGGTAAGATCCCCCTGAGCCTTCTCTGCTCAAGGCTAGACAGAGCTGGTTCTCTCTGCCTTTCCTTATGGGAGAGATACTCTAGTCCATCATCTTAGTGGCCCTTCACTGGACTGTCTCCAGTAGCTCCACATCTCTTTTATGCTTGGGAGCCCAGAACTGGACACAGTACTGCAGGTGTGGCCTCACCAGTGTCCTTACCCAGAGTCCTCACCCTTTCTCTTCATAATACTTTTCTCCTGACCACCAAAGTTTCTTGTTTTTTCCAGCTCTAGTTATCACAGCCATTTTAGATACTGATAAAATCAATCATTTCAAGTCCACATTAATGCCTTAGTAGCAGATTTTTAGAAAAAAGTCCTTAATTCCTGTTTGCTCATGTTTATGGGGAGATAATGATGGTGAAAATACAAATTAAAACAATGTTTTAAAAAGGAAGTCTAGATAAAATCCTTAATTGTCTGACTTAAAAGCAATAGTACAATGCTGAGGAATGATTGCAGTGATCTGAGAGGGTAATAACTCAGAAAAGTTCATGTCTTCTTAAGATATGTACATTGAAATAATAGTATCAGTGTGATGAAGCCTTTCATTTAATATTAAACTACATGGTGCTAAGAAGAATTTACAATAATAAGACCAAACACTTTCTCACTGCATTGACTTGTGTACTGAGAAAGTTTCCTAGATACAGATCTCTCTTCCCATCAGAAAGCTTTCATACTGTGTCAGAGTTTGTGTGGACAGAAAGGAAGCACCAGACAACTGAGGATTTTGTAGGTAGCAAGTGGTCCAGTGATAGGTGAGGATGAAATTCTGCATCAACTGACAATGAAGTTTTCCAGAAAAAAATCCAGTAACAAATGGTTACTGGATTACAATTTGTACAACTGGATTACAAATGGTTACAACTTAAATGATCATCATCATAAATAAGGTTGTTTCAAGAATTTTGTACTACATGAAAGCTAGCAGCTGGGATTTTCCATCATTCTCAAGCCAGGAAAGAGGTGGTTATGACATGTGACCAAACAGTTAAGGTACTGGGAGGCATTATTACTTTTATTTCCTGGACTATCATAAAAACAAGAACTCCTTTACAGCTGGTGGCTTTGAGCCAGTGTGAATGCAGAGCCTGGCCCTGTAGGAATGGACAAAGTAAATCCTGAACCAAGGAACAGTTCTCCTGTGCATTGCTTTTCATATGCTGAAGTCTCCATGGAGAGTATCAACCGGTTTCAGCATCACCTGAGAAAACAGTTTTGCAGTCAGGGTATGTCTTTATCAGCATATGTTATCACTTGCCTCCTTCCCACTCTGAGAGGAGTATCTCTGATCAGCATGTCCGAGTGTGCATATCGTACCCTGCACACACGTACACACGCGCACACAAGCAAACAAGCACCTGTGTACACTTGTAGTTGCACTTCTTTCGGGGACTAGCACAGCTTTGTGTGCCTTCTCTACGTGTGATTAAATATTAATTAGGCTTCTAATATAAGCAAGTGAGTTCACAGGCCCGAGTGCCACGTAAATAATGCATGAGGTACCCGAAGGCTCAGCCCGAGAAGCTGATTGGCCACCTTGGATTTGTATAATTATGAAGTTTCATTATTAACAGTGGAAGCAGTGCAGAGATTTGCCTAGCTTGAGGGACTTTGAAAGCATAAGCTGTCTCATTAGGGAAAAAGGGAATACGGCATAATATGCAAACTTGCTAGTGAAAAAAATAATAAAAGGAACAAAAATTAAGCATAGCTCTTTAACAGGAGTATTTTCAACGTATATATAAATATTTCCAAGTGTATAAAAAGTCTGAAATGCAAAAAGGTGAGGTCTATGCTACAGCTATTTAGCAGTTTTGTTTGCAAGAGGTCTTGTTTAAAAGCTTTTGTTCTCGGCATAAAACAATCTTTAATATTTTACAGAAAAATCCACAGGTAGCTTAATGGGTTCTGCAAAGTGAGAGGTACGGAGGTGAAAGAGAATGAACACAGTCCAGGGTTCTTGCTAGAATGTGTGTTGTGCATGCAATTAAATCTCAAGGTCAAACAATTTACAGACAATTACTTTTCTAACATCTCCAGAAATGCCTGCTTACACGTCTTTAATTTTAAATGATACTGATATTCCAATTCTCCCCAAAGGTTAATGCTGACTAAATCCAGCTGTGACCTGACACGATGCGACAGCACAGTGCCTAATTATCCTCTGGATAGTCATTTACTTTAAACCATTAAAGAAATAGGCTGAGAGGAAGATTTAGGACCCAGAAAAAATGTTAGCCTGACTTCTTTCTTCTTGAGGATGGGATGGGCTGAAAAATAAAAATAAAATCTTGCTAAATGTTAGCCATTTGCTTTGATGGCAGAAAATTGTTCATCCCACTCTGTTTTTTTTACAGGTTAAATTGCTAACTAGTTCATTTTATCCATTGCCTACGGCTGGCGCTAAATGTCAGTGACAAATTTTGTACTTGTCTTGAAGAATGAATTAAGTTATGCACAAAAGCTATAGTGCTCTTTTTAAGATGAGTGAATTGCAGAGGGGAAAAAAAAAAGTTGCTCGTTTGAAAAAGGATTATTTCGATTAAAGGCCTTTTCTATTGTAGTGGAAGACAGGTAGTGGTTTAAGATAATTCCGACAGTTACCTCCCACAGAGGCTGCAGTCCTTGACTAGAAATTTCTTTAAGAGCACTTGTGTCAGATTATATGCTATGATTATTATCATAAGACCATTTGTGACAGTAAAGGAGGGGGGGGAACAATTACAGAAAATGGCAACTATTATTCATTAACTAAGGTAAAACTGGTCTTTCTTCACTGAGGTCAGCATTCCATCATCGTCACACAAACCTTTCTGTAGTTTGTAACAGTGGCAATTAAAAACCCCCAAGGATTCTCTGCCAAATGTTGGTAAGAAGGAACAGTTCTTTCGGCAATTTATATTGAGAAGACCTGGCACAGGCTTCACAATCCATCTGGTTTTCAGTTGTCTGGCTCTGGTAGCACCCCGTCATCTCCGAGTGAATGAAATGTCTAAGAATGATTGCTACCATCGCAGTGTTTGAAACTCTAAACTGGTTTACTATCCATAGGCTAAGCCTAAGGGAGCTCTGCATGTTCATATTTTACTTGGGTTTATTTTCAAGTGCACTATATCTATTTATTGAAAATCTAAGGAGGGCTTAAAGTTAAGATGAGACTTTACAACTACATCTGCTACGGGGGGGCTTCACTGAAAGTCAACATCTCTTACTCCACTGAGGTGGCATAACTGATGCTCTGTTGTACTCACAGTGCCTAATTTGCTCTAGATATGATTACTACTACAAGGCAATAATTTTTACTTTTTTGTTTTGGATTATGAAAGTGCCTGGAATTTCCATCTATAAGTGGAGCACCACTGTGCAGTGCACTGTACAAAAACAGAGATTTGAAAGAAATGTTGTTTTTAGTGGCACCCACAGGTTTTGGCAGATACTTTTCTCCTCTCACTGTGTGCATAAATATTTTCCCTGATACCAGCTGTAGAAAGTGATATGGTAAATGCTAATCTCAGTACAGTCATAGCAGTCACAAATGGAAGTTAGATCTGTAATTTCAAGTTGAAAGCTGAAATGAAAAATCTAGTGATTATGCACTACTGCCCTAAGCTACTGAAAGATTCCCTCTTTCGTTCTCTCTACCCTCTCATGCTCAGGCAAGGGGATAAGGTTTCCTCCCCAGGGGAAAAAAAATTACAGATTATCAGTTTTCTGGAGATAACACTGCAACTCCTGAAGACAGTCTGGCTCTAAAAAGTAATGCAGGCTGGGATATGTCTCCCCCTCACTTTGGACATGCAGGGCATAGATGTCTCAGTCTAAGATAGTAATTTTTTCTTCTATTCCAGTGAGAGGAAAGAAACAGGTATGACCAGATGCATTCCCCGTAATTTCAGGCTTCTATATAGGATGAGATGAATTGTCCTCTGAAGATGCTGGGTTCTGTCTGTTAACTTTGAAGAGAACCTAAACTTGGTTGCAGTTTTAGATTCCCACATTAGGGCAAATGCATCATACCACTGATAGTTTTTCATCTCTGGCCTGCCTGCTCACGCTTGAAGAATTCATTTCACTCCCTATGCGTGAAAAATTGTCCTTCAAAGTTTTTGTGAAGTATATTTTAAGCTGTTTCTCTGATATATTTTTTTCCATTTGTAAATACCCACACTTTTGACCTTCCCTTTGATAAGCTAGTTGGAGCACCTTCAGTCCCATATTTCTGTGGTTTTTTATAACCTTGCATCACTTATGTAGCTCTCATCTAAGTTTTCTACTTCACACATTCTTTGCTGTGTGAATAAGTGTTATAAGAGTGGTCTCACCAAAAGTTTGCGTAGGGAGAGACTCTTCCTTGCTTCTGTTTTCTGGTAACTGTTTTGTTAACTGTTAGTGCCACAACACTGCATGAAGAAATTATACTGAGAGAGATATTTATAATTTCCTGTAATACAGCATTTCAAAGAAAAATATTTGGGTTTTTGCTCCCAGTTACCTATTTCCTTGCATTAGACTGTATAAATAACTCTGTTTATATTTTGCTGTGGGTGACCATTCAGCTAGGTGGTCCTTTGCAGCAGTTGCACTCAATTCACTGTTTATCATGCTACTGACCTCTCTGTTCTGGTGTCTCAGCTTCCTAAAAATGATCATTATTAAAAAGATCCCGACATTTGGCCAACAACTATTCTTTTTGGCATCTACTAAAACCAGAATCTCAAACGGATAGTTCAATGTATTTGATGATTCGAAATATTAATAAAGAACCTACTGCATTTTGGAATCTGTCAGTTACTCAGAGTAACTAAAAGTAGCTTACACAAACTTAAGCATTTTACCTAAGCCATGCAGAGGAGTGAAAGAGAAGCATCTTCAGAGAATAATCCACCTCACCGAGTTCAGTACACAAGCAGATCAACACTTAAATGCAGCAAACAAATAACAAAAAAAGCAAAACCAAACCAAAAGTGTCTTTGCAGATGCAACTCCCCCAGAAGAGAAAGAGAGAGGGAGAAAAGAGCTCACTGGTAACAGGTCACAGTCCTATTCCACAGACAGTGTCCAGACTCTAGAATGGGCTTTTCAAATAGTAGTGTGTTTCTTTTCACTGCCTGCTCAATAGGTCTTGGAAACCTACCTTACACTAAATATTGAACTTTTAGGTGGCTAAAATTACATGGCATGAGTATCAGCCTGTGCTTGATGTTTGAAAATGGGTTTTTACGTTTCCTGGTTTATTTATTTGACAACTAGCTGAATGCTACTTAAGAAAATGCAATGGTCAAATATGTTAAATACTGTATTCAGTTCTGCAGAGTAATAGAAGCATTTCAGCTTCATGTTTATTCTTAGAATTCTGGAATTTTTTGTTTCCTTATGGCCTTTTTCCATGTCTTAATTATTGGATGGTCCCCAGATAAATTCTGTCTTTTAATAAAAATTGTAATTAAGCTCGGCTGAAACATCTAGCTTGGGCTGTGGAACTTTCTGCTGAACCATATTATAATTCTCAGGACAAATCCATGCTGAATTGTAGTTTCTGATCCAGAGACCCTGCCTCTTTGAGAGCACTTCCTGAAGTGGGAAAGACACCTGTCAAGAAAAAGCTGCAGCTCTGAGAAGTGTCTTTCCAATAATATTACTTCATAAAATAAAGAAAAAATTGCAAAGGGCTGAGTGTGAATATGCCTTGGTTGCTAAGTGACTTAAAATATTTGAAATAGTTCCAGTGGATAAATTTCAACTAATTTTTGTAAATGCTGAAGGAACGCACATATATGCTTAGCACCCAGAAGTACAGAACATACATCTGGTTTGTTTTGGTTTCCATTTAAAGCTAAATGAAAAAAAAACTAATGCAAAAGTTCTGCTTTCACTAATTCCATTTAGCAATTTACTCTGTGACCATTTGGACTGAAATCAGTGGGAACAAAGTGATACAAAGCTGGGAGGGGTGGCTGACATGCAGGAACACTGCGCTGCCATCCAGCGAGACCTGGACAGGCTGGAGAGCTGGGCAGGGAGAAACCAGATGAGGTTTAATAAAAGCAAGTGTAAAGTCTTGCACCTGGGGAGGAATAACTGTCTGTATCAGTACAGGCTGGGGGATGACCTGCTGGAGAAGAGCTCAGTGGAGAAGGACCTGGGGGTCCTGGTTGATGACAGGTTGGCCATGAGCCAGCAGTGTGCCCTGGTGGCTAAGAGGGCCAATGGGATCCTGGGATGCATCAGGAAGAGTGTGGCCAGCAGGTTGAAGGAGGTGATTCTCCCCCTCTACTCTGCCCTGGACAGGCCCCACCTGGAGTATTGTGTCCAGTTCTGGGCTCCCTGGTATAAAAAGACAGGGATCTCCTGGAGAGAGTCCAGAGAAGGGCTGTGAAGATGATGAAGGGCCTGGAACAGCTCCCGTATGAGGAAAGGCTGAGTGAGCTGGGGCTGTTCAGTCTGGGGAAAAGAAGACTGAGGGGGGACCTCATTAATGTTTATAAATATCTTAAGTATGGGATGCAGGGGGAATTGGCCAACCCCTTTTCAGTCATCTGTGGAGACAGGACAAGGGGCAATGGCTGTAAACTGGAGCACAGGAAGTTCCGCACCAACATGCGGAGGAACTTTTACACAGTGAGGGTGACAGAGCCCTGGCACAGGCTGCCCAGGGAGGTGGTGGAGTCTCCTTCTCTGGAGATATTCAAGACTCGTCTGGACGCCTATCTGTGCAATATGAGCTAGGGAGCTGCTTTGGCAGGGGGGTTGGACCCGATGATCTCTCGAGGTCCCTTCCAACCCCTACGATTCTATGATTCTGTGATTCTGTGAACTCTGGTGGAATAGTTTAGTATTTTCTGTAAAGATGAGTAAGAAAATGTGCTCCTTACAAACAAAACCAAGAGCAAACAAGATGTAAACCTTTTTTGTAAAACAGCTGAAAAATAATAAAGTGAGAACAATACAAGAATTTTGAGGAGAGAAGAAAGGGAATGAAATTCAAATAGTCCGTGTAAACATGTTGCTACAGTTAGGTAGAAAGGTCTACTTATTTGTAGCAGGAGTAAGTTGGGATATTAGACATAACACACATGTTCCTGCCATAGGTTTTATTGTGTTTTAAATATATTGGTGATCTGAGATTTCCATTTTTCATATCATAACTCATTTCAGTGTAGTTGCTCGATTTGTCTCCTACAGTGCTATCCTTCACCTGTTGAATCGAAGTTAAGTGCCTGACAACTTAGAGTACCAACAATCTTTCTTCCCCTTTCGCTGGAAATACGTTTCTCTCAATAATGAATTATTGGTATATCCAGGCAGAAAGACATGCAGAAAGTGAAAGCATCCCTTTGATTTCAGGAGAGGAAGGCCACTGTCCCTGCTGCAGGCTCAGCTCCTGCTGGCTCCTCCTGAGGACACACCTGGCAGCACAGGGCAGAGTCCTCTGGGTGAACAGCAGGCACAGACTTCCCCGAGCTCAACATGCCTAAGAGGCACGTTTGTGACAACATCTAGCTTGTTTAGAAATGACTGTAGGAAAGAGAGAGGATGCCGTGTTGTTTGTCTGGAGGGAATCAATCTACTTTCAGCTGGCACTGAGGTACTAGAAACCTTACAATGTGCAACTGTGGGCAGAGTAAATGCTGATCAGTGAGGCTGTTACATTAATAATCAGTAATATGAAATAAATAGTAAAAAACTCGAACTCTAGTCCCTCCCCATACACAGCTTTGTGAAATCTGCATTTCACAAATGCGGATTTGAATTTAAAATGGTGCTTTTTGAGTTGGAGTTAGCAATAAAAACTTGTTAATGCTTTATTTAAGATAACATTTCTGGGCGAGGTTGGTCTAGATGATCTTTCATGGTCCCTTCCAACCCCTAACATTCTGTGATAACAAGAATTCCTCTTACAGGATTTTTGAAGTGCCAAAGTTATTCTAACGGACATTATGTTTTGGGTTTGTTTGGAGGATTTTTTGCTGAATGAGAAATATTCCATTTTCAACTGAAAACCCCTATCAACTGACAGTTGTCACTTGGTCATGTGGCCAAAAAGCTGGTCCAGCCTCATTTTTCTCTTTCCCCCTCTCTAACATACACTTATCTTGGTCTTTTCTTAAGTGGTGATTTTAGTCACTTTCAACCTTTATTTTTCTGGATAATAACCATTAGTTTTACACTTTCAGAACATCTTTCCTGAGGCTTCTTTGTCAGCCCACTTTCCCTAAGGATAGCTCAGGGTCCATTTGGATAAGTTGCATCTTCCCTTGCCAGGGGCCTCTAAGGAAACTTAACCCTTAGTGTCTCCTTAATCCCTGACCCATTAAAAAAAAAAATTCCACAGTTCCCCCAAGTTCTGAAATTATACAGCCAAGCCTATAGTAATCTTCAGCCCAATATTTATTTATTAGGATCCCTGATTCTGGATAGGTTCTTTCACAGTGAGTGATAATTCAGTTTTATTTCTAGTAGAAGTTAAATTTTCATTCCTGCTTTTTTTTTTTTTTTAATTGTACTACATAGATTTGCATACCTATGCCTGTGAAAAAATAACAAGAAATGTATTTTGAAGTTGTTGGGTAACTCCAGCTTGAACGATGATGAAAAGGGAACCATTGTTGCCTTACTAGTTGCTTTTTTCCCTTGTTATTTCAAATTCACTACAGCCAGCAAAGGACACATTTGGATGTGTTTGGCAGAGATTCCTAGGGGTAACAGAAGCAGTACACAAGCAAGAACAAAGTCAGATTAGTTTAATTTTGCTTTTTAAAATACTGTCTTGGCATGTGAAATGTTCTGAAGCTAAGAGCATTGCATAAATAGAAACTGTATTAGGCTATGGTGTTTATCAAATGCTCCTCATCTACTGCACCACCCCCATAAATCCACCAAAGCTTTTATTATTCAGGGGTGGGAAGGTAGGCAGAATGGAGTGAAAGCTACAGAATGATTTAACACTGTGGGAACTTAATCAATAAGTCTGTTGAAGAGAACTCCCAGGAAAGAGTGTTGTTTTCCATCCAGATGATAATGAGGCAGACTAGCAGCAACCTCTGGAGAAGGAATGCTGGAGCAGTGTATCTATGGTACAGCTTTGCTAGTTGCTAATTAATAGTTTAAGGCCAAGGGGACACCTTTTTGCTCCTCTGCTACTTGTAGTTTCTATGTGGCTTGTCCCATGTGCCTCTTTCACTCAGATTTCGGAAATTTATCCAAATTTAATAATAGTGCTAAAAATCCAAGTTTATCTTTCTTCTTCCTCCCTCCCTTGTTCTTGGCATTATTAGTACATTTATATTATTATATAGCATGTAATCCTTCCCTATATTGCAAAAAAATGTTTATTCTTGTGTGTTTTCTTATTCCCTGTGTCATGCATCCCAGTTTCAGGCACCTGAACTTATTTTTGGTGTTTAACTTATTTGGTTGGAAAACATCAGCAATGCCAAGCTGATGGACATTAAAGATGACTGATATTTGTGATGTGCAAATTTAGATAATTTTAAGTGGTGTTAGTCTGAAGAGGTTGAGAATGCTTGTTTCATGAAAGTTAGGTTCAGTATTTAATTTTCTGTCAGAATTTCACAGAATTTTAGGGGTTGGAAGGGACCTCCAGAGATCATCAAGTCCAACCTCCAAACCTTTATCTTGATCCCAAAACAGAACAGGGATCCACTTTAACAGCCCTAAAGGTTTGCGTGAATGATGCCATTATATCCGCAACATGTATTCTTGTAGTCTTTTAGTTCCTCCAGTGTAATACTTCTTGCAGAAGTAAGAAATACAGAGAAAACAAGTATTATCTCCATTGCTGGAGAAGAATTTAAATGGTGGGAAATTAAATAGTGAGGTCGATTTTGGCCATAAAGCAGATGGCCGTAAAGCAATGTTGGGTACTGCAGTCTGGTGGCATATTGAATACAGGTTTTCAAAGTACATTTTATGGGAGCATCTGAAAGCATGTCATAGGTATGAATTAATTTGTGCATTGTTTTGCCAAGACATAGCTAAAAACTACTATATCCACTAAGAAATCCAAGGTGACATTTGTTTTAAGACGGGGGAAATGAGTTGTCAGCAGCAGTCCTTTTAGGTAGTATCACTTCTACATCGTCTTACTTCTGTAAGATAATTTACTTCCAGGTACATGAAAGATTTTCTTAAAATGTTTCCTAAACCATACTTGCCAGAATTAATGCTACAAAAAGAGCATAGGAATAAAATTATCTTTATTGGTGATATATGGTGGCTTTTGTTGCATTTAGTTTTGGTGCAGGTAATTTTTTTCTATTTGTTTTATTTTCCTGAATTCTTGATTGCCTCATCTTGATTTTGCTAAGCTTGTCACTACTCTTGTAGTCATCCAAGGCACAAGTATAACAGCAAAGAAAGCAGTGGAATAACTACGTGTGTGCTAGTGTATTTTTCCCAGTTCCACAACAAAAGGCCCCTGAGACTGTGGATACTCATTTGACTTTTACTGATCTGAGAGGTTTGTGCCATCCTTGGTAACGCACCATGGCAGATCAAGCTTTACATGGAAAATATTGCATTAGCTAGAACTTGCAAGTGTTAGGCATTCTAAAAAGCATGTAGTTAAGCTTTGGGGAGGTAACACAGATAATCTTTTTTGCATTGAATGAAAAAAAATTCTAATCACTTCATCTACTAATGAGTGAAGTAAATCACAGTCTGTGCATTTATGTGGGTTCAAAAATATTTCTAATTTACCTAGAAATTCAACTGATGTATGCAAGATTATCTAGAAAACTTGATTTGGCTACAGAGCTCCTGCAGAAATTAGGCGCCCATTCCCCTAGGCAACTTTCAGCATTTGAGCCTAAAATTAGCACATTCACGGTATAATTTGTACTTAATAAACCTGGCTGGTATTTAGAGGCTACTGACTATTCTGTTGGTAAGGTAGTTTCCTTGGCTTTCCTGTCTGTCCTTCAGTACTAGGAGTTTCTGGTGGTCTTGCGCCTCCGTAGCAAGCAGCCTGGGGCAGAGACCTTTGGATCAGTGTCTGGGGTAGCACCTAGTACTTTGCTTTCCCCGTTCAGAGCTGGCAGTATAACAGACAAGCACACCATAAGTAAATGATGTAGTGCTTTAAGTGGCTGTGATCTAGTTCTTCCATGTTCATTCTCATCAGTGACTCGTGCTCCAAAAATTTTCAACCTCATGTGTACATGGGAGGGTTCAGTAGCACTTTTTACAAACTAAGAGGTATCTTCATAACTGAAAGAAAATAGCAGCGTGTTTTATTCATTGGTACCCTGACAATGGTAGTGCAAATACAGATTTAACTTGGATTTCAGCAGAGAGCTGTCACAATGGCATATTGGCAGAAATAGCAGACAGCAGATCAGGAGTCATTTCTGGTAGGCACCACAGCAATATGTGCATGAGCATGTGTGCACACACATCTACACACACACTCCCTGTGCACTGTCTCTGTCCTAAATAGCTATCCACATATTGCTCATGATTTACAATGATTTTTATTTGTGAACCATTAGTATTTCAATTTCCTTTTGTGCTTTGACAGGTTATAATTATTTCTGAAATGTATAATGGGATCAAAGCATATTTCATTATTAAGAAAATTATTGCATTATGTTAGTGCCATCCTGACTACATGTAAATGTTAATCCAGTTTTGTTTTATTTTTTAAAATACGTTTTTTCCTGTGAAAATTTTGTGAAATTAATTGTTTGCTTTCTCCCAACCTCTGAGGGGTCTATAGCTTCAGAAGATATCAGATAAAGGATGATGACATGTAATGAGAGCAAGATTTAGCTATTAAACTTCCTTGACTCACTTTAAATATTGATTAGAGAAACACTTCTGGGCAAATATTTATATTGAGCAATAATATAATTCAGTGATTTTTTTTTTTTTTAAAACTTTCTGAATATCATTATGTCTTCTGTAATTTAGCCTAGAAAAATACATTGTTAGCCATGGGTTACAGGAAAAAATCCTAGATAGATGAGACCAAGAAAGAAAGGTAAAAGTTTCCAGCAGTTAGCCATCCTTCATAAGATGCAAAAGCACTCTCTGTTGCTTAGGCTGTATCTGGCCTTTTCCAGGGTTTGGGACTGTTGTACCTGGGATATTGGCTTCAAGCCATTTCTAATATAATGCTAATGTTGTGACAGATACTAATGAAACCATGCTGTTTCTAGATAAAGCTGATATTGAATACATAGGCAGAAGAGGTAATTTCCTTATTCACTTTCTTAATGAGCTCAAGGAGGACAGAGGAACCTTCCTGCATCTCTGAATATTTCCTAGACTTCATTCGTTTTTTCAACACAAATAAATTTCTTTGCTTGTTTTTGTTTACTGCATATATAACCATAACAGCTGACCCTACTTGTGTAACTGAATGATGTAGGGGGAAAAATACATGTTAAAAATCCTCAAAAAAACCCTTTGAAGAGTCTTACCAACATCAGAGTATTTATGTTTTAAAATTCCTTCCTAACTTTTACTCAATCGAGCAGTGAAGAGTCCAACTTGTATGCCAAACACAGAAGGACCAAATATGACAGAATTGTAGGGGTTAGACGGGACCTCAAGAGATCATTGGGTCCAACCCCCCCGCCAAAGCAGGTTCCCTAGGACATACTGCACTGGCAGGCATCCAGAATATCTCCAGAGATGGAGACTCCACAACCCCCTGGGCAGCCTATTCCAGTGAAATATCTGTATTATACATATTATTTGAGTATCAGTGATGGCTGTGTGTGATGTGTAATGACTACTTTTTATTTCTTTAATTATATTGAGCCTTTAGTTACTAAAAGCTCCAAACATTCACTGAAAGCTTGAGGTACCCAAGTTAGAGAGCGGTGTGGACCCTCCCCACCTCAAGGAATCATGCTCTGCTCAGCTCTTGCATGCTGAATGTCATGCTTTGCTTACTGGATGTGTTTGGTCCAGGCTGAGAACCGAATCCTGCAGGGGGGTAAAGAAATACGTGCTTGCTATGGACATGGCAGAATATAAATCTTGACAGAAGTAGCTGAGAAGAGAAAGGACAGTGTGAAGCCAGTTATCTGGGCATATCTGGAATATCTGTTGATCTTTGTATCAAAATTAGATCTCTGACAGAGATTTCTTTTTGCTTTGGGTGGAAAATCAATGCATTTTCAAGTATTTCTTATTAATCCAAATGATTAAAAAAGTAACTTTTACACAGAATTTTTTGTTCTTTGATCAGTTTCTCACGTAGAGTCTGCGTAAAGCATCCATGCTGCTACCTAGATTTCAAGAGAGCTGCTCTGATTTAGGAGAATTACAGGGTTTGGTCTATTGCTTGTAAATACTTTATGAAATGGTCAAATCAGTTTAATCTTATTTGAGGTTGTAATACATATTTCACACGATTTTATTATGGATGTATGCCATGATGGAAACTTGGCTTCATGCTGAAATGTCCGTATGTTGGTATTTCCATACATTTCGGTTTTGCAAAGTCTAATCTCAACTGTGAACTAATTTTTAACAGTTTGATTGTTTAAAATAGCAATTTTATATCATCTTTGTTTACCTATAGTGTTTCTGACTCAGTATGAAGGTTCATCCTGTACCAGTGCAGCCAGATCAGTTTTTCTGATCATTCAGTTTGCAGGCTTCTCTGCACTACAGTAAGACTTTTCTTCACTCTATTATTGATTTCTGATTGTTGTGTTTAAACTATTTTTTTTCTTTCTGATCAGATATTGTCCCAACTTTTTACGAATGTTATGTTCTGAATGTAAGGCGAATGAAGGCATATCTTACTCTAACAGATATGTTGCAATTTTTTTCCTCTGTGCTTTCTGTTGGTGTTTCTGACTTGTGATATTCCTGCCATTCTGTTCCTACAGCAAGTTATTTCTGCACCTATCTAAGCTGATAGATCTCTTTCACGTACGATTGTATTTTTCTCATGACCAAAGTGACAGATTTTCAAAACTTTTGGATTGGCCCTGAGATGGTCCTGGAGTCATTCTCTCCCTGGTTTCCTTTTTCATATTTTTAATTGCAGAGGCCAGGCTATTTAATGTGAAAGCCAGGGTGTTCATTTATTTGGTCCTTAAATATTTGTTGGCTTCCATATTCAAAATATCTTCAAATTTGCAATCTCCTAGTCCCTGGGTTAGGGGCATACTTCAGTTAGCTTTCTCCTTCCAGCATAGCAGCTGAGCAGCTTTCTTCATTGGTCCTATGACATTTCACCTCAGTAGAGCTTTAAGGTTAGCTCTGCTCACCTTTGCTTATGTTGTTGCCTACAGCATTGCATGACAGTGACCATTTAAGGTCTTTCTTTGTTGTTTTTATCATGTCTCTCCTATCATCTAAAAGTTTTTGGTTCCATCTGTGGAAAACTGTAGCTGTGAAAGCCTATTGTACTTGGTTATTACCGAGTGTAGTTGTATAGTAAAGAACAACTGCAACTCAGATAATACTCATATAGACCTCTGTCAAACTTTGTATATCAGAATGTTTCTTCAAGAAGATGTAATACCATAAGGAAAATGAGATAAAATACCACAAGTAACTGAGAAAATATCCTTGATGGTAAAAGAGACTTGTTAAATATCTACCCATTGCAAATTCTCTGAAGATGAGTAGGACAACACAATAAGGTTTAAGCATCACTTCCAGTAAGTAACTGCAAGAAATAGATACCTCAGAATGAAGACATTAAGTGGTAGTGTTATTTCTTTTGATAGGATGATAATCACTTGATGTTTTCAGTAGTTCTCAGTTAAATCAGCTAAGAAAACTAGTAGTGTTAGAAAAAAAGATGAAGAGTATTCCATTCCATATAAATATAAACCAGATGCTTTTTCTAAGCAAAGATGAAATTCTAAAAGTCATTGGGAGTTATTTAAAGGCAAATTTAAATATTGCATATTGGGGAGCTAATTATATCCTTTCTCTGAAACCCAAAGGGCTCTGGGACTTTGAACAGAAAACTTGGCAACCTGGTGGTGACCAATCCAAATTTAAAAAGTCATCTACTTTGCTACATGAGAGTAAAGTAAGACCAGAAAGATGCTCAGAGAGAGTAGGCAGTGCCTTGATGCTGCGGGTATGAGAGAGGATCTGCAGTGCTGCAAAGAAGACATCAGTCAGAAAGGTATTAGAAGACCAAGAGAAGCACCACAACTGTAACCTCAATAAACATAAAAAGTCTAGAAAAAGCCTGTCTGTTGAGGAAAAACTGCAAGAATTGAACACCATCAATTTTCAACTCCTTTGAAAATATTTTCAGGCTCTCATAGGGTGTCAGTACATGAGTGTGATGCTTGAGGCAGTGCCCTTCACAGGAGCAGTAGTGGACATTGCGATGACTGAACTGCCAGCTTGGACGAAACAGGACAGAGAGTGATTTACATCTGAACATAGAAATAATGAGATTCTGGAATATTAACGCTACGGGAAAAACTGAAATGGTTGAAACTGAAAGGGTTAAGCTCTATGCTTTTTCATTCTAAGTATATGTTAACATAGTGTATATTGTTCACTAAGAAACCAATAATGGAATCAACGAAGCGATCCTGCCATCAAATGAAAAATTTGGCAGTCCTTTCAATTCATCTCTGAGTGTGCTGTCCTTGTAGAGGTGAGGAACTGATTAGGCAGGACTTTGAGCACAATGTTGAGAGAGTAATAAGCTATCAGCAAACTTGAGTGTGCTAACCTGACCTGCTTTTTCAGTAGTCTTGTCTAAGGTGAAATATGGGCCGAAACTGTTCGTCATACACACATTTTGCAGAGAAATCATTAGTGCTGAGTATATGAACACCTCTTCTTTTGTAGTCTCTGCTGTTGTTGAAGTCTCAGACCTGAATGGTATTATGTCTACACATGGTAGGATAGAGCTGCTTAAATTATTAAGGAAAAATATGGTGATAACAAAACAGAGATTACAAACAGAAAGTCCAAGGGGAAAAATATGTTATCATGAATATCAAGAGAAAAATCATGTTAGAGGTAACTGTTTCAGCCTGTTGCAGATGTCAAAAAAAAGAGATCAAGTTGAATGAAAGATTCTTGTTGATACAACCTTGAACAGATCCTCCCGTGAGACCAAAGCTAGAATAGATTTGATGATACTGGCTAGTTCTTCTAGGCTAAGACTCTCACGTTGCCAAGACTGCCCTTTGGAAGCTACTCTAGGAAAAAAAAAATACTCATAGGTACAAAATTTATATTCTCTTGGCACGTAAATATAACATCTGATAATCACCCACAGTGTAGCAGGCATGAATTCACACATGTCATTACATTAAATGTTCTGATGAGCACCTTGAAATGTATATCCTGATCGTAGGTGCTGCTTTAACAAAGGGAATCATATCAGACTCTAATACACAGAGGATACAAACCACAAAGGACCGAGTCCACCATCTTTAGTTTGTTGAACTAGCTCCATATTTTATGTGCTTCATGCTGAGATCTGGGAGGACTACTATATTAATGGCAGTCTCCAAAAAAGGGGCCCTTAGATGTAACAATTAATTTTGGATTAGACATCTTGAATTTCTCTCTCAGTTTGGCAAACATGCTCAGAAGACATACAGAAGTAAGGAAAGGGAAAAATCCCTCAGTCCCTATACAAAAAGCCATGGACTGTGAGGAAACATGTATCAGCAATGAAAAATTATCTGACACTAGACGTACTTAATTTCTCAGATTCTTATTGAATCTTACACAGTCATTTCAGTTAAAATGAAGAAAGAGTTAGAAGCTGTATCTTAGGCTTGGTTGGAAAAAAAAAGAACCATTCTCTAATGTCTAAATCCTTGGAGTCTGTTTTTGATTGCCTAAACCAACATTTTTTCCAGCCTCAGATCATTTAGTAAAATAAAGCACAAGGCTGTTGATCATTATTTTAATTAAATACAGAAAACAAGCCCTGAAATATTAAAGAAAGTTAAGGCTTTATTGCAGCAGTTTTCTAAGTTTCACCTGTAAGAGCTGGGGCAAGGATTTGGAGGCACGGCTGTGCACCGGCAATGTCGTGAGTGCAGTGACAACCACACATGCCCATTGTTTTGCATCATTAGTACTCTACTGAATCTTTAGGGAAAAAAAAGAAGAAAGAAAATGCCCACTGAGAAATGCAGCCTCCAGAGTCCAGTCTTTTTTATTACTTCACTTTTTTTTCTCCCTTTTTTTCTTTCTACAGCACCTAATTTAGGCCACAGACAAAAAGAAAATGTATCTTGAATATGCATCACGGGTTCCAAAAATGAAAAGAAATTGGATTTGGATAGCACTTACTCAATAGACAGATATGATACATGGTAAGAAGGTGCACTGTCTGCCCTGTGATAGATTAAACTACTTTGTAGGAAAATTACTGTGAGCCAGTCACCACCACCACCGTGGCTAAATCTTTAATAAAATTCTCTTCCATATTCAAGAGCGAGGTATGAAGTACACAATAAGCAGAGTGGAGTAGAGTGCCATTTATCAAACCACAGCTAGGTCTGTAATCTCCTGCTTTATCCTTTTTTAGTACTTTATTTGTCTTTATTGTTGCAAGGAAGCACATTTACCCAGGGCAGTGGGCTTTCAGTGCTGATAAACCTTTTGTTTTAAATTCTACCTGTGGGTTGGTTTGGGTTTTTTGGTTGGGTTTTTTTTTTATTTTTTCTTTATCAGATAACCATCCTGTCACTCTATGGGAGTAATTAGTTTTGTTTTGGTGGTCCCTTGCTTGTTATATGTTCTTTCACCCTTCCCTGCCCGACCTGACCCTACCTCTCTTGTCTCTATGCTACAAAAAAGGATACCAAAGCCTCTAAGACATTTTAAAAAGAATACTCAAGCCAGTGCAGAAGACGGTCTGGGATGCATTGCATAATGCTTTTTTGAGGCTATTTGGCAAGATGGCAGTGTTGAACCATGTTGCGGTTGTCCCCTGGGTGGCACTACATGGCTAGACCTGGGACGAGCAAAAGCATTTTTGGAAAAAGGCAGAAAACATAATTGAAGCAGTTTTCTTTTTAAAAATTAAAGACTAATCCTTAAGCTAAATTTGTTGATATTTGCTGAATTCAATACAAAAGCGCAATAATATTAAACTGTGCTCTTCTTACTGAAGGAGATCCCAAAATGTTCTGTGTATCTTGACTACCTGATAATATCTGGATCACTTTTGGCAACATGCTGATATTAAGTACAGATGCAGTGGAAGAGTCCTATGGGTAGAAGTATGTGACTAGAGCTGCTTTGTGCTGCCTGAATATGCATACTACCAGTCTGTGCTGCAGCCCTGGGGGTGATTTCTTTAGTACTATTATAACCCTTTTTATTGTTTGAATAGCAGTTTTATGACAAAACATTTATATTCAGCCTGCCTTTGTACTTGACTGAAAGAGAGCAATCACTGAGAATGATAAGGCAACAATGGTAATGATAACTGCATTTATGGAGGCTTACAGAATTTAAACGGGCATGCAAAAATAGAGTTACAATAGTGCTCTACCTGCCTCTGAACTGGTTTGGGTATATTTCTTGTGCCTGGCCCATGTTTGCTTATTGATGGAGATGTTGCCTTTTCTCCCATTTTTCTCCCTTTTTTCTGTATGAATCTTCCATGTGTGTACAGCGGGTTTATCTTACCATGGAAAGATGCCAAGCTGGGATGGAGGAACATAACTGTTTTTCAAAATCCACATCCCTGAAATTATTGCTGAACTGGATACTTAAGTTTTCAGAGTTTGTGGTTATGTGGTCTCACAGCAGAATGTCCATTACCTGTCTTTCGAGGTCCCACCTCTCATGAAGAACAGGCTCCCTTGAAAAGAAGTGAAGGATAATACTGGACATTGGAAAGTAATCCAGGAGTTTAAGAGCAGTCAATCTGCTGCCTGAATGTTTTTAAGTCCAATCAATTCTAATTTTGTCTTGAGTTTTGCTTTTGGCTTTTCAAGGCATCACTTTGCTACAGTGTTTTCTCCCCCTCCAGGTTTACACAGACATGAACACGCACACATTTGTGTATTTCCTTAAATTTATTGCTTGTAGAAGAAGGCATAAAATGACAGTGAGAAAGTTCCATGTATTTTGGGTCAGGCAGATAGTTCTTGGTTCTCCAAGTTTTGTGTGAGGTGAACAGAATTAATGTCCAAGTCTGTTCATACGGTACGTAGTGGTATGGATTATGAAGAAGGTGTACAATACACATTGTTCTGACGATGTGTTCGGCCTAGATTCTTCACAGGCTGCTAAGTAGACTTACTAATGTTAGAAGCTTTATTACCAAGGAAGAGACTGTCCTCGTGAGGTTAGAATGACGGATTCAGCCTACATTCTTCTATACTATTTTCCAATATATTAAACCAATTCTTTCACCAAGCTATTTTATATAAGAACCTCTGTGGACTGTTTCTTTTTATAAGCCAAAACAATGATTATTTTATAAAAGTGATTGACCATTTTAAAGGCTTTTAAAATCTTATGTTAAGATTGTATTGATCTTGAGAGCTGGTAATCTCAACACACCTTAATTTTATTCATACTATAGATTTCCTATTATACTGTTTTACTTCTTTATCCACCCATATTTTAGTTTTCCGTACTTAGCAATACATTAGAGGTTGACAGTATATAGAAGCTGGGTGGCAAGAATTTGTGAAAACTAAGCGACTCTAGAAATGTAGGAAGATGAAAAAAAATTAGTTTATTGGCATATGTTACTTTACTAATGCAAAAGCTCACTAACTACACTACATTCTAAATGTATGTATATGATCATTACATGTTAACCTGTTCATGTGGTCTTGTCTGTGCTATTTAGGCTTTAAATATGTTTAAAATAATAGTCCAAAACCTTTTTTTGCAAATGAAATATTAAGTAATGCAAACATTAACTTGTTTTTCCTATGTTCTTACCACATTTTACTGGAATGCTGTATTCAAAGATATGTCATTTTCTACTAAATGTCTTTCTAATTCTTTTGTGCAAATGATACCTTTTCCCCAGGCCCGGCTATTTAGTGGATATTATTGAAAAAGTGTCTTTTACAGGATCTAAAAAAGTGCAGCATTACGTGAAAAGAAATTTTTTAAAATGTGCATGGACTATTTGGGAATATGCTTGGTGAATATTAAGCAAACACCTGAAGTTCCTGTGCTGCTGCCTAGAACCAGCACTTCATTACCTATTACGTGCAGTGACTTTGAATTTTTTATTAGGTACCGGTCTCTTAGCCTGTAAGGCTTGTGCATGATGTACACGAGAGCGATTTCCAGCAGAGCGAAGCTTATCGCAGATTCACCTAAAAGGTAAGGATATTTTTTAATTTTTAGTTCGTATGCAGAACAGCTGCCTGCAGAACACCTGCACACAGAGCAGGAGAGAAATTTGGTTTAAGGGTTGATTATACATGTCTTACCTGTATACAGTAAGTCCAGAAATAGGCGTGATGAACTTCAGATAAACCCAGCATATGTAAATGGGAAGAACAATACCAGAATATTTACCCGCTGATTTTATGCTATGCTACATTTTTAGAGCTTTTTTTTTTTTTTTTTAACAAGTTGCTGAGGACAAAGGAGAAAGGCTTAAATATACTTCTGGTTTATTTAGTTTCTCCCAAATCTGTAGTATTGATACCCATGGTTTAGACAAGATAATTCCTAAAAGCAAAGCCGAACTGTGAAATTGGCAGGTAATGTATGCAAAGGAATGAATCATTGCTATTGGCATTCCTCATATTTGCTAAGGGAAAAAGTGTTAACAAATGTTAATGAGTATTAAGAAAAAACAGAAAAACAAGAGGAAATGGTGAAGAATTGAGACAGGCAACTAGTAAGAACGGGAGGAGGAGAAGAGGCACAACAATAAAGCTAGAGATGTGAAGATTACTTTTTCACTGAGAAGGGTTTAAATGGGCTTTTGAGGGTGAGGCACCTTATCACATAGGTCACGAGTGGTAAGTCCTAAGAATATTAGTTTGAGTAATTCAGATCAGGTACTTGAGGAGATTAATATGCCTTAAGAAAGCATGGGCTATCTACAGGAAATGGTGATAAGCTGATGGTTTAGATAATGGAATCTGACAAAAACAACGTAAGGGATAAGAAATTTTGAAACCCAGGACCAACAAGGACATTCTTAGTCTCCGAGTTTCTTTTATTAGTGTCATAAACTTAGCAAACTCCATCTTAGAATGCTTTGGCTTTTTCTTGTCGAAATCTCTTGGACTTTCAGAAACTTGCATACTTTTCCAGTCTGTTCTTTTTAATTCCAAATTTCTAAATACTTTCTGTGCCAAAAATTGCCTCTTGGTTGTTAACTGTCAGACTGATGTTTTTTTTACCTTTCAGAATACCTCATTGCCATTTCTTCTTTAGCCACTTCCATATCCACCTTTCAATTTCACTGCTAGCCTATTTTCAACTTTAACGAGCATTTGCACGTGGCATTCTATGAAGTACCTTGCTGAAATCCAGATAGATACTTCATTGAGCGTATCAGTTATCTTATTAAAAGAGATGTACTGTTTTAGTCTGGCATGGTCTTCCTGCAATTAATTTATGTTGTATTTGAAAGCAAGGGTCTCCTTGACCATATGAAAACAGAGCTGCTAGTGATAGTGTAATGAAGTCATTGCTCTGTCAAAAGGAAAGCCTTGTCTGCCACACTTTCTAAACAGTGAATCTGGGTCATACCATTTAGAAAAAGGTTTCCTTGAAAGCAGTCTATTTTTGATAATGGGGCCTTGATCCATTCCCCAGTCAGGCTGAGCATGCAGATCAGGACAAATCTTTCCTCCATTAAAATCATTTACTATGATAAAAACGAATTAGCTGAATCAATACACTCCTCCTGACTTTTCCCTCAGGAGACAGGAGCAGCTGCTTGAGCAGCAAGTGCTGTCTGACACCTCACCTGACGTGGGCGATGAGGCCACCACTGGTGTCACCGGGGAGCAAGAAACGGGCCCTTACGGGGAACCAGGGAAGGGGGTTACTCATGAGTGCAATGGTTTTGCTGAGGCAGACCTGGTTGTCAGAAGTGGTAAAGCTGTACAATCCTGAAAATGTATAATAGTAACAATAACACAAATCAGTAACAATAACACAAATCCCAGGAGACCGAGATGAGAAAGACGACAGGTATTGTTTCCTATGTGTCATGCTCCTCTAACTACTTGAAGTTCTTGGGTAGAGACGTAGCTCCAATTAATGAATTAAATTGTTTTCAAGGATAGTTTCTCTAAAATTCCTTATTATTTGGTTTCTTGTGCTGTATCGATACCCAGATATGTAATACTTAAGGTATTTAATAATGAGCATATTCTCCAGTTTTCTTCAAAAGAACTGCAATGCTTCAGAGAATAGGAAACGAAGGGGCAAAAAGTAAGATATAAATAAGTTGAAAAATTTGAGCTGTGTGCTCTCAGAAGGTTTAGTGTGCACAAATTAACGGTGCGTAGTACTACAGAGGAGGTAAACATACTGATCTTGCAAGATTTTTTTCTAAATAGAAGTACAAAAAAAAGGAAAAATGCCATGGAACAAATTTTTTTTTATATTGAAAAATATTATTGGTAGTTCCTTATGGCTTATTATTTTTCCTATATTTTCTATTAAAATTAACTTTTTAAGGAAAGACTATTAATATATTGAGCTAGGAAATCAAAGTTTATTCTCAATCTCAAAAGAGATGATGGTAGAACTTGATTTGGAATTCTCTATCAAAATTAGTTTTCAATGGAAATAATTCATGCTCTAAAATTAGAAGTGGCATTAGGATGGGTCAATAGTAGAAGATCCCTAATTTAATTTGAAAAATTAAGTCTTGACATTTTTGCAATTAGATAATTGAAATTTTTAAAAGTGAAGGGGTTTTTTGAAGTGTAGATTTAAAAAACTTTTGTAATAATTATTAGTTAATTTGTACTAAGATTGCAAAATCAATATAAAAGCATTTAGAGTGTTCTAAAGTTACTGAATGTAGGTATATGAATTTTTCATATTATTGAGTAAATTAAGTCAGGTGCTTTCTGACTGTTTTGATAGGATGATATTTAGAAATCTAAAATTACTTTTTGTCTGTCTGCCCATAAAATGTTTCCTAGTGATGTTTCATTGATGTACACTGTCAGCTGATCTTTCAAGACATCTCCTTAACCACAGTGATTATTAGTGTTTACATCAACTTTTAATTCATCAGAAGAAGCTGAAGTTGCTTTGGTGGCAGCGGTACATACTGGTAGCCGAGTTGCAGATTTGTATATTATGAAATGACTGAAACTGGTTATGAAAATCTTGGTGCTTGGCCTTCTGATCATTGCTTTCATCAGCAAATAATATAATTTTCAGTGTATGACATTGATTCCTTTCTCTTATGCATTTTTTTTCAATATCAAATTGAGGTTGCAGTAAAATACGAAAGCTATATTGCTTTTTTAGCATTGTGCTTTTATAACAAATGGGTCTTTTCCTAAAAATCTCTTTCTTTGTTCTGCATAACTTTAATATGTTGGGCATGTCTCCTTTCATCACAGCAGGGGACACTGTGTATTTGCGGGATAAACTAGTTCCATATTAGCGATGTGAAATCTGTTTGAACTTGTTTGCATATGTATGCCAGTTGATAGTGCCTTTCGAGGTGGTAAGTGTTGGGGAATGGTGTCAGTAGTGGTATTTTATTTTTTTTCCCTTCAATAGTTAATTTATATCTGCTAAAAATGCTGTTCCCATTAAACCTGAACGCTGTTTTTTATTGTCTCTAAATATAGGCTGTATCATTAATAGCACATCAATAAACGCATCTAAAAATTAATGGCTGGTATTAGTGAGTGAAATACAAACACTGTAACTCACAGTTTGCTACTTTAAAGAAAATCTCCCAAGGTTGCTGTGTTGAAAGATTGTTTTGAGTATCTGTGTATAAGAGTTGGAGCAGTAAAAGAACTTAAATTAAGTGAGTCTCTGTGTTGCATATTCAGAGTTTTGTACATGGAGAACTTGGGTGGGAATCAGTGGGAGTCTGTGTCACAGCAGGCCAGGTTCCAAGGCTCTGTGAAGCAGTGCATGGTTAGAGAGCTCGTCTGCTCCAGCAAAGACACATCAGGGAACTGCTTAGCCTGAGAATCTCAGTCAGGTTTAGGTATTGAGCCCTTCAGCCTTGATTTATCTGCTGTAGTTTTGGACACATGCAGAAGCAGAGCACTAGGCAACTTGGGAATATTAGTGATAAAAGCTTATGTGTTTATGTATGTCTTTTTATGTCTTTGATTTACATACCAGTAATTCGATCAAAGTCCCACTTCAGATGCCTCACTTGGTTTGTAAATCTTACTCTTTCCTTTTTATTTTATCTAAATATGCTTGCTGATATAAATTACCACTTTAAATTACCTTTTTATTTAGCATAAGAACAACCTTGACGGCTTTACTTATGAATGGTCTGCTGTGCACGTTAGAGGTGATAGAGATGAGAGTGTATGTCTGTGTTGTTATTTAGGTGGAAAAATACCCTTTCTTATTTGATTCGTAACCCTGCCTAAAGAAAGCTGCTCCGCATTCTGTTTCACTACAAACTCCTCCTGCTTTCACAGCATTTTAAAGGTTCTCTTTAACTATTAAACTATTAAAAAAATTAATAATTGATCTCAGGTTCATTTTTGTCTGGGAAGGACAAGAGTGACTATGCAGGGAGACTGTTTAGAACCTACGCATTCTGTGCTAAAGATCAACAAAGAAATAATTCACCTAGAAAATTTCATTTATTTAATTTTTTTACAAACCTGCCAGAAAGCTTTTCCCTTACTATAGGGCTCACATTTAAACTATTTTTAATGCTGACTTTTGGCAAACAATGCATCTTTCTCCTTCTATGATGAAAAGAAACAGCTCAGTAATAAAGAATACTAATTTCTGTGTCTTTCATGTTCATGTCTGGGAAGAGATGCAATTTATAGAAGAAAATTACAAATCACATTATGAACTGCTTAACAATTTTCAGAAAAGGAGAAAACTTCTGGAAGAAAATATGAAAAAAGAATATAGTGACTAGTATTTTTTCGGAAGTTTAGACATGAAATTTCCTTTATTGAAATGGACATATAAAAATACTTAGGCAAATATCTATGGCATCTCATAGAAAAGGTTTTAAAATGGAATTACCATTTCCATCATGAAAGAAGTTTTTTGGGAGGGTCAGAAGATGACGCGAACATTTGCCATTTAGGCTAGTTGAGGGAAAGTCTACTCTCTTCAAACTGAGACTGCATCCAAACTCTTATTAACCTACATACAAGTTCACTTACACATTTGCATCAGAAAGTATGTGATTTAATCATGTTATTAAAGTATACTGGTGTGGAATTCTGAGGAAACTGATGCAAACTGGTCTTTCTTATAGCATGACTATATTGCCATCACCAGGCTTTGAAGTGACTGTGCCTGAGTTTTCTGAAGTATGGTCGGGATATGCTCCTTTGAAGCACAAGGTTCATAGCATGGGAAAAAATATTCAAGAGATCAATTATTGCTCCTGACTCACAGTGTGTTCAAGCTGTCTTTATTACTTGTCATTGAGACAATAATTTGATTTGACAGGCAGATTGGATGTTATTAAAATTAAAGGATTTCAGTTGCTTTACTGCACATGTGAGGTGTTGTTACGAAGATCTGCTTCGTGAAGAGAACCAAGACAATTGTGTTACTGGTTTGGTCTGCAGGTAAAGGAGTTGGAAAATTGCCCAGTTTTGTAATTGGTTGGTCAATTAATTGTATAAAGTTGTTCATGGTGAGCATTTACTAATGGAATATATATCTTGTTATTGAAGTTGATACAGCGCACCTTTTTCGAGGAAAACAGGAATTAACGGTTTAGGGTGAGGGCTCTGTCATGTCACTGGTGTTACTGCTCTTTTTATTATCTAGTATCAACCTTGAACTACCATTTGGATGCCATTTTACTAGGTACTGTATATTCATATATTCAGAAAGAAACCTAAAATTATGAAAGCAGAAGAGGAAAATGTTAAAAAACAGGTAGATATAGGAGACTAGAAAAGGCAAATCATGTACAATTGCAGCATGCTTTCAGGTGAAGTTTGTAAGGTGTTTCTGAATGAAGAAAGCAGAAGAAAATCTTATTTGCGGCACACTGGAATTACTGCTGGAAGAAGATTACTTTGTTATTTTTTCCAATTTGGGGAGGGTGGGGGGAAGGCAAGTAGTGATCTGGTCCTGAGCACATGTAGAATTATCCAGTTTACTGATTTTTAAATGTATTCTGTTATTCCTGTTTCATTAAGTTCTAACAGGTGAAATTGATACAAATACATCAGCTCATTTTATAGGAAAGGTTGCCACTAATATAACTCCTGTGAGTTTAGGCATCTTTAATAGGGCTTTTTTCAGCCTTTTGGTGAATGATCTTTTATTTCTGCCCAGACAAATCGGTGAGGCGCAGCACGCTCCACTAAGAGCCATTTTATGCCAGTCCAATTTTAAAACACCTATTTTCAGACATCTAGGAGTGACAGTTTAGAAAATGTCTGATCCTTCAAAGCCCTCCCATAAACATCTACCACCAGTTGGCAAACTATTTATGTATCTTAAGCTGCGCCTTTGAATTTTTAGAAATATATGAAGTAGTGAGAAGCACGCATTACTAGGATTTTGTAATGTGCTTTTTCCTATCAAAGAACATATTTCTATTGTGCTCTAATGCTAACAACTAACATGCTTCTTTCTTTTTTAAGTAGGAGAGCAAATGTTAGCAAATGTACAGGTAAACCTACCAATTAATTAAGTCTACATGTAATTAAGTAAATGTAAATTGCCATATGTTCAGTGCATTTCATAACCCTGAAGATAATAATTACCATATCCGGCTCATAATGGCCTTACTTTCAAAACAGGTGGGATATTCTCTGTCTCTTTGTTTTATCTTAGTTACAGTTTTTGGACAAATACTAAGTGCAGTTACAAAATATAACTGAGAGCAGAACTGTTTGTTCAAATTCATGAATACAGACTTAAAAATTCTTAAGTTCCTGTCCTTGCAGGTAAGGGTAAACAAAGAACTGATTTTCAATCCATCACATGCAGCCTACAAACCTGGAGGTAAGGCAATTAAGGAAAAAAAAAGTTTCCTCACCTTTTGAATTGCACTCAAATAAAATTTTACAAAAGGAAAGAGGAAACTAATTAATAAATTGGCACTGAAACTTCACTTTCTGGAAGATGCCATTTCTCTTTTATTCCATGAGACAATCCTGCAATGTCTGAAGGGCAAATATATAAAAATGTGAATGTGCTTGAAAATACAGAATTTAAAAAGGAGAGTGAAAGGGAATTTTTAAGACTCTAGCCAGCCACAAAAGATGACTCATCAGACTCTGCATCTCAAAACACTTTCATCTTTGTCTTGACATTCCCTTAGTCATTCTATGATTTTCCTCAGTTTCTTCACGGTTATTAAATACCAAAATATTGTAAAATATGGTGTAAGCTATATATGTATATCGATATTATTTTGTAATCCATATTCTGGACACATGAGAAGAGTCAGTTCTTGCTACATTGTTATGTTGCTTTACTTATAATTAATTTTACTCATTATGTTTATATAACTGATTCATGGCTGTGTTGCCCACCGTTCTTTATGATTCTGATGGATGGAAGTAAACGAGTCACCTAGTCATCCTCATTTTGGCTGAACTTTCTCAACGGCTTCTTTTAGACTGTGTGTATCAGTATTAAGCAGCATCTTAAGACTACCATAGTTAAAGGTTTTTCCATGCATAGTCATGTATCATACAGTACTGTGTCAACAGTTACCTTCTCTGAGATGTAAAAATACAGATGCCTAAAGTACTAACAATTAAGAAAGGTGTTTCCAAACTGTGCTACAGAACCCAGTTCAAAACAGTAACAAACCTTTCACAGACCTGCTCCTACAAATTGCAGTTGCTGTGGTTCTCATCAGTACAATTGGTGTTACCAAGCAATTAGTTTCTGAAAATCTGATTGAAGAAGAGTTACGTATGGAGGTGCAGTATGCATATTCCCTTCAGCCTGAGGAAGAACTGTGTTCATTTGAATTAGAAGGAGATAGGAAGGAGACTGAGCTGCTGATCCGGTTGTTCTGTAGTTTAGCTTCTGAAGTGAAATGAAATACGGAATAGAAGTTAAAAGGAATATTTTTAGGGCAATTATTAATAATTTCTTATATACTCATTCCAACTAAAAATATTTTTAGGGCAACTTCTTTATAAAATCTGCTTTGAAAGATGGGTTATCCATGTGAAAGACTTAACATTTTAATTCTCAAACTTCACTTTCACCCTTCCCAATTCTTTTGACCTGCTATTTCCCCAGTTTTTACTAATGCTGATAATAAAAAACCCCCAAACCTGCAATAAAAACCTGAATATCAACAGGAAGCTTCACAGAGGAATGCAATCAAAACTGGTGCTCCAAATCAAGCCTAGAATCAGACCATCAAAAATTCAAAAACTTTCAGCTATTTGCAATTATGGTGGTAATTGCTATTTTAAAATGTTTATCTTCTTCCAAAGAAACTCCATGGTGTTAGATGAAATTCTAGGTATTTTAAATCACTGAAAATCTTTTTTGCAGCTGATGAAGACTAAATATTATAGGCAATCAAAACAACATAATATCTACATATTTTAGCTGATTAAAAAAAAAAAGTGACTTTTGGAACTTCTTTAAAAAATCATTTTACTATGTACTACTAGCTAATTAAAGCATACTTCTTCACAGACCAAAACATTAGTGTTACCTGTTTTAAAGCAAGAAATGGTGGATTTTAAAATTCTTTTTAAGGAAATGGTGTCTGACATCTTTGCTATGAAATTTTAGTCCATGTAATCATTCCTTTTCTTTCTGTTGTGAATCAGTGTTTGCAGTGAAATTTTGATTAATTATGTAAACAGCACATATAATACATACAATTAAGGTTTCTGTAAAATTACTATAATTTAAAGATTGATGTATCAACATTACATAATATAAGACCATTCAAGAGAAGCAAATGGCTGGAAGTTTTATAGAGAGTGCAAGAAAATGCTATTGTATAATAATGTAAGAATAATTTTGGTTCAAGAGCAATTATTATAAAGAACAACTAAATTCTGAGGTTTTGCTCGAGACTCTTTCTTGTACTAAATTATATTTTGAATTTAAGAAACTTCGTTTATTTTTATTCTCTGATAGTAATAAACTATGATCTTGTTTCTTTAGTTCAGAGGCTTGTTCAATTCATGATTTTTGGAAGGATGGGTTTCATAAAGAAAGGGAAAATTCTATCTCAGATTCATTATTGAAGCATTCTAATTAGAATTTTTCTAGTATATCTGTTAGAAGTCAATAATATCCTATGATTTTTAATTGAGTAAAAATTCATAAGCATTCCGCTAGATGTTTTCTTTTAGTATCATTCCAGTAGTTATTAGCTTGATGTCTGAAGAACAGATATTTGCAAATGGCTTACCATAGGAATCTCTTCTAAAGGTAAAGTTGTGCAATGTAAAATGACCAATACCTGATAAATTTACAGGATTTGGCTTTGAACAAATATTGTGGAAAAAAGTAAGTGAACACTTTTCTAACAGTGGTTTTATATGCACTATGTCTGGGTGAAGCAAATGCAAAGGATTGGCAGGGAAATGATGACACAGCACTGAGACATCTGCATTAGGATCAATGGAGCTGGCAGAGCCCTGCATGGAATTTTTTGAAGTTAGAGGCAAATTTTTAGGGGAGGATCCTGACTTACAGACCTCATTTACAAAACAGTTGGAATGCATTAAAGTACTCTGAAATTGTGTAAGGTTTCTTGGTTTGGTTTAGTTTGATTTGGTTTGGTTTGGTTGGTTGTATTTTTTTTTCCCTGGACTTGCAACAAGAGTGGAACTAGAAGGTGTCTGGAAGTTTAGGAGAAAGGCAAGTCTTTAACACCAAAATAACTGTAGCTAACTCTTGGTATAAAATGGAGACTTTGATTAATCTGTTAAAGATCTAATTTTGTACTCACTGATTCATACCATTGAGGCCAAGAACTTCATAAATATTTAGCATCTTTAGTAAGCTTGTGTGACAATTTGAGGCAAAATTAAGCCAATAACCTTAAAAAGAGAGCAAAAAGGGTTCACAGGTTGAAACCACTCAGTGTTGCTTAATCTTCAGTACTAAATTATTAAATCCTTCAAGGAAGAGAAATCTCACACTATGGAAAGAGTATTTTGAGAAATGACTTTTCAACATGAAAGTAAATCTGCTAAGTTTGAAAATGTGATTTTAATCAGGGCATGAATGATGGGGATTTTGTACAAATAAGCTACTTTTGTGAATCTTTTCATAGGGTTGCTTGATATTGTATTTTTATGAGATGCAGGATATAGACAAGTTAGGGAGAAAAAAAGCTATAGAGGCAGTTTTAATTTTAAGTATATGGTACTTTTCTGAGTTCCTAAGCAGCTTAGTTTTTTCATAATTAAAATGCATGCTAGAAAAAAAATATTGGGATCACATTTGTAAGATAGCTACATAATTAAAAACAGACCTCTCATACACCATTCTGTGCATTAGGAATAAAGGTATTTGAGCAGAGGTCTTTGTTTTGCAGCAACTATAAACCTGAAGTTTATTATGAAAGAGATACCGCGGAGGTTTTTCCCTCTTACAAGATGTCTCTAAATCTGATATGACATGATACTGTATGAATGATAAAGCAGTCATGATTTCAGATATAAAAAGCCTGAAAGTAAATCTGTAGTATTGCAACCATACTGAGGAAAAGCACCAGTCATTTTATTCTATAGAATTCCTGAGCCAGCTGATAGATGAATCACTTTTGACAGTAACTCACTTTTTGACCTATGTGGCAGGGAGAATGTCACAGCAGTAGGAGAAGTTCTGTGATAATTGGAAAGTGAAGGGGACTTGGTGGTGCAGTAGGTTAGTGCATTAGCCTTTCCCCTCTGGAGACCTTGGTTCATATTCTGCCTTAGGGTCACTAGTGAAAATTCATGCTTTGGTGTCCTACTTCTGTTTGTACATATGACAGAAGAGACCCATATTTGGAAAAAAAAGATGTTGTCTTTCTTCACTATAAAACACTGTATTGGCAAGGATCTTAGGGCCAATGTTCATTGGCAGGGAGCTTAAACAGTCTTTATTCCTGCCATACATGTCTTATCAAGTCCACTTTCCCCAAAAGAGCATTCATGCAATGTTTTACTAACAGGGAAAAAAGGAAAAACTTCTCAGTTGATATGCATGAAAATAATGCAAATAATGAAGGAAACTCATCCATAATACAAAAGCTACACTGATAAATTACTCATTTTCACTTGGAGTTAACTCCTGCTAATCTCTCTTGCACTGAAGTTATATTTCTCTTAAGCTGTTTTACTTGAACCTCTTTCTGCCCAAGATTTTTAAGTGACAGAGAATTGCTGTTTCATATGCAATGGAGTGGAGCAGTGATGACATCCAGTGATTAATTAGTTCAAAAAGTACACATTCCCAAAAGGTATCCTAGGAGCTACTTTCCAGTCCTGTTTAAAAGAAACATATTTCTTGCATTTACAGGTGGTAGTAAGCTGAATGTAGATTGGTTATCAACAATGTACTGCCTTTTATTACATTGTTTTGTTTACTCTTATTGCCATGTAACAAGGGTGGTGCAACTAATTGTGCTTAATGATCCAATGCATAGAGCCTGAATATTGTCTTATCTACTCCTCCTATATTTATCTTTTCATCTCCTTCAAAACGTACAGCTTCCCAGTTACATTAGGGATTCGCAGCGATGTGTGAACCCCATAACTTTCAGATTCCCACAGAAATCTTAGCTCTGTTTGCAACTGTGAGAGAGAATCCCTCTTTAAACATGAATTAAATATTCAGGATGGATCCAGCCTAGGAACCTTGGTGACAAAATCACAGAATGTCAGGGGTTGGAAGGGACCTCTGGAGATGATCTAGGAGAGCAGGATCACCTAGATTAGGTCAATCAGGAATGTGTCCAGGAGGGTTTGAATGTCTTCAGGGATTCCTCAACTTCTCTGAGTAGCCTGTGCCAGTGCTCTGCCACCCTCATAGTGAAAAGTTTTTCCTGATGTTCACATGTAACCTTCTATGCTCCAGCTTGTACCCATTGCCCTTGTCCTATCATTGGACATCACTGAGAAGAGCCTGGCTCCATCCTCCTGACACAACTTTTATGCCTGTGAATCAGTAGATTTAGATTTCTGTGAAAAAAAATTTTTCACTGGAAAAAATGGAAAATTTTAAGGGGAAACAACAAAAGCAATCTGTTCAAGAATAAAAAAAGGCATGAGGAAAGTAAGACCCACAGCTCTATACCCTTCTTCAAGCCAATAGGCAATCACAATTATGGCTTCATCTCTAGAGCAGATCACAAGAATTATCAGCTAACCACAGTATCCAATGTCTATCCCTTTTTGACAATAGTTTTCCTCTAACTTCAGGTAAACATCGAGTAGAGATTAAAACTTACTTTATTTTTTCCCTTCAATAATAATAATAATAACAATAACAATAATAATAATAATAATAGAGGGGGTAAACAGAAAAGCAGCAAAGGATTAAAGCATAAGGACAGGTCAGAGGCAGCTTGAACACAAAGCAGCAGACAGGAGCAGAACTGTCATTTGACTGATAAATCATTCTCTTAATCAACTGTGCCAGCCAAAGAAGGCCTGAGTAAGCAGCTACAAATGAAGAAGCTTTAACTAATTTTTTTTTCCACTCCTTCAACACATACCTAGTAATTTAAATTTATGCTTTTAATTGTGCTAGTTTCTAATAGGGTGATAGAAGCATTGGTTTGAGATTTTCTTTGCATGAAAAAACTTCCTAGAATTGTGAAAACCTTTAAGCATCTTCTATACAACTTAAGACTTATATCTCCTTAGGTGCACTAGATTTCTTTGAGTAGATTTCTTCACTGGTTAGGTTTTGTTGCTGCTGTTTGGTTTTTTCATCCAACACCACAGAGTTGATCTGAAGCCCTGAATAAGAAGCAGAAGCAAGACAGGATTGAACTGTGACTTTTCTGTACCTTGTGATGTTCAGATAAGGGAGTAATGTAAGATAGACCTTCTCTTGGTACACATGCATCTTGTCAGATCAGCAAGGTCACTCCCATTCACCCTTCACTTGCACCTCTCACCTCTAATTGCAGACCAATAGCAGGGATGCCTTTAGAATGTTGGTCTCATCCTCTAAAGGTTGATGATAACAGCTTCACAGCCTGGGAGGAGAGTTACTGAGGAAGGTCTTTTTGCTTCCCTATTTCTGTGCAAAGGTGAAACTGAACTAGAAATGAGAGTTGAGGCTGAAATAAAAATGGAGAAAGATGAGACCTAGGTTGATATGAAAATGCAAATGGAGAATTATGAATTGTAATAGGGTTTTGCAGATAAAACCCTGTCAAACCCGAAATAGTCTTTAATCTGCTTAAGCAAGTTTGTCCAAAACATTACTTTTCATTTTTAATTTTTCTTGTATATCTGAAGCCTTAAACTAAAAACCTTTTGAAAACTTCTGCATTTATACAGCACATTTTCATCATGTGCTCACTTATGCTGTGCCCCGTTACAAGTGAGATTCTAAAAGAACCAGAAGATACTTAGTTCAAAGAAGCTCTGCTGATGTTTAAGTTGTAGAAAGAAGAGCGTAGTATTCATATTCTGGAAGCCTACATGAACCTCCTGAAGAGCTTTGTAGAACTGTTAGCTTTGCTAACAGCCCTCTTTTCTCAGAATCCAGATAGTATTTTTACGCATCTAAGGCTGTCATGTTCAGCAATGTTTCTCACTAGGAATGGGTTATGCATCCTGAGACAACTGAAATCTGTATCTACTCATTACTATGTTATTTTAACTCTATAGGATTTAAACACGTATCGTAAGTCTCATTTTTAGAGGTTCTTATAGCTTTTGTTTTTAATTATGAAAAAGAAAAGGTAAAGATAATGCAGCAATTGCAGTGAATTGTTCAGATTCCTAGCTGTCGACGGAAATGCGTGTACTTCTGGATTTGATTTTGAGCTGAGAAAATAATCTGACAACTAATTTTTACACCACTTTAGTAGTGGTGTGGAGGTTTTTTTAAAGTTTCAGTGTTGTTAGGTATGATGCACAGAAGCAGGGTGAGAAAGTGATTTCATGCTCTATTTCTCCAGATGAAGTTTAGTGCGTCTCTGACAAATACCGACATGTAAACCTAAATTGCAACTTTCCAGGTCTAAAATAGTAAATAAAAAAAACCTTCACAGAAGTCATAGATAAGCATTTATAGGCCAAAACTTTTTAAATTAATTGATGTCTTACCATGGCACAGGTTAGCTTTAAAAAAGTTAGCCTATTGTGGTTTTAGACTCCTAAAATGATGACAGGTTTCTATGCTTTTTAAATAGGTTGTTTGCTACCATAATTTTTAATTACAGTGAAACAAATCAAAAGCTTTAAAAAAAAAATTTGTTTACCATTTTGGGGATTGTTTTTGGTCTGAAATTTCCTTGACTTTGCCTAAAATCAAATAAGCTTACAGTACTTGGCAGGATATAAAAGGATGAAGTTACCTAATCCATGGATGTAAGGAAGCATCAATACCTGTACTTGTGAATTTTAAAAGGTAACTCTTCTCTACTACTTAACCCAGAATTTTAACACATAGTTACTTTTGGGTTCAATTTTGTATATCAAGCTTCAATATTCAGGAGGTTATAGATTAAGGAATTTGTATATGCCACAATTTCTTCAGTTTATTATCTCAGGGTTCTGCCTCACAGACTTGCATGTTCATCTTGGGGTGATTCTTTTCAGCTCTTGTTCTCACCTGTCCTTTTGTTTGTGTCTGTCCAGTCTCTGCTTCGGTTGTAATAAAATTCCTTATAGAATAGCTGCTTATAGAATAGCTGGTCAGCTATTTCTGTTCACAAAAAAAATACCCAAACCCAAACCAAAAATCCAAAACCACTATGGGTATATCTTAATATTCAAGGCTTTATTAAGCTATGGAAGTTCTGCAGATGTTTCATGAATGTCACTGTCCTTCCTACCTTGGGACCAGAAAGGATAATAATGGAAACCTCTCCAGCCAGCCATCAGTCAATTGTAATCCATCCTCCCTCATTAATCATTATTTTATTTTAGTTGAACTCTTCACTGTGTTGATGCTTTTTCTACATATTATTTAAGACAATGTAGTTTCATTTGAGATGAAACAAAGAAACAAATGCTTCATATATTTATCGGGAAAAGAAATCTTTAAAAAATGTTTCATCCAGCTCCACTCAAAGTCATTTATGGCTGTGATTCTTGTTCCTACTGCATAATCTCAAGAAAAATTGTCACCTAATGATATAGTAGAGCATTGTATTAAGCTGGTTGCATGTTATCTGCCCAGATATATAATTTTGAGCTATTTCTAGTGTTTTATATTTACCTTTAAGATGTTTCCTAATGTAGCTCTCTGAAGATAGAATTTGATTCCACTGAAAAAGTGAGTACAGTGTGTTGCATATTTAAGCCACAACTTTGGAGTATGAGAAAAAATGGTAGACAATGAGAAAAATGAACAAAATTATCAATCTGATAATAGCAGTGCATAATGTTTAATAATGTATTGGGTAACATTTATCAAAAGGTTTACATAGCTGCCTACATTCCTAACGAGCAGCTCTGGGATAACAGCCATAATCACAGGTTTATGATAAAGTATCTGAGATTTCAGATGTTCAGTCCAACAAGCACTAATATCTTAATAGCTTATAAGTATGTTTACTGAATAGTCATAAATGTAATTATGTCCCTCTGACGTAAACTTGTTTCAGAGTCAAAATTGTTTCAATTAAGAGCAGTGGAATACTGCTAGATGAAGTAAAATTGTGGCATTGCCTGTTCATTACATAAAGCAACATAGTGCAAATAAGAATATTAAAATTTAGATTGGAAATAATAGTTTTATATTCCCCTCCTCAGGCTCAGTTCTTAGTTGCTGGGAATTTAGAAATTGGTACCTGTGGGTGGGTAAGGGTGCAAGGCTTTGAGTTGACTTGTTCATCCCATGCCCTTGACAGACTGTGGCAAAATGTTCCCAGTCATAACTCTACCTGACATTAGGGTTGTAGCTGGATTATGGGACTACAGCCAGGTGCTGTATACCTGATAGGTTTCAAGAGGTACAGGAAGAGTGTTAAAGATGTGTCTCAGCTGTGTGAAGTCTGTATCAGGAGAAAAATTGGCTACTCTCTGCAGGTATTACTAGCTCTGTGCTTCAAACAAAAGTTGAAGCTTCAATCTTTCATGTATTTAGAACTTTTTTAAGGTATGATTCTTTCAAGATGACAACAACTCCTGAAAGGATAAAAGCTTAAGAAAATAGATAACATACTGAAATATGCACACATATTGTACCTCATCTTGCCTAGTTCTCCATGAAATGTCAAAAGAACCTCCTACTGTGATATGTCTGTGAGCTCTGCAAGACTGATTAAATTTCTATATAATATCAATCGCTGCATCCTGTGAACCATAAATTATAAAATTTGTGTTCTATTTTATCACTCCATAAAAAGGCTTAAAACTTTTTTTCTTATCAGATACGAAGAATAAACTGTGACTCTCATTTTATTTGTGGCAATTTTATGCATATACAGAAATAGTGTAAATGTGGGGTATATTCTGTATATATATGTGTGTGTGGAAGAAATAGATTAAGAAAGTATTTGCTACATTAAAATAAATAATATTATGATTTATTTCTCAATATTGTAGCATCCCAAAATAAGGGAATAAAATTAGGTGTATAAAGCCTAATACATAAAGGTCCCCTGAGAGCAGAATAGAGAATATTCAGTCTGTAAGAGGATGCAGTTTCCTCCCTTACATTTTTAACTAGTGGAATAGCAAAATATAATCAGGAGATTGGTGTTAGAGAAGCTTTGCTTTGTGACAGAAACTAGTGTTAAAAGGGCTTGTGGTCATTTCTCACACCACTTCAGGATGTGTGGTTTCTATACAGAATCTCAGCTTACACATTTAAATCGTATTCAATGTTTTTGACCTTTTGGCACCACACACCAAGAGGCTAATGTGAGGAATCTGTTCCTCTTGAATTGCTGACTGTAGTTTAAGTCCATTGTTCAGAGAATTTTGGGATTATGAATTTCAAACTAAGATGAGCGTAATAAAAATGTCTTTATTCTCATCTCTGTCTCACACTCTCTTGCTCTCTCTCACAGGGTTTTGTACTGTGGCTCATCACCATTGCATCTGAGTGCCTTCCAAATAAAATAAATAACAGTAGCAAAGCCCCTAGTGAACATCATGGGGAACATCAACATTGAGAGGCAGGGCTGATAAATCTGCATGCAACACAGTGTGAACGTGCTTAGATTGCTTCCAGACCGGAGCTGGCTTACATCCAGCTTCCTCAGCAAAGTGTACTTGAGTGACTTCAGGCCTGTATTTACTGTATGGACCTGATCCTTCTCTCAAGGCAGAGACAGGGTGGAGAGAGATTAGAGGGGAGACTGTGTTTGTATTTGTGTGACAATTTTTGGTGGTTTGTGATAGTTGTGCACAAAGTTTATATTCAGATTGCAAGCTTCACAGTTCCGAATACACCTGTGATTTCTTATGTTGTTCTTTAATGGAAATAAGCATAATATTAATAACTTTCCTCAATGAAAAAAATAGCAGTAGAATTAATTTGGTGTGTTTTTTCATGTAAAATTAGGTACTTTATTTTTCTTTGGGTTTATTTTTATAGTTCCTTCTGTATTCAGTAAGATAGGTATCCTGAGCAATATGCCATTAAGTCAAGAGCGAACATAAATTGATCATAACAGAGTGGCTTTCAAAAATGCAATATTCATTTTGAGAATGGATCATAAATGGAAGCCATTAGTAGAATTTCACAAGATATGATGAGGCTGTGGCAAAATGTATGAATAAAAGTGTTAATGGCAAGAATTTTGAAATTTTAGGAGGCAAATATTGAAGCAATGAACTGTAAAATAAACAGTTTCAAAATTCTTCAAATCTGAATCACATCAAACCAAGTGCTAGTAAAAAAAACCAAACCCAACAAAGTAGCAAACCCTCTCCCCTTAATGAAAGCATGGTTAGATTGTATGCATCATAAGGCAGATCTTGTGGCTCATTTTCTGTGTAATCTAGTGGGTGCTGTTTGTCATGAAGGGATTTCATTCAAATCCATTCAGAAATTATCTTTATGAAACCATTTATGCTACTTTGAAATGCTGGCAAAGAAACGGTTTGCTAAAACATTTGAGCTTCATAAAAAAGATGTAATAGTAGTAGTATTAACCAGTTTTCTCTGTTTATAAAAACTCTGGATTTTGGATAACTTCTGAAAGGTTAGTGGTTGCAACTAAATTTTTTTTTTTTTGAGTGAAATCTTCAAGTGTAGAAATGATGGTTATAAAATAGAGGAGTTGTGCCTTCATTTTGGCCCTTCTGCTAATTTTCTGGGGAAATACACTTTGTTCTGTGGCGAAAACACAAGCATGTAGGACCATCAATGATTAAGCAGTTCATCTAAAGATCTTTTGTTTCAGTGCATTATCACTTGTTGCACGTTCTTTGCATATCTTGCCTAACTAATCTAGTCTATTTAAAACTGAAAATGTCCTTGTAAAATAAATAGTCTTTTAGTAGCTATTTTCAAATCTTCTGAAAGCCAAAAAACTGGTATTGCATATGGAAAATGCTGTTTTCATTATATATGACCATGATTTCCTTAAGAGGCATTCTGATACAAAGCTTTTCCTGGACAGGGTCAGCATGATACATATACAACAGATGAACAATTAGGAGAAAGTTGTTGATTTCCTAACCTTAGAACAAAAGTAAGAGACATTTAAACCTCAGAGCTCAAAGATTACACGGATTTCCTTTAGACTGTTGCTGAATTGAGTTTTGTCCTTTCTAAAAGGATGCATTATTTACAAAAACAAGGGAGTATCCACCACTGTTGTACATGCATTTGATGACAATTTCATAAGCTACATGAGATATGCATGTTCATGTAGATAACAGATGTCCTGGTGTTGAGGCAAATGTGAAGGCAGTATCCTTTTAGTCTATATTGTTAAAGGAATTAATAGCTTGTGTTCTCTTCAGTAACCAAAGACAAAAGTATCATTAGAAAGGTTGTTTTAAAAGCAGAGAGTGATAGGTCTGTTTTGGAGAACATATCCAACATAGAAAGGAAAAGAGAGATTTCACTGTGATCTTAAAAAAAAAAGTAAAAGTAATTTAATTGGAGTACTGGAAAAAATACCAAAACATCTATGTAAATACATACATGTTTGTCCAAATTTATTGAAAAACTGATCAACAGTCATTTTCTGAAGTCAATAAACAATTCTTACCTGTTCCACATGAGCCTTTGTGGAGAATCTCTGGTGAGACTATTAAGAAATTCTCTTGTACATCTTTTTGATCATTAAAGATCATTTTGACATCACAGCATGGTACTGCATCTGAGGAGGACAATATAAAATACTCAATTTTTTTCCAAATATTTAGTTATATTATTGTGGTATTTTGAAGGCCATTTAATAGGTATTGCATATAAGCATGTAGATATTTAATATGCTATGTAAGGATATTTATATAATTATATTAACAGTTTATTGTATTCTATTTGGAAAATCAGACTGAACTGTCTCTTGAGCTAACTAAGGACAGCAAAGTGGGGTATGAACCTCATGAGATGCTGCTGTTATTACTCAAAGGCAATGTGAGTCTATGCTGACAGCTGAAGGAATGTGCAGGCTGAAGAGGGGTATTGTGGACACAAGACAGATTGCAGTGAATGACTCTGGCTGGATTTTGCAGGGGCGCAAGAAGATGCCTTGTTCTGGGTAGTGAGGCAAGTGGAGACAGATTAATAGCACTTTAGCAGAGTTCTTTGCAGAACTGAGCCTATAGAATGTCAGCCAAAAGGGAGAACAGTGATAATATATAGGTAAAATTACTAGAATTTAAACTTTTTCTTGTATTTCAAGTGTCAAGATCCTTTCTAGATGCCTAATTAATTGATTAAAAGGGTTAGGGATTGGGGGAGGGGTGTTGTTTGGAGATTTTGTTTTAGGGTTGGTTTTATTCTGCAGAAAAAATTGTATTTTAAAGCCTTCACATAAGACCTTAAGTTTTAGGATTTGGAACAAAACAATTTCAACTAGTAGGTTCTCCACACAGTCACATTCTGTCTTTTGAAGCCATTGATTTCAAAAAAGAATAAGTATGTCAGTATTTTTTTTTTTAAACCTTCCTTAAAAGAATCAACTTATTTTAAAAATGTAAATTCAGTAGAAAGCATTAAAGCAATGGAAAACTTCATCCCTTTTTATTGCACAGCATCACAGATTTAGAACGTAACTGAATTTGAGAATCAAAAGTGAGTATATAGGGAAGTAGAAATCCCAGAGGTGTAAGAAATCACCCAGAAATGTGGGGCCCTCTAAAGTACTCCCTAGCTGAGAAAATAAACGAAGAAGCCACCTATTTGAATCCTGGGAAGACTGCTTATTCCAGCAGTAAGATAGCCCTTATCACTTTAAAAGAAGGAAGAATCACAGGATTAGGAAGCAATTAATTTTTTGAGTCAAAAAAGGTATGAAGGTCAAATATGCAAAGAAAAAGGCAAGGATTTTATTTGGGAAAAATCTAAAAAATGTTCATTGCTCTGGATGCAGAATATGGAAGCTCTTGGACTTGACCAGGGCAGGGTATGCAGAAAGCAAGAGCTAAAGCTTTTCAGCTTTGCATTGCCAATGCATTTCATACATTCTTCCTTTTTTAGGTAACGGATTTCCTGCAGAGTACTTCCAATAGTGTCATTAGTTGGGATAGAAGTTTAATAATGTAAATGTTGGCCCACTAGAAGCTGAGCTTCAGTAACCGCTGCATATCACACATGCTCTTAGACAGCTGCCAGGCAAAGATAAAGGTTCAAAGTAGTCAGAAATAATTACAAGGATGCAAATACTTGGTTTCTGTCTTAGTTTCTGAAAAAAACACCCTAAAATGAATCTTCAGTTTCTTCTCTGAAAACTGGAGACTTCATGCCAGACCTTTGATCTAAAGACCCTAACAACAATTGAAATTGCAGCTCCCGATCTTGTTCCCAGGTAGCAATGTTGTATTTCAGTAAGTTAAATGATAAGAAAGACTAGAATTGAGAAGGAGAACGGTATAGAAATAAACAGTACTCTTCCTTTTTTTAATAAAAATGAATTGTTCAGCCTATATAAAACTATTTAACAACTGAAGTTCCACGGAACACCATTACTGAGGTGATAGCATTGCTAATGTGATTTGAGAGGCATTGACGCTAGCCTCATATCATAGGAACTTGTGTAAGAATTCATTTCTGAGCAAGCTTACTACATAAATAGGCAAGACTGACAAAAAGTGGCGAAGGAAATAAACACATGAAAAGGTCAAATGACTTGCAGGATGAGAGCGATAAATTTACCCATCTCCCACATCCCATCTGGATCTGTACCTATTAAACCAATAGCGGATGACAGTTCCTAAATAGGTCACAGAGGCATTCGTATTGGGAGTGTGAGGTGATAATAGGTGAGATAATTACAAGGTGCAAGTGTTTACCTCAGCTATCTACCTGCTAACTACCTATAATTAAGCAGCAGCTCTAGTGCTCTATGAAGGGTAAGTTAATGTAAATACTTTCAGCTAGTCGTTAGCAGCCTTTGCTTTGCAGAAATTGAGCTGTTGCTGACTCAGAAGGTTTCGTGAAGACTGTAGAGACAAAAGGAGGTCATGATTTTCTAGACAGTATGAGAAATACTACATTAAGCTGCACCTTCTCTCAAATATTCTATTCGTCTTCTGATTTTACTTCACAAAGCTTGACATTTGTGGTTTGCTTTTGCAGATCATAGGGTCTGTTCATACATTAACTCTGCCCATAATTAGGTGAGTGAAGATCGCAAACACAGCAAGAATTTCAGCTTTCCCCTCTGTGGCTGAAATTCGATTAATGGTAGCGTTCTCCTGTGTGGTAGCTCGGGTATCCACTGTAAGGTGGTTCAACAGCTCTGTTTTTATTTTTTTTTTGCTTAAAAACTGGTTCTGTCCCTCCTGTTAATTGTGGGAGTCTATGACAGCCGGTTTCAGGTGAATGCTGGGAATAAGTCTCATGTTCTTGTTCTTTATAAAGAATTTATCCTCCTGTGAATTCCCAGCCTCTTGTATTCAATTTGTCTAGGCCAGCTATTCAGGGAAAGCTTGGACATTAGTTAGTAAAGTGTTGTTAGTTGGAAAGCTTTTAGTTTTGTATCAGTATACGTCTTCCCCATGGTCCTCTTCCTGGTTCCCTTTATTTTAAGTTTTTCCAGAAGATGCCAGCTTGACTCACTGTATATAATTTTGTAAGATCTCCTGATGTGGAATACAGGTGAATGCTGTCTCTTCTGATGTGTTGGTATATATCCTCAAGGGAGCAAAAGAGAGACTGCAGTTTAGTTGAGGCTCTGTAGCAGTTGGCTCTCTTGTTCTCTGTAGGGAACTCTAGAATGGAAAAGGCAGCCAGTCATGCATGCTGCAATTTACATCTGATTGATGAAGGGGTTAGATTCACAGGAACAATTTGCACTGGGACTCCTGTGGGCCTAAAACCGAAATATTTTGCTACTGCTATCCAGCATTAATTTTTGTCTTGAACAGTCTCATATCTTCCCACATCAAGTTCATTCTCAGATTTAACCCCTGAAGTTATACATTTAACTGTTGCTCTGTAGTCCTTGTTTCCTCTGTTAAATAATCAAGTAAGCTAAGTTGTATCTGAAAAACACTGCCTTTCTGATACTCAGATAAATAAAATATTTTCTGTGCTTGAAATGCCAATTAAACCTTTATTGTTTGAATAACCAAATACTTGCACATTAGTTCACTTCAGAAAAAGCACAATTTTTGCACAAAAGCCAGCATCAGATAAAAGCTTTAGCACATCTCTAAAAGAACAATAAATTACTATTTATTAATCAATTAGTCCAATAATGAATCATCAATAAGTTCTCAAATTAACATACATACTGAATGAAATACTATCAAAACTTACTATGTTTTAAAATGTGCTTGTTGCATGGTTTATATGACTATCATAGACATACATCTCTTGTTGACGCGGTAACCTCTGCAACCACTACCAGGCAGGGTTGGTTCTGACCTACCACGTGCCATGCTTTAGCTACACATCTAGGAGATTCTTGAAGTTAAATGATTGATGATAGTCAAGTTAGTTTGGCTGTTTTGTTTTGTTTGCTTGTTTTGCCTGAACTTCATTATTTTGGAGCATCAGGCCACAGTGAGGAGGACACAACGATGGACAATCTAAGTGTGCAATCTAAGAATAATATAACAATAATTTTTTTTCCATTTAAATGTGCCTTCAAAATGAAACACCATAAAATTCTCATTCCTTATGTATATTTCCAGACTAGCTAAACATGTAAATATATAAATTTGCTGTAAAACTTATTAATGGGCATTTGTTTACATATTTTTATCTCAATTATCTAAGCCCATAGGACCCATTCAATCAATTTTTCACTAAGCAGTTTTCAAAATATAATTACTCTTATGGGTAGGTCTATGAACAGCAGTGTCATTTACACTATAGTTCACTAATTGCACTTCTAAGCCATTATAATGAATTATACTTGTACATTCTTCAAGATCAGTTAATGCTAATCACTTCTATCACATATATCACTTAGAAGACATCCATCTATAACAGCCTTTTCATTTACAGTTTCATTCCCTTTTAATTTTCTTGCATTGAAAGATATGGCCATAAATGCATAGTATGAGCTCATATAACCAGTTAGCCTTGTAAACTTAGTAATAAAAGTTAAGTTTTAACATTTAGGAGATGCGTTTTTCTATTTTTTGAACAAATTTAAGATGCAAACATTTAGGTTTGTGATTATTAGATGCATAGATCTTGAACCCCAGTTCAGGAATTAATGGCTGTAGGAACAAAAATAAACAGTTCTAATATGAAACTTAACACATTTATGAATGGAGTGTTTAGGACAGTTTACTATTTGATGTTGGGTGACCAGATTTGTTGACCCAAATGCTTTTCTAGCCCTTTGTTTTTGTGCTTTAACAAGAAGGAGCAGTATGTGTTGTGAAGTCAGGAGCTGAGTGCTTTTGTCTAACTAACCTATAGATTGAATGCCTAGATGTAGGCAGTAAAAAGATTCCTTTGCAGGATGAGAAGTGCTGAAATAACGATCTCATGCTTGCATGAAATCCTTCTGATTAGTTTGACAAGAAAGTGTAAATTCTTAAAATATGGGAAACTTTGCTGGGCATTTGGGTACAAGAAGCCCAGTGGTCCCAAGCGTGAAAAAAGAGCTGCCACCTCTTCGCTTCTTGTTACCATAACAGAATATTAAGACAGTGTTTCACTAACAGCTTCCTGGAATTTCTAAGAAATTATGGCAATACACAGCACCGATCTTGAAAATAAAACATGAATGAGAAAATGAATTCTTGTATGCATGCTGTATCTAGTATAAACAATAAGCACTGATATTATGAGCATAGATGTTATAGTTGGAATCCTCATAAAATTTCTATGACACCTAAGCTACTGGTGTCTTTACTCACATTTGAGTTTCTAAGGGTGAAAAGAAACTAGTAATGTATGATAATATCACAAGTATGAAACAAGCAGTCTCTCTGTTCGGTTTCCAAGCTGAAGAAAAACTAAAAATATAAAATTAGGTTTTCGACTCCAGAGTTGCAGCTTGCTATAAAATAAAAGTTAATGATGAAAAAGAAGGCCTGTTGTTTAAAAAGCATACCTCCAGAGGATGTGAGAATTTCTGTGGGGAAAAATTACAATGTATAAAACACAAAGGAGTTTTATAGTGTTGAGTGGTATAACTTTCTTGGGAGGGATCATACACATCAGTAACTGAACCAGCTTACTTTCCAACACAGAGGAAAGAGGCAGAAGTATTTTAAAATCTCTTTTTTTCTGTGGACTTAATACCTCTAGTGGGAGGTTCCTGCTAGACATTCCAAAGACAATTTTTTTCCTAGTCCAATTCCATTGACCAGTTCAATAAATCAATTTTATCTATAGTTGTTGACATGCATTCAGTAAATTTGAGCATCTTAATGTAGGATTTGCAGAGTTGTCTATTCAGTAAAGCCAAGGGATTGTCATGCTGGCTGACTCCTAGACCACATTCTCTCCAGCTCACCTAGAAGGGCAGAAGAGAATAATTAGTAGGAATGTCAGATAGCTGGTGAATTTCCTAGCCATAAATAGAAGATAATGTGATAAAGAGAAGGAAAATGAGAAAGTTAGTTTGCCTAAGAAGGGAGGAAGAGGCTATGTAAATAAACCATGAACTGCACCTAGGAGTTGAGGTAAAGAAGCTGATTAATCCCTGAAGGAAAGCTGGTTGAGAGAGGTACTGCAAATCCCCTCAGAAACCAGGAAGAGACACTTTCACATAACTGGAGTCTACTTGCCAATGAGAATAAGGTGCCCTGGGAAAACTCCCAAAGAGCAGCTTTTCCATGAACTATCTTCTAGCTGCCAAACTATGAAATGTGAATCTTAAATTATAAATCAATTTTATGTGAGCAAGGAAAAATCCACCATTATTCTTTGTGTCAGGAGAGATCTATGTAACATCTAATTCTAAGAATTTATACTAAGGTTTTGTCCTTGTGCATCTGTTATGGTTTTGGGTTTTTTTAGTAATTAGATATCCAGATTTATTTATTTTTCCTCAATACTAGCATCTTGGAACAAATATTCTGATGAAAACATGTCAGCCAAACAATTTCAGTGGTTTGTGGTTTATTTAATTTGGTTTTATTATTTGTGAAATCTTATTTCAGGTGTGAGTTTAAACTCTATGGAACAAGTGGGAGAATATTCTGTCACATATACGCTGTGTTTCCATTAGTTTCTCTACCCCAGAATTTGCAGTATTATCAGGATAAGGCAAGATACAGATAGGGAACGTGTTTGGGGGGCTTTGACATCAGAATCCAGTCCATGATAACAAAATGAAATAAAAGTTTTTACTGTTCTAAAGCGAGGTCATTGACTAAGCAGCTGAAAATAAGGGATGAGTTAAAGGAGATTAGAGAGTGCTTTAGCTACAGATGGAAATATCCACAGAATCTCTTTTCTGCTCTGCAGTCCTGTGCTATTTGGCACAGATCCATGGCTGTGAAAGGTCCACTCCTATCACAGAATCACAGAATTGTAGGGTTTGGAAGGGACCTCAAGAAATCATTGGGTCCAACCCCCCTGCCAAAGCAGGCTCCTTAGGACAGATCGCACAGGTAGGCATCCAGACGGGTCTTAAATACCTATGCCCATTCGGCTAGACCTCAGGCTATACTTTTAGGTGCACTGTGTGAAGACAGGCAATTTTATTCTGAGGAGCAGCCCTAGGGCCAACCTTACCAAATAGTCATTAAATCAGAGTTGCGGTACTGTAACTTTTATTTTCTCTGTAGTTCATAGATCTAGTTAACATGGAATAATAGTCGAAGTACTTCATATCAAAGCCGTATCAAGACTAGTATTCTATAATGCTGATGGGCAGTGGATACTTAAGGAGAACAACAGGAACATAGTGGATTGCTCTGACCCTACCGTTTCCAGCAAACAGTGCTTTAGGGCTTGTGTGAATGAGAGGTTGCAGTCGGACTGCTGTGTTTAGTAACTGCCAGTGTACCTCTTCTCCATCAAAGAGTCTGCTCCTTCTCAGAAGCCATTTACACTTTCTGCCTCTAGAGATTCAAAAAGAAAAACTGCAGCTCCACAGCATATTATGCGTTGTAAAAAGCAGTACTTTTTTTTTTCTCCAAATCTACTGTTTGATGATGTCACTGAGTGTTTATGGTTTTATAAGACATAATAATTTATTCCAACCTTCCATTTTTTCTCTGTTTATGACTTTGGATTTCTAGTATATTGCCTCTCAGTCATGCCCTCTATGTTGGGTCCTAGTCTGCTAAGATTTTCTCATTTGAAAGTGCTACCATGCTTCTGACCATTCTTGCTTTGTTCTACTTTTCTATTGCTCTTCTTGTATTTTTCTAAAAGAAAAAAAAGCAGGTCAGAGTTACATGCTGCATTGATGAAGTAGATGTATTTCTTGAATAGTGCACAGTGATGTTTTCTGGGTTACTGTAAAATTCTTTCTTTTATTTTTCTACCTTCTTTATGACCACTGCTGATCAGTTCATGGAATTGACTGGGTACTGACAGGATAAAAAGAAACTTTGCAGGAAAAAAGCCTGGGGGTCCTGGTGGTCAAACGGAATACGAGTCAGCATCATGCCTTATAGACATGAAGGTGAACACCATAGCCAAAAGGTGCTGCTGCTGGAGTATTGTGCCCAGTTTTATGCTCCACTAAAGGACATAGAGGTGAGTTTATTTGGCCTTAAGGAATGAAGGCCCAAAGAGGACCTTACCACTGAAACATTACAGAGTAGACACAGCCAGACTCTTCTCGGAGGTTCACTGTGGGAAGATGAGCTGTTAAAAGGGAAATTGCAGTTAGACGGTGAAAGGTTGGCTTGGTTTGGTTTGGTTTGGTTTTCTTTTCCATCAAAGGTGAGCAGCTGCTGGAATAGGTTGCAGAGAAGTTTTATAACTGTCATCCTTGGAGATATTAAAAATTCAGCCAGACAAGGCTCTGATCAACCTGATCTGACTTCAGAATGGTTCTGCTTTAAGTGGGAACAGGTGACTTTCCATCTAGATTATTTTGTAATTCTGTACTTTTTCTGTTATTATTTGTAGTCAGTGGAAAATATGGTACATGGTACAATGTTGGGTCATCCCATTGCTTTGTCACCTCAATAATTGCCCCGTTTTTTAGATTAGGTTTATTTAAGATTAGATAGCCTCTCTTCATTTGCAATATTGTTTATGGTCTTTTAATCAATAACAAATTTGTAAAAGTACCTTCTATTTTATCCCCCAATTTTTCCTGTTTGCTTTTTAAATCCTTCAGTGAAGAATATATATCCAGGAGATCACCCGTATCATGTGTCTTAAAAGCCTTTAACATAGATTTGTGAAGCATCGATTCCCTTTACAAAAGCTCTGCTTTCTGGTGCTTCATGTGTTTACTAACATATTCATTATTTTAATCTGTAGCCGTTTGCCTGATAAAGAAGTCAGACTTTCTAGTCTTTAGCTCCCAGATCACCTCTGGAGACATTTTAATGAATTGCTATTATATATGCCATCTCCCTTTTCCTTGCACGAAAGCAGTTTAAAATGGCCATTTACATACCACAGTTAATAGACCAGCAATTTTATGTGTGAATTCTTTTAAAACTATAGGTGGTTACTTCTGACTCGTGGTGATTCTTTACTACCCAACTAATCAATTTGTTCAAAACACCGCTTACATTATTTAAATTTGCAGTAATTTTTAGACCCTTCCCTGGCAAAGAATAGCTCTGACAGAGGAATGTTATGCTGGCTTCTCTAGTGAACATGAGATGTTGGATTCATGGGGTGAATGTTGATCCTGCTGAAGTCAATCTGAGTTTTAATTTTAGGAATTCAGAATTCACCCTTGGAGTATAACCTCTGACAAATGCTCTGTGCTTTGAATCCTCAATCGTTTACATTCAAGCTAGCCATATCTGAATACAAGTGCAACAAAATGGGAAGCAAATTAATTTAAGTTCCAAATATATTGTTCAAGATGTGTGAGTAAAGCCTAATATCTACAAAAAGCACCCTTAGATATTTAGAAGCCGTGAATCTATGTTACAGGTGTGCCCCCAATGTAAACTCAGTGTGGAGAGTGGAAGTTACTTCAGAGAGCAGTGAGGACTGAGATGTTTTGCACATATTCTATTCCTTAAGACCATTAACACAGTTCTAAAACAAAGCCAGTGTATTCAGCAACTGAAGTGTTTAAAAAAGTAAAAATATAAGCAGAATCTAAATTAAGCCTAAATTTTGCATTGTGCCCTTTCTGCACAGTTATTATCAAGTCACAAGCTGTGTAAAATATGGAAACAAGTTAGTAATGTACCAGCAAATAGCCTAGAAAATAAAATGAGTAATTATAGGATGTACTTCAAAATAGAAAATAGGGTTATTTTAAAGTAATACTTGACACTGAATGTTTGTAAGACCATGCAAAATAGAAGGAGATTAGTCAAGAGGAATTCTAGTAAAACAGTTTATTATATAAGACAAAGGAAAGAAGCCGCTTGGAAATGAGGAAGAAACATTCATATGTGCAAGAATTCTACTGCAAGTGGATGAAACAAGGGAATCAGGAGTTCTGTATAATCTGTGCACCATTCAGCATGTACAGAAATAAAGGACCATTAATTTGAGCATCTAGAAGAAATGCTAGGGTTTGTATTTGGTTTCATCTTGTCTTTCTCAACCCAGTACTTTACCATCTCCTTCCCAAACTGCATACCATTAGCACTTCTGTATTCTAATCTCTCCCTTGCTGCTTAAAATTATCACTCCTTTATTTCAAATATGGCTTCTTATCCACTGCTCCACTAATTGGCTTTATTACCCTCGACCCCTTCTTGCCTCCACTGCAGGCAGCTTGACATTTTTTCATCAACTAATCCCCACTTCTCACACCCCTCCCTTGTCTACCCCCCCCCCCCCCCCCCCCCATTTGCTTCCCTTTCCTCTTTTGGTGTATTCAGAGCTGCAGAGAGCTTTTCAGCAGATATTCAAACCCCTGGAGAAATTCAAAGAGATCGAAACACAGTGCAAGAGCTAGGGGTGTTTTCTTCTGGCTGCCAAAAGCATAAGGTAACATTCAGAATGAGGTCACTGTACCGTGATCTCATTTTGAATTGGATTTGCTTATGGGGAGTAGGAAGCTTGGTAGGAAGAGCATATTGCGGGTTAGTATTACATCAACAGACTGGGGAAAAAAATGTAGGCATTTACTTTCATTTCCTAATTTATAAATTTGCCTGTCAAGAATTTCAGAAAATGGCATGAGGAGATAATAGAAGAGTGGCCCAGGCTAGGGGTGGACTGAGCTTGCAGCAGCAAAAGCATAGCATGTTATGTACAGTTACTAAAACAAAATTAAATATTTGAGAAGAGTATTTTGCAGGATAGCTGCAGATGCTTGAAAAGAATACCAATGATTTTGGTGCTGTGGGAAGCAAGATAGAATTGGCAGGAGAGAGCATGACATGAGTCAATACTTCAGAAACTTCCCTGCTTAGGGTGCTGCCAGCAAGCGATTTAGGAAGAATGCAGCACTCTGGTATTCGCCCTGATTTCTCTCGACACTTCTTAACAAATAAATGTATATTCTTCCCAATGAAAAAGACATGAATAGACATTTCATGCCCCACAGAGCCTACACAATGTAAAGAGCAGGGGAACAAGATGCACTGGAAGGCTGTACCTGGTATCAATCAAAACTTTCCTCTTTGAAAACATCATCATTAATCCTCTGCCGTTGGTAGTATTTTGACATAGGGGAACTAGCAGGACATTGCAGCAACCCAAAGGAGAAGTTAAACAGCTGGTGTATTAACTTTGAAACTGGTATCGAAACACAAAGCAGACTGCGAAATGAAACGTGTGTAGGAGCAACAGAAGAAATAGCAGTGTGAAGAACTTTGCTGGTAACCTGACTAACTTGTGAGTGGGAAGAATTAAAAATCTGAGAGAGGGAGAAAGAAATCCAAGTGTAGGGAGAGAAAACACTCTGCTGAGCTTTAGAGAAAGAGCAATATTGCAATGTACCTTTATGAGTGGCCGAGTTATCTTCAGCAAGTGCAGAAGTAAACCTTGGCTGAGGCAAGAGACCTGAACATAAAAGTATTTGCTCCTGTGATTAAATGTCACAGACATAAACACAGAGGGAGCAGCAGAGATAGGGTTTGCTTTGTGGGCATTTTGCAAGACCACCTTTGCAAATCTTTTACGTTTATTTTTGGAATGAAAATACGGTCTCTCTTGACTACATAGGTTGTAAACACACCAAGTGTTTGAATGCATATTTCAGCAAAGCTAATCAATTTAATTTTTATTTTATTTTGTTCAAATCAGTTCCTTAAGTATGCATTTTAAAGCACACCTTTCTGTGTCGTACATTATCTTTCAATCTCAAAAAAAGATAGCGCATGAAAATTTTCATTTGTGATTTTGAGCTAGGACCATTGCTGCAAAGAAAACTGCTCAGTATAGCAGTGCAGGCTGGAAAAGAAGATCCAGCAAAACTCCTTTCTGCCTGAAATCAATAATAAAATAAGTTCATTTCATACAAACACACATCCAAAGCTTTCATGACAGTCTAAAAAAATGTAAAAATGCCTGCAGAGGATATGAGTTTATTGAATTTTCTTACTTTACTGTTTCATAGACTCCATCCTAACCAGATGGTATAATCTGATTGTATCAACCTAGAAGTATATAGGATTTTATTTTAATGTTAAAAAGGTCAGTAGCTTTGGAACTTAAATTCTTTCTGTCTTCTATACTGCACTAGAGTCTCAGCAGTGAAGTATTACCAGATAACTTTAATAAAAAGAAGTTGAATTTTATAAACTAAAATTTACTTATTCATTTCCTATATATACAGTTAAATTCTTTAGATGAATGCTTCCTAAGTATATGGCAAAGCAATATATACTTTATTGAATGATGAGTGAAATTTATATTAATGTAGTTGATGCAGATATAAGATTTCTTCCAAAGCGTTTTTGCTGTATAACTGTTATTGAATATTACATCTTTTTATCACCTCAGATGATACTCCAACATTTTAGTGCTTTATTCCAGCACTGAAAATATTTTACTCTTTCCAAAGACATGTTCTGCTAACTTCTGCATCGAACTACTTTTGGTTTGGAACTCGAAGTTGATTTTAAGATTTGGTGACAGATACACCATTTGCTGAGCCATGCCAGGGTTTTCAGTAGGTCTGCAGCATGGCTTCCTTTTGAAAGATTTTTTTTAGACTTTCATGAACCTTCTTAAAATCTTAGATCACATTAGACATAAAGGCTTAGGCATTTTCAGCACCACAGAAGAAGTTTGCAATCATTTTCTATAATACAAACGGGCTTATTTAGCACTCCTGTTATGGAAAAGATTCTACAATAATAATGCTACTATTATAATACCATTTCCGTAATAATAGCACTTCTGTTATAAAACACCATTATTATAGAAATGCTATTATAAGACAAGCTCTGTTATTTAGAATTGCTTCTGCAATAAAAGTGCTAAAAAAGTCTGCTTGTATTACAGAAAATTATTGCAAATTTTTCTTGCCTGGCAGTGAAATTTTTCATTCTGAATCTTGTCTGTCGCTGTTGGAAAGTCATTCTCGTACGTACTCTGAAGCCTCTGTGAGTTCCTCAATATTGTGTATTTAAAATAGGGAATTACTGAATAGGCAAATGAAAAAAAGGCCAGCCTTCATTTATCTGATTCCCTATGTTCCTAATTTGTCGCTCACTTTTTATTGTAGACCACAGCCGTTGTTTGGAAGGTGCACGCAGGCCTGTAGTGTAGTTCTTACCATTGTGCATAAGGCAGGGGATGGGGAAAGAAATAAAAAAGATAGGGATAAAGGGAACAAGCCCCCTCTGGTTTTAGCATCCTGTTCATTTCTCTAAGTTTGAGCACACTTCACAAGAAATTACTTCCAGTTTCTCCATTTTACTTTGTATTATATTCTTACACTCACAGCATTCAACTAGAGTGAAATTCAGCACACTGAGAAAGACCTCTATTAAACTCTTTGAACCAGTTAAGCCATGAAGTTCAGATCAGCACTCAATCCAAGGACCAGCTTGCTCTGATTATCAGCCTCCATTTACTGCCCACCACCAGTTCATAACTCTATGAAGTCTATGCACCAGAGCCATAATGAGCAGCAAGACTTTTGGGAGGCAGGGAGCAAAAGGAAGACCCAAGCAAATGTAAATCCTCTAATTCTGCCCCAGCTTCCCCCATGTCCTCTGTTTTCTTTTAAAACGTTTCTTTTCCACTACTGTAGCAGTCATATTGCTTTCTCTGCTCCTTTGCGTGCAACGGCCTATCCATCAGTACTCACCCACATGGAGCAGGAATTCTCATTGGTGAAGAAGTATTAAAAAAGTATAGGACCTCTTTCTCAGCATAGGCATTGGACAGTCTTTGCATAAGGGGTCAACCACAGTGTGAGCGAGTTACCTGAAATTTCTGTGGAACAAATTGATTCACAGTGTGAACTTTGTGGCCAGGACCTTTGTTCCCAGTCCTTTTCAGATGCTCACATCTTCTCTGACACAAGAAGTCTCCTGTTTGGCTTTGCCATGTACTTGCAATGTTCTAAATATATTACCTATGTTAGAATCACAGAATCGTAGAATGTGTCAGGTTGGAAGGGACCTTTAGAGATTATCTAGTCCAACCCCCCTGCAGTCACCAAGGACATCTTCATTAAATCAGGTCTCTCAGAGCCCCATCAAGCCTGACCTTGAACGTCTCCAGGGATGGGGCCTCCACTACTTCTCTGGGCAACCGGTACTAATGATCTACTACCCTCATATTGAAGAACTTTTTCCTAATATCCAACCTGAATCTCCCCTTTTCGAGTTTAAAACCATTACCCCTCATCCTAGTGCTACAGCTACATGCCCTCGTGAACAGTTCTTCCCCAGGTTCTTATAGGCACCTTTCAGTTACTGGAAGGCCACTATATGGTCCCCCTGGAGCCTTCTCTTCTCCAAGCTGAACAAGCCCAACTCTCTCAGCCTGTCTTCATAGGAGAGGGGCTCCAGCCCTTTAATCATTTTTGTGTTCCTCCTCTGGACACACTCCACAGTTCTATGTTCTTCTTGTGTTGAGAGCTCCAAAGCTGGACACAGTGGTCCAGGTGAGGTCTCACCGGAGCAGAGTAGAGGGATACCTCTCTCAATCTGCTGGCCACACTTCTAGTAGAAAAATATTGAGCCTGAAGTACTTGGAGCTACATCAGTTGTATCCCAAAGGAAGATCTACCTTCTAGGTTTCTGATTCTTAACTTCTTTTCTGAAAGCAATGTATCTTAGAACTTAAATTAATCCTAAAATACATCACAGTTGTTTTGGTTGTGTTTTGATGAGGTTTTTTGCTTAAGCAGTGCTTCTTGTAACAAGAAAATATCACCACAATATGCATTGCTCTGGCCATGCTTCCTCTGAAATAGTACTTGCTTCTAAAATACTCAAAACAAATCTTGAGTTTTGTCTTGCAGTTTTCCAAGAATGTCACTGGGGCATGAGTTTGGAACCAGTAATGCTGACTACTACATGACAGTTACTGGGATAAAATGTTCTAGTTTAAAATCTTTCTCATTTATAATTTCTCCTCACTGTCCTTCCCTAATTATATTTTTTAAAAAATTGTAGCATGAGCGACATCTGACCAGGAATTTCTTTTCAAATAATATTCCGAATCAAGTTTGCTATTTAATGGAAGGAAAAGGAGCAACTGGATTTCAGTTCTCTTTTTTACTCCTCTAAGTTGATAAAGGCTTTGTTTTTACACTGCTAAATACATTATTTAGTCCATAGAGTCGATTAGTGCCTTTGGGTACCATATTTTCTTGAAAGTAGCATACACTTTTGTGCTTATTTGTATCTCCTAATGCTTAAGTGCTTGTGTTATCTTTTGTGTGTTATTTTCCAGTTGATACTTACCAGTACTCGTATTGGGTAACATCTGGTGTTTTGGTTCTTCATTGCAATAGCTCCCTTAAGGCTTTTTGTATCAAACATCATTTTATTGTTAGCAGTTACAGTACCACAAAGGCAACCTTATGGTAGCACTGGAACGGCACTGAATCCATTTCTTTGGCATAGCCAAGAAAAAGGCTCTCATCAATTAGTAATAATACTCAAAAACTAGATTTTGTGTGGTAAGTCAAATATGCTTCATAGCATCATAAAAAAAAAAGTGGAAGAAGTTTTTTTTTTTAAATGTTTGCAATGAAAATGTTGTCAACGGTGTCAAGAGTAAAACCACTTCTGATCTTTAAAAATAAGCCACCTTTATTTTCTGTTTCAAAGATACTTTATTTAAAATGGATCTTAAACAAAGGAGAAATAATCTCAGAGCAAAAGCTTGGGTTTTGTCTTAAAGTTTGAATATTTCAGGTTTTCTGTTTTGCTGGAAAAAGAAGATAGATTCATCAAAACAAAATTAGATTTCCCATTATTGCTTGTTTATCCATCAATTCTAAATGAAAAAAAAGTCCTTTTTTTCTCCCTACCCATAATGAAGCCTTTAACCTGATAACTGCATCCCTGTATTTCTCAAGTGTACAAACAAAAGTGTTTTTTGCTCTCATCCTTCCTTCATTTTCTAAGTTTGCCAAAAAGTTTAGGCACTTCCATGCTGAAGGGTCCACTCCTTCAGACACCTAAGCCCTAGGGTGGTTCGGAGAGGTTTCTTTTTGGCACAGCTTAATTGCAGAAGTGCCTATATTCAACTGGTCAGTATTTGTGCTTTCTAAAGGCTTAACTTTGGCAGGTCAAATGCACAAGTTTGCCTATTTTCCCATGAGTACATTTTCCGTGTACTCCACTCTTTAAGCAACAAGTTAGCTAGTTATTTCTGATCTAAACATCATGAAAATTCAGTACTAAACTTGGAAGGTTTCTGCTGAGTTAGACCTGGGCTTTTTGCCCTTTTCTGCTGACAGGTTTCAAATGGAAACACTTTGCTTCACAGGAGGGTGTCCTGCTTAACAGGCCACTTGGTAGGTTGGGTGATGTCATGCTCCAACTTCACACAGCGTTTTAAGCTTGAGCACAATGATATACTAACATGACTGTGGGGCTTCTGAACTGAAGTTGTCTATCACCTGTCCCATTTCCTTAAACCAGAAGGTTAAGATAAATATTTAACCAGGCCACCTGTCTTTATGGCTTCTGACACCTTAGTTTGGTTTCCAGGTAGGTGGTTTGAAGTGAAAAGAAACACAGAGCATTAAAAAAAAACCAAAATAAATGTCTTTTTTTGAAAAAGAAAATTACAGAGTACGTTTCATCTACCTCTTTTCTGTTAAAGAGAAACTAGGCTTTTACATAGGAAAAACACGAAGATAAGACGATACTGTTTTAAAAAGAAGCCAGAAGTCACTTGATGCCAATGATCACAGAATCTTGAGAGAGGAGCAGCTGTCCAGCTATCAGCCTAACTCACCGTTTTAATATAATTTTTACTGAGATTCTGTAGCCCAATATCTAGCTTAAAATCCAGACAAATATGAACCTAGCCCTGGAACAGGTAGATGCTCAATAGAGTACAATCAGGTGAGCCAGGAAGAGAACAAGCAGGTAGCTGCCCTGACAAACACGAGACTGGGCAATTTCATTAATGAATCTGCCTATTCGCTGTATCATCCATGTCATTCTGTTTGTTCAGTTGGGGCACCAATAAGTAACAGCAGCCTCTTATTCAGTGGTCTGCACAAGAGATGAGTTATATAGTCACTTGCCATGGTCAGAGTACAGCTGTATTCCTTTGGCTCATCAAGAAACAGCGAAGGAGTGACTGCTGACTTGCTGGACATTTTCCACAAGAAGGTAAATTTTGCCTAGGGATGCTTAACTTTTATGAAACCATAATTTTTTTGTTGTTGTTGTTGAGATGACAGAAACTGAACGGAATAGGCAGAGTTAACGAGGCTGAAATTAAATATGTTCATGTTCTTTGGATCCAGATTGCTTTACAATAGCCTTTTAAAGATCATCAGGTTGGTAAACATACTTCACTGCAAATTGTTTCAAGTCCTCCCTGGTAAACTGTGGCCCAAAGTTAAACACTGTGTCAAATATTCTATGTGTAGGAAAAATATATTTGCATAATCACCTGCTTAACTGCAGTACAATCTAGTTATGATATCTCAGAAAAAAAAAATAGTCTAGGATTAATATATATATCTTTATAGTCAGTTTAAGTAAATCATGGGCTACTTTACTCCCAGGGGACCATTTATTCTGTCCCACCATACAGGTCTCTTTGGACTGACAGAGCCCGTATTTTTGCATGTGTGGCAAAACCTAGATAAATTCTCCAATGGCACTCTTCAGGACCAAGAGCAATCATCTATAGCCTATCTTGAATTTTTCGGTCCTTTGTTTTTATCTTTCAGTTATCCTTTTAAAGATACTTTTCCAGTAACGTTGTCAACTTACCATTGGGATCATTTTAAGTCACCTGTACGAAGTCAGGCCTTGATTTTGTTTTACTTGAAATGTGCTGTTCCATACAGTCTGCGCTACTAATGATCGTATTTTCATCCTAAACTTTTGCAACCTACACTTCTTCTTTAATGGGACAATGTTTAAAAATTGGTTTGATAGTAACTCTAGGTTTGGATTTTATTCCAATGAAGTTTTATCAAATGTTCTAGAAAATTTTCATGCAGTCACCAAGTTTCTCTATTTTTAATCCATTTGCAAATCATTAATTTGTAATTAATTTAATAATTAATTGCCATACTTTTAGGGTGGAGCTTGCTTATTTGATTCTGGGTCTGTGCTACACTATTTGCAGTTGATACTGGTCTTCTATAAATAAAGATATTAATCTTTTTGTGTCATGAGCTAAACACAAAACCAGTATCTCTACATTGGACTCAGTTTTTTTCAGTGGATAGACTGAGTAAAGCACTGATTTACAGTTTTGATCATATTACTTTATGAGAAATTTGCTGGTTCACTCCTTTGAACCATTTGTAACCAACTTATTTTTGCACTTTGATACTGTATTTCCTCAGGTCCACACCTCTGCAAGGTATTGAGTTGAAGATTTTGGTCCAAGAACCTGATCTTCTATTAAAATAAATGAGCAAAGGCAATGAATCCTGCTCTTTCAGCTGATCTTGTTCCTTCTGCCTAAGCAGAACCTATTTAGGAACATTAACTCTGGACCTGTTGGGTTTTCAGCTGCTATCTGTTCTTTAGAGATGCTCAAAACCCAAGAATTCTCCAAACTTTCCTGTTTGTCTTGACTCTGTGTCCCTTCAGTAGTATGTTCTTGGTGAATTCAAGGCTTTGCATCTGCAAGTTATTGCTGCAGATATTTCCTTTGCAGTTGACTGTCTGCTTTCACCTTTATTTTGCATACATTTTTAATTGCATTTTGTTACCTCTTTCTTTTCTTTTAATGTTAGTAACACTGTGTTTGACATCCCACTGACTCAGTGCTCTAATGCTCAACATAATACATGTTAATACATTTACTTTCGGGTTGATTGTTGTATCTTCTGGTGCAATGATGGGCAATACTGCCATGAAAAATTCATCCAAGGAAGTCATGCCGCAGTTAGCTTCTCTTCCTGTGCTGTGCATACTTGACTGGTGCCTGCAAACTTTCATGCACTGTTACGAAACACTGCATGTCTTTAATCTTTTTTTCATCTGACATATATTGTGCCATTTTTCATAGTCTGTGCAAGTCTCTAGTCTCTTCCAAAGTGGTTTTGATTTTCTGCTATGTCTTGGGTATCTTTTCTGTAGTCTGGACTTTCAGTCTCATTTATACTTTAAGCTATTGTCCATTTCTGTAAGCACTGTTCTTGAGAGAGTGATTCCTTCTGACTGGCTCATTCTGCTTATGAAATTGGGTTAGTTTTGGTGTCCCAGTTGTATCTGTTGTATCCTAGTAAACTACACAGGGTTGGGGCATGGACCTGAAAGCTGCCCTCTACTCATTCTGACTGCTAAAATGTGAGCAAGGTCTCTGTAGAACAGTGAGTAGCTTGAGTAGGAGTCTATTCTCAATAGGCAGGCTGTATGTGGCCAGTCTGGTTTTGGAGATAAGGTAGAGAAGCTGTACAGACACAGGTCACTCTCTGCCAGTCAACCATAGGGCCAGAAATCAATGCCTGGTCTGCTGTAATTCCTGGTCTAAAACTAGCCTTTCAAGTCCTCTGTTGTCCTTTCTTTTCCTTGATAGGTTTTAAAATAGTCTGGTCTTTATCAGGACTGGGTTATTTAAGAATAACAACAATTGGATAAAGTGCAAATTACTTACACTTTCTTTAGGTATCTTCAGATTTAAGATATTCCCTATAGAAGACAGGACAGTGCTCACGTTTTTGCAATGTAGTTTCACAGTTGACATCTCTTATCTGAGCTAGCTGAATATTATTGAGCACATGAAATGCATTAAGATTTGCTGTTGTCAGTAACCGGGTTGTTTTCCGATGGTCGTCTTTGGCATAGGCAATTGACATTAATTGCAAACATGGAGTGAGACAATTTGGTTATCTTTGTCAATTGTTTTGATTCAGTGACCTGTCAAAAACTGGACTTTCTTGACACACTTTTAACTCAGTAATAAGTATTTTCTTCTCTAAAATATTTCAAATTTTATACCAGGGGTCATCAGTTCTTCAACTGGGTGTTCTTCTACTCTTGTTTTGCAATTTCTATTTACAACATGGTGCTCAGCATGAGTCTCCAAGCATTGAGCATTATAGTACCCTGTTACTAGTTACAAATAATTGGCACAACAAATCAGTTCCCAAAGTGGAACCATTTAAAAGTACAGTTCCCAAATCATGTCTGGAATTTTTTGGCGTTTATTTTGTGGGGATTTGTGTTTCAATTGGTGTAACTGATAAAATAATGAGGACTGTACTATTGTATCCAAGTCATATTCCAGTTCAGGAAGGCTGGGAGTAAAAGTGGAAGCTTTCTACATCGCTGCATCTGAACGGCAAATAGACTATGGGTTTTAATTCCTTGCAAAATAGAATAAGAAAAATAGACTTAGCAGAGATATTTCTTCCACAAGTTGTCTTTCAGCAGTTACATTTGAGAAGTAAAATGATGTACTAAACATATACAAATAAAGAGTACTTCTGTCTTCAATACAGGTATTTCTGAGTCAGGAGCCTAGCTCTCCTAAGTACACTTTACTGACAGTGGAGGCAAACATTCCCTGAAGGGAATTACTGCAAGTGCTGTAGTTAGGCCATGCCATTTTTCTTCACAATCCCAAACCAAGTTGAGTATTATTCAATTCCAGTAGAGCTTACAACCTGTAGCAGGAAAGATATCATCAAATACACCCTTCCCAAGCATGTCTGACTACAGGTGGTAAAGGGAAGGCAAGTGAAAAGATTCTGCAGACTCATCTATTTCCCTGGCATTTCCTTTAGGACTGGACTTAGTTTTAGACAGTTGTCAGAATCTCCAAGTCATTGATAATGGGATGACTTCTACATAGGCATTTCACTCTAGATTTAATTTTGTAGAATGTTAAATTTTATTCTTTACAGCTTCTTTTTTTTTCAATACCAAAATCTAACTAACAAGACCTGATGCTAATCTTTGTGACTGGGTGAGGCTGATGGTCTTGTTTATTCTATCAGTTTGTCACAGCTCTTTCTGAAAATGTATGCTTTTTCTGTCATTTAATGACTTACACTGTTTGTTTTCTGGATGTTTTGATTCACTTACATGAGTGAGGGAGCTGTTGTTAAAAAAAAGCAAACAAAGCAAAACAAAACCCCCAAGTATTCCCCCACCCGTTATTATAGTGGAAGTCTCAAGAAACACATTAAGAATATAATTGTTATTGATGCATGAATAAAGATGTGTGACCATAATTTCACTTCCCTGGAGGAGTTTGGTCAGTTCACTGAAGTACGGAGGATATGAGTGATTCATCACTCCTTGCCGTCATGCATGTGTTGTTATCAAACCAAATAAAGTGGTATTGCTATCTGTGGAGCAAAAGTTAGGACATGTAGTTGCTAAGAGTTTGATATATGGTTATTGCTGTGTGATTTATCTGTAATTGTAAATATTTTATTGCTTTTCACATCTTTTTAACTACAAATGATGTAATGTGCAGTAAGTAAACTAGTTTATCCAGTTACTTGTTTCAATAATAAATTTCCTTTTCTGGCTTTTCTTTCACGGAAAGCTGATTTTTCCAGTAGCATAAATGGATGTTTGAACTTTTCCTTGATAGCTAAATTATCATACATGTTGTGGTCCTGTTATTTTTGCCAATGCTGTAGCAACATCTGGTGGTATGGTGAAAGCTGATCAAGTGAAGGCTTCCTGTCTTCTGAATTTTGATAAGTTTTTGAAACGCCATCCTGCATCTCAGGAATGAGCTCTGCAGGGAGCAATGCAAAAGTTTTTCATTTTGCTCCTGCTGCTCCGCCACAGTCTCAAGTCATTTCATAGTAAATATATTTGTGCTATGTCTTTTGACTTGAAACATTGTTTAGAGATGTTCACAGAGATGGTTTGATAAACTATGGATAGGCCTGAGCTCTCTTCTCCAAACAAGTCATGTAATCTTTATGCAGTTTGAACTAGTATTATGAAGAAACTCTTCAGGAAAAATAATTATGTTGACATATCCACATTCTCTTTCTTGACATTTTACATGATCATACCAGTCTTTCTAAGCTGCGTGGGACATCAGAGACCACTGTGGCTTATCCTTTATGGTTAGTTAGGTTGAAAATGTTTACACGTAATTGTGTTCCAAGGTTGTCTAATTGAGAGCTCTTCTACATTGTTTAAAGTTTAATTTTTTATTATTATTATTATTAATTTTTTTAGCTTCCTCCTTACTAGAATTTTATTTTTTTTAAATGGTAGTTATCCTCCCCCTTTACTCTGTCCTGGTGAGGCCACATCTGGCATCTTGTGTTCAGTTCTGGACTCCCGTTAAAGAAAGATGGGGAACTTCTGGAGAGAGTCCAGCAGAGGGCTACAGAGATGATTAAGGGAACGGAACATCTCTCACGAGAAAAGACTGGGAGGGCTGAGTCTTTTTGGTCTGGAGAAGACTTGAGATAGGATCTGCTTAACGGTTACAAATATCTAAAGGATGAATGTCTAGAGGAAGGAAGGGGCCAGACCTTTCTCAGTGGTGCCCAGTGCAGAAGAAAGGGCAACGGGCACAAACTGGAGCACAGCAAGTTCCATCTGAACATGAGGAAAAACTTCTTTGCCCTGAGGGTGGCAGAGCACTGGCACAGGCTGCCCAGAGAGGTTGTGGAGTCTCCTCCTCTGGAGATATTCAAGACCTGTGCAACCTGCTCTAGGTGATCCTGCTTTAGCTGGGGCAGGGGGGGTGGGGGTGGGGGGCGGTGGACTAGATGATCTCCAGAGGTCCCTTCTAACCCCTATCATTCTGTTACGCTATGAAAAGTTTTAAAATAAAGTATCTAGACCAGTGGTGATTCTGGAGCTATGTATTGCTCTAATTCAAAGCTTGTTTGATTAAAATATTTGTATATGTGAATAAGAAGGTAAAGAAAACACTGTGAGTACACCAGACAGTATAAAATCCTACCTAACATGAAATGTTTTCATGATGAGTGCTTATTGCAAATTCAGGTTTACTTATCATAGAAGATCCACGCATAAAATATATTTCAAAGTCATTACATAACTGCCTTCAGTTTTTACACCAACAAAATTCACTGATTTTAATGGAATTACTCTTGGTTTATGCGGGTGTAATTGAAAGTGGAATGTCTCATATTTTTAGTAGTAAAAAAACCATGAGACACTAAATTGCATGTAGTAATTAGCAGAATAAATGAAGAAGTTTTTAGCATGTTGTAAGCAACACTGAGCATACTCAAGGTCTATAACTTTTCAGGGGAATAATCCAATAGAGCCACTAAAAGTTAATGTGTACCTCTTAACTCTGTTTGATTGCTGAGGACTTAGATATAAAACAACTTATATGACAACTGAAGGAAGTCAACCATCAATGTGAGGCAAACAGGAGATGTACACATCAACTATTTTGGGCTGCAGTTCTGCAATCAGCTGAGCAAGGCAGGAGGATCTTGCTTCCCTTGTTTCCACTGCTCTTATATCTGGCAAGGTGGTCCCTGACTCCTTTTGGTGGTGAAAGCACTGATGCTTGAGGCAATTCAATATACTAATTCTTAAGAAAAAACATCCTTTTTGTTTTGCTTCTGGTTTAGTTGCATTTCTATTAATGAGTGGAATCAGTTCCTTCAAAGGTCCAGTAGTCAGGTGATCGGTGGTCTCTCATGTCCATGCAAAAATGCTTTCCCATTTCTGCAGGAGCTGGTGTAGGAATGTGTTGCCTTATACAGAGTGATTTGGTTTGCTGTCTGTCTGTGAAGTGACAGCTCTTGCTGAGTTTTGGCTGATTTTAACTTGCTGCGCTCTAGTGATGAGAAGATAACAGGAAAAGTGAGGAGCTTCTCTCTGTCTTAGAAGAAAGATAATACTGGCTTGCCTCTCTGTGTGGTATTAGCACCTTACGCTTTGGCCATAAATACAAAGTAGGTTAGAGTTCTAAAGGTAGTTTCCCTCATTTATTTTCTCCTTTTAAATGAGTAAGTATTAGTAATAAGTAGGTAAATGAAGTGACAGTAGAAATACAATAGCACAGTGATTCCAACATTTTGGCTGCCAGAAAACATGCATTCATACACGCACAATGAGTGCAGCTCTTCACACTTTGGCCAGAAACACTTGCCATGCATCTCTACCACCATACCCTTGCCTTGATGGGGCTGCAGGTCTGCCACTGATTTCTCACTTCTGCTCTCACACTCTTCAGAAAATTAAATGGCCAAGCTAATAAGCACCTGGCTGCACTGCACGTCCTGGCATTGTTACTTCTAAAAGCGTGGTGCCAGCGCCTGGGCTGGCTCTTCCCAGGCTGGCAGTGCTTCTTTGCCTGGGCTCCATGCTGTGTCTCGTTTGTGCAGTCCTTCATTTTCAGAGCAGGGTGCACGATCTGTTAAATGGTTGCTTCATGTTCAGAGGCAAATGGCGCCAAGATTTTTACACCCAGCTGAGGGAATGATGAGAATCAGAGAAAAGAGTGGAAAGGTGTTTTAACATTGCACAACACCACAGTTGCTTATGTATTCATGTGCTGCTGATTTGTTGTGCTTTATTTGATGTATGTTTCAGCATTTCATGACATGCACAAGTATTCTCGATGCCTTCTATGACATAAAACAAGAAGGATACTGGTTACAGAGGTACAGAGGTTCAAGAACTGGAAATTCCAATCCTGCCTGTGCTGCAGGCTCAGCATATGACCTTGCACAAGTTTTACACTGTATGTCCCGGGCTTCCTTTCTGAAAACTGCGTACAAGTTGTAGCAGAAATACGGTATTTTTTAGTATTATGAAGTGTGTTTTCCACCCCCCGAGGATGTTAAGAATAGTCATAATCATAGAAACAATTAATTATCAAACTAGGAAATGGATAACACCTTCAGACTTCTGAGGAAGCTCGTATAAACTGAAGACACACAGAAATGTCTTATGGAACTGCATTGATTGTCACTGATTTGTTTTAGATGAAGGACTGTAATCCCATTTCTTGGAGTCATCAAAGAGGCATTAGATGTGAGCTAGCACGCAAAATACAGGAGCTTTAGTAGAAACTCTGAGATACTTGAAGGTGGTCCCAATAATAGACTATTATCAGGAGAATAATCAAAGCTTCCTTTTTGTTACATCCTCCTTCAGATAGTAATTGTGTTGGGAAACAGTGTTGAAAGAAAGGGATTCTAGCATTAAAAATAATCAGAACACTAGATTATAATTAGTATGTTATCAATAAAACTTTGTGATGCCTAGTAACTCATCCTGCTTTCTAGAATAACATTTGGACTTTAAATATTAATTTGTTGAAGTATTTGCCAGTGTACTTTCAGCTTTACAGTAGATATTTTCTTCTGGCTAATTTTGTCTTAATAGTTCTAATGCACTGTAACTATTTAAAAATTTTCCATGGCCTGATGTATTCTAGCTGATGTGTCTGTAGCTGTTAAAAAGGGAGCATTTGGCAGGGAAGAAAGACTGTTTCAAAACTGTTGGATGAAATGCTTCCATGGTGTTGGAGATTTACTGTGCCATAATCAATGAATAATTATACCTTTCTGATGTTGATAGGGCCTGATGAGAGTAGGGTGGATGTGATTCATTGTCCCTTCTGAGGCTGCTAACACACTATAGAAATATTAAGCAAAATTTAATTGCTTAACATTTGAGAGGTGTCTCTAAGAGCATATTCAGGGCCTTTTTGCAGGCTGAGAGGAATAACAAACCAAGCATGTGGTCCAATTAACACTGGAAAGTGTGTCATAGTTGAAATTCATAGAAAGACCAGTTCTACTGTTCCTTAAAAGAGCATTGTAAATATATTCACCTATCTTTTGAAGGTAAACACATCTCAAAATAGAACTTAAGAGATCTCTGAGTAGGAAGGAAAATGCTTTTACTTTGAATCTTGTTTATTTTTATATGTTGGGTTTTTTTTTTTCCAGAGCTGCAGATACCTGTATTGCACATGAATTGGAAGATCTATGATGAGGATTTTCACAGAGTAAGGGAAAATTGTCCAAGGAAAACAATTTAAGTAACAGTCTTTCTCAATAAACAGTGCAACACAGAGCAGTGGTCTGTCTTCTCTCCATCTATTTTTTTTGGACCTGCTTATAGTGTTCTGAAGGCTGTGCTTTGCATGTATTTTTAATCTAAGTTGGAAAAAGGTAGATGGCTTTCATTCATTCAAAAAATAGAAGCTGACCAGAAAGGAACACACCTGTAGGATAAAGATCTGGAAAAATTAGATTTGGACTGCAGTATGATCTTAGATAGGAAGACAGAAAACTTTCAGTAAATCCAGGGGCAGATCCAAAAAAAAAGAAAGAGAGAGGCAATTTACATACCCAGCTCTCAAGCGAATTTAGATACTCAAGTCTAATACTGAAAATCAATAGGTCACTGCCATCTGACTGTGGGGTAAAGTAGGAGGATATTGTTATATTATTTGTTAAAATTTCCTTGGGTGCATAAAATTGCATTTGTGAGCTTTTTCAGGACCATGCCAATCCTGACCATGCTGAACAGGTGGGAATCTACACCAGGTGCAAGTCAATGTCCAAACCCAGTTGTATTTAATGTATAGTATTAAGAAACTCACTCAGTGGGCTGGCTCAGCATGTACCTCACACATGGTAACTGCAATAGACTCCTATCAAAATGTGACTTTTGACTTAATATCAAACTCCTAAAATAAGTCAATAGAAAAACAATTTACTCTTTTATAGAATGACTGCCTGTTTAAAATTTTTTCTTTAATATCCTAAAACTTGTGTTCAGATTCTTCCTCTAGCTGAGCAGGTTCAAACCTATGCTGTTCAAAATCTGTCTTATGCTGTTAAGTGCAAGGCTACTCTGGGTGGAAATCGTGCTCTCCAGTCTTGCTGTTGAAACTCAGTCAACACTGAGACTGACTGTGTCAAAGAGGGGAAGACACCGTAAGTCTGAGGAAGGACAACATGGCAAGTATATTCAAGGTTCTGGTCCTTTACAGAAGACGTACTGCTTCAGTTCCTGAGTTAGGATTGTTAGGAATAGAGATAAAGAGCTGGTCTTTAGCCATTCTCAAAATGCATGGTAGGCACTTGCTTGTTGGATATAATAATTCTAGGTAACTCCCAACTCTGAGCATCACTGGCTCCCTTCTAAAATACCTCACTTTCCCCAGGTACTTATGAAGGAGCCTGGAAAATGAACAAGAGAAATTTTTTTTTTATTTCATTCCAAGAATCAGGAACCTAAAAATTAACTCATCTTGACACCCAGCTTTTAAAGACTGAAATTTCTTCCTGGTCATGGTCTTGTTGCTGATGGATGACATCAAACTTAAAAATACCAGCGTGCCAGAACTTCTTTCAGGACTATATTTTTTTCTTGGATGGTCACAGAATTCGGAAAAAGAGTACAGCAAAGACCCCAGGATTTAAATCCTGACCTGAATTTGTTTGAATCTTTAAGTTCACATGATCAATGAACAACACAATACTTTTTGTTTTGTACAAAACCTTACATAACTTCGTAACTTGATGCTGCTGCTAGGTCACACAAGTATCCAGAAAATGCAGTAGTACAGTGTACCCATGCTATTTATCCATGAATTATATAACTTGCAGCTCTTTAGTACAGTTATTTCTTGGCTTGCTTTATCTGTGGCATTTCCTGAGCAGAGATTATTAATAATGTTGAATGTAACCCAACAGTATGCTAGCAAGGAAATATTGGCGGTTCCTTTCTGAGACTGTCTAGCAGGGATGCAGTGAGTTTATTTCATTTAATAATAATTATTTTATGGTATTTTAATACACTTTGTCAACCCTCAGAGTGTATTTTATTAACTTGATTGAATATATTGTTTAGGTTTTTTGGAGCACTGTATATTCATTGTACTTTTTCACACAGTGGCTACTTTTCTTTTTCCTTTTTTGGCTCTGAAAGTTGTGTATGTCGGTTCAGATCCTGCTGTTTGATACCCATCTGCAAGGGAAGGAGTGAAGGGAATGTCGTCATTTGTTTGTGGACATGATGAGTAAATGCAATGAGATGTTACTGAAAGATTTAGAAGGCCTAAATATTATTTACTATTTTTACAATCAATCAGCTATCATTGTTATAATACCCTTTTATATTTCCAACTAGAAAAGGGAACGAGAAGCAGTAATTAGTAAAGAAAGAGTTAATAACAGGGGGAAAAGCAGATCAGAAGCAGCTTCCACAAATAGGAGATGGTTTTCCTCCCTCCTTCACTTTCAAAGAATTTTCCAAGGAGATTGCTTTCATTAGGCAGGAATCATCCTGCATCAAGAAATATTGGCTGAGAAATGAAGAGATGAAGAAACTTAAACCTGTAGCCTGCAAGTCACTGAAATCTTTAAAACCAGACTATAACCCCCCCTGCCACGCACACACAACACATTCAGAAACTATTCTCACCAACTCAGTGTTACTTGGGAAGCTGTGGCTTGTGAGAAACGGCCACTAACGGAAGACAGACATTCAGCGCTATAAACCCCATGTTTTCCCTGGCTTTACCAGAGAGGGTAAATCCATTTGACCATATTCAGGTTGCTGAAACTCTCTCCTGTGAAACTTCTGTGAAGACTACTACATTGCCACAAAAAAAAATATTGAAGCATTTTGAAAGATAAAAGCTTCTACTTGGATCCGCGGGAAAGGAGACCTGCTTGGTTTGGGAGCATGAGTTAAAGACAAGCAGTCCCTGAGCATCAGGCCATTCATATCAGAATTCTGCTTTAAAGGCTTTAAATGGCTGCTTCAAATCAGGTCACAAGGAAAACTATAGTTCCACTCGAGGGCCTTCAGCCACTAAATTGTGCCGAGCCATTTGAAAAATTATTCTTTCATAAATGCAGCAAACTTGCATGATGTGCGAGGAGAGTTTATATAGTTTTAAGTCATAATGCAAGGATACAGTACTTCCCTCTGCTGTTTCAGACTTGCCAATGTGGCTATCGTTGCTGACAGCTTGACATGATGTTAGTTATTTTAAGTGTCAGATGAGAGTGGCTGATGCCATGGTACTGCAGTGCTCACATTTGTTGGAAAATTAGGTGGTGATTTTTTTAAAAAAGGCCTAAAACCCCCCAACAACCCAGCTGCTTAAGCCTCTGACTGCCTGGGTTTTTTTTCTGTGCTGGGTGTATAATTTGAGTGAGCAGTAGTGAACATGCCTGAGGTGTTAAGAGAATGATGCGCTTTCTGTAGGCATGAATACTCTTAAATAAAACAGGAACACCTTCCTGTCATTTGTTGTCTTCCAGAAAGATTTTTTAAAAGGAAACGGAAGCCAATTAGCCCGGAAGTTTAACCTCTTTTAGTTTAGCTTCTTTTATGGGAGCTTTTTAACCTTTTAAATAAATAATTTTCTTTCTTTTCTTCCCTCCCCTTTGAATCAGTTACTAGCATTTCTCATGCTAGGCCCAAGGAGCAGGCTGCTTAAATTCAAGAATGATTTTGAGGGGATAAAGTGTACAAGATTTTGAATTCTTGCCATAAGTCCCTGGCAGACAGCCAGGAAACCTCAGAGGAATAGGGCTAATGAAGGGAGGGTAAAGGAGACCCGGAGAGTGTGGCTGGTAATGCAGTATTCATTTAATTGGGAGCAGGTATCGGTGCAAACTTCTCCATTTTAATTGGAAAGAGAAGGGGGGTGTTAAGGAAGATGGAGAAAAATAAGAATGCATAAAGTTTTCAAGCTGAGGAGCCAAAGGCAGGCCTGTATATGGCAGAGAAAGAACTCAATTTAGGGCAATTTGCTCTGCAAGCTGGGCTGCAATCTCCCCTGGGGATAGGGATGAGGAAGAAAATGAAACCAAAAGAGAACTTGATAAAATCACCTAGCACAGACAATCTCAGTAGAATAGGTTTTACTGAGTTAAATCTGCCCCAATCAATGTGATTCTTTTCATATAAGTTACAAATAAAAAGCCACAAGATTACAATAAAAATCGAGGATGTACTGCTGCTGATGTAGCACATGGGAGTCTTAAGGACTTGTTGTGGAATACAGGTTTTTTACAACCATCATGTTTGGTTTTTTGCTTTTTACCTAGCTATGAGGCAAAAAAAACCCAACACCCTCATCTTTGCCTCCTCCCTAACCTTTTATTATCTTTAAACTAAGGTTAGTGTAATGTGTGAACCTGACAGAGCTTAATTTTCAAAGCACTTGCAAAGCTGAACATGCTTTAGTCCTGAAAGTTGCTAAACCTGAGCTCAGCCTTGATTTCTTGTTAAAAGAACTGAGGCTTTTTATTTTTTCAGATACTCTTTCTGCCTTTATAAATGAGAGAAGTTAAAAAAAGAAAGATACTTCCCACCACTTTCCACCTACAGCTGGGCATACATAAAGGTGAGAGTAAGTGCCCGCATTTGCGTGATGCATAGGAGAGGCGTTATTCTGTTGTTTTCTATAGTATACATATGCAGTGTCTTTCTCAGTACAGATACTAAAAAAGTTGGGGTACCAAGTGCTGAACAGCTGTTTGTTCTACATCTGAAAGCAAGCCTGGGTGTATTTTCCTTTTGTCCTCAGCAGTGGGTCAAGTTAAATATTTTGTGTTGAAGGACCTCCTTGGAAATGGTACTGGTATGAGCTGTGAGCTGGACAGCTGCTCTTTTGTCTACAGTCACATAGATGAGAAAAATGAAGTGGGGTCATTACTTGGGGGGAAGGGAGTGTTGCACCAGAAGAGAGATAATGTAAGATACATGGCCCCAAGCATTTGGAGGAGAGAGCAGGAGTTAGGTAGGAAAAATGAAGGACTAGGTGGTGACAACTTAAGAGTTTGCAAGGGATCAGCTGAGATCTGTAGTTGAAATGTTTTTTTTTCCTTGTCATATGACTCTGGCAGTAATTTTCTGTGATGAACTCTCCTCTTGATGATTGTCTACACTGGTAAAGGGAAAGGGTATAAACAGGAATAGCATTGCTAACTGAAGTGTGCACAGTCCCTGGAATTTGTGGGTACTGCTGGTTTTAGCTTTGTTTCCTGAGGATGCTTTCCACTAGCACACTGCTAAATAGTCTGTCCAGCTGTTGGGCATTTTGTTGGAAACCTTCTAAGTTGGAGATTTCTATAAGTTTTATGAAAACAGACAACTAAATAGAGAAGAGAGATTCGACCTGAACATCCCTGTGAGACGAGCTCCCCCTTGGCCCTTGAGGCTATGGCCATTATGAGCTGGTCACCAGAAAACAATCCCTACACAGGCTGCAGCTGATGGGCGGCAGGGCAGGGCAAAGAAGAGGAACTGATGGCAAAGAGGTGGCATCAGGCAGGAAAAGGCTGGGCTGGGGGCTGCCCTCTGCCTTGAGGGCAGGGGTATTATGGAGGCACTGGACACTCCAGTATAGCTCATGAAGCTTCATTAGTGTTGTGACTGTGAAACTTCATAGACAGCATGCTTAGCTGTGCTTGCCTAGAGCTGCCTCGCACCCTGATTTCCAAAGCCATCGTGTGCCAAGCTCTGTTTCTGTATCTGTGTGAATATGTGCGTGCATTTTTGAGCTGTGGCTGAATGGGATAAGGAGATTTTGGCACAAGAGGGAAAAATGATAATGGAATTAAGGGGATTTTCAAAAGGGGAAATAAAGCGTTTTTGTATCTAATATATGTGTATGGTTATGAAAGCTTAAGAGATCAAATGGAAATGAAAAGTTTGTGTCCCTTATGTATGACTTTCATATAGGTCCATCCAAATGTTCTTGGAGAACTTAGGTGTAGAAGTTTATATGATGGTGCATATAAAACAGTACATTTCGGTGCTAGAAATGCTACAATCTAACAAAGTGTGAAGTTCTTTTGAAACGTGTACACAAGTATGTATATGTATCAATAGCTTTTGTATATATACTTATATTCATTTTATATAAATAACTTTTATATTGCATTGAGTATTCAAACATTAATTCCTTTCCATTAAAAAAAAAAATCTAAATTCTCAGGCAATATGAATGCTCCAACTTTTGCCCAGGACTTTCAGTACTTGCATTATACCATGACATTTGCAAGAATATTTAAGGGAACTAATATATCACACATAGCCAAAAAAAAATATTCAAAGTTACAGTAGAAGGATGGGAGGGAAATCCTGTATTCTGTTCTGATGATAAAAGTAACAGGAGAAGGAATTTTATTCCCTTCTGATTGTACTACTTAAGGGTTCACAATTAATCTGTGATTGTAGGCTAGATCCTGATTTTGTGTAAATGACTACAGCTCTGTCAGAGATAACGACGTTGATATGATCTGACATGCTGTCTTCTTTTTTTAAACACGGCACAATGAAAAGACTGGGAGCAACATTCTTGTCTTGGAGACAGTGAAGAAACTTTACTCAAGTCTCATTTCACTGGTGTAAGTGAAAGAAAAATTTGACCCAAGGCTTACTAAGGAGTAATTATGGAAAATAATTTTGACATAAGCTAAAAGGTAGTCATATAGCTGCATTTCCCAACACATGTGGAAGGTTTTAAAACTAATTGGAATTTACTGAGAGACAAATTCTAAAACTCTATCCATATCTTTTTTACATTAACAGGCTGTAAAGTCTGCTATAACGGGAAACTTCCACCACAGATATTAAACAGAGTAAAATATTTTGTATCTGCAAAGTACCTGTGTAACACCTTTCAGTTCTGTGAACCCAAGAGTGACTTTGAAGATGAATTTGGTGTCTGTTCTGTTATGAAAAGAAATATTGGTAGTGGAAACATTTTTTTATTATTATTATTCAGATCCCACGCTTTTTGCCTTGTTTTGTTTTGCTTTGCTTTGCAGGTATGCGGTTTAGTTTAATAGCCAAACTATTATCCATAAGTACAGGAAGAACTTTCTCTGCTCATTTTCTGTTATATTGACACCTCCCTTGGCTTTAGAATCTCCTTCTTATTTGTTGCACTATTTATTGACTGTTCTCCCCTTCCAAAGGAGGGAATTTAAGGGCTTAGTTTGGACACTGTGCATTCTTTCTGATCTCTTAAATCCCTTTCTGAATTAGCAGAAATTGTCTCCCACTGAGTGCAAGGTGCTTTATCAACTCACATAACGTTCCTGTTATTGATAGGAAAGATACCACTCTTGTTTTGACACTGCTACCACCCAGAATAAGACTTGTTAGCCATGTTTACAGATCTATATAAATTTGGTTTTTATATAACTGTGCATATGATTGCATCGACATTCAGATGATTGCTTTTCCTGTGGGTGATTTTCCGTATGTATCTTCCTGTTGTGGGTGTGAAAGAGCCTCTTTGCTTTCGCATTACCCATCTGGTCCATCTATGCCCATGCCCGTTCAATGGTCAGAAGACATGGTAAAAAGGGGAAACACATGGTAAATGCAGCTTGGGTTTAAACCATGACCTACTCTTTACTGTAGAGCTTTTTCTGGATTGTTTTAAATCCTCTTTTGCCTATGTCTGTCTCTTTTTTAATTTTTTTTTAATTCCTTTCGTAGTTTTCTTGATGGATTTCTCAAAGTGCCTCATAAATGGTGAGAAGTTCTACCTTTATCAGATGGTAATATCAGAAGTCTTTATTATCTCAGAGAGACGCTTCTCTTTGGAAAATGCTTAGGGATCTAAATCCCATTAAGAAAGGCAGAAGAGGTAAATCTGTTAGATCTGTCTCAGATCTGAGTAGCTTTGAGCATTTGGGGGGTACCCAACCCTGCCTTTTTCTTCCAGCCAGAAAAAGGTGTATTACAGCTCAGTGACTAGGGTAAGAGATCAAGCCCCCATGCACAGCCTCATGAAGGCAGTTTCTCTAATGTCATCTTATTCTTCACAGTCTTTGAACTTCCATCCTCAAGGGGATAAAGAGTACAGAGAGTCTCATGAAACCTACTTTTGAATTTCCTTCTGGCTGTGATACAGTTTGATGAGAAGGCAGAGGACAAAAAAAGCTTGGGCACATTACTTCACCAAATAATTCAATTCCTTTGAATTTCCAAAATACAGTGCTTTTTTGGGGTTTTTTTGGGGTTTTTTTAAAAATAAATGGTCTTCCATTTCTAGAATATCCTTGGCTTCATATTAGGAACTGTTTGTGTTGCATAGAGCCCATATACTTCTGATTTGCCACCAATTTTTATCTGTGCCTTCAGTCACAGTTAGCTGGCTGCTGGAAGTTACTCTGACAGCTTTGACTACACCTTTATTATTTCTGTTAGGATGTGTAAGTCTACATTTCACCTCTCTCCTGGAGTGGTATTAACTAGTTTTCTTTTTTTTTTTTTTTCCTCTCCCTTGAAATTTATACCTTCAGCTACTTAGGCATCATACTAGCTGATGGCAAATGAGGAACCAGACCTCATAAAAATTGCAATTTTCCTTTGATTGGTAACAAGATGAGTAGCACAGACTGTTGTTTTTCCTCCTTCATATCTGGCAGTTCAGGCAGGATGCTTATCCATATATGTTGAGGTCACAAAGCAGCCAGTCTACTAAATACACTTATCATTTGACATCTTTAATTGATCTTTCTTTGCAGAATAAAACTCGGCAAGTCCCTCCAGATCTTGATCCAAGACTTCAGGGTTCTTTTCGGCTTGTCAGATTCTGTTCCTGCTCCTACTCTTAAAAGCCTAGACAGAAATTAAGTTCAGTCATTGACAATTTCAGAGCAAATGAAATCCTACTATAGTTTCGATTCACTTGGTGCCTTCTAATCAGTACTTTTGAAGGTATGCCAGAAGCTGTGCTCCATCTTTACTGCCTCAGTCCTCTCTGTCCAAGTTTGGGAGGTTTTTTAGGAAACCAAGAGAGACATTGTCAGGATGTTGGATACTGTGTGCCCTGAAGTTTTGTAATTGTTCTTTTCTCACCATCTTAATCAAGGAAAAGTTGTACTCCGTCATAAGTATCTGCTGCAGCAGGTGGTGGCTTCGTTTTTGATTTTGAGTGTCAGAGATCTCTCCGTGTTTTAGGAGGAAACAGGTTTTATGACAGCTACAGAACCAACAGCAACAACAACAAAAAAGAATAGACATTCCTTTGGGCCTTAGGAAAGCTGCAAGATTTAATTTGCTTATATGCCTGTCTTGCAGCAGGAGACAGGGAGTCTGAAGAAGTGGTTTAAGTGGCACCACGTTAGCTTATCAATGTCTTATCTGCTAGAAGATCCACTCAGATAGATGGCTTAAAGTATTTCAGCCAATTTGATCAAGAGTGGGAAATTCCAGGCCATATTCTTGAAGTGATTTTCTGCAGTGTTGAGTAATTCAGTGCTTTTCCTGCAATCCATCAGGAAAAAGGTGCAAAAGATTTTGAGAAACATTCCCTTCCAAAGTCAATCTATTTCTGGGTCTCTATTCCAAAGCAGTCTTATTAGATAACTTTTGGTACTAGGGCCTTGGCTCTGTCAGAGCCAAGATGAAAACCCCTGCTGTGGTGGTTTGGTCAAGCTCTCAAAGGTTGGCTGAACAATATTGTTGAGGGAAGTTCTCGTTTTGTTGTCTGAAGAGTTGTATGGACTTCTGTCTATGACCTTTGGTTTGGACAGTTGCCCATTCCTGTCTTTTCTGCAGTCTCTGTCTTCCTCTGATGATCTGTAGGAGTTACAAGATGCTGCAGGGAGACAGCAGGAATGTGCAGGTTAACAATACTTTGTGGAAGAAGGCAATTGTACTTAACAATAACTGGATATTCTTTGATAAGCTGCCCCATGATGCATCAAAGCCTACTCCCCTGGCCCACTTCATTGGAGTCCCGCTACTATTTTAACTGAAAGAAGCAAAGATATATCCTATTCCTTTATTTCTCATGTACTATACATGGAGTAGAGAGCAGGTGTGCAACTTAAAAACTAGGAATATGTACTTTCAGCCACATGAGCACACAGACAACATATGTTGCAAAACACCCCTTACTGTTAAATAAATTATCAATGATGTTTGCATAAACAGTAAGCTGTTAGATCTTAGGCTTACTCTGCTTTCAGAAGGCTTCTCCTAACTAAAGGGACTTCTGGAGTCATAATCGTCTCTTCTGCTCTTAGAAACAACTGGAGTAGTTAATCCTTTCTATGACTTTAAAAAGACTGGTTTTATTTTGAGCCTGCTGTCAGAACTTTATTCCATCTGAAATTTTACCATTTCAAACTTGACCTTATTCATGGCCGGTGTGTTTTCCTTTGCTCTTGTACTTTCATGTTAGGTGCTGCTTTGTCTTTTCAGGTATATTCCTTCCTAATGAGATCAGTTGTTGCCCTTCAGACTCCATTGTGCTTCGTAAAAACTAAAAGTCAGTCTTGTAGTTTTCTCTCTTAAGATCCGTACTATTCTGATCAAGCCAGTAGCTGTTCTCAGCAACTCTGCTATTTCAGATCCATCTTGCTTAAATATATGTGAGTAGAACCAAATGCTCTATTCAAGAACACAGTCCAGTTAACTGTAGAGCTTTTAGATTCTGGGGTAGTGTTTGGGTTGCTGCTTCTGTTTTGGGGGTGTGTGTGTGTGTGTGTGTTTTCTTTTTCTTTTCCTTCCATAGCATGTTATACTGGCTCTCATTGTTAAATTAATTGTTCAAAAGATGACAGTGTCTTTTTCTTCCTCTGTTGTTACCATCTGATGAGCTCCAAATCTAATGCAAAATTTCTTATTAATCTGTTAGTGATTGACCTTGCACTCTGAACAGTTAAATGTCACTCCATTTCCATTATTCCAGTCCTTGAGATCTTCTCGTTTTTTCTTGCATTATAAGTCTTTGTATTGAAAAATACCTTTCAACATCTGCATATTTCATTCAGTAGTTCTGGTTTGGTTTTTTTTTGATTAAACAAGATGGGTCTCAAGAATGAGCCATGAAAAATTTTAGCAGTAACATCCCAGAGAAGGAATAAATCTGTATCTTTATCCTGTTTCTGTCATGTATAACTAGTTCCTTTCCTTCTGTACAGCTGTACAGCTTTCCTTCTAACTCCCACCTTCTCCTACTTCATCAGTAATTTTCTGTGGCACTCTGCCAGTTTCTTCACTAGTCCAGATGAGAGAGAACTACTCTTTTCTTTTCTCCAGAAAAATCGGATATCTTAAGATAGCTGTCAATTTAAGACTACATTAGCTACCCTTGGTAGCTGGCTATATTTTATTCTATATTCCATTTTCGAAATTTCTTGTGATCCTTGTCTACTGTAGAGGTTTCCCTCTTAAACATGGAGAGGGGAGGCAGGGAAATAGTCCCAGCTATGACGCATGCATTTTTAGGCCTCTTAGATGTATATGCTTTACAATGTAAATATATAAGGTCTTAGGAACTGAAGATCTCAGTACATTAACTTCACTGCAATGTCTAAGTTAGAAGCCTAGTTAACAAAGATGCCTTTGAGGCAATGGAGATAAATTGATGTCTCCAGAACGTGATTTCAATCTTAGGCAGTAATGATTAAATCTCCATCAAGAAAAGAGCCTGCTGTGTTGTTTTGTATAATCTTGTTCCTACGAGATTTTCTCAGTGGTCTTCTCAAGAGGGATTTTCCAGCATAAACTCAGTTCTAGGTTTATCAGATCCAGATGCTTATTGGAGTTTCCTGGACTGGCCTATGGCATCATGACAACAAGGGGAGCCTTGGGGTTGGGGTCTACTACAGGCCACCTGATCAAGGGGAGACTATTGATGAAGCCTTCTTGCTCTGGCTCCAGGAGGCATCGAGCTCCCAGACTCTCATCCTGCTGAGGTATTTCAACTACCCTGACATCTTTTGGAAAAGTAGCATGGCAAGCTGTAGACAATCAAAGAGGCTCCTGGAGTGCCTAGAGGACAATTTCCTGAGACAGAAAGTAGGCAGCCCTACTCAAGAGGAAGCAATATTGGAACTGATCGTCACCAATGAGAGTGAGCTCATCAGGGATGTCAAGATTGGGGGCAGCCTGGGCTGCAGTGATCATGCACTGGTGTGGTTCACTGTCCTAAGGAGTATGAAGCAAATGAGAAGTGCAGTCAGGACCCTGAATTTCAGGAAAGCTGACTTCCTAGGCAAGAGACCGGCATGGCTGAGTCAAGATCTGCTGGTCAAACTAAAAGGCAAGATGGAGCTATACAGACAGTGGAAGCAGGGACAGGTATCCTGGGAAAAGTACAGGGATGTTGCCCAGTTGTGTAGCAATGAGGTCAGTAAGGCCAGGGCGCGCTTGGACCTAAACTTGGCAAGTGATGACAAGAAAATCAAGAAGGTCTTCTACAGGTACATCAATCAGAAAAGGAAGGTTAAAGAAAGTGTACCCCCCCCATGAGCGACAATGGAGAACTGATGACAAGAGATGAGAAAAAGGCTGAGGTTCTCAACAACTTTTTTGCTTTAGTCTTCACTGGCAACCTCTGTTTTCACTGGTCTTGAGTTGAGGGCCTGCAAGATGGGGACCTGAGAGACAGTGTCCCTCCAACTGTAAGTGGAGATAAGGTTCATGACCATCTGAGGAACCTGAACATACACAACTCCATGGGACCTGATGAGATGCATCCCAGGGTCTTGAAGGAATTGGCTGATGTAGTTGCCAAGCCACTCTCCATGATATTTGAAAAGTCTTGGCAGTCAGGTTTAGTTCCTAGTGACTAGAAGAGAGGAAACATCACAGCCATTTTTAAAAAGGGTAGTAAGAAGGACCCTGGGAAGTACCGCCCTGTCAGCCTGACCTCTGTGCCTGGGAAGATCATGGAAGAGATCCTCCTAGAAGCCATGCTGAAGCACATAGAAGACAGGGAGGTGATTCAAGACAGCCAGCATGGCTTTACTAGGGGCAAGTCCTGTCTGACAAATCTAGTGGCTTTTTACAATGGAGTAACTGCATCAGTGGACAAGGGAAGAGCTACGGATGTCATCTATCTGGATTTCTACAAGGCCTTTGACATGGTCCCCCACGACATCCTTCTCCCTAAATTGCTGAGATATGGACTTGACGGGAGGACTGTTCAGTGGATACGAAACTGGCTGGATGGTCGCATCCAGAGGGTGGTGGTCAGTGGCTCCTAGTCCAGATGGAAGACGGTGAAAAGTGGAGTTCGTCAAGGGTCTGTGCTGGGACTGGTGCTGTTTAATATCTTTATTGATATTGACAGTGTTATTGAGCGCACCCTTAGCAAGTTTGCTGATGACACCAAGCTGAGTGGTGAAGTTAATGTGCCAGAGGAACTGGATGCCATCCAGAGGGACCTGGACAGGCTGGAGAAGGAGTCCCAGGTGAACCTCATGAAGTTCAACAAAGCCAAGTGCAGGGTTCTGCACCTGGGTCAGGACAATCCCCATTATCCATGCAAGTTAGGAGATGCTGTGCTGGAAAACAGCCCTGTGGAAAAGGACTTGGGAGTTCTTATGGATGAGAAGCTGGGCATGAGCCACCAATGTGCATCTGCAGCCCAGAAGGCCAGCCGCATCCTGGGCTGAATCAAAAGAAGCATGGCCAGCAGATTGAGAGAGGTGATTCTGCCCCTCTGCTTTGCTTTGATGAGACCTCACCTGGAACACTGTGTCCAGCTTTGGAGCCCTCAGCACAAGAAAGACATGGACCTGTTGGAGCGTGTCCAGAGGAGGAACACAAAAATGATCAAAGGGCTGGAGCACCTCTCCTAGTAAGACAGGCTGAGAGAGTTGGCTTGTTCAGCTTGGAGAAGAGAAGGCTCCAAGGGGACCTTATAGTGACCTTCCAGTACCTCAAAAGTTGCCTTTAGGAAAGCCGGGGAAGAACTGTTCACGAGGGCATGTAGCTGTAGCACTAGGATGAGGGTAAATGGTTTTAAACTCGAAAAGGGGAGATTCAGGTTGGATATTAGGAAAACGTTCTTCAATATGAGGGTAGTAGATCATTAGTACCGGTTGCCCAGAGAAGTAGTGGAGGCCCCATCCCTGGAGACATTCAAGGTCAGGCTTGATGGGTCTCTGAGCAACGTGATCTAGTGAAGATGTCCCTGCCTACTGCAGAAGGGTTAGACTAGATGACCTTTAAAGGTCCCTTCCAACCTTACACATTCTATGATTATATGATTTTACCTTCCTAATGCACCTGTAAGCCACCTGCCAATGATCAGTCATCTGGCATGTGGATAATTTTGACTTCTGATGGGAAGGACTTGTATTTTGTAATTCTAGGCCTTAAAATATTTTAAATTTAGGGTAAAATAGTTGAGAGAGCACAATTTGACCTATTAGCTTACGCCCAGATACTATTGCTTTGAGAAAATTCTGTTAACAGTATGGGGACTCTAGCAAGCATCTTACGTTAATATTATTCACAGGCTTAAGTTTGTTTGGGATAATTCTTGACATTTGAGTTCAAAACTTCTATTCTGATGATCCATTCTCATTTAATTGTTCATATCATACAGTCACTGAACAGATCCTGGAAACTTTACACTGCAGCTGAACTCGCTTCAGTTGAGCCACAACTGATATGTCCCAAATCCTTAATTTAAACACCAAATAATTTCTGGGATGTTTTTTAATTTGCTTAAAGAAACTTAAAAACATAAAATTTGTGGTGTTTTTTTAAGGCCTCTTTAGCACTGAGGCTTTCCAGCAAGCCAGTTTATTACAACCACAAAACAGATTCCAAACTGGGAAGCAAGTATTCACCCCAACTGGGAAAAAATATTTTACTATACACCCAGGGATATAGGTAAGAGTCATAAAAATTATGTTTGCAACCATTTTTTGATTTAGTAAGATTTGCCTGTAGGAGACTTTTCAATGCCCAGATGTTGGCTGATATTAAGCCCAGATCTTTACCAGGCTCTTCATAAGGCTACACTTGAACAGAATTCTTTAAAAAAATCTGTTAGCAGAGGTAATTGCTGGTTTGAGGAATTAAAATAGATTATGTGGGAATTGTCTGGAATCTTGTAACTTTTCCAAAGTGTGTGTGTGGGAAGGATATTTGCACCTGACTAGTAGGGCTATATGCTGTGCAGGAGTATGGGTAAAGGCTCAACCTTTGTTTCTCAGAAAATTTATCTCATCCAACCTTGTCATAGTTTCTGGCTGATGAAGGGTATGTGTGGCAGGGGGGTGGGTGTATGGGCTTTAAAAATCTTTTTAAATATGGGAATCTATGAATCAAGTTCTCTATCTTAGCAAACACACCCAAGCATGTGGGCATTTGAAATCCAGCAGCATTTGTGGTACTCCAAACTGTGAAAGGACTAGGCATTACTACCAGAGTACTGTGGTAGGATCGAGAGGCAGGAAAGGAATCGAAGCATAGAGGGGGGCAGAATGAAGGTAAAGAGGAATCCAAGCACTCACTCCATTTGTTTGACAAAAGTTATATTGAATTTTGTGTCAGTCTTTCCCTGGTTAAACAAAAAGAAAGCAGGATGTAATCAGATTTTTTTTGTGGCATGTGTATGCACAGCAGATCCTGCCCTCCTAACTGTTCATTCCTGTCTTCTACCTCCTTCTTTCCCTCTTCATCCCCTTACCTCCACTTTTCTCCCTTCCTCCCTTCAAAGTAGCACTGCATTAATGAATTGCTCCATGGTTCCCATCTGCTTCGGCGTAAAACCTGCTGGCTTGTGTTAAACTGCTTCACAAGATGACTGGGTAACTGTGTCTGTGCTTGTACAAATGGAGCAGTCCAACAGGCATGGTGAAACACTGGCTCATTCCTAGCCTAGATTTCAGGTGATTTGCTTGGGATGTAGGCATCCCAGTTTTGATTGCTGACTCTGCCGCTTGTCCCACTTCCATGCAAATTCTTGGCATGCTCCCAGATTGACTGTCCTGGGTGAAAGAATCCTGCCTTTTCAACACACCCCCACCCTTCGCTGTAAAGGTAATTTTATAGCCTGAGACTGAGGCACTTGCTGATGTACAAGAGCAGCAGAAGAAGGCAGTGTTAAACTGCAGCCATTTCCAGCTTCCAGTCCTGTGCTTTTATCATTAGACATTTTTTGCCTGACAATTATGGCTTAGTTTTGACCTTGGGTCACTGACATTAGTAGAAGATAGATGTCAGTATCTTAAGGCAAAATCAAACCTTGATGGTGGTTCACCATTTTTCATCGTTCTGTGGTCAGTTATATGAATCATGCCAAGAAAAAAACCGTGTCCCCCATTCACTGAGAAAAGTATGGGATACATGAAAAGATGGATTTTAAGACTTTTTGAAGCATTATAAGGATCTAAAATTTCAAAGCCAAGAGGAGACCTTCTGTTTGTTAATGTTTTTTTCCTATAGCAAATGGATTAATTTAAAATCTGCTAATATACTCTGCCATAATCACTTAAATACTTCTCTGGTAGAAAGATCTTGACTTTTGTCTTGTTCAGATTATATTAAAACCATCTTCCTGTCACTTAAAAGTATTGCAAAATTTCTACAACTATGGAGTCCTCTTAAACATTTCCTGGGAAGAAATATGGCATGGCAGCTACAATTTCTCTCTATGGTATAGATTTAGTGTATTTAAGATACAGAATATGGGAAAATATTAATAAATTACACAGAAAAAGAAAACAAGATATTGTCAGGTTGGTAAGGTGCGAGCCTTAGGAAGCAAAAGAGGACTGAAAGGAATAAACCCCAAACAAATCAATCCTCACCCAAGCCTCCCTAGTAATCCTCTATAATATTTTAATGGAAAAGGGCCAAGTTCAAAGTTAGAGATGGTGTGGAAGCTAAGGCTGCACAGTAAGATAAGAAGTACCTGGGAAACTGAAAATTCTTTTAGAAGTAGCGTTTTATACTTTGGTATTGTGAAACCCCAGAGAAGAGATGCCTATCCCGCTCTTCCTCGTGCAGCTCTGTAAATAGGCACTGTATCTTTTGTTGCAAATCCTCAGCTCTGTACACTTGGGACAAGCGAGCGCCTAGTGGCAAACAGTTCAGAGAAACAGCACGGAGGAACTGAATGTGGTAATTGCTCCAAACTCATTGTTACCCACTTGATTTCATACAGTCATGGCCAAATCTTCCATCTGTCTCTGCCCTCCAACAATGATTTCAGGACACTTGGAGCTGAAGCCAAACTGTGGGGTTTCTTCTTTTATTCCTCTTTTTTTTTTTTTTTTTCTTGGTGTCTGGGCTCTCACCATCACAGCCCTTGATTAAATGACAGGTTTTTGTTTTCATTGTCTTACCTTCTTTCCCCATTCAGTTCTTGACAGCCTTCCCTCTCAGCTGAATACTGTTATCACTTCTTTATTCTAATCCTCTCCCTAGCTGCCTATATTATCACCCCTCTGTTTCAGAACTTGGATACTTACCCTTTAATCCATTAATTGGCTTTTTACCCTCAGATCTCTTTGCCTCCTCTGAGTGCAACCTGACTCTCCGAGGCACTGCACACCCTGGCTGTTCTCTGCCCATCCCTGCCTTGCACCTCCCGGCCTCTCCCTGCATTTTGGTGCTGGTTTCTCTTCTTTCCAGATAATCTTGTGCTTTATTTCTTTGCACAAAGGAGGGCTCTCTAGTTCAATATCACTTTCAGTGTTGCTTCTGTTTCCTCCTGTGTTTACGTATCACCTTTCTTCGTTGCTTCTTAACAAGGGTAGATGTATATAGCAGGAATAATCTCTACAGCAGCTATCTGTGTTGCCCCCAGAATAGGTCCATTTCCTTATCGGGGTTCAAAAGTGTTGGGCAACTTAATAAAATATGGGTTGTTACACAGCAAATGTATTCACTTAAACGAGATTATCTTTTGATTGAGTTAGGTTTCTACAGCTGTTTGCATGCAGTGGAGGTGTACATTTCTTAACTTTTTTTTTTTAGCTGTGTACTCTTTGTCTGTAAAATCTGTGTGTATTTAAAGGATGTACTTTATCTAGTGCCACTGTTTAGTCCGGGAATAATTTTGCTATGTTTTAAGAAATCTTGCCTACTTTTTTTCATACAGATTATGCTGCAAAAAGGCATGCTAGCCTTTTTGTTTTGTTATCTCTGATGTTTTCTTTATATGGTATGTATGAATACACACATTTGATATTTAGCAAAATAGGGAAAATTATCCCGGTGCTAATGTACACAGAGCTATTACACCCAGTCATGGTTAATAGCACTAAATGGATTTAGAGTGAGGAGTCTAGACTGCAATCCTGTCAGCATCTGCCCCTTCCCCAGTAATTTATTTGAGTTTTGCACCTGCAGATGCTGAACTGGGACTGAATTCATATGGAATTTTTTATTCGGGTAGCAGGCACTGAAATAGTAACATTTAAGAAGAGCGTTAAATAAAAGTGACTGTGTTACCATTAACTTTCCCTCCTTTGTTGTCAATATTGAAAACAATAGAATCCTGATTATCTAGGCTCTTACCATGAGGATCTCCTCTTCTAATTAACTCCCTAATCTATTGGCACCCTGGTTATTAGACATATCTTGTGCTGCCTAGTGCTTTTCAGTGGTTGGAAAGCTTTCATAAAGTGTTTTGGGTTTAGCTCCTTCATTGGCAGAGTGTATCTTTAATACTCTGTGCAAACATAGTGACTGTCCTTTCCTTTGTGTGATATAATCTCCATGCTCAGCAGCATTACAAGCCTTTCTGAAAAGGGAGCAGATCTGCAAAGCCCACCAGAGCAGCAGAACTGGAAAGGTAATTGTGCAGAGGTGAGGAAAAGCCCCTTCTTTGCCTGCCTCTCTCTTCTTACGCCCCATGCATGTGCCAAGTCACACCTGAAAATCACCTTTTCCTTCTGTTTTGTGGTAGGCATATGGATCCATAGGCATCACCAAAGGTGAAGGGTTCTAACCCATTGTACCATGCAGCCATGGCAATGGGAGTTTGTTTACAACTTGTAGAACAAAAAGGTTGTCCTTCAGAGCCACGTGTATTCAGGCTTATTTGTATGACAGAGATGCGGGTCTCAAATTCTTTGCTCTCTCACATAGGGAAAATAAATCCCCCTCCCCTCATAGTAATTTATTCAGAACCAGAGGGCACCTAACTCAGGGAATCAAACCAGCATACCCAGGGAGATGTTTTCCTTCTTCTCACTTGGAAGAGCTGTGATCCTGTGGAAAACAAGAGGAAGAAAACCAGCTTAAAAATATTCTCATCAAAAATCCCGAAGCTAACCCTTAGCTATTTACATGTTAGATTTCAAACATACCCTATTCCTTATTTGAGTAAATTTTAAATTTTGTTAAATGATAGATCCCTTACTGGTGACTTTTTTTTCCCAAAAATTTTGGTATTGGACTATTCCTTCTTTGTTTCATTCTATGGAGTATCAGCGTTTGCAGTTCTTTTATAAGAGGATGCTCAGTTGTACAGGTTGAAGCCTGTCATCTGTATACAATCTCGTGAAGATCTACAATGTCCTACACCTGGTGTGGCAGCTTTCAAGCCATTGCACATCAGTGTGTAGCTTCTTTTCAACATATTCAGCCTGGATCTGTCATCCGTGTGTGTGTGCAGTTCACCAATGGATGTGGTGACCTTTTCATGGTCTGTGAAGTCTGTTTCTTTATGAAGGGAGCCTTGCACTAGACTTGCTCATGTGAGAAGGTAAAGGCATGGAATCTGTTTTCATACGTTTCACTCCAGTATCGACAGGAGTCTATATATTTTTAACATCAGAAAGCAGATCACCCTAAAAACTATGTACCAGTCATGTGGTGCAAAACTGCCAGCAAAACAGCAAAGGGTAAGAGAGATAGTGGAGACAAATATGTACAGCAGTAAACATTTCTCCACATGGTAACCTTAAGGTACCATTGGGGATGCTAAAAAGCTTTGTAAAGATGCAAGTGTTTTTCGTTAAAAGAGTTGATAATCTTTGAAATATAATATGTAACTCTTCCTCCCCACCCCTCATTTGTTACCTATAATGGTTTGTTCAAGACTAATTTTTTACTTTGTTCTCCACAATGCTATTTATTTCTTGCCCATTCTTTCTTTCTTCTGTACCTGATTACTGAATTTCATGGGCTCCTCATAAAACACTGCAATGCTAATGCTAAGGGTAATTTTTAAAGGTGCTTCAAAAATGTACACGTTTAATATGCAGCTGCTCTTTAAAGGGGCAAAAGGTTTCTTTCTGTCAATTATTTTTTCAGATTCTGTATTAAAAATCGTTTTTTTTTCACTCAACTGTCAATATTTAAGGAAGTACCCTTTCCTATGTTCTCTAATCCTGTTAGAAGTAGTAGGCATATTCTGTATCTGTGGCGAGACATAAAACATGGTGAAAAACAATCTAAATACTCAAGGTCTGTTTGCTCTAATGAAAAAGGCTCAAGTTATATAATGAGGCAGCCCCTCTGATGCAGTTAATCGGTATCCACACAAGTTGATCTCTTGAATGCATCACATGATTCATAAGAAATTGCTTAGCGCATAAGAAATTAAGACTGAATAATATTTGCTGATGTCTTATTTTTTAGCTAAGAAATCTAACACTTTTAAGGATAAAAAGGGGTCCTCTCTTATGGTCCTCATCTCTCTACAAAATAAGATAGTTTCAGGGACAGCTATATTGAAAAAAAAAAAGATGTAGATACTGAAAAGACAGGTTTCTTTCATTCAGTTTAACATCATAGGAGAATGGTACCATGCCTAAATTGTAAAAATATTTTTATTCTAAAATGTATTTAATAGGTCACACTTTTACAATCACAATTTAAAGTGTAGTCTCAAAACAGGTCTGTGGTAATGTGTCTCACTAAATCACCATCTTCACTGTCTCTAAACTGTCAGGGGCAGGGATTTTTAGAGGTTTCTAATCAATATATAAACACAAATAGTGTTAAAACTCTCCGTGGCACTGGCGAATAGTCATGTGCTTCAGAAATCAGCAGTTCTTCAATCCAGGTCCTGTTTCATTTTGCACAGGACTAGTTGGTGAAGGAAAGGAAAGAAAGGAGACTACGTCCTCAAGTGCCGACAGTAGGTCAGGGTAGCTACCTAATGGGGATGAAAGATGCTCAGACCTGCAGCGAGTGGCATAGGCAAATCCTTTTTCATGGGTAGTGGGTGATTATTGCACAAGATGCGCTGTCTTTAGTGCCTACCCTGACAGGGTGGCTGTGGTAAGCCTGTTCAGCCAGAAATGATTGCTTCGCTCCATCATTGTAGTGAATTTCTAAAGCAGAAATTATCATGACAAAATTGGGGGGAGTAAGGGGGGGAGGGTGTTGATAACTTTGGTTTTCTGCAGGAGTGAAATTTGGAAAAGAAAGAGTTAACGAAGTTACTGCTGCTGTAATATACATACCAGACTCTTTCGGTCTTTTAAGTCTTCACAGCTCTCTTACAACAAGTTCTCTTCATGTCTAGAAAATGCAAATCTCTGGGCTCCTAAGAGCAACTAAATAGAGATATGTATTTCATCTTAAAACAAAGAGCAAAGAAAAAGAAAAAGAAAAGTTATTCAAAGGATTTTGGAAACAGGTGTTCTAAATCAACATTAATTGGATTTCAGTTAATTATTCCTTATACTTTAGGGATTATAGGAGAGCAGTATAGAGGGAAAAAGCAAGAACAACTTCTCTGACATAGTAATTGCTCTAATATTATTTAAGCTAAGCCGCCCCTCATTCCTTGCACCCCCACCCCAAATAAATTTGTCTCCGGATGACTCTAACAGAGACTAGGGAAGTAGAATGAAATGCAAAATTCACCTTTACTTGGGGGTGGTGGTTACATAATTATTATATATACACTATTCTCTGCCTGTAGCTCCTAAGATAAAGAGAACTGCTAAACAGCTATTCCAGATTAATTTTGGACACCACACTTCTTGTATGGAGCTTACCTATGTGAATCCCCTGATACTTTACCCCTCGCAGTGTAAGATCTATGCACATAGTTTCGAGTGGGTCAGGAACATTTCTCCCAGGCTGGCAGAGGAAAGCTGGGTGGAAGGCAGGACATTATTAAGGATTGTATTTTGGCTTTCTGTTCTAACTCCTGTTGGATTGAGCCCACCTTTTGCCCAGTACTTGAGCTGGTATAGCATTTGACATATATATGTATATAGGAAGTTTTAGTTTGCCTCTGAGAACCTTCTGATTCCAAATTTTAAAAGAAGTGGGGGAAGGCGTGAGCAAGACAAGATGTAATGAAGTTTCAAAAATTATTGTAAATTAAAGTGATCTAAGGAAACAAGGTTTTAAAATTGAACTGCAATTAGGGTCAGCTGTTTGTTTGGGTTATTTTCTTCATTTGAGTTTAATCTTTAATTTTGTGCAAACTTTTGTGCTGATCCCTCATAGATCTAAACTGATGAGAGTGAGAGGAGGCAGCGACACTTGCTGCTCTCCTTTCACTGTCCAGCCCAAGAGAAGTGAGCGATATGTGTGATAAAAGTAACAGATTTTCAGAGGTTTTTTAAAAACTTTAATATGATACAATAGTCAGATCTTCTAGTAGCAACCAAGATAATGTTTTACACATTTTTTACCTTAAGAAAGTGTCTTTGAAGAGCTTCCCCCCAAAATGTTTGAAGTATACATGAAACATGTTGCTTTTGAACAGGAGGCATTGTCAAGTTGTATGGGAAATTATTTACACAGCAAATTTTAAAAGATTTCGGAAAGCCTAATGAAACTTGCCTGAGGGCAGCTAGAATTTGCATTCCAGCCTCCTGCATGTGTGACAATTTGCTCAGCATCTCAGTTAAAAAAAATAAAATTGGAAGGGGACTTCCCACATCCAGTAGGTCTCATCTATAAATGAGGTACATTACTAAAGAGATACACCTCTGCCAACTTCATGCGTCAGCGTATTTACCATCCTTACAAACAGATGGGAACATAATTACAGCACATCTATGCAGTCACTTATTTACCTGACTTCTGTACCTATTTGCATAAGGTCCTATCAGGGACTTTAAAGCTCTGAGTATTTTACAGACCTTATGAAAATATTAATCTTAAATTAAACTGACCAGTTTTAACTCGAATTTTCACCACACCTGTATGAAATTCTGAAGAACACAGATGCTGTAGTTGCTGCACTAAAAGATCAGCAGAAAGTAGTGAAAAGAGCAAGACTTCATGTGAGGGACAGCAGCTTTCTGAGAACAGGCAGAGTGGGTGTCTGTAGTGACGTAGCTGTTCTCATCTATCTCCTTAATTCACGGCATTTAGATGGCGTCATGGCTCATATTGCGCAGATGATGGTACTGCATTTTGTAGGATGAAAGTATTTCTCTTTCAAATGTCACTATTTCTAACTGACAAGGAAGTGCAAATGATAAATATCTTTAAAATTTTGTTCAATAACTGTAAAAAAAAAGCTATTAAATATAGGAAGATAAATTATGAAAACTTAACTATATATAGATGCATATTTATCTCGATTTCCCAAATGTGGCGGTTCATAGCTTTTCTCTTGGTCATTAGCGGTTTGTTTGGGTTTGATTTTTTAAAATCTAATGTATGCAAGCTTTATTCCTGCTTGAACAGAACATGATTTTACTTTGCAAATGAAGATGCAAACTTTTCCTTCTGATTAAAGGCAAAACAAAAGCCACCTCAAAATTCTGTTTCCATCATTGTTTTCCAAATCAATTTCATCAGTATCAGTTTACAGGAAAATACATTCCAAATTAAATTTTTAATTCATATCCTAGATGTGTTTTAGGCTCTTTTACACAGCATACAGTACTTCAGCAGTAGAGGTGTTTTAATGCTCAAGAGTTCTGTAGTTTTCCTTTTTTCCTTTGCTCCCCCTTCTGACCTTTGCTAAAATCTCCACCATGGTGTATAGGTGATAATTGACTGCCTTTTAAAAGATACTTTTTTGTATCAGCCAAGCACTTTCTTGTTTGAGACATGAACCTGTTTTATGGACAGACTCAAAGCCTGGTTGTGCTCAGTCATATGTGCAAAAAAATACATTGTTAGTCATTTGTAATCCCCAGCCCATGGTGGCTCTCTCCAGTTTCTGTGTAGGGAGAGATGTGCTTTATTTAATCACAGACCAGATGTGGGGCCTAAGGGCCTGACCCAAAGCCCATTGAAATCAGTTGGAATCCTACTGTAGATTTTAATGGCCCTACGTGTTTAGAGAAGTAGATCTGACTCTCACTCATGATGCTCTCTTCACTCCTTTCCCATTTTCCTTAGCAAGAAAATCCCCTCCCATACCCTAAATGCAATGAAAACAATTTAAAAAAGAAAAAACAAAACCAAAACCCGACCAACAAAGACACCAACCGCTGACAACTATTCTGTTAAGAAATTGCTATAATAGGAAGCTGCAACAGGGCTCTGTATTGCTGGGGTGGCTACTTTTTGCACTGAAAACATTTCTGGCAATAGTTTACACAGCAAGGTTGATGTGTTTGTGCAGAAAACTAGTTTATGTACAGTATGGGTTTGGGGCTACAGGGTAAAAAATCTCCGTATCGTCAGCGTAGTCTATTTGTGAAATATAGCAGGGGAAAATATTTATGAGCACCACAGGACATGAAGCTCAAAGTGCAGTCATTTCTAAATGAAAATTATGTGACAGTTCATCAGTATTTAATGCTAACATTGCTTGATCTAGACATAAAGAATTTAGCAGCCATTTATCATAACATACAGTGCTGTTCATTCCCTGATTTGCTTAGAATACGTCGGTGTTTTAATCTCACCACAAGCCACAGGTCTAATTTTAGATATTTAATGAAAGGAAAACCCGGCGAGAGACAGATTTTTCACATGGCTATTAGAAGCCTACTCCCACAACTTGAATTGGTTGGTCTTTTTAATGCATGCTCCCAGAAGCCACCGCTTGGTCCCTGCACCAGATGCAGGTGTTCCCTTGTGCTGTCAGCCAGGAATGATTAATGAGGATTTGCCCCTACTGAAAGCAGTCTTTGGAGCATTGTTCAGGGCATCTGTGGAACTGTCGGGGGAGACAAGGACACAAGTGAACAACCAATTATTTGGCCATCACTGAGGCAGCATGAAAAAGACATCAAATTGGACAGAGGAGCAAAGCTTTTGTTTCATGATCATATTTTTAGGTGTTAATAGTAACAGAGGAATTCTACCTGTTTTGTTTTGCTTTTATTTTTTCTCCCCCCCTTTCTTTTTTTCAGGGGAGAAGGGCAATGGCTCAGGCACCGCTTTAAAGCTAGGATGTGTAAAAGAAAACTGATCACGGTCCTTTAAAAGTGTAAAAGGGAGGAAAACACACAGAATTGATTTCTTGGCGGTTGCACTGTGTGTATAAAGATATACTGTTTTGCTCGGCTAACATTAGGGAACGAGGGCTAAGAATTCAGTGAGGAGGAGGATTTCTCATGCAGGGAGCTGCTTAATTGCTGGCCAAATACAACAGTTCGGGAGCTGGGGCTTTAACAAGTGATAGCACAGGGAAGTGTTACATTAGGATTCTGAAAAAGAAAATGTGAGGGAGCAAAACCAGAAAACATTTGCAAGATTGTATTCAGCATTCAGCCTACGTCCCTTTTTCTGTGTCAGAGAAAATACTCTTAGGTGCAGAAGAGTGAGGGGAAGAAGAGGAACTGAACTAAAAACACTCTGCTCAGGCTTAGGCTTCTGCATTTTTTTTGTATTTACCAAGATATGTGATTATAAATACCAATTTTAAACCAGAGGGAAAGGATTATATTTTCAGAACAATCCAATTACGGAATGGATTGTTTGTAAAATACATTTTATGCTCCATCTTGTCATGCCTCTTTTTACCACAGTATTAAGAATAAAAAAGTTAATTATACAGCTTAATTCTAATGAGGAATATAATGTTATATTGCCTGATAACATATAGTATAATTTCTATTGAAGTCATGTAATTAATATTTGCGGTGGCTAATTCCCTAACCTCAGAAGTTCGTCTGTCCTTATGCATATATGCAAAAAAAGGAGTTCAGATCCTGAAACAATTACAGACCATAATACCAATCTATTCCTTAACTGAGGAGAAATCTATATTTCTAAATTAACAATTTAGATATGTTTGACTACCTGGATTTGGTTTGTTTTTCAAATGACTTATCCTTTAATGACTGCATTTTATCAAGGAGGACTCGTGGCCTGTGATTCCCCTCCCCATCGGCAAAGTTATGCAAATGTGCATATATAAAGGCCCGTTTCCTTACCCCAACTGGTCTGCATGAAGTTTTTGTCAACAAAAAGGGTTGGTGCACTTTGTGTTTAGAATGAGTTGCTGCAGGTAGCTCTTTGACTTCTGATATCCAGATTTTCAGAATTTGTCATCTCAGTGTCAAATGTCTGGGTCTGAAACCTGAACAGTCAACTACTGTCTGTATTTATTGTAGGATGATTACTGTTTTAGAGAATAAAAAAGTAAAAGTAGAAAATCTTTGGACTTTAGTAGCCGTTTAATCATAAAGAAGGGAAAAAAACCCACAATAGTACACATATAACTGGACTTTTTATATTTTAAGAACATCATATAATATTTCTTTTCACCACCCTAGTCTTGATCAGAAGGAAATGACTACCAAGTCCAAGAACCCTTAGACTATTCCAGCATTTTTGGTAACTTTCCATCGGGAATAGCCTCAATAACAGCTCTGGAACTGCAGTACTGATGTGTTCAGTTCAGCAAGTCTGTCCTTTTCCAGCAGCACAGGCATTGGTTACTCCCTGCAAAGCACTCTGACATTTGAAACTGAGCTTTGTCCCCTCTTGCATTTGGTTTATGTGCTGGAACTTTAAATGACTTTATTAGAAGATCTAAAATCAGTTTACGGAAGCACTCAACTCTGTTTCCTTCTTGTCAGGAAGATACAGAGGCATCAACAACATGCCCCTGTGTCTGAAAGACATTACTCGATGGAAGAACAGTCTCATAGAGTCCTCCTGGGCATGATGGAAGTGATGCTGATGAGGAAGGAAAATATTTCCAGGAACTGATGGAATGATTGTAGCATCTCTAAAGACGACATTTGCCTGTGACTGACTTAAGTGCTGAGCTGAGTTTCCTAATCCTAGATAAATAAATAGAAAGAAAGCTTTCTGCTACTGCAGGCTATGCTGAAGACTGCACCTTTTCTTGCCAGGTATGGATTTTGCTACAGAAATTCAAGCCTTGTTTATCACTGTGCTGGATTACTTCAGACTCTTCTGTTTGGATTTGAAAGCTGAAGAGCATAGAAACATCAGATGCTGAAGCTTGATGTAATTTCTAAAAAACATAAAGAGCGCAGCTTGTTACTTAGATGTGTCAGCAGCATGCAGCATCGAAATATCTTCAAGGACATAGTTGTCCTCTCCAAATCTCCTGGTGGGTGAGCACCTTTGAGGTGGAACCCCTGTGAGCCCCCATGGAGTGTCCCATGGGACAAAGATGAGGGCAGTACTTCAAAGCAAGGGCTCAATCCCTTTAGTGGGGGTTCTTTGGCCTGAAAATAGGGATGGGATCTGCCATTTAGTGCATGTAGCTTTTTGCATACCCCTTTTTACATACCATTTCCTCCAGGACAGTGAGATCTCTTCTGTCTATTACATTCCTCTGCAGCCACATGCTTTTCAAAAATAGGTTTCAGGAGGGTATTTGATACATGCTCTATTATGATCTTTTCCCTGTAAATTCTTATGTGTGTATGTATTTTCATGATACTTCAATAAAAACATCAGAATTGAAATTCAAAGGAAAAACAAATGGGCAAGAATATGGAAAGGGATAAACCCATTAACATCTTTATGATGAGTGTTGTTTGCTAAAAAACATATTTGATTTAGCTTTATGGGGTAAACCCACTGGAGATTTATTTTACAAAACTATAAAAAAAATCTGAAACTGTCACGTTTCTATAAGGATCACTAACATTGTACAGATTGTGTAAGACTATATCAAGTAGTGGATTAGCGAGGGGAAGACAGTTACTACATGTGAGGTGATTTTCTTCCTGTTGCCCCATATATTTATGGTGTTGTGTAGCTTAACAATACACATGTTCTAAGTCACAACATACTCTTATGGATCTTTGCAGTTCTTGATGAAAGAAAAATGTTTCTTTGTCTGTAAATATCATGGCTGCTATAATAAATTGTTAGGGAAAAAAAGAGAAAAATAATGAAAACAAATATTTTTGTAGTTTTTAATATGTAATATTTAACTTTTATGTCGTGCTGGAAAGAGTGAGGGTTATTACAATCACGTTATGATTTATTTCTCTTATTTTTAAGTAAAATCTAACAACAACTAGCTCAAAAATTCAGGAGTTGTGTTTTATAAAACTTCTGACCATCAGGATTTCTCTCTTTGTCCCTCCTCCTATCAGTATAACACAGCCTGATGGGTCTGGCCACTACAGCTAGCGTACCTCTCCTGATGGTGACCATGATGCCCATGGTGTCCAAAGACCTTTGTTTCCAAGCCTGGAATGCGGTGATCCTGCAGGCAACTGGGGTAACATCATTAGAGTCACATCAAAACTAGTTGTTAATGAACCAGCTGATAAAGCAGAAGGAATTCTCTCTGCTGCTTGCGCTGACAGCATAAAAAAGGGCAAGGGAAAAGATTCAGATGTAAAAATACATGAACAGCATGAGTCAGCTGCAGTTTGTTTTGTTATCACATACACATTCTGTTATAGGGAGAGGCAGGGCAGGGAGGGATTTGGCAGATGACATTTCTGTATTGAAGTTTTTATAATAAAGCTGTACAGGCTTGGTTTAAGCTGTAAAATTTGCAGCTTGAACTACACTAAGTTCTGTTCTTTAGCAATAGAGAATTGTGAGACTAAAATAATCTTCACTTCCTTTACCCTTGGTAGCTGATTTTTACACCTGAAATCCCCGGGCTAGGAGTTCAGTACATTCATCCTTACACACAGGTATGTATTTACTTATAAAATCTATTTTTTTTTTTCTCCAAAACTCCAGCTCATATCCTTAGAAAACTATCTGCAGGTTTTATAAACATCATCAGCTTACTCAGCTTTTATTTTTCTTCTGTGCTTAAAAGTAGGTGACATGGCTGATGTGTGAGGCCAAAGGGCTTTTCTTTCTCTGTTGCACCCGGCCTGTTTTTTCAACAGGATAAGTTTCCACCATTTCTGGATTTAATTTTCTTCTTTCTAGTCTCTCATCTTCAGGCAGGTTTTTTTTGACTGTTAATGCCATCTTATACCCATATTGTTTTCCCTGTCCTTCCCCTTCATTCACACGTTTCCTTTGCTTCTTATTTCAGTTCATACTCTTTGCCCACACTCTTTTCCACACCTTTGTTTGTTCTTTCTCCATGCTACAGCTGGGAAAGTAATATTCTCTACACCAAAGGAAGCAGATCTTCAGTAATAAGGGTAAAGTTTCACCATGTATATTCACATGCTGAAAATACCAATGTGGTTAAGTGTCACTGACCATTTTTCCAGGGGAGAAGATCTTTAAATTAAGAGGCTTTCATTAATGTTCTTTGTGATGTGAAATGACTTTGCTTCAAATTACTCAGTATCCGAATATGAGTTAGGCAAAATACTTGTCGATTTTTGCATGGATTATGAAGCCTCACATTATAGATCGTCATATTTAAAATTCTTTTTTAGATTTTTATGAACTGTCAAGCTTTATAATTTGTGTGTACCTACTTCAGTATGAAATTCTTGGCTGCCTCAACTTATTTTTTTGCCCTTCATGGTGCTATGTTAACGGTAAGCATAACAACACCAGTTGCATATATTCATTCAAATGAATGCTACCCATTGACTCATCCTTATTTAAACCTTATTTTTGCATTTTTTTGCAAGCTTTAAAAATGCAGGTGACGTTCCAAATTCTGATTAGAAGCAGATTATCAGAATATTTTGGCCAAGTGGGAAAATGGCATCCTTTACTGGAAGAGAGAGACATAGCATCCACATTGGGGTGTAGATGGTTGGAAGAAGTGGTGGTCTGTAAGCCTTAATAGAAAATAAATAGTACAGAAATATTGTTTCTTATAGACTACCAGAGCCTAGGATTTTTATAAACCAGTAATCTTGACTGCAAGCCTTGAGTAGTCATGAAATGAGGATTGGAAGAACACCAATGTAACAAATATTTGAAATAATAATCTGTGATGTTTGTGTTACCTCGTTCCACCTAGCAACAAACACAAACTGAAAGGACGTTTTAAGAAAAGTTTATTTGAAATCAATTGCATTTAAAACCACTTAGATCTACATTTCTGCTATCAGAGGCTGCTTTGGGATCTTCCCCTATGGATACGGATGATGTTTGTTTTCAGAATTGCTGAAGCCAGAAATACAGTCTGTGAGTCTGAGTGAACTTTCTTCACCTAATTTCAAATCTGCTTGAACTTGGTGACTTTGTATATTTGATTTAAGCTTCTTTGAGTTTGCACTCAATAAAGGAGAAGAGTCTAGGTGAAGGGAGAAGAGACAGAAAATTCAATGCAGAAAAATCAAGAAAAAAAGTTTTATATACATGCCACATGTGAATTGCCTGTTTCTCTTTTAGTATCTTCTGTTTTGCAGCATAGAGGCTTTCCTTGGCAACAAGGAAAAGAAAAAAGAAAAAAAGAAAACCAAACAAAAACACAAGGTGCCATTTTTGTTTTTAATATAGTCATGCACAAAGTGTTTTTACTTCATCACCTACAGCCTTAGCAAATAGATATTATGGTTTGTTTGTGTCCAGCTTTACAAGACATTATTCCAAAACCAAATCACAGAAGACATGTGAAATGGAGTGATCTATGTTGCTCTCCTCTTATTGTCTTCCAGAAAGCCCGCCCATCCCTGATCTTAATTATGTCCACTAATTCACCCTGCAGGCCAGATAATCCAGTGCAGTGTCCACAGCTATTGTTACAGATGGGAGGTCAAATCTTTCATCTGTTTTCTCCAAACTCAGTTGGACACTGTTTCTTGCTGTAAGTCTTTGGAAGAAGGTGATAAATCTTAGTGCTGATATCCCAATAGGTAGTAACATGTCTTCCTACAGCTGTATATTTAGGATTTTTCCAGGCTCTGTGAACTTTAAATAAAAACTTCTGAAAATCCTGTGTTTTCATGCTGTTTATTTTTATATCTATAAGTATCTCCACTTACTCAAAACTGAATAGTGAATTGCCACCAGAGTCTTCCAAGACTTTGTCTTCATTTTTATGTCCCTAAACAGCAATGTAATTGAATCCTACTATCAAAATTATGACCACATGTGGATACAGGTAGTCTTTTGCAGCATAATCAGTTTACATTGCTTGTAAAGCAATGGATTTGTCTGGATATGTGCCAGAACCCCCCAAAATGCAGTGCACATGGATTTTGGGAATGCTCACTATGGAGAATTCCTTTTGCCTAACAGTAATTCCTGGCTAGTTAAGAGCAGGGATTTTCTACCTATGATCTATGGAGATCAGTATGTAGCTTCTGGGTTGTCTGCAGAAGGCAAACTGAGAGAAGTTTCTAAGTTGCACTGTGCTTTACGTGAAACTCAGCATTTATGGGTCAAAACCAATAAAGCCTTTTGTGTACAACTGTAAAAGGGTGTGTGCTTTGCTTTATCACTAAGTGGTAAGTTAACACACAATGTTGGCATTGCCTGGAGCCTTTCTGGATACCATGAAAAACCTGTTATGGAGCTGGCAGACAGGTTAAATGCTGATTGTAAACTTCTTCCCCTTTCCCTGCTACTGCACTAAATGTATCCTGGTCCAGCGAAAATACACAGCTTTATAATACAGATAAATTTATAAGAACTTATATTTATATTGCATATAAAAATATAAAACTTACAAAACAAATTTATTATAACAAATTGCATTGCAAGAGTAAAGACACTTTAAAAGCAGGGTTTCATTGTGACATTGTCATAGCATTAAAAATCATGCAGGTCACAATTGGGCTGACCTGCCCACATAATACTTACTGTACCGTGTAGACTAACCAGCTCTGGTTCATACTATCTAATTGATTGCATTTGATTGCATTCATTTTAGTGGTCCTTAGCATTTTTCTGACTCTGGTTACCATGCAGTCAGCACTGAAGGTCATCCCAGTTCTCTTCATCTTTCCTCAAGTGTCGTATCTCCTTCTGTAAGTGTCTGCCAACAAAGGTGTCGCCCTCCCATGCTCCCTACAGGTGCCTGTCCTGCACTGGTTGCATTTTCCCTTTCTAGGGTCTTCTCTGCTTCCACCAAAACAACAAGGCCAAGAATTACATTCCACCATTCTGTCCACCTTTGACAATTGATAACACTTTTTCCTATCCACCACAATTTCCTTGTAAGATCTTTTGAAGTAAGAAGAGGCAAGTGACAAGCTAGGGCTGCTATCATAATTCTTTTAGCTCAAACTCACAAATAGGTGTTGTATTTGGCTGGAATCCCTGAAATGGAGGAATTTTTTCAGCTTTTTTCTTCTGGCAAAGGATTAGTTTGTGTAAGGCGACATATACTTTCCAAAAATAAAGAGGTTGCCAAGGTTCCTCTGATGGGGAGCCAGCCAGCATAGAATCATAGAATCATAGAATCATAGGGGTTGGAAGGGACCTCGAGAGATCACTGGCATGGTGGACAACAAGCAACACAGCTCAGCAGTCACTGTTATACTGTCTCCAGAAATATTTTTTTTTCTTGACTCTGTTCCATAATTGAAAAGTGAAAACCAATATGTCACTCTGTCCTATTCCATAACTGTTCAAATGAGCCCAGAGAACAGAGTGGAGAATGTTCACTGCACTGTATCCCAAGCAGCAGTTAGCTTTAAGAAAGGACCACATTTTAGAGCATCAAGGTATACAAACATGGGGTTCTTTCCTAACTTATTCTTTATTATGATATAATTGTTTACATAATTTTAAATTTGCATTGGTATAAGCTGAGAAGCTTTGAATAGGCTACTCTACTGTGCATGATTTCGTTCTATGAATTCATGTTGAGACGTATCAAAACATATAACCCCATGCAGCGCTACAGGCTTGGGGGAGACTGGCTGGAGAGCTGTCACGGAGAGAAGGACCTGGGATTGTTGGTTGACTGCAGACTGAATATGAGTCAGCAGTGTGCCCAGGCGGCCAAGAAGGCCAATGGCATCTTGGCTTGTATCAAAAACAGTGTGGCCAGTAGGTCTAGGGAAGTGATTGTGCCCCTGTACTCAGCATTGGTGAGGCCACACCTCGAGTACTGTGTCCAGGTCTGGGCTCCTCACCACAAGAAGGACATGGAGGTCCTGGAGCAAGTCCAGAGAAGGGCAACCAGGCTGGTGAAGAGGCTGGAGGGCAAATCCTATGAGGAGCAGCTGAGGGAGCTGGGGCTGTTTATCCTGGAGAAGAGGAGGCTGAGGGGAGACCTTATCACCACCTACAACTATCTGAAGGGAGGTTATAGAGAGGTAGGTGACGGTCTCTTCAGCCAGGTGACAGGTGATAGGACAAGGGGGAATGGCATGAAGCTGCACCAGGGCAGGTTTAGATTGGATGTTAGAAAAAAATTTTTACTGAAAGAGTTGTCAGGGCCTGGAACAGGCTGCCCAGGGAGGTGGTTGAGTCACCTTCCCTGGATGTGTTCAAAAAAAGGGTAAATGAAGTACTTAGGGATATGGTTTAGTTTAGGATGCGAATGGTTGGACTTGATGATCTTAAAGGTCTTTTCCAACCTTGTTATTCTGTGATTCTGTGATTCTGTGATATTTAATACAAATACACATTTACTCAATGTATGTGTTGATAAAAATAGGAAAACCAAGAACTCTCAAACTTTTTATATTGTAGATTGAAAATTACTTGAAAGGATGCTTTATGGTGCTCTTTGTCTTTCACCAGTCAAATGGGTTTGCAGTATGCAAATGTGCTGTTTTGGTTTGGAGTTTTTATGGAGCTGGTAGCGGTACATTGAGACTTTTGAAGGTGTCTTTTTGACAATCGAAATGCAGGATTGAGTGTAATTCAAACCTTGAGTACATTTTACCTGAGCTTGTCTTTGACTGCAGTGGCCGTAAGAAAGGGGAGATGTCCCAGCTCTGCTGCAGGCAGATTTTGTAACTTTGGTGAAACTGCTTAAACTTGCTGAGTGAAATCCTACTCCCACAAAAGTCGAGAGGATATTTGCCATTTATCTGAATGGGGCAAAGATATCACATTTGAATTCTGAATTGTTAATAAGAAGAGGATAACGTGTATCTAACTCTCACGGCTCTCGTGAAGCTAATTAATCAGCAGAGTACTTTGGGATCCTCAGAAGTATAATAGAAGCTGCAAGTACTATTATTTATTTGTCGTGTAATTGGAAACCAGCAAGGTAAAAAGTCATTGATAAAAATCCATATCACAAGGTCATTTCTTTCAGTGTTGCAAATCTCTTCTTCAATCAAGAGCTTTGTAACTGATGAAAAGTACAGCCTAATCATAACATTATCAAGTCAATTTAATTGGTGCTCTGGCAGCACATGAGATCATAATGAAGTCATTTTTGCTAGTTACAGGCTTAAAAATATTTTTATAGCACCTTTCATCCTAGTGGAAACTTTAAAGGCCTCACAGATGGGATAAAGATTTTCTCCCTCACTTGTACACAGGTACATTTGCGTGGCAGATACTGGCTGTTTTAAACGTGGCTCAAGAAGATTACTAGTAGGGGTGATGCCACTGTGCTTATACTTATCCCTTATAGCTGTGACATAGTTTGCACCTTTAAAATTAGTGTTCAGATATGTCAAGGCACAGAGGCAGCACTTTTGGATCGAGGGGTTGTAGCATTTTTAAGGTTGATGCTGTTGGTTGTCGCTGTTGCTGAACCAGAGTTTTATCATCAACTCTGTGTCTGTTGAAACCCCGTTCCTGACAACAGAAATGCCTGCATGTTTTTGCACAAAAGTCTGGGAGAAACTTAAAGCCCCAAACTAAGATGGGGTTTATGGCACCCCAGGTGAAGGTTTGGAGTAAGAGCAGATAGATTTCTGTCAGCACACCCTGCTACATTGAGTGGATCGCTTAACCTACTGTGGTGTAAGCTTCTGTATTGCAACAGACGGATATAATGTCATTTAGCTTGTCTTTGCCCTGGCTCTTTCATAGATGGAGTCTTGGAGAGCTGGTGTGCCAGTGTCAGGATCCTCCTGCTTCTTGCACTTGCCATTGCTCCCCTCCTCAAGGACTGGGGTGCCATGGCCACGAGTCCCCGTGGTGAGCTCCTGCCAGCAACTTGTCACCCGTCATGGCTCATGGCCAGCAAAGAGCAGGCTGTGACTCTCACTTCTCTCTTGTTCTTTGCCCCTTTAGCAGGCACCCAATCAAAAACCCAGTTTAAAATGCTGCCTTCAGAAAAGCTCCAAATGCAAAGCGGCCAAAGAGCTATACATTATGGCTCAAGAGGTGATGGTGTTCACGAGGAATAGAGTTTAAAATTAGCACTTTTCCCTCATAGTTTTCTATTTCCATCTTCCTTCCTCCCTTCTCTGTGGTCTCCTCTTCATCTTTGGCATTGTCCAGTCTCCATAGCGCACTTTTAATCAGATGTGCCTGAAAGTGTCTCGGGTATGGGCAAGCTGAAGTTTCTTTTCCACTTCGATGGAAAGTGCGGGATGGCAGTCTCCTCCCTCAGCCAGGCTGTGGTAATCAGCAGCATCTAACCAAGGGTATTTTCCAGGGCAGTTTAACCTGAGAAATGTGAGAAAGAGCCACTGGCGAAGGAGACAATATCCCGTGGGAGTTTTACAGGTGCTTACGGGTGTTCTGTCCTTAGAGTCAAAACCTCAAATGTAAAGAGGGAAAAATGCTACAAGAACCCTGATAGACAAGACCAAGGATGGAGACAGGAAATAAAATGGCACAATGATTTAAAGGACCTTTCCACCTTACAGCTGCAAAGCAGTGGGAATGGTGCTTGTTTTCATCCGTGTGTTCCCAAAGCAACACCAACTTGGCAGTCTTGCAGTAGAAGTGTAGACTCTAGTTTACATGCATCAAGACTCAAGTTTATCACAACCAACACCTCAAGTTGTCCACACATGCAACCCGGGTTTCCACTCCCTCTCTCCCCAAAAGCTCTCCTTAAGCAGAGAACATACCGCCTCTCAAGTTAGGACAGATCTCCAGTACCTGAAGGTACTGGAAGCTGGTGAGGGACTGTTTGTAAGGGCCGGTAGCAATAGGATGAGGGGCAGTGGTTTTAAATTAGAGCAGGGCAGGTTGAAATTAGACATTAGGAAGTTCTTCACTATGAGGGTGGTGAGACACTGGAACAGGTTGTCCAGGGAGGTGGTGAAGGCCCCACACCTGGAGACATTCAAGGACAGGCTTGATGAAGCTCTGAGGAGCCTGATCTAGTTAAAGGTGTCCCTGCTTATTGCAGGGGGGGTTGGACTAGATGATCTTTAAAGGTCCCTTCCAACCTAACACATTCTATGATTGTATGACCTTTGCTTTAGAGGTTCCTGGATAATCTGAGAAAGGGTTTATACTTTAAGAATGCATGCCTGCAGTCTATATAGTAAATACATTTACTTTCAGCTGCAACATATAGCTTTAAAAGTCACTAATGCTTCCAACTTGGACATTTTGACATTTAGTCTTTGAATATTGAACATGCTGAAGAAAATATGACAACCAGTACACATAGGTTTTGTCTGAAGGCACTATAAACATCCCACACACATTTGTAGGGGACCGCATCTCCAGCATTCCTGAAGGCCCCCAGCTGCTGCACTGGGTGCCTATAACTGCTGCATACGCTTTTGCCAAGTCTCTCACTCCCCCTCGTTCTTTGCAATGATAAATTTTACCCAGTTTTAGTCCTAAACTTATTTAAAGTGGAGATCATTGTGCTAGAAGACATAAAACCTGGGCTATACTAATCTGTCATCTTAAGTTTAGGATTGAGATCAGCAAATTCCTGTCTTCAAATTTCAGTTTAGGCCTCTCAAAAGCTTCATTTTGATGACATGCTACTCCAGTGAATTTTGTGATGAGTTTAGGTTTCCTTTTTACTTCAATCTACCTCACAGGTAACCGGTTTAGCTCGTCAGTTATTTTTCTGGTTAACCTGCAGAGGAAGTACCAGGTTCTTGAGAAGTTGTGGTCCTCACTGGGTGATCTGGGACAGGTGAGATGTGGTGCTGTGCTTGCAAGCGCATTTAGGAGTGAACTTAAGGTCTGGTTGTTTATGCATGGGAAAACAAAAAAAAAAGGGAAAAACTTGCTTCAGCTTAGTTGTGGCTTAAACAACTAAGAGTCTCGTGATTTCCCCCAGTTCGTCAGATGTGTTTCCTTTCAAACTTTGTTTGCTGCAGGTTTTAATCCTAACTGCCCAAAACCTGAGTGTTGGCAGGCACCTGCCACTCTCCATGCACGCTGAAAAGACGGATCCATAAGAACTGTTGGTACAAATACTGGGGCTTAATTTGCTCTTCTAATATTTGCACCAGAAAGCAGCTCCTGGAGTTTTTGCAGGTTTCTAATCGCCAAGGAGTGGGAGGGTGATTTAAGTTGCCTGCCTTACAAATCTGAGGAAATGGCATGAAAATATTTTAGCAGCGCTCGCTTTATCCTGCTCAGTAGCCACTTACAGAACTTTATAGTGGATGACAATGTTAGCCAACAGTCAAGACAACTGTCCCAGATAAAACCCTTTTTACTTCAGACAAAGAGAGGGAAAGAGCATTGTGTAGAGGAGTGAAATTTCAGGGCAGCAGCTCCACCGAGGGCTTGTTAAATCTTTCATTTGGGCCATTCACCTGCTGCTTATAAGCAATGAAAATGGTAGACAGCAGATGTGAAGGCTAGGAGGGGCTATAATGACATGAAAAACAAGTTGGGTGACTATACAGAATCGAAAGACGACGGATTGAGACTTACTCTTTTATATTTGGAAAAAAAAAAAGCCACCCCACACATGTTCTTATGATCCCAAACACTTTAAAAACTTTCTTTCAAAATGAATCAGGTAAAAATCTGAAAAATATACATGAATAAATAAGCATTTCCCATTTTTTTTTTGGCTAAATGGAAAAAAAAAAGTAATCTTGAACATGACTATTCTTGATCTCTGCATAACTCTCATTAATATTCACCAAGTCTGGAATATGACCCTCTGATTACGTGAGGTTTAGAATACTTATAATTTCCCTAAAGTAAATGATGAAAAAAAAATCTGCCTATTTTGGACACCAGAATGTACATTGGCTTTTTTAATATTTCAGCACCCCCCAAATCATACACCTTGCTGATGTTGTCTCCCATAGAAATGTTTGTGTTTAATTTAAATCGGACAATAACAGAGTTTGAGATCTGGTAAATTAGGAACAAAGGAAAAGGCTTTGTGCGCTGCTGCCTATAGTGTAACCATTATGGTTGTAGTAATGTGCTGTGAGAAGCCATTGGCATGCTAAAAATACACTACTTTAACAATAATCCATGCATAAAAGAGCCTGAAAGGAGATATGGCATATACCTAATGAATTCTGGACCTTTTCCATGCTTACCATTTATAGGATTTGAAAATTGCCAACCTTCCTTACTACATTATAATGTTTAAACTTTAACAAACAAATAAATACGAAACCTCTAATGAATTCAGCAATAGTAGCAAGAAATTGAATACTGTATGTGCGAAATGACTTTTTTTTTTAAGAAAAAAAAGTCAGATTTTATATATATATTCAAAACAGATGCATGATTGTAAATACAGGGTAGTTGTAATATTCCGAGCACATATTTAGGGACTTCCTCCCTTTTCCAAATCTCACTCAAGTGGAACATACACTCATTTCTGTAACAAAAATTCTTTCTACTCTATTGGCAAAATGAATAGCATCAACTCAAAATATTTAAAAATTTAGTCACATCCACATCTTGCAGCCTATAAGGAGCTTTCACGCTTTTGGGCTCGCTTTAGATCTTTAATACCCTTTCCTTTTGTGTCAAGGAGCTCACGAGGCGTAAAGAAGCACTGATAAACCCACTTAGATCCCTTCCTGGGCCGTCACCTCTCCCTGCCAAGCGGCTTTAGGTGGTAACTGATCTGTGACAGGCTGCCACTCAAACAGAGCATTTCTGAAAGCTGACACAAAAGACTGAGCGCCGGAGAAAGGATAGGAAAATAAGAAAAGAAACCAAACTGTATCAGCGCCTCTCTCCCCACCCCCTTCCCCCATACCCCCACCACCACCACCGCCACCCCGGCCCCCTCCCGCTCTCCCACCCCCCTTTCCTCTCCCTCCCCCATCCCTCCCCTCCCCCGTAGTCAGGTTCATGGCAGGGGCAGCTTATAGCCGGAGCGATAGCGATCAGCAGCCCTGCCAGGCTGGGGGCTGCCCCGGCTTACCGCTGATAATAGCGGCGAAAGTGAGAGTGACAGTCGGGCCGGGAGTGACACAGGGCTGCTGTCAGCGCCGCCGCTTCCCGTGGGACCGGGGAGGGGGGGCTTGGGGGACACGCAGAGGGAGAGGAGGGTGTGCGCGGGGGGGGTTGCCCGTCAGCACCCTCGGGTTTCGTCCCCTGAGGGGCTTGGGGGGTGTGTGTGTGTCGGGGGGGAGTCAGTCTGGGCTTCTCCCGCCCGCCGGCTGTCCCGGCTCCTCCGACGTAAATTACTTCGTGCTGCCGGAGCGGCGGCCGGGTCTCGGCAAGCAGGGTCTTCTGCCCTGACCTCTTCATTAAAGCAGGACGGCGAGACGTAATCGCAGAGATAGTGGGGCCCTCGGAGAAGATGCCTTCCAAAACTCTCTGCTCCTGGGAGCTTTTGTGCATCTACCTACAGCAGCATGGTTAAAAACAACCCCAAACTCTACCTCACCTTCTGATGTGTCGTGTCGTCGTCCGTCCCCCCCCCCGTTTTATTGCTCATTTTATCGATGAGAAAATGAAAGGTTTTTTGCAAACGTGTGTTGCTGGCTCGGTGAAACTTGCTTGCAGTGCTTCTGCCAGTTCAGTCTCAAGAAGGGCTGGAAGGACTTCAGAAGACCCTGAGGTTGGAGCGGCACCCTCCAGCACTACTCACTCCTGCCCCTCGGGCTGTGGGGGGACTGGTGGCTGCAGCTGAAAAGTCACAAGCTGTGGGTGACTCCTGGGTTTGCTCAGGGGTCTATGACAACATTCAGAATGAGATAAAATTGGGTATGCTGCTTGCCTTGGATCAGCTCGCACAATTTGAACTTTCCAGTTCCACTGCAGAAGCCACTGGCTTCCCAGCCAGGACACCACCATGCCTGTTACAGAGCTGGTATTTTGGTTTGCACTGACCCTGTGTAACCTAAGGGCAGGACCGGGCTTTTCAGGACCCGGGGACTTCCATACTTCTTCACGTTCTCAGGATGTTTCTTCTGACATCTGGACAAGGTGCAGGGGTTAGTGGAGGAGGAAGTTAAGTCAAACCTGGCATCTTTATAACCTCCGAGATTTTGTTTGTTCCCAGGAGTGAAATACCTTGCTCAAAATCTCTGGAGTACCCTAATACCATTTTTCTTGAAATATAAAATATGGCCTTACACTGACCATTGCTCAGTTTAGTATCCAGTTTATTGTCCAGTTTAGTAACTTTGTTGAGTCTATCATCTACCAGCAAGGAGAAATACTTATTTCTTTCTAGTTGAAGATCCTTCATCTTGAACTGAATTGTGCAAACAGATACTGAGACTGGATGCAACAAAGCTTGGTGGCTTTTTTTAAAATCCAGAGTAATTTTTCCTGCTCTGTGAAGAATGGAGAATTATTCTATATTGAAGAGGAATTTAGTCTTTAAAGAAGCAAAAAGACTGGGCAGACTAAGACTTGGTTTGTGCTGATGCCTTTATACAGTGAGGGATGGTCGCACAGGTATCAGTTTTCCCCTTGTAGCTCTGACAGGTAAGAGCAGAGGAAGCGTTCAACAGCCCCCACCCACAGTGAGTGGAAGGGGATGTGTGGGAAACCACCCTCAGTTCACCTCCTCTGCTGTACTACTCCTCTCCCGATGGTCTGACCAAACAAAAACCCATTTCTTTAGTTTTCTGTTGTTATCTGATGGGTGGATCTGGTAAAGACACAAACACATTTTCCACTTAAAAAATGAAACAATTTTCAATGCTCATTTGTTAAGGGATAATTATTTACTAAGGGAGACCTGATCTGATTACTTGTGAAAATCTCCAGCCTTATTTTAGGGTTTTTTTTTTAAATTTTAAGAAAATTTCCTTCCTTTTTTCTCTGCCTCAAATGTCATTAAAACCACTGAAAAATGAAGATTAGTGGATGAAAGAAAGAGAACTGAGAAGATGAAGAAAAAGCAGTGAGCTTGAAATAGAGTAAAGCAAGTGAAATAAGATCTACAATTTTTTCAAGAGATCTTCTGGTTTCGAAAAAAGATTTTATTTCAGTTTAGAATTATTCTCTTCAATAAAATGTTTCTGGATTTCATCTTGAGTATTGAAGTGGACAAAGCCTTTAATTTGCATATATTTATAAACTGTGCTGGAATTTGGCATGTGAGCTCATATTGGAGTAATTTTTTTTTAATCAGTTACTTTGAGTTATTATTTAGGGTTTTTATCTGAGAATTACATGGATCCTTTGTTGTTTGTAATTTTAAAATATAATTTAAATATGCTTTTATACTTCTGAAATAACCGGATTACTTGTCTGGATTTGTAGGAGTAACTAATGAGGGATATTTTACCACATGGAAAAAATAAGCTTTACTGTGAACAGACAAGAAAAAATGTTATTATTTTATCAATGGAAAATTTATATAAACTACCCTGGTGGCAAAGGAAGAACAGAGTGAAAGAATCATAGGATCATAGAATGTGCAAGGTTGGAAGGGACTTTTAGAGGTCATCTAGTCCAACCCCCCTGCAATCAGCAGGGCCATCTTCACTAGATCAGGTCGCTCAGAGCCTCATCAAGCACGACCTTGAATATCTCCAGGGATGGAGCCTCCACTACCTCTCTGGGCAACCTGTTCCAGTGATCTACCACCCTCATATTGAAGAACTTTTTCCTACTATCCAACCTAAATCTCTCCTTTTCTAGTTTAAAAGCACTACCCCTCATCCTGTTGCTACACGCCCTTGTGAACAATTCTTCCCCAGCTTTCTTATAGGCATCTTTCAGGTGTTGGAAGATCGCTATAAGGTCCCACCGGAGCCTTCTATTCTCCAAGCTGAGAAGGATTCATGTTAAATGTTTGATAACATCAAACTTTAAAGGTGTTCGAGCAACTACTGTATGATGAAGGAGAGCTGCCTTGAGTGTGTCACTGCTATCCATGTGTACTAAATGTAACTGGAATGTTTAAAAGGATGTAATATCATTATAAGATTCTACCTCAAAATTTCATTTCCAACATTTGGAGTTGGTACATGCAATGTCAGAGGGTTTGCACTGTTGGCTGTTGGCAGTTATCTCAGCCCACCTTTAAGTCATTGGGTGGGAAGGGGAATGTTTCCAAGTGGTAAATCCTCCCACCTGCCTTAGACTAAATTTATCAGGTAGACTGCATTGCCCTTTGGGTAGGTTTAATAATTTTCATAACAGAAAAAGAAACCTAGAGAACTATGGCAAGATTCAGCTCCCGTTCACAGACATTTAAAATTAAGGTACCTAAATCCTGCTACCCTTAGGTTTCTGATGATACTGTTGATATATGTGCTAGTTATTAGGTTACCATTAAGCTACATAGTCACTAGGGCCTAGAACACCATTCAGCTCTCCATAATGCAGATATTGTGCTTGGTCAGCTGAATTATTTTCTGAATACAACCAACTGTTGATGGGGAGCCTGATTCAGCTCTCATGGGGTCTAGCAGTACCTGAGGTGCTATGGAATGGCCCGCTCTGGAAGTGGGTCTCCTGCCTGTCCTATGTCCATCTTTATGGACCAGTCAGACACATCTGGGATACCCCAGAACATTTCAGATGGCATGAGACACAAATGTGTCATCACGTGAACCATGCATGTAGTTCAGGGGCTATACAGTGTGTATGTAGACACCTGTATGTAAAAATGTCATTGTAGGTGACACTGAGATCTTTGTGAAACCTTTAGATAGTTGAACCAGGGGAGAGAAATCCCACTGCAAGGGAAAAGAGAATGTAAACAGATATGATATACTATAGTATAGAATATACAATTCTTCGTCTCTCATGCTACCAGCTAGGTAGCTGTGAAAACAGACCTAGTCTCAGGAACACTGAAACACCATTCCTGCCCTGCCCTGGACTATTTTGAGGGGGATCACTGATAAATGAAGCACCCTATTAATTTTATGGCTGTGGTAGAAGTTGCAGACTCTATTTTATGTGGGTAGATGCCCAAGGATCCCGGAGGAGCAAAAGTGCAGGAGACCAACTGGCAAACAAGAATGTGGGTGATAGGACCTCGCCTTGTAGTTGCTGTGCAGTGAATCTCAAGCTCAGGAAAAGTATCTCAAGAATTTCAGTGTAAAAGAGCCCTGTATGAATCTCTTCTAGCTATTTATTTTTAATCTTTCCTTCCCTGTGGTCAGAGAGAAACATGTTCAGTTAGATACATCTCCATTCCCTGTCACCCCTTCAAGAAGTAAATGCCCTGTTCCAGTGGCTGGCATGCTGGATAATAGAGCCTCTGTGAAACATCTCTCATTCTGAAATTTCCTTTATAAAAACTTTAATGTCCATCTATATTAATCACCCAACGTGTCAAAAATACCCACTTCTTGCAGTCCCTGTACCACTCTTGTTAATTTTCATCTTTCCCTTCTCACAGTAACAACAAGGGCCTTCCGAGGTTGTGTTTGTTTTCCTTAGAATTAAAGAAAAAAAGGAAATAGCAGAATAATATTTACAGTACAGGATTTATCTCTGTGATAGAGGAGGAACCCCTAAATTAGAAATAGCACCCGCTGGAATATGCTGCTTCATACACAGCCCCAACAATCTAAACGCTAAAGCCTTATATGTGTGTTTATATTTTCGACCAGGTTCTGTAAATTCTTGCTGACTACAGCCAAGGTTTCCAGGGCTACACCAGGCAGAGATTTCAGTACTTGTTTGTCATGATGGTCTCATGGTTATCTAATATGGGAATTATAGCATTTACAAAGTATCACAATTTAAGTGTGTATCTTGATGTATGAAAAAGTTTGTTTTCTAGAAATATTGGGAAATGGTATTAAAAAAATTTGTTACCATGAGCTTTAGGACATTAGGCAGGTTAGTTTTTGAAACATATTTAGAAGTCAAGGTGATAAGTATGATCTGAAGGGAAATCTAGTAAGTTATTAGTAGAGCTTTTTGAACTTAAATAACTTTTCTGACATTATTTACCTTCTTTTCCTGGCCGGAGGCTTCTGGAAGGGCTGAAGGCAGCTGATTTCAGATAGCTGCTGCATGCATGAAGGGAAATTTTAAGTACCTGATTAAACTACTCTAAGCAGAACAATAATCTTCAGCATTGAGGAAACTGAAATGTAATCTATAGATTAAGACACATCATGAACATTTCAGGTTTTGACTCAAAAATAATAAGAGGCACCCGGCTACTGCACAAAATAGTGCTATTTTTTCTCTTTTGTTTGGACAACCTTGTCTTAAAGAATGCTGCCAAAAAAACCAGCTTCAGGAAAGATGGGAACAGATTTCTCTCTCATAGTTTATTTCAACAGGTGAACTTCAAAGTGAAATGCTATACTAAGCTAAAATTGTTTTTTCCTGAAATAAATTATCAATGTTATATACATTAAAATATCTTTTAAGACTGCTGTTAAACCTATAAAGAGTTTGGGAATTGGAAAAGATTTGGTTATTGGTAACATTTCTTCTTCTTCTGACTGCATCTTTGATATTGAACATGCAGATAGTTTTCCTTTTGAAGCCATGACAACTGTTCCTCTTCTAACAAGCCCGAAGCAAGTTTGCTTTCAAACATCACACAAAGCAAATAGGGGAAAAGAAGATCAAATCTGCTAGAAAATAATTAAGATGTACGTGAAATATGCAATTTTGTGTCCCACATTTGTGGCTTGGTCCTCAAGCACTGTCACACATTTGTCCATTTACAGGTATTTCAGGTTTCATTATTTAAAAGATTCCAGAGAGATTTAGCGTGCTTTTCTATTTTCAAGAAAAGAGAATGCATGCTTTAAAGCACATCCACTGCTAGCTGGTGTCTGCCTCCACCATTAACTTTATAAGCCCAAGAATATTTTGATGGATACTTAGAAGGAACTTTGCTGTTTGCCAGAGAGCCTGGCATATTTCCAGGTAGAAATCTACTAATACTTTTTTATGTGATATTTTGTAAGTTTATATAGACACCGTCGTCCCCACTAGATTTACACTAAGTTACACATCTTAGTCTTGAGGCTAAGCTGTAGTCTGTGGGGAACAAAACAGACTTCTTATCATAGATCACATAAACTCCAATGGTTCTAAAAAATATTCAAGGCCACCACATTAATATTTCATGGCTGCATTCTATCTTTGGAAAGAGGCCTGGCTATCCACTTGGCAAGTAGGAAATCTAAAACTTCCTAATTTTTGATTACTGACATTTAAAAGATAAAGAACATGAAGCATCAATGGTGCGGTTTTATAAATCACTAGAGATATTCAGACCTTGGCTGTACAATATCCCATGTTGATAGGATCTATGTTGGTCCTCTGTTGAGTTTGGGGTTGTAGAGACGACTTCCAGAAGTTCCTGTCAAATTAAAAGTATTTTCACATGCTACAGGTTGGAGAAGCTATTTACAGTTGTTGAAATCTAAAATAACGGCAAGAAATCCTATTGATTTGTGGCAAAAGTGGATTATATTGTCCAGGACTTTTCCATGTACCAGTGCATCAACTCCATCTCCTGTAGGAAACAAACCGAAACCACTTCTGTGTGGCTTTAAAGCCTGAGGGAAACACTTATGGACAACTAGTCTGATTGATCCCCTCAACTTACTTGTTTCCAGTGCTCTGGTATTCCCCAGCATTATCAAGGTGTACCCAAACTTGTACAGATGTCTTCACAGCACCTAGTTAGAATTTAATATGATTCTTTCCGAACTGAATTCCAAGGCAGCATTCAGTCTGGAATACCACAGTCCTATATTTATATCAATAAGGAGAAGCCAACCTAATTTTCTATAGATCATAGAATCATAGGGGTTGGAAGGGACCTTGAGAGATCATCGGGTCCAACCCCCCTGCTAAAGCAGGCTCCCTAGCACATATTGCACAGATAGGCATCCAGACGAGTCTTGAATATCTCCAGAGAAGGAGACTCCACCACCTCCCTGGGCAGCCTGTGCCAGGGCTCTGTCACCCTCACTGTGTAAAAGTTCTTCCGCATGTTGGTGTGGAACTTCCTGTGCTCCAATTTGCAGCCATTGCCCCTTGTTCTGTCCCCACAGACCATTGAAAAGGGGCTGGCCATTTCCCCCTGCATCCCATACTTAAGATGTTTATAAACATTAATAAGGTTCCCCCTTAGTCTTCTTTGCTCCAGGCTGAACAGCCCCAGCTCACTCAGCCTTTCCTCATAGGGGAGATGTTCCAGGCCCTTAATCATCTCCGTAGCCCTTCTCTGGACTCTCTCAAGTTGGTCCCTGTCTTTTTTATACCAGGGAGCCCAGAACTGGACACAATACTCCAGGTGGGGCCTGACCAGGGCAGAGTAGAGGAGGAGGATCATCTGTGACCACTCACAGGCCTTATGTGCTAGAGGAAGGGTTTCTGGTGTGGTTAGCGTGACTGGAAAGATGGTTGCCTGCTACATGAAACAGAGAGACTTCACAAGCTGTCAGGTGACAGGAGTCTATTTTGCATAGAAGGACAATGTTCAGGGAAGCAGCAGAGGACTCACTAGGTCAACACAAGACCTCTCTTACTCAGAGGAGTTCAACATACATGATATGCAATTTTAAAACTTTAGTTTTATGTCTATTATCCTGCTCTACTAATATTGTTTTAGAATTTAATGTACTTTGTTTCCCTTAATAGGTATATTTATCTGCAAACCTAAACTCAGCAAAATTAAAAATAGATATACTTATCTGCAAACTTAAAATTTTGCGTCTTTGATGTGGCAGTAGCATTGTGTTCTGATTTGAATCCTCAGAATTTAAAAGTATTTAGAAATATTTACACTTTGCAAAAGAAGTAGTGTTTAGACCTTGCAAATCGGTTTGCAATCTGAGACTGTCCTGAACTTCACTGGGTTTTGGAAGAAAAGATCACAGATAATCAGAGACCAGGCCTGAAGGATAGAGTTAAAAGAAACAAATACTCATCTCTAATGTTTTCAGCAATTCCTCATGCCAGGAAAAGCCTAGCTAGAAGAAATAACAGCCAGGCTGAATTGACATGTGAATTGGAACGGCTAGATTGCTGTTATGTTGTGGGTGGGCCCTTCATACTTCTGAAGTTATAATGTTTTTATTTAAAGACTAAATTGAATTTCTAGGCATGTATGGTATACATCAATTTAAAATTATTGGAGTTCTTCATATTGTTAAGAGTGCTTCAGTTTGAAAGAGTGAGGCTTTCCTGCAAATGCCAAGTAAATTGCTCTGCAAGTCCAGAATCTTTGATCACCTCTGAATTGAAATGCTTATGAAAGATGCTGCAGTGTTCTAATAATTTTACAGCTCTCCCTGATTCGTATGCCTAGAACCCCAATCATTTCTAAATTGAAGAGCTCTCATTATTTTCAAGTTTTTATGTGCAGTATAAAATGATTTAAGATTATTCTGCAGCTTTTCTTTTTTTTTATTTTACAAAAATAAAAATTTTTATTTTTTGCATTCTTAAAGACCAGCTTTTTCCTCTGCAAGCTGGGAGACATTATCAGCTAATTCAAACATTTCACGTTTAAAATGGAAATTGAACCAAATTCTCTCCAAATAGCAATGATGATGGCTGGGGGAAAAAGAAGGGGAAAAAAAAAAAGAAAAATCACTGCCTCAAAAGCTGAGAAAATACAAAGTAAGAGGCTGTCAGTGATCCTTGCTGGGAAAAGTGTGAAGAACAAGAAACATATTGTCACTGTTCAGATGCGGTCAAGGTGAAGTGGGGAGACTGAATGAAAGTTACAACAATGTGACAAAAGAGAGACACAGATCCATTTAGTCTTGGAAGGAAGAGAGCAGGAGGCACAGAAGGCTAGTTCACGTGTTGCTTCTAAGCTGATTTTTGCTGTCATTTTATCATACAATTTCAGAGGGAAATGATGTATGCCCTTTTGTATCTCCTGACTTTGTCTTTTAAGAATAACAGTTAGTTTCTTTCTCACTAGCGACCTTGTTCTTTTTTAACACATGGCAGTAGTATATTGTTTATAATTCACACAGCTTACTAAAGAAAACTTTCATCGCTATTGCTTGTTAACTGTAGAGCCTTCTCTTGTTTTTCTTCCCAGACACATGCACTGTACGGTCTTTGTTCTCAGCGGCTCGCTGTTTAAGAATACACTAGGGCAAAAAAGAAGCCCTTTGGGGGAGGAAGCATACCAACCTGCCAGGGATCCCTTCGGCTGCACCCCCCCATTGCCATGAATTGCACAGAAAAATCCCCCTGCTTACACTTCCCATCTGGAGACCCACACCTACTCCTTCTGGCCTTGCTTGGGGATCTAGAATAGGGTCCACATGGGGCATCCCCAAAAGAAAGGGGAGAAAAACGAGTCTAAAAACCATCACCATCTAAATGGAGTAGAGTTATGCTGACATAAAAAACCAGAAAGAGACTGGGGAAGCAACCTACAATGGCACAGATACTTCAGCAGTCAGGCAGAAATTAGTGTGGGGGGAGTATGAAGAAGTAGCAGACCAAAGCAGAAACATTTTGTTTCACAAGTGTGTTGCTGAGGAGCTAGCCTTGAAGCATCTGGAGAGGTATGGAGTTTTCCAAAATAGATGTTGAAACAGAGAACAGGAGTATGAACTGTCATAAATGCAGCACTTTCAATCATTTGAGAGATGCAAAATGTGGCACTTGTGTGTATTGAAAAAGCAGCTCTGCATTTCTTATTATTTTACTTGTTATGAGCTGATCAGGCAGCTCAGGATATCCTCTGATGGATACAGCTGCTGTGGTTTTCGATGCTGGTTTAAACTCCCTGCTCCCAGTGCTACTGTAGGGGGCTTGTGAGGCTTTTCTGCACCCATTATCCATGGAGCATATATTCATGTTTACACATCAGGAAGTGAGTTCACACTAGTGCAGTGGGTGTTTACAGTTGGAGGGACGGAGGGTGCGTTTCCTTTGGACAGCTCTGTTTTTGGAGATGTAGCTTCTGGCAGAGGGGAAGGGTGGTTTTGTAGCGTTGTGAAGCCACTACCATCAGTTCAAACATATCTTACCAATGCTGAAGTGGAGTGTAGAAGTGGTGCTGTTATTTAGGACATTGTTCTCCAATAGACTACGGACCATCAGAGAATGCGAGCGGGAGATAGACTGGTGGAGCAACTCTCTGCGAGAAAGGTGCAGAGATTGCACTTCCCAGACTAAGGGAGTATTGGGAGAAATGGCCCCTCTCTCTCACCATAGTCCAGCAGGGAGAGACAGCTTGAGAGGAGAGGAGGAATGGCAGCAGGTCTCAGCCCGGCGTTGCAGGCGACCCCCATCCCGACCTACCTCGGTTCCCCTAGTCCCTCTCTGTAACAGGTATGAAGCCCTGAAACCAGAGGGAGACGTAAGTGATGATGACATGGGAGCGCTGCCGTCAAGCTTGCCCAAGGTAAGGCAGACGGCTCCACGTTTGAAGACTGCTTCCTCCAGGAAAGAAAGGAGGGTGATAGTTGTGGGCGACTCTCTTCTGAGAGGAACAGAGGGCCCAATATGTCGGCCTGACCCTACCCATAGGGAGGTGTGTTGCCTTCCCGGGGCACGGATCAGGGATATTTCTAGAAAACTCCTCAGCCTTATCCGCCCCTCCGATTACTACCCTTTATTGGTAGTTCAGACTGGCAGTGATGGGTTTGCTGATAGAAGCCTGAGGATTATAAAAAATGATTTTAGGAGGCTGGGGAAGTTAGTCGATGGAGCGGGCATACAAGTTGTGTTTGCCAGTATTCCTTTGGTGGCAGGGGCAAACACTGAGATAAGCAGAAAAGGCCATCTTATAAATGCATGGCTGAGAGGCTGGTGCAAACACAAAAATTTTGGATTCTTTGATCACGGGGCGGTCTACTCGGCACCTGGCCTGAGGACAGCTGATGGGAATTGCCTGTCTCCGAAAGGGAAACGGATACTTGCCCAGGAGCTGGCAGGACTTGTAGAAAGGGCTTTAAACTAGATAGGAAGGGGGAAGGGGATAAAGCCAGGTCTGCTAGAGATCGGCCTGGGGAAGTGGTATTGGGATTAGGAGAGAGGCAAGGGGCTCAGCTGAGGTGCGTCTACACTAACGCACGCAGCATGGGCAACAAGCAAGAAGAGTTGGAAGCCATAATGCGGCAGGCAAACTATGACCTGGTTGCATAACAGAAACATGGTGGGATTGCTCCCATGACTGGAGTGCTGCAATGGATGGCTACAAACTCTTCAGGAGAGACAGGCAAGGAAGGAGGGGTGGTGGTGTGGCTCTATACGTTAGGGAATCCTTTTCTGCCACTGAGATTGTGACTAGGGATGATAACATTGAATCCCTATGGGTAAAGATCAGAGGAAGGGCTGACAAGGCAGACATCCTGGTGGGCGTCTGTTATAGACCGCCAAACCAGGATGAAGAGACAGATGAGGTGTTCTACAAGCAGCTGGCACGAGCTGCACGGTCATCAGCCCTTGTGCTCATGGGGGACTTCAACTTCCCTGACATATGCTGGGAGTACAGCACAGCACAGAAGAAGCAGTCTAGGAGGTTTTTGGAGTGCACAGAGGATGCATTCCTGATGCAGCTGGTCAGAGAGCCCACAAGAGGAACTGCCCCGCTAGACCTGCTGTTCGTGAACAGGGAAGGTCTGGTAGGAGATGTGAAGGTTGGGGGCTGCCTTGGACAGAGTGACCATGAAATGATACATTTCTCAATTCATGGTGGAGCTTGGAGGGGGAATAGTAAAACTGCTACCTTGGACTTTCAGAGGGCAGACTTTGATTTGTTCAAGAGACTGGTAGGGGGAGTCCCTTGGCATTCAGTCTTAGCGAACAAAGGGGTACAAGAGAGCTGGTTGCTCTTCAAGAAGGAAGTCTTACGGGCGCAGGAGCAGGCGGTCCCCCTGAGCCGCAAAATGAGCCGGCGGGGAAGAAGACCAGCGTGGATGAATAGGGAGTTACTCTTGAGGCTCCGTGAGAAAAAGAGAATCTACCGCCTGTGGAAGGAGGGACGGGTAACTGAGAATGAATTCAAGGAAGTTGTCAGGATGTGTAGAGGTGAAATCAGAAAGGCAAAAGCCCAGCTTGAATTTAACCTGGCCGCTGGGGTGAAAAAGAATAATAAACTCTTTTATAAGTACATTAACAGTAAGAGGAGGACAAAGGAGAATATCCACTCTTTACTGGATGAGGCTGGGAATGTGATCACTGAGGATAAGGAAAAGGCGGAGGTTCTGAATGCCTTCTTTACGTCTGTCTTTAAAGGTCAAACAGATCCTCAGGGTACCCCTCTCTCTGACCTGGTAGTCTCAGCTGGGGAGCATGCTAACTCCCCTGTGATTCTGGAAGAAACAGTCAGAGACTTCCTACTCCAACTGGACTGCCACAAGTCCATGGGGCTGGATGAGATCCACCCGAGAGTGCTGAGGGAACTGGCAGAGGTGGTAGCCGAGCCGCTTTCCATTATCTATCAGTCCTCCTTGCTGACTGGTGAGGTCCCAGAAGACTGGAGGCTTGCCAATGTGACTCCCATTTACAAGAAAGGTTGTAAGGAGGATCCGGGGAACTACAGGCCTGTTAGCCTGACCTCGGTTCCAGGGAAGGTTATGGAACAGATAGTCTTGAGGGAGATCATGCGGTATGTGCGGGATGGCCGGGGGATCAGGCCTAGCCAGCATGGGTTCATGAAGGGCAGGTCCTGTTTGACCAACCTGATCTCCTTCTATGATCTAGTGACCCATCTGCTGGATGAGGGAAAGGCTGTTGATGTGGTCTACCTAGACTTCAGCAAAGCCTTTGACACTGTCTCCCACAGTATTCTCCTGCAGAAGCTGGCAGCCCGTGGCTTGGATGGGTACACCCTCGGCTGGGTAAGGAGCTGGCTGGAGGGCCGGGCTCAGAGAGTGGTAGTAAATGGAGTTAAATCCAGCTGGCGACCGGTCACGAGTGGTGTTCCCCAGGGGTCAGTGCTGGGGCCTGTCCTCTTCAATATCTTTATTGATGACCTAGATGAGGGCATTGAGTGCACCCTCAGTAAGTTTGCAGATGACACTAAATTGGCTGGGAGTGTGGATCTGCCTGGGGGTAGCGAGGCCCTACAGAGGGATCTGGACAGGCTGGAGAGCTGGGCTGAAGCCAATGGCATGAGGTTCAACAAGAGCAAATGCCGAGTCCTGCACTTTGGCCACAACAACCCCAGGCAACGCTATAGGCTTGGGGCGGAGTGGCTGGAGGACTGTGTGGAGGAAATGGACCTGGGGGTACTGATTGATGCACGGCTGAACATGAGCCGACAGTGTGCGCGGGTGGCCAAGAAGGCCAACGGCATCCTGGCTTGCATCAAAAATAGTGTTACTAGTAGGAGCAGGGAGGTAATTGTCCCCCTGTACTCAGCACTTGTGAGGCCGCATCTCGAGTACTGTGTTCAGTTTTGGGCCCCTCACTACAGGAAAGACATTGAGGCTCTGGAACGCGTTCAGAGGAGGGCTACTAAGCTGGTGAGGGGTCTGGAACACAGGCCTTACGAGGAGCATCTGAGGAAGCTGGGATTGTTCAGCCTGGAGAAGAGGAGGCTTAGGGGAGACCTTATAGCTCTCTATAACTTCCTGAAGGGAGGTTGTAGTGAGCTGGGGGTCGGCCTCTTCTCCCGTGTAGGCAGTGACAGAACTAGAGGGAATGGTAGCAAGCTGCGCCAGGGGAGATTCAGGCTCGACATTAGGAAGCACTACTTCTCAGAAAGGGTAGTCAGGCACTGGAATGCACTGCCCAGGGAGGTGGTGGAGTCACCAACCCTGGGGGTGTTCAAGGAAAGACTGGATGTTGTATTGAGGGATATGGTTTAGTGGGAGCTAGTAGTAATAGGTGAATGGTTGGACTGGATGATCTTCTAGGTCTTTTCCAACCTTGATAATTCTGTGATTCTGTGATTCTGTGAATATTTCCATCATTCATCTTAAATATATTTATAAACAATACTTACAAAGCTTAAAATGTAATCTGGAAAGCTGTTAAGAGTAATCAGCCTCAAAACCTCCTCCTGGACTTCTTGCGGCAGGTAACTGAACCTACGGGGAGAATGATTTGCTTCTTTGCTGCTGTAGCAGGAAACATTCAGTGAGACTGGTATTTCCCTTGTTCCTCTCTACTTAAGGTTCCCCATTTTTTATTTTCTTGTAGTTTTATTTCTTTATCCCTAGACCTCGTATATCTAGGACTTTTTTTTATTCCCCTATTTCTTTGCTTTCTTATGAACTCTTACTCCTTTTCCCTTTCCAATTCCCAGCCTTTCAGCTTTTCTCCTAATTCTTTTGAATCTGTTCTGTCTCTCCTGCAGAAATTCCCTTGCACAAAGCCTTCAGAAGCCCTTGTTACCCTCTTGCGGCAGCTCACTTCTGGCTGATATCTGTGGAGCCACTACAGAAGTTCCTGGAGGCACTTCTGACGAGAAGTTGTGAGAGTATGCCTGCCTGTGGTTCAAACGTAGGGTAATTGCTTTCTGATTTTGGTGGACAATTTCTCTGTTTGACTGTCTTCTAAGTAATGCTCAAACGACAGGGTACCTAAATGCTATTCATGTAATTTTCAAATTTGCATAATCAGTGGTCTCAGTCAGCAATTAGTATTTCACTAATATCCAAACAAACATAATTTTCCAAATGATACAAAACTCAATCAGAAATTATATTTTCTTGTGTGTAGTGGTCTGTTGGCAGATATCAAATACCTAAGAGAATAAAGATTTATTTTTTAGTTAATTTGAGGATTAGTACCCCTAGCAAGTTTCAATTTACACAGATAAGGAAAAAAGACGTAAGTAAATTAAAAATAATTCAGGTTTTTTTTTCCTAAGTGTTATCTCTTACTGTTACACAGCTTGGTGGTATGTGGCACCAGAATTTAATTTATAGTTTGAATTGATTTTTTAAGGTGATCTTTATCGCTACCATTCTTGCACCTCCTGAATTTTGAGACAGATTGTTCCAAAAGGTGGGTTAAGAAGTCCATTAGGCGCATGAGTGCACTAGGACCAATGTAAACCGATGCATTAGGTCCTTCGGGTGTTGCTCCTGAGAGTTTGTTGAGAGATAACTGGACAAGACCTTGCTGGGTACGACTGGTTCCCCTAGCCTGCAGTCCTTCAGCTTCAAAAGCAACAGAGGCATCATTTACTGTTGATCATCACTGTTGTGTTTCGTACTCAACACGTTGACATTTGCTGTTTTCAGATATTACACACCAGTTACGCGTGCTACATTTCGCCGCGAGAGGAGCACTTAATCCTGCTTTGCTGTCTACAGTTGTTTCACATAACGTTTATGAAGAGAAGCCTACCTATGGGATCTATAAATCTCATGTCACCTTTTTAGCTAGTCCGTATCTTAAAGTAATGTTAACGTGTTAAAAGGGAGGCCTGTGTATTGTTCATAATGCGCATGACTTTTCTCGCTGTGTTCTGTACAGAACAATCCATATACCACCCATACTGAAAGGGGTTATTAAATATGCTGGCTCAGTTTACTAGCAGCTCTAATACACTTCTGTAACGAGGGACTACTTGTAACATCAAAGCATAGGGAGACATTAGCTCTTTTCCCCTATAGCCTCTGACCTGAAAGCTTTGCTTTTTATCTCTATATAAAAGGAAAATATTCTTTTCAAAGAAGCCTCGGTAGAGTGTGGATATTTCCTCCATTGTAGAATAAGAGCCTGTGAAAGTAATCTACAATTTTTCATCTTTGTTCAGAGTATTGTTTCTTTTTGGACATTATGCCTCTTTGAGAGTGAAAACTCTTGCTTTCAAGTAATAGTGACTGGGAAGTGCTTTCTAAATCTTGAGGTACTTCTGTTTTCTGTAACACAGTCAGTCTGAAGAAAGGTGACTGAACGTTTCTGTTTTTAAAGGAAATAGAGAGAGATATATTGTGTAAGAGGAAGAAAAATAAAGGTTGAGGAATAATTCAGACTCAAAAGAATGGGTTAGACCCAAAGACAATTAATTGTACACAGGTGTTGTAAAGAAGGCAATGTCTGACAAATTTAAACAATATTTTCTCCTGCAGGTGTTTCCACCTATTTCTTAAAATATATCATATAGCAAATGATAACAAATGTAATTTCTGAAGTATATTTGGAATTTTAAATCGGATCATCTTTGCTTCTGACTTTGTATGCATCATTTTTTTGGGGGTGTAATTTAGCTTGTCTTATTTCAATTCATCATTTTTAGGATCCTTGACTGTTTGGCTTTTAGATCCTTGATCTATCTCAAGGGGAACTTGGTCTTAAGGAACTGCTAAGTATACGCTGGCAGAAAATTTGGCTGATGTATGACCTGTGCAATTATGGATCTCTTGTTCCCAGGAAATCACAGGGAACAGAGCACTAACTTAACCAAACATAGGCGCAGTAAACAGGAACGGGAAGGTTGAGCACAAATGGGAGTGTCACATCATGTATCCTTGGTATTCTGCCCACAAGAAAGACATTTCTGTTAACTTTCAAATAAGTTCTTAAGCTCTCAGGGACTGATAGTATTACAGATACTGTATATTCCCATACTCAAATGATCTGGACTCCATGGTTTATAATAACATTTGAAACTTCTTTTTTACCTGTGTTTCTTACAAGGACTCTTTCCTTAGAATCCTACAGAGAAACAGAAGGATCTGAGTTCTTTATTATACTAAGTCTGTTTTAAAGGTGCTTTTTGTGTTTATTAGGTTTTTGGGGTTGGGGGTCGGGGTGGCTGGTTGATTGTGGTTTTTCTGTCTTGGCCTTTGGGTGGTGGTTTGTTTGGTTTGGGTTTTTTTTTCATCTATTGCTTTGGCTGACTTGGAGTATTATTTTTCTGTATTCCACAGTTCATGGCTTCTGAGATGGCGTTAAGCAGGATTCAGTCCATGACACTTAACTCACAGCAGTGCTAAGTCAGTGATTACATCAATGAAAATTAATTGATTTGTTTCACGCTCTAGGTGGGCCTTCTTATAGGTGTGAAGAGGTCCTGTGAGATGGGTGTTTTAAAATTTAGCCCAGGCTTAACTGCTTTTCCACACACTTAAAAGTTACTTAGCTAGAGGAAGGGGGCACAGTCCTATTCTGATGCAATGGCGTTAATTAAAAGGAAAATAAAGCTATTCAAATTTCTCTGTAAGATTTCATATGAATACATAAGATTCAATCTTTCTGCTGCTGGAAACAAGCTGGATCACTTCTTCCATTTTTTAAGAAAGGTACATAATTTCATTATACTTGCAGAAGTGCAGACTAGCATATATTTTCAAGCATAAATATATTTATTTAAAAACATTTCAGAACTGCATTAGTGTGAGCTTTATAAAGTGTCCTATTGCGTTTTTTATACATTGATGTTCTTCTTTGTTTTTTGAACTAAGCAGGGAAACCTTTTTCTTGCAGTTTGTTTTCTTAATAGGACATATATATGTGTCTTTAAGTTATACATATTTTATCCCTGTGTCACACATAGTAGTGCATGTCCCTAATATTCTTTCCAGGAATCTTGTAAGCAGAAAGTAAGATGGAGAAGGAGATGACGGGATTTGTGGGTTGTTTTTTTGTTTGTTTGTTTGTTTGTTTCCCCAGATTGTAATAATTAAAAATTTAGAAAATTTGAAATGTTTCTCTAAATGTAAATACAAGTAAGTTATGTATTACACTTGTCTAGATAGTTAAAAGAATCTCAAGCCTTCTGCCAAAAATGAATATTTTAGCTTGCATTCAACTAATATGCCAACTTATGGTTACTTACGTTTTACTCTTGTTTGCTACAGGTGAAATGGGTGAATATCAGACAGCTCATTATAGAGACAAGCATGCTGCATCCCCAAAGTAGGATGACAGAACAAGTCATGGTACGTATTGTAATTTCAGTGCTACAATACATCTTCAAGCTGTCTGAGGTAAAATGCTTACTAAGCACTGCATTGGGGCTGTCAGATTGCTTCATGGGGTGGTAATTAAATTGAGGCAGTTCTACTGTTCATTTGTGGAACTAAGCCAGAATTAACTGTATCCTAAAAATTGCTGGTTGTAGCAGGAACACAGTTTTTTGCATATAAATTTTCTTTCACGGAAAACGTCCTATTTCCTGCTGTTTGTTTCTTTCTCACCTCCCTAGGTTGTGGGGAAGGACAACTGTTTTGTCACTGGACTAGTTTAAGTCTGATGGAAACTGGTCATCAAAGATGGTATCTTGTTTAATACTGCATACACTTGGGCTGGATTCCAGTTGTGACTAATGGAGATAGAGGATTGATGGTCATTGTGGCCAAAGGTGGCATTAAAGTTTCCTGCCTGATTTACAGCGTTCTCGGCGTTGATATAATTTAGAATAGCCAGGGGCCCACTCAGCTATAGTTGGCTATTGCCTCAAAAATAAAGCTCAGCATGTGTGAGGAGGCAATGTGATAAATGAAGAGGAAGCTTCCTCTGGTCGTTTCTGGAGACTAGCTGCTTTCTTAAAACATGCAGGAATTGCCATGCTGGGTCAGACCCAGGATCCCGACAGCTCAGCAGTCTATCTCCGGCAGCGCTCTGGTATTCTGCATGGAAAATCAGTGGTAGACCAGGGTGATGCTGGCTCTGAAACAGGGCTCTGGTGGAGAGTTGTAGCACTTCCAGTGTCTCCTCATCTGGAAATGGTGTCACTCATCTTCTGCCTGAGACAGGGTGATGAGAATTGCAAATAGCTCTAGTGATGTAGGCACACAGTGAGCTTGCAGAGCAGCACAATTATGTTCTTGCTTTCTTCTCTGCTTATTTCCTAGGGAATCTGACCTTTCTGAAATTCGTAAGTTACCTAAAAACTTGTAGTGAGATAGGCAATATGGGTTTTGCTAGTTCAATGTCAAAATTGCATGTGACTAGTCTAACTGCAAATTTGAATCAAAAGATATTTTTGAAGACTGATTGGAAAGGGTGATGCTGATGTGCAATGGAGGCTTGTCTTGTAGGATAAGTTTCCTATAAGGCAAAAATGAGTTTATTTTGCAATTCAACAGCCTTTAGAAAATTGTTTGGTTTGGGTGCCGTTTAGCCACTCAGCTAATGAGAATGGAAACTGGGGGGAAGTAGTATGTACATAGCATGTATACAATGTGGAGGAACTGTTAATGGATTATCTGGAAAATAGGTGAAATCTGCTGCAGAAGCTATAGTTAATATTGTCCTTTTTTGACGAAATGGTGGTGAGCATGAATGCATGATGAGAAATGCTGAAAACCACTGTTGTAGGATTCAGGGCACAATAAGAAAAGGTTCTAAGGAAGAAATATTTTCTTAAAATAATGTGCTTGTTCCTTTCCAAAGTAGAAAGTAAAAATAAAAAAACGTATGGAAGTAATTACATTGTTGTCCAATAAATAGATACATTAACCAGAAAACTGTTAGGCAGGAAAGAAGTTCTAATGGGTGACTTTACTCCATGGGATCTCAACTCATCAGGGTCTACCCATAGTCAGGAGAGGGATGGATTCCTATGGGGTAATTCAGGATAGGAATCTCAATTGACTTGGCTCTCACCTTGAAGCATAATTTGTCATCAAAGGATATTGTGACAGGAGACACTGCAACTGTTTCATTAACAAGGTTTCTTATGCCATTCTCTGATTACAAAAAGGCTTTTTATTGTCGAAATCTGCAGTTTGCCGTTTTTAAAAATATATGTATGAATCTGGCTCAGATATCTTGTACATCATAAATATGACTTTTGGCAGATATAATTTTCCTTATTAATTCATAATTTTCCTCTGATTATTGAATTGTGAAGGAGGACATTATCTGCTTGCTTGTTTGTCATTTTTTCACCTCTGATAAACCGTGCTACTACATACATGTTAAACATCCTTTGATTTTACTGCTGTTATTCCTGGTCCCCTTATTATATTTGCTTCCTTCTGTTTGATCCATTATACTCAATGAACATCAGTTTTCACTTAGACTAATCTTTATGCTTGTTTGATTTTTAAATAGTATGTCATAATGGTATTAGTGATGTTGCACTGAAGTCTCTGGTCCTGCAAAGGCTGATTCATGTTACTCACTTTGCACTGTGCAAACGGTCCCATCGGAGTTGAAGAGTTACACACATGGGCATACAGCTTTGTGCACTAATTTCTTTTAGTGGGCTCATTTTCAGTATCACAAAGACCCATTTTAAGGACTGTTGCTCAGATCTGAAAATGCACTATTTGCTGGAAATGACTGTAAAAATATGTCCTCAGCTGGGAACCTGGAGAACAGAATTCTAATTTGGAGTAAATCAGGCATATATCTTGATGGATACATCTTGACCAGCAGTCTTTTATGACTATCTGGCTATCTTTTACACTCTTGAAACATAGAAATAGCTCTATTTTTGTACTAACATTTTCACAGTTGCAGTTGATAGCACAAAGCATGAAGCACTAAAAGCAATGCAGTTGATTTTCTTTTTCCCCCTGCATTTTCCTACTTGGAGGAAAGCAGTTAGAGTAGTAGGCAGTAATTAGCTTTCATCCAAATTGTGTATGGAATTTTAGCCTGTAGACTCATTGTGCCTGTGTCAGCCCGCAGATTAAAGGCTTCTTAACTATACAGGGACACAGCAGGCTGAGTGAGACACGAAGGAGACAGTGGGGTCTGTTTTATAGTAACTGGAAGACTCTGGATTTCTGTGTCAAGTCCAGGCCAACAGAAGTCTACCTCATTGCATCTGCCTGTTATAGTAGATCACCATGTACCACTGGGGTCCACAATGTAGCTGACAGAATTTCTGCTGTGCTGGAAACGTATTATTCATTGAGATGTTAGATGCATACACGCCAATAAAGTTAATGTTTAACCATCTCTGCTTTTGGCAGCATGCTACAGCTTACTAATTAATTTGGTTGCTGTTTGCACATTTTCCCCTACCACTGTGAGTACAATGAATAGATTTCAGGTGTTCTACAGTCAAGAAGACAGCTATGCATAATGTGCTCTGAAGCTGTATTAAGATTATCCTTCAAGCTTTGTTATTAGCAGAAAAAGGAAAATAGTCTAATGCATTTATAAATAGAGAGCTTACAAGCAATGAACTCTATTCTCTTCCAGTGGAGGAAACAGAAACATAGCCAAGCAAAAGTGAATTGACCTCAGGTAGCAATTTCACCATTTCAACTTGGGGTAGTCAAAACTTTCTTCAGATGTAACAGACTACCATCTTGGCTTTCCATCACCTAGTGCTCAGGAGGACAGTCTTCGTTTACCCTTTGTTACTGCTGCCTTCTCTCCTTCTGGCAAACCTACCATTTGCATCTGGTTTAAAATAATTAATTCCAGTTTCTAACCAGTCTGTGAGTTCCACTAGTTGTTTTTTCCTTCACTTGGAAATAAAATTAGGTCGATTCCATTTTGGTTCAGTTACCGTCTAAATTACTTAGATGGTGCATGCGTTACTGCGAAAATATAGAGGTCTCCATATGCAGGCCTGGGCATCCTTAGATTGGACAAAAGAAGGTTCCTAGCAGACATGCTTTCTCAGTTGTTATGGAAGTATACTAAATTGGAAGTTTAGATAATAATATTTGATATTTAGGTTTGAAGCTTCTTTTCTCTATTTTTTACAGATTTCTTCTGAGGGATCCTGAGTTGAGGATTGGGGAGAAGAAGAAATAAAATTATAGTTTATGTCCTTTATTTGTGCCTAGATTGTTGGAAAGGTGAAAGGATGGGCAGATATCATTAATTAAAGTAATGGGGATAGGAGCTCAGTGGTTAAAAAGGCTTAGAAAAACGTTATGAGGAGCAATATGGGATCATGGGTGTCATGGTAGCAGATTATTTATATCACAAAGTTGACTGGACTTGATAAGAACAGCAGTCTATACTTTTGTATCTTTTAAACCAAAGAGGTAGCAAGACATACTGGTGATAGTACTGTCGAGTTTTAATACCGCATCTGAAGCATCGCCAGTGTTAGGTTGTGTAATTCATTTAGCTTCCTTGTGCCCATTATGTCATTTGCCCAATAAAGATGAACTAGAAAGATGATTAAGAAGACCATAAGCACCCCACACTTTAAAATTGCTTTAAATGAAATCAGGGGTTGTTTTGTTTTAATAGATACTTTACAGACAGAAATCAATTAGTCTGATAGCGTTACTCTTCTCCAAAATGGAATCGTATTGGACCGGTTTGATGTCTTCTTATAATTGCACGCTGTATGGTTCTTTGACTCTTATCTCTCCCTCAGTCTGTGAATTTGAAACCATCAGGAAGATGTCACATTGGTATGAGTATTCTTCAGTGATAAGAACAGTAATTGTTGTAGGGAGACTTCTTAATCTTGGGTCACTCAAATCCCTTTTAAAGACAGCAGGTGCTCTCCAGAACAAGCATTAACAAGAAGAGATTATGAGGTAACCTGTTGTTCTTTATATCTCAGCATCTCATGACAAAGCTTACCATCAGCCAGCATGCTCAGAAGCCTGTCAGTACAGGAAAAAAAAAATCAAATGTGACTCAGGAAGGAACTAGTATTTTCAGTACTAAAGAGTAGATTCGTTTTAAAGGCTGAATACTGAGAACTGTTGTAGATAAATTTTATTTATATAAGATAAAGACATGAGTCAATTATAAAAGCAAGAAAAGAATTAGCAGAGAATTAAAAAAAAATTGAGCTGCAGATATTCATGGTATAATATAATCAGAAAGAAATTCCGCTTCCTCAGAAACCACAGTCTGAAACCCCATATTGCCAGATTTGTGTCGTGCTGCGGCTTTGTTTTTTCATTCTGCCCCTCGTCTTCTTCCCAACTGTGGCAAACATGGTGAAAGCAAGTTAGTCATTCATATTATCAGACTTTAGCACTGCTAACAGTATGACTTCATATATATATATATATATATATATATATATATATGTGCTTGTGCTGTGGGCTGCTTAGCATTTACAGGATGAACTCTTGAAGCTGAACGTGCTCAGGGTCTAACAGAGCTCTCACAAGTACATTCACAGTGGAGCAAAACTGTCTGCTATTTTCAGCTCTCAACCTTTTATGAATTTCTGAATCCAAATACCAACTAAATTTTGTTAAAATAAGATTTTGTTATCTAATCCTGTCCATTTCCATCAAGATCATGATGCAGAATTATTTGAGTAAAGCACATCTATGGCAATTTTTGTGAGGTCGAGAATTAAGAATGGGATAAATCACTGCATTCAGATGATAAACCCCACTTTCAAAGGCAATTCAAGAGAAGATTTTTTAAAGGTATTTAGATGCAGAGGTGCACCTAGCACTTTCTAAGAGCACAGTAATCTCAATGAGTGTTAGGGACTTAACCCTTCTTCGCTCAGCTTTGAAAAAAAAAATCAGCTGGGCACCTCTCTCTGCCTCTAAGTTCCTGTATACTTTTTAAAAAATCTGGCCTTTGATAACCCAAATCCCCTTGTCTTTCAGTAAGGCTTTTCATCCCCAACTCTAGTTCCTCATAGGCTTTGGGGGTCTAACTCTCTTGAATTAAAATGCTAGTTAAAGACCCAGGTACTTTGGAAAAGCTGAACTTTGCTGCTCAAATCGCTTTGGAAAATGAGTGTTAGACTGCTACTCCCCTCAGGTATGTATGAAATTCCTTCCTTTCACCTCTGAGTAGCTGTTCTAGAGGAATTTACTTTGTTAACCACCTGCTTTGTCCCGAAGTTTGTGCAACAAACTTGTGTAATAATTATTATGGAGAACATTCTTTTCCCCAAAAGAATGGTAAAACTCTTTTTTGAAATGAAAAATTATAAATACAACAAATATATATATGCTTTTGCAGGCAAATGTCTTTTTAAATGGAATTTAAATAAATGGAATTTTTATGATGAAAAAAGCAACAGTAAAATCAGTGATTATATTTTTCATAGTTCATTTGCTCCCTTGCCCTGCAGATCTTGTACAGAAGGAAAATGAGATCCCTGGTGAAGCCTACGATGTCATTGACTCTGAAGAAGGACTCAGAGAACCATTGGTGTTTAATGACCCTTATTGGCCTGCACAAAAGAAACTGGTATGATCTACTGAAAGAGACATATGGTTCTTCAGAAATATTAAGAAACACTGTTTTCTTCATGGGTAAACGTTGTCATGCATTTTTAAACACTGCCTGGTTTTAGACGACTGCCCTTAAAATGACAACCCAAATTTTGTGAGGAACTGCATTCATTTTTCAATAGCACTTGACCAAAAGCAGTGGTATTTTACCAATACTGCAATTATGAAATTTTAATGCTCTTGTTATTCTGCAGTATCATAGCAAACATGACAGATAAGAGAGCTAAACAATACAATGACTATTTTATAGGGCATGGGCACATTATATAATGTAGTTATATGGTGATCTCCCAAATTATAGGAAGTGTTGGAATATTATAATATTTCTGTTTTAGTTTCTCCATTAAAGTAAAATATACACCATGACAATCTTTGTCGCAGCTGAAGATGAGACAGTGGTGACTGAGGGAGATTAGAGTAGCAAAATGGAAAAAAAGGAAAGGAAGGGGTAAGGTGAAAAACATTTAGCAAAAAAACCAAATCAAACCAAACCAAAAAAATAAAATCCTTTTACAATTAAAAAAAAACCCCAACAAACCAGTAGGGGAGATTCAGGTAGGAGAATATAGGAAGCAAATAGGAAAAGTGTGTTGCAGTCATATCACAGAATAAGCTATATGGAGCCAAAACCTATTGTATGAGTAGGCTTGTTTGCAGGCACTGTTAAAGTACTGAATATAATTAAAATGCTCAGTAGATAGTCCCAAGGTAGACAAGTTCTGATGGGCAACGTACTTTGTGCTTCTCCCTCTAACATATGTCCCCAGAAAAAAAAAGCATCCACTGACACTCCACTGACATCTCCCACTGTTTCTAGGATGCTTTAACCTTTGGTAAAAGAGAGGTGCAGAGCCTTAGTTTCATTTTCTTTAAGGGGTGCACTCATCTTCTAAACCTAAACCGTACAGAGAAGGAAATACATTGGAATTGTTTTCTTAATCAGATTTTCAATGACTAATTCATCTTTTCAGAAGCATTCAGAAAAAAACAAGATGATTGGTTCTTCTAGGTTGTCATTTTTTCCTTCTTTACTATACTTCTCAATGCTCCTTACAAGGGATGGAATTGCATCTGGCCATTTTTTGAAAAGTTTCATGCGAAGTAACAATTTATGTGAACCAAGATTCCTCTTGAAAATCAATTCAGCAGCTTGAAGTAATGTACTTGTCTTGTGGGAATATTAATATGAAAGAAAAATGACATGGATATATAAGAAATTAAACTAACTGCCTGTGTGGAGATATCAAAAAGCAGAGTGATAAATACACTGAAATGTGTGTTGCGAGATCCTACCAATTCACAGTCATCAGAGACATGAACCTTGAAACTTCTTTTTGTCTAATAACATCCTAATGATTTAGAAAAATAGTAATATATGTAGACTGGTACATTCCACATACCATGTCATAGGCTTTATGCTTCTGGAGAGAATCCTCTAACAGAAGCCCATGGTCCAGCTGTGCAATACTGCAGTGGGAGGAAACGAAAAGGTGCGTCTGCCCCTCTCACTGTGACCACAGTGGGGAAAGACAGAAATTCTGACTGCCCTGCAATGGGTCTGATGAAATACAGTGCCCTGTAAAGGAGCCAAGTCATTTATTCTTCCAGGCAAGGCAAGAGAAAAGCAAGAGAAATTGTGATTCTCTGAGTCCCAATAAGACCTTTTTACCCTATTCTGCTAATGTAAAGGGCTTTAGGATGGATTTGCATTCACTTTTGAGCCCCTTTGCGGTCCTAGAGAGTTTAAACTTGACATTTCCAGTCAGAATTCATTCTCTGGTCTGCTCCCCTGGTAGTACAATTGCCTTCTCTTGAACCATCAAAGAGCTGTGCTTCAACAGCTCATCAGGTTCAGGAACCAAACTTGAGTTTTGCTTGTCCAAAGTATTCACAAGGGATCAATTGACCACCTTGCCTCTTTTCTGAATTCTTATCCTCTAAATGTTAGTGTTGACAACCATAGCAAAACACACTATTTTGAGAGGATCATGCCAGCTTTAAGTACGCTGCCTGTTGAAGGCCAGAGGGAAGTGCAGAAGAATTTATGAGACACTACTGCAATTTCCCTTGAAAAAAATCTAGCACTAGTTTATTTTACTATTTGCATTACATTAGTTATGAGGTGACTAAACAAATATGAAAAAGCAGTATGTAAAACAAAATCAATTAAGGTTTATCCAAAGAATGTAAATATATTTGATACAGCCATCTAGTTTGGGAGAATCTCAAATTTGAATTAGAGATCTATTTTTCATTGCATATGTCTTTTTTAAAAATGCCAGTAAAACGGATGGCACAATGATTTTAGTAGCTTGGCAGACTCACCCTGTTGGTCTGTTTCTCTCTGTGTTGACTTTGCCCCTTACATTCCAAAGCTGGATAAATGTATTAATGTGTAGTTTACCATACAGGTCAGGGGATCTTTCTTATTTGACCTTGAAAACAAATGTTCTGTCTGCTCTGCATGGATAATTCATAAGATTTAGTGGCTCATCTCTGTATATTTGGCATTCAGAAATGTTGCTTCCCAGGATATGTCAGTGTCTTCTGCACCAGTTAGGTAGTGCACTGCTGCTGAAAGCTGGTTACACATTTGCAGGGCTAGACTTGTCGAACAGTGATTTTTGGTTCTTTAGCAGGAAGGAGCAGAATGCTGCTAACATGATGAAAAATCTCCCTTTTTCATGAGAAGCAGAATGTACTGCTTGTATGTTTTTTGGGCACGGTCAGATTGGGTTGGTTGAAGAAAAATGTTTGATGTAATTGAGAGGGGAAAAAAAGGCAGTGGACAAGCAACAAACATCCTTAAAGAATTTTCCACTAGTCAGTGAAATAATGTATATGCTATACATGCGTTTGAGTATAAATGCGTAAGAAAAGAATCATGGCTGAGAGAAAGGGCAAAGATAATAACACAGCCTTCAATTGCTCACTGCTAGATGTTTGTGCTAGCTGAATTACTGCACAGTGATATCTAGAATGCAACAGTACTGCAGTGTATATATGGGATAGAAAGCAAACAGAGAGACTAGAAAAAACAAGAATAAGGTCAGTTTTCTAGGTGAGGAAACTAGAAGATGTGACACGTCTGGTGAATATTGTGGAATTTTTATTGGGTAAACTTTGCAGACATTTCTTTTTAACTTCAGACCAGGAGCTGCGGAACTCGTGCTACCACAGGGCTCAGAGAACAAAAACTCACCCTGCTTCAGAGACCTTGCAGTTAAGAGTAAGATAATTGAACAGTTGAATACTAGCAGGATACATCCCTCCACATCAGGAGGCAGTGAGACAGTATTGATCTGCTGGGTAAGCAGCAATCACATCTCATCAGTAGCTTTGTCATTATTGAGTCTCTAGTCATCATAGTAAAATAAAGATTTAATATCGGACTATGTCTGGGCATATACTCACAAAACCAAAACAAGTTGTTTAGATCCACTTTGCAGAGCTATCAGAACTACCATCTTGTAGGAGCAGCATTAACTTTTCCTAGCTGAAGGTGTGCCTAAGATTGCAGTAGTAGCAAAACTGTCTCCAGAAATAAGATATATAATGATAAAAGTGTATTGCACCCTATGAAGGATTGTGTCGATCTTGAGGTTATTAAGTATTTGTCATTTCCATGAAATTTTTGGCACAGTAGCACCAGTAGCTGATAAAATATTTTTAAGAGATCCTGAAGAATTTAATGCTTTTTGTTATATTGTGTGTGTGACTATTAAAATATATACTGAATGCTGTGCATAATTATGTTCATAAGAGAACAGTATTAGGACAGCTGCTGAGATTCAATTAATTTTATGGGGAGATGACATTTTTTTAGTTGACAGCAAAATTAAGAAAGATGGGCTTGACTGGAAAAATCAGAGACCTGGCATGTAGCTGTGTCCTTGTGCTGGTGGTTAAAAGCAGCATATTACTCTGCAGGGATTTCAGAAGCATCGTGCCCCCCCTTCTCCCCAGGCCCAGGGACTGCTAAAGAGCATCGTTTTCAGTGTCCATGGGCACTGTGAGCACACCAGCTGTGCTCCTTGCAGTTGTTCCTACTGAAGAGGAACCTCTATCTGAGCGTTTTGTCTCTCAGAGTAACTTCCAACAGCAGCCTGTGTACGTAGTCCACAGTTTGGGCACTACTTTTAGTCCTGTGTGCTTTGGAGTGTAATGTGCCAGTTAGGCTCAGCCCCCAAAGGCATGGCCACTGAGAGCAAGAGAGGTCACCTGTGGGCCCTCCTGCCTTTTGCTGGTGAATCAAGGTCAACCACCTCTTGCTTCTGAGTCCACGGGGCAGTTAGGCCGGCATCCCTGGTGCACTGTTAAGTGTGCAGGCACCAGCATCCGTCTTATGCACCCCAAACACAGCCAGACCACAGGGGCTGCAGACATCTTCTGATCCAAAGGTGACAGTGCATTTTCTCTCATGTGCTTAGAAAATAACGCACAGGACTTCTTCTTGAGCAACATGGCCAAGTCAGATTTTTCCACTGTTCCCCACCGCGCCCCTTCCAAAGGAGGAATCAAAACCAAATGCATAGTACTTTTGGCAAACGATTTCTCCCCTTCTTCCCTTTCTTTTCCCCCTGCCCTCCCAGATGACACGCAGTGACTATAGGGGGCAATGCAGCCTCATCATACAGCCTTGTGCACATCTGCTACAAACCACATTAATAGGCAGGCAGAAACTTTCAGGTCTCACTTTTTAACTCTTGCTATCAAGTAATTTGTACAATGATAAAGAAAAACAGCATTTTTACTCGGGCTCCATGAAATGAAAGGTTTTAACTTCAAATAAACTTTTGCTAGTTATATTTTTTTTGTTTGTTTGTTTGTAAATTAAAGTTAATAAATAGTGATTTTATTTCATACTACTAATTTAAATTAAAACAAGACACAAGAAACAAACTAAAATAATTTTGAAATTCATTTGACATTGATCACTAAGCAGAACTGCTCCAAGTCTGTATGTATCTCATATTCATGTAATTCAATCTATATGCCTGTCAATATTTCTGATGCAGTTTAATTTCTTCAGATCAGTTTCTTTCTGACATAATGCAGGCTTCCAGAAGTTACTCCAATTTAGAGTGCTTAAATGACACTCTTATATTGTCCAAGATTTAGTGAAAAATGTTTATATATTAAAAATCCTGAATGATAGAATAATTTATTAAATTTTTTGGTTGTATTTCTTTTTAACATTTATTGGAGTGCACTTCACAGTAAGTCAGGACAGATAGATAACAATGATAATCTCCAGCTTTTCTTGTTCAGCAGTGTATGTTTGTGTACCTGAGTTTTCTTTCCTCAACCTTTCTGCTTTTTGTGAAGGGATAGTTAGAAGATGCAGAGCTGAACTTCTGGTAGCATGATCAGAAAAGCTGTTGCTACAGACTATTTTCTATTATTTTAATTTTGTTACATTGCAGTTTTTGACAGTTACTGTTTACTAGCATCTCCCTGAAGCAAAAATGTTTAATATTCAACAGGCGCATTAAAATGTGTTTTCTATTTTAATATGTTAAAGCTGATAGAAATATAATTTAGGAGGAAATCTGCGATTAGCAACGTGGCCCATAGAACCTCTGCACACAGATGAAACTGGAACTTCTATTTGAAGGGAGAACGAAGCCAGCAGTAATCTACCCTAACACGTACAGTTGAAGCTGTGCAGTATTGTTGGACCCGATGATCTCTCGAGGTCCCTTCCAACCCCTATGATTCTATGATTCTATGATTCTATGATTCTATTTTTGCCATGAAACTAAAGCCCGGGTGAAGCTAATGTAGTGTGGGGTTTTGTTGTAGCAGCAAGGTGCAGTTTGGAACCCAGGCTTTCATGTTCGGTGGCTTTGTATGGCTCCTAACCAAGCCCAGACTTTTCAGCTGAAGCTCCTTTTCAGTTTTCACACCCGTTCAAATTCAGACCTGACTGTTAAGGACTCTAAGTCTTGAATTCCAGAGGAAAGTCCACCGACTTCACTGAATGCTGAAAATTCTGAGTTTCTAATCCTCTAATGTGAGCACTTCAGGTTTACTCAATAGCTTACTGACCTTTACTTAGCCATGTACACATTTCAGTGGGAATTTTCAATGCTTTTTCACTAAAAATCGTGTTCAACAATATTTCCTGATCATTAAGACCTGTGTACCTAAAGCATAGACGAAGAACATCTACAGGCCCAGAATACAAATCTATACCATTTCACATAAGCACAGCCTCCTGCTGTCATGAAAGCCAGTTTTAATAACTCCTGGTATGAGATATTGCTGGTGAGTCTGACCAGTTGTTTTATGTAATGGTGGTGTTAGGATTTGATCCTTGCTTTCCAGTCTTTGTCCAGAAACAGTGCTTAAAGTGAGGGTAGAAAATAATCTGTTGAGGTTGATGCACCATGTTTATCCACAACAATAAAACCTGAAAAGCCCCAAAAGCTGCGGAATAGATTTCATAACTGAAGAAAGAAGTGAACGGTTGCTTATCTATCTGAACACTTGGAGGGGCAAAATATTTAAAAAGAACAAAAATATCAAATCAAATCAAGTCAAAACTATGGTTACCAACTCACTACAACAAAGGAGTTCTGTAGAGGTAAACAGACTTTCACCTTGCTCTTTCTTGTAGATGGCAGCTGCGGTAGTTTCACTGTGCTAAAGATGTATAAGGATGAGCAGCACTAAGAAAAATTGCAGTCTTTTACAAGGGAAGTGCTGAGTGATCTGATAAACTCATGTAAAAATGGAAAATAAGTAAAATTAGGTAGCACTCACTATAACAAAGTATGGGATAGAAGAGACACTTGAAAGAAGATGTGATATAGACCAGTGATGGTATGAAGTCTGTTTTTAAAGCAGGACCAAAAAGAGATCCCAGGAATTAAGACCAGTGAACCTCACCTTGCTTCTGGGGAAACTGATTGAGAGTCTAATTAAGGATAGAATAGTTCAGCACATGGATAAGTATAACCTAATAGGGTCAAACCTGCACAACGTCAGTAAAGGGAAAGCATGCTTCTCTAACCTGCTAAAGTGCTTTGAAAAGTTAATAAAATAGTAGATAAAGGTGACCTGGTGAACATAATTTATTTGGATTTTCAAAAAATTCCCGATAAGGTCCTTCATAAAAGACTATTAAGGGGAAAATATAACCATGAGGTAAGGGGCAAAATCTCACAGTGGATTAAAAATTGAATAAATGATGGCAAAAATTTGAACTGAAAGTCCTCTCCTAAGAGTATAAAGAGGTTAATAGTAGGATGCTCTAAAAGTTCACATTGGAGCCAGTGTTACTTAATACAGGTTTTAGTGCATTTGGACATTGGATCTGCTAAACCTGATGCAAACTGTTGGTGAGTCGGAGTGAGAGGACTATAGGACGAGAAGTTATTGTTTAGACTGACACCACATACGTTTTAACTTGTGTAAATTTTGATACTCATTTAATGGGTGACTTTCATCTCCAGTTCCATATTATGTACTACTATTCCAGTAAGAATACTTTGTCTCATTTCTGAGTGAGGATCCAATAGATACCACTGCAGCATCCATGTGAAATGATTTGTCCTCTCTAGGTATAGAAATATGACACTGAGTGGTGAGGTTAATGTGCCGGAGGGATAGGATGCCATCCAGAGGGACCTGGACAGGCTGGAGAAGTAGGCCCAGAGGAACCCCATGAGGTTCAGCAAAGCCAAGTGCAGGGTCCTGCACCTGGGTCAGGACAATCCCTGTTATCCATACAGGTTAGGAGATGATGTGCTTGAAAGCAGTCCCAAGGAAAAGGACTTGGGAGTACTTGTGGATGAGAAGCTGGGCATGAGCCACCAATGTGCATCTGCAGCCCAGAAGGCCAACCGCATCCTGGGCTGCAGCAAAAGAAGTGTGGCCAGCAGATTGAGAGAGGTGATTCTGCCCCTCTCCTCTGCTCTGGTGAGACCTCACCTGGAACACTGTGTCCAGCTTTGGAGCCCTCAACACAAGAAGGGCATGGACCTGTTGGAGCACGTCCAGAGGAGGGCCACAAAAATGGTCAAAGGAGTACTGGTTTTGAACTAGAAGAAGATATATTTAGGTTGGATATTAGGAAAAAGTTCTTCAATATGGGGGTGTTATATCACTGGAGCAGGTTGCTGAGAGAAATAGTGGATGTCTCCAGGTCCCATCCCTGGAGATATTCAAGGTCGGGCTTGATGGGGCTCTGAGCAACCTGATCTAGTGAAGATGTCCCTACTGACTGCATGGGGCTTGGACTAGATGATATCTAAATGTCCCTTTCAACCTTACTCATTCTACGATTCTATGATTCTAAGTACACAGGGTTACATGAAAATGAGGAATTCCCATCTGGACATTTTTCTCAGGGTAACCAGATTGTGCAGCCAGAACAAAAGCTGTGGATGTCATAATAGAAAAAATCCTTCTTCATAAATGCTTAGAGGGAAGTCCTGTTCCTGTTGGATCTTGCTGGAGCAAGTTGTTATTGAGACAGTGTTAACTTACTTATGGCACTGAGGAAATTACTGGCACTACGTCCTACTGTCATCTGCAGCCAAGAAAGTTGCAACAAACTGCTGGTTTTCTTTGGAAGCTCTTACCTGTTTCTTCCCAGCATTCTAAACCCCATCTCCTCTTCGTGAAGTACCTGCAGGAACTACATTCAGTTTTGCATCACTTTCTGGCATGGACATCCCTGCTGGCATTCACCTACTTTTGAAGAGGATCAAGAACCTTTGCTTGGTCAGGTTCAGCCAGAAGTGACCAAGTTAATAGGTTCTGGGGTTTAAGGTTTAGGTTTGGTTGGTTTTTTTCATTTTCTTTATTTTTTTTCCACACTGTCCTTTCTACACAGCACTGAATTTTAAATCTGCACTATTATTTAAAACACTACCCTCTGAAGGACTACAGTAGCATGTGGTGAGACCATGACCTTTTATTAAGTATATTGTATATAAGATACTCGGTTCATGCCATGCTGCAGGTGTCACATTCACTCTGCTGAAACTGAAGTCCATTCAGGTTTTTTTAATGGCAAAAACCCAAGATCTACCAGATGATATCTCCTACAAATCTGATATGGGTTCATCTAGTTTTAATATAAACACAATGGAGATAATCTTTTGCGTTGCTTTCTATAATTCTTCCTAAAAAAATCTATTTTACCGTTTATACTGAGGCAAAAATGCAATCCTTGTAAGATGCAACATTTTGAAGTATGAGCAAACACAGACAAAAATACGATTTCTTGGCTAAAGAAATGTGTGCAAGTAAAACCACTGAAAACATTATTTATCTTGATCAATAACTCATGCTTTTAATTTTTGAGGAAAATATTAATAGAGTTCTTTAAATAAAAAGAACGAATGCATTTTTTCTCTTTTGTTGTTGCAGCCGTGTTTGTATTTACATCCAGTCATTTATTGCCCATTAAAGAAGTAATGCTATGTTAATGTAAGGGAAAAAATCAATGCTACTCAGATCAGTAGCTGTGGGGAAACAGTGCAGCAGCTGGTTTGCAAACAGCAAGCCCACATAGATCAATGAAATTACAAGCTAAATCTGCTGATGCTCACAAACTGCTCCAGCATTGTGATGTCTAACCTTTCTCAAGTTCAAGATCTCTGGCAAGCCAGCAATAGCTAAATGGAAAAAAAAAAAAAAAAAAAGAAGAAGAAAAAATCCAGAAAAAAATGCAAGCAAGAAAGAAACAAAGAAAGAACATAACAGGCTGGTGGAGAATTTTTGCATCATATGTAATATTCCGCTCTTGAAGTTATCAGTATAACTGCACGTTTGTAACAGATATAAAAGCCACTGTAATCTCCCAGTGAGCAAAGCTGCGATCTCCACACTCTGGAGATTTTCTTCCTTAAGAATGTTCAAATCTGGCACATATTACCTTGAACTGTAACACTGGAGGGCTAGGGAGTGCGTCAGTAATGTGGTTGTTAATGTGAGTTCCAGAAAATAATTTATCAATGAGCAACAGCGCAGCTTCTGCCATGTGCGATGCCTTTTATTTTATGGCGTCGTTGTAGCCTTTAAGATGGTTTGAATTTTGTTAACTTGTAAATTAAACGTGCAAAACATTTGACTTGTTGAATGCAAGATTCATTTGCATATTTCATGCTATTTGTATGGTGAGAGAAGCAGCGCCTTTCACCCCAAGGAAAACAACACTGGGATTTATCGGTATCATGTGAATAACAGGCCTTTCAAATGATTATTTTCAGGGCAGTCTTCACCCTATTTGTGCCACTTTTTCTAAACACAGCAGTATTTTTCAGGCATTAATCAGCAAGAAGGTTGGGAGAACCGGTCTCTGAAGATTGCTATAAAATGGAAAACACTTTAAAAAGGGAAATAGGTTCATTCCACAGGCAGGGGAAAAAAGCATCTTGAATTTCCTTCAAATATTGACACGTTTTTTTGTGGGGCATAAAATGTGTACTTTGCAAATATACAATTCTTATTGTCCACTAATCTCCTGTTGCTTTACATATATTAATTAAATGTCACAGGTCAATTCTGTTCTATTGTATCCATTTCACAGGTTGTAAGCTAAAGAACCTTGAAAGGTAGAAACAATTTTTTTGTCTTCCAGCCAGGCAGTGCCAGAACAGAAACTGGAAGTCCAGCCCTCATGAACTGTCCTCTGCTACTGTCGTCTTGCAATATTTTACAAACCAAGAATATCCAAGAATAAAATCAACTGTGGGATGAAGCATGATTATTTCTTGTATTGTCAATTGTCCTCGTAAAATGACTGGTTTGGAATTTGACTCAGAAGTTACTTTTCTTCTCTAACTTTCTCAGATAGCTAATAATGGAAAAAAAAATAACGAAGGAACATTTTCATTTTGAAGTGTTAGGTTACTGTTTCTCTTTTCTTATAGACCTTCCCAGATACAGCTACTTTTCTTTCATTACTGATCTTTATGTCGATTTGTTACTTTACAGTGCTGCTTGACAGTGCTGATGGCAGGGTATTTCATGCTTGAAGTGGAGGGAAGACTGATTGTGCAATAGTCATGATAGTTACTAACAAGGTGGAAGTTGACTGTACACACTAACACATGATGATGTGTGGACACTGATGGCAATCTCTCCTGGCTCAGATTGGCAGAGGGATGACCAGCAGAGCCTAACGGGTTGCTGCTCCCAAGCCTGACCCAAGATCCACAAGGGTCATGAGGAAACTCTAGCATTTTCTCAAAGGGTCGCAAGTCATCAGTGTGAGTACTCACATTCAGGATAGATCTTCCCAGAGTGTTTTCTTCTAGTTTTATTAAGGTCCCCTGCTCTATTTGGAGTTTATTTAGCTAACTCTTGTAAAAATACTGAAACTGCTGAGACACATCTGCGCTAAAGAGAAGGGGTCTGTTGATTCACCAGGATTTCACCAAAGGTTTTTTTTTTTGAAGCAAAACATGGATTTGTGATGAAGCCTGTTCATCAAAAGTAAATTAACAACCTTCTATGAGGAAAACTGTTTCCCTGAAGAAACTGAGATGAAGCAAGTATGAGAAGAAAACAAATGAACCCAGTCTGTGTGCCTAGCTCAGGTTTTCTTTGTCCACCTGACAAGCAATACTAGCCATTATTTTGTTTGTCTCTTTCCATGCACAATAGTTTGGCAATCAAAGTATAAACCTTGTGCATCATAAAGAAGTGCATTATTGCAGTGGAGAAACAAAAGGGATTATTGTGGGGGTGCAATTGTATTGTTCTGGCTTTTTTATTATAATAAAAACATCATTGTGCCCAGAGATCCCCAGCAATAATTCCTCTTGACTGCAATAAGTACCTACTTTTGAGGAAGAGAAAGCTGATGAGCTGCAGGCTTCCCTGCTGCTAAATTCATCTAACAACCCACTCCTGATGTTTTCTGCTTTAAAGACCAATAGGAACTTTATAGATTGGTTGGATGCTCTTCTTTTCGGTCTAGCTCAGATCATGAAACTTTTCTTTGGAGCTGAAAGGCATGATGCAGTTTGGTTACTAAACAGGATCAAATCGTAGCACTATTCAGCTACACCATCACACCAACCGTGGGGATACACACAACTTCAGAGAGATTTGTGACTATCATTCTGCCTAATCACTCTGAATATAAAGGACCTATGGGTTTTTTAGTTTGGACTTATACCTTCATCTGCACTATATGGAGAGAGTTCATCTCTACAAGGGTGGAAACAAATCTCTTGAGATAAACATCCCGAAGTATCTCAAAGCTTTACATCTGGGCTCAGACCATATCTGAATTTTGAGGCTCTTGGTTTCTATCTTGGTCATCAGTTCTGACAGTGATCAGAATGAAAAATGAGAAATAAAGTTCTGTTTCAAAATTTTCTTTAAAAAAAGAAACATCAGCTCCTTTGACAAATAGTAATATGGTTGGACAACCTTTTTCTTTGGTCTCTGTTATCATCAGCCATGTGTATGTGCTGAATTGGATCTAGAAGAATAAATGCTATGACAAAAACTGTACTTTTATTATATCAGAACATTTCTGGAAAGTACGAGCAGATACCATGAAAATTGCTGTTTTGATGAGACAGCTAGGCCTCTAACCTTGAAAAGAATATACACTGCCTGCTCATTTGGAAAGAACAAAATCTTTTATATCTACCTTTCTTGAGACATGTATGTGTAAAATTCATATAACTTTGATGGAATTGTTTGTTTAGGTATTAAACATGTTTTTATCGGTGCTACAAGATTTTATTTTTGCTTTTATCAAATAGCAGTTTTCCTAGTAGACTTAAATGCACCCAGAATGCCATCATTCAAGATATAAGCAAAGCTGTACTGGCTTTTAGAGCCTGAGCATCATTTTTCCCTGAATGTTAGAGAACATGTTTCTGCACTTGGAGCATGCCAAATGTGTGTCTAAATGTTTCTTGGCCCTTCTGCCAGCTTCCTTTCATGCTAGTATGGTTTTCCCATCGTGCTGTAACCAGCATGGTCAGGAACACCTCACAGACTTCTTCTGAGCAAGTGTCAGCAGCTTGGCGAGGGGTGAGGATGGTCTCAACGTTTGGTGTGCAGCTGAGCTGCTGGGGTAACTCCTCCAACTGCTTTCATTTAAAAGATCCTTCTGGAGTTTTGTATTGGCATTATATGCCATGATGGGCTGTACCTCCCTTAAAGTGTGCCTCTTTCCGCTTTGCTTCACTGCTGGTGAAGAGCACTTAGAAGTATTTTTCTGTTATTTTTACCAGAGTAATTTTAGGATCTGTAATGGCTGATCTTATAGACACCTTCCTTTCCAAAGCGTGATTTTCCACTTACATGGAGCCGGGTTTTCATTCTGCCTCTTTGTCAATATTCTGCATTTAAAGTCATTGGTTTCAGCTTCACCAATGGCTCAGCAATCTTGATCCCATAGTGAGTGGGAAAAACATTATAGAAAGGGACAGCACTGTCCTTCCCATCGCGAGCCAAGTTTAGTTCTGCAGCAAGGCTAATTTGCACCGAGGGAAATTCAGACATAAATAAACAGGGATATAAAAAAAATGCCTATACCACTTTGACAACAACAGAAAAATAGCATAAGAGATGTGATGAGTTAAATATGTGTTGTAGATTTATAATACTAGGGCTCGTTTCTCTGTGTCTCTCTCTGTCTGTCTCACTGTGCACAGCCTGTCACCCTGAAACTGGAAATTAATGTGTTGGATGGACTGTCTTTGACATTCATTTTCCCCATTCCCATGCTTAGTGCCCTGAACCAACTTTCTGATAATGAAGTTCATGCCAGAAGGAGATAGTGGACTTTCAGATATTAGACAGTCCTATTTATGTGCAAGACCAGCACTGCTTACCTTATAGTTATTGCAGCAGCATTGTCAGATCTGCAGTGGTTAGTTGTCCTGCCAGCATTTCCATTGATAACCTTGGTGTTTTAGGGCTTAAAACAGAACTGTTGCCTTTCAGCAGTGGTGCAGCACAACGCATGCTTAGTCAGCAAGAAGATGATTCTGCGAATTTTACATTTAAATTTTTTGGGCAGTTTGAGTCTTTCATTGCTGATGCCTCTGAAATACAAAACAATGTGGGGAAATGGGAAACAAGTAAGTTTATAGGGCTTTTTTTTTTTTTTCTTTCAAAGCTTGAGTTCTGAAAGTGGTTTGATTGCTCCTTCAGTATGCCAGTTTACTCTCCTAACATTGGTGGTTACTCTAGGACAGGAATAGCTACACTAGCCTGGAGGATTTGGGTGTCTGTAATGACAATCTCACTGACAGCTGTTCCTCCATTGCTAATAATTCCATGTTCACCTGATGATGTGCAGGCCTGGACATGTCCAGATGCCAAAACTTCCTAAGTATGAAAATTTGCCCTAATACCCAATTTAGCAAAGGGATATTAAAACCAGACTTCCCTGAGCATCTGCTACCTCTATCAAATCTTTGCTACTAGGTTTTTTTTCCAACTTTGCTTGAACCTTCAATAATGTGGACAGGCCCCCATCCCTAACCTAATAGTTGGAACAGATTCACCTTTATTTTACCCTCAGCACTACCTCCTCTTTCTTTTGGGGGGTTTCATGATGTTTTTTTCAATGTTGCCGATATTTCCTCTCAAGGTACATTATGAACTTCTACCTTGCTGCTGGCTTGTTGTTCGGGCTGTAGGATGACAAAGGTTTCCACATGAGGCAGCTGGCCAAGTCAGCACTCCAGGCAAGAGGCCAAGGCTGTCTTCTTTCCAGTGTTGCCACTTTCTTTCCTCCCCCGTACAGGATCTCCCTTTCTCTCAAACTGATACAGAAAGACTATTAGAAAATTAATCATACCTCAGGTGTCTTGGGGAATATACTTGATTTCCCAGTCACTAATGTGTGAAAATCTTACACTGGAATAATGCCATATGTCAACCAGTGACAATATCAGGGAAATATTGACAGTGTTTCATTAATGAAATGTTGAGCTTGAATGACCTGTAGGCTGGAAATCCAGGCTACATAAATTTAAAATAGTCTCTCAGATATAATTTGATCTAGGTTTTGTGCATCAACAAGTATGTTGTCTCTGTAGTCAGCAGAAAAAATAGTATTGTGCTGCTGTAAGAAATGCTTGCCCTAAACTAAAACTGAAAGACCTCTCACATCGGTATTGTAGTAAGGAGGGGCTTTTAAATTTTATAGGAACATTTTATTCTTTTGCAGACTGCATTAGGGTTCCCAACAGGATTTTCCTAAAGAAGCTGGATATAGGGACATATGCCATTGAATTTAAGCTCCTCAATTTGAATTTCTTCATTGATTATATCATGCATGACTTTACGCTAAATTCATGGCACAGTGACCTTTATAATCTAAACTTTATGATTACAAAAGTATTGTTTTCTAAAGATTGCTACTGACAAATTTTACCTGTGTGTCTTCAAAAGGGTAAAAAAAAAAAAAAAAGAAGCCATGAGAAACGAGCATAAGAAGTGCAAATTAAGCAACACAGAAGAAATATTAATTAAAAGAGGTTAATTTGGTTGGGTCAGGGTGGTAAAAAATGCTCTAATCCTCTGCACTGCCATGTGATGTTATAGAGCACGATCATTCCCAGGGCCAGGAAAAAAGGTGTTGAAAATTACAGCATGAAGAAGGAAAGATGATGTAATCAGGATTTTAATTTCTTAATATTTTTTCAGTTTCCAATGAGAGTACTCGGGTAGCCTGCTTTAAAAAGAGTAGAGTCTACATAGCACCGGGATCTCTCCAGAGCATGCCAGTCCTATCTTGTGCCATAAATTCCAGTGGCCAGCCCGACAGGCTAGTTGGGATGCTGAAATAATTATCATAGCCCTGAACCTATAAATATGTTTAGAGAGGTTCTTCCTTATTTTTGGCCTTTCCTTTGAAATTAATTTCCCTTATTTGCAACTCTAAGTGTTTTGACCCTCTCTTTGATAAAACAAAGTAAGCTCATTCTTTCATCCTCAGCTTCTTTTTCTTATTGGCCTGATAAACATAAAGCTTTTTCTTCCCTAAGGAGCAGTAAACAGTACCAGAGTGTGCACGATCATTTGCAGAATCCTGCAACAATCCCGTCTCCCACACAATTTGGGAGTTTGCAATAATCTACACTCTCTTTCTTCACTACACTGCAAAATCCTGGCTGTTGAATGAAAACATTCAGTCTAAGAGTTTTCCAGAGAACTGCCTCTCTGCAAATAATAACTAACAATATGTAGAAGGTATGAAACACGTAGTCTTCATAATCTGTCACTGAGATTCAAATCTGGGTTAAGAGATGTTTAATCCACCATGCATGTATCAACGTTCCATCAAAAAATTGCAGAAACTTAATAAAAGGTGATGATTTCTGGATTGTAGGCATGTATGGGAAAGAATTAACCTTCCCAGCAATGATCCCATTTGCTGTCAAAAGTATTTTAGCATTTTTGTTTAAATCAGTGTTTATGGACGGTTAAGGCCAATTTTTTTTTTTTCTTTTTTCATGTAAAAGAATTAACATTCTTCATTTTCTTGTTTTCAAATTTCTGTTAGGATTTTTTAAAACAAAAAGGTTTCTCTGCCTGTTATTGGTATTGCTGATACATGGCTTTGTTTCAGTATCTTACAGTGCTTGAATGACAGCTGGGATGTTCACAGGCTGGACAGTAGAGCATTTTACATCATGTCTGGAAAGCCAGCAGTGAGAAATTTCATGCACTATTTTTCTGGCCAACTGATGTGCTTTGTTGTTTTGGTTTTTTTTAGAAGTAACAGGCTGCAAAATGATACTTTGCGGTGGAGATTGTTGTAGGTAAGTAAAATATTGGTTCTCAATTGCTTGGTACTATAGAAAAGTGAAGTCCCAAACTAAACAGCCCAGACTAAGACTAATCTAACAGGACCCTGATTTATAGCAACACACAAGAGTTGCCCTGCCATGTCTCCATATATATATATATGTATGTTTATATATATATATGTATGTGTGTGTGTGTGTATATATAATTCCATATATATATATATGCTGGAATTAAGCAGAGAGTGACAACTTAACTTGGAATTTGTTTTCCTTTTCCTCTGTCAAATTTGTTAAGTTTCTCTTAACCCTTCAATACTGCCAACTGGTGTTTTGTCAGCTACAGTTTTAGGAGAATGTCAGCACATTCTCGTTGATTTTGGTTGCCATGGATAAGTGTATTTCTTTGATTTTTCTGGAACATTGTGTATTAATAAACAGGGCATTTTGCTTGGTTTGTTACATACATTTAATTTATGCCGCATATTAATCCCTTTTAATTTTTTAGGGAGCAAGTATTGTAGAGTGTAGGGCCACTTTAAGGACTGTCAAACTTCTGCCAACCTTTAAAGGTCAAAATCAACTGTGACACCTACAGTTCAAATGTAATTAGTTGGAGATTTACTGGGATTTTATGCCAATCTCCCAGTAGCTTAGGAGTGACATAGTAGCTAACCTTTCGGGATCCCAAGAGAAGTTCAGGTGGATGTGAGGATAAACAGTAAAATATACTAGCAAGCATGCTGCTCCTTTTCACAAGTCATCGGTCTCTTACACCGTGCAAGGAACAAGGGCTCATTCAGTATTTTTTAAAAAACAAATAACCTGCCAGTCTCTGACATGGCCATCTAGTACAAAGTTGATGTATTTATTTAAAGCTTAGCTCATTCTGTATGTTCTTGGATCATTAAACTGAAGGACTAGTACAGTCGTGATTTTTAATGAAGCCGGTTTGAATAATTATGCTAATTTACAAAGCACTAGAATCAAATCAAGTGATCAAAGTTTTCGTGATTACTATCGTGTTTTTGTAACTCCCCCCATCGCTGATTTCTGGATAGACTCTAGCCCTGGCTGCTTTTTTGTCATTTATTTAGAAATTGCCACTAATCAATGCAGAACATTAAAAAAAAATTTACACTAGAAAAGAAACCCATTTTGCATTATGTCTCTATAGTGGACTTTGTATGAGTTTGAAAGTAATATAGCTCCAACAGACACCAGCCTAAATACAGTCTACAATCAATACTATATTCTGCCTTGACAGAAAGCTGAATTTTTATCTGTTAAACGTGTGAGCTTGGGGCAGCTCTGTGTCTGAAGTGGTTTAAATCTGAAATGTGATGTGCTGCAAAGAAAGTTGATTGACATCTTTGTTTATTGAAAAGTATTACATGAACAACAAAACACGGCCAGATACAGAACACTCCATTGCAAAGTGCAGCTGTGTTATTTTTCAATCCTATGTGTTCTGCCCCTTTGATGCCTGACTGATGTGATAAAACCGCAGGATATAAACCAAACAAGAATCTTCTTTGATTCCATAGTAAAAAAAAATTTGGACAAGGATGAGATATGTGGGGGGGGTGGGGGGGGGGGGGGATGTGGTGGTGAATTTCTTTCAAGAAACAGTTGGTTTTTTGGCTTAATGTTTCTGAATTTTAAAATAAATTAGGATACATTTAATAAGCAAGTAGTCTGAGGCCGCTTGAAATATTTTAAAATATGCACTGGAAAAGGGGAGAAAAGAACAATGATGACTAATCTTAAAGCATTAAACATGCAGAATACAGAATTAAGTTACATTTAAATCTCATATTAGAATAATTTCGCTGTTCATTGACATTTTCCCATGTTTTATTAAGTCTTTATTATGTCAAGGTAAATAGAGGTTAATTCTGCCGTTACCTCCTCCAATAAAGTATTATCTTTAATCTTGCATTAGTAAAATAGTAGTAAATTGTACAATGTGGGTAATCACCTTAGACTAATTTAGACCATTCTAAAATCTTGTCTTTAGACTACAGTGTAGTTAAAAATAGATGCCAGAAGAAAATGTGAAGTATTATGCAATTTAAAGAAAAAAGTATATTTTTTGCTTTAAACTCCATTGCCTTCGTATGTTGACTTAGTCATTATATATATATGTGTGTGTGTATGTGTGTATATATATTTCAAGCTTATAGCTCTTCCTTCTCAGTTAGTTTGTCCTTAGTTACTAGATCAGCTTATTTGACTTGCCTCTTACACAGCAAAAACTCTATTTGAAGTGTTTGTCTTTAGCCCTTTGTCCATACTTTGAGTGTTTCTCCACGGTCAGGACAGAACACAAAGTCCCACGCCCTTAATTCCTGTTCCTTTCTCTTTGGTTATAGATACCTAGTGCTGCTCACCAAACTACATGCATTTCCAAAATACAATGTCCTCAAAGCAAGGAGCAACCAGACCTATTAGTCTTTTTGCGCATCCAGCATGGTGACTGGATCAACTTTATAAGGGATGTAGGTGCTGCTCTTCAGAGGAAGAAAAAATTTGCAATCCTTTCTGTGTAACATGTTTCGGCTTGCTCTCAGTTTTTCACATACTTGAGCCTCCTGTCTCCAAGAAAGAAAAGCACCATACAATGCAAATGCAAGGTTTTACCAGTCTTTACCAAGCCAGGAATCAGAAATTGCCGCTTGATGACTCGAGTTGGATGCTTTAATTTCACATGGTCTGTGGATGAATACTTCCCCATTGTTATTCAATAAAATTACAGAATCAGAGACTAACAGGATGGCACTTCTGGAGATTGTCCAGTCTCCAAAGCTGGTCGAACAAGATCTTCCCACTCTAAATTCATGCTGACTCCTCTCAATTACTGTCCTGTCCTTTAAACGTATGGAGCTTTTTTCTATGATTATTTTCCCTGGCACTTTCCCAGGAACTGAGGTGAAGCTGATTGATTTATAGTTCCCCAGATACTCCTTCTTGCTCTTCTTGATGATAGGAGCAACTGTTAATTTCTTCCAGTCCTCAGGAACTTCCCTCAATTTCTATGACCTTTCAAAGATAATCAAGAACGGCCTCACAATGACATTGCACACGACCTTCAGCACTTGTATACATCTAGCTTCTTTACATGTTCCTGAGCCATCCACCTCTACTGAGGGTCAGTCTTCCTTGCTCAAGGCTCCCACTAGTTGCAGGGACTTGGGATTTCTGAGAACAAACATTAGCCTGCCTGCTAATCCTCACCCATGAAGTCTCAGCTGGATCATCACTCATCCTTAGGTAGAGCTCCATGCATCCCCTGCAGGCAAGCTTCCCTTCCTTGCCATCCTGGCCTGTCCTTGAAGATCCTGTGTCCACCCATTGAAGCACTGCAGTTGTGTGAACTATGGCACAACATCCATGTGAGATCCTAGGCTTGCAACTGTATACACACCCCTAATTTCTCCTCTTTGTTCCTTATGCATGTTTAGGTGTTTGTTTAGTCTGCCAAAACTTTTTAGAAAGTTTTCTTAGCCCTCAGAAAGGCCAGATTTTCCAATCCACAAATACTAATCTCTGCAGGCACACTTTTTTGCAGGGGCCTTCATTCAATTTAAACGGACAACATGTCTTTATTGCATTTTAAAATGCATGTTGTGGTGTTTTAGCGTTTTATTTATACCACTATCATTTTCTTTTTTATTAGAATCATAGAACCATAAAATCATTTAGGTTGGAAAAGACCTTTAGGATCATTCAGTCCAACCATTAACCTAGCACTGCCAAGTCCACCACTAAGGCTTGTGGCTAAGAATCACATCTACACAACTTTTAAATACCTCCAAGGATGGTGACTCAACCCCGTCTTTGGTCAGGTTGTTCCAGTGCTTGACAACCCTTTCCATGAAGAAATTGTTGCTAATATCCAATCTAAATCTCCCCTGGCTCAACTTGAGGCCCTTTCCTCTCATCCTATTAGCTTTAATCTTTGTTCTCGTCAAACTGCAAAATTCCCCTTTGAGTTGTGACAGGTTTGAATAACAAATCACTCCTTACTTTCTGCTTCCATGTTGCCTTTCCATTTTGCTAGCATCTTTGCAAATCCTCCTTAGAGCCTCAAGTAAGTAGATGGTCAGTTACATTTTGCCATGGACTCTATTTCATTACCCAGAGTGTCTATAAAGTTATTATTTTAAAAGCATGAATGTCAATAGATCTTTAAAAAGCATTTACCAAGCAGCTTCAGTGCTGGTAGGAAAGAAAGAACTCATTTTGAAAGTGCTCCTGAGAACCATGCAGGGATCAGGGTAATTCTATTCTTGCAGACTAGTACAGCAATACAACCAGAGTACCAGAGAAGATTTGCTGTTGTGCCCAGCACTTATTTTCCAGTCTTTCTTCCAGTGTGTCTATTCAAGACAAAACTCAACTAAGAAGCACCTGGGTAGCTAACTAAAGTTCCTCAACAAAGCTTTGAAATAAAATTTCAAAATCAAGCATTTTGCAGTGATTTTTTTTTTCAGCCCTGCTAGACTGCTATAAGTTGTTATAGAGTGGTAACATGCAGTCTTTATTAGCTATTTCATTAGAGATATGCAAATCCTTTGCAATAAAACCAGGAGTATGTGAGGACTTGGGCTTATTCTCAGACTTGAAATTCAGACACTGCGAATTGAGCCTTTTGCTAAATTCGTATCTTGTTTGCCTGGAATTTATCCTTCTAATACATGACCTCCCACTACTATATTGAGCTGCACTATAGCATTTGAAGGCAAAAAGAACTGGGGTCAACACAAAGCTTTCCAAAAGAACCTGGTTACAGTGTTTGCCTCAGCTTCTCATTGGCGTACAGGAACCATTCACACCTGAAATTCAAACGCGAGCCCCCGAGGTCTGAACTGACTGAAAGAGAAGTAAATATTTGCATAAATCTCCAAGAGGTGGTTTATGTGGTCCCACTTTCCTTCTCTTTTTTTCTGGCTGCCGGTTGACCTGAAGCGAAATTTTGCTTGTTGGACATGTTTTTGGGCAAGGAGCCTTTTCCCTTAGTGTTTTACAAGCTCTGGTGCCAGAGAGGTGGTACATAAAGTCTCAGTAAGTATTGAAAGCTGATTTTAAAGTAGAAATATTCAAAGCATGCAGGAGTCTCTAAGCATCTGTTCCAGGGACACATTAATGCATTTGAAAGGATATTAAAGCTTAACACAGAGGGGAAAAAAAAAGTCCTAGTGGCAAGATGTAAAACTGCTTAACTGAATTACATCCAGAACTTTGTGTATTTGATCTGAAAAAATAAATCATCTTACAGTTGCTTACATTAAAGCTGCATGTCAGTTTGGAAGCTTTTAGGATCTTGGACAGGTTTCATTTTTCCGGTTCACGTAAGCTGTGTCTGTATTCGTGCAACTGTTGAACCTCAGATCAGGATTTCTGGTGACCCCATGCACTGTTTGAGGATTTGCCTAATGTGCAAATATAAGACAATCATTATGTATAGTAAAAAATTATTATCCACCTTTCCCCCAGTACTCAGTTGCTAATAGCGGTCATGGCTTGATTAAGAATCCTTCTCAGTTTAAAGCGGCCAATTAACTTGCATGGTTTTGTGGATGACTTGATGGCCTAGATAAAGCACGGGCTCTTCTGAGAGATATACCAAGCTTTATTTCTGGACTTAGGGGTAAGTGAAGCCTTGAGTTGTGTTTCAGCCCTTCCTACTGGTGGATCAGGAGTGTCATTCAAACTAACGACTTTTTCCAGGAGGACAATCGGGTTAAGAAGCTGAAAAATGGAGCACTGATGCAGAGTGAAGGCATCTTGCAACAAATACAGTGGTCTGAGACTTGCAGTGGGCTCATGCCCTATGTTGTCTCCAATTGGTAGATATGAAAGATGGTGAAGGGCTGGTAAGACCTGGGGGATCAAAGGCAGTGGCCATGCTAAACATGTTCTTCTGTTGGCCATTGGGCTGCTGGCTGCAGAAGCAAGGAAATCCTAAACATGTCTTAAAATGCACCTCTGAACTAAGGTTGACCTTGGTGAAAAAAAAGCCCCAAACAAAACCCTGAGATTATGAAAAACAGAAGGTTGTAGAAAGAAATAGCAAAGCAAAATGTTGTCCTTAGCCTTCTGTTGCCTTGGTCCTCGTGATTTGGAGATTATAGTGAGCTCAGCAGGTAAGGGACAGATGCACTATGGCTAGAAAACATAAATTCCTTTTTTCCTCAAGCCAAGGAAACATGGATACTTTGAAATGGCAACATCTTTGTGCAACACAAAATAAATATGACAAATGAAAAGGAAAGAGTAAACTGATTACCCTAATATTAAGAGCATGAAGTGGAATTTATAAATATCTTTGCGTGTTCAACACCCAATCCTGCACAGGGCATGTTAATGCTTGTCACAGAATTTGAGATTCATCTAATCTGAATGGAGCCTTTGAGATGTTTCACACCTGCAAGTGCATCAAGTGGCTAAACCTTACAGTCTCACAGCATCATATGACCTACATATCTCATTACAGCACAGTGTTCACTACATTTGCTACAGGAACATTTACATGGACAAAAGCATGATTACTCATATGAAACAAATGTTAAAATGTGCACCACATACAAATATAGTACCTAATGTGGGTTGTCATTTACATTTATTCTTGATTCAGGATAATAGTTAATAACAGTGGTTTAAGGACACTTGAGCATTTCCACTCCTAAATACCCTTTTTTCAAATCTAAGTTGATGGTATCTTATGCATAAGCACAGTGCTTTCATTAAATAGGAAAAAAATACCGCTGTAGGTAGATGAAAACCAGTTATAAAACCTGTTTTCTTTTTTAGACAACAGGAAATCTGTAGCTACTTAAATGCTTCTGGGTGTTAACTGTTTCTGAATGCTTAATGTTGACTAATCATAATTGCTCAGTACCCATACAAATGTTTTGGCACCAAGTACTGTCTTGCTTGTTTGTGGGGATATAACCTGAAGGCTGTGGCAACATCTAATAAAACTTTTTTTCACTCATAGAGGCCTATAGGAAGGAATAGAGTGCTGCTAAAGCACACAGCATCCAAAAAGCAATTCACCACAGCCAGTAATGAGCATACGCCTCCTTTATTTGACTTCAGGTAAATTTTTTGTGCCATTTATAAAAGTGTCGTTCAGTGCCTCTCCCATATATTCTAGTGTACATGTATGGTTTAAGATGAAATGTACTATATCAGGTCTTACTGCTGCAATATCTTACTTTAAAATATTCCTAAAGATAACTCAGAAGAGCATCGACCAGGGCAAAGCGGTGGGATCTGCATATATATGCACATCAGGACTGTAACAGTTTCATCTCTTTAATGCTCCTAGTGAAGAAAACTACCAGTTCTGTCTCCAAGGTCGCCAGTGTCATTTTTAGGGATAATCAGCAGGGATTTAATGAAAAACCTTTGTCCTGCAATTGTCTCAGGTTCAAGTCAATCCAACCTCTGTATGTAAGCACTATGCCATCAATGCAGCACTACGCCCAGCTAAACCACCAGCTGAAGTCATATAACAAGATATAGATGACAGTGAGGAATTTTTTTTTCTTCTCAGTGAAAAATTGTATGCACACATCTGTATATAAGTGCATCTGCATTAGACGTGTACACCTACATCTGTATATATCATATAAAATTATATGCTCCTTATACATCTTGGTATTTAATATGTTTTCACAGTAAATGGAAGTAACAGCTCCTATTAGTTACTCAGTGCTTGAAACAAATTCACTGCTCTTCTACATTTGAGATTTGGGGTTCTCCAGAATGTGCACTATTTAACTACTTAGCACAGTATACAAAAATCTGCTGTAATTGTACCAATATATGCAAATCTATTTTCTTCTTTCTAGTGAGGCAAAGGCACCGTGGTACCCAAAGGAGATTTTTTTTTTTCACCTGGTATGTTGAACTATTTTTAGCATTTCTCAGTGGTGCACCAAAGGGAGAATAATTTTATCTCTGTAGGGGTCTGTGAATTTCATGCAATATGGGCTTCTGTGAATAGAGTTCAAAATGCATTAGAAAAAACAGGTTAATTTTTACAGTAAAAGGTTGAAATGTTGAACTGCCCTACCGTGGCAGTGCGAAGCATCCCACAGATAACTGTGGGAGACCGAACTCCTAGGAGCTACGCAGAGTATAATACTATTTACAGTTTAAATTGTGGGCAAGAACTCTTTCCCTTTGTTGGAATCTGTAGTGCCCCTTAAAAGAGAAATAGGATAATACTTCAAAATATTCTGCTTAATGGATTTTATGTCCTTAATTTAATGTTCTTACTTTCAGATCTGTTTGTATTCAAAATAGCAGTAATTGGCAGCTGAAGTTGAATCAGCATCTGGGTTGTAGACTATTCATTACATCAGTGTATTTTTACTGCTTGTAAACATGCCCTCAGATTGTCACAAAATGTCACAGAATTTGAATAACTAGGAAAAGCAGAGAGAATTTATGCTGCCATTGCTCCAAATGCTGCATGCTGCCTGTGCGGCTGGTCCGGACTCAGCTTGTGACAACCTGGCCCAGAGGAAAGGCACGAATGGGATTTCTGGTCACCCTTCTCCTCCTCCCCCAGTCTGAAGTTCAGACTATTGAAGAGAAAAAGAAGAAAGACTTTGGGATTACGACTGCTATGTAGTCTGAGAAGGAAAAAGAGGTTTTCAGTCTGAGAAAGCTGCGGAACCCTTTCAGAAAAACGGAAGGATCTCTCACCACTGTCTTCAGAGGCTTTTATTGAATACTAATACTATGGGTTTATTACACACTTCTGTCAACTGTTTAGTCACTCTGACAATGACATTTCATCCTGTGAGGCTCATACCCCAGGGATTGAAAGACACTGTTCTTACAGTCTAGACTGATAGACTTATTAGTGGTTTCAGGGCTGCCGGCATTTTATCCCCCAATATCCTCTGTCAAATTATGAAGAATGTTTCCATTATAAACCTCAAGGCAAATATAGACATGTATTCAGATCTACACATAGTCTAAGCAGAGGACCTAGCTGGGGCATATAGATTGGACCCAAGAAAACCAGGAGATCTGCAGGTCTTGGCATCCAAACTCCATGATGGAAAGAGGTGCAGTCCCAGCATTACAGCAGTCTAATTCTTCTGGCCAAAATGAAGTCCTTAAGACATCACAGCAACCAGTTACAAACTGGCCTCTAGCAGGCAAGAAACCAGTGACAAGCAATATACATCTAATTACTACTTTGCACACTGGCAAAATGCAGGACATGTTTATGACTTGAACAAGACATTTGATTCTGAAGTGTCTTGAAAAACTAAAGAACTGCAAAGTTCTTTCTTACTTGGTCAAATATTAGGAGATTTGGATGAAAATGGCATGAATGTAGAAGGAAATCTGCTGAATTTCAAAATATATTGATAGTGAGATATTTCCTCATGAAAATATGTTCTAACCTTGGGAAAACTTGCAGACGGGAAAGTAGTGCAGAATTGGTAGCTGCATAGACCTTAAACTCCAGGTGTGTCGTTCATTAACACTGTTAAAAACTGTTTTGTTCTGGCTGACATAAGGCTCTATGGATGTGTTCTTAAAATGTGTGTGTGGATCTTGAACTGACAATTTTCTGTATTAATCTTTTGAAACTCATTTTGTGTTCATGGGTTAGCTAAGCTAAGCAAAGATTCATATTCAGTGCGTGCATCCACAATATTTTGTGGGAATTTCATGAGAAAAATGCATTTTTCCTTTCGCCCTCATTTTTTTTAACGTCTATGTTATTTCAGGACAGCCATGAAGAGTCCTGTGATATCAGAGAGTCATATAATAAAGTGCTTTTATTATGTACCTTCTGTTTTAGTTGTCTTCTGCTTACGTGTCTGTCTCAAATGAACCACTTCTGAAAACCACGAACTACTGAGAAACTTAAAAACGCAATTAAACTGTTTTCAAAGTGTTTCCTGAGGAATATTACATGATGCAAAATGAACAAAGTTCCTGTTTGTATAAGTGTCAGTTTTAAGGTCAAATACCTTGTAGCCAGATCTGAGCTGGGAGAGATACTTAGATATTTGATCAGTATAAATCTGCATCTCTCAATTTCATTATGGAGTTCTAGAGAGCATGACGCAGATGTCCAAGATCATAGAATGATCCTTTGAAGGTCATCTACTCCAACCGCCCTGCAGTCAGCAGGGACATCCTCACTACATCAGGCTTCTCAGAGCCACATCAAGCCTGACCTTGAATATCTCCAGGGATGGGGCCTCCACTATTTCTCTCAGCAACCTGCTCCAGTGATCTAACACCCTCATATTGAAGAACTTTTTCCTAATATCCAACTTAAATATACCTTTTTCTAGTTCAAATCCAGTAACCCTCATCCTAGTGCTACATGCCCTCAAGAACAGTTCCTCCCCAGCTTTCCTATAGGCACCTTTCAGGTATTTGAAGGCTGCTCCCTCTGGAGCCTTCTCTTCTCCAAGCTGAACAAGCCCAACTCTCTCAGCCTGTCCTCATAGGAGAGGTGCTCCAGCCCTTTGATCATTTTTGTGGCCCTCCTCTGGATGTGCTCCAACAGGTCCATGTCTTTCTTGTGTTGAGGGCTCCAAAGCTGGACACAGTGTTCCAAGTGAGGTCTCACCTGAGCAGAGTAGAGGGGCAGAATCACCTCTCTCAATCTGCTGGCCACACTTCTTTTGCTGCAGCCCAGGATGCGGTTAGCCTTCTGGGCTGCAGATGCACATTGGTGGCTCATGCCCAGCTTCTCATCCACAAGTACTCCCAAGTCCTTTTCCTTGGGACTGCTTTCAAGTACATCATCTCCTAACTTGCATGGATAACAGGGATTGTCCTGACCCAGGTGCAGGACCCTGCACTTGGCTTTATTGAACCTCAAGGGGTTCCCCTGAGCCCACTTCTCCAGCTTGTCCAAGTTCCTCTGGATGGCATCCCATCCCTCCGGCACATTAACCTCACCACTCAACTTGGTGTAATCAGCAAACTTGCTGAGGGTGCCCTTAGTCCACTGTTAACATCATTATTAAAGATATTAAACAGCACCTATCCCAGCCCAGACCCTTGTGGAACTGTGCTTGTCACCATCTTCCATCTGGACTTGGAGCCATTGACCACCACCCTCTGGATGTGACCATCCAGACAGTTCCTTATCCACTGAACAGTCCTCCCGTCAAATCCATATCTCTGCAACTTAGAGAGAAGGATGTCGTGGGGGACCATCTAGGACTGTCAGAGTGAAGGCTGAAATTTTCCCTTTTGATGTCTGTTTCCATCATTGGAACATTACAAGATACAATAACTTTAATAATACCTTCTTATAGAAAGATCTATTTTAGGTCACTGTCAGAAAATTTTAAAAAATATTATATTTCTATCTTCAGCTCTGGGCACTTAAGAGAGAAAGAGACATAGAATTCATTGCTACTAATTCCTTGAAAATTGTAGCTTCCTTTAAATTCTTTCAAAAAATATTTCAAAATAAAGATACATAAAAATATCCATAGAAAACAATTACCATTTGACATTTCCGTTCATTATTTGGGAAAAATATGTTGTTCATGCTGAAGGGCATGAGCCCCTATGACCTGGGATTTTGATTGCACTCCCTGTCTAATTATTTGCGGAAAGTGTACTCACTAGGAAAGTTAGTCAATGATTAATTTTTATGCGTAGTTTCCATCATTCAGAGAAAATCTAGTTTAAAAAAAAATATTTGCTAAAAAAATAGCAGCTTTTGACTTGGAACTCACCATCATTTTCACAAAACCGTCAGGAGCTGTTAATATATTGATGAACATGTGGTGACAACATTAGCTATAAACCCCCTTTGAGAGTTGCTGGAAGAAAAGAGATCTCCAGATTCAAGTAAAACTTACTGCTTTGTTAGCCCAGCATGAGGAATTCCTGATTCCCCACTTGTCTGCTGTGTTTAAATATTATAACTCAAATATGCTTACATAAAAGCTTATTGATTGGAAGAATCACTTGCTTTTTGTGCATTAGTTAATCAGGCTGCTGTTTTGAAATCTGTCCAAGAACCCACAGTGGAACCTTTCCTAATCCATCTGTTTAAGTCTCAAATGGTTTCACTGCTCCACTCACTTAACAGCACTGCTGGAATGTTAGTGCTTTATGATTAAAGGATATTGTTGTTCTTTTCATCCATCATCCTGGAGTTTGCTATTAATAATACAGTTCTTTCTTTTACTTTTTCTTTTTCTTTTTTTTTTCTTTTTCCTTTTTGACTGTTTCCTTAAAAAGCTGCTTAGATTTTCTGTTTGTCTCTGTCTTGTTTTTCCTTTATTCAGATAGGTCATTTTCACCAACTTAAGTTAGATGGGCAAAAAAGTAAATCGCATCAATGCTTCTTGGAAAATGTGCTCTGCCTTTCAGTACTTGGAAAATGAATGGGAGAAAGAAAATTAAGCTAAAATAGAGAGAGGGAAAGACAGAAATGTAATAGGAGACACCAAATTGTACAGAACTCTCGGTGACTCCAGGAACCTCTATGAAATATTGCTTCATATTCATAGTAATATCTAAAAGCAGGGTTTTTTTAGCATCTCTTTGTGATTAAATTATATTATGGGGAAAAATCTTAGGGTTAATTACTATTGAGGCATACTACAGTTCATTAAAATGTGCCCACAGTTATTTTACCAATCAGTAATAATATAAGGAACCTTTTGACTTTTCTAGCTCTTTCCAGAAAGAAAAAAAAAAGGGGGCTTAACTGAAGGAAACAATAAGTATTTTATTTTTTCCTTCACAGGTGAATAGAGTCACAGATATTAAAGGAGACTTATTAATCGGGCTGTTGTGAAAGATTTGATACCAGCTTTGGTCAAAGGGGACGAGTGTCATCTTGAGAGCGTTCCTCTCCAGGACAGGAAACCGACGGAGCAAAGCCCTGAGAACATGCCGCAACACTTCATATTCAATCCACAGCCCTGTAAAGAGATGAAAAATGAGCCTTGTCCAAAGCTCTTACCTCAGCACCCAGTGGCAAAAATAAAACGTGAGCTTGGGACCAGGACTCTTTGAAGCTGAATTTTTTCTTCTTCTTCTTTTTTTTTCTTTTTTTTTTTTTTTTTTAAACTCTGCAACAGGCCTCTGGTGGTTACAGGTATTGATCGTCAGAAAGTAATCTGTTCAGGTTTGGGGGCATGCCAGACTGAATCCTGGAGTACATTTCTTCCTCTCCATGTTGAGCTTTTTATACTGTCTGCACTGGCTCACTTGTCAGCTGTCTAGCTTCTTTGTCTTTACTGATTTCCCTGTTTGTGGGGAGCATATAATTAAATCTCCCTTAAAAAAAAAAAAAGTATATATATACATAGCTACTCTAGAATTTTCTGCCAATGCCAAAGGTTTTTTATGCCATTTTTTTAACCCTCATTTTTCATCTATAATCATTATTTGATTCCCTCTGGCTGCCTGCTACTTATTTGTAGTAGTACCATTCATCCATTGAGACCTTTCCATCTGTCACACAGCTTTGCTTTCTCTCCCCAGAAGCTTTCTTCTCCTACTGTGTCATGCTTGAGTTTTTGAGTTTAGTTGTGTGTTTGTATGCTCTTTTTAGTATTTTTAAAAATGCTTCAGTATTCCAAACAAATGCAACAAGAAGACAAAAAAAAAAAGAATTGAAAAATCCCCAAACCACGTAGCACAGGAGCAGCTCAGACACAGCGTTGTGCACAGAGGCAGAATGGGGAGGCTGAGATTCCTGCTGAATTAAAGTATCAACAAATATAGGCAGCATGTAACTGGTGGCCAGAGCCTGCTTCCTCTGAAGTATTGTTGTTGCCTTCAAAATCTTTCAGGTTTCATGTCAAATAAATAGATGATGTCAGGAAACATTGCATTCCCTTTGCTGTACTGACTCCCTTTGGTCTATTGATCACAAAGAATACCTGAGGAAAACCAAACATACTGGGGCACAAAACTGTGGTCACTGAAAGGGAAGAATGTTTTGAAGGCCCAAACAGCCCATAACTAAAACAAGACCAAAACATCTTACATTTAAAACTAAATGTCTAGTATTTGTATACACAGGTTAGAGTGTGTTTCCCAGGTGAAATGCAGCACAGCCCTCAGAGAGATCAGGTTTGCTCTGTGTGCCTTCAGCTCATATATTTATTGTGGTCTAAATGGGATGTTCATGTTTTAGGGAGAAGTGTGTAAAGTGTATCTTAGTTTTTCATGTGACCAAGACTGGGAGGTTTTACGCCTGCTCTACAGATCTACCTTGTCATCAACTCAGATCTCAAATCCTTTTTGTTGGAGAAAATCTCTCACAAAATAACATGCTTCCAAAAATATGTATTTTGGGTATCTCTTTATTAGTTTTCTTTTCCTCTTACATTCTTATTGTATCTTCTCATGATGTCATTTCAAAAGTTCCTGCAAGTGTACTGCTAATCTTAGGATTAGTAAAAAAAGTTTGTGATGTGTTCTGGAAAATCCTTTTTTCAATAGAAATGCCTTCACTGTTTATAAAATGACTTCTCTGGCTATATGGGAAGTATTTATAGTCTCCAAGCAAATAGAAACACTGTATGTGTCCTGACTTGAATGGCAATCCTCAGAAAGTTTCCTTCGCTAACAGCAATTTTGCTGGACTGTTCTGAGAACAAAGTGGGGAAAAATATTCAGAAGCTTCAGTATACACCACTATCAACAGCTGTCTAGAAGTGGATGAGTTTTATAAAAATCTTTTTGTAAAGTGTTGCTCCTGTGAAAGTCAGGGCCATTTAGACCCAGCTTTTACTTTTCCTGAACTTTATGATGTTTTGAAAAAGCAATTAAAAGGTTCTTTTTCTGCAATGATTCATGTGAAATAAAATAAATGAGAAGGGGGAAGGGGCAGGAATCAGAGAGAGAAGCAGCTCCTTCTGTCCATCCTGACCAATGAAAGCTTTTCTATGCTTCACCTTGAGAATAAATCACTGAAACATAAAAAAGATGGCAGTGCTTTTTTTTTTTTTTTTTGTGGTCACAAATTTTTGCAGTCTCAGTGCAGGATCAATGTATACCTGAGTCATTCAGGTTTGTCCTTTCTGCTCTGAAAGACCATCAGTGTCCCTATTGCCTAGGGAATCTAGTCCAGAGCTTCATTACATTTTCTCATTCTTGCAGAAATTTAAGTCTATTGCTTCCTATTTTTACCCAAAATGGACTTGGCAAATACATTATTCTCTTCCACACTGCAGCCAGTGCTCAAGTTCTCCCTTCCATTTTCTTTAGTCTAAGGTTAAACATGACCACTTCCTTCAGACTTTCACGGTGCTCCAGCTGGTCCGCTTCTCACCAACATGAGGACTCAGGTACATGCAAAGCTTCAGATGACACTTCCTGGGATAGATAGATAGATAGATAGATAGATAATTTTCCCACCCTTGCAGATGTTGTTTGTTTATTTTCTTGTAGCCACATCACAGGTTTTGACATTTTAAAGATTATACCTATTCTTAAATTTTCTACTCATTTCTTTGTATTAACTGGAAAGGAAATAGTAAATTTGGATGGCAGTCTTAGAAGAATGATGAAAGCAGCAAGGCCTTACAAGTATGAAACCCAAATACAAACCAATTGGTGGATGTGGTAAGCCAAACAAATGGCCTTTCTAATCTTCTGGTTTAGTTTTAAATAGTCATGGAGAAGACGACATTTCTACTTGATGATCCTTATGAGTCTCTTCCAACCAGATTTCTATTTTCCATTCTATTCTGTGATTCTGTGATTCTGTTCTGTTCTATTCCATTTTATTCCATCCTATCCTATCCTATCCTATCCTATCCTATCCTACCCTGAGACTGCTAACATCAGTGATATTCACTGGATATATAGTAATATATTCTTGTAACACCTTAGAGTCAGGAGCTTGATGTGACTGGCTTGCTATTGGCCCTGTTCTGCAAGTGTTTTATTTTCATATGTGTTAATTTAATGAGATGGAGAGAACAAATGAGTGAAGTGGGATTGTTGCTTAGCCTATAGAATCAGTAGCTCTGAATGTAGTTATTTCACTATGCACTGGGCTTCTATAGTCTTGCCAAGACTAGAACAAAAAATTAAGTGAAGCCTGCACCTAAAGCAGCTGAACAAATTACTTCTTTATATTTCTTCACACAGAAATTAACAATTTTAAATCTGCACTACTGTCTGAAAGTTACCCAAGCAATGACAGTGGTCTTAGTGAGAAGTCTGGACACAAGAAGGACTACATCTTCAAGTATATGATCAGAAGGCTTTTTTCACATAAGGGAGTTTTTTCCTGTGTTATCATTCTTCAATAGGAGTGTGCATACAATCCTTTACCTACAGTACTAATTTGAAAACCTACTGCTGCCTTTGTGACTAAAACTTTTTATCTCTCTCTCCTACAATGAACTGGATTTGCTCTACCTATTAATAGAAGGTTTTGTTTTAAAGCTACTGACTGTTTTTCTCTTCCTTCCTCCTTCACACCATCACTTTAAGACTTCAGAGCCATAGACCAGAGTGCTTGTGTTAAATGAATATATTTGACAGGAGTTAAGTCTTTTGGGCATTGCAATAGGTTTTCCTCATCTTGGCATGTGAAGACTGAGAGTGTTCTTTGACACCAGCAGCAGAGGATGTGAGCACAGCAACTTTCAGGGCATCAGAAGTGTCAGCATAAGGAAAAATCAGCAAAAGTAGACAGTGTTGAGGTAATTTTCCCACACCATGCCATGAATTTAGCCAACTCTTGCTCCTGTGAATTCTGGGCTGACAGAGTTTCCCTCTTTGTTGCTAAATATCACATAAAGTGTTCTGTCAGCATCAAGACTTGTTCAGTCCCCTTATGTAGTAAAATAAAAATATAATCCTTATGCCCATGTTTGAAATTTGAGCATAAGTTAAAGGGGAAAAAAAAGGAAAAAAGAGTAACCCTTTCTAAGAGGCCAAGACTGCATTTTGGAGGTTCATTTTTCAGAACATCATGTAGTCAATGCTGTCGAGAAGAGCTGAAGGCGAAAGATATGTAGGGCACAAGTACTAAAAATTGAAAATCTTACTCCCATTAAAATGCATGGAATTTCTGCCAGTTGCCATAGACATCAGTGGCAGCAGCATCATGCTATTTTTTCTGTTTTACTTTTTGCTTTCCTCATCTTTTTATTTATTTTTGAATCTCAAGAAAATGAAGTAAAACATACGTTACTAGAATGGTTTCCATGGTTTATAACTCAGATCTCCTAATGTTATTAGCATTGCAATTATTTACCTATGCTCCAAATTTTATAGTGATGATTAGAGCCTACAGTCAGGAAAAATCCTAGTTGCAGCTAGGTTAGAGACATCTGATCCCACGAGTGCGGATAAATGTGGTTATTGCTCTGAGTTCTTCTGCACCCAGCTGGGTTTTTGTTCAGATACTTAAGGGCAAAAGTGTTTGAAAGGCTGGGCTCTCTTTTTGTGTGGAACAAACATCAGACGAGAAAGTGAAAGCTCTGAATCATGGAAAAGAGGTGCTGATTTTAACATGGGTTTGAAAAGGAATATCTCTGCACCTGAAGAGCTTTGCATACATGCATTACTGGGGAAGTCTGATTGCTATATATTTGTTTGTATAAGTTAATGTCTTTTGTTTTTCTTGTTCTATTGAATTTCTACCATCTTTTGTAAGTCGGGTTTTGCATGTAATCTGGACGCAATACTGTGGCTCAGCTGTGCATCCTAGTCTTCTCTATGAAGTGCACCTTGAAGTGAGAGGAATCACTGCCTGGATGCAAATGCCTGAGAGACAGTAGGAGCCAGAAGTGACAAAAGGCTGTGAAGCCTGTCTTTGAAAGAATTTTCCCCCTTTCACGTCCAATACACATTTCTAAGTCAGAATTGCTGCTGCTTCTTTGCATGCTTCAGCAGCAGAGATGTACTGAGAGGTTCTCCACCACCCTCTGTCCCAGCCACTGCCTGAGGGACTGACTGATGCCCAGGAAGTTTTCTCTCTCTTAGGCCTTGTCACTGCTGCTTGCAAACAGCAAAATATGGGCACTGGGCTTGGGAATCCCAATGTCAGCAATAACCTGGCTGCCCACCTTTGGAACTTTTGCCTGGATATTTCTATAAATATATAGCTTTTTATAGATCTCTTTCTGTAGGACCTTACTCAGGAAAAGTATTGATTTAAAAGTTGCTGTGGTTTTGCATGGCTGGGCTCTGGTAGAGAAGGGGTGGCTGCAGGGGTGGCTTCTGCAAGAAGCAGCAAGAAGCTCTCTGCAGGCCCCAGAGAACAAACACCAGCATCTCAAGGCTGGAGTCATTGCTGACCAAGGCCAAGTCCATCAGCAATGGTCACAGTGCCTTTGGGAATCACACTTAGGAGAAAAAAAATGCAAGCAGCCACTTTTTGCCACCAGAGAAGGGAGTGAGAAGATGTAAGAAACTGTGCAGGCACCAAGGCCAGGGAAGGGTGGGGAAGAGGCACCCCAGGTACTGGAGAGAAAGATGTCCCTGCAGCCTGCGGAGAGACCCATGGTGGAGTGGGTGTTCCCCCACAGTCCATGGAAAAGACCAAGACCCCACCTGCAGCCTGTGGAGAGGCCCCATGCTGGAGCAGGTGGAGATATACAGAAGCTGCTGAGACCCTCGTTGGAGCAAGTCTCTGCCAGCACTTGCAGCCCGTGGAGAGAGAGACAGACACACAGAGATGAGCGAGAGAGAGATCCATGCCGGAGCAGGTTTTCTGCAGGGCAGGCCTTGTGACCCTGTGGAGCAGCCTGGACCTGAGAAACTGAGACACATTCTATGATTTATGACTGCACCCCATAGAAGTGACCCACACTGAGGCAGCTGGTGCAGAGCTGAAGCTCCGTGTGAAAGGACCCACATTGGAGAAGTTCGTGGAGGACTGTCTCCTGTGGGTGGGACCCCATGCTGGAGCAGGGAAAGGGTGTGAGGAATACCCCCACTGGCCAAGAAGGAAAACAACTTGTGACCAAAACCCCCATTGCCCCAGTCCCTACCCCTCCCTGTGTCACAATCGGGGAGAAGAAGAGAGCAAAATCATAACTAAAGTGAAGTCTGTTAAGAAGGGAGGAGTGGGGGGAAGGTGCTTTAAGATCTGGTTGCACTTCTCATTGTCTGACTCTGGTTTCACTGGGGGTGTGTGCAGTGTAATAAATTAGTTTTCTTTCCTTTATTCTGTGTTGAGTCTGTTTTGCCCATGACACTAATTGCAGAATGATCTCTCCCTGTCCTTATCTCGACTCCTAAGCCTCTCAATATATATCTTGTCCAGCTGAAAAGGGGAGTGACAGAATGACTTTGGTGGGGATCTGGCCTCTGGCCAGGGTCAGGTCAAACCACCACAAAAGCATCAAACCTTGACTGTACTCAAAGCTATAAAACTTTTTATTTGGGAATGACTTTACTCAGTATGGAAAGAAGCTGCTTAGTGTATTTTCCCAGGTATCTGCCATTACCTAGAGCTCAATTTTTGACACTTAGATTCATCAGAATAAAGAATGTCCTCCTAATACAAGAGAGGGATCCCTAGTTTTGCAGTCAATACTCCTCTGCAACTTCCACATAAGTAGATTCATTTCTATATATAGTGTGATATAGCTTATTTCCCTTTTGATGATAATAATTTTAGGTTTAGAAAAAGGTTTTTTTTTTAAATATCTTCTCATCCTTTTGACCTCTAACATAAATGTCATTTTGGTTTTTTTCTCAGTACTGTAGTTTAAAAATGGGGTCAAATGGTTTTGTGTTGATTGATTAAGGAAAAAAAAAAAAAGAAGAAACATAGATAACTTACCCCTGTAAAACATAATTTCCTGAAAGTACAATATTTTTTTCCAGCCCTTGGAAGTAAATAAAATGTCATTACTATCGATGCTTTATACAATGTTCGGCATCTTAAAATGATGGCTTAAATCTTTGTATAAACTAAAGTAGTCTTGGTAATTTCACCTGAATTAGCGTGTCTTTTGCTTGTGTAACAATCTGTGCTGACTTTTTTTAAACCAAGTTAAATATGAGGAGTAAAACAAGCTGCCAGCACAGAATCATAGAAGTTTAAGAATGATTAACACAGCCCTTGCAGCGCTTCTCATTTTCTTTCTGTATGAAAAGGTCGGTAGAGAAGACTGGAGAAATCAGACATGATTGGTAGGTTACTGTAGGATGCATGGAAAACCATGAACCAGGTTGTGGTCCTTTCTCATGGAAAGAAAGAAAAGGATACCTTAAGCTTCTCTGTTTGTAACATAATTGGGTTTGAGGCTGCACTTGGAGGTTAGAAATGACTCAACCATTTCCCCTCCAACCTCCATATCCCACTCCCCTTCCCGCCCCCCCTGCCTTTTTTTTTTCCTTTTTTTTGTCACCAGTAAAACTGTAACTAGGTTTTCTGGGAAAATACATCATCCAGTGCTTCCCCACGTCTTTCCTTGAAGTATTTCTTTTGTCTGTCTCCATTACACCCGTGTGCAGTGACACAATGTTTCTGCACAGTGGGAGCTTGCAATCTCTGAAGAGGCTTTCCAGCATTGCTTTTTAGACTTGAAATCATTACAATCTTCAATAGCTACTTGGATTTGAAAAACTAGCACATTATTATTCTCTGGACTCTCTGGATGTAAAAAGAGGCTAATTTCTTGCTCCCTTTAATTTTTTTTTTTTTTGGGGGGGTGGGGGGTGGTCCCTGAGTACACATTGCCCTTATACCTAACTTTATTTTGTTTGGATTTGAATTGTGCAATGCAAATGTCTTTTGCTGTTTGTGTTTTTTTTCTTTCATGTAGGGTTTTACATTATAAATGAGAACTCTCTGTCAGAGACATTTATATTTTGGTTATACTTAAAGCTTTTGAGTCTCACATCCTTTTTTGTATGTCTACTTATCAGTTATTATTATCACTAACATAGTCTAACATATTGTAAACTATGTTACAGTACATATCACGATGTGTAGTGTAACAGATGTTTGATAAGTCGTCTCTGATTTTTAAATGCCAACAGGTTCACAGTTTCATTGGGCATTTAAGTTACCTCATCTGATATCCTGTTAACCACATACTGTATCTGTTGGGATATGGCTGCTGTTTCCTCCAGCGAGAGGAGGCTCTCCAGAGAAGCCAGGGTGCTACCAGTGCCTGTGTTATGAGTGGAGATGGATTAGGAAAGACTTGCCCAGGTGATCCTGGCTCTGCTCTGTGGTCCTTCCTGCAGAAGAAGAGTTCCAGACTCCTGTTTCACCTTGGACACGTGAGCTAGTGATGGTCAAGCATCGAAGAATAGTTCCAGACTCCTGTTTCACCTTGGACACGTGAGCTAGTGATGGTCAAGCATCTAAGAAAGTTCAAACACTGAACAAAATCAGTGCTCTTACCATCTCTTGAATGACTCAGGCCCAAGGAAAGATGAACAGAGCACGGTATTTTCTATGAAAATGACAAAGTTGAGTTTTGCTTAGTTTTCTATAGCACTAAGATGCCTGCTGCGCTTATTGATATGTGGTTTATTGTGTAGCTTTCCAAGCATCGGTCCCATCTTTCATGTTTGCATTCAGCTGGTGGCCTTTTGGAGATGGGACAACCTTGCCTCACATGTTGCTAAATTGCCATAGAATAGGTGCTACTGACTGTAAGCTACCATCGGCATTTCCTTACGCAGATTTTAATAAGCGTAAACACTGGCTTGAATCTATGCCAATCTCTCTCTTGTTGTCTCTGGATGATATAACAACATATAGTAAAATATGTGCCATGTTTTCCTAACATCTTGTACTCAGCATTAACCTGCTGGGCACACTGGGATTCCAAGGAACCTGGACATAGAAACAAGCTGCTGCTGAAAACAACACGGGGATCAATATCTTGTATTACTGTAGAAATCCTTCTGGGCTTAAAACCTTATTTTCTTGTGTTTGGCAGGGAGCCCCAGAGAGTAACAAGGAGGGTAAATCACAGAAGTTGTAGCAAATGTGTTCCAACAGAAATCGTTCCTGGATTTCATGGTTTTGGGGGTTTTTCAGGCCAAAAGGGGCTGTTGGATTGTCTTGTCAGACCTCCTATTTAGCAGAGAATCACAGAATCACAGAATCACAGAATCGTAGGGGTTGGAAGGGACCTCGAGAGATCATCGGGTCCAACCCCCCTGCCAAAGCAGGCTCCCTAGCTCATATTGCACAGATAGGCGTCCAGACGAGTCTTGAATATCTCCAGAGAAGGAGACTCCACCACCTCCCTGGGCAGCCTGTCCCAGGGCTCTGTCACCCTCACTGTGTAAAAGTTCTTCCACATGTTGGTGCAGAACTTCCTGTGCTCCAGTTTACAGCCATTGCCCCTTGTCCTGTCTCCACAGACTACTGAAAAGGGGCTGGCCAATTCCCCCTGCATCCCATACTTAAGATATTTATAAACATTAATTAGGTCCCCCCTCAGTCTTCTTTTCCGCAGGCTGAACAGCCCCAGCTCACTCAGCCTTTCCTCATAGGGGAGATGCTCCAGGCCCTTAATCATCTCCGTAGCCCTTCTCTGGACTCTCTCAAGGAGATCCCTGTCTTTTTTATACCAGGGAGCCCAGAACTGGACACAATACTCCAGGTGGGGCCTGACCGGGGCAGAGTAGAGGGGGAGGCCATAGGACCTCCTGTATTAATCCTGCCTTACATTCACAGAGTTCCTACAGACAAGACTATACCTTTCAGAAAGTTAACCAATCTTGATTTAACCTTTGGCAATGTTTGTTGCTATTCTGATGGCTAATTGTCCTTACTATTATAAATGTTGGTCTTATTTCCCATTCACTTATCTTTGACTTCCAAAAAGCATACCTCAAGATGCCTTTTTTAGTTTGCAAAAACTTTCATAATGAAATTTCTGATTCTTCTGTGATTAACTTCTCCCTTCATCTCTTTAATTCTCTCTTTGATAAGGAAAAAATGTTCTTCAGGTCTAAAACAAAAGATAGGCATTCCAAAACTTTAATTCTTTTCATAGTTTTTGATTAGTTAGGATATTACTTTAAACGACCCAGCTTTACTTTTTCAGATTCCAAATTTATATAAGATATGCAATACATTCCAAGACCTTTTAAGTAATAGTAACATAAAACCCAATCTATTGTTGCACAAGGCACACCTGGGAACCAACGTATTTTTCCCCTACAAAACAGAATCTTAGAACTCTACTTACCAAATAAGACACCTGAATTAGCTGAAACAGTGGTATGTTCCTCAGTTACATTTGGTTCAACAGCTAGGTGACTACAGGAGAAAAAGGTGTGTTAAGAAGCCTGACATTTAAGGCCTGGTCCAGCTCCCGCTGCACTCAGAGGGGGTGCTCCATCGAGTGCGACAGGGGTTAGATCAGGACTTTGCTGAAGAGAAGGACTGTTCTTTGCAAAGATGATACATTTAAATATGAAAAGTAATGAAGTAAGCACGGCAAACCGTGGTTTTGTTGGAATCTAATTTTCAGAGCTTTTTAAAAAAAATTAGAGATAGGTATCTCTATTGTAAGTATAGAAACATATAAAAGTAAAACACAGGTAAAGAAGATTGCTGCATAAATTAAACTGCGTCTGCTGAAGTTATTAACATCACAAAGCTACGTTAGAGGTAAAATCCTGACCCCACTGAAGTCAAAGAGATGTGCTGCCTTTAGCAACGCAAGATTTTCTTCTTGATTTGAACTGGGTAAACCAAATTTTTCTTTCACTCCATTAGAGACCGTAAATGTAGTTGAAAATACAAACTCAAGGCAGAAAAATTACTTTTTATCATAGATATGCAGGGGAAGGGAGCAGGGGAACAGGAAAATATAATTCCATTTTGGTTCTGTTGAATTATGTGTGAGGGCAGGGAAGCACCATGTCATTTCGGATAGGCAAAAATATTCTCATGATTTAAAAAATGCATCATCTTCAAGGATGTACTGGGAACAAGTGGGAAAGGGTGGAGATAGCCACTTCAAGTTATTTTCTAACTTGTTTTCAAGAAAAAAAAGAGATTAAGAAAACCTACAGTCTATCAGCATGCCATGACTGCAGACAGTGTTAACCGACATGTTTTACAGGTGACAATCAAGGTAAATCCTACTGTGGGTTTTTGTAGTGCTGGAGAAGGATGTGGTTGTGTCATGCCTCATTTCTGGATGGATTTCACCTAGACATTTAAGGGATATAACTTAGTGCTGGAGAAAAATCTTGAATGCTGAGAGACAAAGAGCTCTGAGTGCCTATCCTCATTAAGGGGAAACTGCTCTCAAAATCTTTCCTGGATATTTTTTTCCTCAAAAGGAATTAAAGGTGGATTTTTCAACTTGGCATTTGAAACGGTAGGTTAGGTATTTAGAGCCAGCGTTCTGAAGAATAACATAGTGTCCTAACTGCGGTTTCATTTCTCTTCTTCTGGTATTTAGGAAGGAGGAAGGAAAACACTAATAGGGTGCTTCAGCCTTATAGGCTGAATATTTTTTCCAACCAGCAAAAACCTTTTGCTTTCAGAGGTCTGGATAATTTCCCAGTGCATTGCCACTAATGTCTCTGTTTATCTCACTTTATCACAACTTGGAATATGAAGTAACTTCTAATAATTTCACATTTAGCTTAGCACTGCAGAATCTATTATTCCAGGGCTGGAATCACATGCCATCTCCAAACCCAGCCAGCGCTGTGTAAGTGCTTTGAATGATGACAGATCAAGAGCAAGTGGGCCTGAATACGTAATTAGCCTAACACACAGTTAATACTGGTTGATAAAGCTATGGACACACAATTAAGAAAACATGCCTGATAAAACAGGTTTTTTAACTAGATGGGAATGAACTGTAACTAGTTACAAAGGCTTGTGAACTTCCCTTCTCTTCCCGAATGTCACTGCCTCAGATTGCCTTGGCAGCCTCATGTATGGTGTTTGCTTCATGCATAATGATTTCCCTTTTTCCCCCCTTCCTTGAACGGTTTTGCCTTTTCGACTAGTTACTGTTACCACCATTTAATAAGGCTTTCCTTGGCTTTCTAATCGAAAACTTGCTTTTATCTTTCTTCATAAAAGAATTGAAATGGCTTCTCTCAGGTTTCTGTAGCCTCTGGGGAGATAAGGACCCTGCGGTTAACAGGATGAGAGATTTTTGTTTAGAAATTTTTATTTAGACAATGAAAAATGACCTCTGTAAACTCAAAGCTATCTTATTTTGGGGCTTTAGGCTTCTGGCAGATAAATCAATTGGGCCCTTGGGACAGCAAAGGAAAAACCTTTGCAGTAACTATGTCAGGACAACGCAATAGATTTGTTGTGAGGATGCAGTTGTGTTGAAGGTATAATGCACTTAAAAATAAATATCATTTTATTTTCTATAAAATATTCAGGATTTGGATAGCAAGCTTTTCAGCTGCCACAAGAAAATATTTTTTTGTTTGATATAAACTTGAGAAAAAGCATGATTTCTGCTGGGAAGGGGGCAGTGGAGGAGGGATGAGTTGGGGGGGATACAAAGGTAAGATTTTTTAACAATTAAACATTCAACTTCAAAATAAAGCCCTTATGAATTTTTCTTTTCTCTCTTTGTCTTTTAAAGCAACCTCCCATAACACCAATACAGAAGCCTCCATTCTGAATACAAGGGCTTAACATTGCTCTTTTTCTTTTTTTTTTTTCCCTTAATGATTTAATTATTGCCTAGCTAAGGCTATGGCTTCAACAGAGTATCACAACAGATTTCACACCTATGTGTAACCCTAAAGAACTTTTCAGATCTTCACAGCGTGAACTTGCACTACATATTTGTTCTGAAGAACGAGTGTAGCATTTTGCTGTGTGTTCCCTACCTGTTTCATGCAGAGTGCAGCTACAGAGTGAAAAGTTATGCAGGCATAAATTGCAAATTTGACAAGGAAGCAAATGAGGAGACAGATGCTTAACTAAAATGTATTGATGTGCAATTGTCAGTGAGTTGGTGGGTGTTGAATAACGCGGTTAAGATGCATCAATGAAGCCTTATTTCATCTAAAATAAAAACTAATGTAAATAGAATTGGAGAGTGTGATGCAAAGTAAAGAAAAGCAGATAAATGCACTTGAAGCTATTGCCACCCTGTTGCATGCTGATATTTGTTTGTTCAAAACACCCACCCCTGGCAGTGGGCTCTTGAGCTGTTGGAGAGAAGCGAGGTCTGTTGAGGAGGATGTCTCAAGAATCCAGTTTCACGTTAGGAGGCAGCAGGGTTTGGCTAGGTGGCAAATTACGTAGGGTGTTTGGTAGTGCTAAATGTCACCAAACTCTTCATTACTATTCACTTGGTTAAGAAAGACATGGCACAAAAGGAGAATGAGTTTGCAAGTCTGCTGGTTCTTTGTTACATGAGTGGGTTGGGATTTACATCATGCTTAGTGCTGGTATTTCATTTACAGTTTCTATTCAAAAGGATCCAGCTTCCAATTTTCCTTTTTTTTTTTTCTTTTCCCTTTTGTTTTTTTATCCCCTCCCCCCCCCTGTTTTATTCCCCCCCACACCGCTCTCCTTTTTTTCCTTTTTTTTTCCTGGGAACAAGGCACCTTCAGATAAAAATCTAAGAAATTAACCCAAGTACTTTTACACCATAATATGACTACTATGTCAATTCCTTGCAGGGGTTTTTTCTGAACATTAAGTTAGCCACAGAGCATCGCTCACCTGGATTCATCAATAACCTTCACCAGTAACACTGGTGGTTCCTATATCTCATTATCCCCAGGGTAGTAAGATGTATGTTTGTAAATAAGATATTAAATAATTTATCAAAATCATACCAATCAGCAGAACTGAAGAATACACTCAGAGGTATTTACTGTGAAACAGTAAGCAAGATCTCCTTGCCTTGTATGAAACTGATATGAAGCAAAGCATCAGAAAAACTGGACCCAAGATGGATTCCTGTAAATATAATTTAGAGATGTTTAAATACAAATGCTCCAAACATTGATGTCTCCATTTTAATTTTGTTGTTGAGGGATGGGAGAAAGCCTTTTGGAGAATGTTTTAATTTTTTCTCAAGTTTGCGAATATTAATATAGAGATTCACACAAAAGAATTCCAGTTTTAAACAAAAGAAACTTTTTAGAAAGCCTGGCAGTGGAGTTAAAGACAGCCAAAACACAGTTCTGATCTACCTGGTGTTCATCATGCACATCTTCTTTTGCCACATAGTGATATTCTGGAAGAGTTGGCTTCTACAGTTTTATTTTCAGCTTTGCCTAGGAAAACAAAAGCAAATGTCTATCCTTGTGGTTTAATTGTATTGTTTTGACACAAAAGAGTTGGGTGTGGCTACTAAGTGTATAGGAGACCCCTTTTTGAGGCTAGCAGTAGTTTTGTTCTGCTGCTTGAACTCCACTGATTTCTGTGATCTTAAGGCATTTTGTGAACATTAAAGAATTCAGCCTTCTAGCCTTATAACACAGTTTTTTAGCAATGTATTACAGTGGTGGGCAGCACCAGTCCCTGAGACACGCTTGAGTCATGAACAGTTCGGGCATGGTTCCCATGCTGGGGTTATGCTGCAGGGAATGCAATTAGGCCCTCCCTACATAAAATGTTACTGGAAAATCAAATCTGTGGCAAGACGAGAAAGCAAACCGTGAAGGACTGCTGGAACCAACAGTGTTGGTATCTTGAACAAATAGTGCCCATCCAGCTCAGCCTTCACTGTTCAGTGAAGCAGCAGAGCTCCTGGGGAGCCATCTTTACTATTCCTCTGTGGCATTTTTCCTTTCCTTTCCTTCCTTTTCTCCTCTGAGATATGTGTGTGATTTTGCTGTAGGTTTGCTGGTCTTTTTGAAGTCTGCTGTTTCTTAGAAGAGGGATTAGGCTGCTCACTTTTCATAATTATCAAATTTAGGTTCACTTACTCTTTCTAAGTGCTTCTTCACAGGGTCCAAAATCCTATTTTTGAAATCATAATGTTGATAAATGCAGGAGCTAAGAATGACAGCAGAAGGGAATTCCTACTCTCAATGATTAGAATATGAACAGTCCTTCTAGACTTTACTTTGAGTCTATAAAGTTATTTATCTTGTTTGCTATCAGTGGTGGAGCTCCTGTGAAAATTGCTGGAGACAATCAGGTCCATCCTGCTATCATCTGTTTCTGAGTTTCAAGTTAAGAAAAGAAAATTTGGTAAATGGCTTCCCTTTTCTAGTGGAGGCTGGGTGCTGTGTAACTTTAATGGCTAGTGGGAAAATGCTTTTCAAAGAAACTTTGTCCTAAAAAAAAAGAGCCCATAGTGGACTATAACATATAAGCCAGCAAATAATTTTCTTTATAAATTTTTCTACATAAAAAATGGGCGCTGTAATAAAAAAGAAAGAATTTGTCTATGAGAACATTTGACTTTCTCATGAAATCTCAGATTTGTCTGAACTGGGCCCTCATGCTGGCTCATGTCCACATAACTCATCCTTTACAGTCATAGACTGATGTGACACAGGGTAATAGAAAGTGATACATTGCCTGAATTTAAAGGAACACGGACTATTTCAGGATCGGCTGTGCGGTATGAGATCTGTATCAGATTTGAAACAAAGCTAACCAAGCAGACAGAGCAGTAAGATATCTATAGCATCCATTAATCAGTATATACTATACTGTTGCTTGTTTCTTTTTTTTTTTATCATGGCTTTTCTGTGTGTGTTCACCATCTAATGTTATTTGCTTGATGCCTTTTAAAGCTTGGGAAACCATTTATAGATCTTTCCTCCTCTCTGTTCTTTTATTTCAGTATAAGAAATCATACTTCTCTAACCCCAAATGCTCCAACAGATTTGTAGATCATCAATATGTCTACATAAGCTTATAGTTGTTAAAATAGTAAGGAGACATTGCTTTTCTTTGTTGTTTAGGTGGTTTTTTTCCATCAGTGAATACAGGTCCTTTCATGCCTTTACACATGACAGGATCTAATGACTGGAGTGCCCATACAAAACCTACCTTACCATTAGTTACAGAAAACAGTGAATATTTTTTCCTTGGATATTAGTAAAGTCCTTGGAGTTGTAGATTTGTGTTCTCACAGAAGCAACATAGCTCTCCATTGTTGAAAGGCAAGTGCATTTTTCTGCCTTTGAAAAATGAGCTTTTTATAATCGACATGTTTCTGAGGAGCTGAAGACATGCTTTTGCCCTATTGTCTTCTGTCTGTCTCTCTGGAGCTTACTTTAGAAAATGGTCAGAAACTCAAGGCACCCTTTATTTGTCCTCTGACAGAACAGCCATCAATGGTGGGGACCTGTACATTTCCCTCCAACAACCAAAAGCTTACTTTGGCTTTGTATCAACTTGTCCTTTATCTCTGTTTAATATAAGTCTAGTTGTGCTCTATCCATACACTAGGAACCTCAGTAGAAAGACTATCTTCAGTTATGGTGGCCTTGGTGGAGAATACTTCAGTAGAACACTTGTAGTATCAAGTGCGGTATTTGAAATGAGCGAGTAGAGCTAGCTTGCTATTTTGACTTTTTATTTTGACTTTAGTTAACTTATAAGCCTTTTGTTAGAAATACCATCAAGGAGAAAGCATTTTTCTGATGCTTTACAAAAAAGCTTTTCAAAACATATATGTTTTTTAAAAAGATTTTCATCATCCAGAATTCCTTCCTTCCATTTAGAAATTTCACACTGTGCCCCCTCACTGTTCTATTTTCTTTCATCATCCCTCTCTTGGTGCTGTATGTGCTTTAAGATTTTTCTTGGAAAGTAGTTTTTATTAGGAGTATCCTTACAATGTTAATCTTTACATGTTTCTTCCACCAAAGGACTATTCAGATTGTCCAAAGTCAAAATATGAACCGGGTGATCACCAGCACAGTTTTCTTAAAAGAGAACTTATATTCAGGTTACCAAAATGTTCTGTACCAGAGATTTTGCATGTTAGGAACCTTTCTGCTGAGACTGTTGTAATAGAGAAATAACAATCCTTATAGTTAGCAAAAATTATGCATTTATCAAGCAAGCAAACAGGTTGTATGTCTTAAAAAAGGGCTTTCATAACGGTGTGCTTCGTATTTCCTTAAAAAATATTAACGCTACTTTCTCCATAGTATCTCTGTGACATTGTGTATGATATAAAGTTTTAAAGCCAGACACCTTCTAGCAATGAGAACTTCAGATGCAAAGCCTGCTGAAACCATCTGAACTGCTTCAATAAGAGCATCCTCCTCTCAGGGATCAGCTATTTTTCTCAGGTTTGAAATTCTAACCTGGTAAATAGCATCAACACGGGACTTTTCCCCCAACTCTTGTGGAGAACCCCACAGATATGAATATCTTCAAAGGAGGATCTGTTAAAAAATGTAACAGTCTTCAAAGGGGAAACACCACCCTCAGCAATCTGAAGTTCTTTAAAGTGGGAGCCCACCAGCACTATGAATCCTCAGAGGACTAACACCCAGAGCACTGTGAAATTTTGTAAGAGAACAAGCCCTCTCTCCCGAATACCCAGTAGGCTATTATTTTCCTTTAAAAGGACTCTTACATGTGTACATTTATAATTATAGAAAGGGTCTTATTTAACCAGAGCCCTGTAGAACTCTCTTACTTTTAAAAACAAATATTGATAAAAAGAAAAGAATGACAGAGGAAAACAATTTGACTTTCCTATTTTCCTTTTTCTTCTTTTATTTATAACTGATCTCAATATAATACAACAATAACACTTGGCTTGTGTAGCTCTTTTGATCTCTGGAACTTCAAGAATCATGAAGAAATATTCTCCTAGCACAGTTATCTACTTATACTGCTGGTTAACTGGGAGTATAACTACTCTGTCAGGAAGCATATTTATCTCTTTTGTACCATTGCTGGGTATGTTCTTTCAAGAGCTGCTTTCTCTAATAAATATTCAAGGTTTTGGGTTTCTCCCCCCTCCACTTGTGTTCTGGTATTTTGTTAGGTAGGAAGAGCTAATATAGACATTAAAATCATTATCAATTTCCAGACTTACTTTCCAGACATGCCCAGGTAAGTTGGGCAATGAGGCTGCCAGAGGGAAAGGATGCTGAGGTGGCTTGGACTACTCAAGAGAATCCTTGGGTACCTTTCCAGATATGAATGCAGGCATCCTTTTCAAGCAGGATGGAATATATGATGAGTTGTTGGGAAGCAGAAGAATGCCATTTAGCTGAGATGAGAATGGTTTGCCTTACAGTAGGTGCCTGTATCAAAGCCAGCATCTGAAGTCAGTTCTCCTGAGTCCCAAATCAGAAGGAGGGTGGTATTTTTTGCAGGCTTTTCCCTCATCAGTCAGTAATAGAACTGTGAAGGAAAGAAATCTTCTTGACCTCCAGGGTCTGTGAATGTATACCTTGAATGCTGTAATTTATTAGTAAAATTTCTGACTTGTTATGGTAGGAATACCTTAACTGTACGTGTTGAAGCAGAAATATCATGCTCCATTCATGTATTTATTAGCTTCTTTTCTTTCACAATGCTGTATGATTTATGGTTTCTAATGCAACTGTAAAATCTGAATCTTTTATATCTTGCATTTAGTGATGTTTGATGGTTTGATTTCCTGTTTCTAAACTGATCCAAAAAAAGTGTGCCGAGAATATGATGCCTGATAGTAGCCTCATCTTCCACCATATGAAGGAAAAAAAAAATCTTTTGCAGTAAATGCTAAACATCTTTACAATTCTTTGATGATAGAACAGTCTGATACTTGTTGGTTTTTTTCTTACTTAAAATAGCATCTTCTGTTTGGAAGTTACACAGATATATCCGGTGGGTGATGTTTGGGTCTGATACCAATAAACACATTTATCCCATTCAACAGGCTAACTGCATTTTGCTGTGAAGCACCGATAGTTGCAGCAGTGTGTATATCCAGCAGCATCGTTGGGTAAATCCACTTGCAACATGTGAGGAAAAGAAATAAATAGGCAAGTCAAAGGATACTTTGATAGCTCTGGGCAGGTTGCAGCAAGTCTTTAACTGGTTGGAGGAATTTCCTTCCATTATGAGATCTGACAGTTGGTCCCTGCATCCAGATGTGACAATCTTTTACTACCTTTTTTTGCCACCTTTTAGGCCAGGTGGGAGAATTTGATAAAAGAGGGTTAACTATGTTCGGAGTAGGCTTTCCATTGCTGTAAAGCTCTCAAGGAGTCTCAGTGATGCATAGCCCCATGGATGATCTCAGTCATATGAATGTAGACACCAATGTAAATAATACTTTTGCTTTGCAAAGTATGTTTTCAGATGTGAAGCCAAAGAAAAAGGACAAAATTAGCAGTAGTGTATCTGAATCCTTCCTTTAAAAATGAAAGCTTAAATTACTTGCTGAAAACATTTGTTCACTGGATCCTGCTGAAGCAAATTCTCTATCCCAAAATACAGCACTTATAAGAAACCAGGAATTAAATGTCTTGCAAGAAACATTTATACTCATTCTTACTGTAATTATGTTGCATTCAATGGAGTTACATCAGTGAGAAATGCAATGTGGTTATTCACAGGAGCTGGGAAGAATGTTTTTTCCCAGTGAATCTTACTTAGTCTTTGCAATGCAGAATTTACAAAGGTACTGGCAGAGGAGGATGGTGCAGAAAATGGCTGTAATACCTGTATTTTCCTACCAGGGTGTTAACTGCTTATAGTGTAGCAGCCCGAAACAATAGTTGTGAACTGAAAAGCATTTCTCCATTTAAAACAAAAAGCCATCACCTTTAAATAATGAAATATCTGAGGCACACTTTAATGTTCAAGACGAAAAAGAAAATAAGAAGACTCTAAGTTTCCTGAATACTGTCCCAATTATATTTCATTTAATAACACTCAGTGAAATATCTGGTGGCAGGGGAAATGAAACTACATGATTTTATGGGATCATTCATCAAGAACTAATTGAAGCTTTCATACAGTTTAGTGCTGATAAAACACTGTAACAATAAACAATAACAAAATTCACCAGAGAAGGATTTGTTTTGCCGTGAGGAAAATGGTTCAGTTTCATCCTGGGGATTCCTGGTTAAAAGAGTCTCCAATTTAAAAAGGGATAAGCACAGGCTCCTGTGCATAATGACAGAGTGGGAGCTGTGGCAAATGTATTAGTATTGCTCCAGTGGAGCTATTCTCATTGTAAGTATTTGCTATTGTGTGTGGCTGAAGCAGGATGCATAACGACCAATAGGATTTTTTAAAGTTTGATTTTTTAAAGCAGTTCCCATGTAGTTTTATGAAAAGTAAATTATAGCTACAGTACCAGTGACTGAAGTTCTGATTCTAAATTTACTAACTAATCTTAGATTCACTGACTGCAGAAAAACTGTTCTTTCTTTGCAGAATCAGGCTAGTCTTACAGTGGTGGTTCTTTTAAACACATGCTGGAGTGATGTCTGTCGATACGTAACGTGTTGAGATGAAATAGGTTGGTTGTTCCTTTATTTCTGAGCTATTTTGTTTGATCAGAACTTTTTGGGAGTCAAGAAATAAGACACAGAATATCAAGAATGTATTACTGTTGATTTAAAGAATAAAAATGAAAAAAAAGTTTCATCAGACTGCATTAGGAACCCAAGGAAACTCCTAGGAAGGTGGGACTGTAGTTCCCGTGGTTCCAAACACACTATGCCACCTTGAGCAAATTCCTTGAGTACTTATCTTCTCCTCTCCCTTCTGCCCTCTTCAAGTGCAAATCCTTCTGCAATCAGAAAGTTTCATGACATGTGTTTGTAGAACATGCTGCCCAATGAACCTCTTTTGTCAGCTAGAGCTTCTGGAAGTACCACAAAACAAAATACAGCTGATAACACTAATGTGGGACAATTCTAGATGTGTGATTTTATCCTAGATCACGCAACAGGAAACATCATGCTGCATGCCCATGTGTCTGTAAAAAGTTGATTCTGTACTCACTTTTGTAAATTCCCAGATACTCCAACTAGTTGATCTTTTGGATGATTGGATCAAAGGGGGGTAGGACAAGCAATCATACTTTGATAATTAAAGCTACTTTATTACTTTGCTTATTGGAAGTGTAAAGTATATATAACATATAAACACCCTACCTAAATTTTAGTGGTTCTTTTTTTTTCCTCAATGGTAGTAAAAGACTTAAAATATCTTCAAATAATAGTTGGAGTCTATCTTTGAGTCTGATACCCACAGTAACAGAATCAATAGGGCATATTTTACCCCTCAGGTACACATCTACAGATCCATCACCTTAAAACAGTCATTGCTGTCATGTTCCTCACTGTCATGTAAGCAGTGGTGAAATCTATAAAAGGGGACTAGCTTGATCAGAATGGTGAACCCAAGGTATAGTGGTGATGGATAATATTTATGGACCTTAAACACTCAGGCAGGTTGGAATTGCAATTATAGACATGTAAATGTAAAAGCAAGGTTCAGATTTAGACTGGTCAAAAACCAGGATTGATTGCATCTACCTCCATGTCCCACAGATTGTCATTGTCGACAAAGTTTGGAAATATTTCACCTGAACTCAGATTGGAGGTGATATGTAACTGAAGTGAACACATAAGGACATGATATTGGAGTGGCTGATCAATCTTTATTTAATGGTAGATGTCTTTAAGTCACTGGTATGCAGAGCTTGGATAAACCCTGAGCTTTCAGAGTGTTACATATTATCGAATATTACTTTTCTATGTAAGTTGAGCTGATATTTCTAAGGATAGGGCTACATGTTCTGCATTTCGTTTACCCCAATAGAGCTTATTAAAAATAATAATCTGGTATTTCACATTACAGTAGTAGAAAGAAGATGTAATGTATGGATATAACTGTTTTCTCTGGGTATATAATTAAGCAAAAGGTTGCTTTCAGCTGACAGCCAAAAGCTAGATGGTATCTTTAGGATTGCCTTTTACAGTTCTTTTGAGGCTTCTGAATGGTTACATATACCAAGCATTTTCTTCCTCTTGCACTTCTACTGTCTCATTACTTTTTTTCTTTTCGTCTTCATCTTTGAATGCCTCACTTCATCTTCTTCCCATAGTTGCTGTATAAATGCTTCCATCTTGGCCAGCACAGGCCTGAAAACATAGAAAATGGAGCAGATTCTCAAGGGGAAGAGCTGCACTAAATCCAGACACCATCAGCCGCGCACAGAAAGGATGCAGTAGTTTGCATCATATCTGGGGAATATTTGTGCTCCAATTGACTGAGATATGACAATTACCTCTTCTATTATCCATGCTTAAAAACAATCAAAATGGAACCCACAGCTGTGGCAGCCAGCACTATACCCATCCTCTCGTGCTCCACGTTACATGGCTGTGCCATTTTAGGAGCACAGTCTTTAAAGCAGGGCATGCAAATTCCTGTGCTGATCTGCCAGACTTTGGCTCACGAATTTTGTGTACATCTTATTGCTCAACTGAAGTATGATATATCAAAACTTTAAAAAATTATATAGTTTTTTGGAGGGAAATTGTGTATATCATTGTGATACAATATTCCTATACACAGCAAGCAGAACTTTCTCTTTATTTGAACGGAACTATTCCTAACATCTCTCTGATTCCCAGAAACAACCCTTTCTGTATGAAAAGAGCATGCACAACCCATCAGGCTTTTTTGAAATCCAAGTACTGCATATTTCTCAGTCATTGTGTGCACTGGCATTTTTTTAATTTTCTTTTTTAATTCTACATGATTAGCTATACTTATTGAACTATCATCCAATTTTGTTTTAGTGCCAGAAGTTAACCTTTGACTTTTGATCGTTTTCAGTATTATCGCCGTTTTGTAGGCTGGTTTTCAATTTGCTCAGAAATGTCTGTGACCTGATCACAAAGTGAGAATTTAGGGGATAAGGACGACTGATTTCCGCCTTGTATTATTTTCAAAGTCTGATCTTTTTTTTTTCCCATTTGTCGTTGTTGTGGTGGTTGGTTATGAATTCAAATTAGGAAATACATAAAGAAAAGCCGTGTGAAGTCCTATGATCAGCATCAATAATTTCTATACAGTGGCCATTGCTGAGGCTGCCATTGAATTTTCACTAGTAGGATAAGCATCCTCAAATGTAAGGTCTGATTCAGAAAACCATTTAGGAATATCCCTAATTACCACTGAGGAAGACAGATGCCTAATTTGCAGTATGTATTAGAACTACTGACTTACTGTAAATTGAACACAGGCCTAAAAACTTTGCTGAATAAATGCTTACCATTGAAATCAAACCATGGAAACAATTGATTTGCACTGGGATCAGCCGTGCTTACCTATTATATAATGAATGGAAAGCTCTTTGAAGGGTAGCAGTTGTAGCAGCGATAACATAGATGCTTGAGGAATGGAAGAGATCTCACCAAGATATGCATCTATGTCTATAATGTTATTTTATGTGAAAAATAGGTGTAAAAATATACATAATGAGTAAAAATAAGATTGTTTTTGTAAACTTCTGTCATGTACAAAGATGAAACAATGAAATTGTTCTTGGTTACTTCTTGTCTATAAATTCAAAAATTCATTTTGGAGGAATGTGAAAATTTTATCACGTCATGTATCTCTCTATATTATTAATAAATATATGTTCAGTCTATAGTGCCTGCCATTTAAAGACTTTTCACATGTTATGTAATGGCCTAGACTTTGAGTTGTTCCTACCGTGTGCTGTAATGCTTGACAGGATAGGAAGAGAAATTCAAAGATGCTGTTTCCTGTTGCAATTTACTAGTACCCAACTTCCACTTGGTAAATTTAAAATGTTCTAAGTTCTGCTGAGTGTCTTTTTTCTTAAGTGACTGATATTTCACAAGACAAGAACAGTACTCCTTACACGTTGTTATTCTTTAGATCATGTTTTTTTAAGGCAAGGCAAGCTGCCTTAGAGTAATACAAATACACCTTGGTGATTCCCCTATCCTTGCACAATTATCTACACATTTTACTATATATTTTCAACATCAGATTGTGTAAAAAGGGAAAACGAGGAAAATGAGGATTATACATAGTGAATTATTCCTAAAAAAGGTCAGCTGTGGAATGTGTCTAAACTAACTTTTGATGTCTGTGGTGCCCATGTCTGTATCTGAGTTTGTCACCACAGATTTCTTCTTTACTTGAAAGGCATTTTCATGTCGGTGTTCCTCAGACTTACATTAGGCACATATTTTAGGATATAAAAAATTGCATACTGTAAATATTTATATTGAGTCAAATGAAACCTATCTATGGTATCTTATTCATATACTTTCATCACAGACCTTTTTCTTTTCTATCCAAAATGCTGTCTCTGGGCAGACATTTATACTCCTCTTAAGGTATTTCAGGTTCTGTTTTTCTGTGACAGAAATAACAGTAACATCTGAGGTGATAGAATAATAAGCAAGCCAAATAAAGAAAAGCCCTGCCCTTACCTGGGATCAGAATGCCTCCTGTTCTTTTGTCTGAGCTTCTTTGGCAGAGTCTCTGTTTGACTGTGCTCTTCTTGTTTCAAAGATATACTAGAATGCTTAAGGACAGGAATAAAAATAAAAATTGAAAAAGACTGGAATGAAAGACAGAAATAAAATACTCTGTGTTCAACAGTAGACAAAATAAATAGGGAGACAGGACTAAATGGGCTCACTTTTATTTCATCAGCTGTACCGCAGCTGGAGGAAATTCTGCAGTAGGTATCTGGTTCAGAAAGGTCTATGGTATAATCCACCACATAACAGAATACTTCATGGCTCCCTAAAAATTGTTTACAATGTGCTAAAAAGCAAAAAACCAACAAACAAAAAAACCCACAAAAAACAAACCCCAAAAATACCCCACAAAAAACCCCAAACAAAACCAGAATGTGCTGGAGGAAATGTGCCAGAGGAACAGAGAAGATCAAACATTTCACCAAAATCTTAAGTGGTGAGGTAGTTAAAGAAAATGCAGATCTTAAAAAGTGAAAGAAAAAGAAAAATACCCCAAGCAGTACCTGTCATTCTGACCCAGGGAAAGCAATTACTGGTAACAAAGAATCTGGCAAATGGTTTGACCTTGAGAAAGTGAGCAGAACCCCAAAGCACGCACCCTCCTCATCTTGTTTTTTTAAAGGCAGAGCCCACCCTACTTTCTGCCTGGGACCACAGTCACTTTCCAAGCTGCAGGAAGGTTACACACACTCACAAACCATAGCTAATCCAGACCTTGAAGGCTCTCCCTGCACCTTTATGATGCCTACAAAACCCATCAAGAGGATTAATAACACCTAGAAGTGTTACGAAGCAACAGAGCTACAGGTTCATTTCAAATCCTCCCGGAGGTACCAGGACATCAAGCACTCCAGACCTCCCAGTCCCACTCCTTTCTGCCTCAGCTGAGTGTCGTCTTTGCTCTACAAATTACCAGAGATAGGGAGGGCACTGTGGAAACATCCTTACATGCATAGAAGTTTTTCTGTTTGTTGCACAGTCCTTTCCCTATTTTCAGTCTTAATTTCTACGCGTTCCTTGACTTGTTAATCTGTTTGCAAGGCTACTCCGGCATTTTACCAGATAACTAAAGAACAATTTCAGATGGAATAGTTTTAATTTCCAGTCTGAATTTATTTGTGACCAATTTGTAACCATCTAATTGCGTGCCTGCACTAAATGGGAGTTTTCCCATTGAGTGTAATTGGATCAGGCCCCAAACCGCAAAGACAGCTGCTTTTATTACAGTGTGGAAAACAGGCAGGGTCTGGGTGTTACTGTGTAATGACAGCAGTAAATTATATTCCAAGGGCAAGATCAGAAGCTGGTGTAAATCAATACAACACAACTGGCTTTTAAAAAGTTGTATCGGTGTGCACAAGCTGCTAGTTTGGCCCAAATATTTTCTCAGTAGATTTTAAAGCTCGACCTGCTGCATAATGCATGCGGGAGAATTACTTCCAGCAGCTCCCGCACCAAGCCGAAAATGCCTGACTGAACCCAAGCTTGTATTTTAGAAAGTCATCCAAACTTGATTTAGAGACTATGTATCATGGAGAATCTGCCACACTCCCAGAGATATTTTTCAAATGTTTACTCTTTGTTCTCCAAAAAAAAACTGAACAAAAACCAACCCGCTTTTTTTTCTGCCTCACGAATATATCAAGCTCTAGCTAGCCTTCCTCACTCTTTTTTACCTACTACATGTAAGATCCTCTTCATTCCGATTTCCTCTTTTTGTATTTAAACAGCTGAAATATTGTTGTGACGTATTTTAGTCTCTGCACTAGAAAAATTAGTTGATTAAACTTTTATTTTATTTGGTCATTGTTTTACAATTTTCCAAATCAAGTGTTTTCTAAGGCCTTTCTAATTTTTCAAACTCACTACACTGCTTGCTTTGTGGGTAAGTTGAGTAAGTGGCTTCTGATGCAAAAATTTACAGTCTAAGGCATTTATCTAGAATTAGAAAGAACAACATTTGACTGTTTCTTGGGAGAGAAAAAGGAAAACTACCAAACAACAGCTACATTAATTTGACTATGGTTTAGCGTGTTTATAGGGCATGATATATGTAATGGAATTACTCTGTGGAACAGTCTCTGTTATTCTGAGTTTATACACACAATTCACTGATTTCTCTACATCAGGTGAGATTTTGAAAGGCATGAAGCTACACTGCTTGAAGCTAGTTCTGAAAGTTTAATCAAATTTGATTTCCCTGAAGATAATACTAAAACTCACTAATTTCCAATTAGGACAAATAAAAAGCATTGCTTTCCTCCTCCTCAGAAAAATACAAAATATACTATAGTGTGTTTGGTTTTGTAAAGGTAAAAGTTTTGGTGACTCTGTAACTAAGTCTTATGCTTTATATGTCTTTGAATATGTTTTAAAGTTGTCCAGGCAGACAGTGCCCCAACCAAATGCTACCCTCAGTTTTCAGCAGTAATGCTCAGGTGTAACAGGAAGATTGCGATGACAGTTTTAGTACTTGCCTTTTGTTTCAAAAGGAAATTTGGCCAGAAAGGGTTTACTAGCCTGGGAATAAAAGAAACTGTTAACCTGAGAGTGCAACTAAATTGGTAACTGCAATCCAATATATGTTATGTTCATTTCTACAAGAGCTTCAGGTTGGAACATCTAACAGGGATACAGCACATGTGGCATGGTATATAGAATTGGAAATGGAAGGAAGTCTTACAAAAGGACAAAAATACAGAAAACCAATTAAATCAAAATATTATCAACTAGTTCATTAAAACATAATAAGCAATTTAAAAGCCAGTATTTATTTAGCACTGCAAGAACAATCTGAGTGCGAGCCCTGTTAACTTCAGTTGTCCAAATCAAGGAGGATCTGTCAAGGAGGTTCTCATCAATCTCATATAATGACTACAGAAGTATTTAGCTGATCTGAGGGGCACAGCTGGATTTTCATCCAACCCTTTCATTTGGAAGCTCTAATTTAACACTTAGAGGAAAACTCCTGCGTTGCTCTGTCAAACTTTGTCTGGATAAACTTTTTTTTTTTTAAAGGAAGAATTCTCTTGGTAAATAAAATTCCAAAGTAAAAAGTATTGCTGACTGTATATCCTTGCAAGTTGCATTAATTTTGTAATAGTGAAGGATGCATCCCACAGAGATGGTTTCACCAGGCCACCCTGATAACTCAGCCTTACAATGATATGTTGGGAGATTTGAACTGAGACTAGAGTATATCTCAAGAAAAGGAGTAAGAAAATAAAGTTTACTCCCAAAATTAACAGAAGGGTAACAAAACCCCAAAGACCAATGTGAAAAACACTCAGAAAATGATCCTGAAGCCACAAGGTGTTGGATTATTCACAGCGTGAATTAAAGGAAGGACAGGAGGAAGAAAGTGTTGCAGATTTTAAGTGTCTGTGTACAAGATATATGTGCAAGATATATGGGAGGATAAAGAAGAAAAATTAGGCACCTTAGAACCTGAACAAAATTATAATGGACACTGCAGCATAATGTTCATCATCAGAATGGGAATGTAAGCTTTTTTAAGAAGTTTAGGAAGTATTAGGAAGAAAATAGAGAGGATATTGCCTTGGTAGTATTGTGTAGAATATAGATGCATTTAAAGTCTCTGGGGAAAGAAATAAAATGCCATGTAAAGATATACCAGAGACTATAGAACTAGTTTTTTAATGTGAAAAAAAACCCCAAACCAAAACCCACCCAAAATTTTAAAAGCATCTTTCACAGCATGGATTTGTAACTTACTGGAGATTTGAACCACCTGAGTATCTGTTGGGAAGGCAGTGCAGCAGGAACCTAACTGTGTGGCAAATTGTGTTGATGAACAATTTTCTGTACAGGAAGTAAAGGAAACAACAAGAAAAGAGGATTTTTAAAATTCAGTTCTAAGCAGTGGCTTCAGAAATGCACAGAGAAGTCTTGGAACAGCTAACAAGGCAAACAGGTCTGCAAAAGGGTTTTAAGAGTTATAAGGAATCAGAAACTGAACATATGTTAAGAACACATTATCCTTCAAGAAAAAAACCCAAAACTACATTGTAATGTATGCTTGCTACTACACCTACACAAGGGAAGGAATGGTCACTTGCTCTCAACATTGGGCAGGCTACTGCCCTCCTTGGCACTGGGCAGCCTTTAGCTCCTATGTGCTTGGTGTGGACTTTGTTCTTCAAGAGAACGTGCAACATTTAAGGTCAGAAGAAGGATAATCCGATGTCCAGAGTATTTGATGTCAGAAGCAATATTAATTGAATTGACATATTTTAGTTCAAAAAGAAAAGATAGAGAGGGCAAGAAAGAAAGATGATACCTATCTTTGATTATATGAGACATTTTGGGAGGAAAAAAGAAAAAAGTAAAAAGATTGAATAATCTGTTTTCTGTGTCAGGGTGGCTGAGACAGAAAGCAACAGAATAGAATTGCAGAAAATCATGTCTGACATGAGCTAAACCATCCTAGTGATAAAGATCATCAATAATGGAGAGAAGATGATCTAGAAGTTTTATTGAGTTCTCGTCACCTGGAGATCTTTTAGAACAGGCTAGCCATGTACCTACCAAGGGTAACAGATGCATAATATATGAGAAGGGATAAAATAACTAATTTCTTGAGGATCTCTCCAGTTCTGACTCCAGTGTTGCTTATTCCTAACTTTTAAGGTAATCATTTCCAGGAAATGAGGTTAATAAAGACAGGAAGAAATTTGTTCTGCACAAAAATCAATAGAGAGATGCAGCCCAGACAAATTGCTTATTTTCTTCAGCTTAAGTCTGCAATAAGATACATGCCTTTATTTAATGAAACTTCCAGCAACATTTCTACATACTAATCTTTCTAATATTTAGTGATTCATATCCTTATCTTTACAGGTTCACATTATTGGGGTGCTTTTTGTAGGTTAAGTTTAGCATGTTCATACCTTTGCAAAAGAAATACTTCATATTCATTCTAAGAATATTTCCTGCTTTATGTCCTTTGAGATTTGTAGTGTCTTATCTTTTCCTTTAATTTTATTCACACACTTGGTTGTTTGGGGTTTTTTTCACACACAAGGGGTTTTCCTTTCCAGGCACTGGTGAATAGTCTCCATTTGGCTTCCATGTACTCATATTATAAACGTAAAAATTTTGGTGGGATGTAAAATCTCTTCCTTTTGATATCATAAAATAAAATTAGGGAACAGTAGTTAATTTTTCTTTGCCCGAGGAAGAAGGTTTTGCTTCATTCAGTCACACTGCACCTGACATCATATTTGTCATAGTCAAATATGGGTGCTAGAGGAGAAATTATAGAGGTTAATGCTTGTTCAGATTAGGACGGAGTGGGAAATCATTTTTATATTCAGTGAAATTTTTGAAATGTTTCCAAAGTTTCCTATTCTTTGTCATGACAAATCCAAAATATTTCTGAATTTTTTTTTCAACTCCTAATCCGTTTAATTTGGAAAAACGTACAAGAGATATCACTAGAAGTATATTATATACAAATTCAGGTCCCTGCATCACTTCCTAAATAAATGTCCCAACCATAAGGCAATTCTTCAGAAGTGATGGTTTTTCTCATCCTTTATTTGGGGCAGAGATGTTTAATAATTATTCCTAAATTAATGAATAATTAATTAAAAAATAGTTTCTAAAAATTCACAAGTGCAGATTGACCCTCATTATCTTACCCTTCTATATGCAGCTTGAATGGTCATTGTCTAGTTAGATGACAAGCTGGCTCATTTTTTTCCAATATGCATTCAAACTACATACAGAATATTCATGATAAAGTGACTTTCCCACAAAAAGTTGTTTGATAAACAAGCAATTTCTGTCTGCAAATCACTCAAAAATGTATAGCTGATATTTTGAGTGTAGACAATGCAGGACACATCCTTCCAACCGCTTCAGTGAAGCTATGTTTATTTATCAAAAGTAAGAGCAAAGTTCATAGTCAGAGTCTCAGTCAACATATGAAATGAGTAAGGTATTAGTGTTTTCCTTGTAGTTGTCTCTCTTGACTTTTTAAAATTGTATTTAGCTACATCAAGATTTGGTTGCTTATAGCGGTTGAGTATTTAGGAGATCCTGGCTAGAAGGTACAAACTGTAAATTCTCAGGTAGGTCATCTAATAAATAGCATACTTCTGTCTCTTTTCATGTCACAAAACTATAATTCAAAACACAGGATTTTAAGTCAAAATTATAATTTAGGGACTGCAATAAAAATCTAAGAAATTTAAAAAACGAAACCAATCCAAACCCCAAATCCAAACCTCTCCACTATTCAGTCTTTGTTACAATGCCACATGTATCCAGACCCTCTTTGCTATACGTTCTCTGGCCTGTTGTCCTGCCTTTCTGTCATTTTGGACCTTCCAGTGACTTTTTCAATGACAGTTGAAATACATAGGCTTGGGTTTCTTCCAGGGAGTTGTATTGTTATAATTTTGTATGGCTGACATAAATATTTTTGATGGAATGCATTATAGGAGCAATAGGCATTGCAATTTCTTCCTGAAGTACATAAAACATGCAAGTTAAAATACTGCCAGGTTTTCTGGCCTCTTCTGCCTAGATAGATACAGTGAAAAGGCATCTGCCAGGGAATATCACATCCTTGGTTACTAGCAAATATTTTTATTGGTATGTAAGTCATGTTAGAACTTCTGCTTTTACACTTTATGATGTGGCGATGCATAACTACCGCAGCACATTCAGCCTGAGAGGAGCTCGTTCTGGAAAGCGGTGTTCTCCAGAAGTTTTTAAACATTGTTGTAGCAAATGCAGCAACCAGTGAAATGACAGCACAGACCAATTTAAATAGCTGACATTTCATACCTGCACTCTGTTTAATATGAAGTATAACGATGTTCTAAGAAATTTATAAGGCACGCCTGTATTTTTTTTAACAAAACTTTCATGTTAACATATTCTGCTGCCCTAACTTTACTGTATAGACTGCATAGACTGCAAGACATTTCCCTAATGGATGGGATAGGAGTTCTGCTAAATGTTGGTTGAAAAGTAGTGGGACCTCAGGCTGGGTGATCTCACACTGGGAGTTCCCAGAGCTCAGTAGCCTGCAGGAGTATTTTCTGTGTAGCCCACATTACCAGCAGAAACCTCTTGTACAGGGACTGAGGAAAAAGCCTTGGATGAGTAAGCTGCTCTCATCTTCATCTCTTACTTTCATAGACAGGAATGTAATCTAATTATAAATCATATTTTAAAGAAAATACTTTGAAATTCCATGATGTATTTCCAAAATATACTTTTAAACTGAGAATGTTTGAAGGTTCATGCACACGGGAACGTTACCTGTGTGATACACTTCCTATCCTGAAATGTTTTTTCACATGCATTGCTTGGTAATTACATTTCAAAACTGCATTGGTTTCTTATATGTCAATAGTTATTAGAGATTAAATGTCCAATTCCTGTCACCTAGGTGAGTATCTAAAGTTGGAGCTCTTCTGAGAGATTGTTTATTTCACACAGTCTTGGATTTAGGATACATTTTCTTATAAACTGCCCTTTCTACTCTCTGTCTCCCTTTGGCTAGTGGATGTCTTTTTATTCTCACTCCTCTATAGTGCTCTTTAGAAATGACTCAGTGAAGCAGCACTGACCCCCTTGTACAAAATTCCCAGTGTATGTTGAGAATTTATCTTACTTCTGCTGTGTGTTATAATTACAGGTTCCAATCAAAGTACATCTTTTGAGTTACAAGTTTATGTCATTGCTTTAGAAGAAATGCAAATGTTATGTATTTAACATGCAAATGAAGTGAAATAAATATAATGCATGACGTCTGTATTCCATCTCAGAAGTAATTGTAATGTGTAATAATTCGGCAGCCAGGTTTGACAAGGGAGAAGGCACAACAATTTTTATTTACTGCAAGAGCACTCATCTCTGTCTGACCTCTCCTAGTTCTGGTGACTTTTAATGTAAATTTGGTATTCTGATTTCTATATGCAACTACAGACCCAGCTGTATTATCATTGCTTTATCTCACTGGCATATTCACAATCATCTTTACAACTTGATGGTTCTGTGTGTAGTAGTGAGCACATATTTGTGTTTAAAAAATACAGAACTGTTTTAAGTCAGAACAAATGTCTACTGTCTAGCAAAAGATGGTGTGGGAAAGTGATAGAAATAGGATACTACTGCAATAATTCTGTATTTGGCAAACATCTGAGATTCTGGCACATTAGAAATTAGCAGAGGGTTGCACTGGGATGTCTCTGCTAGAGAATTACCAAAGGAGTTGTCCTCCGGGACTGGCTATCGAAATGCATGTACTGCTGGCCTCCAAAATACACCATGACAGTGGTCTCTGTGGGTTACCCTTGCTTTCTGTAAGACACATTTTTCTTTTCTTTGTTTTATACCTGACATGAACATTTTTTTTATTTTACAAGTTTTTGTCATTGCCTTCGTTATCTTCTTTTTTTTTATTTTCTAAATGTTAGAGTCCTAGCTTATTCTGAGTGGTAAACACATTTCAACCCTCTTATCATCCTTTAAAGTTTTTTAATAAGAGGAAGTGAGGACAACTTAACACATTTTTTTAAAACATGGAATTACCTTGGATGCGTAACAGCATGATTATATTAATTTGGTTCAATGTCTGCAACCTACATGACTTGTGATGTAGTACAGCTGAACTTATTAATTACTGAATAGTCAAATATTGCAGGACCATATTCGTAAGCAAATGAATTAAAGCATTGCCACTTGCATACAGGTTTTTTCAAGGTTTCATTTGTAAATGAACCTAGGAACTTCATTACTTGTTTTATTTTAGTGGTAATTGTATTCTGCCCTTTACTGTAAGTTTTAGTTCAAAACAATCTGTAAACTCAGGGAAAATAATCTTAAATTCTAATCAGATTTGCTATGGTTTTATTTAAAATGTTTTTTAATGTTCATTTCTGTTCTTCTATGTCAGCCTTACTCTGTGAGAAACTCCCTTTCAGTACAAATGGTAGGCTATAGATCTCATCACTACCTCTGCCATGTTAGTTGAAAAGTCTCTGGTACCTGATCAAAGCAATGTTTCACTGGCTGATATCACTGAATATATGGACTGCTACCTTTTTGGTACCTGATAAGTTTTAGAGTAAATCACCAGGAATAGGTAGAAGAAATAGGTCATTTTTAAAAAAAGAGAAAGTAATTCTTATCTAATAAAGATTCTGAGAAATCTTATTTATTTGTGTTACAAATATATCGAACAGACAACAAGAAAATCGCTGAAACTCTCATCATCTAGAAGATGACAATCAGCGTAAAGGAAATGGTCATTTTATAATGGTACAAGCAAAAATGACCTTTTGTGCATTTGTTAGGAGTAAACTTTTAAAAGCAGTCTGCCATTTCAGAAGAAGCTAGTGAAACTATTTCATTATTGCAGTAATGTAATTAGAAATCTCATAAGCAATCAGGCAGCCAAATTTTGCACCAGCTGTAAGCAAGTAAAACAAAAAGTGACAAGTGGACCAGCAAGTAATGAATTACAATAACCCAGGTGAGAAATAAAAGACAAATGTATGAGTGTCTTGGCATTCCCAGGAGAAGTAATGTCTATAGGCTGGAAATGATCCTAGGACAGTAATAAAATGGCTTTGTAACATGATTAATATAGACATCATAATCACACTTCAGAATAAAACCTAATTTTTAGTGAAACCTGAGACTTTGGGGGAGTATAAAGGTGTCAGAGAGAACAATCTAGAACCTAGAAATGAAATACAATCACCATGCTTTGGAAACCTGATGAGTAGTGTTTTTTCCTTCTGCCTACATTTAGTTTAAGAAAATCAAATTATATCCAAACCATTATATCCTAGTACTGTTTCAAGAATGTGGAGTTATAAAATTGAGTGTCCCTAACCTCAGCTGTATAGAGTGTAAGCTTGATTGGACTCCATGGCCACAAGCTGTTGGTTACTGTGCTATCCTCTCTAAGCTTTGGTGGGAACTGATGCCTTACTTTGGGTGACTGAAATTAAATGAGATAAAGCCCACCCAGAGAATCGTAGATAGGAAGTAATAAATTTGTGTACTGCCTTGGCATATAAGAAGCTGAAGCTAATCGGTCCAACAACACAATAAAAGTGAATGAACTCCATGTGAGAGCAAACTAATAGTAATTTCTGAAAACATAATTTCTTTAATATGTCTATTTTCTACCTGAAATTGGTCCTCTGGGGTAATTATGAAAGACTGCCCAAAATATCTGATTTTTCTTTTTTTAATTAAAATATCTTTCAATGGACACTCATGGCAAATATGTCTAGGAACATTTTCAATGGACTTCACAGGTCAAGTCCTGAACTTCCTGTGGGAAAAAAGTATATTCAGACATGGAAAGCTTGAATGATATTAGTGTTTCAATTTTCAAAGGAATTCAAGAGAAAATTAATCAAATAGCAAGTCCTGAAAATGTAATATGAGCCTGAGTTTCTGAACACCTCTGAGCATCTCTCTGGAGCTGTTTTGATGTAGGTAAGGAGCCCTGTATAAGATATGTAACAATAACTCTACGTCACCCATTTTTCTGAATGTCTGAACTTTTTTTTTTTCCTGAGGAAAGGGAAATATAACCCCATTTTTAAAAAGAGAAAAAAGGATGACCCAGGGAAATATAAGCTGGTCGGTCTCATCTCTGTGCCTGGCAAGATCATTGAGCAGATCCTCCTGGGCTCATCGCGCATGGCAAATTTGGTGGCCTTTTATAACAGCATTACAGCACTGGTGGATAAAAGAAGTGCAGCTGACATTATCTACCTGGACTTGTGCAAAGTATTTGACAATGTTCTGTACAATGTCCTTGTCTAAATTAGAGAAACATGGATTGGATGGATGGATCAGGATGGATAAAGAATTGGATGGTTGCATTCAAAGAGTTGTGGACAACAGCTTAACTGTGGTGTGGTCAACATGCTGGAGGGAAGGGATGCCATCCAGAGGGACCTTGACAGGTTTGAGGGATATTATTTTTTGAGAGAATTTTTTTTACTGTGAGGGTGATGAGGCACTGGAGCAGGTTGCCTAGAAATGTTGTAGATGTCCCATTCCTGGAAGTATTTAAGGTCATGCTGGATGGGGTTTTGGGCAACCTTGTCTAGTGAAGGGTGTGCCTGCTCATGGCAGGGGTGTTGGAACTAGATGGGCTGACTCTATGACTCTATGATTCCATGATTTTATGAAGTATGTACTGCTGTCTGTATAAATGTATGTACATGTGTCTGCAGTGTTAACATGCTGCAAATATTTCTTCAGTACCACTGAAAATATTAATGCTTTAAGAAAAAGGAACTAACTGCTGCAGCTGCTTTGTTGATTTGTTAATACATATCATACATTATAAGAAATGGCATCTATAATGGGGAAAAACAAAAATACAAAGATGTATAGATTAGGACATGGGAGACCAATTAAAAAAGACACAAGAAATGCCCTGGGCAACATGGAGTCAAGGATATACTAAATACTTAATCAAGCTTTAATGCATATGTCCTCTGATTCAGCCTTCTAATGTCACTCCTTTGGCTTATTCTCAAGTTTCTTTTTTTCTAGTTGTATCACGCATTGATTTGGAACTGGTAGGCTTTCAAAAGAGCTTTCATTTCCTAGGGTATAATCTTAGTTTCAAATAGATAAATATTGCGGTGAGTTGTTAAGAATGAGTGTCATTTGGAAGAGAGAAAAATGTTACAGGGAGGACATTTGTAAAAAATGGAAACATTTCTGTACAAGATCACTTTGACATCCTGTAGTAAGAGGAACAGTGCCGGGACAGCATTCAAAAGCAAATAAGCCCTATCCTTAAAGAGCCAGGCGATGTTTAATGTAATGTATCGTTTCATACAAGTGCTGGGCTCCTCCCTTAATTTAGTCTTGCCACCCTCTCCAACTGAGGTGTGAAATAACATAAACAGATTTTTCTGTCGCTGCTTATCCACAAAAGTGAGTTTTAGTCTTCTATTTAATTCACAGTGACATAAAGTCACTCTTGTAGAGAAGGGGAGCATAGGCTTGCATTGCCTAAAACCTTGATATGAGGGTGATTTGCACTCGGGCTGCTGATCAAAGGAGTTGTCCACATGTTGTTAATACATAATGAAAGAGTTCTTAACGATGTATATTTTCCATGGTTGATCCAGGATTGCTTCCGCAAAGACAAATTCCAGCATGCACTCTTTTCTTCAAATTCTGTCTTCCAATAGTCCTAAGAAGATGAATATGTTAATACATTAATATAAACACCTAATATTTTTAGTCTTAAAGATGTCTAACCTATACACTATGTGCTTTATTTGTATTAAAGGGTATATGATATTATGTGTACATGTATTGTGCCTGTCCACACCTTATTCAGGCATAATGAAAATGGAGATTCTATTTATGACAGTGAGTTAAGATCTCCTCTTTTCACACTATCTGATTGCATGGTTTTCCACAAGCAGAAAACTGATCTCAGAATTCAGTCAGCAGTTTCCCTTGCCTACCCTTCCTTGTATCGATCTTGGAAAACGGCAGCAAGGTGTGGTCTAGGATTGCTTTTCACCCAAGCTTGTGGTGGTATCCAATTTCCTAACAAGGAAGAAAAGGTTTGGAGTTACTGACTTCGATCTGTTTTGGCCACTTTGTTCAGCCCTTTTAAAAATCTCTTTCTTACGTCCCAAGAATGAGTTTGTTATATAACATATTTTTTAATAAATTGCTTCATCAACTGTAGCTGCAGCTGTAAGTACAGCTCTGGGCTGTAGCGAAGAGCAGCTGATTTGCAAGTCCTGTTTAAGAGACAAAACCAGTGCAAACTAAGTAGAGGGGAAGCTGTCATCTATAATGTATATTAAAAATATAATAAATTCAATTAAAATAAGGTGGTATCAGATCTGTTTAATCTCAGACATTCTTGACTTGTTTAAAAGCTTAAGCCACACATACTAAATGTTCTTTTAAAAGCTGTGTCATTATTCTATGATTTTCATTTTCTGACATTAATTGATCCAGACTAACTGCCTTCTGCCAAATTTCAGTTTGAGAGATAGGGCCTTGTTTATTTATTAATTTACTACAAAACATCAAAAATGCCCACCAGGCTACCAAAAGCAATGATCAATCACATCTAATCCTAGATTATTAAATTGATTTTATTCCCCTCCCTTCCTCCTCTCACCTACTTTTATTTAATTTCTTGAATGAGCTGCGGTGTGGGAACTGTGCAGAACATTTCTATATCTACACGCATAAAGTGTTCCACCTTTCAGTGGGATCAGGATTTCTGATCTCAGTTGCAGACCCAGCAATGTTTCAGACATATACAGGACAGCATTTTTGGAAATGACAGGCAGAATCCTGCTATCATATATACCATGTTGTTTTAATATCTCAGGTTTCAATCCAGAAGAACTATAGCTGGTGAAGAGGAAAAAAAACCCTCATCCATTCCTGTTTTAAACTTAAAGTCTAGTTGTCACATCCCAAAAAATGTTTATTAATCTAGATTTTAAGACCTCCAAGCAGAGGATTATTTTAAAACTTCTGATAAAGATATACTGAACACTATGGGTTAATAAGCAGGTTTTTATTGTGTTAGGTAGTATCTACAAATCACATCGTAGATTGTCTGTTGGATGAATGAAAAGCTGGGGAATTAAAGGGTTGAAATAAGATGACTATGAAAAATTGAATCATGCAGCCATCTGACTAGTTAATGATAATCCAAACCACTGAACTGAATTCTCACTGCTAAATTTTTAAATATTCTAAGCGATGATACAATTGACTGATAACAAAATAAGTCAGTTAGAAAGATGGAGGAAGCCTTTATATAGGTGGCCACGTCTCAAATTAGTTCAAATGTTATCTACTTCAGTTTTTAACTTGATTAGGACAGCGGTACTTCCTCTTTTTTGATGTATTACTGAAAAAATATGAATCATACTTCTAACTAATACAGAATCCACAGCTATACACAGTACAAATAGGTATGAAATGACTTATTTAAACACATATAGACAAGAAGAATAGATGAAAATGGTTGAAAAGAGGGAAAATGTTGTCATGGCTTACAAATAAACAGTAGAACTTTGAAGTGCTAAAGACAGCTGTTTTACAGAAACAGTGCTACACAGATACAGGTTTTGTGACTGAATTTTGAGCAGGAAAAATTTTTTTAGTTTTAAACTTGAGGAAGGTAGATTTATATTAGGTATTATGAAGAAATTTACTGTGGGGGAGGTGAGGCCCTGGCACAGGCTGCTCAGAGAATCTATGGCTGCCCCATCCCTGGCAGTGTTCAAGGACAGGTCAGATGGAGGTTTGGACAACCCAGTCTGGCCCATGGCAGGGGGGTGGAACTAGATGATCTTCAAGGACCCTTCCAACTCAAACCAGTCTGTGATTCTAAGTACTTCTTATAAGGGCTCAGAAGTGGCTTCATTTGAAATGTTCCAACAGGTTTTACAGCTAAAATATACTCACCAATTAACATACGCTTGTATATAGGTGTATAGGTATACATGTACAGAGAGAGGCAGACTTCACAGCATATCTGGCATAGATGACATAATAATATATAAATATATATCTCTGTATACACAGGTATAAAAATACATGTCTGCAGTAGACTTATTTACATGTGGCACTCAAAGTGTGCAGATAATAGAATAAAATGAAAGGAAGCCATCCAGAGTGATCTTGACAGGCTTGAAACGTAGGCCTGGGTGAACATAATGAGGTTCAACACTGCAAAATGTTGAACTTGGGCTGGAGGAATCCCAGGTGTATATACAGACTAGGTGAAGAGCTCCTTGAGAGTAGCCCTGCTGAGAAGGACCTGGGGGTTCTGGTGAACGAGAAACTTAATATAAGCCAGCAGTGTGATTTTTGCAGCTTGGAAAGCCAATAGTATCCTCGGCTCCATTAGAAGAGGGGTGGCCATGAGGGACAGAGAGGTGATTGTCCCTCTCTATTCTGTCCTTGTGAGGCCCCATCTGGAGTACTGTGTCCAGATCTGGGGACCCCAATACAAGAAAGATGTGAAACTGTTGGAGAGGGTTCAGAGGAGACCACAAAGATGATTAGAGGGCTGGAGCACCTGCCCTATGAATGGCTGAGGGAACTGGGCTTATTCAGCCTGGAAAAGAAAGGCTGCGGTGGGACCTCATTGCAGCCTTCCAGTACCTGAAGGGAGCTTATAAGCAGGAGGGGAATCAACTTTTAAAAAAGGTAGATAATGGCAGGACAAGGGGAATGGATTGAAGCTAAAGGAGGGAAGTTTTAGACTAGATATCAGGGGGAAGTTCTTTACAGAAAGAGTCCAGTAAGGTGCTGGAACGGGCTTCACAGAGAGGTGGTTGATGCTCCATCCCTGGAGGTGTTCAAGGCCAGGTTGGCTGGGGCCCTGGGCAACCTTTTGTAGATCCAGGACTGGAGGTTGGTGGCCCTGCCACCATAGAACTCAATGATCCTTGGGGTCCCTTCCAACCCAGACCATTCTATGATTCTATGATTTTACAATTCTAACAGAGCAGTAAGCTCAGTGCCCCATTCCTACACAGCTCACATTTCATCATTGAGCCTTTGACTGACTAACAGCTCACTATCAGCCTACCAAGTCACATCCCAACATTCCTGCTAAGGAACAAAGTCCTGGTACATCATTTCAGCTCTAGTGTTAGCAGGGAGTGTAAGTAGTGGATAGTAGTCAGATTGAGACGCCCAAAATTTCCACATCAAGAACAAAAAGCAACATTTCTGATTTCAGGATGTCTTGGTATTAAAATGAAATTTCCTCTTCCCTTGCCATTTTTTTAACTGGGAATAAACATGTGCAGTAGAAAGGATGGAAAAGGAAAAGGAATAGTTTCCTATATAGCCTGACTACAACTTTACTGTTCATCTAAGTTAAATAACATGGTTTTGTATAGTCTAAGTGTAATTTTAGTAACCTAGAGACTGTAATGGGCTAAGGATATTTCCCATGGATCTAGAGATATCTGTGAATAATGACAATAGTCCAGTTCTTCAAAGGTTTCACAGGGTGATGAGGAATTGTTTCTGTTAGCATTAATTGTTAGCAACCTTTTTTCCTGTTTATGGTTCTGCACCGGTGTTACATCAGGGCAAGCAGTGACTGTGCAGATTGTTAGTGAAGAACAGAAAATAGCTGCATTGCTGACACCAGCGTCCTCCTTTAAGGAGGACCTTTAAGGAGTGAGACCAGTGGCTCTAAAATATAAAACTTTGGACCTTTACAGAACAAAGGACTAAGTTTAAATGTTCTGCACATGAAATGTGCACGAAATAGGCCAACAGCAAGGTAGTAAGATTGGAAACTGCGGTTATCTGTCTTAATTATGGTATGTAAATGCATTTTCTTTCATGGCCCTACTTTTTACAAATTTATAGATTTACAAATTTGTAAGAAATGATAAGTTATCAGCCTTTAGTAAACCCTCAATGCATTCATGTCTCTCTCACTTATACATAATTTCTTCTTGCTAAGTCCCCTGTGTTTTATTTGAGAGTTGCCTTATTTATTGTGAGCCAATAATGCATTGAATTGTGTGTGCACTGGCATATTATCTTGTTGAACCATTCAATTAAATATGATAATGTTGAACACACTGACATAGTTAAACACTCAGGTGAATGAGCAATTCACTGTGAAGTGCAGAAAGATTTTAAGTCATCTGTGTTCCTTCAAGCAATCTGTTTCATGTAAAAGAACACTTCAGGATTCAGAAAATGATATATGTCTGAAAAGACAAAAATGTTTTAACTTTCAAAACACAGCTTTCATAGCTGAAAACTGTGGCTCCTTAAAAGACACAAAACCCACAAATAAAGGACAGGACTGAAGCGCACTACCTTATTGGGGGATTAATAGGCAAAGAAGTGAGAGGTTACAGTCTATTTCAAATCAAAATATGAATTATCAACAGTATTTTGGCCTGTAAACATTTTCGTTCTGGAATAAAGTTACACTAGCTCTGTCTGTCATTACCCTACAGTTCTGGAGAATATCCCACTGCAGAGGGCTAAGAGATTTTCTCTGAGATAATGTAAAATATGTCCCTAGCTGAAATTTTTGCACCTAAACCAACCTAATTCTCCACTGAAGACAGTACCTGTGAAACTTAATGAGAAACTAGCATTACATGTTCAGTACATGGATTTTCAAATACTTATAACTAAATCACATCAAAACCAATTTTCTCCAGAATGCTCAAAAGCACTTCTCCTTAGTGCTGTTTTCCTGCCAAATTTAAACTTTCATCCCCCAGCTGTTTTGGCTGTAGAGTGATTATAAAAAAAAAAGTCACGGTAATTGTTCACTGTCAAGAGTGTCTTTTCTCAGTTTTTACATGCTTGAAAATCCTAATCTTTTTCCTCCTTCAAACTTTAGAAAAGAACATGAAAACTACAGGCAAACTCAAACAAATTAAAAAAAAAAAAAAGCAGTACACATTGGTCAAAAGTAAAAGTTTGAAAATCTCAGCCTGAGCTGAAAGGTTCAAGAATTATTGAATACTGATGTCATCAGGTTAGAATAACAAACAGTTATTCAATTTGATACTCAGTTATTACTTCTATTGCTATTGATTATTTTACTACTGGAGGAGTGCTGGATGGAATTCAATTGACAGATGGTCACCAGGCATTCCAGTTGGAATGAAACCAAAGCTACTGGGCCCCCAATTTTTTTAGCAAAGGGCAAGCTATCTCAAAGAACTCAAAAAGATCCAATCTAAAAATGGGACATAAGTTTTAGTTTCACTTGGAGTTGTGGGGAAAAAAATATTCAAATTTAACTCTCAAAAAAGGTTTACTTTTATGGTGCAAGATCCATAATTGTTTTATGACTTTTTTGAACATATATGAAAGAAAACATGATGATAGTGACTATACATTGCCGAAATCATAGAGCCATAGAATGGTTTGTGTTAGAAGGGACCTTAAAGTCCATCTAGTTCCAAAACCCATGCCATGGGCAGGGACACTCTCTAGTAGACCAGGTTTCCCAAAGCCCCATCCAACCTGCCCTTGAACACTGCCAGGGAGGGGCAGCCACAGCTTCTCTGGGCAGCCTGTGCTGGTGCCTCACCGCCCTCACAGGGAAGAATTTCTTTCTAACACCTAATTTAAATCTACCCATCTTTGACCTACTCTAGATTATCCTGCTCTGGCAGCAGTGTTGGACTAGACAATCTTTTGAGGTCCATTCCAGCCCCTAACATTCTGTGATTCTGTGGTTCTGTGATGCAGTTTAAAGTGTTTACCCCTTGTCCTGTCACTACACTCCCTGATAGAGTACCTCTCCATCTTTTCTCTAGGCCCCCTTTAGGTATTGGTAGGCTGCTATATGGTTCTGCCTGGAGCTCTCTCTTTCCCAGGCTGAACAAGCCCAACTCTCTCAGCTATCCTTCATGGGAAAGGTGTTCCAGCCCTCTGATCACCTTTGTGGCCATCCACACTTGCTCCCATAACTCCATGTTTTTCCTGTTCTGGGGACCCCAAAGCCGGACGCTGTAGACCATGTAGGTTCAAAATTCTTTACCCAAGTCTAGTATTAAAAATAAAACTTCCAGTGAGGTAGGAACCTATTCACCTAACTTCAGCCAAGGTGAAAATTTTGAGTTAGTACCTGTCTCTGTTTGACATATCATGTTGGTTTTTTTCTAGAGAATGTTTTCCAACATCACAGACAGGGCAAGAGATCTTTACATTCATCCAGGATTTCAAGGCAAAGTCATGAAAGAAGAAATAATTTAGTCTTAGCACATAGTTTCTTTGCCTCTATAGAAGCAGTGCATTTATTTTCCTAACCTTTTTGTATTTGTAATGGAAAACAACTTTTCTGCTGCTGTAATATAATCCACTTTTTGACCATTTGGCCATATATTAACATTTCTGTGACACCAAAGACCTTTCTCCACTCCTTATTCAACAGCTCTTGTTCCCATACAATCTTTCTTAGTAATGCAAAACCTGGATGGAACTTGGGGCTAAGCATCTGCACTTGCTTTAATTTGAAGGTTGTACTAATCTCGGTGAATATGCTGACATCATTCACTTCAGATATAACCCCTGCATAAGTGTGATGGAAAAAGGTTTCACATAAATACATGCTGCAACAAGAAAACAAGTTTGCAAACAATCTTGGGAAGAGGAAGCTTTCTTGAGGTGTTGAGGGGGAAAAAAAAAGAAAAAGGAACAAGTGCATTAACAGAAACATTGCATAACTAAATGATTCATACAACAGAGATCATGTCAACAAAACCTGCACTTGTAAAATTAAAAGCTATTTCAAGTCATGTTCACTTAACTAAGATTGTATGCAAAATGTACCAGCAAAGCCCTTACTTTTGTGGTTTATAATTTGTAATATCATAATGCCCATGAGTCCCAATCCCACAGTGAAACACCATTGCACATCGTGTTGTGCAGCCAGAGAAAGAAAATGTAATTTAACACTACCTCTGATAAATAAATGTTACAGAATCACAGAACAGCGGGGATTGGAAAGGATCTCTGGAGATCATCTAGCCCAAGCCCCTTGCTGAAGCAGGATCACCTAGAGCACGTTGCACAAGATTGTGTCTACATGGATTTTTAACATCTCCAGAGAAAGAGACTCCACCTGTCTGGGCAGCCCTCAAAGGGATGTTTTTCCTCATGTTCAGATGAAACTTCCTGTGTTCCAGTTTGTGCCCATTGCCCCTTATCCTGTCACTAGCACCACTGGAAGGAATGGTGTTCATGAAGTATAGATAGATACCAATCAGTGAAAGAGCTGTGTCCTGGTTTTTGATAGGGATTGAATTAGTTTTTCTTTCTAGCAGTTGGTGCAGTGCTGTGTTTTGGATGTTGGATGAGAGCAATGTTGATAACACACTGATGTTTTTAGTTGTTGCTAAGCAGTCAAGGACTTTTCAGCTTCTTTTATTGACCTGCTAATGAGAAGGCAGGGGGCACCCAAGAAGTTGTAAGGGGCCAAGACAACTGACCCAAAACAACCAAAGAGATATTCCATACCATATGACATCATGTTCTGCTTTTAAACAGGTAGATGGGATGAGACACTGAGGGCCTGGGGATCTTGCACAGCCACCATCTTAGAGCTTTGAGGGGCAGCTGGGAAGTGATGGCGTCTGTCTTTCCTGGGGATTGCTGAACACCTACCTGCCCATGGGAAGTGGGCAATGAATTCCTTGCTTTACTTGCGTGTATGGGCAGCCAGGTGGGGGTTATGTGATAGCTGGGGTCTTGTGTGACAGCTGTGGGACTTGCACAGCATCGACTTCAGTGAAGAGAAATTGTGTTGCTCATCACTTGGTTGCATATACTATTATATTTGTATGATATATAGATGTATATATTATAATTATTATAATAATATAATCATCATCACCATCTTACTGTTTTTATCTCAACTCACGAGTTTTCTTGCTTTCTCTCTTACGATTCTCTACCCCATCCCAGTGCAGGGCAATGAGCAAGTGGCTGCATGGGTCTTAGTTACTGGTTGGGGCAGAACCACAATAGTATTCATACTTTTAGGAGGTGACAGTTACCTCAGAGTCCACTACTTTTTTTCTAAGAATAATGCTAAATGCCCTATCAAATGGTGTAAGAGACAAAAGAAAGCTCTTTAATAGCTGTATCAATATGTATTATTTCCTATATAATGACATGTCCATATTTACTTCTGACAGCCTCTCAACAATTTGGCAATAGCACATTCAGGTCTGTGCTGTTGTTTTACCTATTGCTGCTTTTCTTGTTATTTGTTTACATGTGTAACTCTCATGTTCAATGTTTTGGCTTCAGTATGTGGTGGCACTGGGGCTCACTGTATGTCCTAGAACAGAGTTGAACAGGATTTGCAGATAAATGAACAAGAGCCACAGAGAAAGATTTAATTGATGAGCCTTAATTTCATTAGTACACTACTTAAAGAGGGGTATAGTCTTGAACTAATGCCAGCATGCCAAGCATTTGTTTGGAGTCTGGTGCTAAGTTAGAGGTTCCTACCTTGGTGGACGTGTGATCAACCTCTGTGAGCTACCCCTTTGTTTTTCACCTTAAATCTGCATTCTTGTGCCATCTCCTCATAGAAGAAGGTTACTGTGATTGGGTTCCAGATCTTTTTCCATACCACTTCAGGACAGCTTGCAACAATAGAGAAGGAATTTTTTTCTGATCCTTAAATTACTGATCAGGCAGACCCGCAGCACCACATAACAGTGAAAGAATGAGATAGAAAATTTATTGTGACCATTTTTATTTCTTAATCCCAAGTTTTATGTAACCACCTTAAAATAATCCAGCCACTTAGAGTAGCATGCACTTTTGGGCCCTACAGCACAGGAAAGACATTATAAATGTGCTGGAGCACTTGCCCCATGCAAAAATTCTGAGTGAGATCAATTTATCCAGAGTGGGGTAGAGGTAGATATAGTGGCCCTAACAGTAGTCCCCAGTGTACCTGCGGGGTGGTCACCGAGAAGATTGAGTCAAGGTCTTCAGAGCATCGCATCAGTCAGAAGATGAGAGGCAAAGGATAAAACTGAAATAAGAGAAGAGATAAGGAAAAACTTTTTCACCACGAAGAAAATGAGGTAATAGAATAGGCTGCTCAGATAGGCAAACTACACCTTTGGAGGTTTTCATGACCTGGTGGGACACTGCCCTGAGCAATCTGGCATGACATCAGAGTTGACATCACAGTGCTGCTGTGAGCTGAAGGTTGGGTTAGAGACCTCTTGAGGTCTCTTCCAACCTGAATTTTCCTACAATGCTATGACACACAAGGAGGACACCTTTGAGGCATGTGCCAGTGCTAACAGTCCCACTGAAAACTGGCACAACACATAGATTTTCAATATTTAAGCCTAAAGAGCCAAACAGCATAGGATAATAATTAAAGTAGAAAATACATGCTAAAAATTGTTATAGTGCACTCACATATATATATTTTAAAAAAAAATAACACTTCTTCAGAAAGAAATGGTACTGGGGATAGGGACAGGATAGACAGACACAGCTGTATAGTATTTCTTCAGGGCACTTAACTGTGCTTGTAGATACAGCAGCTTTAGTTAGCACCATTGGTCAGTGTAGGCACATCTGAAAAAATAAGGAGATTTCTGAAGGTGTAAATGCCTATTAGTCACCTAGTGCTCTTTGAATTTTAAGGAATGAAGTGCCCAGATGAGATTTATGCCCTCAAATCTGCATCTTGGCCCTCTGAGGAATTGAGATAAACAGTCGTCTTCTTCCAAGGCATTTAGACAATCATGAGAACACTACCATTAGGTTTTAAGATAATAAGGGCTTACAGTATTTTAAAATTAAACATACTGCATTCTAAGTTCAGCATGATGATGAAGAAGGACGTAAATTCGTAAATTAAAAAAAAACCAGACTGCTTTAAGTTCATTAGGAATTTAAAATGAAAAAAATCATTGTATTCCATTTCTAGTAGCAATAATTTATTTTTTGTGCTGTGGAGTATTGTATAAAATGTGTTTTCAAGAATGACTATTTGTACTTCATCTTTCTCACTGGAACTTCAGGAAGAACCAGCTTCCTGCCTGATGGTGATTAGCACAGAACTGTTTGCTGTTTGATGAGGGACCACTATAGCAGCTTTACAGACTGTTTTTTCAGTCTGTTTCAAGCAACTATTACCTGTCAAAACCCAAGACAGATGTAGCATAGAAGGACCCAGAATTAACTCGAACAGCTATGCAAATATACATTGATAGGAAACAGTTTGGGGCTCCTTTTGTCTTGTTTTTCTCTTCTCTTTTTTCTTTACTCTATCCTGCAGTGTTGGCTCATGGATAGCTAGATGCAAAATGAGACTGACACGTTGGACACATGGATATCAAGGATGTGGTTTCCCTAGCAACAGTAACCACATAAAAGGTCTCAGAACTTACTCATGGGACATTTCAGTTTTTCACATAAAATGTATACTGGTGGTGAATATGATTGGTTCAATAGAAGTACAGTGAAAGTATCACAGAACTGTAACGTAATAAAGTGTTAGACTCTTCTATTTTCTGAAACCAGATACCACACGAGAAGATTGCCTTTATGTCATGGGGAACAGAATTCTGAGGGCATGAGAGGCATTAAATCCAACAGAATTTTGCTGTTTAGAAAAGTTTGCAATTATTTAGCATTAGTCTTAGCTAAAATAAATAAAAAATAAATGAACTATGTCAGCAAGAAGTGAAACAGCATCAAAATCTACTTGCAATCAGACTGACTCAGATTAAAGCATAGCACAAAAGCTGCATGTATCTCAAAACTTTGGTTTAGAGTTGTTTCAGTTTTTTGCAGCATTTAGCTTTACTTCCAA